>CM033427.1:78568987-81068987 GCA_019425775.1 Rafetus swinhoei | reverse complement strand
TATTTCCTGAGGCTTTATTTTGTAATAATCTCTGCATGTTTAATTCTGCTGTAACCCATCAGGGCTTATGGAGGGGCTCTTCCCCCTCTGGATCAGTGGGCAACCACTCCGCCTCAATCCACCGAGTCCCTATGGTCCTGGGTCTCAGACCTGCGATCAGACCAGATCAGCAGTCAATAAGCCAATTTATTTAATTAGAGGCCCACACCCTGGTACAGGGCAGGGTAACAAACAGTCATGGAAGATTAGGCCCTGGTTCAGGGCGGAGCCGTATACAAATTTACTGGGTTACTAGCATAAGCCCTGGTTCAGGGCAGGACAGCAAACACAGTCCGTGGCAGGGTACATAGTTAGTAGCCCAGGACCCAGTGCAGGGAGGGCAGCACTACAAGCAGTCAGAGGCCCAGGCCCTGGTTCAGGGTGGGGTGGCAAACAAACAGTCGTTAGTCTATACAGTTAGTAGCTCAGAGTAAACAATCAGTTGGGTGTCCTTGTTCAGGGCGGAGGAGATCTGGCAAACCCAGGCAGTTGGCCTGAAGTAGTGGAAGGAGAGAGACTGCTCTATTGCTGTTAGGGCCCTGGGCTAAAATGCAGTGGAGTGGGTGGCAGCCTGCTGATGGGTCAGTGGGGATCTGGACTGCAACATGACGCCTGGCTCTGGCTCCACCAAGCTATGATCGGCTATCCCTGGGCTTCTTCTGTTCTCTCCCTCCACATATACCTGGGCCTCTGGCAAGTCCTCTGGGGTGCTTGGGCTCGGACACTCTGGCAGGGGCTGACCTTCCTCCCAGGGGTTCTGATGGTCCCGGCCAGTCCTCAGCCTCCTGCAGGTACGGTGGTCCAGGCCAATCCTCAGAGTCACAGCTTGGGAGCACGGGGCAGGCGTCTGGTTCCTCTGGTGGCTGGGCCCGGACTGAGGTCCTAGGCTGTGTTTATAGTCCTAGCCACACCTCTTGACTTCTAGTCAGGGCAGTGGGTGGGGCCAGACTCAGCCCAAGAGGGCTCACAGAGGGGGGCTCTTCCCCCTCCAGGTCAGTGGGTGGCCACTCCACCTCACTACACCTATCTTATGATTTTTGAAAGTGTGGGGTTGTCAGTACTACAAGAACACCCAGGAACCATGATGCCCATAGATAATGTTGTTCAACAGCTGAGTAGTCAAAGCCACAGAGTGGGATACAGCAGAAAGGAGCTCTCGCAGAATACCCCCGGGGTCTGCAAGATAACATGGATTGAAGAGTACTTGATCTCCAGTTCCACACTAGGCTTTGACCCAGAAAATTCAAGTTTAAGAGTCATGGAAGTAGATGAACTTGACAGAGGACAGATTCCTGATGAGCAGAGAACACATGCTAGGGAGCCAATGGTTCCCCATTTCTCAGTTTTGAGGTCTTCTGCTCTGATTTGCCCCTACTCATTTCCTAGCAGAAGGGAATATCTGGGTCTTAGAAAATGTATTACAGAGTCTATTTTTTAAAAAACCAAATCCGTACATATATATTACATGATTTCAAAATCAGGTATACCTTCCAGTCTTCGATTTATACGTATATTTCACTGGTTATAAAACCAGTGATGCATTAAATAATTCTAATCTAGTCTCTTGGGTAGTAACACAGATTTGGGATGCAGAACTGATGTTCAGAACTTTCTTGAAACTCTCAAAGTGGTGGAATTTCACTCATTTAAGCCTTGGCTACACTAGAAAATTTAAGGGCAAAAATTCCATGGTTTTGCCATTAGGACACAAGTAGTTTACACAAGGTTTTGGCAGCCCTTAACAGTCTCAAATAAACCTGCAGTAATCTAAATCAGGACTTGATTCTGCATCATCAACTCACATTGACTTTAGGCCTCACTTCTTCTGATCTAGGTACTGATTTAAGAATCACTTATCTCCAGCTGCCTTTCCAAAACAAAATATTAAAGAGTTACCTTATAAAAGAAATTGGTACGTCCCACAGATCCAATTTTCCCGCAGTGGTTCAAGAAACAAATGTTTCCTTCAGTAGCCCCATAAAACTCACACATCTTGATGTCACCAAATCGGACTAAAAATTCTTGCCACACATCACTTCTTAATCCATTTCCTATTGCCATGCGAACTTTGTGATCTTTTTCTCCTTCTTTCTATTAAAAAAAGAGAAATTAAAATTTTAAAGAGTAAAGTATTGCAAAAGGTATTTTTCATTGTACCAGATAAAGAAAAAAATGTGCAAACTTACAGAAGTCCAACAAAGCAAAAGAGAAACTAAGTTAAAGTAAATTATATTGCATTTCTAATGTTGTGAACTATATCTAGTATACAGCTGTAATTCAGCAAACATTGAACCAGTGTTATAAATATGCATGTCAACTGACTGCAACAGTTAAAATGCTGCCTAAAATGAATATTAAAGAAAGTATGCTTAGGTTAGAGAATATGAATATATGCAGGTTTTAGAAAAATCAACCTATCATTCTTCTGTCTAGAACAATTTTTAATATAAAATTGACATTGAAGAGGGGTTAGTAAAAGAATAGGGGAAAGCAGAAATTGCATAACAGATTTACGTTAGGCAACGTTCAGTTTCCTCCATGTTATTTCAAAAGTGTTAAATGTAGAAGTGGCCAAGATTTTATGAAATTGCAAATTATAATTAGAGTATATTATAATGTTCTAATTAGAGTATCTGATCCATCTCTCCTATAGCAATTCCAATATTGAGATTCGTAATCTCTCAATTTTATTCAATGTTACTTGGACTATTTTAGCCTCCTTATACACGGCAATCTCTTATTATTGCTAACTCTTACGATTTTCTCAATGGAATCACAATATTGAGCATTTTTATTAAAGTACCAGGTCTTGGATTCAGTTGATCACATGAGAATCTCAGCTTTTATTTAGAATAAAGTTTCTAGTGATTATGATTGCAGGGAAAAGCTTGGAAATGTGATCCAAATGTATCCAAAAGGCTCCAACACTAAAAAAGGAAAATAAAAAAACTCAACACTTAAAAAAAAACCCCTCATGATTTCAAAGTGAACCCATTTCCTGAATGACTGGGCCTGGTAATATTTAATCTCCCTAAGTGAGATGAGATCATGAATTAAATATAGGACTTTTTTATAAGACACCACTATAAGCTAGTAAGTCAAGAGTGAAACTGCAACAATTATAGTCATACAAAGGATGCATTGGAGACTTGGGGTATATCTGCACTGGACTAAAAGACCTAGGCATGGCTGTGGTTGGCTTGGGTCTGCTGACTCAGGCCAAAGAGCTAAAAACTGCTGTGCAGTTATTTGGGCTTGGGCTGGAGTCTGGGCTCTGGGACTCTCCCCCCTTTATTTTTTAATCATTAAATAAACTTTTAGATATGTTTATAGTGACATTAAGTGTTATATGTTAAATAAAGCAGTGGTCATAGATGTATCTAGTAAGCTGGTGTGTACTGGTTTTTTGGAAGCAGTAAATTCCTCTTGCCAGCAGAGGGGACACTGAGCACAGGAGACCTCAGGCTCTTGGTCCTCAGTTTCAGTGCAAGCACCTCCATGGCTTGAAGCGTCCAGTTCAGGAAAAATCCAAGTGTGCCTCATGGCTCTGAGCTGGAGCATGCTCAGTGCTATGCACCCTGGTCAGTACTAGGAGCTGAGAGAGGCTTGAGTGTATTCAAGGAGAACAGACTTTGTGAGATGTTGACTGCTAACATCAAAATAGTCTAAGCATGTACAAAGTGCAATTTTTCCCAGAGATTTATAAATTCCTCAAATTTGAGCACATTTTCATAGGGACAGCAAAAAGTCATGCCCCAACTAATTTTCAACATGCTGCTTCCAAGCATGGGACTTCTACTGTTCAAAGAAAAGATTACCAGAGTTTTGTGTTTTTTATTGTAAAATACATGGGTCAAACAATATACCTCCCCCCCAGCTTTGATCTTGGAAATGGCTGAAGGGTTCTTGCTGAAATTAAAGTCAGGCTGAGGCAAACCTACAGCATGTGAAATTTCAGCACAGATGGTGGTAGTTTGGCAATGTTATAAGCAACTAAACATAGGATCTTAGGTGTAAGGCCACTTTAATCATACCAGCTTCACCTATAATACTATATAGATAAATAGGCTTTTCTAATGCACTGCTGCATTCCTGATAAATGATAAACTCAGGTCAGACAACCTTACTAAGGTTGGCTACTCTAGAAAACAGGGAGACAATTTCAAAGTATGCATGTTACATGGATCTCCATTGTTAGACCTCAGAACATCATAGTGGAGAAAGTATTTCAGTACACATTTCAAATGAACTCTGAATTTCATATTTATTTTAAACTGTGAAAGTTCTATTCCATTATGTTGGTCAAAAGTGCACATTTTTCTTCTCTTCCCCTTTCCCATCCATTCCCTTTAAGAATGGATAACAGTGTGAGAGAAGAGCAACATCTTTATTAGTTTTGAGAACCCCACTTCAATGAACCAGAAATAAATCAACATTTTATACAAGTTTGTCGAATCATAGGACTGCGAGGGACCTTGAGAGGATATCTATTTCAGTTCCCTGCACTCATGGCAGGAATAAGTATTATCAAGATGAGGGGTGGGTAAACTATGACCCACTGGGCCTTTTAATCTGGTTCTCGAGCTTCCACCAGGGAGTGGGAGTGAGGGCTTGCCTTTCCTTGCTCTGAGCAGTTCCCAAAAGCAGGGACAGCAAGGGGATTCCACATAGTACCCTTGCCCCAAGCACCAGCTCTGCAGCTGTCATTGGCTGGGAACAGCAGCCAGTGGGAGTTTCAGGGGGAGAGGGGAATGCCTGCAGATGGGGCAGCATGTAGAGCCATGTGACTGGGTCTCTACGTGGGAACTAGGAGGGCAGGGGCAGAGGGACATGCCTCAGGAATTGATTTCAGGTAAATGTTATCCAGATTCTGCACCCCTGAGTCCTCCCATGCCTCGACCCTCTGTCCTAGCCTTGAGCCCCACCTCCTGAATCTCTCCAGCCTGGCCCAGAACATCCTCCTAGCCTCGTAAACATCCCATCTCCAACCCCATCCCAGAGACTGCACCCCCCCCCCCACCCATCCCTTCACCTCCCTTCTTGTGCTCTAATTCCCAGCCCCTATTGAAGGCTTCCTCCTGCCCTCTAAACTATTTGGTCCGAGCCTGGAGCACACTCCTGCACACTGAACTCTTCATTTTTTGGCCCAACCCCAGACCCCACACTCCCAGACAGAGTCCTCACCAACCCCAAATTTTGGGAGCATTCACAGTCCTCCATACAATTTCCATGAACAAGATGTGTTCCTCAAAAATATTGCCCACCTCTGATCTAGACCATTCCTGATATTGGCATCTCTTAAGCATGCAAATATCAAAAGCATCCATTGTCTACTGAAATCTCTGTTCCACTCACCTATGCTTTTATTTGCTTTCCCAGCCTCCATGTTTTTACCCTTCCCCTACTGCTCTGTGACCTCACTTTGCAGTAAGACTTATGCAACCACCATTTCTATAAAGTCCCATACAACCTTGTTCTTTTCCTGTCCCTGCTGATCTGTTATCTTGTTTCAACACAGGATGCGTTATTCAGCATGATGGGACTGACAGAAGGTATTATCAGCAACAATAGGATCTAAATACTGCAGTGCCTGACTTTGTCAAATTTGGATTTCACATCACATACCACAGTGTAGCTTTTCACACATTTGAAAGATGCAATGAGATTTTTCCCTGTATTTTAAATTTACCAAATACTGAAGTGTTTGACTACCAACAGATGGGGGGAGGAGTATTTTAATACCATCTTGCATTTCAATAGAAAAGCTTTGGGATTCATTTTGCTTCTAGAAAACTGTTCATCCTCTAATGCTATAAAATAGACAATGACTAGCCAATTTGATTTAAAATAGTAACTTTTTAAAAACTTATTTTTCTTTCAGATTTCATTGCTACACTGAAATTAATGTGTCAGTTGCTGAACTGCAGTTACCCCTTGCTGAGGTCATTGATTTCTCAGTCATTCACATTTAAAGAATTCTGGTAACACCCCACTGAAAACAAAACAAAGAACTCCTTTCATTAAAATAATTTGTTCAACAATGAACAGAAGTGAGAGAGAGAAAGAGGGATTGAGAGAGAAAGTAAGTACGTATACACAGATTGAATGGCTCATTCATAAGCCAAGGGAAATTGAAACTCTTTAGAGACAAAGTTAAGATACAGGTAACGGTTTCTATTTATACTTGTCAGGAATAAAGAGAACATTGTTGATATGCTGAAGAACAGTTCCACACAAGGGAAAAGATTTATTTCCACCAATGGAAATCCAGAGTAACTATTGCAAAGTCAATAATGCTCTCCAACCTTAACCTCTTTGTCTGCTTTGCATTGCTCCAGTACAAAGTGGCCCAAAACTCAGCGCAACTAGACCCCAAATCTCTCTAACAGGCAGATTTTCAGAAGGAGAAGAAACACACATTGCTGAGGATCTTGCCCAAGGTCTCTTTGTGGCTACAATTTTAATGCCATCAGCAGTACAAGATGTATCTAGCAATTCCTCCAAAGGCACAAAGGAGTCACATGAAGGTACTAAAACCACTAGTGACCTTTCCTAAAAGTGGGGGCTGTCCTAAAAACATACTGTTCAACCATCTCTTCAGTCCAACTCCACACACTTCAATTCTTTATCTAGATTTAATTGTTGAAGTTACAAGGCTTGTAATTTAATCAAGTTCATAATGGTGACATTAACTCATTAAGGGTGAATGGTCTGTGCCACAAGCTTCCTGAGACATTCTGTGGTCAGGGAGAGCAGCTGGAGCACTGTATACTAATTTAGTTGACTGTGTGTCATCTCTTAGTAGGCCAGTATTCAGGAAATGCTGGCTTCGGGTAGGGATAGGCCATTGCATACACACTCACAGTCCCAATGACTGGGAGCTTTGATCAGAGACTGTGGAGGGGCAAAAGGTGCTTTTCCTGTTCACAGAAAGTAATATCTGGCCACAAAAGGGTTGTGCTACAATCCAACAAAATGCTCTAGTGTAGGGGAGTTTCTTTCCATTTTTCCTTTCTGCAAGTGATGCAGGGCCAGCCTTAGACCAAATGGCATCCCACACAAGGAGCATCTTTGGCATCCCGTCCATTTGTTAAACTTTTGAATAACTTACAGCACCACGAGCCCAGCACTCCCTCCCCCCAATCCTAAAATCCAGCCCTGAACCCACATACCGATTTCCAGAATTTTATGGAAGTTTTCAGAATTCCACTATATGCAGACAAATATATGACAAGCCTTGGGACTAAATATTCAACCAATTAAAAACCAGCAAAGCTTCAAAAAAAAAAAAAAATCTAAACTGGAGTCAGTCTGGATCAGGGTTTCTCAGTGGTTCACAGACCCATTCTGAGAGAGCTGTTACTGGGCTGCTCCAGTTGTTTACTTACTGGATCTGCAGCCACAGAGCCTCGCAGCTCTCATAGAATCATAGAGCTGGAAGAGACCTCAGAAGGTCATCAAGTCCAGCCCCCTGCTCTAGGCAGGACCAAAGCCCGGTCAGGGCTTTGTCAAGCCAAGACTTAAACACCTCTAAGGATGGAGACTCCACTACTTCCCTAGGTAACCCATTCCAGTGCTTCACTACCCTCCTAGTGAAATAGTTTTTCCTAATATCCAACCTGGACCTCTCCCACCACAACTTGAGACCATTGCTCCTTGTTCTGCCATCTGTCACTACTGAGAACAGTCTCCCTCCATCCTCTTTGGAACCTCCCTTCAGGAAGTTGAAGGCTGCTATCAAATCCCCCCTCACTCTTCGCTTCTGCAGACTAAACAGACCCAACTCCCTCAGCCTCTCCTCATAAGTCATATGCTCCAGCCCCCTAATCATTTTGGTTGCCCTCCGCTGGGCCCTCTTCAATGCGTCCACATCCTTTTTGTAGTGGGGGGCCCAGAACTGGACACAATACTCCAGATGTGGCCTCACAAGCCGAATAAAGGGGAATAATGACATCTCTGGATCTGCTGCCAGTGCTCCTCTTAATGCAACCTAATATGCCATTAGCGTTCTTGGCTACAAGGGCACACTGTTGACTCATATCCAGCTTCTCATCCACTGTAACCCCCAGGTCCTTTTCTGCAAAACTACTACTTAACTGATTGGTCCGCAGCTTGTAACTATGCTTGGGATTCTTCCGTGCCAAGTGCAGGATTCTGCACTTGTCCTTGTTGAACCTCATCAGATTTCTTGTGGCCCAATCCTCCAATTTGTCTAAGTCACTCTGGACCCTATCTCTGCCCTCAAGCATATCTACCTCTTCCCCTAGCTTAGTGTCATCTGCAAACTTGCTGAGGGTGCAATCCATCCCCTCATCCAGGTCATTAATAAAGATATTAAACAAAACCGGTCCTAGAACCAAACCTTGGGGCACTCCGCTAGAAACCGACCGCCATCCTGACATCGAGCCGTTGATCACTACCCGCTGGGCCTGGCCTCCTAGCCATCTTTCTATCCGTCTTACTGTCCATTTATCCAATCCACATTCCCTTAACTTGCTGGCAAGAATATTGTGGGAGACCGTATCAAAAGCCTTGCTAAAGTCAAGGTATATCACATCCACTGACTTTCCCACGTCCACAGAGCCAGTTACCTCATCATAGAAGCTAATCAGATTGGTCAGGCACGACTTGCCCTTTGTGAATCCATGCTGACTATTCCTAATCACTTTCCTCTCTTCCAAGTGCCTCAAAATGGATTCCTTAAGGATCCCTTCCATGATTTTTCCAGGAACCGAGGTAAGACTGACTGGCCTATAGGTCCCTGGATCGTCCTTCTTCCCTTTTTTGAAGATGGGCACTACATTTGCCTTTTTCCAATCATCCGGGATTTCTCCCGATTTCCACAACTTTTCAAAGATAATTGGCTGCAGTTTGCCATTTGCAAACAAGGACACCTGCAAGGCTCCATGGCTGAGGAGCCGGTAAGTAAGCAAACCAAAGCACCCCTGTAGTAGCTTTATCAGAGTGGGTTTGCGGCCCACTTTGAGAAACACTGGTCTAGATCAGTGCTGTAAGTCAATCTATCTGGCCTATTCAATTTCACCCTAATGTTTCCAATCAAAATATCAGGAAAAATCTTTTGTAAGTAGAACTGAAGAAGTGTTAACATCAGTTATCTTTTGCTTTCATGCCAAGTTATTTATGTCAAAAATGCTGCAAATTATCATTTGATTAATGTTAATTCCTGACCCTAGCAATACTTGCAAAAATGGTATCTACTAAACCTAAAATGTGAATGACAGATCATGTGAAATTTACATTCTTGTATTTATAAGGTAGCTTTAAAGAAATCATGCATAGCAACAGTGTAATTAAATTTAAACATTAATTAAAAAAATAAAATGTGTTAATTTGTGTGCTATAAAACTAAACAGTAGTACAGTCTGTGGAATATATTCTTGATGTACAGTGCTACTGCCTTAAAGTGTTCCATAACAGTGCTCTAAAATCTAATAATATTGTTCAATACTAATGTAAAACTCAGTTCCAAGTTTGGCTTCAATAGGACACTTCTGATTAGTAAGGGTTGTAGAAATGGACCCATGGTCTGGAACATTATCTCCTAGCGTACTATAAAATTACTCTTAATATTTGTTGTTCCTTCTAAAGGGTTTGTATCATATTGAAGAATAACTGACCATGGCATAGATCAAGAATAGAGAATCACAATCAGAGTTGGAGGAGACCTCAGACAGTCTGAACTAAGAGGTTCAATTTGTATTGGAATAATTTAGCAAGAGTTGTGATGGACTCTCCATCACTGACAAATTTTAAATCAAAAGAGGATATTTTAAAGATATGCTTTAGGAATTATTTTGAGACAAGTTCTATGACCTCTGTTGTACTGCAGGTCAGACTAGATAATCATAATGGTCCCTTCTGGCCTTAAGCTATTAGGCTGTGTCTAGACTGGCATGATTTTGCCGCCTGTCTACACTGGCCGCTAGTATTTGCACAAGAACACTGACTTTGTAATGTACAAAATCAGTGGTTCTTGCGCGAATACTTGACGCTCCCGCTCAGGGATAAGCCCTCTTGCGCAAGTATTCTTGCGCAAGAGGCCAGTGTAGACAGCCACCTTAATTACTTGCAAGAAAGCCCGATGGCTAAAATGGCCATCGGAGCTTTCTTCTTGCAAGAGAGCGTCTATACTGGGCATGGATGCTTTGCGCAAAGCAAATCTTTTGCGCAAAGGCACATGCCAATATAGACACTCTTTTGCGCAAATACTTTTAACGGAAAAACTTTTCCGTTAAAAGTATTTGCACAAAATCTTGCCAATCTAGATGCAGCCTTAATGTTTAAAGTAGTAATACACAAGAAAGCATGCACATATACCAAATAAATGGCTGTTTCTTCAGTGTGTTTGGCCAAGTTCCTTCAATCATATGATATTTACTGGTAATTGACATTCTGGAAGCATGTTTCTTTGTTATGAATGTTTGTTACATTTCTGTAGTAATTAGTTAAATCCAAATTTTTTTTTATTGCTAGATATCCAGACAGCTGTAATTTTTGAATTCTCTTTCATAATATCCTTTTTATTTTAAGTAAGCTGATAGGTCACTGATAAATTAGACTTATCAATCAGCAGGCTATTAAAGGAGCGTGGAAGGAACTACGTAACTCTAGAACAGTGGTCACCAACCAGTAGATTGGAATCTACTGGCAGATCTTGGAGCCTCTGACAGGTGATCCTGACTGGTTTGGCTGGGAAGCTATCAAGTGCCTGCACTTCAGCTGCCCCTCCTCCCTGTCCTGCTGTTCATGCCCAGACTCAGAGCTGCCCCCTGGGAGCCTCCAGCTTGTTGTGCAGCGTGGGAGAGACAGAGGCCGGGGGGCGTTGATGTCACTGTCCCCCTCTCCTGTACCCTATCTTCAGAGTGAGGAGGGTGGGGCCTTGGCAAAGAGGGATGGCGGGGTATTTGGGTTTGCGGTATATCTTGGACTGATTTAAATCCCAAAAGTGATTTTGTGCTTAAAAAGGTTGGAGACCACTGCTCTAGTAATAGAAAAATCTTACTTAACATCTGTGTTAAAAACCCCAAGATACTGGTTTCTTTGTTCTAACGTTCCTGCTTTGGGAGCAAAAAAGGAGTTTAAACTCTCTTGTGAATTCTGGCCCTGATACAGCCCTGAAACTGCTCTTAGTTGTAACTATTTTCTAGGGGCCATTACATCAACAAAGATTATATGGAGTGGCAGCTACTGCCATTTCCAGCTCTTCTGCAGGGTGGCAGATGGGGAAATAACAGATCCATGAGAACCAAAAGAAGATAATCTACGTGGGTTGTCCAAATCCCATGGCACCATAAGGTACAATTAGAAAAATGACTTTGTATTTTCCTGCCTTTACCTAAGATCTGAAGAAGTGTACACAGAGACCACAAAGGTGGGAGGTGCCACAAGCCCTGTAACTGTCACTCACCTATTCACAAGCCCATGCTGTTATAATCATACATATTTTAATATATAAATCCCAATGCACCTTCAAACCCCCTAGAACTTTAAACTGCAAGATACTTATCAAACCTACTACATTTGCATATGAAAGCATAGGTGCAGGAACTAGGGGTGCTGCCATACATACTCCCTGGCTTGAAATAATAATCCAAATACATGGTTTCCACCTTCTGGATCCACCATACAAAATTACATAAGAATAGCCATACTGGGTCAGACCAAAGCTCCATCTAGCCCCGTATCCTGTCTTCTGACAGTGGCCAGGTCTAGGTGCCCCAGAGAGAGTGAACTGACAGGTAATCATCAAGTGATTCCTCCCCGGTCACCTATTTCCAGCCTCTGACAAACCAATGCTAGGGACTGCATTCTCCTACCTATCCTAGCTAATAAGTATTGATGGACCTAACCTCCATGAATTAATCTAGTTCTTTTTTAAACTTTGTTGAAGTCCTGGTCTCCACAGCATCAGTTGTTCCAACATCACTGGGTGAAAGTGATAAAGTGGTGTTAGTACTCTTCCTCTCTAAGGCTACGTCTACAATGCAGGCTTCTTGCACAAGAACCTTTTTGCGGAAGAGATCTTCTGCACAAAGTTCTTGCACAAGAGAATGTCCACACTGCATGGACACTCTTGCGCAAGAAAGCTCTGATTGCCATTAACAGAATGGCCATTAGAGCACCTATGCTTTTTCCGATAGGCTGTTTTTGCACAAGAAACCCCTGTTTGTCATCCACACACATCTTTTTGCACAAGAGCTCTTGCGCAAAAAGGCTTATTCCTCGTAGAAACAAGAATAACGCTTGCGCAAAAAGCCCTCTCTTCTTATGATGTACTGTTTTTCTAGTGCAAAAACGCACTTGTCGTGTGGATGTTCCGCAAGGTTTTGTGCAAAAACAACCAGTTTTGTGCAAAAACTCTGCAGACATAGCCTAATTGCCTACTAATGGTTCTTATCTGCCTCTTTTGACTATCCAGTTTTTAGGTGCTTGCAGACTATTTGTTTTTCCTGTTACATTCCAGCTTTCCCCTTGGTAATTTAATACCCACTGCCTCATCTTGTTTCTCCCTCCCTCCTTCTCCCCTATTTATTTTAATTCTGGGCATCCAACACTTTAGCCATCTGAAGAAGTGGGTTGTGCCCACGAAAGCTCATGATACCATCCACATGTTGTTAGTCTTTAAAGTGCTACCAAACTATTTGTTAAGTTTATATTCATTTCTGTTCTTGTGTTATTACCTGCCTAACATAGGTCTAGGTCAGGGCTACTCAACTTTGGAAGCCCTAGGGGCCACAATGATACTCATAGCACATGCCAAGGGCTGCAACTTAAGTGGGGTTGCATATACATGCAAATATATATGCAAATAGCTTCTTTCACATTGACGGGCATGAATACAAAGTTTAAGGCTAGACTACACAACGCACAGGCCCCATTTAAGTCAGTTCTGCTGATATTAATAACATGCCATATTTACTTGATTTCCACCCATATAACAGCAATTTTAATGAGCAATGACAGCTGTGACAGGGTCAGTCCCACTCCTGGGTTCCAGACCCGTGTTCAATCCACAATCTCCAGTCTAGGTACTGCAGCACAGATTTTGCTTACCCCTTTCAGCAGTTTTATGAAGGGCTGTCCCTTGACAAAATGGCTGTCAGGACAGACAGCTTGGGCTGGTTATCAGTCCTCCCCAGTTACCAGCTGGACACTCTGATTGCTTGGGGAAGGGAGACCAAACACTCCTTGTTGGAGTTCCTCACCTTCCCCCTCCCTTGGCAACGCTGCCGTTCTCTTTATCAGTGTCTCCCACTCTAACCTTATCAGTCGTAACTCCTCACCTCCCTGCCCTCCCCCACAGGGAAGGCTTTTAAACAGGTCCCATGGCTGCCTGAAGTCAGCTCAGCTGGCCCTTAATTGCTTTAGAGTCACCCAGTCTCAGCTGGCCCTAATTAACCAGGGCAGTTGCTATTTCAGAGCTGCCTTTCTCCCCTTTCTCATCAAGCCCTCTAACCTATCTTTCTCCCCTGCTCAACACTATGGGGTTGGGCTACTTGGGATGGTAGGCAGTGCACCCTCAACAGGCCGTCAGCGTTGCTGTACTTGGCTCCGGCCCTATGTTGCACTTGGAAGTGGAATGGTTGTAGGGACAGGAACCACCGCATTACTCCTGCATTCCTGTCTTTGTTCTGGTGCATCCACTGTAAGGGTGCGTGGTCTGCGATGGGGGAGAATTTTCATCTGAGCAGGTAGTATCACAGGCTCTCCATGGCCCACTTCACCGCGAGGCACTCCTTCTTGACGATAGCATAGTTCTTCTCTCTTGGGAGGAGCTTCCGGCTTAGGTATAGGATGGCATGCTCTTCCTCCCCATTTGGGACAGTACAGCACCCAAACCGACTTCAGAGGTATCAGTCTGCAGTAAGGACTCCCTCTCGAAGTCAGGGGCTATGAGCACTGGGTCACCTCACAGGGGTGTTTTTAAGTCACTGAATGCCTCCTCTACTGCAGGGGTCCATTTCACCATGTCTGGGCCATGTGACTTAGTTAAGTCTGTTAGGGGAAAAGCTCTGGAGGCAAAGTGGGGGATAAACCTCCAATAGTAGTCCACTAGTCCCAGAAATGCCCGGACCTGCTTTTTCCGGACCAGTCAAGGCCAATTCTGTATTGCTGCCCCCTTAGGGTATGTCTACACTAGCTCGTTAATTCGAGCTAGGTAGGCAAATGAGGCAATGAGGAGTAACAGAATCAAAGTCAATAGGTAGATTCCTAAAACAAAACAGCTCTACAAGCCAAATACACAGAGAAGCCCTGGAATCCCAGTTCATCCACAAATTCAATTCACATGCTAATGGACTCAATCATTATATGCGCTGGTGGGGACTCTACCTACTTAATAACCACTGAAGGTGCTAACAGCTCCCTGAGTGGTATCCTTCCTGTTTTAGAAATCTATCTATTGACTTTGATTTTTATCTGCTTAAGTTTAAGTACCCATTCTCCAGATACTTAATGTTGCTCTGTCTCCCACTCCCCTTCCTTTTTCTTTCTCTCCCCCCTTCCCTTCCCCTCTCCTATTTATTTCAAGTTTTCATATCCCCAGTCATCTGAAGAAGTGGGCTGTGCCCACAAAAGCTCATGATACCATCTACATGTTTCATCATATATATAGTAGCCCAGTGTCTGTGAGTCTGTAACGCCAAAATGCTGGCTGTTCCCTCTGGGGGGCGCTGTTGCCTGAAATGCTGGCTGTTCCCTCTGGGCGGCCCGTGCTGCATGGGGAGTGCGGGGCCCAAATGGCCGCTTGCGCCACTTGCTCCCCCGTGGCGGCCCGGCTGAGCGGCACAGAAGTCAGCCGAGTGCCACGGTGGGAGGCAAAGGGGGGCGGGGCGGTGACGTGACGTGCGGCATGACAGCGGCTCCAGGCCCCTCCCCCTGGCCGTGAACATCATCGCCCCGCCCCCCTTCGCCTCCCGCCGTGGTGCTCGGCTGACTTCTGTGCTGCTCAGCCAGGCTGCCGCATGGGAGCAAGTGACCGTTTGGGCTCCACGCCCCCCATGCAGCACGGGGAGTGCGGAGCTCAAACGGCCATTTGGGCTCCGCAGTCCCCCGAGTGAGAGGCAGGAGGGGGAGGAGAAGTGAAAGAGTGAGACAGAGAGAGAGGCAGGAGGCGGAGGAGAGCTGAGCGAGAGAGAGAGGGGGAGGAAGTAGATGGAGGAGAGAGAGAGAAAGAGAGAGAGCGAGAGAGACAGAGCGAGAGACCGGAGGCTCAGGAGAGAAGACAGACGTGGAGGAGACCTTAAAATCCTGTCTTATGACGGGCTAATTGGCTAGTTAGTCTATAAAGTGCTACCAGACCATTTGTTGTTTCTTTCTGTTACAGACTAACTCGGCTACCTCCTGAAGCTTCTATACTAGCAGGTTACATCTAGACTGCAGGCTTATTTCGGAAGAAGCTTTTCCAGAAGAGATCTTCCGAAGAAACTTCTTCCAAAAGAGTGCGTCCACACTGCCAAAGTGCATCGAAAAAGCGATCTGCTTTTTTGAAAGATAGCGTCCACACTATCGCACATTTAAACTGTGATTACTATGGATGGAGTGGCCACCAGGGTACCTGTGCTTTTTCTTCTTTACTCTTCTTCTGAAAGAACTCTCCCTTCCCCGTCCACACACGCCTTTTTCCAAAAGAGCTCTTTCACAAAAAAGGCTTCTTCCTTGTAGAAAGAGGATTACCAATGCCAGAAAAACCCTTCTGTTCTTTCGATTTTCTTTCCAAAGAACGCGATTGCAGTGTGGACGTAATTGAAGTTTTTTTCAGAAAAACTCTGTAGTGTAGACATACCCGCAGATATGATAGACATTAATGTGAGTTACTTAGGATGTCTTTCATGTACAGCAACCACCACCTTGACTATTTAGTCCATATGATACCAGCACAAGCCCAATTCCTGTTGTTGCTACTTTAAAAAAAAATAAAGTCCTTGTTAGTGAAACTGAAATAGTATAGTAAACAGTTTCACTCACTTGAATCTCTGCCTGGATTTTTACTCCTATTTCAGAGGCAGGGTATACACTGCTGTTTGTTTGTCCCACCTGTTGACATTTTGGCTCAGAGCTTGGGCTCTGAAGGCTAGTCCCTTCCCTGGGCTTCACACCCCAAGCCTGAATGACTTCACAGCTGTTTTTTGTACCACAGTACAAGCCTGAATCCATACACCCAGGCTCTGAGACTTGGTACCATGAGTTTCTAAACACAGTGTAAACACATCTTCAGACTGACTGTTGTGATTTAAATGTCTTCATTAGAAGACTTTCTAACATGAAACAGCTTCAATATATAGGCCAACACTCCCAGACAATTCTGAGATTCCATTATACCCCAAAGGTCACTATTTTGAGTTACTATAGTCTTTGCCAAGACTGTAGAAAAGCTAAGTGAAAACTAAAGCAGGTGATCCAATGCCCATTGAAGTTAATGAGTGTCTTTCCATTTACTTCTCAGTGGGCATTGGACTAGGCTCTAAAAGTAATTTGTTAGTAGTGCTGAAAAATAATCTTGGCTTATATTCTTCTATTAACAGAACCACTGTTGAAGTCACTGCTGATGATTTTGAAATACACTGACAGATGATTGACTAGAAAGGAGTTTTTCCATGTTAGTTTGGAGAAGTTACTACAGGTTGAAACTCCCTCATCCGAGCTTTCCTTGTCTGGCAACATCCCTGGTCCCACATTATCTGCGTGAGCGCTCACGAGGATAAGCTTGGGCTGGGTTCAGGAGCGTTGCCAAATTAGAGGGCTGAGAGGGAGCACCAGAGGCAGGAGAGATACGGGGAGGAACTCAAAGCCCCCGGTGTCCAGGGAGCAGAGCGCTCTGTCACCGTGGGGAGGGTAGAAGCACAGCTGCCGGAGGGGAGTGCGGAGCCCTCAGGTCATAGCGGAAGTGCTGGGGAGGAGAGCGCAGAGCCACTGGGAGGAGCACGGAGCCCCCAAGTGGCAGCAGAGCCGTTTGGTGGAGCGTGGAGCTCCATGGCAGCAGTGGGGCTGCTTGATGGAGCCCGCTGGGGCAGCAGCAAAACTGCTCAGTGCAGCATGAAGCCCCCCGTGGCAGTAGGGTGCTGGGGGGAGCGCAGAGACGCTGGGCAGTAGCTGAGCCCCAGGAAGCAACAGAGCTATGGGGAAGAAAGCAAAGCCACCAGCAGGAGCACCGAGCCCCACGCAGCAGTGAAACTACTATGGGGAGAGTGGGGCTCTGGATTGCAGTGGAGTTCCTGGCCACTGCGAGGAGAGGGGAGCCCTGAGCTGCAGTGAAGCCACAGGCGGAAGTAGAGCTCTCCCCTTCTCCTGCACTGTGGGGAGAGAAGAGCCCTGGTGGCAGTGGAGCTGCCTGGAGAAAAGCAGAAAAGCCCCCGGGTGGCCAGGGAAAAAGTAGAGCCCCTGCCAAATTGACCTCCCCTGCTCCGGGACCACTGAGGTCCTGAGGGTGCAGGATGAGGAAGGTACAATCTGTATTAATAAATAGTCTGGGTGGTGCTGAGGGTTGGCTGCCTAGCCCGGCCCCTTCCGCCTAAGGCCCTACCCCTTCTGAGGCACAGAGCCGGGTCCCCCCACATCTTGCCTGGGGAAGCTGTCTGCCATGTAGTCATGTCCAGAAGGGCCCAGACAGTCTATAATTTTGTACCACAATGTAGGGTACCTGGTCTCCACAGCTACAAGAATCCACCATCTTCACTGCATTTGAGTGAGCCTCCCAGTCCAAGTCCACAGACTTGAGTTGGCAGGGCTCGTACTTCCCATTCCAGTTTGGATTAGAACTCAGGCTCTCGTACCTAGGAGATCGGGCTGCACCCCAAGTCACAACATCAAAGCATCATTTACACATCGATTTTAGTCCGTAGGCCTAGGCTGGGAGGTTTGCTCCCAGATGTAGTAGAGATCTACACTGAAGGACTGAAGAATTCATATAAACTATTCTGAATACAGGAGAGGAGCCTTATGTGTCAGATTCTCCATTGCCATGCCCCCTAACATCCCCTTTCCACAGGTGTAAGTGAATAGATTTTTAAACAAACACTGTTGTGTTTTGATCGCATTGTATAAGTACAAGGGAGAATCCATCTCCAAATTTATTATTCATACATCAAATAATGAAGCTAGAATAATATGTGCATTTATAGAATGCTGTGCATTTATATGAATTGCATATGCTAGATGCAATTTTATAAAAAGCTAAAACATAGGCTCTGCTCTTTAACGTAAAGGGTTAGATTGTGAGCTGTTCTACCACTAGTGCAATCCCACTAAACGTTGACCACTTAACCCAGAATGGAATTTGGTCCAGCTGCCCTATGTAGCAAAAATTTCAGTTACTGCCCAAATTGCTTTTACAAACTGAATTAAAGACTCAAGCCCATATTTTCAGGAGTACACATGCACTTGTGTACAAGTCAGTCAAACTCCCTGACTTGAACATGCATTTTTGCTTTAATTATTTATGTCTTCCTTATTTTGTTCTTTTTAGGAAAAATCAGAAATCTTCTTTTAAGACATGCATGATTTAATACAACCACTGAATGCAGCTTCCAGCTAAAAAGCTATATTGGCTTTCAACCTACAGATATCTCATGACAACTAATAGGAGTTACGTACACAACAGAGTGCAAACCTAATATCTCTAATGGATAGTACAAATGAACATGTCAAGTATATTTCACTTTTTGAACATAATATCTCCTTATAGCTGAAACAAAACAGAGGACTTAACTATGCTACGTTCATCAGTTTCTACAAGGCAAGAAGTTTTGTATAGTGACCAATGTGCTAAAGATAGAAGACTGGACTGTGGATTGTCACTACTCTACCTCAAAGGAAACTCAGACGTGATGCCTTCCAGACCTAGAAGTAGCGGGTTCACTCTGCTAGCCAATTCATGGTTCTGCCCCTTTGAGGAGGTTAGTGCAATGATGAGACTCTCCTGAAGGACCCTATAGTCACAGAACTCCCATTGATGCCAACTGCAGCATTAGGACAGGTGGAACGAGACACTCCCTCTTCCCTCCCTGTGCTCCCCTAGAAGGGGTAGACACCTTTTTGAGCCTTAATAGTGCAGATCAGTCTGATGGGTAAGCCAATTAAATAGGAATTTAAAAACATTTTCTCTTGAGTCTTTGAACTGTAGCGACTCCTCTAAAAACTTCAAGAACAGAGTAAAGGATGGTTTGTGTGTACAAATAGTCTACAAGCCAAAATAAAGTTAGTAGGGCCAAAGTTAGGCCTACAAAATGTGAGAGTGTCTAATTTGGTCCCCAGAACCATTTTGAAAATGCATTAATGCTAATGTAGATAGTCTAGACTCACTCTTTGCTAAACTTTTAGCATGAACATTTTCTTTTCCCCTTACATCTTTAAAGATGTATCAATTCCTTGGTGCCAGTTCAGTTTTCCTAGCACCAATCTACAGGCAGTCACAGATATATCAGAAACCTTGCACAGAAAGGCAAAGGGGGGGAGGAAGAGGAGAAAAATTTTTCTTCTTTTAAATTATTGTTCATATTTCCCTTTTAATATAAATACAGCTACAATAGTAAGCATGAAGATAAAGATTAGTGAATAACCAAATGCTAGGATAGCCATAATTTTAATTCCACTTACCACAGGTTGGTTGCAAAGGTAACGACAAATTTCTCCAATGTGCTGGATAACAGTCACATTGTACTTTTTGCAGTCACTCCAGAACTGACTAGCTGAGAATTTCTTTCTTAAGACAAAAGTTGCACCTTATTAAGGGAATAAAAAGGAAACACTGGTTGTGTGAACTTGTCAAGAATGCTGCTACATGTACTACAGAAACGTGTAAAGGTTTCAGAACTTTGATTTTAATACACAAGTCAATCTCATTTGTTTCATTGATGGGTCTAAATTCATAGGCATTGCCTATTACAACGGAATATGTCAGTATTAAGATGGGATTTAAAAAAAAAACCTAAAAATTGCGTGCGGAGCGCAGTTTGCCTAGCTTTTTCCAATAAAGTCCCGTAGTCTAGACCTAGCCTCATTTATAACTCCTAGGAGCAGCCCCACCCTCCTCAGAACACAAAATTCAGGCAAACCTGGATTGGAACAGTGATACAGAGCCCAATTTCATTTAAGGGACAGCTACCTTGTTACCCTAATACCAAAAGAAAATAAGTGGATAAACAGAATTTTACCTAATTTCCTAAAAGAAAAGTGAATAATATGGACCTTACTACAGTTTTTTAGAAAAAAAAAGATAAAGGAATCACAAAACCAGTAAAAATTATTTCCAGAATCATTTGTTCTTTGACTTAGAAAGGCAGATATAGTAAGACAAGTTTAAGTAGCTCCACTGATAGCAATGATTCTGCACTGTGTATTAACTCAGTTCTAAACTAACTCATTCTTCAGTCAACAATGATATAAAAATGAAGTGCGCTTACCCAGTCCAATACATCCACCAATGCCAAGGAGAGAAGCTGAACTGTGGTAAAGAGGGAGAGTTATATAAATAATGTCATTGGCAGTAGCACCAAATGCCCATAACCCTGCAGCTCCTTTCAGAACCTGCAGATGTGTGATAACTGCAGCTTTTGGTAGACCTGCAATGAAAAAAAAAAGAAAAAAAAAAGACATAACACTACATCACAGAGAGGTCAAAATTAACCTTTGCTGAATATGGGGGACTCTAGTCTGTTAAGAAATAGCAATAACACTAATGTTAGTTACCTTTCTATATTCCAGAGCCACGTTTTCAGCTAGCCACTTAGCTAAACAGATACTTATTTGCAAGTACATGTTTGCAAGTTTAATGTGGTACTATATCTGTTGGTCCTATAAAACTAAGGGGTAGGTACGCTGGTCAGAGATGCATAAACTCACTGTACACTGGGTCCTGTGATTCCACATTAAATGGACCAGGACATGAGGAAATATGAAGGAGCTCCATGCCTGACATATGGTCAAATCAAAAGAGTTGGTGAGCTAATATCCTTAATTGGACCAACTTCAGTTGGTGAAAAAGATAAGCTTTTGAGCTTATGCAGAACTCTGCTTCTGCTCTGGGAAAGGTAACCGAAAGTCTGGTCTACACTGCAGACCTAGATTGGTATCACTATGACATTCAGTGATGTAGTTACACTAACCTGATCCTCTGTGCAAACAGCACTACATCCAAGGGAGAACTTCTCCTGCCGACACAGATACCACTTTTCAGGGAGATGGATTAATGAAGTCAACAGGAGAGCTTTCTCCTATCAACTTAAAGCTTCTTCATTAAAGCACTATAGCAG
The DNA here is from genome assembly GCA_019425775.1 of Rafetus swinhoei. NCBI lineage: Eukaryota > Metazoa > Chordata > Testudines > Trionychidae > Rafetus > Rafetus swinhoei. Next base: position 81,047,679 of record CM033427.1, on the reverse strand, counting down.
CACAGCAGTATCAGAGGTGCAGTGCCTTTAAAAGGGAAGCCAACATCCATATTACCGATCAGTACAGGATATAGACAACTCTTGGCAAGAACCAGTTTTGTAGAAAGCCCCATCTGTGTTTCCTGGGCAGCTCTACAAACAGACACTCACAGCTGTCATGATTTTGTTCCATTTCATTTTGGCTTTTCACACACTTTACCCCACCTGTATATGTGTACAGTTTCTTGACAACTGACCAAGGAAGTCTGATAGAAAGCAGACTGAGGAATGTTCTAGGCACAAGCACTAAGGTAAAGCTGAAGAAACTTGAAAAACAATATTGTTTTCCTTACTTCTAATCTTTGTTCAGTGTTGAAAGAAATCACCTCTTTATGTGATTCTTTAGCATCATCACATGACACTGATTTCATGGTATTTCTCTCCCATAAGATCCAAGGGCTTTCCTGCCTCCCAAATGTCTGTTCCTTAGCAGATGATGTGGGAAGCAGTAAGATATTTGTCTTCTGGAAAAGAGTTCTAGAAGAACTTGTTTTTCCTTTCTTGTGCTCCTGGATAAAGGCTGTTCTCAGGAACCAGAACACCATTAGCAGTTGCTGTTTAAAATTCAGAAAGATAAGGACTACAAAATGGATAATCATAAATAAACAAAATTAAAAACTAATTAGGAGTTTGTACTAAGTAAGCTAAACAGGTTTATAAAGCTGTGTTTGGGGTGAGAGCCACTCACAAATACATAACTTTCCAAGCATAAATAAATAAAACACTGCAAACAAAAGATTTTCCATATTGATATCAAGATTCATTGAGTTTTTCCTCCTAACTGCCTTTAATAGTGGCCTCCTTTTGACATTCCAGAGGAAGGCTCACCTGGGCACTCAGGTCACTACCAAGAAGAACATAAGAACGGCCATATTGGGTCAAGCCACAAGTCCATCTAGCCTAGAATGCTGTCTTCCAACAGTGGCAGCACCAGGCTCCCCAGAGGGAACTAACAGAATAGGTAATCATCAAGTGATCCCTCCCCTATCACCCATTCCCAGCCTCTGACAAACAGAGTCTTGGGACACCATTCCTACCTAATACTGTAGCTAGATCTGTGATGCATTATGTAAGGGAAAGATTCTTTCCTTTATGAATCAGCCTTCCTTACTTTAGCATACAGAGATACAAAATTATTTTATTGATCAAAATAAGCTAGCACTTTGAAAAATCCTTCCATTGTATTTGCTTTTGATTTCCCCTGGCATTAGATTCCACAAAATGACTAAAAGCTGCACAAGATTTTAACTCCTCTTAACTCGGCCAGTAAATCTTGATTATTAATTATATCAGCAATCATGTGTTCTTATATTATCGGAAAGCATGAAAAGGATAAATGGATCAGATTGCACTACATGGATCTAATTGCATTAGACATAATGATTCAGTTCCCCTCTAACTTTTTTCCATTCTATATAACCATTGTTTTTGCAATTACACTGTACATTAAAAAGAGATAAAGTTGTATGGGCACGGGCTACAAATACTCACTCACATTTTCTTACCTTTGCAGGTAACTAAACTATATTAGATTAAATCTATATTAGATTAATTCTGTGCATTGAATTTTTCTACTTCTGCTTCATACGTAGACCTTAGGTGACATTGTAAGAACTATGTTATAGAGTAGACAACCTAGAGAAGTCTATAACGTGATTTAGCTAAGAGTATTCAGAACAACACTCCTATCGATAGTAGCAAGCTCAGGTATATTTTTTCACCATTATTTCAAATGTAGTTTTCTCTCTGAATAATGTTTGCAAAAGTTGTGTTTTTTTTAACTATTTTAAAAACAAATAGAATTTAGTTCTAAAATAAACTAATGTATGATCCCATGGAGGCAAATAAAAATCAATAAAATAATCATGCTTGGGCATGATTGTGAGATGCAAGTTATTTTTAAAACATCTCATGACTGAAACCACAAATGAGTCTTCAGCTGAATAAGAAACACCAATCTGTTTATCCTAAAAACATCATGCCGCTTTTTATGTCAATTATCAGAATTTTTTAAAAGTCTTAACCTCTTAGCCACTGGAGTAATAGTATTGAACCCAGCCATCTGTTTCTCAACTAAAAGGTTAGTAACTTAATCCTATTTTCTGTCTCTTTGGTGACCTGAATTCAAAGCAACTTAAAGAACACCACTTCACAATAAGTGCATAGTCATTTGTTTCGAAAGGATGTTATAAAGATCTAGATATACCTGTACACATTAGCTCTGTAGCTGCATTTTAAACCAAAATATTATTGTTATGTTTGCAGTGCTGACTAGCAGGCACCAATGACCAATGTCTTTCTTGAGCTTCTGATAATTTCTCCTATCGACCAAGGTAATACTTTTAAAGTGTCTGATACAGACAAATTAACTGATGGTTTCATAAACAGTTTCAGGAAATGATGGAAATGTAAGAGAGTTGTACCTGTTGTTCCTGAGGTAAAAATGTAGAGTACGGAAGACTTGAGGTTGTTTACAGAGCGAAGATTAACTGGTACACTGTCTTCAGATGCAGCTTCCAGTTTGTCTAAAAGGGTTTTAACATTTGGCAGAGTGCAGTCTTTTGTCATTACCCAAACATCAATATCTTTTTGGAGGCTGGGAAGAATTTCCTTTAAGGTTCCAAGCATATCTTAAACATAACAATAACATTGTGTTACCCATTTTACAATGTATTTACACAAAGCTAAACGTCAGCATGTTTTTCAGTGTGACTTTTTTTACATGTTTTAGAGTTGTGTTAACAAAATATAAGGTGCCACACTCACCTCTGTGAGAATAAGGGAATATAATCAGGTGGTGCGGTGGACTTCACGTAGAAAAGTGGTAAATAATAATTGCTGACATTGCCATGCTTTAAATTTCAGCCAGCACTCAGTGAAAACCCAGTGGCAATGACTACCATTCCTTGGCCCCACCTAAACTTGGACAGTTTACAGTCACGTTTCAGATAAGAAGCGCAGTTTAATATTTATGTAAATTTCATCCACAATGGAATACAAAGGAAATAATTGTCACAATGTATATAATCATTTCTCTTTTGCACAGTAGACAATGATAATGCAGATTTTCCTAATGCTCTAAAAAGTGATGGGTAGTCCCACTGACTAACATTTTCAGAAGAGCCTAAGTGATCCATTTTTTAAAAATTACTTATGCAGGAATCTACAAAGAGTCCAGTGAGGTATACAGCTAAATTGTTACCCTCATTCATTTTTGTACACAGGGAAGCAAAGTTGAAATGACTTGTCCAAGGCCTCAGGGTGAGTCAATAGCAGAGCTAGTCTTTGAACTCCTGACTTGGGCTGGCTAGGAATTTTTTAACAAAACTTTTTTCATTAGAAAACACTGATTTGATAACACCAAAATGTTGGGGGATTTTGTGGGGTTTTTTTTTCTGGACTAAGTCATTTTGTGATCAATGATCTGTCAGGATAAGTTTCTCTGGTCCAGGACAAAAAGTTGAGAGAAACATTTCCACCAGAACAGCAAACAGCCTAGGAGCTGACTCTGACCGGAGACCTGAAGCTGGGCCTCCTATATCCTCGGTGAGTGCCCCAACCCTACGCCTACTGGCTATTCTGATGCCTTGCTCCTATTTAAAAAAAAATAAAACACACACACACACACACACACTGGGAGAGAGAGAGACCCTAGAATCAATATTTTCTCAGCTCTACTCCCGATTCCCAATCCTGTGTTTATATCTCCATTAGTTTTTTTATATACATAGATAGAAAGGCCTCTACACATTTCACATTGCTTTGCTTCTTTGTAACCAAGAATTTTTAATTTTCCCCCCAAAATTGTTTTCTTTCTGGTCACGTTGTTGTATATTTTTCAATGAGTTGCAGTATTAACCCCCATTATCTAGAACAGGCATATGTCCTCCGAGCTCTGATCAAAGAAATATCTTCCAAAGCAGGAACTTCTGTATATTCTTTTCTGAGTGAATTATAAACATTTCAGTACCTAAATCCTTAAGTCACAACTTCTATGCACCAAAGTTTGATTTAAGGAACAAGGCTATAATCATGCCGAGTGGTAGAAGCCTTTGAGGTCTGAAGTTCTCCTCATGTTGAAGGGGTTTGAGCTCCAACAGGAATAACAGCCCTATTATCCAAGGACAAGAATTTTCTGTTCCTCTAGTGGTCAGTAACCCTCTTCCCCCAGTACTACTTAGCTATCCTCTTTTGGGTGTTCCAGGCAGACATTTCATCACTGGGCCTTGGGAAACTGCCCAGCAGGGAGAGGTTAAAGCAGGCTAGAGGGAGCCTTCAGAGTCCTACCCAATCAGGAAAGGGTTTATGGGGAACCAATCAGAAGACAGCTTGCTGGACCAGTCCTGATATAAAGGACAGCTTTATATTGGAACAAATAGAAAAACTTAACGTTAACAAATCACCGGGACTGGATGGCATTCACCCAAGGGTTCTAAAAGAACTCAAATGGGAAACTGCAGAACTGTTAACTGTGGTTTGTAATCTATCCTTTAAATCTGCTTCCGTACCTAAAGACTGGAAGATAGCTAACGTGACACCAATATTTAAAAAGGGCTCTAGAGGTGATCCTGGCAATTACATACCGGTAAGTCTAACATCGGTACCGGGCAAATTAGTCGAAACAATAGTTAAGAATAAAATTGTTAGGCACGTAGAAGAACATAATTTGTTAGGCAAAAGTCAACATGGTTTCTGAAAAGAGAAATCATGTCTTACTAATCTATTAGAGTTCTTTGAAGGGGTTAACAAACATGCGGACAAAGGGGATCCAGTAGATATAGTATACTTAGATTTTCAGAAAGCTTTTGACAAAGTCCCTCACCAAAGGCTCTTGTGTAAATTACATTGTCATGGAATAAGAGGGAAGATCCTTTCATGGATTGAGAACTGGTTAAAAGACAGGAAACAAAGGGTAGGAATAAATGGTAAATTTTCAGAATGGAGAGGGGTCCCCCAATGGTCAGTCCTAAGACCAATCCTATTCAACTTATTCATAAATGATCTAGAGAAAGGGGCAAGCAGTGAGGTAGTAAAGTTTGCAGATGATACTAAACTGTTCAAGATAGTCAAGACAGAAGCAGACAGTGAAGAACTTCAAAAAGATCTCACAAAACTAAGTGATTGGGCAACAAAATGGCAAATGAAGTTTAATGTGGATAAGTGTAAAGTAATGCATGTTGGAAAAAATAACCCCAACCCCATCATATAGTATGATGGGGGCTAATTTGGCTATGACAAATCAGAAAAGAGATCTTGGAGTTATCATGAATAGTTCTCTGAAAACATCCACACAGTGTGCTGCGGCGGTCAAAGCGCCAAATAGAACGTTAGGAATTATTAAGAAAGGGATAGAAAAGAAGACACAGAATATCTTACTGCCCCAGTATAAAACTATGGTACGCCCACATCTTGAGTACTGTGTACAGATGTGATCTCCTCACCTCAAAAAAGATATTTTGGCCTTGGAAAGGGTTCAGAAAGGGCAACTAAAATGATTAGGGGTTTGGAAGCAGGTTCCATATGAAGAGAGGCTAAAGCGACTGGGACTTTTCAGTTTGGAAAAGAGGAGACTGAGGGGGGGATATGATAGAGGTATATAAAATCATGAGTGGTGTGGAGAGGGTGAATAAAGAAAAGTTATTTATTAGTTCCCATAATATAAGGACTAGAGGACACCAAATGAAATTAATGGGTAGCAGGTTTAAAACTAATAAGCGAAAGTTCTTCTTCACACAGCACAAAGTCAACCTGTGGAACTCCTTGCCAGAGGAGGCTGTGAAGGCTAGGACTATAACAGAGTTTAAAGAGAAGCTAGATAAATTCATGGAGGTTAGGTCCATAAAAAGGCTATTAGCCAAGGGGTAGGAATGGTGTCTCTGGCCTCTGTTTGTCAGAGGCTGGAGATGGATGGCACGAGACAAATCGCTTGATCATTGTCTTCGGTCCACCCCCTCCAGGGCACTTGGCACTGGCCACTGTCAGCAGACAGGCTACTGGGCTAAATGGACCTTTGGTCTGACCCCAGTATGGCCAGTCTTATGTTCTTATGTAGCTCAGCAGATCAAAGATCAGTCTTTTCCTGACTAGCAAGCTAGAAGGATTGGCTCCTACGTGGATGTGATGTGATGACTGCTAGACTGCAACCTTGGCCGAGTGGGCACAAGAGTTATGGGGAAGCGACCCAGGGAAAAAAGGGAGTGGAAGAAGGCCCTGAGAGTCTGCCATTTGAAGGTCCCTGGGCTGCAGCCCAGAGTAGGGGGTAAGCCTGTGCCCCCGCCCCCCTACTATCTGCTGGAGAGCCTAGCCAAATAAAGAACTGCAACTTTCCCCTGAGGGAGAGGATAAACTTGGGACTGTAGTCTGTCAGTATGACATGGAGCCAGACTGATGACTGCTTGTACCCCTGGAAGGGAGGAGGGAAGAATGGTTGGCCAGAGAACAGTGTCCTGAATAGAATGCTGCAGTCCAGGAAGTGATATGGGTCCAGAGACATAGTGGAGACAGCAAAGTGGACAACTGACAAGACATGCCCAGAAGAGGGCACCCTGCTGGCAAACTGAGCTAATTCCTGGACTGACCAGCAGAAAGGGCTGCATCGATGAGTCCAACCCATTACAATACCTATTTAATGTTTCTCTCCAGATCTCATCTTGCATGATAATCTGCATTCATTGTTCCAGTTTAGTTCTGGATACTTGGGCTGCAAAGTTGGGCTAGCTTTATTACTCAAGGCTGAAAAATTTCATGCCCTGTGCAGTGTACTTATGTGGACCTAAGCTCTAGTGAAGACACAAAGGTTGATGGAAGAATTCTTCCATTGACCTAACTACCACCTCTTGAAGAGGTGGATTTACAATCACTACAACAACAGAAGAACCTCTTCTGTCACTGCAGAAAGAGTCCACACGAGAGCAGCATGGCTGCAGTGTTTCTGGTGGCAGTTGTAATCCAAAATTATCCCCTTGCAAATGGCATGGCAGAAAACACAATAGATGTCATTCCCCAGAGCACAGACATACAGACTACAAAAAATAAAAAGAGCAACCCATGATTCATTGTCTGCCTGTTTCATATCCCTAGAAATGTTTGCAATTTTATGGAATTGGTGTCAGCAAAAGCATTGGCTTATTTATAGAAAACTATTTTCCTGTCTGACTACTGAGCATAAAGAACATTAAGAAATTGGTCACTTAATATATTAAATATAATATACTCATTATATTTCAGGTATAATGCTAGTTTGTTTTTTACTTTTCAGTGCAGTGGTAGATTTACACTAATTTCTTAGTATATATGGGAAATAATTTATATTAATTTAAACTGCAGACAAGTCAAGCAAGAAGGGGCTATGGTCAAAAGATTAGCCTGTGGTCTAATCAGGCAATCCTTTGGAAGGGATAAAATCAGTTATAGTCCAATTTAAACTGTCATTTAGGATTCAAGAATGACAGGCAGTAATTCCTACTTCCTAGACTGAAGCACATCCTCCTTACGTTGTTCCAAGTAATTAAACCAAAGACTGAAAATATCCTTGATGTTTCCACTTCTAAAATTACTCAAGGTATTGAAGGTTTCTCTTGCTGTACATGGGTTTGCTTTGTTTTACTTAGTATTGAATATTACTGTGAGTTGGTTCTACAAAAGGACTTTTCAGTTGCACTCTGGTATTAAATACTCAGAACTTGAATCTGAATGGTTTGTAACCATTTATTCTCCTGAAAGATGTCAGGTTAGTCAGGAGAGCAAAGGGGGAAAAAGCAATTTCCTGAAGGGGAAAAAAAGCTAGGTATTTTCATAATATTAAAAGATCCATAAACCTTAGATTTATTCTGGAAAGTATGAAAAACGTGAACTGCAGATAAATTCTCCACTGTACTCATACAGATCTAAAAAGACCCAAGACTATCTATGCTCATTGTTGGTGTATTGTTAATTCACACTGAATTTTTCCACAAGATGTCTTTAAAGAGCCTGCTGCTAATTTTACATTTGTATTATGCATGTGTCAAGAATAAAGAGCTCTCTTGGAGGAAATGTAATACAGTATTTCTTGTAGTGCCTGGTACTTACTCATAAGCAGACCGCAAAGCAAGTCATAATTTGTGAACTTAAGCTATTTTTTTCTTAGTAAGTTGCTAATAAATGTGTAGGGTTTGTCTTACAAAGTTATTACTAAATCTAATCTTTAACTATAAACAGAATAAATAACAGTCCTGTAATATAGTTTGAATAATACACTCTGAGAAGACAAACCTTAACTACATGGCATCCCTGGGAAAATTCATGTGTTGATGGAGGTGGAGATTTCCCCGACTCCTTTTTCTCTATTTTCCCCTCCTCTGCTTTCCTGTAAACTACTGAGCAGTAGGTCCGTGATCAATGTGAACAACCTGAATCCATTAATAACTAATTGTGATATTAGAATAATAGACAAAATACTGTTTTGCTTTAAACTACCATTCTGCACTGCTACTCATACAAAAGATGTTTCTTCTATTTTCGGACAAAGAAATAATGCAATTATTCATTGTCAGACATGGACCAACAGTGATAACTGGCAGGTCAGATTGAGATCAAATTGTTATTCCGTTCATTCAAAAAGATCTATGATATATTGCTGACAAAATATTTGAGGTGCACTCTGATGCATATGCTAAATAAGCTGTGAAAACCAATGCTCCTTTTAATCATAAAAGGTCAGTTCCAACTCCCTATATTTTGATACCCTGAGAGAGAACTAAGTATATGGAGAGAATGTATGTCTACACTGCATTCCTCTTTCGAGAGAGGAATGCAAATACAGACGAATGAAATTGCAAATGAAGCGCGGATTTGAATTTCCCATGCTTCATTTGCATAATCACGTCCAGCCGCTTTTTCGAAATACGCTATTTCGATAAATGAAAAAGAAACGGTGTCTAGATGCGGTTATTTCGGAAGAAAACCCTTCTTTCGAAATAACCTTAAACCTAAGGAGTAAGGGTTATTTCGAAAGAAGGGCTTTCTTTCTAAATAACTGCATCTAGACACCATTTCTTTTTTCGAAATAGGGTATTTCGAAAAAGCGGCCGGACGTGATTATGCAAATGAAGCACAGGAAATTCAAATCCGCACTTCATTTGCAATTTCGTTGATCTGCATTTTCATTCTTCTCTCGAAAGAGGAATGCAGTGTAGACAGACCCTCAGAGACTCTCCCTATAGTGTTCATCAAGAAGTCGTAAGTGCTGGAACTAGGGTGCTTGTGGTGCTTTAAACCCCTGGTTTGAAGTGGTTTCTGTCATGTACAGAGTTTATAGTTTGGTTCAATGGCTTTCAGAACCCCCATTATACAAACTGTTCTAGGACCTTGCAATTGTCATCAGCTGTAGCTAAATAATCCATGTCAGCTGCCATGACTCCCTTGAAATGACACTGAAGATAGTGCAAAGACTCTGAAATGTGTTTAGGAACAACAAATACTTATTGTAGCTTACTGATAAAAAACTGGGATATATCTGAAGGAGGCACTAACTCAGGAAAGGGACCAAGTGAGTTTCCAGTAAAGTACTCTTTGCTGCTCTAAATGTCTCATACTTATTTTTATAATTTAGTTTAATCAAGTTAAATGTGAATTATCAAATCTATGAAGAAAATTTCCCCTTTAAACACTAAGGATCCTGCTGCTTGTATGTCACAGTAGTTCTGAAAATAACTCTCATTCCCCTTCTCCAGGGCTGTCACATACCATGATTTAAATTAATTTCTCATTTATCTTGACTTCTGCAGGAGTTCCAGAGCCAGGGTGACAGAACTGGGCACATAACAGTGGCAACTTCAATTTCCCCTCTGCCATGCAGTCAGCAAAGCTGGGGAGGAGAAGGAGAGCAAGAAACACTGGCCAAAGAGGGGCCATAATCAATCAGAACAGCTAGGGGATATAATTCCACCCAGCTTTTGAGCCACCTCTGTTGTCAGGCACCTGACAAAGCATCCTTCTCTCAGGGGAAGCCCCAAACAAGGCTAGAGCTGGAAATACTGTTTGTGCTGTCCAGAGTTAAACTCTTCAGATGCCATTACAGACAACAGGAAGTTCAATGCTACTGGGGGTGACTCTGGTACTAACCTTATGCTGTTAATAGTTACTGCTTCCATAACAACTTTCTGCAATAAGGGATATAATTGGCATTTTTTGTCAAACTCATTTAGTCTAGGCAGGACTGCTGTTTTTTAAGGATCAGATTCCACCACCCTTATCTTAAGTAATACCTTTTACTACTCAGTCCCTATAGTCTCAGCATGGGTAAGGGTAGCAGGATTTGGTTGCAAGTGAACCAGATTTTCACAAGTGAATCTCCTCCTTCCACTCTAACACTAAAGAGCCTCAGTTCACCAGGATTAACCATTTTAAACTAGTATATTGAGATAATTATACACATTTTTTAATAAAACAGATGGTGAAAGCAAAATCTCAATAGCTCATTATTAGAGGTGGGTTGGGATTTTAACAAAAGTGGGTTCTTTCTCAAACTGCTGATTGAAACTGAAGTTTTTAGACCCATTTTCTCCCTCACAGCTGACTGTCTTGCCACCATGCTAAGGAGTCAATCTCTCTCACACTCTGGCTCAGTGAATATGTAGTTACGGTCCTCCATCAGCTCCAACAGGAGAGACTGAGTAGTCAAAGTCTGGTAATAAAGACCCTCGCTTGGGATATGGGTGCTCAAACCTACATGTGACCTAATTTGTAGGATCTCCCATGTTACAGGTAAGTGTCTTAATTACTAAGCTTTTGGCTATATTGGGGTCTTGCTCCTAAAACTTTGAAAAAAAAATTGATTTCATCATTATGAGGAGAAAAAAATTGATTTCATCATCACATTCACATTTTTTAATGTGATCGGAAAAATCAACTCCTATCCATTAGAATAATTTAATGACTATGTGATCCTGCTGAATGTGCATGGCTATGATGGTTCTCATTTCAGTAACTTGCTTAAATAACACTCCTCTCCACTCATGTTTAAAAAATCTACACAAACAGTAGTAAAAAACATACAATGAAACTAAAAATAACCAAGTTTTAGAATTGCCTTTAGTATGTAAAAGGAAACTTCACCAGTCAGGTGAAAAGGGTGCAAAAGCCCTCTATCAGCCTAGAAATGTCTAAGTAATAGACGTAAAACCAGAAGCAAGGTACAGAATGCTGGTAGACATGGTAATTTTAGAGGTGGCACAAAGTTGCTTATTTAGGGTGTCAAGTTTTGAAACACATTCCAACCCCAAAATTCACAATGTCTGATTTTGCTTAGTCTTGGCGCAAAGCTGTGTTTGTTTTCCACAGCAAAACTTTTGTCACGGGGGAGGGAGGTGGGGAGAAAAGCACTTGTAAACACAACTTTTGTCCTTCATAGGAAGGAAAATAAAGGACCACTGCAAAATTAGTACCTGGTTTGTATACTGCAACTCTTTGCTTATCAAACTCTGGTTTTGGATACCTGGTTTTGGTTTGAGCTGGCCTCAAACACTAATTACATTGTATAGTACATTCAGGTCAAACAAGTTCTCTCTTCTGAACATCTACCAAATATCTACCCATAATTTTAAACTAACACAAAGTAAACTAATCCTGACTACTGAATCTCAAATACATCTATTACAGACCATACCTTAAGTGTTATCTATAAGAAGTTTGCAGGGGATCTCCTCCTCTGTATGCCACACAACTTTTTTAGAATGCAAGCTGCTTGTGTTAAGAACAATATCCTCATAAGTTTACAGCACCAGGGGGACCAGTTCATGATTGGATGCTTGCTATAAATATTACAGCATCTGTCAAAACCAGGTCTCCAATGAAAGAAGGTGGAGGTGAAATAAAGTATATAAGGTTAAAAGCATGAGCGTACACATTAGGGATATAACATACCTGCTCCCACAACGAGTATCTTGGGCTCACAGCTACTGATACAATGCAGAAGGGACCTGGCGTGGATGTTGATGTTGAGGAATGCCACCACACAGCCCAGCTTGGCCGCTCCAAACCACACGTGGACGAAGTCGGGTTCATTGCTCATCAGCAGGGCCATGGTATCCCCTTTTTTCAGAGCCCCCTCTTGCAGGAAGACGTGAGCTACCCTGTTACTCCTCCTGTCCACATCCTGGTAAGTGTGCACGTTCCCTTCGTAAAGGATGAATGGCTTGTGGGGCTGCCTTTCCGCTTGTTTCACAAACCGGTCCAGCACCGTGAAAATCTTCCCATGCAGCCTGTAGCTTTCCACGGTCAGCCCATGTATGATCACTTTCAGCAGGTAGTTCAGGTCGTGCCAGAAGTAGGGAAAGAGGAATTTCTGGACGAGGTGCAGGAAGACTATCCCAGCTGCGGCGCCCGTTACCCAGGAGGAGAACATCGGAGCAGAGAAGCTGCACGCGCCTGTTGCAAGCGCCTCGCGCACCCGGCAGGTGCTTTTAACGGCTCCCCGAGGCCGGGAGAGTCCGACAGGCCACCGGGAACTCCAGCAGCTGAGGGAACGCGGCAAGAAATGCGCGCGGGCGCGTCACAAAGGCTCAGAACAACGCAACAGGTGGAAGATGGGGGCAGGGGCTCCCACCCCACTCGCAGGGCCCACAGAGCAGCGCGACTCGCGAACTGCTGCCCCGGCGCGCCGTCGAGCGGAGGGAGCCGACACTCCAGGCAGCGCGAGGCGAGCTTCCCCCGCGGCACTTCCAAGCCCAGGCGAGCAGAGGCCGCAAGAGCCCCCCCGTGCTCACAGCGGAGGGAGGCAGGGAGGGGAAAGCGCCGCGAGCCTGCAGGGAGCAGAGCAGCACCAGGGGCCCCCGCGTGCACCAGCCAGAGCACAGGGAGTGCGGACCCCAAGTGCCCCCGGTTGGACCAAGCTTCGCCTCCTGCCCCCCGGCACTCACTGATTAGAGGGCTACGGTCAGGCAGGCGCTGGGCAGGGAGTCTCTGTGCCGGGAGTCCCGCGCTGTGCCCCTGGCTCCTTGCATAATAAGGCAAAAGCTGAAACCGCCCCTCTCTGCCGCTTTCACTCCGCCCTTGCGCTGCACTGGAAGCAGCGCTGGGGGACTGGGCTTCTCTGTAGCAAAGGAAAGGGAGCCGCCCTCTTCCGTCCCTGCTCGGGAGCTAGCAGGGCATCCGGGCACGCGGCTTGGCCCCGGACAAAGCCATGCTGGAGCTGGGGAGCAGAACAGGGGCTACTCAGGCCCCTTGGCGGAGCCGCTACTTACAGTTCTCAAGTGAGACAGAGGTGACCAGTGTTCCCCTTTGTGTCCCAGTTTACTAGGAAACTTCTAGGTTTAGCTCTTTCCTGGGACGTATGGTCACAGTGCTGCTGGCCCCCTCATCTGCTTCAGCCCCCAAGCCCACGGTCGCTTCCACTGTCCTAGGCTGTGAGACAGGCTGTACATCACATTTCCTCCTTTAAAACAACAGAGGCCACAGGGAGCCAACGTTCTATGTATAAACAAGGAGAAGTCCTGTGGGACTTTATAGACTGACAGATTTATTGGCGCATTAGCTTTCCTGGGCAAAGATCCACTTCGTCAGATGCAACGGAATATGTGACGATCTCAACTTTACAAATATGTTTCTGGTCCTCCTGGTTGTGGAGAGGAAGCTTGAAAATGTGACCCAAGTGCACTAGAAGGTAAATAAAAATAACCGAGAGTGTATTTTTAAATACTCTTATTATCTTGGGTGTTTATTGCCAGCCTCAACCCTCCCTGTATCTAGGGTTGCCAGATGATTTAACCAAAAATACCGAACCCCCCCCCCCAAAAAAAAAAACCAACCTGGGGGAAAGGAGGGAAGACCAAAGTTGTTGAGCAAAAAAAAAAAAAAAGGACCCCGAAAGTTATTAAACAATAAATAAATAAAATAAAATAAAACAGCATGGCCCCTTTAAGTGCGAGAGGGGAGAGGTTGAGCACTAAGACCGAGAGAAGGCATTGCTTCCCCTTGCTTCAGGTCTTTTTGCCGGTGGCCATCTTGTTTTCTTGATCAAGCCTCTCCTCTCTCCCCCCAGGTGGGCGAGTCGGGGGTGGGGCCCAGTTGCTGAGTGTGTCTTAGGGTTGCCAAGTGTCCGGTATTTTCACCTACTGGCAGAGAATAAAACCCCATAAAATACCAGACATTTCAGGTATTTTCTGAATTTTTTTACTGGACAGGAGGCAAAAATACCGGACTGTCCGGGTCAATACCGGACACCTGGCAACCCTACCTGTATCTCAGCCCTATTCCTTCAAACATGGCAGCTCCTCCTCCATTCCATTCAAACACCTCACTGTAGTAACTTGACACCTGTAAGCCTCTTAACCCAGAGGTTCACTCTAACCCCTGAATGCTCCAACCTTTATCTGAGACACATGTCTCAAGCAAGAAGCCCCATTTAGTCTCCAAACAGAGTAAGGTAGGTTTCCACCCTCTTCCCATCCCACTTCCTCCATAGATTAGCAGAGGTAGCAAATGCTCCCTAGTCTCACAGCAAAGGGAGGGGAAAATGCACCAGGTCACTTTACTCTTATAGACTCCTCAGGGAAGCAAAGTGGTTTCCTTAGCTCCTCTTGGTTTGGGGAGGGGTGGGGGGAGAGGCTGTTGGCTGACTTGCTCTTTGGGAGTTCAAGGGGAGGTCACTGATGTTCCCCCTCTTCTATGGGAAATGAAGATCTTTATGGCCAATGGTGTAGGCTGACCTCCTGGTAATAGTAATCAATCATATAAATATGTTAATTATAAGAATTGTATGTTTATTTGATAATGTTAAATGATATTCCTGGACTATTAATGTAAAACAAAATGGAGTGTGTATACCACAAGGCTATTCAACTTTGGAAGCCCTGGGGGCCCCAGAAATACAGCACATGCCGAGGGCCGCAACTTAAGTGTGGTTGCATATATACGCAAATAGATATGCAAATATACGTAAATAGCTCCTTTCACACTGACAGTCATGAATACAAAGAGTAAGGCAAGACACACAGGCCCTATTTAAGTCAGTTCTGTTGATATTAATAAAATGCAATATTTATTAATTTCCACCAAGATGACAGCACTTTTAATGAGCAATGACAGTCCAGGAATTTAACTACTAAAACGCATATCAACAGAAGACCATTATATTAACTACTTTTTTGTTTTGGCTTCACAATTTTAACAAATCAAACAAAAACTGCCAATGTGGTACTGGAATTTATTGGAGTACAATCAATGTGAAGATTGTGTCTGCACATCAGGCATGTATTCTGTTGTAACAGCATGGAGACAGACAGTCAGATGTCTGTCAGTAAGAGAAGTGCTCAGTTTTGACTTGATGATTCCCATAGAGAAGAATGAACTTTCACAGACATAGGTAGACCCAAACAAGTTAGCACTTTTTTGGGCACATGTCTTCTATGTCTTCCTGGTCATCCAAAATATTTCAGTGTCCTCTTCCTTATGTCTAGATTTTAGAATACTATTGTTTTGCAGCTCTATCATCTTTTCTTCAACTGTGGTCCTCTCAACACCAAATCTCACTGCTGAAGGTGAGACTGCCTTTACCTCAACTGAAAATGGATTTTCATTAAATTCAAGAACTGTCTTCAGGGATTTGATATCTAGAAAACTAGAAAAAAAATCAGTTTTCAGCTCTGATATGTACTCTGTTAAAAAAAATCAGGCAAAAAAGATGCATGTTCACTCAGCTGTGTCACTTGTGAGTTGGGGATGGGAAAGTGAGTTAAGTCTTTCTCACGAAGCTGATCTGCAAAAAGGGCCAGTTTTCTTTCAAATGCAGAAACATCACACATCAGAGAAGACAGGGTTTTTTCTTGCCTTGAATTTTAAGATTACGTGCATTTAAGTTGCGTGTCATATCAGTGAGAAAACCACATTTAGCAAAAATGTCTCTTAGTCGAAACGTACTGTGTTTCAGACTCTTCAATTAAAGCTTGAAATTGTCTACATTTCAAGGCATTTGCAACAATGAAGCTGACAATTTTTGTGACACTATCCATTGTGCTCTTGAGAACTCTTCAGTTTGCTGCATTAACTGTTCTTGGTGCAGAATGCAATGATATGAAAAGAAATCTGAAAACTGTGGATTTTTCTTCAGCAAAGAAATTAGCTCCTTCTCTTTTCCAACCATGGAGGGAGCGCCATCAGTTGTTACCAAAATAAGCTTTTTCAAATCAATGCATTTTCCTGGTCCTTCAAAAAATCCAATCAGCACAGAATAAATATCCTCTCCCCTAGTTTGGGTAGCCCTGGTATACCGGCTGATCTCAGAGCAGGGAGGGGCTCTCCTCCTCAGAGTGGTAAATAAGAACCGACATAAACCAGAATTCCTGCCTTTTTCCATTTACCTCAGAACTGGTCTCTGCTGAGGGGGAGAGGTCACATGGTAAAAATCACCTCAGGGGTTTCCTGCCCTGGAGGCTTTATAAGTCCGGACACAACCCAGAATGGGTGCTGTCTATCTCAGTGGCAGTGTTTGCGTGGGTCATCAGCTCTCTCCTGAAACCACCCAAGGATCTGATCCAGCTGCAAACTTGTCAGAAGAAGAGAAGAGGAATTCCCATCTACTGCCTACCATCTGCACTAGTGTCATCTGCCTGTAGTCCTCTCTAAGGTTCCTGTACCATCTGCGAGGGACTCCTCAGCATTCCTCCCTGCAGGCTCTCAATCAGCCCACAGGTTGCAGGACCTGGGCAACACACCTCTGGCTCAGCCACTCCAGTCCAGAAGAGTAAAGTACCATTTGTATTTGGGGTATAACTTACCATTTATTTTCATGCAGTCCAGTTGGGACTAGGGATGTTAAATTGCGAGTAATTGAGTAATCGAATAGTTGATGCATTTTGCATTAATTATTCAATTAGTTGATAGGGTGCCTCCACCTTTGAAGTGTAGCAACAGCCCATCTGTTGGCCTCGTCCCGACAGAGCAAGCGTGGAGGGGACAGGGGGTACCTGGCCCTCCCTGTGCCCAGGACCTCACCGCTGGGTTCCCATTCTGCGCACGGGAAGGCATCTGAGGCATTGGTGCTCACCAGGGGGAGGGGGTGGCAACAGCTGTTACTACACTTCAGAGGTGACTCTTCCACTGACCCTGGGCCCCGTGCAGCACTGCCACTTTGAAATGCCAGGGGGAGCCTGCTGTCAGGCTCCTCACGGCATTTCAAAGCAGCAGTGCCCCATGGAGCCCAGGATCAGTTAGGGATTCCCCAGCTGATCTCAGGCGCCACATGGCGCTGCCGCTTTGAAATGCTGACTGTTTTGCTCCCTGCCGGTACGGGTTCCCGCTGCCGCTCTCCATTTGAAATGTACAGGAGCTACCTCGGTTCTTGTATGTTTCAAAGGCAGAGAGGTTTCCTCCCTGCAGGCTCTCAAGGGCAGCTCCTGTACATTTCAGAGGGCGAGAGGCAGAGGGAACCTGAGTAGTCAGTGGAAGTTCCATCAATTACTCGATTAGCTGATTAATTGAAATTTAACATCCCTAGATGGGAGGACACTGAGGAAGTGGATGGTAAGGAGCATGTGAGTGTAGATATGTTAGCAGGGCATGGTTCAGAGATATACCACCTAGCTATATTTTGGGCTGACTCAAGTGGTGTCTATGGCTGGAGGTGGAGAGGGGAGTTGTGGGGCAGGGACCATTGAAGGTTTATACTAGATGAAGCAGGAAACTGCAGGAAGAGAAAGGATAATCTTATGGATAGGACAGTTGAATGTCTTCCTGCAGACTTCGATTCTGCCTTCCTGCTGCCAACATTAAATTCCTGTGAGATATTGGCAAGTAAGTGCCAGTATGGATTCCCATAAGGATGGGAATCCTTGGTTTTTTACTGAACATGAATGTTTAATTTATCTTTTTTAGATGCATTATAAATTGATTGAGTGCTGATTTATTATAAATAATAGCCCATGTTAAAATGGCTTCCTAAAGTAGATACAGAAGTCTGTAGTGTTAGGACTTTTCTGTATGAAGAAACTAAACACACTAGAGTAGATTTTGGCATAGCTAACTGTTACGTAAATAGACATGCAGATTTGTGTATCTGTTTCCTTTACATAAAACACCATTATAAATACTCTACAGTTTTTAGCTCTTTCAAATTAAATGTTGAGGATGCTGCCATAAAGGTGTGGAAAGTGAACTGCAGAAAATTATGTTCAAAATAAAATACTTAACTAAGGGCTTATTATCTCAGGGGTTTAAATCAGATTAAGTTGAGTTAGTCTCATTTGAAAACACTTGTGTACACATGACAGGCCATCATAACACACTAACTCTCTGTGCTAAATGAGGCTAACAGAGTAGGCTATAAGTGCCTGATAGTTAGCTTTTGATGTCAGTAGGGTGTTGAATGTAGTGGCCCATCCAGTGCATGTCTGTTCAAATCTTGATTAACAGTGTCAAATTTGCAAATAAAGGCAAGTTCCACACTTTCACCCTCAAGCTGGTTTTTTAAATTGCTTTGTAAGAGTATTGTCATTTTTAGGTCCATTAATGAGCGCCCGGGCAAGTCAAACCGTTTCCCAACAGGTTTCTGTGTATTACCATTTCAGATATCTAATTTGTGTCCATTAATCCTTTACTGCCCACTCTATTAGTCTTGTTTAGCATGGACACTCTAACAGGGATGTGAAGGACTAGTCGACTATCGGATAAGCAAATGCTTATTGGATAGTTGACAGGATAGTCAACTAGTCACTTCCTTCCCCGGCTGCCTCTATCAGACTGCGCTGTGTAGACATACCCTATGACTGATAAAGATAATGCATTTCTACTAAAAGCAGCAGAGGGGGACAGAGAAGGAGTTAGCATTTTGGCACTGTTTAGGCAGGGCCTTTTTAGTTATTGGAAGTTTGGTAAAACCCTTCTATGTAGGAGTTTTCTGAACATTCAGAAAGCTGATATGTTTCACCAGTGAAAGATTTTATTTCTTTGGGCATGAATAACTAAAACTTTAAACTTTGCTTTTGAGATGGTAGATGGAGTGAGGAAGGAAGTGATTTGCAAATAACAAAAGGGAAACTATTTCAAAATTCTCACATTGCACATAGGCAGCATGGTGTTTTGTATTAAGGATTCTGCTCTCACTTATATCTTTATAAAACAGGAGCCCACGGATGTAACTGAGAATTTGACCCTATGTTTCAAACAACTATTCAAGTGTTTTGTTCCAGTTGCATATGTGTGCATAAGGAACTAGGGAAGGGGAGCATTACAAAGAAATATAACCATATTTTTTCAGTATGTTTATCGATGTCTTTGATCTCCTAAGTATGGGAAAACACGAATGAATTCTAAAACAATGGGCCACATTGACTTCATTATACTGCAGTAATTTGGATTTGCAAGGGTATAAATTAGTCAAAATTAACCTCAAATTTTTGTTAGGCCAAATAGTTCCCTGAAAGGCACATGCTTCACATATATTGCAGGATCAGAGTTAATCCCATATTTAAAAACCCACATACAAATTCTGCATGAGCATGTGGACAGGTATCATTGCTATGTGAGCAATTATTGTTGAAGTCAATTACAAATGAGTGCACAGCCCATGGTGCAGCATCAGCAACATTGCATCTTTCAATTGACACTGTATATGAACACTAGAAGAATTGTAGCGGCTGAAAAATAAAAGGTTCATCATGATGACCAGCAGCAAGCAACTGCTCCCACATCTAGCTTGGCATTGTCAACCAGTGGCTATGGGTCTCATTCCAGTAACTAGAAAATGAAGTAATTTCTTATGAAACATAAAATTACATATTTTGTTTTGACACAAGTCACAAAAACAGAAGAGACTATATTTACACTTTTGCATACATAAAGATGTGAAAGTTTTTATCATGTGCATCAAGCCCCGAGACATAATCTTTAATTTCAAGCATAAACTGTAACAACTCTTTCATTTAATGTGTCAGTACTAATGATAAAATATTTTGGTTGCTATGTCAAGAAAATGGACAATTATGTTTTGTGCCTCAAAGGAACAGATATATGTAAGATACCAAATGGCTACTGAAAATTTTGCAGTATTATTTTTCTTTTTATTTGATTTCATATTAAACACATATTTAAAATTATGCATCTTGTTTTAGTATTCTTTCTAATGATATGGTATTTGTTGGTAACTTGGGTGCCACAGTGGCACGCATCTGAACAGGCGTATATGACCTCAAATATTGGTGCACAAGACAAAACATACTCTGCTCATGGATGGAAAATGTTAGAGGGAACACTGCTGGACAGGATTTTGCACAACTACAGACCATGGAATCCAGAGTTTGTGGAATCTGCTGCTTGCTGTCTTCTCTCAATTCTCCCTCCCCCCTGGGCATGACCAGCAAGACTTAGGCTGTGTCTAGACTACAGGCTTTTTTCGAAAAAAGGGGCCTTTTTTTGAAAAAACTTCACCCGCGTCTAGACTGCCACTGCGTCTTTCGAAATTAAATCAAAAGAGCGTGGCAATTTTTTCAACAGCGGTAAACCTCATTTTACGAGGAAGAACGCCTTTTTCAAAAGAGATCTTTCGAAAAAAGGCATGTGTGGACGCGGGGGAGCTTTTTTTTTTCAAAAAAAGAGGCCTCCAGGAAAAAGCCCTAGTGAACACTCCTTGCCAGACCTTTCACCTCTATTGTTCCTGTCTGTAACCATCTTTTAAGGCACAGGCAGCCAGGAGAAGCATTGTTGCAGGAAGTCAGCTCCAAGCACGACCCTGACCGCTTGGCTTTTCCTGGTAGGCCCACTCAGAGCCATGTCACAGGCACAAGCACCCCGAGATCCCCCTGGCCCTTCCAGGGACACATCCCAGGACCAAGCCAGGGGCACCAAATGCCAGGCACCATCATGGTCTGGCCCCGAGATCAAAACCCTCTTGGAGCTCTGGTCCGAGGAGGAGTCTCTGCAGGCCCTGCAGTCCAGGAGGAGAAAAGCGGACATTTATGCCTGAATGGCCAATGGCCTTGCTAAGAAAGGCCACCACTCCCCGCACACTAGATCAAGTGAGAACAAAGGTCAAGGAGTTGTGGCAGGGTATGTCAGAGCCTGTGAGTGCAGTTCCCGCTCTGGGGAAGCACCACAGTACTGCGCATATTATGAGGACCTGGACCGGATCCTGGGGGAAGGGGTGGAACCCCTGTCTCCAGAGAAGGTAGTGGAGTCTGTGTGTTATGCTTAACCGAAGCACACGAGATCTTTTATAGGGGAAAAGGCAGTACGCCGCATTTATTGAGACTATAACAGTTGCATATGCTTTTCAATCGCTCACACACACAAACAGCATGCATACACAGTCCTGCCAGACAATGTCATAGTTAGTCCAGAGTCTGTATCAATCTAGTGTCAGCCAGAACCAACACAGAGGGAAGCAGTGCCTTTGTCCGATGCTCCTCTGGAGTTGGTGGCAAGACAAACCCAAAGTTCCATAGCAAAACACCCTGCTTTTATAATCCTTTTCTCTGTTGAAATCAATGGATTCC
This sequence comes from Rafetus swinhoei, assembly GCA_019425775.1. NCBI lineage: Eukaryota > Metazoa > Chordata > Testudines > Trionychidae > Rafetus > Rafetus swinhoei. Next base: position 81,026,176 of record CM033427.1, on the reverse strand, counting down.
GCTCTGTCAGCCTGTGACCGGAATGTTATCTTGTTGATGTCAATCGTTCCCAAACATCTCTTGAAGGCTCATCAATCGTCTTTTGGGAGTGCTAGGTTCGCTTCAAGGCTCGTCAATCTGCCAATAGTCCAATCACTCCTTATTATGGGTACACATCTTTGACGCCAGGTAGTCTGGTCTTCGCCCACACTCAACCTCCTTCTTCGGCCATCTGGTTCTGAGCAATAACTTTTGCACCTTATCTCGACACATTCATACCCTTTTCACACACATAAGCAATGTTACAAGGGCTCTCAAGGTTATGCGGCACAACATCAACATCTGCATTGGCAAAGCAAAGAGGCATTGCAAATCAAGCAATTTAGGTCTCAGCCTTCAACATCCCTTTAATCTCATTAACACAGAGACAATACCAAAACTATCTTTTTACTCACTACACTTTAAAACAAGGAAATATAAAAAGTGTATACTTAACTAAAGGATTTAACCTACTACAATATTAAATATGTATTAACATATACCTTATATTGCTATATTATTGCTACATTATTAAACTACATTACTATATTACTAAACATAAAATACAAATATAAAAAGAATAAAACTTTCAGATCCAACATGGGATGGAGAGACCTGTGCAGCAGTGGCCGCAGCTCCAGGATGACATCCTGAAGACCAGCAACTCCAAGATGAGGAGGAGGATTCCAGGAACACGGTGACCCTCACTCAGGAGCCAGTCCCCCAGATGCAGGCGGCCTCCCAGACATCTTTGGACACCGGGGAGGTAACATTAGGTGCGTGTTGTGAGGTTGCAACACACACAGGGCAAGGGAGGCGGGAGCAAAGGGGGTGGAGTGCTGGGCAGTCACACACCAGTAGGTACCGTTCATTTGGACCAGCTCTGCATGCCTTAATTTCTCAGTTACAGCCACCTCGAACCTAGACAGATTCATTAAAGCGTTATGTGGGCATGTACATAGAATTTCCCTGTCAGAGTGGGTGCAACATTCGCTAGGGTACAGTGCCTTTCCAGCGACTTCAGAGTATGCCGCACCTTCTATTTCAGTAACATGCCCTCGCCTCCACACTGGCAGGGAGATCACCATTCTCGCTAGTGAACGTGAGGGATGCCCAATGGTGCTAGAAGTTTAAAGATTACACTATGGCCCGTCCGTATCTACCTTGGGCTCTCATGGATTCTCTGTTTCCCCATTCCCACGGGGGGGTATTGAGGAAATGGGGTCTCACCACCTCCATAAGGGCTGGGTGAACTCGGCCATCCAGGAGATCTGTTACAGTACCCTGGGTGGTGGATACTGAATTCAACAGATCTCTCAAGCTATTCAAATTAATCAATTAGCCTGGCTGATATCTAGTCCTCCCCGGGCATTGAATATTACTGCATCTGCCAGCCTTGATTCAATATGGTCCCCTTCCTCAGCTTGTTGTGCTATGACATATGCGTTGCTGACAGAGTTTCCAGTGCCAAGCCAGCCTGCGATGGTATCTGCTAAGCCCCGCCTTTGCTGAATTAGGTGTTCACCAGTTTGGTTCGTTAGTCTGGTAAGATTGGCACATTGCTGACCTACACCCTCTAGGACAATACAGGACCGGTAACAATGGTCCTATCGTCACTAATCCTGGTTCTGGGACAGGGATCTGCTCAGGGTAGAACATACAGTCAGGTGGCTCTACCTTGTCCCCGAGAACTTGGTTAGTCATTCTCAGCTGAGGGCACTTCAGCATGGGCCATTGCTTCCCAAAGATTTGCCATGCTTCCGGGGCGACCTCTGTCTGTGCTTTAAGTGGGAGGCCCCATTCAGAGTCAGCAGGTCCGACTTCCATGGGCACTATGCCGGTGTAATTAATGTATGACTTGATCTCGGTGTTTGGTTTCTTAACTACGAGATGTAACTCAAATTCTAATACAAAGGATTGTGTGGGTTTTTGTTTTGTTTTGTTTGTTTTTTGTTTTCAATGCCACTGTTATTACAGTATGCAAAATAGTTGTGTTTAAATGAGGGGTAGCTCAGTGCCTTGTATCCTCCTTGGCTGTCAGTACTCAGCTGTCCCCCTTTAGAGGTAACTTGGACACTGGTTGCATTGATTGCACATACCATCCCCCTAAGGGGACCACAGCATGGCTTAAGAATGTCTTTCATTATTAATGGGGAACTCATGCAATTCCATGATTCTCTCCAGGTATTCTTGAGGCCTTCTAAGGCTTTGGGCACCTGGCACCAGCGGATGACTGGGCAGTCAGCTGTTATTACAATGGTGAGGTTACTAGTTTCCCTATTGATGTGAGCATCTGTATATGATTTATCCAAATTTTCTGATGTCCCACTTGCCTATGTTTCACTTGCAGATTTATTGTTACCTCAGGCCATCCTCTTTCACGGTTAGTGTGTAAGTTCTTCAAAGGCTAGATATTTCATTAGTGTGGCAATTAAAGCAAAGCAAACCCGGTGGAAGGGGATTGGTAACCCATTCCTAGTCCTTCTTTTTACATGGCACACTCCTTGCTCTCTTCATCAGGCTCCATAGGGGTAGCAGGAGCTGCAGCAGGAACAGCCTCATGGTTACCTTTTAGTTCCTTTTCTTGTTCACCTGTGGAAACATTGTTAGCATTCACCTAGCTTAAACAATTACCAAACTATTATCCTTCCACTAAGTTGTAGAGTTGCTGCTTGATTGAACCCAATCCTTTTTCTTTCCTTTTGCTGAACAGTTTTTTCCTAGCTCAAGCTTCAGCTTTGCTTAGAATGTTCTTTCATAAAAAAAAATAAACAACGTTTGCAATACATGTGCCACAAAACAAGACAAACTTAGACAGAACACAAAACACAACTTATGTCATGACAGTAGAACCATAGTTTTTTCTTCAGTTGCTCTTCAGCTGGTACCAGTGCTTTCTGATGTTCTGAAAGATAAAAGAACATTTTCCTACCCCCATGGGGGTGGCACATTATATCTCTTGTAGTCCTTTTTACTTTGCAAGTATTTTTCTGACTTCTTTATTAACCTGCTGTTACCCAATAATTACATATGCTTTTTGTAAACCAGCTTCTGAGGCATTGTGTAAATTACTTCATTGCTCAGTTATTAAGTAAAAGGTGGTATGCCTTAATTTTCCTCTTATACCACAGACCAGGTTTTTAGTCTGTCTGTTGTGAAGCTTCAAATTTATTTACAGGTAGTAACTGAGAAGCTTTACTGCTATAGTGATTTTCCTTTGCGCAAGGTGTTTGCCAGTTACCATTCCAGCAAGCCTAAAAGGCTTTCTCTTTCTGAGAGAGTATCATGTACAGTGTTAGCACTAAATTTATTTCCATGTTAGCAGTAACATTAGCATTAAATGTCTTTCAACTAGGGGCTTCTGAATATCTTGTTAGATACCATATCTTTTATTTGGACAATTTACTTCAGAGGACAGTGCGTGTTATATCCTCTTGAAAATTTTGAATAACAGGCCCTTTTCATCCTTTTACTATTATTTACAGAAGATTCAAACTGTTCATTAACAACCAGGCATTCACACACACACACCCTTTGACTTGCTTTCAGATTCAAAGTTATCAGAGACCCAAAGACTTAGCCTTGAAAGAGATGCAGTGAAATTCCAGAGTTCTGCTTTTAAAGCACACAGCGAAAATACAAATCCATTGTGGCTTCTCTTTGGAGTTCATGAGGTGTTTTATGTAAAATAACAATTTGTTTTCTTAGAACCACCTTAAAGGTTAAATGCCCCAAGACAAGCAGCACTTGTTCTTCCACACTCCCCAGAGTCAACATCTGACCTTCTCATACCCTTAATCACTTGCTTTGTTCCTCAAATGAAAATTTTCCTTGTTTCCAGTAATTTAACTTTCCAATGCCTGTACTACTGTTTTCCTTATTCTTCTACTATACCAGCACAGGGCCCCAAACCTCTTACCCCTCTTTCACATGCTTATTTCCTTTTAATTTTCTGTACCTGAACCTGCTTTTCTGCTGAGTGGCTTCATTTCAGGGACACAGGTTTTGTCCATTATTAATTTAGCAAGAAGATTGGGCTCTCTAATTAGCCATCATACCTTCTGATTCCTTTACTTGGGTAAATCCAAATGTTCGTTTTTGCAGTCAGCTAATAATTTTTTTTTAACTCCTCAGTACAGGGTTTTCCATAACAGCCAGACTGCAGCAGTATCTTTGAGTGAGATTAGGGTTTGTAAATGTTTTGCCAATTTGCTTTCAAGTTCTGCATAATCTAATATATAAAGGAGAATGTTTGTATGTTTGTGCGCTAATAACTTGGGCACTATAAGAGCTACCGCAACCAAACTTTGCATGGGGTAACCTTTCTTCCAGGAGAAGGTTTTAGGGTACTTTTGGCAGTGCTGGGAGAAGCGGCTTCCCGGGGGAAGTGGCGGGGACAGTCACTCACTAAGGCCAGCGGCAGAGGCGTGAGGGGAGGGGCGGCGCTCCGAGTGGCAGCTGCCCCACTCGTCTACCAGGCCGTTCCACTGCACAGGCGCGTCCGGGACGGGGGGCGCCCTCTCCTCCCTCCCTCCAGTGATGTCACTCGGCCCGGGCCCCTCCCCTCCGGTGGCGGCCAGGGGTTGCTGAGCGGCGGGCTGGAGCTTGCAGCTGCCGCTAGGAGGTGGTTGCGGGCACAGAAGGGCGAGCCCAGCGGGGAGGCGGCGGTGGTGGTGCTGGGAGCGGCCCGGGGTCTGGCGCAGCTTCCTGGTCGCATGGTGGGGAGCCCGGCACCTGCTCACCGTGGCCCGCGGGAGAGGGGAGCCCCCGGCACAGCCCCATGGTGCGGCAGGCAGTGAGGCGAAAGTTTCGGGGTGGGTGGTGGGGTCGTTGACCCCCGCAGCACCTGCAGCCCCGGGCACGAGCTGGGCTGCCCTGCCTACTCTAGGTCCCGTGCTCACCCCCTCCTGCCCGCCCCTCACACGGGGAACTCCTGGCAGGACCCCACCGTCCGCCCCGAGCAACACCGGGTACCTCCAGCTAGTATAAACATAAGCTAGAGTATAGTCAGACTATAGGCCATGCCTAAACCTTTGCAATATTTGCTCCAAAACATAGTTCACGCCTTCTCCTCTTTATGAGGAGTTTCTTTCTGAATCTTGCACCAATGTGCCCAGTTTGTTTTTACTAGAAATTTTTAGTATTATATGTTATATGCTTTTAAGACCCTTAAAGGATCTTAAAGGGAGGGAAGAATGGGGCACCAGTTTTAGTTCCCTTTTGGCTTGCCCCTCATATGATTGTGGTTGCAATGCAGTGGATCCCATTTTATCTTTTAAATTTGCCAGGGCCACCTTTTTCTATTTCTCCCCCCACTCTTTAGGCATTGTAAAAGTGCTTGCAGTTTGTTGTTTAACAGCAGGAGACATTGCTTTATTGTTTTCCAGGTTTTTAACACCCTTTTCCAATTTCTCATTTTCCTGCTTTACTTGTATGAGCAAATCATATGTCTGGACAGCCTGTGTTGCTTTTTCTGTTTTTCTAATTTTTATTATTGTTATTATTATTATTTGTAATGCCTCATTTTTCAGCTTTAAGGTGGTATTTTCCTGCTCCTTTAATTTGAGGGTGTCCAGCATCACTATTACTGCTTTGTCTGTTTTATTGCCTTCCTGATTATTTTACCATTTGACCAACTTTTCCTTTGCTTCGGCTGCGGCATACTGTGTCCTTAAAATTGCCGCCCGCCAGGGTTTGTGAACTTGTTCTCAAAATATTTCTGAGGGTGGACTTTTGTCTTCCCCCTTGGATGTCATGGCGTCTAATTGCCCTGACTGAGAATGTACGTCTCTCCCTTGGATCTCGTGTTCTCGTGTCCCATGGATCAGTTGTCAGCCTTTTGGGGTTGTACGTCTTCCCTTCTGTATACATCTTAGCTGCCCGGTTTTGGGATGTGTGTCTCCCCCTTGGATGCCGTGCCCTTAAGTTCACGGCCTTGCTTCAGCCTGAATTGTGGATGTACGTCTCCCCCTACTGTATACAGCTTGTACCACGGTCTTAGTGCACACAATGCCGGCCTTAATTAGGGATTTGTACTATTCGAAGGTGTATACATCATATGCCCGTCAAGGGGCTTCCATCAGGACTTGCAATGTTACGTGCGATGAGGAAGTGGGACCACCAATTCTCACTGCCTGCCACCTTGCGTACCCAGCCAATCCTGGGCTTAACGTACGGCTCAGTTGCTCCCTGGTGGTTTGTCCAGTCCTTCTGTAACACACCCCTTAGCTTAAACAGTACACAACCCTCTTGTACTTGTCCCCCTTTTTAATGGGTACCCTTCGGCCTGACCCTTATGCTTGACCCACATACATCCAGGTTTCTCTTTGACTTAAATTTGGAACAGAACCAGGATGTATCTGAAGGGAAAGAGAGACTTCCATCCCTAGCCTAATGAGGTGGGGTAAAGTAAACATACTCACCCCTGTTGGATGTCAGTTTCTGACCCTGTTCAGCTTGTAAGCCTGGATCCCGGACGAGCCCCCAAACTGTTGGAACAGTTTCTGGACACCGTGTATGAAGCAAGCAGAAGAGTTTATTAACACACAGTGCTGGTGGAGTGTCACTTCGCTTGTTAGGCTTCATGAACACTGCCAGACAACAGGTTACAACTAATTATATAGGCTGCTTAATGGGCGGATGAAGTGATGGTGGGGGGAGGGGAATCCTGGACCCCTGAATAGGTGCTAATCGTGAGGCAAAAGGAGAGCAATAATCTAAAGGTTACATAGTATTTTCCACCCATAGCTTACAGAATACCTTATATCTAGTTAAACAAGTATTTAAACAAAGCAGACCTCAATTATCAATTATGTGTTAAGTGGCGATGTGTCTGTCAGCTTCAGGAAGGTATCTCTGCACGGATGTGATCCATTGGTGATGCATCTGGGGATTAAAGCAGAGACAGTAAGCATTTGTTCCTAGCACCATTGAATTTGTTATTTGCTGTCTCTCATCCGTTGTCTGGATCATTAGCTCTATGAGGACCTTCCTCCGATGGGCTATGCGGGGGGTGGGGATGGGGATGGAGGTGGGGGTGGGGTACTGTGTCTGTGTGCCAGTTCCAGACTTGAAATTTAGAATAGGGGTTCTTAACAAAATATCATAGCCTGCCTCAGAAATTTTTACCCTACAAAAATCACACCTGTCTCTCTGTGTATATGTCCACAAAGTGGGGCAGGGATGGGTTGGGGGGGAAGGTACTGAGGGCAAGGAGCAAGCCCCCATTTGGAAGGCCCTGGGGAAAGTCATTGGGCTCCTTGGGAGAATCTCTCCCTGAGGGCCTCCCGAATGCGCAATCCTGACTGGTGGGCTTGGCAGATGGCAGCTGTCCGGGGTTGCTCAAATTGCCTCCCCTCCACATCACCCCGTGTCCCCCACCCTGGGAGGATGGCCTTCCCTTTCCTCTCCACCAGCTTGTGCAGGACACAACAGGCAGCAACCACCTCGGGGATGTCGCATTCCCCCATGTCCAGGCGAGTGAGCAGGCACCTAAACCTCCTGTTCAGACGCTCGAAGGCGTATTCCACCTGCAAGCAAGCCCAGTTCAGGTGGGAGTTAAATTGTTCCCTACTCACGTCCAGGTGGCCAGTGTATAGCTTCATGAGCCTGCGCATAAGGGGGTAGGCTGCGTTGGCCATGATGCACATAGGCATTGCACATCCCCAACTGCAAAGTTGCGCTGCGGAAAAAATGTCCCAGCCTGCAGTACAGGTACGAGTTCCGGAAGATGCGGGCATCATATGCCTGGCCTGACCACCAGACACAAATGTTCGTGAACTGTCCACGGTGGTCGACCAGGGCCTGCAACACCATGGAGAAGTAGCCCTTCCTGTTAATGTACTGGGCTGCTCGATGGGGTGGTGCGTGGATCAGGATGTGAGTCCCATCAAGCACTCCACCGCAGTTCAAGAATCCTAGCCCCGCAGATCCGGCCATGATGGTGTCCAGGTCTCCGAGGTGGACAGTCCTGTGCAGCAGCTCCGAACTGATGGCCATCACCACCTGCAGAAAGGGACAATGAGAAACACACATAACAGAAAATTAGAGGGGGGGTTGCTGAGCTGTTGAGAGTGCTCCCTCACCCCTTCTCTCCAAGACCCCAGGAACCCCGCCTCAGGTGGACCTCCCCCCCCCGCACTAGGGCAAGGTGAGGCCAGGAGGGCTTCTGCCACTCCCACCCCATCCGCAATTCCTTCTGCCCTTTCCTGACGGTCCCCTTTCCCCCCCTGCTGCTTAGACTGTCCCCCGAGAGTGACTTACTTCCATCAAGATGGCCCCAAGAGTAGACCTCCCTACTCCAAACTGGTGTCCCACAGAGTGGTAGCTGTCAGGGGTGGCCAGCTTGCACATGGCAATAGCGACCCGCTTGTCCAGGGGGGATGGCGGGCTGCAAGTGGGTGTCCTGGCATTGTAGGGCAGGGGCAAGCCAGGTACACAGCTCCTGGAATGTGGACTTCTGCATACGGAAGTTTCGGAGCCAAGCCTGGTCGTCTCACCGCTCCATAACAAGACAGTCCCACCAGTCTGAACTGGTGTCCAGCCTCCAAAATCGCCTCTCCAGGAATAAGTTGGGTGGCAAGGCCAGTGGTGCTGCAGCCTGGACGAGGGGCTCAAGGCTGGGTTCTTGTCAGCCGACAGTCAGGGCAGTGTGTGTGTGTGTGTGTTTCCGAGAAAAGGTTTAACGTCCGTGTCTTTACTGCTAGGACCGGGGTCCCGTCGCAGAGGGTAGCCAGCAGGCCAACAGACGCCCCTGTTTATAGGAAGAGCTTATTACACCTCAGATTTTAGCTGCTAGGATGCAAAAATCCCTTCGCAGCGGGCAGCCTAGGACAGACTGAGAGGTGCCCCAACGGACCTGTCACCTGGGAGTGACACAGATCAAAACGCCCAAGCTCTTCCTATACCTGTCCCTTATGACCGGCTGAAGTTCTTTTAAATTGTGCTTGGTTCTGTTACAGCAACTGAAGGAGTCAGGTTAAAACTTAAACAGTTACAGGTTTATTAAAAAGGCTTATAAATCATATGGTTACAATGGCTATTGCTCTATTTCTTAACTGCTAGCAAATATAGATCTTAAAAATTGTTACAAAGAAAATAAAGATAGAAAATAGAAATAATGGTACCAAGTGACAGCTTAATCTTTAAAGAGCTCTAAATTTACGTGTACACTTAAGACAAAGGACCACATTCAGGTACAATTTTTACCCCCTTCTGTGCCTCTCGACTCCAGCGGGTCAAGCCAGGGCCAGTCCCTCAATTCCTAGGAAAGACGAATACGAGGTGGGCGTCGCCGTGGAACCTCGGGAGGTCAAACACCTAACCCGACCAGCAGATAGATGGTAGATTGACACTCAGAGTAAATGTGCTGCTGGACCCATCTTTATACCCATAGGGGCCCGTATCCTCTTTCTTATCTAAGATGCCAGATTGTGTTGGTTCGTCTTTGTAACGCCAGTTCTTACAAGCAAGTTTCAACTTAATTTACACTTGCAAGAGAGAGAACTAAATTGTGAGTACTAGACATTTTTTTTTTACTGGGCGAGAGATTCCTCCCCCCGCGGACGGCTGTGTGTTCGTATCAATATGGGTTCAGTCAAGGACACTCCTCTGCAGCCTCTTGGTCAGCAATTGGCGTATCTCTGTTTACAGCCATTCAGGGTTACAGCAGCCTGCCATATCCAGGCAAGCAAAGATGGATGTTACAGGGGGGTTCCTGTCTGGCTACAGTTCTGAGTCCAGATAGCCTATGAGCATCATGACAGTGTCATGGAGGTGGAGCAGAATTTGCAGCATGGCTGTGTGGGGCCATCGCCTGCCCATGGGCAGCTCCGCTCTATATCAAAAAAAGGATGAAAAGCAGAAAAAACAACCAAAAACCAAACTGCTGTGGTTTCCCGGAAAGCAGAGCAACCAGAGCAAGCACTGCAGCAGCTTTGCTGTCCCTCTCAGAGGTAGGCAAGCCAGAAGCAGCAGCAGAGAAATGGCTGTCGAGGGGGATCCCTTTAAGCACATGTATCTGCAAAGGGCAGGCAGTAGCACCCGGAAGTAAAGTGCTTCTGGGTGCTATTTTTTCGCTTTTTCGATCCACTTAGTGCAATCTAGATGCTCTCTTTTGAAAGAGCTTTTTCGAAAGATTCTTTCGAAAAAGCCTCTTTCAAAAAAGGCGTGTAGTCTAGACGTACCCTTAGAGGATGAGAATAAGGTGGCCAGTGAGGAGTTATCCCACAGCCAGGATCATTTTGGGACCTCAGGATCCTGATGCTGGACAAATAGAAATTCAACCCGATTCCTCCTCTTCAGCAACAGAGTGCAAGTCCCAGCTAAACACCCATATCCGAACCCAAGAGGTGGATCCTCTGGAGAGAGCTTTAGCGTATGAGACCCTATCTTAGCAATTTATTTGTATCGTGCTGTATTGTCATGCTAGCATCTGTTACAGGTACCCCATGTCTGCTGCCATTTTAGGTGTATCTGAGCTACAAGTCTGGAATATAAACAACTATTTTATTTATTTTTTGCATACTCCCAGTCAGGGTACCTACAACAGCCAATAGATATATAAAATAACTATACAGTGTGATGTGTAGTTTTGAAACAACAATGACATTTGTTTGCATAGTACATCTTTTTTTTCCCCTAAGAACTCTCCTAAGAGGGCATGTCTACACTACAGAGAAGATCAGCCCTCCGACGTCAATCTTCTAGCGTTCAATTTAGTGGGTCTAATATAGACCTCTAAATTGAATGCTGGGGCATCCCCTGTCCATGTCCAATACTCCTCCTTCTGTGAGGAGTAAAGGAAGCTGTGCTCCTGTTAGCCTCCTGTAGTCTGGATGCCACGATGGTTCGGCTTAAGGTAAACTGAATTTAGCTATGCATTTTGCGTAGCTGGATGGTATATCTAAGCCAGCCTGCCTGGTCTAGTATAGACCAGGCCTCAGTGTGCAGAGTTACTTGTGGAGTAGATTCCATCAGAGCCTAGCATGTGATTTCTATCTTTATACTTTTAGATTTTTCTTGAATTTCAATGGAAATTTAAATGTATTTAGGAATGGGAAAGTAAACAGTCTGGTAATGAGATTGGGATTGTAAAATGACAGAAAAGCTGAATATACATTGAAGTGAGAACACTCTCCAGATTGGCAGGAGGAGGAAGCAAAGTAGAAAAAGAAAAATGGTCGCTTCTGGACAAATGTAATGTTTCTAATTTAATAGAAAAGAACAATTTGAGGTATACATTCAAGTTTCTACACAGTATATTTATACAAATATTACTACAAACCAATACAAGAACAATCTAACAATGATAGGAAAGGTGAGCCATTTTCAAATGGAAAGTTCTGTAAATGTCAAGGCCATATACTTCCAGAAATTAATTTTTTGTTAAAAAAGTGGCAGAAGTACTATAATAACTTTCAAAACTGAGACCTCTATACTCGTTCTCTATTTTTTTTTAAAGAAATCTCTCATTTTCATCTAGGGATGAATTGTGGGCATGCAAAGAAAGAGACTTGTCCGTAGAATCGTTACTTCATTTTTTTGCAAAAATTGGACAGTATGTAGCAAGTCAGGCAGGGGATTGGGCATGCAAAGAAAACAGATGGTTTCATGGTGAAGGCAGTTGAGTGCTGCTCTGGAGAGCTGATTCTATCACTGCCTCTGCCACAAATTCCTGTGTGATGGTAGGCAAGTCACTTCAAACAGACTTTTCACAGGTAGTCACTAATTGCAGGTTCCTTATTTTCTAAGTGCCATACTTGTGATCCTGGTATCTGACTTGCAGAAATGCTGACATTCACAGTTGAGGCAAATGATGAACACACATTAAATGTATGGAGTCCCCTTCCCAAAACTGACTTGCTGCTTCTCATAAATCCCGCCATAACTGTGGCTGCTTTTATCTCTAGTCTTAGAAATGAGACTATATCTTTACCTCTGCATTTAGTGGTGAAACAGATTAGTTCATACATTGTAGTGGATTTCTGTCTGTCCTACATTTATAGTAAATTGCACTTCTATTAAGGAAGTGCATGCATATCCTTTTGACATATGCTAAACTGACAGCTTAATATTGAGATTGTTGATTTATTGACCTATTAAACTACCCTACTGGGGGGATGTAAATATTTCTAATTACTAATACTTTAATTCCTTTGTGTGAGGAGCAAATTCCCATTGTACTAAAATTTGTAACTATTATATCTTTCCATGAAGTGATCAATTAAAATAGCTAGTTATAGGCAGCAATGCATAAAATGTCTTAACATTATTTAGATATTATTAACATTATTTAGATAGAAAAAAAAGCAAACATGATTCTGGGGTGCATTAATAGGAGTGTTGTGAGCAAGACACGAGAAGTCATTCTTCCGCTCTACTCTGCACTGATTAGGACTCAATTGGAGTATTGTGTCTAGTTCTGGGCACAACATTTCGAGAAAGATGTGGAGAGATTGGAGAAGGACCAGAGAAGAGCAACAAAAATGATTAAAGGTCTAGAAAATATGGCTTATCAGGGAAGACTGAAAGAACTGGGCTTGTTTAGTTTAGAAAAGAGAAGACTGAGAGGGGACAAGTATCTAAAAGGGTGTTATAAGGAGAAGAGAGAAAAATTGTTCTTCTTGGCCTCTGAGAATAGGACAAGAAGGAATGGGCTTAAACTGTAGCAAGGGAGGTTTAGGTTGGACATCAGGAAAAACTTCCTGCCTGTCAGGGTGGTTAAAAACTGGAGTAAATTGCCTAGGGGGGGTTGTGGAATCTCCATCACTGGGGATATTTCAGAGCAGTTTAGACAGACACCTGTCAGGGATGATCTAGACAGTGCTTGGTTCTGCCGTGAGGGCAGGGGACTGGAACTGATGACCCTCCAAGGTCCCTTCCAGTTCTAGAGTTCTGTGATTCTATATGTTGGATTAGCGGTCAGTAAATCTTATTTAGTTATTGGACTTCTGCAAACGTGTGTGGCTCAGGATAGCAGTGTTAAAAGTAATAAAGAATCATAAATTACTGTCTGAATCATTTTTATAGGACAGGGATGACTGATGCCTGTGGGGGAGGGGCTGCAGGGAAAAGGGCAGGGAGAGGGCACCTCATTTAGCAGTTAATATTTTGTTGGGGCATAAGGTGATGGTGCATCTCTGGAGTGCTATTGCGCGAGTAACCTCTGATACAGGGCTATAAGGTTTTACACAAAATGGCCTGAAATTCTTCCTGTCTGTGCAGAAACTGAACATTAGATGATGAAAAAGCTGTTATATTAACATACTCATCTTTTATGGCAGAGATTGCCTTTTTTTAAAACTATAAGTTTATAAGAGTAACAACACAACTGAGCATCTGTCATTTGAGAAGAATTTATCTAATGGAAGACAGATGTTAAATGGGAGTTACATGAGATTGCTAGGGAGGAACATGTCTGGTTTTGCAATGAGTATTTCTTGTAAGTCCATAGTTATATTACTTTAAGACCAAGAAACTTAAAAAAACCACACACTACAAAGACAAAATTAATAGAGTAGAACTTTGCTATTCAATGCAATGAAATTCTTTATAAAGATGGTTAAACACTTCTCAGAAGAATCTATTAAAGTATGATTTAAATAATCTCAGCATGATTAAAAAGTCTGTGGGACAATCAATGGGAATTGTAGTGACTCACCCCAGGGATGAATTTGGTCTTCAGGAGTAAATCATAGCTTTCCGGGAGCCTTGACCAAGAGGCTGCCTATTGTTGCACTATCCCAGGAGCAACCCAGGAAGCAGAATGTAAATCAGAGTCAGACTGTGTCCGTTTCTCCTTCTCTAGGGGTTTGGGCATATTCCCTTAACTGTATGCTTGTGTACATTTGTCCCTACACAGGCTCCAAGAAGGGGGCGGCCAAACCCAACCAAGTGTCACCTTTAAGGAGGTCTCTAAATCAACCCCAGCTAGCAGAATTCCTATTTCTAGAGCCTTGCAAATTTGTAGATATCTGCTTTATATCCATGGGTATCTGCATCCACAGCTGTGAATGCAGATAACTGCAAATCATTTTTGCAGTTGCAGATTCCAATTTGATATCCATGCCGGGCTCTACCTATTGAACTAAGGAAGCTAGGTGGTTCATTCTCTTTCGCTGAGATGGCAGATCAGGAAAGGAAGCTAGTTAACCCCATTCACAAGGCTCTTACTAAAGAGCAACCAAACGTGCAATCAAAACAGACTATAGGATCAATGTCAAACTGCTTGCCTGTGTCATATTAAAGCCATATGGAAGCCTGCACCTCAGCCGGCCCAGGATGGAAGTTTCCATCCTAGCTGTACACAGCCTGGTAACCTTGTGCCCTAGGAGCACAATCACCAGGTGTTCTCTATCAGATGGCCTTCATCGGCTGTAACTCCCTATGCTTGTTAGCTGGGAGCTGAGTATGGGATGAATACGGTAACATCGGCTCCCAGCCCGGTGGGAATGTTGAGAGTGGCATTAGGACAGCTTGCACACACTCAATAAACAGCTAACGTATAAGATTACTGGGAGTCTCACCCCTAGCTGAGTCTCACCCAGGACCCCAACCTCGAGGGGTGCCCCAGAGTTCCCCCATGCTGGAGCCACGTCCACTGTGGCCAGAGCATAAGGTAATGGGAACAGGACTCCGCACAGTCTGAAGGGACGTAAGCATTTCTAAGTGCCTGTTACTCTGTATTATGCATTGTTCTGCGTATGTTGGTGTGTAATGTCACTTTGCAGTTGTCGTGTTGTGTAGCCATTTGGCAGCAGTAACCCTGTAGTATTAGTGACTTAGAGTGATTAATAAAGCAACTATCCCTATCGTCTCTGTGTCGAAGTGAATCCATAATCCTGTTCGTTCATGGCCCTAGAGGTCGTATCAAGTATCGTGACTTGACAGCCTGTGGCTTCTAATTACTAGCATGATTTTTGGCTCCCCTCATTCTTACTCAGCTTCATTTTTATGTAGCTCTGACTTAAAGTGAGGTAGATCATTCCTGTTTGTAGTGAAGCCATCTTGGTCATAAGCTCCAGATTGTCTATTGATCTCAGTTTTCAGTTCTTCTTCCATATGCAATGCTGGCTTGAACATTGGAGGGCAGAACAATTTTCTGCCCTCTATCAACGACATACATTGTGGGACAGCATAGCAGCTCTGCACGAGCAGTTCATAGTATAAATGGCCCATGAAAGTAAACAAGGGGACACTATACCATTTTACTGCCCTGCACAGCTGCACAAGTTGGGCAGTGATCTTGCCCTTTCTCCATTAATTGCTAAAAGTGCAGATATCAGAGATATGTCTGAAGTTGTTTGCCAAGTCATTGCTGATGTTTATGGGGCCAGGTTCTACCGCTGTTCCTCAGACTGAAGCATATCTTGCTTCTCAAATAGTCATGCTGGCTGCTAAAGATATAAGTTGCTCTATGACATGGGTAAAGGTGATAGCATCTAGTCTAAAATATTACCCACAGAGCTTGGGGAAACATGTTGAAGATCACAAAAAAGTTATAGAAAATTCTGATTGCCGGTCTCATGAATAGGCACTGATTGAAACTTTCACCATCTTGAATTTCTAAGTGAAAGTGCAATTAGGGCTATCATCCAGAGGATTAGTACAGATTTGCCTTCTGTGTCCTCAGGCAGGCCTAAGATCCCAGCTAGTTTTCAACTTGCCTATGTTCTCAGTCTGAAGGCTTTTATATCATAACTTAAATTGAACACATCTATCATATTGTGCATCAATTGTTTTTACTTAATCTTTGAGATAGCAGACCTTCTGTTTGAGTTCCTCATCGCCCTTGAGCATGTTCTTCTTTTCCATACAGTCAAGTTTTCAGAAGTGTGAACTCTGTGCATCCAACATGAAATATTTCAGGTTAATCCTGTAAAATCCTGGCTTCACTGAATTTAGACAAAATTCCCATTGACCTCAGTGGTGCGGACCCAGGTTTTTATGTCTGACTTTCCAGCTGCCTCCTTTTTTCTTTGTTGCTGCCCTTAAAGTATCCAGAAAGAGGGCGACCCTAAAGCCATCAAAGAGCCAGAGGGAAAAGGTGATTTGGGTATCGCAGCACTAAGGAACAGAAGAGTATTCCAAATGTGGCTACTGTGGGTGCCGCCCAATGTTCCCTTTAATCTTTTCCATCTATGTGCAGAATAACTTTATATGCACTACCAGTAGAAATAAAAAAAAAATCTAGCTTTGGGGGCTTGCTAATCAGCTGAGTGGCATTTGAGTCTCTCTTGAGCAGCTGCACAAGCTCACAGCTTACAGGGAACACCCGAGTGGTGCCACCCCATATGTCCCAGGCCACTTCATCTGTCACCTTGATACAGAAGCTCCTTTCAGTGATTACACTGTGAGTAGCAGGAAAAGGAAAATGCAGCACTGTGAGTAGCAGGTAAAGAGAAAAAAAGAGATCAAGAATAAGACAGAGAATATCTTATTGCCTCTATATAAATCCATGGTACACCTACATCTTGAATACAGTGTACAGATGTGGTTGCCTCATGATTAGAGGTTTGGAATGGGTGTCATAAGAAATATTAAAAAGACAGGACTTTTCATCTTCAAAAAGAAGAGACTAAGGGATTTGATAGAGCTCTATAAAATCATGACAGGTATGGAGAAAGCAAATAAGGAAAAGTTATTTACTTATTTCCATAACATAAGAACTTTACCAAATGAAATTAATAGGTAGCAGATTTAAAAGAAACAAAAGGAAGTTTTTCTTCATGCAACGCACAGTCAGCCTGTGGAACTCTTTGCCAGAGGATGTTGTGAAAACCAGGATAACAGAGTTCAAAAAAGAGCTAGATAAATTCATGGAGGATAGGTCCCTCAAGGACTATTAGCCAGGATAGGTAGGAATGGTGTCCCTAGTCTCTGTTTGCCAGAGGCTGGAAATAGATGACAGTAGAGGGAATCACTTGATCATTACCTGATCTGTTCACTCCCTCTGGGGCATCTGGCATTGACCACTGTTGGAAGGCAGGATACTGGGTCAGATGGACCTGATCTGACCCAGTATGGCTGTTCTTATGACCAGCAAGACCCATGCCCTAGACATCTTGCTACACCTTCCCCATATCTGCAGTTCCCTAGATTCTGCTGAAAATCTGTCTGGACTGCTGGGAAATGAACATCTTATTGTGTAATTTTATATTTTGAGACATCTTGTTTTGGAAAACTAGTGGAAGTGTACCCCACCTCCTTGAATGTGGTGCTAGATCACTTAGAGCAGTGGTCTCCCACTTTTTTAGTACCCAACACCTACCCCATTCCTTCCCCACCCTGCCCTGCTCACTCCATACCCCTTCTCTCCCTAACTCACTTTCACCAGTCTGGGGCAAGGGTTTGGGGTTAGGGCAGAGACTCAGAGTACAGGAGGGTGTATGGGTGCTGGCTCTGGGGGATGGGTCAAGGCAGAAAGTTGGTGTGCAGGAGGGATATGGTGTGCTGGTTCCGGGAGATGGGTGAAGACCCCTTGCCAATGGTCACTACAGTGGTTTCTCTTCCTGTAAATCAGTCTTTTGGCTTAGTTACAGTTTAGTTGCACCCCTTTGGGGGTAATGGAGAGCAACACATAACGACTTTCCAATCCCTCTGTTTATTCCACCAGCCTTGATGCCAGGCCTAATGATTCATATGCCCTTTCCTCAAAGCTTCTAGCTATTCATCCCCTCCTTGGGGGGTTCACACCATCTTATTAGTGCCTAGTAAGTGAACCCAGGGCCAATCTAGAGGGCCTTAAAGCACATAAGTTTCAAGCATTAAAAGTCCTTGCTCTCACCTCCTTGGACTTCTTCCTACCACCAAGCCTAAAGCAGGATTCTCCTAGTCCTGATCCACACTAGGACTTTACACCAAATTTAGCCCTCCAAGGATGCTTCTGTGAGTGATTCGTCCATACTACCAAGCAAGCCTGTTGCTCTGCCCTTAGGGATAGTGGAAGTCCTGCTTTTCACAAGGAATAACACTATTCCCGACTGTGTGTGGTTAAGTTACGCTAATGTAGGCACTGTGTTGCCAGAAAACTAACTCCATTGGCCCCCCAGGAGGTCTCCTGCAACTGTCCACTATGACTGCTCTGTCCATACCTTGTGTCTTGGCTGTTTTCCAGCTGAGCTCAAAAAGCCCTGGGAACTATAGAATGGCCTGTCCCACGTGGCCAGCTTCGCAAACCCTTGGCGAGCGAGCAGCACACCTCAGCAGATGACGATATGAGTGCCCTCAACGTTTTCTCGAATACTCCGGCTGAGAGTACTTCTGCTCCCATGGCCTCCATTCCCAGGAGTGCAGAACAGCTCCAGCCTGGAGTGCATGGTTGATCCTGGACCTCATCGAGGCGTGAGGAGAGGAATCCATCCTCCATGACCTCCAGACCTAGAAAAGGAGTGCCAACATCTATGGCAGGATCACCACCAGCCTCATGGAGAGGGGTCATTCCAGGACCCTCCAGGACCTTATTTGAAGTGGTTTAGGTATGCATATAACTCAAATTTCCCATCAGGCAAATCGTGGATCCTCTTTTAAAAAGTTCCATATGTGTCTTTATTTTACATCTGGTAAAGAGCATCTCATTTAAAGCTGGACAAAATGGCCACATAATTTCTGGGAAAAAGCTTCTTTAATTCCCACCACAGAAAAGGTTTCATTGGGGCAAGGAGCAGGGAAGCTATTGTATTAATTTAGATGGAACAAATAAGCCCAGAGAGTCAAAGGTGTTAACATGGCCTGGTCTCTGTCCAACACTAAACAATGTTAAATAAGGTTTAGGTTAGACATCATGGCAAGCACGTCATTACAAATCCTTTTAACATTTTATTTAAGACAGGGAAAAGAAGGAAAAACAGTTAAAGCATTTAAAATGTGAAGTATTAAATAAGGATTTCATTTTAAAAACATCCCTTGTTCCCTTTCCTCCTTTAGCTGGAGATCTTTTAGCAGGAACATCCACTTGACAATCTTACAGATGATAAAAAAAGTTGATAGTAAAACTCTCCCTTTTGGGAAAACAGAAGTTGTTAGTTGGGCTGGGCTGGATCTATTGTGGTTGCTGCTGCAGTTAAAATCTGATCCAGTTTCCTAAAAGACAAACAGACACAAATGGGGGAATGAAAAGCAGCTTCTTTCTTTGGTGTCAACTTTTAGTTGCAGCCTCACTGCTAGAGAAACATAGGCATGACACATGTTCTTATCAGCCAGTCCAAGACCTGGCAAGCTTATACCAGCACTGAGGTGTTTTGGGCATTACTATTATTTGCCTTTCTGATCATAGGCTGGCAACAATGTTGCAAAATACAGTCCTGTCCAGTTAAACCAAAGGGAGTGATTGGGGAATAGTCCATCCCCTTGTTGTTTTGTTTATCCATTTGGACACACAAATGTTGGTCCATCGATTTCTGGGTTTTGCTTCTCTTGTTCACCAGTCATGATTTTAGCACAAAATGAGTTACATTAGTATGCTTGAATTATGTTAGGAGGCATCTTTGTCTATACTAATCCAGGCTCTCTCCCTTTTGTACATTTTCCCATTGGCGGTGGGCAATTATCCCTCTATTTTTTTCCATCCATGTGCAGAATACATTTTGTTATGTGTATCAAGGCATGTGTGGATGTGCACTGCCACTAGAAACACATGCTGCTGGCTTTGGGCAGCTGTGGGTGTTCTGCTAATCAGCTGGGTGGCACTTGAATGTCTCCTGGGTGACTGCCCAAGCACTCAGTTTATAGGGAGCACTAGCAGTAGGTGTAATAGGCCAGCCTCCTCTGGCGCTGATGCTGACACGGAATGCCTGGTTTCAGGTTTGGCAGGGGAAGGTTTTGCTTTATGAGGCCCTGTGCAGGTTCTGGGGTAACCAAGGAGGCAGTGTGTGCTATTTAGCTTCCCACGTTCATCAGTAATCTCCCCAGACTTCAAAGTCTGGAACAGCCTCCTCAGCCACCTCGGAAGTTCCATGGGATATAATGATGCTGCCACTTTTCTCAGGCAGCTTGGGTCTGGGGAGGGGAGGTGTGGCATGGCTGCAGCTGGCCTGCAGCTCATATGAACAAGTAGGAAGGTTCAGGGTTCCTCTAGCCAAAAGGGAGTAGAGATTGGAGCTCCTTCAGGCAGAAATGGGGCTTGTTGCTCCAGATGTGTGGGAGGCAGGGGGTCTTGGAGCTCTGGCTATGTTGGGGGAGGAGAGATCAGGGCTTTGGCCAGGGATGGAGGCACAGGTAGAGTAGGGCTGGGGCTCGCCTCCACTTTGGGGAACTCCATCTGCCACCTATGCCTTTTCCCATCAACATTTGTTATAGGTTATTGTGATATTTATGAATTTTCATTCTCATTTCACAGTAGAGTTTGTAATAAGGGTAAACTTGAAGGCCCAATTATTACCATACATCCCAGATCTAAGTTTTAGTTGGTATATTAGAAGTGGAAGTTTCAAGGACTTTTGTGCAAGAGTCATGTGCAGCACAAACTGTCTCTGTTTCCAGTAGCTTTACAGCAGGGGTGGGCAATAATTTTTGCCTGGGGGCCACATCAAACATTTTTGAAGTAGCCCCGGGCTACCCTGGAACGGGTGGGGCCTAAAAAGGAAGGAGCAGGGCTACCCCACCCTCAGACCATGATTGGTCTGGGGGGTTGGGGAGTCCCTTTGTCCCCCCTTCCCACTAGGCACCCATGCCCTGGAAGAGGTTTGGCATCCTCCCACACCCCCAGGCCAATCAGGGCCTGGAGGCGGGGGAGCGCGAGAAGCCTCCTCTTGCCGTGCGAGGAGCATGTGGCACTTTGAAGTGCCGCAGGCTACTCGCAGGGCCGGGGCAGGGCAATGGAAGCTTCACACAGCTCCCCCGCTCCCAAGCCCTGATTGGCCTGGAGGAGGAGGAGCGCACGAAGCCTCCTCCGCTCTCCCTCCCGCCCTGCAAGCAGCACGCGGTGCTTCAAAGCGCCACGTGCTCCTGGCAGGGTGGGAGGAGGCCACAACATGAAAGATGCATCTCTTTCTAAAAGAGGATGAATCTTTTACTACCATGTTAATTTAAAAAAACACATTTTGGGTCACAAAAATAAAAAATATCTGTACTATATAAATATACATATAGATTAATGAATTCTGCATGCATGTAAGGTTTCCTACTCTAAAAATGTTCTAGTCATAATAGGTTTAAATATCATAAAATGAGATCTGCTTTCTCTACCCAATCATGTAAAGGGAGTATTGTTGTAATTATCAATACATGTTTAAAGAAATTTGGAAGTCAGCTTTTTTTTTCAGGAGAGCTAGATTTGTAAGCAAACCTCTGCTTGTAATTTCTGAGAATGATATTCATGATTATTATAAATGCAGAGCTCTGTAAATGTCATTCAGTATTAATGAATGAAAGTTCAGAATATCTTTTATTCTAAATATAATAATAGA
Organism: Rafetus swinhoei; assembly: GCA_019425775.1. Lineage (NCBI taxonomy): Eukaryota > Metazoa > Chordata > Testudines > Trionychidae > Rafetus > Rafetus swinhoei. The sequence goes on along the minus strand of CM033427.1, from coordinate 81,004,754 downwards.
TATATCCAAAAAAGAATCAATTGTTTGTGTGAAATCTCCTTGGACAGAGTTGTAGAACATTGACGCTTTTATTAATTACCCATGTAACTTTAGCCTCAATTAAATCTTGGCATAACCAATGTACAGTCATATTCTGTAATTTGTACTCTTATTACATATTTGTATTATGGTAGCTCCCAGTGGGCCCTATTTAGAGCAGCACACCATAATATTTTAGCTGCTACTCAAATACATAGTAAGACATGGTCCTGGTCCTGAACAGTGTGTAACATAATTTAAGACAAGATGCAACTTCTTCGGGAGTGTTGCAAACTGGGGAGTGGAATAGAAGGGACTAGACCAGGGGTGGGCAAAAGCAACTCAGCGGGCCGAATTTGGCCCACGAGGCTGTTCAAGGCCCCGCCCCCTAGCCGCGTTGCCTGGGACCCAGAGCCACGTAAGCCCTTTCAACTGCTTCTATTTAAAGGACTTGCACCTTCCTCCCGGTTGGCAGGCAACAGCCACAGGGAACACGCAATCCCTTTAAATAGAAGCAGTTGAAAGGGCCCGTGCGTCCCTGGCTCCCAGGCAACATCATAGCAACAAGGCTGGGAACTCCTGCTATTTAAAGGCTCCGCCCCTTCTGTTTGAGGCCCTGCCTCTTCTGGGGTAGTCTGAGACCACTTCAAAAATTTTGAAGTGGCCCCTGCTCAAAAATTATTGCCCACCCCTGGGCTAGACTAGGATAACAGCAGCAGAATATGCAAATCCATAGGCTAATTATATCCACAGATTGATGGTTTGGACTTCATTTTAAATGTGGAGTGCAATTTTTGTTTGATTTGTTTTGTTTTAGGTTTTGTTTTGAAGTTCACTGTATCCTCCTCCTCTATCTGAGAGTTTTCAGTTGGCAGTTTCCTGGAGGCATCATGGTAAAAGCAAGCTTAAAGAGATTTCATGGAGGAGAGGGTAGTGGCTTCAGGGCTTGATCCTACCAGGCATTGTGCACTCACCCTGATCCAGCCCCATGCTTAACCACATGTTTAACCAGGCCTTCTGAGAGGTTCAGAGAATCCCAGGCTATTTCCAGCTTTTGAGGCCCATAGCCATAAGAAAAATAAAAAATGATGACACATGAAAACAAAATAAGGCACCAACCCCCCAAAAAAACCCCACCCGAATGAGACATAATTTGAATATTTTTTTATTTAACAAATGTTTAAAAACAAGTTGTGAAACTTATCAAATGCCAAAAAATTAACAAATGTTTAAATCTGAGGTCCCCTTTGAGCTTGAGGCCTAGGCCTAATGGCTCTCCTCACCTCCCTCTCTTCCCCTTCCCTCCCCCCCACCCCATTGCCCCCGATTGGCCCTGTGTTGAACTTTGATTGCACAGATGAGTCTTACAGCTCTGCTAGAACACACAACTTTTTAGCTAAAAATGTAGAGATTTTTCTCTGTCTTTGGATAGTCTTCATTCATTCCTGGAATATCAGCCTAGTTAGCTTTCACATATAGTGTGATAATTGTGTGCCTATACTGATTCATCTTAGCATCCTTGGGCATCTGTTGTTGTTGGTTGCTTTTTTTTGATTTGTAGTTTAATTACCCTATTGTAATAGCCTCTTATACTTTGTAGGCTTATGGAAGCAGTATCAGTAGTCATCCTAGTTTAATCCATATAATTCTGTTGCAGTATAATATCCCTGACATTTTCTAAAGAGGGCGTTGAATAATTTGACTATACACTGCACTATACTTATTGACTAATATTGACCATGAAGCCCAACCCATATGCTTTTAATATTTACTTCAATAGATTAGCACATTCTACTATTATGGATCTAGTTGTAGTCCCCTTACTAAAGGTGCCTCGGACTTTTTTCTGGGAGGATCCTGTGTGCTGCAATCTAGCTCTAAAGACTACAATTCCCATGAGCCCTTGAGGAAAACCAGGAAGGAAGTTTTGGCCTGAGGCTCTCCCTGTGGAGAGAGACTCTCAGGAGTCTGTGGACTTGCTATCGTTTTTGGAACAAAAGGGAACCAGGCTGCTGTGGAGGAGTTTTATTCCAGTCCAGGAGCTGTTATGTTGCAGCTACAGACTGGAACTGAGAGCCTTTGGAACTGGGATCTAGCAGGCTGTTTCTGATTGCCCTGGAGGGGGGAGAGACTCTGTGGCTGTGCCTGTGGCTCAGAAGGACTACTTGACACCCAGCACACAGAAGGAGGCTGTGAGTAATTGGGTTCTTTGGGAAAGTGCTGCCTGGGACAGACCTCAGAGATACAGACTAACTCTGGGTCCAAAGAGAGGCAGAGAGGCCAGCCCAGAGAACCAGAGCTGCTGCATAGCTTGGACTCACATACACACACATCACCTACAGAGAATCTCCAACTACAGCTGCTGCTCTTCAAGTGCGCCCACACAAGCAAGTGTCTGGGACTCTGAGTCCAGAGGAGTGCATGCTCTAGGGTAGGATAGATGGTAGCCATGCAAGTGCCAACTAGATAAGTTCCTGTTACTTCTGTATGCTTTGTTAATTGCTGTTATTCACTGTTAAACTGTTAAACCCTGTGTCTTTGAGTTGTTAAGTAAAAGTGTGTTCATTTTCATGTAATCAATTAGATGTATATTATTTATAATTGTTGTCCTGGAGTTAAATCCAGATTATTGCTGGAATAATTTTATTCCTGGAGGCTCCCAAGGCACACCATTAAGTGTGTACAGGGCCAGCCAGGTGGAGGCACCGCCATTGTAAATTCTTTATGAGCAGGGCTCGACAATTAGGGCAATCTACTCACCCATGGCGAGTAGATTTTAGCCTGGCATGGTGCTGCAGCGCAATCAGCGCATGCGCAGCGCGCCAAACCGCTCGGCTGGCGAGCAGGGCTCGCCACCGCTTGTCAAGCCCTGTTTATGAGCAAGGGACTGCAGCAAGGGGGTGGATATGTTTTCCCCAACTAAACAACATCACCACTGGGGTACTCAGGATCTCCTTTTTATGTTAAGACCATCAGGTGCCCATATACACTTGTGAGTGTGACCTGCTCCCAAGTAACCCTGGGAGGAAAAAAGGGGTTATATAGTGAATTTGGGAAAAACTTAAAAAAACCAAATAGTCTAGTAGCACCTTAAAGACTAACGAAACATGTAGATGGTATCATTAGCTTTCGTGGACACAACCCGCTTCTTCAGATGATAGAAGTGTTAGCAGTCTGGATCCAAGAATAAATAAGGTAAGGAGGGAGGGGGGGGGGAGAAGGAAAAAAAGAGGAAAAAAAAGGTGAGGAGGAAGAAAAAACATAGACAGCCTCTTTTGTATTATGGTAGTTAAGACAGTCTCTCTTGTTTTTCTTCCTCTCCTTTTTTCTCTCTTTCTCTTTTTCTCCTTCTCTCTCTCCCCCCGCCCCCCCTTTCCTTATTTATTCTTGGATCTGGACTTCTAACACTCCTGTCATCTGAAGAAGTGGGCTGTGCCCATGAAAGCTAATGATATCATCTACATGTTTCGTTAGTCTTTAAGGTACTACTAGACTATTTGTTGTTTTTTTTTAAGTTTTTTCTGTTACAGACTAACTCTGCTGCCCCTCTGAAGCTTTTAAATTTGGGAAGTTATTCTAACTTAATACTGCTGAATCACTGTCAAGATTTTGCACGAGAGTGCAGGTTTGATAGGTATTGCCAAAGCAGGAGCTATCACAGCCATATGCAAATGCTTTGATCAGCCAGTGAACTGCTGTTGCTTCCCAGCTTAAGAGCTGGTCTGTTGATTAGTTGGAAAAATCAGGCAGGATAGCCAATCAGACAGCCTTTGATAGGCCAGGTGCACAAATTACAGTGCCTGGATTCTGGCTCTCTTGAAACCTGCTTCTAGACTAGCTCTATTGCAGGCCCCATTTCCAGACAACTTGGGGTTCTATTCTATATAAGTATACAGTGTACTTGGACTTGAGAAAATCCCATACGAAAGGCTCTTAAGCAAGCAGTCATGAGATAAAAAGGAAAGTCTTCTCATCAAGGCCATTCCAAGGGCGGCACAGGACTCCAATGGCAGCTGCGAGGCTCTGTACCTATGGAGATTTTAGGTAAACAAAATGTTGTGGGCCCATCAGTGGCTTACCCGGGTGGGCCCATGGCCCCCTTTGAGGACCACTGGGCTAGTGAGACCATTTGTTTGACCCAGTATGGCCATTCCTATGTTAAGCATTTATACTGCTCTGGTTACCTTAGTATCAAAGTGGAAGGGGTGCAATCTAACTGTCACTAAACATAGTATTTGTATTTTAATGTTAATAGTTATATAGCAAGCATTTGTTTTTTATTGCATTTTATGGGTTGTGTGCATTATGATTTTTAAAAGCACCTAGCTCAACATTTTCAAATGTATATGCCTAAAATTAGGTATTCAAATCCATATGGAAGCTAAATGGATGTGCAAGTATTTAGCCTTTCTGAAAAGATGTCTCCACGTGTTTTTTTAGATGGCTAAATTTGGGCACCTGCCTTTGGAACATGTTGGGATTAGAACCCAGGATAGGCCCAAATATTTGAAATACAATATGGGTTTTGTAAGTAAATGTTAGAGACTACGGATAATTTAGAAGAAGTAATTTACTTTCATTTAAAAAATACTTATGTAGTTTTCACCTCAGCATGCTGTTAATATACTTACTTGCCCTCTTGTCTTGCTTACATTTCCCTGGGTTCTTATATAGCTCAGATTTTTGCATGCTGCAAAATCTTTTCCTTTTTAGGTGCTTTCTGGATGCTTCAGGAAATGGGGTTTTGAATGGAGTAGGATGGGAGAAACTTTGGTGCTGTACTTATTGTCTGATATAAGTTATATTATGATGCTGAGTGATTCTCTTAGACCTTAACAGCCTTTAAAATATATTTTAAAGAGAAATAATAAAGATATACAATAACAGTTAAGGTATGAATATGTCATTTGTGAAACTCTATGTATCAGGGGGAGGGATAGCTCAGTGGTTTGAGCATTGGTCTGTTAAACCCAGGGTTGTGAGTTCAATGCTTGAGGAGGCCATTTTAGAATCTGGGGCAAAATCTGTCAGGAATGGTACTTGGTGCTGGTGTGAAGATAGGGGACTGGACTTAATGACCTTTCAAGGTCCTTTCCAGTTCTAGGAGATAGGCATCTCCGTTCATTTATGTATTAAAACTCTCTGGCTAGTTATTCGCTTAACAGTAATGTTCTGAAACGCTGCCACCTTACATTAACTGAGATGATCTAAATGAATGATAGCATTGTTAAAGGACAATTCCTTAGCCTAATTTATTTTGTGTGAGAGTTTAAAAGGAATTTTCAAAGCAGGTCATATAAATCCTCCTCACTCTTTCTGAATTCCAATCAGTGATTCTTAATACTTTCAAACAAGTTAATAATTAATAGTACAATAGAATCCCTAGTTACAAAAATCTTAGGAATGGGGTTCTTTGTTACACTGAACAAAACATTGATCTTTCAAAAGTTTACAGCTGAACATTAATTTAATGCAGCTTTCAAAGTTTACTGTTCTGAAGAAAAATGCTGTTTTTAGCATTTTTAGCATCTCGATTTAAACAAAATAAGCGAAGTTTCTTACTTGGTGAAATATTTTTTTTTAAACTTTTTCTTCAGTTTTTTAGTAGTTTATATTTTACATGGTACTGTACTCTATAGTATTTGCTCTCCTCTTCCCCCCGACCCAAGCTGCCTGATTATGTATTGTCTGTTCCAGATGAGCTGTGTTGTTGACTGGTCAGTTTGTAACTTTGGTAACTATAATTCTGAGGCTCTACTGTAACAATAAGTATTTCTTTATATTACTATAGTGTCTAGGAGCCCTAGCACAAACCAGGACTCTATCCATTAGGTACTTTACAAACACAGAACAAAAAGAAGGACCCTAAAGAGCTTGTCATCTAAATTCTGCTTTTGATTATACAAAATAGGGACTAGATAACAGCTGTTACCAAGCATCGTGCATATTACTGTTTCTGTTCCCACTGATGTGGCATTGGGCATCTTCTTGATGTCACACCATATTTCTTTATTTTTAATGGATCTATGTCTGACATTAAGCTCTGTACCCATTGGTTGCAGAATCATGCATTATGTCTGAAATGATCAACATTACCAAAGCATCAATGGCAAGCTAACTCTTTGCATGGAAAATTGTTTTCAACCTTGGTTAACCGTTAAAAATGGCACTTAAAAATAGATGTAAAATAAGAAAAGATGTCCTCATTTTGAGTTCAATAACAGCCTTGTAATTGTGTTAGCAAATATGCATTATTCTGCATAAAAAGCATCATGTATAATAATATTTGAAATGGTATCTGCAAACACTACATTACATCAGAAGCTTTTGCCATACTTACAAAATATGAAAACATGCTTCAGTAGCCTTAAAAATGTGGAGTGTATTGTCCATAGTCCTTGAGATGTATCTGCATGAAATTGGCAAACCATGGTAGCAACACTAGAAATGTTGTTGTTCCTCCTGAAAGTTGATTGTAATGAAACAATGTAGATCAGGGGTTCCAAACTTTTTGACATGGGGACCAGTAAATCCATTCATGAGCTTTTGGAGGATTGGTAACATTCATTTGCATATTTGCATATTCATTAAGAAAATGATGAATATGCAAACAAGCTGTTTCTGGTCCTCCCAAAGCCTCCTGTGCCAGCTTTAGCAAAGGTTTTGATACGGTCACCCACAATATTCTTGCCAGCAAGTTAAGGGAATATGGATTGGATAAATGGACTGTAAAATGGACAGAAAGCTGGCTAGACCAGGGTTTCCCAAACTTTTTACTTTATTTGGAACCCGTTTTTTTTTCAGTACTGTTTTTTGCAGCCCAAAAATATAAACGCATATTAAAAAAAGAATGAAAAATGAATAAATGTTCACTGTTTCACTCGGCTGCATCCTCCGCCCAGCCCGGGCCAGGGCTTGGGGGACCCGGCGCTGCACGGGCATTCCGGGAGCCTGGAACATCCGGCTGCATCCTCTGCCCAGCCTGGGCAAGGGCTTGGGGGACCTGCTGCCACACTGGGACTCCGGGAGGTGGGAGCAGGAGCAGATTGGGGGTAGGGTATCTGGCTAGGAGGGAGGGTGCAAGCAGGGGACTTGTGTAGGAGTTGGACCTCCCTGGTCTGGCACCTTCTGGACCTGACTGGTCCCAGATGAGGGATGTTTTGGACCAGAGGAGGTCATTTCAGGGCTCCTGGTTCCCACACGCCCCCACTAGGCTTCTTTGCACCTCCATCCCCTGCAACCCAGCTAAGCTGCCCACCCCCGCTGGTTCCCTGCACCTCCCTGTCAGCCGATTGGTCAGGGCAGTGAGTGGTGTGTGTGTGTGTATTATACACCCGAGACTTCAACTGCCAGGACCGGGGTCCTTAGCAGCGGGCAACCTGGAAGAGGTTGTGGGCGCCCCAATGGATCTGTCCCTTATGACCGGCTGGAGTTCTTTTAAATTGTGCTTGGTTCTGTTACAGCAACTGAAGGAGTCAGGTTAAAGCTTAAACAGTTACTATTTTATTGTTACAGGGTAAACTTAGCTGTTAAATGCTACTGCTGTGTTACAGATAACACAGCCACTACAAAGGACAGGACAGAAATTACACTTAAAACAAAGTCACTTACAGGTACCATGAAACCCTTTTGGTTCTCTGAGCTCTTATAAAATGCATGCAAAATAGACACATAGCAGGTATATATTCTCACCCCTGCGTTCCAGACTTGGCGTGGCCAGCGTCTTTCTCTCAATCCCTCGGGAAGAAGTAGGGCGAGGTTGGGCGTCCCACAGACCTCGGGAGACAATCAATACCTGCCAGCAGGTATAGATGATTAGACTCAAATGGGGTGGGCTACTAAACCCCTCTTTATACCCCTTGGGTCACGTAGGCTTCTTCCTGGTCTCAAGTGGCCAATTAGGAAAAATGGCTTTGAATGCCAAGTTTCCCACGAAGGGTGCAAAGCATAATTCACACCTGGGAAAATGCAGACAATGGGCACCTCTGGTATGTGATGGGTGAAGATTCCTCTCCTGGGACAGTGCAGGCGTGTCAATTACTGGTACTAGCCATCAGGGGCGACGGGAGGCCCCGGGTCGTCAGCTAGCCCATTTACTGTCTGGTTTCTGTTTATGGTAGTCAGGGACAGGTAGCACACCTGCGTTCCCAGGGCATCAAAGGCTGACTGCCTTTCTCTTGCTCTTTGGGGGGGGGGGAAACAAGATGGGGTTCATGTCTGGCTACACTCCCCCAAAACCATCCCCCACAATCCCCCTTACTCCATTCATCTGAAGAAGTGGGTTGTGCCCTTGAAAGCTCATGATACCATCTACATGTTTTTGTTAGTCTCTAAGGTGCTGCAGGATCATTCCTTGTTTTTTAAGTTTTTTTTCCATTACAGACTAATATGACTACCCCTCTGAGACTTGTAATGAAACAATCTAACTTGTTTTCAAACATTCTTTTCTAGGGTGTTTGCTTGCTGTAATAGTGTTCACAGTGACTTATGTTTATTTCAATGATAGTTTAATGTGTGAGTTTACATCTCTTTGTTTCTGTATGATAAACAGAATTGTGAATAAATGAATAGCTTTTGGAAATGAAATGTGGCCTTGCATAACTATTCCAGATGGCTTCTGTCCAGGCCCAGTTTGATGTAGGATTACATTGTTGTCTTGATTACTTTTTTCTTCATGTGACAGTAGAGATAAAAAGAAAACCATTAAGGGAAGGGAGACAGTCAGGCATAATTTACTGAATGAAGGCTAAGTAAATTACCAGATTTGCGTGTAGGCTTCCATAAGTTGTCTTTGGGGACCTCCCATAAAGTCTATTTACAACAGACTTCTGTGCCTAGCTGTACTGACTATTGTAATTGTATGGCATGGTTAGTGAACAATGTGTATTATTTAAAGTTTTGATACTACAAGAAAGTGCTGAATATTTTACAAAGTGTACCCAATTCAGTGCTCTGCTAACCCCCTGTCATGACCTAGAAATTCTGTTTTCTTTCAAAAAGCATCTGTCTAGCCCTGAGAGCTGTAGAAATGTAGCCCCACTGTTTCAGATGTTATAGGACTCAGGGGAATAGGGTAAACAAGGGAGAGAGAAAGATCAGTGGACTATTCCTCCACTTCCCAAAGACATACTGTATATGGGAAGGGAGAATCCCCTAATAAGAAGCTAATAACCCCCAGTCAGTCTGAGGATGGGGGGACAATCTCCACACATCCCTTCCCTTCATGTTTGAGTTCTGAGAGCCTCCTCCTCCTCCAGTACAAGACTCATAGGTCACAACTACACTACGTGGAAGATCAACGCTCCAGAGATCCATCTTCTGATGTTTGATTTAGCAGATCAAGTATGGACCCGCGCATCAAACACTGAGGGCAGCTCCAGCTGATGTCTGGTATGCCTCTTTTTGTGAAGAGTAAGGGAAATTGATGGGAGAGTTTGCTGTCATCATCCTCCTGCTGTGTGGGTGGCAAGAAAATGCAATTTACGATATGTCGACTACATATGTAGTTGTGTATCTTATTTCGAACTTCCACTGTAGTTTACACCAGGCCATGGGGACCACCCTTGAATCACTACAATCCTTAACCTTCTTTGGTCTCCAACAGATCTAGTCTAGCACACTATGGGAGATTTGGTTACCTGTTTGGCATGCATGAGTATAATAACTCGGGGAGCGGCTGTAATTCAGAAGTTCAAACTGTGGTCTATGGAGTACTTCCTGGTAGTCTGCATACAGATGACTGATTGCATGGTGCTGGCTATCCTATTTCTAGCCACTAAATTTCAACAGAGGCATTGCAAATACAGTAAGCAGTAAAACACACTCTTCTGAATGTTACTGTCTATGTAAACAATTGCCATAGATGCTGCAGAGAAGTTGTGATTACAAATGAATGGAGAAGAACTATATACAGTAGCAAATGAGAGGATATGGTGGAATAATTGCTAAAATGTGGTCCACATTAAGGAAAAATTTGAAAGTCTTTTGTTTGTGGCCTTTTTAAATGTAGTTAGGGCTTTCTGTTAGTCTTCATTCTCAGACAGCTTTTCAGTTCTTCAAGTTTTTCTTTTAATCTGTGAAAAATTTACTCCCGCTTTTTCTTCCCTTCCCTCATTTCTCTATGCCTATTAAGTCCTCTTTACTGAATTTGCTAATAAGTTTGCCAATTAGTTCACTCCACTGGCAGCTTTTATTATAGGAGCCACACTGAGACAAACCAAGTAATTTCACATAAGTAACTTGTGCTGTAGGTTCAATGTTGTTCAAAAGCCTGAGGTAGTTAAGGTAGATCATTAAAGAAATACCCTCCTTCTAAATTATTTAGAGGCTATGAACTTTCTCACCATCCTAGTCTGAACTCCCTTTCATAAATACAGAATAAAATAAATTCCTAATCATGCACTAAATTCCCTGTTTTTAAAATTTTAACATCCAAATTTTTAAAACAAGAACTGTTCACTTTACAATGTCAGACACTGCTTGTATGAAAGTATTAGCTGTATTTTATTAGGCTTTTTGTTCAATAAAATGAAGTGCCATGAATCCAGGCTGTTACTGAGTGCAAATAAATGGAACCAGATCTACACAGTTCCAGTGTGCACAAGGAATGGGGGCCTCTGAGTGGACTCCCATAGTTTGTCTTCTTGTCCAATGGAACCATGGCAATTTCCTCATGTTTAGAGTTGTTTCAATGTGCAATGAGGCCTTGACACTATTCATCTAGTCTTACCTAGTTTTTTTATACGTCAGTATCTTGGCACTTCATAAATAGGAATACAAATAGAAATAATATTTTCCTCATAAAGAAGTCTGTTCAAAAGACTTTTCCCAGTAGAGGGCACTGCTGTTCTAAAGGATTCTCCCTCTAGACCAGCACATTTCTTCCTGTTACAAAGTAGCACAAGTAGGGTGAGCAGATGTCCTGATTTTATAGCGACACTCCCAATATTAAGGCACCTATTACCCCTACCCTCATTCTGATTTCTCACACTTGCTATGCTATCACCCTAAGCTTTAACAGTTTTTTTATAGTTTTCACTCATTTAACAGTTTTCACTCATTTACATATACCTGGTAAATGAGTGAAAAAGCTTTCCTCAGTTCTTATGTCCTTCACTAACCTCTTTCTTTCCTCTTAATACATATTACCCTCCCCCCTGCAAATGATCGTCATGTCTTCTCCCTCATCCTTCTCTTCTCTTGTCTGGCTCTGTATTGTAGTCTCATCCTTCTCTTACCCTAATTTGGGGTTTAAATTAGTGCCTTTAAAACCCAGTTCCTGTTGGGGGCAGTAAAGAACTGTAGAAAGCTTCCCAGAGCTCAGTGCTACATGGGACAGAATGTGGTCCATTACATCCCTTGATGGGCTGTAACATACTTTCTGGCACAAGATGCTCCCTTTGTCACTGCTCAACATACTACACTACCTGAGCAGTTCATGTAACTTCAGTTACAAACGTGCACCACACGTGGTTATTATCTTTTCACCATGTCTGTATTTTGTCCTTCCTTGAAAAGTACAACAGCATGCTTCAGGAATATAGCATAGGAATACTTCTCATTCCTCAGCCCAGTCTCACCTTCTGAGCTTCCCTTTATTTCCTGTGCTTTCCATTTATATCCCCCTCCAATTATATTATTAACTCAGCAATTATCACTCAGGTGCTCATAATACTCTCCCTCCCAAAAAAAAAGTATTTAATTGCTCATAGCTGAGTTTACAGCCATTTTCATATTGCAGCAACATCAGTGGTCAGTAGAGCCTCATGCACAGATACAAAAGGACAAGAAGGCCAACTCAGGTATCCCCCATTCATGTAGAGGTAAGTAACTGCTTTCAGGCTCTCTCCACAGACACTGCGGTGGAGAATGCTTTGGCAGGGACCTCTCAGGGAATAAATCAGAAGGGAACACCATCTGCCAGAAGGCATGGGATGCGTAGTCTTAGGGATGGGGGTTCCACGACCACCACCCCCAAAAGAAGAAGATGGGTGTGGTGGTCAGGGACTCCCTCCTAAGAAGGACTGAGTCATCCATCTGCCGACCAGACCTGCAATCTCGAGAAGTGTGCTGCTTACCAGGAGCTCGCATTCAGGATGTGACCGAGAGTCTTCTGAATGTGATTAAACCTTTGGATCGCTACCCCTTCCTGCTTCTCCATGTAGGAACTAACAATACGGTCAAGAATGACCTTGAGCGGGTCACAGCAGATTATGTAGCGCTGGGAAGAAGGATCAAGGAATTTGAAGCTCAAGTGGTGTTCTTGTCCCTCCTTCCGGTTGAAGGAAAAGGTCCACGTAGGGATCGTTGTATTGAGGAAGTAAATATGTGGTTGTGCAGGTGGTGTCGGAGAGAGGGCTTTGGTTTCTTTGACCATGGGACTCTGTTCTGCGTGCAAGGATTGTTAGGAAGAGATGGGATCCACCTAACCAAGAGAGGAAAGAGCATCTTCGCGGGCAGGCTTGCAAACCTAGTGAGGAAGGCTTTAAACTAGGTTCATTGGGGAACGGTGACAAAAGCCCTGAAGTAAGTGAGGAAGTTGGATACCGGGAAGAAACACAAGGAGGAATGAGCAACAAAAGAGGACCCCTGATTCAGATGGAGAAGGTAGGGCGATCAACTGGTTATCTAACGTGTTTATACACAAATGCGAGAAGCCTGGGAAACAAACAGGAAGAATTAGAAGCCCTGGCCCACTCAAAGAACTATGATTTGATTGGAATAACGGAGACTTGGTGGGATGACTCACATGACTTGAGCACTGTCATGGAAGGGTATAAACTGTTCAGGAAGAACAGGCGGAGGAGAAAAGGAGGAGGAGTTGCATTGTATGTAAGAGAGCTGTATGATTGCTCGGAGCTCCAGCATTTAGAGGGAGAAAAGACTGTTTTAGAGTCTATGGGTTAAGTTTAGAGGTGGAATCAACAGGGGTGATGTTGTGGTTGGTGTCTGCTATAGACCACCGGATCAGGTGGTTGAGGTAGATGAGGCTTTCTTTGGACAACTGAGAGAAGCTTCCAGATCGCAGGCCCTGGTTCTCATGGGGGACTTTAATCACCCTGACATCTGTTGGGGAACCAATACAGCAGTACACAGACAATCCAGGATGTTTTTGGAGAATGTTGGGGATAACTTCTTGGTACAAGTGCTGAAGGAACTGACCAGGGGCCATGTGCAGCTTGACCTGCTGCTCAGAAACAGGGAGGAACTAGTAGGGGAAGTAGAGGTGGGTGACAAACCTGGGAAGCAGTGATCATGAGATGGTAGATTTCAGGATCCTGACCAAAGGAAGAAAGGAGAGTAGCAAAATACACACCCTGGACTTCAGAAAAGTAGACTTTGACTCCCTCAGAGAACTGATGAGCAGGATTCCCTGAAATGCTTACATGAAGGGGAAAGGAGTCCAGGAGCACTGGCAATATTTTAAAGAAGCCTTATTAAAGGCACAGGAAGAAACCTTCCCAATGTGCAGCAAGAAAAGCAAATATGATAGGCAACCAGATTGGCTTACCGGGAACATCCTTGGTGAGCTTAAACACAAAAAGGAAGCTTACAAGAAGTGGAAACTTGGACAGTTGACTAGGGAGGAGTATAAATATATTGCTCGAGAATGCAGGGGAGTTATCAGGAATGCAAAAGCGCAATTGGAATTGCAGCTAGCAAGAGATGAGAAGGATAACAAGAAAGGTTTCTACAGGCAAGTTAGCAAGAAGAAGGTGATCAGAGAGGGTATGGGACACTTACTGGATGAGGGAGGTAACAAAGGGTATGTCTACACTACACGCCTTTTTCGAAAGAGCGTCTAGACTACAACCAATATTTTTGAAAAAGCAAGCTGCTTTTTCGAAACAGAGCACCCAGGCAGTCTGGATGCTCTCTTTCGAAAAAGCACAGTTTGCATTACATAGAGCCTTTTTTTGAAAGAGCAGTTTCAAAAAAAGGCGTTATTCCTCATAAAATGAGGTTTTCCGTGGTCAAAAAAGCTGCCGCGTTCTTTCAATTTACTTTCAAACGCAGCAGCAGTCTAGATGCAGGGGAAATGTTTTTAAAAAAAGGCCACTTTTTTCGAAAAAACCCTGTAGTCTAGACACACCCCTAGAGACAGATGATGTGGGAAAAGCTGAAGTATTCAATGCTTTCTTTGCCTCTGTCTTCACGGACAAGGTCAGCTCCCAGACAAATGCACTAGGCAACGCAGTAAGGGAAGGAGGTGGACAGCCCTTGGTGAGGAAAGAATAAGTTAGGAACTATTTAGAAAAGCTAAACATACACAAATTCATGGGCCCGGATTTAATGCATCCGAGGGTACTGAGAGAGTTGGCAAATGTCATTGCGGAGCCTTTGGCCATTATCTTTGAAAACTCGTGGAGATCAGGAGAGATCCAGGATGACTGGAAAAAAGGCAAATGTAGTGCCCATCTTTAAAAAAGGGAAGGAGGACAATCCAGGGAACTACAGACCGGTCAGCCTTACCTCAGTCCCTGGAAAAATCATGGAGGGGGGATCCTCAAGGAATCCATTTTGAAGCACTTGGAAGAGGGGAAAGTGATCAGGAATAGTCAACATGGATTCATGAAGGGCAAGTTGTGCCTGACCAATCTGATTAGCTTCTATGATGAGGTAATTGGCTCTGTGGATATGGGAGAGTCAGTGAATGTGATATACCTTGACTTTAGCAAAGCTTTTGATACTGTCTCCCACAATATTCTTGCCAGCAAGTTAAGGGAGTATGGATTGGATAAATGGACTGTAAGGTAGATAGAAAGCTGGCTAGATTGTCGGGCCTAACAGATAGTGATCAAGGGCTCGATGTCAGGTTGGCGGGCGGTTTCTAGCGGAGTGCCTCAGGGATCTGTTTTAGGACCAGTTTTGTTCAACATCTTTATTAATGACCTGGATGAGGGGATGGATTGCACCCTCAGTAAGTTCGCAGATGACACTAAGATAGGGGGAGAAGTAGATATGCTGGAGGGCAGGCATAGGGTCCAGAGTGACCTGGACAGATTAGAGAATTGGGCCAAAAGAAATCTGATGAGGTTCAACAAGGACAAGTGTAGAGTCCTGCACTTGGGACTGAAGAATCCCAAGCATTGTTACAGGCTGGGGACCGAATGGCTAAGTAGCAGTTCTGCAGAAAAGGACCTGGGGATTACAGTGGATGAGAAGCTGGATATGAGTCAACAGTGTGCCCATGTAGCCAAGAAGGCTAATGGCATATTAGGGTGCATTAGGAGGAGCATTGCCAACAGATCCAGAGAAGTGATTATTCCCCTTTATTTGGCTCTGGTGAGGCCACATCTGGAGTATTGTGTCCAGTTCTGGGCCCCCCACTATAGAAAGGATGTTGATGAGGAGGTTGATGAGGAGGTCTCGCAATTTTGCAGAGCCATGGGTGTGCAAAAATAAACAGGTGCATGAAAATGTGCAGCCAGAATCTCAACAGGAGATTCTGGAGGAGCCAGAAAAGAGGCTGCAACCTGGCATACTCAAGGTAGGCATGCACCAGGTTCTCCCCTCCATGCAACAGATCAGGTCTGGCCTTTTCTGTTCTTTAACTTGTTCTTTCTTTGAAACTTACCTATGTATAATGTCAGCTGGGTCTATTTATAATTTATAAGATATAACCTCTGAGGGTAGGGTCAGTGTGACTCAAGAACAAGCAGAATGCTGCTTGCGGAGAAGATGGGGAGACATGGATGATATGAGAGAGGAATGCCTAAATGTTACTTAAGGTAGGCAAAGACTTGGAGCTAATCATTGACCACTGAGCCCAACCCACTGTAATAAGACATTCATATCCCAGGTTAAAAATTAACCACATGACACTGAAATATAAACATCTTCTGGGCACAGTGTTTTATGTGCTCAAAAAATTAACCTGAATTCCAATCTTCTGGGTCCAGGTACTGTTTCTATCTTTCTTTTGTAAAACACTGAGCATACTGATGGCACTCACTCAAAAATGATAATAAAAATCAGATGGTCACTGCCACTGGTGATATATTGTGGATGTACTTGTGCTACAGTATCAAGGAGAAGGGCCAGATTGTTCCTGGTGCAACTTGTAATGAAGCAGACACTTCCTGCCCCTAAGACTTAATAATCTAGATGAGAGACAGGTAGACAAAACAGACAAACTGGATGTGGTTGGACTGGGAGGAGGAAGTAATAATCAAACAAATCATTCAGCAGAAAACACAGCTTATTATCTTATTGCTTGGGTTACTATTTCCACCCTTTAACTTATATATCACAGACACCTATTATGTGACTGATTCCAAACCCACTAAAAGACTCTTGTTGACTTCTGTGGGCTTTGAATCAGGACCTAAATGTGCCTGACAAAGCAAACCTGGTATTCAGCAAATACTAATGTATGTTGGGAAACCCAGTAACCAAATACTGTATGTGTGAGTCCATCCAATAGTAATTCACTCCTCTTATTATAAACTCAGTACTACACCTGGAAATGTTTCCCATCCCCTGTTAGTGAAGTAGATAAAGCCAGCCTGGACTATCACCACGAGCTCCCCTATATCAAAATTTACATCTCTTCTAGCAGTTTCCTTACTGAGGTTTCTTTATTTCCAGCATAGCCAGCCACTGGAACAGAGTCACTTAGCCAACCAGAAGGCCAGCTTCACCTTTATACCCGGGAACAAAAAAGACTTTATAATAAAGATTAAACCATAGCATGTTATATTTTAAAGCACCTTAGAAACACCAATCTCACTCTTCCTGCCCTGTTAGCATGATCAGGAGAAGTGAATGGTAGAGGGGAGCATAGCATTACTTCTCTCTTTCCTAAAAACCTGATGCAATAATGTGATCCAGAGTTTGAGCCTGATTGTCCTGTGCTGTGGGAAAAAGACACAGGAAGGACCGAAAGGGGATGAAATCTCCACAAAGTTCTGTTTGAATGGACTATGATATATGCCCATAGGCCACCAGATTTTGAGGGATTTACATACTATACAAGTAGTACAGGGCCACTGGTAGAGGGACTGAATGTCTCTGTACTCTGACAGTGCGGTTCCAAAGGAAACATGCTGCTAGGGCTTCTGTGTCTAGAGGCTTCTCCAAGGACAGCCCCTATCACCATTGGAATGAGACTCTCCCTCTGGAATGAGAGGTGCATAAATAGACTGTGGCCTCTCTGGAGGAATCTCTGCTTCTTGTCTATTCCTGAATGAAATGATTCCTACAGGTTAGCTCTGCTCTTAATATAACCTTTCCAGAAGGCCCAACTTCTCTCCATATGAGCTGTGTGTGTGGATGAGAAAGCATACATTTTATCCCACAATAGGACAGTGCATTCTCACTCCCCTTCTCTTCTTGGAGGCAGTGGAATCCTCCAGGACCTCTCACTAGGGAACATTTACACCGCTCCTTCCTGCTGGCTGGAGACACAGTTGAGCTTCAAGAACATGCTCCTATGTTCATTTAAGTTCATGGAAAAACTCCCATTGACTTCATTGGAATCTGCTCAGTACCTACATCTCTAAATATATTTTCATTGTATTGTAGCTATGGTGGATACTGGCACGTTTCCCAGGCTGTTCCTGCAATAAAAAATATATATATTTGGAAGCTTTTTTAATTTTTTCCCTCTGGACAGATGTATACAGACCTTGTCAAACAAGTAATTTTCTTCATAGCAGCATAAAAACCTCTTATGTTAATTTCTCCGTTATTATTTTGAACTTTTGTTTCAGGGAGGTGGAAGGGCAATCATGTTAGAGCTCAGGACTGGAGCTGGTAACATTGTACAGGATGTAAACTTCAAAAAACTCCAGAACCCAGAATGAGCTATGCAAAACTCTTTTTTTTTTTTTTTACATGATGAGCTTTTATGCCAGATTTTGATTATGGTTTCATGCCTTCCCAATTTTAATTTGAGTTTAGTGTTCAAAGTAATTTTTAAAAATATCAGTGTGAAATTCAAATTAATACAGCAAGTTTCACTGGCTAACTTGTAAGAACAGCACATTTCTGTAATATCTCTGAGACCAGAAAGTTTTGTATGATTCCTAGCAAAACCCTAGTGACAAAGACAGATGGCTTCAGGCAAAACATTTAGGCTGTGTCTACATTGGCACCCTTTTCTGGAAAAGGGATGCTAATGAGACAAGTCGGAATTGCAAATGAAGCGGGGATTTAAATTTTCCCCGCTTCATTTGTATAAACATGGCTGCCGCTTTTTTCCGGCTCGGAGCTTTGACTGAAAAAAGCGCCAGTCTAGATGCGGCTCTTGCGGAAAATAAAGCCTTTTCTGAAAGATCCCTTATTCCTGATTTTAAGAGGAATTCTGTGAATAGCAATCAGAGTTTTCTTT
Organism: Rafetus swinhoei; assembly: GCA_019425775.1. Taxonomy (NCBI): domain Eukaryota; kingdom Metazoa; phylum Chordata; order Testudines; family Trionychidae; genus Rafetus; species Rafetus swinhoei. Next base: position 80,986,402 of record CM033427.1, on the reverse strand, counting down.
GAGAGAGTGTCCATGCAGTCTGGACGCTCTCTTGCGCAAAAGCGCATTGCTTTTTCGATGCGCTTTTGCAGCGTGGACGCGCTCTTGCACAAGAAGTTCTTGCGTGTAGATGTAGCCTCAGTCTGGTGATTAGTATGATGTTATTTAAAAATAAGGAAAAATTGAACATTGAATTGGACTTGAAAACATTTGTTTAAACATTGTTTTGACAAAAACATATTCAGAAACTGTTTTTGTTTCCAATTTTGTCATTGACTTGAAGTATCAGTTATTCACATAGCTCTAGTTATTTGTATATGAGGTGTTACAGTGTGAAGAAAGATGCCAACATAACAGTGTCAATATTATTCGTGTGTCTTGGCTTTCTTTAAATAAGACAATATAGAAACAAATGCATTTGGACATGGAAACAATTATTATTGTTCCTCACCTGTGTGCACTTTTAAACACCATCCAAGTTCATCCTTCACAGATTTCTATCTCCAGACATCATATTTCAGCAATTCAAAAGAATGCAAGAACTAATTTAAAAAAAATATTTCAAGAAAAACCTTTTCAACTTCAGAGAATTTAACAAAAGGCTTCTCCACACCCCATGTAAGTTAATGGAAAGTCTCCAATTGAGATTCTTATTTGATTGGGCCCCAAATGTACCGCCATTATATCAGTCAGGAAAAGTCTCACTGCTGTCAGATAATGAAAAAAATCTTTATTTCTTGGCAAACAACATTAAAGATAAAACTGGACAACAAAGAAAAAAATCTAGAGTTTATGAGTATTCTCACTCACAGTATTTTTTTAAAGCTATGATTAGAGGCAAAATATTGATTCTGCTTCAAAGAAAACCCAGACTTGCTTTCCATTTCTAAATGATGCGCTTCACTACTGGAACACAAATCTTGAATATTTAAGATTATCAGAAAAAACCAAAACAAATTGCATTTCCAGATAGCTCAAAGTTATTCAAGTCAGGGAGTAGTTGTTTGATGGTTCAGAGTTACCTATTTTCATCCTTGTTTCCACAAAGTTAAAACTGCTAAAAAATCAAAACTATTATATATTCTATTATTACGATGGTAGGAAGGCTTTTGTGATATCTCAATTTGAAAACAGAGTAAATCATCCTGGAAATAATTTGTGCCATTAAGAATAGTGGTTGAGATTTTCAGTGTATTATGTCAGTGGAAGACTTGTGGTTATATGTCCTACACTGCTTTGAAAAGAGCAACCAGTATCTTATATATAAGAATTATATGGAAAATATTTTGAGATTTACGTTTTTCTCTTTTTCTCAGAGTTTGAAGACCTTCTTGTTCTGGTGGTTGATGTTATTTTATTTGAAGTATGGGAAAATGAAGCACAAAGATATTAAGTGATTTTATCCAAAGTCAAACTACAAATCAGTGTGTGAGTTAGTTCTACATCTAGATTTTCAGATTTCCAAACTTGTGCACCAATCAAAAGTCTGCTCTGCGCCATTATTGAATGTTACACTGGGTATCAGGCTCTCATCAATTAAGGTAGCATGTACTCTATGTGAAAATCATCTTCAGTGGATCTTGTGAATGAACACTTCTACAGAACAAGGATATTTTTGCATATTCTAGGCCAAATTCTGTTGACTTCAATGGAATTACACTGGTGAGAATGAGACTTTGCCTTGGAAAGAGTATGGAAAGTTTGGTGGGGTGTTTTTGGTTTTTTCATAAGCAAACTTTGTCATAGCAATAATGAGTGTGCTCTTCATACATCTCCTATTCTCTTTACTATTTGTACCTTTGAAAAAGGAGAAAGTTTGCCAGTCTAGAGAGAATGTGTTTTTTTGCCTTTGAGACAGACTCATGCACTTGCTTTATGTATGTAGTTGACCAGAAGTAATATTTCCTTTTGTTGAGCCACAGAATTCAAATTTTTACATTAGCCAAACCTCATCAGGAATTCTTTCCAGACATCTTAGGCCATTTCCTGCAGTACTAGATTTCTTTCATCTTCTGCCTGTGAACAGCCAAAGAGAAACATTTTGAAACTGATCACTGGTCCTAAACAACACACTACTAGAGTACAAATGAAAACGGAAGTGATAATTCATGACCAACTCTGCAATTTATGAGACTTAGATACTATAGTAACAGACATTACAAATCTGAAAATTTGTATTAAAGAAGCTGGGAAAGCAGCAAAATGGTTTTTAACGCTGTAACATACCCAATGTGATAAAGTGCAGTTTTCAGCTCTGGACCCCAATTCAGTAACCAACCTGTGAATAACTTTCAGTATTCTGGGTATCCCATTGACATCTGAGGGATTATGAACATGCTTGAAGTTAAGCAAGTATTTTCCTGACCCAGGTCATAGTGCTGCCTAGCATTTTGCAGATTTGAGCCTTAAGAAGTTTTCCATTTCAATTTTGGGATCAGAGATTGACTGCAGAACAGCATTGTGTTTATTAATGTGGTGGGATCTCATAAGAGCACCATCAATCATCTCACTGGCTATTACTAGCAACAAGTGTTTGGAGTGCATATTTCCCTACTTTATTCAATCAGCTCTGTTCTCTTCATTTCTGGTTGTTAGGCATGTGGAACAAACACATACAGATGTGATCAAACACAATTATGAGCCATTTGATGATCAAGATGGGGAGAAATTCACATATATAATTACTAATGGCTTTTCTCTATCACATGGTCTCTAGTGGTAAAATAGTGTTAGAACACTAACAATAAGTTGCCAGTTTGCAACATTGGACTTTTATGTGGTTAATCATTTTAACTGACATGTACCCTTGTTTTCTTAGTAAATCCTGTTGGTAATGAATGATTTTTTTTGTCCTCACTGTGTAGCCTTTGCTTGTTTACATTGTGATTCAGAATAAATGTTTAACAGTCAAGGCTCCTTTTGAATGGCCATTTGAATTCTTATCGAAGCTAAAACATGGGCATGATTCTCCTGTCAGATCAGTTTTATATTAGTGGAATTCCAATGAGTAGTTGAATTGAGTAACTATTTACAGTGGTAAAACTGGAAGCAGAAGTAGGACCCCACTGGTTACTAAAAGAATACAATACTAAGAAAACGGTGATGAATCTATTCCATTAATAAAATGCAATAACATTATAAAAATTATATAATAACTACAAACAAAAAGTCACTATAGGGTTGTAACAAAGGAAACCGCAACGTTCTTCTATATGCAGGACAATGTCACATATTTTCTACATTCACTCCAAAACTGAATTACTTAAAATTTCTTCTTTAAAATATAGGTTGTACCTAGTTGAGGAAAAGGGTATGAGAACAGAGGACATTGAAAACATCCATTTAGATCCATTCTATTGTAAGTTCCAGTTAAGCATTTCTTTACAATACAGCTAATTAGATTGTAATCTGTATAGGACAGGGTTTATTGTTTTGTGCTTACCACATTGAGGCCCTGTGGCCTGTGCCTTGTTCTGAAGCTTTAATGCTACTGCAATACAACTACTACAAATAGTAATAAGTGGGCAAATCTCCATTGGCTTGAATGGAATTGTGTTTGCTTACACTAGGACAGAAGATGGTCCAAGATGCATTATGCTCAGAAGTAAACAAATGCATTGCTGTCCCCGTCAAGCACACACACACACAGAGTCTAATAGCTTTATTGCAAAATGAAATCTTTATATGTCTATATATCAGTTTATCTCGGAGGCTATTTTAATATTGTATTCTTGTATTAATGGCACAATCTTACCTCCCTCCTGATGTGAAAATGTATGTGTCTGTGTTCATTGTGCTGGTTGCGGCTCTACGATGAGATGGCACAGGATCATCAGGAGCATTTTCTAGTTTGTCCAGTAAAGTATCAACATATTTGAAAAGAGTGTTGTTCATCAGCCATATGTTAACATTATTTTCCAGGAGGTGAAAAATTAACTCTTCCCCCAAGCAACTCACACAATTTTTTAGGTTAAAGAAACAACAGAACATGTATTTACAGTAAATAGTTCTAATTGAGATCCAGCTCATGCATCCTACAACTGCACACCCTAGACATTTACATAGTCTACTTCAGGGGTATATATGACCTTGGATGGCAAATTCCAGTCAAATGGCCTGATGGAACAATTTGGAAGGGTCACCATGAAGATTTTTCTCAGAGCCCTTTCCATAGGCGCTTTCCTTGGAAAGGGCAGGTCCATGATTGCACTTCCTTGATTATATTAAAATGTAGGCTTTTATTTTTAAACAGATGTAGCACTTTTGCAGTGTTTTACATGTCACATGCACTGTGCATCCTCACAAAACACATGTGAAACAAGGGAGTATGTAATGGAATGCTAGCCTGTGTTATACTATTCAGCAGAGTACCTGTTATCCCTTTTTGATAGATGGGGAAACAAGGGCTAAAAAGTGAAGTGAGTTGTCCAATCAGCCGGTGGCAGGGTCAGTATTCCAGTTGAGGATCTCTGGACAGCCAAACATTTTTTCATTCTTCCAAGCCATTCTATATTAGAACCATATTTTTAAAGTGGCCTAAAAATGCTTCTAAATTCATGTGTGCAATTTGTGGGTAGAAAAATTCCCTGCTGCCATAATGGAACTGAGCTTCTGTGAAACCAATGGAGTTGTACCCACCCAGACTTAGTAGTGAATATTGTTCTTAGAAATTAGAGATGGAAAAGACTAACTACATAATCCAATCTACCTCTTTGTCGCTGAAGCATTGTGCATTAGGGTTCATTTTCTAGTTTAGTACATTTTCTTTGTCCAGTGATAATCAGTCTAATTTTTTTAATCTAAATTTTATCTTTTTACTCTAAGCACCTGAATCAGCACACTTGATTTACAGGTGAGTTTGTGTTTGAAGTGAAAGCTAATTAATCCATAAAGGAAGAGAGAAGCAATCATTGAAAGGTAGCATTAGGAATCAGTAGGGTTGTCAGGTGTCCAGTATTGATTCGGACAGTCCGGTATTTTCGCCTCCTGTCCGGTAAAAAAAAAAATTCAGAAAATACCGGACACCTAAAATATCCGGTATTTTCTGATTTTTTTTTTCCCTGGCCAGGAGGCGAAAATACTGGACACCTGGCAACCCTACACTCAGCAATCGGGCCCGGCCTGCCCACCCCTCCACCCCCGCTCACTTACCTGGTTCTGCAGGGGAGCTGTCTGTTCCGGAGCAGGGAGAGAAGATGGGCGCCAGCTGCCCGCAGCCTGTTAGGAGAGGTAGAGCCCAGCCCCTGTTCTTAAAGGGGCCATACTGGGTTTTTTTATTTTTTTATTTTTTGCTTATTAACTCTCAGGGTCCTTTTTTTTTTTTTTTTCTCAACAACTTGGGTCTCCCCTCCCTTTTTTTGCCCCACCCCTTCCAGAGCCAAGAGCCCCCTCTTCCCCACATAAATCTTGTATGTAGAAAAAATAATATTCTGAATAGAAAAAGTTCTGGCTCTCACTGCATATATTTATAATGTGTGTATATACACATAACAGGGTTGAAGCTTATAACCAAAATCATTTTCAAGTTATGAATGGATTTTTAAAGACCTTGCAATTTCCAAAAAGCGCAACTGCTGTTTTTCTAAGCGCTTTAATTTGTAAATGGCTAGTCTAGTTAACCTCAAATGTTCCCCAAATTATTCTTTTTAGTTTTGAAAATGACCATGTAATATTTCAGGCCACGCTAGTGTTTGTTTGTTTGATGGTTTGAAATTGGAAGGGACTCTAAGTCAGGCCTAGAATGCTTTAGCATTTGAGCCATTTCTTTGTCCACCCTGAATTCTTTTCTTAGGAGAAATTGTACATACTATATACAATATATACACACATAAATGGTATATCTTACCCTAAGACACTGTGAGTAAGGCTCTCCAAAATAATTAAATTGACTCAAATATCAAGAGATTTTTAAATAACAAATTAGGATTTGTATTAATCTTCTATATTTTGAGCCATTAGCCATCTCATTTTCAAGCTTTTCTCTGCAGACATGAGAGCTAGAAAATTTCCTCTTTTCTTTTTTTAAATAAAAGAAGAGATTTTCACATAATCACTTGACTCTGTGAGCACAGTCTTCCAGATAAATATCCAATAAAGTGAGAATGGGCAAAGCTCTTAGGTTATACAGGTATTCACACAATATTCATGTAAACACAGTTCTGTTCACATGAGTGACCATGAACAACAAATTAAATCAGCAGAATTCAAATGAATGTTTTGCCTTTGTAGTATTCCATCTGCTCATCTGTCTACCCTGCATGCTACCTTCTCTGAGTAGAAATATAGCTACTATGCCAGTAGCAATTTATTTTTAAAGACACTATAATAATTTTTAATCCTCACAAAGGCATTCAAAAAGTCACAAGATACATTCATCCCCCACAAGACACAAGAATCAGCTTTAGAAAATTGAATACATTAAATCAAAGGAATTTTCAGATTCATAGATCAAATACTTTCTTCGTTTATATAGATTTAAGTAACAGTAAAAAAAGCCTATACAAGAGCTCTATCCACACTGAAATTTACTTAGATTCACAACAAGTAATACATAAGAACATTTGATGCACAGTAAATGGCACACTATCACCAAACCAGCATTTCCTCACCATTACTTTATTTCTTGATTAACTTCTGGGATTAGGTCGGATCCCTTCTGGATCTGCTTATAACTTCACAAGCAAGGTGCACAGATTTTGAGTAGAGCTCATCTAACTGAAAAATAAATGTGTAAAATTTGGCAGTATGCATGTATCCTTCAGCTAATTTTTATAAACATACATGACCTGTGTTTGTACAAATAATACTTAAGGAACTGTTATTCAGATACATACAAGCGCACATGCAAATAAGCACACTTGTGCACAAAGATTACCTGATATTTTCCTGTTTAAAATGTACAATCAAATCAAAGAACTGGAAGGGACCTCTATAGTCATCAGTCCAGTACTGTGCACTCATGGCAAGACCAAGCACCATCTAGACCCATATGGGACAGCTATTTGTTTAACCTGCTCTTAAATATCTCCAAAGATGGAGATTCCCCAACCTCGCTAGGCAATTTATTCCAGTGCTTCACTACTCTGACAGTCAGGAAGGTTTTCCTAATGTCTCACCTAAACCTCCCTTGCTACAATTTAAACCCATTGCTTCTTGTTCTACTCTCAGAAGTTACAGAGAACAGTTTTTCACTCTCCTCCTCATAACAACCTTTTAGATACTTGAAAGCTGTTGTCATGTTCCATCTCAGTCTTTTCTTTTCCAGACTAAACAAACTCAGTTCTCTCTATCTTCTCACATAGGTCATGTTTGCTAGACCTAAAATAATTTTTGTTACTATGCTCTGGACTTTCTCCATTTTTTTCACATCTTTCCTGAAATCTGACACCCAGAACTAGACACAATACTCCAGTTGAGGCCTAATCAGCACAGAGTAGAGTGGAAGAATTACTTTTAGTGTCTTTCTTAAAACACTCCTGTAAAAACATTCCAGAATGTTTGCTTTTTTTTGCAATAACGTTACACTGACTCTTATTTAGCTTGTGGTCCACTAGGACCTCCAGATCTCTTTCTGCAGGACAGTCATTTTCCATTTTGTATGTGTGCAACAGATTGTTCTTTCCTAATTGGAGTACTTTGCATTTGGTCTTTTTTGAATTTCATCCTATTTGCCTCAGACCATTTGTTCAGTTTGTCTGCATCATTTTCTGAATTTTCATCCTATCCTCCAAAGTACTTCTTCTTTCCCTGTTTTAGTTTCTGAAACCCCCCCCTCCCCCCATTTTCACAGGCATTCACTATGTTAGGCATCCAGTCACCATCAACCTTCTTGGTGAAAACAGAAATAAAAGTCATTAAGCATCTCTGCCATTTACACATTATCTGTAATTGTTTCTCCCTCTTCATTGAGTAACAGCCCTATCATGTCTTTGGTCTTCCTGTTGCATCCACTGTATTGGTAGAATGTTTTTGTAGAGTGAAACAACACAGGTGATCAATCACATGAAAAATAATGAATATGGAATAGTAAAAAAGCTCAATTTCAGATAATCCTTAGGTTGTAATTTCTTTAGATAAATGACTCGATTAATGGTGGCAAAATGGCTATTAGCTTATAGATAATCTTTTGTCCTGTTCATAAGGCGGATTTGTCAGATTGTTGATTATGAACCATCTGGAATGTTACATTGGCCTGGTCACAGGGTGAGTTGGCCCTTGACAGGGGATGGGCTCAACTACACCTGTGCCAGACTTAGCTCACCTTCCCTGGTAGAGAGCAAAAGTAATGAGAGGCACATGTGACTAAGAATCAGGCCTACCAGGGAATATGAAGGCTGCCTGTGTTCTTCTGTGGAGAGCTGTTGTAGGGAGAATAGACTTATAAGCAAATGGTCCATTAAAGAGTGGGAAGACCATTAAGAATAGCGCCTGTGAGAAAACGTAGGAACTTTCTAGAGTTTGTATGTAGAAGGGCTGAGAGAGAAACCCACAGGGAGCAGGAACCAACTTAAAAGGTTGGAGAAGAAGGAAGCCCGTGAGGAAGAAAGCCTCACCAAGGCTAGGATTAAGAACCTCTGCATTAGGATGTGAGTGATCTAGGAAGGCTGAATGGTAGATTTGTTTTAAAGTTTAAGAAACCAGCTTCCCGAAGAAGGGGGAGTTACTGAGCAAAATACTTCACTGTGAAATTTGATTTCATGACAGGAAGGGACAGGGCAGAGCTTGAAGCCAGATCATGTAAGTCCTTGTTGTACTGCCAGATTTCCAACTGTCAGTTATGTAGGTTACTGAGTTGAACCCAGGAGAACTTTACCTAGGGTGAATTTGGCCCCTTCAGTTTTTCTCAGAGTTATGTATCATGATCAGAAATTAATAAAAATCCTATAATTATGCAAAAACTCTGTGATGAAGAAACTAACAATCTTACATACATCAGCTTTTTAAATGCTGTAGGATGCAGTTAAGGAATAGCCATGACAAAGAACAAAAACCTAACCAAACACACACACCCTGTTACTAACATCTGGTATCCTAGGCAGACACATGGACTTCACATTTACATTCCATTAGTAATTACTGAGTATTAGTGTAATATCTTGAGCCAAAATACCAAATCAAGACTGAATATGATGGAAAATAGTTTCCCTGGATCCCTGAAAATAGCAAGCATTAGAATGTTAGGGTACGTCTAAACTACATGGCTTCGTCGACAGAGCCATGTAGATTAGTGTACTCGACGGAGCCATGTAGATTAGTGTACTCGAAAAAGGGAAATGAAGCGGCGATTTAAATAATTGCCACTTCATTTACATCAAAATAAGCTGCGCTGTGCGATCAGCTGTTTGGCGGCTGGCCAGCGGTAGTCTGGCGCTCAGCGGTCGACAGGAAGCCTGTCGACCGCCCGGTAAACCTCATTCCACGAGGCATAACGGGGCGGTCGACAAGGGCTTCCCTTGTCGACTGCGGAGCGTCCAGACTACCGCGCTGTGCCGCCAAACAGCTGATCGGTACAGTTCGGCAGCCATTTTGATGTAAATGAAGCGGCGATTATTTAAATTGCCGCTTCATTTCCCTATTCTAGAAACCTCATCTATATGGCTCCGTCGACAGAGCCATGTAGTCTAGACATACCCTTACTCTTTTTGTCATTTTGCATCCAACTAATTTTTCTATCATCACATACAATGTTAAGTGACCTGTTTATAAAAGAATACATAGTTAAGTGCAAGATAATTTTTATTCCTAATAAATTGTTAGTAAAAGAGTGCATTATCACTGATCCGAAATGTTTCACCTAATTTGGCTACTTAAGCAACTACTCTTTTTTCTCCTGAATGTATTTTAAAGAGACCATGGGCTGGATTCTGCTTTTATTCATACAAGCGTAACAAAGGATAGACTATATTTTAATATGCTTGAACTGTCATTCTAACTTTTTTATTCACATGAAAACTTTTGGATAATATTTACATTCCTAGAATCCCAAATGATTTATAAACCTGTACTCCACATAGCCTACAGCAGTGGTCTCCAACCTTTTTACACCCAAGATCATTTTTTAAATGACAGAACAGGCCAAGATCTACTGCCCCACAAGTTAGCTGGGGCCACACAAGTGAGATGCAAAAAAAACCAAAAACTCCTCCGAAGCCTCACTAATGTGGCCCCAACTGTGCTGGTGGGAGCAGGGGACATGGTACTGGGGAAGGGTGCTAGTGGGTGCTGGGGCAGAGGACAGGGTGTCAGTGGAGGCAAGGGACAGAGTGCCAGCGGGGCAGGGACCAGGATGTCAGTGGGAGCAGAGTGCCAGTGGGAACAGGGGGCAGGGTGTTGGCTGGTAATCCTCGGCATGCGCCTTCCCCCCCCACCTCCCAGAGGAGGGAAGCTCTGGCAAGAGCCTCCTCCCGGGACTCCTCCCCCTCCCCCGCAAAGGAGGAAAGCCCCAGCGCGTGTTTCCCCCTGGGACTCCTCCCCCCTCCCCAGCGTGCCCTTCCCCCCGGGACTCCTACCTCCTCCCCCGCAGAGGAGGGGAGCCCCGGTGCGCACCTCCCTTCCCCTCTTCCCCCCCCCACAAGAGGGAAGCCCTAGTGCGCGCTTCTCCCAAGGACTCCTCCCCTCTCCCCCACAGAGGAGGGGAACCCCGGAGCCCACTTCCCCGGGACTCCTACCTCCTCCCCAGCGCGCACTTCCCCTCCGGACTCCTACCTCTTCTCCCGCAGAGGAGGGGAGCCGCAGTGCGCGACTCCCCTTCCCAGGATGGAAGCCCTAGTGTGCGCTTCCCCCTGGGACTCCTCCCCCTCTCCCCGGTGCGCGCCTCCCCTCCCCTCTCTTCCTGCCTGCCCCCCCTGAAGCCCCAGCATACACCTTCCTCCGGGACTCCTACCTCCTCCTGGCGCACCACAGACCTGGAGGAGGGGAGCAGGCAGCGCACTTCCGGAAACCCCGGAAGTGGCGCACAGCTGCCGGACTTCCCTCAACCCCGCGGGAAGTTGGCACTATCTTCATTTTCGGAGGTAGGTAGTGGGGCTTATTGGGGGAAGGGGGAATTGGGGGCCCGAATGCCTCACGATCGACGGGTTGGTGACCACGGGCCTACAGATAAGTGCTGCTTCTGTGCTTGTGTTTTAATGTGTGTATTTGTGCTGTAACTACAAATATCACATCTATTTTTTCACCACATCTTAACAATAGAAACTGTCACTGAACCATGCAAGAGAGAATACCGTGGAATATTAACGTTAATAACACAGACACATACTGAATTGCTCCTAATTAACAATCATACCCTGAAGATGGCAGATGACTGGAAAGTTTTAATTCAAAATGCAGCAAAATACTGAGTTCATTTATATTATTATAATACTAACAACGAGTAAAAAAAATATAGTTTTAAACTAACTATAACTGTAAGTGGACATTTGGATTATTCATAGAGTTGGTTGAATAATATTAATTAGATAAATGTTACAAGGTCTTTCAAAGTATTTCCTTCTATTCACTCATTCTGCTTATGCAAACCTGAAATACTTGGAGTTAGATTCTCCTTTGCCTTTGTGTGGATGCACAGTGATGAATAGGAAATTACCAGCCTCCTTAATTTTTGCACAGCTCATGTAAGAGCTGATCAGAATGTCAGTCCATACTTTTTGGGATTCCTTCTTCACTTCTCTTCAGAAGGTTCTGAGTGCCCCAGAGTGGGAAGGGGAAGAAACAGAAAAGTCAGAGCCATATTTCAACCCCTCCTGTCCATCCTCACTCTTTTGCAAACAGTGGCAGCAGGCCACATGAGAAGAAATATGCTACACCCCAGGAAGGGCTAGATTTGTGTGGGAGCTTTTGATTTGACCATTGGGGAGCTTCAAGAAACATTCATGTTCCACATTGCCTCCGCAAAGGGCAGTTCTGGTCTATAAGGGTGTGTCTAGACTACATGGCGAGACCCCCAACCCTGAGACCTGAGCTTCCCCTCCCCCTTCTTCCCCTTGCTTCCCCCTTCCAGCTCCCTCCTCCCAGGTTTCCCTCCCTCGCCCACCCTCTCTCTTCCCCTCTCCCATCTCCTTTTCCCAGTCTCCCCAGAGGTTCATCCCCCCCCCCCCAGTTTTGTTCAATAAATCCAGTTTCTATTTTTGAACATACGTGTCTTTGTTTGACATCAGGAAGGGGGGGCTAGGGAGGGGTAAGTGGAAGGTTGTGAGGGAGGAATGGGGCACAAGCCCCTGGTGGGGAGGACCGGGGTGGCTCTGAGGGCTCCTCAGGGTGGACGCACTCCCGCAGGGCCTCCTGGATCCTGACAGCCCCCCGATGGACCTCCCGGATGGCAGCCTGCAGCAAGTGCAGCCGGGCTGATGGCAACGACCCCATGAGACGCACCGGCGTGTTCAGGGGCAGCTCTGGCTCCATGTGGCCAAGTGCTAGGGTGTCCCGAGTGCAGGCACTCAGGGCACTCCAAGACAGGACTGCTTTGCTGTCCCTCATCGAGGTAGACAAGCAAACGGGGAACCCCGAGAACTGTCTCTCTGGGGTGGGAGTAGGGTCCCTTTAAGCACAGAGCTCAGTTAGCCTCAGGCAGCAGTCCCACACACTAAGTCCTAACCTGATGCCCTGCCGGCACTGGTTCCGGCCAGCCTTAACTTCGGTTCAGGGTCCACCCAGTGTGGACGCGCTATTTCGAAATAGCAAAATGCTATTTCGAAATAGGTTTTGTGTGTAGATGCGTTAATTCGAATTAACTATTTCGAATTAAGTTAACTTGAATTAACGCTGTAGTGTAAACGTACCCTTATGTAACATGACTAAATCCATCACAAGGTGTTTGACTCATTACTCCCTTTGAGGAGAGAATATGTTCAGTGGAGTGTCTTATTTTAATAGAATAGTGATAGAGATGCAGCCGTGTTAGTCTGGTCTAGCTGAACAAAAGACAGAACTATGTAGCACTTTAAAGACTAACAAGATGGTTTATTAAGTGATGAGCTTTCGTGGGCCAGACCCACTTCCTCAGATCAATATGTGGAAGAAAATTGGCACAACCATATATACCAAAGTGATACAATCAAAAAAAAGTGAACACATATAAAAATGATGAATCAGGTTTAAGAACAGAGGAGGGGTGAGGGGGTGAAGGTTAGTGTCTGTGAGGTAATGACATTAGGGGTGATAATTGGGGAAGCTATCTTTGTAATGGGTGAGATAAGGAGACAGACCCATAGTCTCCTATAGACAACCACCTAACCTCAGGATGATTCTTACCTACAACTACAGGACATACCACACTAATACCAACCCTGGAACTTTCCTTTGCAACAAACCCCAGTGCCAGCTTTGTCCACATATTTACTCTGCTGACACCATTATTGGACCTAACTATGCCTATTACAAGATCAAGAACACATATTCCTGTTCATCCAGAAATATAATTTATGCCATCATATGCCTAAAGTGTCCGTCTGCCATGTACATTGGACAAACTTCTCAGACACTTCACCAAAGAATCAATGCACATAAAACAGACATCAGACTCTCTCACAGAGAGAAAGCTCTTGCTTGCCATTTCAGCCAGACTGACCATTCTCTCAATGACCTTAAAACATGCATATTGCTTCAGAGCGATTTTAACTCCAGACTTCAAAGAGAAGCTTCAGAATTGTCATTCATGCTTAAATTTGACACTTTCATTATGCCAGAGAAGCAAAATTGTTAACTGTGGTTGGTCTTCAGTCTGTAGCTTTAGGAAGTCTCCTAAACATCTTGGACCCAGGCCATGAAGCACTTTGTATATAAACTTGATTTGATGTTCTGTGTGGAGCTAGTATAAAGAATGAAGGGCAGGTTTAATTTGCTCACAATAACCTCTGTTTGGGTATGTCTACACTGCCACCCTAGTTTGAACTAGGGTGGCTAACGTAGGCATTTGAACTTGCAAATGAAGCCCGGGATTTAAATATCCTGGGCTTCATTTGCATGTTCAGCGCCGCCATTTTTAAATGCCACATAGTTGAACAACCTGCCCATCATGCGGCACGGACTAGGTAGTTCGAATTAAAGTTCTAATTCGAACTACCGTTATTCCTCCTGCAAGGAGGTTTAACGGTAGTTCGAATTAGGAGCTTTAATTCGAGCTACCCAGTCCGTGCCGTGTGTAGCCATGGGCAGGTAGTTCAAACTACGGGGTATTTAAAAATGGCGACGCCCGGGAACATGCAAATGAAGCCCGGGATATTTAAATCCCGGGCTTCATTTGCAAGTTCGAATGCCTACATTAGCCACCCTAGTTCGAACTAGGGTGGCAGTGTAGACATACCCTTTCTGAGGAGATGCACTGAAACATCCTGTACTAGTTGGAGTTTCTCATGGCTTCATCCTCAGGTATATGGAGTTGTTGTAATCCAATTTAGAGATGATTTAGGCTGTGCATAAATGGAATAATCAAATGCTTTATGTCCTTTTAAAAGAAAATTTGCATTTGTACCATATTTCTCACTGATCTTGCATGCCATACTCATTTGGAAAATAGGAAGATCACTTTTTAAAATATTATATCACCTTGGAAAATATAGACATAGAAAATATAGAATTGTTTTAATACGGCCATATAGCATCTCAAGATCTTTTGTATTTTACCACTAAGTATAATTTAATACAATCTGCATTGTACAATAATGCTTCATCCTGATACCAAGACAAAAATTCACATATACATACATTGTATTTAACCCAGAGGATCAGATACACTGCCACGTTTCTTCATATATCACCCAGAACAGTTATTTGCAACTTGTGATTAACCAGAAGAGGGCAATGGTTCATTAATTTTGTGACAGAACAGAGAATTTCTTTATAGTATAGTATAGTGTAAGTTTTGCACCTTGGAAAAGTCAATGCATAGTCTGAAAGATCTGAAAACATAAAAGTGGCTTGATTTTGAGCTGTCATATATTGATAACAGCAAGAACAATTAAGAAACAATTTGACTAGTAACTAAATATCACATTTTTTCTGAGTCTAGTTTAATATAATGGCTCATATCATATCTGAAATATATAACATAATGGGAGAGTTCTTGGACAATAGGTACTACATCCATTTTGAGTGGCAAAGTGGATACTGATTTAATATTGCAACCCTACTCCAACATCTCTACAGCTGGATCAGTTGGGGGGAAGGAAGTTGTAATTTGTTCTCCAGTGATCTTATGTTCCTTTTGAAGTTCTAGGTGTCAGTCTGTGGGTATGTCTACACTACAGCACTAATTTGAACTACTTAATTCGAATTAGTTAATTTGAACTAAGCTAATTCGAATTAGTGCAGCTAGACCCAAAAACTAATTCGAATTAGCGTCTTGCTAATTCGAACTAGCGCGTCCACACTGATTGGACGCTGGGTCGCATTTAAGGGCAGCTCAAACCGGTTCTGGCAGGGCATCAGGTCAGTAGTTGCTTTGTGTGGCTGCTCTCTGAGGCTATCTGAGGCTCATGCTTAAAGGGAACCCCCTGGACAGCCAGTTCTCAGCTTTTCCGCTTGCTTGCCTACCTCGCCGAGGGACAGCAAAGCGTTTTCCTCTGCGCCTGCCTGTGTCGGTGGTTCCCATTGGGGACACCGCCGCAGTTGGCAACATGGAGCCAGAGCTCACCCTGGGCATTCTGGTGCAGTTCTTGGACTTGCTGCTGCAAGCCTGCCAGCAATGGCTGGAGGCTGCCTGGCACCATCTGGTGCACGTCAGCCCCCTGCCTCTCCACCTGGCCTCCCTGGGGGCCGTGGAGGAGCCGCAGCACCACCCGGACGCCAGCGTGCCCTGCCGCATCTGGCGTCTGGACACCAGCAGCGACTGGTGGGACCGCATCGTCCTGGAGCGCTGGGGAGACAGACAGTGGACCCAGAACTTCAGGATGAAGAAGGACACCTTCCTGGAGCTCTGCGAGTGGCTCGCCCCTGCTCTGCGGTGATGGGACACTCGCATGAGGCCCGCCATCCCCCTCCAGAAGCATGTGGCCATCGCCCTCTGGAAGCTCTCCACGCCGGATAGCTACCGATCCATCGGGAACCAGTTCGGCGTGGGGAGATCCACCGTCGGAGCAGTGCTCATGCAGGTATGGCACTCACCGGCCACTGGGCCGGGGGGGGAGGGCGGCTGCAAGGAGGGAATGGGCCACCCCAGGGAAAACGGGGGCCGGGGAGGAGGTGACAGTGCCCCGCACGGGAGGGTTCGGTCTGTCCCGGCCGTACTACACGCCGCCCATGGTGGCCAGGATCACAGCGGGGGTTGCTTCCGGGAGTGGGGCGTGGGGCAGTGCCAGGGAACGAACACTCCCAGCCACCCAGGCGCCCCAGTGATTCACGGTTTGCTGTGTCTCTCTGCAGGTGGTCAAGGCCATCAACCGGGTGTTGCTCTGCAGGGTGGTCCGCCTCGCCGACCCGGATGCCATCATCCGGGGGTTCGGCGCCCTCGGCTTCCCCAACTGCGGGGGGGCCATTGACAGGACGCACATCCCCATCCGTGCCCTGGAACACCAGGCCTCCCAGTATATCAACAGGAAGGGGTACTTCTCTGTGCTCCTGCAGGCCGTGTGTGACCACCAGGGCCAGTTCACAGACATCAGTGTGGGCTGGTCCGGCAAGGCACACGACGCCAGGGTGTTCCGCAACTCCTCCGTGTGCCAGAGGCTGCATGCCGGGACCTTCTTCCCCGACCGCCACATCAGGGTTGGGGACGTGGACATGCCCGTCTGCCTGGTGGGGGATGCGGCCTACCCCCTAGAGCCCTGGCTGATGAAGCCGTACACGGGGCACCTCAACCCCTCCCGCCAGGCCTTCAATGCCAGGCTCACCAGGGCCCGCATTGTGGTCGAGAGGGCCTTCGGACGATTGAAAGCACAGTTTAGGTGCCTCCTCACCCGCCTCGATCTCGCCAAGCACAATATCCCTCCCGTGGTGGCAGCATGTTGTGTGCTGCACAATTTGTGCGAGCAGAACGGGGAGGCTTTCCTGCCAGCCTGGATGGCTGAGGCTGAGCGCATGGCTGGCCACTACGCTCAGCCCCGCACCACCGCCATCTGGGAGGCCCAGTGGGGGGCTGTCCAGATCCGGGAAGCCCTGCGGGAGAGCTTCCAGGTGGAGGAGGAGGACTGAACTCTCCCTGCATGCCCCATTGGGGCCTTCTTCCACCCTCCCCTCCTTCCCCTTTCCCCTCCCTAACCCCCCTTCCTAATGTTAAATAAAGACACCTGTTTTTAAAACAACAATCTCTTTTTATTTTACATAACTGGGGTGGGGAGAAGGGAAGGGGAAACCTGGGAGGAGGGAGCTAGAAGGGGGAGGCAGGGGAGGAAGGGAAGGGAAAGCTCAGGGTTGGGGGTCCTGCTGGCTCTCCTGTCTCGCAGCACTGCGGGTGCAGGGGTGTCGGGGGGGAGTGGGTGTGGAGTGTGGGGCAGGAGGGACAGGGGGTGCGGAGGAAGCGGGAGGGGGAGCAGGAGTGGGAGGAGGAGCGAGAGCTGGGGCGGCCGCAGGGGCCGGAGCAGGAGGAGGCAGGAACCTGTCCACCAGAGTCTGGAGGTGGCCTCTGAGGGCGCGGCCCTGCTCCTCCAGTGCCTCCAACCTCCGCTGCCGCAGCCGCAGGTCCTCCCAGACCTAGTGTCCTGGGTGCAGAGCTGGTGCTCCTGTAGCCACAGGTGCCGCCGCTGGTAGTCCTCGAGGTTGCGGGTGTGCCTGCTGGCCCGGGTGCGGGTGGCTGTTGCAGGCGGGGTGGTGTGCCCTGCAGTCCCAGGTCCTGCGGCTGTGGTGAAACAAGAGCAGTGGACAGTTCTCCCTGGGGACACAGTGGGTGAAACCCAGCCCCCCTCTGCAAGGCGAGGTCAGCGTGTGGGGAACAGGCCAGGGCCCCTGCATGACACCCAGCTGCTGCTCCATGGTGGGCAAGGCCCAGGCGCATGGTCCCTGGGCTCCCTCTCCCCCCACCCTCCCGTACACATAAGGGGAGCATGATGGCACTCACATGTGGAGCCCTCCTCGGCCTCGGACGACACAGCTGATGTGCTCTGTGGGATGCCTCGGGGGTCCTGGGTCCTGGGCAGGCTCCCTGCAGGCTCCTGGCTCTCGGCGTCCTCCTCCTCCTCCTCGGTGTCAGGGACGGGTCCCTCTGCCCCGGGGTCAATCACCACCCGGGGGGCATGGACGGCGTAAGCCCCCAGGATGCGGTCCAGGGCCTCAAAGTGGGGGCAGGCCTCCGGGTCGGCCCCTGGCTGGGAGGCCCTGGAGTAGGACTGCCGCAGGTCCTTGACCTTGCAGCGGACCTGCTCCCGGGTCCGCGTGTGGCCTCTGGTGGCCAGGCTGGCAGCCATGCGGCTGTAGACAGCCACGTTCCTGTGGCTAGTGCAGAGATCGTGGACATTGGAGGCTTCCCCCCCCAAACCTCGATGAGGTCCACGATCTCCGCACTAGACCAGGCGGGCGCCCGCCTCTTGCGGCCCCGGGCAGGCTCCTGGGAGCCGCCAGCCTGGTCCTGGGAAGAGGGGGAGGGCTGGGTGGCAGCGGGTGGCTGGCTCATCTTGTGCCAGGTGCAGGGTCTGCTGGCTGGGTGCTGGCAGGCTTGCAACTGGCACGAGCAGTGTAGCCAGACCGTGCCCCTTTAAGGGCTCCGGGGCCAGGAGGGGGGGCAGAAGAGTTTTCCTGGCTTGGCCCAGAGTGGCCACCAGGGCAAGCTGGGAAGGGCTAGCCTCCAACTAGTTCGAATTAAGTGGCTATTCAGCCCTTAATTCGAACTACTTAATTCGAACCAGGCATTAGTCCTTGTAGAATGAGGTTTACCTAGTTCGAATTAAGCGCTCCGCTAGTTCAAAGTAAGTTCGAACTAGTGGTTTGTATGTATAGACGCTATGAAAGTTAATTCGAACTAACGGATGTTAGTTCGAATTAACTTTGTAGTGTAGACATACCCTGTCTGTGTGATATATACAGCAAATTTGGTTCCTTGGTATGGAAATAGCCCTCATTGAGAAGAACTTGTATTGTATTTTATTGAAATGTTTTGATTTAAGCAAGTTGTGTTCTTTGAAAATTACATGCCCTTCATGAAAAACATTTTACATGAGGTTTTTTTTGCTAAATATGGGTATTAATTTGAAGAAGGCTGTGCCACATATGCATGCACTGAAATGGTCTTTGTATGAGAACAACAATATGATGGGGACTAATTTAGCTACAGTTACTCAAGAGAGAGATCTTGGAGTCATTGTGGATAGTTCACTGAAAACATCCACTCAGTGTGCAGCGTCAGTCAAAAAAGCAAATAGAATGTTAGGAATCATTTAAAAAGGAATAGAGAATAAGACAGAAAAATATTTTAATGCCTCTATATAAAACCATGGTATGCCCACATCTTGAATACAGCATGCAGATGAGGTCGCCTCATCTCAAAAAAGATATATTGTCATTGTTCAGAAAAGGGCAACAAAAATGATTAGGGGTCTGGAATGGGTCTCATATGAAGAGAGATTAAAAAGACTTGGACTTTTCAGCGTAGAAGAGAGGAGACTAAGGGGGGGACATGATAGAGGTCTATAAAATCATGACTGCTGTGGAAAAAGTGAATAAGGAAAAGTTATTTACTTATTCCCACAATATAAGAACTAGTGGTCACCAAATGAAATTAATAGGCAGCAGGTTTAAAACAAACAAAAGAAATTTTTTCTTCACGCCGTGCACAGTCAACCTGTGGAACTCCTTGCCAGAGGATGTAGTGAAGGCTAGGACTTTAACAGTGTTCAAAAAAGAACTAGATAGGTTCATGGAAGTTAGGTCCATCAATGGCTATTAGCCAGGATGGGTAGGGATGGTGTCCCTAACCTCTGTTTCTCTAGAGGGGTGTGACAGGGGAGGGATCATGTGAGGATTATCTGTTGTGTTTCCTCCCTCTGGGGCATCTGGTATTGGCCATTGTCGGCAGACGGGATACTGGGCTGGATGGACCGTTGGTCTGACTCAGTATGGCCATTCTTATTTTCTTATATAACAGTAATCAACCTGTGCACAACAAACTTTTAAATCATGTCTTAACAAGTGTATTGATAGTTTGGAGAGATTGGGGACATTTCGAACACTCAGGGCACTGGCTGTAATTAGATTTGTAGTAGGCAACTCTGTTCTAATGCACAGTAGAAGCTGGAGAATGCAAAGCCCAGGCCCAAAAGATCACAGTAGATGGACCACTGAAGGATTCATTAAAGCATGAAATTCCAATGGTATGTAGCCACATATCTATGGTCACTATTGCTTGTTTTTTAAAGCCAGCAGAAACACTGTCAAAGGACTAGTGAGCAAAGCTGCCCATTTTGGGTTTTTTTCTTAATTTTTCTTTTTAAAATCTTCCCTGGAGAGAAAAAAACCCACAAACCCTAATGTGAAAAAAACACAAAATACATTCAGGGAATGTTAAGGAGACATAAGCAGTCAGAAGTTAGGAAGCTTAATAAGGTTATGTCATGCCCAGTCTTTATTCCCTTTGGGTATGTCTACACTAGCCCCCTAGTTCGAACGAGGGAGGCTAATGTAGGCATTTGAAATTGCAAATGAAGCCCGGGATTTTAATATCCCGGGCTTCATTTTCAGGCGCGCCATTTTTAAATCCCCTTAGTCCGAACTCCGTGCCCGCGCATGCGGCACGGAGTAGGTAGTTCAATTAGGATCTTTAATTCGAACTACTGGTATACCTCGTTCCACGAGGAGTAACGGTAGTTCGAATTAGAGATCCTAATTCGAACTACTACTCCGTGCCGCATGTAGCCGCGGCATGGAGTTCGGACTAAGGGGGATTTAAAAATGGCGGCGCTGAAGATAAATGAAGCCGGGATATTTAAATCCCGGCTTCATTTGCAACTTCGAATGCCTACATTAGCCTCCCTAGTTCGAACTAGGGGGCTAGTGTAGACATACCCTTTGACTTGTTGTGAGCCCTGGTTTATTTGATCACATATTATTTCTCAAATAATACAATATTATCATGCAATTTTCACAACCTTGAATATGTTTATGAACCAACTCCAATGAACATATAGTCTACTCCATATATGCTAGGTAGTCAGTGAAACTCATTCATGTGGAAAATACACAACAAATTATTCTTGTACTTTGCAACATAGGTTAAATTAACAAAAGTACAGGAAAAAATAGATACAATTTGTTAGCATGTACAGGTCTCCTAAGATTGAGAATAGGTTATCTGCCTCATATCCTAAATTGCACTTGACGAAGGGCTGTGCCTACTAGTTGAAAAGAAAATGTCTGGTACAAGGATGTTGATATAAATAAGCTCCTGCAAGTTACTGTGTGATTCAGTGGGATTTTGAATGGGTTCAGGGATCTGCCTACATGATATATCTTGTAAGATTGTGGTATTATTGAAATATTTCATGTAACCCCCTTTTTCCTCCCCTGGTTACTCGGGAGCAGGTCACACTCACAGGTGTGCCAGGGCGCCTGAAGGTCTTGACATAAAAAGGAGATCCTGAGTACCCCAGTGGTGATGTTGTTTGGTTGGGGAAAAGCTATCCACCCCCTTGCTGCAGTCCCTTGCTCATAAAGAATGTACAATGGCGGTGCCTCCACCTGGCTGGCCCTGTACACACTGGTGTGCCTTGGGAGCCTCCAGGAATAAACTTATTCCAGCAATAAACTGGATCTAACTCCAGAACAACAATTACAAATCATAAATAATATACATATAATAGATTGCATTAGAATGAACAACCTTTACTTAACTTAAAGAAACAGGCTTTAACAAATTAACAGTGAATAACATTAATTAACAAAGTACACAGAAGTAAAAAGGAACTTATCTAGCTGCCAATATTTATCCCATCCCAGTGTGCATACTCCTGGACTCAGAGTCCCAGACTCTTGCTTGTGTGGGCACGCTTGAAGAACTTCAGCTGTAATGGAGATTCTCTGTAGTTAGGGTGTATGTGGGTCCAAGCTATGCAGCAGCTCTGGTTCACTGGGTTGGCCTCTCTGCCTCTCTTTGAACCCAGAGTTAGTCTGTATCTCTGAGGTCTGTCCCAGGCAGCATTTCCCCAAAGATGCCCAGTTACTCAAAGTCTCCTTCTGTGTGGTGGATGCAGAGTAGCTTCTAGACACAAGTACAGCCAAAGGGCCTCCCCTCTAGGGCAATCAGAAGCAGCCTGCTAGATCCCAGTTCCAAAGACTCGCTGTCCCAGTCTGTAACTGCCACATAATAGCTCCCGAATGGGATCAAATTCCTCCATAGCAGCCTAGCTCCCTTTCTGCTCCAAAAACAGAGGGATGAGTCCATAGAATGCTGAGTCTTCCTCCACACATGTGGAGAGACTCAGATCTCCCTAACAAGAGTCACTTCCTTCCTGTTTTTCCCAAGGGCTCATAGGAATGGTAGTCTGTGAGGCTGGATTGCAGCACACAGGGTCTTCCCAGAAAATAAGCAGAGGCACCATTAGTAAGGGGACTACATGCAGAAAGAAGAGTACATATATTGAATAGTGCAAGTCAAAAATATACTAAATGACTATGACAATGAAAATAGCATGCTAGCCAGTGAAAGGCTGTGTCTAGACTACATCCCTCTTTCAACAGAGGGATGTAAATTAGACTCTTCGAAATTGCAAATGAAGCGGGGATTTAAATATCCTGTGCTTTATTTGCATAATCGCATCATGACGCTCTTTTGAAAAAATGCCATTTCAAAAGTAAAACCGAGGTTTAGACGCAGTTCATCAAAAATGGCAGGCTTTTTTCGAAAGAGCCTGTACTTATTTTTTGAGGAGTACAGGATCTTTTGAAAAAGCTTGCCGTTTTCAACAGAACTCCGTCTAGACTGCGGTTTTACTTTCGAAATGGCACTTTTTCGAAAGAGCGCCATTACGCGATTTTGCAAATGAAGCTCAGGATATTTAAATCCTCGCTTCATTTGCAATTTCTAAGTGTCTTATTTACATCCCTCTGTCGAAAGAGGGATGTAGTCTAGACACAGCCAAAAAGAATAAAGTGTTACAAGATGCTGCGTGTGTCTAAGAATGTAGTAAGAAATTAGGATATTATACTCTGCGGGTTGGAATTTCCTGGTCTGTCAATGAGGGAATTTGCTGGACTGGGGAGATTCCCTGCCACCAGTCTCCTAGCCCTCCACCAGCTCCGTTTCCAATCCTGGCTGACCCCCTTGCCTCCAACCGGCTGTGCTGCTGGCCCTGTCCTGGCTTGCCAGACACCCGACCCCCCACTGCCACAGAGCTCCTGGCCACTGTATACACACACAGAGCCCGCTGCGGGGCTCCTGGCCACCGCTTTCCTTTTCCCCTCCTTCCCCTTCCTCTCCCGCTGCAGGGTTCCCTGCCACATGACCACATACCCCTCCCCTTGCTGCAGGGCTCCCAGCTCTGCTGCCCAGCCCCTCCATAGACGTTGCTGGACCAGAGAGTCCTGGTTTAGGGAGGTGTAACCTGTAGTTGAGAAATACTGCAATTATACAATTAAAGACAATATTTTAATGCAAATACAGAAAGAAACAGAAATAATGTTGCACATGTTGTCTTAATTCTGGAATTTCTTAACTTCTGAGTTCCTAACCAGGAAATCTTGAAGACAGGCTTTTCTTAATAGAATGTAGGTGATGATAGCCATGTGATAGACTGCAGAACATGTTAAAGGTTGGACTTTGTAGGCATCATTGATTATCTCATCTGTGCTCTGCCCACTAATCCTAAGCAGCTACAAATAATTATACATTAAAACATATCCAGTGTTGCCAGCCCTCTTGAATTTTTTTATCCAGTTCTTTGATTTTTATCATGATATTTGTGATAGTTGGTGTTTTTCTTCAAGTCTCAGCTGCTAGAACCATATGCCAGTCATCAAATTTATTACTTTTTAAAATCTTATGATTTTAAGCCAATTTCATTTTATGTGAGCCTTGACTCAATTTTTGATCATTTTGACTTTGCAATAATGCATGTCAGGGAAATTTTTCCATCTTCCTACCAAAAGTGATTCCTCACCTTCCAAAATTAATCTGACTGGAGTATGTTTAGTCCAGTAGCAAGTATCCTGCAATTCTTAAAAGTTAGAAATTGAAATTTTATACTGTTGGAAAAGAGATGTTCCTGTTTCAACATGAACGCAGAGCTTGATTTTAGCCCTTAAAAGTTCGATGATAACAGAGATTAAAATCACAACATATTTAGTAACGGAACTGTAGTACTGAGTTGATGAAAAGCACTAGTGTTAATTTATGACCTATAGAGAACCAAACTTGATGTTACATTTATCTTCAATAATTTAAGCATCTGAGTATTTTCTAAAATTGCTATTTTTCTCCATCTCCAATCTCTATATAGCTGATCTGTTCTTTTTCTAATTTAGCATTTTGCTGAAAAGATTAAATGTTTTAAACATGCTTTAGCTCAAAACAGTATGTTTTGGTGTGACAGGGTTCCTCTAACAGCTATAAATTGAGCCCTTTGGTAGCCAGCACCTTGATCATTTAGGACACTCATGACAATGGTTGTAGTTAGAGTAGAAGGTACTTAAGGAGTTTGGGTCTGGAAGGCTAAAAGGGATCACTTGCACCTGGAGGGAGCCGGAAAGGCTGATGAGGTAATTAGCTCACTAGATCAGTGTCTCTGAGATTAAAGGGAGCAGTTCCAAAGTCTGAGACAGAGAGCAGGAAGGAGGAACCACATAACTGCTGTTATGTTATTAGGTACCTGGAGTATAAATAATAAATCCTTTTGTTGAAGGTACATAGGTGAACTGTGTATGATACTTAGCCCTCTTTGTGAGATCATCCACCAGGGTTTCCAGGTGCTGACTTAGAAGCCTCTTCATATAGACTTAACCTTAATTTATAATTTGGGGAATACAAAATGGTCCGAGCTTGCAGGGTTGCCAGCTGTCTGGTATTGGCCCAGACAGTCCGGTATTTGCAGCCTCTGTCCAGTAAAAAAACCAGAAAATACGGGACATATAAAATGTCCAGTATTTTCTGTTTTTCTCAGACGGAAGGCTGCTTGGGACATTCTTCCCCTGATGTGTCTGGCAGGGGTGGGGACAGCATGGAGTGTGTGGACTTAAAGGTGCAGTGATTCCTTTTTTGTGTGTGGTTTTTTTTGCTCAACAAGTTTGGTCCTTTTTTTTCTCAACCAATTTTTGGTATTTTTTTGTGAAAGTATCTGGCAACCCTACTTTGCAATTGTATAGCACATTCATATCCATCACTTACTTTCTTCCCACCTCTAAGGAGATGATGTTGGGCTTTTTTCCCTCTTTGGTGTTCCACTAGTGTTGGCAGAGTGAGAGAGCCAGTGAAGTGGAATGGTAGATGGTAATAATTCTATGTGAACTTTCTCCATCTGCGTGCATGTCTTAAGGCAGTGGTCCTCAACTCGTTTCAGTCCACGGACCACCAGGCCAATCAAAAATTTTTTGTAGACCACCTCCAGCACATGTAGCACAGGACGAACGACACAGCAACCGCTCAGCACGACAGCGGCAGCTACACTGACGCTCAGAGCCTCAGACGGAAGTTACTGGCAACACAACGCGGTTGCGTCCTAGGTGATGCTATGCATGACACGCCGCATGCTTATGAACACGGCGTAAAACAGCCTAACGGCGGCATGTGCTCATGCCATGTGACTTTGGACAGTGACACCGAAAAAGTTACCATGGACCACCAGTGGTCCCTGGACCACCAGTTGAGAACCACAGTCTTAAGGGTTTCTTGGTCAGCTTGGTAGATATGTAGTATCAACACTATTAAGTACTCTTTCTGCTTTATTTTTTTGTCCTGCTTCTTCTTTCTGGAGTCTTCTCTGTCAGTCAGCTGGGCTATTGGCTTCTCTCTCTTCCCTCAGTGCTGCCTTAGGAATTATAAAGCTTTTTTTTTTCAGATTTTCTGGATCTCAAACAGCTTTACTACAGTCCCATCAATCTACTCTGTCTATAGACAACTAATACTACTGTAATTTCCTCAGAGAAATACTGACCTGCTTATGAACCAACTGCATCCCCCCACTCAAATATTAACTTGGTGTTTTAACTTCTTATAAGAGTGGCTATGGTGCTATAAATCTTGAGATTACGCATTAATCAGGGATACTGAATGTGCCTCATAAGTGTGGTGTTGGGAGATGGAGTGAAATGCCTTCCATGTCATCTATATATTTCTGCATAAAGGAATGAAAAACTCAAGGAAAAGTATGCCTGGAAAATCTTCATTTGTGAACAATTTATAATAAAACGATGCATTGAGAAGTAAATTCAAAACAGACATGACTGTCCATGTCAAAGTCAAGGACAAGCATTTTATGTTGGGCAAGTTTGAAAATAAGCTCTCCTTTCTTTAAAGCAACTTTATTTTGAACATGTTTGAACCTTCCTCATAAACTGCTGATGATAAACTCCTTTTATAAAAGGTATAAGATAGTGTATTTTAGGATTAATTGCTCATATTAAAACAAGAGGGCAACTCTAATGGATATTTACTAAACTTTGCTGTAACTTTATGGTTTGTTCCTAAAACATAATGTTTTAAGTACATTCACAGTATAGCAAATCAGCTGAAGAGCCATTTTACGTATATGTAATGGTGTGTATATATATAATCTAAAAAATGTAAGCGTGGTCTTGCCCGGAGATGTATCCCAAATACATGCTGAATGAGGGAGTGGAAAATTCCCATGAAGAAAAATGGGATTGAGATGTAACAGTGAGGGCCTATATCATGTGATAGGATCACAGGACACATTTTCGAAGTAGCCTCAAATCAGTGTCCACTTGTGGATACACAACTACTCTGCAGACGTAAAGCTTGTGTGCAGTAATGCTTAAGTTCTTGGGTTACCAACCTCAGTTAACTTAAGTGATTGAAGCAAAACAAATTAACTAGATTTTAAAAATTAATCACAGTTAATCACAGTTTTGATCACTCTGTTCAACAACAACAGAATACCAATTTTAAATATTTTTGGATGTAGGGTTGCCAGATGCTTACAACAAAAATACCGGACACACTTGACATTACATTACAATCTACATTACATCTTATTTAGAAAATACCAGACATTTATATTTTCTCAATTTGTTTCCCGAACAGAAAGCTCAAATACTGGACTGTCCGGTTCAAAACCGGACACCTGGCAACCCTATTTGGATGTGTTTCTAAATTTTAAATATATTTCAATTACAACACAGAATACAAAATATGCAGTGCTTACTTTATATTATTTGTATTACAAATATTTGCACTATAAAAAGATAAACAGAAGATACAGTATTTTCCAATTCATCTCATACAAGTACTGTAGTGTATTCTCTTTATAGTGAAAGCACTAGTTACAAATGTTGAATGTTTTTTAACTGAACTGCACTCAAAAACAAAACAACCTAACACTTTGGAGCCATCAAGGCCACGTAGTGCTGCTACTTGTTCAGCCAAACATGAAGACAAACAAGTTAATTTACATTTATGGGGGATAAATGCCTTTTAATGCCATGTGAATGCCTGTTCTCACTTTCAGGTAACATTGTAAATAAGAAGTGGGCCCCATTATGTGCCAGATATGCTAAACATTAATATGTCCCTTCATGCTTCTACCACCTTTTCAGAATACATACTTCCATGCTGACGCTTGTTAAAAAAACAATATGTTTAATTAAATTTGTGACTGAACTCTTAGGGGGAGAATTATGTCTCCTGCTCTGTGGTTTTGCCTGCATTCTGTCATATCTTTCAGAACCCAACAGCCCATTTTTAAATGTACTATATAAAAATGCATATGCATGTGTGTCAAGTGCATTAAAATGCCATATGAAGTATTTTAGGAGGGAAGGAAGACAAAATATACTATAGTCAGCAATTGAATAAGCCAAAGAAATCTTTCACGTCAGCTATAATTCAAATTGGAATAGTAGATGCAATCTGTATTTTTGGATTAAATATTACACATTTTATAAGGGGTATGGACTCAGTGTACATAGTTTGACAAAGAGAGGATTAATCACTTTCTCCTTTGGTAAGGAACATTGCACAGAGGTATGCCCTTATTTTCCAGAGAGTCTAACCATGAATAATATGGCTAGGTACAGTTGTGGTAAATGATTCCATCAAGACAGACTATTAGATGAGTGAGTTTTAATGAGTTTTCAGCTTTGGGCTAACTGAATCTAGAAGCAGATTGAATTTGGGATTATGGTTAAAGTCATTGCTTTGCTAAACTATTTTAAACCAGCTTTATCATTACTTTGTATTGTGCTAGGGCCTAGGACTATCAGTGATGGATAAGGTCCCATCATGCTGAGTGCTGTACAAACATAGAATGAAAAGATGGTCCTTCTTCCAAACTGTTTACAGACAGGACTGGTCTTAGAAGTGAGTGACCATGTGGGGTGCTATTGCCCATACAGTGTCTCAGCTCAGCAGAGGGGCTAGGTGGGTTGGGCCAGCCCCCAGCCAGTCAGAAAATGGGCTAAAGTTTCAGGGAGTGCCATAACCTCCATGATGTCCTGGATAGGCAAAGTGGGTAGGTAGGGTGGACCAGCTTCCAGCCAGGGCAGCCCTGTTTACAATTGTTCAACTGTTTGCATGAAAACCTTTTTTCATGTAAAGAAAGTCTACCTTTTGCAAGTCTTTCTGCTTTAACATATGGCTGTTTGCAGCCAGAATGTAGTAAATTAAAACAAAGGGTTGCTTTAAATGAAAGAAAAAGGGCTTCTTGTCACTAGCTTATTTCTTTACTGATCCTCGATTTGTTGATTTTTTGCTTAGCCGTGGCTCATTTGACCTGTCACAAGGCAGTATTTTCATTTCTTTTTAATCCACTTAAACTGTATCAAAATTAATCATCATTTCATGAAGCTGGTGAATTGGTGTTAGTGTCCTATGATCTGTATAAAGTTAACAGCCCTCAGCTGTTCCTCTGTGTGTATCCTCCCTAAGCACAACAATCTCAAAAAGCAAATCCCTCACAGTAAAAGGTATGAATCCAGTAACTGCTTGCTGCTCTGAACTTAGTACACCAATGCTGATGCAAGTCAGAGTTTTGCTGAAGTTCAGAGGTCTTTCCTTATGTTTGGTTTCAGCCTAAAGAATGTGTCTGGGGTCAAAGTGAAGGACAGCTTGAGACAAAGCTCAATTTGTGCCAGGATAAATGAGAGGTTTGTGTTAGCCCATAATAATAATAAACATAAGAAGCTATAGTTATGGGAATTCATTCTAAATTATGAACATTAAAGAATGGATAAATCTATCCTACAGTACATTATGGTCTCTTAATGATAAAAGTGTATAATGCAAATGTCTGGTCCTCTTCATTTACATGTCTTAATATTCAGTGTGCTGTAGTCTGGCACAGATCTGTTCTGCCTACCCTTCTCCATGAGTTAAAAAGAAGAAAATGTATTACAGCTGCTCAAACCAGCAATTGACTCAAAGCAAAGACCCAGATCTAAGCATGCTAGAAGATGTTTTGTGCGGAGCTGAGATTCATGGCTGGGTCGCCATGTCTCTTGTAGGTTGATTCAAAACTCTAGTTTGAATCATGCCCTGAACTCGAAAAAAATGTGAGTCTACTCATGTATTGGAACTTTGATTTAGGTCTGTGTCTGAGAGTTTGGGCTGGACTGCTAAAAATGTCCCCAGGCCACAACGTCAAGGTAATCACTATTTTCACTCCCCAAATAAGAACAAAATTTTGCATGGCCCTGTGTGTGGCAGGGAGGAAGTAGTGCCTCATTTATTAAGATGCAAGGAACCTTTCCCCACACCTCCTTTTGCATCCATCTTGCCAAGGGTGTGCACATAGAAGTGAAGCAGAGAGAATACTCTTGGGAATACAATTTGTCCCAAGACAGATGTGGAGGGAATGGGCATTTCTAGACACTCCCCCATGTTTGGTGCACCTATGCTAAAGGATAATGCAGCATGTGCTCTTTGGCTCGTTGTAGGACTGTGGGGAGACACTGTGCTTTAGGTCGGATACACAGATGTGTCTTGGACTGAGGTAGTACAGCTCAGCACCTTCCTCAGTCTGTGTCTGTCAGGCACACTTGTTGTACCTGGAGTATAGATGTAAAACAAGCTCAAGCTTTATTTTTTGCTTTTTAAAAACACTCTGGTAATAAGCAACCCAAAGTAGTGGCAAATTCAGTATTGAAAGCTAAACTGGAACTGCTATCCCCTGTAGTAGCAGCATCTTCAGACTAAAAAGAAAGTAAAGCTTGTCTTCATTGCACTGTGAACTTGCTCTCTGTTTATCCCTCACTCATTTTTCCCTAACTACAGCAACAGGTATATAAGGCAGATGTATCAGCTCAGTCATACACATCTGCCAGAGACTTGTTTGGTAATTGCCAAGTAACCAAGAACAGACTTTTTGAATGGGGGATAAACTGGGGCTGGTGACTAAAAGGAGTGGAAAGAAGAGACATGTTGGCCTGAGGAAAAAACAGAATAATATAAGTAGTCCACTGGCACATCTCCTCTTTGACAGTCTGAGCTTGAAACAAAGCTTTTACTATCCTCCTCCCCCATCCTCACCCCTGAGATAAGTAAAAGTTGAGCTCAGTGTTTTCATAATAACACCAGCTGTAAGTTTTTAAATTCTTTTCTTTTTTTTCAAAGATTATTCAGTGGACAGTGAATAGTTCAGAGAAATAATAAGGAACTTTGGTTTTGTTCAACAGCATTATTGGTCTTTGTGACAGCAAATTGGATGTGCATATACTAGTAGCAGCGTCAGAGGACAAACATGATGACATGGAATCCATGTTTGCCATCATTTACCTTTTAGTTGCAAATGTATCAAGTTCACGTGGGCATATCTGTCTTGCAAGGGTAGGGAAAGGCTCACATTTATTGACCTCTTAGGCTTTTCATACATCAAGATGAAAGTAGGGATGTTAAATATCAGTTAATTGAATAGTCGATTAACCTTATGAATTCTTATCCGTTAGTTGACTAGCCTATAGTCCCTGGGCAGCCCCTGTCCGGTGCGGGGAAGGGTCTGAGCTCCTGGATCCGACACCAGCAGGAACTGAGCCAGGCTGCCTGCCTGCCTGGCTCCTAATACACTTTAAATGCAGAGTCACAGCAGGGGTAGGTCCAGGACCCAGTGCAAGTAGGGACTGAACTGGGCTGCTGGCCAGCCTGCTAAAAAAATTTAATGGCCAGGTGTGGGGGGGGGTGGGAAGGGGAAGGAATGCATGTAGTCTATAGCATTAACCTATAAGCTTTTGCTTATCAGTTAATCGACTATACTATTTCATCCCTAGATGAAAGAAGACTTTCAGATAAGGCAATAACTATCTCTTCCTGTGGCTTTATATTCCATTTTTCTAAACTATTTCATTTCTGTGGGGGGGCTGGTAGTTTAAATCTTTTGCTAAAACTTTTAACTGTATTGTTTTACTTTATTTTTAGAGATAAAATCAA
This sequence comes from Rafetus swinhoei, assembly GCA_019425775.1. Lineage (NCBI taxonomy): Eukaryota > Metazoa > Chordata > Testudines > Trionychidae > Rafetus > Rafetus swinhoei. Next base: position 80,954,979 of record CM033427.1, on the reverse strand, counting down.
GTTTTCTTTCATTGAGCTCTCTTCTTGAATAATCTGTTTTAATTTAAAATAAATGAGAGAAAAAACTTAAATGTTTTCTGGGTCCGCCTTTCTCTTTTTGTGTGTCTGAATATTTTACTGTGCACTTAGGGATAACATAGGTAAAAATTGTTTAGAAAAGCAACTGCCCTTCAAATCCTGAGATGTCTAAAATATTTTGTAATGCTATATTTAGCAGTCTGCCACCATGTTAGGGTTTTTTTTTTTAATCATTATCTTATTTCCTGTACCTCAGAACTGATGCTCTGCCATGTCTGGGTGATCTTATTTTGGGAGGCAAAAGATGCATATCACAGCTCTGGAAAATACTGATGCTTTTTTTCTCCTTTCTACACTTCATACTAAACCATTCTAGCTCAAAATATACAAGTTTGCTCCCAACGCACAGCACCAAGAAAGCTAGAAATGCAATTGTGCATGAAGCAATGATCTCATGCAAAATGTTACCTATGGGTATGTCTACACTGCATTCCTCTTTCGAGAGAGGAATGCAAATGCAGCTGAGTGAAATTGCAAATGAAGCGCGGATTTGAATTTCCTGTGCTTCATTTGCATAATGGCGTCCGGGCACTTTTTCGAAATACCTTATTTCGAAAGAAAAAACACAGTCTAGAGGGGGTTATTTTGAGGAAAAAACCCTTCTTTTGAAATAACCCTTTACTCCTTAAAAAATGAGGTTTAAGGGTTATTTAGAAAGAAGGTTTTTTTCTTGAACTAACCCCATCTAGACTGCGTTTTTTCCTTTGAGAGGGATACGTTAGAGGAGAGACTATAAGGTGCTTTGTGGCAGGTATGGAGACGGGGAAGGTGCTGGAGTGGCTCACGGAGAACTAGAGACAGCAGCAACAGCAAACCCTCCTGATCCAGCAATTGTCTGCACAATACCAAGAACAGCAGCGGCAATTGCTATGAGAACTATCAGAACAGCAACAGATGCGAAAGAAGCACTGGATGCAGCACCAGGTCGGAGCAGGACAAAGAGGGGTGAGTCTGCCTACCATGGATGAAGGTGAGGCTGGGGAGATGCTGCAACTCCTGATCTGGCTGACCAAGATGGGGGCCACTGATGACCCAGAAGCGTTCCTCGTAACGTTTGAGCGGGTGGCAGCAGGGGCACGGTGGCCCGAGGAGCAATGGGCCATGTTGCTGGCCCCGGATTTGACAGGACAGGCCCAACTCGCCTACAGGAGCCTCTCTTCACGGGACGCGCTGCACTACCATAAAGTTAAAGAAGCGATCCTGGATCAAATAGGAGTGACTCCAGAGACATATCAGAGGCGATTCCGCCAAGAACGTTATACCCCAGGGGCACGCCCACGGGTGGTGGCCCAAAAGCTGAAGGAAATGGGATGGCACTGGCTGGAACCCGAGCAGCGAACGGGAGTGCAGGTTGCAGACATGATTATCCTAGAACAATTTCTGCAGATTCTACCTGCCGACAGTCAGAAGTGGGTCCGAAGGCATCGACCAACCTCCCTGAGTGAGGCGGTCAATCTGATGGAGGATTTCCTCGAGGCAGAGGGTACAGATGAGAAGGGGAAAGTGTTAAAAGAGGAATTACCCAGAGGGTTCACGGCGGAGTGGCTGAACCAGCCGCGGGACGGAGGCCGGAAGGATTCGGCGCGGGCCCCAGGGAAGGGGGAGGGCTGACAGCTGGCGCCAGTCTGGAAGGGGATGGACCCGGAACCCAGGGAAGAAATGGTCCCACCCGCTGGTGATAAGGACAGGGGCCAAGGTAAAGTAAACACCCTTAAAAACGTCTGTTTTGAGTGAGGCTAAGAAAGGCACTTCAGACGAGACTCTGTTTATATGGACTGTACCTTTGGGCAAAGAATGCCAGACGGTAGAGAGCCAGACCCGGTACAGAACACCCGTATAACCAGAATGGTGGTGGTTGAAGGGCAGTCCGTGGAAGCCTTGATAGACTCTGGCTGTGGGCAGACATTGGTGCGGGAGGATTTAGTAGGTGAAGGGAAAGCTACAGACGCACCGACGCTCATGCAATGTGTGCACAGGGATATCCGGACCTACCCTACCATGTGGGTCAGGATGTCAGATGGGCATGAGGAGGGGGAGTATAGAGTGGCCCTGGTGCCCAACCTTGCATACCCTATGTTGGTGGGAAGAGATTGAAAGGGTTTCCAGCGCCTGCTGCGGGAATGGAGTGAGGGCACTCAAGAGGCATTGCCGGCCCTTGGAGGCGAGGATGTGGGACTGCCCCCAACCCCCTCTGGCAACAAGGGCCAGGTCAGTTGCGGAGACCCAGACGGAACCGATAGCAAGGAACCTGATGGAATCAGACCCCGATCTGGAGGTGGATCCCGGTATCTGGGGAGGAGATTTCATCCAAGAGCAGAGGGGAGACTCTTCACTTCAAAACACATGGGTGAGAGCTACGGAGGAAGGAGGCCAGGCAGGGCCTCCCACCGGACCCCAATTTGAGGTATGGCAAGACTGGTTATATTGCATGGTGGAAGCGACAGAGGGAATGGGAGAGATCTGCCAACTCCTCGTACCCACGTGATACCAAAAGGGGTTACTAGGATTGGCCCATGCCAGTCCCTAGGCGGGTCATTTGGGGCAAGAAAAAAAGAGTCAAAGATTTGCTGCAGAGGTTCTATTGGCCAGGAATCTATAGGGAGATAAGGGATTTTTGTAAGTCATGCCCCAAATGTCAGAGGATGGCCCCCGGCACGTGTATCCTGGGCACTGCTGGTACCCCTACCAGTCGTAGGGGTGCCGTTCGAACGGGTGGCAGTAGACCTGGTGGGGCTGGTAGAAGAATCCCGGGCAGGCTATCAGTATATTTTGGTCCTCGTGGACTACGCAACGCGGTACCCCGAGGCAGTCCCCATAAGGAATACGACCTCGTGTACGCTGGCAGGGGAGTTGGTGAAGATCTTTTCTAGGGTAGGCATCCCCCAAGATATTCTTACTGACCAAGGGGCTAATCTCACTGGCTGGGTGATGATGGAATTTTGCCGCTTGTTAAAGATTAAAATGTTAAAAACCTCAGTTTACCACCCGCAGACATACGGTCTCATGGAGAGGTTCAACAGAACTCTCAAGGGCATGCTCCGGCGCTTTTAGAGGGAGACCGCGAGACTGGGACCAGCTTTTACCCGCCCTGTTATTCGCAGTGTGGGAGGTGCCACAGTCATCTACGGGGTTCTCCCCATTTGAACTGTTATATGGCCGTCAACCCCATGGGGTCTTGGGCCTAGTAAAGGAGGAATGGGAAGAACAACACACGAGGGTAAAGGGGGTGGTCCACTATATACTAACCCTTCAGGAAAAATTGAAGCGCCTCGGAGAGTTCGCCAGGACGAACCTGCTCCAAGCTCAGGAAAGGCAGGCACTGTACTATAATAAAGGGGCTCGCCTACGGGTTTTCGAGCCCAGGGACCGAGTCTTGCTCTTGCTCCCATCCCAAGAGTCGAAACTTTTAGCAAAATGGCAGGGGCTGTACGACGTGTTATGCCGCGTGGGGGACGTAGACTATGAGGTGCGCATACCAGGGCGTCGGCAGAAAACCCAGATTTACCATATTAATCTTCTAAAGAAGTGGACTCCATGGGAGGCGATGCTAATCAATCCCTGCCCACCCAAACCAGAGTTGGGGCCATGGGGGAACAGCCCAGAGGGCTCTCAGCCTGCCGCGATGGGGAAGGATCTATGCTCCGTACAGCAAGAAGAATTACTCCAACTACTACAAAGCTTCACAGTGGTCCTATCCGAACATCCCGGGAGGACAACCTTAGTGCACCACCACATAGCAACAATGCCTGGAAAAAAGGTACGCAACCCACTATGCCCCCTCACCAGAAAGATGTGGGGAACAGTGTGGGAGGAGTTACAACATATGTTGACGTGGGGAGTGGTCGAAGAATCGCGGAGCGAGTGGCTCAGCCCAATAGTTCTAGTACCCAAACCCAACGGGATGGTGAGGTTTTGTATAGATTTCCGCAAGGTGAATGCTGTCTCCCGGTTCGATGCCTATCCGATGCCCCGGGTAAACGAGCTGTTAGACTGCCTAGGTGAAGCCCAATACATTTCAACCTTGGACCTCACGAAGGGCTATTGGCAAATCCCCCTACCCCTAGCCTTTAAAGAAAAGACGGCCTTCTACACGCCGTTTGGCCTGTATCAGTTTGTCACAATGCCCTTTGGCCTACACGGCGCAGCCATGACTTTCCAAAGACTCATGGACATGGTGCTCCAAGCCCACCATGGCTATGCCGTGGCATATATTGACGACATAGTCATTTACAGTCGGTCATGGGCCGAGCACATCCAGCACGTGGCCACCGTGCTGACAAGCTTGCAGGACTCGGGGCTCTCCACCAACCTGGGCAAGTGTCGGTTTGGGCAGAGAGAGGTGTCCTATTTGGGGTATATGGTCGGACGGGGGAAGTTAAAACCTGTGGTAGACAAGGTGGCCGCTCTATGGGACTACCCTGCCACCGAAACAAAAAAGCAAGTGAAGCAGTTTTGGGGGCTGGCGGGATATTACCGCCGGTTCGTTCCCAACTTTGCAACCCCCTCCTACCGACATGGTTAAGAACGCAGAACCTAAGAGGGTGCGGTGGACGGAGGAAAGGGAGCCCGCTTTCCAGACATTAAAGGACCGATTAATGTGCACTCCCATACTAATACAACCAGATTTTTCAAGGACATATGTATTGCAGACGGATGCCTCGGAAGTCGGACTGGGGGCCATGTTATCACAGGAGGTCAGGGGAGAAGAACATCCTGTCCTTTATGTTGGTAGGAAACTATTCCTGCGTGAGCAAAAATACTCGACAAAAGACAAAGAGGCTCTGGCCGTGAAATGGGCGGTAGACATGCTACGATATTATCTTTTAGGTAACCTCTTCCAACTCATCATGGACCACGCACCCCTCCGGTGGTTACACGAAATGAAGGAGATGAACGCCCGAGTGATGAGGTGGTACCTGTCTTTGCAGCCTTATAAATTCTAAATACTGCACCGGGCAGGTAAAACACACAACAACGCGGACTTCTTTTCGAGGGCTTTCCTGGAGAAAGGTAAAGAAGAAATCAGACCGGGACCCAGTTTAAAGGGGGGGATGTGTGATGGGGCGGTTGCGCCCTGCACTCCGGCCGGCAAGGTGCTGGCACTGTGGGGGCAGCCGCAGCCGCAGGAGAAGCGGCAGAGGTGCGGCACCTGTTCGGCACCGGCACGGGTGGATGACATCACCCGCCGGCCTGGTGGCAGTGGAACAGCTGATCCGCCAGAACCCCGCCACTGGGAAAAGCTAGACAGCGGGGGAGTTTAAAAGGTGGAGGGCAGCAGAGCGGAAGGGGGAGGCGGAGCACGATCCTGGGAGAGGAGTGCAGGTGCGGCAGAGCCAGAGTGGTCCAGAGACAAAGAGGACAGAGGTATGGGGACCATAGGAGGCCAGTAGGAAGTGGCCCAGGGCGGGGTTGTGGAGCCCACGGGCTGGTGTGTTTAGGGGCGACTTCCCTGTCAGCCAGATAGGGGAGATTTCATCTCCACCTTAGGGCCCTGGGTCAGGACCCAGGAGTGAGGGTGGGCCCGGGTCCCCCCTACCCCGCCATCCTCGGCTTATCCTGCCCAGGCAGTGTTGGATGTAAAGCGGAGCCATGGCCCATACGACATGGGTGGCTAATGGTACTCCTGTAACATGGACAAGTAAAAGGGACTAACGGCAGATCCATTCGGACTGGGACGGACACCAGCTTATTTGGATGGGGGGTATATTGGACTCACCAGAGAGGAGAAAGGCAATAAACCCGGTGAAACGCATACCCTGCGAGTTCGTCATGTAACACTAATAAGCACATCAACTCATTTGTTGCCTACATTTTCAGGGCTCCCAAGTGTGTACATTTAGGCCATTGTGATGCTGCCTCCTTCTAGGTGGGGGAGTCAACAGCCTCGCTGGTCCTCTGGGCTAGGTGGGGGGAGTGCAGCTCCATACACCCAGAAGGAACAGGGCCTCAGGCAGAAAGGGCAGGACAGGGGGCATCCAGTCGTCAGTAATGCCCAGACTACAGCATGCCTCCCCAGCTCTTAGTAGTGTCTGGAGTATGTCATGTGGCATTCTAACAATGGTTTAAAGTGCCCAGGGCTCCAGAGGCTCCAGTGGCGTCCGGGAGCCCCGGACTTTTTTGACTCACTGGACCTTGGGACAGTTGCCACCATTTACCTCCCCGTCAGTGGGCCTGCTCCTAAGCATCCAAATGGATATCCTCAACTCAAACCCCAGAGTGATCTATGAACCAGAAAGACAGATATCTACCCAGCCCTAGAGTCAGTTGGCTTAGGCACATCAGTTATCTCTTGAAGGAATGAGTTAGGGTCTGTTCTTGCTTTATACAAATCAGCAGGAAGAGAAGATGGTAGTGGTGTTATCACCAGCCAATTATAATGTCTAACTCAGAGGTTAGTGCACTCTCTTGCTCTGATTTGATCAGGTGTGTCTCACTTTTCTTCGCCTTTGCCAAGGAGCAGGAAAACTGAACCTGGATCTCCCATGTCCCAGGTGAGTGCTTTAACCCCAGGGAAAAAAGTTATAAAGTATGTTCTGGCAGCAAAACCACCACCGCCACTTCTTCTTCCTCTGGCTGTCTAGTGAGGAGCAAGGTATGAGCTTAACTCATTCTTGCAAGAAACACCTAAGCTACCTGTTGCCAGGCATGTTGATCCTGTTTGTGACTTGCTAGCAGAGATAGGTACCTCTCTGCAGTGTGGAGCAAGGTGCTAATTTTTGAGAGAGGGGAGAGGCTCACTACACATCCCTGTCATTTGTATCTTCCATTGGCTATCTTAGGCAGCTCCCCACATAGCGAGCTAACTTTTGTGGATTGCATTCTAGGTGCCTTTCTCATCATTCATTGTATAAGGAGCCTTGGTGCCTAATTCAGGCTGTATGGATCACAGCACTGTTCCTGTGATATTCTAGACTCCTAAAAGTTAGGCATTGTAAAACACAGCATTGCAATGTGGTGTAGGTTTCTCTATGGATTGAGGCCTGAGTGTCCTAAGCAGCCACTAAAGTCAGTGGGGCTGAGTGTGATCAGCATCTTGCAAGACAGTATGTTTTGGGAGGCTTTTCCACCAGAATATGTATTTTTAACAAACTATTTGTAGCTAGAAGATTTACCCAACTTTGCTTGGGTCCTTAACTCAGTGTTTTGTTTTTCTTCATGTAAATCATTGTTCTGGGATAGGGTTGAGGATGATGGGTTCAGTATACACAGAGGACCACCGAGCCCTCTCTCAACACAACAGCTTGGGGCCAGGTGAGACACGCCTTTCCATGGCCAAAGCCAAGGGAGGGGTGCATGTCCCCCTGCTAGGGTACACACAAACAAACTCTCTCAAATATATACTCCTTAGCTGCCCCTTTCTCCACCCCTGTCCCCTGCTGCCCTAATGGGGTTCTAGTTGTCCTTGTCATTATCTCTGTGCCCTTGCTGCCCCCTGTGGTCATTATACAGTATAATCGTCCCTGTTAGCAGATCCCTTCCTTTCCATTTTATGATACAATCACATTCCAGGCACATCACATTGTCCTGGCACAACCAAACCCCTACCTTGCTTTAAGTTATGATAATAGAAAGCTGCATACCAAATTTGGAGGTCCTAGTTCTTACCATTTAGGAGGAGTTCTTGAATGGAGACACGGACAGACAGACAGGCAGACAAACTCTCTCAAATGCATAGTAGATAATCTTTCTATGGTGTCTTAGGCTACGTCTATTCCGCATCTTAAGAGCAAGCCCGTTATATCAAAATATAACGGGCTTGCTATGTCAACGTTCCTGTAAACCTCATTGCACGAGGGATAAGGGATGTTTTGGAATAGCACCTTATTTCAAAATAACATCGAAATAAGCTACGCAATTTGCATAGCACAAATTGCGTAGCTTATTTCAAGGTAAGGGTTCTGTGTAGATGTACCCTTAATGTGGATTGTCATCCATTGTCTAGTGAAATACAGTTTTATAAGTATCATTGAGAGAGAAGTACAAAGAGAGAAGAAAACATAACGTCATTTAATATTGATCTTCCCTGGTTGACACTTTGCCACATTCTGTTTATCTCTAGTCTCTGACACAAGTTATGAAGTAATTGCTTTAGATAGCCTCTTACTGCTGTCCCAGTACAGTGTTAATTAACAAAAGAAGAAAAGCTGTCATGTCAGCTGCTGTCAAGGTGTTGTGAGATCTGGAGGGATGGTGTCTTGTATGGCATCCCTCTGCGTGTGTCCCTATTCATCTGGCCTAGATTATAGGTACTATATTTGCTGTTGAAATAAAGGAAATGGAAAACCACTTTTACTCAGTGGTGTTAAGTGACTATTTATGGTTTCTGCCTCTCTAATACCTAGATTTATGTTTATCTCTTGCTTTTTGGTGCTTGTTGTATGTTCTGTTAAGCACTTATTTGGAATGCTGGAATTTTTTTCACTCTTTGTGTTACTTTTATCCTACCCAATACTAGGTCCTCACTCTTTAGATCATTTCCCCTGATAATCCCTTTCTTCTCTAAACTTATATTGAAAGCACGGGAGCACTGGATTATTCCTGTTAATTTAAAATTATGTTCCAGCTATGTTCTCCTTTCTCTTCAGGACACATGATGGGTTTTTAATTGAAATTTTAACTCATCATTTTGTAATATTATACGTGTATTACTTTTTAAGTGGAATGATTAGATGTAAAGCAGTGGCTATCTATATCACATGAAGATGTTTTTACTATGATGGTTTTATTACAATTATAGTAACCCAGCATTTGTATCATTTTTATGCATCATTTGTATCACTCAGGATAAAACAAAACAAATAGTTTTGGTGGATGATACTTTATGTAGTAACACCCTGTTCATACTTTAAGTGCTTGAAGGATTCAAGTAAGGGCTTTTTCCAAGCAATCTTCTTTTCACTTGAAACATTTAGGATTACTCGCAAACTCAAACAAAAATCTTACTTAGAAAAACATCACACTTTGCAGAGGTTCCATTTAAAAAAAAAGTTGCTTTGAAGGACTTTCTTGTGATGCAGACCAATATAAACACAAATCCAGATGTATCAGCACAGTGATGTGAAGAAAAACTCTCTAGTCTTTATTTACACATTACAGCAAATATTTTAATAAGAGAAAGTGAAGAATGTTGACATTTCACCACTTAGGCGTCCATCAGAACAATGTCCTGAATGCCAAAATGTCAGCATTCCTTGAAAAAATTTCTTCCCATCAGTGGGCTGGGACAAACATCTGGCATCTTTTGTTCAGCTTTCATTGCTGTTGGCTATGGTTGCATATGAAAATGGAAAGGTGTGTATTGTAAGAAAAGAAAAAGTTCTTCCAGTGCACTTCATTCAGTTGTGTCCTCACCTGGTAGGGAAAACTGAGTCTAACTTAAACTGCTTACATTAAAAAATAAATTTTCTTAGTTGTCTATTATTGTTTTATTATACTGTCAGATCACAATATAAGATGAGCATGGTTTAATGAAGTACTCAACTGTTTTGAATATGACTGCTATAAATAAATAGTTCCATTGTGCTCAAGCAAAGTAGCACTCACCCATCTTGGGGACAGGCATTGGAAAATTAAGCCTGTTTTACTTGACCCACATTCTGTTCTGGAGAACAAGTAGCTTGCCTGATATATCCTAGTTCTTCAGCAAGAGTTTCAGAAGGCTGTACCAAATCCTGTTGCTCCCTCTGAACCAGAGATGTTCAAGAGAAAATCATAGCAATACCAAAAAGGAACAAAAATAAGAACTCTGAGTTCTAACATGAGGTTAAAAATTACATGAAGAATACTAAAAGTTATTAAATGAGACCACTGAAAAAGAATGTCAAAACAGTTGTCCGTGCTAGTAATGTGAGTGGAGGTTAGGTCGGGGCAAAGTGTAGTGATTAACTGTTGCAAATACCCCAGCTCTCAGGGTGGTATAGCAGCCAAATGAAGTGAAGATATCCTCAGAGTATGCAGCTGATGTTGAGCACATGAAAGACAGAGAATGGACAGCAATACTACCTGTATCACCTGTATGCATCTGACAAAATGGGGTTTACCCACAAAAGCTTATGCCCAAATAAATCTGTTAATCTTTAAGATGCCCCAGGACTCCTCATTTTTTTTTTTTTTTTGTAGATACAGACTAACATGGCTACCCATCTGAGACCTGTATCACTCAATTAGTTCTGGGGCACCCGCAAAAAGGTTGAAAAACCATCTTCATTTTCCATGCTTTCCTTTGTTTTCTTGGTGTGATCAGCTGGCATACCCATCCTGTTCCAAAACAAAGTCTACATGTACTGTATAGGGTCAAAACTCATTCTGAGGTTTAATATTATTAATAAGGTAACTAAAACATAAAACATATTTCAGCCCAAGTTTTATCCCAGCACTCCTTCCTTAGGCCTGGTCATCCTACAGGAAAAGGTCTTTATTTGATGAAGGCTAAAAACAACCTTTGATTTTTTTTTTTTGTATAGGTATACAATGAGGTGTTCCAGCCTCCCACTGGATCTGAATGGGCTAAGGAGAGCTGGTGGGTTCAATCAGCCTTGCCCTGCTGCACCTAATAGGGCTGAACTCTGGCTCAGTTGGGGGTAAGCAGTATTGAGAGCAGATGGGTGGTTCATAATATTTAGCAGGTCAGCCTTCTGCTGAGCCTTCAGATTAATTGGGGTGAAGGGCCAGCTGAAGGCAAAGCTTACTGGGGCCCTACAGCTGGCCTAAGCTACAAATCCAGCTCAGAGGAGAGAAGTTGAAGGACTCCTGTAATAAGGCAGGAAAGCAGAACTGTTTGAAATAGTCTAGCTGCTTCTAGAGAGGCTGGGAGAGACTTTGAGAAAGTACCTCAGTAGCTAGCTGGGGCAAAGCCATGACAAACCACAAATCTACAGCAACATTAACAAAACTGTTTGGGCACTAACAAGCAGGGGAAGGAAGGAGCAGCCCATGGAAGTGGCAAGGGATTGAAGGAAGAATGACTGTAGGGCTGGAACCCACAGGAGGGGGTGAGCCTGTTTTCCATTACTTCTTCCCCAGAACCTGAGGGGAAGTACAGGTTTTAAGCCTGAAAGAGGCCAAGAGTGAAGAATTCCAAGTGAGGGTTGAGGGCCTGGCATAGTGGCCATAAGACTTCGGGCTTGCTTGTTTTGTTAGACTGCTGGTTTACCCTGGAAGGAGTGGGATTCTAGCTGATGTGGCCACAGGACAGAATCATAAGAAGCAGACTATTGCAGAACCAGGGTCACCAGCAGAGGGGGTATGTAGGGAGGAGAATCTGATACACTAACATTTCCAGCTGCTGGGGCATGTCTGCCAGTGAGTTATATCCTTGCAGACTATGTGAATGAGGAAACAAATGTGTACATGCTTATAACACTAGGTGTCTTGGGTTTCTGAGTTCATAACTGCATACAGAGCATTCTCTACATTGCTCCTGAAAATCTGGATATTTTGTAGATATGATGGATCTTTTGAAACTGGATTCATCATATCTGCATACTCAGTTAATCATAACTGTGTTTCTGTTTGCAATTACAAATTTGAAAAAATATCCCAAAGGGTTATTAACATACATATAAATAGTCCTGAACTGTAACTTAGAATCCAGACCACTCTGGAAAAGAATACCTGAAATCAAATTAGGCAGCTCAGGCCTATTTTTACTGCACTAGTCACAAAAATGATAGTGATCTACTGCTTTCCCCATCAGAACCAAAGTAATGCTTGCTTTGCTATGTAATGCTGTTTGTAGATTATACTATGTAAAATAACTTCCCATGTGTCTAACTTTTCTGTGTGTACTAGTTAAGATAGAGCCAAACTGAAATTATTTTTTTTAGAAAACCACATCAGTTCAAAGTACATTATAACAGTGTGAGTTGCATTAATTATTTTGCCTAAAATGTATCCTGTGCATGCTGAGTACTAAAATCAGTTAGTGTCCTGTGAAAAAGCTGAACTGTACATTTTCCTTTTAAATAAGAACTGCCTGGATGCCTGTAGAGGATGTATCCCATCTGGCCCAAAACCCAGGGAATAGAGTTGTAATGTATATTATGGCACATTGATCTATATAAAACTGTAATTCTATAGTATAAAGACACTTTCAGAAAAGTGAAACTCAGCTGAATTATGTACTGTAAAAGCCCACCGTGCTGTACAGTGTGGAAAGAAAACAGACTGTCCCAGCGATGGGTTTAATAAACCAGTTATAATACCAACAGGAATAATACTAACATTTACTCACCATTGTGTTTCACAAGCAAATAATTTTTGGGGGGTGGTTGTTTTCATACTCCTTCAGCCCTCTACTTCAGGCACTTGCATTCCTAATATAGGTCAATTAATAATCGACATCAGTATCGACAATGCACTCATGAACGTTCAGCAAACTCTAACATTTACATATTGCAACATAATTTTAACTGAAAATGGGGAGCTATAATCAATAAAAGGGATTATTAAGAAAAATGCAGGTGTTCTGTCTTGCAGTGGGATTTGATTAAAATTTCTTGAGATGTTGTATAAATGGCAAAATGGAATGCCACTAGACTTCTAAACAGTTTAAAATTGGTTCTGTGAATATCAGAATAATTTATTGTTAAGCAGGCATATGAAAAGTTGCTCTTGTGGTATACAGAATGTGGTCTCTTTCTTTATATTGACACTAGAAGATTTACCTGGCTTTGCTTAAGTCCTTACCTCAATCAATTTTTTGTTTTTCTTCATTTAAATCATTGCTTTGGGGTGGGGCTGGGGATGAGGGGTTTAGTATGCAGGCTGCCCCAGAGAGGACTATTCCAGCCCTCTCTCATTGCAGCAGCTTGGGGCCAGGTGAGAAGCCTCTCTCCATGGCTGCTGCAGTTCCAGTGGACATAGCCAGTGGAGAGGTGCATGTCCACTGGCTGTGGCAGGTTCAGCTGCCCCGTGCTCTCCCCAGCAAGAGTGAGGAATGAAGAAAACTGCACTTTTCCCCCCCACTGCCTGATGAAGGGGAACAGCCAGCAATGTCCCCTTACAAACGGGGGACACATCCCATTTTCTGGCACAAACAAACCTTGCTTTGCTTTAAGTTATGATAAGAAGAAGCTATTTTCAGAATTTGGTGGTCCTGGCTCTTCCCATTTAGGAGGAGTTCTTGAACAAACAGACTGAGACAGACAGACAAACTCTCTCAATTATATAGTAGATTTAGTCACTCTCACTAACATGTGCTCATGATTAAATAAACTCTAGGGCAACATACAGTTGTCCATGAGAAAATACATTCTTAAATGAAAACATGTAGTATTCACCTTTTTTAAAAATTAAAAAAATATTAAATACAATGGAAGATTTCTTGGCTAAAAGAGGTATCCAGTGGAGCTTTGATTCTCTAATTTGGAGGCCTCTAACATGGCCAGCTTGTATTTTGGCAGGTTTTCTGCTTTACTACTATACTCTACTAGGAAACTGGAGATACCCAGGTATCAGCTTTAATGTAAGATGGATGTAGGCAGCAGAGGGACCTTTTCAGACCCTCTGTATTAATACTGGTAAATATATTACTTGGCCTTCCAGCATAATGGAGAAATACCCTTTTATGTTAAAGAACTCTGTGACCTTGAGGTGGGGACAAATAATAAGCATGCAGGGTTGGTCAGTGGCCCTTGTCCAGTTTGGGAAACTCACCCATGTAAATCCATCAGAAACCTGCCCAGCTTTGCATGCAGTCGGCAGCACTCTCTCTGTAGCAGTTGATACTTCCATAACAGTAGCCCTGACAGGAGATTTTATCAACACTAAACTAGTTAGCCACTGAGTGGTAGATATTGGGCATGGAATCTTCCAGATGGTGATGGTCACATGCTTCTTCATGATGATGGAGATTCTCATGTTGGTGTTTTTCTGCTGAAACTCTGGGGTGAACTTTGCACAGATCTCCAGGATGAGGAAATCTGCTTTCTTGAAGTTATGTAGTCACTGCTGGTCATCACAGTTCTGCAGCACTATCCTGTCCATCAGTTGACAGTGCTGGTTGACTGACCCTACTAGAAGCACTTCAGAAAGTGAAGCTGCTCCAGGAAAGTCTCACACAAAGTAAGATAGGCAATTTAGTCCTCTTCCTCCTCTAGCAGTATCTGCACAGTGTCCTGCTAGTAATGAAGGTGGTTGTATGCCAACTCCTCCAAAGTGTCCTCTGCCTGACAGCAGTCTGCAAATGGCTTTGACCAGCTAAAATCACATGAATTATGGAGTAACAGAAAAGGAATCATGAGAGTTTGAATTTTTCTCAAAATGCAAACTTCCGTTAGGTTTTGGTAGGTATCTCACAAAGCACCATGAGAAAAATTCCAGAATACATTGAGCCTAGTAGTGGAAATTTGCTCCAGGAGGTTGAACGATTATGTGAAAAAGATTTCAGAGTTGAATAAACCAGTGGTTTGCCAGAGAAGCGTATTAAGCTGGCATAAACAAAGTGGTGCTGATGTACTTTTTCATTATATTTATATAGGTATTTATTTTTATAAATATTATATTTATAGGTAGTCAAGTCTTTCCAGGATCTAGACCTCATTGTGCAAGTCAATGAATAACCTGTACGAAATTACAGTTTCATATAGTATACTTTATATCCTGTGCAAACAAAAAAACCCTTCTAAACTGGAGTAAAAATTGAGAGTCCATCACCTTGGTGATTTTTTCCATATTGCCCCTCATGCTTTGAAGAAACTCCCCATAGATAGCTGTAAAACTAACTTTTTATCCTCCCTTCAAAACCCTCCATAAAACTTCCCTCTGCCATGAAAACTACAAAGCTTGGCAATGTCTGGTTTGCTAATGTGCTGAATCAACAGCATATTGTTCTAACCAATATTGTTTCCTTTTTTGGTTTTACTTCTCCATCTTTCTGTATCCAACTGTTGTCTCTTGCTTTGTAGTTGGATTGTAAGCTCTTTGTGACGTGAACCATCTTTCTGTTCTGTGTTTGTATAGCACCTAGCACAATGGTTTATGATTGGGGCTCTACAGTCATACAAATATAATGTGACAGACTGCTGGCTAAGCCAGAGCTCTGCCACAACAGCCTGGCTGAAAAAGCCAATTACAGCCAGCTGAGCAAGCCCAGGCCTGAAGGGCTAATGGAAGCAGCTGTGGGCCTCATTAGCCAGAGGGCTATATAAGGCAGCCAGAGGGGAAGTGGAGGGGGAGGAGCCAGTGAGTGGTTGAGTGTTGTGTCTCCACCCTGGGGCCACCACCTGAAGGAGACGGTAGCTGAGTTAGCGGCTTAGAAAACCAAGCTCTGTAAATGAGAAGGTGGTGGAAGTTGGTACAAGAATAAAAAGACATGGGTGATTGCACAAGAGAGGGTCTCCGGGTGATTTGTGGCTGAAGAAGGGGTCCTATGGCAAGGGGCCTGGGCAAGGACCTAGTTACAACAGTTAATAATTTATTTTAAAAATTCTGTATTGTCAGCTGTAAATGCTTCTTCACTAATGTTTTATCTTGGAATTTCTGAACTACTTCTTAAAATACCTTTGCTGCTTGGTCTTCATGCAGTGGGAAACAGGCCAAGAGTTCCAGAGTAGCTAGCCCCCCTGCATGGGGTCTTTTGGAACAGCTGGATGTATGTATCAATAGCTTTTGGCCAGAATGGGCAGGGATGGTGTCTCTGGCCTCTCTTTGCCAGAAGATGTGAATGAGTCACAGGAGAGGGATCACTTGGGGTACGTCTAGACTACAGGCTTTTTTTGACAGAAGCTTTGTCGACAGATATTGTCATAAAGTCTCTGTCAAAAAAGAGCATCTAGACTGCATTACGCGGATCAAAAAATCGATCCACTTTGTCGAAAAAGAGCGTCCAGACTACCAGACGCTCTGTCGACAAAAGAAGGCAACCGGAAGTGCTTCTGGCAGGTCACAGGGGCAGCCTTAAATTCCAGGCGCTGCTGCATGCTCTTTGCAGAGACTCATGCTTAAAGGGATTCTCCTGGACAGCCGTTGTTCTGCTCCTGCTTCTGGATTACCTACCTCCTCGAGGGAAAGCAAAGCTGCTGCAGTTCTTGCTTTGGTTGCCCTGCTTCCTCGGGCACTACAGCAGGTTAGTCTCAGGTTTGTTTTTGTGCTTTGCACTGTGTTTTTGGCCATGGAGCCTGAGCTGCCCCTGGGCAGGCGATGGCCCCACACTGTGATGCTGGAAGTTCTGCTGCATCTTCATGAGAGCATCATGATGTTTGTGGCAGAGCTGGATTCAGAGCCCAGCTTTGAGCCCCTCACTCAGGCTGCAGCCCTACTGCCCTTGCCCCCGAACTTATTCCTGGAGAGGTGAGTTTGGAGGCTGGACACCAGTTCTGACTGGTGGGACTGGCTTGTTATGCAGCAGTGGGACAACAACCAGTGGCTCCGAAACTTCCGGATGCGGAAGTCCACCTTCCAGGAGCTCTGTGCCTGGCTTGCCCCTGCCCTGCAATGCCAGGACACCCACCTGCGGCCCACCATCCCCCTGGAGAAGCGCGTCGCTATTGCTCTGTGGAAGCTGGCCACCCCCGACAGCTACCACTCCGTGGGACATCAGTTTGGCGTGGGGAGGTCTACTGTCGGGGCCGTCTTAATGGAGGTAAGTCATTCTCAGGGGACAGTCCATGGGGGTGGGGGCAGGCAGATAAGGGGGACGGTCAGGACCGAGCACAGGGAATGGGGGATAGGGTGGGAGTGGTAGAAGCCTGCCTGGCCTTACCGTGCGCTGGTGCAGGGGGTACGGAAGGGTTGCCTGAGGGGGGGGCTCTTGGGGTCTGGGAGGGGTTGGGGAGCACCTCTCCTCAGCTCACGCAACTCCTCTAATGTCCTGTTGTGTGTGTTTGTATTTGTCCCTTTCTGCAGGTGGTGACAGCCATCAACTCAGAGCTGCTTCACAGGATTGTCTGCCTCAGAGACCTGGATACCGTCTTGGCCGGATTTGCAGGGCTGGGTTTTCTGAACTGCAGTGGAGCACTCGACGGGACTCACATCCCGATCCACACACCACCCCATTGAGCAGCACAGTATATTAATAGAAAGGGCTACTTTTCGATGGTGCTGCAGGTCCTGGTCGACCACCGGGGGCAATTCACAGACATTTGTGTTGGGTGCTCAGGCTGGGCACACGATGCCCCCATATTCCAGAACTTGTACCTGTACCGCAGGCTGGGGCATTCTTTCCAGAGAGAAACTATGCAGTCGAGGATGTGCAGATGCCTACGTGCATCGTGGCCGATGCAGCGTACCCCCTTATTCCCTGGCTTGTGAAGCCATTCACGGGACACCTGGATGCAAGCAGGGAACTCTTTAACTCCCGCCTGAATCAGACTCGCTTCCCGGTGGAGTGCGCCTTTCGCTGTCTGAAGGGCAGATTTAGATGCCTGCTCACTCGGCTGGACATGGGGGAACACAATATCCCCGATGTGGTTGCAGCATGCTGTGTGCTGCACAACCTAGTGGAGAGGAAAGGGGAGGCCTTCCTTCGGGGGACACGGGCTGATGTGGAGGGGAGGCACTTTGAGCAGCCCCGGACAGCTGCCATCCAGCAAGCCCACCAGCTGGGCTTGCGCATTCGAGAAGCCCTGAGGGAGCAATTCTCCCAAGGAGGCTGATGATTTTCCCCGGGGCCTTCCAATTGTGGGATTGCCCCATGCCCCCAGTGCCTTCCTCCCCAAAATCCCTCCCAGCCCCACATTCACACATGGTACTCATTCATCACACACTGAGAACAGAGACAGGTGTTGGTGAAAAAATGTTTACAATTTATTTCACTGTTGGTTTTTTGAAAAACTAAAGTAGTCTTTTGTTCAGAAAAATAAAGTGTTTGTAAACAAAGTAAAGTGCTTCCCTCAGTGACTCCCACAGGTGGGAAGGGGGAATGTCAACCTGGAACGGGGGAAGGGAGGCTCAGGGCTGAGGGTGCTGCCTTGATGAAGAGCCCCTGGCACTTTGGCTGTGGAGGCCTTCTTGCAGACGGCCACGCATGTGGGCTAGGACAGTAGGGAGGTGGGCAGGAGGTGGGGCTGTACCTGGGTCTGGGATGGCAGGTGCTGGGGGAAAGGGGTTGGGGGGGGGGAGGAGCAGGACCAAGCACAGGACTGGAGAAGGCCATGGCCTCCTGGATAGCAGCGGAAATCTCAGTGCACTGCTGGGCAAATTCCTCTAGCAAAGCGCCTGCACCACTCTGCCTCTGCCTCCATCCTCCGGTTCATTGCATCCTGCATCCCTTGCAGGACCGAGATGTGCTGGTGCACCAGGTCCAAATATGTGAGCCAGTGCCGACAGGTTCCCTGCAGCCGTCTGGGTGGTGGGGCAGGTGTGGTGCCCCCCTCCTGGTCAGCTGGTCTGGCTGTGGAGGACAAGAGGGAAAAGTCGTCAGTCATGCATGCTCACACTTTCCCTGAGAGGGCATGCCCTCCTTCTTCTCAGCAGTCAGTGCCTGTCCTAGGGTCAGAGGATGCTCATGTGCATCTCAGTAAGGCACGGTGTGGCCTGGCCAGCAGCCACGGCCTCCCTGGAGCCCAGAAGGTGTGCAGGCCACCATCCTGCACCCCCTCACACAGACCCGATGGCCAAGCAGCACAGACAAGTGTCAGGCCACAGTTGGGGTTCCCACAGGTTGCTGAGGGGCCTGAAGCTGTGTGGCAATCCCAGCATCCCCGACCCATGCCTGCACCTGGCATCACTGCCTGCAGGAACAGGTGGTGCCTCGCAGCTAGGTGGGTGCAGGGGTAGGACGGCCTTCCCTGAGGTCAGCCATTTGTGTGCCGCGCCCCCCCCCCCCCAGGCTGTGATCAGCATGACATGTCACAGTCACCATACACTTTGCTCCCGCCTGCCCTGCCCTGTGTGTGTTGGACCCTCACAGCACTCACCTGATGTTCCCTCCCTGGTGTCCGAAGTTGTCTGGGAGGCCTCCTGAGACTGGGCATCTGGCTCCTGGGTGCCCTGGTGCTGTCTTCTCCTCCTCCCCTCCTCCTCCTCCTCCTCCCTCCTCCTCTTGGAGCTGCTGGTCCTCTGCTGGGGTCTCACCTTAGAGTTGCGGCCGCTGCTGCACAGGGGTCTCCAACCCAGATTCCACAACCCTCTCGGGAAGCAGGGGTTCCCCTGCCCCCAGGATCTGGTCCAGGTCCTCGTAATAGGCACAATAGTCTGCTGTTTCCCTAGAGCGGGAGCTGCGCTCACCGGCCCTCACGTACCCCTGCCGCAGCTCCTTGACCTTGGCTCTGACCTAGTCTAAGGTGCGGGGGTGGTGGCCTTTTCTTGCCAGGCCATCAGCCAGTCTGGCGTAGATGTCCGCGTTCCTCCACCTGGACTGTGGGACCCGAAGAGCCTCCTCCTTGGACCAGAGCTCCAAGAGGGCTTTTATCTCGGGCCCAGACCAGGAGGGTGCCCAGCGTTTGGTGCCCCTGGCTTCCTGCGGGGATGTGTCCCAGGAAGGGCCAGAGGGGTCTTGAGGGGCTTGTCCCTGGGACATGGCTCCGAGTGGCCCTACCAGGAAGAACTGCGCAGTCAGGGTCCTGGCTGGAGCTGGCTTGCTGCCAGAATGCTAATCCTGGGTGCCTGTGCCTTTTAAAGATGGCTACAGGCAGGAACAATAAAGTTGAAAGCTGTGGCAGGAGTGTCCACCAGGGCTTCGTCCTGGAGGCCTTTATTGTCGACATAAATTCTTCCCCGCATCCACACTTACCTTTTGTCAACAGAACTGTGTCGACACAGGTGTTATTCCTCATAAAACGAGGTTTACCGCCGTCGACAAAACTGACGCGTTCTGTCCACTTACTGTCGACAGAACGCGGCGGTAGTGTAGACGCAGGTATAGTTTTGTCGACAAAAGTCCACTTTTGTCGACAAAACCCTGTAGTCTATACACACCATTGATGATTACCTGCTCTGTTCATTCCCTCTGGGGCACCTGGCATTGGCTGCTGTTGGAAGACAGAGTACTGGGCTAGATGGGCCTTTAATCTGACCCAATACAGCCATTATTATGTACGTTAGGGGAATGAGAACAGGGGTTCTTCCTGCCATGAAAATGACTGCTCTCCCGTATTTCTCTCTCCAAAATTCCCATTCTACTCTCTTCCTCTGGGTTGCTTTCTCCAATCACCCTTTAGTTTTCATTACTGGAAGAGAATGTGTTTGACATTTTGCAGGGGATAGTCTACACCTCTGAGTCCATCTGAGTTTCAGTTTCTCCATCAATTAAATGGGAATAATAATATTTTGCTACTTCATAACTAATGTTTATAAAGTGCTTTATATCTGCAAAGTATTAAGGTCTCCTGGCTCCCAGCCCTGTGATTAATCCATTAAACTGTGTGGCTTTTCGGAGAATACCACCATCACCTCCTCCTCCTCTAGTAGCTTTTTCCAAACATCACAAGTGTGCATAACTGACAAAAATTTCCTTTTTTTTAAAGTACATTTTGTACAGAAAATTTTCCAAAATCTTATCGGCATGCTTTTCAGGCTTTGCATATTCTTCTGACTTCTTTAAACAATTTAAAATCAATATTTTAAATGAATTGCAAAATCAGGCTACATATATAGTCAGGGCTTGACAAACGGCGGCAAAAGCTGCTCGCCAGCCCCGCACTGCGCATGCACAAGAGCCGCATTGCGCATGCGCACGCCGCCAGTAAACGGGGCACGTGGCTGAAATCTACTCGCCATGGGCAAGTAGATTCTATAGTTTGTTGAGCCCTGTATATAGTGAAAAACATTTGACTACTTTTATTCTATCTCTATCAGACATCTAAATGTGATCCTACATGCTTAATTGTACACACCCAATTTTCAAACTTGGGCCTTATTTCTACTTTATAATTTATAACTACGTAAGTACGGGTACACCTGTTACAAGCCAGTAAATTAAGGAGAACTTTGTCTCTCTTTAGAAGAAGAAACCTTAAAACTTTAAGGTTATTAGTATTTACTCTCCAGAATTACCTAGCAACTTCAGGTGTGTCACTATGGACAAAATCCAGTAATTCAACTTGTTTTTTTCTATCAAAGAAATCTATGCCAAAACAGACCTGGAGAATATGATATTTTGGAGAGGGTTTTGTGCCATCATTAATGGCTTGGCGCTGAAGGCATTTTACTGAAGTCATTTTTAAGTAGTCTATTTAAATATTCACTGTGATTACTGAGAAGGTGTATGAGGAACAGTTAAACAGTGATGACCCTATGCTTTCTGCAGTGTGGATTGCAGACCTACAGATTAGCTACTCTAATATTAGAACTAAATGAGACTCTCCATTAACTGATAATATATTTGAAGAACTAGTATATTTGCAGTACTTCTATCTTTGGAGAAACAGATTTACTTGGATAAAGATCAGATTTGAGCAGTTACACAAAACGCAGTGTGGAAAACAAACACTTTAGGGTTTAAAAAATTGGTAACCTTTTCTTCTTAATTTTTCAGTATCTGTGCTTCCTGATTTTGGCCATGACAAGAAGTAGAAATGTACTGCAAGAAAAGTCATTCCCTCCAAACCAAACTGGTTTGGACGAGGAACTTTTGGACAGTTATCCTAACTGAATTTCCCAGTCTTATGATGTTTACCCCGAGCTAGACATCCACTTTTCATGCCTGCAACCACAAATGAGCCAGACCATGAATGCTCTATAAAATAAATGGATACCTTTTCTTATCAAATCTCAGTTTTCTACTCTCTCCACATAATTCTTTAAGTTTCTTGCAGTCTTTTCATTTACCACTTGTCTGCATTCTCATCACAAACAATGCCTATTATCTTGGGAAGCACAGGAAATATTAAATATTTTAGTAATCCTTCCCCACTCCAAAAAAGGAAAAGGCTTGTGTATATAACATTTTCCTACCGACCCTCTCTTTTTTCTGGGAGCCAATCCTTCATCTCAGTAGAAAACAAAGAATGTAGGTTTGAAGTTTTTCCCCCTTGTCTCCTGGGGTATTTTTACTCCTTTTCCTTTTCTCCCTTCTGCTCACAAATTTCTATTTCCTTTTTCCTTTTCATTTATTTCCTCCTCCTTTGTTTGTTTTTGAGCATTAAGACTAGTTAGGCAATTACACTGATGAAAACATTTCCTCATGTTTCTTCTACGAAAGATTGAGGAGTTGTGTAAGTTTGTCTGTCTCACATGGGAAAAGGAACAAAATAACCCCAGGCTGTGCTCCAGAGAGGACTGAAAACGCTGGGAGTATAAGAATGTTCAATACAGACCACTGCCTAGGCTAAGCTACGGATATTCTTATGGAAAGTATAAGTTACTGTATAGCTGGAAACTGGATCAAACAAATTATGGACTATTATGGCTTGCAAATATGGCACTGAAGTGAGGCAGCATAGAACATATCACTCCAGTGGAAATGCTAGAAGGCTTTGTATTTTGAAGAGCTGCAACATCTCTCAGACTTCCCTGCTGCAGGAGGAAAGCGCTTGTTGCTAAGCCCCATTCAAGGGATACATCATGCACTTCCATCTGTGACCTACCAGATCTATTTCCCAAGAAGGACCAGTGCTCCATTGCTTTCCTTCCCCTTTTTTTGGGTGGGGGAAGGGGTTGTCTGCTTATCATAGAGTTTCAAAAAGAGAGTAAAAGTTTCAGGGGGTAGCTGAGTTAGTCTGTAATACGAAAAACTTAAAAAACAACAAATAGTCTGGTAGCACTTTAAAGACTAACAAAACATGTAGATGGTATCATGAGCTTTCGTGGGCACAGCCCACTTGTGTTGCCTACCACAAAGAGACTCAGGAGAGTACTTGGACTGTCCCATATATTGGAGGTGCAAGGAGGGTTTCTTGAGCACTTTTCCCCTATTGCACTACACAGCAACAATGTGGACAGCATCTTTCCTCTATTTGTCTCTCAGCTTTGTGACTCAAAGGGTTGGGCAAAATATAACCTATGAGCTGGATATAGCCCACCAAAGCTTCAGCTCTGGCCCACCACAGTCCTCTGGGCTGCCAATGTTCAGTGGGCCAGTAAGACCGCCATTGTGAGTGGCATGTGGAGACACAGTAGGCAGGGAGCTTACCTGAGGGTCTCGCTGGGTTGTTGGCTGGAAGCCACCTAGAGTAAGCACCTCCCAGACAGAGCCTGCACTTGGCACTCCACCCCCTCATGCACTCCAACTTCCTGCCCCAGGTCACAACCCAAGCCCCATGCATCCCCTCCTGCACCTCTTCCCCTGGTTACAACTCCTGCCCAGACCTTGCACCTTCTCCTATATCCCTCCCCCAGGTAAGAATCTACTCCTGCATCCCCTCCTGCATCCAGTGTCCTACCCGGAGCTCATTTTTTTGTATCCAAACTCCATCCAGACTCCATCCCAGACCCCATACCATCTCCATAGAAAAGTGTGACTCTTGATCACTTACCAAAATCTTGGAGTGGGTCCCCATCAAAAATTATTGCCCATCCCTGATCAAAGCTATAGGTGTTACTTTGCTTTTTGTCACCTAACAAACATTTAAGAAATACATTATTGAGGAAATGGACAAAAAGCTTGTTTGATTCTTTTTGCATAAGATGGTGACTATTCCATTTATCTGTCAGTGAAAGAAGGGACTTAATGAATCGGTGGCTCACAGAACAGTGTGGGCAGAACTTATATTGGATTTGGTTTGCTCTGTGTGTTTTAACAATCCAGGAAAATATGGCACTTTCTTCTCCTTCATCACAAAAGTTTTTCTAGAAATTTGCTCTCAAACATTAAAAAAAAAAAAGAGAGGGAGAAAAAATTCTTCTCAGCGAAAAGGAAATTGAAGGATTATGGCATCCTCAGGGTTAGGACGGTTAAACCCGACTAATTTTCATGCCAGCACCACTGGCACTTCCTACAGTAGTTTCAGCAGCCGAGTGTGGAGCCAGCCAGAAGAACAGAGGACTCCAGCCAGGAAGACAGCTACAATCCCAGATATTGATGCTGGAAAAAATACATGCCAGAACTTGGCGTCCATGTCTTGACGCTTGCCAAGTACACCCTATGAGTGGCCACACATGTGTTTGGCTTGAACAGCAATGCACGCTGAGAAATAGAATGAAAACAGGAGTGCCATAAGATCCATACTACCAGCAGTAAAAGGGGGGCTAATAAAGAGTCACATAAAACTCTGTTCTTAGTCAATACAATTATTATTTATACAATTAACAATAAAATGCTACCATTTCCATGTAGTAATGGACCAATATTATTGTCAGTTCCTAATCTATTTTAAAGAACTCCTTATTGTCCTTAAGTGTCCTGAAAGAGATTTGTCTGTGTGTCTTCATTTCCCTTATCAATTTTCTACAATTCCTAACATTCAGTCCTATCAAAATCCCATTTCTTCCATTTGTTTATATATTTATTAGTATTATATTACAGCTGCCTTTATTTCTTCTCTAAGAGAGGTCAATTTTTTTAACCAGAATGACCTTCTTCCTTGATTATGGGTTTGTGATTTTTTGAGCATTTAGTAAGGTGTTCTTAAATGATTCCCAATTATCAATAAAACAGTCATTCTGTTCACTAGTGTGAAATATACCAAAACACCAATAAATACCATATCTTACACTGTTAGGATTGTGATGGATGGTGTTTGCTATGGCATCAGCTAGTGTTTACGGGGCTAGTCCTCTGCTCACCCTTTGTCCAATACTTCCCCTGGGCCACAGTCACACCTTAGCATGATCTGCCTTTTGTTGACTCAGACCTCTGATCAGTCACCAGTCTCCTCTTTCCCCAGTGTGACAGTCCCAAGGAAGACATTGGGTCCCCCACCTTTTTGAGTCCATCTGTTCACCTCTGTGGGTGCCCAATCCCAACCTCAGGATTCTAAAGATTTTTTTTTATCATCTCCTTCCTTTCCCACAGGACAGAGTTTGAAAGTGAAGGTTTTCAAGGAGGCAGGGAGTTGGTAGAAGAGGTTAGACCTGTCCACTCACTGGACTCCATCCCATGGGCCTGTAAGATGCACCAATATCCAGCAACCAGGAGTAATTCAAGGCTGTCTCCTTGAGCCACTTTCTACTGCAAACTCTCTTGCCAAAGTCTTACGTTTTGCCTCCAAGTAGTTAAAAAAATGGACCTTCTTGTCCCTTTGGATTTAGCAGGCAGACTAAGCAGACAAAAGCTACTGCAGCACATTTCTTCAGGAGCTTTCAGGGTAAGTCTCTCTCCCTGTCCTGTCAGACTGTTTCTGAACTGTCTGGCTCCCTTTTAAGCTCCAGCTCCAGCTGGAGCATGCTCTGTAGGTTAGGCTAGATGGGGTCACCTGGGCCCAGGAATTGCTCCTTAACTCCTTTAGTTGGTTAACTCAGGACTTTGTTGATATACCCCACGAGGACATTGATCCATAAGCATCAAAATCATTTTCCCCAAGTTAATAGTTAATTGGAAATTGGAATGTTAAAATCAAGGGAGCATTACCTATTATGCAAGTCATCCCACCAGTTTTAAGTAATACTAACTAGATTCAATTTATGCTAATATGTGAGCAATTCCAATTGCTCTTGTCTGATACCATGGCTCTTAGCATTGCTGTATACGCAACCCAAAAATTTATTCTCTATGTCCTTTGGTTCCTTGACTAATTTTGTTCTCAACATCCAAATTTTTTGTTAACAGTGTTCACCTCTTCCATCTTCTGACCCTCCCCTCTTGGTATTTGTTTGTCTCCCTAAAGAAATTGGTTCTCCTCATATGGGGAGAGAAGGCTATATGTTTTGGACAGTCTCCATCTCAACAGAAGGGGAACTAATGTTCCACAGAATGCAAACCCTACAACAGTTATATATCCAGAGGTTCACTTCTAGAATCTCCTGCCTTCAGTCTTCCTTTGCTTGTAGGACAAAAAGGATCTCAGAAGATAACATATAGTCTTCTTCAGCATGCTTCCGAGTTCCTTGAAATCTTCTTATCTATGAGATGTCCTGCAAGGGATCTCTACCTCTCAGCTTTAGAAGCCTATCCAATCAGAAACACCTCAAGTTTTGGTTCCAGGAATGCAGCACACTGTCCTGTTGTCCACCTGTTCCTTGTTGAATGTTCTTTCTGTTTTACCAGTGTTGCATCTCCAACAAGTATTATCTCTCTACCGTGGACAGTTGATGAATGATTTGCAGACGAGCTTGATTTTCTGTAGGTTGGGCCATGCTGCCATTCACAAGTGTCCTGTACATTTCACTGTTTCTTTAGACTTGCTGGATCTGGAGAGATATCTTCCATAATTTCCTTTTGAGGATCTGCTATTGACTTGCAGCTTCTAGCTATGTGGAATTATTTCTGCTTCCTTTCTCTCTGGCCACAGCCTATCCATCTTTTTCTGTCTCCAGCCATGGAGGATGCTGCTGTGGTCTTCATCTTTACCCATTAAATTGGCATACCCCCAGCCAGTCCCTTTAATCCACTGAATCATGTAATTACTATGCAGTTAATTTATTCCTCCCTATTAAATCAGACCATACATCAACTCAGCCTTGGTTTGCAATTGGAATACTTTTTTATCCTTTTATGTGAAACTGGAAAGATGAGAAAGATTTGTATTAAAGTTTAGATTCTGCACATTCCACTGAATCTGATTAGGATCATATGGCTGATGGATGATGTTCTATATATAGCCACACATTCTGTAACACCCTAGCATTGGATCTATGAATGTAGTGGGGAAAGATACTGGGAAGAGGAAGGATGTTTACGAGACTATATTATGAGATATGATTAAGTTACATAAACACCTTGCTAATTTCATTTTAACAACTACATTAGCTCTGTTTCTCCACTATCTTGCATCTGGTGTCTTCATTTGTCACTGTGCAAAGTGAGTGCAAGATGGGGAGAAACCGGCTGCCACTGGTGGAAGCATTTTACAAC
Organism: Rafetus swinhoei; assembly: GCA_019425775.1. Classification (NCBI taxonomy): domain Eukaryota; kingdom Metazoa; phylum Chordata; order Testudines; family Trionychidae; genus Rafetus; species Rafetus swinhoei. The sequence continues at coordinate 80,928,071 of CM033427.1, read as the reverse complement.
CACTTTACATGACAGGTTTAAATAACAAAAAAAAGTGTAAGTCGGTAGAAAATTGTGGGCAATGAGTGGTTTTGATAAGTGTTAGAGGGTTGGAAATCTCAGAAGGAATGAATGCACTTTTTATTTCATACAAAAGAAATTCAGACTTTTGTCTGTCTGCATGGGAAGCTGTGCTCTAGGAACTACAAAGGAATATCATGACAGAGTGAGCGTATTTCTTAGAATGCTTGAATGAGGTCTCCTCCGCTCTTGGCCCTGTACACCAAGCAAAAGAGCTAAAACATGAAAGGGTAATAAAAGCTCCCGCTGCAGCTGTGGGCGGATACACTTAATGTAGCAGTGGCAAAAGACAGCTGTAAGGCAGCCTTCTGTGGATCCAGGGGATTCCAAGTTCTGGAGCTTATATGCCCAGGGGCAGTATTGATGGTGAGTGGTGGTATACTGGAGGCAGAATCATACTATACAGAGCTACAGAATTCCAAGCAGCACTATAGCAAAGCCCCTACCAAATTCACAGACATGAAAAATGTATCATGGACTGTCAAATATGGTTTCCTCCTATGAAATCTGGTCTTTTGTGTGTTTTTAGCCTGCACTATATAGATTCCACATGGGAGGCCAACGATTCTCAAACTCGGGAGTCCTGAGTCAAAATTGTTGAAGAGGAGGTTGCAAGGTAATTTTAGGGGGGTCACAGTATTGTCAACTAGGGATGTTAAATTGCGGTTAATCAGCTAATCGAGTAGTCAATGGAATTTCCATCGACTACTCGATTAGTCGATAATGGGCAGGTGCTTGCTACCCCCACTGCGGCTCTGCAGTTTAAATGTAGTAGGAGCCGGGCACGCAGCAGCCTCCCTCCTACTACATTTAAATTGCAGAGCCGCATCAGGGTTAGCTCCCTGGGCCAGTGCGAACTGGGACTGCTGCGCCTCTGCCTCCTCTGCTCCTCTGTCTCCCTCACCATGGAGATGGTGCTGGGGGGAACAGCTTTTAAGCTCCTGCTTCCCCCCCTCCCTTGCAGCCTCTGACACAGAGACAGCAGGAGGGGGGTGGGAAGCGAGTAGTCGACTTGACTACCCAATAAGCAGGGCTCAACAATTAGGGCAATCTACTCGCCCATGGCGAGTAGATTTTAGCCCGGCACAGCGCCGCAGCACAATCAGCGCATGCGCAGCGCAGTCTGCGCATGCACAGCTTGCCAAACCGCATGGCTGGCGAGCGGGGCTCGCCGCCGCTTGTCAAGCCCTGCCAATAAACATATGCTTATTGGGTAATTGACTACTCCCTTACATCCCTATTGCCAGCCTTACTTCTGTACTGCCTTCAGATCTGGGTGGCCAGAGAATGGTGGCTGTTGGCTGGGTGCCCTGCTCTGAAGGCAGCACCCTGCCACTAACAGCAAAGAAGTGAGGGAAGCATGGTATAGTATTGCCACCCTTACTTCTGTGCTGCTGCCTGTAGAGCTGGGCAGCCTGAGTGTGTGGCTGCTGACTGAGGGCTCAGCTCTGAAGGCAGCAGCACAGTAGCGTGAGTGGCAATACCATCCCATGCCATCCTTACTTCTGTGCTGCTGCTGATGGCAGTTCTGCATTCAGAGCTGGGCTCTTGGCCAGCAGCCACTACTCTCCAGCTGCCCTGCTCTAAAGGCAGCATCACCACCAGCAACAGCAGTAGGGGTAGCAGTACCTCAGCCACCGCCTTATAATGAACATGCAACCACCCTCCACTCCAACTCCTTGGTGGCTGAAATAATGAAATTTACTATTTTAAAAATCTTATGATCATGAAATTGACGAAAATGGCTTGCCAATTTTGTAGGGCTCCACAGGATAGCCTGAGGAGGCTGCTGAAATTTATACAGGCCCCAGAAGCTCCAGCTCTTGGAGCAGCCCAGGATTGGAATGGTGCAAAGGTGGTCTTAAATAACCATATTATCCCCCACTCCCATGGTCTGCACAGGGAGACCAGCTGTCACGATTTTATAGGGACAGTGCGGATAGTCTGGGCTTTGTCTTATATCAGCACCTGTTACTCCCTACCCCCTGTCCTGATATTTCACACTTGCTATTTGCCCACCCTAGGTCCATGCTATAGCTTTAAGAGGTGTCTTCATTTGTTTTTAATCAAGAGAATCAGGGCTGTGGCTGTACAGAATATTAACTTTTACTAAAGCAGTTATGATTGACACTGATCTATTACTGCACAATAAAGTAATGGAGCTTTAAGGAAATAAAATGTTCACAACCAAGGATTTGCGGAGTGAATGTTAACAAATAGCATTACATGAAAAGAACAGAGATCTTGTAAGCATTATACTCCATGAGGGACTAGACTGGTTTTGGCATGTGCTTAATGGACTTGCATCTGTAGTAGTGATTTGAAAAAATTGGTGTTAACAATGTTGAAATCAGGTCTGGGATTCACTACAGTTTTTTATATTCTAGTTTATCAAAATACAGCAGCACAGTATGAAGAAAATTTGAGAGGAGTGCTGGAATGTTTAGAATGTGGATAAGTTCATTTTGCAAATGAAGTCACCTAAGTGCCAGACACTTCAGACTGACCACTTATGGTAGTTTTTGTGCGATCTCAGAAATGCATTAAGTGCCAATCCACACCAGAATTACAGTAGATACTCAAACATGCAAATTAGCAGATGAGACCATTTTCTGGCATTTAACTTATTGTATATTAAGTTTATTTCCAATTAGTCAGTAGCTGTTGAGCACCCTGGTAAATGTGTGTGTGTGTTTTTTTTTTCATGGACAAATGCTGCTTAGTAACCAAATAGTTAATTCTTAAAAACAGAGTGTCTCCCATTTTTTACTCTGGTTTGCCCACAATTCTATCTATAGATATTTTTTACTATTGACTTCGCATAAGGTTCCTTCTATTCCATGAAGATAAATCAAAAGAAAAGGTGCTTTTGCTTCAGGGGTACTACTTGACCAAAACAAAGACTCTTTGTACTTGGGAATGAAGTGCTTGTCTATGTCTGGGAAGTGGAAAATGGTATATCTACTACTTTGGGATTTATCTTCATTGTACAAAATTCTCGCTGATAATATTATTGGTCAAGGGACACAAGCAAGCCAAAATACACAGTTTGAGTCTTGGCTGACTTGCTGCCTCTCACATATAATATTAAGTATAAAAAAGGATGTGAAAATATAGCTAGAAATTTACCTTCCTTATTTTTTGTAAAGGACACTTATCTGAAAGAGGGTATAAAATGATTGCTATAACAGGACTGTGTCCATTCAAATCAGGTTGTTAAACACATCCATAACGAAAGTGAGAGATTTTCTTGCTAGAAAATCGTTTAATACGTGCAATTTTCTTCTGCATCAGTGATGTCACAATATGATATTGAAATGAGACATAGCATTCATTGTCTAAGTATTCCAGATGACCTACTAACCTTGTTTTTTTGTCTTGCTTATAAGTCACTGGGGACATGTTTCAGCCAACCAGACTCAGATTTCTAATAATGTCCAGGAGTGGGTTCACATAAGAGCAATGTAAACTGCTGTGTTACTTGTCAGATGAATGACAAAACAGTGGTAATGTGGCGCTCTTACACCCAATTATTTTACTTAACTGTACATGAGGAAAGTTTGCTATAGATGCACACTAGTGGACTGTGACCACTACTCAGACACTCTTCTCCTGAGTGCCTCCTAGCAGCTAGGTATGCTGCCTCAAAATTTTCCTTGCTCCTGGTGCAGCCCACAGATTGCTGACCTGACTGGGCGGCTCTTCAGGAGCTTAGCCCTCTGGCCAAGTCACACAGTCAGAAACAGACTCCTTCCAGGGTAGCAAAGAGTTCAAACTGTCAGTCTTCACAAAGGTCTTCAGTCCTATCTCTGTGCTTTTAAGTGGCCCCATCTCCTAGTCTTCAGCTGGGCTTCTAAAATGTCCCCGTATTCAGGGCGTAGGCCACTTTGTTGAGGGGGGGGGAAGGTCCACCACTCCTCCAGGTTATAACTCAGAGGTTATGTCTAGATTACATCCCTCTGTTGACAGTAAATGAGGCACTTGGAAAGTGCAAATGAAGTGGGGATTTAAATATCCCATGCTTCATTTGCATAATCGCGTCATGGCGCTGTTTCGAACAAGCACCATTTCAAAAGTAAAACCGTGGTGTAGATGCGGTTCTTTTGAAAACGGCAGGCTTTTTCAAAAGATCCTGTACTCCTCATTTTTTGAGGAGTACAGGATCTTTCAAAAATGCCTGCCATTTTCAAAAGAACCGCATCTAGACCATGGTTTTACTTTCGAAATGGCGCTTGTTCAGAAGAGCGCCATGACGCGATTGTGCAAATGAAGATATTTAAATCTCCTCTTCATTTGCACTTTCAAAGTGCCTCATTTACATCTCTCTGTTGACAGAGGGATGTAATCTAGACGTAGCCAGAGACCCTACATAAAACAGCTACCAACCACTTCCTTCAATTAGTTGCTGTTGCTTTCCCTTAGCCCCTTGGCCTCTACCCACCTGGTCCCATTCCTCTCCCCCATTACCTTAGAGTTAAAATTCTCAGGTCCTCTCATTCTGAGCCCCAGTGAATCCAATTCATGAAGAACTTGTGGCCAGAGAGGGGCACTCTTTCTAACCCCTTTTGGTCCCAGTCACAAACTGCCAGGCAGCACATTTTGTATGAGCTTGCTGGACCCCAATGGGCTGCTTTCACAAGACCTCTCGAAGCAGGCCTGGAGGACCTTTGTGATCCTTTCTGGTGCAGGAGATAGTATGACTATAGGGCCCAGTATGCTCAATCACATCGACCTTTTGAAATAACAGCCATGAACTGCCTTTATGTATCGCTGAAACTGGTTACCTGAGCAAGAGGCCAGAAGCAACCTTTATTTTCCAGGTTATTTCCAAAAGATTATTTTTAATAGTTTTCAGTCATAGAAGAAATCTAAGAGAACATCTCTGACAACTGACATCAGCTCACATCTGTGGCGTCTGCACAATTCCTGAAGGAGAGAATATATTAATTACAGACATTTTCCATTCACTTTCTTCAGACCAACAAGAAAATAGAACATTTGAATTAAGTTTTGTAAGATTGTTTGCAAATTGCTGACCTGTAAGGAAAGCTCTGAAATCATTTGCTATAGATTACTTACTAAATTACCAACAATCCAGATGCCTCTAAAAGGAATCAGGGTCTCTGGGCAACTTAATGAAGGTAGCTGACCTGTAGTAGGCTGCCAGATTGGCTATATCACCTGACTGGTGGGAAGAGTCAGTAGAGCTGCTATTAAGCCCAGCACCGGAAGTTTGACAGCTGCTTAAAGTATTTGCCCACAGCTGTCACAGTGCCTTTTATTTGCCTGTGCCAGCCCTGCTCCTGTCTAGTCTTGCTCAAGTCTTTGACCCTTAGCTCTAATTCCATACTTCTGACTCTGGCTCTGACCCTTGGATCCCATTCTAGGCTATTGACTCTTGCTCTAAGCGCTGAGCATAACCATGCTAATCTCTCTAGCTTTATTTCAAATTTCTTGTATAGGGAGAATGTACAGAAAGCAACTAAATGAAATGAAACTGCCCCACAACCAGACAGCTAATGGCTGGCATGGTGGGATTTTACAACCATATTCTGTGAATAACTACAGGTAACATTAGTCTCAAATGCCCCCACCTTCTACATAATCTGCAAAAGATCACCATGACTTAACAGTGTTTTAGCAAAAAGATTAAGTAAGAAGAAAGGAAAGCACAATGCTTCAATGGGGCTGAATCCAGCTGATGCAAAACATGACTTTCTTATATTCATACACTACAGATAACAAAAACTAAGTTCTGTTCTGCTCTAGCATCTGCACTGTCCCACCAGCCAAACTCTTCACAGTGTATTATCTGATTAACCTGATTTCATCTGCTAAATAGCACAGATGACCATTTCTTGCTTTGAAGTGCTTCCAGTATACTTTGGCTTCACCTTATAAAGGGTGTCCAGATACTGTAGTGATGTGTGTATCTTAAATGCTAAGTATAATAATGATTTAAAGAAACAAAAATTAAGGTATAATGAAGAGTATGCAGACACTTCTTATAAATATAACTCTCTAGAATTCTAGAATATCTTTGGAAAGAGCTAATAAATTTGGATTAATAAGAAAAATACAGTCTGTGTCTAATGATCCACTTCTGTGCAACTGTCCCCACTCCTGACAGATCTCTCAGGTGAATCAACAGTATCTTATCATCTCCTGTGTAAAATACTACTGAAGAGTCTTAACGGGATAAGCAAATACCATTAGGGTTGCCAGATGGTTTAACCAAAAATACCGAACACCCCCGTCCTCCCCCAAAAAAAACACCGGGGAAAAAGTTCTGTTGAGAATTTGGGGGAGACCAAAGTTGTTGAGCAAAAAAAAAAAGGACCCCAACAACAGTTATTAAGCAAAAATAAATAAATAAATAAAATAAAATCAGCATGGCCCCTTTAAGAAGAGGCTTTTTTGCTGGTGGCTATTTTGTTTTTCTTTCCAGCCACAAGACAAGCCCCTGCAGAACCAAGTAAGCAAGGGTGGGGCTGGGCCCGGTTGCTGAGTGTGTCATAGGGTTGCCAGGTGTCTGGTATTTTCTCCTCCTGGCAGGGAAAAAAAATCAGAAAATACCGGACATTTTAGTTGTCCAGTATTTTCTGAATTTTTTTTACCGGACAGGAGGTGAAAATACCGGACTTTCCGGGTCAATACCGTACACCTGGCAACCCTAAATACCATGGGGATGAGAGCAATATAAATGCTAAGAGAGAGTGAGAGCAAACATGAAAATTTGCCCATTGCCCAAAGTGAAAAAGAGATAGGGTGCTGGAGCACATCACCTATAAGGAGAGACTGAGGGTACGTCTACACTAGCCCCTTAGTTCGAACTAGGGAGGCTAATGAGGGTGACCGAAATTGCAAATGAAGCGTGGGATTTAAATATCCTGTGCTTCATTAGCATGTTCCCGGGCGTCGCCATTTTGGAAACTGACTAGCCGGAATAACTGCCCGGCGTCTGCGCGGCAGTGAAACGAGTTTGAAGTAAAGCCTAACTCGAATTAGCTGTTACTCCTTGTGGAATGAGGTTTAACAGCCTAATTCAAGTTAAGGGTTTACCAACTCCCGTTTCACTGCCGTGTAGACGCGGTAGTTATTCCGGCTAGTCAGTTTCAAAATGGCGACACTCGAACATGCTAATGAAGCACGGATATTTAAATCCCGCACTTCATTTGCAATTTCGGTCGCCTTCATTAGCCTCCCTAGTTTGAACTAGGGGGCTAGTGTAGATGTTCCCTGAGGGATTTGGGCTTATTTAGTCTGCAGAAGAGAAGAGTGAGGGGGAATTTGATAGCAGCCTTCAACTTCCTGAAGGGATGTTCCAAAGAGGATGGAGAGAGGCTGTTCTCAGTAGTGACGGCTGGCAGAACAAGGAGCAATGGTTTCAAATTACATTGGGGGAGGTCTAGGTTGGATATTAGGAAAAACTATTTCACTAGGAGGGTGGTGAAGTACTGGAATGGGTTACCTAGGGAGGTGGTGGAATCTCCATCCCTAGATGTTTTTAAGTCCCGGCTTGATAAAGCCCTGGCTGGGATGATTTAGTTGGTATTGGTCCTATTTTGGGCAGGGGGCTGGACTCTATGAACTCCTGAGGTCTCTTCCAGCCCTAGGAATCTATGATGCTATGATTTCAGTATCAGATTAGAATTAAAATTCAGAAATTCTTCTTCTCAAACTTTGGGATCATATCATTTATGAATAATGCCCTTAATATTTATGTTTACTTAAATACTTATTTTTCTGTGTAAAATAACTAATTACCCATTTTAGTGGGCTAAACAAAAGATATGTTAAAGGACATGGGATCCTGAGCTCTGTTTCACACTACTAAATAACAGATCATCCAGTCTTATCAGTTAATCATTGTACAGAACCCACCAATACTCTTTAAGATGGCACTGTGTATGGTAGAGGGACCAGTTAAAAACCACTGCAGCAATGACAGTTTGCAAACAGAATGAAATGAAAATCAGCTCTAGCTTTAATACTTTTAAAGTGTAATAAGTTTTGCTTTGGCAGGTGACTTGACACTTGTGTGAAAATGTCATGGTAGCAATGTAAATGAGAGACTCATTTTCTAACCCATTCATCTGAGATTTCTGTAGCTTTTTATGAGTACTTTACATTACAGAGTCTTGCTTGTGCTTATCAGTGTTTTATAAAAAGGTGACTATATTTAATTGTAGTTGTTTTTATACCTAACTAGAAGATTTACCAGGCATCACCCAGGTGCTTAACTCAATTAGTTTTTGGTTTTTGGAAAGTAAAATGAAAATATACATGCTTCATTTGAATCATTGCTTTGGGGTGTGGCTGGGGATGAGGGATTCAGTACACAGGACTGCCCTTGGGAGAAAGGATTACCCCAGCCCTCTCTCACCACAGCAGCTGAGGGCCAAGTGAATCATGCCTCTCCATGGTTGCCGTAGCTTCAGCTGAGGGAGAGGTGCATGTAGCCCAGCTCAGGCAGGTCCATGTTCATCTGCCCTGTGTGCTCCCCAGCCAAAGTGAGGAATGCAGCAAACTGTGCACTTTCCTCTTGCCTCCTGATGAAGGGAAAGAGCCAGAAATGTTGCTATATGAATGGGTAGGAGAGCTTCAGCCCTCCCTAAAGGGTGCCGGTGAGGAGGTATGGGAGACTTGAGACTGGGGGAGTTCTAGATGGGGAGCACACCCCCAGGTAGTTCCTTACATCTTCCTGATGTTTTTGTCTCCTTTTTGTATGATTTTCTAAGAACCAATTCCATTCCAGGCACATCCCATTTTCCTGGTACAACCAAACCCTACCTTGGTTTAAGTTAGAATAAGAGACAGCTGTATACCGAATTTGGTAATCCGAGCTCTTACAGTTTAGGAGGAATTCTTGAACAAACAAACAGATGGACAGACAGACAAACTCTCTCATATATATAGTATATTATACTACATGGTCTGTCACCATTACAGAACCTCCCAAGAATGATCAAAAGTTTCATTGTTTTGTCTAAAAGACAGATATTGCCAGGAGGGTGCTGCAAGGAGTCTTAACTCTTAAACAAAGAACTAAATAACCTTCCTGTATATTTTCTTAGGCACGAAGATAGCAATTATTTTTATCTTTGCAAGCACAGATGTCTATAAATAATATAATGCTTTCTAGCAGGAAGCTAGAAAGAGAAGATCAGTCCATCTGGAGCTGCGTGGGAATGAGACCAGGAGCTATGTAAATCTATAGCTAAATACATGTAAATTATATGAAAAAGAATGTTAGCACCTCTCTGCAGCTGAAGTTGTGGTCAACTGCTATATTAACCTTTCCTGTGTGTTTACAGAATGATAATTTGGGGATTGATTGTTAGCAGATATAAACTACATTTCATGATCCTTATCCAACAGATAACACAAACTAAAAGAAGATAAAGTAGAAGCTACATTGAAAGAAACCGTGTAACTATTTATAGTTTGAATGGGTGGGAGGATAAATCTGGAACACATGTAAGGTATTATAAGGACAGTGGTGATATGATGTAATTCCCCATTATCACATGATAATTCAACAATCAACATGTTTTATTGTGCTTGCAAATAATAGCTCAAGTACTTCAAACTGTTTTGTTGTAGATACTACAATAGGTGTAAAAGTGCACTAGACTTTCCCCTGCAGCATCCTAAGCCCAAAACAGTTAATTTTACAAGCAAAATATTGTTTGGGTGGCCCCATGCTAGTTGTTAGTGTACATTTGGCTACAATGCAGAACCATCAAAAAAACTGGCACAACTGAATGTCTCTGCTGAAGATGGGAACAGCCATGCTATTGCAGATCAGGATGGAAAGGCAGTGGTGGCCCGACCATAGGCGCGAACTAGGTAGTCTCCTAGGGTGCCAAATTAAATGGCCGTTGAGGGGTTTGGAGGCGGAAGCGCCGATCGCGCGCTGATCGCGCCTTTCGCCTAGGGTGCCAGTTGCTGGCAGTTCGTCTAGGGCCACTCCTGTGGAAAGGCAATAGCTGTAGTGAGATACTTGCATATTCTATGTCTGCATATCAGACACCATGTCAGACACTAGCCAATGCTTTGCATGCTTCATAGTCGGGAGAACTACCAAAATTCACTCCGAAATTCTGGATTAATAGAACTCCTCCCCAACTAAAAGGAAATTAATTGAATTCACCAGGTTAATCTATTTTTCTTGGTTTTTTCCCTTTTGAAATAACTGCATAAATCTAAAATTAAACACCCCTGGCAAACAAGGCCTTAGCTTTACCCTAGCAATGTCTGTAGCAGCTGTGTCTAATGATTAATGGGGGACTGCATAAACTGTAAATGACCATGATGTTCTTTCTCTTCTCTGTAACCAGAGACATGTAGGTTAACTGTTCCCATTGATACATACATTAAATTGAACTATAATGAACCTATAATAACAAAACAACTCTTGTAAAACCATATTGCTTCCTCAGCATATTCTGGGGAAAAAATTAAAAAGTGAGACAATCATATTTTAAGTAGTTGTAGTAAATGCACAATAGTCATCTCAGAATTGGATCCAATACTTATCTTTTCCACTGTGTCCCATTCTAGAGTCTACTAAAGGGGTTTTTGTGTTAAGCCTTCCTTGCCAAACATGAAATCAATAGATTTTAATCCAGGAAAGTCATTTGTGATCTTCTAGTCTTTGTTCTTGCATAACACAGGCCATAGGATTTCCCTGTATCAATTCCTGTTTCAAATCACTTGGGCTATGTCTACGTTACAAGGTTTTTGTGGCAGAGAGTATGCTAATGATGGACTCATTAGCATGAGTCGTGATGTCATTAGCATATTTTCTGTGGATGCTTTTTGCGCAAGGGGTTTTTGTGCAAAAAAGAAGCAGTGTAGCCGCTTTCTTTTTGTGCAAAATCCCCCTTTTGCGCAAGATCCTTATGCCTCCCTCTGAGGAGTAGCCGAGTTAGTCTGTAACAGGAAAAACTTAAAAAACAACAAATAGTCTAATGGCACCTTAAAGACTAACAAAACATGTAGGTGCTACTAGACTATTTGTTGTTTTTTTAAATAAATGTATGCCTTTCTATATATGATAGATAAAATATATCTGAATTCATTATATAATGGATTGTAAAACAAAATACCCCAGAAACATCTGGGTTCATTTTTGAGGTATTCAGCCAGTCCCATATTTTGAGTAATATCTTTTTTACTAAAACTAATTTTTTCATTGGCATTAGACTGATAGTGTTAAAACATATTTTTAATTAGATAACTATTTTGGCATGCTTTGTCTGCTTACCTCACAAGCTCTTTGCCAACTTTTTAGAATAGCACAAAACTTATAAATAACATTGCACTCTCTCACTTCTGCTCTCTTATAATATAATTCTGAAAAGAAACACATGCAGTAATTAAATAAGATAAATGTTAGTTAGCAGATCTTTCCCAAACATGCCGAGTCATCTCTCATTTTGAGCATGGGACAGATGACTTCTGCTTCTATGTCACAGCCCACACAAACCATGTAAGTCTTCCCAAAATGTACAGCTAAAATGCAAATCACACACAGCCATAAAATAGCAGTAAAATGTACTAACTAAGGCTCCAGATAGCTTGAATGATGTTTTTAACATACAGGTCTACTTATAGTCATAGTCAATAGAAAATGACAAACAATACATTGTGGAGCCTGTCATTTTCTTTCAATGGCAAGGCCATTGTTTGTATGTGTGTGTTTGTATGTTTGGGGCTCTGGCAGCTTACCACTCTCTAAACCAGTATAGGCTTGCACTTAAGGTAGCCCACCTATTTGGTTCATAGGTGTGAGAAAGGAGGAGAACATATTTGACCATGGAGTCCATCTCCGTGCCAACACAGGACTGTTCTCTATGGTATATTTTCTAGAGTTTTGTCCAGTATAGTTTAAAAAAGGCTTAGATCATGGGTTCCCAAGCTGGGGGACATGAAGAAATTCCAGGGGGGGCGCAAGGCGACTCAGCCCCTCCCACCCCCCGTTAATCCCCCCCCAAGCTGCTATTTTGTTTTTTGGCCCCTGTCAGTTCCTGTTTTGTTTGTTTGCTTTTTGTTCAACAAGTTTTGCTGCTATGGGGGGGAGGGGGGCGTGAGGGTTTCTCAAAAATCAAAAAGGGGGCGTGATGCCGAAAAGTTTGGGAACCACTGGCTTAGATAGTGAAGGTTCCACCACTTCCTAGGGAGATTATTCCCCAGCCTAACTTCTCTCTTTGTCAAGAAGCTTTTTTCTGATGTTCAACTTAAATTTTTCCTTTCTTAGTTATATCCTGTTATTTCTAGTTATGCCCTTGTATATCACACTAAATAATTCCTCTCCCTTCTTGGTGTTTACATTCTTCAGCTGTTTACAGACTGTTACCGGGCATGTCTAGACTGCATCCCTCTGTCAGCAGAGGGATGCAGATTAGGCAAGTCAACATTGCAAATGAAGCGGGGATTTAAATATCCCACGCGTAATTTGCATAAAAATGGCCACCATTTTTGCCGACTCGGCACTTTGTCGGCAAAAAGCAGCAGTCTAGAGGGGGATCTGTCGAGAAAGAAAGCCTTTTTCGACAGATCCTGTAAACCTCCTTGCAGGAGGCATAAGGGAGGGCACGTTGACCCTGGCGGCTAAAGCGCAGGCGCGGCAGGGTATTTAAATGCCACCGCCACACCCAGAAGGGAGAGAGGGAGGAGCTGGGAGCGGAGGCAGCCCGAGTGGGGTAGAGAACTGACCACCCCAGTGACGCCGGGCAGAGGGAAGAAGCCCAAACGGGTGAAGCCCGGAGTCGGTAGGAAGCAACCCAGAGCACGGCTAGTGAGTAGCCCGTGGGTTGGTGTGTTGTGGGAAGTGTCCCCAACAACTGGACGGGGTCTGTGACCCCAGTCCTTAGGGCCCTGGGTCGGGGCTCAGAGAGGGGGAGGGCCCGAGCCCCTCTACCTGCCTCGAATCGCTAGTGGCCAGTGTAGGACTCTCATCTAAGCGTGGTGACCGAGCATGGGACGAGGGCTCATGGCGCGGGTGTAGCACTGACAAACCAATAAAGGCGAGCACGAACTTGGCTGAAGGCTCCACCTTTTACACGTGGTGGAGAATGTGGGTATAACGATCCCACGCGGGGGGAAAACTCAAAAAAAAAGGGGGGGGAGAGAAAGAAGGATAGCGAGGCGAGCGAGGGGCCAGGCAGCTGTGGTTCTTTTGTTTAAGGGACCCTTGCCAGGCCGGAGAAGGGGACCAGGATGGAGACTTCCAGACTTCGGAATGGATGGCCAAGAGCCATAGACAGCAGCAGCGGCAGCAAGCCCAGCTGTTGCAACAATTGATGGACCAAAACCAGGAGCAACACAGGCAGCTAATGCGTGAATTAGTGGAGCACCAGCAAGCCCAGCAGGAACACTGGATGCAGCAGCAGGCGAGTCAGAACCGCCCAATGACCACCCCACCTAGAGGACCTTAGATGGGCGCTGAGGGAGGAGCGCAGCTGCTGATAAGGCTGACTAAGATGGGGGCGAATGATGATCCCGAGGCATACCTGGTGACATTTGAACGGGTGGCACTGGCTGCGAAGTGGCCAGAGGATCACTGGGCAACACTGCTGACTCCCTATCTCACGGGCCCTGCTCAGTTGGCTTACCGCAGCCTCTCTGCCCATGATGCACTGCATTACTTTAAAGTTAAAGAGGCAGTTTTGGACCAATTAGGAGTTACGCCGGAGACGTACAGGCAGCGGTTCTGGCGGGAGAAGTATTCGCCGGGGGCTCGCCCGAGGGCCGTGGCCCAGAAGCTTCGAGAGGCAGGTTGGCGGTGGCTAGAATCTGACCAGAAGACAGGGCCCAGGTTGCAAAGGTAATTATCTTGGAGCAGTTCGTGAAGATTCTGCCAGATGAGGGGCAAAGATGGATCCGCCGCCACCAGCCCTCCACCTTAAATGAGGCTGTAGCTCTCATGGAGGACTATAGGGCTGCCATAGGACTAATTTAAAGGATAGGTTACAAACCATAGTTAATAGTTCCGCAATTTCACATTTGAGTTCTTTCAGAACTCGAGTGAATGCCATCTGGTCCCGGGGACTTGTTACTGTTAAGTTTATCAATTAATTCCAAAACCTCCTCTAATGACACTTCAATCTGTGACAAGTCCTCAGATTTATCACCTACAAAGGACGGGTCAAGTTTGGGAATCTCCCTAACATCCTCAGCCGTGAAGAATGAAGCAAAGAATTCATTTAGTTTCTCCACAATGACTTTATTGTCTTTAAGTGCTCCTTTTGTATCTCGATTGTCCAGGGGCCCCACTGGTTATTTAACAGGCTTCCTGCTTCTGATGTACTTAAAAAACATTTTGTTATTACCTTTTGAGTTTTTGACTAGCTGTTCTTCAAACTCCTTTTTGGCTTTTTTAATTACATTTTTACACTTAATTTGGCAATGCTTATGCTCCTTTCTATTTGCCTCACTAGGATTTAACTTCCACTTTTTAAAAGATGTCTTTTTATCTCTCACTGCTTCTTTTACATGGTTGTTAAGCCACGGTGGCTCTTTAGTTCTTCTACTATGTTTTTTAATTTGGGGTATACATTTAAGTTGGGCCTCTATTATGGTGTCTTTGAAAAGTGTCCATGCAGCTTGCAGGGATTTTACTTTAGTCACTGTATCTTTAAATTTCTGTTTAACTAACCTCCTCATTTTTGCATAGTTCCCCTTTTTGAAATTAAATGCCACAGTTTTGGGCTGCTGAGGTGTTCTTCCCACCACATGAATGTTAAATGTTATTATATTATGGTCACTATTTCCAAGCAGTCCTCTTGGATCAGATCCTGCTCCCCACTCAGGACTAAATCGCCTCTCCCCTTGTGGGTTCCTGTACCAGCTGCTCTAAGAAGCAGTCGTTTAAGGTATCAAGAAATTTTGTCTCCATCTCGTCCTGAGGTGACATGTACCCAGTCAATATGGGGATAGTTGAAATCACCCACTATTATTGAGTTCTTTATTTTGATAGCCTCTCTAATCTCGCTTAGTATTTCATAGTCACTATTACTGTCCTGGTCAGGTGGTCGATAATAGATCCCTACTGTTATATTCTTATTAAACCAGGGAATTACTATCCATAGCGATTCTATGGAACATGTTGATTCATTTAAGATTTTTACTTCATTTGATTCTAAATTTTCTTTCACATATAGTGCCACTCCCCCACCCACACGACCTATTCTGTCCTTCCGATATATTTTGTACCCCGGAATTATCGTGTCCCATTGATTGTCCTCACTCCACCAGGTTTCTGTGATGCCTATTATATCAGTATCCTCCTTTAACATGAGGCACTCTAGTTCACCCATCTTATTTTTTAGACTTCTAGCATTTGTGTACAAGCACATTAAAAACTTGTCACTGTTTATTTGTCTGCCCTTTTCTGATGTGTCAGATTCTTTTTTATGTGAATGTTTTTCGTCTGATCTGGACCATACTTTATCCTCTTGCATCCTCTCCTCCTGACTAAAACGTAGAGAATCTCTATCAATAGACTGTCCTCTAAGAGATGTCTCTGTCCGATCCACGTGCTCCTCTGCACCAATTGGCTTTCCACCCCAGACAGCTACTGGTCCATGGGCAACCAGGTCAGCATGGGAAAGTCCTGGAGGCCTCTTTTTCTCAGCAGAACTCCCTCTTCCGTGTCCACACATGCCTTTTTCCGAAAAGACTTTTTTCAGAAAAAGTCTTCTCCATTGTAGAAAGAGGTTTACTGCCATCGGAAAAACCCCTCCATTCTTTCAACTTTTTGTCAAAAGAATGCAATAGCAGTGTGGATGCAAGTATTGATTTTCCAGAAAAAGGGCCATTTTTCCAGAAAAATGCTGCAGTGTAGACATACCTGGTGAAGTCAGTGTGAAGCAGACCAGTACAAAAAGGAGGCTAGGGTTTAAAAATCTGTTCTGAAATATTAATTTATTTCCTACTTTGAGATATCAAATATAAGAAGCAGAGTTCACACAGAATGGCCATCAGGTATCACTGCCTGTTTTCTCGTAGAATACAGTGAGGTTGATGGAAAGAGAACAGCTGAAAACAGCAGAAAAACTTTGATTGTATTAAGTATGCCAAGTACCATGTGTTCAGTGTTATTTAAGTTGTAAATTGTACCAAAAAGGAGAAAGTCAACAGCTGTATGAGGTTGTGAAGGTCTCACCATATAGGAGAGATGCCCTAACAAAACAAAGTTTCCAGTTCAAATGGTGAAAGTTAGAGATAGAAAAGACCTATTAACTAAGTTTTTCCTTTAGCATGACAGTGATTTCTTCTCCTTGCTCTGATTTTATGTTTTTGCCAATCTGTCCATGTATATTTATCTAATCATTCTTAATCTGTCATCTCTGCAATCACTTAGGTTTAGTCTAAATAACATAGCTGGAGTTGACGTATCTTACATTGCATTTCCGCACAACCCACATCAGCTTCCCTTACTTCTCATGAAGAGCAGGAGTATAGACCCACTAAATTAAACCCGGAAAGATTGACTGTGGCAGCACAGAACTTCCCTGTAGTGTAGATGTGCCCTTAATGATTTGTGCATGCATCTCTCTGAATCCTCTGAGGTTGGTAGCTGTTTTCCTGTTGTTGAGGAGGTTAGAGCTATATGTAATTTTCTATGTGGTGTCTGCTCAGTGGCATAGAAAGAGGTTCGGTTACTTCCATGGTTCAGGATATGATGCCTCTGACTGCAGCCCTATATGAGCAGGTGATTAGAATGTTTAATTACAAGAATAAAATGTGTCTGTCTTATAGGGGGTCAATAAAATACTCTTTATATTGCCTGAGCCCTGCAGCTTGGTCCCATGAGTTGCCTGCACACTCCCTGCATCCCATGGAATTGGAGTATGTGCATAGTGGGATGAGAGGGTTGGGATAAAAGCAGCACCACAGGATCTGTGACTGCATTGTGGTAACTGGGAGCTTTCATTTTCATGTTTGTTTGTCTGGATGAATTTGGATACATTTATCAGAGTCCATAAAAAGAATATAAAAACTGTAAAAAGATCTTCCTATAAAATCAATTTTATTACAGTCTTTAGATAATCTGCATATAAATGTCATCTTATCTACATTTGTACATGTGTCTTTTATTAGCAAAATGCTGACTAGCACTATTTTTGAGTGACTGAGTATTGAGATTCTTAGCATTTCTCTCAATTCAAATCTGGTCCAGATAAGCAGTGTTCAAAAGTTACCATCGCTGGATGGATTTTCAGCAGCCTGTGTGAAATGTTGCTCATTCCACTTCTTAGCAAGATGGGTACATCACTAACATCCTTGACACTCTCTGAAAGTATTAGCAGATAAGCTAAAGATCAAATCTTCATGATACTGAACTAACTTCTCATCTTTAGAAATGGTTCTTCCAAGTCATGGCTAGTAAAGCATATTGTCAGGTGAATACAGAGAAGCTCATGCTGTACTTCTTCTGTGGATGAAGATGCCAGTCCATAATCTTTCATTTAGACCCAAATCACTTTAAAGTGCAATTCAGAATCAAAGTTCTAAATGGTTTCTATGTTTTGAAGTATGCAGTAAGGGTACCTTGTGATGGCAATACTTTTGTTAGAACACAGAAGACATTGTGTATTTAATACATTCCTTTGGATCATAAGAGAATATAGGGGCTGCCATATTGAGTCAGACCAATGATCCATGTAGCCTGGTATCTCGTCTCTGACAGTGGTCAGATAAAAGAAAGTGTATAAAACATGACAGTTTTGGAGTGATCCCTCCCCCTGCATTCCATTCCTAGCTTTTGTCAGTCAAAGATTTAGAGATGCTCATACATGGGTCTTCGACTGTGGGATGCTATTCCAGGCACAAGGATTGCTAAGAAGAGATGGGATCCACCTAACAAAGAGAGGGAAGAACATCTTCGCAGGCAGGCTTGCAGACTTAGTGAGGGCTTTAAACTAGGTTCATCAGGGGATGGTGACCTAAGCCCTGAGATAAGTTGGTAAGTGGGATACTGGGAAGAAACACAAGGAGGAAGGTGCAACAGAGGAGGACCCCTGATTCTTATGGAGAAGGTAGAACAATCAGCTAGTTATCTAAGGTGCCTGTACATGAACACAGGAAGCCTGGGAAAGAAGCAGGAAGAATTAGAAGTTTTGGCACAAAGAACTATGATTTGATTGGAATAACTGAAACTTGGTGGGATGACTCACATGAGTGAAGCTCTGTCATGGTAGGGTATAAACTGTTCAGGAAGGACAGGCTGGGGAGAAAAGGTGGAGGAGTTGCACTGTATGTAAGAGAGCAGTATGATTGCTCGGAGTTCCAGTATATGAAGGGAGAAAAGCCTGTTGAGAGTCTTTGGGTTAAATTTAGCGGTGGGAGCAACAGGAATGATGTCGTGGTCAGTGTCTGCTATATAGACCACCCGATCAGGTGGATGAATTACACAAAGCTTTCTTCAGACAACTAACAGAAGCTTCCAGATCTCAGGCCCTGGTTCTCATGGGGGACTTTAATCTCCCTGA
This sequence comes from Rafetus swinhoei, assembly GCA_019425775.1. Taxonomy (NCBI): domain Eukaryota; kingdom Metazoa; phylum Chordata; order Testudines; family Trionychidae; genus Rafetus; species Rafetus swinhoei. The sequence goes on along the minus strand of CM033427.1, from coordinate 80,909,508 downwards.
CACTTGTTGGGAGACCAATGCAACAGTGCACAGACAATCCAGGAAGTTTTTGGAGAATGTTGTGGACAACTTCCTGTACAAGTGCTAAAGGAACCAATCAGGGGCCATGTACAGCTTGACCTCCTGCTCAGAAACAGGGAGAAATTAGCAGAGGAAGTAGATGTGGGTGGCAACCTGGGAAGCAGAGATCATGTGATGGTCAACTTCAGGATCCTGACCAAAGGAAGAAAGGAGAGCAGCAAAATACGGATCTCAGACAGGCAGACTTTGACTCCCTCAGAGAACTGATGGGTAGGATCCCCTGGGATGCTAACATGAAGGGGAAAGGAACCAGGAGAGCTGGCAGTATTTTAAAGAACCCTTATTGAAGGCGCAGGAACAAACCATCCCGATGCACAGTAAGAAAAGTAAATATGGTAGGTGACCAGCTTGGCTTAACAGCGAAACATTGGCGAGCTTAAACACAAAAAAGAAGCTTACAAGAAGTGGAAACTTGAACAGATGACTAGAGAGGAATATAAATATATTGCTCAAGCATGCAGGGGTGTAATAAGGAAGGCCAAAGCACAATTGGTATTGCAGCTAGCAAGGGATGCAAAGAGTAGCAAGAAAGGTTTCTACAGGCATGTTAGCAATAAGAGGGTGGTCAGGGAAGGTGTGGGACTCTTACTGGATGAAGGAGGTAATCTAGTGACAAAGGATATGGGAAAAGCTGAAGTACTCAATGCTTTTTTTGCCTCTGTCTTCACAGACAAGGTCAGCTCACAGACTACTGCACTAGGCAATGCAGTATGGGAAGGAGATGGGCAGCCCTCTGTGGAGAAAGAACAGGGAAAGAACTATTTAGAAACATTGGACATACACAAATCCGTATGGCCAGATCTAATGCATCCGAGGGTGCTGAGGGGGTTGGCTGATGTAATTGCAGAGCATTGGCCATTATATTTGAAAACTTGTGGCAATCTGGGGAGGTCCTGGATGATTGGAAAAAGGCAAATGTAGTGCCATCTTTAGAAAAGGGAATGAGGACCACACAGGGTATTACAAACTGGTCAGCCTCACCTCAGTCTCTGGAAAAATCATAAAGGGTATCCTCAAGGAATCCATTTTGAAGCATTTGGAAGAGAGGAAAGTGATCAAGAATAGTCAACATGGATTGATTCATCAAGGGCATTCATTCATGTCTGACCAACCTGATTGCCTTCTATGAAAATATAAGTGGCTCTGTGGATATGGTGGACATGATATACCTTGACTTTATCAAAGCTTTTGATATGGTCTCCCACAGTATTCTTGCCAGCAAGTTAAGGAAGTATGGATTGGATAAATGGACTGTAAGGTGGATAGAATGATGGCTAGATTGTTGGTCTCAGTGGATAGTGATCAATGGCTCTATGTCTGGTTGGCGGTCGGTATCAAGTGGCATGCCCCAAGGGTCGGTTCAAGGGCCGCTTTTGTTCAATATCTTTATTTATGGTCTGGATGAGGGGATGGATTGCACCCTCAGCACGTTTGCAGATGACACTATGCTGGGGGAGAGGCAGATACGTTGGAGATAGGGATAGGGTCCAAAGTGACCTAGACAGATTGGAGGATTGGGTCAAAAGAAAACTGATGAGGTTCAACAAGGACAAGTGCAGATTCCTGCACTTGGGACGGAAGAATTCCAAGCTGGGATTCTGTTACAGGCTGGGGACCAACTGAATAATCAGCAGTTCAGCAGAAAAGCACCTGGGGATTACAGTGAATGAGAAGCTGGATATAAATCAACAGTATGTCCTCATAGCCAAGAAGGCTAATGGCATATTAGGGTGCATTAGGAGGAGCATTTCCAGCAGATGTAAATAAGTTATTATTCCCCTTTATTCGGCATTGGTGTGGCCACATCTGGGCTACGTCTAGACTGCATCCCTTTTCCGTAAAAGGGATGCAAATTAGACGTATCGCAATTGCAAATGAAGCGGGGATTTAAATGCCCCCCGCTTCATTTGCATAAACATGGCTGCCGCTTTTTTCCGGCTCGGAGCTTTGACTGAAAAAAGCGCCAGTCTAGACGCAGATCTTGCAGAAAATAAAGCCTTTTCCAAAAGATCCCTTATTCCTTCTTTTAAGAGGATTCCTTCTTTTAAGAGGAATAAGGGATCTTTCGAAAAGGCTTTATTTTCGAAAGATCGCGTCTGAACTGGCGCTTTTTCGTCAAAGCTCGAGACGGAAAAAGCGCAGCCATGTTTATGCAAATGAAGCAGGGGCATTTAAATCCCCGCTTCATTTGCAATTGTGATACGTCTAATTTGCATCCCTTTTACGGAAAAGGGATGCAGTCTAGACGTAGCCCTGGAGTATTGCATCCAGTTGTGGGCCCCCCATTACAGAAAGGATGTGGACGCATTGGAGACAGTCCATCAGAGTGCAACAAAAATGATTAGTGGGCTGAGGGATTTGGGCTTGTTCAGTCTACAGAAGAAAATAATGAGGGTGGATTTGATAGCAGCCTTCAACTACCTAAAGGAGGGTTCCAAGGAGGATGGAAAGAGGCTGTTCTCAGTAGTGACGGATGTCAGAATGGGGAGCAATTGTCTCAAGTTGCAGTGGGGGAAGTCTTGATTGAATATTAGGAAAAACTATTTTACTAGGAAGGTGGTGAAGCACTGAAACAAGTTACCTAGGAAGGAGGTAGAATCTCCATCCCTAGAGGTTTTTATGTCCTGGCTTGACAAAGCCCTGGCTGGGATGGTTTATTTAGGATTGGTCCTGCTTTGGGCAGGAGGTAGACTTGATGACCTCCTGAGGTCTCTTCCAACCCTATGATTCTATGGGTTGCATCCTTGACCAGCTTGGCTAATAGCCATTGATGGACCTATCCTCCATGAACTTATCCATGGCATGAACTTCTTTGGACCCAGTTATACTTTTGACCAGCATAACATTCCATGGCAATTTAGTTCCACAGCCTAATTTTGTGTTGTGTGGCAAAATACTTTCTCTTGTTCGTATGAAATCTGCTGCTTGTTAGTTTCATTGGGTAACTTCTGGATTTGTATTTTGGGAAAGGATAAATAACACTTTCCCTGTACACCATTCATGATTTTATAGCTCTCTATCATATCTCCCCTTATCTGTCTCTTTTCCAAGGTGAATGGCTCTATTGTTTAGTCTCTCCTCATATGGAAACTATTCCATACTCTTTATCATCTTTGTTGTCCTTCTCTGAAATTTATCCACTTCCATTATACCCTTTTTGAGATGGAGTGACCAGAACTGGACACAGAAATTAAGGTGTGAGCCGATAATGGATTTACGTATTATAATATTTTCTATCTTCTTTTCTATCCCTTTCCTAATCATTAATAACATTCTGTTAGGCTTTTGACCTGCACATTGCTGTACATTGACCTGAAGTTTTCAGAGAACTATCCATCATGACTCCAAGATTGCTTTCTTGAATGGGATTAGCTCTTTTTACACCCCATTATTGTATATGTATGATTTTCCAAATGTGCATTTCTTTGCATATGTCAGTGTTGAATTTCATCTGCCATTTTGTTGCCCCATTACCCAATTTTGTAAGCTCCTTCTGTAACTCTTTTCAGTCAGCATTGGACTTAACTATCTTGAAAAAAATGTACTATTTGCAAATGTTGCCACTTACTTGTTCACTCCCTTTTATATTGTTCATTAATGAATATGCTGAACATCATAGATCCAAGTAGACATACTTGAAGGATTCCACTGTCTACCTCTCTCCATTGTGAAAATGGATGATTTATGCCTACATTTGTTTCCTACCTTTTAAATAGTTACTGATCCATAATTGGACCTTTCTTTTTATTGCGTTATTTCTTGCTTTATTAAGGGTCTTTGGTAAGGAACCTTCTCAAAACCTGTCTGAAAGTCTAAGTATACTATATCATACGATATCCACAGGATTCTAATAGATTGGTGAGGCATGACTTCTCTTTACAAAGCCATGTCAACTGTTCCTCAATCAATTGTGTTCATATATGTCTGATAATACTGCTTTTTACTATATTTTTTACCAGTTTGCCCAGTGCAGAAGTTAGAATCATTGGACTGTAATTGTCAGAGGCTATGTCTACACTACAGGGCTTTATTGGAAAAAGGTACGCAAATTGTGGTCCGCAATTTGCGTACCTTTTTCCGATAGTTTTTTTGGAAGAGGTTTTTCTGAAATTTGGCCCATCTACACTCGCCCAAAGTTTGGAAGAAAGCTCTCTTTCAGAAGAGCTCTTCTTCCTTGTGGGAGGAGGAAGACAGTGCTTCCAAAAGAGCGCATGCGCTCTTCCGCAAAAAAAAGCAGAAGAAAAGACGCGTTCCCTGGAGGTATCCCGGAAAAACCCCATAGTCTAGACATAGCCAGACTTGCCTATGGTGCCCTTTTAAAGATCAATATTACATTAGCTACTCTCCAGTCATCTCATAGAGGCTTGTTTCAGTAAAAGGTTGAATACTACAGTTGGTAGTTCTGCAATTACATGGGTGAATTTCTCCACAAGTCCTGGGTGAATGCTATCTGATTCCAGTGACTTATTGCTGTTTAATGTATCAATTTGTAGCAAAACCTCTCTATTGACACATTGAGTAGGACAGTACAGTCGCCCAAAAAAGAATAATTCTGATGCGGGTATCTCCCCCACATTGTCTGTTGGGACGAATGATGCAAACAATTAATTTAGCTTCTCTGCAAATGGTCTTGTCTTCCTTGAATGTATTGTCTAGTGGCCCCTTTGCCTGGATGGCAAGCTTACTCCTGAGGCACTGAAAACATTTTTTTGTTGTTAGTTTTTGCATCTTTAGCAAATTGCTTCTCAGACTTGTTCTTAGTCTGCTTTTTTAGATTTAGTCTACCAAAGTCTGTAATCCTTCTTGTTATTCTCAATAGGATTTGACTTCTACATTTTAAAATATACTTTTTTGCTTCTAACAGCATCCAACACTCTGCTGCTTAGCCATAGTGGCATTTTTTGGTCCTTTTTTAATTGTCTTTTCTGATTAGGGGTTTGCATTTAGTCTGAGTCTTTAGGTATTTTTGAATAGTCCCCATGCTTTTTGCACACTTAATTCTTGTGACATCTTATGTTGAAGTATCCACCCCACATTCGTCCTAAAGGGACTCATATTGGCGAAGAAGAGGGTCAGTTAAACAGGCCATAGCTGAGGGGAACCTTAAATAATTCCCTGACTGAATAATGACAGAGCCCAGTTTAGGAGGAACAAGCCAGGCAGGGTTTATAAAGACAGGAAGACAGTGGTAGAGAAGAGATAGCAGGGGGAAATGATCTGCAGTCCCTTTCTGTGAGCAGGAAGGTATGTTTGGGGACTACAGTTATGCCCTGGGAGGAATGAGTTTGAAGACCAGCTAAAGAAGAGGGGATAGCAAGAAAGTTAGGAAAGGCTCAGATAAAGGACAGTAAGGTCTGGGATGGAACAGACCTTGCTTCTGACTAGAGGGTCCCTGAACTGGAACCTGGAGTAGTGGTCAAGACTGGATTAGCCTACCAACTACTGGGAAAGTGACACTGGCTGGGCACTGAAGGGAAAGAGTCCTTGAGCCCATTCATAAGAGATTTTGATACCTTGGAAAGGGATGAAATGTCTGACTTGAATGGAAATCTGAGTCATGAACAGAGAGCATCTTGCCTCACTGAGAGCCAGGAAGAAGTCGGGTCATATAATGAAAGGCAGGAGGGAGGTGGCAGACCTGGAATCAGATAATCCCAAAATCTATCAGGAGGAGGCACCCTAGTGGGGGGCAGGCCCCGTGACACTGCTCCTTCTAGTGTCTGGCTAACAAGCATCTTTCATTCTTGTGTCAGTCTCCTTTTTAAAGCTACATGTTCCATGTTTATAACCTTCCCCAGTCTTTCCATGTAGGGAAATTCACTGCTAGTTAATTAGCTAACCTGTTGGAAGGTCTCCTAGTCTCACAAATCCCTTCCCCCAAAACCCCATATCTCTGTTTTTTCCCCATCTATAAAATTTAATTGTAACATATGAACAATATGTAAAAAATGGTCTGGGAACCAAAATGAAGAAAATAGCTTTGGTGTCTGGGCAGCAAAAACACCTCCAATAAACAAACACGCCAACTGCCCCAAAAGACTATTTGAGTATTCACTGAAAATAAAGCAAGTCTCATCAATTTTTTAGTCATACTCTCTTAAAGGTGGTTGCAAAATATAGTAGTCACCATTCAGACTTGGGGCCTCATTCTCCCTGATCAGGCGTAGCCCATGCTGTTTATACTATAGGCTTCATTTCTGTGTTTCCCAGATCAGGGTTCCAAAAAAAGTTTGGGATTTGCTGCAGTGTTCCCTCTAAGCTGTGTGGCAGCACAGCTTGACAGGTGATTAATCAACCCCGCCCAGTCAGTCAACTCCCTGCATGGAGCCCTGAGCCTCTGACTGGGCGGGGCTGATTAATCACCTGCAAAGCTGTGCTGCTGTGAAGCTTAGAGGGAACACTGGTTTCCTCTCCTATCTTTCCCCATGTTGGCAGAATTCCACCCTCAGAATCTGTGGATCCCCCAAGATCCACTAGAGTTGTAGGCCAACTACTCATATAACTTGTGCCTCCATGGTTAGTCTGGGGTACCAGAGACTTCCTGAATCCATCTGCCCCGGGAACTCCATAAAATAGAGGGACATTCCACCACCCATAATTATAGAGAAGGGTAACATAAAGGGACATGCAAATCCCAGCTGAACTATATGTAAACCAGATCAGCCTAACAAAACTGCATGTAAAAACATGCTGAAAATTAGCCTCCACATAAGCAGTGTCTTAGAAATCTAAATTCATAATTTTGATTTCTATGCAAATGTACAGGGGACCTCAGGCGGCCACATGGCTCAATATCCATCTTCATTTTCATGTGGTGGTATTTTCTTGTGGGGAAGAACTGATAGCCAGCTGTCAGGCTCAGTGGCATATTTGGTGAATGTTCTCACCTTCAGTGTCTTTGGAAAGATGACAGGCAGAGCTACTGATCACTAAAATACTGAGTAGTATTCAATGGAGTCTCCCACAGTGCATCAAGGAGTAGAACAGCTGTTCCTAAAAGTCTTTTTTTCCCTATATGACTGAAAGAAGGCATCTACTTCATCAGAGTCAACAAATCAAACTGGGCTCCTTACAATACTTTGAGACTAGCCCATATGTGGTAGGTTTAGCGAGTCAGAATCAGAACCAGTACTTTGTGTAACCAATCACAACCAGGAAACCCATTAAAATATTTGATAAAGGAATGTGAAAAATTATCAAAGTATTTTCACTAATTTTACTAGCAACAAAAACATTTAATGAAAAATCTTGATTTCATAAAATTGCTCCAATTATGTGAAAGCTTTGCAAGCTCCAAAACAAGAAAAGTGACCAAAATTTATACTATGAATATTTTGGAAAGCTTTAAAAAGACAAAGCCAAACATATAATTCAGGAGCCTGATTCCTCAGTTTACCTGTCTGATTTACCTTCCTTTGTAAAGCACATTGAGATTGATTAATGAAAAGGCTTAAATTGCCATTTTTATTGTTCCTTATAAATGCTTCAGTAAAGGCAGTCTAGGGAAGAATATTACTTTTCCCTCAACACTGGCAAAGATCAAATTTAAAGAAAAGAAACAGCCCATTAAGGAATTGCAAATAACAAAACAATTATTTTGGGGCCTCTCTGGCACCTGGATATAGTGACTGACTAGCGCTCTCTAAATATGATAGAGTAGATTCAGTCATGCAATGCTTATGCTACTCAGTAAATAATAATTAAATTTTTTCCATTTTCTCAGATCCAGTTTTTGAAAGGATTTTGGCTTGAAGTTCTAGGCTTCATGTGTCTTGTTTTTGTTCACATATTAGGGATTTATATATTCTTTTACAGATAGTACTACAGGATATATGGGGAAAAGATTTGGGTGAATCATTAAATTCAGGAGTTTGGCAGCACATCTGGGGAAATATTTATAAAGCAGCTCAAGAAATAAGAGCGCAACAACTTCAGGCTAATATTCTTCACAGAACCTGTTGTTCACCATCCACATTTTATGGGTTGGATTACGGACAGATGCTATATGTTGGAAATAGTGAAAATGCATAGGTGCTTTCCTTAATTGCATGTAGATGTTATAACTTAATAATGATGCTGTTATTTTCTCAGTTCCAGGCCTTTGATGGACTAAGCATTAGGGATGTAAAATCCCATTTAATCAGTTAACTGGTTAAATGTTAGGCTTAACAAGTTAACTGATTAAGCAGGATCCCGGGTGGGGTACCGCTCCAGTCCAGCGGGAGCAGCCCCCAACCCGTGGGATTGCCAGCTCCCAACCCTCACAGGAGTACGAGTTCTGCCAGCCCTGAGGGGATACCAGCTACACCAGCCCTGCGGGGCTGCCAGTCCCATAGTGCTCACAGCTCTCAGCCCTGGACAGGGCTGCTGGCTTCTGGCCTGGCCCATGGAGCCATGGGTCCAACAGGGCTGGAGCAGCCTTCCACCTGTGGTGGACGGTGGCCAAAAGGCTGCTCCCAGATTCTGGTAAGGTGATGATTACTGGGTAATGGTTAACCAGCTACCCATTCACATCCCTAATAAGCATTCATAGTGATGCAGCTTTATACAAAATATTTTAAAGCAGCTTAATTTTAGTTTCAAAATTTGGAAACATAGTTAAAGAGAGCAAGTACTGCACTCCAACCATTAAGAAAAAATGTCAGGACTTGATTCCTAATCAAAGCTGTAATATCTTTTGGATCAGTAAAGAAGTCTCTTCTCCAGGGAGGAATGTTTACTCCTCATGACTCCTGACAAGTGATCTTTACCCCCTCCCCCCAAAAAAGGATGTATCTACCATGTCAGCTAGCCAAAAATTGCAAAGTAATAGCAAAACTTTTTTAAAGTACATCAGAAGCAGGAAGCCTGCTAAACAACCGGTGAGGCCATTAGACAATCAAGATGCTAAAGGAATACTCAAGGATGATAAGGTCATTGCGGAGAAGCTCAATGAATTCTTTGCATCTGTCTTCATAGCTGAGGATGTTAGGGAGATTCCCAAACCTGAGCCATTCTTTTTAGATGACATATCTGAGGAATTGTCCTAGATTGAGGTGTCATTAGAGGATGTTTGGAACAAATGGATAAACTAAACAGTAACAAAATCATTAGGACCAGATGGCATTCACCTGAGAATTCTGAAGAAACTCATCTATGTAATTGCAGAACCCAAGAGTCCTAAAAGAACTCAAATGTGAATTTGTGAAGTTACTAACTATGGTTTGTAATCTATCCTTTAAATCTTCGTCTGTACCAAATGACTGGAAGATAGTTAATGTGATGCCAATCTTTAAAAAGGGCTCTAGATTTGATCCTGGCAATTAGGGTGTGTCTATACTGCAACACTATTTCGAAATAACTTGAGCTATTCCAAAATAACTTAGTCCGCATCTACACAGAAGGCAGTTATTTCAAAGCAGTGTCAAAATACTGTCAAGATGGAGGACTTCTTACTTTGACTCCTGTAACCCTTATTGTACAAGGATTAGGGGAAGTTAGAGGAAGAGTGCTCTATTTTGAAATAAGTGCTGTGTAAACACTCTCTATTTTGAGATAAACTATTTTGAAATAAGATACGCAATTGACCTTTACAGACTGGTAAATCTAAGGTCACTTCCGGGCAAATTAGTTGAAACTAGTAAAGAACAGAATTGTCAGAAACATAGATGAACCTAATTGGTTGGGGAAAGGTCAACATGATTTCTGTAAAGGGAACTCATTCCTTACTAATCTACTAGAATTAGATTAGTCAACAAGCATGTGGACAAAAGGGATCCAGTGGAAGTAGAGTACTTAGCCTTTGCCAAGGTCCCTCACAAAAGGATCTTAAGTAAAGCAAGTTGTCATGGGTTACAAAGGAAGGTCTTCTCATGAATTAATAAGTGGTTGAAAGACAGGAAACAAAGGGTAAGAATAAATGGTCAGTTTTCAGAATGGAGAGAGGTAACTAGTGGTGTCCCACAGGGTTAAGTACTGGGACCAATTCTATTCAACATACTTATAAATGATCTGGAGAAAGGGGTTAAAAGTGAGGTGGCAAAATTTGCAGATAATGCTAAATTGCTCAAGATAGTTAAGACCAAAACTAGGTGACTGGGCAACCAAATGGCAAATGAATTTTAATGCTGATAAATGCAAAGTAATGCATATTGGAAAACAATCCCAACTGTATATACAAAATGATGGAGATTAAATTAGTTATTACCACTCAAGAAAGATCTTGGTGTCATTGTGGATCGTTCTCTGAAAACATCCACTTAATGTTCAGCAGCAGTCAAAAAACAAACAAAATATTAGGAATCATTAAAAAAGAGATAGAGAATAAGACAGAGAATATCTAATTGCCTTTGTATAAATCTATGATACGCTCACATCTTGAATACTATGTACAGCTGTGGTAGCCTAATCTCAAAAAAGATATATTGGCATTTCAAAAAGTTCAGAAAAGGACAACAAAAATAAAAAGATATATTGGCATTTCAGAAAGTTCAGAAAAGGACAACAAAAAAGATATATTGGCATTTCAAAAAGTTCAGAAAAGGGGTTTGGAACGAGTGCCATATGAAGAGAGATGAAAAAGACTGGACTTTTCAGTTTAGAAAAGAGGAGACTAAGACCGATATGATAGAGGTCTATAAAATCATGACTGGTGTGGAGAAAGTGAATAAGGAAAAGTTATTTACTTGTTCCCATAACATAAGAACTAGGGGTCAGCAAATGAAATTCATAGGTAGCAGGTTAAAAACCAACAAAAGGAAGTATTTTTTTTCACACACTGTACAGTCAACCTGTGGAACTCCTTGCCAGAGGATGTTGTGAAGACCAGGAATTTAACAGGGTTCAAAAAAGAACTAGATACATTCATAGAGGTTAGAACCATCAGTGCTTATTAGCCAGGATGGTAGGAATGGTGTCTCTGTTTGTCAGAGGCTGGGAATGGGTCACAGGAGAGGGATCAGTTGATGATTACCTGTTCTGTTCATTCCCTCTGGGGCAGCTGGTATTGACCACTGTCAGAAGACAAAATACTGAGCTAGTTGGTCTGACCCAGTATGGCCGTCCGTATTTTCTTATGTTATTACAATTTACCAGTTATTTAATTCCCTCACAGTTAAAGTGATGATAACAGTAAAGCATGGCCATGTTGTTAGTGTTAATGAGAGAACAGGTTTGTTTAATGTGAAACCCAGTTATCTATTTTTGAGTCAAAACAGATAGTGAGTAATGTTTGTTTATATGAATAAGCTTTGGTAACCCCTTCTGTGTTGATATTCTAATCCAGCTGTTGCCCTCCATTGACATTCATGGAATGTTGGGATATACCTTGTGCTATTAGCATACAAGAACATAAAGAATGCCATGCCAGATTTGAATAACAGTGTCTGACAGTTAGTGTCTGACAGTTACTATTAATATATGTTTCAGAGAAAGAATCAGTTCTTATCCGTAGTGGAGAATTATGCCAAAACGTTTCAAAAGTGCTTACGTGGCACTCCAGACATTACTTTGTATTCAGTCAAAAAGAGACAACATAGGTTTCCAGCGACTGTATGCCCGTTTCTTTATTCAACAAGAAGATTTACTTTTATTATAGCCTTCATTTAAGTAAAATCCTAAAGATTTGTTTTTATTTTTTGCAAACTTTTGCATTTCTGATTCAGTGGTGTCACAGTTTTCGGAAACAAATTCTATGGCTGACTCTAACCAGCAGCATTAGTACTTTAAAATAATACTGGAGAACTGAGAATCCTTTTTTTAATTTATACTATATAAGAAGAGTTAATTAGGAGTTTGCTTGTTTGTTCTCAAATTGACTGACGCTGTTACAGTAAATTTCTTAGAATCAAATGCAAGTGACATAAAAGTAGCTCCCAAGAAAATGAGTGGAAAGAGATGGCCCACATATACTCTAGCCAACCTACACAACGTGCATAAATAGTCCTGGAGCCATCAGCAGGTCAGAAAAGTTAGTGGAGACATTTGCCAATGAGCCAGATGCTGCTTTTGGAAAGACATCAGCAATGCTTCTTGTGTAGGGCCATGGGTACTGAAGAAAGAGACAAGACAGCAAATAAGAAAGAGTTCCTGGGGCTTTGATCACTTTCAGAACTCTAATTGAAATGACACTTGCTATATAAAAACTGGGTTTTTGTTTTCTTATTCTGTGGACCAAAGATTACTCAGAGTTAAGAGGGCGAGATCATATCTGAAGGAGGCTTGGAATTTTGAGAAGGTAGAAAAAACAGAGAAACTAAACAACTGAAACTGATTTGCACTGAATATGGCAACACATTCCCAGCACTTTCAGACTAAAACGTGTTAATATTATGACTGAAAGTATGCTTCAGCAATAATAAGCCAAAAAAGCTGCACTCCATACCAAGAACATTTTCATTGGAATTATTTCTACATTATAGTCTGCATATAAATACTGTTGAAAACCAAACTCTGCATTCACATGATGACAGGCATTGAAGACAGGCAACATAATTGAAATTCACTGATGGATAAGTCTTGATTTTAAGTTCCAAAGCTGTTTATAGGCAGAGTTGGTGGAGAGGCCAATATTAAAGATTGCCTAACAATTTCCACTATCAGCCTCAGATGCTTCTAAGTTCTAACTTCAAGTATTTAACTCATTTGAGTGACATTTCCAATGTTTGGTCCCTGACTGAAGCTGATCTTTTTAATTTTGAAATTTTCAACAAAAATTTCTAATTAGCCATTTCTGAGACTAAGCTTAGGAAAAAGAGCTAATTTTACGAATGTTAAATCCAATGTTTCACTGAAGACCTCTGTTGGCGCCGTGGTTTAGAGCAAGAACTTGTAATTGGAAGTTGGGGAGATAGTACTAGGGTCAGAGAGCTGATTTTCACTGCCTCCATGAAAATCCAGCCATATTTACAAATCTCTCAGTCACACCCAGGAGGAGGTAAGGTGAGTATGGGAAGAGGCAGAAAATGAATGGAGGTTTAGGGGAAGGGCTGGAATGGGGGTGGATCATGGGTGGGAGCTTGAGAGAAGGGGTGGAGGCAGAGCTGGGACAGGAAGGGCGGGGCTTGGGAAAAGGGGTAGAGTGAGAGTGAGGACTGGGGTGGAGTGAGGATTTCAGGTACCCTTTGGCTAGAGGGGAAGTTGGTGTCTATGATAAAGTAGCTGAAGTAAGATTGCATGAGTAACATTCATTCTGTCATTTCCCGAGTATGCTTGCTAGACTTTTACTCATCAATGTTTATTGTATGTTATTCACAATTCTCCCAAATCTAGAAACAGTCAAACCACAGAACTCCCATTCACTTTTTCAACTGGAGTTCAACATGTTAAGCATATTCAGATGTGGGCTCTTTGCTTTGTAATAGCAAATTTTTGAAAGGTTTATTTTTCTGGCGTCTTTCTAAATAGTAATTGCAGTTCAGTTGTTATTTTTTATCATAGCTGAAACTACTGTATTCCTTTATTGGTATGGTAAAATTTATACCATACAGTACACATACTGTGCTACTACAACACTGAGAATCTAGAAAAAAAAAGTATGTCAAAACTTGTGTGTTGGATATCTGTTTATTTTCATTATGTTTACTTGTTCCCATAACATAAGAACTAGTGGGCAACAAATGAAATTCATGCCATACAATATAGGCATGAAATAGGCTTAAAAGCCAGTTCCTCGCAGCAGTGTGCCCTCTAAGATTTTCTATGCTTGAGCAGAGTGAGTTTTGTCTTGTGCGCCAATGAGGTCACGTGTGCTTGTTCGGATGTGTGCCACTGTGGCACCCACCAGTGGTGCTACTCCCCAAGAGACTCTCCCAGGTAGTGCCTCCCCCCCCCCACCTCTTGGGGAGAAGGTTGGATGTGCCCCCACCCAGGAGCGCTGCTCCCTGGGCAGCCTGTGTACAGGGCAGAGGGAAGCTGCTGCCAGCACCCAAGGTTTGCAGGGAGTGAGGTGCTAGAGGATGAGGCAGTGACATGTGGTGAGCAGGGGTGGGGGGACAGAAGGTTGGGGGGCAGAGGGCTCTGAGGGGCAAAAGAGAGGTGCGAGAGGGAGGAAGAGAAGTGCAGGGGGCCTCAGTCCCAGGAGCAGCTGCACCACAGCCCAGCTTCAGCTTTGGGCAGCTGCCATGCAACCAGCCCAGGGGAGCAGTCAGGAAGCCACTTTGTGGCCCTGAACACAGCTCCAGCCCTGGGGAAGGGCTAGGGCTGGAGCTGGCTCCAGCCACCGGAGCAGCCCTCCACCACGTGGTCCTGGCTGCAAGAGTGGCCCCGGCCCCCCTGAGCAGGCCCTGCCCCACCATGTGACAGGTCCCAGAACCCCCCTGACATGTGGCAGGCCCGAGCCCTCCCTCCAACCATGTGGCCCGTCCCGGCTCCCTGTCCAGCCCCTCCCCAGCAACAGCCCCATTGCCATGCCTCCTCAGCTGGCCCCAGACCGGAGCCAGTAGGAAGATGAGTGCTGCTGCACGGTTCTGCAAAGTAGGTGGGCAGGCGGAAAATTTTTTGTGCGCGGCCACACAGGCGCTTACCTTAGCGGAAACTATGCCCCCCCGCACCATCTCCGCGGGTAGGGTTGCCAGGTGTCTGGTATTGACCCGGACAGTCTCCTGTCTGGTAAAAAATTCAGAAAATACTGGACACCTAAAATGTCTGGTATTTTCTGGTTTTTTCCCTGTCAGGAGGCAAAAATACCAGACACCTGGCAACCCTAGAACACACTCGGCAACTGGGCCCGGCTCCCGACACCCCCCACCTCCGGACCCCCTGCTTACCTGGTTCTGCAGGGAAGCTGCGTTCTGGCTTGATCAGGAAAACAAAATGGCTGCTGGCAAAAAGCCTAACGACCAAGAGGAAGCAATGCCTTCCATGGGTCTTAGTGCTCAACCTCTCCCCTGTTCCTATCCCTATTCTGACTCTGTATGAGCTGAAAGGGCCATGCTATTTTAATGCTTTTTTTTTTTTTTGCTTAATAACTCTCAGAGTCCTTTTTTTTTTCCTCAACAACTTTGGTCTCCCCTTTTTTCCCCCTGGTGTTTGTTTGGGTTTTTTTGGGGGTGTTCGGTATTTTTGGTTAAACCATCTGGCAACCCTATCCGTGGATGGAGGAGAGGCACAGGCATAGTGGGAGATCAGTCGTGAATAGGAGTCAGCTGATTCCTGGTTTGCAACTGCTCCCAGATGCTGCGCCTCAGCTTTTTTAATGTATTAAGAGCTTCCAGACTTTTAATACATTTAAAAAGCAGAGGCAAAAAATTGGGGATTGAGCACGAGCCAGGAATCTGCTGACCTGGCCTGTGCCTGATGGGCAGAGCCACATTTAAAAGGCAGAGCCACAGCGGGCTTAGCTCCTGGTGCCGGGAGCTAACCCTGGTGTGGCTCTGCAGTTTCCCCCCTTATCGACTAATCGAATAGTCAATGGAAATTCTATCAACTACTCGATTAGCTGATTAAACGCAATTTAACATCCCTAATGCAATATACATAGGGTGTGTCTAGACTGGCAAGTTTTTGCGCAAAAGCAGCCGCTTTTGCACAAAAACTTGCCAGCTGTCTACACTGGCCGCGAGAATTTGCGCAAGAGCACTGACGTACTACTGTGCAAAATCAGTGCTTCTTGCGCAAATACTCTGATGCTCCCGTTCGGGAAAAAGCCCTCTTGCGCAAATGTTTTTGTGCAAAAGGGCCAGTGTAGACAGGCAGCTAAGACGTTTTGCGCAAAAGCAGGCTAAACGGAAAAAAGCCCGTGGCCGTTTGGAGACTCCGTAGCCGCAGTCAGCTCCTGGACTTCCTGGTAACCCGAGCCCCCTTAAAGCAGACGCAGGCTGCTAAGGTCACGAGGCAGAAGCCATTCTCAGACCTCTAGCCAGAGCTCTGCCACGTGGCCCCTGCCATCCTCAACAGCCACCCCAGACCACAATGGCAGCTCCAGGGGGGGATCAGGCACCTGCACCCCCAGCACAGGAGGCCCCCAGGGCCAGAAAAAGACGGGCCCCATCCTGGTTGTTGGGGGAGCTGGAAGCCCTCATGGACCTCTGGCAGGAGGAGGAGACCCTGCACGACACCCGCTCCCGGCGCCGGAATGTGGACATTTTTGCCCGCATGGCCCAGGTGCTCGCCCAGCAGGGCCATCCAGCCCAGACCCTGGAGCAAGTCCGGGCTAAAGTTAAGGAACTGTGCCTGGGCTATGTCCGGGCCAGCGAGGGCCAGGGGGCAGGAGCCGACACCTGCCCCCACTACCAACGGCTCCATGCCATCTTGGGCCATCCAGCACCGCAAGCACCGGACATCCCCGTGGACAGCAGCATGCGCCACCCCCATCACCAGGACCACCGAGGCTGGGGAAGGAGACACCAGCAGCGGGTTGGAGGATGAGGCCAGCACTGCCACCCTGCAGGCCCCCTCCGGCAGCCCCGATGTCTCCCGTGCATCCTTGGAGGCCGGGGAAGAATCCACCGGTGAGTGTTGCACTTTGCACTCACAAGGGTGGGGGGGGGGGAGCCAGGCGCCTGGAGGGGGGAGGGGGAGAGCACGTCACTGAGGCCTCGTGAGCTGCACGGGCTGTGTAGCATTAGGCAGTATGCAGCACGTGCAACCATGTGGCTGCAGCAGGCAGCTCCAGGGCACGCCTGTGACCGTGCTGCTCACACACATCCGGCGGGACCGGGGGGAAAGGGTGGATGCCGGCTGGAACCAGCCAGGGCCCCAGGGGCTCAGGACAGAGCCCGCACCTCCGCAAGGGAGCAGCACACAGAACGGCACACTGTCCTATGCCTGGCTGTGAGGCACAGCCAGCTGCTCCTGGGAAAACCGCAGCATCACAGCCCGTGAGCGTGGCCCCCACTGAGCCCCTTGCCTGCTCCCGGTGCCTTGGCTGGCCCCCCAAGGGAAGTCCCCACTGCGGCTACACATGTCCCAGGGCTAGCAGGAGGGGGACGAGGGAAGCACTCGGGCCGGCCCTAGGGCCGCCTGAGTTTTGCTGCAAGGATGGTACACTCCCTAGTCACTCTCCTGGTTCCGTCCAGGAGACATCCCACGTGATGGGGATCTGAGAGCCCAGACCACGTCTGCCAGATGTGCTCCCAGGCACTGTGTGGGGACTCATCTTGCTCCCTGTCAAACACCATTGATTAGCCCAAAGCCTCATAGCCTCCACTGGCAGGGAGTTCCACAGGTTAACACAACACAAGCGCCCTCCCACCCTCCAAGGGTCCAGGACACAGACCGGTGGTTCCAATACATGGAGGAGGACCCTCCTTCAAGCATGTAAACATACAACACGGGGGGGAGGGGGATAACCGAGTGGGCCCAAGCCACACTACTGTGGAGTCATCTGGGCTCAGGGGTGGAGGGCATGAGGTGTGGGGACAGTGGCCGGGCTGCCTGACTGAACCATCCTTTCTTCTGTTCCCTGCAGCGGGACCAAGCACAAGCCGGGGACCCTCTAGCCCTGCGGCAGTGGGAGCAGCAGCACCCCCAGCCGCCCAACCACCACGGCGGCTCCGCCGCCGGGACCAGCTCCTTCAGCGCCACGTGCAGACCGTCGAGCGCGTCGAGGCAGCCATCACTCAGCACGTGGAGGCGGACGTGCAGTGGCGCCAGGAGGCCTGGGGCTCCTTCCAGGCCCAGTGCGTCCGCATGGCGGATTCAATAGCCACCCTCACTGCACACATTGGCCATGCCATCCATTATGGCATGGCCTTGCCCCATGCACCTGCCATCCCTCCCCTAGCACTGCCCCTGCCCCCTCCTGCAATGGCCCCTCCTGCTCCTGTCCCTGTCCCTCCTGCAATGGCCCCTCCTGCTCCTGCCCCTCCTGCAATGGCCCCTCCTGCCCCTGCCCCTCCTGCTCCTGTCCCTGCCCCTCCTGCCCCTGTCCTTCCTGCCCCTGCCCCTCCTGCCCACCTCCCCGTGCAGCCTGCCCCGATGCGGCCTGCCCCCCATGTGCAGGTCCGCCCCCGCAGGAGTGGTCGCAGGGGCCACCCCTCCCAGGAGTAGCTCCTCCCCCTCCCAGTTGAAGGTCTCCTCCCTCTCCCAGTTGAAGGTCTCCCCTCTCCCCATTGTAAATTAAAAAAAGACAAGTTTTTGTGTTCAAGAGAAACAGTGTTTGGTGTTTATTGGGAAGTAAGGGGAGGGGAGGGGAGGAGAAAGGGTAGGAGATGGGAGGGTGTTGTAAAGGGAGACTGAGGCGACCCTCCTATGGGGCCTGGGAGAACATGTCCGTCAGGGCCTCCCGGATGCGCACCCCATCCTGGTGCGCCTAGCGGATGGCAGCAGTTCGGGGCTGTTCATAGGCCTGGCCCTCGGCTGCCATCCATGCGGGGAGGAAGGCCTCCCCACTCCGCTCCACAAGATTGTGGAGCATGCAGCACGCGGCCACTACCTCCGTGGCATTCCGCTCACCCATCTCGAGACGGGTGAGCAAACACCGGAAGCGGGCTTTCAAGCGGCTGAAGGCGTACTCGACTTGATTGCGGGCCCGGTTGAGGTGGTCGTTGAACCGGGCCCGTTTCTGGTCCAGCCGCCCTGTGTAGGGCCGCATTAGCCAGGGCAGCAGGGGGTAGGCCGCGTCCCCGATGACACAGATGGGCACAGGCACATCCCCGACAGAAAACTCCCGCCAGGGGAAGTAGGTGCCCGCCTCCAGCCTGCGAAACAGGCCGGAGTTCCGTAGTATGCGGGGGTTGTGTGCCCTGCCGGACCAGCCCGTATAAACGTCCAGGAAGCAGCCACGGTGGTCCACGAGGGCCTGGAGTATGATCGAGCAGTACCCCTTCCTGTTCATAAAATGGGCTGCTCGATGCTCCGGGGCCTGGACGGGGATGTGGGTTGCATCCAGGGCTCCCCTGCAGTTGGGGAACCCAAGGGCAGCGAAGCCGGCCACCGTAGCGTCCACGTCGCGCAGGCGGATGACTCTTGGGAGCAGGACGTCGTTGATGGCGTGGACGACCTGCAGAAGGGTGCAGAGAAACACAGGGGAACACATCACATAAGGCAGGGTGAGTGTGCGCTACCTTGGCCCCCCGGCCCCCATGATGCCCTCTGTGCTCACGCATGCACACACACACACCAGGGCCCCCTCGCCCCACGCCCCCCCCCCACCAGCGGGCCTGTGCAAGGGAGGGACAGCCCAAACCCCTGGGCGACCCAGCCTGGAGTCTTGGCTGCCCCTGGGCATGGAGTGCACCACCCTCCGCCCACCCCACTCCCCCTGGGACTTACCTCCATCATGATGACACCGACGGTGGATCTGCCCACCCCGAACTGGTGTGCCACCGATCGGTAGCTGTCCGGGGTGGCCAGCTTCCAGACTGCGATGGCGACCCTCTTGTTGACGGGGATGGGTGCCCGCAGCCGGGTGGTGGTTCTCTGGAGCGCAGGGGCGAGCCAGGCACACAGCTCCAGGAACATCTGCTTTCGCATGCGAAAGTTCCGGAGCCATTGCTGGTTGTCCCATTGCCCCAGGACCAGCCGGTCCCACCAGTCCATACTGGTGTCCAGTCTCCACAGTGGCCTCTCCACCCTGGAGTGGGGATGCCACAGGGACGCCATGGCCTCCCTGGTGAGGGAGTCCAAAGCGATCTGCACCTCCAGGTCCTGGAACAGGAGGGCAGCAGCCTGGAGCACCAGCTGCAGGCACTCCAAAATGGCCGGAAGGGGCCAGAGCAGGCACATGGCCACCCCTGGCTCCATGGCAGAAAAAACAAGGGAGATGAAAAAAAAACAGGCAAAGGCACTAAGTGACAAAAGGCAATGGTGTCCAAAAAGGCAGAGGGCAACCACCAAAACTGCTACGGCTGTCAGTCACTGCAAGAGGTCCTATAGCACACAGCAGGAGAGAAATGGCTGTCCAGGGGAGATCCCTTTAAGCTCGTGTCTCAAAGGAGCTCCAGCCCCCGCCCCCAGAAAGGGCTGGTGCCCTTTTGCCCTCTTCAAAATGGTTCCGGGCTTCTGCTTTTGCGCAAAAGCGTCCCGCCAATGTAGACGCGCTTTTGCGCAAAAGCGCATCATTATAACGATAACTCCGGGACCAATCTAGACGCGCTTTTGCGCAAATACTTTTAACGGAAAAACTTTTCCGTTAAAAGTATTTGCACAAAATCATGCCAGTCTAGACGCAGCCATACTGTGTTACTACAACAGTAAGAATCTAGGAAAACCATGTGTTGATTTACTATAGTAAATACTGGCCTTGGTATTTGCATTTCCCCCCAAACTAAATTAAGATTATTTTGCAACGAGAACAGAGATTGAGAAAAGTGCTAAATTAATTCACTGGGTTTTTCGGTTGGTTTGTTTTTTAAAAGCAACTTTGGGTTAAGGCACAAATCCAGAACTTCCACTGAAATGGGAGGGAACTTCTGCAAATGTGTCCCTGGGTGTTTATTAAATATGTTTAAACTGTGTTTGCAGAACAGTATACACACAGGATAGTAAACTATATAATCTTTCAAATTATCTGTTAACATAAATGTTAATATAAAGCTGGCATCAGCACTCGTTTAAAACTTTATTCACTGAGAGAAGATTGATTTACATTACTGTCTAAATCATGTGTCACTAAATTATGGTTTGAAAAATATTACACATCCAAGAGCGTGTCTGTGTGTGTGTAGAAAAGACCTAAGTAATGTTTTTCATGCAGTGAATATCTATTTTTGGTTATTAACCTGATAGTACAAGAAGAATTTTCTAAAAGTCCTGGGAAATGCACCCTATGCTCAGTGATTTTGATAGTTATCTGACCCCCCTTTTAAAATGAGCTGCTTCCTCAGATCATGCTCCTACCCTGTGTCATGTAGCTGGGTCTTCTGTTTCAGGTAGTTTATATGCCCAGTTACTTGGATAGAAGTCTCACTTATTCATGTATTCCTTTTAGCCCCTAGCAATGTTTTCCAGGTTAGTAATATGCATTTACTTATTTAGGCCTGAGACATTAAGAACAGAATAGTTCTCAAGAATCAAATTCTCAAGTTCCCATAATCGTTCTGGGCTATTTCTATACTTGGACACTGGCAGATGCCTTCACAGCTCCCACAGACATACCTGTGTTAGCTCTTCTTGAGCTAGTGCACTAAAAACAGCAGTATCAAGGCAGCACAGATAGCTGCTCAGATTATCCACCCAATTCTACAGTGGAAATGGACAGACAGCAGTTTTCTTGCTCAGAAATTTCCCATGTCTTCTGCCCCAGCATGCTCTTTGCCCAAAAAATGTCCCTGTCAGGTCAACCTTACAATGTCAGGCAGATATTGTAGTTGGGAGGTTAGCCCAAGCTAACACCCAGGCTACCCCAGTTATTCTTCTCTTTTTGGTGCCCTAGCTCTAGCACATCTACATGAACTAGGAATCTCCCATCCAGCTTCAAGTATAGATGTAGCAAGTACTGTACACTTACAATTGCTGGAAAATTATGAGGCCATTAGTGTTCCTATGACATACATTGACCATATGTTTCAAATTGCTGTCATTGAAAGAATAAGTTTTTACTGTTATTGAGTCGGGCTTCCACATTTTGCTCATTCTGTAGCTTGTTTCTGGCTGTGTCATAACTCTGAAAAACCTCATTCTTCTTGTCTTGTGCACCTATGTGGCTATGGTCAGTGCCAAGGTTTTAAAAGAAAGGGGAGGAGGTTACTCATGGGCAGTTCTTAGAACATTAGGAGGCCCTGTTCTCTATGATCAACCTTTTTGAGGCACTTGGTATGGTGATATGATATATAATGCATACTTACATTCCTCGTCATCTAGAGGCAGTTTCCTCCTCTCAGTCCCCTAAGGAAAACTACTTGAGGACAGAGAAGAAGGAAGACCCTGCATAAGGGACAAAAGTGAGTCATATCCTGCAGTTTCTAAACAAGTGTTTTTGAAATGGTCCTGTAAGGAAATAATAGGAGATAGTACTTCTCCAGCTGCCTAACACAACCTCCCCTGCACCTCTGGGGTGAACTGGAAGTACTATGAACAGCTGTTCTCCCCTTTTCTGTTGCAGCTGCACAGCTTCTTGCCTGACCAGCAGCATCACTCCAGAGTGAGAGAGAGACAGAGACTATATCTAGACTTCAGGCTTCTTTTGGAAGAAGCTTTTCCAGAAGAGATCTTCTGAAAAAAGTCTTCTGAAAGAGCGCGTCCACACTGCCAAAGCGAATCAAAAAAGCGATCTGCTTTTTTGACAGAATTTAAACTGTGATTACTTTGGACAGAGGGGCCACCAGGGCACCTGTGCTTTTTCCTCCTTCTTCTTCTTCCGAAAGAGCTCCCTCTTCCCCGTCCACACACACCTTTTTTGTGAAAGAGTTCTTTCGCAAAAAGGCTTCTTCCTCATAGAAAGAGGATTGCCAATGCTGGAAAAACCGCTCTGTTCTTTCAATTGCAGTGTGGACGTAATTGAAGTTTTTTCGGAAAAACGGCCGTTTTTCTGAAAAAAAAAACCCTCTATAGTGTAGACATACCCAGAGAGACAGAAGCTCTGGCTCCACCATTGGTCTGCTCTTCTAAAGCGTTGTAAGACTCCCAAGGAGTGGAGCACTAACTACCACTGTCACAGGAGAATGCCTGGCAGAGGGGATTATAAATGTTTTCCCCCTCTTCACACCACCTACGCAATGCAAAACAAAGCACAGTATTTATTTTAAAATATTGACACCTTCATCTTTTTGAAATAGTGTGTTTGGCCCTTAGGTTACTGTGCGCTTAGAGGTATCCCAAGGAGTGAACTTCAGCAGTGGTAAGGGAATAATACCAATAATTATCTTTTTCCAGTGAGTTTCGTATCAGAATTGTAACAAGGAGCTCTCCTATCAGATTTGCAGTTATAGAGAAGCCCATGGCCCTGCTCCTATCTCTCTCAAGTAGGATTCTAGTA
The DNA here is from genome assembly GCA_019425775.1 of Rafetus swinhoei. Lineage (NCBI taxonomy): Eukaryota > Metazoa > Chordata > Testudines > Trionychidae > Rafetus > Rafetus swinhoei. The sequence continues at coordinate 80,886,593 of CM033427.1, read as the reverse complement.
CTTTTATAGACACTTTCCTTAACCACGCTGCCATCGATGTCAAATCCTATGTATCTCTCTTTGGTAAAGGGATGTTTATTATACAACTAGCAGAAATACCCAGTGTCGCCTGGGGAAAATATAGTAAAAGGTGTGATGAATAAACTACGTAATGACATTAACATAGCATATTTTATTGGAAATACTTTTCTCTTATATATTACTTTAAGAAATTAACATAGCTAGTACTTTTTCTGTTATCATAGGGAAAGGATCTCATAGTTGCAGTTTATGTGACATGCTTAACAGAAGAGTCCAGCAAATGCCTATGATTAGGCACTACTAAAAACTAATTAGTGGCCCAATTGGGGCTCTGGGGGAAGCGATTTTGAGATATAACCAATCCAGTTATTTAAGTTAGGAAATCAGGAGTATCCATGCAAAATGTTGTGCTTCTATGATCAGGCGCTACTAAAAGCTAATTATCAGTGGGCCCAATTGGGACTGTGGGGGAACCGATTTCGAGATATAACCAGTCCAGTTATTGAAGTTAGGAAATCAGTAGTATCTGTGCAAAATTTGGTGTTTCTAGCTCTTACCATTTCAGAGATCTTTCAGGACAAACAAACAAACAAACTTTCGGAAATATTTATAAGAAGATAGAATATCCGATAGACTGCTCCAGTTACATTAATGGAGGAAGCCTCTTTCTTTCTCCATGTAAAACATTACTTACAAAATAACTTTCTGATGCTTTATATTTCTGAGAACCTCTCCAGATGACTCTTTCTGGCCTTTATTCATTGTTTGCTTGTGGTAATTTGTATTATCCAAACAGTGCTTAAGAACACTTTATAATGCCTGAGAAGTGCCAGAGAACCCTTACCTTGGCTAAAATTTACTTACATAAATTAGCGGGCAAATACTTATAAATAAAAAATCCATCCCAACCAGTTTGTGAATATTTTCAATTTGTAACTGTATGTTATGTCTACATAAGCCCTTGAGGCTACACAGGGAGACCCGTTAGACCAGAAACAACCCATCTTTGTTTAACAATTTTAAAAAAAGTGGTCCTGGAAAGAGTGCAGACATGAGTAGAGACAATGATCAAGATGGAATAGCTGTTTTCTTCCCTTCACAGATTGTCTGATGTGAGGGAAGGTGGGAGTGCTTCTTACACAACATGCTCTGGAGGGTAGAGACTCAATTATCTATTTAATCCATTTAATGTTCTGAATTTGTATGCTTGCTAACTTTAAAAAGGAAGTAGTATGATTCAGTCACTTGGGATATAAATGCTGTTTGTCTAAGTGACTAGAAGGAGAATAAAAATATCAAATTAAATAAAGGATATTTTTACAAAATAAAACTGTTCGTGAGCTGTCTTTCTCATTGCCAAACACTGAGACTTCAATGTTGTGAAACAGATTGGAATGTGTATGTTTTTTTGGCATTACTTCTCTGTTGGCAGTCTGATTTCCCCATTCTTTTCTCCCTGTCTCTGATGCTATAACTATTAAAGAGTGTGTGCTTGGGGATGGGGGGGGGGGGGGAACAAGATACTGATTTGTAAACTTGACTCCCTGTACCACTGATACAATATCATTAGGTCTCTTGGAATGGTTTCTTTGATGTTGATGGCAGGACACTAGCCACCATGAAATGTCTGGTCAGGCTGTTTATAGAATCAGAGGAATGCCATCGCACCTTGATTTCATGGTCACTTTATAACTTCCCCTCCTTCTGGCTTAAAAAGAGAACTGTGGACGGCTAAGTCTGCAGAGGGACTACATACTCGTAACCAATCCCCGTGTTCTAAAAGGTGGCTCAGAATGGCAGCCTTTACATATGGTCTACTTCATACTACTGTAATAATAATTATTATTAATATTGCTTGTGAAGCAAAAGTAAAAAATGTGTACAGCTTCTGTGCCTGCCACAAACATGCAAAGACAATCTACTGATCATGGGATGGGAATTCCTAGAAAAGCACTTGAAGAAGACCTTATTTGACATCTTAAAAGGAAGCCATGGAGGGAACATTTGGAGTACCTACCGATATTACTAAGCTAATGCTCATTTCTTTCAGATGTTAGTGTTCCATATATCACTGACTCTTATTTTCACTCAATAGAGCACATCTATTTTGAAGTTATGTTTTTACTGATTGGATGCACAGCATATGTCTTCACTATATGACTGAGTCTCGTTCTAAAAGTAGGAGGTGTGTAACAATAGTGGGTGGGATATGGGAATTTTTTCTTTAAAAAAGTCACACAAAATAATTTTCACATAAAAAAAGACCTGTGTACTCCAGCTGGCATAGGCACAAAAGAAAATGTTTGTATTTGAAATGGAAGATGGGTGTGGTGTTAGTGACTTGGGTGGAATGTGAATGTAGAGTTTTCCCAGGGAACTAGAGATTGAATCTGATCTTGCTTATGCCAGTGTAAATTAGGACTAATTCCACAAAAGTCCACGCAGTTATAGTGTAAAATTGGTCTAAGTGAGATTAGAATGCAGAATAAAGTCCCTACACGCTGAAGGAGAATTTTTTTTGGCAGCAATTTTCCAGATACACATTGTCCTCTTCAAAGTAATAAAACTGTAGCCAGACAAAGAAATACATTGTCCAAAGACTTGATTTTTAAAGTAATTGAATATAATTAAGATAGTAAATTAATTACGTCAGCTCATGCAAAGGAAATTCTTGTATTTACAGCTTAGACATTCCAGAGATAAATAGTACAACAAATCTCCACAGCCTATGTGCACTCATCAAATATAGTATCTCTGTAAAGAAAAACTATGTGACATCAGCCCTACAAATACAGTACCATCAGATAGAAATCACAGCATCTATAAGCCAGTAATGAAATCATAGCATCTATAAATCTGTTTTCTCCAGCACCAGTTTCATTCTGAAAGCTGTGCTGTTTTTGATAGCTGCATTTTTGAGAATGGAGTGCGGGCAAGGGGAGCCACATTAGCACTCAGTGCTTCATGGTTTAGAAAGTTGTAGGGGCAGCAGAATAGCCATGCTTTAATCTCAACAAAATTTCCTTTATATTGAGATTCTGGAGATCCAGCAGGCTGAGCTTATCTCTCGTTCCCTCACGGAATCAAAAGTAAAATCTGGAAGTTAGAGCTAAAATGTGAGTTGAGGAAGAGACCACCATAAATTGCATAGAAAAAAATTAATCACTATTTGTCTTGATGCTGCTTTAGGTCTCTTAGATCTCTGTACATGGCTGACTAAGCATCCCCATACACCATTGAACATTAGAAGAACTGGTTATATTAACAGCTGTTTTATTTTGTCCAAAATGAATGATATTTCAATGCTGTCTTTTTTTAAAATGTGGCGTGCTGTCAAGAGTTTACATTTGAGAAGTATTGAATGTTTGCTTTAAGTGTTTGTACTATGAAGTATCACAAATTGAGTGATTTTATCACTATTTTGATCTAGTTTCATGCACTGGTGAAATGTTTAATCTTTAAAAAATCACCTTCTCTTCTTTATAAAAACTGTACCAAAGTGCATTGGTGGATGGTGATTGGTTATGTTTTTGTGGAAGCATTCAAAGTAGGGATGTTAAATAGCAGTTAGGAAGCTAACTGCGTAGTTGGTGGAATTTCCATCAACTACTCGATTAGTCGATAAGGGTGTTTGCTGTGACTTGGCACAAGCCAGGACAGTTGAGTCCTGGCTCTCGCCCGGTCCTTGATGCTGTGCCCCTGCTTTTTAAATGTAGTCAGAGCCACCATTTTAAAAGCAGAGCTGCAGCTGTCTGGGACCAGGCGGAAGCCGGGACATCTGAGTCCCGGCTCATGCAAGGTCCCAGATGTGTTGACTCTGCTTTTTAAATGTAGCAAGAGCCGCCAGGACCTGCTCAGTCCACCCTCATGCCATTTCCCCTGTTGTACCTCTGTCTCCTCTATCGTCCATGGAGATGGTGCTGGGGATAACCGGCTTTTAAGGCAGCAAGGTGAGGAAAGTGACTAGTTGAGACTAGGATGACTAGTCACGTAGAGTATGTCTACAATACAGCGTTATTTTGAAATACCTTATTTCAAAATAGTTAATTCGAAATAAGTTATTTCAAAATAATGCGTCTACACACAAAATGCATTTTGAAATAGCGTTTTTTTATTTCGAAATAGCGCGTCCACACTGAGTGGACACTGAATTGCATTTAAGGCTGGCCGGAACCAGGTCCAGCAGGGCATCAGGAGTTACTTTGTGTGGCTGCTGCCTGAGGCTATCTGAGGCTTGTGATTAAAGGGACCTACCCTAGACAGCCAGTTCTCAGCTTTCCCTGCTTGCTTGCCTACCTCAATGAGGGACAGGAAAGCATTTTGTCTCTGCGTGCTCTGGTTGCCCTCACTCGGGACACCACAGCACTCGGCAACATGGAGCCAGAGCTGCCCCTGGGCACTCTGGTGCTTCTTGTGGATGCGTTGCTGCGAGCCTGGCTGCACTTTCTGCAGGCTGCCATCTGGGAGGTCCATCGGGGGGCTGTCAGTATCCAGGAGGCCCTGCGGGAGAGCTTCCACCCTGAGGAGCACTAAGAGCCTCCCTGGTCTGCCCCACTGGGGGCTTGTGCCTCATTCCTCCCTCGCATCCTTCCACTTACCCCTCCCTAACCCCCCTTCCTGATGTCAAATAAAATACATGTATTTTCATGAACACAAACTCTCTTTATTTAACAAAACTGTGGGGAGGAACGAAACTCTGGTGAGACTGGGGAAAGGAGGCGGGAGAGGGTAGAAGAGAGGGTGGGAGAGGGCAGGGGGAAACCTGGGAGGAGGTAGCTGGAAGGGGAAGCAAGGGAAGAAGGGGAAGGAAAGCTCAGGGCTCAGCGTTGGGGGGTCTCACCGGACCAACTTGATTTTCATGCAAACCTGCTCCTGGGTTCGCATGTGGCCTTTGGTGGCCAGGCTGGCAGCTATCCTGCCATAGACGGCCACATTCCTCCATCTACTGCGGAGATCATGGATGTTGGGGACATCCCCCCCAAACCTGAATAAGGTCCATGATCTCCACCCTGGAACAGGAAGGCGCCCGCCTTCTCCGGGCCCTGGCAGTCTCCTGGGAGCTGGCAGACTACTCCTGGGGAGCGGTGGAGGGCTGGCTGCCAGGGGCTTGCTGACTCATGTTTTGGGGCCACTGGGTCAGGGGCAGTGACTGCTGGCTCTGGGCTGGCAGGCTTGGAGCTAGCACAGGCACTGTGGCCAAAGTCAACCCCTTTAAGGGCTCTGGGGAGGGGGGAGGGAGAGTGTTCTTGGTTGAGGCTGGAGTGGCCACCAGGGCACCCTGGGAAGCCTGGAGGCCCCCTATTTCGATATAAGTGTCTACACAGCACTTACTTCGAAATAGCTATTTCGAATTTGGCGTTATTCCTCGTGGAATGAGGTTTACCAAATTTGAAATAAGTGCTCTGCTATTTTGAATTAATTTCAAAATAGCGGTTTGGCTGTGTAGACGCTAGTAAAGTTATTTTGAAATAAGGGCTGTTATTTCAAAATAACTTTGCTGTGTAGACATACCCAAACATCCCTCATTCAAATGCCTCCATAGTCTTCAGGGCGAAGAAGAGAGTGTGTAATCTCTGCTTGTCATAATTCTTAATTTAATTCCAGGGATCAACAATGCACAGCTCACACTTCAGGCTGATAGGAAGCATTTAATTTTTACAGATTTAGCATATGGATCATAAATTTCATAATTATGGCTCGGGTGCTGTTCCTTCTTCTACTGCTAGGTCATACAGCAAGCATTAGGTTGCTGTTATTATTTACCTGGTGACTGTAGTTCTTGTATTACATTTCTTTATGGTACATAACACTATTTCTCTTTGTGCTATATGCATTTGATGCAAATCAGTAAGAGCAAATGGATGCAAGGAAGTGCATGTTCAGCTTCTGTTCTATGAACTGTATAGGAGTTGTACTGCTATGTTTAGTTTTATGCTAAGATGGTATTTGGAGTGCTGGAGTACAAGTAATAGTAAAATAGAACGCGAAGGATATAATGTACAACATTTCATCACATACAGAGGCTACCAAGGAAGTGTGAAGGGATAATAATGTACATGAGAATCAGATTCTTAACTCTTTCAGTGAAAGCTTCCATTATGCAAAAGCTGATATAGTAGAAGATAAGTACTGGGGGATCAACCAGTATTAGTTCAAACTGGATCAACAGAAAACTTGTATCAGGGACCAAATTCTGCTTTGTCATGCAGTGTATACCTGAAGTAACTACAGTAAAATAGTTACAACAGCGTACGTTAGAGCAGATTCTTGGCCCCCTATTTTATTTAATCATTACCGTTGAAAATTCTTCCCCTAAAAGTCATTTTTCTAAGGATGCCATTGTAAAGTCAAATTCTGGCTAGCTGGCAATTTCCAGAGATAGTACAGCTATAATGTCAATTACACCAAAGCAGAGTACCCTTAGAAAACCCCTTCATGTTGTTTGCCTACAAACTATGAAATTTTTTTTTAACAATATGTACCTCCTGATATACATGTAGTAGCAGGAGCTAATGCAGGGCTTGTTATTCATTAACCTTTATTTCTATGCATGCTTATAGACAACTAGTGAAAAGAATAAAGAGATGCATAATTACATTTACCAGTTCTCTTGGTGCTGCAATTTTATGGCTCTTTTGGGAATGAAGATTGAAGGGGCTGCTGTTTTATATAATGAAGATTCTAGTAATTTCCAACAACTGAACATGTAATTAGTCACCTGAGAGAAAAATAGATATTTACTTATGTCCATATTTGTTTTGTATTACATCTGTAATTATTTCAACTCAACACAAAAATACATCTTTCAATTTTGAATTTCACAGTTTGACTTTTTAAAAAAATTGTTAAAATATGTAATTGTATGCTGTCCCCAGAGAACATTCATAATTGAATTATAGCGTCTTGTTTCTGATCCAAGCTGTGAAACACTCAGCTTCATGTGCAGTTCTTTAACTGCCAAACACTCAAATGGAATAAGGGCAACAAGCTGGAATAAAAGTGACTTAGTAAGTACTTTCTGGGAATAATTATAATTACACTTTCAAGAAACAATTGTTTCTATATTTTAAAAAAATAACATTGGGTTCTTTAATTCCCCAGATAGAGGGGGGAAACATCCCTGTTGGAGTTGCTAGACAATTTTTTGTTTGCGATTCATAATCTGGAAGCTGTGCTATATGTGAGAAACTGAGAGATGTTAGCTCCCATTGATTCCAGTGGTATCTGATGGCACTCAACATCTTGCTGTTGGGAGTGTTAGATGAATTATACCAACGTGAGCACCTTTAGCAAACTAGAACAGAGATGTGTTTTAAATGTTTTCTTAGTAAAATGAGTGTTCTGCTGAATAACAAAACTAGTATGACAGCATGAAAAAAGATCTCTTCTCAGGAGTATTCATATAACTTAATTGGCCAGATACATTTTGCTCATTCAAATTTAGCCCGAGAGACTAACCCCCGAGAAATTTCAGCCTCCTCTCCCCCAATTTCATAAGAATTATAATTAGTGGTGATTAGTGTTTTCCCCAGGATTTGAAATTAGGGAGTGTGTTCAAATATATGAAGGGAGGGAGGTTTGATGAGAGGTGATACTTTGAGGGTGAATGTGGGCTATATGGCACCATAGTAAAAACTGAAAAATATTTAACACCCATTTTATTACGTTTAACTCATATTTTAAAATCAGCACAGAATTAAAGTTGTCTACTTGAGCCTACTGTGAAACACTATGTCTACATACTTCTTAGTTTCTTGTAATTTTGCACAACTCTTTTGTGTTTTCTTGTGTAGCTGTTGTGACTGAGAGTAGCAAGAGATGAATTCTTACTTATTTCATCCTAGGAAACATAGCAAAGAGTCAAACCAGTAGTGATGATAAAGAAGAAATTGAAGTTAAATCTTCATTTGTTCTCTGTATGAAATTCTACTCTCTATTCAAAATTTTCTGTTCTGTGCTGATCACAGTCCCGTTGCTGGTGCCATCTCAGTCTACTTAACTGTAGATGTTTTATAAGACAGCCATCTGTAAAAGCTATGTGGAGTTTGAGTAGAATCCAGAAATCGCTATTGTAGATTTGCAAGAATCAAGTCTGTGTACTTTTTCAGCTGGCTTAACAAATGCTTCTTGTGCTTTTCACGTAAGGAGTCAATTAGTCAAGTTCTGGACTGAAGTCTTTGCTTCTTCCACTACATTTTCAATGGATATCCCTGATTGGTCCAAGGGTAGCATCTGTTGCTGGAAAAACATCTACTACTGCTGAAGCAGATGCCTATATGGCATTGTTTAATAACCTCAGTGGTTTCAACACTAAACTTGAAAGAGAAAGAATGGCAACAGTCTTCTCTAAGTAGTCGATTACTTAGATCTGGCCTATCTCAGTAAATATTTTCCAAAGTCAGTAATAATGATTACAGCAATTTTAAGACAACAGCCAAGAATGGTTTGTTGGAATCCAGTAGGTTTTCCCAGGTTGGACTAAATTGAACTTAATTACCAGTGTATCTTCTATTTGTTTCCAAGTTCACCCGTTTTGGACTCTTAGTCTACACTACAACACTATTTTGAAATAACTAGCGTTATTCCAAAATAACTTAGTCTGTATCTACACAGCAGGCAGGTATTTCGGAAAGGTGTCAAAATACTGACAAGCTGGAGGACTTTTTATTCCAAGTCCAGTAACTCTCATTGTATGAGGAATAAAGGAAGTCAGAGGAAGAGCGCTCTATTTCGAAATAAGTGCTGTGTAGACGCTCCCTATTTTGAAATAAGCTATTTTGAAATAAGCTACGCAATTGACATATCTCAATTTGCGTAGCTTATTTCGAGTTAAGCCCTGCTGTGTAGACACACCCTTACTGAATAAAAGAGTATAACAAAGACCCTCCCCTCCTCTTTCTTCAGTAGGGTCTGGCATCCAACCTCTCTTCTTAGGGAGTGCCGTTCAGTTAAGGGTGATCAACACTTCATTTGTAATGAAAGATGCTAGGGCTCAAGCAGGTTTGTTACTTTCATAATTGAGGCAGCAATCCCAGAGGTCCCAGGGCTATGAGCTGCCAAGCCTAGAGCTACTGGGGCTCAGTCCTGGCAAGCCTCAGCACAAATTAAACACTGAGGGAGAATTCCTTATTCGGGCAGGCTAAGCACAGTTCTACTACTGTTCACTTATACAATACAGATAATGATAGGTCTACAATCTGAGGAACTGTCCCGGATTGAAGTGTCATTAGAGGAGCTTTTGGAACAAATAGAAAAACTTAATGTTAACAAATCACCGGGACCAGATGGCATTCATCCAAGGGTTCTAAAAGAACTCAGATGGGAAATTGCTGAACTATTATCTGTGGTTTGTAACCTATCCTTTAAATTGGCTTCAGTACCTGATGACTGGAAGGTAGCCAACGTGACACCAATATTTAAAAAGGGCTCTAGAGGCGATCCTGGCAATTATAGACCGGTAAGTCTAACTTCAGTACCGGGCAAATTAGTCGAAACAATAGTAAAGAATAAAATTGTGAGGCACGTAAAAGAACATAATTTGTTGGACAAAAGTCAACATGGTTTCTGTAAAGAAATCATGTCTTACTAATCTATTAGAGTTCTTTGAAGGGATTAACAAACATGCAGACAAGGGGATCAGTAGATATAGTATACTTAGATTTTCAGAAAGCCTTTGACAAGGTCCCTCACCAAAGGCTCTTGTGTAAATTACATTGCCATGGGATAAGAGGGAAGGTCCTTTCTTGGACTGAGAACTGGTTAAAAGACAGGAAACAAATGGTAGGAATAAATGGTAAATTTTCAGAATGGAGAGGGGTAACTAGTGGTGTCCCCCAAGGGTCAGTTCTGGGACCAATCCTTTTCAACTTATTCATAAATGATCTGGAGAAAAGGGGTAAGCAGTGAGGTGGTAAAGTTTGTGGATGATACCAAACTGTTTAGGATAGTCAAGACAGAAGCAGACTGTGAGGGACTCCAAAAAGATCTCACCAAACTGAGTGATTGGGCAACAAAATGGCAAATGAAATTTAATGCGGATAAGTGTAAAGTAATGCACATTGGGAAAAATAACCCCAACTATACGTACAGTATGATGGGGGCTAATTTGGCTATGACAGATCAGGAAAGAGATCTTGGAGTTATCGTGGATAGTTCTCTGAAAACTTTTACACAGTGTGCAGCGGCGGTCAAAAAGGCAAATAGGATGCTAGGAATTATTAAGAAAGGGATAGAAAATAAGACCCAGAATATCTTACTGCCCCTGTATAAAACTATGGTACACCCACATCTTGAATACTGTGTACAGATGTGGTCTCCTCACCTCAAAAAGATATTTTGGCCTTGGAAAGGGTTCAGAAAGGGCAACTAAAATGATTAGGGGTTTGGAACGGGTCCCATATGAAGAGAGGTTAAGCGACTGGGACTTTTCAGTTTAGAAAAGAGGAGACTGAGGGGGGATATGATAGAGGTATATAAAATCATGAGTGGTGTGGAGAAGGCGGATAAAGAAAAGTTATTTATTAGTTCCCATAATAGAAGAACTAGAGGACACCAAATGAAGTTAATGGGTAGCAGGTTTAAAACTAATAAAAGAAAGTTCTTCTTCACACAGCGTGTAGTCAACCTGTGGAACTCCTTGCCAGAGGAGGCTGTGAAGGCTAGGACTATAACAGAGTTTAAAGAGAAGCTAGATAATTTCATGGAGGTTAGGTCCAGAAAAGGCTATTAGCCAGGGGATAGAAATGGTGTCCCTGGCCTCTGTTTGTCAGAGGCTGGAGAAGGATGGCAGGAGACAAATCGCTTGATCATTGTTTTCAGTCCACCCTCTGGGGCACCTGGTGCTGGCCACTGTCGGCAGACAGGCTACTGGGCTAGATGGACCTTTGGTCTGACCCAGTACGGCCGTTCTTATGTTATGTACATGTTTGCTGTTTTAAGGGTTAAACTACCTCTGTACTTTTAATTAACTTTATCTTCAATGGGCAAAATTAATTTCTGCAGGGGAATGTAACTACCATGAGCAAAAAACCAAAAACATCTCTGATGCAATGTTCTCACTAATTTTTTCCATCCATATGCAGAATACATTTTGTTATGTGCACAGAGGCATACACTGCCATTAGTAACACACACTGCTAGCTGTGGGAGGCTGCTAATCAGCTGGGTGGCATTTTAATCTCTCCCGCGCATCCGCGCAAGCACTTAATTTACAGGGAACGCTGCTCTGATGTAGGGATGTAGGCGACTAATCAACTATCTGATAAGCAAAAGCTTATTGGATAGTCAACACTCTAGTTGACTAGTCGCTTCCCCCCCTTGCTGCCTTTATCATAAAGAGGCAGCAAGGGGGGGAGAAGAGAGGGTGCTGGGGGGAGCCGGTTTAAAAGCCAGTTCCCTCCAGCTCCAGGTCCGTGGGAGGGCGCCGCTGCGGCGTTCCAACTTTGAAATGTACGAGAGTCCCCGCTGGGGCCCTTGTACATTTCAAAGATTGAAATGCTGCATGGAGCCCGGGGTTAGCGGGGGACTCAGAGTCCTCCACTGGTCCCAGCCTCCAAGTGACGCTTCCTCTTTGAAATATACAAGAGCCACCCAGCTGGGGCTCTTGTACATTTCAAAGTGGAAGTGCCCGCATGGAGCCTGGGGCCAGTGGGGGACTACCCGCAGGCCCCGGACTCCACACGGCCCTACAACTTTGAAATGTACAAGAATATAAGAGTACATTGTACATTGTGCATTTCAAAGAAGAAGCACTGCTTGGAGCCTGGGGCCAGTGTGGGACTCTGAGTCCACTGCTGACCTCAGGCTGCACATGGCATTTCAATCTTTGTACATTTCAAAGCAGAAGCACCCTCATGGAGCCCGGGGTTACATGGGGACTCTCCGCTGGTCCCAGGTTCCACGCAGCATTTCAATCTTTGAAATGCACAAATGTACATTTCAAAGGTGGAATCCCACACTAGTCCTTATCGACTAATCGAATAGTCAATGGAAATCCCATCGACTATTCAATTAGTTAATTAATCGAAATGTAACATCCCTACTCTGATGTAGCTGAAAATCAAATATCAACTTAGGCCACATCTGCAATAGCACTTTACAGCACTGTAACTTTTGGCTCGGGGTGTGAAAGAGTACCTTCCCTCTCCCACCCCTTGAGTGCAACAAGTTACAGCTCTGTAAAGCGCCAATGTGAACCACGCTACAGCGCTCCCAGCACTGTTAGCTACTCCCTTCACAAAGGTGCTTTACATAGAGTGCTGAGAGACCTCTCTCCCAGCACTCATGCCATGGCCACACTTTCAGTTTAAAATGCTACCACAACTTTGACATGGACATGAACATTAGGAGATAAATTTATTTATTGTTTGTAGCATGCTGGGCACTGTGCTCAAAGCTTTAGTGTGCATACAGCTACTTTTATTTTAATTTTGGATTGCAGAAGGTGGAAGAGCAACAAAACTGATCTAAGGCTTGGCTCTACAGAGAGACTTAAGCATTGACATGCAGAGCAAAACTTAAGTGCGGAGGAAATTTCAGTGCCTACTGGGTTAGGCAGCAACCAAGCAATGGGCTTAAATTTGGGACTTAGGTACCTAAAACCTTTTGTAGGTCAGGACCTATGTGCTTAGTTCAGTTAAAATGTGAATGGATGGCTGAATAAGAGCTCTGGGTAATTGTGATAGCATCTCTCTCTCACCAACAGAAGGTGGTCAAACAAAAGATATTAACACATCAATTTTGTCTTTCTAGCTTTCCATTCTAAGCCTTAATTTGATACTGCAAAGCCCTCACTAACTTTGACAAATCAAATTCCATCCATCTAAAATGCATCATATGTGGTCTTTTGAGGGATTTTTTAAATCTGAGAGTAAGTACTTAATAAATGCAAAAGTCTGTGTTATAAACATTTTTCACTTTTTCAAGAAAAACTCCAAACTGGATTTATTTGTAGTCCCAGATCACAGCTTCATAAAATCATAGAAAGATAGGCCTGGGAGGGACCTCAGGAGGTCATTTAGTCCATCCCCTCATCTCCATGCCAGGGCAGAATTAAATATAGTTGTTTATCTAGCCTGTTTTTAAAAACTCCAATGATGGGAATTCCATAACCTGTGTTAGGAAGGCCTGCATTGTATATGTTTTCCCTATGAAAAATCAGTGAATTTTTGTGAATTCTGAAAAGTTCCTTGTTAAGATTTAGCAATGCATGAATGAAAACCAGCTGCCTGGAATCAAGCAGCTTAGGCAGCTGAGGCATTTCTTGTCAGCATGAGTTGGGTATCTGCTTCATTCCACACAAAACAATGGGAGGGGAGAGGATGCAATGTTGCATTCCAGTGGTTAGCACACTCACCTAGGAGAAGGCAGATCCAGTTCCTCTGCTTCAATAACTCTCATTACTTATCTACAGTGGAACAGTTTCTACAGGTGAGACTAAGGGTACCCTGGCATGAGAATATCCTATAGCTCAGTGGTTAAAGCACTCTCCTGAGATGTGTGGGAGACCCTTGCTTGCAGCCCCACCAAGGGGGGGGAGGAGGGCAAAGGGGTTAGTTGCTCTAGGGCCTGGTGATTCAAAAGAGCCCAGAGCTCTGGCCACAGCCCCTCCTACAATAGCGGCAGCTGGAGCTCCGAGCCTTTAAGTCACCATCAGAGTGCCATATGGCACACTCCAGGAGGCTCTCAGGGCTTGCTTGGAGATGGGAGGTCCAGTGTGGAGTGCTCCTGGTGGAACTGAAGGCTGGCTGCTTCAGCCCTGCCCTTCTGCCTAAGGCCCTGTCCATTCTGGGAGCCATCTTGCCCAGGAACACAGCAAGTCTGTCAGCCCTCCTGCCTGGATCCTCTTTTCCAGCAGAAAGATAGATATTGAATCTTGTTCTCCCACATCTGAGGCAAGTGCTCCAATCTCTGGGAGAGACATATTAACTCCTCCTCCGGCAGCCAAATTTTGAGTAAAACCTGATCCAGTAAGCAGCCTCTGAGTAGTCCGAACAGATTAGGTCTTGCTTGTTACCTAGGTGTTTGGCAACCTATCTTCTCTCAAGCTTCAGGGGGTAGCCGAGTTAGTCTGTTACAGAAAAAAACTACAAATGGTCTGGTAGCACTTTATAGACTAACAAAACATGTAGATGGTATCATGAGCTTTTTTTAACTCTGGTCATCTGAAGAAGTGGGTTGTGCCCACAAAAGCTCATGATAACATCTACAGATTTTGTTAGTCTATAAAGTGCTACCAGACCATTTGTTGTTTTTATCTTCTCCCAGTTCATGAATTGTTCTGTGGCTTAGGCAATAGGCAGCTGGAAAACTAAAGTAATGCAACACTGAGCATGCTTAAAGACAGAAACATAGGCACCCAGGGAATTATTACCCTGAAAATTAAGTCACCAAGTGATTTTTGGTGCCTACAGGGGTCAGCAGGAGTTTGTAAATAATAGAGGAGCCAAAATTGGGATCTGTGAGCTTAAGTGTCTTTTTGGATCTGGGCCCTAGATCCTAATGACATCACCAGTTCCCTAAGACATCCTGGAATCACCCACATGTCAAGTAGCTAATCAGAATGATTTTTTGTTAGTTTATAGACTAAAAAGCAAAATTTTATTTGATTTATCTTTAACCCACTATTATAAAAGTGACATTTATTCTACAAGATAAGAAAATAACTCTTTTTTGTTACATATAACTAACCTGAGATCTTTCATTCCTTTGCAGGCCAGAACAAAAATTTCGAATCCTTATAATTTTTAATCTAAACCAAAGAAGCTTTATTAAAAACTTACTCTTTAGGAAGGGTAGATTTAACTTTGCATACAGAATTTAACTTGCTTTCTTGTTCACAGAATAATGTGTTCCTTCATTCAAGGAAATTAAGGTCTAGAAAAGATTTCAAGAATAAAGTCCCTATCGGGCAGCAAATATTCACTGCCTTCCCAAACTTCTAAACCCCAGAGGACCTAAGGCCCTGGCTCAGTGGGAGTTGAATAGGCATATGGATCTAATTAGAGATCTATGGGGAGTCCAGTTTAAACAGAAACACCTCCAGATTTGCAAGTGATGGATGTAGGTGGGAGGTAGAGTGCTCCTGAACTATATATCTATGTGGTGTACAACCACTTCAAACCTCCCTCTTCCCACTTGTAGCAGTGAGTCAAGTGAATTTCCGCATAATCAAAGTCTATCTTTGATCTGTGCTTGCTGGTGCAGTTTATTTTAGGTGGAGAGTCAGGAAGAATTTTGGTTCCTGAGGCCAGTCAATGGCCTCTGATGACTCATCATACAAAAGGAAGAGGAGGCTTTGATAAACAGCTTTCCCTTGCTATCTTCTGAATGGTCCTGACACCCATTATGGCACAATATTGTGATAAACATCATCCAGTTTGCACAGTCCTACTCTATGCAAGGAATCAAACCAATTAACTAAATATGTACAATGGTAGGTACCCCTAATACCTGTTGTTAGAGCCATTCACGAGCCCTGCTGCTCACCAAATTGTATTTTCTCCTGGAATGAAAAGGAGAGGTCTTATTCTGTAATCCCAGAGCATGAGGAGGGATTTTTAGCAGGCAGTTTAGTCTTCCTGTAAAATGAAACCAATAGTCTCATAAATTTAGCTGCCTGATTTTTTGCCTTCTTGGCAGAATCATAGTGAAATAATCAAAACCTTTTATTCTTACAACAAAGTCTCTACTTTGTAGAAAGAGCTGGATGGAAGTTTTGTTTTATCTAGGTTAGCTTGTAAATTCTTCTTACACTTCATTTTTATTACTTGCCTCCTAACGTTATAATGAAAATAAGGAAATCTGCTATTATTATTAAAGACACTGATAAATTTGGATAGAGTGAAGTATAAATGTTGTTCCTGGTACTGTAAAAATGGCCACCACATTCAGCTACTTAAAAAAAAAACCCAAAAAACCAGAAGCCATTGATTGCATTTCACGTTCTGGATTAGTTCAGACCAGAGTGAGAAATGAAATTGGAATAAAATTGTATAAGATAAGATGTGTTCTGGGTGATTCCATGGAAGCACATCTACAGTGAGCACATGCAATTTAATTACACTTCTTCATATCAGGGAGCTAACTGGTTAGAACAATGAAGATCCAGCATTCCCAAACTGGCTTTACAGTATTGATTACACAAGATACTTTTAGGCAGACTTTTGCCTTCTCCTAAAAGAGCTCATACCAGGCATTTGTTATACTGTAACAAACAGCAAGAGAAATTGGACAGACTGAGAATTCTGTGGAAGGAAAAGGCATTATGATGATTTTCACATTTTTTTCTGGCAGTTGGATGGACGAAGTTATTTCTTTAACTAGTTTTTATCTTGTTCTTGTACAAGCATCCATCTCTACAGTATTCGCATATCTCCCAACCATGTGTATGTTTTTAAAATAGACCATAATTTTCCTTTCTTCTTTCCAACTAAGTAGGAGTAAAATACTTGAACAGAGTTAAGGTTAAATGTTTGAGTGGGTGTATAATATGTATAAGGTCTTTAGTTCTGAACATGAATCTGCTATTAATCTTCTTGTGGGAATTAGTACCATAGTATAGACTCAGTGAAAGTTTTGTTTGCTCTACTCCAGAGTCCCAACTAAGGGCTAGTCTACACTAATACTGTAAGTCGATCTAGGTCAGACTACTTCAGTTACATAAGTAGACAATGGTGTCTACACTGTGCTATGTTGATGGGAGACAGTCTTGCATTGAAATAGCATGTCTTCACCAAACCTGCTAAATCAACACTGCTGCATCAATTGCAGCTGTGCTGGTTTAGCAGGTAATGTAGACAAGGCCTTGTTGATCAAGTTTCTTTATTACAGTGCAACATAGTCGTGATTCACAGTCATCAAAGGAAAGAAGGTCTTTCAGTTAATTGGGGCAGTTCCATAGAAGGCTTGGTAGTGTGGGCACTTTGTTTATAAATTTGACATAAGGGGGGTTATTTCAAAATAACGCCATAGTGTAGACCAGGGCCTAGTGCAATGATCAATTTAGAACGCAGCAAATGCATAGGTCATGGTGGCTAAATCTGAATCTGGTAATACAATGCATTTGCAAATAGAAGTGAGCCCTGACCAGTTGTAGATGGACATGGACCTTTCTGGGGGACCAGTAGCAATGAAAAATCCAATGGCAACCAAAGAATGTGGCCCAGCAAAACTGAGAGTGGGGGGCCATTGATAATAGAAGGTGTGATGGAAAAAGTGACTTTCAAAGTACATTCCTTGCTCACCGGTATCACTTCCAAATTGCCTGTTATCTTTAGTTAGCTGGTCTCAATCCTTTGACAAAGCCAGGAGATGGTGGTGTTTATATTTGAAGTCAGAGATACGTTGTCTGCTTACCCCTTGCTCTTTAGCCCATGTTTTCTGAACTTTCCCAACAGCTACATTTAGCTGCTGAGTAACAGTAATTGATTTCTTGCATTGTTTTCCTCTTGGCCTCAGTGTTTTCAAGCTCAGATAAGTTGTAACACACAGCATTTCAGCAGTTTATCTATTTTTGCTGTGGAAAACATTAGCAAATAAGCATCTGTTCACATTGTGTGGAGATATGGCCTATTGATTATCAGCTATAGTTACTCTATTTCTAAATATTTTCAGTAAAGATGCAGACAAAGATAGAGCCTGAGGTGTTTAATGCCTCTTGATACTCCCTCCACCTGGAGACTAAATATTTTAAAAACAGTTTTTGTTCTGAGCCAAACAAAATCCATTTATGTAAGATTCCGCAAAACTTTAATTGTTTTGCCTAGACCATTTATGTTAAAACAGCAGGCAGTTAGTTTTCTTTTGCCTTGGCCAAATTCCAAGGTGATGATTTTTTTTGTTAAAATGGGTCTATTTTCCTAGCTAGTCAGGCAGAGTTTGGCAAAGCATCCTTACTTTCACCATAAAACAGCAGAAATAATGTGTTTTTTTTTAAATTATATTTCTGGTGATCAATCACAACTTTTTTAAAGTGCCTCGGATTATACAGGAAATCTATATAATTTGTTCTGATACTAAAAATCTGACAATATTTTAACAAACAGAAGTGGCTCACTTATTCCTCTATAAGCACATTCCCAGCAATTTCCTTTGAAAAGTGGAAGCAAAATAAATAAATAAATAGATTAAATAAATAAATACACTTTTAACATTTAAGTACCTGTGGATATTTTTGTTAGTGAGTTACAAAGAACTGAGTAAGGGCATGTCCATCTGCATCCTGGGAGCAGCCTACGCCTTGCTCCTCTGGCTTATGAAGCCCTATATGCACAGCCTGGACCCCACCAAGGAGCACTTCAATGCCAGGCTGAGCAGGAACCGCATGCTCATGGAGTATGTGTTCGTTTAAAGGGGCAGTTCTGGAGTCTCCTCACCTGTCTGGACCTCAGCGAGTGCAACATCCCCCTCGTGGTGGTGACCTGCTGTGCACTCCACAACCTATGTGAGAGCAAGGGGGAGACTTTCCTGCCAGGGTTGGGGACAAAGGCTGAACAGCTGTCCAGGGCATATGAGCAGTCCACCAGTGCCATTCAGAGTGTATGTCAAGGGGCTGTTCTCATGAGGGAGATCTTGAAGGAGAGTTTCATCCAAGACCAGCTGTGAGACTCTCCCACATGCCTCTCCACAAGGGGACCCTGAATTCCCTTTGTGTGACTTTCCTCCCCAACCCCTCCATTCCCCTGTCCTCCCTTCTCTCCCTCCCCTGAAGAGCAAATAAAAAAGCTTGTTTATTGGAGGGGATGTACAACTGGGGAGGGACTGGAGAATGAGCCTGGAAAGGAGGAGTGAGAGGGAGGAGGGGGGGCTCAGGGATGGAGCTGGTGCCTGCCTTGGGTTGTTCAGGAGGTTTCGGCTGCCTGAGAGGTCCCACTGCCCAGTGTTCTGGGGCCCCAACAGCCTCTGGAGGAGAAGCCATGGGGGTGGGGAGGTGTCTGGTGGCCTGCTCCATGCACAAGACCATGGCTTCATCACCGAGGTGAGGGAGGAGCACATGGCCTTGTGCTGGTATGATCGTGCCAGGAGGCCTTCCGCTGCTCCTGGTCAATGGCCCATGCCTGTCACTCCTCTTCGAGTCCCTAGATGAGGGACTGCAGGCAGTCCATCTGCTCCCTCATTAGGTCCTCCCAGTTCACTTCCTCCTGCTGATCCTGTGCAGATGGCATGGGAGCTGGGGGGACATGCTACACTCGCAGCTGGTCCAGCTGTGAAGAAAAGTAACTAGGGCAGTCATCCCAGGAGACACTGTGTATGAAGCCCAGCCCTAATCCCTGAGCTGACACCTAAAGTCTCAGTTCAGACAATGAAGATGTGCTTTGAGCAAGGCCATATGTTGTCTAGACAGTGGGCACTTTCCAGCAGGGAGACAGATGTCTCAGGGGAGTATCACAACACCCATGTCCTGGGGACAAGCAGGCATAGGAACGTACTGGCCAGGCCAGGAGCGTGCTGGCGGGAGGGAGGGACAGAGTGGCTCAGCATCCTACGGTGTTCTGCTCATGCTGGGTCTGGTACTGCAGACATTCCAGAGAGAGAGAGAACTTCTATCCCTGCCCACTGGACGAGGGGGGGAGTGTTGGAGAGGTGTATGTGAGCGGCAGAGGTCACTTTCCATAGAGAGTGCTACGGGGTTTCCCTCGTCTTCCTCCACCCAGCAGGTTCTCATGCACAGGATCAGTCTCCTCTGCATCACCACACTTGACCGCGAGCGGATGCTGCCTGAGTGTGGGCATGAGCCTGTGCCATGTGCGGCACTGCTGTATGGTTCCATGACCACAGGCTCCTTAGTGGTGGCTTGTCATGGGAAGTTGCCCCACCGCAGAGGCTGGAGTAAAGCAGGCCTCTCCAGGAACCTTCTGAGAAAGATCGAGGGGTTCCTGTATGAGAGTGTCAGGGGGCTGAATGCTCTGGACTGGCGCTCCATGTGTACCCACCTGCTCAGGCTGTTGTATGACCCCAGGCCGAGCTAGGAGTGCACAGCCCCTCATAGCCTAGTCCCTACCCCTGCGTGTAGATAGGGAAAATTATAGAACTTACCTGTAGTGCCTTCCCCGGGATCATCCGAGGTCTGAGAGACAACCTGGGAGTGGGGGACTAGGCTGAGGATCAGTGCCTGGCTGGCAGATATGGTGTCCTAGCTGGCCTGCTCCTCCTCTTTCTCCTCCTCCTCCTTCTCATCTGCAACCGTGCCCTTGTGGAGTCTGATGCTTGGCGTATCCTGGCTGGACTTGATGATGACAGGGAGGAGGTAACCACTACCCCCCCTCCCAGGATGGCATCCAGCTGCTTGTAGTAGCTGCATGTGTGCAGTGCTGCCCCAGACCCTCCACTCTGCTTCCTGGTCTTGTCATAGGCCTGCTCCTTAATCTTCATCAGGACCTGTTCCAGGGTCTAGGTGTGGCCTTTGTCTGCCAGGCTGGTGGTGATCTGGCCATAGACATCTGCATTTTGCTTTCTGGTGCGGACATCACGGAGGTTGGTCTTCTCCCCCGGGAGGTCCAGGATCTCAGCACGAGTCCAGGCTGGAGTTCTCTTGCGTCCATGGCCAATGGCAGCCAAGGGAGCAGCCGGTGTGCTAATAGACATAGGAGGGTCTGAGGGAGCGTTGGGGTCTGGCATGGCTCCTGGGATGATGCTCTATGGCATGAGGCTGGCAAAGCTCTCCACATGGTACAAGCCCTTCTCCTGTTGCCTGTAGTTTTGAGCTCTGCAGGAAAAGGGGAACAGTGGAAATGACAGATGTAGCCAGAGCGGTCACAAGTGCACCTGTGAGAGACCTCTGGAGGCAAATTACTTTGAATTAGCCACATTGGATCATCCATACTAATGCTATTTTGAAATTACAATTTCAAAATAAGTGTTATTCTCTGAGGAAAGCAGGAGTACAGATTTTGAAATAACCAGCCTGTTATTTTGAAATAACGGGCTTGGTAGTGTGGACACTCTGCTTATTATTTTGAAATAAGGGGTGTTATTTTGAAATTGCTCCCTAGTGTAGACCAGGGTTAAGAAGCATTCTATGATTTGTTGGCAAAAAAAATCTGATTAAAAATAGCTGTTTAAAATAGGCAAACATAGCATACATAATGAGCTCAGCTAGAGATTGGGTTTGGGCCCAAGTGTCTGTCAGAACCACCAAGTATTTTCTCATCAACGGGGTGTACCACTGCTGAAGCATGGGCAAAACAAACATTAAGGAGAGAGAAATGTTGTATGTTAAATGTTCTGGAAACTGGTGAGGAAAATATCATGGTGTATAGAGCTGTTCATGAAACATCCTTCTTGGACGTTTTATATGTTTACATATTGGGTGAAAGTATGGTATCATGTGTACATATGGTCTAAATTTCTGGGTGGATTTTTGTTTTGGTTTTGTTGGGGAATTTTTTCCTGCAGAAGAAGTCACTTCTTATGCTGTGGTATGTTAACAGGGTTTGACAGAAATATTTCCAAATGAAAACATTATTTCCTTCATCATGCTCATTAGTGCTAGCTCTTGACAAGCATGTTTGCTAATTGATTGGTTATGTTAGAGCTGCAGAGCTAGTTTCAGAAATGGTTAGCCTTGATTGTGGCAGCACACGAATCTTCACCCATGTGAAAAACCTGTTTATATTTACATGCAATTATGTTTGCACATGTTTGGGCTTGATCCCTTTATATTCCTGAATAAGGACCTGTCTTTCTCTTCTATATATAAAATGATGTGTGATGACAAGATTGAGATAGACCAGTGACAGTAAGACTTTATGGCCAAGGAGATTGGTGATTGAATATATTTGCTTTCATCTCTTAGCTACAGGTTTAAATCCAGCTGAGGCCAAGCATGGCTTAACTCAGTGTTACCAGTAAGCAGTCCAATGTTTAAAATTAATTCAATTCAAGTTGAGAGAGGTTCAGAACACATAAACCATCACTACAGATGAAAATAATTAACACACACCATGGTGGCCTCAACAAAGAGGCCATAGATTGAATGGGCATGGAGACTGCATTACATTTTTTAAATGTCTTTTGTATCCTTATCCCTAGAGAGTTTATCTTTTCTGGAACAGAATTAAACTGCATTCGTTGTCAAGAATCTGGCACCTCTGCTGCCCAGCTTTGCCAGTTTTATAACTGAATAGAGAGTTTCATCTTTAGAAATAGTATTAATCTAAGAACAAAGTAAAGTTTAAGAAAAGTTTGGGAAATATTAACCTACATAAATTACTGCCCTGGATGACATTCATTCTAAGGTACTGGAGAAATTAACTGGAGAAATTAACTAATGCAATCATTAACTATTTCTGAAAAAATACAGCCAGTTGGGGGAAAGTTGCAGGATGTGCTGGCCCTTTAAAGGGTTGGGATTCAGCTTAGCCTATGACAGATACAGCTCACCTCCCAGGATAGAGGGGATGGACACAAAGATCATCTAGACCTACTGAGAGATATAAGGGCAGACTATAGTCATTCAGGGTATGTCTACACTAGCTCGTTAGTTCGAGCTAGGTAGGCAAATGAGGGCAACCGGAGTTGCAAATGAAGCCCGGGATTTAAATATCCCGGGTTTCATTTGCATGTTCCCGAGCGCCGCCATTTTTAAATCCCCCTTAATCCGAACTAACTGCCCGCGGCTAGACGCGGCAGTTAAACGTTAATTCGAACTAACTCCTTAGTTCGAATTAACTGTTTCTCCTCGTGGAATGAATTGATTAGAATGGAGGAGGACTAGAAGCTGTGTTTAGATAAGGGCTAAAAATTGGTGAGGAAGGCTCTTGTGTCTGACTAGAATATAGGTGAGAGTTGTGTTGTGTTTCTTTCTAATTAATTCCGGAAGGAGCGAACTTTTGTGACTTCTAAGAAGCTATAGCAACCTAAATGTGGAAGCTAGTGGCTGACTAACTGAGAAGAGAAACAGATAACACACAAAGAAAAACTGAGACAATGGACAAGTCTGCAGCTGGACTGGAAAATTGCCTGCCATAGGGAGATACCAAGAAATTGCAGAAATGGAAATATAACACTAATTTTTTTTAAAGCAGTCCATTTCCCCGGCTTTTTGGTCAAAAATATTTTGATGGGAATTTTCTGTTTTGCTGGTGATGATGGAAAGAGCTCAGGTTGACTTCAAACTGTAAGTTAGGGAAAAATACCTAAAATTCTATGAGAAGCACTTACAGAGATTCCTATAACAAATAGAAGAAAGAATAGGAGAATTTGTGTGCATAACCACAAAATATAGCAACAAGTACAAAATTGTGTGTGCAACTTTATTTCTTGATCTTTATTGGAGTCCAAAAGTGAAAGCTCTGACATATCAGATAAAAACATTTGGAGATATAATACAAAAATGCATGTTTAAGATGTACATCTAGTATTAAGAACTAATATTTCATAAAACTGAGAAGGAGATAAAGATTGATAGTACAGAAGTGAAAGCACACAGCACTGAGGGTATGTCTACACTTGCCCCCCTAGTTCGGACTAGAGAGGCAAATGAAGCATACCGAAGTTGCTAATGAAGCGCGGGATTTAAATATCCCGCGCTTGATTAGCATATTCGCGGCCGGTCACCATTTTAAAATGCCGGTCTCCCGATTTAACTTGCCGCGTGTAGACGGGGTAGTCCGATTTAAAACCCTTCCCTCGAATTAACTGTTACTCCTCATGCAATGAGAATATTTAAATCCCACGCTTCATTAGCAACTTCGGTATGCTTAATTTGCCTCCCTAGTCCGAACTTGGGGGCTAGTGTAGACATTCCCTGAGAGAGGAGAAGACAAAAAAGAAAGTTACCCAGCAGTAAACAGAAGAGAAGAAAAAATGAAGTGAAGGAAGGTAATGAAAAGAAACCCACATTCATTGACTGTCATCCAAGTTGTCAATTAGTTTAAATTCTTTTTTTCTTTTATTTTTGATAAAGACAATTTTGTCCATTGGGAACTGTCCCAAGAATAGAACCACCAGTATTACATATATTACTAATAAGCCCATGAGAGTATAACAACTTTCAGTTACTATCCATCTGAGGTTTACTCATATTCAGAACCTTTTGCTTTCACGTGCTGTCATGTGCAGTTCTTACTAACAAACAGTAGTGTAACTGTATCCTACTACATAGCACTGTAGGCTTTTTTCTTTCATCAAATTAAATTTCTATTAGTCTTTTAACCTATGTGACATTCTTTTCTCTTACCCACTTACTCAAACAGGTGTTAAATATAATCACACTGTCTGAAGAAATCATCAGTTCCATAGGCTTCTGAAAATAGTACTTTTGAATAAACTATGACATTTTAATAATTTATTCTGTTCAAGTCTTTAGGCATCTCTTTCTTGTAGTAGTATTTCCTCATTTCTAACAAGCCTCACCAATTTCTTCAACACTTCATGGATCTATATTTCTTTATATAACAACAATGTTTCTTGAACGCTTAGTCAGTACAGCTGGTTTCCATGTGTTATCTTTGACAGTATCTCCCTGTTGAGATAAATATTTGGCATATGTGTTTATAGTATTGTCTTTATTATGGCTTTTACTGTTTCTCTCACCCTTCAAACTTGATCTGGTGCTGGCATCAATAGAAATGTTTTCATTATGAAAAAGGGTTCTGGTTCTTCTTACCAGTAGTAGTTAGTTCCTTCAATAAGAGTGTTTCTTAAGATCAGTAAAGTTGAATAAACTCACACACATGTGTATTGTTGGTAATACCCACCACAGTTTGGGATTCTCTGACGTTGGGTGTAAATGATTCCTTATAGCTTTTTTGAAAACCAAAAACCTCATCTTGTGAACAGAGAAGGCCAAGAACACATCCAGCATAGACCAATGAATATGCTTCTGTCTGGAGTTAATTAAATTTTGGATAAAAATGACTTTGAGGTCCAATAGATTCTGGTACCTGTTTATGATGGATTTGATATCTGTTTTGAAATTGAAATGCCTATTAAATATCTGAAAACTGGATACAGTTTGCAAATGTATTAATTGGTAAAGCATTGTTGTCACGTTATTGGATTTTAAGGGGGGAGCAGCCAGATCACTGCTGTGCCCACGGGGAGGGGGAGGGGCTGTTTGCCCCAAAGTCTACACAAAGGAGGCCATGTGAGGTGTCAAATGAAAGCTTATGTCCTACAGATTCTATGTATGCTACTCATGTACTTGTGTGATATCTGTATGTGCAGTAATGAATATGGACTCTGTGCTTGTACTGTGAATGTTCTCTGCCTGAGACAGAGCAGTGGGCCCGAACTGCCTGCTGTAAGGAAGGAATGTCCAATGAATGACTATGCTAATTAGCACAACCCCAAGGACAATGGCTCTCAAGGTGGCCAATACACACCTGAGGAATGCATCTGGAAACCAGCAACCAGTCAGGGCATAATGGCTGCCAGCATGTGAAACACAGACAGGTCACTTGACCATGTGACCTGCTCCAGCTTGGGAGACACCAGGAATGGATATAAAAGTGCCATGAGGCAGACTCCATCTTGTCTGTAATCTTGCTACTGATCCCAGATGCAGTCTTGCGAGGGACAGAGGGCCGGGAAGGATTGCTGACCCATCCTGCCATAGGATGTACACCAGAGACTTTTAAGATAGCAGTTTGTAACATCTCTGTTAAGAACCTGCATCCAGAACTTGGTGACTGGTGCATGTAATGTATTCTCCTTAATAACCTTACTGTCAACCTTTTCTTTCTTTTATTAATAAACCTTTAGATTTTAGATTCTAAAGGATTGGCCCAGCGTGATCTTGTGGTTAAGATCTAAAGTGTAAATTGACCGGGGATCTGTGCTGGTTCTTTGGGACTGGGAAAACCCGTTCGGGGTAGGTGAGATTGGGTTCTATAACCCCTCACCTGTGTGTAAGGCCCGGGGCTGATTGTCGCATAGGGAGAGCTGGGATATCTGAGGGATTTTGCTCGTGAGGCTCTGCTGACCGGATTGGCAGCTGAAGTGCTCAGTGTGACTGGTTTGTGGCCTATCTGGGAAAGGTCTCCAGCCTAGGGCTGTAAGCAGCCCTGGTTTTGAGCAATTTGCCCTGAGCAGACGCCCTCAGTGGTGCCCAGACCTGGCCTGGTCCGTCACAATTGTCCCCAACCTTATTGCATGTTTTTAATGTATCAGTAATGGTACCTAGGAAGCTCAGAAAAATGGCATTGTGAATCATCTAATAAATTTGCCTATATTTCATAGGCTTAAGGGGCAAAAGGAATCATTATGATTACTAAATCTAATCTGCAAAGCACAAGCAATAAGTATTTTCCCTGTTGTTGTTAGTTTACTTTGTATCATCTGTAAGAGAATGTCTGCACTTTCAAAATAACAAGGTGACCATCCACACAGCAAGCCTGTTATTTTGAAATTATTTCAAAATAATGGGTTTGTTATTTTGAAATAACTCCTGCTTGTCATGAGGAATAACACATTTCAAAATTGTTATTTCAAAATAGAGTTAGTGTGGATGCTTAGCTGCTGTTATCATATACATAGTAGCCCAATGTCTGTGTCTCTGTAATGCTGAAATGTTGGCTGTTCCCTCTGGGCGGTGCTGTTGCCTCCCTCCGTGGCGCTTGGCTGACTTCTGCGCCGCTCAGCTGGGCTGCCGCGTGGGAGCAAGCAGCCGTTTGGGGTCCACGCGGCAGCCCAGCTGAGCGGTGCAGAAGTCAGCCAAGCGCCATGGCGGGAGGCAACAGCACCACCCAGAGGGAACAGCCAGGGGGCGGGGCCTGGACGAGCGTGCCTCTCTGACGTCAGGAAAGGGCGCCGGATTCAAAAGGAGGAAAGCGGAGCAGACGCAGAGGAGACAGAGAGGAGAACAGAGGAGGCAGAAGACAGCGAGAGAGAGAGAGAGTGAGGGAGACGCAGCAGGAGGAGGAGAAGAGAAACAGAGTGAGAGGCGGGAGGGGGAGAAGAGAAAGAGGAGAGAGAGAGAGAGAGAGAGAGAGAGAGAGCAAGGCAGTAGGAGGAGGAGAGAGAGAGAGGCCGTTTGCGCCACGTGCTCCCATGTGGCGGCCCGGCTGAGCGGTGCAGAAGTCAGCCGAGCGCCACGGCAGGAGGCAAAGGGGGGCTGGGCGGTGATGTACACGCCCAGGGTCGGGGCCTGGACGAGCGTGCATCCCCGACAGAGACAGAGGCGAGTGGAGAGAGAGTGAGAGGCAGGAGGGGGAGAAGAGAAAGAGAGGGTGGCAGAAGGCAGAGGAGAGCTGAGAGAGAGAGGGGGAGGCGGTAGGAGGAGGAGAGACACGCAGCAAGAGACTGGAGGCTCAGGAATTAAGACCGACGTGGAGGAGAGACCTGAAAAATCCCGTCCTATGACGGGCTAATTGGCTAGTTTCTAAATAATTGGCCTCCAGAGGCCTCTCACAGCTGCCCTTGTGGCCACTCACCAGACAACTCCACTGCTCTCATTCTCCTGTAGACTTTAAAGCTGCAGGCAGAAGGGAAAGGGTTTGTGGCACCACACAAGCCTTGCCAGCTCTGTGCCACAAAGCAGCCTTTGTTTGAGCCATGCCAGACCCCAGCTCTTCATCTGTGCCCGCCCTGATTGCCAGCATTCCTGCAGCCATTTTGGAAGCCCCTGGCCAGGGGTAAGTAAGGGCACTGTCCTGGACTGGTGTGGAGATCCTGGATCTCACTGAGGTCTGGGTGAGAAGACAAATCTCCAGGACCTCTGCATCAGAAGGTGCAACACCGACATCTATGGACAGAAGGCCACCAGTCTTTCCCAGAAGGGGTACAGCAGCACCCTGGACCAGGTGTGGATAAAAATTAAGGAGCTCTGGCAAGAGTATATCAAGGCCAGGGAGGAAAGTTCCCATGCTGGGGCGGCACCACAGACTTGCCACTACTATGAGCTGCTGGATGCCACTGTGAGGTGAAGGACCGGTCACCTCCCACACCACCTCATCATCAATGCCAGACAGGCTGCCACCTGCTGGGGGATATTCTAGTTGCGGAGGTCCCTGTCCATGAGGAGACTGCAGAACCTCCCCTTCAGAAGGCTGAAGGTAGCCACAGATGGTCTCCTTCTCCTCTGGCCAAAGGGCCTACTATATGCCATCCCACCATTCCCGCTAATCCACAAGGTCTTACTCAGGATGCAGGAGTTCAGGGCGTCCCTGATTTTAATTGCCCCACCCTGGCCCAGGCAGCACTGGTTCTCAACCCTCCTCAACCTGTCATGCGAGAGACCCATGACCCTCCTGCTGCTCCCGGACCTGATTACTCCGCCACCCAGACCTGCACACGTTGCATTTGACAGTGTGGCAGCTCCATGGCTAATGGCCAAGGAACTTCAGTGCTCAGAATGGGTCCAGGAAGTCCTGTTGGGTAGCAGGAAGCCCTCCACTAGGACCACATACCTGGCTAAGTGGAAACGGTTCTGCATCTGTGCTGCCCAGAAGGGGGTATACCCAAGGCGAGCTGCGAGCCCCCTGGTCCTGGATTACCTGTTAGACTGCAGGCTCCACGACCTCTTCCTCCTCCATCAAGGTTCACTTAATGGCCATTTCGGCCTTCCACCCCAGGGAAAGGGGAAAAACCTCTGTTTGCTAACCCAATGGGTCAACAGGTTTCTGAAAGGGTTGGCCAGGCTCTACCCACATGTCCACCAGCCTGTCCCCCACTGGGACCTAAAGCTGGTCCTTTCCAAACTTATGGGACCCCCCTTCAAACCTTTAGCAACATGTTCCCTTCTATACCTGTCTTATAAGGAGTCTCTCCTGGTGGCACTCACATCTGACAGGCGGGTAGCCGAGCTCAGGGCGTTTACCTTGGATCCCCCCCTACACGGTGTTTTTCAAAGACAAGGTTAGGCTCCGCCCCCACCCAGCTTTTCTGCCCAAGGTGGTGTCTTCTTTCCACACCTCCCAGGATATTTTCCTGCCGGTCTTTTACCCCAAGCCACACGCGTCTGGGAAAGAACAGGCTTTACACACTCTAGATGTGTGCAGGGCATTAGCTTTTTATTTAGACAGGACAAAACCATTCAGGAAGTCATCGCAACTCTTTGTAGCCATCGCCAAATGGGTGAGGGGTCAACCCATGTCCTCCCAGCGGATCTCCTCCTGGATAACAGCTTGTATCAAGGAGTGCTATGCCCTAGTGGCGGTACCGGCTCCATCACTTAGAGCGCACTCCACGAGAGCTGTGGCAGCCTCCACCGCTTTCATGGTGCGGGTTCCCATCCTGGACATCTGCAGAGCTGCAACATGGTCCTCGGTCCATACCTTCGCCAATCACTATGCACTAACGCATCAAGCTAGGGAAGACGCTGCCCCGGGCAGGGCAGTCCTCCACAGCTTCAACATCCGGCCCTCCTCCATAGGTTCTGCTTTGGAGTCACCTAATTAGAATGCACATGAACAATCACTCAAAGAAGAAAGAACAGTTACTTACCTCGTAACTGTGATTCTTTGAGATGTGTTGCTCATGTCCATTTCAGATCCTCACCCGCCACCCTTTCTCCGGAGTATTCTGGTAGGAAGGAACTGAGTGGGTGAGGGGGCCAGCAGGGGTATATATGGGCTGATATACCAGTGCCACTCCAGGGGGCTCCCTGCTGGCCCTAAGGGTACTGCTGAGGGAAAAACTTCTGACGACGCATGCACGCTGCGTGCACACACCTAATTGGAATGGACATGATTAACACATCTCGAAGAATCACAGTTATGAGGCAAGTAACCGTTCTTTCTGCATGAAGAAGTTCTGGAGCCACTGCTGTCATCCCACCACTGCATGAAAATGTGATCCCACCAGTCGGAATTGGTCTTCTGCCACTGGAAGCGGTGTTGCACAGTAAGAAGGGGAAGATGGAAGGGAATTTGGTACATGAGGAGTACCAGGGCCAAGGTCAAGAGGTCCTCCAATCCAGGCTGGTTGTCATGCTCCTGCAGCACCATGTAGGCAGTCTGCATGACCTGAGCCATGAGGCACAGCAGGAGGCCCAAGAGCCAGTGACTGCTTTGCAGCAGCTCCAGCTCCATGATGAGTGCGCTGTGGTGTCTGCAAAGGCAACCAGAGCATGCAACATAGGTGTGCTGTCCCACAGGGGGTAAATCAGCAGAGAAGAGGCATATGAGACACAGCTGTAGAGAGGAGCTCTGTTGCAGGGTCATCCACTCACCCCCTCAGGGGGAGTAGTTGAGCCTGCTCTTGAAATTACACCCCAACCCACATGTCCAGCAATTTCTCCCCAGGCCTAAACCCCTGGACCTCTCATTGTGGCCATAGGGCCTAAATCCAGAAGTCAGTGCTCAACACCCCTTTCCCTGCAGCAGTGCAGCCTAGCACTTGGAGTCACTAATAAACACCCCTCTCACTGGGGCAGTGCAGCCCAGCTGCCAGAGTCATTAATAAATGCCCTTTTCACTGGGGCAATTCAGCCTAGTAGCAGGAGTCACTCTCACGGGGCCAGTGCAGCCTCGTAGCCAAAATAAGTATACAGCAGGTGCAGACTCCACAGGTTGGGGGACTGAGGCAGGGGGTAGGAGGACCCAGGCCCTCCCTACTCCACCAGCTCCCAGCCCAGGGCCCTGATAGCAGTGGTACAGGCCTCTGCTTGCTCAGCAGGGAATCCCACCACAACACACTCAGAGCCATAGGAAACAGTCTGACACTCTGAGCTACTTCCTACCATACTCCACTGGAATCTATCCAGGGTCCTTTCTCCAGATCCTCTGTAGTGCCAATGTCTTGCTGGCTGTTTTCCAGGTTCAGTCCCTCTGGTGGTTCACCTGCAGGAGCTCTGGCAGAGCCTCCTTCCTCCCAGTCTCCTTCAGTAGTGTAGATGTCTTGCTGACTGGCTTCCAGGTCCAGTCTCACCGACAGTTCACCTGCAGGAGCTCAAGCAGTACCTCCTTCCTCCTCCACAGCCAGCCCAGACTGAGCTGCTCTCTAAGCTTTTATACCTGGGCTGCAGGCTGAGC
This sequence comes from Rafetus swinhoei, assembly GCA_019425775.1. Taxonomy (NCBI): domain Eukaryota; kingdom Metazoa; phylum Chordata; order Testudines; family Trionychidae; genus Rafetus; species Rafetus swinhoei. Next base: position 80,855,658 of record CM033427.1, on the reverse strand, counting down.
ATGCCCAGCCCAGCTGCAGGGGCAGGGTTGCTTCAGCTAGGTGAGCCTGGTTAGGCTCAGCTTTCCCAGTGCAGAGCTGGTACACCCTGTCACAAGCACCTTTAAACATGAATCTCAGCTAGCCTCGCAAAGCAGCTACAGGAAGTGACTGCTCTCCTGATGCCCTCCCTGAAGTGCTTCCAGGGGACTTTAAATGCAATTTAGGCTCCAATCAGTGTAGGTGTGCTATTTAATTTGAAATCATTTTCCAGTGTAGACATAGCCTAAGTGTACTAGGCCTTCAGAGTGCATGCTGGTGCCTGCCCCAAAGAGTTTATAAACTACTGATGAATTTAAAAGGCAAGTATAGGTAGGTAGATATGACAGTAAGGGCAAGCAAATATATTGGTTATACATGTATTAATTACATGGCTATTCAGCACACACATAATTGCATCTTGGTGATTAAAATGGGTTTATATTTCTAAGAATTATGTGAGAATTAACTTGTTCTAGAATCTTCACCCTTCATTCCTTTATCCCCACTCTTTTTTCTTCTCCTCTATTTCCATATTCAACTTTTGGAGTTTTTTAATCTTATTTAAGTTCTTTTTATCTTACAAGTACTATCATAGTTACCTTACTTGTCCAACAACAAATTATATTGTAATGCAACCTCCCAATACATATATGCCCAAGTGGAGTAAATGTATGACCTTATTATTGTAACCCTCATCCTTCACCCCATCTCTCCATTGTTTATGATTTTCCTTTTGTATCACACATAAAATTAGATTAGAGATTTTTTGTTTCATATTTTTTCATAAAAACAGAATACGTGGAACTCCATCTGAAATTAATATAACCCTTGTGGAAACATTTATATATTTATATAGACAGCCACAAAAAGAAAATGCAGAATAAAAATTTTGTATAGATACTAATCTTTTATATCTTGCTGATAATCATTAATCGTTAATTTGTCAGTCAATGACCAGTAATAAATTACAACTATATGTTCAACAAATGAGTTTAAATAACCTGAATAATTAAATAATTTATTTATGTAAATTAATTTATTAATTAATTTATCTAGAAAAGTCCATTTTGATTGTATTGCTTATTACATAATGGCTGTGTCTACACTGCACCCCTTTTCCGGAAAAGGGATGCAGATGAGACAAGTCGGAATTGCAAATGAAGCGGGGATTTAAATTTTCCCTGCTTCATTTGTATGGCTGCCGCTTTTTCGGCTAGAGCTTTGAAAAGCGCCAGTAAACGACTCTTGCGGAAAATAAATCCTTTTCCAAAAGATCCCTTATTCCTGATTTTAAGAGGAATAAGGGATCTTTCAGAAAAGGCTTTATTTTCCGCAAGAGCCGCGTCTAGGCCGGCGCTTTTTTCCGTCAAAGCTCCGAGCCGGAAAAAAGGGGCAGCCATGTTCATGCAAATGGAGCGGGGAAAATTTAAATCCCCACTGCATTTGCAATTCTGACTTGTCTCATCTGCATCCCTTTTCCAGAAAAGGGGTCCAGTGTAGACACAGCCCTAGGTTTTTTGAGCATCTGCAGTTTTTTATTTCTATTGGTCCTCTTTTCTCAACCAAATATAACTTGTTTTTCAGTACACTTCAAGACTTTTATCCTATTTCATACATTTCCCGTGTAACAACTGCTGCTTACCAACCTTGCTGATATGTTATATTTATGTATATACCTGTCTGGTGCAGTTAGGACATTGCTTGTTCAATCAAAAGAGCACGACATTGTACTATCTGTCTTGCAATATTAGCAAGCTTGTATTTTTTCTTTCTTCGCCTGAACAAAAAGGATTATGGGACTCTGGTTCATGAGCAAGCTAAAAGTCTGGTTCATAGGCCAACACTCTTATTTCTGCAAACACATACATTCACTCACATAAGTGCAGTGGGACCGTTCAGGTGAGCAATATTATCTCCTTTGTTAGTGTGACCCTCATCACTAAGGTAGTTAGGCCCTGGTCATGCAATGAGCAATGTGCATACAGAGTCTTGTATCAAAAGCAAATCCCCTTGAAATCAATTGGGCTCTTCATGGAGCTCATTACAGAATCTGGGTCTTATATTATACATTTCTAGGACTTGTCCTATTTAACAGATTATTTCAGTATGTGATTAATATATATATAATTCAGACAAAAAGCTAACAACATATACATGGACTTCTTTAAAACATTATTTCATCAGGAGTTGCTATCTAGGTATGTAACAGGTTATAAATCATGGCTTCCTGGAAAAGCTTGCAATAGTTTGTCCAGAGAAGTGTTGATTCAGAAACCAGCAGTGGTTGGCAGTTGTCATTTTGTTAAATATCCCAAAAGAAACATGAAAAGGTTCTCTCAACTTAATCTACTACATGGCATTCTCTTTTATGTGTATGTTTATATTATGCCCCAGGCTGGAAATTTTATTTTGGATTTCTTCAGAGTATTCTCTGTCACTATGCTTTAGATCTGTGACTCCCAACCTTTCCAAACTACTTTACCCTTTCAGGAGTCTGATTTGTCTTATACATCATCAAGTTTCAGCTCACTTAAAAACTGCTTGCTTACAAAATTAGGCAAAAAATACAAAAATACCACAGCACACTATTACTGAAAAATAGCTTACTTTCTCATTTTACCATATAATTAGAAAACAAATCTATTGGAATATAAATATTGTACTTCTATTTCAGTGTATAGTATATAGACAGTATAAAGAAGTTATTCTATGTATGAAATTTTAGTTAGTACCAGTTGAACCTCACTAGTCCAGCACCCTTGGGACCTGACCAGTGCTGAATGAGAGAATTTTCTGGACCAGGGACGTCAGTGTGATCTAGCAGCATTACCAACATTTCCACTGCTTTCTGGGCTGTTAGAGGACATTTAGGGGTAAATTAGAGCTAAATAACAGGACAGAACACTGAGAACTAGGACTGGTGGCTATAAACAAACTTTATGGGACTGTGGGAAACTTGGCCAGACCCATGAAAAGTAGACAACCACCTAACTAAAATCACTGTGATTGACAAATGTTTCCAGACCAGAGAGTTCTGGACTAGAGAGATTCAACCTGTACTGACTTCACTAGTGCTCTTCATGTAACTTGTTGTAAAACTAGGCAGATATCTAGATGAGTTAATGTACCCCTTTGTGGGGAACCATGGTTACATGGTGAGTTACCTGGTGCCTTATTTCAATTTCTTCAGTTTGGTGTTAACATAATTTGGTTTTCCATTATTTCTTCAGGTGGCATGGGAAACAGCATAATATGGAGGCATCTGTCATGGCTCCATAGTCAAGGCTGAGTTCAATTTTGCACTTGAAGTGGGATTTTAACCTATTTTATTTATATAAAAATACAGTTTATTCTTCCCCTAAATTACTGTATCTATTCCGTACGTGCAGAAGATTTCTTTAAGAATTTATAAGTAAATCTATAAATTAGATTTACAATTAATTATAAACTTTAAAAATAGCAGTCTTGTCAGAACTTTTTTGATTCTAGTGGTCTTAATAATGGAATAATACAGACTTCAAACTTTTGACATAGTTAAAACTTACTAAAAAATTGTGCATATAGATTTTAAAGAAAAATAGGATTAATGATCCAAAGATAGGATTTAAAGAAAAATGCCATTATTTTTCACAAGTGAGTTTTGTTCTTCAGCAGATACTAAAGATTATCCATTAGTAAATTCCACAAAGAATTGGCCTCTTTGGAATGGGTGCCTGCCTTATTTAATTCTTGTTTCTTTCAGTGACTTATATAATTTTTAATGTATCCTGTGACTCTAGTAACCAAAACCACATCACCACCAGGAGCAGATTCAAGGATATTATTTTTATTTTTATTTGATTCTATTTTGATTTTATTCGTGATATAGGTTTATGCCTGTTAACATTCTGACAATTTGTGTCTGTGACCTGTGTGACAGGTACTGTATATTGAGACTCAATTCTGCCACACAGAACTAAAGATCATAGTGGTTGGTATCTGATTACTGGTGAACATGGAGTAAGTATCAGGGACTTAGAGTCTTTGTCTAATGGCTTATCATAGAGGCCAGTGGTGTCCATTTTCAACTCATCGGGTGAATGTACTATTTCAAAAAATTCAAAGGCTAGAAACAGTGCTTGAAGGGAAGTGCTCTTTCCTGTTGAGTAGTATGTACAGTGGAAGGAGAGCCCTCCTACAAATTCCCTGCCGGAAATTCCCCTGGTGCAGGGGAATCACTAGCAGGAAGTGTGCTGGCATAGCTGACTCCTGCACATCTCTCCTCATAGCCCATGATGCAGGAGGTATATCAGACATAGATAGGAGTGTGTCAAGGGCTGAAAGGGGACTGGCTGAAGTGCACTACACTCTGGTTATTCTTAACTGGTGCATCATCCCTTGTGACCGTGAGCCAGCTGGCAAAGTTAGAGCAGTTCCCAGGGAAAGGACAGCAGATGCTCAGAATTATGCTGAGCCACATCAGAGCTGCTCCTGTGGCTATAAGGAAAGAGTTGGGAAGCTGACATCCTTTACCACCTTTCTGCAATGACAGGGTTGATTCCAATATTTTGGTTTAAAAGTTGCAATTTGGGGCTTAGGAAACACATTTTCAATTTGTAATCAGACTTCTTAATACAGTTCTTTTGAGGGCTATAATTTAGAACAAACAGGAGTGTATTTGGACTTGACCAAGATATATGAGGTTGAAAAGTTAACCGATGCAATAAAAATAAACCTTCTAACACATTAGGAAATAAAGTGCTGACTACTGAAAAGTACCTCATGGGATGCAAGTGGAAGTTCCTAGGTGTCTAGCTGAAAAACCTTTGAATTCTTGCTCCTGTCCCATAAGGCTGAAGCAAAGGTACTAATTTGCAGCACTGGAGCCATCCATTACCTGTTTTCATTGTAACCAGTTTTATGATTATACATGGAGCTATTATATTTCATATTTGTACTACAATATAGTAAATAAATTCTTAGGAAATTACTATAACGTATGATACCTTTTGCTAACTTTCTCTTCTCTTGTATGTTTTAAATGATGTAAATGTTTCATTGTCATGTCATGTTACAAAAAAAAAAAAAAGGCAATAGTCCATAGAAAGTAATTAGGAAAGTTCCTCAAACTAGCTCTGCCTCTCTTTTGCTTTGACAATGCATCATATATTTGTTAAAGAAACATCCAGCGAATATAACATTGCTCAGTGTCCTGTGTAATTATCTGAAAGAGAATAGTAAGTGCTGAAATGGAAAAGACAATTTGGCACATATTTAGGACTGTAACTCGGAATTTATTCTGTATGCATGTGGGTTTTGTACATAAAACTTTGTGTTATTTTAACATTGAGGTTCTTCTGTTTCATAGAGACACATTTTTAGTTTTGAAAGTACATCAGCATTGAACTAGGTAATTCATTTGTCAAAACACAGGGGGCAGGGAAAGGGAGAAGTTTAATAATGTACCCCCATTGGCACCGTATGGAGGTAAAAAACTCAGTATGCTTATTGGTAGGTGACTTGACTATTGATTCTGCTGGAAAATTGTAAGTGTGGAGTCAATTCTGGTACTGTGCCATGGAATCAATTCCAGCATACCAGCTACCACTGATGGTCCAGCATAGACACAACAGGAAGCAAACAAGTAAGACTTTGAAAAAATGTACATTTGGAACACTTTGAAAGTACTAAAAAAACTATCTGCTAAAAACTTTTCCAAGTGCAAATTTTCTGACCTGGCTAATCCTCAGAACTGGATTGTTTGAGCAAATTGAACACTGCCATTTGCTTGCTTATCAAGACATGGTAGATAAAATGAAATTCAGTCCCTAGGGGTATGTCTACACTACAAAGTTAATTCGAACTAACAGCCGTTAGTTCAAATTAACTTTCATAGGCGCTACACATGCAAACCGCTAGTTCGAACTTAATTCGAACTAGCGGAGCGCTTTAATTCGAACTAGGTAAACCTCATTCTACAAGGACTAACGCCTAGTTCGAATTAAGTAGTTCGAATTAAGGGCTGTGTAGCCACTTAATTCAAACTAGTTGGAGGCTAGCCCTTCCCAGGTTGCCCTGGTGGCCACTCTGGGCCAAACCAGGGAAACTCTTCTGCCCCCCTCCCGGCCCCGGAGCCCTTAAAGGGGCACGGTATGGCTACAGTGCTTGTGCCGTTGCAAGCCTGCCAGCACCCAGCCAGCAGACCCTGCACCTGGCACGGCATGAGCCAGCCACCCTGCCACCCAGCCCTCCGCCTCTTCCCAGGACCAGGCTGGCGGCTCCCAGGAGCCTGCCCGGGCCGCAAGAGGCGGGCGCCCGCCTGGTCTAGTGCGGAGATCGTGGACCTCATCCAGGTTTGGGGGGAGGCCTCCAACGTCCACAATTTCCGCACTAGGCACAGGAAAGCGGCCGTCAAGGGCAGGATAGCTGCCAGCCTGGCCACCAAAGGCCACATGTGAACCCAGGAGCAGGTTTGCATGAAAATCAAGTTGATCCAGTGAGACCCCCGACCCTGAGCCCTGAGCTTGGAACATAAGAACATAAGAATGGCCGTACTGGGTCAGACCAAAGGTCCATCTGGCCCAGTAGCCTGTCTGCCGACAGCGGCCAACACCAGGTACCCCGGAGGGGATGGACCGAAGACAGTGACCAAGCCATTTGTCTTGTGCCATCCATCTCCAGCCTTCCACAAACAGAGGCCAGGGACACCATTCCTACCCCCTGGTTAATAGCACTCCATGGACCCAACCTCCATGACTTTATCTAACTTCTCTTTAAACTCTGTTATAGTTCTAGCCTTCACAGCCTCCTGTGGCAGGAGTTCCACAGGTTGACTATTTGCTTTGTGAAGAAGAACTTTCTTTTATTAGTTTGAAGCCTGCTACCCATTCATTTCATTTGGTGTCCTCTAGTCCTTATATTATGGGAACTAATGAAGAACTTTTCTTTATGCACCCTTTCCACACCACTCATGATTTTATATACCTCTATCATATCCCCTCAGTCTCCTCTTTCTAAGCTGAAAAGTCCCAGTCTCTTTAGCCTCTCTTCATATGGGACCTGTTCCAAACCCCTAATCATTTTAGTTGCCCTTTTCTGAACCCTTTCCAAGGCCAAGATATCTTTTTTGAGGTGAGGAGACCACATCTCTACACAATACTGAAGATATGGCATACCATAGTTTTATACTTCCCTCCTCCTTCCCCTGGCTTCCCCTTCCAGTTCCCTCCTCCCAGGTTTCCACCTCCCCTCTCCCACCCTCTCTTCCCATCTCTCCACCTCCTTTTCCCAGTCTCCCCAGAGGTTAATCCCCCCACCCCCAGTTTTGTTAAATAAAAAGAGTTTCTATTTTTGAACACGTGTCCTTTATTTTTTACATCAGGAAGGAGGGCTAGGGAAGGGTAAGTGGAAGGAGGTGAGGGAGGAATGGGGCACGAGCCCCCGATGGGGAGGACTGGGGTGGCTCTGCGGGCTCCTCGGGGTGGAAGCTCTCCTGCAGAGCCTCCTGGATCCTGACAGCCCCCCGATTGACCCCCCCAGATGGCAGCCTGCGGCAAGTGCAGCCGGGCTGATGGCCAAGTGCTGTGATGAGCCGAGTGTGGGCACTCAGGGCACTTCAAGACAGGACTGCTTTGCTGTCCCTCATCGAGGTAGACAAGCAAGCGGGGAACCCTGAAAACTATCTGTCCGGGGTGGGGGTCGGGTCCCTTTAAGCACAGCCCTCGGCTAGCCTGAGGCAGCAGCTCCACACTCTAAGGCCTAACCTGATGCCCTGCCGGCACTGGTTCCGGCCAGCCTTAACTTCGGTTCAGGGTCCACTCAATGTGGACATGCTAGTTCGAATTAGCAAAACGCTAATTCGAATTAGTTTTTAGGTCTAGATGCACTAGTTCGAATTAGCTTAGTTTGAATTAACTAATTCGAATTAAGTTAGTTCGAATTAGTGCTGTAGTGTAGACATACCCTAGGCTAGTAAATATTTTAAAAGGGAATTTAAATGGAAAAATGTCATCTGGTGTATGATGGGAAAGAGACAAAGATGAAGCTTCAAATTGTCTGCTGCCAGTTTCTGTAGTGTAGTCACACCGGAATGTGGAGCACACATTCAGGAAGCCACATATAGCTCTCTGATTCTCTAGTGAATCTATGCCATCCCCAATCCCTGGAATAGTTTAGAGCAATCTGAGAACAGCTGTTTAGTTTTCAAGGAGCCACCTGCCAGCTGGGGTTTTCCAGAGCACAGCAGCAGCACTCCAGCCATAGCCTTCCCATCCTTGTTATGCCATGAGTGTTTAGGGACGATGTTACCTCCATGCAGGAATTTACAGCTGTGAGGATCTCTGGCCAGTTCCTTGCTGCTTTGTTCTCAGTAATTCAAGAGGGCTTCACAGAGAAATCTGGACAAGAGACCCTGGGCCAAAGTAAATAAACAGGCTCTTCACTGGATACCTCTTATCAGAGTTGGCGATACCTTCTCCTGAGCTCAGAGCACCTGCTTAGTGTGTTCAAAGCCCTGTCATGTGGTCCTGTATTTCGTCAGTGAATCCACATCATTTCATATCCACTGGTTACACTCTAGCCTTTGTCTGATTCAGCCCATGTCAAGCCCTTCTTTCCTGTGTTGCTACAGAGACAGCATCAAGTGTTTGTAGCATGCAATAATATAAACTGTCCAAAGATATCTCTACTGAAACTTTCCACCCATCCTATTGTGTAGAATCATGCTCGTCCTACTGCATTTAGGGGTTTCTGAGTTTGCAGATGGGGGGGATGTGTGATAGAATCTGACTTTCAAAGTAACTATCCCAGCAAAATAATGGTGCTTATGCAATGAGGAATCTTATAAGTTAATTTTGTGCTTTAACTGTAACAATTTAATGTAGTAAGAGCCAGACGTTTTACCAGTTCTAGTCCTAAGCAACATGATTTCAGACATTGTTTGACCTCAGATGTTTAATTGCAATAATTCAGACCTGTTTTAACTATGCATGAAATAAGACTTCAACAGCAGACCACAATAGACCATACTGTTGTTCTTTCTGGATATAATTTATGGTTTCCATTGCAGCATCTCAAATACCTATGTATAAAAAAATCAGATCTGATATTTTTATGATGTCATGATGAGACCAAATAGCTCAAGGGTAGTTCTCATAACAAATTATTTCAGAAATCTGCATCAAATTAAGTTTCATGGTATAGTCAGAGGTGGAGGGTGTGTGTGTGCATGTGTTGATAATATAAATGTGAAATACCAAAGTTTTAAAACATCTCAGTTGTTAAACTCAGATATTGTAATATTTTAAAAAGAAAAGAACATTTACCTAACAGAAAAATGAATGAAATGCCTATTGCCCTATTAAAATCTATAGTTTGTGGGTGGTAGTTCTGGTATAAAACTAATACAAACGGTGTTCTTCCGTTTTTAACACAAGTCCCATCAGATTCTTTGGGTAAATAGCTAAATTATTTAATTTAATTATTTAATTTAAATGTATTTATAAATTTAAAAAGCACAGCATCTAAGAACTAACCCTAGATCACCAGAATAAAGTAGAACTGCCCTCAGGATAAAAACTGGGTGAATACTGCAAGAAATATTTATAAACTTTCCAAATATATCTTGATATTATTCACAAACTATCTTTGTTGCCTGAGTAACTTTGACTGCAAGAGCAACAAGAAGTCTGGTGACACTTTAAAGACTAGCACATTTATTAGGGTATTGTTCATGAAAATCAAAATGTTTCACAAATATATGTGTGTTGATGCAAAGGTTTGTGCCAAGAGACTTATTCAGTCCCTTTTGTTTACAAGTCTCAACCATCTAGTCAGGGAGCAGAAACATTGTTATATAGCAAATATATGACACAGGCCAAATACCAAATTATGAACTGCAGTTTTGCAGAGAATACTACAAAGAAACTGTGCTGAAAGTGACACAGTGAATGTATTAAATTATTTCTAACTTGTAAAAATCGGTCTGATTTATTCATAAAAGAGAGCTAGGCTCTTTTGTGAATAGTTTGCCTCAGTTTAGCATGCATTCTGAAACAATAAATTCCACTTTACCATATATGGAATTTACTTATTAACAGCCTTCAGCCAAATTCTCTCCACTTTTCTTAGTGTGCATTGAAGCTTTTTCCAGTGCAGTGCCTCCCAAAACATATATAGTTTTCCAATGTCTTTTATCTTAATTATTGATAGGTGCAAAATAACACTACAGTACTTTATCTCAAAAAGCCCTATTTTCAAGATCGGCTGTGCAACACTGCTAACTTGTCAGTCATTGTCCTGGCCTAACCCCCCTCTGGTCTTATCTTGCACTTTCCTCAGTGCAGTATACCAGCTGCTCTCCCAGCCTTTAAAGAGATGCTATTACATGTTTTAGCCCATTTTACGACCCCATCATAACATCTGGAGTGTTGTGACCTAGGAATACATCAGTTCAGGTTTCAGCCTATTTTGATGTATCACCACCACATGCTCATCTGTCAGACAACCCACCAAGAATAAAAGAAACTCAGAATTCGATATTCCAGGTTTTTGCTAATGTGAAAAAGACAAGTAGATAACTTTGTGATGAAAACAATTAAGGCCATCATAAACAGTATTTTAATTTGCCAGACTTATGTTTATAATGGAGAAATCACATAAGGTCAGAGAACAGCTCGTCCTGCTGTGAAATCATAGCACCTGATTCTGATCCCGGTTACACTGGCATAAATCAAGAACAACATTGACCTAATTGGATCTCTCTTATGAACATGTTCGTTGACCCCCTCAAAGATTCTAACAGATCTGTGAAGCATGATTTCTCTTTACAAAATCTGTGTTGACTCTTCCCCAATACACTGTTTTCCTATGTGTCTAGGTAGCAGGTTTAAAACAAACAAAAGGACATTTTCTTCACACAGCGCACAGTCGGCTTGTGGAACTCCTTGCCAGAGGAGGTTGTGAATACCAGGACTTTAACAGGGTTCAAGAAAGAACTAGATAAATTCATGGAGGTTGGGTCCATCAATGGTTATTAGACAAATGGGTAGGAATGGTGTTCCTAGCCTCTGTCAGAGGCTGGGAATGGGTGACGGTAGAGGGATTGCTTGAAGATTCCCTGTTCTGTTCACTCCCTTTGGGACATCTGGCATTGGCCACTGTCGGCAGACAGGACACTGAGCTAGATGGACCTTTGGTCTGACCCAGTATGGCCGTTCTTATGTTCTTAACAAGTCTGTTCGGGTATGTCTACACTACAGCATTATTTCGAAATGTCTAATTTTGAAATAGCCTATTTTGAAATAACACGTCTACACACAAAATGCATTTCGAAATAGCTTTTTGCTATTTCGAAATAGCGCGTCCACACTGAGTGGACGCTGAATTGCATTTCAGGCTGGCCGGAACCAGGTCCGGCAGGGCATCAGGTCAGGAGTTACTTTGTGTGGCTGCTGCCTGAGGCTATCTGAGGCCTGGGCTTAAAAGGACCCCCCTACCCCGGACAGCCGGTTCTCAGCTTTCCCTGCTTGCTTGCCTACCTCGATGAGGGACAGCAAAGCATTTGTCTCTGTGTGCTTTGGTTGCCCTCACTCAGTACACCACAGCACTCTGCAACATGGAGCCAGAGCTGCCCCTGGGCACTCTGGTGCTTCTCTTGGATATGGTGCTGCGAGCCTGGCTGCACTTTCTGCAGGCTGCCATCCGGGAGGTCCATCAGGGGGCTGTCAGTATCCAGGAGGCCCTGTGGGAGAGCTTCCACCCTGAGGAGCATTAAGAGCCTCCCTGGTCTGCCCAGCTGGGGGCTTGGTGCCTCATTCCTCCCTCACATCCTTCCACTTACCCCTCCCTAACCCCCCTTCCTGATGTCAAATAAAATACACGTATTTTCATGAACACAAACTCTCTTTATTTAACAAAACTGGCTGGGGGGGGGGGAATGAAACTCTGGTGAGACTGGGGAAAGGAGGCAGGAGAGGGGAAGAGAGAGGGTGAGAGAGGGGAGAGGGAAACCTGGGAGGAGGGAGCTGGAAGGGGGAAGCAAGAGGAAGAAGGGGGAGGGGAAGCTTAGGGCTCAGGGTTGGGGGGTCTCGCAGGACCAACTTGATTGTCATGCAAACCTGCTCCTGGGTTCGCATGTGGCCTTTGGTGGCCAGGCTAGCAGCTATCCTGCCATAGATGGCCATGTTCCTCCATCTAGTGCGGAGATCATGGACGTTGTGGGCATCCCCCCCAAACCTGAATAAGGTCCATGATCTCCACCCTAGACCAGGAAGGCACCAGCCTTCTCCAGGCCCTGGCAGGCTCCTGGGAGCTGGCAGACTGCTTCTTGGGAGCGGTGGAGGGCTGGCTGCCAGTGGCTTGCTGGCTCATGTTTTGGGGCTACTGGGTCGGGGCAGTGACTGCTGGCTCTGGACTGGCAGGTTTGGAGCTGGCACAGACACTGTGGCCAGAGTCTACCCCTTTAAGGGCTCCAGGACATGGGGGAGGGAGAGGAATGTTCTTGCTTGAGGCCAGAGTGGCCACCAGGGCACCCTGGGAAGACTGGAGGCCCCCTATTTCGATATAAGTGTCTACACAGCACTTATTTCAAAATAGCAATATCGAATTTGGCGTTATTCCTCGTGGAATTAGTTTACCAATTTCAAATTAAGCGCTCCACTATTTCGATTTAATTTTGAAATAACGGAATGGCTGTGTAGACACTAGGATAGTTATTTAGAAATAACAGCTGTTATTTCAAAATAACTTTGCTGTGTAGACATACCCTCTTTACTAAAATTTCAGCTAATGTGAATGGTACTTACCAGCCTTTAATTTCCAGGATCACCGTGGGAGCTTCTTTGAAAAATTGGTGTTATATTAGTTTCTATGCCAGATAACTAGAGAATAGCTAATTTTAGTGGTAAATTACTGTGATGGGATATACTCCCCACATTTACCATAATGCGGTTAATGTAGGCCATGTGAGCCAATTAACCTATTAGGTGGCAAGGTGGAGGTATTTAGGTTGAGAGGACAGCCTTATTTTAGGAGCCAGTCACCTGTGCAGGAACAGCTGGTCTTCTATAAAGCCAGAGATCTGGTAGTAGACAGGGGCATACAGAGAGGAGGATTGTAGTGGTATCTTCTGAGAGAGTGTGCATGTGTTTTGAACCCATGAGGAAGGGGTGGGTGAGGTTCTGTGGCCTGCAGTCTGTAGAATGTTAAACTTAGATGGTTACCTTCTGGCCCAGCTCATGTACTTTTAATTGTTCTGCTAATGGCAACATAAAATTCCTTTCAAGAGGAAAAAATATGAATAGCACTTCCTATAATGTGTGATAACAAATTTTTGCAGTACACTTGTCTGCTTACTATGCTCTGCTTGAAGTTGTTGCATGATGGACTTTGTACAGACTAGTCTTGCATCTTCAATTTTACCACTGAAGATAGTGTTTGCCTTGTGTGTGTGTGTGTGTGTGTGTGTGTGTGTGTGTGTGTGTGTGTGTGTGTGTAAAAAGTCCTAAAAACCCATATTTATAGTTAAGCTGGCCCTGTAAATAGCTGATACAATATAATAATCATTATAAAAAGGTTTTGTTTATTTTTAACATCTAGTGAGAAAAGATAGCTATGATTAAAGTACTGGAGTGGAACTTGAAAGGGTTAAGGGGACAAAAATGGACAAATAGTTGATTCCCCAAAAATGATGTTTTAGACCACCCAAAACTATTGGTGAAATAGATCCATAGTTTCAGTGGAAGAAACATTTTTCAGTGAGAGCTTGCTTGTGCTTTCCCTTTATAACCTTTAACTTAGTGATTAGGACACTTCTGGGACATAGGAGACCCAGGTTTCTATCTCCTTTCAGGAGCAAGAGGCTTGACTTCAGCTCTCCTTCCTCCCAGGAGAGCACCTCAAACAAGACTACAGGCTATTCAAGTGTGGGTTACTCTCAACTTCTATTAAAGTTGATCCTCCTTGCATAAATACTTAAATAGTAAAAAGGCAGGAGGAAGGGATGCTGTGAAAATGACTCTAGCCTGGTAAGTAAGGTACTCACCTGCAAGGTGGATTCAAATCTTCTTTGTGCTTAAGTCAGAGGCAGTATTTGGATCTATATATCCCAGGTGAATGCCTTCATCACCACACTGTTGAGTCATTCTTTCTCTGCGGGGATGGAATGAGGCTGTCAGCAAGGACTGAGCCTGCCCCTGCAGGCACTTGGGTGGTGAGAGTCATAGGAAGTGGAGTGATCCAGCCCCAGCCTACTCTGCTCTGCTATGTCCTAGTCAGGTCACTTCATTTCACTGCAGTGGCTGGAAGCAGAGAGCGCCAGCCTGCTTCACTTCCATGAGCAAATCAGCTGGGAGCTGAGCTCTGGGGAGTGCAATGTGCTAGGGCTGGGTCGTTCCCCTTCCTGCTGCCATGGTGAGTGTAGGAGGGCCCAGGCCCCCAACCCCTGTGTTATGTTGCTCAGGGAAGGGGGTTTGAAGGAAGGAGTGCAAGGGAGGTGGTGTGGGGATAAAGCCTGGGGCAGCGCGCAGGGTTGGCCCCAGGCCTGGCACCTCTGCAGGGATGGCTCTGCCTGTGTACCTGCGTACATTATCCCATCCCCGCAGTTTGAGTCTTGTACAAAATCTGATCATTTATATGCAGTATTATCCTACGGACCTATAATATGTATATACACATCTCTGCAAAGCCGTTTCTTTTCTAAACCAGTCATGTGTACCCAGAGAGTAAGCTTTCTATTAAGAGTTCCATTTACTCACAGCATGAGCTCAACTGTGCTAATTTACATACAGAGCTCCTTAGGGAGCTTTTAGCATTTTGGAAAGCACACTTCAAGCCTGGGGAGGTTGGCTGTTTGTTATTTCCTGCATATTTGACAGCAACATACCTTCTCTTTGTTCAACAGCAACAAAAAACTTTAACAGCACTTATTCTCAAACACACTTCACAATGCACTCATGCTAGGATGTCAGTAGTTAGAATACATTTTAGATATTTTAAAAACTTGGACACTTTAAAAACAATTTTTATATATAAACATTCATAACTTCCCACAAACCAATAAAAAATAAACAACACATGCACAATAACACACTTGGCATAGATTTTAGCTTTTTCCAAGAGTTTAAAAAAATTCCTCAAACTCTTCTTGGAAAACATCATTCATATACAATATAAAATGTTCCTTTGCAAAAGAAAATGATGCTCAGAACTTGGATTGCTATTTGGAAGTGAGGTCATTTATCAGACAAATATTAAGTATGGTCAATATAGACTTTTAAAAAGTCTGGAACTATAACATTTTGAATCTCCAAAGTTAGTCTGAGTTTGTAAACTGTTCTTGTCTTAGTTTAATTCCTTGTCATATTACAAAGAGTGATCAAGCTCTTTTTTAAGTTATGTACTCATAGCTGAAATTTTGAATAATTTATCAACATTGGTCAACATTCTTAAGGTAGTATTAGAGAATGTATTGTCATACTCAAACCACCAAGGTTGGAACCACTGAAGAATACATTTTCCCTGGCTTGGAGACAAGACTTTCTATATTCATTCTGTTTGGTACTTTTGTGACTATGGGAACCCTGCAGATTTGGAGGTGACTTTTCCCTTTGGATCATATGCACCCTCTGAGCTGGGAAGTCTTGCTCAGTGATAAATCTACATTCCTCTAAATTATTGCTAAGACACCCACAGGACTTTTGTGGATTTTTCAGTGTCTTATGACTCCTTTCATGTATTTTTTACCTCTCCTTTTTCCAAAATGCACCATGCATAATGCATCCTTTTGTACTCAATTACATGATTTGTGGATACAAATATTGAACAAAATGACTGCAGGCAGAGGGTGGGGAGACTAGTCAAGTGCCCAATGTGAAGCCCCCCAAAAAGAACCTACTCCCTAGAGTGGGGACTGAAACTCATTTTTTCCCATTCCAGCTGAAAACCCTACCCACTCAGCTGTCGATAGGGTTGCCAGATACTTTCAGAAAAAATACCAAACATGGGAGAGGAAAAAAAATTGTTTGAGCGAGCAAAAAACAAACAAACAAAAAACCCCACCAAAAAAAAGAGGCACTGCGCCTTTAAATCCCCTCAGTCACTGCTCCCCCCACCAGATGTGGCAGGCGAGGAATGTCCCAAGTGGCCTTCCATCTGAGAAAAAGAGAAAATACCAGACATTTTATATGTCCGGTATTTTCTGTTTTTTTTACCGGACAGAGGCTGCAAATACCGGACTGTTCAGGCCAATACTGGACATCTGGCAACCCTAGCTATCGAGACATTCTCTTCCCACTTAAACTTGCATGAGTGTTCAAGTATTTTATACACAGTGGAAGAGTGTTGACAAGAGAAGGTATTTTTCTGAATACCCGTGGCTAGGGCACTCACCTGAGAAGAGGAAGCTGTAGATTCAAGTCCCTGCTCCAAAGTGGGGATTTGAACCTGCCTCTCCCACATTCCAAATGAGAGCCCTAGCTATAGGGCTTTTGGGTATAAAGGGTTGGCATCACCAGTCCCTTTTTGACAAATGGCACCTAAATAATTTTGTAGATCTAAGCCACAAATGGAAATACTTTGTTTTGGAAATGTTGAAATGGTTTGGATTTTTTTTGTCATTTAGACTGAAACCATTCACTGAAATCAATCTAAATTAGTAAAAAAAGTTCTCTGAATAATGTTTCCTGTCTCTACTATTGAGCTCATTCCAGAAGCACGTGGCTGGTGGAATGGGGCTGCCTCACTTACAAATCCTCAGGGTGTGTTAACAATACAAGTGCTACAGCCTCCTAGCTGCAATGCTGCAGCTACTCTACTGTAGACACTTGCTACAGTGACAGAAGCGATATTTCCTTTGCTGTAGTAAATCTACCCCCTACAGGTTGATGGAACAATTCTTTCATTGGCCTAGCAGTGCCTATACCAGAGCTTAGTTTGACTTAATGTTTCTCAGGAGTTCTCAGGGGTGTGAACCAGGTGTAGACCAGGCTTCAATCTCTTCTTCCTAGTTTCAGGATGTGGAAATGAAGAAAGCAATGGATTTTTAAAAATCTAAGGCACCAACATATGTCTGGCCCTGTTTGTTGGAGAGGAGTAATATAGTCCAGGCTATTTATTTTTCATTATTATTTCTTTCTCTTTTTTTTTTCTTTTGAGCTGGGGTGGCATGGCGGGAGGAAACAAGGCTTTTGCTGTTTTATTCCCCTTCCCCTTTTCCCAGATCACCAGAAGCTGTCGACAGGTTCCTCATGTGAATTAGGATCTGCAGCCTTAGAAGAAAGGAGCTGGGATAATAACACTGTGTACTACATCGCACATTCAGTCCCATCTGGATTCCTGATCTAAGAGGGTGCTGACTGGGTCAGCATTAATTTAGACTGGCTCTCCCACAATGTCATCTGGCTGATGAAAAAATTATGTGCTTCCATGATTATTTCAAAATTCCTTTTTAATTATTTTAAAATGCTACCTTCAAAAGAGTAGGATTAAAAGCTCTTGAAATGAAAGGGAAGAGAAAATGAGCTGTATCAATATAATCATGCATATCTGTGATCCAGTTGTCTCTAACAATTGCAAAATTGTAAAAAAAAAAAAAAAATCAGCCAGAATTACAAATTATAGTTGGCAGCATTACTGTAGAATATTAAAAATAGTATTCTTCATTCCACAATTAATTCCTATGACATAATTTATGAGAGGGACTTTGTCATCATCTTTGCTCTTCTGTGAATGATTAGAAGACTTTTTTTGGCACATCTCATAGACTGTAACTGTTGATACTATAAACAAGAGATACTTAAAGACAGATGTCCAAGGACTCCACACAAAAAAGAAAAATTCCCCTCACATTCTTCAAGTACATCTTAGCAGCTGCAGTAGTTGGCATTCACCATGAAATCTGTGCAACATTAAACTTTATGGTTTTCTAAGCATTTCAGGTACTATTTTATACTGTTCCGTTGTATCAAGCTTTCCATTATTTTTGGCTGTACATCCTTAGGAATGTCTGCTTCATTCAAAGGCTAGTGTTGATGCCAGTCTTGCATTAAGAAAAGAAACTTAGATTGAAGAAACATATTATAAAGAAGGAACAACGACAAAAAATCTTTCAAAAATTCACCTTCTCTTTCAAACGACGATGATATTTCTCATGGTATATTTGAATCACTTGGGAAATGCAGTGACTACACCATATTTGCCAGAATTAGAAGCTTTTCTACAAGTTTAATTCATGTAGGTGCTTTATTTAGTTGGCTGAAATACTCAGAAAAATCTGAACATTGCTCAGAGATGGAAAATAGGCTTAACTCAGTCTAAAGAAAGCAAAAAAGAAGGTCTGGACATCTCTAACTAAAGCACCTGCTTTGGGCCCATCCCATGGAAGAATGCTTTGGCTTAATAAATTGTGTGATGAGCTAAACTATTGATAGTTTGGATGATGATTAAAATATTTGTAATGGTGTTTCTTAGCTTTTTGGCTAGACAAATAGTCTGAGGTCAGCAAACAGCCACTTACTTAGCAAACGTACTTAGCATAGATTGGGACAGATTGTGCGTTTAAGGACAGGCCTGAATGATGGGTGC
The DNA here is from genome assembly GCA_019425775.1 of Rafetus swinhoei. Classification (NCBI taxonomy): domain Eukaryota; kingdom Metazoa; phylum Chordata; order Testudines; family Trionychidae; genus Rafetus; species Rafetus swinhoei. The sequence continues at coordinate 80,837,081 of CM033427.1, read as the reverse complement.
TGTAGGCAACAGCACCCCAGGAGTAGACCCAGATGGCACACTGCCGTGACAGCACTCTCAGACACAGTCCCCTCACCATCTCCTTTGATTTTGGTAGGGGAAGGGTGGTAACTTGCAGGTAACTAGGTTCAAGGGGGGCAAGTGACCAAAGCCCACCAGTAAGTGAACAACATGGGGACCTGGGAGATGGGTTGGAAATGGGTGGGAGCATGGGTTATAATAGAGACAAAGGAGGGACAAGGCAGAACTGGGGGCAAAATCAAATCAGTATCTTAGATGCCTGTATACAAATGCAAGAAATATGGGAAATAAGCAGGAAGAACTTGAAGTGCTAATAAATAAACACAACTATGACATAGTTGGTATCATAGAGTCCTGGTAGGATAATACACGATTGGAATATTGGTATAGAAGGGTACAGCTTGCTCAGCAAGGATAGGCAAGGAAAAAAAGGGAGGAGGTGTGGCCTTATATATTAAAAATGTATACACTTGAACTGGAGGTTGAAATGGACATAGGAGACAGACTTGTTGAGAGTCTCTGGGTTAAGTTAAAAGGGGTAAAAAACAAGGGCAATGTCATGCTAGCAGTCTACTACAGACCATCTACCCAAGTAGAAGAGGTGGATGAGGCTTTTTTTAAACAACTAACAAAATCATCCTATGCACAGGATTGGTGGTGATGGGGGACTTCAACTATCCAGACATATGTTGGGAAACTACCACAGCAGGACACAGATTATCCAGCAAGTTCTTGGACTGCATTGCAGACAATTTTTTATTTCAGAAGGTTGAGAAAGCTACTGGGGGGGAGCTGTTCTAGATTGGATTTTAACACATAAGGAGGAACTGGTTGAAAAATTGAAAGTGAAAGACAGCCTGGGTGAAAGTGATCATGAAATCGTAGAGTTCATGATTCTAAGGCATGGGTTCCCAAACTGGATGGTGTGCCCACGTGGGGGGTGTGAAGAAATTCCAGGGGGGCACAAGGCGATCCAGCCCTCCCCCCCATTAATCTCCCCTTAAGTTTTACTGCTATTTTTGTTTTTTCTTCCCCGGTCAGTTCCCCCCTTTTTTTTCTCAACAAGTTTTGCTGCTATTTTTTGCGGGGGAGGGAAGGCACGAGGGTTTCTCAAAAATCAAAAAGGGAGCGTGATGCCAAAAAGTTTGGGAACCACTGTTCTAAAGAATGGTAGAAAGGAGACTAGCAAAACAGAAACAATGGATTTCAGGAAGGCAGATTTTAGTAAACTCAGAGCTGGTAGGTAAGATCCCATGGGAAACAAGACTAAGAAGAAAAACGACTGAACAGAGTTGGCAGTTTTTCAAAGGGACATTATTAAGGACCCAAAGGCAAACTATTCCATCGCATAGGACAGATAGAAACTATGGCAAGAGACCACCTTGGCTTAACCAGGAGATCTTACATGATCTAAAAATCAAAATGGAGTCATAAAAAAGTGGAAACTAGGTCAAATTACAAAGGATTAATATAGGCAAATAATGCAAGTATGCAGGGGCAAGATTAGACAGGCAAAGGCACAAAATGAGCACAATCTAGCTAGAGATGTAAAGGGTAACAAAAAGACACTCTACAACTATATTAAAAGCAAGAGGAAGACCAAGGACAGGGTAGGCCCATTGCTCAGTGAAGAGGGAGAAATAATAACAGAAAACCTGGAAGTGGCAGAGGTGCTTAATGATTCTTTGTTTCAGTTTCATCAAGAAGATTGATGGTGACAGGATGCCCAGCATAGTGAGTGGACGTGGAAATGGGGTAGGTTTAGAAGTTAAAATTAAAAAAGAAGTTAAAAACTACTTAGAAAAGTTAGATGTCTGCAAGTCACCATGCCGAATGAAATGCATCCTAAAATATTCAAAGAGCTGATAGAGGAGGTATCTCAGCCTTTAGCTATCATCTTTGAAAAATCATGGAAGTCGGGAGAGATTCCAGAAGACTGGAAAAGGGCAAACATAATGCCTATCTATAAAAAAGGAAATAAGAACAACCCAGGAAATTACAGACCAGTGAGCTTAACTTCTGTGCCAGGGAAGATAATGAAGCAATTAATTAAGGAATTCATCTGCGAACATCTGGAAGATAATAAGGTGATAGGTAACAGCCATCATGGATTTGTAAAGAACAGATCATGTCAAACCAATCTGATAGCTTTCTTTGATAGGATAACAAGTCCTGTGGATAAGAGAGAAGGTTTGGACATGGTATACCTAGACGTTAGTAAAGCATTTGATATGGTCTTGTGTAACCCACACACTTAGGCTACGTCTACACTGGCAGCTTCTTGCGCAAGAACTCTTTTGCGGAAGAGTTCTTGTGCAAAAACTCTTCCAGAAGAGAGCATCTACACTGGCATGTGCTTTTGCGCAAGAGCATCCATGCCAGCGTAGACTCTCTCTTGCGCAAGAAAGCTCTGATGGCCATTTTAACCATAGAGCTCTCTTGCGCAGGAAATTCATGTTGCCTGTCTACACTGGCCTCTTACGTAAGAACAGTTGCGCAAAAGGGCTTATTCCTGAGCGGAAGCATCAGAGTTCTGGCGCAAGAAGCCCTGATTTCATACATTAGAACATCAGTTTACTTGTGCAAGAACACACAGCCAGTGTAGACAGGCAGCAAGTTTTTGCGCAAGAGCAGCTGCTTTTGTGCAAGATCGTGCCAGTGTAGACACAGCCCTAGTGTGGTTACTGAGCAATGCAAGTGGTACCTAGACCACAGCAACAGTTAAGATTAAGAGACCTCTACAGCATGGGCTGGGAGCCAGCTGGCTTTTAGCTCAGAGGGTAGCGGCTCCTATATCCAGCCCCAGAGGTCCCAGATTCAAATCCGCCCAGTGGTGGTTACACTTGCACGACATTCTTACCAATAAACAAGGGAAATATAACCTAGATGGGGCTACTGCAAGGTGGGTGCATAATTGGCTGGATAGCTGTTCTCAGAGTGTAGTTATTAATAGTTTGGATACATGCTGGAAGGGCATAACAAGTGGGGTTCCATGGGGGTCTGTTTTGGGACCAGTTCTCTTCAATATCTTCATCAATTATTTAGATATTGGCATAGTGAATATGCTTATTAAGTTTGCAGATGATACCAAGCTAAGGAGGGGTTGCAAGTGCTTTGGAGGTTAGGGTCATAATTCAAAAAGATCTGGACAAACTAGAGAAATGGTCCCAGGTAAATAGGATGAAGTTTAATAAAGATAAATGCAAAGTATTCCACTTAGGAAGGAACAATCAGTTTCACACTTACAGATTGGGAAACAACTGTCTAGGAAGGAGTTCTGCAGAAAGGGATTGAGGGATCATAGTGGACCACAAGCTAAAAATGAGTCAACAGTGTGACACTGTTGCAAAGAAAGCAAAGATGATTCTGGATTCTGCATTAACAGGAGTGTTGTAAGCAAGACATGAGTAGTCATTCTTCTACTCTACTCTGTACTGCTTAGGACCCAAATGGAGTATTGTTTCCAGTCCATTTCAAGAAAGATGTTGAGAAATTGGAGAAGATCCAGAGAAGAGCACCAGCAATTATTAAAGGTCTAGAAAACAGGACCTATGAGGGAAGAATGAAAGAATTGGGCTTGTTGAGTTTAGAAAAGAGAACACTGAGAGGGGACATGATAGCTGTTTTCAGGTATCTAAAAGGGTGTTACAAGGAGAAGGGAGAAAAATTGTTCTCCTTGGTCTCTGATGATAGGACAAGAAGCAATGGGCTTAAATTGCAGCAAGGGAGGTTTAGGTTGGACAATAGGAAAAAGTTCCCAACTGTCAGAGTGATTAAACACTGGAATAAATTGTCTAGGGAGGTTGTGGAATCTTCATCACTGGAGATATTCAAGAGCAGGATAGATAGGCATCTGGCAGAGATGATCCAGTAGGTGCTTGACCTGCCGTGAAGGCAGGGGACTGGACTCAATGACCTCTTGAGGTCCATTCCAGTTCTAACATTCTATGAATCTGTGATTCTATACAGAGAAGCAAAGTGTGACATCCCAGCACTAGCTCAGCTGTACAACTGTAGTGGTCTGGTCAGGAAGTAACAGGCACATCAAAGGTCCCTATACTTATGTGTTCAGAGTCCCTCAGACTGAAGGTTCGGGAATACCATTAGATATATAACTCTCTGTGCGTGCAATTGCATGAGCTAGGGAAACATGTTCTTTCTCCACAGTCATGGTCATAAACTAGCCTTAGGTAGCTGTTAGTAATCATTGCAGGCCAGATTCCATCACCCATCCACGTGTTAAACATTAGATTACTTCATGAGTAATTCTGTTGAAATCCATAGAACTATTCATGTAGTCCTGTATACTAGTCAGTTTTGGTAAGGGGTTGCAGAATCTGGCCCACAGGTAAGTGGTGAAATCTGAGAGAGTAGTACCTCAGAGACTAAGTGGATCTGATTCTCTTAGATTTGAAGCCATATCTATATGAGTATAATTGTACTCTGGTGATGTTTTTTCAGATTTCTTTATTGGAGGGGAGAACCAAATCTGACATAAATTGTCATCTTGTGACAAGTGAAACTTTAGGGTTTTGGTGTAAAGAAGAGCTCATTAAAATGTCTGAAAAAAGTTAGCTAACAGGAAGAGATTTAGGGGGATGGTCTATATTCTGTCTGTCTGTCTGTCTGTCTTTATGTATTGTATAGAAAATCAGAATCTGACAGAAAAAGTCTCCAATCACCTTTCCTTTTAAATTTATTTTTATAACTTCAGAACATATCTATGTCCCATTCATCTGCAAGCAGTTGCTGTTGTTAATCACATTTGTTATAGTAGTGTTTAAAGACCAGTCGAGAATGGGGCTCCACCAAACATAGTAGACAGTCCCTGCCCAAAGCACTTAGAATCTAACTAGACAAGATAGACACTGAGTCCGTACATGAGCAAAGTGAACAATGTGATGGCAGCAAATGTCATGTTAGTTCCATGATTTTTAAAATTTGTTTTGTTTATTTGGATGCATTTGCTTCTGAGAGGGTAAGCTAAAGTGAGAAGAAAGAGAATACACTGAAGGAAAGAGGGTTTGTGGTGTTTCAGTTTTCACCATGAAGTAAGGATGTTAAGAGGCAGGTAATTCACTAATCATGTAGTCAATAAAAAAATTATTGACTACATGATTAGTCTATAAGGGAAGGCGCTCAATCCTGGCTTCTGCCTGGTCCAGGAACTACCTCCACTTCAGCTCTGCAGTTTAAATGTAGTCAGAGCTGGGCATGCAGTCAACCCAGCTCCTACTACATTTAAACTGCAAAGCTGCAGCAGGGGTAGCTCCTGGACCTGGCGCAAGCCAGGACTGAGCCAGGCTTGCTCATTCCTGGCTCATGCTGGGTCCAGCAGCCCCTGTGCACAGGGAGTCCCAACGGGGAGCTGGGACCCCCTGCGGACAGGGGTTGCTGCCAGATTGGCCTCTGCCTGCCTCTGCTGCTGCTGCTGGAGCAGCTTCTACCCTCTGCCTGATGGAGGCAGCAGCATGGGGGTGGGGCAGACAGCTCCGCGGAGAGGGTGCTGGGGGGAACCGGCTTTTAAGCCAGCTCCCCCCAACACCAGCTCCAGCTTCTCCCCCCTTGCTGCCTCTAATACAGAGGCAGCAAGGGGGAGAAGCAAGCAATTAAGTAGTCAACTCGACTAAGCGATAAGCCTAGGCTTATTGGTTAGTCAACTATTTGCTTACATCCCTAACATGAAGGTTGGTGGCAATTGGACATCTAACATAGTGAATGCTTGTGAAAATGAGGTAGGATCAGGAACTAAAATAGGGAGAGAACAACTTTAAAATTATATATAGACAAGTGAGATATCTTGAAATTACCAGGGCCTGATGAAAACGAAATGCATCCTAGAATACTCAAGGAGGATTTTTCTTTGAAAAGTCATGGAAGTTGGAAGAGATTCCTGCAGACAGGAAAAGGGCAAATATTGTGCCGATCTATAAAAAGAGAAGTAAGGTCAATCTGGGGAATTACAGACAAGTCAGTTTAATTTCTGTACCCAGAAAGTTAATAGAGAAAATTATTAAACAATTAGGCTACGTCTAGACTGGCATGATTTTCCGGAAATGCTTTTAACGGAAAAGTTTTCCATTAAAAGCATTTTCGGAAAAGAGCGTCTAGATTGACACGGACACTTTTCCGCAAAAGCACTTTTTGCGGAAAAGCGTCCGTGGCCAATCTAGACGCGCTTTTGCGCAAAAAAGCCCTGATCACCATTTTCGCGATCGGGGCCTTTTTGTGCAAAACAAATCTCAGCTGTCTACACTGGCCCTTTGCGCAAAAGTTTTGTGCAAAGGGACTTTGCCTGAACGGAGCAGCATAGTATTTCCGCAAAAAGCACTGATTTCTTACAGCAGGAAGTCAGTGCTTTTGCAAAAATTCAAGCGGCCAGTGTAGACAGCTGGCCAGTTTTTCCGCAAAAGCGGCTGATTTTGTGGAAAAAGTGGCCAGTCTAGACACAGCCTTAGTTTCCAAACATCTAAAAGATTAAAAAAAATAAGTAACAATCAGCTTGGAGTTGTCAAAAACAAATCAAACCAACCTGATAGTTTTCTTTAATAGGGTAACAAGTCTTGTGGATAAGGAGGAAGTGGTAAATGTGGTATATCTTGACTTTAGTAAAGCTTTTGATATTGTCTCACATGATCGTCTCATAAACAAACTAGGGAAATACTACCTAAAGTGGTTGTATAACTTATTGCAAAACCATTGCCAGAGAGTAGTTATCAATGGTTCACAGTCATGCAGGAAGAGCATAACAAGTAGGATGCTGCAAGGATCAGTTCTGGTCCAGTTTTGTTCAATATCTTCACCAATGATATAGGTAATGGCATAAAAAGTTACACTTATTAAGTTTGTAGATGTTATTAAGGTGGGAGTGGTTTCAGGTGCTTAGGGGGATTGGATTAAAATTCAAAAAGATCTGGATAAACTGGAGAAATGAGCTGAAGAAAATGGGATGAAATTCAATAAAGATAAATGTAAAGTACTCCACTTAGGAAAAAACAATCAGTTGCACACATACGAAATGGGAAATGACTGCCTAGGAAGGAGTACTGGGTAAAGGGATCTGGGGGTCCTAATAGGGCATAAGCTAAATATGAGTCAGCAGTGGAATGTTGTTGCAAAAAAAGCTGACATCATTTTGGGGTATATTAGCAGGAATGTTGTAAGTAAGAATTATAAGTAGTAATTAGGACTGTTAAGAGATTAAAAAATTTAATCACGATTAATCACGCGAGTCTGTCCTTTGAAATGCCATGGCAGTGTTTCAATGGGACAGTGCTGCAAAGAGCCAGGGATCAGCTGGAGTCCCCAGCTGATCCTGGCCTCCATGCAGCGCTGCCCTTTGGAAGCGCCGCAGTAGTGTTTCCAAGGGGCAGAGCATTAGGACCCTGGGATCAGCTGGGGACTCCAGCTGATCCCCGGCACCGCTGTTGCAAAGCCGCTTTGAAGCGCCGGAGCAGCACTTCAAAGGGGCAGCGCAGCATTAACACCTACGATTAACATGTTAAAAAAATTAACACGTTAGTCCTGTCCTGCGTTAATCTCAGGCGTTAATGCAGGTCAATTGACAGTCCTAGTAGTAATTCTTCCGCCCTACTCTCTGCTGATTATGCTTGAAGTGGAGTATTATGTCCAGTTCTGGACACCATATTTCAGGAAAGAGATGGGCAAATTGGAAAAAGTCCATAGAAGAGCTTCAAAAATGAATAAAGGTCTGGAAAGCATAACTAATGAGGGAAGTTGAAAGAGTTGGGTTTGTTCAGTGTGGCAAAGAGAAGACTGAGAGGCGACATGATAGCAATTTTCAAGTACATAAAAGGCTTTTATAAGGAAGAGGAAGAAAACAATTGTTCTTGTTAATTGCTAAGGACAAGACAAGAAGAAATAGGGTTAAATTGCAGCAAGGGAGATTTAGGTTGAACATTAGGAAAAAATGTTGAATTATCAGAGTGGTAACCACTGGAATAAATTGCTTAGGGAGGTTATTGAATCTGTTGAATAGGAGATTTTAAGAACAGGTTAGACAAATACCTGTCATGGATGGTCTAGATAATATTTACTCCTGCAATGAGTGCCAAGGACTAAACTAGATGACCTCCAAACTCCTTTCCAGTCCTATGATTCTATAAATAAAATGAGAGTATGACTGCACAATAATTAAGACAGACTTTGCTCATCTATGACAATTTCCAGTACCAAGATCTTATAACAGCTCCTACAGCCAACTACCTACTTTCACCATGCTATGTATGATATAGACTATAGTGAACCACATAAAAACCTCAACTGAGCAATTATGTACTAGAGAAATAAAAAATGAAGGACAGCCCAATATGTGAATGTGGAAAAGACATCCAAGTCATGGGACACCTAGGGTATGTCTACACTACAGCGTTATTTCGAAATATCTTATTAAATAGTTAATACGAAATAAGTTATTTCGAAATAACGTGTCTGCACACAAAATGCATTATGAAATGCCTGAGTGGACACTGAATCTAATTTAAGGCTGGCCGGAACCAGTTCCAGCAGGGCATCAGGTCAGGAGTTACTTTGTGTGGCTGCTGCCTGAGGCTATCTGAGGCCTGTGCTTAAAGGACCTGAACAGCCCCCTGAACAGCCAGTTCTCAGCTTTCCCTACTTGCTTGCCTACCTCGATGAGGGACAGCAAAGCATTTTGTCTCTGCGTGCTCTGGTTGCCCTCACTCGGGACACCCCAGCACTCTGCAACATGGAGCCAGAGCTGCCCCTGGGCACTCTGGTGCTTCTCTTGGATACATTGCTACGAGCCTGGTTGCACTTTCTGCAGGCTGCCATCCGGGAGGTCCATCGGGGGGCTGTCAGTATCCAGGAGGCCCTGCGGGAGAGCTTCCACCCTGAGGAGCACTAAGAGCCTCCTGGTCTGCCCCACTGGGGCTTGTAAATCATTCCTCCTCACGTCCTTCCACTTACCCCACCTAACCCCTTCCTGATGTCAAATAAAATACATGTATTTTCATGAACACAAACTCTCCTTATTTAAAAACTGGGGAGGAACTAAAACTCTTGTGAGACTGGGGAAAGCAGGCGGAGGGGAGAAGAGAGGGTGGGAGAGGAAGGGGGAAACCTGGGAGGAGGGAGCTGGAAGGGAAGCAAGGGGAAGAAGGCAGAGGGGAAGCTCAGGGCTCAGGGTTGGGGGTCTCGCTGGACCAACTTGATTTTCATGTAAACCTGCTCCTGGGTTCTCATGTGGCCTTTGGTGGCCAGGCTGGCAGCTATCCTGCCATAGATGGCCACGTTCCTCTGTGTAGTGTGGAGATCATGGACGTTGGGAGCATCCCCCCCCAAACCTGAATAAGGTCCATGATCTCCACCCTGGACCAGGAAGGCGCCTGCCTTCTCCCCGCCCTGGCAGGCTCCTGGGAGCTGGCACAGGCATTGTGGCCAGAGTCAGCCCTTTTAAGGGCTCCAGGGAGAGGAGACGGAGAGGAGTGTTCTTGGTTGAGGCTTGAGTGGCCACCAGGGCACCCTGGGAAGGCTGGAAGCCCCCTATTTCGAAATAAGTGTCTACACAGCACTTATTTCGAAATAGCTATTTTGAATTTGGCGTTATTCCTTGTGGAATGAGGTTTACCAAATTCAAAATAAGCGCTCCGCTATTTCGAATTAATTTCAAAATAGCAGTTTGGCTGTGTAGATGCTAGTAAAGTTATTTCGAAATAATGGCTGTTATTTTGAAATAACTTTGCTGTGTAGACATAGCCCTAGTGAACTACTGCCTTCTAAGAGCTTTCTCTGGAGGGACAGCCTTGATTTATTCCATTGTACTGAAATCCATAAAGTGGATGACAACCTTTAATGTTAGTTTTCAGATTCTTCATACAAAAGAAGAAGATACCCATTAAACATAATCCTTTGTGATATGAGACCACATTTTAACCACCATATGCAGGTGATTTTTAATTATTACCATATAAAATTATGCCTCTTCCTAAGTGCTAGATAATGCCTGTGTTGAAGGCAATATGGAGGCATCTCCTGGAGTTCCTCATTGAATAGGGGTAGGTGCTATTCTGTTATATTCTTGTTGAGGAGTTCAGCATATTCCCCTTTCAACCAACATTGGCATCCAGCTCTGCTGGCCAACATGCAAATGGGCAAACCCATGACTCTATGTAACTTTTTCTTTCTGTGGGTTTGGATTCCGCCCAGAATCACAGCTTTCTTAGAAATGTTGATCTCTAGTACACAGAAAACAGACATAAACAGACATAGCTGCATTCACAACACAGAATTTGATCTCATAAAAGCCAGGAGTGAATCTTGGTACAGTGAGTTCAGTCTCATAAAAGTCTCAGCTGAGCCAGGATTACCTACCAGAAGTCTATGGGTCATGAAGGGAATTTCATCGTAGACTTACACTGACGTGTATTTATGAAAAAGGTTTTTGGGAGAACTATAAAACCTCTTTGGCAATATCCATGCTGGCATAATTGATGCTTTACTTACATGCACCATCTTTCTATTGGAAAGATTCATATAAAATATTAGTCTGTGATAAAGAAGTGGCAATGGCTAAACATGAGCCAAAATGGTGAACAAATAAAGTGTTTTACTTTGCTAGTGAGAATTCTCTTGAAACTCTCTTTTCCACTGGCAGTCTACCTTTCCCTATCAATTCAATAAGCCACTTCTTCTGCACCTGGGAAATGATCTATTTGAATAAATATAAATTATTGGAAAGTTGTATATAACAGTATTAGAAAATGAACCCCAAAGAAAGGTTTTGGGTAAATAATACCTTTAGGCCATGTCTACAGTAGGAAGTTATTTTGAAATGACTGAATTCGACTTAATAACTCCCAATTTAGCAAATTCAAACTAGCATGTCCACACTGCAAGGAAGCCTCGAAATTAGTCCGAGACAGGCTCCGTTAATGTGGATGCGCTACCTCAAGATGCGCTACCTCAGACTTAGAGCCCCAGGAAGCACTGGGGAGTAATTAGTTCAAATTATTCTGGGGAGTAATTAGTTTGAAATAGCAGCACCAAAGTCTCCACACTATTGTTATCTCGAAATACCTATTGTGGAATTAGCATTACTCCTGATGAAAAGCAGGAGTACAGACTTTGAATTTTGCAGCCCGTTATTCAAAATAACAGGCTTGGTAGCGTGGCCGCTCCACTTATAAATTCGACAGAGGTGAGGGGGGCGTTATTTCAAAATATAGTCCTAGTGTAGACCAGGACTTACAGTGGTAATCAGTGTATATCGCCTTTCATACAGTTGGATGTGCTTGGGAACAATACTGACAGGCAGCTGAGAAAATAGAAGACTAAATTTTCTTTGTGTTTTTTTGGAATAATATAGCTCTTTGTGAGAGTTTCATAAAGAGTATGTTTTTTTAAAATGACGGCTTAATAAATGAGGAGATAAATGGCTGGATGTGCTGCTGTAAATTGACATAAGTCTCCCCTCCCATTCTAGCAACATAGTGACATCAGAATCTTAGAATTTCACGGGAATGGGAGAGTTCTCAGATGGCATAAAGCTGGCTTAGCCAGCATTTACTCACCTTGCATTGGTCTTGATGTACGGGGCAGGCTGGGTTTGGAGAGAGCACATCACTGTGTTTTGGTTAACCTCATCTGATGAGTAGTTTGTAACCTGCATAGGTTAGAAGAGCCTCCTGACTGCTCTAATCTGAACTAAGGTCAAGTCAGGCAGAGAATCAGGGAGTTCTAACTAGCTGCATAATAGCCTTACATCTCTGATATGCTATTTGGGTCTCACCCAAAACAAAATATCTGGCTGTCTCTGTTCAAAATTTATCCTTCAGTGAGCATTCACCTACATTTAAAAATGTGAGTCATTGTGAGTAATGGAAAGCATTGAATGTCAGAAGTCACTGATTTTAAACATCTGAATGGGATGCAAATGTTTCAATGACTTGACTTTTGCTGTATTTTATTTAATTACATTTCATAAGACATCCTTTAACTACTTCTTTTCATTAGGATACATTAAGTTTTTCATAAATTTTTAGTTGTAGGGTAAAAATACTTAATGGTTGTACATATATCTCTGTAACTGCTTACTTATAACTGGCTTGTATATTTTTAATGTGATACTATGGTTTTTCCTGCATTTTTTTATTTCGTTTCAACCATTTTAGAACTAAAAGGACTGTAATATATTGAATTTGAGAATACCAGAGAGGGAAAAGGAAATTACTTACCTGATCAGAGAAATTTTCACTAGGTGGCCTTGTGTACATCGGGTTGTGAAAAACTGAATTTTCAATCTGTAATAAGGGCAAAAGAAATCTGTCTGGACCCTACCTAGAGGCTAAGCTTTTAAAAGATTCAGCAATATTTTTTGACTCTCCTGCTCCAACTCAGGGATGCATTTCATGCAGATTTTCTGAGAACAAGCTGAAGAATTCAGTTATTGATGATCATATAAATTTGTAAACTCTGAATAGATGATATAATTTAAATTAATCTATCAGATTATCCAAGTAATGGTTCAGACCACAACTATGCAAAACACAGTGGATTCTATTTACGTGAATTCTCCTAACCCAAAACAAGTGCCTTAGGATTGCACAAACCTCCCAACTCCAATTGTCCCTGAATCTGTTATGAACCTGCTGTGGTATTCACTAATCAGTGTACCCTTATGGTATGAGATCTTTCCTTTTTTGCATAACCCATCCTCCTAAAAGACTTCAGGGCTTCTTACATTTATGTATTTCAGAAGGGAATGAACTGATCTGCTTCTTTCATCCTCCCAGGATCTTTAAGGGGCATCAGTTGGACATCTCTCCCATATTGTATCTTTGTGAAGGAGCCATGCTGTAGGTCCACCTGGACAGCTGAAGGCTCGTGCTCTGACTTCTGCAACTAGCTAAATGACTGGAACCTGAAAGAGACCTCAGAAGTCCTTGAAAGATAGCAAAGAAAATCTTCTCTACTCCTGTAAAGTTTGAACTGACAAATTGATTTGCCTACTTATGCCATTATTTTAAGGTCTCTTGAAAACGTTCTGAGAATGAAATTAGGATTTTTTGTCCTGTGATCAGGGGATGCAGAGAGATCTAAAACTTCTGGCAATGTTGTCACAAGAGTAGGAATTGTCTGGGTTTTGAAAGACTGGATCCTGTAAATTTGTAAAATAGACCTGGAATCCTTCATAAAATATAGGTATTCTGGCATAATGATGTGCATTTTATTCTCAGCACATAGTCTTCTCTCAGTGCCTAGGAGAATAATGTGAAACATCATCCTGGAATATATCAAGAAACAAACAGATCTCTCAATTAGAGAGGAACAAGGAGATTTTTAGATCATGGAGATCATGCACCGATTATATTATTGTTCTCAGAACATGCAGCATGCAGTTGCAAGCACCTCATGTGAAAAATATTTTTTTATCCCCAGAAGGCTTTTCACAGCATATGCAAAGACAGATTTTGGAGAATTATGTCAAGTTATAGAATACCATGAAAAATAATTAGAATTATCAAGGAACTATATGATAATGCCAAATGTGCAGTCAGAGATGGTAACATCAGCCAATGGTGTGTAGTGACATATGAAGTAAATCAATGGTGTTTTATGTTCCTGCTATTGTTTGCACTGGTCATGAACTATGTTATGAGGAAAGTAACACCAGTGCAAACAATAGCAGGGACATAAACACCCTTGATGATGCCATGGTTTCCCTTAGTTCAGCATATTGCTTAATGGGAAAGACCCCGCATTTGGCAAACACAGCAAAATAAGTTGGTTTGTTCATCAACAAGTAAAAGACAAAATATATGGCTATCAATGTCCCAGAAGCAACCATCAGAGTAGATGGAGAAACACTAGAAGTAATTAACCTGTCTAGAGCAGTGGTTCCCAACCAAGGGTCTGTGGACCAGTGCCAGGCTGCAAATCGCTGGATGCTGGGCCATGGCACACTGCCAGACCATGCCCATGCCTGGATGATTGGCTCGGTATTGTGTCTAGTGTTGGAAATCTGTAACAGAAACTGATATGTTAAATCAACTCTTTTCCAAAATAAGTATCTGCAGAAGATTTTCAGAGTCCATTGGAAACAGAATCTGGCAACATCAGAAATTCTAAGTAAATCAGCCTACAGCATCAAATATGGCAAGAAGATGATTATGGACATATTTAGCGTTTTAAGGATGCCACCACAAAACTTCCATATCAAGTGATAACATGGACACCACTGGAAAGATTAGAAGAGGGTGTTCTATTGAAATGTTCTACAGGGCAATAGCCAAAGAAGCCAGATTTTGCAACCCTCAGTACCCTTGAGACCTGATCGGTGCCAAACCAGTGAGATCTGACCAGTGCCAAACCTGCTCATTGGGCTCTTAGAAGACATGTGGAGTAAATTAGAGCTAAATAACAGCACAGAACACTGAGAGCCAGGACCGCTGGCTGTAATCAAACTTTATGGGACCATGGGAAACTTGGCCACGCTTATGATAAGCGGACAACCCACTAATTACAATAGTGCCAGATCATGGATGTTGCCAGACCAGAGAGTGCTGGACTAGAGAGGTTCAACCTACAGTGGTTTTTCTTACTCAGAAAACCAATAGAGCATTTAGAAGTTCCCATTCTTTTGGCTAATTACTCTAAAATACATTTGACATATTCGGCAAACTATAATCCAGACCTAAAATCCATTTTATAAATAACTGGAAATTGAGATGAAGCTAATCACCATATGTCTGGTCTTCAAGTTCTCACTTCCACATTGATCATGCCTATTACACATAGGCCAAAGTATGTGGTGGTGTGAAGCCAGAGGGTATGTCTACATTGCAGTTAACACCTGTGGCTGGCACACATCAGCTGTCTCTCAGGCTTGTAGGACTCCAGGACTGTAAAATTGTAGTGTAGACATTCAGGCTACACTTCAGTAGCTGACACTGACCAACCACAGGGTGTAGTGCAAACATAGTCTCATTGACCCCCGGGGAGCAACACAATGTACTCTGCTTTAGAGCAGAATGTCCTTTCTTTCCTGCAGGAAAGGTTAGGATGACTGTTGCTGCCCCTTTCAGGGAGGCAGTTTGCTTCCCCTGTTGTGGTGGTCTTGCTTCTAGGGCTGGTGAATAGAGGTGGGTGAACTGATAGCTCCCGGGGAAGTAGGAAGAGAGTAATTCCTGCATTCCCCAAATTCAGGAACTATGTTTCTACCTAGACTGATTCTTTTGTCCTCCCCTTCTGTCCCTGAATTCACATATGAACCAGGCAAACTCTGGCCCTCAAGGAAAAATCCCATGGAATACAGAGAAATAGAAGGTATCAAAATCTACTGCATAAAGGGGAAAAAACAAACAAACAAATAAACAAACAAACGAACAAAATGATTATGCACGAAAAAAATTCAGGGTAAGCAAATGAGCCATGAACAGAGAATAATGTAACAAATAAGAAACAAAATTAGCATCCCATATATTTTTATTTCAATCACTTTTGCTTGAGAAAGGGCTGCAGATTGTTTTTTCATCCATACTTTTATCTCTGTCTTAATTGCATTCATTGTTTTTTTCTTTCTTTTGTTCATTTGGTTTTATCCACCTATTTCTCTTCTAGCCTACTTCTCTCATTTGATTTGTTTTCCTTTTTTTATCTCCATTTCATTTGTTTTTTTCTGCCTATTCTGTTTCTTAAGCTATGTCTAATACTACATAGATAAGTCAACCTATGTTAAGTTGATTTTCAGCCATCACATTAATTACTGCAGTGGCTGATGTCCACAGTACCCTTCTTCTGTTAGCAGCATGCATCATCACCAGGAACACTTTTACTGACTGAAAAGGGATGATGTGGGGACTGAGAGTCAAAGTTCTTAGCCCCACACAGTTCCCTGCTGGGAGCCCAGCTATTTCTTAGAGCAATAGAGAACCTAAGGCCCAGGGGCTCAGGGTTCCCCTCCCGCAGTGTTCCTTCCTCCCATGCTGGTGCTCCAGCCCCCGCCACTCTCCCATGGGTCTGGAGCACACAAAATCTACTAGCCTGGGCCCCACTAGGCTCTGGTGTGCAAGGGGAATGTGGGGAGCTCTCTCTGACTCTCAGTCGGGTGCCAAATCAGTGAGGATTTGTGGGATTTTTTTTTTTTTTTTTTTGCTTCTCACTTGTGTGCAGCCCCCTACTGATTTTTTTTCTGTGGATCAGTGTTCCCCCCCCCCAACCCAGAAATGGTTCCCCACCCTTGCCCTAGAGTTTCGGCTTTCAGACTCCCAGTCGGGGCTTTCTGCCGTCTAGTCTCAGCAATTGACAAGAAGGACAAGCAATATAAGGAATGTGGTGTGTACACAGACACCACATCCTCCTAATTACACTGACATAAGCCCTACACTCTCACTAAGGGTATGTTTACATAGCAGTGTTATTTCAGATAACTGATGTTATTTTGAAATAACAAAATGCACGTCTACACAGTAAGCCGTTGTTTCAAAATAATGTTGAGATGGAGGACTTCTTACTCCAGCTCCTGTAACCCTCATTTCATGAGGAGTAAGGGAAATCAAAGGATGAGAGTTCTTCCTTCGACTTCCTGCTGTGTGGACCGCACCAAAAGCTGAATTGAGCTATTTGACTTCAGCTAAGCAATTGATGTAGCTGAAGTTGCGTATCTTAATTAAGGTGGTTTTATTATGTCTGTATAGCAAGGGAGTTGCATCGATGTGAGGAACATTTCAGTGTGTTCACCTCCACTGTTTTGTCAACAAAACTGTGCAGTATAGACAAGACCTCACTTTCATCTTCTTTTTATACCTGTTGAAATTCTGCTATTCTTGCATTTGGAGCCATAGTAAAATTGCAGAATTCCAACAGTACTATCTTTTGCATCAATTTTGTCTGCTGACAAATTTTTGTTCACCTCCCCGAGCCAACTAATCGAGTACATGCAAAAGGACAGTGGCTATAGCAGGCAAGAAGCAATATTATTAAGGTTTTTTCAAGAGAAAGCTAAAGTATTTAAGCCTAGGAGATCCAGAAGCAAAGAAAATGTGTCTACATTTTTAATATTTTTTGCTATTAAATTTTGAGCATAAACCAACAAAATCCTGCTTTTCAGAGGGCACTGTAGCAAAGGGAATATTGAAATCAAATCCAGCAAAACAATTAAATCACATTCCCCAGAACCAGATTTTAGACATAAAAAAATTATGTTGGTGGAAAACATGTTCAGCAGGATCAGTTTGTCATATTAAAAAAAAAGACATTCCAAAAGGTCAGAAAAGTTTTATACAATAAGCCATGGAATGTTAACAAATGGCAAAGTACTTGTTTAAGAATAAATATTCAGCACATTAGGTGTAGAGAGTAGAGTACAAGATCCCACTATGCTTGTTATTCATTGACTTTAAAAAAAGCCTTTGATTTGATAGAACAAAATGCAGCTTTAAATGCTTTCCTTTTACAGGGTGTCTCCCCTGTGTATGTTAGAATTATATAAGATTCCGTGATGGACGCAATTACAGAAATCCGCTTTTTGATGATCCCCTTGATTATCGAAGTTAAGCAAGGCACAAAGCAGGGAGATGTTTGTTTGCCGAAGTTGTTTGCCAGCATCCTGAAAGACGTCCTGCAGAAGATCAAAGTGAAAGATGGATTTCTTATTGATGGCGTGGTTCTTCAGATGCTCCCTTTTGCAGATGACATCATTCTAATTGCATCAAAGCCAAAATATTGCAAACCCTCCTCAATGACATCAGTAAGAATGTGAAGGAGATTGGCCTGACTGTCCACACTGGAAAAACAAAGTTGATGAAAAATGCGTTCAGAGTATGCCATGCAGCTGGATAGACAGTCTGTCGAGTTGGTGGATCAATATGTATATCTTAGACAAGCATTGCAAATGGACAGTGAGTTGGGCCTAGAGTTAAGCAGGAGGAGGAGGTCAGATTGGAGATTGCCTTTTGAGTCTGTTCAGTGTTTTTGTTGATCCCAAACTTTCCACCACCACAAAAACCCATCTCTTTAATACCCGTGTCCTTTCAGTAATGCTGTATGGCTGCGAAACCTGGAACACGATGCTTACAGAGCAATTACAGCTGAAAACCATCCAGAGAGCAGTGGAGAGACACATGCTGGGTGTAAGTTGCTACAGCATGTTACTATTGACGATTTCCGTGCAAGAAGCACTATCAACGATATCATCCAAGTTATGTATGATCGGAAAAGGAGATGGGCTGGTCATGTAGTGAGACAGAGAGACAACTGATGGACAGTGCATATACTCCATTGGTATCCACAAGAACAAGAGGAAGGCCTCCAGCACATTGGGTGGATCCTTTATGGAGGATTCATGGAAGGACATGGACGAGAACCTTACAAAACAGGACAGTATGGAAAAGATATGATCTGCATTGGTGGCGAGACTATCTGTGTCAATGAAATCATGGATCTTCCAAGTAAGAGAAAAAATAATCATTTAAGCAAACGTAATGAACTCTTGAGTGTGATTCTCTGAAATAGACTCTATTTTCTAGGGCTTTTCTTCAAGTTGTTTTTAAATTTGCATTTGCATCCTGCATTGTTTGTGTTACCCTCTGGGAAGAATGAAAGACATGATTTTGTTGCCCTTTTCTGTATTTAATAAACACAAATCTTTCTCTCTTCCATTCCTCATCTAGCATGACTCAATGTTCAGTTTTATGTGCATAGAATCATAGAGCTGGAAGAGACCTCAGGGGGTCATCAAGTCCAGCCCCCTGCCCAAGGCAGGACCAATCCCAACTAAATCAACCCAGCCAGGGCTTTGTCAAGCCGAGACTTAAACACCTCTAGGGATGGAGATTCCACCACCTCCCTAGGTAACCCATTCCAATGCTTCACCACCCTCCTAGTGAAATAGTTTTCCTAATATCCAACCTAGACCTCCCCCACTGTAACTTGAGACCATTGCTCCTTGTTCTGCCATCCATCACTACTGTGAGCAGCTTTTCTCCATCCTCTTTGCAACTTCCCTTCAGGAAGTTGAAGGCTGCTATCAAATCCCCCCTCACTCTTCTCTTCTGCAGACTAAACAAATCCAAATCCCTCAGTCTCTCCTCATAGGTTATGTGCTCCAGCCCCCTAATCATTTTGGTCGCCAATCACTGGACCCTCTCCAATGCGTCCACATCCTTTCTATAGTAGGGGGCCCAGAACTGGACACAATATTCCAGATGTGGCCTCACCAGGGCCGAATAAAGGGCAATAATCACTTCTCTGGATCTGCTGACAATGCTCCTCCCAATGCACCCTAATATGCCATTAGCCTTCTTGGCTACAAGGGTACACTGTTGATTCATATCTAGCTTCTCATCCACTGTAATCCCCAGGTCCTTTTCTGCTGAACTGCTACTTAGCCATTCAGTCCCCAGACTATAACAAATGCTTAGGATTCTTCCGTCCCAAGTGCCGGACACTGCACTTGTCCTTGTTAAACCTCATCAGATTTCTTTTGGCCCAATCCTCTAATCTGTCCAGGTCACTCTGGACCCTATCCCTGCCCTCCAGCGTATCTACCTCTCCCCCTAGCTTAGTGTCATCTGCGAACTTGCTGAGGGTGCAATCCATCCCCTCATCCAGGTTATTAATAAAGATGTTGAACAAAACTGGTCCAAGAACTGATCCTTGGGGTACTCCGCTAGAAACCGACCGCCAACCTGACATCGAGCCATCTTATAGTCCATTTATCCAATACATACTCCCTTAACTTGCTAGCAAGAATATTGTGGGAGACCGTATCAAAAACTTTGCTAAAGTCAAGGTATATCACATCCACTGACTTTCCTATATCCACAGAGCCAGTTACCTCATCATAGAAGCTAATCAGATTGGTAGGCATGACTTGCCCTTCGTGAATCCATGTTGACTATTCCTGATCATTTTCCCCTCTTCCAAATACTTCAAAATGGATTCCTTGAGGATCCCCTCCATGATTTTTCCGGGGACTGAGGTAAGGCTGACCGGTCTGTAGTTCCCTTGATTGTACTTCTTCCCTTTTTTAAAGATGGGCCTGCATTTGCCTTTTTCCACTCATCTGGGATCTCTCCCGATCTCCACGAGTTTTCAAAGATAATGGCCAAAGGCTCCGCAATGACATTTGCCAACTCCCTCAGTACCCTCGGATGCATTAAATCAGGGCCCATGGATTTGTGTATGTTTAGCTTTTCTAAATAGTTCCTAACTTGTTCTTTCCCCACTAAGGGCTGTCCACCTCCTTCCCATACTGAGTTGCCTAGTGCATTTGTCTGGGAGCTGACCTTGTCCATGAAGACAGAGGCAAACAAAACATTGAGTATTTCAGATTTTCCCACATCATCTGTCACTAGGTTACCTCCCTCATCCAGTAAGGGCCCCACACTCTCTCTGATCACCCTCCTATCGCTAACATGCCTGTAGAAACCTTTCTTGTTACCCTTCACATCCCTTGCCAGCTTCAATTCCAATTGCACTTTTGCATTCCTGATAACTCCCCTGCATTCTCAAGCAATATATTTATACTCCTCCCTAGTCATCAGTCCAAGTTTCCACTTCTTGTAAGCTTCCTTTTTGTGTTTAAGCTCACCATGGATGTCCTTGGTAAGCCAATCTGGTCGCCTACCATATTTGCTTTTCATGCTGCGCATTGGGATGGTTTCTTCCTGTGCCTTTAATAAGGCTTCTTTAAAATACCGCCAGTTCTCCTGGACTCCTTTCCCCTTCATGTAAGCATCCTAGGGGATCCTGCCCATCAGTTCTCTGAGGGAGTCAAAGTCTGCTTTTCTGAAGTCCAGGATGTGTATTTTGCTACTCTCCTTTCTTCCTTTGGTCAGGATCCTGAAATCTACCATCTCATGATCACTGCTTCCCAGGTTGTCACCCACCTCTACTTCCCCTACTAGTTCCTCCCTGTTTGTGAGCAGCAGGTCAAGCTGAGGCTTGTGATTTACAAATTGTCCAGTTTCAGACTTAGCTCATGACAGAAGCAAATATTTATCACCCTACTTCACAAGGAAATTTGATCTAATTCAAGTTATATTTACTGACAGCCTACAACCACAGCAGGAAAAAATAATTGTGTTACCTTCCATAGGTGTAGTTGCTGAAGGCAATAAGGGCAGTATTTGACACCATGTGCTTATGGAACCTTACTGCTATTGTTCAGTTACAGCGTGCAGTGTGCTTGGCTTTACCTTTTTGAGATAGCTAATGCTTTTTTATAGGGAGGGAAAGTCTTCAGTAACCCTTAAATATGAAGTATTTACACCCTTGCCCAGGAAACCTTCATTGGTCACCATAGGTGACTCATGATAGCACTTGGGAAGTGCACCACTATCTTGGAGCCCCACCAACATTTTACTTGCTAAGTGGAGTGTCCTCTCTCTATACTTTCTCCCCCCTGCAGGCACCAGTCACCCCTGCTAGGCACCAGCATTCTTTGTAACCACAGCTCTGTCTCTAAACTTTTCTTCTTGGGGAAAGAGAAGTTCAATATCCCTGATCTGTTCTGTGTTGGGAACTGCATAGTTACTATAAAGGTGGCAGAACCAGTAGAAATCCAAGCCTAATAGTAATGCTAGGAGGGAGGGCAAGTTCAGAATCATTGCTTCACATTCGCCTTCCTACATTAGCCAGCAGAGCGTGTAGCCAGTTCCACTGGGTCCTACACTGCACCTGTCAAACAGAAAAATGAGGAACCCCCTTTGATACAGTGCACTTCTGCACTAAGCTTTTTCATGGCTGGGGGCCGAAGAGTCACAATCTGGCTATTATTTTGGTGTGTAGTTTATGTATTTTATATTAATGAAAGAAAGGTAGAAGAGGTGTGTTTAATCTAACTCAAATAATCTAACATGTTTCCCATAGCTGTAGTAAGGCACAATCTGGCCTCCTGAAATAGAAAATAAAGAAAAAAATAGCACTAAACAGGAGTACTGTGGTGTCAATACACCAATGTAAGAAGATCTGCTGAGCAGAACAGAAATCTTGTGGAAGTAGTCTCATAACTGGATTGTCATTATAATTATATAGAAAGGAAAGAATGGGTGGAAGGATGGCACTGTATGGGAGATTTTCAAAGCAGGGGAGGAGCCTCAGCCATACACCTCACATTAAAATTAAGTCAGTGAGAATTGCTGGGTGCTTAGCACTTTTAAAATCCAGATCACTTATTTAGATGCCTAAAAATGAAGGTAGGGGCCTAGCTATAGGCACCCTTTTTTCAAAATGTTGGGCACAGATTGTACCTCAGCGAGTGAGGACTTTTGACTGACAAAAAGGGAGAACAGGTATTCCTGTGGCACTATAGAGACTAACATATACATATATACGTCTACACTGGCAGCTTCTTGCGCAAGAACATTTTTGCAGAAGAGTTCTTGTGCAAAAACTCTTCCGGAAGAGAGTGTCTACACTGGCATGTGCTTTTGCGCAAGAGATGTGCTTTTGCGCAAGAGCATCCATGCCAGTGTAGACGCTGTCTTGCGCAAGAAAGCTCTGATGGCCATTTTAACCTTAGGGCTTTCTTGCGCAAGAAATTCATGTTGCCTGTCTACACTGGCCTCTCGCGCAAGAACAGTTGCGCAAGAGGGCTTATTCCTGAGTGGGAGCATCAGAGTTATTGCGCAAGAAGCCCTGATTTTATACAGTGGAACGTCAGTTTACTTGCGCAAGAACACACGGCCAGTGTAGACAGGCAGCAGATTTTTGCGCAAGAGCGGCCGCTTTGGTGCAAGATCACGCCAGTGTAGACACAGCCATATAGTTCTGAAGGGAATGTGAGGAATACAAGAAACCAAAAGTCAGAGTTATAGACTGAAGCAGAGTGACCTTACAACCAAGCATAAAGAATTTACAATGATGAGCCAATGGAGAGCTGCAAATGGGGAGTGATGGATTGTGAACAATGAGCAATAAAGATAATGTATTTTGGATAGATTGGAGCTCCACAAGGGAAGTGCCTGGAAGATCTGAGAGGGATACGTTTATAATAATCAATTCTGGAGCTCATTGTGTGAGCAAATGATTTAAGATGGGAAGGAAGCAGTCTTTCCTGTAAGCTGAGTGCTTGGGCAGCCACCCAGGAGATATTCAGGTGCTGCCTGGCTGATTAGCAGAGTGCCTACAGCCAGCAGCATGTGTTTCTACTGGAGGTGCACATTCACACTTGCTTTGATGCACATAAAATTTATTCTGCACATGGATAAAAAATAGAAGGAACATTGGAAGGAAGACAGATATTTGTAAATGTTGTAGAAGAAGAAGCAATACACATATGGTCACTTCCTAATGTGGGGATAGGAGTAGAGGGAGAAGTAAGATAAACCACAGTTGACAGAACTTGGTGACTGAGAAGAAAGGGATGCTATCAACAGAAATAAAAATGGAAAAGGAGGTGAGAATTGGGAGGGAAAACTATGAGCTTGGTTTTGGTGTTGTTGAACTTGAGAAGTCAATGAGCAATCCAAGATGAGAGGTAATTAAAGGGAATAAAAGGAGTTTTAACAATATGTAAAAGAAAAAGATGTATTAGAAAAAATAGGTGTACAGAGAAGAAATTATTCTAAAAGTATCTTTTAAAACTAGGTTTTGTCCATGTGATACTTCTGATGTACTGTAAGTAAATTACTGAATAAGGTTTTAAGAAAAAAATTAGAGCAGGTCATATTTTGGTCTTAAGTTACTTGTTTTCTCCCTATGTAGAAATATGATGTGGCTTTAATACGTTAGTTCATTTTCCATCCCACGGAGTTTGCTAATATATGGTGCTAGGAAATGGCATTTTTATTGAATGTGGGTATTTTTCTTGGGAAAAAATGAATTAAAATGTTTTTCAAAAACTTTTTTTGTGTGCTTTTCCAACTTCCAAATGTGCAGGGGTTGGTTCTTCATTCTCTTTGGTTTTCTGTCAGAATGAACTCCATGAGTGGCATTACACTGGCATAGAAGTTGTGTAATGCAGTGAGATTCTTTTGATTTTAAGTATGGATGACACCCACTAAATGCATAGCTTTAGTGAGACTGTAACAATTTCTTTAGCATGTTTATTATATCAGATTCTCATTTGGAAAAATGTTTCATTGTATTCTTTAGCATATTTGCACTACGTAAACACGTTAATGTATTTTAGAAGTTCCTTATGTCTGCTATAAATTATCTTTCAGCATTTCCTTTAATATTTAGCAGGGGTTTTTTTGTTTTGTTTTGTTTACGCCATAGCCAGATCTTGTCCCATTGAAGCTAACAGGAATTGCTCCACCAATTTCAATGGGAACAGGACTTAGTACTGTGTATGTATGGATGGGGGTGGAGAGCGGAGGGGAAGGAAGGGACTACTGGCAGGTTAAGTGACATCCAAGATCCACAGAGCAGGAGTCTGTGGGCAGAATCTGGACCAGAACAGTGATCTCCTACATACTGTTCACGTTGTCAGCCATCAGAGCATGCTGTCTTCCTGGTATAGTCCACACCACAGAAAACATCTACTATCAGAACTGCTATTAATTGACAACCTTGTTTGCAGTCTCAGTAGAAACCAAAGACAGAAATTCTGAAGACATTAAAACCAGACTTCACAAAGTACAAGAAAATATTTAATGAGGCGTAATCCTCTTTTGCCAGAGGAATGGGCTTGATGACCTAATCAGCCTCTTTCTATCATTAATCTTTGATTCTTGGAATGGGACTGAATTACTTTCTCACCATGAGAAGTGGTCTCTCCTAAGGAAGGATGGCTGAGTTGCAATAATGGGGTAGTGTGAGAAAACCTGAACTGCTCTTTCTATTGCTGTGGCTATATGGCGGACTGTGGTCTGCAGAGCTGTCAATTTGGAACTTAAACAAGCACTACGTTTTAAAAGGAAACAAATGCTACCGTGTGTGATAAAGTAAATGAATAATGTTTGCTACATTTAGCATCCCCTAATATATTTTCAATTTTAGAACTGTAGATTTATGGCTGATAACTATATTACTAACAAACTCAGTGCTGTAAGGTGCTGAGTACCTTTAGCTCCTTCAGTGTTAGTGGGAAGTTGAAGGTGTGCAGCACATCACTAGATTGGGCCATAAAACAACTTTCTCCCAAACACCTGAAAAAATGCTGTCCTGCAGGATTGGCTCCTTGTATTTAACTTTTTGAAAACTTTGGCTCACTGAGAAAAACTCAAGGGAAACATTTTTAGGATCTTTAGGAAACAGGAAAAAGACAGTCACTCAGAAAGAAAAGATAGGCACTGAGTCTAAAATAGCAGACTTTACTGAGCAATCAAAATTGCAGTTCTTTACACTGACTGGGATTCTTAAGATCAAAGATCAAAACTACACAATGTTGGTGTCCAGTTTAATAAGACAGGTAGCTTACTTCAGCTGTTGGGGGCTGCAGTCAAAAACATGGTCTCATAGAAAGCTTTAACCCTAGGAATGCTGAAGATTTAGATTTCTCCAACATGAATGAATGTCTCCACTCCTTAACAAGTTAATATTTCCAGGACAGTTATTCATAGCTTTTGAACACAGTGACCAGAGACAGAAAGCACTAACAAAAATCTCAGTTGGCTGTGCACTCACTATCTTGGATGATTTCAGAGTCAGTAAGACAGAGGTGATAAATGAGTTACAATGCCTCAAAAGCAATAAATTCTGAGGCCCAGATGGGATTTAGCCAATGTTGTTAAAAGATAGTAAGGAGGAAAAATGTAGACTGGTGGCAGTAACCCTGGAAAACTAGATTATTATGAAAGCAATTTTGGAAGTCTACAGGGGGGAATAAAACTGACACACGCAACATGTGGTAAGCAATGTAACAGAAACTATATTAAAAAAGCAAGCATAAGAAATAATAACAACTAGCCCCAAGTATAAGAACACCTGCTGACTGACCACTCTGGTAATAAATACACCTCTGTAAGGGATCTGTCTCAGCTTAGTTTCTTTAGTGGTAGTTTTCCTATTTTGAAAATCAGATGCTCATTTTTAGTTCATTTTTAGTTCATTTCAACCATTATCATTAACAGCTTCAAGAAGAGTGAATTAAGACCTGTCATTGAGTCTGAAACTTAGTTAAAACCTGGAACGTTTAAGATAAGGCAGTGAAAGCATATTGAAATAGAAGGGAAAAAATAAAATTGCAATGCAGTGTGCATCTTTCTACACAAACTGATGTAGCACTTCCAAGAAAAAGAGAATTGTTTTTGGTCCCAGCCTGTATTCTGATTAACGATGATGACTGTTTACATGAACTCTGATTAATACTAGCGGAAAATCACAGTTGAAATATAATTCTGAAGTGTTTTGACTGTGCTCTATATAACTTACCTCTCAAAACCTTTAATAGAGCTGCATGAAAATGGGATTTTCTATTCTGTGACAAATTTTGTGATTTGAAAAAAAAATCATTCTGTAGAAGAACAAAAACAACAAAATCTCAGAACTGCCAGCCGCATGGCTGCAGGAGAGTGAGCTGCCAAGAAGCTCAGCAAGCAAGATGGCAGGGTTCCATCAGAATTTTGTTAAAATTGACATCTTTATGTGGAATGTTTCAATTTCAACAAATTGACATTTTCTGACAGAAAAATATTATTTTGGGGAATTTTCAACCCACTCTTGTCATTGGGCCTGTGTAGTTTCTGAGCATCTCATGATTGTAAATGGGTTTTATCACTGTAATACCTATATAAGGTAAGGAAATACTATTCCTAATTTACAGATAAGGATCTTGGCAAGGGGTTAGATTGTGACTTTCCCAATATCACACAGCAAGTCTGGAACTGAAACCAGATCTCCTGACTGCCAGAATAGGAGCCTCCACTAGACTAGCCTCCCCAAGTTGTTGGCTCCTCCAATTTTGTTAATGCAATAAAATATCAAGAGACAGTATTAATAAATAGAATAAAGGGGAAGTGGATAGCAGTGAATATAAATTAATAGTTAAATTGCAAATAATTAATAAGGAATGCCAAAGAGGAAAATTAAAAATCCATCACTGTTAGGGTTTAAGAACAGTAAGATAGATTTTTAACATCAGAAATTAGAAGAATCCTAGGTCTCAGAGGTGATAAAGTTTCATAATGATACAGACAAGGCAGACGGATTCAATAAATATTTCTGCTCTGTATTTGGAAAAAAGCCAGATGATGTATTCAGAGTCTACAATAATGATGAAATACTTTCCATTACAGCAATAACGAAAGAGAATGTCAAACAGCAACTACTAACGTTAAACTATTTAAAACTGTTGTTTCAGA
The DNA here is from genome assembly GCA_019425775.1 of Rafetus swinhoei. Lineage (NCBI taxonomy): Eukaryota > Metazoa > Chordata > Testudines > Trionychidae > Rafetus > Rafetus swinhoei. Next base: position 80,809,830 of record CM033427.1, on the reverse strand, counting down.
TCATTTTTCCCAATAAGTTTTAAAAGAGTGGCTAAAGAGTGCTCCTGATCATTAAGGTGATTTTTCAACAAATCTTGAAACACCAGGCGTATATCTAGACTACATGGCTCCGTCGACAGAGCCATGTAAACTAGTTTAACCGGCATAGTCAATGAAGCGGGGATTTAAATAATCCCCGCTTCATTAAAATAAAAATGGCTGCCGCGCTGTGCCGACAATCAGCTGATCCTGCACAGTGCGGCAGTCTAGACGTGGCTCGGTTGACAAGGAAGCCTTTGTCGACTGCTCCCTTTTGCCTCGTGAAATGAGGTTTACAGGAGCGGTCGACAAAGGCTTCCCTTGTCGACCGATCCGCGTCTAGACTGCCGCGCTGTGCCTGATCAGCTGATTGTCGGCACAGCACGGCTGCCATTTTTATTTTAATGAAGCAAGGATTATTTAAATCCTCGCTTCATTGACTATGTCAGGTAAACTAGTTTACATGGCTCCGTTGATGCAGCCATGTAGTCTAGATATACCCCAGAGAAGCTCCAAGGTAAAAAGAAAAATAAAGGTGTGTTGCTATTTTAAAAATTATACATCTGTTAGCTTGAATTTGGTCCCTGACAAAATTATACCACACAACATTCAGAATAAAAAATTAGAAAAACACAGTGTAACTTGGATTGAAAATGACATCTCAAAATGTAATTGTTAATGAAGAATCATTTTTGAATAAATGTTTCTAATAGGATTCTGCAAGGATTTATGTTTGATCTCCTGAGGGCTCTTCCAACCCTATGATCCTCTGGTTCTGTGTTTTTGCAATGCTATTTAATATAACTATGTATGATCTAAGAAGAGAATGTAAAATCATTTCATATAAAATTTTCAGATAACCCGAAGACTGGTAGATTGGTGAATAATGATACGGACAGGTCAGTTATACATGATGATCTGCATTACTTGGTAAAATGGGATCAAACACTGTGGCTATGTCTACACTGCAGAGTTTTTGTGCAAAAACGTCTGTTTTGCACAAAAACTTGCGGAGCGTCCACACTACAAGCCCGTTCTTGCAGAAGAAAAAGTACAGTAAAGCATAAGAACACAGGGCTTTTTGCGCAAGAGTTATTCTTCTCCACACGAGGAATAAGCCTTTTTGCGCAAGAGCTCTTTCACAAAAAGGCATGTGTGGACAGGTAACAGGGGTTTCTTGCGGAAGAAACCCCTATGGCTAAAATGGCCATCAGAGCTTTCTTGTGCAAGAGAGCATCCACACTGCCATGGACGCTCTTGCACAAAAGCACATCTCTTGTGCAAAAGCATGTGGCAGCGTGGACGCTCTCTTGCACAAGAACTTTTTGCGGAAGCTCTCTTAACTGACCTGTCCATATCATTATGTTCTAAATGCAGTCAAACTTCTAGGAATAAAGCATGTAGGTCATACTTAAAGCATGTATCCTAGAAAGTAGGAACTGTCACCTGGACAGGGTTGATGGTGGACAACACATTCAAGATCAGCTCTAATGTACTGGCAAAGAGCTGAAGGTGTTTATAAACTGTACAATATTATTTGCTTTGGGTTGTGTTTCTACTGTTGCCCTGGTTCTTCTTGGTTATTTGACAAACACCCAGAAGTATTCATTATAAACTTGAAAGCTTATTTATTGATCAAGCACAAAAAAGAACAAGAAATTAAAACAAGCATTTATACTGAAACTGGAATTGAGTGATTGTGTAAAACAATCAAAACCTTCCAACTCCCTCCTTTTGCAAGCAAAATATTAGCCTCTTATTTTCTGATCTACCTTTCTGTGATGAAAAGGAAAGGATTAATTTTACTTTCAGTCCTAATGCACAAAGGATATTTACTTTTCTATTTCTAATAGACAGAAGGTATTGGAGGGAAGAGATAGAAAATTTGGGGGAAATATGATTGTTGTTGTCTCTGGAAACAACTGGAAGCTTTGGCTTGTAGGTCAAACAGGACACCCGCTGCTTGGATCCTACTTCATGCTTCCATCAGGGACATCACTAACTTCCTAACTGTCAGGGTGGCTAAGTACTGTAATAAATTGCCTAGGAAGGTTGTGGAATCTCCATCGCTGGAGGTTTTTAAGAGCAGGTTAGACAAACAGCTATCAGGGCTGGTCTATATGGTGCAGGGGACTGAACTTGATGACCTCTTGGGGTCTTTTTCAGATGTATGGTGCTATGATTCTATGATCATTTGTTTGGATCTTTCTGCTTAGATAAGGCAAGTTTGAATAAATGTACTATAGACAATTTTAGGATTCACTGAATAGCCAAGAGAGTAAGAGTGATGATTAGAGGCAAGTGGGGAAGGGCAGAAGGCAACACAAAAAGAGAAGAGAAAACAATACAGGATTGAATGTGCTTCTGTGTTTATAGATAATTAGCTGTTCCCACTGTCAGTTTGCCAGGTAAATACAAAGTTCCTTACACGAGAGCAAGACCAGCTGGCCTTCCTATTCGGAAGAAAGTCTTTAGTTTTGTCTGCTTCGTGTGTCTTCAGGTCAAGGAAATTGCAATGAGTTGCAGTGCTGCCAGGTTGGGGTTTGAGCTGGAGGAAAACAATTCTTTTTTTCAGTGTCCTTATAAGAACGCCATAAAGGATAAAAGCGGGTGGCGTATTTTAATATCATTATTTTGTACCAATTAAATCCATGTCCATAAAGCCAAATATGGCATAGGTTACTTTGTTCCCACATTTTCTTGTTTACCAAGTGTGATCTCATATAGTCCTTGAATTATATCTGTGGGTCCTGGTTGTTTAGACTACTACCCTTTTTCTGTCTGCTGTTCTTGTACCTATTATAACATTCATCATCAAATCAACTTGACCTATTTTTCATGGTCATTGTAACATCTTACGAACATTCACATACTTTTTACAGTTGAACTGAGGGTAACTTTGTAAGGTCCAATAATCACAACAGATTCCAGTGTGTGATGCTATGGCCAAAAAGGTTCATACTTTTCATGGATGCATAAACAAGGATATAGTGAGTAGGGAGAATGTATTACCTCAGTATTTGGCACAGGTGAAACCACTGTTGGAATACTATGTGAGTTCTGATGTCTACATTTCAAAAAGGATGTTGAAAAGTTAGAGATTGTACAGAGAATAGTTACAAGTCTGATTCAAAGACAGGAAAATGTGCTTTACAGTAACAGATTTAAGAAACTCAATCTGTTTAGTTTATTAAAGACAAAAGTTATATTGTGACTTAATCATGGTCTATAAGTAAGACTAACGTTTAAGTCTCAGAGGGGTAACCATGTCAGGGTATGTCTACACTACAGTGTTATTTCGAAATATCTTATTTCAAAATAGTTATTTCAAAATAGCTTATTTCGAAATAAAGCATCTACACAAAAAATGCATTTCGAAATAGCATTTTGCTATTTAGAAATAGCGCGTCCACACTGAGTGGACTCTGAATCGCATTTAAGGCTGGCCGGAACCAGTTCCGGCAAGGCACCAGGTCCGGACTTACTGTGTGGGGCTGCTGCCTGAGGCTATCTGAGGTCTGTGCTTAAAGGGACCGCCCCGGACAGCCAGTTCTCAGGTTTCCCTGCTTGCTTGTCTACCTCGATGAGGGACAGCAAAGCATTTTGTCTCTGCGTGCTGTGGTTGACATCACTTGGGACACCACAGCACTCTGCAACGTGGAGCCAGAGCTGCCCCTGGGCACTCTTGTGCTTCTCTTGGATGCATTGCTGCGAGCCTGGCTGCACTGTCTGCAGGCTGCCATCCGGGAGGTCCATCGGAGGGCTGTCAGTATCTAGGAGGCCCTGCGGGAGAGCTTCCACCCTGAGGAGCACTAAGAGCCTCCCTGGTCTATCCCACTGGGGCCTTGTGCCTCATTCCTCCCTCACGTCCTTCCACTTACCCCTTCCTAACCCCCCTTCCTGATGTCAAATAAAATACACGTATTTTCATGAACACAAACTCTCTTTATTTAACAATACTGGCGGGGGAGGGAATGAAACTCTGTTGAGATTGAGGAAAGGAGGCGGGAGAGGGGAGAAGAAAGGGTGGGAGAGAGGAGAGGGAAACCTGGGAGGAGGGAGCTGGAAGGGGGAAGCAAGGGGAAGAAGGGGGAGGGGAAGCTCAGGGCTCAGAGTTGGGGGTCTCACCGGACCAACTTGATTGTTATGCAGACCTGCTCCTGGGTTCTCATGTGGCCTTTGGTGGCCAGGCTGGCAGCTATTCTGCCATAGATGGCCACGTTTCTCCATCTAGTGCAGAGATCATAGACGTTGGGGGGGCGTCCCCCCCCAAACCTGAATAAGGTCCATGATCTCCGCCCTGGACCAGGAAGGCGCCTGCCTTCTCCAGGCCCTGGCAGGCTCCTGGGAGCTGGCAGACTGCTCCTGGGGAGTGGTGGAGGGTTGGCTGCCAGTGGCTTGCTGGCTCATGTTTTGAGGCCACTGGGTCAGGGATAGTGACTGCTGGCTCTGGGCTGGCAGGCTTGGAGCTGGCACAGACACTGTGGCCAGAGTCTACCCCTTTAAGGGCTCCGGAGAGTGGGGGAGGGAGAGAAGTGTTCTAGGTTGAGGCTGGAGTGGCCACCAGGGCACACTGGGAAGACTGGAGGCCCCCTATTTTGAAATAAGTGTCTACACAGCACTTATTTCGAAATAGCTATTTTGAATTTGGCGTTATTCCTCGTAGAATGAGGTTTACCAATTTCAAAATAAGTGCTCTGCTATTTCAAATATATTTCAAAATAGCGGTTTGGTTGTGTAGACACTAGGAAAGTTATTTTGAAATAAGGGCTGTTATTTCAAAATAACTTTGCTATGTAGACATACCCTTAGTCTGTATCTGTAAAAACAATAAGGAGTCCTACGTAGTGATGTAAGCAGCTAGTCGAGTAGTCAACTACCTGATAAGCATATGCTTGTCGGGAAGTCAAGTGAGTACTCGACTAGTCACTCCCCCCCCTGCCCTTTGCTGCCTCTATCAGAGGCAACAAGTGGGGGAGCAGGAGCTGGTGCACCATCTCTGCGGGGGCAGGGGAGACAGAGGTGCAGTGGGGGACCAGGTGCGAGCCAGGAATCAGCTGTCCTGGCTCTTGCTTGGACCCAGACAATGTGTCTCTGCCTTTAAATGCTATTAAAGCAGAGCTGCAGTGCCTGGGACTTGGGCGCAAGCTGAGACAGCTGATTCCCAGCTCATGCCTGGTCCCCTGTTGTGCCTCTGCCTTTTAAATGTAGTAAGAGCCAGGCAGTTAGCTCTGGGTCCAGGAGCCACTATAGCTCTGCAGTGTCCCCCATTATTGACTAATTGAGTAGTATATGGAAATTCCACATCTCTAAGGGTACATCTTCATTGCAGCATTTTTCCAGAATAACAGCCATTATTCTGGAAAAACAATACTTGTGTCGACACTGCAATTGTGTTATTTCAACAAAAAGTCAAAATAATGGAGGGCTTTTTCCAACAGTGGTTAAACCTTATTCTTTGAGGAATAACGCTTTTTCCAAAAAAGCTTTTTCAGAAAAAAAGCATGTGTGGACGCAGAAGAGAGCGTTCTGTTGAAAAAAGAGGTCTCCAAGAAATAACACAGGTGCCCTGCTGGCCACTCCATCCACAGTCATCACAACTCTATAGTTCCTGCCTCCTGGCAGCTCTTAAAGCCACAGGCACCCGGGACAAGGCTTAAGGCAGGAAGCAGGTCCTGGAAGCTGCAGCTCATGGCACAGCTGACACTGCCACACTTCTCGGCACCCATGGCCCAGCCTCAAGCCCCCCAAGAACTCCCTGCCCATCCCAGGGAGCATGCAGAGGGCTCGCAGGAGCCTTCCAGGGGCAGGAAAAGAAGTGAGTTGTCCTCGTGTGGGACAGAGATCCTGGCCCTTCTGGAGGTATGGGGCAAAGAGGAGACCCTCCAAGATGACTGCTCCAGATGCAGGAACACCAACATCTATGGCCAGATGGCTGAGGCCCTGGCCATGAGGGGCCACCACCCCAGCGCTCTGGAGCAGGTGCGGAGCAAGGTCAAAAAGTTCTTGCAGGTATTTTTTTTCAGTTATTCCCTGTGTGATACTCTCAGGGTACGTCTACACTAGCCCCCTAGTTCGAACTAGGGAGGCTAATGAGGGCGACCGAAATTGCTAATGAAGCACGGGATTTAAATATCCCGTGCTTGATTAGCATATTCGACTGGTCGCCATTTTGGAAACTGACTAGCCGAAGTAACTGCCCGGCGTCTGCAGCGTGGATAAACCCCTTAGTTCGAATTAACAGTTAAATCATCATTCCATTCCACGAGGTTTAACTGTTAATTCAAACTAAGGGTTTATCTCGAATCGCACTTCTCTGCCGCAGACGCGGGCAGTTACCGGCTAGTCAAGTTTCAAAATGGCGACCGACGAATATGCTAATCAAGCGGGATATTTAAATCCGAGCTTCATTAGCAATTTCAGTAGCCCTCATTAGCCTCCCTAGTTCGAACTAGGGGGCTAGTGTAGACGTACCCTCTGTGTGTTCAGAATCTGCCATAATTAATGGGAGTTCTGCAAATGAAATTACTGCAGGATAGTCCCAAAAATAAGGAGTCCAAGAGAAACACTTATAGGGAATGAAGAAGAAAGATAAAGGTATACAGAGGAGTAAGGAAAAGGAACAAATAAAAAGAAGCTGAGAGAGCACTGAGAGTGTTCATGTCAATGCCAAATAAGTATTCCAGTCTAAAATATTTTGTAAAATTTAGTAGTTTCCTATCTTGCAATTAAAGAGAACTTGTGTAACATGTTATGACAAACCAGTGGAGGAAGAGCAGCATTTACATGAAGGTAATGTAAGGGATTACTGTTCCCAGAGTAAATAATGCATAGAACTTCTATTATCGATAAAGAGAGTTATCTGTGTAAATCCCTCTGCATAACCATTGGATTATAGCCTCTTCGATATGCTGTGACAATAAATATATCCCATAATGTTTCATGGCTCTTTTCCTATCGACCTACCTGTCTGCCATCTGGGTGAGAAGCAAGGATCCTGCACTGCTCTGCACTACTGTGATGAGCACTGTGAGCATGGGGCATGTGACCCTGCAGTATTTGCAGAGCCGCCAAAAGAAGCCATGGGGAACATGACAGTTTGTTGAAGGCTAGCTTGCTGCGGGAAATAGAATGAAACTATTCAAGGCTATTGTTGGCATTCACAGAGCAGCTGCAGATAGTGGCGCACCAGTTCAAGAAACAAGCATGGACTGGTGTCATTGCAGTGTTAAGCAAGTATAGGATTACTAATAGTAGCTGCAGGACTTCAAATTTGCAAGGCCACATTCCTGGATGCATGTGCAGAGCTTGCTCCAGCCCTCCTGCACAGTAACACCAAAATGAGAGTTGCACTCACTGGCAATCACTATGTGCAGGCTTGCAATGCCAGATTGCTACCAAATAGTCAAGAATCAATTTGGAGTTGGGAAATCCCTTGGGGAGGCCCATTAATCACATCCTGCTGAACATACCTAATCTACCCAGGATCGACTGTCCAAGGGAAAAATAAAACCCTCCAAGCCCAACACCACAAAATAGGTCACTATTTTCTCAGTATTACTGAGGTATGCTCCACAGTGAGAATTGAAACTTCTCTGGTTCTCAGTGTCCCTTAGGGACAAGTGGGGAACTTGAGTCAGCATCACTAGCAAAAAGATTTTGTAAGTCCTTGCTCTCAGGAAATAACCTGTGTGCTGGGTGGCTAACAACAGTGATCCTGCAATTAGAACTTAACTATTCTATAGATGATACACGACTGAAAGAAAATTCCACTGTACTGTCCCATAACTGTATTTGCTCTGCAATGATAACAGAAGTAAAAATTAGTGAAATAATATTTTTGTCTGTAACATGAGAGAACACTCGTGTCAAAATATACAGCTGGAGGGAAATTGATGAATGAGAAGGTGACTTTCTGACCACAACCACATTTTAAGTGACATAAGTATCCCCGTGGTTTCACATACAATTTTTTGACCTAAGTCAAAGACCACGTCTGTTTGGCATTGATTTTTGTGAGTCCCTTGAGCAGTAATTTAAGAGAGGTTTTGCTGTAGTATATTTACAAACAGGAATCGTGTTACCGACTGCTGAAAAATAAACATCTCATGGCTGGAAAGCAACATCCATTGCACAGCACACTTCACCATGGTGAGAATAGAAATTTTGGCCAATGAAACAGTAGTAAGCTCCTTAAAATAATAAAAAATGCCATAGAATATTGAATGTTCACATAGAGCAAACAGGATCTTGGTTTTACAGGTTGGGTCAAATTCACCCACACTGGTGCAAGGTAATATGGATAAATATCACTTCTCTATGCCAGCTAATCCCTGTTATACTTAAAAGAAGCACACAAGATCTTTTTCAGGGGGATAAGGCAACACACCACATTTATTGATAATATAACAAAGTAGCATACTCATCCACGCACACATACACACACACGTCCTGCTGATGGAATAGTTACCAGTCTGTTGCTCGACCCAACTTATTGGCCACCTAGGTCGAGTATGAGGGAGGAGCCGGGTTCTTATCAGTCTGGACTGATGCTCCATGGTCTTAGCAGGACAGAACCCAAAAAACCATACAAGACACCCCATCCTTTATAGGATTTTCCTTCCATGCGAGTCTATGCATTTTGCCTTGTCAGGCCTTAATCAGTCATTCAGCATCACAATCAGTTTTTCTGCGACATATGTTTATCTGGAGGTTATTCTCACAGTCATCTGATATCTGTATGCTGATGATCCCTCTGGGGGTGTTGTCTTCCCGTGAAAGTTATCAGTTCCCTATCAAGGGGTGCTTGCCTCAGTCCAGTTTGCATCTTCAGTGTGCTTTAGCTTAGTTGATAATTATTTGGTGCTTCTGAGTCTCCAGCCCCTCCTCTAACCATTTGGGCATGCAGTGGCCTTCACACTTACCTCTCCTAAAACTTTCTCTTTCTCACTCACACAAACAATACATTTACAGAATTGCAGCATGGAACAAAGGGATACTTCTAGTCACTTTAACAAAGTTACAAAGTCTTTCAACATTAAACTTCTTTCTATCTACTAAAAGGCTTTATCTAATGCTGACACCACTATGCATTACAATATTCCATCCTTCACTTTAACATCAGAACATGCTAACATCAAACAGAGCTGGAGCTAAGTTAACAAAGCTTCCTGGCCTGTCTGAGGCCTACATCTTGTATTTAAGTTGAATCCAAATCTTTGCTATAACATTCATTCATTATAACTAACCAACTTATTACTTACACAATTACAAGGCTACATCACCAGTACCACAAGAAGAATCCACTTTGAGGAAAAGAATGCAATGCCCCAGCTTTCATTTAATTTCTCCTGAATCAGGACAGAACAGTTTCCATCTGTGCTCCTGGTGGAGGCTGAAAAAGTGACATGGTGAATCAGAACATCCCCAGTTATACTGGCCAGTCGCTTCCTGGCCAGTCCTATGAATCCTTCAAGGTCAGGAAAGTGGATTGTGGACGTTTTGCATCACCACATCTTACTGCTGGTCATACTTTGCACTGATCAAGGCTTTATACCAGCAGAAATCGGTATAGAGCCTAGAATGAATTTAAGCCTATTGTCTGAAAGACTTGCATAGTAATCCTATTCTCTGCACTTACTTGGTGCTTGTCAGCTATAGATTTAAATTACTTTCCAAAGCTGGGGGGCATTGTTACAGAACCCTTCACTAAAAATTGTACCTGATCTGATGAAGGAATGCCATTGAATAACACTAAGTCCCTCACTGGATGTTTATGGCTGCAATAAACTCACTGGGGCTAGATTCTCATCCCAGTTACACTTGTAAATTTAGTGTCCCTTCATTGACGCTAGTGCAACTAAGACCATATTGTGGCCCAGTTGACTTTCCATTGTTACTATATAATAATGGTCCTTTACAAAATTAATGAGTATAACGTTCATATCCACACTTCAATCAGAAAATGAAGGCATTTAATTTAGAAGTGTAGCAGTGAAATGTTAAAAATAGAGAGCTGGGTCAAAGAAGCCTAAGATCTTTTTGTGAATGCAAAACACACATCCAGTATGTGAACTGCTCTAGTCTGTAAGGGGGAAGGGGTGTAACTAGCATTTCCTCTTCTGTAAATTTTCAGACTGGAATGCAATAGCACATCTGTATGGAATTAACATGGAATCTCTCCCTGATACATACAGATTCATATGACTGCATAGCTAGAATCTGTGATTTTGAGTCCTGATTTGTTTTACCTAGTGAAAACATCATGATTGATTGTACCTCTGGGTCCAATAATTAAAAAGGATAATATGATCTTTTTAAAAAATAAAAATAACCAGCCAACTTTATAGTAGCACTTACACCTTTCATTTGTGCTTCAGAGACACTCTACACCAAACCAAACATTCACATTTTTAGTTACTGTAAATACATTTTAGACAATTAAAAATGTTATTATTTTAACTAAATCGTATCTTGGAACATTTCTGCCGATTCCCAACATCCCAGCTGGTATTCTACTGCCGTAAGTGAGTTGCTTTAAAAGTACAGTTTTGGTATGCCAGAAACATTGGGTTTCTCCCCACAGGTCATTGGGTGTGATTTCATCACTGCATTATTCCAATTTGACATCGGTTGAGTGCTATTGAAATCAATGGAATTACACTATCATAAAACTGGATTAATGCAACAGTGAAACAGTCCTGATATATGTTGTACCATTAAAAGTTATTGAGGTATTCCATAGAGATTGAAGAAAATAATAGATATCTATTTTCTATGTAGGTTTTTATGCAATCTTTTAAAAAGTCACATTAACTAGCAGTTGCAGTTCTACATATTGAGTACTTGCAGATTTGAATCCTATGTAAATTTAGTACCTGACAATATTTAAATTTGCAAGTGGGGACCAGAAATTAGAGATTTAATTTTCTATGGGAATGTGATCTTTTGTGTCCCCTGGAATTACCACCATTTATGTACTTTAACTCTTCAGTTTGTCCTCTAAAATATTAAACAATCAAATTCTGCCCTGAATTATACCCCATAGAAACCTATTGATGTCAGTAGGGCTGCAGTATGTATAAATTAGGGCAGAATTTAGCCCTAAAATGTCAAAATCCTATTGTGTTTCACTTCATATTGCACTAGGAAAAGAGAAAATTTAAGACAATTGCTATTAACTTATTTTGTTTGGAATTATTTTAATTACATCATGTTATTGCCTAGCCTTGGGCTGACAGAAGAGTTTCTGGACTGCCTTCAAAATCCCTAGAGTCTGTGTGGTCACAGATCGAGGGGCACATCTAAGCTACATCCCTGTTTCGATAAAGGGATGTAAATTAGATGTATCGAAATTGTAAAGGAAGCCAGGATTTGAATTTCCCACGCTTCATTTACATAATGACGGCCTTGGCTTTTTTTCGAAAAGCCACTTTTCGGAAAAAAACCACGGTCAAGATGGGGATCGTTCAACAGAAATGCCCCGTTTCAAAAGATCCTGTAACCCTCAAAAAATGATGTTTACAGGATCTTTCAAAACAGGGCATTTCTGTTGAATGATCCCCGTCTTGACCGCGGTTTTTTTCCAAAAAGCAGCTTTTCGAAAAAAGCCGAGGCCGCCATTATGTAAAAGAAGCACAGGAAATTCAAATCCCGGCTTCATTTACAATTTTGATTCGTCTAATTTACATCCCTTTATTGAAAAAGGGAAGTAGTTTAGATGTACCTTAAAACAGGAAAAACAGAGAATGTAGGTATGATACAGCCACCAAGAAAATGAAAGTAATCATGACACTTGATACAATAGTGGGGATATACAGAGCTCACAGATTATTATTGTGCGCCATATTATCCAGACTCACCGAAAGTCGAGGATATATAATTTTTTGATGCTTTTAATTGATGTTTTTATTTTATGTGTTTTTAAATCTTCATGTAGCATAATGGAGGAGTGGAGTGTGGAGCTGAGGAAATTCTTTGGCTTTTCAGATGCCCAATGCAGTCAATATATTGGAACATGTGATTTGTGATAATAATTCCCTGATCTCTTCTGCTGAGCTAATTTTACCCAACATGAAAGGATAATTTCAAAATTAGAAGACGTGGCCCCAATGAAAGGTGAATTCACTGCCCCTCTCCAATCCTGTTGCACCACGCAGTAACTAAAAGCACCCATAGCACCAAAGATGGGCAGATCCACACTGTGAAGGAGTCTCCATGGGGGAAGAAGAGTCAGTGCAGCCAGACCTATTTTTCCTACCTATCCCCATTTTTTTCAGCCTGCTAAATGATTGATTACATACGGATTTTACCCATAGACAAAGATACTACAGCCAATGGATTCCTTTGTATTTTATACTTTGTTGTAGAACTTGACTTCTTTCAAATTAAAGCACACTGTAAAGTATTTGATGAGATGCTGCTAGTGGCCTGTTTCACTTGAGTAAGAATGTGCACATGCACACAGTAACCATATTGCAACTCCCATTTTGTACAATATTAAAATAATTTATACTCTTCTTGTAATACTCTTCTTAATGGAAAGTTATGCTACATTACTCTTAGCAGCACATATACTACTTCCATCTATTGATAGACTTCTAAATTAAGACCATTTCACATTTGATCTCTCTCACTTACACTATTATACTGCATGTGACTGGCCGGGCCCGTCCCTCCTCCTGGGGCCGGGAAGCGCGAGAGGCTCCCAGCCCAGAGTCCAGCCGGCGCGGCCTCCTTAACCCCCTCCCCCGGCACTGTTGCGCATGCGCCCTGAGCTGTGTGCCGCGTTCAGAAGCGGCGCCGGCTCAGCTGATCGGGGGGAAGCCGCCAGATGCACCGGACATGCTGGGGCCAGAGAGGAAGCCAGCGGAGACGCCGGGGCAGCGGGCGAGAGAGCCGGCGGAGACGCCGGGGCAGCGGGCGAGAGAGACGCCGGGGCAGCAGGGGAGAGAGCCGCCAGAGACGCCGGGGCAGCAGGGGAGCGAGCTGCCGGAGATGCCGGGGCTGCCGCAGGCGGCCGGCCCACAGAGACAGACGGCTCCAGAGGTGGGTGGCTAGGCTCCCAGATGGTGGAGGCGGGGGAGACCAACCCCCGAGCGAGGACATCCACTGCCAGCACTGGGGCGGCAGTCTCTCAACCCCAGAAGGAGCAGCCGACGCTGGAACGTCTAAGCTCATAGGAAGTGTCCCAGGACGGGGGTGTCGTGGAAGACAGCAACTGACCCCGAGAAGGGTGGTGAGTGGCTAATCAACGGCTCACCATTCAGGTAAGGTCCCTTCGGCCTCACCTTAGGGTCCTGGGGCTGGAACCCGGAAGTGCGGGAGGGCCCAGGTTCCCCTACCCTACACAAACTGAGACCAGCAAACCAGAGAGGTAGATGCTAAAGGAAGCAGTTTTATGGTTTGGACTAAGCACCACGGGACTCAGGTGAGCGACAGGCAGCGGGACGCCTGATCCAGGCAGGAACATTAGCCCAGCCGCAGGGAGTCGTGGTGGAGGACGAGCGACCTGCCGGGGAAGAGGCTACCGTGCAGGCTGTACAGCCTTAGTGCACGCGCAAGCCTCTACCCAGAATCTGGCGGGTCTAGAGTAAGCTTGGGGATCGAAGCCCTCTGAGTTGTCACGGAGGGCGACTTGATCCTACATTCCCCATAAAAGGGGGGGAGTCAGCGCGTGACACTGCATACTAGAAAACACTTGGGTGTTTTATTCTTTTCATCACTAAAAAAAGAAATAGTGGGAAGCATAGGCTATGTCTACACTACAGAGTTTTGTTCAAAAAACTCACGTAGCATCCACACCTCAAGCACATTTTTGCGCAAAAACATCGAAAGAACAGAGGGGTTTTTGCACAATTGGTATTCCTCTTTCTACAAGGAAGAAGCCTTTTTGCAAAGGAATTCTTTTGCAAAAAGGCGTGTGTGGATGGGGAACAGGCGTTTTTGCACAAGAAATGGCCTCCAGGAAAAAAATCAGGTGCCCTGATGGCCAGGAGTGGCCCGAGGCCGTCTGTGGCAGCTGGTGCCCCAGGCGGAAGGCGCAATCGGCGCCCCCGCCTGCACGTCTGTCAATGGCCATGACATCATCATCAGGCGCCCGGGCCTGCGGCGCCCTAGGCAACTGCCTAGTTTGCCTAGGCTCACGGGCCGCCCCTGCTGGTGGCCACTCCATCCAAGGTAATCAGAACTCTATAGTTCTGTCTGCTGGCCCCTCTTAAAGGCACCTTGGCCAAGCCTTGTGGCAGGAAGCTAGCCTGAGAGCAGTTCCCTCACCACCTGGCTCTCTCTTCCACTGCCATTGCCACCCATGGAGGAGTCACAAGCCCCCCGAGACCTCCTTGGCCCTTCCAAGGAGCAGCCCCAGGGGGACCAAAAGGCACACCCTGAACTGGTCAGGACCGGTGATTGAGGCCCTCCTCGAATTGTTGGGGCGAGGAGCAGTCCCTGCAAGATCCCCGGGCCAAAAGGCGGAACGCCGAGATCTACTCTCGGATGGCCACATCCCTGGCGGAGCAAGGACACCCCGCCCGGACCACGGAGCAGGTCCGGAGCAAGGTGAAGGAGCTCCTTTGGGTATGTCAGGGCCACTGAGTGCAGCGCACGTTTAGGGGCAGGACCCCACACCTGCCCCTACTATGCCAAGCTCCACCACATCCTGGCGGGTGGGGAAACGTCTTCCCCACCCATTCTGGTGGACTCCAGGGTCAAGACCCCTGTCATAGTCCGGCCGGAGGTCGCCCCGGAGAAGGAGCAGGAGGGCCAGGGCCAGCCCCAGCCGGAGGAGGAGTAGAAGGAGACAGGGACCGTGACCCTATCCCTTGAGCTAATCACTGCCATCCAGGACGTCTCCCAGGCCTCCTTGGACACCAGGGAGGGATTTTCAGGTGAGTTGTCACACACACAGGGCAGGGGAGGCGGGCGCACAGGGAGGGGGAGTGAGGGTCGCTTGGGCTGCTCAGGCCGCGCATCGTGCTGCACATCATGCTGCGGTCAGTGCATGTGTGACCACGTGCAGCATGAGCGTGAGGCATGCGGACACAGAAGGCAGCCCTGGAACATGCCCAGGATCTTGCTGCCAGGCTTAGGGGAGGCCACACATGTCTTGCCCCCTGGAAGGCAAGGGTGCAGGCATGACCGCTGGCACACCGAAGAGTGCTGCACACAACACACAGGTATGCCTGCATGTGCAAGGCAGCAGCCGCTCCCATGGACAGCACAGTGAGCCCCAGCTGTGTGTGCAGATCCCAGGGAGGGCTAGGCTGCTTCCTGCTCCTCTGCTGTCCATGAGGGGATCCCACTGTGACAGGACACTTCCCTTGCCTGCCTATCCATGATGTGTGAGTGTGTGGGAGGGAAAAGTGGGCAGCATGGTCCTCTGGGCACGTCAGGGCCCCTGTGAAACAGGGTGTGCTGTGCAGGCCACACATGGCCTTACACCTGGGACATCTCCCTCCTCTGGGCTATGGCATGTTGTGGTCGCCATTCACAGAGGAGTGCATGGCCTCCGGAACAGTGTCTGCAGAGATGACTGACTGCCTCTCCCTCTTGTGTGTTCTCCACAGCTGGGACAGAGGGCTGAGCTGCAGATAGGCCAGGGTGCAGGAGGACCTGGTGCGCCAGAATGTCAGCATCCTCCGAGACATTCACCACACTGTGGCACGCAGAGTCAATGTGGACCTGGAGTGGCAGGAGTGTGCCTGGGACCAATTGATGTCACATTGTGACATCATGTGTGGCATCATGTCCTGCATGGTGGAACACCCACCTGATGCCACTACTCTGGCCTTCCACCCTCCTGGCCCCCATTCTATGGCCATTGCCCATCCTCCAGCCCACCCTGCCATGCCTCTGCTCCCTCCCTTAGCAATGCCCATACTCCCTCCCCAAGTGATGCCTATGGCCCCTTTCCTGCCCCCCTTCCAACCCTGACCCTGCTCTAGCCCCCCCTCCTGCCCACTCCTTTGTGGCCCCCAGACCAACACAACCCCAATGAGGTCCCCACACCTGAGGGGGCACCTTGAGCTGGCCCACTCCTCCTCCCAGTCCTGATTTCCTGTCCCAGTTCAGAATTCTGCCCTCCCCCTGCCCACCTTCTCTTAATGTTCAATAAAAAAACAGTGCTTTTGTTCTGAAACCAAAGAGGTGTGTTTATTGGGAGTTCAGGGAAGGGGCAAGGAGAGAGATTGAGAGGGGGAAGGGATAGAGCAAAAAGGCAGAGGCCTCTGTTGAGGAGGCCCTGGAGAGAGTTGAGAGAACCTGGGGTGCTTGAGAGAACCTCTCCCTCAGGGCCTCCTGGATGCGCACCCCGGCCTGATGGGCCTGGCAGGTGGCAGCTGTCCAGGGCTGCTCAAAAGCATGGCCCTCGCGGCCAGTATCTGCTCCCCACCCCGGGAGGGAGACCTTCCCCTTGCGCTCCACAATATTGTGGAGCACACAGCACGCCGCCACCACCTCGGGGATGTTGTGCTCCCCGATGTCCAGACGGGTGAGGAGGCACCAGAAGTATGCCTTGAGGCACCTGAAGGCTTGCTTTAATTGCATCCTGGCTTGGTTGAGGTGGGCATTGAATAGGTCCCTGCTGGGATCAAGGTGGCTGGTGTAGGGTTTCATTAGCCAGGGCATGAGTCGGTATACCGTGTCCCCCACTATGCACGCTGGTATGTTCAGGTCACCCAGAGCAAAGTCCCAGCGTGGAAAAAAGGTGCCTGCCTTCAGCTTGGCGCACAGGCTGGAATTCCTAAACACTTTGGCATCACGTGCCCTGCCCGATCACACCACAAAAATGTCCATGAATTGGCCCCAGTGGTCCACCAGAGCCTGCAGGACAACAGAAAAGTAACCCTTCTTTTTTATAAACTGGGCCGCTTGATGGTCCGGTGTTCTGATCAGGATGTGTGTCCCGTCGATGGCTCCCCCACAGTTGGGGAACCCCAGGGCAGCAAATCCAGCCATGGTAGCGTCCAGGTCCTCCAGACCAGTGGTCCCCAACGCGGTGCCCGTAGGCACCATGGCACCTGCCGGGGCATTTATGCGCGCCCGCCTAGTGACCAGAGCCGGCCCAAGCCATTCTTGCGCCCCGGGCCCCGGACGCCCAGCGCATGCACGGCCCCACCCCCGGGCGCCCGGCAGCCCCAAAAGGTTGGGGACCACTGCTCCAGACGGATGACTCTCCGCAGCAGCAGGGAATTGATGGCCCTCACCACCTTCAGAAGAAGACAAACACACAAAACAGAGAATGAGAGAGGGGGTGACTAAGCCCATGGGATGTTCAGCTGCAGCCACGGAGAGGGTCCCCATGAGGAGCTCAGGGTCCAGGTCCTCCACAAAGAGGAAGGCAGCTGGCAGCAAATGCTGCAAGAACTGCAGCATGGCCGTGTGGGGCCGTCGCCTGCCCAGAAGCAGCTCCGGCTCCATGGCACACAAAGGAAAAAGCGATGACCTCCCCCATGAAATCTGTATGGAATAGGGCATTTCTCAAACTGGGTCCTTACTCCACAGGTCTGCTGGCCCCACTGATCAGCTCCTCCCTCTCACTGGCTCCCGCATGCTGGGGAACAGCTGTTCAGTGGCATGCAACAGGCACGGGGACAAGGGGAAGGAGTGACAGGGCACACTCAGCGGAGAGGATGGAATGAGGCAGGGAAAGAGAGGGACAAGATGGAACAGGAGTGGGGCCTGGAGCTGACCATTGTTGGCTGTGTGACTTTGGAGCCTAATTCCTACTTTCCAAAGTGTCTAAGTCTCATTGATACTCAATTCGTAATGTGATCTATTGAAAATGGTAATGACCCAGTAAAACACAACCAAAACTAACCTCACATCATAGACATTTTGGGATTGAAATATAAAATTTCAGATGTAACCTCCATGCATTTGGAACATAATTTCAATTTGCCTCCTTTTCAGTATTTTTCCTTTGCTCAATACTGTACACCCCCCGTCTTAAAATAGTTATACTGGGGAAGCATAAAGTTGCTTTTTGGTGGGGCAAAAATGATTGCTTTGACAAACTGTGAGAATCTTTGCTCTATTGCAAATATTACAAAATAGTGAGGGTAAGTATTTGCTCCAATTTCAAAACACTGTGTATTGAAATAGCACTAAAACATAAATGAGCTTAACTAATAGGCATGACTCTCAGAAGAACAGGTATATCAGAGAGTGGAACATTTTCCATAAATGAGTAGCTATGTAGAGCTTTAAAAGAATATGGAAAGCAAAACAGAAGAGAAAGAGAAGGCATTCACATTTAGGGAAGTACTTTAAATTAAATTTACTTTTCCAAAAGATTAGGTTCTTCCACTATTGATTCAAACATTCTCAATTCTATACAATAAAAACAAAGTAATATGAAAGCAAAATAGGTAAGGATTTTTAAAGAAAAGGGCTAGTTTTTCATGCTGGTACAGTCTATTGTGATGTGAATTTGTAATAGTTGTATGGGCATATAGACTTGGATAGATGCTTTCAACGTATCAAGCAAATAATATGGGTGAAAAAATATTTAAGCTCACTAATCAAATATGGCCATAGGAGAACATCCTGTTCAAGATTAAAAGGACTGATCATATAGGCAACAGCGCAAACTCACAAGGATGCTATTTTAGTAAAATAATAGTATGATAAATCACACTTCACTATTCACAGAATATGAATAATGAGGACCATATATATTTAACTCCTCCTATTCTTTTAACCACTAAAGGATCCTTTTCTGGATAAAGTCAAGTAATTAGAAAAAATGTAATTCCCTAAAATAGCCAGTTTTAGATGGAACAGTTTCAACTGGAAACATTTGCTATATCTAAGGTTACACTTGAATGTTTACTGCTTCAAGAGGAAAAGGATTCATGAATTCTGACACCATTGGTAAGATGTGGCATAGAACTTCAGCTTTTAACTGTCTAGCTATTTTCTTTCCAGCTTCATCTCTTACAGGATATGGTGAAGCTGGGGAAGAGAATCTTTAGGAGTCACTGTGATAGTCTACTGATAGCAAAGGATGTAATTGTAATAACCTAGCTCTAGAAGAACTACACCTTTGGCAATGTTTGGTTAGCAGCACAGTATTCGTCCTCACATTCATCTGAAATAGCAGTCATTTCTTCAGCCTCTGAAGGTAGGCATAGTCTCAAAAATTCCATTGCTCCATTCAGAATGGTATGACCCAACTTTATATTGAAAGACAGTTTCTACTGCAAGGGAATAATCCTCCTTCTTTCTGCATCTCATCCTCACCTGAAAATAGCAAATTGCCAGCTCTGTGCAGTTAGCAGAGAAGCTACTTGGAAGTCCTGAGTATAGCAGTAGCCATGATATTCTGAGAAGGCTCTCAATGGCATTGTAATCAGTCATAACTGAATGTCCCTCATTTATCATCAGACCAATGACAAAGGTGTGTGCAATAAAAACCCATCCTTGTTTAGGTCAGTGAGAGACTCACAACACTTTTATGGTGAACCTAGGCCAGTTTTTGACCACTTGTTCAATTTTCAACAAATCTTGGTATAAGTATGGCTTTGGATAGAAACCAAGCAACTATAGACAAGAAATAAGGAAAACAAGCTGAGTCTTGCATTATCCTTTGAGGTTTATTTGAAACAGAAACTGGGAGCAACCTCTCAAAGAGTGGAAACCAAGCAAAGTAAAGGAAGATTTGCAAATCATAAGATCAGCGTTTTAGCCAGGCCTTCTAGAAGAGTCACCAAACGTTGATATAAATACACGATGTTAAAAAAAAAAAGACAAAAGATATGAGGATCTGATTCGCCTCTAGGGCGCTGCAGTCCTAGTGTCCTCATTTAACTGCTGGGGTTTATCTCAACCGCACGCCTCCTGGAAGAATAAACATTCACATTCATTGTCTGGGTTCCCCAACACAACTCCTCCTCCAGCGCGACTGAAATTAGAACAAAGTCAGGCAAAAGGTCACGGATGGAAAGAGCAATTACATGCCCTTTTCACCGCGGGTAACTGTCCAATTTCCTCAACAGACTTCAGCTGCAGGCCGGCTGGCTCCCAGCACTGAAGGGGCTGCTCAGCAGTTCTCGCCCTGCTGGCCAGATAACTAACCCCAGCTGCCCACCTCCTCCAGAGACTCCCTATGTTTCTTAGCGGGCAGGGCTGGCTTCTCGCACGTCAGGTTACGCAGGAGTAGGTGCATTGGAGCGCCACCTGTGCGCGCCGCCAGCGGGATTCATGGGGGGGAGACGCTCCTGCCTTGCTCCCTGCGCACGTAGCTCTAACTCCGTGGCACGTGGAAGGAGGGTGCGGGCCCTCAGCACGGGACAGGTCGCTAAGGAAAGGGAGAAAGCGAGGTGGTTACTCCCCCCCCCAGCGTCCCTGCCGCCCGCAGCACGACGCCAGGAGGAGAGAAGGGGAAGTTAGAAAACCGGCGAAGGAGCCGAAACGACTGACACCGTCGGGGACCCCTCTGGCAGCCGCCCCGCCCCTCCTCCTCCTCCTGCTTGTAACCTCATCCTTGCCCATCCCCTACGACTTCCTCTCCGCAGTCCTTCTTCCCTCCCCATCCCTTCTCGCTGCACCTCCCCCGTCCTCAGCCCCTCCCACTCCCTGCCGCCTCCCCCGGCTGCAGCCCCCCGCCCGGCTCTCAACCAGCCCCTCTCTGCGCGCCCACGTGCTGGGAGCTGCGCTCTGCTCCCTACTGACAGGCGGGCACAACCCTCCCGCGCCGCGAGTCCTCCGACTCTCCAGCCCGCGGCTGCAGCGTCCGGGGGCCCCTTCACCTTCCTCGCCTCGCCAGGACCCGTCTGTCAAACCGCCTCCTCCTGCTCCTTGGCCGGGACCGCGCTGCGGTGCAGCCTGGCTTTGCCTCACTGACTCCTCGGGGAGCCGGTGGCTTGGCGGGGCCGGTTGGAAACTTACCTCGGACCCCGCTTTTTTTCCCTGTACATACAAAGCACGTTGCGGGGCGATGCAGCGTGGAGCCCGCGGCGCCCCCGCGCGCGATCTGCCCGCGGCTCGCTGAAGGCTCTTGGGAAGAGGCTGCTTGGAGCAGCGTCCCGCCCGGCCAGGGAAAGAGGAGCAGCGGCCCCCAGCTGCAGCCTGAAGACGCCCCCGAAGTGGGACTTCCACCACTTTGCACCCGGCTTCTCTCCTTTCTCCAGCTGCCCACTCGCAGGATGGGGAGACGGCGGGGCCTTTGCCCGCAGCTGTATTGCGTGTGGCTGGGCTGCGTCGCGCTGTGGGCGCAGGGAGCAGCCGGGCAGCAAAAGCCGCAGCAGGTCCGACCCGCGGGGGGAGCAGAAGCCATCTACCCAGCCTCGGAGTACCGGGAGGACGGGGCAGGGGCCGCCACCAGCCGGGTCCGCAGGAGAGGCCAGCAGGATGTGCTGAGGGGGTAGGGAAGCGCTCCACCGCAAACGCCTTTCCATGCAGCTCCCAGCTGCTGCACACAATGCACAGCCCCTTCCCGCTCACCTCCATGCAACGCAGTCACCGCTCCGCAACCCGGCGCCACAAGCGCTTCCCTGCAGCCCACAAGCCTAACCACCTTCGCGCAGTCCACTCCAACAGCCATCCAGCGCGCAATAATCCGGGCAGCCAAGCCCCCATTCCCTACCATGGCAGTGGAATCCATTACCAAGCCGTGTAATCCCCACACAGCTCCCGTCACGCAATTCACAGCGGTCTCCCAGTAAACCTCTTTCCCTCTTCAAAACCACAAGCAGTGGCTCTTGTGTTTGTCTTCTTCACACAAGACATTTCCTTTCAAACCCACTTCTTAGTCTAATTGAGGGTTGTTGTTTTAACTCTACATTTTGGCCGCGGTTTTTTTTTAAAGCCGCATAGATATTGTGAATATGTTTGAAAAATAGTTATTGGCTTCCAAAGGTAAACGGGAAAAAGTGCTCTTAAGTAACAAATATTGCTTCAATTTTGTGATCATGGGGTATTAAAGACTGTGATGTTTTGTTTATGGTATAAGGTGTTTTTGGCAGTTAAACATTTCTAATTATAAACTTCATGGCCAATCATCTCTATACAAAAACTCCCCCTCAGTGACTTATGGCAGTGTAAAATGAATTTTGATTTGAGTGTGAGGTTTTTTTTGCAAAAATACTTTTAAAGGACTACTTGGGGAGACATGGAACTAAATTCATGCCTGATATAATTTCTAATTTCAGTAAAATCAGTGGAGTTACACCCAAGGATAAATTTGGCCTACTGTTACCTTCCCCCATTTACTTTTGAAAAATGAAATGAAATGACTTGATTCCACTTCATGAAGAGGAGGAGGGTTTTGTTTGGTTTGAGGAGAAATTTTGATATGAGGTGGAGGGTGCATTTGGTGGTTTTTTTTTTGTTTGTTTGTTTGTTTCTTTCTTTTGTTTTTGGCGGGGAGGGAAGGGCAGTTGTTTGCTTTTGTTTGGCAGGATAACATACAGTTTTTGTTTTGTTGTACAGTATATAGCTTGTACATTTCTTTCCTTCTGAATATGTAAAAAATCTGTGGATGTGCCTTTGCATTAACCAACATTTTTGTGTGTACATATGTATGTGACAGGCCAAACGTGTGTGGCTCTAGATTCCACTCCTACTGTTGCCCTGGATGGAAAACACTCCCTGGAGGAAACCAATGCATTGTTCGTAAGTGTCTGACTTTAGGTTTTTACAATCTTGGGGTAATAATCAATGAAAATAGTCTTGTCTTAATTTTTTTCTGACACATCCAGATAATTCATTTTGGTAAATATAGCCTTTTAGGTTACACTTCAAAAAATATAGCTTTTTAGGTTATGCTTCATAGTTCCCATAACTGAAACCCTGGCAAATCACTGCATTTTGTTTGGGGTATTCTTAAGAGGCCTGGATCCATTTAGTTTAAAAATTTCATAAATTGAGTGATGAACACTAAAGAAGGAAAAATAGCTAAATGTCAAGCAAATGGAATCTGAAGTTTTCAAAACCTTCTGTGGTAAATTTGGAGTAACAGTGTAATGATATGATAGGAAACTTTTTAATGTCTAGGGGTGTTCACTTATTTTCCTGCTTGTCATTTTTAGTTGTGTTTTAATAGTTCTGAAGCATGGAAGCTCAATAATTATTGCACTGGTCATGGTAAATTTTGTGCTGACAGATCTGGCTATTGTTTGACAAAGCTTGGCAAAAAGAAGAGAGTCTGCTGAGGAGCCTATTTAAGAAAAAATGTCTACGTAGAAAGGAAATATAAAATTTAAGGGGTTTCATCTGCTACAGTCAATTTCAGAAGTATGCTTTTTGCTCTTTGAAATTCAGCTTTAATGAAAACTGCATCTACTCATCCTACCCTAACCTGGGTTACTTTCTCTATTATCTACATCAAGTTTGCAATTCAAGAACCTATTGCTCTCTATTTCTGCTATCCTGTGCTTTGTAATGCCTCATTTAACATATCAGACATTCAGTGGGGCATGAGGTAAAAATCTTTTGACTTGTAGAAATGAGAGATGGAAAGACTTGCCATGTCATTGAGGCTGTTGCCTTGGCGGCACATGACTACTGGCCTTTTCATTTTTGTTTATTTTACTTAGTTAAGTCAGTCTTGTTATCAGTATCTCCAGCTATGCCAAATATCATTGATCTTGATCTTAGGTTGGTTGTAATGTTTTACAGGTAAAGGATAATTATGGAATTCAGAACACAAGACAGCAATAGCAAGCTAGCTATTGAATAATAGGAACATCAGAGGATGCTTAATTCTATTTTGGGGGGTTAATGGTTGACCCTTAAGGTTATTTTAATATAAAATGTATTCATAGTATATAGGGTAAAATTTTAAAGTTGACTAAAGGTGTATCTGGGCCCTGGGTGCCCCCAAGAAGATTTTCAAAGCCTGGTAAACTTAATTCTTGTTGTAATCTTTAAATATCTGGCCAGTAGTGCTTAATAAACTTGAATTTGACATGTGTGATTTATTTGCTCAAAAGTCCTTATCCTTTTCTAATTGAACTCAGCGATAAAAGTCCTGTTGACCTCAGTGGTGCAGAGTTGGGCCAAAATGACTTAGAGTTTTTTGCGCGACACTTTTCAGTGGGGGAGTTTGGTTATTAAGCAGTTTAGGAACTGATTTATATATTCACACTTTGCTTTTGTTGTGACCATAAACTTCTAAAGAACACTTGGTAGTTGCAAACTAAATGGCTGTCTCCACTGATAATACTCCATCTTATACCAACTAAGAGTTATTTTGCTCTCATAGCTTATACTGGTTCCCCAAATGAAATAAGCATTTTTCCAGTATAAATGTGTCTAAATTAGGGCTTTTTACCAGTTTTAAGTAATATTGTAAAGAATCAAACCAGTAACTAACTTTATTACACTGGCAAAAGTCTTTTAATGTAGACCTGGCCTTGTTCAGGAAATTGAACTGGCTCATTTTTCTGTGGATTTATAAATGACTTAAAAATGAACTCTGGGTACCTAGTCTTGGCCATGTATTGTAATTCAGATGCCTGATGTTTGCTTTTCAATTAGCCAGTGAAAAAGGTTGTTTTTGCATCAATCAAGGGGATATTGCTAATTTTAACAAAACAGTGAATTCAAACGATTTCTCTCTTCCCCAGAATATTGGAATTTTTTTCAGAGATTTTTATTTAAAATCTGCTCCCTCAGATAGTAATATTGAACTTCTCCACCTACAGTTGACAGTTTTTGATTTGCTTCTCTCGTACACCTGCTTTCAGCTGAAGAAAGGTGTTCATGGGCTGCAAATGTGAGCTAGGGATTTTGCAACTCTAATGGAGAATTTCAAGGAGCACACACATCTGAAAAATCCTAGTTTGGCATTGATAAGGAGCTTTTGTTTTAGGAGGAAAGGCGTTAAGCAAGTTGGTAAATCTCATAGAAATGTTTTTACTTGGCTAATAGAGCAAGAAAACAATATATTTTTGTTTTTTGTAAGAAAATTAGATTTATTCTCACTTCATTAACTTTGGGGAAAAGTTAGAACCTAGGATACAAAATTCTGAGAGATGCTCCCCATCTGAGCTTTTTTATGTAGGACCTTGAAAACAAGTTTTGCACACTCAACATTTCCTTTGCATTCTTCCATTAGTAAGAACAGGTTTGTGTCTCTTTGTACTGTCTCCTACAAGGGCTTGTTCTTCAGTATAGGAATGTTAAAATTAGATGTATCCACTAATCGATTAGTAGATGGAATTTCCATCAACTGTTTGAGTAGTCGATAAAGGCACTTCCACTTTGAAATGAAGCAAGAGTCCGCCCGCCTGTTGCTACTTTTCAAGGGAGGAAGTGCCACGCAGCATTCTGCCTTTGAAATGCACAAGATCCCCTGCTGGGGCTCTTGTGCATTTCAAAGATTGAAGCACTGCATGGAGCCTGGGGCCAGCGGGCACTCTGGGAACCCAGAGCCAGCAGGGGACTATGCGGTGCTTCCGCTTTGAAATGTACAAGAGCCCCAAGTGGAACAGCACCACTGTGCCCCTGCCAGCTCTCATGGAGCTGGACCTAGCTCTCCCAGCACCCTCTCCTCTTCCCCTCCCCCTTGCTGCTGCTTTTGATAGAGGCAGCAAAGGGAGGTGGGGTGCAACTAGTCGACTAGTGTGTCAATTAGCTGCTTACATCCCTACTTCAGTAGCGTTTGTGTTAGAGGATGGCTCCGCTAATATTCTGTGGCTTGTACAGAACCTCCTATTGCATTTATTTGGCCTTAATTAGGACAGAGATCAGGATTTGGCTTCTATCGCTTCCATACTTCTGTAGTTGTTCTGTGAGTAGAACATCAGTTAGTTGGTGGTGAAGTATGCATGCATAACGATAGCAGTAGATGGTTAATATGTATGTACATAACATGTATATACTGCTCAGAGAATTTTATAAAATTATCATCCCAATGACAATATAGAAGTGTTTGATTGTATAATTTCGTGAATTCTTTATAGGAAGTCTTAAAGAGAGAATACGACATCTGACAGGCACCAGATGTAATTACTGTTCCCCTCAAAAGGTCAGCTTGACCTTAAAATCCATCCTTAATTAAGAAAGGATAAGAAATTCCCCAAAATGAGATGATATAATTTTTAAATAAATACTTTTTAAAATATGTGATCCCAACAAAACCTGTCCAGTAACTTGGTTTTGTATCAGGTAGTACTTTTATATTTGGAGAGCATCATATGCAATCAAAACTCGTTTTTTCTGTTTGCATTGTCATTAGGTCATTCTGTCTAAAACTTAAAATTTTAACTCTATTCCATTGCTTGTTTTGATGGCTTCTAATTAGGAAAAATGGTGGGGGTGTTTTTTTTTCAATATTAAGGCTATATTTGGGGTGTTATATTTTGGATGTTTCTAACTTGAGTGTTGTTGATTTTGATCACAGAAATGATTTAGCAAAAATCAAATCTTTCTACTGTTTTTTTTGAATTTTATTTTGTCATATTGAACACTGTTTAACTGCATCTCTGCAGTTGGTTCAAGGCTTGCATATTGTCAAACTGTAAACTTAGCTCATTAACTAGCATTTCTTTTGTAAACTTAATTCTGAAAACATTATTATTCACTGTCCTCTTAAATGAATTCTTCCCCAGCAATTTGTAGAAATAGTTGCGGTGATGGATTTTGTTCCCGTCCTAATATGTGCACTTGCTCCAGTGGACAAATATCGCCTACCTGTGGATCAAAATCTAGTAAGGATTTATAGTATTTGCATTGCCTTTAAAGATCTCTTTTTAATTGATCTCCAATAAATGTCCATTTTTCAAATATACTTATAGAACAAATACCTTACAGAATACATAATCATCACTACATACAATTTATACTTAGAGCTTTAGTTCTGTGCTTACACGATGCTCTCTATTGTTATGACAAAAAAGTCAGCAGATGTAAACATGCACAGATATCATAACTACATAAATATCTTGTAATACGGTTTTCTAATTTTGAATTTATTAATGAAATGTTGGTGGCAAAATCCTTCTAGGTATTTAGGAGTTGCAAGTTGTGCCATATATTCTTGGAAAAGTTATTTTTGCTTGAAATGTCTTGATAATTTGTTACAAAAATATAGGCATAGATCGGGGTGGGCAAAAGGGACTCTGTGGGCCGGATTCGGCCTGCCAGGGGGGTGGATCCAGCCCACAGAGGCCCTGCTGCTCCCCCGCCCCCAGGCCAATTAAGGCCTGCAGGTGGGGGAGCACCTGAAGCCTTCTCCGCTCTGCCCCTGTCCTGCGAGCAGCGTGTGGGCAGAGTGGAGAAGGCTTCGAGTGCTCCCCGGCCCCCAGGCCTTAATTGGCTTGGGGGTGGGGGAGCCTCCTCCCACCCAGCCAGGAGCACGTGACGCGGTGGTGGGGGAGAGCGGAGGAGGCTTCAAATGCTCCCCTGCCCCCAGGCCAATTAGGGCCTAGCGGCAGGGGAGCTGAGTGAAGTTTTCTTCGCCCTGCCCCAACCCTGCAAGGAGCCCGCGGCACTTCAAACTGCCATGTGCTCCTTGCAGGGCAGGAGGAGGCTTCCCAACTCCCCGGCACCCAGGCCCTGATTGATCTGGAGGTGGGGGAGCGTGCCAAGCCTCTTCCAGGGCATGGGTGCCTAGTGAGAAGGGGGGGGCACAAAGGGGCTTCCCCAACCCCAGACCAATCATGGTCTGGAGGTTGGGTAGCCCCTCCCCTTCCTGTTTAGCCCCTGTCCCTTCCCGTTTAGGCACCACCCCTTTTGAAGTGGCCCCCAGGCAAAAATTATTGCCCACCCCTGGCATAGATACATATTCCTCAAATGCTTATCTCCATTAAAGTATGTATTGCATATATGTGCTTTTGAAGGACTTTGCACTTAAGCACCTTTTGAAGCCCATTATAATATAATGTGTGTGTGTGTATATATATGTTCTATTGTAGTACAACAGTGCAGTGTCAGATGCATGAATGGTGGTACTTGTGCAGATGACCAGTGTCAGTGCCAGAAAGGGTACATTGGAACTTACTGTGGACAACGTAAGTAATTTCTCTGTTTCATGCTTACATCTGACAACCAGGGAGGAGCCTCACGATCCTTGCTCTTATGAGTAGCTTGGAGTGTGTAGGACAAAAAAAAAATCTGATTTTATAAATAAGGTTACATATGTAGAAACATCATGCCGCATCTGAGGAGGTAAAATGGAAGTCCCTCGCTACATGGACCAGGTGGAACTGCACCTACGTTGCTGTCTTGAGTCCTTTGCACTTCACACAGAAAGTTGTCAACATTACATTAATTTGGGAAACAATAAAATGATTTAAATTAACCAGAGATATTGATTTATGGGGAAAGATTAAAGAACTGAATGTCTTGTGTGGCTAACAGATTACTAATTGGCATAAAATCTGATAACAGACAAGTATTTGAGAGGTGGTCTGAGGATATGCAAATAGGAGTAAACAAATTAAGTAAAAAATATTGAATAGCCGGAACAAAATCTATGATGGAGAGATGAGTGGAAGAGCATCCTAAAGAAATGACAGCCCCATTGTTTGTCATGGAAATCTGGGCAAAGCACTATAGAATATTCCGTGGAACAGCCTTGCATGTGCTATGTGATATTCTAGATGGACTTTAACATTCTTGATGATGATGATGATTCTGGGGTATTTTTCCCATGACATTTAGATTTTTTTTTTAAATGGTATAAAAAAGTGTGTGTATTGTTTTGAAATCTTGGTCTTAAAACCTATACAGTTGGATTAGATCCTTAAGCTCTGATCCTACAAAGAGCTGTGCCTAAGCAGACCCCTGAGATTGCAGGGAGCACAGCACACTGGAGGATCAGGGTTTTAATTAGGGCTTGAGGATTTGATTTATAAAGGCAGGATTGAAAGTTATGTCTGAATTGGAACATAAATATATTTAAATTGCCATAATTGTTTTTAAGTACACTGTTCTTGAGATTTAGAAAAACTTTCTTGGTCAACAAAATATTGTAATTCATTCGCTGCGTGCTATAACAGCAGCATAGAAATCGCTTCTATTTATATATGGGACTGACATCTTGAGTGAAAAGTATTTCCGTTTTATGGTTCTTGATAAGAAATACAAGCTTTATCCTGCTTCTAGATAATAGTACATTTTTATGTTTCCCTTTTTGATATAGTGGTCAGTTGAAGTGTATTTTATGTGCATTTTTTCCAATTTAAAAGATTTAACATATCTGGAGTTCTGAGTTCTTTTGGCACAGGGTAGTCAAACACTTTATAACCTATCCTTAAGCTGAGGGGACCTGAGTTGGAAGATTGCCTAGTAACTTTAAGGCCAAAATGTGTATTGGCTGTTGCTCGGGCACGCTGTAAAGATAAGAACATAAGAATGGCCATGTTAGGTCAGACCAGAGGTCCATCTAGCCCAGTATCCTGTCTTTCAAGAGTGGCTAAAGGCCAGGTACCCCATACAGAACAAACAGAACGATCAAGTGATCCAATCCCCTGTTACCCATTTCCAGCCAAGATAAAGAGAGGCTGCCCATCCTGGCTAATAGCCACTGATAGACCTAGCCTCCTTGCATTTATCTAGTTCTTCTTTGAATCTTGTTAAACCATGGCCTTCGCCCTGCCTAGCATCCTCTGTCAGGGAGTTTGAAAGGTTGACTGTGTTGTGTAAAGAAATACTTCCTTTTATTTGTTCTAAATTTGCTGCCTATTAATGTCATTTGGTAACCATTAGTTCTTGTGTTATGGGTAGGAGTAAATAACTGTTTATTTACTTTCTCCACACCAGTTGTGATTTTATAGACCTCTGTCATATTCCCCCTTAGCTGTCTCTTTCCTAAGCTGAAAAGCCACAGTTTTATTAATCTCTCCTCCTATGGCAGCCATTCTATACCCCTGATTATTATTGTTGCCCTTTTCGGAACTTTTTCCAATTCAAATGTATCTTTTTTTTAAAAGATGAGATGGCCCCATCTGCACACAGTATTCAAGATTTGAGCATACCGTAGATTTATATAGAGGCAATATAATATTTTCTGACTTCCTGTGTATCCCTTGCTTAATGATTCCCAACATCCTGTTTGCTTTTTTTAACTGCTGCTGCATAGTGAGTAGATGTTTTCAGAGAGCTGTCCACAATGACTCCAAGATCTTTTTATTGAATGGTAACAGCTAATTTAGAGCCCATCATTTTATATGAATAGTTGGGATTGTTTTCCAACATGCATTAATTTACATTTATCAAAATTGAATTTCATCTGCCATTTTGTTGTCCACTCACCCAATTTTGTGAGATTCCTTTGAAGCTCTTCTCAGTCTGGTGTGAACTGAACTATCTTGAACAATTTTGTGTCATTTGCAAATTTTGCCACCTCACTCTTTACCCCTTTCTCCAGATCATTTATGAATATGTTGTATAGGAGTGGTCCCAGTATAGACCCCTGGAGCCCACCATTGTTTACCTCTCTCCATTTTGGAAACTGACCAGTTTGTTTCTGCCCTTTGTTTCCTATCTTTTTAGCCAGTTACCAATCCGTGAGAGACCCTTCCCTCTTATCCAATGACAGCTTAGTTTATTTAAGAGCCTTTGCTGAGGGACCTTGTCAAAGGCTTTCTGGAAATCTTCATGCACTATATCCACTGGATCCCCTTTGAACTCATGTATGATGATCCCATCAAAGAATTCTAATAGATTGGTGAGGCAGAAACTGTTGACTTTCCCCAACAAATTACGTTCATCGATGTGTCTGACAATTCTGTTTATTACGGTAGTTGTAACCTGTTTGCTTGGTACTGAAGTTAGATTTATGACCTGTAATTGCCAGGATCACCTCTGTACACATTTTTTAACAACTGGCATCTCATTAGCTAGCCTCCAGTCATTTGATATAGAAGCTGATTTAAAAGAGAGGTTACAAATCACGATTAGGTGAATGCCAACTGGTCCCTATCAATTTATTCCAGGACCTCCTCTAATGACACCTCAGTCTGGGACATTTCCTCAGGTTTGTCACCTAAAAAGAATGGCTCTGGTTTGGGAATCTTCCTTGCATTCTCACGGATGAAGACCTATGCAAATAATTCATTTAGTTTCTCTGCAATGGCCTTACTGTCCTTCAGTGCTCCTTTAGCATGTCAATCATCCAGTAGTATTTTAGAAGGCTTCTTGTTTCTGAGTTACTTATTTTTTTTTTTTTTTTTGCTATTTTTAAGGTTTTGGCTTGTTGTCTTTCAAATTATTTTTTGGTCTTCCTAGTTATATTTTTATACTTCATTTGCCAGAGTTGTATTCCTTTCTTTTTTCCTTACTAGGATTTAACTTCTACTTTTTAAACAATGCCTTTTTGTTTCTCACTGTTTTTTACTTTGTTTAGCCACGGTGGCACTTTGTTGGTTTTCTGTGTTTTTTAATGTGGTATATACATTTAAGTGGAGCCTTCTTTATACTGTTTTTAAAAAGTTTCCATGTAGCTTGCAGAAATTTCACTTTTGGGACTTAACTTTTTAATTTCTGTTTAACTAGCTTCCTCATTTTTGTATAGTCTCTCTTTAAGAAATTAGATGCTACAGTGTTGGGCTGCTTTGGTGTTTCCCCACCACAGGGATGTTAAATCTAATTATATTATAGTCACTATTTCCAAGTGGTCCAACTATATTCATCTCTTGCTCTGGATCCTGAGTTCCACTTAGGACTAAATCAAGAATTGCCTCTCTTTTCGTGAGTTCTAAAACTAGCTGCTCCAAGAAACTCGTTTTAAGGCATTAAGATACTTTCTCTGCATCATGTCTTGAGGTGACGTACCCGTGAGGATAGTTGAAATCCCCCATAATTATTATTATTATTATTTTTTTTTTAAATAATGGAACTCTCCTGAAGTTGCAGTTTGTTCTCTCAGAGCACAAGAGATTTCTGTGCAGTGTTTATAGCCTTGAAAATAATGAGCTCAGAATTGATGTAAACCACTACAATTAACAATCTTTTCATATGACAGATGAACTTTCTCTTTCTCTTTCACAGTCATATTCCATCTGTAAATGCTTGGTTTCTTAAAGGCCCAGTGAAAATTCTTGAGGGCTTAAAAAGGAAAGGTTGATGTGAGGGAACTGCTATCTGCCAGCAATATCACATATTTTGCTAAGACATTTATACTTCATTTTTCAAGAATATAAATGTGATTGACTGGATTCAAATGGATTTATAGGATATTTATTGTCCGATTCACTCCAATTTATATATGGGATATATGTGTATGTAAATTGTAACCCACCAGTGGATTTACTACTGGGGAAGGCACATGATATTTCGACTGCAGTCCATTCTGGTAACACCAAAAGAAGATAGCATTAATTCCTGACCAGGATGCCTTAAGAAACTCATTGGTGGAGGCTACCTAGAGATATGAATGAGTGCATCTCTCAGGTGTCCTTGCCATGCTCATTTCCGGCCAGCACTGCATAATTTTGAGGTTGCCCTGTCTGTGTGCATATTTTCTGGTAAAGTCGTAGTTTCTGATATCTTTGCCATAATATTCACCCCATACTAACAAACTAGCTGACATTGGGACCCCACAGGCCTGGGATAAGTGATATATCCCAGAATGAAATATAAATATTAGTTTTAGTTTTTTGGGAAACTAGGGGTTTTTTTCAGAAAAATCATAATGTTTTAATATATGAAGATTGTATGAATATATAGAGGTTATGTAACTAGTTTTATTAACCCAGAATATAAAAAGTAGCATTTTTTCATGAAACAACTGTGATTCAAATAGTGGTAAGAATCTGTTCAGGTTGAGTCGGTTAACTTTATGGCAGAAATAAGTTCTTACCACTATTTGTGCCTGTTAGTGGTGCATAGTCAGGGCCACTGTTCCAGCAAAGCACTTATGCCTATGCTTAATTTTAAGCAGCTATTTAATTTCATCTCCATTCAGCAGAGCTTTTTAGCATGTGCTAAAAATTAAGCATGTTGAAACCGGTGTAAATGGGGGTGGAATTTGGCCTGCAGAATCTTTATTACTAGTGCTGATATGTAAGAAGAGAAGAACACAACTTGGTTTTCCTGGCTAGATTGAGTTTGTAGGGCAGTTAGAAAAACATGTGTATTTATAAAACGAGAACCGTGTAATAAGAAAATTGTTGGAAGAACATTAACAATAGTGCTCATCAGAAAACAAGAAAAAAGATTTAAAAAAATCTGTTTTCATTGAAATTTGATTTCATCAAAGATTTCCAGCCTCTAATATGTGTGGACCCCATGATGCTATTTTTACAAAGGCACATTTTAGATTTGTTTAAAGTTTTAAAGAATTTTTACCCTTTATTTAAAAAAAAAAAAAAAAAAAAAACTTGGGAAGCAAATCCTATGCATAAGTTTTTATTTGGGATTAATAGATACAACCAATTTGGTCTGAATATCCAACAGTTTGAGTTATCAGTGGAAAAAAAATCTCCCCTAGCTTGATAGGTATAAAAAGTTTCAGGCAGAGAAGTTTTTGAGCCTATTTGACTGAAAACTTTGTTATCCTTAACTAACTGCTACTCTGTAACAATGCCTGTGAGGTATGTTTATTTGTTAATTTATTTTAAAGAAATTACAAAGATAATACTATTAATTTTACAGCAGGTTTTCAACTTTTTTTCCAAACACAGCTGTCTGTGAAAATGGTTGCCAGAATGGAGGACGTTGTATTGGACCCAACCGCTGTGCATGCGTGTATGGATTTACCGGACCTCAGTGTGAAAGAGGTAAGAAAAACAGGGAGATAAAGAAATAAATATGTAAGCAAGTTTCCAATAAGCCTTTTGTAGTTCAAATTATTTTTCTTTCCTTTGTGATTGTAGCATTTCTGATTGGCAAGTGGGAAAATTACAGTGCTTTCATTATGATTGAGAAAAAGCTGAGTTCTTATAGATTTCTCATGATCTTTTATGTCAATTCAGTAAACAGTGGTACAAATCCTACTGTCATGATTGCACTGGACCTATATAATTGTAACCGAGTAGAATTTGGCCCAGTTTTCCCTGTAGCAATTATTTATGGGAGCTATTCATGCTGATGAAAGATTGCCTTGAAGAAATATTTAAAAAAAAAAGAAAGGATGAATGATATTTTACCAACTGCCTGATTCTAGAAAGCATACTGTAAAGTCTCGAGTATAATGCGCACCTATGCATAATGCGCACCTACCTTTTAAACATCAGAAACCCTGAATAAACTGAACTCTTATCTATAGCGCGCACCCTGACTTTGCCGTATTTTGTCTTGCCTTTTTGTATTGCCGGGTAATCACGCGTGAGCGCACGAGTATATAGTGCGCGGCATTCCATGCTCTTTTTGGGATGCCATGAGTTGTCGGCGATCTTACACGACCGCTGAAAAACTGAAAGTTGTTAGCTATGCTGAGGCTCAGGGCAACAGAGTTGCCAGCCGTGAATTTGATAACATAGCAGAGTCTAACATTCGACTTTGGAGACGGCAGAAAGAGCGCCTGCAAGCGCTGCCTAGGATGAAGATGGCTGAGCAAGGTAAGGTAAAAGCGCTGCATATCCTGAGTTGGAGGCCAAGCTGGTTGAATGGATTGCTGAGCGTAGACAGCAAGGTGGTGGTGTTAGCACTGCGGAGGTTTGAATGAAGGCTTTGACCATTGCCAAAACGTGCACGAACACAGCCAGGTTTAAAGCTTCATATGGCTGGGGCGATCGGTTCATGAATCGCCATGGCCTATCGGTCCGACGCCAAACAACAATCATGCAGAAGCTACCAATGGACTCGGACAGCAAGTTACTGCAGTTCCAAA
This sequence comes from Rafetus swinhoei, assembly GCA_019425775.1. Classification (NCBI taxonomy): domain Eukaryota; kingdom Metazoa; phylum Chordata; order Testudines; family Trionychidae; genus Rafetus; species Rafetus swinhoei. Next base: position 80,775,095 of record CM033427.1, on the reverse strand, counting down.
AGTTTATCATAAAGCTACGGAAGCAGCACTGCTACGACCTTTCATTAATTGGTAATGCAGATCAGACCCCATTAAATTTCGATAATCCCTACGACCGAACGCTTGAACTGAAAGGTGCCAAGGCAGTCTCCATTGCTACCACAGGCCATGGAAAGTCTAGGTTTACCATAATGCTTGCTTGCATGGCCGACAGAACGAAGTTGCCTCCTTATATTTTGTTAAAGCGCAAGACAATGCCAAGGAACGTAATCTTCCCGAACACTGTTCACATGCGTGTTCACCCTAAAGGCTGGATTGATGAAGCTTTAATGCTTGATTGGCTACAGACGGTTTGGGCGAAGCGGCCAGGTGGACTTATGAGAAAGCGGTCTCTAATAGTTTTGGATGCATTTCGGTGGCATCGTATGCCATCCGTCAAGAAAAGGTTTCAGCAGGACAAAACAGACTTGGCAATTATTCCTGGTGGAATGACCAAAATGTTGCAGCCGCTTGATGTGACAGTTAACAAGCCAATGAAAGATGCACTGTGCAGGAAATGGAACACCTGGTGTTGGAAGGTGAACATACATTTACTGCAGGTAAATGCAAACACCAACGCTGCAAGATGTTACCCAGTGGATAGCAGATGTCTGGCTTGAACTTGATCCCGCTATGATAAGGAAGGGGTTTCTGAAATGCAGCATCTCTAATGCTATGGATGGCAGCGAGGATGATGCCCCGTGGATGGATCCGAGCAACGATGAATCAGCCGCGGGCAAATTACCGGTATGCGAAGATGACAATGATTTGTATTACCTGGATGAAGATGTCGAGGACTATACCCCGGAAGATATTTCTCAACTGTTCGCGGAAGATTCTAACAAAAGCGAATTCGAGGGCTTCGAAGATGAGTAAATCAATTAACATACCGGTATTTGCTTGTTTGCGCTGCAGTGTTGATTTCATTTGTTTAACTTACCTTTTTGAAGCCCTGTATATAGTTGCTTGTTGATGCTAATAAAAATCAACTTAGCCTCTGGTGTCCTGCGATTAATTAGCTGCCGCGGAATCGCCAAATGAAAACTTAAAAAAAAAAAAACCTCCTATGGATAATATGCACCCTGACTTATGTGCATTAGTGACTTTAACACTAAAAAAACGGGGAAAAAAGTGTGCATTATACCCGAGATTTTTACGGTATCTATCCAGGAAAGCACATATTTGAGTGCTTTTCTGCACTGGTACCTAAATTAGTAATTTATCATTTTACTATTATTACTCAGCCATCAGATTATTTATTAGGATAGAAATGTCAGTCCTCTGTCTGTCACTCACAACAATGCTGAACATAAGCAAAATAGTTTTTAGTTGAATTTCAACTATAATCTTAATATTAATCTTGAAAGATAGTAGTACCATGCATACAAATTAAAATTGCAATCGGCCGATCAATAAACACATTTACCCCTCAAAATGTTATACCTCAGTTTCTATTGCAGATAACAGCTACAAGTATTTTCTTTATTTTTAAACCATAAAGCCTTCAAGTGAAGAATGTCAGATATCACTGCCAAATACATTTGACACGTCAGGCAAACAAAATGAACATTAATATTAAAAAGTCTCAGACGGGTAGCCATGTTAGTCTGTACCTTTAAAAACAACGAATAGTCCAGTGGCACTGTAGAGACTAACAAATATACATATTCTTCTTCAGATGAGCACACTCATTAATATTAGATTGAGCAATAGGTGAAATATCCCTCAATATTCCTCTGATTTAAAATATTCTTAAAGACTGCTTTTCAAAATAATCACTAGAATTATGCATCCTTTAACGTTAACCTGTCAGCATTAGTCAAAGTTGATGCTCGTTTGCTTGGCAAAAATAATCTTGATTTTTTTTTTTTTTTTTTTCCTCTGACCTAGTTTATTTTCAGTATGTTTGCAAATAAGTTTTCACATCAACAAGCATCATGAAGAAGATAAGAGTAAAAGAGGTGTAAAAAGCTAATGACCAGAATGCATTATCACACTCTCTCATTAAAATACTCAACAAGATACCGTTTATAGAGTAGTGGCATTGTGCTTCAATAATCTTGGATCATCTGTGGTGTTTAACAACAAAATTTAGGAGTTTGCTCTTTCGTAGAGACAGGTGGTTAGTTCCATTTACCGTAGGAAGGTGTACATGTCTTGATGGTGAAAATAGGCTTTTTAAATTTGAGGTTCATACTGGGTTAATTTCAGATCTGGTGTAAGGAGGAACATCTTCCAGGGAATTATTTGTTTCAGTTTTAATATAAACAGTGTTCAAATGTGATTAGAAAACACATTATATTACCATGTATACATCTTGCACTTATTTGGCATTCATTGTATGTGGAAGTGGGGGGGTAACTTACATGCTGAATGAGCAGAAGTGTATCAGGAAAAGAAACTGACAAAAGGGAGTAATATAGAGCAAGCACTGATTCCTGCCATTCCTGACTTGGTTTTGTATACCCATTGAAAGATTACTAGAGGTTACAATACTTTGCCACAAGCAACAGAGTGACATAGCAATCAATTTGGCTGTTTGTGTACAATTGATTGTTGCTGTCATTCTGAATATCAGATTTTAAAAGTTAGATTAGTGTATTATTCATCCAGTAAATCCTAACCAAATTCTGGTATATTTTGTTTTAGATTAACTAATGTGGAAAGTAATATGAAACCAGCAGTCTGTTGGGAATGTATATTGATATTTACGCAAATATATGGAAATCTTCATTGGGTAAAATGTGTGCATGTCATTTAGATTGGATTTTCAAAAGCGCCTAAGGGAATTAATCACTTAATTGCCTGAGGCTGCTTTTAATATCTCAGCTTTAGTTCAGATTAGAGAAAATTCTTATATAAATTTAATGGTCCAGGTTATATCCAAGGTACAGGAAGTTTTTATCTGAATAATTAAACATGGTTTTTCTTGCATTTTTTCTCGGGTGGTGGTGGTTTGTGTGTGACTATTGGGGTCTTTTTTGGTTTCTCTTGAACGTAATAGGATTGATTCTGATCTCACTTATGCTGGTTTCAGAAGAGCACTGATGCCTTCAGAGGAATCTCTTCTGATTCTTACCAGTGAGAGATCAGACTCAGACATCCCGAGAGCCAGATTCTGCTGTCTGTACTCTGAAAATAGTCCCATTTATTTCAGTGGGATTCTCTATGGAGTAAATGGACCAGAGTCTGTCTGTCTGAGGATGGTTTTGGATATTTTTAGTCTGCATTGTTCTATGAGAAGGAAGACACTCCAGGTTATGTGTGAACGGGTTTTTTGAATTTTAGATATCAGTCCCAGACTCTTTCTGACCGTGATTTAGGAACTTTAGATTCAGATTTTGAAATCCACCTGAGGGATCTGGATGGACAAAATGTAGGCATTCAAATCTTTTAGGAGGCTTTCAAACTTTGAGCCTGACTGTGCAGGAACAGAGTTTGGCCTGGATAGGGATGAAATATTCACCTGAGGTTTCTGCAGTACATAAAAACTGACCAGAAAGAGGAATTAGTTAATTAAAACTTTCAACCATAGTAATTCTGTCCAGATTTTGATTACTGTTACATTGATGAAAGGACAAAGCAACTCCATTTAAATCACTGGAAGGATCTGTGAGCAGAATTTTGTTGTAATGTTATATATTCTGGAAATCATGCAGACTATCTTCCAGCCTGATGCTGAAAGCATAACTAGTATCATACTATTACACCCTTTCCTTTGCTTATTTAATACCAGCAGAAGTCTGGCTGTGTGATCCTAATCTGACATTAATTGCTCAGTCTAAATGCATGTTTACTCAGTAATATAATATCAGTGCATGAACAGGCAATATGTTATAGGTGTGGCAGCATAATTTTGATGTGTGGTTTAAAGCAGTCCTGCTAGCAGTTTCTGAAATCATTAAATATGGGAAAAAATTGTGAATCTGGTCTCAAGATTTATTTTATACAATGTATATCTATAGATTAATATATTTTGTATTAGTAAAATGAAAGTGGTGGAGGGAGGGAGAAACACTTCTTGAGAAAAGATGTGCGTGGGAGAGAAAAATGTCTGTTTTCAGGTACAACTTTCTAAATATCTTCGAGTATTTTTAATTTATAAGTCGTCTTTCTCATTATGGATGAAATGCATCAATCTGTGCACACAGCCTGGGTAGAATAAACTTTGGTGGGAATGGACAGAATCCAACCCCCAACTCAATGGGTAGGTTGCATGACAGAAGGGCAACCGCTATGTTGTCAATATTGTAGCCTATTGTCTGGGATAGCAATTCATTCTCCTAGTGCCTCCTTGTTTGGATGTCCCTGACCATGGGGTCCACACACAGATGAAGTTGGCACATGCTTAGCTCACCCTCTATGTTCAGCTTCAGGCTGATAAATCTGGAATTGACAATGAGCTCACATCGGTAGCATGCAAGAGGTATCTAGTTCACCCTTTTGATCTGCTCAATCTGGGTGCATCTACGCTGCATCGTAACTTGAAATAAGATACGCAATTTGAGCTACGCAAATTGTGTATCTTATTTCGATGCTATTTCAAAATAGCTTATTTCATCATTAATTCTTAAATAAAGCGCTATTCTGAAACGTCCCTTACTCCTTGTAGAATGAGGTTTACAGGGATGTTGGAATAGCGAGCCCAAAATAACAGGCTTGCTGTGAAAAAATGGGATAGCTATTTCAGGATACTCTGATGTCCAAAATAGCATTTCAGTGTAGATGTACCCTCTGAGTTACCATTATTTAGGGAGCATTGGAAAACTTGAGTGGTATGTGAGGCTCATCGGAAAAAACATGAACTTCAGCCTGTGTTAATAGTAGATGTGCTTGCTTCCTTTCAAGAAGGTTTTCCATGTATGAAATATGAATATTGATCCAGCTATTCCTGTAAACAAAAAAAAAATGAAGTCATGAATGACAGTATTTCTCATTAAAAATCATACCTTCCTCCCCCCCCCGGTATATTTTGGTCATTTAAAAATCATGGCAAACATTAATCTCATGTGGTTTATGTAAACTAGCATACACAGAACTGTAAAATACAATGTACATCTGTTCTATGTCAATTTACATTTTTTCCTTCAGTAATAAAATAAGATTATACTTTATAACATGATGAAAAAGGTCTGATTCTTATGTACAGTGGTAGTAGTAGGCACCATAATAATAATCTACAATAAAAAAAATACCCAAAGCAAAACTCTGTAGTCTTTCCTTGAACTTTTTAGCAACAGTTCTAATTTTTAAGCTAAATTTTTGTAGGTAAGGTTTAGATGAACTTCACTTGTAAATCACATTAGAGTTTTAAAAGAGTTCATCTTGTTTACTTTTTACATTACTGTGTTTTTAAATGCACAGTTTTTATTGTTCTGTAAATTAACGTATTTTAAATTAGGTATTTTCCCCCTAATGTATAACACATGTAGCTTTCCTTCAGATTGGCCTCCCAGACTCAGTTATATGATAAAACGTGACTGCTTGTTCAGCTATCTGGGCTCCTAGCAGACTAATTTCCGGGCTGGAGACAGGAGGCTAAGCAGTAACTAATGACTGGCATGATTACAGTATTTAACTTGAGACTAGCTGCTGGGATAACAAGAAAGCAGAACCTGTTTTGGAGCGCCTGCCTTATTTTTTTTCTGATATATACAATGACCTTTTGTACTTACTATCAAAAGCTGTTCTTGTGGTCAACTCCTCCTCTATGGTTTGTAGACACACTAGGTTTAGTGTGCTGGAAAGTTAAGGCACTTGATTTTGTCAGTGGCTTAAAATTGAATGAGTTATGAAAAGATTATATACTGAAATATTCTACCCCCAACCTCCAATAAGTGTGTGTATGTGTCTGTGAGTAAAATAATCCTACCATTCAAAGGCCCAGTCCTTATTGTATGCACACAAGTATTCTTTACTTGGGTAAATAGCCCCACTTGCTTCTGAGACCACTGGAGAAAGGACTACTTGTGTGAGTAAAGGTTCATAGACCAGGCCCCCTTCATTCAAAGGAAGCTTGCATTCTTGTATTTCTGTACACAGTGTCCTCTTTTAAAATCAGTTACCTGGAAGGTGTACAGGCCTAAATTGAAAGGCGTAAGGAGTTTGAGGGAAAGAAGAAATGCGGATTCCACTGTTTATCATGGGCTACGGGGAGATGGAAAGCGTGTTGGCCCTTGCTAGAGCGCTGTAGAAAGAGAATCCTCAGGCTAGGGTGCTGTTATGAAAGATATCTGTGTGTGGACATGGTAGTTGTGGAAGGGATTTGGTAGTGGGAGGCAATGGAATTAGAGTAACAGTAAATGCCTCAGTCTTGTGTGGGGGCAGAGCAGACTAAAGTCTGCTATGAAAGGTGCTCCTCGTCCTACAAAAGGTACGTCAAAGATTGGGTCACACCAGTATATGATGTTTACTGATGGTAGCAAAAGCATGAGAAAAAGAAGCTGTTCAACAGCCTCAGTGCGTGTGGTGAAAAGCCCTTTTGGAACCATTTAGAGGTCATGGACTTTGGACTTGTGTGCCTCAGAGCTCAAGAACTCTGGAAAGCCTGCAGCCACACAGATGTTTGTTTTCAAGATACCTCTGTTACCTGCCAACCAGAAATGCTATTGTACTGCAGCTCAAGAAGGATATATACTTTATAAAGTGACTTGCTTTATTTAAGTTGCCCACACACACAAAAATGGCGTCTGCAAAGCAACATTCTGTAGTGTAGATGCAGTTGTAGGTCTATAAGACATTTCAAGGTTTCCTCTGTGGTGCTGTGGATACCATCCATTTCACCTTTGAATCCATATTTGTGGAACTGCAGTGTGATGTGTTTGATGGTTGGGTGTTCTCAGTGAAGTCACACACAGAGGAGTCTTTGATTTCCTACCTGTGTCAAGTTGCTGCGTTTTCCATGGCTTGTTCAGATGCAGTTCAGTGTGACCCAGAGTCTGTGCATGGCAGGTTGAAACCAGGAGCGCAGCTGGTTGGGTCAGTAGTAATGGCTTGTTTGGAATGGTTGGTGAGGTCCAGGCACTTTGCAGTTCTCTGGCTAGATCCATAGACATGAAATTGTTGCATGTGGTCTATAGAGATTTCAGGAATTATTGGGATATGTTGTCCTTAGCTTGCTGGATGGAAAACTCAGGTAGTCTTTGGTAAGTAAGAATTTTCATGCTGTGGATGTAGCTTGAGGGTTAGCTGGAGGTCTGATGATTCCTAATACAGAAAGCTTCAGTAGAGATGTTGATCTTAAAGTTCCTAGGATGATGCGCATGGTCTAATTCAGTTGCATGTCCACAAGTTGAGCGTGGCAGTTTTTTGTCTACACTAGTGCACAGTACTGTGCAATTGAGTATACCAGGGTAAAGGCTGATGTTTTCAGCAGTGGGGTAGTTGATCTCCAGTTTGTTCCTGCTAACTTTTGGGTAATGTTGATGCAAGTCTTAACTTTGGAGGCTACTTTCTTTATGCAGTCAGTGTGCAGTCAAGAGTGACGCTGAGTTATGTGAGCTTTGGAGCATATTGCACTGTTTCAGTACAAAACTTGACAATTACAGTGTTTTTGGAATTCTGTTGTCAAGGTGGAAAGAAGACTACCCATTTGCTTCCAGCTTCCATTTTTGTAAGTACTCCACCATGATCACACATAAAGGTCACTTCAAGTTCTATAAAACTATGGGCCTGAGTTGTGAGTGCCTAATCATCAGCAACTTCTGCACTTTTTCTTGAAGCATATTGCTTGTGCAGACATTTAAAGTGTCAGAGCGAGTACAGAGCTTTGTGGTAATCCATTACTCAAAGTGTGTGGCTTGCTGGTTTGATCTCTGAGGTATACATATCTCCTTCTGGTATTCAGCAACTAGAGAATCCGCATGCAGGGGATCACTTTCTCATATTTAGTAGCAGTCCATCCTTCCAGACTGGGTCGTAGATCACTAAGGCTACGTCTACACTGTGGAACTATTTTGTGTCTAAAGAGCAAGCCCGTTGTATCAAAATATAATGGGCTTGCTATTCCGATGTCCCTGTAAATCTCATTGCATGAGGCTTAAGGGATGTTTCAGAATAGCACTTTATTTCGAAATTTTACAAAATAAGCTATTTTGAAATAAGATATGCAATTTGCGTAGTTCAGATTGCATATCTTATTTTGAGCTATGGGCACATTGTAGACATACCCTCACATATATCAATGAAAGCATTACCAGTTTAAAGTTTTCAGTGGAATTTGGCCTAGATGTTTACAGTGAGGGCCAGAACCTGGTCACAACAACTTCAGTTCAGTCAGACGCCAGCTTGGTCCTTGGGTAGGCTGACTTCCACAGCAGGACTGATTTGGTTCAGGATCATAAGCTCCATCTATATAAATGGTACTCAAGCGGAAGATTCACCTATAACTAGAAGGGTCCTCTCCAGGATTTCCAGACTTTAGGAGGGCAATGGGATTGGCTTCTCTCTACACACAGGGATTTTATCAGTCTTCAGAATGCTCGTGAAAAGCTGCATCAGCCAATTCCTTGCCAGTGGACCCAGGTTATATAGGGACTTTGGATAGATGCCATCTTTTCCTGCTGCTTTCTCCTGCAGTTTTGTGGCTGCATCAGTTAAGTTCTTTTTATATGTGAATGGTCCAGACCATGGGGATGTTGGAGTGCACCTCCTGGAGTTGATGCCAGAGTTGTCTGTTACATTGATTGTGCATTGGTTGTTTTGATGTCCACAGACATTTAGCAATGATGGCATTAGCTTTCATGTGTGACCTAGGCACATGTGCGGGATTTTTAGCCCCCAGGTGTCTCAGCAGGTCCCATGCGCATCTGCTTGAGTGTGTGAAGTTTAGACCTTCTACACATTCAAGTCACCATTTCCACCTTGCTGCACCCAGTGATGCCAAGTGGGCTTGTCCAGTTTCTGGTCTCTACACTAGTCATATCCTTGCAGGAGTTCTTGGCTCTCTGTAGGTGAGCAAGGAATATCTGTGTTCCTACAGGATGTTCTTCCTTGTGGTGGAGTTTAGGAGCTCAGTGTAAAAGTCAGAAGTCCATAGTTGTAGTGAAAGTGACCTGGTCTGCTTGAAGTTCCATTGTAGTGCCAGTTTTGGGATTTGAATGCCAATATGGGTCAGTACTGATATGTGCTGGCTGTTTGGGAAGTTAAGAACTATGTGTAATCCAGATACCGGGGTACCTTTATCATCTTTAGAGATGAGCATCAGGTCAGGGAAGCATCTCATCATCCCGTATGAACTATAAGAAGTTGTTTAGCACAAATGATGCTACAATTACCAATAGGAGAGCTTTTTCCCCCACAGGAGACTCAGTGAGGTGCATTGTATTGTTTTCATTACTCTAGCACCTACCAACCTTACTTGATAGGAGTCTTGTTGGGCGAGGTGCTGTACATACACAACGTAAGGGTCAGACTCTGCCTCAAAGAGCTTATCATCTAAATAGACTAGACAGGCAAAGGAAGTGTTAATTTTTCCACTTTACAGATGGGGAACTCAGGCACAGAGACTGGAACTTGCCCAAGGCCACACAGAGTCTGTGGTAGAGTAGGGAATCAAACCCAAATTTATTTAGCCCAGTGCTTTAAACACAAGGCCATCTTTCTGTTCTTCTTAGAGTGAATAATATGTGGTGCCATAAGTATGATAGAGGAATGACAGTGTGGCCAGTAGGGGGAGAGGGTTTGAGCTGAGAGGGAGAGTTACCAATGATGTTGTCATGTGCTCCATGCTGCACACCGGCCAGCAGTAATATTGACAGTTGCTTACTGGCCTTTGGTGTTCCGTTGACTTATGTTTTAATGATGTGTGTGAGAGAGAAGACTGGGAAATCCAGGGGTACTGTCCATTTCTGCTTTTATCAGAGGAAGGGAAGCTGTGCTTTTCATTTACAATTACTCCAATCTGAATAGCTAGGAGGTTTCAAGACCAGGCTGGGAGGTCTGTGTAACTGCTGCTGATACTGCTGGCAAAGCTTTTTAATTTCTTACACTATAATTTTCTCCTTTGTAGTCCTGTGACTGGATATATGCAGTGCTCATGCTTTATTCAACAGTGTTTTGTGGCACATGTCCTTATTTGTTAATTGTCAATATTCAGATGAATTCTGGGCATTTATGAAAATACCTGAATATCAAATGTTTAATGAATCTAAACAAAGATGATTATGCTTTAGAAAATGCATTTTTCATCATTCTTTACTCTCCTATTAAAAAATGTGAAGTATCCAGCCCATGGAACATAAACAATACCATGTGACCAATCATGACAAAAACAAATGCTAAATACACAAAATGAGCAGTTTGTATAAACTAGTCAACTGAAAATTATTTGAAATGATTTAGTTAATGAATAAATAATACATTTATAGAAATTTGGATCCTTCCAAAAACAGGCTAAATGTATTCTATAGTACATATTCTTACTGTGTAGTGTTTAGTAGGTATGGGGAGGAAACAAAAAACATGGTAAAAATAAACCAAAACTGTTAGATTGTGGTCTAGAAACCTATGTGTAGACAGGAAATCCCCATTTATAAAAGTATGTTTGAGATGGAGCAGATTGGTGGGAGTCGTTTTGAGAAGAGGTGGGGGAAGAGCCATAGGTATTGATTTTTATGCTCCCTGCAGAAAACTGTATGATCATGCTGGCTCTTTGTGACTTGTCTGGAATTTAGAGGAGTCAATGCAGGGCCAGACTGCTTGAATTTTAAATGAGTCTTTAGTTATTTGCTCCGGATTCTTGTTCAGTAAGTTTAGCAGACGTAAACAATAGGAATGTAATTGAGAACTTGACAACTCAATGCTTTTAGAAGTGTAAAAAGACAGAAATGTAAGTCTCCTGAAACCCCCCAAAAATGCTATTGATATGGTTTCTGCTGAGATGGCTATAGCTCTTGTTTACGAATAGCTTAAATAAACTAGACTATTGCAAATCAAGTATATGTTAAGGAAAATGGTTATTTAAAGAGTTAATTTAACTTTTCTCAGGTAATTCTTTATATACTGTAGTAGATTTTGGAAACATCTGATACCTTTGTCAGGATTAGCCAGATATTAAATTCCATTGGCTAATTTAACTAATACCAAAGCATCCCAAAGGATGAAAAGTTAAACAGATCAGGAAACAAAAGCTAGTGGGGTGTAATACATGCGAAGAGATGAGCAGAGCCCTGTGTGTATACAAAATGTGTATCTGCATCCAATCCAAGATCTGCAGTCATGGTTTGTGGATATAAAGTACATATCTGCCGACATAGGTGGTGAATTGTATGGACTCATGGTGCCCAGACACCACCAACATCAGGTTGGGTCTCTCTCTTGGCCCCACCTACCACCATCCCTGCACACCATCCCTACTGGCTGCCTGACCTGTGAAACCTCATCTGCACCCTGCCCTTCCTGGAGGCTGCAGCTTTGCTCAGAGGGCTCTCCCTTGCTTATCATTGCCACTGCAGCCTGGCTATAGGGAGCAGTACTGACAGCAGGCTGATGACTGTGCCTGCTAAACAAGGAGGGGAGGAGGCTGTAACATAACAGGTGAGTCAGGGCCCCACTGAGAGGGTCAAATCAGGGCAAATTGCTCAGAATCAGGGCTACTTACAGCCCAAGACTGGAATCCTCCTTTATAAGACACCCAAACGAGTCATGCAGAGCACTTCAGCTGCCACTCTGGCCAGCAAGAAGCCTCACAAGCAAATCCCCTTAGATACCCCAGCGTTCCCTGTGCTACAACCAGATCCGCACCTTATGCAGGTGCGAGGTTATAAAACCCAATCTCACCAACTCTGAACAGTTTCTCCCAGTCCCAAAGGACCAGCCACAGTCCCAGGTCCCAAAAGAACACTCGGTGTTAATCTTTTAGAATCTACAATCTAAAAGTTTATTAATAAAAAGAAAGAAAAGGCTGAGAGTTTGATTGTTCCATCTCTGCTAAGAGCCTGTATCAAGAACTTGGTGATTGTATGTATGTAATGTGTTCCCTTCAACAAACTGCCAGCTTAAAAGTCTCTGGTATACATCCTATGTCAGGATGGGTCAGCAAATCCTTCCTGGCCCTCTGTCCATAGTGAGGATGTTTCTGTAATCAGGAGCAGGAATGAAAACAAGATGGAGGCACCTTCATGGTACTCTTATATTCCGGCCCATGCAGAGGGAAAACCCATTCCTATTCTGGTAGCTGGTCCCTCCTAAAATGGTCTACTCACATGACCCACAAACCAGTTTCTGTCCTCCTTAAGTAAAGAGCCATAGAGTCTCAGGCATGTCCTTCTCAGGCAAGGGGCCATTGTGTGCTCCTCCGGTGTCAACTGGCAACCCTTTAGAGCCATTGTCCATACAGTATCAAGCAGCCCACCCCTCCCAGCAGAAAACATGTAAAATATTAAATACAAAGCCTATATTCATATCTTTACACACACACATTGTACAAATACATGAGTAGCCTAGACAGAGTCAGCATAGCATAAGCTTTCATTTGGCACTGGCCCACTTTGCACCAAATTTGGGGCAAACACACACCAGTGGGTGCAACAATGATTTGCCTGCTCACATTACAATCCAGCAACATGACAGAGGCATATGCCATTCACTCTGAGTTGCCTGGGGGGTGGAGAGGGGAGTCCTTCCTGCCTGGGGCTTGGGTGAGTGTGTGGTGTGCTGGCGGGGGGGGGGGAGGAGAAAGGTGGGATTGGGCCCCTAGCCCCTCCCAAATCCCTTATCTATAACATAGAGCTTGCACCCCTCACCCTCTGCACCAGCCTTGAGCCCTTCCCACACACAAACCCCTCATCTGCACCCTAGAATTTGTTCCTCTGCACTCTAATATTCTGCCTCAGATCTGAGCACCTCCCATATCCCCAGCCCCTCTCCAGAGCCAGAGTTCTCATCCCCCTTCCCCACATAGACTTACAATTTAGGGTGAATAAATTGTAAGCGGGGGACTTGGATCCACCTTGGGCACCACCAAAATTATACAAACCTGTTGTCTCTGCCGATTTGCAGGGCTCTAGAGATGAGATACTCAATATGCAGCAACGAGCTGTTAAAATAGGAAGAAAATCAGGTTTAGAATCAGAATGAATAGAATGAAAGCAATGAAGATAAAGAATAAGGAACTTGGATGAAGTAGGAATAGACAGCAGGAGAATGTCTTGGCAAGTCCTATGGAAAATGAAGGCTTTAGCATTTAAGGCCAGTTCATGATCTACTTCCAAAACATTATGGGTTGAGTGTGGTGACAATAACCATCAGCACATTTTAGAAAGTTTGTAGTGAGGTGTTGTGTGAAAACATAAGATACTGCTAAACTCATTCAGGTGTTAAAAGAAGAGTGGCAAGAACTTTAGATAAGAGATTGCAGAAGAAAGGTGAATAAGGGATAAACAGGGCTAATGCTTATTAGATTTGTAATGGGCCATGAAAAACCAGTAGGAAGTAAGAATTCTGCACAGGAAATATTCTTGGCAAAGCATCTTCTTAACTAGCAATTGAGTGCTGCAAAATAAATGGATTTTTTCCTAGAGAGATCTTGAAGATTTAAGAAGGAAAGTATGTAGGTTGTTGTTGAATGTCCTTCAGTTAAGACGTAAGTTTAAAAAAAATGAGGTAGGGATGTTAATGGGTAACCAGTTACCCAGTACCCGGGGAGCAATCCCCCTCCTGTGGCAGCTGCAGGCAAAGTGCTGCTCCAGTCCCACTGGGCCCCTATGCAGGGCTGCTGGCTCGGGCCTCATGCAGGTCTGCTGCTTCTAGCCCTAAGTGGGCTGGGAGCTGGCAGCCCAGTACGGGACTGGAAGCAGCCAACCTGGAGCAACTCTACCCCCATTTAATCAGTTAATTTAAAATATTTGTTTTTCTCTTTTGAGCTTCTTCCAATTTGTTCATATTTTTCTTACAATGTGGTGGCCAGTACTGGACACAGTACTCCAGGTGAGGTCTCACTAGTACTGATTAGAGTGGAACAATTACCTCCTATGTCTTTTATACCACACTCCTATTTATATACCCCATAATGACGTATATTGGAAGATGTGCATTCCATGACTCTGAAATGTATTCTATTTGACCCTGTGCTTGAAAAGTGAATGTCTTTTGGATCATTTGCTCAACAAAATTAAACATCAATTAAGACTCCAGCTCTGAAATCACTTGGGTTCCTTTGCACATCATGAGTAAAATTCTCAGAGGTGACTTGCCTGACAAGAACAATTTCAATATTTACTTAGGCTCCAGTGTTGAAAAATATCCACTGATATTTTTGTGCCCCAGTTTTTGGGTATTCAGTTTGAGACCCTTTGGGAGTGTCTGCATTGCAGTTAGGACGTCTGGTTCCCAGTGTGGGTAGACAGACTTGTGCAAGTTCTGTTGAAGCTAGTGAGCTAATAATAGCAGTGTGGACATGGTGGCTCAGGATAACTGTCTGAGTCAGTCTGCCCAAACCTTGGGTCCATAGGTGGCAAATTGTATGGGCCTTTCACACCCCTGATCAGCTAATCCACACTCTAGACCTTGTACCTCTGCATCTGAAACCTCTGCTCTAGTCCTGAGCCTCTTCAATACCCCAAACCTCATCCTCAGCACAGAGCCAGAATCCTCCCTCCACCATGCTTACAAGGGCAGGTGTTGGTGGACCTGCTCTAGGTGCCACCAAAAATTATACAAACCTGCTGCATCTGTCCATGTCCAAGCCTGGGTTGCTAGTCCAAGCTACCCATCCAGTGTGCACTGTACTACTTTTAGCATGCCATCTTAAGCAGAGTTAGAATGAGTCTGTGGATCTAGGCTGGGAATCATGTCTCCAGTGTGAGCTGCAGTTGAGACATACCCTTTGGGTTTCATTTTCCCGGGCATTGAATAAACTAAACTTCAACTGAAGTCAAGCCAAATTGCAGGTACATAGTACTGCTGAAAGCCAACATGTCTGAAACCAAGCAACCAAAAATGGAACCACCCAGAATAAGTGACCACTTCTAAAAATCTTGATCCTTCTATTTGATTGTCCTTTCAAGTTTACTGGCATCCTGGGTTAATATATTAGGGCGTTAAAAGATTTACTATTAAGCACTACATTTGGAGCTTGTAAGATCTTTTTTCAGACTTCTTCCCAAAATCACAGTGGATAATCTTGTTTGCCATCACTTTAGGTGCAATCAGCTTAGAGTTGCTGCTGTTGTGCATCTATAATCAAATAATGCAAAAACAGCAGTTTCACCAGTAGCACAAAAAATATAGGAGCAGACAATAAGAAATAACAGCAGTTCCAACTTTTTTATAAACAGAATTTGGTTTCTATGAAAGCAAATACTGGCTTTAGGTACAGAATACTGCAGGACAAAGTAATTATCAATTCTGTAGATACTTTCTCGTCTATGGATTTATAAAAACATTCTTTTATTATCATAATTTAACTTCACAGTTTAATGCAAGCAGATTTATTTCCATGTGTTCACAGCTTTATGTTTATGCAAGTCTCTCCATTTCATTTTCAGGTGTGGTACATACTGCATGTCCTACAAGTAGAAAATGACAAAAACTTTCATTGCTGTAGTCCAGTGTTTCCCAAATGGTATTCTGCAGAACCCTGGGGTTCCACAAAGTGAAAATAAGGGTTTTGTGAGAAAATTCTATTGAAATAACATTTTATGATTAAAAACAAAAATCACATTTTTTTTTAAATATGTACAATTAAACTAAATGTTGATCTCATGACCTTGTTTAGCATTTGTTTATTATTATCCTTACTTATTTGTGGTCTACCTTTTCGGCTCCATATATTAGACTGTTATTAGAGGTTCTGCAAAATTCTTTCGAGTTTAAAAGGGTTCCGTGGCCATATAAAATTGGGAAACACTGCTCTAGTCAGTGAATGAATAAATACGTCCACCACATTTATTCAGAGTTGAGGCAGGATAGAAGATTTGGTAACCAGTAACTTTATATGATCCTGCAGTTAACAGGGATGAACGCTGTTTTATATTCTTGGGAAACAGCTGATTAATGTCTGTTAGTACTGGTAGCATATTTAAAGAGAAAACAGTAACTACATAAAATAATTTTACACTTCTCCCATATACTGATCTTTAACTTGTCAGAACTAATTGGGATCAAGTGGTCTGGTTTTCAAAGATGCTACAAACTTGCAGGTCCCATTGACTTTGATGGGAAATGCTTAGCACCTTTGAACATCAGTCATAATATAACTACCAGGCTATACTTAAGCCTTTTATTTCCCTTGGGAAGGCCTTGAGACTCACTTCAATTCACTGGACTTTCAAAGAGTTTGGGAGTTCAACTTAAAAGGAAAATTCACACAGAGCTGGTCTTCAAGCTTTCCCTTGCATCAGGGCATGGATGCTGCAACTAAGGGTGCTGTGGGTGCTGCCACACTCCCGAGCTTGAAGTGGGTTCCATCATACACGTGGTTTATTGTTTGGTTCAATGGCCTCCCTCACACAAATGGTTGCAGCACCCATGCATCAGGGAAATCTGAGTTGGTAAACAGGAAAATTTAGTCTGGAGATTACTCCTCAGAAGTCTTGCTGCTCTTTCTCTTTTTGGACAGGCTACAATTCTCACGTCTCTGGGAACCACTCCCTTCCTGGCTTACATGAAGCATCTTCCCTTTGTAGAGAAGGATGCTTCCTTCTTTCCATTCTTCTGTTCCTTTCATGATTAATCCTTTATGTTGGGTTAGGGCAGTATTGTCTCTGCTTCCCTCCATACTGCATTTGCAGCATCTAATTTAATTTAGGGAGCTATGTCTGCATGAGTCGCGATCTTATTTGCATACTTTCTGCTGATCTGTTTTTGCGCTGGAGTTATTGCGCAAAAATAAGCAGTGTGGACATTTTCTTTTTGCGCAAAAACCTGGGGCATAAGGTCTTGCGGAAAAAAGAGGTTTTTGCGCAAAAAGAAAATGTCCACACTGTTTGTTTTTTGCGCAAAAATGGATTTTGGCAGAAAATATTCATATGAGATCACAACTTATGAAAATGAGTACCTCATTTGCATATTTTTTGCCGAGAAAACTCATAGTGTAGAAGTAGCCGGGGTGAGCAGTTCCATTCTTCAGTTCACTTTGCATTATTGAGTCCTGTTCCATGGGTTGTCCACGGCTTACCAGAACTTGGCCTTACACAGTAATATTTTTGGGGATTATATCTCAGGTCACCTTTGAATTAAAGTGCTGCTTTCAGTAGCCAGGATATTAAACTGCTTCTGGTCTTGCCATAATGTTCTAAGATGCATCTGGGCAGTATCTGATAAGTATTATAAGGCAGCATTTAATCTGTTTCATTTTTTCATACCTTACAACATTAAATATAGAAGAAAATTAAAATGAGTGAAATCATAAAATTAACAAATATTTCTAATTTCCACCTATTGGTAAGGTAAACAGTAGATAGTGTGATACATATTTTAAAACATGATGCAATTGACACATCTCATTTGTGTGTCTCACATAGCAGTGCATTGCCTAAAAAGTTCAGTGCTTCAAAGTATTTGTACAGTTGCATCTTAATCTGGAGTATCTACAGTAAATGGAAAGTTAAGAAAGGCCTCCCAACTTAACTAAAAACATCTGATAATAATAAAATATAACAATGAAAGAGACATTTTCCAGCATAAAAATTCTACCATTTGAAACTTGAAAATGTTTTCTTTTCTGAGAAACAACTTCTTTCTGAACTTTGGTAGAATGAAAGCCTGAAGATTAGTAAACCAAACAAAAAAAACCTGCTGTTAAATCTTATACTGTACAGATAAAGATCCCGTGATTTTTTGAGTGTTGTATGAAAAAATACTACATTTTATAGCACTTATTAAAAGAAAAAGCTCAAGCTTCATTTCAGGAATATATTATACAAATTTCTCCATTGTTTATTTACTTTCCCTTTAATTCTTAACTTCCTCGAAGTTTTGTACAACAGTAACTTATGTTCATACTTTTTTTTCAGTACCCATGTGATAATTAGCCTCTCTTTATTTTCTTAGTATAAGGACGTATCCTGCTATTCAGCTTTGTAGTACTCTGGTAGTATAAAGCTTCATAATTCTGCCATAGCTCTTTCAGTGGAAGATTCTCCCATTGGAAGCATGGATTACAATTGCTTTAGTTGCTCCTATGCTACTCCCCATCCCATTTCCCAAATTGGGATTTTGTCTGGGATGGAGGAAACAGCATAGTCATGGTATTCTTACGTGCTGGAAATCCCTAACTGCTGCATCCTTACGGCAAGTGGCTTTCACCAGTCATTGGCCTGATCCCGGCTAACCTTAGGATCCAGCATGATGCAAAATCACCTTTCTTTCATCAGTGTGCCAAATGCAAGTTAGATGTAGCTCAGGATTGGAGCCACTCTGTTACGTCTGTTTGCCTAAATTATAGTTCACTTCTTGCCTATTTGCATAAACTGAATTGATATACAATGAGTAGTCCTATGGCACTTTAGAGACTAACAAATTTTATTGTGTGTGTGTGTGTGTGTGTGTAAATAAATAAAATCATATAATCATGATCTTTTGTGGGCAAAACTCACTTAATCAGGTGAGTTTGAGTGGAAAAAGTAGAATTCAAGATTTTGTATATGTATGTGTATATATAAAAGCAAAAAGCATTTACCTGTCTATTGTAGGACCTGTGTTAATGAAGGTATTTTAAGTGGGCTGGATGTGACCCATTCATTGCTTTTGATGTCAAAATGCAAATATCAAAGACAGGGGAAATTGGCTTTGTAGTGTGTTAACCATTTAATGTATCTATCCAAGCCCAGGGTAGCAGTGTCGAATTTGCAAATGAATTCTAGCTCTGCAGCCTCTCTCTGTGTATTTGGGTAGTGAAATTCCTTTGTTAGACGAATGGGTACTTTTAAATCCATGATTGATTGTCCAGGGAAGTTAAAATGTTCTCCTACAGGTTTGTGTGTTACCATTTCTGATGTCTGATTTGTGTCCATTTATCTTTTGTCGCAGAGACTGTCCAGTTTGGCCAATATACGTGATAAGAGGGGCATTGATGGCACTTGATGGTATAGATCACTATAAAAGATGTGCAGTTGTATGAGCCCCTGAGGTTGTGGCTTATGTAGTTAGGTCCTGTGATGGTGTTGCTTGTATAGTTATGTGGACAAAGTTGACAATGGGGTTTGTTGCAGGAGTAGGTTCCTGGGTGAATGTATCTGAGGTGTGATGTGTTGCGGCTGGAAAGGATTTGCTTCAAGTTGGGGGGTTGTCTGTAGGAGAGGATTGGCCTGTCTCCCAAGGCCTGTGAGAATGAGGGATCATTTTCCAGGATAGGTTGTAGATTGTCAATGATGTGCTGAAGGAATTTAAGCTGGAGGCTGTAGGTGATGACCAGTGGTGGTGTGGTGGTTTCCTTTTTGGGCCTGTCATGAAGTAGCTGACCTCTGAGTACTTGTCTAGCTCTGTCAATCTGTTGCCTCATTTCCCCTGGTGGGTATTTAAGTTTTAAAAATGCCTGATAAAGATATTTTAGGTGTTTGTGAGATTGTCCACATCGGATTTGCTCCACTCCAAGTTCAGCAAGCATCCTTACAATCTATAGTAAAATAAAGGTAATGGAAAACTAGAAATCTTATTTGAGCAAATATACTTTAAATTTGCTTGTCAAACAGCCCTTTTAATTTCATTATTTGAGCATTGCAGTTTTTAAACTAAAAGGTCAGTTCTCTTCTCATGTAAATATAGTTATAGTGAGTTTAGCTCATTGAAACCGGCAGAGAAGGAGTTGATTCTCTAAAGCAAGCTTTTCTTTATTCACTTATATTTTTACAAGTCTTTCTCACATGCCCACCCCCAGCCAGCTATGTAGGATAATTCTTATCCTATTAAATTAAGCACATTTATAATAATTATAATCAACTGAATAATGATACCATGAGTACAGTATCTTCAGAGCTACATATGGATTTGCATAAAATGTGTGGAACCTGTTATAAGTATGTGTTCTTCTGAAACATTTATATACTGCTGTAAGTTCCCTTGGGCTTTAAAAACACAGATAAGTCATGTTTCCTGCCCCAAAGAGCTCATACTTTGAAAAAAGAAGACAAAGCACAAGAAAAGAAAGAGAAGGACCAGTCAGCAGAGGAAGGAAGAGGAATTTACTGAGGAAAAGAGATAATGAGAAGACAGAGAAAAGAAGCTTGGGCACAATTTAACTTTAAGTCCCATGGATAGGTTCCTATTAAGTTCAGTGGAGCTGGATCAGGCCTTCTGTGAAATACTAATGGGGTAGGGGAAAAAGCTTTTGGATATGGGAGCTATAGTTTCACCTTTGTATTGGTTTACAATAGAACTTTATACCCCCTTCAGAAATACTGACAGACCAATATGAAGCTTTAAATATTTTAGGCTGCTGTTCTCATAAGTTACTTTTCTAATTGACTCAGAGGAGGGGTAGCTGTGTTAATCTGTAACTGAAAAAATAACAAATGGTCCTACAGCACCTTAGAGACTAACAAAAAATGTAGATGATATCATGAGCTTTCGTGGGCATGACCCATTTCTTCAAATGAATGGAGTATGGAGTCCAGGGTACAAATAAATAAATAGAGAGGATGGGGAGGGAAAGAGAAAGGAATAAGTCATTCCATGCTTGTCAGCTGTGGTCAATCCTATTGCAAAGCTGTAAGCGAGAAGTGCCAAAAGTAGAGCCAAAAGTTATGAACTGTGTATGTGTGCATGTCTTCTGATGTGTTTGAGTCTGAGTGAAGTCACTTTATGCTCTCTAGTCTTTACTTTACATTATTTTTAATATCTATAAATAGAAGTCTTTTAGTATAAGAAGGGTTTTTGAGGAGAAGCAACACAAAGACTTCAAACATAGTACTGTATTAGTGCGTTGATTGGAATTTCAAATGATATACCAAAGATTAAGTTGTGCTTTTCCTTAATATTGGCGGCAAATTTCCTTTAGTCTGCAAGGGTTCATTGTCTGCCCAGCATTAAAAAATTTCTTGCCAGACTTTGGAACAGATAGGAAGAATGAGAGAGAGAGAGAGCTGTAAAGGATAAAAACAGAAGAAGCAGATTGGCAAAAACAAACAAAAAAACCTCTCATTAAAGAGAGAGAAAAACATTTGAGCTTTACCTTGCAGTGGTAGCGTTAATTATGTGACATAGCCCTACTAGTTTTTAGTGGGCTCTTGTGTAGATGTAATCTGATTTATTCCTTAATATCTGTTATACCAGTTCTGGATTTTTTTAATGAGGTGCATAATAATGCATTTTAGCATATAATACGCATAATCAAGAAATTTAAAATGTAAGTTACTAGACCCCTATTTTGTTTTGAAATATTGGGCAAGTGGCTGAACATTTGAGAGTGGCAAAAATGGAAGAATGAGAAATATTTAATGAAAAATCTGAGAACATAATATTGGAAATCTGAATGAAAACTGATAAATGAGAAGATATTTTTCTTGTTTTTCTTTTCTCTTATAGGACAGCTTTCAGGTTAGGGTCAAATTACAGACCTGTGCGTGTGTTAAACAAAAACAATTCTTATTAATGCAGTTTAAATAATAGTATTGGGTCTGTTTTTCTAGTGAAGAAAAATCTGAATGGAGGAAATATAACTCTCTGAGGTTCCATAGAGATTTTTTACGTTGAGGCCTAGACATGGAGTTCAGAACCTGCAGACCCCCTAAGATATACCAGAGGCATCCTCACAGACACCCTTTCGCTTGATTATCTCAGGCCTTTTTTTCCACTCTCTCCTATTCACCTTATGGAATCTACCATCCTAGTGTAACACCAAGAGGTGGAACAGAACCTGGGCCCTCTGGAGCTTAGTGCATGAGCTTCTTCAACTTGAGCTAAAAAAGTCAGCTGACTCTCAGCTAAAGTTGTAGAGGAGACTCGATCCTTCTTTCTGTAAGTGGTTTAAGTGTCACTGCGTGGGATAGTGCACCATACCCAGTAGGTGTGTGGGTTATACTAGCAGCTGTCCCAAGATCCCCACCTTAAAAGGGAGTTTTCACAATATGGTGCAGCTCTGAATAATTAGTTAGTACAGGCTTTGGCCATGTTAATTTTTGAGTGTGTTTCCCACTGACTGATGAGGATGATGTATGTAGTGCATCTGTCCCCTGTTGTTTGCCATGTCCTCATCCTTCTTCAGCCTCATTGAGCACCCTTCATGGGGCTCATGGAGAAGGTCATGCAATGCTGCATCAGCCCTCTTTTTTCTTTCAATAAGAGAAATGAGGTCTCTCTCTGAACAGATTCCCAGGGAATGATAGGAGCCAATTAAACATGGATTTTTTGGGTCTTAGTCTGGTGCTACTTAAAATTGATCAAAATCCCAGTGAAGCTACTGGGAGTTTTGGTTTTGTAGAGAATACCGTTTGAGCCATTGTTTAAATATAAACAACTCTCTATATTGCAGATCTAATGTTGCAGCATTGTGCTAGTGCATGAGAAGCAGAAAGGGAAACTGACAAGTACAGCATAGATAGAAAGTGAAAATGATTAATTTATTTTTGTTGAAGTTGGAAAAAGTGTGAAGTGAGTAAAGTATAAATTTATTTTGCATTTATAGTCAGTTTTCAATAATTTGTTCAGTAGTGTCAATGTAGGGAATTAAATATTTGTCTTTTTAATTTATTATTTTAATTGCACCTCGCTTAAGTTTAATCAGAAGATCAAAAATTCTTTAAATTTGGTCCATTTTAAATTATTGGTTATGAATGTCTCTTCCTTTATCACTAGCAAGAGTGTATTTTGAAAGCTGCTATTTCATAATTAACGTTCTGTAGAGAAAAACTGTCCAGATATCTATCTTAGTATGTTATGAGATTGAACACATCTCCTATGAGGTCAAAGCAGATCCGTAACATGTTGCTCTGAAGCATGGAAAAGACTGTGTTTCAGAGGAAAATCTGGTTTCCTCCACTTCAGAAAATAGGAAGGGAATTGCAAGAGTAATAAGTTAGTTCTTCAGACAGCAGTGCGGAGTCCACCAAATTGTATCTCCTTTTACCTTCTGTCCTACATCCTGGTTATCAACAAGGGTCCTGTATTCTCATTGAGGACTTAGAACAGAGGTGGGGAACCTTTTTTTGAGACTGAGACAACTGACCCACAGAAAAATCAGTCGAGGGCCGCACACACACTAAACCCTCACTGGCGTGGTGCCTAACTGAGAAGGAGAAAGACACTCCCCACATTCCCGTTGCATACTAGAGATTAGGGGGGCCCAGCCTAGTATGTTTTGTGTGCTCCTAGTATGTTTTGTGTGGTGGGGCAGTGAGGGGGGGGGGGAAGGGGAGGCATGGAAGAGGAGGAGGGCTGGATCACCAGTACAGGCTTCCCAATGCGGGGGGGCCCTGAGCCTCGAGGGCCAGATCCAGGCAAGCTGGAGGCCACTTCCGGCTAGGGTTGCCAGATGTCCAGTTTTCGCCCGGACAGTCTGTTATTTCTGGGGACGAAAGGCTGGCGGGGACATGGTTCCCCTTGCCACGTCTGGCATGGGTGTGGGGAAGAGCGAGGAGTGCAGGGATTCTTAAAGATGCAGCAATCTTTTGTTTTGTTTTGTTGTTTGTTTTTTTTGTTCTCCCATCTCCCGTGTTTTCCCCCACTTTTTTTTTTTGTTCAACTTTCATCTCCTGGGTTGGTTTGTTTGTTTGTTGTTTTTGTTGCTCAGCCAAGTTTTTTTTTCCTGCCATGTTTGGGATTTTTGGTGAAAGCATCTGGCTAGCCTACTTCTGGCCCCTGGGCCTGAGGCTCCCTACCACTGACTTAGAGCCTAATTGATACACTCTGGTAGACATGTTATAGCACTGAAGACAATGCTTGCAAAATGAGGAAAATGTCCTTATTTTTGTTAGCAAAAAGGGTGTTATGAATAAAAACAGTGATTGTTCTTTCTAGTGAACTACCCACTGAAACCAACAGAATGTCAGGATAATCTAGGCATGATAGGCATCTTGGGGAAATATTCCTCTTCAAGCTGGACATGATATTTAGTTTGGCTTTTTTTCTTTCTTTTTTTTCCCATGAAGTTTATGACAGTGTGCAGTTGCAGGACTGCATTTTTACAAGGTTTCTAATTTTTGTTTTAAACATATATTTTCTCTAGTTTGAGCAGGATTTCCTAATGAAATAACTTCAGTTTTTCTCTTAAAATGGGTGAATTTTGAAGAAATTCTCACAATGAGAGCTAGGCATAGAATGGAGTTGGTCTGTGTAAGGCACATGTTAATTCACCTTCGTGCTAACACAAACACATCTGATTTTTAGCGTAATGCCTTACTTGAATAGAGACACCCATTCATGCCTAACTGTGTCAAATTGTATGCTGACTGATATGGGCAAATAGGGACTCAAATGTAAATATCAAACTCAGTTTTCACTTTTGATCTAGCAAGGATTTGAATACAGGTTACCAATGGTAAGAAAACATTGAACCACCTAGTAGGAAAGTTGGAATAACCTGAATTCAATTGCTTTTATGTTTTGCAGCTATGGGGGGAAATGTAGTTTTAAAACAATTTTCCTTACTGTTGCTTTATAACTGAATAGTTGAAAAATGATCCAATGTGAATCTCTGGGTTTAGAGATTTTACGAATAATTAGTGTTCATTAGAGTGTTCACTTACGGGCACTGATTCTGCATGCCTTTACTAAACTATATAGTGTTTAATCAAAAAAGGAGCAGTGTTGTCTTCAGTGGGACTACTGGCATAAATAAAAATTTAGAGGATGGTTTATAGAGGGTATTTCTAGATTCTGTCTTCAATATTTCTGGTGCCCACTCTTTGTGCAGTCTTTAAAATTCTACCTTGCCTAGTGGGGATTTCCAGATTTGGGGGGATGAGTTCTACCGAATAGCACTGAGTGCCTAAAAAACCAACAACTCGCTCCCTGCGGAATATGTGGAATTTTAAGTCTCCAGGATTAAATATATGCTCCAAAGGAAAGATTTTTTTTTTCCCTTTCCCCCCCCAGGGGCATAGCTAAGCCATTGCTCTGTTCACTATTTGGAATATCAAGTTATTCAAAGTTATAATGAACATTGGCCTGACTGTGCAGGGGCTGTATTTTGCTAAGCAGTATATTTTCTTAGGGGCAAATCTTGGCTTTTGAACCAAGCCAGAGTTACATATTTTTGTGCAGGGCCTGAAGGTTCAGCAGGAGTAGGAGGGTTGGTTGGAGGAATCCATTGTCATGGCGTAGCAGCAGAGAAGCTGTGCAGCTGTTACTGCACAATCAGGGTGACAGTAGATTACACTGCCGCTATCGCCCACCCCTGCAGTGTGATTTGGTGGGTAGTACATCCCACTAGTGGAGCTGATTACGATTTATTCTGGTGTAGCAGAATCTGACCCAAATAGCTTCTTCTTTTTAGCAGAAATTCATCTGAATACATTGATGGAGTGTTATGATTTTTCTATATATTGGAAAGGAGAGGCTAAAGCTTACTGTGGGGAAAAAAATATAGCCTGGGACTATATTATCTTTCTGGTTGAGACCTCCATAGAAGGGATCCCCATTAAAAGAAGGTCCAGAGCAGGTGCAGCCAATGAGATTCCTCAATGTGGTAATTTTGCTGTCAAGGATATCTGAGGACCATTAATAGCCAGGTCCAGTGAAGAGGCACAGATTCTGTACAAATTGCCCTGGCCTCCCTCTGATCCCCTGATATCCTCAGAGTTGAGGGCATGCCTGACGGACTATTCTGCGGGACAGGGAAACCTCACTCCCCAGGCAGAATGTTGTTTTCATTATTATATATTGTGTGTTGCAAATGCACTTTGGGATTCTGGCCTGCGGTGGGACTCCCATGTGCCAGGCACAGTACAAGTACAGAGCGAGGAAACAGTCCTTGCCCCAAGGAGTTTATAGTTGAAGTTTAAGACAAGATAATAAGTGGACGCAGATTGGGGATCTTAAGGAAAGAATTACACAGTATTGGTCAGCATGACTGTCGGTAGTCCCTCCCACACCAAATATCTAACCTTAGAATAATATGTAAGAAGTGTGGCATAGGGGAACGTTGAAGAGGTTTTCTTCTTTTATTTCCTACTCCTCTATGGGCTCTATTGTGTATCTGGTGCGGGGTGGGGGGGGAGAGGCATGATGGTAATCAAGCCTTCAGTTTGTTTTAGCAATATTTAATACAGATTTTCTTATGTCTTTGTGAATTCAGTGTTCACTCAGTGTATCTTGATTATAATGCAGGTCTTAATTCAGATATACACAGTACAGATGAGCAATTATAAAATGATAGCAGAAGTAGGACGAAGCATGTAGATTTAAAAAAAAGTTACAATATTTTTTTCCAAGGATAGAGACTTCGATTCCAAGTATGAAGCACTCTAGTGCTCATTTTATGATACTGCAGTTCCATATGGCAACAGTTTCTTCAGAGAAGTTTTTTCTTCCCTTTTATTTCATCATTTATGATTTTTAGTTGGTCTCAGGAGCAATTTTTTTTTAAAGTTTCTCTGCTTTTTATATCTTCACAGTTAGCAAAAGTTACATGTATATTTTAAATGTTGTTTTTTATATAGAAATTTGGAAGTATGTATTTTTGTTCCAAAACTGAGCCAAGCTCAATTTAATAAATGCATCAATTTTTTCCCCTTGAAATTGTGCCAAAGTTTTCCTCATGTGCTTAGGTGTTTAGGAATTAATTATTTTTAATTCAAAAAATGAGCTTTCTGATCTGCAGATGATATTTTGAAAATTGTAATATCCTTTGTCTACTTAAAGCTGACATAATATCAATTATGGTAAAATGGGTGTGCAAGCCCTGGAATGTTGTTTTTGGAAACCAGTTACCTTTATAGTTCCAGCAAAAGGAAAATGAGAATGTGCTTTGAATGAACCTGACAGCAGTGTGGTAGAAACTGGAATTCTTCTAAAATCTATAAAGCCCACATATACTGCTGCATTAAACATGGTTTTTCTTTTAAATTAAAGTTTTCTTCCCCCCCATTTTAATTGCAGTGCATGTGTTAAATTGCCTAATCAATCACAGACATCCATTTGTGTGATGGAAAATATTGCACCACAGAATAGTCAGAAACTGTTGTGTGGGATTGCTAGACTGGTAGTAAACCTTAGCTGGAAAATGAATTGTCAGCTGCATGGAGGAGCTTATGCCTTTGGAATAGGTTTGTTATATATATTAAAAGTTTCAGTTAATTTAGCCATTTTTAGATATAACATAGCCATATAAAACTTTTGAGGACTTTTGTTTCAGATAATATTTTACAGAACTCATGTGAGTGTTTCAATGTTCGGAATGTTTGTTTTAAAATGCCTTAATGTATTAATAATTGCCTTTTATCTGTATTGCAAACTTAACTGCCCCAAATGTTTAATTAGGAGTTTAGCTTGTAGAATTGCTGAAGATGAGCAAACCCTAGAAAGGCAGATTTAATATTCAAGGTTTGGTTTATATAAAGTTCTTAGTCTAAATATCCGTACTGCCCAGAGACTTTTTTTCAAGAGACATTAACAGCCTTGCCAAGTCCCTTTCTTTTTCCAAGAGACTAGCTCTTATTGTTGGATGAAAACTTTTCTCCCCAATCTGTTGGATGTCACCTTTTGAAAAAATGCTTTTTATTTATATCAGGCCTAGATCAGTATAATCCTTCTAGTTTCTTGTTCTAAATCTTTGAAACCTCCATCATGGCACCTCCTAAATGTTAGCAGCTCAGTCTTAAATGAAAAAATAAAACCCCAAACTTTCCAGATTAGAGTAATTAAAACAATTGTAGATAATGTTTTATAAAACAAACATTAGAATCATAGGGCTAGAAGAGACTTCAGGAGTCTCTTCCCCCTGCCCAAAGCAGGACCAATCCCAACTAAATCATCCCAGCCAGGGCTTTGTCAAGCCGAGACTTAAACTCCTCTAGGGATGGAGATTCCACCACCACCTTAGGTAACCCATTACAGTACTTCACCAACCTTCTAGTGAAATAGTTTTTCCTAATATCCAACCTAGCGCTCCCCCACTGTAACTTGGAACCATTGCTCCTTGTTCTGCTATCCGTCCCTACTGAGAACAGCCTCTCTCCATCCTCTTTGGAACCTCCCTTCAGGAAATTGAAGGCTGCTATCAAATCCCGCCTCACTCTTCTCTTCTGCAGACTACTAAATAAGCCCAAGTCCCTCAACCTCTTCTTGTAGATCATGTGCTCCAGCCTCCTAATCATTTTGGTTGCCCTCCGCTGGACCCTCTCCATCGTCTCCACAGCCTTTCTGTTGTGGGAGGCCCAGAACTGGACGCAATACTCCAGATGTGGCCTCACCAGTGCCGAATAAAGGGGAATAATCACTTCTGTAGATGTGCTGGCAATGCTCCTTCTAATACACCCTAATATGTCATTAGCCTTCTTGGCTACAAGGGCACACGGTTGACTCATATCCAGCTTCTTCGCCACTGTAACTCCCAGGTCCTTTTCTGCTGAACTGCTACTTATCCAGGCGGTCCCCAGCCTATAACAATGCTTGGGATTCTTCTGTTCCAAGTGCAGGACTCTGCATTTGTTCTTGTTGAACCTTATCAGATTTCTTTTGGCCCAATCCTCTCATTTGTCTAGGTCACTCTGGACCCTATTCCTGCCCTCCAATGTATCTACCTCTCCCCCATAGTTTAGTGTCCTCCACAACTTGCTGAGGGTGCAATCCATCTCCTCTTCCAGGTCATTAATAAAGATATTGAACAAAACCGGCCCTAGAACCAATCCTTGGGGTACTCCGCTTGAAACCGACCACCAACCAGACATCAAGTTGTTGATCACTACCCATTGTTCCTTTCTAATGTGTAAATTTGTGTATACTGCAGTTTGTGATCTGCAGATAGTGAACTGATGCGAAGGAGAATATTTGCATATACAGACACACACACGCACATTTCAGATTTGTCGTCTAAGCTCAGTTACATCATCACCCCTTCTCATGCTCAGATGGAAAAGTAAGCAAGGCCAAGCCCAGTTTCCTCCCTTTTTAATATGATCGTAAAGTTCCTGGTTAAGTTGTCAACCATCCCCAAATCCATGGTACAGTCCTAATTTTCTTTGTCTGCTGACCTTGCTTGAAGTGCAGTTGAGTTGTAAATTTCACATGTTGTAATGTTATGACATTATAAGATTGACTGATCAGTGTCATTATGCAACACATCACAGTGAGGTTAAATTCATCAACTGGAAAAGAGACCATGCAAGACCCTGTGTACTGCAAAATCCCTTCTATGTCCCTGAGCAGGAGTTTGTGTGAGCAGCTGAGCAGCTATGCACAGAGACTCCTTCCCCCTTGACTTTGATGGGGCTAGGTTACATACTGGCTCCAAATATTAACGTAGGGAGGAGTATTGGGGCAAGCTCAAGCATGGAGGCCACTGCGTCTCATGTAGGGTTTGCTGTAGGGCAGCAACTGCTACTCAGCATGTAATAATAGCCAGCAGAGATTTGCATCTCACAGCTTCTTCACCGTATTTTCTCTTCCCAAGCATGGATTTCATCATTCCACTCTGCCAATATGGATTTAACTCCCAACACAGTGCCTAGTTCCTGGATTCTGTGTGGGGAGTGAATTTCACCAAGTGTGATGGGAGGGTGAGCCTTGTATTCCAGAATAGTGCTCTACCACCCTTCAGTCCTGTCTAATATCTGGGTGCTCTAAACATCTATTAGTTTTCTACTGCCACTGGGGTGTGGAAGTGAGTTCAAGAGCCTTGGAACCTTTGATACAGTTCTTTCTCGAAAATGAAGAGAGGGTTGAGGTTATTCGTTTGCTCATCCCTGCCCTGGTTACTCCTAAAGCATGCCTGGCAGACAGGATTTATCTCTGGGGATTATTAAAATCCTTCAGAAGGGCAAATTTGGTTCAGATTTAGAATAGAATGGTTTGTACTAAATTCCAGGATTTTTTTTTTTTTTTTTTTTTTTTTTTTTAAATCCTTGGAGTGGGGGGAGGTGGGAAGATATCGCAGAGTCCTTATAGAAGGCTTTAATTCTACCTTCATATTGCATAAGATGAACACTATGCTTAATATTTTTAATGTATCTTCAGAAATAAAAGTATAAACATTCCCAGCAAAGAACAGTTACATACGTGTTTGTCAAGCCAGGCTTACCTCCCTCTAGCTATTGTTATAAGAAAGTGATTTTGTTTAGATGAGAGCCAAAGATAGGGGATCTGTAGTTGTCAGACCTCATCTGTACAGCACAGATAAACCATGTTTTCTTGGGTTTTCACAAATGTAGCCCCTAAATCCACAGTCTGCTTCTTGATACCCCATGGGACCTTGTGGGCATCAATGATCTCTGTGAATTCTGGGATCTGCCAAGAAAGGATCCAGTTGCAGGGTTAGGATCTATGTAGGAACAATGTTTTATTAAAATATTGTTAGCAAATCCCTGCCTAGAAGAGGGCTCCATGTTTAGGTTGTCCCCAACTAACTTTTAATGAAGACTGTGCAAATCGTGAGATGTCATTTGCTTACTCTTTCACCTCCTCTTTCCTCCCTATATCTTGCTGAGGCATGCAGACATTTTTTGTGGCTATTAGGGAGGAACTGACTGTAATTACTGGACAACAGCAGTTAAACTGGAGAATTCGTTGTCATAAGAGGTCACACAATCAAGAGCTTAACGAAATTAATGAATTGTGTATTCATTGGATATTTTGAAAAGGATATTAAACCTTGTGCATGAGTTTCTTCCTGTAGCAGAGGAAGATTTCTATATCTTCCTCTGCTACATCTGGTACTAGCTACTGTCACACAGGACACTGGACTAAATGAACCTCAAGTCTTCTCCAGTACAACCATTCCTATGTTCCTAATCATTGGGATAGACTTTAGTATTTAAACCACACATCACACAGAATTATTTTTAAAAAAATTCCAAGAAAACTATCCATATATCTGTGTGTTTAGCTTCATTGGGTATTTCTACACAACAAATAAAAACCCACAGCTGGTCTGTGTGAGCTAATTTAGGCTTTGGGGCTATTCCATTGTTGTGTAGGCTTCTAGCCTACAAGTCCACACAGCACTGAAAGAGCCCTCAGAGCGCAAATCGGCTGGCATGGGCCAGCTATGGATGTCTAGTCACTGTATAAACATGTCCATTGACTTAATACAAAGTGAACATAAAGAACAGGAATGCTGTTGGTAGTTTCAAAACAAATTTATAAGTACCGCATGCTACTTCAGTTTTCTCCATTTTGATGGTTTCTGTGCCAAGAAAAAAAGTGGTTCTTTTGTTTTTAAATTTAC
This sequence comes from Rafetus swinhoei, assembly GCA_019425775.1. NCBI lineage: Eukaryota > Metazoa > Chordata > Testudines > Trionychidae > Rafetus > Rafetus swinhoei. The sequence continues at coordinate 80,743,819 of CM033427.1, read as the reverse complement.
ATTTTATTAATAAATTTAATTGTTACAGAAGTTTTGTGAGTCTTCAAGTCACAGTACATACTGAACTCAGACAGTTTTCTGAGACGAAGAAAACCATGAATAATATACATGCCAGAAGTAAATCACCTTCTCTCACCAGGGCATTTAGACTTTCTAAGTAGCAAGTAATTTAGAGCATATGTTCCATCAGTGCTCTGGCAGAACTGTTCCAGTAGCAATACTGAAAAAGGAACAAATGAAGAAACACCTAACATTAAGACATGAAAACCCACATGGAAAATCTGATTAATGGTTTTATAGACTTTTAAAGCCAAAAGGGACCATTATGGTAATTTAGTCTGACCTCCTGCATAACACATGCCATAGAACCTCACCCAGCAATTTCTATATCAAGCCCATAACTTTTGTTGAGCTATAGCAAATCTTTTAGAAAGATATCCAGCCCTGATTTAAAGACTTCAAGTGATGGATAATCCACTGCCTCCCTCAATGTGTTATTCCGATGTATTATTACCCCCATTTAAATATTTGTGCTTTGCTTTTAGTTGGAATTTTTTGTCTACATTTAGCTTTCTACTGTTGGATCTTGTTTATGCTTTCTTCTGTTAAACTGAAGAACTATCCATTAGAAATCTCTTCATTATTTAGATACTTGCAGACCACGATCAAGTCATCTCTTGACCGCCTGTAAAATAAATTAAGTAGATTGCATTTCTGTAGCAGGGCTGGGTAAGATATGGCCCAGGAGCTGCATCTGGCTGCTTTCTATTTATAACCTGTGGCCCATGCCACCAAAGTTCCAGGTGGGGGTGCAGGCAGCAGGATCCAATTTAAATGGCTCCTGGTCGCAGTGCTAGCCTGGCAGGGGCTGGAGCTGCAAGCCCTTTAAATAGCTGCAGCAACCTGAGCGGCTCCCAGGCAATACTGTAGCAGCAGAGCCAGGAGCCCTTTTAGTTGCTGCTCCTGGCCCTTCAGCTACCACATGCCTGGGAGCTGCCCAGGGTTGCTGCAGCTATTTAAAGGGCTCCCAGTTGTGACACTACCAGAGCCGTGAGCCTTTTAAATAGCTGCAGCAACTCCAGGTAGCTGCCAGGCAACACGGTACCAGTGGAGCCAGGAGCTGTGAGCCCTTTGCTGTGTTGTTTTATTCAAAACCTCCAACCCCAGACAACCATGGAGGGAGGCTAGTTACCAACTTTGCCCCTTCTGCCCCAAGCTCCTCCCTTTCTGGGACTGGGGTTGGGTGGAGCTGGCCTATGACCATGTACCAAAATTCATTAAGTTGGCCCCCTGCAAAAATGATTGCCCACCCCTGTTCTGTAGTCTCTTAGTATAAGGCATGTTTTCCAGACTTTAGCTCAGTGTTGCTCTTGCCTGAATATTTTCCAATTTTTCAGTATTCTTTTTGAAGTTTGGGCACTGGACCCAAACACAGTATTCCTGTAGTGCTCTCATTAATGCAATATTAAAAGGCAGTCCTATAGGAGGACAATCCTATCTTCCTTTTTCTACCTGATATTCCCTGACTATGTATCTAAGGATGGCTTACCCCAACTTCTAGAATGAAGTTAATTATTTTGCATCTAATTAGAAGTTTAGGAAAATTTTTCTCATGTGCAGCTCTGTAGTTCACTTTAGTTTGTTCTATCAAACCTGACATTCCCATAGGTGCTAGCATGATAGCTAATACTTTTGCCTTAGTATCCTGTGATATGACTTAACAGCTGCTTCTTGCCAACAGAAAACTCTATAGTTATAATAATTTGCACTAGCAGGATCACATATGCAGGTTTCTCCCTAACATTTATCCCCTAATATTATCCTTCTTCCTCTCCCCTAATACATGCACAGTCTCTCTGTGTTCTGGTCATATTGCCTATCTCCTTCCACAAACTCCTCAATGAACCCTCCTATAGTGTTTGAGCAGTTTGGAGTAGATGAGGGGACTTACACAGTGAACTTCTAGGAGAGACAGGGGCTCCAAATTTAATTGAATAAGCCATGAGTTTAGGAAAAACTTACTATTAGTCTGTTAGTCTTTAAGGGGGCCCAAGACACTCCAGTGGTGAACACAAAGTTTTACATAAGAACAGCTTGTAATTATATTTGTCTGTATTATAGTTGGTCCATGTTATCCAATGTGTGTCTTCCTTAAAAAGTTTACTTTAAGGCACTGAAGTGACATACACATACCAGACAGCACCAGCCCCTGAACTATACTGATGTGTATAGGAGTGCTACAACAAGTTATGACAGTAAGATTTAGCAGACATAGTGAGTACTAGCTTTCAAAATGTTTGTGACATCTAGTGAACAGTTGCTTTAATGCACTAGGGGTGGCATTCACCCCGATGTAGAGGGCCAGGGCAAGACAATCCATGTCACTTAAACTTTGCAGAGAGTCTGCACACTGAGTAGCCACACAAGCATGCTTGACTGCTGCACTGCAGGCCATGGAAATGGTTTCAATGCCAGCCCTGAATAGGGTGATGCAGAAGATTACTCTGAGTGATCTAGAAATGAAACCGGAGATGGGCTGTATATCCATGTTTCTGTAGATCCAGAGACTCTAATATCTGGTGTAACCCACACACCTACTGGGTGTGGTTCACTATCCCATGTAATTGCTCTTAGACCACTTACAGGGGGAGAGAGAGAGAATGAGTTTGCTCTATACAGCCTTAGCTGAGAGCCAGTTGACTTTTTAGCTCGGGCTGTAGAGGCTCATGCACTAAGCTCCAAAGGCCCTAGGTTCGGTTCCACCTTGCGCAACTGATGCAGAAGTGCTCAAGCCAGTATTCCAACCAGTAAAATAATTACCAGCTGTGGGCACTTATGCAGTAGCATAAGGGTCCTAAAATCCACATGCTTAGGTTTTAGATGGGTGGAATTAATTTTACCCTGTATTTGATATTATGAAGCTTTTCCATTGTGTCAGAATAACCCACTCTTCAGGGGTATGTTACAGTTCCTCCTTTTAGTGATTTGTCCACTGAGGATATGAGTTTAGTGCAGCTACAAGAATTACCCATGTATCTTGAGTGATAGTAATTCATTCTGTTAATGTTGGAGTTTCCAGGCTCAGTCTTTGCTGATGAGTCAGAGTGGCTATTATACAAGAATTAATTTCTTAGCAGCAATGATCCTTAAAATATTCTAGTACCTCTGATATCATCAATGATGCAATACTCTGCATGTAATAAAATCCCTTTCTGTTTTTCCCTAATCACAGAGTGCTTGTAACTTAGGGTACTCCTGTAGTGTAAGAGTCAGTTTGTTTATATAAACCATTGTGAAAGTGTCAGAGCAGAAAGCTATTAAAAAAAAAAAGTAGTCGTCTGGGAGGTAAGCGTGCCCAACTCTAAAGGACCTCCCCCCAGCCTATGGGGAGGATCCACACAACCCAAAACACCAAATGATTACAGGGGACAAATAAAGAGAACATAGGGACGGGTGTGGAGGTCAAAGGGCTAAAATGAGGGAACTGAATGGGGATACCGAGCAGAGAACCCCAGACAGCACCCACTGCCCTTCAAAGTCCTCGACAGAGTCAGCGGATGCCACCCAGTGGAACTCTGCCCAGATGTGTGAATGGATACAGGAGTGGAAATAGACCTCACGGTCACAGGCCTCTTCCTCAGTCAACCTCTGCTCCCTGGTCTTGTAAATGGCCACCTTGGCTAAAGCTAGGAGGAGATTGACGAGGAGGTCCTGTGACTTTTGGGGCCACAGATAGGGTGCACATAAATTAATAGGTGAGGGGAGAAGTACAGCCAGAACCTCAACAAGAGGTTCTGGAGGAGCCGAAAGGAGGACTATAACCTGGCGCACTCAAGATAGATGTGTGCCAGGGTCTCCCTCACGCCACAAAAGGGGCAAGTGTTGGGTGAACCACACCAAGTACACACGTGTGCTCACAGTGCCGTGGAGGATTCTCCAGCTGATATCCCTGGCGGGCCATGGAACCAAGGTAGAGTAAAGACTGGCCCACCAGAGTTCCTCACCCTCTATTGGAGGTAAGAGGTCCTGCCATTTGTTGTCTGAGTGGGACACAAGGGTGAGCAAGTGAAAGATGTGAAGAATGAGCATGTACAGATGACTTTTTGATGCAGGTTGAAAGGGGGCAGGCTGCAACGCATGCTGCCAGCTTGGGTGATGAGAGGGAGGCATTTGGGAAGGCATGCAGGACTGGGGGCTGATGGAGCGATCCAGAGGGTGAGGGGTGGGTGTGGGATCTGTCCTCTTGCAGTACCTGATTGCTGCTTGGGTTTACCTCAAGTGGCCCTCACCTCCTGAAGTATGCGTCTGGGAGTACGAAGGGTGGAGCGCCCATACTCTGGGTGAGTGCTGGAGGATCCACCCAGTCTCCCCAGTCGTAGTCCAGGTCTCTGATCTTGGTGACTTCTGCCAGGACCAACCTCTGGGGGGACGACTCCACCCACACACAGAGATGGGGATGGCTCTGCGAGGTCTGCCCCAATGGTGGCCCGTAAGGACCTAGTTGCTGAAAGCAACTTGTAGGTCCAGAGGAGGTGCTGGTAGAAGACCAGCAGCTCAGAGAGGTCTTGCAGAAGACCTCTCGAGTAAAGGAGCTGCCGGTCATATCCGAGCCCTCGGAAGTGGTGAATTAAAGTGTGCACTAACATGCTCCGTGCCAGACTACCTGCATCATATAGGAGCCTCTGCAGGGTCTAGAGGTAGAGGACATGGACCTGTGTGTGCAAATACCTTAGGCCCTGCCATCCCTCTTCCAGGGGATGATGGAGAACCCTTGCAGAGATCTAATGCAGCCCTCACCAGAAGAACCACAGCATTAGCTGCTGGAGCCAGGAAACCCAGGGTTGGGACCAGGATGTTGAGACAGTGCCGGAGCATGGACAGGACCAGCTGGTTAAGCACCAGCACCCTTCTACACAGGGAGACACTGGAGCAGTCCCATCCATCTCCACAACTGCTCAGCCACTCTGGACTCTAAACCTTGCCAGTTCTCTGGCAGAGAGGAATGTGTAGCAGAAAGAAAAACGCCAAGATAAAGCAGCGGACCCACGCTCCACCAGATGGACTGAAGCACAGGTGGGAGGGAGCTCGCCTGCCACCCAGCCCTGACCACTAGGCCAGAGCTCTTGACTCAGTTGACCCAGGCAGAGGAGGCTGCTGAGTAGACGGCTTGGCAGGTCTCCACCCACGCCAGGTCCTGGACCACGAGGAGCACATCGTTGGTGTACACTGACAGAACCAGACGCATCTCCAGCTCATGGAGCACCAGCCCCTTCAAGGAGGCGAAGGAGATGGAGGAAAGGCTCGATGGCCAGAGTATACAGCTGACCTGACTGTGGACAGCCTTGATGCACTCCTTGCCCAAAGGTGACTGGTGCCATCAGGGTCCTGGTGAGCTTCACCAAGCACTCCACGGAGGTGTACAGCACCTGGAGAAACCCCACAAAGTCAGGCCCGAAGCTTAAGGCCTGCAGAGTGCCTGGGAGATACCCGTGGTCCATCCTGGTCAAATGCCTTCGCCTGATCCAAGGATAGGAGGGCGAATGACGGTCTGTCCCTACACCCAAGCTCTAAGCGATCCCGGACCAGATAAAGTTTATCGAAGATGGTACAGCCTGGGACAATGTAGGTCTGGTCTGGAGGGACTATGTCTGCCAGCACAAGACCATGGTCTCAGTGAGATTGCCGTGGTGATTTATTTTATAGTCCATGCCGAGGAGCAAGACGGGACACCAGTTCCTCAGATCGTGGAGGTCCCCCTTCTTAGGCAGCAAGGTGAGCACGGTTTGCCTGCACAAGAAAGGGAGGACCCCACTCTCCAAGGACTCAGCCCAGATGCTGGCAAGGTCCAGGCTGAGGATATCCCAGAACACGCGGTAGAACTCCATGGTCAGCCTGTGCATGCTTATTGGTGGGCATGAAACAGAGGGCTTCCAAGAACTCGGCCAGAGTGAGAGGCAGCTCCATCTGGTCCCGGTCACCCATGCTAACCGTGGGGAGTTAGTCTCAGAGAACTCTGTGGGTGTCTGTGTCAGTTGGATCCAGGGACAAAACGAAGGTGAGGAAGATTCGAGCCCTCTTGTGCATCTCCACCGGCCCCATAAGGGAGGGAGGTGCCATCTTCTGCCAGAAGGCAGACAATGTGCTTTTTAGCCCCCTTCTTTTTCTCCAGGGTGTAGAAGATGTGGGAGCTGCAATCCATCTGCTGGAGGAGATGGATGTGAGAACGCACAGAGGTGCCCTGAGCCTGAAGGTTGTAAGGGCCCAGACCTCCTCCCACTTCTCCTGGTATGTTCCATAGAGGGATGGATTTTCAGGGCTGGTGGCCAGATGCCTCTTCAGATCTAAAACCTCTTGTTCCAGCTGCTTTATTGCTGTATCCCGCCACTGGCTGGCCCCCCGGGTGTAATCGCAGCAGAAGAGCCGAGCACGCACCTTCCCCACATCTCCCCACCGCTGTACCTAGGGAAAGGCGCACCGCTGCCCTCTCCAGGCTGGACAGAACTCCCAGAAGGATGCTATGAAGCCCATGTCCTCCAGCAACCTGTTGTTGATATGCCAGTGGGCCACCCCGGCCTCTCTGAAGAAAGAGAGGCCATCATGGCTACCAAATGGTGGTCTGAGAACAGGGCCGGCCAAATGTTAGAGGAGTGGGCCTGAGAGAGATGACGATGAGAGAGGTAAATGCAGTCCAACTGGGAGTGAAACAAATGTTGACCCTCTACCTGGACAAAGGTGAACACGGTGTCCTCATCTGGGTGATGGTCATGCCAGATGTCCACCAGAGAATGTTGATCTATAATCTCCCTGAGGAAGTGCAGGACCCACTGAGCTTTTGTAGGAGCTTTCTCATGCCGTATTTTTCCACATAAGCTGCCTTACATATTCCTTATAATTATTTTCCACCCATGCCCTTTAAAGACAGCTTTTCAGCTACACGTGTTTCTGAATATACTTGGTGTGGGTGCTGATTGTTCTGAAGTCTCAGAAAGGGTTTAACTATTTTGTCTGGTCACTCCTGTCATTAGCAGTTCCCATGGAGAGCAATATGTAAGCTGCTGACAGAACGCAGGCACACATTAACTTGACTTTGGATGCAGACATGAGTACCCATGTGGGAGCAGACTACGCCTCTTTCCCCAAACTTGGGGGCTACTGCACTGGAGGAGAGGAGAGGGTAATTAGTAGTTGGGGTACCTCTCCCTCAACTTCCCCTGCATCCAGAACTGTTCAGGGCAGATCACTGCTACTCTGGAGGCATTTGGACTGAGGTGGTGGCTCTTCCCCCTTTCCTGCCTCCACCAGTGGGTCTTGGGGGAAAAACTGCAGAAAAGTGTCAGCATGAGATGCCACCCAGTAGCAACAAATTCAGCCAAAGCAGAGACCTTTGGGCATTCAGAGAACTTTCTGCAATTTTGACTTTACAGGTTGGACCTCCTTTGTCTGGCCCCTTCAGGACTAAGGATGTAAAATTTTGGTTATTTGGCTAATCAAATAGTCGATGCAATTTGCATCGACTATTCAATTAGTCAATAAGGGCGCTTCTGTCTTTGAAGGATGCTTCCACCCTGGGGCGACTGCTACACTTCAAAGGCGAAAGCGCTGCAGGGAGCACAGGGCCAGCAGGGGATTCAAGCAGTCCCCCTCTGGGCCCGTGCTCCCTGAGGTGTTTCAAAGTGGCAGCGTCACGTGGAACCTGGGGTCCGTGAGGGAGTCCCCAGCTGATCCCGGGCTCCATGTGGCACTGCCACTTTGAAATGACACATTCATGCAGCCTGGGGTCAGCTGGGGACCCCAGGCTGCATGCGGCATTTCCAAGCGGCAGACCCCAGGCTCCATGCGGTGCTGCCACTTTGAAATGCTGTATGCAGCCCGGGCCAGCTGGGGACCCCAGGCTCCATGTACCACTGCCACTTTGAACACCTCCCCACCTCCCACCCCCGTGCCTCTTTCTGATGGAGCATTTACTTATTGGATAGTCGACTAGTTGTTTACATCCCTACTCAGGACCTGACTGGCCCTCAACAAGGGGATTTGTCTAAGATTCCTACTAACATGGCCCATGCTGTCCTGCTGCCCCGGCTAAGGCTCCAGTCTAGCCTTACTGCTGCCTGTCCGGCTGTGGTTGCTGCTGGGGTTGGAGCTTCACGGCCAGGGCCATTTAAAATTCTGTGTTTGTACAGTGTCTAGCACAGAGAGGCCTTGCTTCTGTGGTCTTTAGGTAGGATTAATAATAATTTTGCCTCGTTTAAGAATCATAAGTGCAGTTCTGGTCATGATTTATATATTTAATATGAGCAGTATTTACAATTGGATGTTACAGTGGAAGTCTGCTCACTGGAAAAAAAAATAGCATTAAAACCTCTTGCTATGTATGTGGATAACGTTGCCTTCACATGCCATGGGGAACTTATTTATAGCTGATATTCAGTAAGTAATAAATTGCAAAAGCCAACTCTTTGCTAAAGTGCATATTATTTTCCAATGGTGAAATTCTGACCCCATTGAAGTTATGACCAGATTCCCATTGACTTTAATGGGGCCAGAATTTCACCCCATGTCTTTACCTTTTTTACTAGCTCTGTTTTTCTTCTGATAGCATTGGTATTTTCTCAAAGTAATTTGACCATCTGCAGTGATTTGAAAGCTGAAAGCAATGTACCATATGATATTCCCTCAAGCTGCATGACACCTGCACAAACTTTGTTGAAGGGAGTGCACAATGATAGCATATGATAGAGCTCTTTGCTAAGCCTTAACCTTCAATTAAAATTCAGGCAAGATTCACAATGGGTTCATAGTACTGAAATCCCCGATGGGGTGTATGGAATTTGTTCATATTTCAAATATTAGTCATTCCTGTATGAGTATTTTGTGACAAAGTCACTGTCTTCTCTTATCAATCATTGATGAGATATATAATTTCTGTACATTTTAAGAATATGCAACAGTCTTTGGTTTGACAGGGAAAGATGCCGGCCTTCAGTAAAACTCAGACTGTTTTGGAACAGATACTCTCAGTAGTTTGGAGGAGAGAGCACTCTGGAACCTTTTTAATGAATAATACTTCCTTGAGAATGATAATGTAGGTATTATAGCAAAAAATGTTGCTCTGTGTATTTGAGTATTGGCGAAAAGGTGGGGAAGCTTAAAAGTCTTAATGTTCCGGAAAAGAGTATTCACTTGAGAATATCTAGGCGGATAGGAAATCCACTAACCTCACAGACCTGTCTTTTTTTTTTTTTTTCTTTTATCCCCTTTATCTTCTAATAATTTAGGCCCTCACTCTGCAAAGACTTATGCACATAATTTTAAGCACTATGAATACAACAGTTCAAGTGAATGGGGCTAATCACAATGTGTAAAGTCAATCACATGCAGTTTTTGGAAGATTGATGCCTTACTGAGCTCTCAGAGGGGTAGCCGGGTTAGTCTATAATTTTAAAAACAGCCAGTCCTGTGACACCTTAGAGACTAACAAATATATTGTATCATAAGCTTTTGTGTATAACAAAAGCTCATGATATAATATAATTGTTAGTCTCTAGGGTGCCACAGGACTGCTCATTGCTTTTAATGTGTTCTGTTAGTGATGGAGAAGGGAATGTTTCTTGTGTACATATAATTTTTGCTTTATGGCAGGGGTGGGGAACCTCAGGCCCCCGGCTTGCCTGGATCCAGTCCCCCAAGGCTCGCCCCCTTCCCCCAAGTTCCAAGGCTTCCCCCCTCCCCTCCCCGCAATGGTGCTCCAACCCTCCCTGGGGCTGGAGCACACAAAATCCACTAGCCTGTCTCCCCCTTCCCCCAGCCTCTGCTGCATGATGAGAATATGGGTAGTGTCTTCCTCCTCCTCAGTTGGGGGCCATGTCAGTAAGGGTTTATTTTGGGTGGTTTTGTTTCTCACTTGTGTGTGGCCCCAACAGATTTTTCTGTGGGTCAGTGGCCCCTGATGCAAAAAAAGGTCCCGTCCCCCCGCTTTATGGGTCTCATCCTTCCGTTCAAAGGAAACAGTCATCTTAAGTGGGCAGCTGCAAATACTTCTGATGTGGGGGACTCATGGGCTTGCATAGTCAGCTGGCACCCTCTTGCAGCAGCACAGCCTAGGGAATGTGCCATAGGAGGAGTGTGTATGGGCAGATTACTGTTGCTGTCTGTTGACTTGGACTGGCTCCTAAAAGGTTGTTACTAATCAACATAAACTTGAAGAGTCCGAAAGCAGTTCTTATAGCACTCGGTGTAAATCAGGATAAGAGGAAGACAAATATATGTGCCTTTGAGCCATATTTCCTCAAATCTTTTACTCAGTACAGCTCAATCATACCTGAGGATCTGTGCCAATGCTTTTACTTGTTAAATGTAAAGTTCAATGAAGATTAGTAGTAATCTAACATCTCAAATGAAAGCAGTCCTTTGAATGTGCCATGGCTTAATTTGTAGAAAAATCCAAAGTAATACAGGGTAGTTGTTATGGGAAAATATCCCTGATTATTGTTCTATATGAAAAAAAGAAACAGTCTGTCATGGAGGAATATGCTAGTTGTTAAATTATGTATCTGGCTGTAATAGATCATGTACGTATCACAAATTGTGAAGACCTGGTTATGTAAATTGTTACAAACAAGTGAAGGGAGCTACACTTAGTTTACTAAATGTTGTAATTTACCAATTTGCTTTCACATCTGCAATTGCATCTTTGCAAATGCTTAGATTTTTTTTTCTAGTAGTTCATCAGCATTGCTTGTATAGTTTCCACTTCTATCTGTATTTGAAAATAAGCAGTAAACTAATTTGCATTCTGTGAGAAGCATGCGATTAAGTCACTGGTTTCTTACTAGGTATTCCAAATGGAATGCTAGCTACATGACTTTTCTCTTGCATGGCCTCATTTGATCTGAAATGAACACATTGATATCAGTGATCTGGATTTTCCCCTTGTAAATTAGAATTTCCTGTTGCTGAGCAGATTCATTACAATTCCCAGCAGTTAATAAAATGATTAGTTTATGTATATTTTATGTTTATCTTTTCACATATTACAGTATTAATTTTATAGCTGATGTTTGTATGATCACCTAAAAGCTCAGTTTTATCTTCTGGCATCTTTTTCAATAATAAATAAAATAAAATCAAGTCAAGTTTTAGCTATTTTTATAAAAATTAGTGCTTCCTATGGAAGGTTTCCTATCACGTATGCATGCAAGACCGCGATTTAAATTTCAAGAACCTGCTGCTAATTTATTTACATTGATATCTGTTGCAAAAAATTGATTCCCTCTGCATTATATGGGGCAGTTGCTGGAGGTGGCATAGTATTTCCATCTTACATTCCATTTTTCCATTCTTCTTTTCCAGATTATAGAACAGGCCCCTGTTTCACTCAGGTCAACAACCAGATGTGTCAGGGCCAGCTGACGGGCATTGTTTGCACAAAAACCCTTTGTTGTGCAACAATTGGACGTGCATGGGGTCATCCTTGTGAGATGTGTCCTCCTCAGCCTCAGCCGTGTCGTCGTGGCTTCATTCCTAACATCCGCAATGGAGCATGTCAAGGTAAGTCTCTTGGTTTGGCTGTGCATGGTTAGTGCATCATTAATGTTGTCTAGAAAAGTTCATATACACCTAAAATCAGTGTTTATTTCTTCATAGATTCAGAGACTCCATAAATCTATGAAATAATAAATGCATACAAATATAATGCATTGCTGTTACACACAGAAGTCCAATAATCTTGGAAATTCTGAAGTTTTAACTGGGATACAATGCACCTAATAAGGAAACTAATTATAGGGGGAACAAATACAAACCAAAAGATGATAATTAGAGAAAAAAGAGAGAGAGATGGAGACTCTCTCATCCACTATGGTACAATGCTAGTTACTCAAAGTGAATGTGTCACACTGGCCTTTCACTAAAGTAAAACTACCCATGTACTTTTGAGTTCTGTCTAGAAAAAAGAACTGATGGCCTTTCTGTTAATCTTTAGCAGTTTGGTTTATAAAATGGTGGTTGGAGTCCTAGTTCTTTATCTTTGCTATTTATTAACTATTATATATTTGCACAACCTTGGTGGGGGCACATAGATCTTGCAGTTGGAAGCACTAGTGGTGTGTCAGTCAATTTGCATGCAAAAGCTGAAGCCTGCATTAGCAGATCTGGTACCAGGAATGTTGCTTTGTGAATGGGCGTTGTGTTTTTGATGGGTAAAGAATGGTCAGACTGGCTCTCAGTTAGAGGTCTGAGTAGGTTTCAGGGGTGGAGCTGCCAGCAGGATCAGAATTAGACTTGCTGAGGCACAGGGCAGAAAGCTGAAGCCCAGAGGAGCTGTGCCACCTGGGGCTGAAGTGGAAGCTTGAGAAACTTAGCTTTGCAGTGCCCCATGTTGTTTGGGGCCCCAGGCAGTTGTCATGCTTGCTACCCCTAACGCCAGCCCTGGCTTTCATATGCAGAAACCAGTTGTTACGGCACAGATGGGAAACAGAGATTTTTTTTTTTTTATAGCATGTTTGGGGGGAGGCTTCATAAAGAAAAAGGTTGCATACCCTGGCCTAAAAACTGAGAAGACCTGTCAAACTCCTTGTCTGATGCTCCATCCCCTTCTACCTTTTCTTTAGAAATCAGGACTGATTGTTTCACTCCCATATGACCTCACATAGATATGAGGATGATATAGGCATACATATCCAGAAAGTTTTTGTCTTTCCCGCTCTCCGTCTCTTCCTTAGATTGAATTCTTAAACAAACTGCATGTAGAATGAAATGGCTAAAGACAGTAGAAATTCCAAATGAATTAGGTGGTTACTTCTTTTCCATTGCATAGCTTATGTTAGTCTCAGGTTTAGATATGTAGTGAATTATAGACTCTTAGTTACTTTCCCAGGATCCCTAGCAACCAAGTTGGCAGACATACCCTCTGGAGCGCAGCTTTTGTACATTTTCTCTAATTTGGCCACAAGACACATACAATACAGGATCTTTTTTGCTTTCAGTATTCTAGGACCCCAGGGCAGTCTCTTTTTCTGAATGGGCAAGTATCCACAGCTAGAGTAAGGTCTGGCTCTTTCAGATCTGAAATCAACTGTTACAATACGTGCATGGTTACAATCTGACAAGCCATTGCAAGTGCTTATTGCATTGGATAGAAAGTTTTTCACAATTCTGCTTATAGCATATGGTAATGGCACTTTGCTGTGTTTAGAAACCAAGTTATTCCTGTACTTAGGATTGTAAATTGGGCTTCAGATTTTGTCATGCTCCAATGAAATCCTGAAACCCTACAGTAAATATGCAGCACCTAAAAAATGAAGACCCAATCTTCTGTTAAAACCATTATATGCATTTTTACTACTTTGTGACAGCATCATGAATGGGCATAGCTCAGTAAAGACATTCATGGGAGAGTTTGTTACTGATATGAATCTCAGAATCCGCTACATGCACTGATCTGCTTTTGGGCATCAATATCTTTTAAGACTTTGAATTTTCCAAAGCCATTTCAGAAAATACAGTTTGGTTACAATGTTCTCCACTGGCAGATTGCCCAGTGTAACAGAGAGAATGCCTAACACAGTACAAGAGGGAATGATAATACCGAGGAGAACTCCTTCCTCTAAGTAGTCCAATGTAAATACTTCCAGTCAGCACATCATTGCGGCTATAATACAGGATAATTTGATATCTAAGTGCTGGGATTAAAAATTCACTAAGATACCTCTGTGACCCAAAGGAAAGTGTATAAATGATGCAATAAAGATGCCTACAACACTGGGGAAATTTTAGTTTATATGCTGCATTCACAGTGATTCAGAAAGGCCATCTGGTGATTCTTGTGAAATTTTATAGCTAATATTTGAATGATCGGCTCAGGAAGTGTACCCTGTAATACTGCAGATCTGGCTGTGTAATTTGTTTTAATGTTGTCACCAGATGTAAACACGTACATCATGGAACAAAGAGTGTAGGCCATATTTATAGGGTGGGACAACTTGTCCTGGGAAACAGTGGCTCTGAAAAATATTTGGGTTCATGGTGGATGGTCAGCTGAATATGAGCTCTGTTTGATGCTGTGACTAAGCAGGCTAATGTGATCCTTGGATGCATAAACACAGAAATTTCAAGTATAGAAAGGTTGTTTTATTTCTGTGTTTGGCATTAGAACAGCTGTTGCTAGAATACTGTGTCCAGTTCTGGTGTCCACGGTTTCAAGGAAGGATGTTGCTAAATTTGGAGAGGATTCAAAGAAGAGCCTTGAGAATGATTAAAGGGTTAGGAAATTCAAGAAGCTCATCTATTTAGTTTTGTAAAGAGAAGGATAAGTCTGTAAGTATCTGCATGGGGAACAAATATTTGATAATGGTCTCTTCCATGTAGCAGACTGAAGTATAATTAATATATTAGAAGCAAGAGGAAGACCAAGGACAGGGTAGGCCCATTGCTCAGTGAAGAGGAAGAAACAGTAACAGGAAACTTGGAAATGGCAGATTTGCTTAATTACTTCTTTGTTTTGGTTTTCACCAAGAAGATTGATGGTGATGGGTTGTCTAACATAGTGAATGCTAATGGAAACAGGGTAGGTTTAGAAGTTAAAATAGGAAAAGAACAAGTTAAAATATCTAACTTTTCTAAGAAATGTTTAAAGTCACCAGAGCCTGATGAAATGCATCTTAGAATACTTCTCAGAGCAAAGAGGCGGTGTCTTTAGCTATGATTTTTGAAAAGTCATGGAAGTTGGGAGATTAGGTCTACTAGTCGACTACCTTGATAAGGATATGCTTATCGGGTAGTTGATTAGTGACTCGACTGGTCGCTTCCCCCTCCAATTGCTGCCTCTGTCAGAGAGAGGCAGCGAGCAGGAGCTGGTGCTGGGGGAAGTCGGCTTAAAAGCTGATTTCCCTCAGCACCATCTCCATGGGAGGGCAGGAGAGTCAGAGGTGTAGCAGGGAGAGGGGACAGGCGTGAGCCAGGAATCAGCTAATTCCTGGGTCACACCTAGTCCCCCTGCTATGCCTCTGCCTTTTAAATGTTTTATGAGCCAGGCTCTTAATACTTTTAAAAGGCAGAGGTATAGTGGGGTTAGCTTTTGGCCCCAGGAGCTAAGGCTGCGGCTCCTCTTATCGACTAATCGACTAATCGACTCGATTAGCTGATTAAAAGCAATTTAACATCCCTACGGGAGAGATTCCCGAAGATTGGAAAAGGGCAAATAGAATGCCCATCTATAAAAAGAGAAATAAAAACAACCCAGGAAACTACAGACCAGTCATTTTAACTTGTGTGCCAGGGAAGATAATGGAACAAGTAATTAAGGAGTTCATCTGCAAACATCTAGAAGAAAATAAGGTGATTGGTAACAGCCAGTATGGATTTGTAAAGAATAAATCATATCAAACCAATCTGATAGCTTTTTTTTTTTTTGATAGGATAACAAGCCTTGTGGATAGGGGAGAAGTGGTAGACTTTAGTAAAACATTTGATACAGTCTCACATGGCGTTCTTATCAATAAACTAGGGAAATACAACCTAGATGGGGCTACTATAAGGTGGATGCCTAACTGGCTGGATAACTGTTGTCAGAGAGTAGTTCTTAATGGTTCACAGTCACGCTGGAAGGGCATAACAAGTGGGATTCCTCAGGGGTCTGTTTTGGGACTGGTTCTGTTCAATATCTTCATCAATGACTTAGATGATGTTGTAGAGAGTACGCTTATTAAGTTTGCAGATGATGCCAGGGTGGTTAAACACTGGAATAATTGCCTAGGGAGGTTGTAGAATCTCCATCACTAGAGATATTTAAAAGCAGGTTGGATAGACATCTATCAGGTATGATTATGGTGCTAGACACTGCTGTGAGGATAGAGGACTGGACTTGATGATCTCTCGAGGTCCCTTCCAGTTCTAGTATTCTATGGTAACAAGACTGAATGGCTGGAAGTCTAAGATGCACATATTAGAGTGGAAAGAAGTTGTAAATTTGTAACAGTGAGGGAAATTAACCAATTAATCAAGCCAGCATCATGGTGCATTCTCTGTTATTGGCAATTTTTAAATCAAGATAGAATGTTTTTTTTAAACGTGATCTAGTTCAAAAGGAATTATTTTGGGAAAGTTCTATTGACTGCATTACACAGGAAGCTAGTCTAGAGATGACCCCACTTGTGTATTCTGACCTTTGAATCTATGATTCCATTAAACTCTCTCCTTCCTTCCCCTTTCTTTATTTCCCTTTCTGCCTTTTACTTCTTTCATCTTTTGTGTCTACTGTTGTGCTGTTGTTGCTACTGTTTCCACCATTGTCTTATGGTGCAATGCCTTAAAATTTGGTAGCACTTAGAGATGGTGGACCTCTTGTAACATCCATTTCTCTCATAAAATGTTTACGAGTTCGGGCTCTAATCTTAGAAGAAAATCGGGTCTTTTGAGGCTGTGACCTGTTCCAATTAAGAACCTGAAAAAGTCTGCCCTTATCTCTTCATCTGGCATAGTTTTAAGTATAGACTAAGAACCACAACTGTATTTACTAGTATAGATTCAATTCTTTAAATGTGTATACCCCTAACATTTTTAATTGATGCTGTTTAATTGATAATACTTGAATACGAATCACCACCCCTTTTCTTTCTTGTCTCTTGCATCTACTTTCCCTGTGCGCCCCACCCCCAGGACAAATTTCCTATGAGGCTGAGTGATGCCGGGGAGAAGGGAGGAGGTGCCTCAACTGGTTTTTCTTACAGCCTTCTGTCAGTTTTAACCATTCATGTTCTGCTGCTTCCATTTGTAATGTGTAATGCACATTATACATTACACATGCACTTTTTAACTTCTGCTTTTTGCGACAGTATAATATATGGGAACAGCCTATTAAAGACACAGGGGAAGCTTGTTTACTGATAGGAATCTCCAAGATCAAACTCAACTGGATAAAGAAAACACTGGGCCAGATACTGTAAATCAGGCACGCCGGTAGCAATTCCAGGCGCTGGGACAGAACAATCAATGGGCCCCCTTCCCCCTTTCTCTCAGCTGGAGCCACGTGCATCTTCCGCTCCTTCTATCAGAGGCACCTTATCTGCCTGGAGGAGCCCCAAGTTAGCTGCAGCCATACCATCCCCCTCTTCCCCAGACCCAATCCAGTGGTATTTGCTACTCAGCCCCCTGCATAGGACATATCAAAAACATTTTAAGAGATGCTTTTCCCCAGAGCAAGTTGAGTCTGGGGGAGAGATGGGAGGCATGGTTGCAGCTGCCCCATGGCTCCTCTGGGCAGGGTCCAGGCCTAGTCTGGCCAGGGGTGGTTTGGGGGTGAGGGTGTAAATGCTTGGGGCGTCTCTAGGTGGGGGAGGGGGATTTGTGACTCCAGCCAAAGGAGTAAGGGTCTCATGGCTCCAGCCATTGGGTGGGGAGGGTGCAGATAGGAAGAGTGGAGCTAGCACCCCCCCCACACCAACGCAGGCTCCACCTGTCACCCATCCTTGCATCCCTCCTGGGTTCTTGACTGCCACTACCATGCAATGGTCAGGACCCCTGGCCCGTTTTAAATAACGTGGGCTGCCTGGGCAATTGTCTCATTGCCCCACCTATCCCTCACCTATCCCCCATCAGGAGGCCTGCTGTAAACTCTTTAAATCTTTCTGCGAAACTCATCTCTGGTGTAACTCCCGGTGATTGTTGGGTTACACTAGGGATGAATGAAGCCCTTTATGCTCAGTGTCCTTAGGGGGTTTTCCATTATTTCCAAGTTTTGGTTGCCAGTTAACTGTGTATAACAAGTATTTCTAAGTGAAACGTGAACAATTAACTTCATTGTATAGGATGCTATATTAAAACAATATGGTAATTCACTTTATCCCATGAATGAAGAATAACTGCTTAAAACAAGCATGATTTTTATTACAATTGTGTATGAAGATATGATTGTACTTCAGTCAACAAGAGTTAGCAAATGACATACCGAGAAGCTTGTAAGCACAAGGTGTTTTGGGGAGCAGAAGAGTTAAAATTTTTTGCAGTGGGTTTTGGATTTTACTCCAAGAAATAATTACTTATTACTTTGACAATAACAGCAAAATCCTGAGGAGTGCTAAGTTCCTGCAACTTCCATTGAGCCAAATCCTGAGGTCTTTCCAAGTTGATTAGGCCTTACAGGTTCAGCTCTGAATGGGGGATGATGAACAGCCTTGCCATCTTAGGGGGAGCTGTGTGCAAGGATTGAGTAAAAACTGTAGCCTAGTTTATGCCTGGCCCTTACCTAAGTGTGTAGCAGGGAAGAAGTGTGAAGAGGCAGAGGGGCCATCTCTACTTTTTCCTTTTCAAAGCTTGGGGTACTTGCACTGGGCCCCTCAGACACACAGAGGGTTAAGACAGGGGTGGGCAATAAGAGGCCCCTGGGATGGACGTGGTTCACCAGGGTTAGTCCCAGGTGGCCTGCCAGAGGCTTTATTTACCTGTGTGTCTGGAGGTATGGATGCTTCAAGCTCACGTTGGCTGGGAACAGTGAACCGTGGCCAGTGGGAGATGAGTGGGCGAATCTGCATACATGCAGGTAAGTAAAATGCCAGTGGCCTTCCAAGGGCTAGCCCCAGCAAACCGTGTCCTGCCCACCAGTGGGTTAGGAACCCATCCCTCTGAACAGAGACTATTTACTTTGGCCTTACGGGGAGCAGCTAAGTGAGCCGAGACTGTTTTGTTGGATGCAAGATTTACCTCTTTCATTTGAACTTCTGTTGCATACTCAACATTGCTTCCCTAAGCTCTACATGTGGAGGCCCTCACCCCACACTGCAAGCCATTTCAGTGTCTATATATCTAAGGAAGGACTTCTGGGACAAGAGAGGTGCTCACCATCACCTCAAGGGGACGCCCTACAGGTTCAGACTATGACACAGTGGCTGTAAGGAACATGGCCTTTGCTGAAAAATAATTGAATTCACTGAAAACCAGTCTAAATCGGGTATCATCTGCAATAAAGAAGTTTTACACATGTTGCTAAAAGCCCCGAAGACCAGAGTTGAGGGTGGAAATGAAAGGGGGCATGAAAGATAATACCAGATTAGTGATTTCTAATTGGGATTACCGCTATTTTCCTAGCTGTTGTCTCAGGAGAACCATACCTGTCTCTTTCTCTATCACTCTCACAACAGAAGAGCATTAGAAGACAGCACTAATTCATTTCTAGCTTTCTTTAAGAGTTGTAAAATAGAGAAATTAAATTCTTCACTTCAGTAGGTAATTTGCTGATGACATTGGCCAAAATTAATGGAGAAACTGGACTCTAACCAGTAGAAACTGATATAGTGGGATATATAGGCTCTTTGATATGATGGTCACTATATAAGGAAAGAGATTAGACAAATGTGGATAAGAGAGAGAGCACATTTGGAGGAGTTGGAAGGTTGTATCATGAGAAAGTTACATTAAAAACAAAGATAATCAGAACTTGCCAAATTTATCTGGAGATTTATTTTATTAGGTTCCATGAGACACCAAGAAGTCACATGAAAGTCCCTGGTCCAGATGGAGAGGGAATTGGCTTGAGTACTAACTAATTGAGGAGCTATCCTCACTTATTACTAAATTGTATCAACGATTGTATCACTGACTTCTGGTAGTTTTCTAGATTCAACTGTTAGTCTTTTAGAACTGCTGACCTGTTTTATCCTAGATTAGGGTTTGTCTACATGTTAAAATTAAACTAGAATAAGGTAGCATGTGCACTTCCAGAGACTGAAGTTAATTAAGAATAACTATCCAGCATAATTCCCCATGTAGGGAAGCCCATACTTAAAGAACAAATAGTTCTATATCTGTAGGAATATCTATCCTAATATATACAATCAAAGAAGTGCTGATGCAGATTATATGGAGTTAACTGATGTCATTTGCACAGTGAAGGAGCCAAAGGCTGAGGTTGGAGTAGGAAAATTAACAAGGGGTGTAAGGTAAAGCAGCCTGCTTTTGTTTTTGTATGACCTTGGGCCATACATTTAGCTAAATAGGGATAATTTCACTAAATAGGGATAAAAGCCGAGCTGGCTGGCTAAAGAGACAAGGTGGATGAGGTAATATATTTAGTTGGAGCAACTTCTGTTAGTAAAAGTGACAGGTTTTTAAGCTACACAGAGCCCTTTTTTATGCCTAGGAAAGGTACTCAGCTGGGAGGCTGGCATTTTTTGTGGATGAATCAGTTTGCAGAGCAAGTAGAATGCTATAGATTTATTTATTCATTAATGATACCATGGCAACCTAAAAAGGAATTTAAAAATAAACCAATTTTTTAAAAAACAACTAGTAGTCCTGTGGCACCTTAGAGACTAACAAAAATATATAGTATTAGGAGCTTTTGTGAGTTAAACCCATTTCATCAGATGATGGACTCACAATACTATATATTTCTGTTAGTCTCTGGGCCCTGGTCTACAGTAGGGAGTTATTTTGAAATAACTCCCCTTATTTCAAAACAACAAGTGGAGCGTCCACACTAAGAATGTTAAATTGCAGTTATCTGGCTAATCATGAAGTCAATACAGTTTGTATCGACTACACAATTAGTTGATAAGGACTGCTCTGCAGAGTTGCGGTGGGATTAGCTCCTGGAGCCGGCTTGTGCTGCCTCTGGGAGCCACCTGTTTTGCGGCTTTGCATTTTAAATGCCACCAGGCTCTTACTACATTTAAAATGCAGAGGTGCAGTGTCCTGGACCAGCGCGAACCAGCACTGCTTGGTCCCAGCTCGCACTGAGTCCAGCAGCCCCTGTTTGCGGTGGCCAGGGGCTGCTGCCAGAGCAGTTGCTGTGCGTGGCCAGCCCAGGCTGCCATGAACAGGAACTGCATGGCTGCATAAGCTTATTGGGTAGTTGAGTAGTCGACTATCCCTAACATCCCTAGTCCACATTACCAAGCCCGTAATTTCGAAATAAGGAACTGATTATTTTGAAATAATAACTTTGGCTTTCCTTGGGGAATAAGCTTATTTGGAAATAGTTATTTCAGGAGTTATTTTGAATTTAGTTATTTCAAAATAATTTCCTAGTGTAAACATGCCCTAAGGTGCCACAGGACTATTCCTTGTTTTTAAATGATAGACTGCCCTTCCAAATTTGCTACCCCTCCAAATTTTTAAGTCTACTCTCAGCAGTTTCTTTTCTTCTTCAAAAAAAAAATAGACTTTCTGACCAATTTTTAACTCAGGGGAAGATAGAAATGACACTTGTCATGCTCCCAAGGGATCAGACGATACCTCATTCCAAAATACTCAGACAAGAGATGGTCTTAGTTTAAAAAAAAAAAAAAAGTCAAATTCATGATGGAAAACCAACAGATATTAGTTTCCTAATAGTCAACTCTCTTAAAACAGTTGTATTTACCTGGACTCCATCTGGCTCCCCCTGAAATCAATGCTATCACTCTCAGGCTCAGAACCCTGATTACTGATAAAACCTTAAATTATTAAAATAAGAAAAAAATCAAATATGGTTTTCACCATTTCTGCTGCTCATTTCTTTTGGATTATTTTACTCATCTAGGACAAACAAAAAAGGCTAGTCTTGTTAACTGTATTCTAGGCCATTTAGCTGTCTGGTTCCTATGTGCTTGGTTAATTAAAAACAACCAAATCTATTTTCATTTAAATTAAAATATAATATTCAGGAGACTGTTAGCTTCTGTTTGGTAAAAGTTTTGTTTTAAAAAAATCAGTCCAAGCTTTGTCCTCTAAATTTTGGGTCTAAAATACCTGACATAATTCCTTTGAGTATATCTGACAGACCTTCCCCCTTCCCCATTTCCTCAAGCTTTTTTTTTTTTTTTTTTTTTTTTTAATCTTTAGGATTTTCTGAGAAATTGTCCAGTCATCAGAGTGAGGGTCAAAGTTGGCTGGGTTTTCAAAGATGCATGTGTAAAGTTAGCGAGGCAAATCCTGCAGGCAGTTACCATTTACTCAGAAAACTGTCTGAAAAAGCAAAGGACCTATTTTCACTTGCCAGATACTATCAAACCCATGAACACATGGAAACATTCTACCTAATTTTTAGCATATTGAAACTCTTGGTATACACAACTGCGCTTAAAGAATAATTCATTTAATTTTGTGTTTATGGCACTAAGAATGTTTTTTAATTCATTTGGCCCTCAGAAGCATGAATATTTGGGCAATGAATAATGTTGAAATTGATTCATAGTTAAACCTGGCTGGCAAGGTAGAACAAAAACACCCAAACCACCTCTCCCCTCTATTTGATCACAAAATTGTAGTGTGTGCAGACAAATGATTCCCATGGCTTAAAAAGTTATTCAGAAAATAATTCACTGAATAAGCCATTTTAAGAATATATTTTATTAACCTTGCCCTTTTTAGTCTTTCCAAATTCCAGAAGGCTAATAACATACTTCTAAAACCCTTATTTGGACAAGTCAGGGGGAGTGGGTGGTGGCTGTGATGTGAAAGACAAGAAGCCGTCTCATTGACTTGAGCTACTCTCAGAACTAGGGATGTTAAGGACTAGTCACTTCCTTCCCCTTGCTGTCTCTGTCAGAGGGGAGGGTACTTCAAAGCGGCAGCACCACACAGAGCCTGGGATCAACTGCTCCGTGTAGCGCTGCCACTTTGAAATGACGCCACAGGTGGCATTTCAAAGTGGCAGCGCTGCTTGGAGCCTGGGGTCAGCTGACCGCGACGGTGTTTCAAAGGGGCAGTGCCGCCCTATTGACTAATCAAATAGTCAATGCAAAAGTGCATTGACTATTCAGTTAGTCAATTACATGATACTTAACATCCTTACTCAGAACTCCTTGCAGGATTAGGCTTCTAAGTTATATTTCATTTAATTAACAATGGTGCTTAATGTATTCATTCACTTTATATTACAGGTTATGCCTCCCTTAACCCGGACTCTCTGGTCTGGCAATGTTCCTGGACCACAGAGCCCAGGTATAGGGAAATCGGGCCACAGGGCAGGAGCTGCAGGGGAGTGTGGACACTCAGTCGGGAGCCAAAGCACAGGGCCCAGGGGGGCGGGTGGCGCAGCAGGGAGTTCTGGCCCCTGCGACCAGGCAGTAGCGGGGCCTGGCAGTGACAGCCGCAGGACTCTGGCCCCAGCATGGAGCTCAGGATGGCAGCGGCAGCCGCGGAGTTCTATCCAACGCCAGCAGCAGCCGCGGCCAGGCAGGCAGCAGTGGAGCTAGGCTACAGCTTTAGCCAGGGGCAGCAGGACAGCACAGGCTGTATTGGGAGGGACCTCCCTTGGTCTGGCAAATCCTGTTTGGTCCTGGTCAGGTCCCGAGGGTGCCAACCTGTATAAGATTATTTTAAACATTTCCCTTAAAGTGAAAATGTAACTCACCCAAGCATACATTTGGATTAGCATCTTTCCTATAAATTGTTTAACATGTAAGCCAGCTCATGTGATTGAGGCTTTGCAGGATCAGCACCTCACTTAGCAAGACTGTATTCATATTTCTTCATTGGACATGTTTCCTTTGTACAGCAGTATGCTGTATAAAATAACTATCCCTGAGGTGGTCTTTCTTTTCTCCCCTTTCAAAAAAAAAAAAAAAAAAAAAAAAAGATTTTTTTTCAAACCACGTGGATTAAAGTTGTAAGTAATTAATGGAATTACTTGAATTTCAAAATTTAGTTCACTTTTCTGTTTCTGCAACTTACTCATTTCCTGCTGCTACTGCAATTAATTTATAATTACTTAATGCCTTTGGCTTACAAGGCAGTGAAGTTCACTCTTGTGAGATTCAAACTGAGACCGTCTTTGTGAAAGCCACCAGTAAACTCTGGTAATGCTGTTGTCAAATTAATCTGCTACTGGCAATGTCAGTAAATGGTGATTATTTTTAACCACAACTTTGCTGAAGCATAATTTAAATAAGCAGCGATGACTGACGGGATGGATTTATATTCAGCATCTAAAGTCCATTTTGAGGCTCACGAGTCAAAGGCTAAGTACAATAAGGTTGAACCTTTGTGGTGCAGGACTCTGTGGTCCAGCAACATTTGTGGTCTGGAAGGACCATGGAGGTTGCTGGACTAGAGAGCCCCAGCATAGAGATTACCTCTGGCTGGGAACAGAGAGCTGGGCAGCAGAGCCCACAGCCAGTGGGGCTGGGAAGGGGGAGAGGGCAGCAGAGGCCACAGCTTATGGGGCCATGAATGCTGACAGGGCTGCGAGCATCCACAGGACCGCTGCCGGAGCTCGTGGGTCGCTGCTGAAGCCCGCAGGGCTGCTGCAGCCAGGGAGCTGGGGATGGTGGTGCCAGGTAGCTGGGGAGAGGAGCCCAGCAGCGAGTCTGGCACCACTTCCTGCCCACCTCTCCCGATCTTGTCTGGTCCAGAAAACTCCCTCGTTCAGGAACGGATAGGTCTGAAGGGAGCCAGACCAAGAAGGTCTAACTTGTAATTGTATGCTAGAGGGGGCTTGGGTGGGTTTAGTGTGAGGGAACTCTCTGGGTGTGGCTAAATCATACCTGCCCGGTATGATGTCCCTGGACTCATGATCAGATGGGGTAATTTTGCATTCCGTATAGACCAAATTGCACCAAATGGTAAACAATTATTTTAAAATAATATTATTACCAGGAAGAACATACTTAGCTCCTGCCCTTAAAAGTGCTTCACTACACCCACAGTCTAACTGGTGCATTTGCACACTGTACTGTGTAAAATAATCTCAGAACAGTTACAGGAAAAAAGTAAAAACACTTCCAGCAAATGCAATAATGTTTGTTTGGCAAGCAATGTTGCCTCCTTTCTTGGTAATGACAAACTGCTTTTGCTTAAATGGTAAAGCAGATGACTAGATCTCAAAATCAGTCATCCTATTTATCTACAGCACAGAAACTGGGGTCATGAGGCTGCTGGCGTTTTTTATTTGGTGGGCTGGAAAGGGAAGAAACTGTTAAATTATTGGCAGTGCATCACTGGAAAAAGGAGAGGTTAAGGAGAGTCAAAGCCAAATAAAATGGATGTGAATGTGAAAGAAAAAGAATGAGGAAAAAGTGGGTGCTTTTGTAACCACTTTTTAAAAAAGTACTTGTCTTCCTCCTGCTTGATTTAAAACAAAAAAAATCCCAAATCATTAAAAACTTCCTCCCCACAAACTGATTAGGAGGCAGGCTGGCTGACTGAGGGCACCTCTACACTGAGATAAGGTCAAATCTAATATGGTCAATTTCTGGGCACCTGATTTTGCAAAGTAAAAGGTCCATGTCCTCACTGTGGGCAAGAATCAAATGTAGTATGAAGTAGTGTGTCCCCATTAGGGTGCCTACTGTCCATTCAGAGAGCAATGCATCGTGGGTAGCTTTGCACTCTGGACTATGCTCCCAGTGGCTGCTGGGACCAAAACTGCAAAGGGTGGTTATGGGCTCATGTCATCAGCCTCCCATAATGCACTCATCTAGTCCCTCTCCCCTTGCATGAGATCAGTGGGAGGTAGTGTGCGTGCACTTTTTTGTGCACTGGTTGCCCATGCAGATGCCATGGAACCCAGTTTGCAGCACAACATGGTGATGCTGATGTGTGTTGTGGAGCACCTAATGGCGTAGTACTTGGAGAGCGTATTCATGTTGCTCCTCTAGGAAGAGGATGAGGACGAAGCTTGGCGTGGCATAGTCACTGCTCATACAAGGCCTGGTGCTGTTGCTAGCACAGCCACCAGTCAATCCTGTGGGCACAGTGCAATGTCGGTTCTGGCACCGTGAGACAAGCTCAGACTGGTGGAACTTCACTGTGATGCAGAGATGGCACAATCAGCGGTGGCTGTAGAACTTGCGAATGGGCAAGGCGACTTTCTTGGAACTTTGCAAATGAGGCACCAGAATACCCAAATGAGAGCTGCTATGACCATGGAGAAGTGCATGGCAGTAGCCCTATGGAAGCATGCAATGCCAGACAGCTACTGTTCAGTGGGGAATCAGTTTGGGGTGGGGAAATCTAGAGTGAGGGCTATTGTCATAGAATAGGGGTGGGCAAGATAGGTTTCACGGGCCACATCTGGCCCACCAAGCCACTAGATCTGGCCTACGGACCACTCTGACAAGACCCTCAGGCACACAGCAGCCATGTGGCTCTCTGCTCTGGAGGGAGGAGGAGGAGGCTTCGTGTGATCTCCCTGCCCCAGCCCAATCCTCAGCACCCATTGGTCGGAAACAGTTGTCCTAGCCAGTCTCTTAGCTTCTATTGTCCAGAAACAACCAACCAGTAGGAGCTGAGAGATTGGCCAGGGGGACAGGAGCAGCGCAAGCCTCTTCCCCCTCCCAAGGCAGAGAGCCACATGGAGGAAACAGTCGGCAGTTTTACACAATCTGGGGCTGCAGCAGATAGGGAGCCAAGCCTGACTTTGGAGGTGCTGCAGGGCTGCTGGCCAGGATATGCTTAGGTAAGTGTCTCCCATCCAGAGCCTGCACCCCTGCCTCTCCCGCACTTCAACTCCCTTCTCCAGGTCACCATCCAAACCAGCTGCACCCCCCCCTACCTCAGGTCACAACTCCCTTCAAGACCTTGTACTCCCTCCTACACCCCTCCCCCAGGCCAGAATCCTCTCCTGCACCCATACTCCCTCTCTGAGCCTGCACCCCAATTCCTGCCCTGACCCAGGTTACAACCCCTTCCTTTACCCAAACTCCCTCTCAGACCCCACATCCTCTCCTGCACCCCAGTCCCTTATCCCATGCGCCCCCCTCTGTACCCTACCTCCATCTTATACCCCCACCTCCTCCACAGAAAAGTGCAGCCTTTGACCACTTTCAAAAATCTTGGAGTGGCCCCCCACCAAAACTTATTGCCCACCCTTGTCATAGTAATA
Source organism: Rafetus swinhoei (assembly GCA_019425775.1). NCBI lineage: Eukaryota > Metazoa > Chordata > Testudines > Trionychidae > Rafetus > Rafetus swinhoei. The sequence goes on along the minus strand of CM033427.1, from coordinate 80,717,022 downwards.
GCCAAGGCAATCAATACCATTGTGCTAGGGAGGGCTGTGACTCTGGGAAATATGGATCCCATAGTGGATGGCTTTGCTGTGATGGGGTTCCCTAACTACGGTGGGGTGAGACACAGAACACACATCCCCATCTTGGCCCCCAACCACCGTGTCTTAGAGTACGTCAGCTGGAAGGGGTATTTTTTCATTGTGCTATAGGCACTGGTGGATCACAAAGGCCATTTCACCGACATTGATGTGGGATGATCAGCTTTGGCAGTGGGAAGGGCTCATATGTACTGTCTTTGGTTCCCCAACCTGGGGTTGTGCAGTAACTTTTGTTGTCAGAAGGGGCTCATGGTGCAATGAAGTCTGAGAACTGTTGGGCTAGGAAACTTTGTGGGTTTGGACTCAGTCTGCCTTCTCCAAACCCACAAATATGGATGTCTTGTGAGCGTCTCTCTCTGGCATTTTTTGAGACAAAGGTACCACGTAAAGGAAATGCCTCAACCCAGCTAGAATCAGCAGGTTCTGACTCCCCAGAGTTCACAGAAGTGGAGGTGAGTCTTTGGGCACTTAATCAAATTATTAATTCCTTCACAATAAGCAAACATACATACAATTCCAAAATGTCGTAGAGCTGTACTTTAAGTGAGCTGTTGAAAAGAGAGCTGTGAGAGCTAATGAGAGGCTAAGTATCTGAATGTATACATCACACATTAGGCTGAAGCCTGCTTTCTATTCCTCCTTCCCCCTCCCCTTTTTAGTACAAAGAGTTTCTCTATATGGCTCTGGCCTACACTGGTTAGTTCAGAGAGATCTCTGTAAGATATTCTGTATTATTTTAACTACTCATCGATCTAGCTGTAACAAATTCAGTCACTGGGGTTGTGCTTGATAGCAAGTACAGAAATACAGGATGTTTTTGTCTGTAAGGAAAATGCTTTATATGTGTGGGCCTATTGCGCTTTAAAAGTATAGCATTTTAATGGATGTTTTTGAAAAATTCTTGGCTCATACATTATTGTGTATACTGTAAAAAATAAACAAGAATCAAGGGTTTTGCCCACTTGCTCTCATTTTGCAATGAATGAGCTTGTAATAAACCAAAATTATGGGCATGAGATTGGTTCTCCTACTTCCCAGTGCTAGGATATATTTTTTAAATATATTGTAATCAAGTTGGGAAGAAATTGTAGTTTAAATTGGAAATAGTGCATGCTAAAGCACAGCAGAAATCTACTTTAGATGAACTTCACAGGAAGAATGAGGATTTAGTACATTATATAAAATACAATTTAACAATTGTGGGTCTCCACACTAACAAGTCTATGAAGTCTAGTAGGCCCTGAATGTTGGTTGCATACTTGATCTAATATATCACAATTTATAGCTTAGGTGAAAGGGGAATAAAGCATGGGTAAGGGTCAATGCCAGAAAAAGTGGTCTCCAAGTTCACCATGAGATGCAGTAATGCGGTAATGCAAATAATGGTTATTTTTTCAGAATGCTTTCCAAGATGGAGCTGTCCATCTGTTTATCTCAACTGTAATTCAAACAATGTCTGATTTCAAGCAAACTACTGTTTTCTCTTTATAGATGTTGATGAGTGCCAGGCTATCCCAGGTGTCTGCTCAGGAGGAAACTGTATTAATACAGTTGGCTCTTATGAATGCAAGTGTCCTGCGGGTCACAAACAGAATGAAGCAACTCAGAAATGCGAAGGTAAGTGTACAGTGTCAGAACATTTTTTAATGTTGATCATTGAATGAAAGTGAAGTATCTCTTGGTGCTGTGGTTTTAGAGACTTGCACAGTGGTTCATGACTGGAGTCTTTCTGATAATGAAAGAAAAAAGTTTGCAAAGTTCTGGGTTTACTACATAGAATTTTACCTGTGTTTGATATAGAGAGGCATGAGCAGTTGTATTTGTGTTGTGCAGAGTCATCATTAGGCTCATCATATCATCCATATCCTGTTTTGTTGTTCATACATTCTACTAGACAGTTTGCCAAGTTATCTGAGAAACTGAATAAAACAGAAAATAATCATGTTCCAAAATAAATTGAAAAAAATGGAGGAGAAAAGACTTAACATTCAGCATTTGGAACCAATTGTGCTATCATGGTTTATTTTTTAAAAGTTCTAAATATTCTAGTTTTAATGGATATCATCAACCTATTGATCATAATAACAGCTGAACTGGTGAAAGGGTTGAGAAATTACTACCATATATAATTTCTTTTAAAGAAGTACTTGAGTACATGCAAGCCCCAAAGGAGACTACATCCTTTTAGTGCTGTAGGGTCTAATCTCTGCTTTAATTGACTAAGTCAGTTGAGACACAGACTCTGTCAGTATTCTAAAATAGTGTTGTTTACATGGTAAACATGTTAATAGGCTAAGGGAAAAACTTTTTGTGAAGTTTTAAAGCAGTGTAATGGAAAACTGTTAAGTGTACGTAGCATTTGTGCTAAATATCTTAAAAGTTCTAATAATTTTATGAACTGCTCATCTGAGAAGTGTCAATGTAGTTTGTATGTGTTGGATGCTCACAGTAATGAAATTTGCTTACAGTTGAAATTATTGCTTGATTTGATTTTTTTTTTAATGTTCTGATGTATGTAAGTTTTATTTCTAGATTCATTTGTGTGAATTTATTAAGTTATCGTGTGATTAAAAGAAACAAAAACGTGAACTTTACTTGTTCCATGGAATGTTTTCTAAGGCCTTGTCTATACTAAAGCTGGAAGGTCTACTTAAGGTACACAACTCCAGCTATGTAAATAGTGTAGCTGGAGTGAATGTACCTTAAGCCGAGTTTTGGCGCCGTCCTCACAGTGAGAGGTCGATAGGAGAAATGCTCCCATCAACTTCCCTTATTCCTCGCAACTGAGAGGAATACTGCGATCGTGGCCGCTGTCAGTGTTCAATTTAGTGAGTCTTTACTAGCATTGATCTTTATGGCAGCGAAGACAAGCCCTTAGAAAGGAAAGATAACTTGTCTTTCAAGTCTTATAGGAGAGAATGTGCAGTCCTGTGATTTGCAGTTAGACACAGTTTAGGCAAGCTACTCGATTCTTTACGACTGAGTTGAGTTCATTTAAAAACAAACAAATGTGGCTAGATGCCTATGACCAAATGTTGAAGTAATCTTAGGTTGAGCTCGGAAGTTTTGCTTGCAATCAAATAATGGGATTTAAAATTGACAGTGAAATTAATTTGGAAATCATAGTTCCATATCGAAATTTTGTGACTATATTGTTATACAAAAATCTGTTACCAAAAAGGCTAAAGCAAAACAAAAACAAACAAAAAAGTTAAATGGTTTTATTTGCTTTTCCTGTTTTTGTTTATTTTATGCATTTGACAATATTTTCAGTATAGACTGTTTTCCTCTTTTGTAGATAGTAAGTTTCATTTCCTTTCTCAAGGTCTTTTAGCACGATGCCATTATGGTCATGCATTACTTTGGGAGAAGCTTGTGTACGTTTTCTTCCCTGAGCCCTTTAACAAGCTATTAACCGATAATATGTGAAGCTACCATTGTGTTTGAATTGGGGTGAGGAAGGCTTTTTCTTCTGTAGAACCGAGCACACTGGCTGAGAAGCAACAGGAGTTGTGTGTATGTATTTAAGGTTGTTCCTGTGCAAATGGCCAAAATGAGGCTGTGTTTCTGCCACATCTGGTGTCAGGAGTAGGATTGGTTAACAGCACGGCAAAGATGGGAGGGAGAAGAACAAAAACACCGAACCCTCCCCCCTCCACCACCAGGATCTTGGGTGTTTTTTTTTTCTTTTCCCCCTTATTCATTTGTGTTAGCAACACTCACCACAGTGGAGGACTTGGTTAAAGCTCTGGTGTGAGCCATGGGAGTCCAACAGGAGGCCACCCGGGTACAGCGGTTGGCGCTATAGGAGGCTACCTAGCTGCAGCAAGAAACCAACCAGTTACTAATAAATCAAGCGGCCTCTGATCGAGCCCTCCTCCAAAAGGTGGTGCAAAGCTAAAGACACTTACTGACCAGACTCCCAGACACAAATGGGCAAAAACCCTGGGGGCCCCGGGCTGTCTACTGAAGATGATATTTGGGGATGATATAGGGGCGTATCTCCTATCGTTTGAAAGAATCGTTCTGCAAGAAGCATGGCGATAGGAACAGTGGGCCAGCATACTTGCCCCTTTTCTCTGTGGAGAGAGATCTGCCTGTTGAGGTAGCAACTAATTTCCCCCAGCTGAAGAAAGAGATCCTGGCCCATTAAGGGGTGACAGCAGCGCTATAGGTTCAGAAGTTCCATGAGTGGAAGTACCAGGAGAGTAAGTCACTGAGGTCTAAGCTTTTTGATGTGATACACCTCACTTGGAAATGGCTACACCCCAAGGCACACACCTCAAAGGAATTTCTGGAGAAACTGGTCATTGACCAGTTCATGTGGAAACTACTGCTAGAGCCTCATGCTTGGGTAGGCCAGAGTGATCCAACCATCTATGACAAAATGGTTGTGTTGACAGAGAGAGAATTGATGGCTTAGGAGTTAATCCACTTATCTAGAGAAGGCCCCATGTGTAAGGTAGGCCATCAAGCCAACCTTGGGAGTTCAGGTATCCAAATGCCCAAGGAGCCCTAGATGGAAAAAGAGGAGGGCCAAAAACTAGCTGGGAACCCAGAAGAATGGCAATGATTTGTAAGATGCCTTAAACCCCCAGACAGAAGAAGCACCCATACATGTTATAGGTGTGGGGAGCTGAGCCACATAGCGAGAGGCTATGTGGAGGGCCACAGCAAGACTCTAAGGCAAACACTATCTACCTAGAAATGCAGGACCCCCAAGGCAAGGCCAGAGCTCTACCACAGTACATTATTTCAACATTTAATATTTTAAAAGTAATCATATTTTAATAATTTCAGTTCAGTATATTACAGGTGCAAATGAGAGCATTTATGGTTGTGGTGATTTGGAGATAGGAAAAGCATATAGGAAAAAATTAATAGTGCCTATTAGAGCAAAGGAAGAAAACAAATCAATCAAGTTGGGAACCCAGCAACTGAGGAACACACAGTTAATGGAACGCTCCTGTAAAAAGTTAGGCTTATGTGACTTGCCCACCATATACACGAACTCTGTGGCAGAGATAGGGATAGAATCCAGATCTCCAGGGCAGCATACATATATCTTAACCATGAGGCTATTGTTTCTTGTCCTACAGTTCCCTGTCACATTTACTAAAGGCCTCCCAAATTCTGCAACTAGAAGGGTCCTATAGACAACTCTCTCTCAAAACCCTCATTTATCCCCAGAGCAAATCCATTCTGTCCTTCTTTCGAATATCGTGTTCAATGCTATATTTCTTTGTCAAAGTTGAACGTCCAAGCTCTCCAGCCAGTGAACAGAGTTGCTGGTTAGATTGTGAATATCCTCCATTGAGCCAGTGAATTTTCGTGTTGGGCATTCCGCAACAATGTGATGCATAGTTTGCGGACTGCCACAATCACAAAGTGGAGATGGCAATAAATTCCACTTATGCAGTAGATAACCGCATCTGCCCTAACCAGTCCTAAGCCGGTTTAGGACACACCACAGTACTTGACCGTACGCTCTCCTTCCGATGCCATCTGGAACAAACAAAGGAGAAATGAAAGCCAAGGGTTAACCTTCTAAGAAAACTTGCTGCAACCAGTTGGGGTGCTGGATCATGCATCTTAAGGTCCTCAGCAATAGCCCTGGTATATTCTGTTGCTGAATATTGCTCTCCTGTATGGTCAGAAAGCGCCCACACAAAGCTAGTTGACACTCAACAGAATAGCGCCATGTGAGTGATAACAGGAATTTTAAAGCCCACTGCCATAGAATGGTTACCACTGCTGGCAAACATTGCCCCACCAAGTAATCGTTGACAGGAGCAGGAATACAGATTATACCAACGTATCAACTGCAGCAGCCAACCTCTTCCCATCCAGAAATACCTTGATCAGCCACCAACATCGCGTCTAAAATCCTGTAAACCTCCCTGGCAGTGAATGAAGGAAGTCACGGCCAATGTCAAGGAACTATGGCGAGGTGAATGGCAGCAAGTAGACGTCCCAAATAAATATCTTGTGTTGGATCCCACCACTGAGCAGAAAGGCTTCAATTTTCCCCAGAATCCATTCTGTGACCATATCCTACCGCATATGCATAAGGAAGGGAGTGAAAGAAAATTGCCTGTGCAACTTTAATTTTGGCATTTTCTATGTGTTGAGTGGTTGACTTTAAAATCTTAATGTGTCTTTAATATAATACGTTCTGTGCAATTTCTTCAGTTGGAAAAAGCCCCCCTGAAATAATAGTTCTGTTTTGTGGCAACATTCATACCAGCATGGGTCATCAGCAGGATTGGTATCTTTAGATACATTACACAGATCTCTGCCTTGAGCTAATGGAATAATTGATAGCAGTAAAAGGTTGTTACCCTCTGTATGGACCATCACTAATAACACAGAAAAACACTTCAGAGATTTTCACAGATGTTTGCTGACGGCAGAAGAATGGTGAAACTCAGAAATATTGTGTTCCATTCCAAACTCTGAGCGGTGATGGGCACAGACTCTCTTGTCCATTTGTCTAAGCTTGACCCCTGCTGCTCTGTCCTTGCTCAGTCCATCTGACATTCTCTTATCCATTCAGTCACAGTCTCCTTGCACAACTACTCCCAGTCTCTTCTTCCATTTTGTAGTTCGCTCTTCGAGTGCTTGCTCATGTCCGTTCCTCATTAGGCATGTGTGTGCCTCATGCCCCATTGCAGGAAATTGTTCCCTCGGTGATATCCATTGGACTGGTTCTAGTGCCCCCTGGTCCATGCACTTATGCGCTGGTTTAAAAGGTGCCACCAGCCATGTCCTTTCTCAGTTCATACTTACCATCCATGATGGTTGCTGGAATGTCTCCTCTTGCTTGGGCAAGGTGCCCATTAATGTTCTTTTTCTTCTCTGTTTCGTAGTTTTTACTGGTGTGTGTGTGTATATATTATAAATAGTATTCGTATAAATAGTACCCACTCCATTTATCATTAAGGGCTTCCTGTGCCCCTGGGGATGGGCATGCCCTTGTCTCCAGGCTTCAAACCGTATGCTTCCTGTGGGAAACCTATTTCCATAAGCAACCCACACTCCAGTTGAATGAGGTCTGTGGGAGAATTTCACATGAAAGACTGCTGGCAAATTTGTCAGGACTTTAAGCCTGGCCCAAAGAAGGACAGCGTGATCAGATGTAAGGCTATTTTAATGGCAACTGCTCTTACACTGATTTCAGAACCAAGCTGCTCACATTTGGCACTGAGCACTTCGGCTTCAGTGCAAAGAACTCTCCTGGCACCACACATATCCTGCCACTACCCTCTGTCTCCAGAGCTGAGGAAGAAGCATAAAAAGCGGTGTAATGATAGCAAGTGCTCACCAGTGCCAAAGAAAGGCAAGCAGGGGTAAGGCAGCGGAATGTGACCTGCATCGGGTCACTTCTCCTGCCCCAGTCCCATAGCAGCACTGTTAACTCCACTGAGATTGTTGATTCTGGTGTGGGACCCCCTACCAATGCCAAGAGGTCATCATGGCGCCAGTAGGAATGTGATGCCTTCAACATCAGAGGCCTTCATTGCAATTAGAAACTTACTGTTGCTCCCAGTCCCACCAACCCCATTAATCCAGCTCTGTTGACCTCAAGCAGGCCCTCTGCTACCCCTGGAGAGAATAAGTATCTTCTCTCCTCTGTGCGATCATCCCTGGTCTTCCACTGGTTGGAGGCACAGAGAGGTTCTACTTCCCTGTGGTTCCCTAGAGAGGATTCTTCATCTGCGTCTGATGCAGAGCCCTATGTTCAGCTTAAGAGCCATCATTACTCATTCTACATGCCACTGGATGCTGGTTCATGTCTCCCAACTGGTACCTGGCCAGGAGTACAGTGGCCCATGCAGGGCCTTTCTGGTTTCCCCCAGGTCACCTAAGCTTTCCATAACTGTTGTTCTAATGGATGTAGTGTACATGCCCGTTCTACAACTTTACCTTTCAACCCCTCCAACACCTCTGATGCTGATTAGCAAGGATTGATACCATGGAAGGAAAAAAATCTCTGGTCATGGTGCACATGGTATGCACACACCTAACATGGAATGGATGTGAGCAACACACCTTGAAGAACAACAGTTGTGGACCAGTTAGTAACCATTTCTTTTCTCTCTCAACATCGCCCGTCCCAGTCTCACCAGACTCATTGCCTTCTCTCCTGCACCAGCTCCTGTTCCCTCTGTGTTTGAATTAGATGTCTTCCTCCTCCACATTGACTGGATGTCAGCAGAGAAGGGTCATTGAGAGCACAGGAGAAGCAAGCTCCCTGCTTTCAGTTCTGGTGCCCAGCCCCACTTCAGTACATGGCAGTTGAGAAAAGCCATCTCTGAGAAATTTATTTTGAGACCCTGTAGTCTTCAACTTGAAGCATGTTCTATCACTGTGCACCCCTGACAGTTCTGAGGACAAATACCTATTCTTAAGACTTTCTTGACTCAGATATAGATATCTATATCTATATATATGTATCTATATATATCTATCTTAGCGGTGCCCACTGGTTTTAGTTTAAACTAGACAACGAATTGATAATATGTATGCATCTCCTTAACTATCAGTCAGAATATTATGATTTATTTGCTTTTTGTACTAATACATTTAGGATTAGATTGAATTCTATTCCCATGTTATGGCACCTTGTCACTGGCAATTGAAGATGCAGAGGAAGTGCAAACAACTCATTCTTGACCAACAGTAAAGAACAAGTTTCAAAAAAGAATATATATGTGATAATGTCTGAGATCACATTTTAAAGAAAATGTGTGAAACGGTTATTTTGTTGTATGCTGTGCTCACTGTAACAGATGTGAAACACTGAAACCTATCCGTCAAGAGTTTTGCTTGAGGGAGGAGTACAATGTGGTTATGAAATGGAAAACATTTGGGGGTTGCTTTAGATTCACAATCCAAATAGTTAGTGAAACCATATTGCAAACTTATCTGCAGAGTAAAGAATTAAAGCAAGTTAATAAGCTCACAGAAGATAACCTCTTGCAAATTGGGTGATAAGTGTTCACTGAAAAATAGTTTGCTCTTCTTCTTTAGTTTAACACAACAGAGTAAAACAAAGCCAAAAAAATCTCATTATGACAAACAGTAAAAGGAAACCAGATTATGTTCCATTGTAATGCTTAAACTACTTTTATTGTGTTTTTGTATGGAAGTGTGATCACTTGCTTGTTTTTTTCCTGATGTTTCAGAAGGAAATGCTACTTTAAAATGACCTGTTCATTGTGGCATGGGGTTGCATTTTATTAGTGTTCTGGATGCCAGTGTATACAAATACTTACGAGTTGATATTGGCTGATTGTAGGTCAGAAATCTGAATATATAATGTTTGTGCCTGGCATCAAATAAAGTATACTGATGCCAACAGGAGAACTTATTCAAGGATATCCCTGCTTCTAAAGAGGGTAATTAAAATATGCTGTCCGAAGCTCTTTTTAATAACTTAAAGCTATTCAACAATTCTCCCAGATAATCTTCACAAGGACTAATGCATGAACTAGGTACAACCAGCAAAGAATGTTCCCTTTACTGTCTGCAGTGTTTAAATAAGGCAGAGTTGGGGAACTTCTGTCCCATGGGCCGGATCTGGCTCTCTGCCTAATTTATTCTGGCCTGTGGCAAGTCTCCATGAAGTGGGACAGAAGCCCTGAGCCTCAGTCACATTTCTCCCCCCCCCCATGTGGGGCTGGAGCAGCAAGCATTGGATTGATTATGGAGATCTGGGAAGTTCTGCATGCTGCCCTCAACTGCCCTCCCAGCTCCCATTGGCCAGAAACTGCAGGTAGTAGGAGCTGTAGAGGTGACATCTGCAGGCAAGGGCAGCATACAAAGCCGCCTGCCCCCCCAAGGGGTCACGGGGACATGCCTTCTGAATCCAGGAACTGATGGAATGAGCCCCCTCCCATACCCTAACTCCCTCCCAGACCCCACATCCTAACCCCTTGCTCCAGCCTTGAGCTCCCTTCCACACTCCACATCTCCAGCTTAACCTCCTGCCCTGAGCCCCTGCCCACACTCCAACAATTTGGAGCAGCTGTAGCTCCTCCTCAGTTCTTTCTAATCTCCTATGGCTGTAAGATGGAATCCACATGGTCAATGTTCTTTGCTTACAAAGTTACTAGTTTTCAACTTCAAAGTTTCACTAGTTAAATTGTAGATTTTCTTTGATTATTTAATATTTCACTGTTAAAATCATTGTAACAGGGGTGTTTGGAGGACCAGTCAATCTTGTGGTTTGATTATTTAACTTCTTGCCTGCTGCTTCTCTGGAGAAGCTGGCTGGATGACTGATACAGAGAGAAGTTACTACGACAAGGCATTCCCCTTTGCAGTAGGAGGCCCTCCATCAAGCTAACATATAGAGCCAAATGGAAGAGATTCTCTATGTGAGCAATGCGGTGTTAGCTTTCACCAGTAATAGCCCCAATACACACTATAATATCTACTCTACTGGAAGGAAACCAGACTTTCCCTTAGTTCAGTTTGGGTGCATCACCAGTGATATTCTTTAATAATCTTCCTCTTCAGTGATACATTCATTTCTCACAGTCTTGAGTGTTGAGGTTTTTCAGAGGTCTTCCACATATATTTCCACCAGTTTGAGAGCTGCTTCTTCATGAGACCTGTGTCTGGTTTTCTTGATATTGGTGAGTTCCCCATTTGAAGTTATGGTTACATACTATGTTTATGTGTCTGCCATCTTTTGATGAAACTGCCTTTCTGGTGATCCTCACATCTGTTAGATGGATAGGAAAGATTCAGGCTTTCACAGCAAGCCCATCATATGCACAGTCGCTGTCAGGCTTCACCCTACATTTCTGCAAAAGGTGATCTTAGACTTCATCATTGATATTCACCTCTTGGTATTCACCTCTTGTTTTCTTTCTCCAAAACACATCCCTCTACAAAAGCAGAAATTAATTCTGAACATTGGGTGTTGTGAGGACATTAACCTTGTATTTGTAACAGGATCGTGACTCATAGCCCCAGAGCCTCCTGCTGGTCACAAGAGATGTGATAGTATAAACAGTTAACCAGTGATGCTGGGCTCATCATTTAACTTTCACGGTTACACAGAGCCCCCACCCGCCCTGCTGCCTCTGATGCAGCAAGCAGGAGCAGGTATGTGTGGGGAGCTGACTTTTAAACCAGCTCCCCACGTGCACCAGCTGCCGGGGAGCTGCTTCTGCACTGGCTGCTGGGGAGTCGGCTCTCTGTGAACACTCATGACTCCCCCCACATAAACCTCTGACACTGAGGCAACAGCACAGGGTGGCAGAGGGCTCCCCAGGAGTGGGGCTGGAGTGCACTGGCTGCCAGCCCTGCTCCCAGTAGCTATCGAATAGTCGTGTAACCGATAAGAATTCATGTGGTTATACAACTATCCTATTACCAGATATCTAACATCTCTACTACAGCATCCTCTTCAGGACACTGACCTCTGGGAGTTCCCACTACTCTGGTTTCTTGTCCCCCTTCTGAGGGTATCAGCAGTCTTCAGTCTTGCATCACCATGGCCAACTGAAGTGTCAGTCCAGGCCCTCACCTCAGGGGCCAGCCACAGTCTACATAGATCACCCTCCTGGTAACAAAGTGTGGTGTAAGGGGAGGACTCAGGCCCACCTACCACTGAGTCATGACCCAGTGACCTTCTGGTGGCAACCTTGTCCTACCCTCCTCCTCGTCTCCCTCCTGTTTCCTGGGCCACTTCCCCTGTGACCCTTGCACCTTTCTGGCCATTGTGTTAAGGTCTAGAGCCTCTCTCTGCAGCCTGCCCAGCAATGCTTTCTCTAAGGTGCCTCCTGGGAACTAGTCTTGCACCCTCCTTGGTCAGGATTCAATTGCTCTCTGCTTTGCTGAGCAGCTCCTTATATAGAACCTTCCCCAGCAAGATGCCCTCTCAGTGGCTCCTTCTAAGCCTCTCTCTGGTTGACCAGAGCCCTGCACAGGCTACCTCCATCCTGCTTTAATTCATTCTGGACAGATTGGGGCAGCTGCCCCACTACAGATAAAACCAAACCATTCAGATGTGCACCCAGACTTTCTTTGACGTTTGCTGAAAGGATTAAGTGTCAACTGGTTTCTTTGTGGAGGCTAAGTAGATCTTGGGCTGTATTTAGACTTTCTATATACCTTTGCCAAGAATGAGTCACTTGGACAGGTCAGCACTAACACCAACCATGCCTAGGAGACTTCTGCAGCCTGTCTAATGAAGGTCCTCATATCAGAATGATGCAGAGCAGAAATGGAGAGTTCAGTCCTCACATTTTTCTCTGGTGCAAACTTCCATGCCAAATGGGAGTTTTAGTAGGGCAGTCCTCTTTAAGTGGGCCTCCTCTTACTCTTCTCCTAACACCAGAATAACTGCCTGCTTATAGCCAAGAGTGGAAATTGCTTGAAGAAGAAATAACCATTAAGTACCTTCCTGTAAATATACTCTTGAAGCTGTCCACACAGATTTTATGTCCGGCCCTATATTTCTGTTGACCAGGGTCCTTCACCAGGCACTTTTATTGAAGTGTGTGTGTGGGGAGGGTGGGGGGGGAGGGTTGTGTCCTGGCTTGGCCACTGGAAGTGAAAGGGACAGAGTTGTGCAGGGCGTGGGTGTAATCCCAACAGACACTCAAAAGAATCTGATCTCACACACATGGTGTGCATGTGCACCAATAGTGGAATCTGTGTGGACAACGCATCTCAGAGAATCGTAGTTTACTGAAGGGAAAGTAATCATTGTTTCCTGGCACCCAACATCTGGTAAAATAGAATGCACATAACAAAAAGCTATATACATTAAGTTATTGTAATATGAACATTATAAAGAGAGTTAATATTTCCGTTAAGAAATTGCTTGAGGCGGAGTAGCTTACTGGTCCAGTATATATGTTTTGATACAGAAACAATAAGCTAAGAAAGGTCACTTTTTCTTTTTGATTCAGTAAAAGGTATCACATAATCCTGTCTCCAATTCCCATGCACAAGAATTGATACAGGCGCAAATATTTTTTTTTATACAATTGAAATTTATAGCTGTCAGGCTTTGTTTTCAGCTGAGTAAAAGGATCACCAGGGGGTAAGGAAATAGTTTAATAAAATCTCCTATATGCAGTCAAGCCAGTCTTTGGAATGATTTTAGTTACCAGAGTCACAGCATCGCTTTAGCCTGTGTTTTGGGATTGAAGCACACAATTTTTGTTTTTCATTTCCTGCAAAGGCATTGCAAGATCTTGATTTAACATGTTGATTAATACTGGGCCAAGACCTGAGGTCTTTATTGTGGGCCAGATCATCCCCATCTTGAAATCTCCTTTTATGCGGCTTCACTCTCCCCATCATTATCCACCAAAATGGAAAAGGGAAAGGGGAGCGACATATCTGCTCTGTCCCCAAGTAGGCACTGCTCTATGACTGGGCATGGTACCAGGGAATCGTTGGCTGCAGCATCCCTGATGGGGAGGAGAGACTGATGCAGAAGAAAAGCTATTATCTTTCTAAATAAGCTCTGTGGGAGGAGGGGGGGAGGTGTATGAAGAGTATATACACTATACGCCATTCTGGCATGGGTATAAATAGAACTGATAGTGTGGCCCTGCTTGGGTGAGTAGAGTACACCCTGAACCCTGTGGATATCATAGAATACTAGGACTGGAAGGGACCTCGAGATGTTATCAAGTCCAGCCCCCTGCCCTCATGGCAGGACCAAATACTGTCTAGACCATCCCTGATAGACATTTATCTAACCTACTCTTAAATATCTCCAGAGATGGAGATTCCACAACCTCCCTGGGCAATTTATTCCTGTATTTGACTACCCCGACAGTTAGGGTATGTCTACACTACAAAGTTAATTCGAACTAACAGCTGTTAGTTCGAATTAACTTTCATAGGGGCTACATATACAAACCGCTAGTTCGAATTTAAATCGAACTAGCAGAGCGCTTAATTCGAACTAGGTAAACCTCATTCTACGAGGACTAACGCCTAGTTCAAATTAAGTAGTTCAAATTAAGGGCTGTGTAGCCACTTAATTTGAACTAGTTGGAGGCTAGCCCTTCCCAGGTTGCCCTGGTGGCCACTCTGGGCCAAACTAGGGAAACTTTTCTGCCCCCCTCCCGGCCCTGGAGCCCTTAAAGGGCACGGTCTGGCACGGTGCTTGTGCCAGCTGCAAGCCTGCCAGCACCCAGCCAGCAGACCCTGCACCTGGCACGGCATGAGCCAGCCACCCGCTGCCACCCAGCCCTCCGCCTCTTCCCAGGACCAGGCTGGCGGCTCCCAGGAGCCTGCCAGGGGCCGCAAGAGGCAGGCGCCCGCCTGATCTAGTGCGGAGATCGTGGACCACATCCAGGTTTGGGGGGAGGCCTCCAACGTCCACAATCTCCGCACTAGGCACAGGAACGCGGCCGTCAAGGGCAGGATAGCTGCCAGCCTGGCCACCAAAGGCCACATGAGGACCCAGGAGCAGGTTTGCATGAAAATCAAGTTGGTCCAGTGAGACCCCCGACCCTGAGCCCTGACCTTGAACATAAGAATGGCCGTACTGGGTCAGACCAAAGGTCCATCTAGCCCAGTAGCCTGTCTGCCGACAGCGGCCAGTGCCAGATACCCTGGAGGGGATGGACCGAAGACAATGACCAAGCGATTTGTCTCCTGCCATCCATCTCCAGCCTTCCGAAAACAGAGGCCAGGAACACCATTCCTACCCCCTGGCTAATAGCACTCCATCGACCCAACCTCCATGACTTTATCTAACTTCTCTTTAAACTCTGTTATAGTTCTAGCCTTCACAGCCTCCTGTGGCAAGGAGTTCCACAGGTTGACTATGTGCTGTGTGAAGAAGAACGTTCGCTTATTAGTTTTAAACCTGCTGCCCATTAATTTCATTTGGTGTCCTCTAGTCCTTATATTATGGGAACTAATGAAGAACTTTTCTTTATTCACCCTCTCCACAGCACTCATGATTTTATATATCTCTATCGTATCCCCCCTCAGTCTCCTCTTTTCTAAGCTGAAAAGTCCCAGTCTCTTTAGCCTCTCTTCATATGGGACCTGTTCCAAACCCCTAATCATTTTAGTTGCCCTTTTCTGAACCCTTTCCAAGGCCAAAATATCTTTTCTGAGGTGAGGAGACCACATCTGTACACAGTACTGAAGATATGGCGTACCATAGTTTTATACTTCCTCCTCCTTCTTCCCCTGGCTTCCCTCTTCCAGCTCCCTCCTCCCAGGTTTCCCCCTCCCCTCTCCCACCCTCTCTCTTCCCCTCTCCCACCTCCTTTTCCCAGTCTCCCCAGAGGTTAATCCCCCCTCCAGTTTTGTTAAATAAAGAGAGTTTCTATTTTTGAACACACGTGTCCTTTATTTTTTACATCAGGAAGAGGGGCTAGGGAGGGGTAAGCGGAAGGAGGTGAGGGAGGAATGGGGCACGAGCCCCCGATGGGGAGGACTGGGGTGGTTCTGCTGGCTCCTCGGGGTGGAAGCTCTCCTGCAGGGCCTCCTGGATCCTGACAGCCCCCCGATTGACACCCCTGGATCGCAGCCTGCGGCAAATGCAGCTGGGCTGATGGCCGAGTGCTGTGATGGGCCGAGTGTGGGCACTCAGGGCACTCCAAGACAGGACTGCTTTGCTGTCCCTCATCGAGGTAGACAAGCAAGCGGGGAATCCTGAGAACCGTCTTTCCGGGGTTGGGGTCAGGTCCCTTTAAGCACAGCCCTCGGCTAGCCTGAGGCAGCAGCTCCATACTCTAAGTCCTAACCTGATGCCCTGCCGGCACTGGTTCCGGCCAGCCTTCACTTCGGTTCAGGGTCCACTCAATGTGGACATGCTATTTCGAATTAGGAAAACGCTAATTCGAATTAGTTTTTAGGTCTAGATGCACTAATTCGAATTAGCTTAGTTCAAATTAGTTAATTCGAATTAGCTTAGTTCGAATTAGTGCTGTAGTGTAGACATACCCTTAGGAACTTTTTCCTAATGTCCAACCTAAACCTCCCTTGCTGCAGTTTAAGCCCATTGCTTCTTGTTCTATCCTCAGAGGCCAAGATGAACAGGTTTTCTCCCTCCTCCTTATGACACCCTTTTAGATACCTGAAAACGGCTATCATGTCCCCCCTCAATCTTCTCTTTTCTAAACTAAACAAACCCAGTTCTTTCAGCCTTCCTTCATAGGTCATGTTCTCTAGACCTTTAATCATTCTTGTTGCTCTTCTGTGGACCCTTTCCAATTTCTCCACATCCTTCTTGAAATGCAGTGCCCAGAACTGGACACAATACTCCAACTGAGGCCTAACCAGTGCAGAGTAGAGCGGAAGAATGACTTCTCGTATTTTGCTCACAACACACCTGTTAATGCATCCCAGAATCATGTTTGCTTTTTTTGCAACAGCATCACACTGCTGACTCATATTCAGCTTGTGGTCCACTATAACCCCTAGATCCCTTTCTGCCGTACTCCTTCCTAGACGGTCGCTTCCCATTCTGTATGTGTGAAACTGATTGTTCCTTCCTAAGTGGAGCACTTTGCATTTGTCTTTATTAAACTTCATCCTGTTTACCTCAGACCATTTCTCCGATTTGTCCAGATCTTTTTGAATTATGACCCTATCCTCCAGAGCAGTCGCAACCCCTCCTAGCTTGGTATCATCTGCAAACTTAATAAGCGTACTTTCTATACCAATATCTAAATAGTTGATGAAGATATTGAACAGAGCCGGTCCCAAAACAGACCCCTGCGGAACCCCTCTTGTTATACCTTTCCAGCAGGATTGTGAACCATTAATAGCTACTCTCTGAGTACGGTTATCCAGCCAGTTATGCACCCACCTTATAGTAGCCCCATCTTAAGTTGTATTTGCCTAGTTTACTGATAAGAATATCATGCGAGACCATATCAAATGCCTTACTAAAGTCTAGGTATACCACATCCACCGCTTCTCCCTTATCCACAAGACTCGTTATCCTATTAAAGAAAGCTATCAGATTGGTATGACATGATTTGTTCTTTACAAATCCATGCTGGCTGTTCCCTATCACTTTGCCACCTTCCAAGTGTTTACAGATGATTTCCTTAATTACTTGCTCCATTACCTTCCTGGCACAGAAGTTAAACTAACTGGTCTGTAGTTTCCTGGGTTCTTCTTATTTCCCTTTTTATAAATGGGCACTATATTTGCCCTTTTCCAGTCTTCTGGAATCTCTCCTGTCTCCCAGGATTTTCCAAAGATGATAGCTAGAGGCTCAGCTACCTCCTCTATCAGCTCCTTGAGTATTCTAGGATGCATTTCATCAGGCCCTGGTGACTTGCAGGCATCTAACTTTTCTAGGTGATTTTTAACTTGTTCTTTTTTTATTTTATCTTCTCAACCTACCCCCTTCCCACTAGCATTCACTATATTAGGCATTCCTTCAGACTTCTCGGTGAAGACCAAACAAAGAAGTCATTAAGCATCTCTGCCATTTCCAAGTTTCCTGTTACTGTTTCTCCCTCCTCACTGACCAGTGGGCCTACCCTGTCCTTGGTCTTCCTCTTGCTTCTAATGTGTTTATAAAAAGTCTTCTTGTTTCCCTTTATTCCTGTAGCTAGTTTGAGCTCATTTTGTGCCTTTGCCTTTCTAATCTTGCCCCTCCATTCCTGTGTTGTTTGCCTATATTCATCCTTTGTAATTTGTCCTACTTTCCACTTTTTATATGACTCCTTTTTTATTTTTAGATCATGCAAGATCTCGTGGTTAAGCCAATGCGGTCTTTTGCCATATTTTCTGTGTTTCCGACGCAGCGGAATAGCTTCCTTTTGGGCCCTCAATAATGTCCCTTTGAAAAACTGCCAACTCTCCTCAGCTGTTTTTCCCCTCAGTCTTGATTCCCATGGGACCTACTCATCCAAGCAGTGCCTCCTTCACCTCCAATCTCTGTTGCTTTTTTAAAAATTCTTGAGGTGGGGAAAGGCACAGTCAGCTCCTCATTGCTTGCACCTCTCCCTACTGCCAGAGCCTTTCACTGACACTCATTGCTATACACTGTCATGTAGCTGCAGCCCGCTTTTCACTGTGGAATTGTAGCAACATATAACATACATACCCTCATCAGTAATTTGAGGGGTGGGAGTGATTAAACTGATGCATAGGAGGAACAATCCGAGCCTCGACTTTATTTATTTATTTATTTATTTATTTATTTATTTTTACTCAGTCATTTCTTGGTTGAATTGCTTCAGTGAGCATCTGACTGAGTAAAAACAGAATGCCCACTCTTACATAGAAGATTCCACCTGAAGTTAGTGGAACTGGTCGTGTAAGTATTTGCAGGTTTGGGCCATGGGGAAGGACATCTGGAACTGGCCCTTTGTGAGGAAATGTCTGTGAAGAAAAAGTGTGTATAGAAGAAGGATTCAGTTAATAGAGGATCCATTGTTTGAATGTGACTTTTTATTTAAAGTATTATACAAAACTGATCTCACTGCTGAGTATTCCACCAACTCCCTCAGTATAGAAGGCCAGATCAAACATTATTTGCTGACTTAAAAGGGCAAAACCTACAATCCTTACCCAGGCAAAACTCCAGTTTTCAATGGGAGTGGTGGGAATGTAACACTAACTATCCAGACCTTTTTAAAAATAGTAAGTTCTTCTTCGAGGAATGTCTCTGTGGGTGCTCCACCTTAGGTGTTTGGGTGCCGCTGCACATGTATTTGGAGATTTTGGTAGCAGTGCCCTCCGATGGGCTACACGCAGCAACAATCCCCTCCTTCTCTGCCACCACCGGCATTGGTCGGAACCACTGTGTTCTCCAACAAAAATTGTGTTTTTCCTAGTATTCCGGTAGTGTAGTGTAGCATAGATACCTGTTACTCATAGTTAATAGTTAAGAACAGCTAGTGTTTGTTTTTTAAAAAAAAAGTTTTTTGCTTCTCTTTTCACTTGTTAAGGCTATATTTTTGCCTTAGCAATCCTTCCTCCCTGGGATGCCAGGTTCCCCAGGTTTCAAACGCTGTCTGTTCTGCAGGCTCTCTGTTCCTGTTTTGGACGGGCACTCACAGTGCATCTGGTGCTTGGGCAAGGCACATGCCACAGCTCAGTGCCAGTATTCCACGCAGTTGACCACCTGGACATGGAAAGCCAGGGAACTACAACTGAGGTTGATCTCCCTGGAGTACAGAAAGGCCAGCCTCCAACCTGGAGCATTCCACCCCATCTCAGCAGCCCTCCCCAGTGGCCAGGTCCGAGAAAGAGGCCCCATCTGCCTCTGCTGTCTGAGACTCTTCCATAGATCTGTCCAGTAAGAGGTCTTATTCTGCGAGCAAGGGTGACTGCCCCTCTGAAAAATGGGGACAAACACCTAAAATTTCCCCTGCACCGACCCAGTCTAGGGCACCGGACAGAGAGGCACCAGGACCATCAACATCTCACGGTTCCCGAAGGTGTAAGGACCTCACAAGGGCAGCTGACAGAGCACTGGACAAGCCTAAGTCAAAGTTGACACCACCGGCACTGCCTGCCTCTTACTTGGCACTCAAGAAGGCCATGTCAAAAACGCCTTACAAAGATGTTCCTATGGCACCAAAAAAGCCTAAGTCTCATGCCGCACAACCGTTAGCCATGCCGTCTCTGATACCGAGAAAACAGAAACAACCACTGCCTGCCATTCAGCTGGTACCGTTGGCAAAGTGAATCTGATCTATGGGAAGCCCTGAACTTCAATTTCTCCCTTCCCTTCCCTTCCCCTCACCCTGTGAGGTTGTGGCACTAGAGGAGTGAGATGTCTCAGTTGAGGCCACATCAATGAGCGTTGAGGGGTTTTGGAGGAGTTGTTTTGCTTCTCACTTGTGTGGTCCCCCAACTGATTTTTTTTTGTGGGTCAGAGATTCCAGACCCAAAAAGGGTTCCCCACCTCTCCCATACATAAAGAACACATTGAAAGCTTTTGTGTTGGACATAATATTTTACTTTATTTAAAATGAATGTTGATAAACTAACATGAGAGAGTTAAAATGCTTAATCTGTTTCATAATTTAAATTAAACTGTTCTTACTAGCTGCAGCTGGTTCAGAAAATAAGGTCTCTGTAACCAGCATGGTAGTTCTCAGCCCTGCCCCTTCTGCCCGCGGCCACTTCTGAAATTTGTGAAGTGCTGCCCCCTTTCAAAATTATTGCCCACTCCTGCTCTGGACAGTCACCCCTCCTGGGGTAATCACTTTGGACACTTTCCTAGCAGCTGTGCATAGTAATCTGTAAGCGAACTTCCCACCTCCATCATGGGTACTGATTCTTAGTCACCTAAGGTGGAGCACCCACAGGGACACTCCTTGAAGAAGAAGTAATTACCTTGTGCAGTAATGGAGATTCTTTGAGATGGTTGTCCCTGTGGGTGCTCCACCACCCGCCCTTCTTCCCCTCTGCTTTGGACTTACTGATTTCACCTTCCAGGGCAGAGAAGGAACTGAGGGGACAGTTGCTGCACATGCTTAGGGGCGACACTGCGCATGCCGTCTGCTCCACACGTGCAGCCCACCAGAGGGCACTGCTACCAAAAATCTCCAACTAGGCACGCAGCAGCACCCAAACACCTTTAAGGTAGAGCACCCAAAGGGACAACTGTCTTGAAGAACCTCCGTTACTGCACAAGGTAAGTAACCCTCTCTTTTACACCTAAGAGTGTGAGATTTCAGATTATCTGCTATATCCTTTGAACTTTAAGCATTCGTATGTACTTTTTAATTTTTAAATTTTATCTTGCATCAATAATTGGAATAAATAGGAGTAGTCATGTCATGCCTTTTCTATCTTAATCTATATTTCCATCAGCTGTGTTGAGCACTAAATCCATTTATTGCTTTGCTAGCCTATTTATTACTTTGCATTACTTTCCTATATTTGTTTTCTGAAAGATCAGTAAAAGATCTACGTTCTGTTGATATAGTGTTTTGGAAGGCCAGAGCTAGCAGTTCTTATTGAAGTAGAACTCTTATTAAAGTAAATGGGAGTTTTCCCTGAGTAAGGATTACAGGGCATACACAACAGATAACTACTAGTTTGTATATTCAGCTATCTGTGTGTACCTACATTTTATACATACATATTCTTTAGGGGGATTTGGCCCATAACATTTATGTAGCACATGGTTCTAATGGTTCTTATTTATTTTATAGTCTTTTCATAGTATCTGAGTAGCCCATAAACATTTACAAATTTATTCTCACAACTGACATGTATAGAAGAATTATCATCATCCTTGTTTTACAGGAAGAGAAACAGACAGAGAAACAATAAGTGACTTGCCCATAGGGACATGGAAAGTCTGTGGCAGAGCTAGGATATCCTGAGTGCCAGTCTGTTACTAGATAAAAACCTTCCATATATCTTTGGTATAATCTTATTGGGGCTAAAACTGTGTTTATTTTGAAACTTCTAGTTTATACACAACCCTAGTTTTAAGAAAGAGATACATTTGACTCATCTGCTGGCGCTCATGAAACACTTGGGTCCTGATGGAAAATGCACTCTTTCACAGATAGATTCTGCATACCCTTTCTATGGGTGATCAGCAAGAAGGAAGGAGCCAAGTGTGGAAATTCTCCCCAATGCTTGCCTGGTGTTCTACATAAATGGTGGGCAGAATGACCCTACTTGCACTTAAGAAAATGTTGTGACCTAATTACACCCTTGAAGGAGAGTATCATTTTTTACTCCCCCGATACACTAGGATCCTGTAGGAGTCAGAATGCCACTGGTGCTCTTCCCCCTGCTCTTGTGTGGTGTTGCTCTACACCACCCACACTGCAAGGCCAGGCTTAAATGCCACAGTCTAACTCTCAATGAAATCTGATACAAAAATCTAAACAGTCTTTTAAAGAATAAAGTTCTACTTCTATTTTTCCTTCCTTGTATAACATACCAGTTCATTACACTGTGTGTGTTAAATTCAAACTTGACACTACATTAGACAAGGTTAGAATATAGCTAAAACATTTCCACAGCAGCTTTTTTCAGTGTTCAGACATTTCTGAGACACTTTTCTGGTGTATTTGCCAATATATTCATCATATCCTGCCTACTGTAAGCTTTACAGTAAAAAAAAAAAAAAAAAAAAAAAAGTCATGAATTCTGGACGACAAGTGGCCAGGCTGTTTGCTTTGGCAGAGAGATATCCTATTAATACCTGCAGCTGGGATGTTTGCACCATGAATTTTGCACAGCTCTTAATGGAGTTTGCTCAGTTTTATCATCTTAGGTGCAACATCAGACGGGCAGGTACTCATACCTTAGGCCTGTTTCGTATTTATGGCAATGCCCTCTTTTACAAATTAAGGAGCATATCCCCTAAGGGACTTAATTTATGCTTGTTTTATTGTGACTTGTGCAGCTCCTCCAGCCAACCAGTCTACTTGTCTTTCTGAAATAAAATCTCAAAATTTTCAGTCAGTGCTAACTGAGATCTAGTTATGGGTATGTCAGTGCACAAGAATGGAGGGGAAAAGAGTTTAGCTCAGAAACTAGTGGCAAGAAAAAACATTTACATTTACTGCTGGTAAAAATGTGTTATGGGTCTCTAGTGAAGGAAATCAACCTGGGAATTTTCTGCAAGAGCTCCTGGTATATTGTTTGATCAGGAGGGTAGGGTTTTCCCTACCCTGTGGAAAAGGTTGCAGGACACATTCTCCAAAACATGGTAGAATTCTTCAGGGAATTGCAAGAGGCCACATAGAAGTCCTCCTCAGCTCCTTGGCATTCTACAGCATACCCACCACTGAAAAGATAATGCAGCCCTAGAGTGAAAACTTTTATAGGGAATCTGCATGAGACCAAGTGAGTAGAATGATGTGCAGTCTGCTCCCAGCCCTCCAGCTCTTTGCCCTGGCTTGCCCAGTCTTTACTCACTCTTTACAGACTGGCAAAGCAGAGCATCCTGTGTGGGCTCTGAGCAGGGAGGCGATAAAGCAGAAATCTCTGGCCAATCCTCTCCTATTCTCCAGGACAACTTCCTCATTACCTAGACGGAAAGTGAGTCTCAAGCTGTAGTTAGAATTACAATAAAGGGTACAAAATTGCATAGCCTTTTACAGTCTATACAGTATTTAATTGCACACACACCCACCAATTTTGTAAGTAGCTGGTGCTGCCTATTAAATTAGCAGCAACCTGCCTATGCAAAATAAAGTGAAAATGAATGAGAAACTCCTAGGTTTCAGTGGACAGCTGTTATTTTTAGATAGCAACATTATACATATAATTCAAGATATTTCATTCCATTTCTCTGTCACAGATCTTTCACTCCTAGTCAGCAAAAGATAAAAGCTTCCTGTCCAAGATGGCTGCACAGTTGGAGGTGTCTGTGAATGATGCTAGACAGTGCTGGACAGGGAAGTCTTATATCTATTTGTAGAACCAGCACAGGAACAAATATGGACTGTGTAATTTTCCTCACATCATACTGCCATTGTGCTAGAACCCTTATGTGGAGGAAGTATGTAAAGACTTGAGAAAGTAGAGAGCTTCCTTGCACATGCAATTTGTGACATCTCTGTTGAAACTGCCATCACAAGAGGAAGTCTATTCAGAAAACATGAAAAAGACCCTTTTTGATTATTTGTCCTTGCCAGTTTTCCTTTCTATCCATATTTGTAGCATGATGCCTTATTTTTTGTTTGTCTAAAGAGAATTATCACACTTGTTTTTAACCAGTTATCAGTAGTGATGGAAATGCACTGTATGGAAGATAGGAAGGCAAGGCATGCAAGAGGTTTCAGTTCTGCTATGATTTACACACATGGTTTCATTTCATTGGATTAAATAGGATGGTAACCCATTTGCCACATCATATATTTGGTTATAACATAGTAAATTCATGCAAGATTTTGTAGCTGTCCTTGGAGAATTACTTAGTTTAAATTTATACCACTATTTGGGATTCTGAAATCTCTGTGGTGGTTAGCTATGATGTCACAAGTGGAACTTTTATTTTCTTAGAACGTTTTGATCTGGCAAAATGTTTTTTTATAAAAGGTCTAAATCCCTACAAAGTGTGGATACCATATGTATTATAAGATGCCAGTTGAAACTTTCCTCTGTAGGAAATTTGTTAAAATAAAAGGCACTATTAAAGTATTTGTATATAAAATCTAATTTAAAAACAGCGAAAAGGGAAAACATGTTTAATAATCTTCTTTGTTCTTAGCGTTCTTTCAAAGATTGAAGATTCTTCCAATTCTGATATACTTTTTGGCAAATATTTTTGGATTAGAATTCATTCTAAATGGATTAGAATTCATTATTTTATTTATTTATTTATTCGTTAATAAAAATGTATGTAGCTGTTTTTGCGCTCTAGTCCCTCAGTATGTTGGGTCCTATCCAAAGACAAAAGATGATGCAATCTCTGCCCGGAAGAGGTTACAAGATAGCTCTGTACTGTTTGTTTCATTATTGGTATAATAAAAGCCTCAGAAATGACGTGATTTGCAACAAAAAATACAGTTAACAGTTACTAGCATAGAAAGCATAAGCAAAAAGAAGTATTAAAAATATTTGGTCCAATTGTGTCAACTCCTCCCTCCCCATTTTCTGCATGGAGATGGGGGGGGAACCGCAGCAGCTGAACCTTGGGAGTAGAAAGATTGTTCCCCTCTCTGTCCTACAAAGTTCCATACAGAAAATCTGTAAAGCACAAGGGTATGTTTGTTTCTCAGTTGCAAAGTACTGATATTTATAATAGGTTTTCTCACTTGTGAAGTAGTGGATGTTCGTTAAAATCTGATTTTTTGACTGTAGAAAATAATTGCCACAAGTAAGGAAGGCAGGAAAATGTATTCAGCAGATTTATTATTCTACATTCTGTGGTGAGTCCTTTAAGGCAATATTTGAAGTAACCGTTGAAAAGATTATATTTTTTTTCACTTCCTTTAATATTCATAGCGTAAACATGCTATAAAGGTCACAATGCTGAAAGTTATAAAGTATCTGGATACTTTGGTGGCGGAGCATAGATAGCTGTAAGGAGATGTGCCTTGCAGAAAAAAGTTACTTAAAAATCCCCTGAAAGTTTTACAGTGAACATATGTTTAATTGGTTCCCTTGCTGTACAAATGTAGTGCAGTTTTCATAACTTCAGTAGAGCTGTGCATTTTGCTTTCCAGATGTGATGATATACCCTCTGGATCAGTGGCTCTCAATCTTTCCAGACTACTGTACCTCTTTCAGGAGTCTGAATTATGTAACCCCAAGTTTCATCTCACTTGAAAATCACTTGCTTACAAAATCAGACATAAAAAATACAAAGATGTCACTGTGCACTCTCACTGAAAAATTGCTTACGTTCTCAGTTTTACCATACAATTATATAACAAATTGACTGGAATATAAATATTGTACTTAATTTCAGTGTATGGCGTATAGAGCAGTATAAACGAATCATTGTATTACATTTTAGTTACTACTAACTTCACTGGTGCTTTTTATGTAACCTATTATAGAATGAGGCAATTATCTAGTTGAGTTGAGGTATCTCTTGCAAGACTTCTGCATACCCCAGAGGTAGGCATACCCGTGGTTGAGAAACATTGCTCTAGATCCATATTCATGCATAGAAGATTCCTTTTGCATCTTCGTCTAGTGTCCTGTCATCCTTGTGACTTTATTCCCACCCTCCCTTCATCCCATGGACAGTCTTCATTGATCCTGTGTCTGTACAGTGGTGAGATTGAGGATTGGATAGAGTGGGGGGGGAGATGAAATGCAGATTGTTCACTCATTGGGCCCCTAAATGAGTTTTCCTAGAGGAGAATGCACAGCCCAGGACTATATTCTTTTTTCCATGTTAACCTCCCTCCCTCCCCCGCCCCTTCCTCCATATCCTGGGTCAGCTTTGACTAAGGAACCAGAGGTACTACTTGGGTCAGAGCCAGTGCAGAGGCAATATGGGTGATCTCTGAGATGTGCCTTGTTTGGGGCTGAGTGCCATGACTTTCTCTAGGATGAGTGAAAATCCCAAATCCTGAAGGGATTGTATTGGGGACCTCTGCAACGTGATCCTCTCTGAGTCTCCTTCATAGCATCTTCTGTTATGCTTTGAGAGAGAAATGATCTGGGCCCAAAATCTTGAAAGTTTGACTTTTTTTTTTTTTTTGGTTTGTTTTATGGGGTAAAACTCTCTTCATGTCACTTTTGCGACCAAGAACTTAAATGCTGCCTGAGCCAAAAACACCAGCGTTTTCCAGGCTTCGGGTGGTGCAAAACCCACAAAGTTTCATATGCTTTCAACTGGAAAATATAACTCAGCCCAAGTTTGTTGGAAACTTGGCCCAAGCTTGCTCCGAATTCATCCCAGGTTTCACGTGAGCCAGGTTTCAAGTTTATTACAAAACCTGAAACATGGCAACTTTAATTTGGCTGTATGTTATACTAAGAGAGTTACTTAGAGCTCTAATAAACAGCTCACCATAAAAAAATAGCATGGAACTAGAATTACAAAACAACAAAAAACAAAACCACTACCACCATCATAGCTATTGAAAAAACTGTTAAGGTTGCAAAGAGAAACACTCAAAACTTAGGAAATGCCTGGTATCTGAAACTGTCCCCTTATTACCTGTGCATTATGGTCTACCTTTACTTATCTGATCCCATAGTATTCAGTCAGAATGTCTCCTCCCCCTCCCTGTGTGGGCACCTGTGAGGAACATTGAAAGCACGAGTGAGTGTGTTGGATCAGAGCCAGTACAGAGGCAATATGGGTGATCTCTGAGATGTGCCATGTCTTTCTCTAGGATGAGTGACAATCCCAAGTCCTGAAGGGACTGTATTGGGGACTAGTCCCTAGCTGCACATGCTCTCATTTCTGATACCCAGCACCACATCACTCTACAGTAGGGGTTCTCAAACTTTGTGATACCATGACCCCCTAAAATGCTAAATGAATTTGTGTGGACCCCCCACCCTCACATTTCCTCCCCCCTTCTCACCAGACTCCTTGCCCTCCTGGGGTTCCTTCATGGCATTTGAAGTCCTCAACACCCTTCCCCGCTGCAGGCTCCTTCCCCGTCTTTCTTTTCTGTGCCTCTTTTCTGCTCCGCGTCCCTTTGGTTGGTTGGTCCTCTCCTCTGCCTCCTCCTCTGACCCCCACATGCCCTTATTTAGCTCCAGGTCCTCTGCCCCGACCCAATCCCCCAGCCCACTGCCTCAGGGACCCCGCCCTCTCCCAGCTGGGGAAGTGTTCGGTCGCCTGGCAACTGTGCCCCGGCTGGCCCCTCGCACGTCCGCTCCTGCGCTGGCACCGGCCTCACTCTCCCACTGCCTTGCCGCCTCCTGCAGGTGAGCCGTGCTCCTGGAGTCCCGCGGCCTCGGCCACGTTGCGCAGCTTACCGGCGGCTGCCTTCTGCCACCCTGCCGCTCTTCACGGCCCCAGGGAGAGGGGTCGCAAGTGGAAAAACCCAATCCCCCTCTAAGTTGCTTGCGACTCGCCTGGGGGTCGCAACCCACAGTTTGAGAAATGCTGCTCTACAGGTTTTTGCTCTGGTCAGAACTTGTTCCATTGACTTGGTGGTATCTCAGATCACGTGGGTTTACATGCAGAACTAAGTGTTGAGCTGAGACTTCTGCTGTCAGTGGGACTGATTGCATAAAGATTAGTTTTATGAAAGGATGTACAAAACTTGAGTCCATACTTCTAAAGACTACAGTATAATTTCTTCAAAATACTTGAGGCTCTTAAAACATCACAAAAGCAGTTGGATCTGGCCAGCTGAGAATTTTCACAGCACGGAGGAGCACTTAGAAGGTCCAGAGCCCTATTCTGCTTGCCCACATTAAGTCCCAGAGCGGTGGGAATGTTTGGGGTACAACTGAATGGTGTTGCATCTCTGCTATGCGCGATTGTTTTATGGTCTCAAAGCGACCACAGCTGGCTGATGTAAGTTAGAACAGCATGCAGACTGCATTAACATACTTTAGGATTTAGGGTACCGAACTGGAACATTAAAGGAAAGCCAGCACTGTGTGATCAGCCAGCTTTAAACAGACCACCAGCAAGTGCTGTGCAAACCACAAATGCTCCATCCACCACAATTTCTGAACCTCTGCAATACATTGTTGAATCTGAGCTGTATGCTAACTGAATGTAATGCCTTTCGTTTAAAAATCTCTTCTTTGAAAAGCATTATATGCAAGTATTTTGTTAACTAGTTGCTTCTTCCTTCTATGAATAGATATCGATGAGTGCAGCATTATTCCAGGAATCTGTGAAGGTGGCGAATGTTCTAATACAGTGGGAAGTTATTTCTGCATTTGTCCACGTGGCTATGTCACATCTACAGATGGCTCCCGCTGCATTGGTAAGTGCACTCTTCTGTAGACTCTTGGGGTATTTTCAAGGCAGACTTTGGCCAGTACTGTAGTTTATAAGCAGGGGGTGGGGCTGCTATCTGAAGCTCTCTGGATCGCCATCCTCTAATGGGAATTTTTTCCAAGGGATCCCCACTCTATACAGATGCAATGGCTTTTCTGCCACAAATTATAAGTCTGCTAACAGTGTCCCGCTGTGTAGTCCTATTTAGAGTGCCATTGCAGAGCACCATCTGAAAAACTGGAGATTCTGCATGGTCTCTCTTACGGTCCAGTGCAGTAGAAATATGATTTGGGTGTTCTACAGTTATATTTCCAGTTCTGTGCATCTGTGGCTGGGAGCAGGATTAGATTCTTAGATAAGAGATAATAAGCCATAGGTGTGTGGACAGACATTAAAAATTAGAATCACACACAAATGCTGCTTCTGCTGAAGTCAAAGGCAAAACTTATTTTGATTTCAAAGGAGCAAGTTTGTGTCCTTGCTTAATACTTCGTTTGACTTGCATAGGCATGCTTTACCTTCTGAATGCCAGTGTTAGAAGGGTGCTCATGTAAACTTACAAGACATCTACAGGAAATGAAATGAATTCCTATTTCATTTGGCTTGAGTGGCCTTTTTCCATTTGTAAGAGTAAAACAAAGATCAAATATCAGTAGGTTAGAACTTTTTGGATCTGACTTCTCAAATCTGTTTCTGTCCTTTTAAAAATATGTATTTGTTTTTAGATGTGGTAATATGTGTCATGGATCTTTTCACTATGTTTGTTTTACAGCTGCATGTATGCCAAGGGTATGGTTTTAAATGTAATGCTGACTTGGCTGAAATTACCCTGTGCAATAAACCATTAGCTGCTAACCTACCATCTTGTCACTTGTAATGTAATTTCTTGAGGTGGTTGTGACATTAAGAAGTAGAGTAGATGTTACATTCTACGGCTCAGATCCAGTAAACACATACGCGTGCTCATAACTTTGTGTTGAGTTGTCCAATGACAGTAAAACTTCTTGCACACTCAAATGTTTGAAGGATTGGGGGGATATAATTTGCTTGCAGTATCCCAATGCAAAGTAAGTTAGAGGCAGACTAATAGCCTATTTTATTAATTTAGATGGAATCAATAGACCTAACAAGTCAAAGGTATAAACTTGACTCTGTCACTATCCAGCATTAAACAAGGTTTGGGCTTTGATATACAGAAACATCACTCTACTGATTACTTAGAGTCCTCAGCCTGCTGTACTAGCAAATACACCCTTACAAAATCTTTTTAAACTTTTATTAAAGATACAGAAAAGATGGAAAAAAACAGTTTACGCATTTGAAATATAAAGCAATAAGTATGGCTTTCATTTTAAAACATCCCTTGTTTTCCTTCCTGTTACCTGGAGAGAATTTTTGGAAGTGCCCTTTGTATGATAGTCTCTGAGGTGGTGGTAACTGTACTGTTGGGGAAAACCAAGCCAGTTAGTTGAGCTGGGCTGGAGGGGTTGTTGCTGTTACCAATAAAGTTCAATCCCATTTCCTAGAAGACCAAACATGACAGAGGGAGAGAAAACAATACCAATGATTTAAAAATACGCAGATTGTTCTCGTGTTTACTTTCACATGTAATCTTACTGATGGAAGAGCACAGGCACAGTATACTCTCTCCTTAGCTACTCTAAGACCAGGCAAATTTATGCAAACATTGGGAACTGTTTTTATCTGCCTCTCTGGATGCAGACTTATAGTAGCAGTCATGCAAAATATAGTCTTGGCTAGCTAAGTGAGCTCTTTGTTAGAAGGCAAAAGTAGCATGATAGAAAAGACAAGAAATAAAAAGCATACACTGGGGAGAGAGAGCGAGAGAGCGCGCACTCACATCCCAGTTAATAGCTGGGAGTCAGCTGAAGCCACTGGAAATGGCAGTGTCATCTGGGTCCCTCTTCTGGCCCATCTGGTCAGGACATCTGTAAAGGGTCCACATCAGTGGGAGGCCACGCTGATGCCCTCTATTGCCCCGTTAAAGGGCACTTATAGTGTCCCAGTCTATAAACAATTTGCCCAGCACGTCTCAGGCCTAGCTGTAGGCCAAGCAACAGTTAATAATGGCCATGCCCCCGATCAGGGCAGGCACCAAATAAGCAGTTTATAAGGCTCAGACTTCAGTTCAGGCAGAGGCGTGGATTAACAGCTCAAGGCCCAGCCACGGTGTGGCCTGGGCGAGCAATTTGTTAGGTCCAGCCCTGGACCAGGGCGGGACGGAAAGACAGAAGTTTACCACGAGCAGTTCAGTAATAGTTTAAAGCTCTGGACAGGTCCCAGCCGGGCAGGGGTTGGGTCTCTTTGCTGGTGGAGAGACGACAAGCATAGGGTTTTGCCCCCACAGAGGGAATTCTGCCTGCCACCTGAGGCAAGAGGTGACAGGGGGGACGCTCCCCCACCCGCTCCACTGCGTCCCAGCTCAGAGCCCTGACAGTGTGGCAGCCACTGGGTCCGTGGGGATCCAGACTATAACACGCCAACCAGGTCTGTGGGTCAGCAGGGATCCAAGCCCCAACATGCTGCCCACTGGACCTCCCTCTCCTCAGCTGCCCTGGAATCGGCTGTCCCTGGGCCACTTCCCAGTTCCCCCTTGGGGCCTACCTGGCTCAGGTGCTGCTCCTCGGGGTCAGCTGTGGATGGAGGTGCTGGCAGTGTGTCCATTGGCTCCAGCTCAGGCTCCAGCAGGGGCCCGGTCCAGTCATCGGGGCCTGGGCCTCAGCAAGTCTCAATGGCCTGGACCAGTTGTCAGGGGCCAGCAGGGGTACTGGTGACCCAACTCCGTCCTGCTGCTGGGCGCAGCATAGCTGGGGCCGAGCATCTGGCCTATTCAGCCACCGGACTCCAACTGAGCTCTGAGCACTTATACCCCTGGTACCACCTTCCCGCTTCCTGTGGGTGGGGCTGGGTGAGGTTGCATCTGCCCACCAAGGTGTCTTAGAGGGCCCTTCCTCTTCCGGGTCAGAGGGAGGCCATTTTGCTGTCCTAGATGCCGTACCCATCTTTCAAGATTAAGACAAAAAAGATCTTAAGGTGTTACCTTAGCTCCTGGGATCCCAGAAGACATTGAGGGGAGGGAGTCGCAGCCATGATGGTGAAGCTTGCTCCTTCCCCTTGTTGTAGTCAGTCATTGTTGCATTAGTAGTCCATTCATATCTCTCCGTTCATATTTTCATTCTAAAGTCTCTCTCATTCTTAAAGATCTCATAAAGGAGTAATGAGTAGATTAGCTTATCCCCTCATTATTTTGTACACCAATTTTGGTTCAATGATTTCTGGTATCAATCTTCTCTTGTTTGCTGGACCTAGTCTTAATACAACCCTGGAGTTAAATTGGTAGGCCTTTTTGTTTAGACTCATTCAGTCTCCCTTTTGCACCTTTTCCCATCAACACTGATATTGCTATTTTCTGACGCGTTATGAACTCACTCACTTTTTACAATTTTACTACAGGTCAGACCCCCCCCTTGTCCGGCATCCTCAGAACCTGAGTCATTCCAAACAATGGAGTTTGCCGGGCAAGGGGAGGTCAAGGCTCCCTACCTGGCTTAAGGCTCTGCTGCCAGATGGGGCTGCGCTCCCTGCTGCTGCCTCCAGCACTCCACTTGGCACTCCAGATAGGGGCTGTCCCCACTGCCTCCAGTCCTGCTGGGGCTGTGCTCCACATCCACGGTGCAAGTCCAGGCTGCGTGCCTAGCTGACTCCAGCCCTAGCAGGGACTGCGCTCCTACACCGCGCCAGCCCCAACTGAGACGATGCTTCCCACTGTGCCAGCACCTGCTAGCCCTGGCCAGGGATCTTCTCTGCTGCACTGGCCTCACTGGGGCTGGGCTCGGCTGCTTCTGAACCTTGCCAGCCGAGACACTCTGGTCCAACAATATTTGTTATCCTGCTGGATGTTGCCAGACCAGAGAGTCCTGGATTTTTGAGGTTCAACCTGTATTAGGGTACTTTCATAGTTATTACAACAAGCCTTACATCCTTTTTCTGTCCATTTAAAATAGACATTTGAAACCATTAGAACAATTTTGGGTTCATAATTTCCTGGACTTTACTTTTATCAAAATACAAAGTTGTTATTATGCAAATACCTATTTTACCGGCACTGTTAGTCTCCTTAACCTTCCAAATTACTTTAGTAATGCAGCAAATCAGTATTTGAGACTGTGGCAGTGAAATAGATGACTGCTTTTGAAGGAAATAGTGTCACAAGTATTGGCCTGGCACATGCTGAACAAATCAAGCAAGAATAAATGCTCTCATTTTATGTTGTTTTCACCCAACTCCATAAAAATAGAGGCAAAAATCCAAATTTTACCTTTAGAAGCACATATATGGCTCTCCTGTAAGCCAGTGAGAGCTGCATATGCATCTCCTGTATGTGCAAATACATACACAATATTGCGTGTACAAAAATTTCCTTCTGGCTTGAGTTCTAATTTAGCACAATAGGATATCCATCTATTATATGTACAAAATGCTGGGGACTAAATTAGCTATTACCACTCAAGATCTTTGAGTCATTGTGTATAGTCCTCTGAAAACATCCACTCAAAGTGCAACAGCAGTCAAAAAAGCAAATAGAATGTTAGCAATAATTTTAAAAGGGATAGAGAATAAAACAGAGAATATGTATAGCCTCTATATAAATCCATGGTATGCCCACATCTTGAATACTGGGTGCAGATGTGGTCACCTGATCTCAAAAAAGATACCTTGGCATTGTAAAAAGTTCAGATAAGGGCAACAAAAATGAGTGGGGGTTTGGAATGGCTCCCATATAACAAGAGATTAAAAAGACTAGGACTTTTCAGCTTAGGTAAGAAGAGACTAAGGGGGAGGAGGAAATATGATAGAGGTCTATAAAATCATGGCTGGTGTGGAGAAAGTGAATAAGGAAAAGTTATTTACTTGTTCCCATAGCACAAGAACTAGGGGTCACTAAATAAAATTAATAGGTAGCAGGTTTAAAACAAATAAAAGGAAGTGCAGGTTTTACCTCCCTAAGCCAGGACTCTCTGGACCACGGATGTTCTTGACCACAGAGCCTAGAAATGGGGAGGTCTGGTGGAGAGCAGGAGTGTGGTAGGCGGAGCTGTGGCTCAGCTGGGAATCCTGTATCCGGGGGGAGCAGATGGCGCTGCATGAGTTCTGACCCCCTGGCCTGGGAGCTCCAGCCGACACATGGCCAGGGAGCTCTGACCCCATTCTGCTCCAGAGGTTGGAGCTCTGGCTCCAGCCCCAGCTGTGGAGCTCTGGCTGCAGACACAGGTGACTGCAGAGCTCCCTAGCTGCCACTGGGGCTGGAGCTCCCTGGCCACTCGGGCCAGAATGGGACCAGAGCTCTGCAGCCCCAGAGGAAGCCATGGAACTCTAGCCCCCACTGCAGAGCTCCAGTCCCAGCTACGGAGCTAGGCAGTTGCAGAGCTCCAGCCCCAGCAGCAGCTGGGGACTCTGGCCGTGGCGCTCTGGCCTAGCAGCCACTGAACTGGCAGTAGCAGGGCTGGGGTGGAGCCCTAGCCCTGGGGGCAGCAGGGCAGCATGGGCCATTAGGGAAGGGATCTCCTCTGGTCCAGCAAATCCCCTTATTTGGGACCAGTCAATGCTTATTAGCCAGGATGGTAGGAATGGTGTCCCTAGCCTCTGTTTGTCAGAGGCTGGGAATGGGGCACAGGGAAAGGATCACTTGATGTTTACCTGTTCTGCTCATTCCCTCTGGGGTACCTGGCATTGGCCCTTGTTGAAGGACAGGATACTGGGTTAGATGGACCTGTGGTCTGACCCAGTAGACCATTCTTATGTTATCTATAACAATAGCTCTTTCTCTATAAAGAAAACTTAGTTACACTTCAAGTAAACAGGAAGTTTCTATATCTTCTTGGTCTTTTTTTACTCTGGAAAAATTATTTATTCTTTAATTAATTAGAGATCATATCAAGTTAAAGCATTTTTGAAGCATTCTGCTAAATTTAGATTATTTAAGAGATGCCTGAACATCCAGGGCCATTTCTACTAAGTAAAACTTTGCTACGTGAGAAAGTTGCTGACATTAAATTTGTTGCCTGAAATATTAGGTCTTTGGCTTAGATAGGAATAAAACATTGTTGCCGGCAAGAGTGAGTCTCAGGTCCGACACTGGGTTCTCAAAGTACAAAAAAAGCTACACTCTTGCCGGCAACAAACATATAAGAAAGTGTATTCTAGGTTTTTGGTACTTCGGTACTGGCTCTGTCATCTATTAGTTTGAGCAGGCTCAGAAAACCTTAAATACGTTATTAATAGAGTGTGACTTTAGATAAGCCACTTATCCTCCAGTGCTCCTGTGGCTTCACCTATAGAATATCGATAATGAGCCAGATTATCTCCTAAATAAAATTTTCTTTCATTGTGTACTAGGAATGGGGATTGGAGGGGTATGTTATGGAGAACAAGCATACACGTATCCCTTCCCCCCCATAGGGCATAGGTGCTGCCGTACGGTATGGCTTGAAAAGGTTTCCATTATATGCAGGGTTTACAGTTTGGTTCAATGACTCTCAGCACCCCCACTATAAAAATTATTCTAGCGCCCCTGCAATAGGGTTGGTCCATGAAATTGCTAGTCTCCTGAGATCTGTTAGAGACCATGGTCATCACTGCCAAGGCCTTATGCTGTTTCTTGGCCCACTTCCAGCCCCAACGTAAAGCTCAAAATCTTTAAGATTAGACAGTCTATATAGTTTTAAAGTTCTTAATGGTTATCAGTACAGCCGGTCCCCGAGTTATGAACGGTTGATTTACGACCGTTCACACTTACGACCAAACCTCCCATTAAGCAGTCGTAAAGGTGGTCCCCGAGTTACGAACGCGACCCACACTTACGAACAACGCGGTCGCATGTAAATCAGTGGGGTCCGACTTATGAACACTTTGAGTTTCGGCCAAGTGTTTGGTCCATAACTCATTCGTAACTCGGGGACTGGCTGTATGGGACTGAGTATAAATTTGCTGCGTCAAGTAGTTGAAATGAGGTTTTCTTAAAATTATAAAGGGCTTTTAGAAGAAACCTGATTTGCCATTTTTAATACGGCATTTGTTTGCTTCAACTTGTACCTTTATATTTTGTAATGCTGTATTTTTTAAATATGTCCTAATCCCTAATTTGAGGCTAAATCTGTGGCCATTACTTTTGGGAAAAAAACTGAATAAAGCCCCTAAAGTTCAACTGAACACTGAAAGAATATCTTGAAAATAGTTCTGGGAGTTTAGAAAGGCCCTGTGAATTTGACACTGTGAAAGCTGTTAGGCCTTAAAATTAACATTCTGGACATTATCTCACTTAGCTCAAATTTTATTTCAAGGTTTCTAATCCTCCATCATTTCTGCACTTTTTTTTTCCTGCTTAAGTTTAATTTGAGAAAACAATCTGATAAAATTTCATGACCTGTTTCTGCTGCCATTATTCACACTGAGCAATAAGTTTTCTTTGCTAATAGTTCTGTTCATTTCAGTGGGACTTCTTACGGAATATGTTACTATTCATTGTGAGTAAAAATAGTAGAATCTATCCCTATATTATATTATGTATTACATGATGAAAGAAACATCAAGAACCACATTTTTAAAAAGTTGTATGCAATTACTCTTTTTGTTTGGACAACTATAATTTTTCCTCGTGAACAATTGCCAACCCCTATGTCAATCCAGTGCTAGAAAATATAGGTAGTACCTTTGTAGGTAGTCAGTTGTATTTTTATTGTGAGGAAAGCAAGGATTATTTGGCACATCTTTTGCACGTGTAATTTAGAGGTCTAGTTTTGAAAACTTACTTTAAGTGTTCTGAATTATATTCTTCAGACCAAAATAGTTGCGTAGACAAACAATATTGTCAGTTCATTTTAGCACCTAAAAAAGCTGATCAGAAAAAATTTAGCAGTGTCTAATCTTATTAATCCAAAGTTAAATATGTTATTTAACAAAGCTAAACAATGATAAGATGTATTGTAAACATATATGGTGTCTATTGATAGTATAATTGCAATTTAAGCAACTACATGCGGTTTTTGGCAACTTGTCACTACTAATTTTGATAACGTACAATTTACTTTGGCCCAGTCCTGTTTCCCTTTAGCCGAGGTGAATAGTGCCTGACTCTGTTGTTAGTCCCAGTTCATTGTCTCTACTTGCGGAGTAAGCTGCTATTGGGCATAGGCTGTGCACAGGCTTTACATTGGGCTAGATTGTGCATCTACAATACTCACTTTGTAAGGGATAGCATGTAAATAAATGCCGTACTCCAGGAACAACACAGGAAGGAAATCATGCCTTGGAGGCTCCAAAAAGTAGTAGATTACTACATCCTGATCAAAATGTAAGACTGTGGCGACACCCCTTTTCTGACTCTATACTGGGGCGGAAACATCAACTATGCAATCAATATGTGCTTGCGTCTAAATGCCCAGAGTAAATGTCTGAAGAGGCTGCTCAGGCTTGTTTGGGTGCTTATGGAAAACAAGGAGTGTTCCCTATGTTCTAGGATACCTGCACCATGTTCTGCCTAATAAAGATTAAATATGTGGTCATTTCCTTGATGGAGTCTGTGAAGGGACTTGAGGGGTTTCCCATGGCTAAAGTGGAAGGAAATGAAGATGAGTTTGATAGCAAGATTTGGATTAATGCCAGATTAGTGTCACTGAAATATTATGTATTGCAATAAACTAGTTGCTAATAAACTCTGGCTAATGATTTAAATTTGTTTTTATACAGCTTTTCAGTTGCACTTTTCTGTTACTTGTATTTGCAATCACTGTGTCAAATTTCTGAAGGACAGGTTTGTTTCTTTGTTTGTTTAACGTCCAGATCAAAGGGCAGGCACATGTTTCTCCAGCTTGGTAAATGGTCGCTGTGCACAAGAACTTCCGAATAGGTTTACCAAAATGCAGTGCTGTTGTGAATCAGGTCGATGCTGGGCCATTGGATCTGTTCCTGAGATGTGTCCTGTGAGAGGCTCTGGTGAGTGGTTTTTGCTGCCCATTCCAATATGACACAAGTTGTTGCAAACATTTTAAACCACTTTAAAATCAAGCCTAAAAAATGTTAGGAGTTACATTATTATTCATTCTTCTTTTTTCAGTATGGATATTTCCATATGTGAACTATTTTTTTTCTGGACCATTATTATTTAGGACCAGTTTTTGTAACTTTCTTTTGTTGACACTGAACTGTTTCTCGGTTCTTGATAACTGAGGAAGATTTTGTGGTTGACCTAAAAAAGAAAATGAGTGTAAGGATCCATTCATTACATTGTAAAGAAGCAGCTACTCTCTTTTTCTGTAGTTTTTCATTTTTCTTTGAAATGGCAATGTAGATGACATAAGTATGTCACTTAAACTTTCAGCCTGGCACTTATATAACAACTTTCCACATTGGTGGCATATATGAATTTTTGTTTTACTTACCCTAAAAGATCTGCAAGACAGGGGTTAACATACTTTTCTATCCGTTTATTGCCAAATGCTCCACCAAATGGCTAGGAGTAAATTTTAACATGTAACATATTCTTTAAATAATACCATTTATGAATCTGAAAGCCTCATAAACTTAGGTGTAGAAGAGAGAAGACAGTAAGTTCCAAAATAAGGAGTTGTTACTTCATTTTTTTGGTGTGATATGGAGTTTTATATTTCAGCATCATCTTTACACACTGAATGAGGCTAACTTATTTTATTGTGTGCGTGTGTGTTCTTTTTGTAGATGAATACCGCAGACTTTGCATAGATGGAGTTCCTGCAGGAGGAGGTTCCAGACCTGGTGGAACAGGGGGGAATGGATTCCTTCCTGGAGGAAATGGGAATAGTTATGGCCCAGGAACTGGATTTATTCCCATTCCAGGTGGCAATGGCTTCTCCCCTGGTGTAGGAGGAGGTGGTGTTGGGACTGGTGGCCAGAGTCCCACTGGAAATGGTGCAATCATTACTGGGCTGAGTATGTTTCCTTTTTTTAAAAAAAAAAAAAAGTTTTCCTCTGATTTTGATGAATGAGTTCATAATTTTATTGCTTCTTGCTTGTGTCTCTTAGGCTCTATTCTGAAAATGAGACAATCTCTCTGAATACACATACTTAATTGAATATAAGACATTTTGCATTCTTTTCATGACAGTGAATTTTCTAGAGACTTTGTCTCTTTTTCTTTTTTTTTTTCCAGCAGAGATCACAATACAGAAATGTTCAATTTTGCTTTATTTGGGTTACAGAAATTAGCTTTCTTGTTGGTCTTTAATATACTGTAACTGCATCCTATATCTTTCACAGTCCCTCTGTTTACCAGTTGTGTTCACCTTTTACTCAGTGAACTCCTCATTAAGTTGTATGCCTGCAGTAGCTTTAACCTCAAACTTCTGTACGATAGCCATTACTTGTCTACATATTTTGTAAAAAATGTAACTTGAAGTAATACATGTTCTAAATTATAGAGCAATGTGATAAATGTGAATGATAAATACATTTCTGGATTAACTGCATTCTAGCCACTATTACATCTACCTGGGACTTATTCTAACACTCCAGACAGTAGCATCAGGTACCCATCATTTAAAATAAAATAACCTGCCAAAATTATCCCCAAAATTCCACATTCCTGAGTCTGTTTCTCTCCCCCAAATCCCCATTAAAAATGAGGGCACTAGATGGGGAGGCCTTTGACTTACTACAGAGAATTTTTTTGCAGGTTGCAGCCTGCTGGTTCTTGCCCACATGCTCTGGATTTAACTGATAACCGTATCTGAAGTCACAAAGGAGTTTTCCACAAGGTCAGATTGGCTGAGACACTGGAGATTTTTTTACCTTCCTCTGCAGCATGGGGCCCGGGTCACATGTTAAACTAGTTAAATGGTGAATTCTCTGTATCTTGAAGTCTTTAAACTATGATTTGAGGATTCGGTAACTCAATCAAAGATTAGGAGACTACTTCAGGAGAAGGTGATATTCTGTAGCCTGCAATGTGCAGAAGAAGATCAGACTAGATGATCACAGTGGGCCCTTCTGACCTTAAATTCTGTGAGTGTGGCTTGAAACAGTTTTTTTATAAAAATAGAACCTTTATATTTTTCACTGTCATAAGATTTATAATATTGGAACCTTGCAGGGGTAGAAGAGAGAATTTCATTCAATCAGAAAGTGGAGATTCCTAGCCTTCGGGTGGGGACCTAAGACTCATTTCTACAGGTTGAGCCTCTCTAGTCCAGCACACTCTGGTCAGGCAACATCCGTGGCCTGGCATGATTTTAGTTAGCTGGATATCCATTTATCATGGGTGTGGACAAATTTCCTATGGTCCCAAAAAATTTGTTTACAATCACCAATCCTGGCTCTCTGTGTTCTGTGCTGTTGTTTAGCTCTAATTTACCCCTAAATGTCTTCTAAGAGCCCAGTGAGCAGTGGAACTGTTGGTAATGCTGCCAGACAATGTTGACCTCACGTAGTTCAACAAAATTTCTGGTTCAGCACTGGTCAGAGAGGTTCAACCTGAAGTTCTTGAGGGGTCTGAGGGGTCAGTTTTTAAAGCCCTTCTCTATATTTTTTTTTCTACATAGAAACCCCATTATGTTATTTTTGGAGGCATTTTACATTTATTAGTTTTAATTTTTCTCTGTTTCTCAGACTTGCAGAATTGGATTCAGGGTGATTAAAGCTTTACAAAGAGAGGGATACTAACAATAATTCAATCTTTTAAAAAGTATCTTAAACATTTCTAATATAGTATTTCTGTAGCATATAGAGTATATACAAAATATATAATGGCATGATATGATATAAAAGCATTCATTCAGGATGACCTGCATATCTCTTTCATTGCCACTTGGGAGGAAAGACGTTATCACAAATACATGATGCTAAAATCTTTATACCTCACTATCACGTGTTGTCTATACATCTAAAATCTGTGTGGTAGTAACATCCATGGTATACACTGTAGATTATTTTATTAAGCAGCTTTGAGTGTCTTATTTGTATACAAACCACTAGTCAATCACAGTTAGTATTACTAGTATTCCCACTGAACTGCCAGTACTTTTGAAATTAATTGGTAAAGGAATTTTTTCCTTTTTTTTCTTCCAAATGTGGAATTGTCCCTTGACTCAAAAAATTATTACTTTGGCCCTAGGCCCAGAATGAGCAAGAATCTAATAAACTAATGCCTTATACAAGTGTTGCAGGATCAGGGATTTAGTACAAAACAGTGCGTGGAGTATTAGGATAAACACACTATAAATAATAGTCATAGTGATGAATTACTGCAGTCCAATCCCACTGATTCCTCTCTCATCAGACATTCAATGTAAACCATTTATCTTAACAAAGGCCATTTGTTTAATTTTTTTCTGATGTTAATTTGTTATTGTGATCTTACAGTTCTATCAGTAGGTCTTGGAAATAGTTTTTTTAAAAACATCAAACAATACCTAACAGTGCTGATTTATTTACAAATCTTAAAAAAATTGTTAAAAATAATTATACAGATTATGTTGTGCCTATTTCATATTCTGGTTCAATTTTCTCATCTTCTGTAATCTGTTTCAGCAATCCTCAATCAGACAATAGATATATGTAAACATCACCCCAATCTCTGTTTAAATGGACGTTGCATACCAACCATTTCCAGTTACCGATGCGAGTGCAATATGGGGTATAAGCAAGATGCAAATGGGGATTGTATAGGTAAGCATGAACGTTTACAGTCCCAATATTTAGTTTTTAAATCCTTCCATTTTCCCTTTTAAATCATTTCTCTATAAATAGGATTGTAATTTTAGTACATTTTATTGTTTCCTCCATAGAATGTTGTTGGTATTGTTGATTCCTGTGAAAAATAGTGTGGGAATCACACTGAGATTCTTTATACTGGAACAATGTATAAGTCTTAAAAGATTAAGCTTTTGAATCAAAATTCTACGTATCTCAGATCTTTTATGGCCTGCAAGTTTGTTTACTATATGTTAGTGTGTGTGTTGGATCATTATACCTCTGAGCCAAATTCTGCTCTCATTTTCTCTGAATTTACAGTGTGATAACTCCATTGTTATTAGCATATATTTATACTGAAGTAACGGAGAGTAGAATGTGGTCCTGTGTGTCTGTTTTACTCACTCTTGAATATGAATGGCAAAAGGGTTTTGTAGAGATCCAAATTCATTAACAGAATTTTATGTACAGACCTGAATACCAAATGCATTTACATTATAAATCAAAATACTTGAAATTACCTGTGAAGAACTGAGTTCAGATTTGTGTGTCTTTACTTCAACTGTTGATCATTTTATGCACTCTTAAAAGGCAGAAAGAATGCATCTTCCCCTCTATTTCACTGCTTTGTGATTACAACAATTCTTGTAAAGAAACACAAAACTTAGGACTTAGTAGTTCTGTTAAGAATTCTATTTTCACGTGTATTGTTTGAAAAAATGTTAAAGTTTTCATCATTATTTCTGTGCCACTATCTAAGACAGAAAACTAGAGACAGCTAACTGTGAAAAGATTCATGTACCATTAGGGGGAGACACTTTAGTTCATAATGGCAACAAATCTTGAAAGATGCTCACATCTTTTCAGTAATTCTTAGAACACAGGATTAGAAAGGGAACATCTTTTCCCTTCAGTCCTGCTCTGAGCATTCAGGATTCCTCTCAACCTATCTGACTTCTGTTTGCTTACTGTTCAAAATTATTTCAATACAGGCTAAAATAATTTATAGGTGGAGTATGTAAAAACACCTTGTGCCTCTGCTCTGGCTGGCTAGGTGGTTTAGAGCATCTTTGCTGGCATAATTATGATTTAAGGGAAAGCGTCTAGGGAAAGGTACAGTGGGAGATGCACAGAGCTTCCTACCTTGCATTTCTGGCTAAGAGAATTGGGAGAGTTCATTCTGCTGCTAAACTTTCCTGCCACAGGCACCATCAGGCTGATGTAAAAGTATGGAGTGGAAGTTCTAATATAAGTCTGCATAGTCGGGCTTTGGATGTCAG
Organism: Rafetus swinhoei; assembly: GCA_019425775.1. Lineage (NCBI taxonomy): Eukaryota > Metazoa > Chordata > Testudines > Trionychidae > Rafetus > Rafetus swinhoei. The sequence goes on along the minus strand of CM033427.1, from coordinate 80,674,590 downwards.
GAATTGGTCTTTACTAGCTAAAAATAGGGGTATATTTTTCTGTTCACATTGTAGTGGAGATACCTGAAGCTTTCTTATTTAGCACCATATCCTACACCTTTGAAATCAGTAGGAGTTTTAACATTTACTTTAGTGAAAGCATGTTCAGACCCCTACGTAGTAATACTGAAATTTGCTGAGCACATCCTGAAAGCTGCTGTGTGTCCTGAACTCATAGATTAAGGCCAGAAGGAATCACTGTCATCAACTGTTCTTTAACTACCCGTAGTACATAGGCCATTGAATTTCACCAAAAAGTTCCTGCATCAAATCTTTTAACTTCCAAATTTCTATTGGGTGTGATTTGAGGGGGGAAAGCATATACAGGGGAGAATATGGTCTTAAGTTTACATAATTATTTTGGGTATAAGATGTATTTTAATTTTTTTTTGAATAGTTTGCTATTCACTGAAGAAAACAGTTTTATACTGGCAAAAATCTGAAATGACAGTTACTCCAATGCTATGCACTTACATAGCATTAAAAGTCATATGATGACAATATGGGTGTGTCTAGACTACAGGGTTTTGTCGACAAAAGTGGGCTTTTGTTGGCAAAACTATACCTGCGTCTACACTACCACTGCGTTCTGTCGGTGGTGGTAAACCTCATTCTACGAGGAATAATGCCTTTTTTTCGACAGCACTCTGTTGAAAAAAGGCGCTATTGCATGCAAACTGTGCTTTTTCGAAAGAGAGCGTCTAGACTCTCTTTCGTAAAAGCTGCTTGCTTTGTCGACAGTACTGGTTGTAGTCTAGATGCTCTTTTTTGACAGTCAAAAAAGACGCTCTGTCGAAAAAGGCGTGCAGTCTAGACGTACCCTGTGTGTGCAGTTTGTCATATATAGTTAGGTACTCAGGTCTGCGGGGAGGAAGGAGGAAAGTGAGCTGTTGCTCTAGGACCTGGGGATTCAAAAGGGCCTGGGGCTCCTGGCTGTCACCGCTGCCACCACAGTGGCAGCAGCCAAAGCCCCAGGCCCCTTTAATCACTGCTGGAGCCCCATGCAGTGTGCTCTGAGCGGCTTTGAGGGCTGGCTGGTGGAGTGAGGAGTGTGGCAAGCTCCAAGCAGTGCTCAGGGCTGGCTGCTCCAACCCTGTCCCTTCTGCCCAAGGCCCCTCTCTTTCTGGAAGTGCTGAGTTGCCCCCACCACATTGTCCGGGGCCCCGCAATTTTGTTGTCCTCCCCCTTTATGTACTACAGCATGATCTTGATAAAAGCGTCATAGTTTGTGGGGAAAATTACCTGGCATGAAGAAACACAGCAAAATAACAAGAGAAAATATTTTTCACAGAACTTTGTGCAAGCCAAGACTCACTGCAGCATCCAAGCAAAGTTGCACTCATCCTTGAAATTCCTTTCTTGCTGTAATTGTCAACACTTTGTACTGTATAGTAGCATCTAGTGCATTAATGTAAGGGGGTAGTCCCTTGGCGTGGCCTTGGATGTGACCGGGCCAGGCTCCTGGGGTCCCCTCTCTTGGTTTATTCTAGCCCTATTGGTGAGGCACCTCCTGCGTCGGGCAATCAATAGCCCTGTCGGGGTCCCCTTACCAAGTGGGCATTGTGACTACCCTTCGCCTTTGCCCCAGCAGGGCTAACACCCAGGGCCCTCAATCTGGTCCCTCATATGGCTGTACGTCTCACCCTACCTGCGGAGTGCGACTTCCCGTATCCCTGACTCTGTACCGGTTGGTGCGGGGGTAGGGTTTCGCCTGTCGTTCCCCTGCGGGGTAGGAGGACCCGGGCCCACACTCACTCACGGGTCCCAGCCCAGGGCGCTAAGGACAGGGTCAGCGCGGTCCCTGCCTGGCTGGTGGGGGATCCTTCCCGCAAGTCGCCAGCCCACAGGCTTCAGCAAAGCCCTGCCCTGGGCCACTTCCTACCCATCCTGCTACCTCCTTCCGGCCACACTGGGGCTATGGGCAGGTTCTCAGTGCTCCCCGAGGCTGCCTCGGTCACCTGTTCGCTCCCCGCTTTCCTGTGTTCCAGGATGGCTTTTCATCCTCCCGCCATCTCCGGCCCCACTGCTTACGTAGTGCAGGGTGCCATCGGTGTGGGCGGCCCCTCCTTCTCCGTCGGGTGGGACACCGCGCCCTTGCTTAGCCCCGCCTCCTCCCAGCTGCGCCGCTACCACTGAGCAGGCGGCGCAATGGGTCGGGCCCGCCTCCCCCAGCCGTACCAGGTCGCAGAGGGTTCCGAGGCCCCCCAGAACACTGGCGCCCCGTCACAATTAAGAATAAATTATGATGATAGTCAGCAATAAGAAAAGGCCTTGTCTAAGAAAGCCTGCATAGAGACAAGGAGAGACCTTCTTATCTACAGCATACATCTCTCCAGCATAGCTTAGATATGTTGGAATTGTTTTTCAAATGTGCTGCGATTTTACTTTGGCATAGAAGGTCTTGTCTATGCTATGTGATGAATCAGCACTGCAGTGATCGATCCACCGGCCATCGGTTTATGTCTGCTTAGACACAATAAATCAATTTCCAAGCACAATCCCATTGGTGCTGCTACTCCACCAAGACGAGAAGAGTAGCTGGCGTCGATGGGAGAGCAACCCCCACCGACCTTATTGTATGCAAGATGCCGTGGTATGTTGACTTCTGGTTCACTGTTTGCATAATTGAAGAAGATCGATGGCACCGGTAACTGTAGACAAGATCTGAGTTATGAATAATGGAAAAGTCACAACAAGGTCCTTTTTTTAAATTTGGGCTTTGAAGGGTATGGAGTAATTGTGGTATATGTTGATATAAAGGGGTGTTAGCATTCGATTATGAACTGCTGTTTGGTACATCCATGAATGGATGTTTAGAGTGGTAAACTCTAATTGAGCTGTTAAGACCAGATTGAGGCACACATTGGGTTTTGTATAATGATCAGTAGAGTACTAAGAGCCAGTGGATGGACATTTTTGTTGTTGAGTCAAAAGAAAGTAAACTAATAAAATAAGAAAACTAAAACAGAGCTACTTTTGAGATAGGTGGTGGAGTTACTATTATCAGGCCTGCAGTTCTCACCACAATAAAGTTATGGTGAGTAGTGTTTGATATGTTGATAAAAGGAAATCCATTCTGTACAGTTTTCTTGCTTTATTTAAACTTTTCCTCATCTCTTATCTGAAGAAATTGTCCCTGAAAAAAGTGGAGGTGGCATGGCCATCTGTGGTCTGGGATGCCCAGGTGGATCTGAATTCATTCCTTGACCAACTGTGTGGTGTGTTTTTTCATAGACAGCTGGAAGTCTATCCATTTCTGTGGCATAGCATCACCACACATGCATGTTCAGAGTGGAAAACTCTACTTGAGCTGTTAAGACCAGATTCTCCTTTCAAACCAAGTTTAGGCTGATGTAATTGCACTGACTTCAGTGAATTACCATCGACTGTCACCACTGTAAGAGAAAACTCAGGCCGTTTAATTAAACCACTCATACATAGCAGTGTATTCACTAGTGGTCAGTCCTAGGAACAATCCTATTCAACTTATTCATAAATGATCTGGAGAAAGGAGTAAATAGTGAGGTGGCAAAGTTTGCAGCGGCAGTCAAAAAAGCAAACAGGATGTTAGGAATCATTAAAAAAGGGATAGAGAATAAGATAGAGAATATCTTATTGCTCTTATATAAATCGATGGTACGTCCACATCTTGAATACCGTGTACAGATGTGGTCTCCTCATCTCAAAAAAGATATACTAGCATTAGAAAAGGTTCAGAGAAGGGCAACTAAAACGATTAGGGGCTTGGAACGGGTCCCATATGAGGAGAGATTAAAGAGACTAGGACTTTTCAGCTTGGAAAAGAGGAGACTAGGCGAATATGATAGAGGTATATAAAATCATGAGTGGTATGGAGAAAGTGAATAAGGAAAAGTTTTGTTCCCATAATATAAGAACTAGGGGCCACAAAATGAAATTAATGGGCAGCAGGTTTAAAACAAATAAAAGGAAGTTCTTCTTCACACAGCGCACAGTCAAACTGTGGAACTCCTTGCCTGAGGAAGTTGTGAAGGGTAGGACTATAACAGAGTTTAAAAGAGAACTAGATACATTCATGGAGGTTAAGTCCATTAATGGCTATTAGCCAGGATGGGTAAGGAATGGTGTCCCTAGCCTCTGTTTGTCAGAGAGTGGAGATGGATGGCAGGAGAGAGATCTCTTGATCATTACCTGTTCAGTTCACTCCCTCTGGGGCACCTGGCATTGGCAGCTGTCGGCAGACAGGATACTGGGCTGGATGGACCTTTGGTCTGACTCAGTATGGCCGTTCTTATGTTCATATTACTAGTAAATATTGAAGTAAAATGATTTGGGTAATACCACAGATTGATCAATGTTCAGCAATGGTCTGAAAACTGAATCAGTTTTGGGTTCCATTAAGATGCAAATAGAGTCAGATGATGATTTAACAAAAACGGAAGGTGCTATATCCTCAGCAGGAGAATCTGACATTAAATCAGAAAATGAGGAAAGACTAGGTGTGTATAAGAAGGTTTTCAGTAGGGTGAAGTCCATCTTTTCAGGTGTTACAAATCTCATAATACTAGTTTTAGGCTTTATTCTGCACTCATCTACATTTTGAGTAACCCTCTGGATTCCAGAGTCATTGTATAGGTTGTATAGCAGTTGGCATTAAAAAGTCAATAATTAGCAGCCTGTTACCGAGAGAGTTATTCGAGATCTCCAGTATTTCCTACCTGAAGTAAAGCAAAACAATAACTGTGTCCCAAATGTTGACTGGTAAATGGCAATTGCTATATGTCAGCACAGAGTTTGATCCTGGGAACTTAAGTGGTAACTTAACAGCATAAAATACCTGTACAAAATGATATATATGAAATTAAATTATACTAAAGGACTTGTTCAAATGCAATTTGGATTCTGTTCTGATTACTGAAAGAATAGATCTGGGGCATTGGGAACAGATACATTTCACTGTGTGGGGAAAGGTTAATAATATAAAAATGAACACTCTTTCTAGGCTATTATAATCTGTTTGGCTCCTTACCCAGGGAAAACCCCAAAGGATATTTTAAGGTAAAAAATTATTAAAGAATTTTTATGTGGTAAGGCAGAAAAAGTATGATATTTTCCAAAATGGTCCTACCAGTACTAAAGGGTAGGTTTCTACACTACTTCCAGTTGTCCAATCATACTGTACATCTTGCACCATGAATCATTTTCTACTGATAAAGAGATAAGATTCACAAACAGTCCTTAGTGGAAGGATACTGAAAAGTCTTGTAGACCATCCGTTCCTCTTCCTGAATTGATATAAGTTTGTGGTGTAGTGAGCCTATCACTGTATTTGCAAAAAACATTTTGAATAAAATTGTTAAATATTGTAGAAACACCTGTAGCAATGATATCATTACAACAGTGTTGAGTTTTGTACTTACAGCTTGATTAAATATTTGATTGTTTTTGTTCTCAGATTTGGAACAATAAATCTTTAGTGAACAATCAAACTTTCCATAGACTTTTAGTGAATTTTTTTATTACTATTTCAGATTAAATACTTAATGGAGATAGGTGGGCAACAGAAGGGAGTTAGTAGAAGGAGAAATGGGAAAATGATGAGAAGCGTAAACTTGTTGGGGGACTTTATAGTCTGAATGGTTATTTCCTTGCTTTTGATAGATTACTTTGGTAGGAATATCCATTCTAGTATCTTGAACTCAAAGTTAACAGCTTTTTTGTATTAGGATATATTTAGCTTGAGTCCCTTTTATCAGTAGCACGTGAAAATATAGGAAAAACCCAGATTCACATTTAAATACAAGGAGTCATCTGTCACACGTGGATTGAAGTGTATTTTCTAAGTTTAAATCTGTGTTTTCATAGGAGAGTATTGTTTTCCTTCTCTAGGGTTCATGAATTCATTGATAGAGAGAGTAGTTGGCAATGCATATACATTTCCTTTGACAGTTATACAGCTAACAAATTTGCCTAGAACTTTAGCCTAGAAAAAAAACACCACTTTTTCTATACTAGAAAACTTAACACAGGAGTATAATGTCTCTATTTATAAATTACTCCTGTCCTTCTCTTACTAGGGCAGGATAAACATATAATAGAAGTCATTGGAATTAGGATGTTAGATGAAACATTCATGAGAAACTTCTCCATAGATCTACTGTTGAGGGGCCTTTTTCTGAAGAAATTATGAGCAATCCTTCTGGGGAGGCTGGCTGAGTATTGAGCCAAAATCCGAGGACAGAATGGTGCACTGCACGTGGAATAAAAGATTCTGTATGACCAAGAATTGTACAGTTGCCTGTGGGTGGGAAGCTCATGTAAATGCATAAAACTATATTTGAGGACAACAGATGGCTTGCCCAAACTCATACAAATGTCCACACTAAAAAAGCAGTTACAGACATTGCTTTCTGTATTTTTTTCTAACACTTTGATTTCCCCCCCCCCCCCCCCCTTTCTTCATTTTGCTTCATTCTTTTGGCTTTCTTGCACCAGTACTATCAACTGCACATTCACATGTGAGTGTTTTAAAGAGCTAAATGTTTTTTTGCATGACGAGAATTCCTTTTTCCTTTTATTCTCTTCACTACTTGCCAGAGGGCCCTGATTTCATCCTGCCAAGAATATTGATGTAAATCAGTTGGTAAAAGCACTGTTCTCTGTAATCCAAAATCTGTATGAAATGTATGTATATGCAATTATTTATAACAGTCTGAGCATTCACTATGGCATCCTGTTCAATGTGTATCTTGCTTGTGCCTAAGCTAATAGAAAAGCTCAGCTGCTGTGATTTCCATTTAACTCTAATTTACCCCTCAATGTCTTCTAAAAGTCCTGTAAGCTGTGGAAGTGTTGCTAATGCTGCTAGACAATGTTGACTTCCTGTAATTCAGCAAATTCTCTGGTTCATCACCTGTCAGGTCCAAGAATGCTGGACTAGAGGGGTTTAACCTGTATTTAAAAAAAAAAGTGGTTGTTCAGTTAAACAACTAAATATGAAGCTAAACCAAGGGGTTTTCTCTTTTGTTAGTCTGGAATTTCAAATTCTCACAGCTTTCCTTTACTGTCTTTTAAGACACATTTAAGAGATGTAAATAGTATATATATTCCTTTCCTTTTGGAAATGTGATTGCACAGTTACACTAAGAATAGGTGTGTATGTTTGGGGAAGCAAGAACAACTTCTAACTTTAGTGTTGGACTGTGAATTACCTTATTTCTTCAATCGTAAAATGGTATGCCTGAAAGAAAATTTGCTGTATATGCTATGAATTCTCTAATGGTCTTAATTTCTGTTGCCAACAGATGTTGATGAGTGCACATCAAACCCATGTACTAATGGAGATTGTGTTAATACACCTGGATCCTATTATTGCAAATGCAATGCAGGTTTCCAAAGAACACCTACCAAGCAAGCTTGCATTGGTAAGAAAATGTGTTGACACATCTGGAGTTTATACTAGGTCAGATTCTATTGGTGTTCAGAAAATAATTAGTGTCTTATTTTAGTGAATCATGACAGTGATGCAAGTGCTTTTTTAATTAAAATTCAAATGTTGGCCTACCCTTGAGTTAGTTCTATAAATACAATAGTGATTTAATTTTTGGTGTTAGTCATTCATCTGTTTCTTCTGGTGACCGAGTTCACTTGGCTAGTTAGTTTAAATTGGAGAATCCACAGAAAATTCCAATTATTGAACATCACTACAAACTAGCACTGTTTAATGACCTTATATTAGTATAATAAATATTTCACAGTATAAAGCTAAATATATATTGGGAGTTAGGAAAATGAGGTCTTTCCATGTTCAAAATGTTTCTTTCAAGGTACTATTACTAGGCTCCCTTAAAAAACAATATTTAGTAATGTGTCATTTTAGTTCATTGCTGGAGAATCATCTGATGGAAACCTTGTGAAGAGCTGTCAGAGAAAATGTTTTCTTGCTATTGTTTATTCATTGAAACTCAGAGATTTGTGTAAATTATTTTTTTCTCTCTCCTTTAAGATATTGATGAATGCATACAGAATGGTGTTCTTTGTAAAAATGGCCGATGTGTGAACACTGATGGAAGTTTCCAATGTATATGCAATGCTGGGTTTGAACTGACTACGGATGGAAAGAATTGTGTTGGTATGAAGAGCTAATCTTAATAGAAAGATGAAGCACCAGAAAAAGATAATTCTGGTTTAACATTTCTAGAAGTTACGCTTCACACAGTATTCTTGATCTTCAAAGATGGAATTTTGTGAAATAAGATCTGGTATGAGATGAATTCAGTGTTTCACTGGGGTCAAGTTGACACTGTGTGAGATGCACCATCCTGAAAGAGAATTCAGGAAGGAACTGTCCTTCACGGGGTACAATCTCTCTCCCTGAGTGACCCAGTGTATAAGTGGATGTAGCTGGTACCGAAGGAGAAAGGAATGTCAAAAGCATTATCCTACCTCCTCCATACACCTTCTTGCCCCCTTTAGATTGCTGTTCATCTCTAGAAGAATATCAAGGGAACGGTCTCAGTGTTGTCCTGAGTAAAACTCCTGCAATTGTGATAAGTATTTGTGAGTTGTGCAAAGGGTGATGCTCCTCTGCTGCCCCTTTCTCTCCCCCTCCACCTCCCAAAAACTTGTACCAACGTAAGGCCATGTCACTGTTCGCCCCATAATGGGCCTGTTCATGTTTCTGAACTGTTTCATATTTTTAGATTTGAAACTCTTCGGCTATGGGGGCTGTATCTTGCTATGAGTTTGTACAGCACCTAGCACATTTTGGTCATTGCTGAAATAATAGGAATAGTAATATATTTAATTTGAAGACACTTAGGGTACATCTACACTTGCACCCTCTTTCAAGAGAGGGATGCAAATGTGACATTCGAAATTGTAAATGAAGCCAGGATTTAAATATCCCACACTTCATTTGCAGATTTGCAGACGGGCGCTATTTCAAAATACTTTATTTTGAAATAAAAAACGCTGTTTAGACACGGTTATTTCGAGAGAAAACGCTTCTCTCGAAATAACCAGTAAACCTCATTGGAAGAGGAGTAAGGATTATTTCAAGAGAAGGTTTTCTCTCAAAATAACCACATCGAAACAGCATTTTTTATTTCGAAATAGCGCCCGTCTGCAAATATGCAAATGAAGCGCAGGATATTTAAATCCCGGCTTCATTTACAATTTCGAATGTCTACATTTGCATCCCTCTCTCAAAAGAGGGTGCAAGTGTAGACATACCCTTAGATGCTAAAATATGTTTGTTTTCTTCTTAATGACTAGGAAGAGGGTTATAAGTCTTGCTGGTTCCTTCACATTAGCATAAAATTTTTCTTTCTGTGATGGTTCTTGATAGTCACCACGTTTAGTACAGAGTAGACCATGTATTTCCCTTGACAATGAGGGGGAGACTCTAATATGGGATGCAATCCATAGGTAAAAAATTGTTCCTAGGAAACGGCATGTCTCCCTTTAATCCCATAGCTTGAGTGTTGTATTTCTTTGCCTCATTAAAGAAGATGGGTATTTTAATTTCTGTTACAGAAGTGTGATGAGAAACTTTTAGCTGCAACAAACTTTGAATTCTTTAAGAAAGTTGAGCCTTATTCTTCCATCCCCTAAGAGAAAGGGAGTCACCATTTACTGCACTGCTTTAACTCTGGTGTTTTGCTGCTTCTCCCTGTAGTGTGAAAGCTTTTCAGATGCTACATAAAAATTAGTAGTTACAGTGGCTAACCTTTGGTGAAAAAAAAATCATTCATTCTTCTCTTTCTCTTTCTGTAAAGTGTTAGAATTACGTAGTGGAATACCAAAATATATATATTATTTTCTCAAGGCTAAAGGGGTATATGTAATTCTATGTGCTCTGTTTCTGCAGATCATGATGAGTGCACTACCACCAACATGTGTTTAAATGGGATGTGCATAAATGAGGATGGTAGCTTCAAATGTATATGCAAACCAGGATTTGTCTTGGCTCCAAATGGGCGTTACTGTACTGGTATGTATGATGTTGAAATAACATAGTAGGGCAACCTTGATTGAAAACCATACTTTTCTATCTAGTGACTCATTTAAGAATGCAAATCTTTATCACATGGACCTAATTATTTTTCCAATTTCTTGCTAGTTTGGTACAATAGACATCTAAAGCTGCCAAAATATACTCAATGTAGTTCTAGAAAGAAATTACAGAACCATGGTATAATGGTGTGCTAGATACTGTGATTTGATGGTTAACAAATTGGTGTGTGAAAACGTGTTGGAAACTCTGTAACTGTAATAAATTCTGCAAAATACTGCAAAAATAGTAACCAGCCTTGCAGTCTGAAAAAGCTTAAAAGGTTTTATTCTTTATGAATATTCAAAAGTAAATTCACACTTTAGTTTTGTGTTGCTCTAGAACAGCCGTGGCCAACCCACCCGCTCGTGAGCTGCATGCAGCTCTTACCCACAAAAGTGCGGTTCGCGAAGCCGCTCCTGCGCCCCCACTGACTCCCCCCCGGCCCCTGGCTTCCCTGTGCTTACTGGGTCAGATCTGTGGGGTTTAAAAAATGGCGCCCAAGATGGCAGCCATCTTAAAGGGGCAGCCTCCTTTAAAAAAAAAAAAATTAAAAAAATTTTTTTTTTTTTTTGCTCGACAATTCTGTTCTGGGGGGCTTTTTTTTTTCTTTTTTGCTTGACAATTCTGGTGCGGCTCTTCGCATTTTTTTCCACTGCTATTTTGGCTCTCTTTGTTAAATGGGTTGGCCACCCCTGTTCTAGAATTTCTGCTGTTTATTAAGATACCTTCACATACGGCTAAATACAAGTTTCTTTACGGACAAAAGGAAAGTTTTGAACATTTAAAGAATGAAGCCAAATCTAACTTCATTTGAAGACAACTGTGGAAGTTAGGTTGGGCTATCAATACAATAGTATATCATGGCCAAATTCTGAATATTTGTTCTTTCTCTATTAAAATTGAACTTTTTATGTGAATGTGGCTTCCTTTAAAATAGCTTTTTAGTTCACACTCAAAGGTTATTTTTAAGCTATTGTTTTAGATGAAAATAAGATTTGATCATAAAAATGAATCCACATTTTTTTCCAGTTTCACAAATACATGCGATCTGCAGACAAAAGCAAAAATTACACCCTGTAATTTAAATAGAGTTTTAGAGAAAGGGGGAAGAGAAATCCTGATTTGTTCTTATATTTCTGAGTTGCAAATTACCCATAAACATAAACTTGCTGATTATAAACAGAGAAAAAGAAAGTTAGTTGAGCTCTGCTGCTTGAACTAATAAATGGGATTCATGAGCAGAGGTTAGCTGGCTTTGATTTTACTCAAGTGTGGTATGAGATTGGCATTAAGTTACCACGTGTTAATTCATTAGTGAAGAAGACTTTCTTTCCCCTCTTAAATAACACAGAATAGTCAGGTTTGAGAAACCAATAAAATTACAGTCTTACCAAGTGTTGGATTTTAAACATCAGTTGTTTTTACTAAAAAAATCATCAGGAAACAGCTCCTGCTGTATAAATGTGGCTACAGGACAGTGCTCTATTACTGAACTTTATTACAACCTACTGGGTTTTACAACTACCTCAGTGCTTTATGTTGCAATAACAAGTGTCTTAGGTTTTTCTAAGTGAAATAAATCAATAGTAGAGACACTCTATTCAGAGTTAAATAGAAAATTGAAATTGTTTCAATATACTGCACTGGAAACATTTCAATAGTGGCCAAAGTAAACCTGTCTTTATAGTTTGATCCTGCACATTTGAAGTTAAAAGTTTTTTGTCACTGACTTCACTGGGAACACCATCATGTTCTTTAATAAAGTTATTGAAAGACTGGTTTGGCTAAAAGATGGTTATGTCATAATTATTGAATCATAACTTCAGTTTTAACATACAATATTAATATGTGGTTATTTACTTTATATTACTAAATTTACTATGCAGAAAAAAAGTAAAAATCTGCAAATGGCCAGTTAAATATAGTGCCTCCAATACCTCTAGACTCAACATTTTTTTCTTGAAAATTTGTTTTAAAGTACATGCCTTTTGGCGGAGACTTTGCATATCGAGTTTAACAGGAAAGGCTAACAATCCCTTAGCTACTATCATGCCATGAGGCAATGCTTTAATGACATTTACTCAAAAATGGCAATAAGTGAATGATGTGTCTCTCTGGGCAGATATTGATGAATGCCAGACACCAGGAATTTGCATGAATGGTCATTGCATCAATACTGAAGGTTCCTTTCGGTGTGAATGTCCACCAGGTCTAGCTGTTGGCGTTGATGGCCGTGTTTGTGTAGGTAAGTAAGACTTCCTCAATGAAAAGCAATTAGGACTTACTTTGATTTACCAAAATATCACATATAAAAAAAAATCAAGAAATATTCTTCTAGTTAATGATGACATTTGTTGTTGAATTAAAATAATTATATAGGATTCATGGGATTTTAAATATGTTGTTATCCAGTTTTTAAGTTATTGGCTACTTTGATTTTATTAATTACGCTTGTGCTGCAGCAATGGTTGTATCTGTCATATCAAGAGTTCTAGACACATGTGGTAGCAGAGGTAACTAAACTAATCACTAGTCTTACTCTCAAGTTAATTTACATGTAGAAATGTCATTGGTTATATTGAGACAGCAGAGATTGTGGGTTACTTAACCACTGTTCAGCCATGCACAAATCAGTACAACTCTGCAGTACCACACAGAGATTTGCCTACCTCCCTCGTATCAGCCATAGAATCATCCCATAGGTCATCACTAGTACTTCTTAAAGATATACCATTAATCTTTCAGTTTCAATGGGAAATATTATTAGTATGCCAAGGAAGCATGAGTCAGAATCATGATTCACTTGGGAAATTCAGTTTTGTAAAATGATGATACAATTGTTCCAGACTTAAAGTAGGTTATTTCAAATATTGTGTAACAAATTTTGTTCATACATAATTCTGTGGATTGAATTTCAAGGAACCTGTATGAAGTTTAGAAGTCTACAGTATATGCTGTTAGTTGCAGGAGCTTTCTATCTGACTGTACTACATGATTCATTGAATGATCTGAATAATATTATTCAGACATGGCTCTTAGAATAGTATTTGTAATCTGAAAGTTATCACATTACATAGGACTGATTTTATTTTATTTGGTGATAGTAGTATTCATAGTGACATAGGCAGTTGGCAGGGAAGTGTATCAAAGAACATACAGTCAAAAGACTCCTTTCTGCTACCTTTACACTGAGTACTGTCTTTCTCCATAAGTAGTGCCATTGAGTCTGATGGGACTTTTCATGAAGTAAGATACAGTACTGTACTTTTAAGCATGAGCATGAAAAATCAACCTCCAAGTGACACGTGAGCTTGAAAAGTGTGTATCCCATAGACAGGAACATATACTTGGGAAGGGAACATTCAGATAACTATTTAGAGACAAATTCTGTTCTTGGATGCAGGCGCGTGGCTTTTAATTGAACCATTTTACATACCGGATAGAATGTATCCCCTTTTTCAGAATAAAATTATGGCCTCAGGTTCTTGTTGAAAGAATATTCATGTCCTTCCCAGTCTAAGGAAACATAGTTATTTCTCTGCCTCCTCTCTCTTAGATACTCACATGCGCAGCACATGCTATGGGGGAATAAAAAAAGGAGTGTGTGTACGTCCTTTCCCTGGGGCAGTGACAAAATCTGAATGTTGCTGTGCCAATCCAGACTATGGCTTTGGAGAACCATGTCACCCATGTCCTGCCAAGAACTCAGGTAAAGGTTGCATGATTCTTCTGATATCACAGCTAATAGAGATTAATAAATCTGATTCAAAGAAGATTAATGTAATCTAAATTTGTAGCATTTTAATGTGAACAAATGACAATTTATTTTTCCACATATGGCGCTATCTAGAGTGCAGCAAACTCCAAAACTGTCCAGACTATGTGTAGGCACCAAAATCTAGATGGATGCAGCGGGGTCTCATAGTTGTCTTTAAGTGTAGGGTGAACCAGAAGATGTTATGTTGGGTAGGAGAAAAGATACCTTAGAGGAATTAGACGAGGAGCTGTAGGTAACCAAATCAGTCCAGTGTAAAGTACAGTTGCTGTGAAGTTTGGTAATAGAATTGATGCTCAAAATACTTTGTTTTATATAATTATTTCACTCATCTTTAGAAACAGCAAAATGCAGATAACATGAAAAAACGGTTTATTTGCCACATTGGCCCCTGGAAAGTAGTATTCATTTCACCATGTGTTGGAAAAGAGTCCATGCTGCTTTCTGGGATGACATTGCCCTGTTGTGAAACTATTGATTAGCAACATACATGACAATAGTGTTGTAGGTATTAACTCGAGGAGATGGTGTTTTTGAAAGGAAAATGCCATAGTTTTCCTTTTGGTGTTATGTCGAATTTTTATTCAAGTATGTATTTGGAGGTTTGAACAAGATTGGAGTGCTTGTTGGTGCTGTTGAGTATGTACTAATTTTCTGTATTATGTCACCTTTAATAACAGAGCTGTTCCCACAATACTAAAATGCTGGTTTTCAGCTAATAATGTATCTTTTTTTTTTTTTTTTTCCGTGAAAGCAATAATAACTGCAAGAAATAACACGATGGTAATAACAAAGATACTTGATAACATTGTGTAACTATATGTAGGGACTATTATCCACAAATTATTTTTTTCATTCATGTTATAGATATTTATTTGGTTTAAGATCAAAAATAAGATCACTTACATTTTATACAACTTTTTGTTTCCACCGAGTAGCTGAATTCCATGGCCTATGTAGCAGTGGAATAGGCATTACCGTGGATGGACGAGGTAATTTTGCATTATTTTCTTTTATATGAGAGACTCATGAAAAATAATTAAAGTAAAACATATATTCAAAAGTATGGACTGATCATTTGGATTTTTGATACAAGTGGATAAGGCTTTTTTTCAAGATATGCTATATTTTAATATGATACAGTATTAAAATAAAATAAATCAGAGTCCTGAGAGAGGATGAGAATTGTTCCCAGCCAAGTCATTAGTAAAACTCCTCGTCACTTCAATGAGACCAGGATGAGACCCTGCTGAAGTACTTTCAGCAATTGCATAGCTAGTATTTAAAAATAATACTTAATAAAATGTTATTTCTGTTCAATATTGTAAGCATATGGGCCCAGTTGTATCATTTTACAGACTGATTTTTATTGTCTTGCTGAAGTTGTAAGTAACATGAAGTGCATAAGCAGAGTTTAAGTTCTCTGTTATGAGCACAGTTTACTGACTGTATAAACTTACTTACTGCCCCTTTGTGAAACTCTAAATCTTACAAGAGAAATAACCATGATCCATAATGCGACAATTTCTAACTCTGGGAAATTGTACGAGGTTGTCTGAGGTCATTAGTCTTTGTTTGGTACCTGAAGATTGTAACTCCTCATAAGGAATATAAGGCAAACCGTAGTCTTTGCCGGTGCCTGAACAAAATTATAATCGTTGCTGTGGATTGCATACACGTGAAAACAGGTTGGCGGAGGACTCTGCTGCTGCTTACTCTGAGGAATCTGGGGAAAACTGAATATCCTCAGACTGGAAACTCCTACCCCAACCAAAGCTATGTTATCCTCCTAGTCTCTTCTCTTTTATTTTAGAGCAGGCAGGAGATCCCCCTTACAGACAATTTTTATTCCCAGTCATGTCCATTTGTCTCTCCATCCTAGTTACACTGCCTTTACCTTACTGCAGTTAACAGTCATTTAGCCTTGCTTCCCTCATTCTGCTCAGATCAAGGACCCGCCTGGTTGGTCCATGAAGACATCAGAAAAGTTGGGGCATAGGAGAGTATTGGGCTTTTACCACAAAAAATTCTTAAGGGAAAAGGAGATGGAATGCTTTAGAGTGGTAGGATGAGGCTTGAAATCTAACTGTTCCCTAAGATTGAGTCAAGTTTAGTGAACTTTGGTTAAAGATTCGTGAATGACACCGCAAAGTAGACAAGATTGCACTAATTTACATTTTCTTAAGAAAGCCCTTTGTATATCTTATAATCTTTAATGCAAGGTTAAAAAGTGTATGTTTGAGTGTGAATTTGTGCACTCGTAAATTGGAAGCCAGATCCTGATCTCAGATGCACCATTGTTAATCAGTCCAAGTAAAGTAATCAAAACAAGTAGAGTAGCCCCAATGTAAAAGAGGCTTGTGAGATCACAATCAGGCCCAGAATCCTTGTAGTCCTGAATGACTCTATATAAACCACAGGGCTCAGCATATAGAAAGAGTAATTTTGTTTTGTTAATGTAGAAAAGTCCTGGATCCTATGAGATGAAATGTACAGAGAATGGCTTAGACCCTGAACCCATAGTCATGGCACTTAAAAAATAGATATTTTGAATAAGAGGCATGTGCACCTACTCCAAGATAAGATATTTCATAGCATTTAATGTGTAATATAGCTGCATTAATCTTCTCTATTATATTCATGCAGATATTAATGAGTGTGCATTGGATCCTGATATTTGCTCCAATGGAATTTGTGAAAACTTACGTGGCAGCTATCGTTGTAATTGTAACAGTGGATATGAATCTGATCCCTCTGGAAGGAATTGTGTTGGTAAGTTATTTGAATTGAGTTAATTATTAATGATTAAACTCGCATTGATTTCAGTGGAAGACTTTAGTGAGTGAGAGAAGACTTTTAGCTACAATGAAAAAGCACTAAAGCTCTTAAGTAAATCTACTCCTTTCTGTCTACTCTTTTCTGGAGCAGCCTTTGCCATTTTGCTGGGAAGGTTGGAAAACATTTTCAGTGTATTCTCACATGTAAGAATAAATGCATTCCCACAGTAATTGAACTATATGTAGAAATTAACTAGCTGTAAAAAAATAAAATAAAATAAAATAAAAAAATTGTCAAACTGGGTTATGATATCTGACAACCTCTCAGTGCTTGGACTTTATCCCCCAGGGTCAGGCCCACCCCACAGAAATACATCACCTCTTGCTGTCTATGTGGAATTTGGCTGCTTTTGAAGTAAACCCTGTCTTCTTGAGGGCATAACAACTTCAGTGATATGTTGTGGTCTTCCCAGTTGCAACTATAGATGACTGTCCTCAATATAGGTCACTGCACACTGATGGCAGGGCCTCAGCACCTGGCCCATTAGCCACTGAATGATGTCTGCCACTTGGCAAAGTCATGAATTAGTGTAGTCCAAATGGGGTAGGGAAGGCTACCTTTTCCTGGAAGTCCACTGGCAGGGCAATTGTGAGTCCCCTTTGATCAAGTCCAAAGTGGATATGCATTCAACATTCCCCACTCTTCCCAGCAGCTCATCCACATGGGGCATTGGATGTAATTCTTAATGAATTTTTCTTAAAAGCATGTTTAACATCACTTCTGGTTGCCAAACAGACAAATCCGAAGGTGATAATAATCATGACTGTTCATAAACTGCCAAATATCCCATGTTCTACTGGTGGACATTCTGAGACCATAAAGCTGTGCTTTTCTGAAAAAGATACATATTCACAAAATAGTAGTGAATATTTTAAATGTAATATAGAATTTGGGGTAAAGAGGAATTTGAAAGTTAATTAACCTCTTGAAACAAAATATTAGCATTTCTACTTTGACATTCAGTTTTCTGCATTTGTATTTGAGACACATGACTGCTGCTGAGAGTCCAAAAAGAATACTCAGAAAAAAGGAGGGCACACTTGTTCATTCATGTATTTGCCTGATCTTTTCCAGACATTGATGAATGTTCAGTGAACAGATTGCTGTGTGACAATGGCCTATGTCGAAACACACCTGGAAGCTACAGCTGTACATGTCCAAAGGGTTACGTATTCAGCACTGAAACTGACACATGTGAAGGTAAATATGCTTCATGGGAGCCATCTGGATATTGTTGATCTAGTCAGTGATATTATAGTATTGGAGTTTGAGAGTAAAGGGAAGGAAAGGCCTATATTATGGTATAAATCATAGGATGCATCCTGTCAATGCTCTCCGTGGAATTCTCTTAGAATGATGGGGCATGACCATAGTTCCCACTAAGGTGCGCGCCTGTGCGGCTGTGCACAAACTATCCTCCCTCCCTTCCTCCCTCCCCGGAAAGTCGCACAGCCTTATGTGGCAGGCAGCTGCTCTGGTTGGTGGGGCCAGCTGAGACGGTGTGGTGAAGGAGCCGCTGGGGCGGGGGGCTGGGACCTGTCACGGCTGCGTGGCAGCAGGGGAGGCCTGCTCTGGTAGCTGGGGCTGCCACATGGCAGGGGGTCAGGGCCTGTTCTGGTGGCTGGGGCCAGGAATGGGACCTGCTGCATGGCTGGGAGGGTGGGGGCACGTCTGTTCCAGAAGCTGGGAACGGGACATGCTGCCATGGTGGGAGGTTTCTACTCTGGCGGCTGGGAACGTGTGTGTGTGTGTGTGTGTGTGTGTGTGTATTAATAAATTGGGTGCCATGGTGGCACACATCCAAATCAGCACACCTGACCTCAATATTGGTGCACAAGCCAAAAGTCACTCACTCATGGTTGGAAAATCTTAGAGGGAACACTGGGCATGACTGAACTTTCTCCAGTATAGCCAGTTCATTTTCCACAGGACCGTATGTTTTATTAGAATTCCTTGACAAAAATGTTAAAGAAAATGCTCATTTATCTCTAGAGCATTCTGTGTAGATCTCTTATTAGTGACCTAAATAAATGTGTTTGTTTTGGTCCCAGAAGTCCAGTCTTCCTCATCTGTCCCTGACATTGAACAAGAGCTTTCTGTGGTGTGATGCTATGTTGCAAATGGGCATATCAACTAGGGGTATGTCCTGGTACCATTGATGTCAGTATGTTGGAAATATTGCTTTAAGTGGATCCTGGATCTGCTTTACTGACTTAATATTGTTCTTTTGTTGCTGCAAAACATGTATATTTTTAAAATTGTCATTGCTCTCTGCCCTGAATGGTACAAATATCACATCAATTAAGACTTGGGTCCCTGGACTTCAAATCGTGTTGCAGTTGGTCCATGCCAGCAAGCAATCCCCGCTTAGACTGTTTTCAGTGCTTAAGAGAGACACACATTAGGCATTTGCAAATTGTTTAAGCCTTGCTCTAAAAAGGAGAGGAACATTTATCTCAATGCTCTCTTAATGGAACCAGCCTTAGTTCCAGTGTGTGATCAGTTAGACTCTGCACCAAGCACCAACCCATTGGTTCTCAATCCCCTGTCAGTGGTGCTGGCAACCCAGCACAGTTCTCTGACACCGTGCAAACCTAGGCATGGCAGGGGTAGATTTCTGGGGCCTGAAAGGGTTAAGAGCAAGATACTAGTAACTACTGATTCTTCTGCTGTGGCCCTGCTGATTTCTAAGGCCCCTTTGGAGAAATATTCTTCTTCTCGCTCCCCTGCTCCCTCCCAAAGTGACGAAGAACAGTTCAGGGTGCTCTTGATGCTGGAGGCCTTGCAAGTGGCCCAGGACATCATGTCGATCTCAGTGCCAGCCACACCTGTAATCAGCGGACTGCACCATAAAGGGAAGCCTACTATGGAACTGCCTCATTCTCTCCAGAGACATTGCTCCCTCTCAGGAGGGACATTAAGGCCTCACCTCCATGTGGTTTTCCAGGGACAAGCACCCCCTGGCATGAATGGTATATTCAGGACTAGTACTCACACCAATCTGAATGCATATTTGCATGACAGGTCACTGGTGCTTCTGCACCATTCCCCACATAGATACCACTCCCCAGCAATGGCTTCCCCACAGCATGCCCATGAGGTGTGCAGGGGTCGGCTGTCCGATTCTACATCACAGCACCACTGTATGGTGCTGGAAGATTTTCCTCAGCAATATCTATGGGGGCTCTACCTCTGGTGCCCTCTGGAGTGGCACTCACATGTCATGGTATAAGGGGCACTTCTGGCTCCTCCCACTCTCAGTTCCTTCTTGCCACCAGTGACAGTGCAACAGAACTGTTGTGATTTCAGCCAGTCTTGTTTCTCTGCTCATTCTCTGTGAATACAGTTCTTCTATTGTATGTGGTTTTCTTAAGTTAGTTCCCTTCTCACCTGTCCTCGAAGGATGCTTTCCCACTGGCTGTGATGTCAGGAAGAGGAAACTGCAGTTATCAACCCCCACTCCCTTGGGAACACTTGGCAACCCTTTCCCTTCCCCTGAGCCACAGAGCTGTCTTAAGCAGCAGGCAGACTAGCAGGCCCAGGAGCCTTCTGGAAGATCCAGCTCCTCTCAACTCGAGGCAGGCTAAGGGGGAAGGAGGCACCTGACGATGACAGCAACTGGCAGTGCCAGCTCTGAGAAGCATCAACCTGGCCTGCTGGACAGCCAGGAGTCAGGCATGTGCACCTGAAAATGTGGGAGTATAGTGGCTGGGAGCAATGGCAGTTAACCAAGTTTTCTGGTCTCAGAGGAGTAACCATGTTAGTCAGTAACTTTAAAAACAAAGAGTAGTTCTGTGGCAACTTAGAGACTTAGAAAAGTATAGCTTTCGTGGGCAAAACCCAATTCATCAGATGATGAGCAAGTTTTCCAGTTAGTCAAGTGCCAGATGATAAAGCTTTCACTGTATTTCTGTTTACCTCTTCACTTCAAGAAACTGACTTAGTACCTCACTCCCCAAAATTTTAAGTTTAATTGAAACCTGAAGTTTTGGGAAAGTTTTCCTTCTGAGCATAATTATTTTAATTGACACCCTAAAATATATATATTTTTCTACAGCAGGAGCTGAAGTGTCTTGTCAGTTATTATTAATATGCTTGTGTGCATATTAAATTATAACACAGCATATGAATGATCTGTGGTATCAATCTCAAATCCCATAGTTAGGCTAATGTTTAGATTTAGCTGATCAAGCAAAAACGATCCAGTAATGGTTTGGTATAAAGCTGTCTGTGAAGTAGGACTGTCATTTTATCTGCATTAACATCTGCAATTAATGCAAACCAGGATTAACACGTTAAAAAAATCAGCGTGTTAATTGCAGGCATTCATGCTGCGCTGCCCCTTTGAAGTGCTGCTCCCGCACTTCAAAGGGGCAGCACATTAGGAGCCTGCGATCAGCTGGAGTGCTCAACTGATCCCTGGCTCTGCGTTCCGCTGCCCCTTTGAGGCGCTGGAGTGGCACTTCAGAGGGGCAGCAACACGCAGCCAGGCCACTCCGGCGCTTCAAAGGGGCAGTGGTGTACGGAGCCCGGGGTCAGCTGGGAACTCAGCTGACCCTGGGCTCACATGGTGCTGCCCCTTGGAAACGCCAGGGTGGCCTTTCCAAGGGGCAGCATTGCACGGAGCCTGGGATCAGCTGGGGACTCTAGTTGATCCCAAGCTCCTGCGGTGCTGCCTCTTTGAAACGCCACTGCTGCATTTCAAAGAAGCAGCTGCACTGAGCCTGGGGTCAGCTGAGGACTCCAGCTGATCCCGGGCTTCCTCAGCGCTGCCCCTTTGAAACGCTGCTGCAGCGTTTCAAAGGGGCAGCACATGCAATTAATCGCGCGATTAATTACCATTAATTTTTTTTAATCGCTTGACAGCCCTACTATGGAGCTATGAAATTTGTTACACTTTTTCTAACATTGAGTGGTTTGGTAGTTTTGAGGAATAAATTCATTGCACTCTTTTTGTTTCTTACAAATTCTGTTTCAAAGAAATGATAAGCACTTCAGTTAACCTTACTAGATGTAAAATTTTGCTGTAGTAGTAACTTTTTGTCATGCTCTTACATGCTTTAGGTGCATGCTATTCAACATGCTATAGTTTTAATTAATATGACTTTTGGCAGTAACCATAATGAAACATTACAACCTGTATTGCTTTTATAACAAAGTTGTG
The DNA here is from genome assembly GCA_019425775.1 of Rafetus swinhoei. Lineage (NCBI taxonomy): Eukaryota > Metazoa > Chordata > Testudines > Trionychidae > Rafetus > Rafetus swinhoei. Next base: position 80,652,738 of record CM033427.1, on the reverse strand, counting down.
AACACATTGCAAGTTGTTTGTTGTTTTTGTCTGCTTGAATTCTGTGAAAGTAGGAAATTTTTAGAACAAGCTCTGTAGTTTAAATTGTATTTCTAAAAATGTACACCAGACGTGCTTTGAAGTTTATTTCTAGGACTGTATAGTGGATTGTTTCAATGTTTAGTTTTAGGACATTTATAACCTATATATACACCACACTTAAAGAAAAAAATTGTTTAAAAGTGATAAATATTTTCACATATGTTTGCTTCACATTTTAAAAATTAAAGAAATACTATCAGCTTAAATCACATTTGTCTAAAAATATCTTACTGTTGCTACAATTCACATCTAAGATTATTACAACAAAGAAGGAAAAATATTTTTTGTTTACTTTGTGTGTATGACTCTAATTGGCCTCTGTTCAACAAAGCACTGAAGATAGAATATTTAAGTGCCTTGCTGAATGGGGGCTTTTGTCATTTTTCCCCTTTATGATCAGTTAGGCTATCAGTTTGTTACACAAACAATTGCATATGTGAATACTTTCAAAATGAATGGTCCTGTTGACTTCAGTGGAAGTTAAGCATGTGCTTAAGTGCTTTGCTGAATTAGAGCCAAACAGTGTCAAATGCACAAAGTAAACACACTGCAAAAATAGAGATGGGGTGAAAAGGTTTGTGTTTGGAAAATCAGGGTCTTAGTCACTTTCCTTTTTGTTTGTGTGGGTCTTCACACACACACAAAAAAGAGGGAATATTTTTAATTGAAAATATGGTTGAAAATCATAGAAAGCATCATGGAGATTTAGAGATATGTGTGGCATTTTTACTTCATTTTTAAATGATTACATTGCAAGTTGATGGTATCTGTTTAAAGAAAACATGTTAAACTTTTTATGTTTTTAAAACTAGATATTTTACTTGTGATCGGACTGATGATAATCTATTCGGTTAGCAGAATGCCTCTTTTTTTTTCTAAAATTCATTTTACATTTAAAATGTATTATATAAGGGAGTTGTTTTCAATTGCTTATAATTTTGCCATCCTTCAAAACACATTATATAAGGTTCCTGTGCAATCTTAATTCATCCCAATGTAGTACACATGTTTTATAATACGGCTACATACTACATATATGTTGCACACTTTTTTCCCCTCTTCCCCCAACAAGACCTCTGCCTTTTTCGGTGCACAGTATGGACTTACTCTAGGATGAATCAGGATTGTGTAGAACAGTGGTTCCCAACCACCAGTCTGTGGACCAATGCTGGGCTGCAAACCACTGGCTGCCGGGCCATGGTGGCTGCCACACCTGAAGCCGGCTGTTTGTGGTGGCACTGAAGGCCAGGGCTGGGGAGAAGCATGTGGCTGAGCTGCAAGGCAGATCTGGTTGTAGTTTATATCCCTTCCCTCCCTCCAGCACACCTACAAGGGACTCTGGGTGCTGGGGAGCCCTCACCTGTAATGGCGGGTCGGGGCCCTGCAAGAAGGGGAGTGTTGTTCCAAGCTAGAGCCTCACAGACCCAGGGGGAGTGGTGGTTTCCCCAGCCACCAGGCTGAGCCCTGTGAGCAGAGGGTGAGTCAGTGGGGAGGGGAGGGTAGAGGGGGCAGAAGGTGAGGAGAGAGAAAAAGGCCCAGAGGAGGTGGGAGTCAAGGGGCCCTGCAGCATGGCGGGGTGGGGCTGCAGCCACGGGTCCGGGGAGGGAGGGCTGGGGGGGGGGGAGGGGAGGAAGACAGGGACAATCTGCTAGACAAAGGGAGGCAGAGGCCTGGTGCCAGCCACGCACCAGAGCTCCTGCACATAAAGGGGAGCGGGATAAGGGGTCAAGGACATGTGTAGCTATAGACCAGAGCTTTGCTGTGAAGGGGCGGGGGAGGAGTACCCTTGAGACCAACTCTCCCCTTCTGCAGCAGCAGCATCTGACCCTCCGTTTCTGGATCCCACACACTCCCAGGCCTTCTCACAGCCCTGTGGCTCCCAGCAGCTAGTTGCTCACAGCTCCCATCCAAGACAGCCTCCAGGGAAGTCTCTGCCTTGCATCTGCGTCTGGCCCAGCTAAAGCTTCCGTTCCTGGCCCTGGGGGCACGTCTAGACTACATGGCTCCGTCGACGGAGCCATGTAGATTTGTTTACTCGGCAAAGGAAAATGAAGTGGTGATTTAAATAATCGCCGCTTCATTTAAATTAAAATAGCTGCGCTGTGCGATCAGCTGTTTGGCGGCACAGAGCTGTAGTCCGGACGCTCTGCAGTCGACATCAAAGGCATTTGTCGACCTCCCCAGTAAACCTCATCCCATGAAGCATAATGGGGAGGTCGACAAATGCTTGATGTCGACGCGGGCGTCAGACTACAACTCTGTGCCTAAACAACTGTCGGCAATGTCGCCATTTAATTAAATGAAGCGGCAATTATTTAAATTGCCGCTTCATTTCCCTTTGCCTACAACCCTAATCTACATGGCTCCGTCGATGGAGCCATGTAGTCTAGACATGCCCTGGGATTTCTGCTTCCCATGAACTTACAAACAGGGACACCAGCCCACTCAGCTGGAAGGAAAGAAGGGTACCAGCAACCCCAACTCATCTCTGCCAGGAACTCAGGGGCTTAGATTTTTGCATAGCAATGACTCATCGGGGCGTGTGGGAGGGAAACACATGGTGGGCATCGGCTCTCCTTTCCTCTCTTGCAGCTGCTGCAGGCTGGCCTGGGTTTAAAAGGCTGAAAGTAATCTGCAGCCACCAGGAAGAGAGATGCCTCACACTGTAAAATCATTTTCTCTTCACTTTGCTGCCTCCCTCCTCCATCTGCATGTGCTTCTACTTCTGCAGGGGGCTTGCTGCTGAGCAGAGTGCAGTGGAGCTAGGATACTTTTCCCTGGGTCTCCTCCCATCAGTCTTTCCTACCCCCTGTTCTAAGTGAGACTGCCTGCCAGCTCACTCAAGGGCAGAACGCAGCCATTGAATATTTAATGCAAATAGCATACCCCATGCTGTGTTCATGCTAACACCTATTAGAAGGAGGAGAGAAAGAGACAGAGCCTGCCACTGAAAGGGTAGTGTAGGGATGAGGTGGAGGGAAGGTAGAGGGAAGAAAGGTGTCATCCACACTGTCTGCAACAAGTTGTGAGGGGGGGGCGGGTTTAGAGTCTGCAATGAAGAGACCAGCCCAATGGGTGGTAGTGATCAGAAAGACATCGGGGAAGAGATGCTGCTGGAAGGGACAGGATGAAAGGATGCTGTGGAAGCAAGTAGCAGGAGCAAGCATGCACTAAGACAGACCTGTAACATTCTATTTGCATATTCGTTATTTGCGTAATGAATGTGCAAATAAAATGTTACCAGTCTGCCAAAAGTTTGTGAATGGGTTTACCAGTCCGCGGTATAAAAAAGGTTGGTAACAGCTGGTGTAGAGAATGAGTGTGATGTTAGGCAAGTCACTTTAGCCAAACTTTGTGGATGGTCACTGATTATGTGTTCCTTTTTTGTGGGGAGGGCGAGGTGTCTGACTTCAGATCATGAGTCTGATTTGCAGAAGTTCTGAACACTTGCAGCTGACATCAGTGGGAGATGTGCTTTGAACATAGAGAGGCCTCTAAAAGGCTAAATATTCTGAAAATTCAGTCCATAGAAACCTCTAATTGAGCACCTAATAAATAAAAACTTTTGATTTTGTTTGGGTACATCTAGCTGGTCTTATGGACTTAGCCCATTCCAAGCCCACGCTTGAGCAGCCACACTGCACTGTAAACCTGAGTTAACATTTGCGGGACCCTCGGTCTCACAGTAACATGTCTGTACTACATTACTGCAGACCTTCTGATGTGGGGCTGTGAATTGACCTGTGTGCATGCTACAAAATGACAAGACTCTACATCTGAACTTGTCTACTAGTAGGATGTTAGGGTCCAGGCCCTGAGTACTTGCAGATCTGAAACTGATTTGTGAGTAGATAGAAAAGGGATTTGGGTTCAGCCCTGACTCAGAGCTCAGGTTTAGTGTGCAATGTAGACATGCCCTTTGTGCCTCAATTGTCCAGCTATAAAAGGTAGATAATTATTAGGACTGTCAAGCTATTAAAAAATTTAATTGCGATTAATCACGTGCGCCTCCCCTTTGAAACGCTGCGGCGGCATTTCAACAGGGCAGAGCTGCATGGAGCCCGGGATCAGCTAGAATCCCCAGCTGACCCCGAGTTCCATGCAACGCTGCCCCTTTGAAGCACAGCAGTGGTGCATCAAAGGGGCAGCGCAAGGCTCTTGTGCATTTGAAAGCAGAAGCACCCTAATGGAGCCTGGGATCAGCGGGGGAATCAGAGTCCCCCGCTTGATCACAGGTTCCATGCTGTGCTGCCGCTTTGAAATGCTATGCGGAGCCCGGGGTCAGCTGGGGACTCCCCAGCTGACCCTAGGCTCTGTGCAGCATTTCCCCAGAACCCGGAATCAGCTGGGAAGTCCCCAGCTGACCCTCGGTTCCATGCAAATGCTGCAGCAGCGTTTCAAAGGGGCAGTGCTGCACAGTTGATCCTGGGCTCAGCTGAGAGGCACTGCCCCTTTGAAACGCTGCCTCAGTGTTTCAAAGCAGTGCTGCGTGGAGCTGACCCTGGACTCCATGCGGCGCTGCCCCCTTTGAAACGCCAAGACGATGCTGCTGCTTTGAAGTACCCCCTTTCCTCCCTCCCCCTTTGTTGCCTGTATCTGATAGAGGCAGCAAGGGGGAGGGGGAGAAATTGACTAGTCGACTCGACTATCCAAAAAGCATTTGCTTATCGGATAGTTGACTAGTCCTTAACATCCTTAGTGGAGACCAGCACAGAAAAGACCATGAGGAAATTAATAATTCACTCTTGAGAGCAGGGTTTGGATAGTGTACAGTAAATAAAATGCAGGGCTACACACCTGCGCAAAGATAAAACAAAATATTGCATAGCTGTTCATGACATGGGCCCTATCCGTCCTGCAGCACTGAATGAGGCAGGAGTTCCTGGGGAATAAAATAGTATGTGATCATCTAATTAAATCACAGTGGACCACATGTGCAAGAAGGCCAAATTAACATTGCATAAGGAACCTTGTTTCTAAAATGTCCTAACTTTTGAGAGCTTATATATGCAACCTTAATGTTTTCTATTGTATTTGTGTGTATACGTCCGCATATATATTAATAGTTAATAAAAAGAAGACTGATCTATTTCTTCTGATTAGTCCTATGAAAGGGAGAACCTACATATCCTAACATTGTTCAGATACCCTTATCTCCCTGTTTATTTTCTCAGTTTTAAAGAATGTCTAGTTATTCAAAGCAAGGTGGTAGAAGTACATTACATGTAGGTTCTCCAAAGCCAGTTCTACCTCAAGAATCATTTAGCAGGTGGTAAATATTTAAAACATCTCCAGTATCACTCTGATCTTCCTCCACCAAATGCTTTTTTTCCCCTGCTAGTCATATGGAAATAAGAACTTCGTATTTATTCTCAAAAGCAGCTGCTTTGTATAATAGCATAAAGCACTATAATTATTCAAAAACCATTCATATCAAGGACCAAATCCTGGTCACTTTATTTAGTTAAACAGTCCCATGAAGTAAAGGAAATGGGCTTTGTCCCTAAGTGCAATAATTTTGGGGGGGGGGGAGGGAGATGGATTTGGAAATCAGTTTCCTAAAGATTTCAGATTTTCTTCCTTTTAACATGTGTGATTCTGTGAATAGTTTAAATTCATAGTTCTTATGATCTCAAAAGCCCATAAAGAAATAAATGTGTACCAAATAGAAAATGGAATTTTTAATAGTAATTCTCTTAAAATCAATCATTGATACATGTCCTGTTTCTAATACTTACCTGGATCCTGTATTTAATTTTTAATTAATTTGTGTCAGGCTATTTTAGGTTTATACGCTTGGTATTATTTCTGTGTCAGTATTTGAGAACGTAAGCATGCACCAAAACTCTGTAATTCCTGACCCATGACAGGAACTGTTTGGATTAGGAAGTCTGTTTTGATTTAGGATCCAAACCTAAAACAAAATTGGTGAACTGCAGAAAGAAATAATTGACTACAGTTAGGAAGAATTTGCTGGTGTTGTTTTTTAATTTAAAAAATAATTTCACTTTTTTAAAAAGGCTAATGCTGACAGCTGGAGTCTTATTCTTGCATGTGGATAGGCTTAAAAAAAAAACTCATGTGGATGAAAGTGAGAAGGAAAGTGGCTGGAGTGGAATACTATTTAGAGTATTACAGTTTCAGTCTTATTTCTTGTGCACTTTCCAGAACTATAGAATCTCAGCCAACATTGTAATACGTTAGTTTCTGACAGGGTTTTTAAAAATTCTTCTAAAGCCTTGTGGAGCCATAAATGACAGAAACAATATGACCTTTGTTTGTGCACAGCATGTTGTGGCGGGAATGCATTGCTTTTCATGCAAAAAGGATTTCTCACAGGACAATTATAAGTGATTCTGGAAAAAAAATTTTCTCCAAGTTCTTGGAAGTTTCTGTTCTTGTAAAAAGTGCCCTTTAATTAACACTTACAAAAATATGCAAATACTCCTTCACACACACACATACATGCACACACTGTACCTCATCTAAAAAAAAATAAAGCAAAAGCCAGATTTACCAGACATTCTGGCATATCACGGTTCACCGCTTCATTTATACAGCGTAATATTTTCCAGTAATGCATGACTGTCCTAACGGTACCTTTTCTTTCTGGATTATAGATATAAATGAATGTGAAATCAGCCCATGTGTCAATGGCGCCTGCAGGGAACAATCTCGGTTCTTTCAATTGTGAGTGTTCACCTGGCAGTAAACTGGATTCTACTGGATTGATTTGCATTGGTGAGTCTATAGGTGTGGTGTGTGTTTGGTTTTATTTATTTATTTTTATTGTTATTAACAAGAGGAAATGATTACATTGATTAAAGAAATGGAGAAGTAAACAAAAGTGTCCTGGTAATTTGTACTTGGTAGAGTGTGAACTAGCATATCTTCCTGTGAGACATTTTGGACTTGTTTTCTGAATAACATTGATCAAATCCAGACTAGTTTGCCTGTTTCCATTGGAGCAGTAACAAACACAGAGAATACAAGCATAACAATTTCATTAATATTATTTTATCTTGACAGGTGTAGGCTGCTATGGATCCATGCACTTAGTGACTTGTGAGAACCAATTGGGGAGGTTTTAGGCCCATTATTGATAGAGATTGTTATTGCTTCTCTCCAAGGATGCATCTACACTGCACTGTAACTTGAAATAAGATATGCTATTTGAGCTATGCAAATTGCTTATCTTATTTCAATGCTGTTTCTAAATAGCTTATTTTGTCATGTGGCGCTGCCTAGACAGCACCAAATTTTGAAATAAAGTGCTATTCCTAATCGTCCCTTACTCCTCATAGAATAAGGTTTACAGGGACGTTGGAATAGTGAGTCTGAAATAACTGGCTTGATGTGAAGACGCAGGATAGCTATTTCGGGATATTCCGAAATAGCGTTGCAGGGAAGACATAGCCTAAGAGGGGTAGATGTCAGTTTAACTAAAAGGTGGTTAGCCTATTGCTTAAACAGCCATAATTAAATGTTGCTGGTCTCTCCAATTACTCTACGGCCTCATACCTTCCTTTTCTGGGCAAGGATATTAAGCAAGACATGTCAAGAAAGTTCTGGATTCATCTGGAACATGCTTCTTGACTTTTTGTCTGTTCAGTAACAGGTATTTCTATGGCGTGGGGATAAAATTAAGCATTGTATTAATATCCTTGATTGGAGATCTCCACAAACTGGAAAAATGGTCAAGTGTGATTGATTTTTATTAGATTTAGCAGCAGCCTTTTAAAAAATTGACACGAAGGTGTCATTGGCTTTGGGTACATTCACCAATGGCTTGTTCTTACCTTTCCCAGAAGTTTGAAAGCATGTTTTTCAGACCCTCATCCACCTCAAGTGTCCACAAGGTTTCTATTTTGTCCCTCCTCCCTCACTTATACATGTGTGTTTGAGGACAGTAGGGGATCTTGTGAGAGGAGTTAGGCACTAAGCTGTAAGTCTTCAATTCATCTGATCCTGATATTGCAGTTTCCTGGATGAGAAGGATTTGTCAGACATTCAGTCCAGAAAAGACAGAGATGATCGTGCTTAGGAGGGAGAAGGAATTGGAGAATTGAAAAGCATTTATGATTGTTCAATCTGATGAGTTGGTGTATCCTACTCTTGACAAAAAGGTTTATAGTCGAAGATTATCTTTGGACCCCAGACTTCTTAGATTCCCAGGTAGCAATAGTGTGTGGGTTGTTTTTTTTTAATTTGGCACATCTGTGGTTCGCTAAGAGGTTGTGTCCTTCCCTTTGTGTGAACCTCACTAAACTCATCTGTGCACTTGGATTATTTTTAAGCTTTCTTATCTTTCCAGATGCAAAACTGATATGAAATAATTAAGGGACTTGGAGGCAGAGCAAAATTGACAAATATGGATTTACAAAATTAGGACCTAATCCTATAATTTTTACCCATGCAAAATTCCTATTGGCTTTAGTGGTGTTGCAAGAAAGGCGGTTTGACTGTGATTATTTCTATGTAAGGGCTACAGGAAATAGACCTTTTAATATGTAAAAAACTTGATAAACACTTTTGTCAAATATAGGTAAGCTTGAAAGGTTTAAATTTCGGTCAGTAAATGTCTATAAACATTGATTTCACCATGCACACACAAACCATCAAAAAATTGACAATCATCAGAATTTACAGACATGCAAAATAAGAAAACTGCTGCCAGAGAAATTTAGTTTGATTTTAAGGTTCCTTTGTATATTTTTCTGATGTTGACAATTTGTATAACACTAGCTTTTTGAATCTCAGCATCTGTCTTAAATATTGCCTGATTCCCACACTTGTGAAATCTGCGAATATTAAAATTGAAATGGATAAAAATCAATATTATCTGTTAATATAAAAAAATTGAATTTTGAATTTTGCCAAACCTTAAATATATGCAGTTTTACAAACCAGTAAGCTAATGAAACAACTTTTTCTCCAAGCTCCTGCCTGCAATGAAAGGACTGGGTCCTGACTGTACCAATACCTCCTTGCCCCACTCTTCTTTGGTGTGTGCCCTATCAGCTTTGACACTGTAAAGCTACAAATGGGGAGAGAGGACTACAAGCTGTAAAATATATAGCAAAAGTGCCTCTCTGATATGACAACAGTGTGAAAGTACGTTGATATAGTGAAAAAGGAGCATCTAATGAACTAAGATATATCGACAAATACAGATATATCAGTATGATGCTGGTCTCATACCAGTTTTACTCAGGTTTATGCTGATATCCGAGATCAGAATCAGTCAAATATGACATGAGTGAAGTGAGGGGGTTTTTTTCTTTTTTTTTTCCTTTTCCTTTTCCTAATGATTAAGTAGTGGATTCTGTGACTTTCAGGAAGCTCTGTGATATTTTACACCCAAGGTAACAGGGCTGGAGCTGTCAGCCACCACAGGCAGTGGGGGCACCCAGAATCATCAGCTGTCATGGAAAGTGGGGGTGTGGCTCTGGAAATGTCAATTGCCACAGCAGGAGGTGCTAGACTCTTCTCTTTCCCACAGCAGGGTTTGGGTTTTCATGCCCCCACATAGGGCTCAGGCTTCTGTTGTCATATCATGTCACCTGCTCCTCTCCAATTATTTTTTAGTAAAAGTCAGACAGGTCATAGGCTTCTGTGAATTTTTGTTTATTACCTGCAGTAGGTCCTTATCTTTTGCAAAAAAAATAAGCATAAGAAAATGTTAACCTTACTAATGATGATAGGAATTATTTCAAATGTAATTATAACACACCTTTCATTTAAGTGAAAGCATGCAAGAGTTATGTTGCAATGATGCTAAAAACATAGTACTGAAGTGATGTTGTTCTAGTGCACCAGTCCCTATGCATGCCTGACTGTAAGTAGCACTGTTGCTGAATTTCATTATCACCCTAAAATTAATGGGTTGACTCCAGATCCCATTTAAAGCACAACAGAATGGAGAGTGTGGGGAAGTATGCATGGCTGCTACCTATACTTTATCTCTTTTGTGGAGAGAGGACTTTGGTCTCTAAAGGATGATAGTTTTGCAGCTATCATAAACACTGTGTTTTAAAAAGCTGCTTTTAGCCACTGATTCATGTTACTTTCGCATTAATAGTACTCTTAAATGAATGTCTTCAGGCAGGACATTTCTGTTAATGGAGTTGTGGTCAGTCACCTACTGAGAGAGAAGAGTAGATTTTTTTTTTTTTCAAGATCACATAAATGTTGAATAAATGTTGCATTGCCATTTTCATTAATATACACACAGTAGAGATACCAGCGTTTGTTTTTCTTGAAATAACTTTCTTTATGTTTCTGAGTTATGATTTGTGAAATTCTGACACCATTCAACCATAGTGCAAAAAGTAATAGGCTGCCATCTGCCTGTAGCATGAATATATTTCTATTTCAAATTAGAATCAAAGATATGCAAGTGGCAGAAAAAAGGCTTTGATGCAGAGTAATAAATAACTTTCTCACCAAAGAAAAAGTTACAGCAACTACCCTTTGTAAATTTTGTCTCAGTAAGAGAGATTGTGTAAAATGAAGGGAATTAAATTCACAGGCTGAAATAAGACAAGATTAGCAGATTTTGGCTGGAAAATCCAGGTGCAGCTGGTATGAGGAAAATCACTAGCTGTATAGTTTAAATCATTTGGACTATAGCGGTTTCTTGACTATACTGCCAAAACACCCCTCTCGAGTGTCTAGGCCAGAGCTACTCAACTCGTGGCCCATGGGCTGCATGCGGCCTGCAGCCCATTTGCTTGCGGCCCGCGGTGCAGTTTCGGTTTATGCAGGGCTCAACACGTAGCTTGCGGGTGGGATCCTTTGAACATGGCCTCCACTGGGAACATGCTCCACAACGGTGAGTCAATATAATGGTCTTCTGTTGATATGATTTTAATAGTTAAATTCCTGGACTGTCATTGTCCATTAAAAGTTCTGTCATATGGGTGGAAATCGGGTAAATATTGTATTTTATTAATATCAGCGGAACTGACTTAAATGGGGCCTGCGTGTTGTATAGTCTTGCCTTATTCTTTGTATACATGCCTGTCAGTGTGAAAGAAGCTATTTGTGTGTGTGTGTGTGTGTGTGTGTGTGTATATATATATATATATATATATATGTATATAATATCCTTGAGATACATCAGTGGTATTTTCATCCTCTGAACAGATGATCTAAACTCTCTCACAGATTTCCACCACCACTTCAACATCTACCTGTCCATTGAGTTCTCTCCAGAACACTCCAGAGTAGCACTAACTTCCTGGAAATCAGTCAGCTTCACAATGGAACCCTACAAACAACCATATACACGAAACCCACAGATCACCACACTTAACTTCTCAGACCCAGCTACTACCCTATACTCACCAAGATAACATGACATCTGTTATCTAAAGCCAGGCACTCGGCTATCACAGAATATGTGCTGAGGAAAAATTCAGAGATATAAATCTTTACACATTCCAAACCACCTTCACCAAGAAAACACACATATATATAATTTGCATATATATGCAGCTACACTTAAGTTGCGGCCCTCAGCATGTGCTGAGAGTATCATTGTGACCCCCAGGGCTTCCTGAGTTGAGTAACCCTGGTCTAGGCATTGTTGGCAGCTCCAACAATACTACAAAACTTTGTGTTCTGAGAGCTCAACAACGGATGAAATTCTGACCCTATTGAAATCAGTGGCAAAATCCCCATTAACTTCAGTAGGACCAGAATTTCTTCACTCAAGAGTTTTACTGCCACCTGCACTGGTGTTTGAAGTGGAAGAGGACTCCCATTCCTGTGCACAAATGGCCCTTAGTTTTTATGAGATTTGATAACCACATCTCTCACAAGTGCTAATGATAAGTCAAGCTACATTCTAGTGACTAGATGATCCAAACAAGTACATGTTGTAGCTCATTCCAGGAAGTGTTATGCTGTATTTATAAATTATCAACACAATGTAGTGTCTGCAGTTGGTATTCCTAAGAATTGTTGTGTCTTCTTAACATGATGGGCAAATTCATCTCAAGTGAAACGCCACTGAAAACATTAAACTTAATGCTAACGTGTATTTTTCCTATTGAATGCTGGAAGGAGTTTAACCATGGGATGTTATGATTTACTCCATGACTGTTTTAAATACGATTTTGCTTTGAGGTAAAATTTGGAATTATTAGATAATTCAGTGATGTAGTGTGAAAACATTTTATGTATGTATATATAAGCTATATCTATACATATAATGTATTTATGTATGTGTGTATATATAGAATCATAGAATCATAGAATACTAGGATTGGAAGGGACCTCGATAGGTGTGTGTGTATATAATATGACTGCACACACAGTTATAATTACATACGCTAGATGGGATTAATGTTAATGTCAGTAATACTAGTGCAAATTTTGATCTCTGTAACCCTGGTCCAAATGGAATTGCCTTGATTTTATGCGTGTTTAGGAGAGATCAGAATCTGGTCTATAACACTTGATTTATGCCTGACCTTTTGAATATTTAAATTATATTTGTGCTAAGAAAAATAATCTTATGATATAACTTATGGTGCTATAACCATAGATAGGATAAAGATGTATATTGGCATATAGCATCCACTATATTCAGAAATATGTGAATTTCTGAAGGTGTAGAGCAGGGGTGGGCAATAATTTTTTGCCAGGGGCCACTTTAGAAATTTTTGAAGTGGCCTTGGGCCGCACCAGAAGGAGCAAGGCCAAGATACTTCCTTGCTTCCCCATCCACAGAACATGATTGGTCTGGGGGTTGGGGAGAGTGTAAAGTCTTTGCCCCTTCCTGATTCCCCCTAGGCTCACATGCCCCTGGCGGTGGGAGGAGACTTTGCCCCTCCCGCTCCTGCCCCCGGGCCAATCAGGGCTTAGGGGCAGGGCAGTGCATGAAGTCTCCTTCTGCCTTGCCAGGAGTGCGTGGCATTTCTAAGTGCTGTGTGCTCCTTGCAGGGCAGGGGCAGGGTGGAGGAAACTCACGTTCTCCCCCGGCTCCCAGGCCAATCAGGGCTTGGTGGCGGGGGAGCACGCAAAGACTCCTCCTAACCTGCCAGGAGCGCATGGTGCTTCTAAGCACCGCGCGCTCCTAGCAGGCTGGAGGAAACTTCATGTGCTTCCCCCACCCCTAGGCCCTAATTGGTGGGGGGGGGGGGGCCGGGGGAGCGGCAGGGCCTCTGTGGGCTGGATCAACCTGCTTGGCGGGCTGGATCCAGCTTACGGAGGCCCTTTTGCCCGTAGAACTTAGTTCAGAGAAAACTAGAAGAAATTTAAGAACTCTTCCTTTTTGATGAATGTGCTTTACCTTAAACAGATTTGAAAATAAACTCTCTTTTTTGGTTGACAGCTCCAATTCTTTTCTAATCCACTGCAGATAGTCTGAAAGGAACATGCTGGCTGAATATCCAAGACAGTCGCTGTGAAGTGAACATCAATGGTGCTACACTGAAATCGGAATGTTGCGCTACTTTAGGAGCAGCTTGGGGCAGTCCTTGCGAGCGATGTGAATTAGGTATGGTTCTAGGCTGTAATTTCTTCCAGCTTTCAGAGGAAAGGATAGAAGTATCACTGGATAAAATAGTTATGCCTCAATTGAACCATCTTTCTTATCAGAGTATTTTCAGAAGAATGACAAAATGAGGGCAGTGGTTAGTGTAGCTTTTAAGCCTCACTATGTGAAACCCTTTGTAAAGTATGAAGTCCACTACTAAATTACATTTTTTGATTGATTTAAAAAAGGATGAGTTTTCATTTTTCCGATAGCATATCTGTGTGTGTGGACAAGGCTAGGGGTAGCAAAGAAGAAATATGAAGTGAAAAATCTTCAAGTCTTCTGTTTTCTGAAGGATCTGAACACTCAGATATTTAAAAAACAAGCAGCCTTTGTACTGCCACTGTCGCTGCTTTATGTAAAGTTGTTTTAGCCCTCTTGGTCCCAGTATATTAGAGAGATGAGGGGTGTAAGGAAATATCCATAGTTGGTCCAGTTTCTGTTGGTGAGAGAGAAATGCTTTTGAGCTTCCACAGATCCCTTAAGATCTGGGAAACTAACTCAGAGCTAACATGTATTTCAAGAGACCATTCAGGACGTAGCGGCCTGCTTAACACCCCTCCAGTCATGGGGGAGAAGGAAGTGGGAGGGGAGGCAATTGGAGGGGTTTTTAGTGAGTTACAGATTATTATAATAAGCTGTAAATCAAATGTGTCTATTCAGTCTGTGATTTGACTTTGCGAAATGCTCACCCACCACTGATGATGTGTTTTTTGTCATTTAACATTTTGCTGTGAGAGTTCGTTTGAGAGTGTACTGACTAGTCTTTGCTTTGATTCCCTTCTTTGTGTATCTTGTGAAGCATGCAGGAGATTCTTGGGATGGGTTCTTGGGGGATGAGTTTACAGAATTTCTCCTGGAATTGTTTGGGGAAGGATTTGATCTTACACTTAAATTCCTGGTTCAATTGTGGGATTGTCTCTGAATTCTTTATAGTAGGTGGGGTCAGAGAGCCCTGTTAATGTCCATTAGCCTTGTCAATGCAGTCATTGTGGTAGAGGAACCTGGGAAGAGCCACCATATCTGGCCACAGCCCTCTAACTGAAGGAATATCGGGACTCATAAAAACCGTCCTCAAACCACTCACCACACTTTCAAAAGGCCAGTTTCCTCCAGGACGCAACTGACTTTCTTCACAAACTCTACAACATTAACAACCTCCTTTGCAGAACCCCACCCTTGCCACCATTAATGTTGCTTCCCTCTGTGCACAATGATGGCATCGCTATCTGCCCCACTGTTTACAAAACAATGGACACCCCTCAGATATCCATTGCAAGCATGTTGCCGAACTCCTCTGTTTTATCCTTACCCAGAACAATTTACATTTGACAAAAAAAAATTGGTTGAACCATAGGAACAGCCAAGGGTACTAGGATGGTTCCCCAGTATGGCAAACTGTTTGTGTGCCACCTTGAGGAAGAATTTTTGGACAAATACACCATGAAACCAGTGATATCCTTCATATACATCAGCTGTATTTTCATCCTCTGAACAGATGATCTAAACTCTCACAGATTTCCACCACCACTTCAACATCTACTACCTGTCCATTGAATTCTCTCTGGAACATTCCAGAGTAGCACTAACTTCCTGGAAACCAGTCAGCTTCACAATGGAACCCTACAAACAACCATATACAAGAAACCCACAGATCACCACACTTAACTTCACAGACCCAGTTACCACCCTATACTCACCAAGATAACATGACATCTATCATCTAAAGCCAGGCACTCGGCTATCACAGAATATGCGCTGAGGAAAAAGTCAGAGATATAAACCTTAACACATTCCAAAGAACATTCACTCCCCCAGAGAAGTAGATTGCATCATGGAATATGCCACCCAAATACCCTGAGAGAACTTGCTTCAGTACAGAAATAAAAACACCCCTGACCACTAGCTGTCACTTACTACCCCACACTGGAACTCACATGGAGTAACATCTAACTACTGCAACACCTACTCAGATGGGACCCCTTCCTCAAATAGATCTTTCCTGAACTCCCTCTCTTGGCCTTGAAATAACCCCCCCAACCTCTCCCTCATCATTAGAAGCAGGCTCTCCACAGACCAACTCAATTCAAAGCAACACCAGACCCATGGGGCTTATCTAGACTACACTACAGTGTCGAAAGAGACTATGCTCTTCCTCAAAAAATGAGGTTTACGTGGCTTTTTGACAAGGGGGGGGGGATTTCACTGAAAAAGCCGCATCTAAACTACTTTCACTTTCAAAAGCTCCTCAGGAATTTGCATATCCTCTTTCGACCCTTTAGCGTAGTCTAGATAAGCCCTTACAGAACAACAGATGCAAAACTTATATCTCCACTGTTACACTTACCAACACTTCCCTCAAGACATCTCTCAAGATCAATGGGTACTACACGTGTTCATCACACCGTGCAGTGCACAAAATGCTCCAATAACAACTGTGTGGTGAAATCAGACAACCACTATACTGTGGCATGAAATCAAGCAGCCAAATGATAAAAGACAAAAACATCATAACAGCTATGGGTGCACACTTTTCACAAAGTGATCACAGTATATCTGACCTCTTAGTCCAAAGGAAACGTATCCGGCACTTTCAAAAAATGAGCCTGGAAGCTTCCACTCATATTAGATACTAAAAATTAAGGACTGAATAAAGACACTGGAATGATGGCTTATTACAACAATCTGTATTTTGTTAACATACCTCCCACTAGTTGCATTCCCTGCCCCCAGAACTTCCCTCTTATGACTGGAGCGTGTTCACGACCCACTTCCCCTTGAATGGCCCCTTGAAATATGTGTTTACTACTTATGTGAAACAATCTGTCTCACCTTCTATTTAGCTGAGACACTCTGGATATGTCTATACTGCAAGTAGATATCCTCGGCTGGCTCATATCAGCTGACTCAAGCTCACGGGGCTCAGGATAAGGGAGCTTTTAAATAGGGATGTAAAGTTTTGATTAATTGGCTAATCAAATAGTTGATGCGATTTACATCGACTGTTTGATTAGTTGATAAGGGCGCCTCCATCTTTGAACAGGGCTGTTGCTACACTTCAAAGGCAAAAGTGCTGTGGGGGGCACGGGGCCTCTTTCTGATAGAGGCAGCAAGGTGGAGAGGAAGCGACTGGTCAACTAGGATGTCAACTGGGTGACTAGTCATTCACATACCTACTTTTAAATTGCGGTGTAGATGTTCAAGCTCAGGCTGCTACCCAGGCTCTGGCAACTTTCCACCTCACAGGGTCCTACAGTTCACCCACCTTGTTTCTCTACTATTACTGCTTGCAAGGTAGCATAATTTCTAAATTGCAGAGCTTAATATCCTTTGGAACTGGAAACTGAAAGCAGGAATATCGTCTGAGCTCTCAATGTGTGTGAGAGAGAGGATCACAGCAGTTATTCTAAGGAGCAGGACAAATGGAAAAGAGAAAGCATGACTAGCTCAATGATGCAAGGGCATGCAAATTAATTCTAATTGCTAGTGAGACTAAGGGCATTCCTGCACTTGCTTTTTAAGTGGTCTCCTAGTACTAAGAATATGCCACCATTCCACTTTTTTAGGCCATTAATATAAAGTTGAAGGAGGAAAGTCACAAAATTTTTGATTATGATTATCTATTAAAGTTATATAATTCTGGAAATAATTGTTCAGGTTTTTTTTGTCTTGTTTGTTTTTGTTTTTTTATTTCCAGATGCAGCTTGCCCAAGAGGATTGGCCAGAGTTAAGGGAGTTACTTGTGAAGGTAAAGTTAATTCTTTCTTACTCAGGATTAGCACTTTTTTTTAACTTGAAAAAGGGGGTTCATCACTTTACATCCTTGTTTTTGTAGAAGTTAATTAAATTGACAGTTAGTGGTTGCCATCACAGGCAACAGTGACTGTTGAAAAGTGTTGCCCTACTCTAAGATGTTGGAGGAGCTGAAGGAAATCTCTGTTCTGATGGTACAGAACAAACTGAAACTTCTTGGAGATTCCTTGAGGTCCCCACTAAATAAATGGAATCTCTGCTCTTTTATCTATCCTCACTGTCTCACCTCCAGTGCAGGAAACCTTTCCATAAGCAAGACAACGTAGTTGGATTGTGATTATACCATGTTGGTTCATAGGTGTTGGAACAGCCCCAGATGGCTGTTGGTAGCCAGGGGTAGGAAAGAACAGTCGTCAGGCCCTAATATTGTGTTACTGCAAATATTTTGATTGCCATTATATAACGTTAAATCCTCAATAAGGGTGTAGTTACCTTAATACAGTAAGAATGCACCTTTAAACTTCTTTTTATCCTTCATTTCACCTCAGATGTAAACGAGTGTGATGTTTTCCCTGGTGTTTGTCCCAATGGACGTTGTGTTAACAGCAGAGGATCCTTTCACTGTGAGTGTCCAGAAGGCCTGACATTGGATGGAACAGGTCGAGTGTGTTTAGGTAAGAGCATGTTCACCTCTCACTGTTCCTTAGCTCTGAATGACTTCTCATGTGCTTTGCACAGTCTAAAATAGTTCTGTGGTTTCTAGAATGCATTATTCCTTGAAAAGTACTTTTTTTTTTTTTCAATATGCATAGTTATACCTTAACTTAGGGGTCAGCAACCTAGGGCTCTGAGCCCAATATGGCTCAGTAGTGAGCCAGCTATGCTGCTCAAGCTCAGCCTGCTCCCACAGCATGGAGACTGCACTGGCGCTTCAGCCTCACAGCCCCCTGCCAGATTGGAGTGCCAGCACCATCTTCCTGCTGAGGGGGAAGTAGAAGGGTGGAGAAAGCCCTGAGTAATGCAGTTGAGAAGCAGCAGCTCTGCGCTGCTGAAGTGTTGTTTTGCAGCATGGCCGCTCTCACTTGAACCAGGCTTATCTGAAAGGAGATGGTTTGCCTTCACTATAGTGTTAGATCAAGTGTTTAGATTTCAGCATTTAGTCAGGATACTGATCCTCTAACACACAGAAGAACTGCTGAATCAAAAAATTTAAATCTTTGTGCTTCAAAAAAAAAATTAGCCAGCTGAAATTCTATTCTATTATTCATTTCTTCAGTTAACCCCTGAATTAGTTGCAATGATCAGCAAAACATGTCACACACAGGGCTTGTAGGGACCAAGGGACTCATGCTGAAACAGAGTAGTAATTATAGAAAAAGCAGCACCCGTCTCTCTCTCTCTGTGTGTGTGTGTGTGTGTGTGTGTGTGTGTGTGTGTGTGTGTACACGCGCGCGCACGCGCCCAGTCAATTTTCTCTGGATCAATTTCAGCTATTGCAGACTGTGGACAAGGTGCTTGGAAGAGTGCGACCGACCACGTGTTCACTTGACCCTTGCCCTTCATGGCTTATTAAATCTAGCCGGGAAGGAATAACTGGCTGGGTCCAGGGGATTATTAATGCGTCTTTTAGATCCAGTATGGTTCCTTCCTCCTTGAAAGAGGCAGTGATAAAACCGTTACTTAAGAAGACTTCCCTGGACCCACATGATTTAAATAACTATCGCCCAATTGCTAATATTCCCTTCTTGGGCAAGGTACTCGAGCGGGCAGTGGCTTGCAATTCCAAGCTTTCTTGGAAGAAACAGATTATTTAGATCCATTTCAGTCTGGCTTTAGGCCTGGTTTTGGAACTGAAACCGCCTTGGTCACCCTGGTAAACGACTTATGCCGGGAGATAGACAGGGGGAGTGCATTCCTGTTGATTCTCTTAGACCTCTTAGCAGCTTTTGATACCATCGACCATGGTATCCTTCTGGAACGCATGGCGGAGTTGGGTATTGGAGGCACTATATTGCAGTGGATCCAGTCCTACCTGTCAGGACACTTTCAGAAGGTGGAGCTAGGAGGCTGCTGTTCAACCCCGTGGCGATTGTGCTATGGGGTCCTGCAAGGTTCCGTCTTGTCCCCTATGCTGTTTAATATCTACATGAAGCCACTGGGAGAAGTCATAAGGAGTTCTGGAGGACGGTACCATCAATATGCAGGTGACACCCAACTCTATTTCCCTGTGACATCAGAACCAGGTGCGGTGACTGATCTAAACCAGTGTCTGGAGGCGGTGATGGTTTGGATGAAGGCAAACAAGCTGAAGTTGAATCCAGATATGACTGAAGTCCTGTGGATCAGGAGGCCATCTGTTTGGGAATGTGGCGTGGCACCTGTTCTAGACGGAGTTACTCTCTCCCTGAAAGAACATGTACGCAGCTTGGGAGTTCTCCTGGACCCTTTTTTTAACATTTGAAAACCAGATTTTTTCAGTGGTCAGGGGTGCGTTTGGGCAGCTTCATCTGATCTGCCAGCTGTGACCCTTCCTGAACAAGCATGACTTGGCCACAGTGATCCATGCTCTTGTTACATCTAGACTGGATTACTGTAATGCACTCTATGTGGGGCTGCCTCTAAAGAGCCTTTGGAAACTTCAACTGGTCCAGAAGGTGGCTGCTCGAGCCTTAACTAATACTTGTTATATGGAGCACATTATGCCAGTGCTTCGGCTGCTGCACTGGCTTCCGGTATGTTTCTGGGCACAATTTAAGGTTTTAGTTATGACCTATCAAGCCTTAAATGGGTTGGATCCAGGGTATATGAAGGACCATCTTCTCCCATATGAACCTCCCCGGAGATTGAGGTCAGCTGGGGAGGCTTTGCTTCATGTTCCCCCACTTGTGGAGATAAGATTAACATCTTCGCGGAACAGCGCCTTCTCAGCTTTTGCTCCCAGGCTGTGGAATTCTCTTCCTCGGGATATTCGCATGGCACCAACGTTAGCATTGTTCAGCGTCAGGCTAAAGCCATCCTTTTTACTTGTACTTTTATTAATGTTTGAGTCTATATGTGTATGTTCCTCTTCTCGATATGTTTTTAGCAGGTTTTATGTCTCTTTGGGGTCTCG
The DNA here is from genome assembly GCA_019425775.1 of Rafetus swinhoei. NCBI lineage: Eukaryota > Metazoa > Chordata > Testudines > Trionychidae > Rafetus > Rafetus swinhoei. The sequence continues at coordinate 80,632,246 of CM033427.1, read as the reverse complement.
TATTTTAAATGTTTATATATATTTGTATTGTGTTTAAAAATTTTGTAAGCCACCTCGAATATTTTAAATAGAGAGGCGGGGTTAAAATATTTAAATAAAATAAAATAAAATATATATAAAAATGTTTCCTGTGGGATGACAAAGTGACTTCATCATGTCACAGTGTCCACAGGCTGGGAGGTAGGCATTGGCGGGTAAAGACCGGGCCTTCTGCCCCAGGCCCTGTCCTTGGAGCCAAGCCCCACTCACTGCCAGCGCAGCCCTCTCTAGCAGCCCCGTTCAGAGCTGGCCCAGCCATCCCCAGCTGCCGGGGGCAGAGCCAGGCCTGGCCTGGTAAGCCACGGTCGGCCTTCCACGGCTGCCAGGGACAGAGCCAGGCCTGGCCTGACACACTGTGGCCTGGCCTTTCCTGGCCGCAGAACTGGTCCTGGCGCAGCGTCACCCAAGAGAAAGGGGATTCACATTAGGGTTAGGCTGCAGCTGGTGGGGGCCGAGAGAGAAAGGGCCCCCGCTAGTGTGAGTGGGGGCAAAAAGGGAGGAGAAGGGGCCCAGGCTGGCACAGCCGTGGTAGGGGGGAGGAGAAGGAGCCTGTGCTGGCAGAGGCAGGAGGGTGGGCAGGGAAGGAGAAGGGGCCCGGGCTGGCGTGGCCACCGGCTGGACCTCCCCAGTGTCGGGGGAGAGCTGGGGTTGCCTACCCTTGAGAGCGGGGGGTTGGAGAGTGTAGTGAGCAGGGGGCACAGTCCCCTAGTTGTTCTTTATTGTGACTCAGAAAGAAATACTAAGTTTAATACAGCATGTAGCTATTACACTCGTGGTTTTCCTGACCAATGAGTCAGTGTTAACATTACATTTTATAGTTTTCTAATGGCAAAATCTTGAATTTGATGACAAAGCCTATGGAATAGGACCTTGCACCCTACATTTGCAAAAGTATGCAGCATGTAATTTTTATCTGTAGCCCCTTAGTCTATACTTCTGGGTTAGGAGTAGAGCCATGGATATGATCTGTTCCTGCCTGATATGCAGTTTAATGCACATAGTCACAGTTTTAGGCCATCTGGACCCTCTGGAAGATTATCAGTTTCTATCTGGAAACTCAAGCTAATTTAGAATGCATCATTTTGTGTGTGGCAGAATCAGTGCTCTGTAATTGACTGTGGCTGGCTGTCTGTTTCCAGGTGGAGGGTAATGTAATAATTTGACCTTTAAAGTCCTACATGTCTTGGGGCCTGCCTATTGAGTGTCTGCCTTTCTCTCCAGGCCATATTGCCATAGTTATGATCGAAAAAGGCCTTTGATCTTGTTTCTCCCCATTGTAAAAGATCAGGTCTGTTTGTGAAGCATTCTCTGTAAAGGACCCTTTCCTTTGGAATGCTCTGTCCCCCAAGGTCTGAAATAGTCTACATATGTTGACATTCTTGGCATGCTGTAAAGCCCATCTGTTTTCAGGATGTTGATGAAGGGCTGAGAAGAGGCAGTTGAAGGTGGGATTTGCTTGGTGTGTGTGTGGGGGCAGGGTTTAATCTGTACTGCTCATGTGAACAATCTGATCTAATGAAATGGGGGGTGAGGAAAAAGTACTGCTGCTTTGGTTAATTTTTACTTTTTATTTGTTGTATTATTATTCTTTTAAATGTATGTCAAGGATGCACAGAGTTTGGAACGTGCTCCATTTGGTGTGGAGTTTATATTAATGTCTGGCATCTAATAAATAAATATAAAACATCTTTAGAATTCTACCATATGGGTACAGACCCCATTCCTTATCTCATCATGGTGAGTTGTGGAGACACGCTGCAGCAATTCAAAACACTATGAGGAAAGTTACCAGGCACAAGGGCCTCTAGCATTTTTATCTTTGCATAAGGTAACCTCTTTTAAGCAACTTTTGATCCTGATTGCATATATATGCCTTAGTGCTTAGGTATTATTGTAATGGGTGCTGTAGTAAAAACATAGTATCTGAAGTTGGATGTGAGATCTGAAGTTGTTCCAGTAGAAATTAGACTATTTTTCAATGGATAGAAAAGGATCATTTTTTTCCATTAGCAAACCTGTATTTCACATAACTAAGAAGCTATGAAACCTGGATTCATATGCCCCAAACTCTTATGTACTATTAAATAAGACTTTTACCTGGTAATTTAAATGGACAGTTATTGGCAAAAGCCTTGGCAAAATACAATAATGGACTTCAGGTGATTTGTGATTAAATACATGTTAAAATTACAAATCTGAAACTTTTTCATGACAAACTTTTTAGCTCTGCCTGACAGCTGTGAGCTTCCCATTGCTACTTGCAAATTCCCTGTTTGGAAATGGTATGGGACCAATGGATGCAGATGGGAAAACTGGCAAGCCAACTATGCACTTTGAATAGATTCTGGAGCTTTTATGATTTCAGTGGAGTTAGTACAGTTCTGGTAGCTGAAGTATGAGGAGCATCAATATTCTGACTGTTTTCTAAGAAAGGAAAATTATTTTTAAACTGAGCATTTTGAGGAAACTTCCTGATTTGACTCTTTGGATTTTTGGATTAGAGTAAAAAATGCAAATAGTTAAAAATTGAAATCAGGTTTCTGCCAGTTACCAGGTAAAATAATTTAATTAATGATTTTATTTCATTTATTAGAAAACCTCAGCATGGATGTCTGGGGCTCTCTAAGATATTGTCCAGAGTGATGTGCTCTGGTAGTTTTAAATCATCCTAGTTTTTCAGCCACTTTGTGAGCTTATAATGCTTTTTGGAAGGCTCTACTGTATTATTGCTATAACCATTACATTCTCACTTTCTGTACATTTCTCCCAGGAAACTTACATTCAGTTTGAAAGTAAGACAAGCAGAATGTTAAAATAGCAGCTCAAAACATATTGAATACATTAAAAAATATAATATCCAAAGAGAGAGAAAGAAACTTAGAAATAACATCCCATTTGGGTGTGAAGGTGGGTGATTTAATTAAGGGGAAAAATTCCACCCGTCAAGTCCAGGAAATAAAAATTAAACCTGTGCTAGGAAAGTCTGTGGACTCAGGCAAGAGAAGTTTTCCTTTAAATTATTCGAGTATGGTACGTTATAGATATTGATTTGTCTTGAAGGATGTGGACTGTAGAAAAGGGCATAACAAGCTGGCTTCCAGCTTCTCCTACCACGTTTAGGAGGGTTTTCCTCATCTACTATATATTTTGAAGCGTTTGTTTGTGGATTTCTTTGTGCAAAATAAAGTCATGCTTCGTGATTACCTACACATACCAAATTTTGCATAAACAATGCTGCCACTTAAATTAGTTGAATGCACTACTTTTTACACTAGAATATGCTGGGTGAAAGGTTTAAATGATTATTTTTGTTTTTCATCAGAAAAAAGTCATGATTTATGATTAGAGTTCATAAAAAATATTTGCTAACAGAATTCAAATCGAGTCACTTATTCAACTGTCATTTTAATGCAATGAAAATTTTTACTGTTACAAATCACGAAATAATTCAAATTTAGTTATGGAAAGAGTAATGGAAGCTTTATGAGTTTCTGATTCAAATTTGCTATCTATGGTAATTTATTCAATAAAATAAATAATGTTTGAAGTTGAAATCCTACAAATTTAAAACGGTTATTTTACTTCCCTTTTGCAAGCACATCAATAAAAAAATTTCTATTACATGCATTTAATTTTTTGAACTTTCCTATAAGTGCAATCTACACAAAATCACTTTGCCCGGTCAATGACAGGCCTCACCTGCTAGTAGAACTATATTTCCTCCAATATTGAACTTGAGAGAATATATATTTCATATGGAGACTTACTCTTACTTTTATTTTTTTGTTTGTTTATGGAACTCCACATCCACTCCGGCCCTTTATAGGTTCCTGCTAGGGAGCTGAGCTCTCCGAAAAATCTGTCCCTTAAAGCTTTTTTATACAGGACATGTGTAGAATGTTACAAGAATAATAAGATCAAGAACAGAGTGGAGAGTGCAGCATTAATGCTTGGCTGCTTTGCCACACCTGATATGCATATAGTGAATGTTGTTATACAAAAGAAAAAAGGAAATAACTCAAAATCCAATCTAGCAAATATGTTTGATTATGGTGCAGGCTTCCATTTTCCCCTTTTTTTCCCTTAGGAAATGAGTATGTGTGTGTGTAACTGGCATCTTTATCGAGTTTGGTATAGTAGATTTGACTTAGACATTTTTGCCAAACTTGATAATGTTATTTCCAGCCTCTGTGGGAAACTTTACAAGGAACGATGTGATGCTTACAATTGGTAGATGGAGGTAAGAACTGATATGAAGAACTTCGATTTTAAAATAATATATATTACAACTTTATCTTAAGTCTACCACTTCATTTTGCCTGGGTTTAACTAGTAAATGTCAAACTGCTTAATGTACTACAGTGGATTTAATGAAAGCAAGTATGTGTTAGCAATGTGGTTGCTCTGTTTCTTGAGCAGAAAATAATTATACATCTTGAGGAGGCATGAAAACCATGAGGATTGTATTTCCAGTTCTTATACTTGTGTTGTAAATTGTTTAAATCAAAATGTACATACAGTACATTTACACATTACATATATATTATTTTGAAGGATTTTCATAGAAAAAGTGTGTGTGTGTGTGTGTATGTGTGTGTGTATATATATATATATATATATATATATATATATATATATAATCTGTGTCATTTTTAGCTATTCCATCTTCCCTCCCCATTCCTTCATTCTCCCTCTTGAGCATTAAAAAACCTAGACAGTGTTTATTAAAACTTAATTCCTGGTCTAGTCTGTCATGTAACAAATTAATATAACCTATTTTGTTTTGGAGCTGTAAGATTGGCTTTCTTTCCTTGTCAACAGTGGTCTTTGTATCAGAGTACTCTGAGTTGGTTACTTACACAGTGCATTTGTCTTCATGTTTTTCCTTGCAGATTGCAACTGTCCCCTTTTTCTGTAGAGTACACTGATTTATCTCCCATTGATGTAAATGAGACTCTTTCCATTAACTGACATCAGTCACAAAAGTTCTGTTGGCCTGAATGGAAATAGGAGCAGACCCTTAGAACTTACTCTGCAAATTATACACTGGTAATGGCAGAGTTTTGGAATGCTAACAGAGCACAGTCATAGATTTGTACATCAGGTTTCAATCTGGATGTTTAGAAAAGTAAATCTGGGAGAAATCAGAACTGGAACGGGAAATCAATAAAATTAAATGCAGTATTATAAGCTCAGAAGAGTCAACCAGACCTTCCTTGCTCTGTTGAAAGAAATAAAGATGTAGGTTAGTGACACATTTATGTAGTTTCTTGAAACTTCTATAACTCAATGCAGAGATTTGATAAGCCCCTGCCATATCCCTTGGGCCTGTACAGCTAGCCAAATATATTTAGGAAATGGGTATTTCCAACATGCTTGGAATCAGTATATACATGTAGATGTCTTGGCAATGACGAATCTTTCAGTAAACTACTGAACAATATCATAGAGGTTGTCAGCATTTCTATCATGAACACTGTTTGTCAGGTATTCATGACTTGAACTTCAAAATTCCCCTTCAGGCTAGAAATATTCATTTTATGTCTAATCCCCTGAAAGTTATTTATATTGATGTAATCCTTTAAATTAAACAACTTTATTTTAAAAAACATTTGAATTATTTCTTGGAATGATGGAAAAATGCATAAGAAATTTGTGAAAACAGTGAGACATTCTGACAAGTTCTATTGAGAGATTTTGGGATGTTAGATTATGCATAACGCTGTGCAGCTTGTTTTTAATGGGTGAAAGAGGGAATCTTAGAAATATGTATGCATACCCTTTGTGCCTTAAAACACACACATACACTCAGTTACATATGTAAATTAGAGATGTAATGTTTATGTAGCTCAGGGGTTCCCAACCTTTTTCGGTCCCCATACCCTCTTGGCTTTTAGTAAACCTTCCCGTACCCTCTATTCAATATGAAAGGAAATAAATTCTTGACTTTAGAATCCACAACTTTTTTCACTAGCACTACTACTTTTGGAATATTTTGATTAGGATAATCTAGTTATTTACCAAATATTTCCCGTGCCCCCTTGACAAGCTTCTCGTACCCCCTGGAGGTTCGCGTACCCCAGTTTGGGAACCCCTGATCTAGCTAGTACAGTATGGAAATGCGGATTTTGCAGGCCGAATTTATCTTTTTGGTAGGCCCATCCATTTGGATACACATTAGAAAATTTGTCCCTAAATATTACAGTAAATGAACTTACATTGAAGTATTCTTGTTTTTGTTTTGGGTTTTTTTGTTGTTGTTACTACTTTGGGCTATTATCACAAAGCCAACAAAAACCAGCAGAACCTGCATGAAATTTTGCTTAAACTTATATGTAAAATCTTCTGAATTCTTCCTGGTATTAACCCAATATCACAATTTCAAATAAGAAGTCTGGTTTTTTGACTGTATATGTCATACTGTATTTATAAATTAGAGTATATTTGAACAGTGAATAAATATACTTCTGCTTCCTATCAAATACACAGTCAATTGAGGGAAAACATTCATGTCGTGGCAACAGTACATTTTGATGTTGTAATAATGCAAAGGAATTGAAAACTTTGTGAGCTACACTTTTTTTTCTGAAGATACTTTTGCTCACTGTGAAACAATATAGGTCTAGAAATATATCAATAATGTAAGATTAGCAGTTGTTTTTATGCATCTGTGTAGTTCATATGATGGAATATCAAATACAAATAACTGTTGATAAATAAGTCATTACATGTAGCAAGCAGTCATTCTGTAACATGGTATAATTACCTTTGTTATATAAAATGTGCAGATATCCGCATGGAGCAATGCTACCTGAAGTGGGATGAAGATGAGTGTATTCAGTCTGTACCTGGGAAGTTTCGTATGGATGCCTGCTGCTGCGCTGTTGGTGCTGCTTGGGGATCAGATTGCGAGGAATGTCCTAAGCCTGGTACCAAAGAATATGAGAATTTGTGCCCTAGGGGACCTGGCTTTTCCAACAGGGCAGATGTTCTAACTGGCAGGTCATTTTATAAAGGTAAAATCCATACTTCGCTATACATAGCTTATTGGAACAGAAAGTGGGTATTATTTGCATCTTTCAATCCTTAACAGTAAAACACCAATGTTTATATGATTGGAGCTGTTATCAGTGCTGTAGTATTCAAATATAATAAAAATAGTTAGGAAATAATCATCTCCTTCCCCTTGGTGTATGGAATGTGTTTTGTGGCAGTATTTTGGCCATACTGGAGTTAGGGGTAAGTTAAGAGTCTGGGAAGCCAAAGAGGAGAAGGTTATGATAGTCAAATCAAGAGATTAGGATGTAGTCGTGGTTCTTGAGCGTGTGAGTGGAGTGGAGAGAGATGGCTATCTTTTGTAGATGATGATGTAGAGGAAAAACCTGCAGGCTTTAGCAACAGCGTCCATTTTGGCTAAGAAGGAAAAAAATGTCTAAGATGATACTGAAGCTGATTCTGGGTAGAGAACATAGTGGAGACAGTACCAGCCGGGATAGAGAAAAGAAGGCGGCCACTGCACTTTTCCTCTACATGCAGCCTAAGTGGCTCTTGATTTCTTCTCAGACTAAGAGGGCTGGAAATAGCTTGGGGAGCTGGAGGTGAGAAATTGTTGCCTGCATGAGGCCTGGGTTGGGGAGAGAGAACCATGGATTGTTACAGTCTTAGAAGTTATGTGAGGGGCCAGAAGTGGGGTTACAGAGGGAGGTGAGAGGCAGAAGAAGAGAGAAACACCAGTTTCTCCCTCCATAAGACTTAAAGTAATAAAAATATTTTTACCTTTTCTGTCCTAATTTCATTTTTATGTAAAGTGAGATTATCCTGAATTATTTTTAAATAAGCACATATACTGCGAAGTCTTTGTCTGTCTTGAAAAATATTGTATTGTTTGGATGAACTTTAATTGTTGTCATTTTGCCTAACCATTGTTCAGTTCTGATATTTGTTACTGTCCTCACTGGTAAAACGCCTATTAAATTCAATGTAAATTAGCATGAATGAAGATTAAGATCTAATATTTTGTCGAGAATATAGCTCTATTTTTTCTTTTCTTTTAAACTTGCTCCAGCACTTTCCTCTACTCATACTGATATCTCCTAGTGTGACAACTCTCCAGGATTGGCCTGGAGTCTCCTAGAATTGGCATAAATCTCCCAATGACTATTGAAAGCAATCTGGGAGATTTTAATAGGTTATTTTAAGAAAATAACATTACATCATATTAGGTGGGAAATCTCCTGGAATAACTTCAGTCAGAGGTGGCAACCCTAATGTCTCCAGATATAGTTTTGTTTCATAAAATGGATACTTTTCAGTTAAGAGCATTCATTCAGTAGAATGATACCTATAAGTGATTTGTAGTGCTCATCATAATGTGTTCAGGTCCTGAGTGCCTTTTTTACAAACAGCCCCTTTTATAAGTTCTGTGCAAGGTCTGTTATAATTGCAGTCTCTGTACTATCGAGAAAGTGGGGGCTGCTCTCTCCATACATTCCAAAGGGCTGTTTTGTCCCAAAGAGGAGTGAAAGTCTGGGACTATACCCCTGCTACTCTGTTGTACTAGTCTACAAAGCTGCTGAAAAGTCCCCATGTGCTTCAAGAATCTCAAAAAGAATTTGTCTGAGGGAGGCACAACCTCTCTCACCAAGTTACACCTGGTTCCATGCTGCCTCTTTCATGGCTGTATCTTCTAGGCACCATCTAGTCCATAGGGATTCCTCATAACCATTCCTGCTTTGTTCTGAATTCACAACCTTACAGTGATAGCTGAAGTTCAGTTTCTAGAATAGAATTACTTCTACCAGCAGGAATGAAGCAACCATAGCGTACAAATGGCCAGCTGTATTTTGTCAGATAACTCAGAATAGCAGTTTATTCAGATAAAAAAAATGGTACTCAGTAAGAAGAAATGGGAAATAACCACTCTTGATATAGTTTCTTCGCTAATCATTTAAATGTTCTGTTTTGTTTTGTTTTTTTCTTCATAGATATTAATGAATGTAAAGTGTTCCCTGGTATGTGCATGAATGGCAAATGCAGGAACACAATTGGAAGTTTCAAGTGTAGATGTAACAGTGGGTTTGCATTAGATATGGAGGAAAGAAACTGTACAGGTAAGTCTTAACCAGTGAAAGAAAGCTGCACCAATTTGGCTCAGTATGGCAATCTAAAAATTCACTTATCCAGACCCTGCAGTCCTTGGCAGTTTTTCCCTGGTAAGAAATGCAAAATTTGGCTGTTAGTGTGAAGCTGTTGAAATTTCTTTCCATGCGGGATTTTCTAGTAATTGTGTCTTCTAATTTATTTTCATACATCAAAACTTTGTTAAATTATTATTAAAGTTGCTTGAGTCAAACTCCTAGAAATGAAATCACTAACATTCAAGAAAATCGTCTATTAAAGTAATATTTATATCTGCTCACATCCCTTAACCATATACACATCATAGCACCAAATGGACTCAGAGACTCATTTTCACCACAAACTCACTTTCATTTGCAGAATGCAGCCACTGAAAATGCATATATCCAGTTCCTTACAATCATACTTAAATGTGACATCAGGCATAAAACCGATTAGGGATGTAAGTTTAGGCTTGTTGGTAGTTGCGTCACTACTTGACTACTCGCTGTCGTTGTCGTCTCCCGCTTCTTTGATACAGAGGCTTAAAAGCCGATTTCCCCCCAGCACTGTCTCTGGTATGGGGGCGGGGGGAGTGCAGGGGAGGCAGAGCCCCGGGAGCTATCCCTGCTGTGACTCTGCATTTTAAGAGCCCAGTGGGCAGCAGTCCTGAAGCTGGCACGAGCCAGGACTGCTTAGTCCCGGTTTGCACCACCTCCAGGAGCTAACCCCACTACAGCTCTGCAGTTTAAATGTAGTAAGAGCTGGGCTGCCTGCAGGCCCAGCTCCTACTACATTTAGACTGCAGAGCTGCAGCAAGGGTAGTGAGTGCCTGCCCTTATCGCCTAATTGAGAAGTTGGTGGCTAATTAACTGCTTCTTAACATTCATAATACTGATAGATATGTAATATATGTTATTTGTACTTAAAAATAATCTATGGTCAGAGTTAAGCTAGTAAACTTGTGTAATCGAGGAACCAGATGTATGCATCATGAGTGAGTGCATGTTGGAAATGGAAGAGTTTTTTATTCTGGAGTTCAGGAATCTGAGTGTTTGTGTTTGGATTATTTGATATATATGTGGTAAGGCATGTCAGGGTGGTCTGGATGTTAATGTTCTCACTACCTGATGTTTTTCTTGGTTTTCTAGTGATTGTATTGGAAAATGCACTTGAGCAATCTTATTTAAGTTAATGAGAGGTCAGAAAACATTTTTCACAAAAGTATTTTTCCCACATTTTCATGGAAATTTGTGCAAATGAAAATGTTCTGCTGCCATCTCTAGACTTAATGATTTTGTAATGTGTTTTTGTGTTTTAAATTACTAACAAAATGGGATTAGTGGGTAAAATTTGCAGGAGTCCAACCGTGCTGGACATAAGAGGCCCACTGTAGTGACTTGCTATTCTGCAGGCCTCTGCACATGGTGTATGAATTATTGTTGAATTGCAAAAAGGGGACCGAGAGGGAATGAAATGAAGGCAAAAGAGAGAGGATTTTATCCAGGATGAAAGTGTAAAGAATGTGAAACATTTAAAGATTCCCTCTTCTTTATCTCCTCATCCCTGCTTCCCCCAACTCCATGTGTGTGTCCCCCTTTTGCAGCTCCTCTATAAACCCTTGTATTTGTGCAGTCCTAGTTCTCTGAACCACCTATCCAGATACCTCCTTGCTACAGTCTCCTGATTACTTCCATACCTGACCCCCACAACTGCCATTATGCCCCCTGTGCTCTATTCCTATCCCGTGTTCTTTGGTTTTCATGGAGAACTATACCAGTTCTCTGCTTCCCAGTCCTCTGCGGCTCCTCCATTAATAAATTCAATTTTCTCCTCTAGCTATAGCCCCAATTTCTGATTTCTATTTCACTTGTAAACTTTATTATAATTTTCCATTGTTTTACACTTTTTTGGTTTTTAAAAGTGATTTAAATAGAGATTTCTATATATAAAAATAATTAGTGGTACTGAGGTTATAATAGAAAGCATAAACCAGGGAGCCTGTCTGGGTAGATCTGGACAGTGGAGTAAGGCAGCATGCTAAGGAGAAAGGCAAATAGTCTAGCCAAGGGGCTGAGGATTTAGTGAGGAGCATGTTACTCAGTCATTCCCTCCCCCCGGTCTTGCAGTCTTGGATATCCTAGTTCCCTGCATCGCTAACTTTGCTGCACACCCAACTCTTCAGCTGCCCGTCTTGCTATCCTGGCTTCTATCCATTACCCCTTTCATCTTGGTTTTTGACAGATGTGCTAAGGTTCCCCATACAAAGTTGCATTTGGAATAACTAATAAACTGCAGCAATCCAAAAGTGACATTAAACTGCAAAGCTGAATGTGAAAGGAGTCATTTTAACTTCCTAACTTCTAAAGAAGTAAACCAGAATACTTCTAACTTTCCAGAAAATTAACTTTCTAGCCAGAGTTTAGATACTCTTGGTTTTGCTTACACGCTATATAAGAGTAATCCCCATAGTACTGCAAATCTCAGTGCTTCTTTAGCTATGGACTCTACTGACATCTATATAATAATGACAATTCCGAGAGGGATGATGATATTCAGAGGTTTTCTATAACTTTGCAATTTGTGGTATGGTGCCTGTTGCGTAAATCTCACCCCATTAAAAATATGATCCTAAAATGGCACCTAATGGAAACCCACTTGTCACAAGGTTTCAAATCCAACTTAGATTTCTAAAGTCACCTTGTTTCAAATCTTATATGACTCAATTTATCATTGAATCATTCTTTTAAAATACTAAATGAAATACTTAAATGCCTGTGTGTAAATGTCAGATTTCACTGAAATGAGTCACTTCTCCATTTGCATTAAAACAAGTTTCACCTTAAACTGTTTGATTTTTTTTTTGGTCACTTTATTTAATGTAAAATAGACATTGATGAGTGCCGCATCTCCCCGGACCTCTGTGGAAGTGGTACCTGTGTCAACACTCCAGGCAGCTTTGAATGTGAATGCTTTGAGGGCTATGAGAGTGGATTTATGATGATGAAGAATTGCATGGGTAAGTGTTGTGAGAATATATTTCAGTCCTTCCGTTTAGTGTTCCGAAGCCTGATATTTTAAACTGCATGCACACCTTGTTAATATGCATAATTACTGTGACCATGTGTATAAATCAGGTCTGAGTGAAATGAATTGGGTTTACAATTTCCTGCACACATTTTTGCATATGAACCTATTAGGGAATCATAGAATTATAAGTCGGGAAGTGCCTTCATATGGCCATGTAGTCCAGTACACAACACTGAGGGAGGACCAAGTATAACTAAACCACCTCTGACAGGTGTTTTTTTTTTTTAAACTGTTCTTTAAAACTTCCAATGATAGGGTTTCATAGCCTCCCTTGTAATTCTATTCTAGTGCTTAACTATCTGTAAGGTTAGAAACATTTTTCTAATATCTAACCTAAATCTTCCCTACAGCAGATTAAGCCCATTATTTCTTGTTCTACCTTCAGTGGACATAGGGTACAATTGATCACCATCCTCTTGATAACAATTGCTATCAGGTCCTTCCTCAGTCTTTTTTCAAGACTAAACATGCCCAGTTTTTAAAATTTTTCCTCAGATAGGTTTTCTAAACATTTTATTAGTTTTGTTGCGCCTCTCTTTACTCTGTCCAACTGTCCGCATCTTTCCTAAAGTGTGGTGCCTACAGCTGGACACAGTACTCCAAACTGCGGCCTCACCATTGCCTACTATAATGGAACAGTTACCTTCCAGGTCTGTCTTACAGCACTGCTTTTAATATTCCTGAGAATTATATTAGCTTTTTTCGCAACTGCATCACATTGTCTACTCTTACTCAATTTATGATCTCTAGATCCTTTTTAGCAGTACTATTACTTAGCCAGTTATAGCCCATTTTGTAATTTGTATTTGATTTTCCTTCCTAAGTGAAGTACTTTGCCCTTGTTATTGTTGGATTTCCTCTTGCTGATTTCAGATCAATTCTCTAATTTGTCCTGGTTGATTGAATTCTTATCTGTCCTCCAATTTGTTTGCAACACATCCCAGCTTGGTGTTACATGCGGACTTTATAAGCATACTCTCCCCTCCATTAACCAAGTCATTAATAAAAATATGTAATACTACTGGATCCAGGACTGTTCTCTGTAGTACTCACTGGATGCATCCTCACTTCTTGAGAGCAAACTATTGATGACTCCTTTCTGAGTACAGTCTTTCAACCACTGCATCCACTTTATTGTGATTTCATCTAAAGTCCCCTGTAAAACTGTGGATATCTGCTTTATATGTGCAGGTATCCGCATATGTGGTGGTGGCTATCCATGGCTCGTTTTTGCAAATACAGATGCGAGTGCGGATACAAATTGTGTATGTAGAAACCTGAAAATTTGCAGATATCCCCTTAATACCTGCATCCACGGATATCAATGCAGATATCCACAGCTCATTTTTGCACATATGGATGCAGATACAAATGTTGTATCCACCCATGGCTCTATTCATGTATGTTAAACTTCTGTAGTATTCTTATGAGAATGTAATGGAGGACTATGTCAAAACCTGGCTCCCCCCTCCTCCTATCCCCTAGGTGAGTAACTCTGTCAAAGAAGAAAATTAGGTTGGTTTGGCATGATTTGTTTGAGACAAATCCATGCTGGCTGTTTCTTGTTACCCTATTGTCGTCTAGGTGTTTAGAAGTTGATTGATAATTTGTTCCAGTATTTTTATAGAGCATCCAAGTTATGCTGACTGTCTTACAATTTCCCTGGTATGACTCCCCCTTCTCCCCAGCCCATTTAAGATAGGTATTATATTGCCCCTCAGCTCTACTCTGGGAGTTCTCTAAGATACTTTGCAAGCTTTCTGTTCCTTTCTACTTTTGAATGATTGAACTTCATAGATATTTCTTACAGAACAGGAGTAGAGCTCATTCAAGAGCTGTTACTGTGCAATGTCATTGCTTACCAGATTGCAGGAAATGGAGAAGAGCAGTCATAACTTCAAAGAAATCTCTCTGTGAGCTTCAGATTCTGAATTACCTCCTGATGCTGACAATTGCTTTTCCCTTCTTCCCCTTCCCCTACTAACTGTTCCTTAAATGTCTGTCGTGTTTTCTTTCAGACATAGATGAATGTGAACGTAACCCTCTCCTTTGCAGAGGTGGCAGTTGTGTGAACACAGAAGGCAGCTTTCAGTGTGACTGTCCTTTGGGACACGAATTGTCACCGTCACGTGAGGATTGTGTGGGTGAGTTTGTTACCTGAGGATGGCATGTATCTATGGTATAAAAGCTGCTCATGACTGACAAGAATGTGGCTCCAGGAATATCTACACATTCCTGTTCTTTTTTGTTTCTGAATTCCTTCAGATTGAAACCTCAGGTCCTGACACTGAAACGTCCTCAGTACGCTCAGCATCCATTGACTTCAATGGGAGTTGAGGGCTCAGAGCACCATGCAGCAAATATTCAGCACCTCACAGGACTGGAATTTCATAAATTATTAAAGAATCGTGGCAACTTTCAATTAAAATACATATAAGCACAGAGTAAACTGCTACATATACAGGCAGTCCCCGGGTTACATGGATCCGACTTACATCGGATCCCTACTTACAAACGGTGTGAGGCAACCCCGCACTAGCTGTGCTCTCCCCTCCCCCCCCCAAGCAGACCGCCGAGACGCGCCGTGGTCCCACCGCCCACATCCTCCGCGGCGAGAAAAGCCGCTCCGCGTCTCCCTGGTCTGCTGGGCCCCAGCAGACCAGGGAGACGCGGAGCGGCTTTTCTCAGCAGACACCTCAGCTTGAGAATAAAGGACTGAGGGAAGTGAGGTGTGGGAGAATAAAACTGAGCTCTGGAGAAATGTTTGGCTAGAGTTTCCACTACAATATGTACCAGTTCCGACTTACATACAAATTCAACTTAAGAACAAACCTACAGTCCCTATCTTGTACGTAACCCGGGGACTACCTGTAACAACAAAAGTTGGTTCCTTTGTGAAATGAAGCTCTCCTCTCTCCATGTGCTTGGAGTACATTTTTGCTTTGTTTCACTTCTTCTGTGAAATATCATCTCTTCATATGCAATGTTGTTTTGATACAGAGTCACTTCTGAGAATAATTTAAAATATAGTCTCTGACTTGGTGGCTCTAGCATCCATTGTAGAACTGGCCTTTTGAATGGCAAATGGTTGATCTGAACAATTCTTCTTTTTCAGATATAAATGAATGCTCATTGAGCAATACTCTCTGCAGAAATGGCAAGTGTGTGAACATGATTGGAACATATCAGTGTTCTTGTAACCCCGGATACCAGGCCACTCCAGACAGACAAGGCTGCACTGGCAAGTATTGAATGCCTCCGCCTTCATACTTTTATGTCATCTATCTTTACATTAATTTCCTGTAAAAACTAGTCAGAGCCAGCTGTAGTCACTATCCAAAGCAGCAACTGTTGGGACTTGCTGTTTCCCAAGATTTTTGAAAAGAGCAGATTGTTTACATTTAAATGGAAAAGAAAGAAAGCTGTGTTGCCATCTTGCAAAACTTCTACAAAACAGCACGAGGGAAAAGTATTCCCATGATACTAACCTAATCAAATCTCCAGAAATTTAGCTAACGTCCAGATGGTGGTGCTCATTTTATTTCCTGATCAAAAACAGCAAGGGGACCCATCTTACTTCTTTGACCCTTGATTTGTTCCATTACCTGACCCCATCAAATGTGGCACATATACTGTTTTGTAAATGCTGCTCTATGTATGTAAATACTTTGATGGGGTGTGCTCTTCCTGTGCTTTATAACTTTAACCTTTGTTTATAGCAGTACTGAGTTATAATTATGTGTAGTATGTATATGGTGTAAAGTTACATAACTGTGAGGGGTTTAGATACAAATTTGTGCTATGGTTCAGTGCTTTCACATAGAAGTCTTAGAGTCTTAGGAATTTTCTTTCTACAGTGTCGTCTTATACTTCATTTCCTTTCAAATTCATAAAGGAAGGCGGGCTAAACAAAGTGTAAATCAATTATATAAAGTAAGAATAGAAATTCAATATGAGCCCATTCTTGAAAATGATTTCCTTGCTAAATAAAATGGCAAGAAAAGATGGCTTCTCCTTAGGAAAGCAGAGTTGTCAAGTAATGTAGTCCAAATATTATTTTCCCAGATATTGATGAATGTTTGATCATGAATGGAGGCTGTGACACCCACTGCACTAACTCAGAAGGCAGCTATCAATGTAGCTGCAGTGATGGCTATGCTCTCATGCCAGATGTCAGAACATGTGCAGGTAAGTGAGAAGATAAAATAATACTGTAGTGTCTTCATAAGACTTCATTTGAAAAAAATACCAGCATCATATTCTCTAGCTAAACAAAACATATTATTTTAGCAGATCCTTATCTGTATGTGCTGCACTGTGATCTATTTTTGTTCCAGATATTGATGAATGTGAAAACAGCCCAGATATCTGCGATGGTGGACAGTGTACTAATATTCCTGGAGAATATCGCTGTCTTTGTTATGATGGCTTCATGGCTTCCATGGATATGAAAACCTGTATTGGTAAGTAACAAGAAGTTATATTTTAAGAGGTATATTGTGTGTATTTCCTGATTAATCTCTGCAAGCAGAATCAAATTGTGTAAGAAAAAAATCACTGAAAACCAAAATCTAAAGTATATCTAAAGAAACTTCAATTGCCTGCCTCTAAAGAGAAAATATTTTTAAAGGTCTTTTAAGGTGAGATTGATCTAATTTGAATCCATTAACATTAAATGCTTTACTCATAATCTAAGTATTACTGCACAGAATCATTGTTGGGCAGAATTAAGGCTACTTTGGGTGCTTAACTCTTCATTTCCATAATGTAACAGATTTGAATTTCTTGAAAGTGTAAGCTTAACTCTGAACTTTCTGACTTTGTAATGCTTGATTTGGGGTAATGATATCATCCCTGTAATTGTTTTACCTGTCAATTACTGCTATAATTTAACTCTATTTTAAAAATTCTATCCATTTTTTTTTTTTTATTTGGGAAGATTGTTAGGAGAAGAATAAACACACGCTCAATTTACATTCAAAAAACCTGTGAAGTTGTAAGGATACGGAATTTAGCACTTACAGGTTAGGCAGTGCTGTAGTAAAGGATTGCCTGTGTATACCATGAAATGACCTAACGTATACTTAGTAACGATGATGGATTTCGTAATGAACATTGCTTTCTCTATCTAATCCAATCTGTTTAAATTATCTAGGTATTTATATTGTGCCTTTTCACTTTTCTATCTTAATGTACATGTTTTCTCTTTTATTTATATTTTTTATAAAGCACAATTATCTATTCAATTTGAAATGATGGGAAAGAAAGCTGGTGATTTATTTGAAGAAATCAATTGAAATACTTTGGATTTATTTCTTCAGTTTGGTTGACTTGTAACAATAAGGAAGATGATGATGGCATGTTTTGATATGCAAAGTCTTAACAGCCTTCGTTTTATATATATGCTAGCCTCCCAGAGAATAAAATAGGTGAAAAGTAGTATAAAGAGGTGTCCTTGAACTATAATTTTTCTTCTTTGTGCCTTTATCTTGTTGAGATGTTAAAATCCTTATGGGTTCTTGACTGCACGGCAAGTCCACTAAGCCTGTCAGTGTTTTTGCAACCCAGTCAAAAGAC
The DNA here is from genome assembly GCA_019425775.1 of Rafetus swinhoei. Taxonomy (NCBI): domain Eukaryota; kingdom Metazoa; phylum Chordata; order Testudines; family Trionychidae; genus Rafetus; species Rafetus swinhoei. Next base: position 80,614,423 of record CM033427.1, on the reverse strand, counting down.
AGGATTGATCTCTTCAACAGTTCCCTCTCTCGTGTTGTTAGCTATGTTAGTGCTTATGAAAACGAATTTCCCTTCTATTGTTCTCCTCTGGGAACAGAAAACCTCAGGTTTGACTGTTGTACAGCAGTGGACCATAAGTCTGGATTTCTTACTTGGTTAACAGTATCATCCACTTTAAGAAGCTTGTGAAGTTGTTACTGTTTCTTTTTGTAGCTTCTTACTGTCTGCAACAAAGTACCAGTAGTTTCAGGTATCTAAAAGGGTGTCATAAGGAGGAGGGAGAAAACTTGTTCATCTTGGCCTCTGAGGATAGAACAAGAAGCAATGGGCTTCAACTGCAGCAAGGGAGGTTTAGGTTGGACATTAGGAAAAAGTTCCTAACTGTCAGGGTAGTCAAACACTGGAATAAATTACCCAGGGAGTTTGTGGAATCTCCATCTCTGGAGATATTTAAGAGTAGGTTAGATAAATGTCTATCAGGGATGGTCTAGGCAGTATTTGGTCCTGCCATGAGGGCAGGGGACTGGACTCAATGACATCTCGAGGTCCCTTCCAGGCCTAGTATTCTATGATTCTATGATCTGTAGAAATTTTGGTAACACTTTCTATTTACTTCATTGCATGTGTAGTAATGGAGATAAACAGATATGATTCTGATCCTACAGTAATGAGTTACTCCAATAAAATGTAAACATTGATGTAAAATGAGTGGCTGAACAGAAGTGTGCACTACCTACAAGTTTGCAACTAAATCTGCAATTTTAATGATGGTATAGGGTTCAGCGTTAGCTAAACTTTTGGCTCATGCTACAGTCTTGTAATCTTATTTAAAATTGTAACTGAGAACCTACAGTTATGATTCATCAGGCAGTAGAATCTAAACACATAGCCTACGTCTACACTAAATTTATTCCTGTATTCTAGTGGGTGTTCTTAATGAAAAGATTTTTATTATATATACAACTCTCTCATTCTAACTAGAAGGCGTGGGTGGCCTTTAAAAACAAACTTACCTCTCCCCTTGCATCTTTAGCCTCCACCATACACACTGGTGATGAACAGTCATGCTATTGGGGTGTCTGCAAAAAGGGATCAGTGATAATAGTATTGTACCAGGGTGATCTTTTCCTTTAATAGCCCAAGAGAGGGACAGGGAGCCGCTAACTCTATCCCAGAGAGAAGCCTTTCAGGCGGGTGCTAGAAATCGGATGACGTGGCTGATTCACACCTCAGGATTGTCCTACACTCTCATCTGGAATAAAAAGGAGAGCTTAACCATGAAGGCGGGGGATAGGGGGAATCAGGAGACAGGATAATCTCTGGCAAACAGAGCTGGAGACTGCAGTCAGGCTCCATGGAACCCCTCCGGGTTAAAAAGGGCCTTACCTAGCAGCTGCCAGAGGTCTCCCCCAGTCTGAACCTCTAACCAGATGGTTGCTATTACTCCTGTGTATATGCTTTTTCCCCCTTTGCTCGGGAAAACAATAAACAGACCTCCTGAAGAAAAAGAAGAAACCTGACCTGATCTTAAGTCTTTGTGGAAACCCTCTCTGAAGACCAAATTGGAAACCTTTGCCACAACTGCTCCCAACTTGTGGAAATTCCCTTGACACGTTAGAGCTCCCTCCTCAATCCTCTTTGATTGGGGCTCCTCCACTGAGACCCTGGAAAATGCAGAAGAGTCCTTATCTGCATTGAAGTTCCAAGAGATCAGAACTATAGGGATACATCTGAAAACCTTGCAGATCTTCCAACTCCGCTTTTGCAACCCCTATTTAAATTTGCACTTGTTGTAATTTATACTTATTTCTTTCAAAATCAAACAGAGAAGCCCAAACAATGACTTTTCATTCTTACCACAGTAATTCCCTTCACTGGCATAACCTGGTGGTGTTGTTTCATTTAAAACGAGGTATAAAAATATTGGGCAATATTATTTGGAAGGTTCCTGCACCCCATCTCCTCTGACATCACTGTGTTTTTTAGTAATATGAATCATGGCATCCTCATGAATTTCCTTATTTGGCTGTTTGCCATTTATTTGATTTTAATGCTTGTCCTAATATAGGGGATTCGCTGTCCCTTATCGTTATAATCCAAGCTTCAGTCACTGGTAAATGTTATCATTTAGATTTTACTTATGTTTCAGTTATTATTTTAGTTTTATTTTTTCTAGTGACACTTTACAACCTAAAATACACTCTTAGATATGTCATTCATCAAAATTTTAAATAACGAACAAACCTGTAAAAATTGAAGTCAGTTTGAAGCAGAGCTGTCAATTTATGTGCGTTAACGGCTGCAATTAATGCAGGGAAGGATTAATACATTAATTTTTTTAACACATTAATCGCAGGCGTTAATGCTGCACTGCCCCTTTGAAGCGCTGCTCTTGCGCTTCAGAGGGGCAGCACATTAGGAGCTGGGGATCAGCGGGAGTGCCTAACTGATCCCGGGCTTCGCCTTGCACTGTCCCTTTGAAATGCACTTCAAAGGGAGTCAGCTGGGGACTTCAGCTGACCCCAGGCTCCCATGGTGCTGCCATTTGGAAACGCTGGGGCGGACTTTCCAAGGGGCAGCACTGCACCAAGCCAGGGTCAGCGGGGTACTACAGCTGATCCCAGGCTCCCGCGGTGCTGCCTCTTTGAAACACCGCCACTGCGTTTCAAAGGGGCAGCTGAACTGAGCTTGGTCAGATGAGGACTCCAGCTGATCCTGAGCTTCTGCAGCGCTGCCCCTTTTGAAACGTTGCTGCAGTGTTTCAAAGAGGCAGTGCGTGCAATTAATCGCGATTACATTTTTTAATCGCATGATTAATTGCGATTAATTTTTTTAATTGCTTGATAGCCCTAGGTTGAAGATAATTCAAGACTAGAAATGGAGTTATATTTGTTAAATAAATTGTTCTGTGAGAGAAGGTCTTAATAGCACAGCTACAATATGATAATTATGTCTGAGTGTTTTTAAATTGGTTTTACATTATTCTTTTAACAAATCGATTTTATTGCCCAATATTCAACTGTTATCCATTTTGAAAATGCTGGTGTGTTTGCACAGGAGCATCATTCTTAGCTGTTTAGAGAATTGCAGAAATGAAGTAAGGAATGGTTGAAACATAGTATGTTGAAAACTAGCAATACCTCTGAAATCTAAAGTGAACTTTGAATATTTACTAATGGAATTATTGATTACTTCTGACTTACATTAAATTCACCTGAAGGGTCAAATATTTCTCAAAAATAGCTTAGTCTGTTTAATGGCTGTAACTGTCATTCATAATAATAATAATAATAATAATAATTAATATAATATATGCACCTGCAGATGTAAATGAATGTGATTTGAATTCCAACATCTGTATGTTTGGAGAGTGTGAGAACACCAAGGGATCCTTCATTTGCCACTGTCAGCTAGGATATTCGGTCAAGAAGGGAACCACTGGATGCACAGGTACAGCATTTGTGTTGTGCATTATAGTTATATTTTATGTCACAGTGGGCAGGCAGTTCCTAGGTGGATTTTGTATATTATAATAATTATTTCTGAGATTAGATATGTACATTAATTTTAGAGGAAAAAATGCCCATCAATTAAATCTAAATAGCAAGAACTAGATAAAAGAAAAGAGAGGAGAGGGAAGAAAAGAAGATTAAGAACAGAAACTGAAACCAGATGCAGTCCTTTGAACAACCTGTACAGTGTTAAAGTCAAACAGGCTCTACAAATCCAGAAGTGGAAGAAAATCCTACCCATGTGATCATGGCAGTTACTATTCTACACTGCTTTGATGGATGCTGTTTCAGCCTAATGACTCTCATCCTACTCTCTATGCATTGCCATACTGGAAGCTTTCATGACCTCCATCCTTCATTTTTCTGCAGCTAAACATCATCCTTTATACTATAAGGCTGCGTCTAGACTGGCAAGGTTTTGCGCAAAAGCAACTGCTTTTGCGCAAAAACTTGCCAGCTGTCTACACTGTCCGCTTGAATTTGCGCAAGAACACTGACGATCTAATGTATGATCGTCAGTGTTCTTGCGCAAATACAATGACTCTCCTGCTCGGGAAAAAGCCTCTTGCGCAAATGCTTTTGCGCAAGAGGGCCAGTGTAGACAACTCAGAATTGTTTTGCAAAAGCCCGATGGTGAAAATGGCGATCGGGGCTTTTTTTGCGCAAAACCGCGTCTAGATTGGCACTGGATGCTTTTGCACAAAAGCCCTTTTGCGCAAAAGCATCTGTGCCAATCTAGACGCTCTTTTCCGCAAATGCTTTTAACAGAAAAACTTTTCCGTTAAAAGCATTTGCGGAAAATCATGCCAGTCTAGACGTAGCCAACATGTGGCCGTGGATATTTCCCAAACTGCAATGCCTAGCAAAGCTGGCAATAGTTATTAAATAGAAGAAAATTTTTAATCACAGAAGAAGAGGGTTTCCCTGAGTTACTGTATCAAATAGAAATTTGTTTGCTCTTTCACTTACTGTTTTTAGTTTTTTGCAATGTTTGGTTTTATTATAACATGTCCAGAGTGATATTATTATAGTATATATAAAACTGAGCACAGAAATTTTCTTGAATATACATATTAACTATATTTGAACAATTTTTGTTTTTAAAGATTGTTGTTTTTCTTCTATTTATCAATTATTTGATTCTAACAGAGGAACGCATGATCTTAGCACCTCAAAAGTGTTATCAATAGCAACCCTTTTACATATATTTTGTATTATATTCTCATGGAGCATAGCAAATATTTTTCTGTATGTTCCATGGACATCACCAACTTCCAGTAGCTAAAATGTTTTTCCCTATAACTTGGCCTTTAGAGATGTTATGTATAATTGTCAAAAACCTGCGTTAGTCCTTTTTCTAAATAAGATTTGCATATGGGCTCAGAACTCTGTTGGGCACCGTTTTAAACACACAGAATAAATAACATTTGTATAAGATTGCATGAAGATTAAATAAAATCCTGATATTGTAAGAAATAAACTTAGTTTTAATATATATTTGCAGATAAATAAAACCTTGTAAATATAATAGACTATATACTGCTTAAATAATTATACAGTGTTTTTATTTTGAAATTATGCAATGAATATATTCAGTGTCTTTGGAAAAGGAATCACATGTCAAATTTCCAATATTTCAGGCACTGAACTTTTATTGATCCGTTGTTTTGCTTTATTAGATGTGGATGAGTGTGAGATTGGTGCCCACAACTGCGATATGCATGCCTCGTGCGTTAATGTGCCAGGAAGCTTCAAATGCAGCTGCAGAGAGGGGTGGATGGGAAATGGCATTAAATGTATTGGTGAGTGTATAATTACTGAAGTATTTGTTTGACTGAAAATTTTTTAAATTGGACTTATCTATTTGAAAAAATCATTTTATGCCTTTACATGTAAAGATCTATAGCAGATAGAGAAATAGGATTCTTGTATTTCTTTTACTTCACAGAACAAAAAAAAGCTTGCTTCCATCTTTTGTCTGTCTAACAGTTTACTTTAAACAATGTAATATGAAATGGTTCAAGTAAAAATACTTATGTTGGCTTACAATATTGGAAAGAAATGGAATACTTCAGCGTAGACATCTTTTGATGCGTGTCCAGCATTTTTAAGCTAAATTCAATCAATTATAGAGTGGAGAATGAATTACATATTTTTCCAAAGCTTATGGGTAAATGTCAAGATGAGTAAAATGTTAAGTCCATTAAATTCAAAGGGAAGGAAAGAAAATGTTTTATGGGATTCTGTACCATTGACGCATAGAAGATCAGTTTCTATAAGTGAAAAGAAACTTAAAAGCCATCTCTTACCATGCTTTTTTCTGACTCTGTGGCCTGTGGCTGCTGCAGGTGACCTTGGGTAAGTCACTTCACCTCTCTGTGCATCAGTTTTCCCATCTGTAAAATGAGGATAATGGTACTGGCCTCTTTTGCAAAGTGCTTTGAGATTTATGCATAAAAAATGCTGTATCAGAACTAGGTGGTGTTATTTTATTTTATTATTTATTTAAAAGATAGTCTTAGTATTATCAGACAGCACTACATGTCAGATTTACAAAGGTTTTAGGTTTTGATGGATGCAGATAGGCATTGTCTGATTCAGAGACACACCCTAGTGAATCTGGCATCTAACTTCCAATCACCCACTGGGGTGCTCTTGTAAATCTCAGTAGGTGACTATCAGTGACTTAAGGTGGGTAACTACCTTTGTAAAATTGCCCCTAAAGCTTTCTGTGGTTAAGTCGTTGCTGACAAGAAGGCAAAACCCGTCTCCCTCAAGCTTTTTTTGTGCAAATTATGGCCTGAGGTTTCATTGTACCTCCAAGTAAAAATAATGATTTTTTGAGTTGTTGCAGTCATGTGCTCCATACCAAGAGCTGAAGACTTTTTTTTTTTTTTTCCTGCAGCAGTTCCCACCAAAATGGCACATGCACCCAGATGCTCCTCTAGGCCTTAGCCTATATAAGGGCAGTGAGCCCTGAGTCCCTTTAGTTCCTTTTTACTGCCAGTAGCCTAAGTCAGAGCATGAGCAGTTCTCTCCTCGTGGTTTATTACCTGCTACTGGCTGGGACTTTGTGTAAATAGTTAGTAGGAGTCAGTATCTGTTGCATGTAGCATTTGTTATTTTTGGTGTGTATTAGCTGACAGATTAATTGCAAGTACAGCCTGCTATAAATAGACAGTTACTACTTCTGATTTTCTTTGTTTTCTTCTGCTGTACAGATCTTGATGAATGTTCTAATGGAACCCACAAGTGTAGCGTGAACGCTCAATGTGTGAACACTCCTGGGTCATACCGATGTGCCTGTGCTGAGGGATTCACTGGAGATGGATTCACTTGTTCTGGTAAGACAGATATAAGAAGAGTAGTTTGGTTACTGATTTTCCCCATTTTTAGAAGGTTTGCAAAATTATGACTAACTCCCAAAGGTGGGGAGAAGATTGTAAGAGCCTCTACCATACATGATCATGATCATGATCCCTCCAGATCATTCAGAGAAATTCCTACTAGAGCCTCCTGGCTCTCACGTTACCATGTGTACCCAATCTGCAGGTGGCTGATTGGCTGCTTGTAATGGGTCAGGACTCACCACAGCAGCACCTCTTGCTGGTCTCACTGGGAATTAGCTTAGTCCTCAGCAGGGCACCCAGTTCTGGCTGGTGTCTCGCCCATTGTTGTTCTGCGCTCTCTCCACATTCTGATTCTGGACCTGTGTCCTCTTCAGGACACTGCCCTTTGGCAGTGCCCACTATGCCAGTCTCTCACCCTACTTCCGGGGGTATCCGCAGTTTTCAGTCTGTGCACCTGCCACCATGGCCACCTGCAGCCCCACAGTCTAGCGCCTCATCTCAGGGGCAGGCCATAGTCTATAAAGACCACTCTTTCACCCACTGTACAGGTATGGTGCAGTGCGAGAGGAAAAGAAGGAATCCAGCTCTGCCCACTACTCTGGATCTCAGCTCAGGGGCCCTCCAGCGGCAACATGTCCTGCCCTCCTCCTATCCCTCACTACTCTGCCTGTTCCCTGGGCTACTTCACATGGGACCCTTGCACCTTCCTGGCCTCTGTATTCAGGACTGCAGCCTGGCTGGGATCAGGATGTAGCCACTCTCCCATTTCCCTGAGCATGCCCAGCACCTGGTCAGGGCCCAACTACTGTCTGCTCCGCTAAGCAGCTCCTTATATCCAGGGCTGCCCTAGCAAGCCACTTTCTGATTGTCTCCTTCTAAGAGCCCTTTCCTCATTAGTTGGGGCTCTGTACAGGCTCTCTCCAGCCTGTTTTAACCCCTTTCCTGATGGAGTAGGGCATCCGCCCTACTATCCTAGTGTTCTTGTCTACCCTATCCTCCTCCTCTTCCTCCCTGTTCATTCCCATCAGCCTATGTATTTGCTGCTGTTTCCAGTAAACTCGCTAGCCAGGAGCACACACAGCTTCAGCTCCCCATTACATATTCTTTCCCTATTGGCAGGATCTTTAATAACAGGGACTGCAGAGGGAAGCATCTGTTGTCCCTCCAGTATGCCATTCTGGGGAGGATTTCTCTCTCTCTCTCTCCATATAAAAAAAAAAATTCCACCCGCCTCCGCCCTCAGTCGATTGCTGTGGCCAGTCTCGGCACTGTCCCCAGGCTGCACCAGGTCCTCTCCGGCATCCGAGCCCACCCCCACCCCTAGGCCGCATCACACTGGATCCCCTCTACCATCCAAGCCCAACCTCCCCCCAGGCCACCTAGCAACACCTCCGCCATCCGAACCCAACACCCACCCAGCCCCCTCACTCCTTTTGCCAAGACCCTGCACCCCTAGCCTGCTCCTGCCCCCTCCCCCTTGGCCAGATCCCCTGCCCCCAACCAATCCTGCCCCCTTTCCCTGGCCAGACATCTACCCCCAGAGAGGTGAGGGTTGGCAAGCGTAGCGAGCAGGAGGTGCAGCCCCCTAATGATCTTTATATGATTTTTTTAAGTCAGGTTAGAACTGAAAAATATATTGTGCTTGCTCCTTCGTATGTGCTAATCATTGACTTCTAATTTCTATTTTAAGAATTAACTTTTTTCATGTGGTAACTGAAAATAAATGGAAGTGTTGAAGATTATCCTGATTTTATATTTAAACATTGATGAGATTATGTATTTGCATGGTTACAGTTGTCATCCTCTCCAGCCATAGTATAGACCTGCAGCCACACTTGTTTTCTTTGAAGTACTAGTACTTGTTGATGTATGTTCATTGGCTTCCTTGTGAATACATCTAGAATATACTATAGGGTAGAAAGTAATGCTACTGCATAATATACTTTTCAGTTAACCTAAATGTAGACTCAAATGTACTTCCATCCTGAATAGACACTGTTATCTTTCTATTTATTTTGGTCAGTGGTTGACTTCATAAGTGCAGAATAATTAAACTATTCTTTTATGTATTAGATGAGTTATAGTTGATAAATATATGGTTTTAAATCAAAGCATTCCCCCCTACTATTTGTGTGTCATTGTAGGTCATTCTCATATATTTTCAAGTCTAGTGTTTCAACATTTTGTTCTCATAATTTTGAGAGCTAAGCATTAATGAATAGAACTACTAAATCACCTTTACTATCTGTTTACTTAGTCTGGATGATCTGAATCATGTTAATGAGATTATGATGACCGTATTGTTGAACAACATTCCCATACGAATTAAATGTTTATTGTTTTAAATTACTGTAGCAAAATAGTAAAATTATAAAGGCCAGATGTTGGAAGAGCATTTGCAAAAATTAGCGTGCTATGCACAGAAATGATATTTTAATCCCCCAGACACCACTGCTGTTCAGTTTGTATGGTAACTCCTCATTAAACGTTGTCCCCATTAAGGTTGTTTCGTTATGTTGCTTATCAAAGCACATGTTCATTTAAAGTTGTGCAGTGCTCCATTGTAACATCGTTTGGCTTCCTGCTTTGTTCACTACTTGTGGTATTTTCTGGAAAAGCATCCTGTCCTTGGGGATGGGAACCAGCGTGGGCCGGCAGCCCCTCACTTGCTCCCCTAAATTCACTGTAATATACTGTATGCGGTTGGGCAGGTTCCATCAACAGTTCAGTTGCCCAGCTCCCACTGCCATGCTGCTCCTGCCTTCTGCCTTGGAGCTGCTTGGTGGGGGAGGGATGCTGATGTTAGAATGTCTCCTCTCCACCTGATTGAGCCCTTGAATTCCGTACCCCATCTCCACAAAGCAAGTTATAAACATCTACAGATTCTCTAGTCTGAAATTACAGAACTACAATGCAGGGCTTAAAAGGGCAGTGTATTTAAAGGGGCAAAGTGCATCTGTCTGCGCCCCTCACGCGCATGCATGCACACACATGTATATGTTTGTCTCACGCATATACACCTTTTGCCACTGTGCAGCCAGCATGTGCTGTCAGAGGAGAAAGCGGTGTGTTCCAGTGGGATACCATGGGTTCATCATCTTGTTTTGTTTCTGCAGGTAAGTGTTTGCAGCCACTGCCAGTAGTCTATTGTTTCCCTTCTCCTGCCTTAGTCCATGCTGCCTCTAGTGTGTGAATCTACATTAACCCCTGAGGGCTCAGCTAAGTGCTAGTTCATCATTTAATAGCAAGGCAAACCCTGGGAAATATTCTAACTTCTGACTCCACCACCTCAACCAAGCTTCACAAACATCACTGCTGTGTACAGTATTAAACTGTTTTGTTTAAAACTTGTACTGTATATGTATATACTGTCTTGTGTTTGCTGAAAAAAATCCCTGGAACATAACCTCCCACTCCCATTTACATTAATTCTTATAGGAAAAATGAATTTGCTTAACATCATTCTGTTTAAAGTAGCATTTTTCAGGAAGATAATTATAACACTGAGGTGTTACAGTATATGCAGATAGTGTTTCTGTATATATCACTTGCTAACAGCATTAATAGTCCTGAAAAATTGTGGAAAAGTCATGTACATTTATATCAATAGAGATTTCATTTTGAAAAATTGCCTCTAGAAGTGTCTTCTTCAGAAATATTTCATCAGTGTATTTATGATACAGGTTTATGACTTCAGAAATAAAATATCCAGCTTACTGTTTGTCAGATTTGCCATTAATCCGTCTGGAAAACTTGCGTTAGTTCAGAATTAGATACTGTATGGTAAAATCTGTTAATAAAAATGTAAGTGCATGGTCTCCCAAAAGGATAAAAAGATACTGGAAACAGTTGTTACCTTTTGTTTTTCTACATTCTTTTATATTCTGTCTTTGAATGGTGTGTCTACTTTGCTTTATATCAACAAATGTTTAACAACATTTATTTGGAAGATGAATGGGAAGAATCATACTTTAATGATAAAATGCATCATGGAAATGTCATGGCTACTTACTTCTTCTCCCACAGATATTGATGAATGCGCTGAAAATGTTAATCTGTGTGAGAATGGACAGTGCCTGAATGTCCCTGGTGCATATCGATGTGAGTGTGAGATGGGATTTACTCCAGCTTCAGACAGCAAATCTTGCCAAGGTGAGTTACCAGTATTCTGAGTTTGGATTGGCGGCTATGAAGGAAACCACAAGAAGTGCTGGAAGAACCTCAACCTGGAAGCAGAACACACAGAAGATGTTTCATGTGCTTCTCCAGCAGGGATTATTTTGCAGTAAGAATTATGCTGAAGGTAGCTTTAGTCCCTTATGAAGTTTTCCTGGTCTTGGGCCAAGAAACCTGGAGCAGAGGTTTGGCTCAACATCTTTGATTTCCTTAATCGTTTATCTTGGTTTTTGTCTTACTGAATAGTTTGTGGAAAAATTCTGCTGACCTCTCATCTATTTAATACATTTATACAGGAAATACAAACTATGCTGATCACCACTTTGTTTAATAAATGTATACAGGAAATATGAACTGTGCTGTTCACTACTATGTTTAAATCACAACAATCCTAAAATTTCTCCTTGGACTTTTTTTCACCCCCCATCACCATCATATGTACTCTGTTGTCTGAGACATAACTTCTAGCTGACAGTTACTCCACTCCTTGTCATTGTCTGATGTCGTTTCTCAGGCTCTATAACAGAAATGTGTGAGGACTGTTTTAGACTGATTTCTGTGTACTGAGTGTTCCAAAACTTCTAAAATCTAGTATTTAAAACCAAATATGTTAGTGAAAACCTCATGATGACTTGGAAAGAGTAAACCTCTTGAAGAGACATTGAAGGCCAGATTTTTAAGAGCGTTCTCTAAAATTACACCAAAATTTCACATATATATACCCCCATGTGTAAGTACATAAATCAGCTTTCCCATTGCTGGAAAACGGCAAAAACTTCTGAAAATGTGTGACTGAGAATCCATTAGTGTAATCCATTGCAGCAGAACTGTCGAAACGCTTGATTAGGAGATTTTTTCAGTGCAGTTTTTGCAGCTCCTTTGCCGTCATAGTGATACTTAAGCAAAAATTCTGAAGTATGAGAAGTCATGGATATATTGTGTAAACAAGAAAATCAGAACTCTTGGAACAGTCCAGGAAATATTTATTTTTAATAATGTTATGTATTGAAGTATTTGAAAGAGAAATTTGAGAATTCTGCCTAAGATACTGACACACTGCTGCGTGGAGCAGCCATGGAACCAAAGTAAAGGTATAGGATGTTTTGTTGATCTGGTGAACAAAAATTATTTCTTGCATTCAAGCTAAAATCTTGACCATGGTTGGTACATTTAACTGAACTTGACATAAGAATGGCCCAGACCAGGATCCGTCTAGCCTGGTATCCTGTCTTACAACAGTAGCCTACTCCAGGTGCTTCAGAGAGTATGAACATGACAGTGCAACAATTATCAAGTGATCCATCCCCTTTTTGTCCAGACCCAGCATCTGGCAGTCAGAGTCTTAGGGACATCTAGCGCATGGTATTCCATCTCTGACCATCTTGTCAAATAGCCATTTATCCTCCAGGAACTTCTCTAATTCTTTTTTTGAATCCAGTTATACTTTTGGCATTCACAAGATACTCTGGCAGTGAGTTCTACAGATTGTAAATTGTGAGACAGAGTAATTCTTTTGGTTTGTTTTAAACCTGCTACCTATTAATTTTTATTGGGTAACACCTGGTTCTTGTGTTGTATGAAGAGGTAAATAACATTTCCTTATTCACTCCACAGCATTATTGATTATCTTGAGTAATTTTGTATCATCTGCAAGCTTGGCCAGCTCACTTTTTTACCTCTATGTACAGATGATTTATGAATATATGGAACAGCACTGATCCCAGGAGAGATCCCTAGAGCAGGGGTGGCATTGGGGAAGGGGAGGAGAGGGGGATTGGGTAAGAGGGGTGTGTGTGTCTGGCTTTGGGGAAGGGGAGAAGAGGGGTATTGGGTTGGGGGGGGGTGTGCCTGGCTTTGGGGAAGGGGAGAAGAGGGGTATTGGGTTGGGGGGGTGTTTCTGGCTTTGGGGAAGGGGAGGGAGACTGGGTTAGAGCAGGCTGCTCTTCCCCTCCCCAAAACAGCTGGTGTGCTTCCTGAAATGCCGGGTCTGCCGCACCACTGGGGACTTTTCCCCCTGCTGCCTGCGTGCTCAGGGGGAGATGGGGGAAGGAGTAGGAATCCTGGGACTGCATGCCAGCTCCAACTTCTCAGGAAGCACGCGGCTGTCGTGGGGAGCAGAGGAAGAGCGCGCGCTTCCTGAGAAGTTGGAGCTGGCATGCAGTCCTGGGACTCCTACACACACACACCCTGCGCAAGCAGGCAGCAGGGGGGGGAAGACCCTGGCGGAGCGATAGACTGGGCATTTCAGGAAGCGCACCAGCTGTTTAGGGGAAGGGAAGAGCAGCTCGCGTGCTTCCTGAGACCTGGGATCCCCAGGTATTGGCCCCAGCTGTCTCTGTCCCCTTCCCCCTGACCTGACACCCCCCCACACACGAGTACCCTCCCCCAGTACCCACCAGCACCCTGCCCCAGAACCCTGTTTGCTGCCCCCACCAGCACAGTTGGGACCACATTAGTGAGGTTTTGGAGCAGTTGTTTTTTTGCATCTCACTTTGTGTGGCCCCGACTGACTTTTCTGTGGGTCAGTGACCCCGACTCAAAACAGGTTCCCCGCCCTTCTCATAAATAAAGACAATGCTGAAACATTTTGAGTTTGACATAATATTGTATTTAAAAATGAAGCCTGGCCAACAAGCCCCCAGTTGGGGCCAAGCCCCCATCTGGCCGCAGCATTACAACACTCCTGCACCCCCCCAGACTCCAAACCTGAGCCTATCATATACTGGAACCCCCTGTCCTGAGCCTCTCACATCCCTAAACTCCTGCACCCCTGCATTCCCAGTCTTCCGCCACAACACTCCTGCACCATCCACACACTGCAAATCTGTGTCCTGAGCCCATCATACTCCCAGCCTCCCTACCCTGAGCCCCTCATTCATCCCAGCCCAAACTCCTGCACCCTCACAGCCACAAGCCTGCGGCTTGTTCAGCACCCCAACCCTCCACCTGACCCCAACACTCTCCAGCCTGGAGCCCCCTTCCTGAGTCAGCATCCTCTTCTCTACTTCCTCCTGAACCCAAATTCCCTCCCAGAGCTTACACCTCTCACCCCTTCCTAGTGCTTTTTTGGTGAGCCACAATAGCACTGGAGACAGCGTGAAGAACCGGAGCAAAGTTGTACCAGCACCTATTTTCCCCCAGCACGCCCCCAACAACTTTGTCCCGGCTCTTCACACTGTCTCCACTGCTATTGTGGCTCTTCGTCTGGAACGGGTTGGCCACCCCTGCCCTAGAGGACCCTATGTCTATATACATTATTTATGCAGTTTTTGGCTTAAGTTACATTTATTCAGACTCTTAATATTTATTATATTAGAAAATGATGGATAATGTACTTCTTTACTAGATGCTGATTAATTTTTTGCTTGTGATTTGTAGCAAGCTCTTTTCAGATGAAAATTCAAATAAAATAAAAAAACTCAAAACAGAATTCTAATAGTTTTATGTAATAAAACAATATTAAATGTGCCAGATATGTAAGCAAAAAGTTTATCAAATATTTTTTTTATAAAAGCTGATTATTTAACCAATGGAAGTATTATTTGTAATTAGTGAATTGAGTTGGTTGTTTTCTGATCACCATGTCCTTTTGAGATTTTGGAACTACTTAGTACATTTCACCTTCTCACACATCATTTTTATTAATAGAGTTGAAGAGGAAAACACATATTTTCCTGCTTTTACAACTTCTAATTTATTAACTTTTAATTAATTATTTGTATACACTGAAATGAAGAAAATATTCTTTCTGCACCTGCAGAAGAAGTTACTTCTGTCAAAAGCTTGTTTAATACATCAGATGATTCTGGTGCCACATGTTTAGCAAGTGACTTCCACCAGTTCTGTCATTTAACTTTTTTTAGCACTTGGCAGCAAATATTATCTTTGTATTCAGTTTAAATTATTTTAGTATATTATACTGAGGTTGGGCATTAAAATTTGGTTGCTGATTTCAACTTTAATTTTAAATAGGTATATTTTAAAATATAAACCAGTATTTAATTTAAACTAACATTATTTTAAATGTCAGTTTTATTTAGTCTGATTTAATAATATATGGAGATATACCTATCTTGTAGAACTGGAAGGGACCTTGAGAAGTCATCGAGTGCAGTCCCCTGCCCTCACTGCAGGACCAAGTACCATCCCTGACAAATTTGCCCCAGATCCCTAAATGGGCCCCCTCAAGGATTGAGCTCACAACCCTGGGTTTGGCAGGCCAATGCTCAAACCACTGAGCTATCCCTCTGCCACATGTGCAGATATATTAAAACACTGTTAACTTGCTTTAATTTGCCTTCTCTATTCTCCACGTTTATGCAACTAGATGGAGTCTATGTCCATGTTTCCAGTTTGCCCTTAGAGGGTGTTTACCTGGTAGCTAGATACCCATGACTGTCCCATGCCAACTGACTCAGGCTTGCAGGTCTAAGGCAGAAGGAATGTTTCATTGCTGTGTAGACCTCTGGTCTCTGCCTGGAGCCTGTGAGATGACAGAGTCCCAAAGCTTGGGCTCCAGGCTAAGCCCAGAAATCTATGCAGCAGTGAAACTGCCCCACAACCTGAACCTCATAAACCTGAATCTGCTGGCACGAGCCAGCTGCCGTGTCTAGCTTCTGTGTAGGCATATCCAGAGTGTCTCTGGCAAGGTGGGAATACTATAGGTATGTCAACATAGCAGCTAAGGAGTGGCCAGCTTACTGCTGTCTATTTGGTGTTGTCAAGGCTGTTCCCCCCCCTCTGGCACGACAAATGCAGAAGTGGGGGCCCACAAGTGCACCCCAAAACCTTGTCTCTACAGGTTTTGGTACAAAAACTTACCCCCAAAATCCTAATACCCGGACTTTGGGGAATCTGCTGCCACCACCCAAGCAATTCCAAGAAAAACCAGGGAAGAGATCATTTGGGAAACCTTCTCCCTAAGGTAAAACTCTCCCCTGCCCCAATGTCCGTTTTTCTTGGAGTTGGGAAAAACAGAGGAGACCCACAGACAGACCTTCCAGGACACAAAAATCAACCAGTACCGGTTAATTAAAAAAAAAACCTTTTATTATCAAAATAAAACTACAGTTGCAAGCATAGTAAAGTGGCTAGATGGGAAGAGCCACCAGATGATATACTCCAGGGAAATCCCTGGGCTAACACTTTAGTGACAAAAGGGGGAGAAAAAACACATTTAACAGCTCAGACATTATTCCCAAACCAGGAAAACAATAAAACCTGATGGACTAGCTAAATTTTTCCCTACTTACACATTGTACAAAATCTGTTCTTGGAGAGAGAAGTGTTTTCCATCTCCCTTAATACCTGGAAGAAACTGCTCTCCTTTTCAGACAAAGGAGGGAAAGATTAAAGACTCCTTTGTTCCAGTTTGAAATTCCTACCTGCATTGTTATTGGCTGACCAGATACCTGGCTAGGGATAGAGTTAACCCCTTAGTCACGAGGTGCTGGTCAGCACTCCTGATTATGACAGGTGTACTTTGCATTCTTTAAGGGGAAGCTTGGTGAATTTTACAAGTATCTGTACCTACATGCTGAAAACTAGGAGCATGGCAAATGATCAATCCCTATAATTTCATTTGTTCAATGATGTGATTGTCTTCTTTTTTTGTACATTTCTAAAGAGTCATTTAATCGTATTTTGATTTTAAAATCTTTCTTTTGCATTGAAAATCCAGGAAATTCATTCATAATAGCAAAAGCTTTTCTTGCCAAATAGATATACATTCATTTTATATTTGAAGATGACTCATCACAAATATGGCAGGAATAAGTGAAGAGGTGTCAGAGGGGTAGCTGTGGTAGTCTATAACTGAAAAAACTTAAAAAAATAACGAATAGTCTTGCACAGTGCTTTTTTTGGCGTACCGTCACCTTTTTTTGGGAGCACTCGCCACTTTCCTCCAGCACAGCCCCTAGCTGGCCCTGGGAGCACTCACGCTGCGCCAAACAGAAGCCTGCTCAGGACACGCGACAAGCACAGGCAACCCTAGTACTGGCACCCCCCCCTTTTTTTTTTAATACAAAAAAAAAGCTCTGGTCTTGCACCACCTTAGAGACTAACAAAAATGTAGATGATATCATGAGCTTTCGTGGGCACAACCCACTTCTTTCATCTGAAGAGGTGTCTTTAAAGCTACTTTTCAAAAATTCCTATAATTAAAGTATATAAATAGTGCAACAGCTTTTAAATAAATTGTATTGCTGTTTGTTTGTTTTTTTTGGGGAGGGTGTTGAGTGTTTTTAGTTCTGAAGATACTGGGCACTGCTATTATGATGAGCTGTAACTAATTGCTCTTCCTCTATTTCTCAGATATTGATGAATGCACTTTCCAGAACATTTGTGTTTTTGGTACTTGCAATAACTTACCAGGCATGTTTCACTGTATCTGCGATGATGGCTATGAACTGGATAGAACTGGAGGAAACTGTACAGGTATATCCAATTCTATATAGAAATGTGGCAGGTCTTCAAAGGGATGTTTAATATACCAGTTTATCTATTTTTTCCATTCACCCAATGCATGAACATTGTAAAATCAGTTGATGACTAAATGGGTATGTTTTAAACTATTTTTAACTTTTTAACTAAGTGACGATTAGAAAAGTCAAGCTCAAAGAATAATATTTAAGAAAACCAAGTACCAAAAAAAGATTTTCTCCAAGCTTTCATCTGTATTCCAAACTTGTAGTTATCCTTTCCTTTAACCTACATATACTTTCAAAACAGATTTTTTTTTTTGAGAGCATATAGGTGTAAACATTTCATATGTGTTTCTGTGTGCATGCACATGCATTTTTAATAAGAACAGAATCTGAATATGGTAGTTTGTAAGTACCATATAAGTTAATTAATATACTAGCTCAGTGGTTCCCAAACTTTTTGGCATCATGCCCCCTTTTTGATTTTTTGAGAAACCCTCACGCCCCCTCCCCCCAAAAATAGCAGCAGAACTTGTTGAGGAAAAAAAAGCCCTTTTAAGGGCAGAGCAGGCATTGCCCTTTTAAGGTGGCCATTTTTAAGTCTGCCCCAGCCAGCCTGAGTGGATGGATGGACTGGGCTCTTTCTTGGGGAGGGGGAGGAGCTGGGTCATCTCCCATCTCTCTCTCCCCCCCTCCCCTCCCCCAGTTTGGGAACCCATGTAAACTAGCTGGATTATTATAAAAATTCACAAAATACCTCTGGTAAAATCTGCCCTGGGCTGGGTTGTTTCAGCAAGCCTTCTTTCAGTCTAATACTTATTCTCTGTCTTTTAAGTGACACGTCCCCTCCCTACTGGCTGGGAGAGACTTGCTGCTGCTGTGTCCTCAGCAGGGAGCTCTCTCCCAGCCAGCCAGCTATGTGCACAGAGCCCTGAGCCCCTGGGTGGGTGGGGCTCATTAAGCTGCTGCAGGGCCTTGCTACTGCACAGCTTAGAGGGAGCCTGGGCTATGTCTACATTTGCGGCTTCTTGCGCCAGAAATATGCAAATGAGGCAAGTGAGGAATATCGCCGAGCCTCATTTGCATACCTATAATCAGCGTAACGGCATTGCGCAAGAGGGGTTTTCTTGCGCAAGAAGGGGCAGTGTAGGCAGCTCCTTCTGGCGCAAGAGCCTCTTCTGCAAAAATGGCAGCTCATTAGGTATGCAAATGAGGCTCAGCGATATGCCATGCTTAGCCTCATTTGCATATTTCTGGCGCAAGAAGCTGCGAGTGTAGACATAGCCCTGGAGTATTAGATATCATATACCTTTATATCCAGTCTCTAATTAACCAGGTCTGCTGGTTAATTAAATAATGTGCTATGCTTTGTTTCTCCTATTGGACAAAGTGTTATACAGCAGAGCCCTGAAGTGGGAATGGGATCCAGTGGTGCCTGCAGGACCTGCTGCAGGTGGAATTAGGTGGGCAAAAAAAATACAAAAAAACCCCCCTGTAGTTATTTGCAGCAAAACACTTTAAAATGTTAATACTTAAATGTAAGTGTGTTTAAAAAGAGATTTGATGTCTATTATAAGAAGTTAAAGTATTTTACATTGTTTAAGAAAGATTTGTTTTATTCGTTTAGTTGTAAAAATTGTGTCTAAATTCCATTTATGTATTAACTGACCATTTCTGGATTTTGGTATGTAGCCTGGGGGAATCTCTCTTTTGTGGAGTCTAAGGTTTTTGCAGGTGGGAGTGGGATGAAAATGCAAGAAACAATGCAGGAGCAGGGGAAGCAAGACTGAAAAACAGTCCTGTGAAAGACTCTACTGAATAGGGATATATGGTGTTTTGGTTAAATTATAAACTGGACAAAAGTAATGTTTTTATTAAAAGTGCAAGAGTAGAAATTGTTCCTGAGTGTTTCATGAATTGTAATTTCTTCAGCATCAGGTAAAAAGAAGAGGGTTATTTTTCTCTCTCTAATTTGAATCATTCCTTATATAGTTCCCCTGAAAATACAAAGTGATTCCTGTTTTCCATTAAATGAATTTACAGATTTACAAATGTAGCTTTCCCATTTTAGATATTGATGAATGTGCTGATCCCATTAACTGTGTTAATGGTCTCTGTGTGAATACTCCTGGGAGGTATGAGTGCAACTGCCCGCCAGATTTCCAGCTGAACCCAACTGGAGTAGGTTGTGTGGGTAAGTGAAAATTATTTCAAGTAAGTATGAACCATAGATAACAGATCCAGAGGCTAGGCCATTGGTAAAGATACTAGGCCATTGGTAAAGATAGAAAGCCAAAGTTGGCCTTATTTAGCTGGTTAATTAACCAGCAGATCCTGTTTAAAATCAATAAGAGCAGATTTTGGTACAGAAAATATGAATCTATTTTGGTACAGAAAATATGAATCTCCTAAATATAGATTTACCAGTTATAAATACTATAAACATTATCCGTTTTCTTAATACATTTTCTGCATGCACCTAAATGTTTATTTTTTGTATTATTGATTCCATTTTCTGGATGGATCCATGTTACTGATTTTAGTAATTGAGTTTTAAATCCAAGAGCTCTCATGGGGTTGATGTACACTTCCTCTGAAGTGCATTATCAGGACATGGTTCACTTATGTGGTTAAGCTTATGTCTGAATTAGAACTATATGTAGTAGCCATTTGGAGTGAAACAACCTGTGAAAGATGCACTTCAGTGCAGTTGATGTAATTCCTTCTGGTTTACTCTGGCTTAAAGTAAGTTTACATTTACTTGTCCCTTTGTAACAAGATATAGCAAGATAGTCCTGTGGTTCCAGTACTTACTGGAAGTCGAGCAAGGTACGTGCTAGTTTAATGATGGCACCAAAGACTTCTTCAGTTTGCTTTCTGCTGATTCTTGGAGGGTTTTTTTAAAGCATTAGTATCTGTAGTCATTTTTAAAATGATGATATTTGCTATTGGTTTAAATCAAGGAAATAAACCTTATTAAAATTTGTTTAAGAAATGTGAAGTTCCATCAGAATGGATTCTGTTGCTTAGCTCTTTCCTTATTCTACTTTTCCCTGTAAAATTCAAAGGGGCTCACTGACATTGCTCACCAGGACCAAGCTCTGTTCCACACCTTGGGCCACCAGCAAGATGGCAGCTCAGCTTATCCCAAACAATTTATTTTACAGTTTCAGGCTGCGATTTTCAAATGTCCCTAAGACTGTTAGGTACCCAACTCCCTTGGAATTTCAGTCAGATTTGGGTGCTTGACTCTAGTAGGTTATTTTTGAAAATCGGACTCAATTTTGTACTTTTTTTTTTTTTTTTTTTTTTTTAAAAGCCTTTGCAGTTAATTTCTATGACTAGTTTCCCTTTCCATCGTATGAACTGAGGACTCTCAGGAGCACTGAGAATCTAATCTGAGTCTTCCAGGCTCCCTCAGCCATACACAGTGGCAGATTTGGTCCTGCAAGTGGTGAAGCAGAGCTTTCTATAAGACAGCTTTTTAAAAGCTTCTGAGTCCTGCCCTGCCTGTTGCCAGCTAATCCTCAGTCTGCCAGAACATATATGGCCATGAGTTGGATCTGCATTTTGTGCCTCCTCTGGGCCACAGCTCTGGCATGGGGAACCTTGAGCAAGAGGTCCAGGATTCATCCAGAAACATTTTCGAAAGGTAGTAGATCCTATACAGACTGTTCAGAAGTAATTCCAGAGTTTCCTGCGAACCCCTCTCTCCCCAAAATACAGAGGCCAATACCCCCTCCTGAATAACTAACTTGTAACTTTAAAGAACAAATGGGAGAAAAGTCAAGAGTTAAATCTTTTACTTTCCCACTCTGAGGAAATGTTTGCTGTGCCTTTTCTCCTGCATAACGACCCTTTCCCAGTATTTTCTGTCAGGCTCACTGCCTCTCCCCCAGTTTTCAAACTTGTCTTGTGTGCCGAGAAGAGAAACAGCAACTCTGATTGCAGCCTGCTAGTTATCTGAAGCTCTGCATCAGACAGCAGCAGACAGGGAATTGCACAGATCCCTCACTTTTCTGGTACAAGGACTCCAACTATGAGGCGAGAATGAATCTCTCCCTGGCCTTCCTCAAAAATGTGGACTGCTAGTTATACTGAAAAGAACACTCCAGGGAGTTTGTACCCAGAACAGCGATATTAAGAACTCAATTTCATATGCAGCTACATCGAAATATGAGTACAGAAGTGTAAGTGAGAAATCCTTTTTCTTGGATAAAATTAGGTCAGTGCGCTTCTGCAGAAAACAGTTTTTTATAACACGTACAGCCCTTTGGGATGGAGAAGCAATGGTCCATTAGAAACTGAGATAATATAAAATAATCATTATTGTCCTTGCTCATTCTCTTGGAGGATGAACTCTCTGATTCATGCCATGAACTCTAAAGCTGGACACTGAGTAGAGCTTTTTCCACCAAAGTACAAAAACATTATATATAACTTTAAAAACAGCAAATGGTCTGGTAGCATTTTATAGACTAACAAAACGTGTAGATGGTATCATGAGCTTTCGTGGGCACAGCCCACATTTTCAGATGACTCCCGTCATCTTGTGGCTTGCAAGGCTGTTTGTGGGAAGGGTAATCTGAAACCAGAAATAAGAAAAGAACAAACCCTGGTCATCCTGCTAGATCCACACTAATTGTTGGACTTGATAATGCCAGCCAAAGCACCTGGAGAAAAGATTAGACCAGTTGAACTGGGGTCCCATTCTTCATTCTGGGATGCTGAAACCCCATCTCTAATTGAAATTTTAAGCACTAAAAATGAAGTCTAATGCAATAGGATTTGTTAGAGTGATGGACAGACACAGTTTCGGTATGTAGAGAAGATTCAGCCAGGAAATTCATTCATTTATTTAGACACCTGAGACATTTTTCCATGAGATGATCAAGACTCCATCTGCAAGGTGGTAACACAAAAAGGAAGCATCTTAGCCTTATCATACAAAATTTGCAGAGCAGCTTTGTGATCCTCATACAGTGTATTTACCAGCTTCTACAAAGTGGGTTTCTATTTCTCTGTACAGTAACTCTTTAGTGGTAAAGTGCTTCATAGGCCAGTTCCTAAATATGATTTAAAATTGCAAAACTATTAGGAAGGGCAATTATATTGTTGTACTGAAATAATTAAGAGTAATGATAATGTTTATATTTGATCTCCTTCTTCTCTACTTCCCTCCTTGCTATTTCCCTTTAGCAAAGAATGATGTCAGAATCTAAGCAAGCACAGTGGAAAACTTCTTACCATAATTTTCTTTCTGTTAGCAGCTTCCTTCCTCATTCTACTAACCCTATTTGTTTTAATGGCTGAGCTGTAGTTTGTAACATTTTTTTTTAAAGTGTAAAGGAACACTACTGATACACAAACTGCCTTAAAGTTAATTAATGCAGTTTCAAATTGTTGTGTTAGTGCCAATAACCAATTGTTGCAGAGTTTGAAGCATCCTTCTGGTGGCATGAGGTAAAGGATAGAGTTGTATCCTGTATTCCCACACCTCCTACCATGAGCAACACTGATGCTCCCCTGAATTACACAGGGAAGGGTCATTGCCGTTAATGGAGCAGAACAGGGAGGTGCTACTAAGAAAAAGAAAATGATGGTAAGAAGTTTTCTGTTCTCCATATTAAAAGACTGAGAACAGTAAAAGTGCTATCCCAATAAACACTGTGAACTTTGAAAACATGCATGCACTTTAACTGGTGCCTAAATACTTGAAGAACATAAGAATGGCCATACTGGGTTAGACCAAAGGTCCATCTAGCCCAGTATCCTGTCTTCTGACAGTGGCCAATGCCAGGAAGAAATGATGTTGACCAATGCCTTGTCATTTCTCTTGATACTTCTCAATAATAATGTGCATTATCTTTTTTTTTTTTTAACCTTACCAATAACTCAGAAGGATATAGTAGCCTGGGCCTTCCATTCACTAGTAGCAAAGTATTAATGTGATTGTTTGATCATTTCTTCATCCAGTCTGGAAAGCACAACTCAAGTTGAATGTGTTTTACATGTAGATAATCGTGTTGGCAATTGTTACCTGAAATATGGACCCCGAGGGGATGGGAGCCTATCCTGCAACACTGAAATTGGCGTTGGAGTCAGTCGCTCCTCATGCTGTTGTTCTTTGGGAAAGGCCTGGGGGAATCCCTGTGAGACTTGTCCCCCTGTAAACAGCAGTAAGAATTCTTTTTTATTTTCTAAAAAAATATGCAAATATGAAAAAGTACTTACAATAATTTAGTGTATAACCATAAACAGGCTATATAAATATCTGGCAAATTACTTCATGAGGTTTACTCTAGCAGTGTTGAAGGAGGTCTTCATCGTATTCTTAAAGGTGATGAATAGGTCACGGACATGGGAGTCAAGTGACCTGAGTTCTGTTCCCAGTTCTGCCACTGACTCGGTGTCTGTTCCTGTAGGTCAATGGGATCAGAATCAGGCTGTTGCTGGGTGACCTTTAGCAAATCACTTCACTTTTCTGTGTCTGCAAAAATAGGAATAATGGATAAAATTTTCAAACTTGCCTAAGTGACTTTCACGCTTAGGTGCCCTTAAAATTTTATCTGTTAACTGCATTTTTTTTGCAGGTGACAAATATAAGTCATAATGGTTGGTACTTGCATCATGATTCTTATCCAGAAAACCCCACAATGCTTTATAAAAGTGAGCATCCCTGGGTAAAATTTTTAAAAATGCCTCAGTGATTTTGTCCAATTAAAGCACTTTAGATTCTATGTATGAACAGTGCAATGTAAATACCAAGCATGAGTGTTTTATTATTTATTTAAGTTATACTATACAGTCTAATTTTAATAAATACTCATCTCTATTGTACAATAGTAATTTCTTGGCCCTAGTTAAGATGGGAGCCACTTTATATTTGGCATTATGCAAAGAAGACACAGCCTCTGCCTAAAGTAGCTTACAGTCTAAGTTACAGTTAAGGCCTCATCTGTGCATAGTTACAGTGTTATTTAGGCTTCCACCCTGCAAAGACCATATGCTTTTTTATTTTATCTAGTGAATTCAGTGGGACTATTTGAAGTGTCTTTGCAGGTCAGGGTTCGCAACAGGGGGCAAGGACTGTAGATTTGCCCTGTGTTTGTACAGTGCATAGCACAACGGAGTCCTGATTTTTGACTGGGGCTTTTTGGTGCAACTGTTATACAAATAATAACAAGCATATTAAAATCCCATATGAAATGATAAATTGTATGTGTACGTCTGTGTGTGTGTGTACCAGTGTTTTAGTCTACAAATAAGTAATAGCTTCTTTTTTTTCCCTCCCAGCGGAATATAACACTCTGTGTCCAGGGGGTGAAGGATTCAGACCAAATCCCATCACTATTATCTTAGAAGGTGAATTCATCCTGAATAATGACTATTATAGTTGGAAATTGACTAAAGGTGACATTTTCAAATGCTTGCACGATATGAGAATCACGGACAAAGTCTTCGCATTCATTGCATTAGAAGCCACTTATCATGAATAATGCTGGAGTTGCACATTCAAACTGGTGCTTGTGTGAGCAGTTGCTCAATAAGGATATTCAGAACCATTTTGAATAAGCAAGTTTGGTATTTTATAGGTTAAACAGATAGATGTACATGTATTTTGTCCACCTCATTTATTGTACAGGCTTTCGACATTTTTTTTCCCCAAATCATGAGAGAATCTGCAAAAATATGGTTTAATCAATGGGAGGTTAATGTTGCTGCAAACATCCATCACAGAGTGAAAGTCTGGTTCCAGTGAATTTTCAACATGCAGGGAATGAAGCGTTACATACCAAGCTCCCATAAATAATCACGGAAGCTGAACTCCTTCAGTTTTCATTAAGCTGAAAATATGCCACAAATATGTAGAATAATTACATTCTCTCTTCCCTTTGATAATGAAATGCAAGTTTTGAAGCAAAAACCCATGTGAAGATTAACAGTTATAATTAGTTTAGTAACATTCTAATGGAATGGTTAAGACCTCATGTTTCTTTACATTTCAGAGTAAGAATGTGGCCTTTTCTCTCTTTACAGATATTGATGAATGTCAGGAGTTGCCAGGTCTCTGTCAAGGTGGAAACTGCATCAATACTTTTGGCAGTTTCCAGTGTGAATGTCCACAAGGCTACTACCTCAGTGAAGAAACACGCATCTGTGAAGGTGAAATTCTGCAATACCTTCTCCCACACCGATACACACACGTTTACAAATACCTTGGTCTTTCAGAGTTTTAATTTTCTCCTGATGCAGAAAATTTCATGCATCTAGAATAGTAGGTTGCAGACTCATTTTCCATAGTATAATGGTAACCATCAGAGCTTGTATCATTCCCTAATATCCTGACTTTTTTCTTGCTTGTAAATATGAACACAGTGTTTGTGGTACTGATTTTGGCCTACATGCTACACTACCGAGGAAAACACGTGTGCAACTTAATTGTACTTCTATCAAGTGGGAATATTTGGGGGTTCATGCTAGGGTTGATTTGGAAACTCCTCAGGGCCTACTGTCATCTAGAGCATGTGTGGTGCTCCCTTGTTCTTTTTCATCCTTATCCCTTTCCTGCAGATAGGAGGAGATGAACAAGTGTAAGACTCTGAGTAGGTATATTAAACCTTGATAAATCTTATGAGGCATATTGTAGGTTCCCCGAACCACAGTCCTGCAAGACGTATAGGGAGTTTGTCAGGCCTCATCAGCTTCTAAAGACTTAAGACTCTTGGCCCACCACCCTTTCAGAATCCTGAGGTAGCTTATTTTAGACCCTCCACCTCCATGGTGACTCTTTGTGATAACTTCCCCTAATCCCAAATCACTTTCCTACCTCTGAAAATATCAGGAATCCCATTCATTCTGACACATCTAAACAGGATTATCATCTCCCTCACCCAGTTAAGATAAGGTTTGTGAGGCATACATTCTATTCTCAAGCCTGCTTCTGGTGCAAATAAATATATTTTAAAAGACCTGTTTAGCGGGTGACAGCCTTTTAAAATATACCTTATTTTATGTAAAATTTGATTAAATTCAGTTATGTTGGAAAAATTCTCTTTTGGGGTTGGCTTATATTTTGTGGTCTGTCTTTGCATGGCAAAGTGCCTGAGATTTCCTGTTGAAATCAGTGCTCATTGGAGGCACTCTGATGATAGTATTTAAATATTAATAGTGGAAAGTTTAAATAAGTAAACTTTGTTGTTCTGTAGTAAATTTCAATTTGCTGAGTTCAGTAACCTAAATTTTATTTTTTCCCTTTCTCTGTTTTTTGGGTGGATTTTTGCTACTAACTTTCAAAAAAGTTAAAAGAATGTTTAGCTGTTGTGGTCACCTCTACTTTAAAGTGTCATAATTCAGTTACCACTTCTTCAAATAATTTCAAATTTGTTTGGGAGCTGAAGCAAAGTTTTTCCTACTTAACCTACCAATTCTGAGACCAACATTCCTTTGTTCATTGCATTGAGTTGAAAGGTGAGGGCAAAACTGGGTTTGTAATAAGAACTCTCATTTCAGATGCAGCTAGGAATATGCTGGTTACACAACACAAAGAAAGATAAGGCCCATACCTTAATGAGATCACAATATTAATGTAGCTGTAATGTGATAATGGAGGGAGGATAACTCACAATGGGGAAAAAGATGGGGTGAGTAAGGACAAGGGTTACAGTGAAAAAATATTTGGTTACTCAGCATATGCATGTGCATTTCCAAATAATGTTTTTTAATAAATACTGTATTGATTTTTCTCCATCTGAGTACTACAGTAGAAATGAATCTCAAGGAAAAGATTTGAATGAAGTTGGTTGGTGGACCACAGCAGGGAGTTAATTCCTCATATGAATGGTGGTGTGGAAAAATGGTACTGAAATTCCTGTGGAAGTGGAGAGGCAAATGAAGGCTCACGTCATTGGTGGAACAGATGGGTCAGAAAGTGGCTCAGTTTCCACAATTCTTGACAAGAGCTGTCTGGTACTTCAAACATAGGAGAATAGTAAGACATTTCAGATGCTGCCACAACAATCTGTTTAAATAACATAGCTGATCAATGTCTTCTATAATTATTTCTTCTTTGCTCTGTTAGGGTAGTTTAATATGGACTTAGTCCTTATAATTATTTATTTGGACTTGTTCCTCTTATCTGTTAACTGTACTTTTTTGTTTTTGTTTGTTCTCAATAGATATTGATGAGTGTGTTGCACATCCTGGTGTCTGTGGCCCTGGGACCTGCTACAACACACTGGGGAACTACACCTGCATCTGTCCTCCTGAATACATGCAGGTGAACAGAGGACACAATTGCATGGGTATGTACAACTTTGTTTACCCGACCTGCTGTAGTGATCAGAGTGGCTTTGGACCTCAATCTGGCTACTTAAAATCTTGCCTTGTTTTCTTGTGTAGATATGAGAAAGAGCTTTTGCTATAGAAGCTACAATGGAACCTCCTGTGAGAATGAACTACCCTTCAATGTGACCAAGAGGATGTGCTGCTGCACGTACAATGTTGGCAAAGCCTGGAACAAACCTTGTGAGCCATGTCCAACCCCAGGGACAGGTAAGACTTCTTTGACAACCCTGTTACATTAACTCCCCATATCCTCTTAACACCCTTGCTTATCAGTTAGTGTGAGTTTCAGACATGATCATACCATTGCTATTGTCCAAAGGAAAGGCAGAGTGATGCTACTCATGTTAGCAGTCACCAACAGTACTTAATTTTCATGGGCTAGACCAGTGGTTCCCAACCTCTTCCAGATGGGGACCCATTTTGACAATTCTGGAAGACTGGATGATCCAGGGCAATTCAAAAAATGTGTGAATGGCTCCTTAAGAGCCACCTGGGGAGACACCTGGTGACCCTTTTGAAATGTAATGGTGACCATATTTGGGTCCCGACCCATAGGTTGGGAAACCCTGGGCTAGACTCAGTTCAGGCTTTTGCTGTTGTGATCCCAGCATGGTTGAAAGTCTGACAACATACAGGAATGGTGTTAGCACAAAGAAGCTGCTAACTCCCCTCCAACCTAAAGGCAATCCGCAAAGCATCAGATAATGAGTAATGCTGGATATGGTCAAGACAGCTGGGTGATGTGACACCTCCAGGGAGTTTCTTGCGGGGAGTTTCCTAAAGAGCTTAATGTAGAAATTAGATGTTTCTGTTGTATGCAGCTGAGACGAAGGGCAGGCAGAAAACCAGTATCTGACCTTCCTTGAATAGGTTGTCCCCAAGAGTGCAGGACGGTATAGATGGCAACTCCCTGCACATCACTAGCAGAGTGAATCTGGCCCAGGGGCTACAAGGACCACACAAGTTTCTGTTTTATTTAGAATGGAGCACATTGCTGTGGATTTGTTAATTTTGGATGAACTGTGTCTTTAGTAATTGCCAAAGCACTTAAAGCCTTGTGTAGGTGCTTTTATGGGCTAATTATAATTGAAATTAAAATGTTTATATAACAAACTGTACTATAAAAAGCCACAGAGTACATGCCAAAACACATTCCATGAGCAATGCCTTTTTCCATACATTTATGCTGACATGTAGATAGCTTCAGAATTCTCACTTATAAGGCTGCTGCATAAATTACCACCCAGAAGGCTTGGAAGAGAGCTGGTCAGGTAAGGTGCAAACAATACAGTGATTTTTGGAAGAGGTGCTGCAAGAGCCCCTATGCCAGCAGAATAGCAGAGGTCAGCAAAACTGGTGCCTTCTCAAGCTATGGGACTAAGGTCCACAGTTGGGGGATGTTCTCTTGTACACTGTCAAAATAGTGGCAAGGCAAGGTTGCTGTGGCTATGGGGCATGCTGTCTCCTCCCCTTTCTCAGAGACTGCAGCTGGGGGGTATACCTCTACTATAGTATTCCTATCTCTGCCAGATCAAGACTCGGCTCTGGAAGAGGTTCGGAACGCCATAATGCAAGCTCCTCTCACCCTCAGGCCTCCCACAGTTTTAACAATTTGTTGAGTGCAGCTGACCTCTGAAGTATTCACCCACTACCCCCAACCTGTCAGTCTATAAACTCCCTGTCAGCTGCTGTTACACGTTGCCCTTTGAAGGAGAGGAGCTTAGAGCCAGCTCCTGGTCACAAATTGAGTAGTGAGTTTTCTGTGAATGGGAGAGGGCAGTGGGAGGGGGAGGACTCTCTGCTATGTAGAACCTTGCCACATAATTCTGGGAGCTGCATAACCTATGTCTACTGTATTGCATTAACAAGAGACCTTGGTCATATGCTCTGTGTATTATCAGATATCAATTTATCTGCACCGTGCAAAACTAGTAATCAGACAGAAAGAACATAGTGCATTTGTCAGCATGATACACTCCCATCAGAATACCTTTTTTTCATCCCAATGGGTGGGATTTCAGGAAAAGTGGAATTGAATGTTTACTACATTCCACTTTTTTCTGAAGCTCAAAATAAGGAAGGAACGACTTCCTGGATTGAACCATCAACAATAAAGTAGTCAAACCTATGGAATTAATAAATAATCTTGACACTCAGCAGAAGAGCAAAGGACTCATAAATGTGCTGGGATAAAAATAATCACTTTTATACCAAAAGATTACTTTCATTATGCCATTATTATTTTTATGGTTTTCCCCTAAATCAGTAATATTCAATCTGCAGCTGTAGTGCTGCATGCATCTTTAGGGGAGTCCATTTTTATGGATGTTAAATTTCAGTTAATCAGCTAATCGAGTAGTCGATGGAATTTCCATCGACAACTCGATTAGTCAGTAAGGGGTGGGGCGGGGTGCTCATTATCCCAGCTGTGCCTTTGCTTTTTAAATGCCTGCTGCTCTTCCTACATTTAAAAGGCAGAGGTGCAGCAGGGAACCCTGGGCAAACAGGGACTGCTTGAGTCCCGGCTCACCCTGGGTTCCCATTGCACCGCCTCTGCCTTTGAAATGTAGGAAGAACCCCACTTGCGCCTCTGCCTCACCTGCCATCCCCTCCCCACAGAGATAGTGCTAGGGGGAACTGGCTTTTAAGCCGGCTCTCCTCAGCACCGGCTCCTGCCCTCCTCCCTCCGCTTGCTGCCTCTGATACAGAGGCAGCAAGGGCAGGGGAAGCGACTAGTTGACTAATTGCTTACATCTCTGGTCCATATAACGGAAGTAGTACTTTTGGCTGCGGAAAGTATGACAAGTGGATCACCAGTAGGGCACCCTGTTCTACAAGCAGCCAGGAAGAAGCAAGAGGAGACTAAAAGGAGAAACACTTTTCTTCCTTTCAGCAGGGGTAGGGAGAATGAAGAAAAGTACTCTTCTTCTAACAACCAGGTTTGCAAAATGAAAGCAAGTACAAGAGAGAAAATACTATGTTGCAGTTACAGAAATCCATAAAATATTTATGGCAAAATATCCTAATGCAGTATATGATGCAATAACGACATCATGATAAAAATACAGCGTCACAGAGTCAGGATCTCATACATTGAATATTTGTGGGAGATACCATTAAATAAAAAGGTGTCTCTGTAGCTATTCTTAAATGCTCTTTAAAATCTCTCCTTCAGCAATTCTGCAAATATTTACAGTGTTAAAATATCTCTGTTTCAGGACTTTGCCTGGTTGACTTTCTGAACCTTTAATTCCACTAAGGAGGGGGGTTTGGGACGGGTATCAAACACAAATTCCAAATGTAATTGGTTGAATAGCTGCAGTTATGAAATGAGTGCATTCTGAAATCTGGGTGTAGGCTGCACATAACAGAAGCAGGGGTTATGGTGCATTGACCATATCCAGCTTGCTGGCTTCAGCCAAGTAGCTCATTAAAATTGCAATTATACTTTGAGGAGAACTATATTGTTCCTTTCAGTGAGCTTAGCCTTTACAGCTTCTCTTTATGAATAATTCTTATTCTTTTGTGTTTTTATTTGACAGATAGTCTGACTGTCTTGTGTATCTGACAGATACAAAGATTATATTGTTTAATGTTGCACTTGTATGAGATTTACATCAGTTAATATTGGTTAGGCTCCAAACTTTAAAAAAAATCCTCTTGCAAGTTTTTGCCCTCTGCAACCTCATTTATGACCAAATTATATCTGACTGCCTGGCTCATCATTTGAGGTATAAGTAAACCACAAGTAAATAGTTACTGTTAACTCTTGGATCTTACTATCTTTATGGAATATTACATAGTAGTAAATATATAATATTTGAAAATTACATAAAAATGTAAATTTAAAAAAAGTTAAGGTTGCAAAGTCAAGCACTTGTACGTTAAGAAATGCCAAAATGAAGGTTGCCTGTGCATTGTGAAACAGGTTTTAATTATCCAATCACATACTGATTTTCCTGCATTATACCTGCTCTTGCCCTGTGCATACATAATGTTTCTAGAGATCCTTAACAATCTATTCATTGTTTTCACTTTCAGATAGCTGGGGACCCAGAAGGGGTGTGGGAGGTGCAGGTCACCAGCAAAACATTTAGAAAAGCCAATTTCAGCTGAAAGCTTTGGGCCAAATTAAAACTCCCACAGAAGTGGTCTCCGACCTTTTTAACCACGAGATCATTTTTTCAATTTCATTGCAATGTAAGATCTACCTCAAACCCAAATACACTCACCCCCCTTCCATCCCACTTCTTCGAGGCCCTGCCCCACCCCTTCTCTGAGGCCTCACCCTGCTCACTCCATTCCCCTTCACACCCCATCCTCACTCACTTTCACCAGGCTGGAGTAGGGGGTTGGAGTGCAGGCTCTGGTCTTGGGCCAGTGGATTTGGAGTGTGGGAGGGGCTCCGGGCTCAGCCCAGGGCAGCGGATGGGGGTCCAGGAGCAGTTTCAGAGTGCAAGCTCTGGGAAGTAGTTTGGATTCAGAGGGACTCACATCTGGGGCAGGAGGTTGGGTGTAGGAGGAGGTTCAGGGTTGGCACAGGGATTCAGGAAGTAGGCTCTGGCTCGGCACCGTTTAATTGAAATGACTTCCAGGTGGTGGAGCAGTGGAGTTAAGACAGGATTACTCCTGCCCTCACCCTGCACCACTGTTGAAAGCAGCTGGCATGTACAGCAATAGCTGCATGGCACCATGTGCTGCCCCTCATCTACAGACACTGAGCCCACAGCTTCTATTGGCCACGGCTCCCCATTATTGATCAATGGGAGCGTCAGGAGTGGTGTCTGCAGGCATGTGGAGACCCCCTGTTCTGCCTTTCTCAGGGGCTGCAGGGACATACCAACCACTTCTAGGAGCAACAGTTACCACAGGGATAATTACTCCATCCATGATAAGTTAGGCATTTTAGAACTCACTGCTCAAAGAATTAATTTAAGCGTAAGAAAGAAATGGAAATTATGAAATGCACAGACCAGCCAAAAACCAAAAATTTAGAAACATACTACAGTACTTCTTGATTTAATGCCTCACAAGTGATGGAGAATCCCCCACAACCCATGGAGGTTGTGCAAAGGGTTAATAAGGCACAAGTTTCAGCAGTTATGGCTAATTTTCCCATAACATTAATAGTATGGCAACTTAACACCAGAAAATATAAATCACTTTTCAGTTTGTTTTAAAGCTGATGTAATGACTTAAAGAAACGTTTAATAACATTTCAACATTGTGTCAAATTCTGCCCTTAAATATATCATGAAATAAATAGGAACTGTACATTCACATTAGAAGGCAGAATTCAATGGTAAGTATTCACACGGTAAGGTTATTTTGCCCCAACTCCCCTATTTCACTGGAAGATGCACAAAGCTGCCAATAGTCAGTGTTTTATAGATTCAACATAGTGAGAGATGCTTCTTGTGTGAAACTACATATGTTGTTCAAAATGGGTCCATTTTTCTCTTTTAAAAGTTTGCTATACATTGTGAAGGTTTTCTTATAAATATTGTTGTGTTGGTAAAGTCTTCTTGAATCACTAGATTAATAAAAAATATTTTTCTAATAAAAGAAGTTTATCATACCTTGCACTAATTGTCTCAATTAAAAATATATCACCACTGTAAGAGTCATGGGCCTTGTCTTGAAAGCTATGGGTCAACAGATAGTAAAAGCCATTATGGTTGTCCATGTCCCCAATCCTGAAGATGCCCTGGAAGAGGAGTAGTAGTCCCTTAGCTTTCCCTGAGTTCCTCACCATTCCAATTTTAAAAATCTCTGAAAAGCAGAATAGGAGATATCAGTGTGATCCTCAGAGTTAATGTATTCATCTGTTACCTTTGGTTCCCCCTAGTATAATTGCTTCTGTAGATCCTCAACTGTAGGAGACCAGAAGTGGTAACATATTCCGGAAGATGTAGGCTGAGGAGTGCTAATTAATTAGTAAATGAAGGTCTGCTCTCACAAACTCAACATCAAATGCAGCTCTAAATGGAGCAAATAATAGTATAGAATTGTGAATGAATTTCCCAGTGACAGCTGCACTTATTGGCAAATTTGCTTTTAAATTTTATGTAGACAAGCAGCAGAGTTTCCTATCACTAATGGAAATGGCAGGAAGTACTCTTGGAAAGCTGAGGAAACTTGAAAAATAATTATTGAGGGACTTATGTGTGTTCTTTGTTTCATGTTTAGCTGAATTTAAAGCTATATGTGGAAATATTCCTGGCTTCACCTTTGATATCCATACTGGCAAAGCTGTTGGTAAGTTTTACTAAATTTATTTTCACCACGTAATGTTTTACAGCATGGTGTGTAATAGCAATATTATAATACTACCATGAACTCTGTATACCAACTATATATAATAAAACTCTATTTCCATCACAGAGTTCTGGTGACATCAGAAATTCAAAGAGCAATATTTATTTGGTTTGTTTAGGTCACTTGAACTCATGTTTTCTTGAATTAGTAATTAATGTTATTTTAATGTAACAGTGGGATGAAAAAAATCTCCCCTCCCACAACTGGTACAGTAAAACTCCAATTGTCTGGCATCCAGTGGTCTGGCACTCCTGATAGTCCGGCACCAACTGGAACCCGGAAGTGCTCCGGCCAGCCCGACAATTGGAGCTGCTCTGCCCCCGGCTTCCCCAAGTCCGCTGCTGCTGAAACTGACCAGCGGCTGACTTGGGGAAGCTGGGGGCAGAGCAGCTGGAGTGCTGCCAGGTTGGTCCTGCAGCGCCGCTCAGGTTAGGGGCGGCGCACGGGACCAACCCGGCAGCACTCCAGCTGCTCTGCCTCTGGCTTGCCCAAGTCAGCCGCTGCTGAAACTGACCAGCGGCGGACTTGGGGAAGCCAGGGGCAGAGCAGCTGGGGTGCTGCTGGGTTGGTCCCGCAGCGCCGCCCTCTCCCAGGCTGCGCAGTTCCCCGCTGACCCCCACCCCAGGCCCCTCATAGCCCCCCTTCCGGTACTCCGGCATACCTGATAATCCAGCACCCCCGGGTCCTAAAGGTGCTGGATTATCGGAAGTTTACTGTATTTTGCATGCTTCCCTCTCTCCCTTTGGAGCTGTTATTACATTCTGCATTTCTCTGCTATATAAAATAAGTCTTTTATTATATAATCTCATTTTATCAGGTATTTTTCTATTGCCATGACTTCTGACTAGTACCATTTCCTGTCCTGCTCCATGCCAATATATGGTTATGATTGAAAGGCACTTTAAATGAATATTCATTAATAAGAAACTTTCCTCTGGGTTTTCTGAGGGCTTTTCTGCATTCATGACACTTTAAATATCTGTTCCCATTATATTAAATTCAGTGTTATCTTCTTCCCATATCTCTCTTCATCTTTTTTCCTGCTTCCTAGCTGATTTAATTTATAATCCAATTCTAGAGTGCCTTCATTGAATATCACATAAATTATTTGCCTCATCATTCACATCAGCATGGTTAAGGTTTTTTCTACTATTTAAATATATTTTAAAATTTCAATAATGATGAACAGAATATATCCATCTTTGCTTTAAGAGCAATGAATTACAGACAATCTATGAGGTACATTAAGCCATATCATACTCTGTGTGACTAATGTATATTTTTCAGATATTGATGAATGTAAGGAGATCCCAGGGATTTGTGCAAATGGTGTTTGCATTAATCAGATTGGCAGTTTCCGCTGTGAATGTCCCACAGGATTCAGCTACAATGACCTGCTCTTGGTTTGCGAAGGTGATTTGAATGACAGATTTTTTTTTTTCTGTTTTGTTCCCATAAGCATGCTAATTGTAAAGGGAAGTATCTGGGCATAACTCCAGTGCTAGTAATACTTTAGGAAGAACAGGTTGGGGGCATTCTTTCAGTGGTCATCTCATGATGAGTTTAGCAAGCACCTGTCTTTAAAAGATAAATGTATGTACCAGCCAATTTCTGACACATTTTTGTTAAGTTGGTTTTCAAGCAATCTGCTAACTCTTAAATATGGGTCCCTTATAGTCCATTTTCCTTCTAGGCTAGGTATTGTTTCATTTTCTTATTTACCTTTGGGAGTGAATTTAGCACTCCTGAATGTGAGGATTATTCTCTTGAAAACCACATCCTTGCCAATGCACTTCATTTCTGTGCAGTGTTGTTATATCACATGAGAATTAGAATTAGATCACTATGAACATTTTCACTTGTGCCCTAACCTTCAATTTGAATTTAAGTCTAGCGGTGAAATGAATGGCCCCATGGAAGTTTTCCCATTGGCATCAGAAGAATCAATAGTTCATCCTACCTTTTTAATTAAATTATTTTGTTTAATTGTATAAAGTTACATATCTATATTTATTTCCACAAATTTTAGAGTTCATTGGTTGTTGTATTAATTTAGATGGAACATATGGTCCCTGAGTTATAGGTGGGAACATGATTTTGGAAACAGGAAGGTTTGGGGTTCAGTATACAGAGACGATAGATTGCGTAGTTCCATAGCAAACGCACAGGTCGGACCATATCCCAGGATTAGGATGAAGGAGATCTGGGGTCCATGGTGAATGGAAAAGAGGAGGCAGTCATGATAGAAACAGAATGGGGGATGAAATAATCCATTTCCTCATTATTTTGTTTACCAATTAAGCCACATTTCTGACACACCAAGTTTGGTTCATTGATTTCCAGTTCCTGCCTTTTTTGTTTGTTTGTTTACTAGTCATGATTTTAATACATTCCTTGAGTTATGTCAATAGGTCTTTTTGTTTTGCCTCTGTACCTTTCAACTAACTTGTGTATGGGTTGCTGTGACATTTTTATGACCCTTCACTTACTTTACACCTAAACTCACCATTAGGGTAAATTTGTAGATGAACTTAGTGCAACATAGTATCTTTTTATGAACCAGTTCACTATGATCAGATATTGATTCATACAAGTTCAGTTGTATTTTTGAGCATATACAGTAAAACTCCAATAGTCCGGCATCCAATAGTCCGGCACTCCTGATAGTCCGGCATCAAAATGGCAAGAGCGTAGTGAGTGAGCTGCGTCAAAAAATGAGTCACAAGGTAACAGCGGCAGCCGCTGAACTGAGCAAAAAGGGTAAAAAAGGCTTAAAAAAACTAAAACATTACAGTATACTGTATACAGTATGTACAATAAAAAGGGTTAAGAACACTTTATACACAGTATATAATGTATACAGTATATATATAACCTGCTTATAGTACCTCCTGATAGTCCGGCATATCTGATAATCCGGCACCACCTAAATCCCATTGGTTCCGGATTATCGGAAGTCTACTGTACAAGGTTATATTTTAAGGTTGCAAAGTATTTATTTTAAAACTAAAATTTATAAATGTTTAATTAAATATTACAAAAATTACAGTTAAACCTTTGAGATGTTAACAAAGCTAAAAACTTGAAACTTTATTTATAGCTAAAGCAAAACTTAGAACTGGTACTGTTATATATTTTAAGATTTTAGAACACATACTGGCTTTTATTACTTTTTTGGCTGTATGCCCAGAATGGGTAAAGATGGAAAAAACTTTTTCCTTTTTTTTTCTCTCTCCCGTTTTCAGTTAAAGCTATTTAAAGCTGCACATTTACACAAACTGTAAAAATGTAATGCATAAGTGGTTAAACTTGAATTGGGAAAAAAGCTTTACCCTGATGGCATATTTACCTAAGTATGTTGCCTTTTTTTTTTTTTTTTTTTTTTTTTAAAGGCAACAAAATCTTGTCTCTGGAACTGCTTTTGCCTTTATAAACCATTTGTAATACCTGAGGGTGGTAAAAGTTTGCAAGCATTTTTAGACTATGACATACCCTGCTCATCTGCTTAATCCACATTTGTGAGAACAACATGGCCATTGTGACAATTTACCCCACAATGGGGATATAACCTGCAGTCACCATTATTGTCCCATCTTATATGCACAAAACAACATCAATATTTATTGCTATTAAAAACTAAATGGGAAAAATCATTGCAATACCCAAAACAATCACAAGAAACTTTGGTACTGCAAAAGTCTTTGTTTTTTCTTTGAGTTAGTGCTCATATCCATTCCAAGTAGGTATGTGTGCGCTGCATGCACAGTTGTTGGTAGTATTTTCCCCTAGCAGTAACGGCCAGTCTGCTGTGAAGCCCCCTAGAGTGGCATTATTACGGTGGTGTTTATAGTCCACTGCCAACTCTTCCCTTCCTCACCTCTCTCCCTCTTCCCCGAATTCCTTCTTACCACCAATGACAGTTGTTGAAGTTTTCCTTTCTCCCTTGCCTCAAGCAATCATCTTCTCAGGCTCTTGTTGCTAGTTGAGTAGTTAACAGTTTCTTAGATATTGTAGATTGTTTGCTTAATGAGGAGTAGTTTCTCCTCCCCTTCCTGAGTGACCGGGGCATGCTTCAGTCCCACAGCTTTAAATCCTGTGTTTCCTTCCAAAACCTGTGGCCACAGGGGACCCCCATGACTCCTGTCTTCAGTGGTTGGGGGAAGCACATCATACTGATAAGTGCAAGATCTGCAAGGGGTTTCACCCAAAACCATGAAAGGAGAGGGACTTCAGACTAACACTCCTTCACATGGAGTCCACTCTCTATTTAGCGGAATGGCCAAATGGAGGACTTGGACATGCTGTCCACCCCAATGACATATGAAGCAGCCAGGGGCCTTACCAAACTAACATCCTGGCATTTTCCGAGGATATCTCTGGAGCGGCAACCGGGATCATGCTCTGCAGACACCAACTAGAGGCAAGCTGGCTATGATGCATCTTCATTCCTGGGGCTGTTCTCCCTGGTGCCACTCCTCACAAGATGGCTCCCCTTGACACCATGCCTCCTGGGACTGTTCCCCTTTTCATCGATTGCCTGTGCCATCTGGAGCAGGCCCTCCCCCCCAGCCCTTGAGATCAGGATTGACTTCTGATTCAGAGCCTGAATCTTATGCCTTGAGGCCGAGCCAACACAACTCCAGTCACTGCCACAGAGACAAACACCATGAGCTTCCTACCCTGCCTTGGACT
Source organism: Rafetus swinhoei (assembly GCA_019425775.1). Lineage (NCBI taxonomy): Eukaryota > Metazoa > Chordata > Testudines > Trionychidae > Rafetus > Rafetus swinhoei. The sequence continues at coordinate 80,575,603 of CM033427.1, read as the reverse complement.
CCACAATGGCAGGCTCCTCCACAGTGGCCTTTCTGGACACCCTGGGCATATCATCAAGCCCAGGGGCTTGGGTCCAGATCAGTTTCAGTGATGTCAGAGAGAAGAGGCCCACTATCTGAGAGGTGCTGAGCAGTATGTGTATATACAGCCCGACACCATGCTCACAGCACAATCTGTCCCTGCACAAGCCTCTCGGATGGCTTCAGACTGGCTCCCCAGCTGGCACCAAGATCAGTGGGCTTTCCAGCACCATGTTGGAGCGCAGTCACGTGCTACCACTGGAGTGCAGTCTTACACTGTGGTACAATCCAGTGCTCTGTCTCCCCAGTACAGGTTGGTGTTCAGGAGGACATAGGTCTGGTGGGACCTTTGTCTTCCTCCCCTGATGAGGTAGTGGCAGGCTCGTCCATGTCCCTACCTTCTATGTACAATATGGCCCATCGGGCTACTCACAAGGGTGGATGAGAACTTGGGTCTTTCAAGCCAAAGAGGTAGTTGAAGACCTTGACCCTATGGTTGACGTGCTGGTCCCAGAGGGACCCTCCAGTGTGGCCCTGCCTTTTATCAAAACTATTTTGAACGCCCCAAAGACCTTGCGGCAAGCCCCTTCTTCCATTCTTCCCATTGCAAAGGGTGCGGTAAGGAAGTATTTCACGCCCATATAAGGGATATGAATGTTTACATGCATCCTCAGTGACTGCTATGGGGAGTGCTCCTTCTTTGTTGCATGCAGTTTCAGGTAAAAAACAGGTAGGAGTATGGCCTGGCTGGTGCGAAAAAATGAGATCTCTTTAGGCAGAAAAAACCGGGTGATACCAGAGCTTCACCTTGTCTTTATAGAAAACTGGGGTTGGCGACATACAGCACACGTGCCATAAGTGGCACACAAGTTGATTTTGAGTGGCACACGGAGCCTGTGGTTCGAGCTCAGCTCTCCTCCTCCCCCCCAAACTCCCCCCACGCAGCAGGGAACTCACACTGCTATTCCAGCCTGGTGGTTACCGTGCAGCCACAAGGCACGAAAACAAGCTCTAGCTCCTGAATGCTGGGCCCTTTCAAACGTCCCAAGCAGCTGCACTCAGCTGAGGCATGGGGTCTGGCCAGTCACAGGAGATGGAGGTACAGACACGGAGAAGGCTCATGCTGCATTCCTTGCCTCCCCTCTCCCGTGAGAGTCAGTCACCAGCACTTGTTTATGGCAGCTCCGTGAACAACTTGCACACGCTAGAGGCTGCTCCTGATGCCCCTTCCCCTCGTGTCAGTGCTCACTGTGCACATGAAGGGAGGGAGGAGGTGTGGGGCAGCCTGCTCAGAACTTCAGTGCATGGGGCAAGGAGGTGGAGCCTCTGCCTCCCCTGAGGCTGCCAGGCAGCGAGGCCGGGAGCTGTGCTCGTCCCAGGGTCCAGGGAGCCCTCCCTATGCTGTCACTGGTTTGACCCCCCACACACACACACCCTCAGCCCATGGCACTGGGGTGGGGTGGAGTGAATGACACCAGGGACATGGGAGGGAGTGTGGCTCCTGCTGGTATGCATGAGGCATACGCACCCAGCTTGCGGAGAGAGGCAGAGCAAGCTCCATGCGCTGTTTCCCCAGCACGGAGCGGCTTGCTCTGCCTCTCTCTGCAAGCCGGTCTGGCGGGGAAGGTTGGTGCTTTCTTCACCAACACCCCGCCCACATACACCTTGCTGGGGGAACGGCAGCGCAGTGACATACTGGCTTCAGGCTTTCCCCGCTGCTGCCATTGGCTGACCAATGGGAGCAACGGGGGCTCAAAGCCAGCTAAGTGTCCCCCCTCATGCCCAGATCCCTGCACCCCCAGCTTGCCTCCTACATTCTCTCTCCTGGCCAGACACCCTACCCCAAGTCCCCCTTCTGCACCCTCCCTTGTTCCTGTACCTCCCCCTGACCACTACCCTGCTCCTACATCCACCCTACATGGGGCCAAATTTAGGAAAAACCTCCTCTTTCGGAAAATCCCTTATTCCTCATACAATGAGGAATACAGGGATGCCGAAAGACTGCGTCCACTTTCTTGGAAACTGTTCCAAAAAAGTGGACGTATTCCTTGGACACGGCAGAGCTACCTCTGGTATCCCGGAAAAGCTCTGCAGTGTAGACATAGCCTAAGACTTTTAGTTTACTAACATTATTTGGGATGGTGTATGAGAGTTTAGCTGGAGGTGGCGATATCATCTCAGTTCCTCTCTCTGGACAGGCCCGTTCAGGATATCTCTCAGGATTAGACTGAATCAGATCTGAGGTCTCAGAAAATGGTGTTGATGGTGGTGAAGCTTGTGCCAGTTGCCAGTTTTTCTCCCCAATGTCTTTTTTTCTTAAGAACCCAAAAAGGAGTGGGGGGTGTAAAACCCCTGATTATTTTGTTTACTAATTAGGCTTAATTTACTTTAATTGATATTCAGTTTGGTACTTTTTCTTTTTTGTTTACCAACCATGATTTTAACACACTTTGAGTTATTTTAGTTATATTAGCAGGCCTTTTTGTTTGGATTAATTTCATCTTTTTGTTTTGCTTTTGCACCTTTTTAGTTTGCCTGTGTTAAGGGTTATTGTAATATGTCTTGCAACATGTCTTCAATTTTTACTTACTTGCTCACAATTAGGGTAAATGTGTAGGCCCAATCATTGCAAACTGGGCATTAGATCCACAGAGTCTGATTTTATTCTAATCCCACTTTTTCACTGATGGAATTCTATTAACTTCAGTTCATAGTAGTAACTGGTTTATATTGGTGCAAGTAAGATGAGAATCTTTTCTCCAAGTTATCCTTGCATGGCACTTAAAATATCGGCACTTTAGACCAAATAAATATATTTTGATACTAGACATTTGAATTAGGATTCTTGATGTTTCAGATATCGATGAGTGCAGCAATGGAGACAATCTCTGTCAACGAAACGCAGACTGTATCAACAGTCCTGGGAGCTATCGCTGTGAATGTGCTGCGGGCTTCAAACTATCACCTAATGGTGCCTGTATTGGTAAGAAATCAGCTGATCCCACTTCTTACCTTGAATCTATTTCTGTCCATCATATGTACATGTTTCCTATCAAGATTCAACAGAAACTGTTGTTTAGTTTGCTTGTACATTTAACTCTTCATGTTCAAAGTAGAATCTTTACATTCTAGCCATATTTCTCTGTCCATAATAAGAAGAAAGAACATGAGATTTTAAAACAACTTTCTTGAGGTTGAGCTATTACTAGAATATGTTCGAGAACTCAAATGTATAGACAAAAGAAAGTTCCCATAAAAACAGTTTTGTAATGATTCAGTTTTGGTTATTGGCTAATTTTGAGCATGATTTCAATAATGTGCTAACATTGTAAAAACATGTTCATGAAAAATGAATGATAAAAATAAATAATGTGTTTTATATTTTTGTTGTAGATCGCAATGAATGTCTGGAAATTCCTAATGTTTGTAGCCATGGATTGTGTGTGGACATGCAAGGAGGTTACCAGTGTGTCTGTCACAGTGGTTTTAAGGCATCTCAAGACCAGACCATGTGCATGGGTATGGAAAGGAAACTTTCAGTTCTAGACAATGGAATGTATCTAGAATTTGAGCTCACTTACAAGGATATATTCCTATTAAAGTACTAATTTCATATATGAAATATCAATTAGATAAATTAGAATTTCCTTTTTAAAAGTGCCAAGTGCTTTATCTCGAGTAAAACATGCTTGATACTAGTTTCTCCAAAGCCACACATCACTTAATAAAATATAAAATCAGTGTCTCTATGTTGAAGGGCACTTAATGTGTTTAAATCCCTATTTTTATTGTGCTCATATAGTGATGTGAAAGAGATGTCACTAAGATACATAAATCACAAAAACCAAAGATTCTTGTGCTTGACCTTTTGGCCTATTTGGGTTTTTAAAACCGTACACATTATATTATCATAAAAAGGTAATGCATGTATTCTGCTCCCCTTGTATTACTGGATAATGCTTTGAGAAAACAGACCAATATAGCTACTGCAGCTTGTGTAAATAAGCCCGTGTGTAAATTGTGGCTGTGAATAGTTCAGTGTTCCCCTGGAAATGTCACATTCAAATTATTTGTGAAGGGCACTTGGAAATTGACTTGTTCTAACTCCAAACATTCAAACATTTTATTTAAAAAAGTAATATTTTGTAACTTTAAACTAAGAATTTTTAAAGGTTAAAGATAAATAATTGCATATGGTAAAAATATCCCTATGATCCTGTCAGCTCTCACAGAAAAATGCAAGAGAGTCTCCTTCCCCATTAAAAAAAAATAAATACATTTTAAAAATCTGTAAATTCATAGATTCATGGAGGAGGAAGAAGAGAGGAACTCTAATTCTGACCTAGGGAGGTAAGCGACTAGTCGACTATCCGATAAGCAAATGCAAAATGCTTATCAGATAGTTGAGGAGTAACTCAACTAGTCACCCCCCCAAGTGCCGCAGGGAGCATGAGATGAGCAGGGACTCAAGCAGTTCCCGCTCGCTCCATGCTCTCTCCAGCGTTCCTCCCCCTCCTTGAGGTAGCAAGGGGGGGGGGACGACAGGAGCCGGTGCTGGAGGGAGCTAGCTAAAGAGCCTGTACCCCCAGCACTGTCTCCAGCGTGCTGCCTGTCTGCCTCCCCATCTGCCTCTGTCAGACGAAGGACTGGGTGGATAGGAGACGCTGCTGTGAAGCAGCCCCTGTCCGCAGGGGTCCCAGTGGGGATCTGGGCCCCCCAGCGGACAGAGGCTGTTGCTGCCAAGCAACCCCTGCTCGTGGTGACCAGCGGCTGCTCAGGCAGCGGTGCTAGGGCTGGCCGCGGGCAGGGCTGCCGTGAACAGGGGCTGGTGCTGGAGCAATCTCTGTTCGCGGTGGACAGCGCAAGCAGGGACTGCTGGAGTCAGCACAAGCTGGGACTGAGCAGTCTCGACTCGCGCTGATTGCTGCGCCTCTGCATTTTAAATGTAGTAAGAGCCCCAGTGGTTCTTACTACATGTAAAATGCAGAGTCGCAGCACAGGTGGCTCCGGAGCCAGCATGAGTCAGGACTGCTGAGTCCCACCTCGAGTCGGCTCCTGGAGTTACCCCCGCTGCAGCTCTGCAGAGCAGTGCTTATCGACTAATCATGTAGTTGATACAAATTGTATCAACTATATGATTAGCCAGATAATTTCATTTTAACATCCTTATTCTGACCATCTCGATCTGTAAAAAATCATGAAAACTGCCATATATTTCTTAGAAACATACTAGAAATTAATTCATAAATGAAAGAGCCTTTGCAAGACCTTTTTAAAAGCCAACTGCTTATGGGATTTCTAAAATTGTGAATACAGGTTTTTGTGTCTGTTATTGCATTTATAAAGTGCAATTAAATACCTAACCACAGATTCACAGTTTCATGCAAAAGTTTAGTTCATGCTCAATAGTTTCAATATTTGCAAATTAGTAAAATGTGTGTATAAAACCTGAGATGGCTCAAAGTCTATCATAGAGCTTGATATATAATGCCAGTAACTTGTATACACTGAGAAAACCTTGCAAGACATTTTTCGTTAATTGATTTAAAGACTTAGAATCTTGAAGTCCAGTAAATCCTTAAAAAACAACAATGGACCTGTAGTATTTTAGAGACTAACTAAAAAATATATAGATTGTATCATGAGCTTTCGTGGGCACAACCTACTTCTTCAGATGACAAATATGGAGCAAGAGGCAGAATTATAAAACAAAAAAAGAGGGGAGAGGGAGAGGAGGAAAAAACCCTATCAATTAAAGTGTCCATGCTAAATGAGGCTAATAAAGTAGGCTGCAAGTGCCCAATACTTAGCTTTTGATGTAATTTGGGTGTTGAATATAATGGCCCATCCAGTTCATACCTTGCTCCATACTGATCTTCTGAAGAAGTGGGTTGTGCCCATGAAAGCTCATGATACTATCTATATATTTTTAGGTAAGTCCCTAAGGTGCTATAGAACCATTGTTGGGGGTTTTTTAGTTATAGACTAACGTGGTTACTCCTCTGAGATCTGTAAATCCTGTTACTGCTAAATACATTCATAGTATGGCAAAAAGTTAAAGTGAAATGGTTTTATTAGGGGGGAATGAAATTAGATGAAATGAAAGACTACATTGTGCCTAGTCAGATTGCCCAAAAATGTGACATTGTCTGGAAGGCATAGGAATAGCTTAGATAGTGTCCACCTGAACTCACTAACCCTGCCATTCTCAGTCTGTGTTGGTCTGTGGACTGCTGTTGAGTAATTCGTTCAGAGTCTCTTCTGTGTTTCCATTAGTGAATCACATTAAAAGACATTGTTACTTGTTGTAAGAAACTGCTGCTGTTGCCACCAGAATATTATATTAATATAAGTGGAAGATGACTCATTATCACAAACAGAATCGCGTATGTAAAAGGCATCACATGGGTATATGGCATTTTGACACTATATTGTTAAACACTATTGGTATTCAGTTTTGCCTTCTAACTCTCTGAACTGGTTAACTCATCGACCAGTAGGTTTAAGTAAAAGGGCAGATTATTATGGTTGTTAATTTGTTTCCAGTAGCACCCACAATATGCTAAGGGCTGAACAAGCATCAAAAAAGATACTTGGCCTTGGCTAAAAAGGTGTACAGTGCGCTGTTGAGGACTGCTATGTAAACTAAGGTGCTCACAGCTCAGATTTCCCACAGCAATGTCAGTTGCTGAGGTTAATCTCAGATTTTCCTAAAGCAAACTCATGACTTGATTTTCCTGCTACCTGCACTTTGCAACAGAAGGAATCAAGAAGCAGGTGACTCGCAGCTCAATTTACCACCATACTTACTCTAGCCAAATAAGGCCTTGTCAATCATAAGGCCAGCCTGGTTGACCATCAGTCTTTTATTTTAAAGTATCAGTTCCAAAAAACTGATATATACAATTGTTTATATAAGTTTGGTCACCATACAAGAAGACAGTACCAAAATGTGAAGTATAAAGGATGAAGTCAAAGACTGAGATTTAAAGTACTGGCACTTTTTGTGTGCATAGCACATTAAAAAATAGCAGGGAAGACAATTCCTTTCTACAAATTCATTTCTCTTTGTAGATGTTGATGAATGTGAACGCCATCCATGTGGAAATGGAACTTGTAAAAATACAGTTGGATCATATAACTGCCTGTGTTACCCAGGATTTGAGCTCACTCATAACAATGACTGTATGGGTAAGAACTTTAATCCAAACTTTAATTTCATTGCTGCTGCTTTGGTGTCACAATGGGATATATTTAAATCAGGGTACTTAGTAAAGTGCAGAAAATAACAGTTACCTCACCTGTGGACTTCTGTAGAAAACAGCATTTTCTTGTTTCATTCTTTAAAAAGAAGTAAGCCCTGATTCTTTAGTACACTAGAACTGATTTGCTCTGCTCTGATGGTGCAAAACAGTCCAAGCCATTGGAGGAAACCTCTCTGTTTAGAAATGTTCGAGTCAAGTAGTGCAACTGTAGTGCCATTTGTGTCATCCACCTCTTTTGGTGTGTCTGTTGTAGAAGAGAAGGAAGCATATTCCTTTATACTCAGCTGGTCCCCAACTGCTGTGATAGTAGCTGGGGGCCATTGGCAGCCAGCAAAAAATCATGTAAGGAGCTGGTCCAGCATCTTCTGGGGTGATGAATATGGCTTAGCTTCTTTTGCATCACTCCTCACTCTCACTGGAGATTTGTCCTGAGCATACCTCAGCCTGAGCCACAATTCAGGGTCATTACTGTAAATGATGCTTCATCCTAAGTTATATGGCACTATTCCTTATCTGGAACACAGACTGCATTTTCCCAATGAATTAATAACCTCTAAATTAACTGTCCTCAGTGCATTGCCTGTTTGCATTCCAACCAGCATACAGCTGCAGCCCCTGTAACATCCTCAGGGCTGTAATTTGGATGTGGTGGGGGAAGGGAGTAAAAAATGGGAAGGCACAGGATTCGGCCCAGCATCAGCCCTCCTGGCAGGATCATGCCCAGCAGCATCAGCAGGAGGTCAGGGTGCTCAGTACCCTGCTACACTGCAGGATTGTGGAAAGAAGGAAAGCCCAGTATCAAAGAAGCAGTCGGTATTGGCTCCCAACCTTCACCTTTCCACAGTCATCACTGTTTCTAGAGTACAGCTAAGCTTTTGATGGTTTTGTACAAGCACAGTTCCTCAATCATCTTTTTTTTAAAAGAGGGAGAGTAAAGCATGGGCAGTGGGTATAAGAAAGAAGGGGAGGCAATGCTCTTAATGCTCAACTTGTCTCCTCTTCCTATTGCTACTCTGACAGTTCCTGAAGGCTCCAAGGGCAAGATGTTGCTGTTTGCAGACTGGTGACTCTTTCCCCTGAGATCTGTTAACTTAAAAATGAAAAGCCTTTCAGCTTGCCAGACCTATTAGCATAACATTGAATCTTTGAAAGAGTCATTAACTGGTAATGAAACCATTTAACAGGCATGTGCCAACCCTGAATTTACTGACAAAAGCAGTAGTGCATTATGTCTACAGGACCTTAGTTTAGAATTTGCTTAAAATATTTCATTACTTGGTTGTTGAAATCTATAAAATCACATCTCTGTAAAATCCTTGTCATAGGTATTAAGATGCACAACCTGAGTATTCAGCTTTAGCCTTAAATGCTTGGCTCTTCTGACATACAGATTTTTAAAAATAAATTCTTCAAAAGACCCCCCCTTATCTAAAATACACATTTTAATTACTAAGTACAAAAACTAGCTTTCAGTGTCTTCCTGTCCTTTCTATCTCTCCCCTTCTCCTTTTTCACATTCCTGGTTGAAGAGACCCCTTAAAGCAGTGGTCTCCAACCCTTTTACACCCAAGATGACTTTTTAAATGACAGAACAAGCCAAGATCTACTGCCCCGCCCGCTCTATTCTCCTCTCCATCACTTGCTATCCCCAACCCTTATACTCAGGGCTCGACAAATTATACAATCTACTCGCCCGTGGCGAGTAGATTGTAACCCGGAAGAGCCGGGTTCGGGCGATCTGCACATGCGCAGAACGATCTGCGCATGCGCAGATCGCCGGACAGCGTGGCTGGCGAGCAGGGCTCGCCGCGGTTCAGTGAGCCCTGCTTATACTGCTACTTTTTTTCCCCCAATTCTTCTGTAGGAAGAGGCTTTTCCAACATTTGTCCTGTCTAGACTGGACCAAATGTCAGAAAAAAAACCCTTCTTTTGGAAGCCCTCTTATTCCTCGAGGAAAGAGGAATATAGGGGTGACCGAAAGATCATGTTTGCTCTTCCACTAAAAGAAGCGGAAGAACAAACGCATCCCTGGATGCAGAAGAGTTTTTCTGGGATATCTCCGGAATCCTGAAAAACTCCTGCAGTCTAGCCGTACCTTCGTTGGGTTGAGACAGGATGTGTAGGCTCTGGGGTGGGAATGAGGGATTTGGATGTGGGAAGGGGTGAGAGGTGCAAGCTCTGGGAGGAAATCTGGATGCAGGAGGAGGTGAATAAGGGGACGCTGGCTCGGGGAGAGGGCTCCAGGCCGGGCAGTGTTGGGGTCAGATGTAGGGTGAGGGTACTAAGCAAGCCACAGACTTCTGGATATGAGGGTTCAGGAATTTGGGTTGGGGTATGTGAGGGGCTCAGGGCAGGGGGTTCCAGTGTATGATAGGCTCAGATGTAAGGTCTGGGGGAAAGGGGAGTGCAGGAGTGTTATGATGCTGTGGCCAGATGGGGGCTTGTTGGCCAGGCTTCATTTTTAAATAAAATACTATGTCAAACACACACAGTTTCTGCATTGTCTTTATTTATGAGAAGGGCAGGGAACCTGTTTTGAGTCAGGGGTCACTGACACACAGAAAAGTCAGTTGGGGCCACACAAGTGAGATGCAAAAAACCCCTCCTCCAACCCTCCGCCCCCCCCCCCCAAACTTCACTAATGTGGCCCCAACTACATTGGTGGGAGCAGGGGACATAGTACTGGGGAAGGGTGCTAGTGGGTGCTTCAGCAGGGGACAGAGTTCTGCGGCTGGGGGCAGGGGAGAGGGAACATGGTGCCGGGAGGGCAGGGGACAGGGTGCCAGTGGGGACAGAGTTCTGTGGCTGGGGGCAGGGGAGAGGGAACAGGGTGCTGGGAGGGCAGGGGACAGGGTGCCAGTGGGGACAGAGTTCTGTGGCTGGGGGGCAGGGGAGAGGGAACAGGGTGCTGGGAGGGGAGAGGACAGGGTTCTGCAGCAGGTGACAGAGTGCCAGGGGGGACAGGTTTCTGCAGGGGGGGACAGGGTGCTGCTGGGGACAGAGTTCTGTGGCTGGGGACGGGAGTGGGGACAGAGTTCTATGGCTGGGGAGTGGAAGAGGGGGCAGGGAACAGGGGGCACAGAGGGCGCAGGGAGGGCAGGGAGCCGAGGGGGTCGGGGTGCCAGTGGGGGCAGGGAGTCTCCTGCACCTGCATCCCCGAGGGAAGCTGGTGCGCACCTCCTCCGGGCCCGAATCCCCCCGCCCGTGGTGCGGGGAAACCCCCGCGCGCCTGCTGCGGGCTGACCCCCTTCCACGGCGCGGGGAAACCCCCGCATGCGCCTGCCCTGGGGCCGACTCACCCCTCCTGCAGCGTAGGGAACCCACCGTGCTCCTCCTCAGGGGCCAACGCCCCCTCCCGCAACGCGCCCAGCATGCCACAGACCTGTGGGAGGGGAGCAGCCAGTGCACTTCCGGAACCCCCGGAAGTGGCATGAAGCTGCAGGACTTCCGTCCACCCCTCAGGAAGCCAACACTACCTCCGCTGTCGCTGGAGGCAGGTAGTGGGGCTTCCCGGGGTGGGGGGGGGAAAATGGGGGGAGGAAACGCCTTGCGCCTTGGTGACCACGGCCTTAAAGGAACAACATTCCTTTTCTTCCAGATATGTGGACAAATGGACTTTTACTTCTGACTAGTTTTGAGAGACCACCTTCACCAAAATCTTGTACATGTCAAAAGCAGGGAGTGTGGAGCCAGCAGGGCACTGCTTGAGTGCTCCTGTGTGTGCTTTGCTTTTGAAATGTACAAGAGCCCTGCTACATTTCAAAGGCAGAAGCACTGCCAGTTCCCCGCTGTGCTCCTGTCCCCCCAACCCCATGGAGACGGTGCTGGGGGAACCAGCTTTTAAGCCTTCTCCCCTCAGCACGGGCTCCTGCTCCCCCCCTTGCTGCCTCTCTCTGATAGCAAGGGGAGGCGAGTCGACTATCCAATAAGCACATGCTTAATGGATAGTTGATTAGTTGCTTACATCCCTGGTGTAAACAGTATGGAAAGAGAATAATGGTTCATGAGCTATAACCAATAGCACAGAAATTTTCATCCTGCATCAAACAGTGTTCCTTTTAGTTCAGCATCCTGTTATCAACAGAAACCAAGATGAGATGTTTCAGAGGAAGGCTGAAACCTCTGCAGTAAACAGTAAGGATTATATACCTGATAGAAGAAGTGTGTTTCATCTTCAAGGTTCAAATTAAAATATATTGTATAACAGAGTAAAAGTTGTATCTAAACCTACTGGAATTAACAGCTAGTGCCTTTACTACCTGACACAGTCCATATTTTCCCATCAGCACTTTTCTTGTACATCTTTTTAAATCTATGTTACTAAAATGTTGCTGCTAATTGGGCATTTCCAATGTTCATCCCGCTTGTTCTGGTCTCCTGAACTACAGTAGCAACTTGCAAGATGCAGGATGACTCCGTGCTGACTGGGATATGTATTCTGAAAAACATGAAAAGTAACAAAACATGTTCAGTGAATACCTGAGCACATCTAAAACTCCAGATAAAATTCAGAATGCTCCATGTAACACTTTCTTTTCCGTGTCTGTTGTTAGTACCACACAAAACATCACTTGGCAGCCACTGAACATCTCCAGATGCAGTAGCTGATGTAATGCTGCAAGTTTAAAAAATATAATACCCTATAAAAGGTATATATATTGTTTAAATATGACATATGCCTTAATGCACTGAAGTGAGAGTTACTTTCCATTACAGTTCCCTTGCTGCTCAGCATTTGTCTCTTTCATTGAATTATATATTGCAATTTCAGTGTGTTTATACCATACTGTAAATAGTGTGTGAGCATATACATTCTAACTGTTAGACCTCTTGAAAAGACTCAGCCTCTCTTGTTTATTTACAGATATTGATGAGTGCAGTTCCTTCTTTGGTCAGGTGTGCAGAAATGGAAGATGTTTTAATGAAATTGGTTCTTTCAAATGTTTATGCAATGAAGGATACGAACTTACTCCAGATGGCAAGAATTGCATTGGTATGTAATAAACCAGAGATTCCAGCCTTCTCTGACTTGAAATCATCAAACTGTTGGCCCCATTTAGAATGAAATATTTCATTCTTCAAATCTAAGATAGAATGTTGAGAACAACAGATTTACATTAAGAAAATTGGTGGCAAAAGCATGAAGGTTTAAAATAGTATCATTTGTTTTCCTTTCCCTGGCTCTCTAAATTGACAAAGTCAGGAAAGAATCTATAGGCTCATATACCTCTGTTGTGAGTGACAGCATTGTCAGCCAGAGTTACATAAACATAAATAATTCACTGTTGCATTAATTTCAAAATGTCTGAAACCTTATACATTTTATTTACTTTTTAAAGATACTAATGAGTGTACGGCCCTTCCTGGTGCATGCTCTCCTGGTACCTGTCAGAACTTGGAAGGATCATTCAGATGCATCTGCCCACCAGGATATGAAGTAAAAAGTGAAAGCTGCATTGGTGAGACTGTTACTATTACTTCTGTAATGGTGCAAACATGATAAAAACAACATGTAAATATTGTGAAGAAGAAGAGGCTTTTCACCAAGCCATGATGACAAGGAATGTATAAAAAGGAATAAGTAGCAGCTGTCCATTTAGCCAGCAGGCAAGATATTATGAGCTGTGGGGAGAGCAAAGGATGTAAGGACTCAATGTTTTTTCATTAATCCAAATTGAAAAATATTTTGTCTAATGCTCAAAGAATTTAGTCTTTTTCCTAATTTTTTTTCCAAATGTAATAAGTAGTCTGTCTACTGAATATATACACAGTGACTACAAAAATTGTAATATTTGGCAAACAGTGTTTTACACTATTAGAAGTCTCTCTCATCATAGAATTGTGAAGTATAAAAATCTTGATAAAACTATCAAGCTTCTTTTCCCTATGGAAACAGTTTTCTCAATCAGTTTTTCATAACAGATGTTTTCTGTTTTGGAATCTTACAGTCTGTGGGAATATGCATCAAGATATCAATCCCAAATTCATATCATGGATGGCAAAATAGAGCTTTGTTTCAGTTTTAGAAGGATAACTTTGAGAACTCTGTGGAAAATTAGCTCAATGCTCTAACATCACCATTCTTTTCTTGTTTTTAGAGGAGAAATATAGAGCTCTGCTCCCATGCTGCAAGGAATTGAAACTATAGTAACCAAATTAGAAACAATACCAAAACTAAGTTCAGTCCTCTCCAGTGAAACTAAGAAGAGTGCTACCATGAACCTAAAAAACATATACATATATTTTTATATATAGTCACTGTAGCCCTCCTCTTAGATTTACTTAGCATATTTGCTGTGGAACCTTAGAGATTACCAAAATATATAGTATCATGAGCTTTCATGGATAAAACCCACTTAATCAGATGAGTTGAAGTGGAAATTATAGAATTTGGGGTATATATAACAGCAAAAGAAGTTACCTGCCAATTGTAGGACCAGTGTTAATGAAGCTAATTAAGTCAGGGAGGTTGTGCCTCATTCACAGTATTTCCTATGAAGATTCAAATATCAAAGGTGGGGAAATTGTCTTTGTAGTGCATTAACTAGTTAAGATCTTTATTCAAGCCTAAATTGATAGAATTGAAGTTCATGATCTAATAAATTAGTCTCTAAGGGTATGTCTACACAGCAAAGTTATTTCGAAATAACAGCCCTTATTTTGAAATAACTTTTCTAGCGTCTACACAGAGCGCTTATTTCGAATTTGGTAAACCTATTTCCAGGAGGAATAACGCCAAATTCAAAATAGCTATTTTGAAATAAGTGCTGTGTAGACACTTATATCGAAATAGGGGGCCTCCAGCCTTCCCAGGGTATCCTGGTGGCCAATCCGGCCTCAATCAAGAATACTTCTCTCCATCCCTCTGCTCCCCGGAGCCCTTAAAGGGGTAGACTCTGGCCACAGTGCCTGGGCCAGCTCCAAGCCTGCCAGCCCAGAGCCAGCAGTCACTGCCCCTGACCCAGGGGCCCCAAAACATGAGCCAGCAAGCCACTAGCAGCCAGCCCTCCACTGCTCCCCAGGAGCAGTCTGTCAGCTCCCAGGAGTCTGCCAGGGCCCGGAGAAGGCGGGCACCTTCCTGGTCCAGGGTGGAGATCATGGACCTTATTTAGGTTTGGGGGGATGCCCCCAACGTCCATGATCTCCGCACTAGATGGTGGAACGCGGCCGTCTATGGCAGGATAGCTGCCAGCCTGGCTGCCAAAGGCCACATGTGAACCCAGGAGCAGGTTTGCATGAAAATCAAGTTGGTCCAGTGAGACCCCCCAACCCTGAGCTTCCACTCCCCCTTCTTTCCCTTGCTTCCCCCTTCCAGCTCCCTCCTCCCAGGTTTCCCCCTTCCCTCTCCCACCTTCTCTTCTCCCCTCTCCTGCCTCCTTTCCCCAGTCTCACCAGTGTTTCATTCCCCCCCCCCCCCCAGTTTTGTTAAATAAAGAGAGTTTGTGTTCATGAAAATACATGTATTTTATTTGATATCAGGAAGGGGGGTTAGGGAGGGGTAAGTGCAAGGACGAGAGGGAGGAATGAGGCACCAAGCTCCCAGTGGGGCAGACCAGGGAGGCTCTTAGTGCTCCTCAGGGTGAAAGCTCTCCCGCAGGGCCTAACTTTTTCCTAATGTCCAACCTAAACCTCCCTTACTGCAGTTTAAGCCCATTGCTGCTGCTTCTATCCTCAGAGGCCAGGAAGAACAAGTTTTCTCCCTCCTCCTTGTGACACCCTTTTAGATACCTGAAAACCGTTATCATGTCCCCTCTCAATCTTCTCTTTTCCAAACTAAACAAACCCAATTCTTTCAGTCTTCTTTCACAGGTCATGTTCTCTAGACCTTTAATCATTCTTGTTACTCTTCTCTGGACCTTCTCCAAGTCTTTCTTGAAATGTGGTGCCCAGAACTGGACACAATACTCCAACTGAGGCCTAATCAGCACAAAGTAGAGCGGAAGAATGACTTCCCGTGTTTTGCTCACAACACACCTGTTAATGCATCCTAGAATCATGTTTGCTTCTTTTGCAACAGCGTCACACTGTTGACTCATATTTAGCTTGTGGTGTCAAGGGCTTGTTGGTAATGCAGGTAGTGGCTGTCAGCTTGCCTTTTGAGGGTTTGGATCTCACTAGTTTCATGCTGGAAAATATGAATAGCACCAGAAACGCAACAAGATTCTTAGAGTTCACCCATTTCAACTACACTTAAACTCTTAAAATGTTACTACTGGGAAATTAGTAAAATAATCCATTTATAACTAGGTGATCATGATTTCCCAAAGTTGAGTATGTCAGTTCTAACTTTATTTCATGAAATTGTGAGTTTATATCGAATCATTGGTTCTTCTGTACTTGACTTGTTTCACATCTGCTCATCATTTCTTCAGTGTCACTATTCATTTGTAACCAGAATACAACTTTTCTAGCTGCCCTTTTTTTGATGTGGTCCTTGCAAAGTGCTTTTGTATATTGATCCCAATGTCTTTCTTTCTCATCACACTGTGGGAACCACATTTGTGTCCCATTCAAGGGCATTCTTAAGATCACTGAAAGCTAATTTATATTATAGGAATATGCAGGTGAAGTGTTCCCCCCTCCTTTATTGCTTGTATCACTCTTTGCAGCATTTCATCTTTTAGCTAGTTGTCTCTACTTCATCCCATATGCCTGGAGATGCAACAGGCAACACATTATCATTTTCACATGTATGTTTATTTCTTGGTCTAGGCCAGCCGGCTGGGTATTTGCAGATAGAGCATATGCTCTTGCATGTGTGTCTGCCATTACTTAGTGGTGTCTGGATTAGAACTTCAGGGTCACGTCACAGTTCTTTGTTTTTAAAATTAGTCACTATATTCTGGAGGCTGCTTCTCCAAGCCCCTTTTTGTGTACTGCAATCAGAGGTTAATGATTACTTTCTTCTTTGAAGCTTATGCCAGATGTAATGTCTCTCTTCAGTTTGCTGATACATCTTCTTTGCAGCCATTATAGCCATACTTGCATATAGACTGGTAATCAATCAGTTCCATAACGCTATAATAGTACTACTCCCAGCCCTCCTTTCAAAGAACATGTGGAGAGTTTGATGTCTTTCAGGGGGCCAGAAAATTGCAGCTTTTGAGTTATCATCAGAATGTTGTTTAAATCATTATACTCTCTTTTGTGTTCTGGCATCCATGTCCATTGCAATATTAGTATTTGCTTTTGTGCCTGCTTGCTTCTTTGAACATCTGTCTCCAAAGTAAAATATTTCTGGAGCCTAATGTTATGCTTAAACAAAGCACGCGAGATCTTTTAGGTGAAAAGGCAGTACACCGCATTTATTGAGAATACAACAGTAGCATATGCTTTTCAGTCACTCACACACACAAACACCATACACTCAGTCCCGCCAGACGATGTTATAGTTACCAGTTCAGAGTCTGGATCAATCTAGTGGCCAGCCAGATCGATCACAGAGGGGGAGCCGGGCTTTGTCGGTCGGGATCTGATGCTCTCCTGGGGTTGGTGGCAAGACGAACCCAAAGTCCCATAGCAAAGCACCCTGCTTTTATAATCCTTACCTCTATGGATTTTGCTGTGTCAGTCTGTGACCGGTTACTGTTACCTTTTGATGTTGACATTCCAAACATCTCCGAGAGGCCATCCTGTCCTGGATTGTTAATCAGTTGTTTTTAGGGATGCCTTCACCTTTAGAGCCATCAATCTTGCCCCTTCCTTAATCATGAGTACGCGCTGATGGTTCTTCTGACGCCGATGTGTCTCTTCGCAGTCTGTCTTCACCCACATTGCCCCCTTCTCTCTTGACCATCTGGCTCTAATGACAACTTTCACACCTTATCTCATTCACACAAACAGTCTTTCACAGAGATACAAACAGCAGAGTTTTATATTGAACAAAAGCAAACAGCATTGTAAATTGCCTTACTAAATCTTATAATCAAAACAGTTCACATTGAAGGCCCGGGCCTTCAATATTTCTAATCTCATTAACATAGACACAATACCAAAATCCTCTCTCTAACTTACTAAACTTTAAAACAAAGTAATATATATATATATAGGCTTAATAAAGGGCTTAATTGGTAAAAATGTGATACATTACATTACTACATTATTAAACCTAAAATACAAATGTAAAAAGATATAAAACTCTTACTCCAACACTAATACATTCCAAAAGAAATGTATTTTTAAGAAGTACTTTTTTAAAACAGTATCTGCCAAATGGTGTGTTAGAAGTGCAGATCTTGGAATTCTCCTTTGCGCTCCTGCTCAGAGATTTTAGTTAGTGTCCTGGCCCGCACTTTATATATCCTTGCATGCTGATGCTAAGGTATATAGGGAAAGGCAGACATCCTACACAGCTCCAGTTCCTTCTCAACTGCCCTTTGTTCCTGACAGAGAATAGTGGTGTCTGCTGTTAACTAGTCAGCTCTTCTAAAGAAAATAAGTATTTAATTTCTAATTGTTATATTATTTGTTTGCTTTAGCAATTGCGTGTGTTTCTGCACCTCCCTGGATCACTTTTCTTTGCAGTCAGGGTCTTCCATCATAGGGGATGTAAGCGATTAGCAGACTATCTGAAAAGCAAAAGATTATTGGATAGTAAACTAGTCCCTTGACTAGTCACTTTCCCCTCCTTGCTGCCTCTATCAGAGGCAGCAATCGGAAGGAGTAGGAGCCAGTGCTGGGGGGAGCTGGCTTAAACACCGGTTTCCCCCAGCACCATCTCCACGCGGGGCAGGAGAGGCAGGGGGGTAGCGGGGACTGGGTGCAAGCTGGGATTCAGCTGATTCCTGGTTCGCGCCTAGTCCCAAATGTGCCTCTGCTTTTTAAATGTATTAAGAGCCAATAGGCTCTTAATCCGTTTAAAAGGCTGGTGCGCAGCAGCGGAGGATCCTGCACAAGCCAGGAATCAATTGTCCCTGCTTGTGCTGGATCCCTCCTGCTGCACTTTAGTCTTTTAAATGGATTAAGAGCTGACAAGCTAACCCCGCTGCGGCTTCCCGCTTATCAACTAATCGATGGAAAATCCATTGACTCGTCAATCAGTTGATTAAATTACATTTAATATCCCTATTCCACCATCACTCTTGTTGTATGCAACTTCATTCAGATGGTCTGCAGGAATGCCCTTCTCCAAACTTCAACTACTCTCTCCCAGGTCACAGATGAATGAGAGACAAGCTGGGGAGCACACCTGGGCAACATCAGAACTCAGGGCTTACGGTTGCAATCGGAACTATCACTGCACTTCAATGTCAGGGAGCATAGAATGGTTCAACTCGCTTGCCAGATATTTCATCCCCAATTGCAGGGAAAGTGTGACTCAGTACTGACAGGCGATACTGCAACAGTGTTCTATATCAGTGTTTCTCAACCTTTTTTTCCAAAGTACATCCCAGTACCTACAGTTTTCAGACACACCATTTTTTTCTACCATTGCAACACGTTTGTTTAAACAAACTTAATCGTAGCCAGGCAGACGATGAGATTTTTGGGTGTAAAAAAGTACAAAAATAATAAAGCGCTGTAAAACAAAAATTCAGTTTTCTTCCAAATTTCAGTTGTGGTGACGTACCCCCCAGACTTCTCTCGAGTACCCCAAGGGTACTCGTACCACTGGTTGAGAAACACTATTCTATATAAAACAGACAGGATAGTGCTCGCTCCTCTCCACTATGCCAAGAAGCCCTCCAACTGTGGGACTACCACATCTACCTGCAGACTTCATACCTGTCAGAGACACAGAACAACCTAGTGAACTGCTGCCTCAGCTTCTTATTAAACACCCACGAGTGGTCTCTCAGGGCAAATATTGCCCTCTCCATCTTCCAAAGGTGTAGTCATCCCCATATGGATCTCTCTGTGACAAGGAGCAACAGGAAGTCTCACCTGTTCGGCTCCTTTCAGAACCACAGCTAGGGATCCATAGTAGAGGCATTTCAGCTATTGTGGTCAGGTCACTGGCCTGTATGCATTCCCATCCTTCTCTTTAGTAAACAAACTTCCTCAAGATCCATCAGGTCAAGATGTTGCTCATCCTTATAGCGCCAGTGTGGCCTGGGCGGCATTAGCTCACTACACTTCTAAACATATCAGTGGATAGGCCGATAGCTCTTCTCATCTGTTTTTGTTTCTTCTGGGGTATTGCCAGCTACAATACCCCAACCTGGAGTCCCAAAAAAGTATTCCTGCCACAACAAGCCTATAATTTATTTATACCTAAAATACTAGGGACTGGCTATATCATTCATTAAGGATCACCTGATGGTTTTTTGCCACTATATAATGGCATCCAATAGGATAACCCCTTTTGAGCCCAGGGAGCTGAGCCTTAGCTTACTAGGTCAGTTTTTCACTTGAAAGACATTTCTGAAATCATGACATTTACTTATTCTTAAGCAACTGACAATTTATTAAGTCATTCAGAACCAGATAAATATATAATCATCCATAAGCCACTCAAATGTAGATGCAGTCAATAATATATACTACACAGACAATACAGTCTTGAAAGCAACGGTCATAGATAAGAGTTGAGGCTTAATACTTGCATTAAAAACAATGCAAATTACCAAGATTTCTTATTACATTTACTTATTATTAACATTTCTCAGTTTAGTATCTCACACATTTATCCTGCATGCAAGGGTGCACTAGTCTTTAAGGTACTTTGAAGAGTGTGATTACTTCTCTTTGACTACAGTGGTCCAAGGGAGTATTGTTTAGAGTATTGTAAGTGATTGCTTAAAATAAGTCTTTGCAATCTCTCTTAGGTCAATTTACTTAGATTTCTAAAAGAGCTGAAATCTAAAATATGGTTATTTGAGTTCTCACTGGAGAGTGTAGATTCAGCAAGATAACCTACAGTTATTTATATTAAAGATCAGAAGATGAAATAGCTTTTGAGAGACCCATCCCTCGTGGCTGGGCTGGGCATCAGTTGTTTAGGATTGTGCAGCTTTTGTGTTGGGTTCAGTTATCTTAAGCATATGGTAATATCAGTTTTATATGCCCTAGTTTTGGGGTTTATTGGAGGGGGAATTGCATTTATTCCTACTGGACAGTTGCCAAGTCAGTGGCTAGGTTTTACGCAGTGTAGTTGATGCCATGCGGATTCTAGGATGTTACAGAAGCAAGGTGGGTGAGGTAATATCTTTTATAATAGGCCACATTACCTGGAATCAACCTTATAATATTTGCTGACTATTTATGCTAAACAATCTGTTCCATCTTGCATGTCTGGAATGTTATTTACTTATACCAATCTGCATCCCTTTCCCTTTATTGTTACTTTCCCTGTGTTGTGTATGGTAACTTCCTTAGTCATCCTGTCACGTTAATTTTTGTGAGAAGACTAAAGCAAAGTAGGCATTGAGCAGCTCTGCCTTTCTATCATCTTCGGTTACCGGCTCACCTTCCTATTTGAGCAGCGGACCCATACCATCCTTGATCTTTCTTTTTTGTCTGACATATTTAAAGAACGCTTTCTTTTATCTTTCATCATTTTTGCTGTAACACATTCTTTGCCTTGGCTTTCCTAATTTTCTCTCTATGTGCTTGTGCTATTTCCATGTATATATCCTTAGTAAAATGCTCCTCCTTTCATTTCCTATACTGTGTCTCTTGGTTTTTAGAGAGCTAAAAACCTCCTTGTGCAGCCACACTGGTCTCCTGTGGCTCTTATCTTTCCTCTGCAACAGAATAGCTTGATGTTGAGCATCTAATATTACATCTTTTAAGAACTGCCAGTCCACTTGAACTCCTTTTTGCCCTAATTGGTCTTTCTCTAAGTCCTTGCCTACTATTTCTCTGAGACAGCTGAAATTCACCTCTCTCAAGTCCAATATCCTTGATTTACTATTTTCATGCCCTCCTATCCCTAGGCTCTTGAATTGTATCACATCATGATCAGTTCTTCACAAGTTCCTGACCACCTTCACATTTGCAACTAATTCGTTCCTATTGTTCAAAACCAAATCCAAAATGGAACAACTTGTTGTTCTTGTTTCTTCAACTTTCTGAATCCAAAACCCCTACATATACTATGTTTGCAGATGTATCATAGTTTGCTGCAACAGATGTCAGGGAAATTAAAATCTTCTAGAATGACTCAGCCACTTCCACATCCTCAATTGGTGGTCTAAAACCCCCACCATAATCTCTCTACTGTTCTTTTTTCCATTTTATCCTCGCCCAGAGACTCTCACTAGGTCTGTCGTTCAATTCCCATTGGACCTTTGGGCAAATGTTGGACATTCTTGATGTACAGCACAACACTTCCTTCCTATTTTCTCCATACCGATCCTTTTGGAACAAGCTATATCCCCCAATGCTAATACAGGTTGGAACTTCCTGGTCCAACACCTTCAGGACCTGACCAGTCCCAGATGATGGATTTTGCCAGACTGGGGGAGGAGGGTCATTTCTGGCCCCCTTGCCTCCAGCCCTAGCTCCACCGTCAGCCTCCCAGTTGGCTTTCCCCTCACTGTCAGCCCCTGCTGACCTGCCAGGCAGCCCTGCCACCTCTACGCGCACCCAATCCCCACTGCAGCCCCCCACAACCTCCGCTGCTTCTGCATGCACCGGGCTCCAGCAGCAGCACCCAGTGGCCCCACCCCCTCCGTGCCCCTATTCCTGCTGCAGCCTCAGGGAGTCCCTCTCCCTCTGTGTGTGGGCTCCTGCTACCCTACTACTGCGCATGGGGCTCCCACTGCCCTGCCAGCCTGCAGGACTCCCGAGTGCTAGCTCTCCACTGGGACGCCCTTGTTGGATGTTGCCAGACCAGAGAGTCCCAGTTAAGAGAGTTTCAATCTGTACTCCAGTCATGGGAGTTATCACACCAAATCTCTGTTATGCCAGCTAAGTCATATTCCATGCCTTCCATCTCTGCTTGTTCCTCATATTCCTTGCATTTATATTACAGGCATCAAATATATTTTGCAGACTGCCCTGTTGCTTTGCTTTTTTACCTTTTTTAATGCAGCTGTGATTTCTAAACCCTTCTCTAGAAATTAGCACCTGGGAAAGAACCCTTTCCATTACTTTAGCCTAGATGCGCATTGGCTGGATTTTTGTCACCATCCACCATAGGACTTAATTTATAGCTTTCCTTACCAGGTTAGCCAGTGCCCAAGATGTTCTTCCCCACATTTGCTCCCATTGTGGTTTGAAAATATTTACCATTTATAGTATGAATAAGATAAGACAGTAAGACTTGCCCACAGTGACATCTGATAGCACAAGAATACAGCTTCTGAGACTAAAAAGCAGACTGTTGAACTGTCTGGGATAAAACCAATAAACAAATGGAAAAATCCACATTTCAATCACTATTTTAAAGAGGAGGGGGGCTTTCTTGTGTCTATTTTTGCTGTTTAAACAAAATATTGAATGTGGCTGAAGTCAAATTTCTCTCAGAAATCAAAGGAATATACAAAATTGATGCCAGATGGGCTAATGATGCATTTTCCCCCCTATTATTTTACAGATATTGATGAGTGCAATGAAGACCCCAACATCTGTCTCTTTGGCTCCTGCACGAATACTCCAGGAGGCTTTCAATGCATCTGTCCCATAGGCTTTGTGCTATCTGACAATGGACGAAGATGTTTTGGTAAGGTTCAGGGTTAAAGCATGCAATCACGGACAGCAATAGTTAACAGAAACTTGGCAAAAAGAGTTCAGACTATTGAGTAACCTCTTCATAAATTTATTATGTTAAAAAAATAAATTGAGCAGGTCATCCCAACAAAACAAATGTTTTGTCCTGGGGTGCACTATGCTTTACAGAAGACTACAAATCTCTCTTGCCTTCTAGTACAACTTAGTAATCTGACCAACAATTATTGTGCCCTTCAATTATTTTTCTAAAACTAAAGAACTCAATTATTTTAAGGAGGGATGTGCTTCTTGTGTGTCTCCCCAGCTATTTATACCCACTTTGTATGAGCAGGCACTGCTTCTACACCTTTCACCCCACAGTCCCTAGCCCTGGAATGCTATTCACCCTTGCGAAGATGGTGTACAGACCTCTTGGAACTAGCACTGGGCAAGGGCTTAGGGCAGATAATCATAGAGCTGTAACTAGCTTCATGATAGCACCCATGCTCCACTGCATCCAGCAAATACTGTTGTAAGAAATCCTTTTCCTTTTGTATTCCAAAAACACTTTGTTACACCACAAGTTTTATATGAAAGAAAAATCCAAATGTTTAATTGTAGGAAAACTACATTGTAGTCCAGAGCTCAGTTCATTGTATTCCAGGCCGGCAGAGTCTGGGCCTATATCAATGTGTTATTTGTAAATGCAAGAGTGCTGGGGGGGAGGGGGAGGTATTTTTTTGCCGGCTGTCCTGCAGAGGGTGAATAATGCATAAGAAATTCTACACTAAAACATTGGGTCGACCTAGCAATGTTGTTCAGGAGAGTGACGTGTAGATGGTACTAGGTTTCATTAACCTAGATACTGCCTCTCCAGGAGGTAGATTATCTATGTTGATGGGAAAATCCCTCCCCTCTGTGTAGGCAGTCTCTATACTAAAGAGCCACAGAGGTGCAGCTCCAGCACGACAGTTGTGCCACTGTAGTGTCTGTCAATCAAGACAAGCACTTATTCGTCACTTTTCAACACGGAATGATGCAGAGAGCCATTGTGCATAAACTGGATTGGTATCCTATTATCTGGATGGGAGACATGTTCCCTAAAATAATGGGGAAAATTTAGGCCTAGAATTACCCCTTCTGTTTTCATACATGTTAATCAGGTAAGAGTTGGTCATAGTATGTGGCTTATTTGTATTTTTTTTTCTTATTTAGTTTATTAATGTTTGCTTTGTTTTCTCATCTTTCTAGATACCCGACAAAGCTTCTGTTTCACTAACTTTGAGAATGGGAAATGCTCTGTCCCAAAGGCTTTCAACACCACCAAGGCAAAATGTTGCTGCAGTAAGATGCCAGGAGAGGGATGGGGTGACCCTTGTGAGCTCTGCCCCAAGGAAGAAGAAGGTATACACCATGATTTAAAATAATCCTCCCATCCCCAAGAGAAAAGAGGAGACAATTTGAAAGATGGGGAAGATACTTCATCTCATCAGAGAGGCAGCTGTGTTAGTCTGTATCTGCAAAAACAACAAGGAGTCCTGTGGCATCTTAAAGATGCATCTGGTGAAGTGGGTTTTGCCCATCAAAGCTTATCCCCAAATAAATCTGTTAGTCTTTAAGGTGCCACAGGACTCCTCATTGTTCATCTAGGGTGTGGATCTTTCAGGAGACATTTTTAGCATCATTTCCAGATCAATATTGCCTTTCAGCTAGAAAAAAGGAACAATTTGAAATACAAGAAAGTGTAGAGCATAACTGAAATGTGAAGTACAGAAGTAAACTGCACAGACCTAAACTAACAGGCTCCAATAGCAATTCTCGTTGCTTTGAGATGGGAAAAAGGCAAAATGTGGGTTAGTGCCCATAAACTCAAAAGCTCTCTCAGGCATTTGTTTTGTGATTGCCTCTATGTGCAAGCAGTGGGGTGACACTGCTGTTTGGCTTAAACTAAATAAATTGAGAGGGAGGCATTAATCAGTTACCTGCTAGAAAAGCTGCTCTATACATCAACTCTATTATCCAGGCTTATTACTATTAAAAGGTGTTGGAGCTGAAACTAGCAGGAAGGGGAAAATACAGTTCAATGTATGGCCAGAATATTGATCCAAAATTCACTTCGTTTCATGGGTGTTAATTAAGTTCAGCTTTAATGGTTTTGATTAATTTCATCCATTTAGAATGTTTGTTTATAATGGTTTAAAATGTTCCCATACAGTTGCTTTCCAGGATTTGTGTCCTTATGGACATGGAACGATCCCTGGGATTGATGATACACGGGAAGGTATGGCTTTATTTTTGACACCACTTAAAAATCTTTAATTCCTAACTAGGTGCGGCTCCATTCGGTAATGCTGTTTGTTTCTTTTTTGGTAAAGATTTTTTTTATTTTGTTGTTTTGTTTTGAAGGGTGACAGAATGGTGATGAGAGATCTTACAAGATTTATTCTTTTTTTGAAACTGCAGAGTTATATTTTGGCCCAAAGCATGTAGAAAAATATGTTTACTTTTTGGTTATTTCCTGCTTTTCATTAGAAATGTAATGTTTAATATAAAAACAGCTGAGTTTGACAACTGAAAGACTGTAGTTTATACGGCTTTCTATTTTTCAGATGTCAATGAATGCCTTGAGAGCCCAGGCATTTGTTCAAATGGCCACTGTATCAACACTGATGGATCATTCCGCTGTGAGTGTCCCATGGGATACAATTTAGATTACACTGGCGTGCACTGTGTAGGTAAGTACTGATTCTACATTAAGCAGACTGTGCGTTGCAAAAATAGCAATGCTTGAAGTTCATAAACTTAAAATATCACTTAAATATATCCCAGTTCTCTTACATCTGTATTTTATGTATTTCATCCTAGATACTGATGAATGTTCAATTGGCAATCCATGTGGGAATGGTACATGCACTAATGTGATTGGTAGTTTTGAATGTAACTGTCATGAAGGGTTTGAGCCAGGCCCAATGATGAATTGTGAAGGTAAATTTTTTATTTCCTCCTTTTTACCTCCTCTTATTCTTAATTTACCATCCAGCTTTCACACTATTCAGATGCCACATTCACGGCTATTACAATGTATTGATGAGGCAATTTAAGATGCTCAGTTATTCTTAAACACTTCTGTTAGCCAACATATTTCTCTAGGGCTGGAGCAGGAGACTTTTCCTTCAAAAGGAATGCTAGCACAGTTACACTGCACCACACGCTAACTAGTTATGAAAAGTGCAATTTTTGCAACATTTACACAGTATGTAAGAAAGCAGAGGGGAAGGGTCACACTATGCAGAGCTATACATTCTGGGTAGGCCTTTAACAACAAACACATGATGAGTTTGAAGGCGGGCATGGTTAGTTTATTTTCCTGAACAGAAGCTCAGCTTTCAAGAGCTCAGGAAATGTTGGCATATCACATCCTTGAAAAGACTGTATATTGTGCTATGTAGTAAAATTTCAACCCAAACCAAAATACAAAACACCTGCCACTCTAACCTTAAAGGCAGCTTTAGAAGCGTACATGTTATAAAATGGCAATTTATTTGGCAGGCTATACTTATAATCTGAAGATATCATGGATAAATTTATTACTCACAAAATTCCCATGGTGAAGCATTTTTAGCACTTTTTTAGATAGTAACAAACAAAATATGGATATAAAGAAAGTTTTAATAGTGCTATTACAATTAAACTTGGAGCATAGTTTTCAGTCTCCCTTTTCCTTATTCTACAGACATAAATGAGTGTGCGCAGAACCCTTTGCTGTGTGCTTTTCGGTGCATCAACACTTATGGTTTCTATGAATGCACTTGTCCTGTTGGCTATGAACTGAGAGAAGACCAAAAGATGTGCAAAGGTAATTACATTTTAAAAAGTTTTAGAAAGTAATGGTGGCTGCTTAAATGTAATTTTTTCCTCATGCCTGTTACCCAGTAATGGTCAAGCTACAGGTTGAACCTCTCTGGTCCAGCAACATCCATGGTGGCGGACAAGAAAGCCCCAGGCAATCTGCTGACAGATCCCAGGAGAGGGCTAACCTCCCCTGGTCCAGCAAACTCCCTCCTTCAGGATCAGAATAACCTCTCTGTGGGTCATACCGTAACAATATTAAAGATGAGGGTGGCTGGTATTTGCTTAATTTTATACAAATTAGGAGGGGCTCTCAGGTGTTTGATTAATTGCAAGCTCACATGACCTGTCTTCCCAAAGTAGCCCATTACCTCTTTCACTCCTAATAAAAACAGTTTAGTGTTAAGAAAAAATATTTTGTTTTCTGAACAACAAATACTAGTCTTTTCCTACAAGTAAAGCTACATACTACATTTTTTTCCAGACCTGGATGAATGCGCTGAAGGTCTCCATGACTGTGAATCAAGAGGCATGATGTGCAAAAACTTGATTGGAACCTTCATGTGTATATGCCCTCCTGGAATGATCCGCAGACCTGATGGAGAAGGCTGCATGGGTAAGGCTGGGGAAGGGAACACTTCATATGAAAACATCATAATATAGCAGTATTTGGAAAATAACTAGTCAGCATACTATTGTTTGGTGTCAGGATTATATACCTCTTTGGAAAGTCACTGAGATGAGCAGTGACACATTTCTCTCAAGCAGCCCAAGATCACTAAAAGGGTTTACTCTGTGTTGTGCTGCTTGACAATGGAGTATTATTACTCTGACTCCGAGCCAACTCCTTAGGAGATATTATCCCTTTGTGACATGGTTGTTTTGTGCACTGAAATATTAAAGAGGCTAATATTTTGCACAATTTTGCCCATCCAAACCTCCTTCTAAAATTCTTAATTATTGAATTACAGGTTAACAGGGAGATCTCCAATGACATATATGGCAGCTATTTGATAATCACATCCTTTGTTACTTGACTCCGGGTGTAGATAAAGTAGCTAGAGGCCCAATTACTCAAGAGGATATGCTGTATTTTGTAGGCACAATAACAGGTTGCATCAGCTACATATACCCAAATCTGTTTCTGGGAATGGAGACAATGCCTTTTGAGCACTCTACTTGATAAGTCTAGTCTAACTCTGTTCAGCCAGTCTTTCCTTGTTTTAGCACTTTATTCGCTGTTTTTTACATTGAGTAATTCTTACACAAGAAGTCCCAGTGGGCTCAGGACTACTCATCATAGATAAGAACTGCTGAATTGGGCCCTTAAATCTCTTAAAAGTAGAATAATAATAATGGGCAAATAAATGGTATCTTTGCAAAAATCTGCATTAATAGAGAAATTCTATTTATGTATCCAGCTTTTTAGAGAGTTAACGTATGAGTTCCAAAGAGGTAACACTCTAGAGCAGTGTTTCTCAACCAGTGGTACAAGTACCTTTAGGGGTACTTGAGAGAAGTCTGGGGGGTACGTCAACACAACTGAAATTTGGAGAAAATGGAATTTTAAGTTTTATAGCACTTTATTATTTTTGTACTTTTTACACCCAAAAATTTCATCGCCCATCCAGCTACAATTAAGTTGTTTAAACAAATGTGTTGAGATAGCAGAAAAAAAATGTGTCTGAAAACTGTAGGTACTGGGTACTTCCCAAAAATTTTTTGAAAAGGGGGGTACTTAATTTTTTTGAGGGGGAAGGGGTACTTTAAAAAAAAAAAAGTTGTGAGAAACACTGCTCTAGAGCAAAGACATAGAAAGTAAAAACCACCACAATACAGAATCTCTCTCTTATCTTAAGATAAATAGACAAATGGTCCCTTGACTATTACTGTAATTTGTTTAGAGAAAAAATGGATAGATCTTGCCTAGTGCTGCTGTGTCTGGAATCAGAATTTTTCATTTGCAGTATAACAAATCCATTACCCATTCTGTAGCTCTTAGTGTTGACAAAAAATTGTCACCAAGTTTAAAAAAAAACTTTAGTTCTGTTAAAAATACATGTGAATATGTTCAAGAGAATAGTAATAAATAATCTTCTCTCAGCAGCAGAGTAAAATCTCTCCTTCCAGAATTTTTCTGTTTTTATTGTACATTCAAGGAAAACAGTCCTCTTCAGTCATAAAGCTTATTAGTTCTTTTTGCCAGTAAGAAATAAAATTGTGCCTTTGAGAGAGATGGCTGTTTAATTCAAACATGCCTCTGATTTTGTCCTGAGAAGCCAAACTCTCTAGTGTTCTTCTTTTAAGTCAAGTTACTGTATCTATTTGTTTTTGTTTTTTCAAGCTAACATGGGAGAAAAAAGGAACAGACACTTTGGTATTATAAATCCTATTTTAGGAAAGGCAATTATGAAACTCAAGCACGTGCTTTGGTGCCCTTCTTGAACAGACACACTTCATAGAATTGTGGCCATATGATTAACTTTGAGTCGCACTTTTATTTTGAACAATTCTCTTCATTAGTGTTTTAAATTTCATTCAACTAAAATTGCTGGACAGAATTGTAGAGCAGAGTATTTAAAATTTACTGTATTGCATTTTTACTTCTTGTCATAGCTGGCAGGCAATTGGTAAAATTTATCTTTCTAATTTGCTATATTTTTCCATACCTTCTTCAAAGCACATAGAGTATGCTAAGTTCTTAAGGGAAGAATGAACTTGAGTCTTTGGAGGCTTATTCAACAGTCTTTTGGACACTGCATACAAATATATTAGTTACCAACATATTTGTCAATTCACTCATTTAGTCAAAACAATTCAGACTGAAAACTGTTTGTCAGAATTAAGTTTTAAATGACATTCATTATGTGAAATATTTTTGTAAAGATGAAAATGAATGCCGGACCAAGCCAAGTATCTGTGAAAATGGTCGCTGTGTGAACATTATTGGGAGCTATAGGTGTGAATGTAATGAAGGATTCCAGTCAAGCCCATCAGGCACTGAGTGTCTTGGTAAGTTAATTTCTTTGGCATACATTTCCCATTACATGAAAAAAGTATGAACTCTGAAATCAAATAGAGGTGGAATATTTAAAGAAGAAATAAAAGCACGGCTTCCTAAGATTTCTACCTATATTGCAGACCCTGAGTATTTCATACATCTCTTGGCAGTGTGTAGAAGATACTAAATAATGATCCTTAATCTGTTTTTCAGGATTTAGATAAATTGAGCTTTCAAAGAGAAAATAGTGATTTATTTTATTTCTGGAAAAAAATAAATTAACATAGCTAGGAAAAATGGTGGTTTCATGCCAAAAGAAAACAGTTTGCATATAGGGTAAGCTAGACTGTTAAATAATAAATCACACATTAATAGAAAAATATTTCTAATTTTTCCATTTGAGCCAAATACTGCTGCTCCAGAATTCAGATGTTAGATCTGTTATTTTTTATACATAACTATACCATATATGTACAAACCATTACTTGGTACATAGTGGGGAGAGGGAAGGGCGGGGGGGGGGAAACAGTGCAATGATTGCTGGTCTTCAGGAAGTTTAATTAGATGACCGAGTAAAATATTTCAAAAGCCTCTCCATGACTTCAGAGCCTAAATCCCATTGAAAGCAACTAGTAGTTAGGCTTGTAAGTCATTTTACATGTTTATAAAAACTAGCTTTGATTTTTTTTCTACAATCTACACTTAAAGTAATTAATCCCCATGCCTTTAAACAATGGATGTATAGGTGACCAATAGATAAAGGCTATGCAGTAATTCCCTAAAGGATAGAAGTAATATTCAATAAAATATATAAATGTTTCAAACTATACTCCACATTAAAAGTGTGCTGCTCAGCACAGCCTCTCTTTTCTGGCTCAGGGCCATCTGCTAGTAGTGTTTCATGATGTATCCTGGGATATCACAATTAGTTATCTAATTTCTTCAATAAAGATTTTGTTTCCCTTTTTAAAGCAGTGAAATGTGAAAGCTTTAAATCAGGAACAACTCTTAACTAGATACAATATGTTTATACAAAATAGTTCTCTTCCAACCAAATTGGATTTTGTTCATCATTTAATATCACTACATTATTGTTACTCTTAATTTGAACCACCTGCTACAATTAAGGCATATATAAAAACATAAACATTACCTAACTGCTGCAGAGAAGTGTCATTTATAGCTGTTTGTACCTCCTGAATTCTGTTGCTCAGTAAATGTGCACAGAGAACGATCCTGCAATTTCCTGTCACCTGCCCTTCTTCACAGTATCTAACAGAACAAATGTAACATGTGAAAAGTGCCCCACCAGCAAAAATCATTCATCTGGATCAGTTCAGTCCTGTTTCTTTTGGGGGTCCCCAGCAGAGAACAAATTACAATTTGCTCTGCTTCCTACAGGCCCCTCCTGGTGGATTTTCTGATACTGGAGATATATGCTGTGCTTCCAAGAGCCAGTGCAAATCCAGGAATGAGTATGGTCCAGGGATGTAGTACTTTTAGTTAAATGCAGCTAATTTTTACTAGAGAAAGAAAGAAAAATTGCAAGTGAAAAACCAGCTGTCAGAGAACAGCCTGGAATAAGGAAATCCATTTCACTTTAGCTAACGCATCAGGCTAACGACACTGGACCTATTAGTAGTGTCTGTATCATATGTAAAAAAATTATGCTCACAGAGATATTTAGCATGCTAAGGCCTTGTATGCACTTAAGTTTTGCCAGTTTATTTTATCATTCACACACGTAGGCTGCTTTGCCAGGTTTGCAGGGGGATGCTCCAGGATGCATTATTCTGAGACATAACTGATATCAGGTCTCATGTAACCACTGACTTATTTGAGGGCAGCCCTAGCAAACCTTCAACAGCAGCAGATTGTCAAAGGATTTTTAGAGTAAGGTAAGCAAACTCTATTAATATGCTAAATGCTCCCCATAGACTGGTTGCTATCAGAGTTAACCAGCACATAAAATCTGGGCTCACAGCAGTTTTCTTTTTAATTCACTGTTAAAAGCATTCATCTATATAATAGGTTCAGTTAGACTTCCTATTTAATTCACATCCGGCTCATATTCTCTCTTGACCCTCCACACTCTCTTTTCAGACAACCGCCAAGGATTCTGCTTTGCTGAAGTTTTACAGACAATGTGCCAGATGGCTTCCAGTAGCCGTAACCTTGTCACAAAGTCAGAGTGCTGCTGTGATGGAGGGCGAGGCTGGGGTAACCAATGTGAGCTCTGTCCGCTACCAGGAACAACCCAGTATAAGAAACTCTGTCCACATGGACCAGGATATACAACAGATGGAAGAGGTAATTGTAGGAAGAGCAGGAGAAGAGAGGAAATAACCGTTAAAGATAATACAAAGTAACATGCTTTCTTAAATCTCATGTTTAGCTGAAGTTAATTGCAAAATTGTTTGGCTTGATCTTTTCTATATATTCAATAATATTTCAGATGTTTTTCAATGGCCAGAACCCACAAATCCTTACCTAGTGCTTGCTGTGGGAATAGTCACATAAGCAACGATTTGCAGGATTGGGCCCTAAAACAGGAGACGGTGACTAATAAACTGAAAGGCTAGAAGCTGTCTAGAAGCTTTTGCATGCTACAAAACTTATATTCATGAGCCAAAAGGCATCAACAGCTGAAACCTGTAACTACACAATAGTTTCATTGTATGATCTGCATATTACTTCATATTTCTACAAAGGAAACAAACATATGTTCTTAATTCTTATGATTGGTTAGACTTTCTTATAACAATCTAAAGAAAAATCACTTTTTAAATATACAGATTGTGTAAATTAAGTTTGCAAAACTGGAACTTGTTTCTCAGTACATCAGCAAGACAATTAGGTTGGACCCAAGTTACAGAATTCAGATCCAGATGCAGAACAGAATTTAACAAGTTTGAAGGGTGTTTGGATTGGGCTTATCTCTAATGGGAATATAAAGAATAGCCGTCTGTAATAGAAGCATGCTGATGGGAAGGTTGGTAGAGCATTAGGGTAGAAAAAAGGAATCTGCATATGCTCAGTACTATTTCAACGTCCTATAATTCCATTATGGTCAGCAAGTTGGAGTTTATCATTGAGAACAAGATCATTTTATCAGCTCTCAAAAAGGATAATGAGCTTGGTTTTAAAAACTAGACATTTCTAGATTGAATTAGACTGTGGCTGCCCACATTCACATGTGATACTAATGAGCTTCTGCTTATGATATTTTAAAAGGTGACATGCTTATTTTCTTTCCAGATATTGATGAATGTAAGGTCATGCCAAACCTATGTAAAAACGGCCAGTGCATCAACACAATGGGTTCCTTCAGATGCTTTTGTAAAGTTGGCTACACCACTGATATAACTGGGACATCCTGTGTGGGTAAGGTTATCACTGTAATGCTTAATATTTTTGCTAATTCAGCAGATTTTTTTCAAAATAACAAAATGTTTATTTTCATAGTGTAATTCCTTCATAAATCCCTTAAAGCCTTGGAATATACAAATTATCTCACTTCTTCTCTTCACACTTAAGATTTGGGGAGCCCTCATTTAACATATTACAGTTCAGCTAGCCTTTTTCAGCAATAACATGAATGAGATACCGCTGACTGCTAACAAAGCAAATCATGAAGTTTTGGCAAGTAGAGGCTATTTAATACAGTGTTCTAAAGGACAACTCATGAAGTTACTATTCAGGAAGAGTAAATGGATCACAAAATGACCTCGAGTGAGAAGCTTTGTTTTTAGTTTCACTGTTCTAGCTGATCCTCAAAGCAAGTGCACTGTTACCTCACTTATCCAGACTCTCATGTTATTTCACCAGTAACTTGCAGCTATAAAGAAGGGACAATTAACAAGCATGGAAAAATTATTTTTTTTTGTGCAGTTATTCAGTAGCATCCATGTTCATAAATTAAGATTTTTCCTTATTACTGATTCTCCTTACTTAGATCTTGATGAATGCTCCCAGTCTCCAAAACCATGCAACTTTATCTGCAAGAACTCAGAAGGAAGCTACCAGTGCTCATGTCCCCGTGGATACATCCTGCAAGAGGATGGAAAGACATGTAAAGGTGAAGAAAGTTGTTGATTACATCTAGCTTTGTTAGCATTTTGAAATTTATTTTATGTGATAGCAATTTTATAAATACCCTCAATTCCATAAACTCCAACAGCTACAGCTCCCATGGAAATCTCTGCTCCAAACTCAGAGCTGATATATAAAGTGGTGTTGAACAACTTGCATGAATTTGGCATAAGAGCGGTACAAGTTAGATTTTGAAAAAAGGGTAGAATGACACAGCACCAATTCCAAGCACAATAGGAAGCAAATGCTAATTTACCTTAGCCACTCATTTTCTGACCATCGTGCATCTAACAGATCTGATTCTCCACTCAATGGGTACGTCAAGACGGGGGATCCTTCGACAGAAATGCCCTGTTTCTAAAGATCCTGTAACCCTCATTTTTTTGCACCTCCCGCCCCCCGAAAAGCAGCTTTTTGGGAAAAAAGCCGCGGCTGCCATTACGTAAATGAAGCGCGCGGGAAATTAAAATCCCGGCTTCATTTACAATTTCGATAAGTCTAATAACATCCCTTTATCGAAAAAGGGATGTAGTTTAGACATACCCCATGACACTAGTTCTACATGTGTAACATTTTTGCTGGTTTAAATAAAAGTTGAAATTAACAAAGTGGGGTTAATAGAGTGGAGAATCAGGGCAAGTCTATTTAACTTGATTGACATGTACTTCACTAATAAAAATGGATTTAAGCTTCAGGTGATAAGACTAAAATTATTACAGAGTTAAAAAGGACGTATTTTCAAATGATGATTTTGTCTGCAGTTTAAAAAGAGGAAACATGGTTAAATATTTTTCTCTGAGTCTTACTAAGAGAATGCTACTTTCAGATCTTGATGAATGTCAAACCAAACAACACAACTGTCAGTTCCTCTGTGTCAACACTCTGGGAGGCTTCACATGTAAATGTCCACCAGGCTTCACTCAACATCACACTGCTTGTATTGGTAAGAACGCTGACATTAAGTTTTCTTGTGTTTCTCTTTGTTATAAAAACAAAGGCAATAATTAGTATGAGCCTTTTGATCTTTTTGTACCACAGATTTAATATTAATACACAAATGAGAAATAAAATAGTCAGTAGTACAAAAAGGCAGACAGTTATAAAAAGCAAAAATATCTGAAACATCTACAAGAAGCATTTTCTTAATGGCCATTTATAGATAGCTACTGTATATTAATTCTCCAGGTAAGCACCTGGAGACACATGTAATACATTAAAATATGACTTTAAAGTCTTTCTTTCTTTTGATAGCTACAGAGGTCTTAAAAGCCTTTAGCATACATCTATTTATCTTACCAATTAAAGGCATCTGTTAACGTACTATACACTGTGGGCCAATGTTCAAAAACACCATTCTCCTTTTTCCTCACCTACTTTGTCAGCTGTATTTTGCACTGGAGACTGAATCACAGTACAGCTTGCCCTTCTAGTTCAGTTGTGCACAAATATTTGAGGCTATGTCTAGACTACGGGGTTTTTCCGGGATACTGCCACGTCCAGGGAATGCATCTGCTCTTCTGCTTTTTTTTTTTTTTTTTTTGGTGTGTGTGCAGAAGAGCAGATGCGCTCTTTCAGAAGCCCTGTCTTCCTCCTCCCAAGAGGAATAAGGGCTCTTCCAAAAGAGGATTTTTTTTTCCGAAATTTGGCCCAATGTAGACGGGCCAAATTTTGGAAAAACCTCTTCCGAAAAAAGGTACACAAATTGTGCTTGCATATCTTTTTTCCGATAAAGCCCTGTAGTGTAGACATAGCCTAAGTCTGCAAATCAAGTAATTAGATGTTCAGGTAGGTTCAAACTACAACTATAAAAAGTTGTGAATATTTACCTTATATGTGTACCCTTTTAACTCCACCCTTATGTATTTTTCCCTCCCTTATTATATCTGTATAATTTTTTAAATCACTTTTTTTCCATAGATAACAATGAATGTGGTTCACAGCCATCACTTTGTGGATTAAAAGGAATCTGTCAAAACACTCCTGGAAGTTTCAGCTGTGAGTGTCAGAGAGGCTTCTCTCTGGATTCTACTGGGTTAAACTGTGAAGGTAAATATTTGAAGGCCATTTATTCTCTGCTAACACAGAAATCTGCAGGTCTTACCTTTGTAAGTCATCCCACTGAAGTCAAATGGAGTACATGCATAAGCTGCAGCATTAGACCCTTAGCCTAAACAGCAGATGTGAAAAAAACAAGAACGTAGTTCAGAAGATTTGTGTTGACAACTTGCTTATCCTTTTGTTGTGTATACTCGGCTCAGTTTGCTAGTAACTAGTATAAGCAGAACTCTGAGTGCTCTGTTGCATAATGGAAACTAACTTCCTAGCTCTGCCCCCACGTTCCATTGCATTAGTAATTTATACTATCTGCATAAAATACCTTTCATTCCTGCCTCTCCGCATGCAAAAATACACCCAGTTTTAGAGCCCTATGTAGATTCAAAATTGGTATCTGAATCTGCAAAAATGATGTGGGGATATCCACATCTGTGCACGTGGTTATTTGTAAATTTGCAGAGTTCCAGATACAACATTTATATCCGCATCTGCAAAATGAGCCACGGATATGCAGAGCTCTACCAGGTTTACCTCATCATTAAAAATACTCAAAAGACATGTATGATGATTATTCCTGAACCTCAGCTTTAAAGTTATGCTCTTCAGGCCACCCAGCTTTATTTCCTGAGTCTCTTCTCTGATCCAGGCAGCCCAGCCCCTCTTATGCATGTGTGCCAAGGAAATGAGGAGCAACTTATCTCCTCAGTTACGGCATTTGTTTTCCCCAGGCAGCCTAACCGCTTATCTACACTCCCAGGAGAAGGCTGTACACTAGTTGTGACTCCATGAAAATATTTAATGGGAGTTTTGGTTTCAATGAATTTTGCAAATTAAACAAATGTTTTGACAATATCCAGGCTAAACAACACAGTGACATTTTTAAATGGAAAAATTCCTGTTTTCTGTTTCAAAACAACATTTCTGTAAACTAGAGTAATTTTTCTAAATTATTTAAATGAAAAACACAGTTTCACTTGACCCAAACATATTTTTTCAATTGTCTGTTCACAAAAATATATAACTTGGCATCCCAATTTCAAGTCAGCAAACGATTTCCTGACAAGCTTTAACCAAAATCCAGTATTTGGCAGCAGCGCTGGGAGAGAGGTGGCTTAAAAGCTGGATCATAAGAACGGCCGTACCGGGTCAGACCAAAGGTCCATCTAGCCCAGTATCCTGTCTGCCGACAGTGGCCAGCACCAGGTGCCCCAGAGGGGGTGGACCGAAGACAATGATCAAGCGATTTGTCTCCTGCCATCCCTCTCCAGCCTCTGTCAAACAGAGGCCAAGGACACCATTTTATCCCCTGGCTAATAGCCTTTTATGGACCTAACCTCCATGAAATTATCTAGCTTCTCTTTAAACTCTGTTATATTCC
Organism: Rafetus swinhoei; assembly: GCA_019425775.1. Lineage (NCBI taxonomy): Eukaryota > Metazoa > Chordata > Testudines > Trionychidae > Rafetus > Rafetus swinhoei. The sequence goes on along the minus strand of CM033427.1, from coordinate 80,538,349 downwards.
TAGCCTTCACAGCCTCCTCTGGCAAGGAGTTCCACATGCTGACTACACGCTGTGTGAAGAAGAACTTTCTTTTATTAGTTTTAAACCTGCTACCCATTAATTTCATTTGGTGTCCTCTAGTTCTTCTATTTAGGGAACTAATAAATAACTTTTCTTTATCCGCCTCCACACCACTCATGATTTTATACACCTCTATCATATCCCCTCAGTCTCCTCTTTTCTAAACTGAAAAGTCCCAGTCGCTTTAACCTCTCCTCATATGGGACCCGTTCCAAACCCCTAATCATTTTAGTTGCCCTTTTCTGAACCCTTTCTAAGGCCAAAATATCTTTTTGAGGTGAGGAGACCACATCTGTACACAGTATTCAAGATGTGGGCGTACCATAGTTTTATACAGGGGCAGTAAGATATTCTGGGTCTTATTTTCTATCCCTTTCTTAATAATACCTAGCATCCTATTTGCCTTTTTGACTGCCGCTGCACACTGTGTGGAAGTTTTCAGAGAACTGTCCACGATAACTCCAAGATCTCTTTCCTGATTTGTCGTAGCTTAAATTAGCCCCCATCATACTGTAATGATAGTTGGGGTTATTTTTCCCGATGTGCATTACTTTACACTTATCCACATTAAATTTCATTTGCCATTTTGTTGCCCAATCACTCAGTTTGGTGAAATCTTCTTGGAGTCCCTTACAGTCTGCTTCTGTCTTGACTATCCTAAACAGTTTGGTATCATCCGCAAACTTTACCACCTCACTGCTTACCCTTTCTCCAGATCATTTATGAATAAGTTGAACAGGATTGGTCCTAGGACTGACCCTTGGGGGACACCACTAGTTACCCTCTCCATTCTGAAAATTTACCATTTATTCCTACCCTTTGTTTCCTGTCTTTAACCAGTTCTCAATCCAAGAAAGGACCTTCCTCTTATCCCATGGCCATGTAATTTACACAAGAGCCTTTGGTGAGGGACCTTGTCAAAGGCTTTCTGGAAATCTAAGTATACTATATCTACTGGATCCCCTTGTCCGCATGTTTGTTAACCCTTCAAAGAACTCTAATAGGTTAGTAAGACAGGATTTCCCTTTACAGAACCCATGTTGACTTTTGTCCAACAAATTATGTTCTTCTACATGCTTCACAATTTTATTCTTTACTATTGTTTCGAGAAGGTTAGACTTACCGGTCTGTAATTGCCCGGATCGCCTCTAGAGCCCTTTTTAAATATTGGTGTCACGTTGGCTACCTTCCAGTCATTAGGTACGGAAGCCGATTTAAGGGATAGGTTACAAACCACAGATAATAGTTCAGCAATTTCCCATTTGAGTTCTTTTAGAACCCTTGGATGAATGCCATCCGGTCCCGGAGATTTGTTAACATTAAGTTTTTCTATTTGTTCCAAAACCTCCTCTAATGACACTTCAATCCGGGACAGTTCCTCAGATTCATTACCCACAAAGGACGGTGCAGATTTGGGAATCTCCCCAACGTCCTCAGCCGTGAAGACTGAAGCAAAGAAATCATTTAGTTTCTCCGCAATGGCTTTATCGCCCTTGATTGCGCCTTTATAGTTCGATCGTCTAGGGGACCCACAGGTTTTTAGCAGGCTTCCTGCTTCTAATGTACTTAAAAACATTTTGTTATTTCTTTTGAGTTTTTGGCTAGCTGTTCCTCAAAATCTTTTTTGCTTTTCTTATTACATTTTTACACTTGATTTGACAGTGTTTATGTTCCTTTCTATTTATCTCACTAGGATCGGACTTCCACTTTAAAAGATACCTTTTGTCCTCACTGCTTCTTTTACATGGTGGTTAAGCCACGGTGACTCTTTTTAGGTCTCTTGCTATGTTTTTTAATTTGGGGTATACATTTAAGTTGGGCCTCTATTATGGTGTCTTTAAAAGTTTCCATGCAGCTTGCAGGATTTGGCTCTAGTCACTGTGCCTTTTAATTTCTGTTTAACTAACCTCCTCATTTGTGTGTAATTCTTTTGAAATTAAATGCCAGGGTGCTGGTCTGCTGAGGTGTTCTTCCCACCACAGGAATGTTGAATGTTATTATATTATGGTCACTATTCCCAAGCGGTCCTGTAACGGTTATTTCCTGGACCTGATCCTGCGCTCCACTCAGGACTAAATCGAGAATTGCCTTGTGGGTTCCTGCACCAGCTGCTCCAAGAAGCAGTCATTTAAGCCATTGAGAAATTTTATCTCCGCTTCTCTTCCTGAGGTGACATGTATCCAGTCAATATGGGGGTAATTAAAATCCCCCATTATTATAGAGTTCTTTGTTTTGGTAGCCTCTCTAATCTCCCTCAGCATTTCAATGTCAGTATCCCTGTCCTGGTTAGGTGGTCGGTAATATATCCCTACTGCTAATTTCTTATTTTTGGAGCATGGAATTACTATCCATAGCGATTCTACTGAACGTGTTGATTCATTTAATATTTTTATTTCATTTGATTCTACATTATCTTTCACATACAGTGCTACTCCGCCACCCACCCGGCCTGCTCTATCCTTTCGATATATTTTATATCCCGGTATGATTGTGTCCCACAGATTTTCCTCGTTCCACCAGGTTTCAGTGATGCCTATTATGTCAATCTCCTCATTTAATACTAGGTACTCTAGTTCACCCATCTTATTAGTCAGACTCCTAGCATTTGTGTAGAAGCACTTTAAAAATTTGCCACTGCTTATTTGTCTGCCCTTCCTGATGCATTGGATTCCTTTGTACGCGATTTTTTGTCTGCTCTGGCCCACGGTTTGCCCTCTCTCCTCCTCTCTTTCTGACTACAGCTTAGAGAATCTCTATCAATGGATTCTCCTCTAAGAGAAGTCTCCTCCGATTTACGTGCATCTCCACACCAATCGGCTTTCCCCATCTCTCAGTTTAAAAACTGCTCACGGCCTTTTAATGTTTAGTGCCAGCAGTCTGGTTCCACCCTGGTTTAGGTGGAGCCCATCCTTCCTGTATAGGCTCCCCCTCTCCCAAAAGTGTCCCCAGTTCCTAATAAATCCAAACCCCTCTTCCCTACACCGTCGTCTCATCCATGCATTGAGATTCTGAATCTCTGCCTGCCTACCTGGCCCTGTGCGTGGAACTGGAAGCACTTCCGAGAATGCCACCATAGAGGTCCTGGATTTCAGTCTCTTTCCTAGCAGCCTAAATTTGGCCTCCAGGACATCTCTCCTACCCTTCCCTACGTCATTGGTACCTACATGTACCACGACCACCGGCTCCTCCCCAGCACTACACATAAGTCTATCTAGATGCCTCGAGAGATCCGCAACCTTCGCACCAGGCAGGCAAGTGACCATACGGTTCTCCCGGTCATCACAAACCCAACTATCTATGTTTCTAACGATCGAATCACCCACTACTAACACCTGCCTCTTCCGAACTGGCATTCCTCCCCTCAGAGGTATCCTCAGTGCGAGAGGATACCGCAACATCCTCTGGGAGGAGGGTCCCAACCACGGGATGGTTTCCTCTGCTCCCATTGAATGCTCTGTTCCCTTGAGACTTTCATCCTCCTTAAGAGCACTGGGGCTCTCAGACTGGAGGTGGGACAGTACTACAGTGTCCCAGAAAGTCTCATCCACATATCTCTCTACCTCCCTTAGCTCCTCCAGTTCAGCCACCCTGGCCTCCAAAGCCCGAACTCGGTCTCTGAGGGTCAGGAGCTCCTTGCAACGGGTGCACACATACGCAAGCCGCCCACAGGGCAGGTGATCCCTGCAGGCATCAGCTCCTAGGGAGCAGCCTCTTCCTCTTCCCCTTCCCCCTGCATGTAAACATGTAACAGCTGAAATTTTCACACATTTTAACACTGGATATGTGCATAGGACTGGGGATATTTACCAAATACACCATTTCTAGTTACTGGATATGAACCCATTCCTGCTACTCTTACTAAAGCAAATAGTTCCACAAGCTTCACTGCAACTTACTAGTACATTTAAGGAGTCAAATTATGGATGTGGTGTCAAACCTGAGTGAAGAATTATGATTGAGGGACTGTACTTTATCTAGTTATGTGTGGTGGTTGGGCTGGTTTGCTCATTTATTGCAGGCAGTTTGTGTAACCAGTTCTCCTTCCACATTGTGCCTTTCTTCCCCCCCACCACCGCAGATGTAGACGAATGTGATGGAAACCACAGGTGCCAACATGGTTGCCAGAATATCCTGGGTGGCTACAGATGTGGCTGTCCACAAGGGTACATTCAACATTATCAGTGGAATCAGTGTGTTGGTAAGAATTATCTCCTTTTTATGCTGTATTCGAGAAGTTACATAAAAATGACAAAATGCTCAGTTTTTCAGAAACATTATGAACATCTTTTAGGTTCAGAGGTATCTACTTCACTTCATAAGTCAGAATAAGCACTACATTAAGTTTAATTAATATAAAAAGGGTACAGTTATATAAAATCATGTCAGATTAATGTTTCTGCCTTGCAATGGGAGGAAAAGACATAGAATTTCAAAGTAATTGCCACTGAAGGCCTATAAAGCCCTTGCTAGACACTAGTTAGCACTTTAGTGCTTTACAGCTATTGACTACATACACACAGATAACCCCAAATGTACAAACCCACCAGTTGGGACATACATCAGCAATAGATGCAAATGCAATTAAATAAAGAAAGATTAACTATAAGGATTCCCTCCTTCCCCAAAAAAAAATCACTCAGGCTGCTATGAAATATAAAAACCGCAACATAATAGAACATCACATTTTTCAAAGACAAATAAAGGCGGTGATACATGTTTAAGGGCAATAAGGCAATGAAAGATGATCAAATATATGTTAAGCACTAGCTACTTAATATTTTTGGGAACAAAATTTAAAAGTGGGGCTGGGATGAAATTATAGATCTTCACTTCTAAATTTCAGATTCATATCTATCCCAAGGTTTGAAATGCTCAAGATATTTTTCTAGTGGAAAAATCTAGTATGAATGAAAGCAATATGGCTCAATATAAATTCTATAGCAATCTATAGAAATGAGTACAAATGTCACGTGTACATTTTAAAAAACTATCCTATAGCATGGATTAAAAAAAAATTATGCCACGGATGTCAAAAGAAAATTTATTAATTTTCTATAGCTCTTTTTGTAACTATATATAATTTTCTCTACAATTCTATATCATGTTTCCATAGGCGTTACCATTTGGCATCTGTTTGGTAATCGATGGCAATGGCCTTTATTCTTTTTTTCATTTGTGGACCCCTAAACAAATTTTGAATTACAGTATTGATTAGGGATGTAAAATTCTGTTTAATTGGTTAACCAGAAAAATGTAGTATTTAACCAGTTAAATGATTAAAGGAGAGTTGAGCAGGGGGGGGCTGCTCCAGCCTGGCTAGGATGTAGCAGTCATCCCCTCTCCCTCCACCACCACAGGTAGGGGCTGCTCCTACCAGGCTGGAGTGCCCCTGTCTATAGAGGGCCTTGTGGGGCTGGAGCAGCCCCTTGCCATGCAGGAAGCTGCTCCAGCCCCCACTGGTTAACTGGTTAATATTTCATATCTCTAGTATGGATCCCTTCTTATGTGTAGTCTGCAGAGCCCAGGTTGAAAGCCACTAATTTATGATCTAGGGAATGAGTTGGTGTTTTCAGTCTGGTAGAGAAATTTAGAACTGAATGTGACTTACTAAAGAGGAAGTCACTTTACCCATTCAAAGTATATTGGCAGAGTAGTGCATATTCCATGGCCCATGTATCTGTTCTCATAAAAAACAGAGGATATTAGCATCCAGGAATGTCAGGCCAACAGTCTCACACAACTCGCTTTTTAAATAACCAATGATGCATAAAGTGTACAGCATTTAAAAGATGAAAAAGAATCTTAGAAACGCTAATATTGAGCAAATTACGGTATGCTTTGTTTCTTTTTCAATTAGTTTGAATGTATCCACTCAGTGTAAAGGTTATATTTTTTTATACTGTAGATAAGGTAAAAATAATCAAATTGCTATTTTCATGCTATTTGGAGGATTGATAATTATTTCACATAGTTGTTTTATAAATTACAAGAATGTATGTGCATTATTGAAAGGATAGTCATCTTCCAGATGTATGAAATTAAAAATTAGTGTATAAATGACAGCCCCCAAAAAATCAAAAACTTTAATTTTGCAAGGCCAGACATCAGAACAGCAAGCAGGGTATCAGGAAATGGTGTGGTAATGTTGTAATGTTCAGTTCAAGAGAATTCCCACAATCTGGAAATAAGTGACCTAGAGCCATTTGAAAGAGAGCTCTGAAAAACTTTAGGTATCTGGCAAGGAGAGTTACTTAACATCCCAAAAGGGAATTGAGGAAACCTAATAAAGTTCATACACTTTAGTCTCTCCTGATGCATTTATCGTTTCTAGCTATTCATGAACACTCCATTCGTATGTGAAACTTGTTAGGTTCAAAATGTCAAATTTCTTGCTTGGGAATGGGCAAGGGCTTTACGAAGAATTGAATCATTTCCACTGTTCTGCTGCTGCTTTTTATACAGCACGTTTGTGTCTCCAGCAGACATTTTAAGTCTATCATGATTTGGCTGCAGGGATTGTGGTGATAGTCTTGAAAATCCAGTTTTAAAAACTTAAACTATAGTAAAGAACTCTTATCATATGCTTTAAAATGACTTAATATACATCTACAACAAGCTGCATCAGAGGAAAGTGAAGGCTCAACATGTGCTAAATACATAACTTTGAAGTATTAATCCTATACATGGCACTTTCAAAAATTATTTTTCTACGGAATCGCTTCATGTGGTGCACCTCAATGTAAATGATAAGATTAACTTCTATTACATGGTAATTTGTCTGCATACCACAGCTGCACAGACATGGAGAAATTTTTACTTTGTTATAAAAACAGCTTTTTCACCCTTGTTCATCTGATTTAGTTTCCCAATTAGATCTGACTTTTATGTGTGGAATGTCTTTCCTAATTATATCAAAACAACACAACCTGGTTACAAGCCTACCAAATGTGCTTTTGTTGGCAACATTCCATCTCTGCTAAACATGGCAATAAACAACCCAATTAACTTGTGCCAAATGTAATTTCTTGAAGCATTTTAAAACCATGTGCCTTATAGGATATTTTAATGAACACAGATATATAGTGTGTTATCTACAGACTATATATATCTCTGTGTACATACTTTTAACATGTTCAAGCAGGATTCTATTTTCACCTAATTTTTTCAAGTGAGATTCAGGGTCCATAGTGATCTAGGATTCTAGAGTCATGTTTAGAAAAGCTTGCCCTAATAATGTATCACCCTCTCACTGAGGAAAGAGCAAAGAGAGTCTTGTGTTTTAAGGCACTGAGTATGAAATTGCTGGTTGTGGCTTACCGTGTGTGTTTGGAGGGGATCAGTTATTTACTCTGACTCAGTTCCCCAGCTGTAAAATGGAGATGTTACTGTTTCCCTACCTCCCAAGGGTTTTATAAAGATAATCAGTAGGTAGCATTCTGGGCTATGTACATACCTAGATAGGATGACTTCCATATCCAACTGATGAACATTTAGTAACTTGTGCAACAATCAATGCTGCCTGCAGTCTCTTCTGAAAAATAATTACGCATTTTCCACAGCTAAGTACAATTTACTTGATTATCCCCCAGTGTGTGCTCTCTTTACATAAGGGTTTATTTATAACCTGTCAAAACAAATTACAATAAAAGGATGAGATGCCCAAACATTAATCCCATTAACACTGTGTTTGTGAGAAGCTCATTTCCTTCCTTCAAAAATTTTTTAAATCCCCCGTTCCCACCTTCCCCAAAGTAAAATATTTAAGATCACCTGGGTCCTGCAATTAAAGTATGGGTGAAACACTTAAACAGGATTTTACATCTCTACTATCTGGTTTACCAATTAAAGGGGGCCACTCAAGCACCGCTGGACTGATGAGGGCCCCCCCCGCATCTGCCAAGGCCAGATTGGAGCAGCTCCCCTGCTGCAGGCAGGGGCTGCTCCAGCACATCCGGAGTAGCCCCTGCCTGCAGGGCACCCAGGTCTACCATGGACAGGGACTGCTCCAGACAACTGTTCCAATCCCTACCAGTTAACTGGAACCGGTAAGCATCACTCATTAAGGGAGATGCTTACTGCTTAACCTTTCATATTCCTAACACTGAATATTTGCACAAACTCAAATGGTTTTACTTAAGTGGGTTAAAAGCTACAAAAATATTCTTCCCCACTGCAAATTAATCCTCACCTAATAGCATCCTAGGAAAAAATGTGGTATTGGTGGATGAGAAAAAGAATAGCAAAGAACTTCAGACTGAAAACATCTCAGTGTAAATTTGACTTGATTACTTCTAAAATACATAGTTCAGTGCCTCTGCAGCATTTGATTCCCAGCCATGGTCAGAGATAGAATACTGGACTAGAGGGATAAGGGGTGTAGCAATTTCAATGAGGAAGGCTCAGCCTGGGGTGATTTCAATGTCAGGAGGAGAGGGGCAGATTAGAGCTTGTGTTAGGGATGGGCAGCCAGTCATAAGTGAGGAAGGACTCTTTGGTCAATGCCAGCCTTGGGTGTGGTGTTAGAAATTCTAAATAATTTTTTCTTCCCTTGAAATCATAATCTTGTTTATGACTCCAAGATGGCATCTTCTCATCCAGATAAACAATGTTTTATTTTACTACTTAGATGAAAATGAATGTACCAACCCTAGTGCTTGTGGTACTGCTTCCTGCTACAACACACTCGGCAGTTACAAGTGCACTTGTCCATCTGGATTTTCTTATGACCAGTTCTCTAGTGCGTGCCATGACGTGAATGAGTGTTCCTCCACTAAAAACCCCTGCAATTATGGCTGTTCCAACACAGAAGGTGGTTATCTCTGTGGCTGCCCTCCTGGATACTACAGAGTTGGACAAGGGTGAGTCTCCTCCTCCCCCCCCACACACACTTTCCCTGCCCAATACTTACGATGATTGAGTAACACACTGTAATAAGTGGTCACCATGAAAAGCAAGGGCTTCAGGTGTCTCAGTTAGCAGTTGAACTAGTGCAGGAGCACGCAGGACCTCCAAGACTTCAGCATGCTACAGTCCCTATGGCAGTTTCTACAGTAAGCATGAGTGGATGGGGGGCAAAGGCAAGCCAGGGGATGAAGTAAGTCCACTGCGTTTGGAGGCATGCTGTGCAAAGCCATGTAACAGGTCACATGTGCTGCAGAACTGAATAATGCTCTGTGTCCTGCCTCTGAGCTGAGGAAAGAATTTCAAGTCTATCTGCATAGTTCTTCTTATGCACAACCTAAGTACATTGGTGGTACACCGAACAAGGAATTACCCTTCTACATAAGAAACAAAAGCATGGGGGTGTGTATGTATGTTCACTGCAAAATAGCATCATTTTACATCTAACGTATGAGCAAAATTAAGTACAGCCGCTCCCCGAGTTGCAAACGGTCGAGTTATGACCATTCGCACTTACGACCAAAGCTCCCATGGAGCGGTCGTAAAGGCGGTCCCCGAGTTACGAACAGCGCGGTCGCGTGTAACTCAATGGGGTCCGAGTTACGAACGGATCGAGTTACAGCGAAGTGTTTGGTCCGTAACTTATTCATAACTCAGAGAGAGGCTGTAATAGCTATGATTCCCCCTTTTGGTCACAATACATTGTGTATTTGGAGCACTTTTCCCAAATAAGGCGATATTACTCATCTAATTGTACCTTGCCTTTGATGGAATAGCTATATAATGGTTAGTATATAGCCTTGTCTATTCTGGCATGTTTTGTCACCAAAAACTGCCTTTTGGTGACAAAACAGTGAGAGCGTTTATACTACAATGTGACTTTTATTGAGGAAAACACCATGTTCAGGAGACAAAAACTTCCACTCCTGCGAGAGAATTTTTTCTTTTCCCCTCCCCTTATTGTCAACAAAGAACCAGTGTGGACTCTGCTGCTTGTTTTGTTGAGAGTTCTGCCCACATCCCACAATGCCTGCCTTGATGGCTGTGCTCAGTGTTTTCTGATCTCTGCTGCCCTGCAGGCATGTGCCCCCTCTCCCTTCAACACTCCGGGAGTTATCTAGTGAGCTGCTCCATTTGGGGAACAAAGAATAAATCATTGGAATGCTTCTGTTCTGCCCTGCACTAGAAACACAGCAACAGATAGGCTGCTGTTGCAGAGGGATGGCTGGAGAGGCCACTGTGCTGTTTTGATATTCCTTAGCATGGAGCAGGGATGTTAAATATCGATTAATTGACTAGTCAATTAACCTCATGAATTCTTATCAGTTAGCTGACTATTCTATAGTCCCCGAGGGCGGGCCTGGCAGCTAGTGCACTCCAGGGAGCCCCTTGCCACCCCACACTGCTGCGTCTCTATTAGAGGCAGCAGTGTGGGGTGCCAGGTGGAAGCTGGTCTGCAAGTGGAGCCAATTTAAAAAACAACTCCCTTCGTGGACCAACTGCCTGCCACCCTGAGTTGCTGCCCCTGTCTGGGGGTGTCTATTCTGAGCTCCCGGACCCGACATTAGCTGGATCAGAGCCGGGCTCCTAATAAACTTTAAATGCAGAGCTGCAGTGGGGATAGGTCCCAGACACAGTGCAAGCCGGGACTGAGCTGGGCTGCTGGCCAGCCTGCAAAAAAACTTACTAGCAAGGGGCTGGAGGGAGGGGGAATGCATGTAATCTATAGCATTAACCACTAAGCAAAAGCTTATTGGTTAATAGACTATACTATTACATCCCTAGCACCGAGCTTACAGAGCCACAAGGGAATCCCAAGCAGCACAAGGATCAGTTCTGCTATCCCACAACACTACACTGTGGGATGCTTACCCATATTGCTTTGCTCTGTCAACAGGGGTGCCAGCGATGTGGCCATGAATGTTGACAGCATGAGGCAGAAAAACTGATTTGACAGGTTTTTACTTTTGGCAACTTTTACATGTCAACAGTACTTACGCCAAATCTTGCCAGTGTAGACATAGTCACTAATCCAACCAGAGACAAGACAGAAAAAAGAATAATTCAAAATGAATACAATAGCCTCTTGGCTTGAAATAGGTGTCAGTCCATTTTTACTTTGGATGCTAAACATCCTGTTGGAGATCTATTCTTTGTAATGTATTAATATTCTGTGTCTTAAGATTTAGGAATTCTATAATGGCCCCTGGCAACAGATAGCATCCTTTGTTCACCACATTACGCTATAATGGACAAACAAAAAGCTCTTACGCAATATCTCCATTTTCCCCAAGGATGTCTGTGGAACAGTGCAAGGGGTTAGGTGGGCTTTCTTCCATCTAAATGAGGACATAAAACTGAAGTGAAAAGAAAATGTTCTCTCTCTCTATGAACATTTTGAAAAATGGGTCACTCACATGATCATTCCTATTCAACAGCCATTGTGTCTCAGGGATGGGCTTCAACAAAGGCCAGTACCTCCCTCTGGGTGGAGATGTAGATGAAGAAAATGCTTTGTCCCCCTGAAGCATGCTATGAATGCAAAATCAATGGCTACTCCAAGAAAAACAGCAGGAGGAAAAGAAGTGTGAATGAAACTGAACAAGCTGAGGTGAGTGAATGAATGAGAGTTAATGTGTACTTGCAAGGTTCTTGGGTGTTGTCAGTTACATCTTCTGGATCAAGCTCAAGACTGTCCGGCTTCCTTGTGTGTTAGTACATCTTTGACAAATGGAAAGAAAGATGTGGGAGGAGATCCCTGGTTGATTCCCACCATAAAATAGGGATGTGAAAGTGTAACCATTTACACAGTTAACCAATAAGCCTGGGCTCATGGGCTAATGTACACAGTTATGCACAGCTTCCCCCTTTCCCCCCACCACCTCTGGGGAAAAGGCAGACAGGAGCCAATTCACCCGAGAAGCCAGCTCCTGCCTGCCCCTTCCCCACCTCTGATACAGAGGCAGTAGTGCTGGGGTTTAAAAGCTGGCTACCCCCGTGCAACTGATATAAAGGCAGAAGCGCACGTGTAGCCACTGAAGTTTTCAGCAGTTACACCATTAACGCATTTTAACATCCCTACCCAGAGACTTTTTGGGCATGTTCCTTTCGTTTTAAGTCAATTTTTATTGAGGTAGCAAGAAGCATTAGGGCCAGATTGAGACAACATTGCCCATTGCACTGTGAACTGCTCAAGGGCTTCCCCCTGCCCTTACAATACCATGCAGCAAATCTGGGTTATCTGCATTACAGGATGTTGTTTTATGGCAGTAATCCAACTGCTGAAAGCTCCAGTAATGAGGAACTATTGATTTGGTTTTTTAAAAACAGCAACCACGAGATATAAATCTTCTCACAGTTTTAGAAGGGCTCTGATTGAAGATGAAAAGCATTATGGAAGATTAAGTTTTTACTACTAGATCTACATATGTTCATGATACCATCTACATGTTTTGTTAGTCTTTAAGGTGCTACTAGACTATTTATTGTTTTTTAAGTTTTTTCTAAGTTTCTTACATAAGTATATTATTGCTAAGGGAGTCCCATGTCAGAAAGAGGAGCATGAATAATAAATGTGCTAATTTATACCAGGGTGTGTGTTAACCATACTAACAATTGTAAGAGAGAAACTGTTTTTTAGGCTTGATGCTTCTGATGGTGATGTACAATTACCTCATGTCAGTGTGGTGCCCTATCTAGGGTGTTCATCTCGTTATTATTTTATGTAGTTCACTGTGTCATAACAGTCAGCTTGTTACCAATCTATCCAGTTATTTATGTCCCATTCATGGCAGTGGAACATGAGCTCACCTTCTAAAGAAAGCAAAAAAAATCTCATACAACATTAATTTCTACTGTAGTTCACTGTACCCTATAGTCTCATTACAATTTCTACGTTACTATTGCTCTCACATGAAAATAAGCTATATTTGTTATCTGGTGCTCTGTGAAACCCCTAATTTCACTTCAGAATTTCCACAACAAACACAGATATACTTCCTGTGGGCTAGCAACATGCCTGAGGTTCAATTAACAACTTGTGGTATGTACTGTGGTATGCAGCATCTAGAATGGTATGCACTCTGATAAGACCTGACCCTTCTTGAGTGCAGCTACCATTGCAGAAAAAATGGAATTGATAAAGTTCTGCTGTGTCGCACAGTGAGAACGGTGGGTACCCCAGTCATTTCTGGGAAGGAAAGATCTATCAAAGAGAAAGAAGGAAGGAAGACCTCTCAAAGTAATCACAGCCTTATAGCTTTTTTTTAGGTAAGTGGTCACCAACCAGTAGATGAGGATCTACTGATAGATCTTGGAGTCTTTGAGAGGTGATCCTGACAGATTTGGCCAGAAGGCTGTCAAGTGCTAGTCCTTCATCTGCTCCTGCCCTCTGCCTCTGAGCTGCGCCCCACCCCTGGGAGTTTCTTGCTTGCTGTGCAGGGAACAGGAAGAAGAGGAAGGGGTACTGATGTCAGGGTGCCCTTCTCCCACCCTGTACCCCATCTCCACATAGCAGGTGGGGGGAGCAGGGATGGAGAGAGTTTGCTGGCTGCTTTTGGGAGTAGGGCCCCACCCAGAAGCCACCTGTGGTAAGCGGTGCCCTGCTGCAGCCCACATCCAAATCCTGGCCCCAGTCCTGAACCTCTTCTGCACCTCAAACCCCTGACCTAGCCCTGAATCCCCCTGCTTCTCAACTACCTCAGCTCAGAAACCCTCCTACACTCCAGATCCTTTAGCTCAAGATCAGAGTCTGTATTTCCCTTCCCCACACTCCAGCCCTCTGCCCTGATAAAAGTGAGTGAGGATGGGGGAGGGAGAAAGGATGGAGTGAGCAGAGGCAGGGCAAGTATGTTTTGGTTTGAGGTAGATCCTGGATTCCACTTAAATTCAAAAAGTGATCTCCTGCTTAAAAAGGAGACCACTGTTTTAGATGAAGAGCAGTTCTTATCTACAAAAACCTGCCTTTTGTTATAACAAAAGCTATTAGACTAATTTATCATCCCTACCCTCCCCCCATACGTCTTCACATCAAACACCCTTGGACAAATTCATGCCTTTCCATTTGTGTTACATCAAAGCAAAAATTTCACCCAACAGAGAAGGAAGACTGGAATCAGTTTGCCAGAAGTACAGGGTTTTTTTAACTGCTCTTACCACTGTCAGCTGCTGAACACAGTTCTTATGATGCCAGGATGTAGACTCTGAAGAATGTTTTCCATATGAAGGTTTTATTGAAAGAACTTCCAGTATAGCCGTTCAGAGTTCCATTCTGTTTCCATAATACTTCATAGTGAAGTATAACTAGGTATTTAGAACAGACTGGAAAGTGAGAGACCTCCTGTTTATTTTCTGATCCTCAACATGTACTTTTTTTTTTTTTTTTGCAAAAGCATGAAATTATGTAAACTCTGAGGCAAGACTGAAATCTGAACTCTGTGGACTCCGTGTTGTAACTGTGATTATTCTGTAAAACCCAAGTGAGAAGCCTTACAGATTTACAGGGTGCTGTGTGGAACAACATAGTTCTCTACCAGCTGGATAGGATTTATAAATGGATTCATTCACAGCTGCAGTTTGAGAGAAGAATTAATAAACTGTGACTAATCAAGCTCGTTAACTTGTCTTGCTTCAGGAATAATAGAGTGTCTCTTGCTAACTATCCTTTCCTCATCTTTCACTTTAGATTGAGCAGATTAGCTTGGAAAGCTTAGACATTGACTCTCCTTTGAAGATGAGCTTGAACATCTCTGGGCTTGGTAACAAACACCACATTCTAGGACTCATGCCAGCCATACAGCCTCTTACCAACCATGTTCGCTACATCATCTCCCATGGCAATGACTATGGCATCTTTCAAATCCATCAGAGGGATGGACTGAGTTACCTACACACAGCTAAGAACAAGTCAGTGCCTGGCACTTACACACTGGAAATCACTAGCATTCCTTTATACAAGAAGAAAGAGCTAAAGAAACTGGAAGACAGCAATGAGGACAACTACCTCCTAGGAGAGATTGGACAAGTGCTTAGAATGAGACTGTGGATTGAACTCTATTAGCCACCTTCTAGACTTAATCCAGTTCTTGAATCACTTCTGTTCATCTATTTATCCACCTGAGCATGTCTACTTTTCAAAAGCTTTAAAAGGAGTCAATGACTTAAATTTTAAAAGGAAAAAGACCTCTATCTTTCCATCCTGCCAAGACTGCAGAATGACCCTTGCAGGAGGAATGACTGACTCTGCCATGGTCAAAAGTTTTGATTACAAGGGCAACCATGGTTACTGTATCCCTTATATAACCTCAGTTTAAAGTATATTAAAACTAAAGCTCAAGAGGTCAACACATGGCACTAAATGGCACAAAAATGTGAACAATTTTTTCCTGTTAGCAGTCTGTAACACTTTGGTATTTTGCTATAGGTGCTAATTAAAAAATATAGATGTTTATTTATTTTAATGCAGTAATATATGGAGAAATTACAAACTATGTAAACAAAAGGGAAACTCGTTTTTCTTTAGATTTAGAAATTTGAGCTATTTTAGAGGTACTTTCTTAAAAAAAAAAAAATCCAGTAGATTTTTAGAAAAAGGTTTCCTTTTGTTTTTTGTGCCAGTTGTCCAAACACTTTTTTAAAGAATATTTCCATGCTATTACCAGTGCTCTTTCAGCTCTGATACCATCATCTAAAAGGCATGTAAAAGTGCTCTTCCAAAAACAAAAAAAAACCAAACCAAAAAACCTTAAATGACCAGAATTACAATATTAGTCTCTGTAAAAATAATATTCCACTGCAGGTCACTAGGACTATATTCTGTATCAGCTACATGAAATAATGGAAGCTGAGGCACAACCACTGTAGCAAAATACCTTGACTGCTTGTAATACCATTAGCATTGCAGGCCAACCTGTACTGTATTTCCTTCCGATAACCTCAAGGTACCACATGTGCTACCATAACCACCTCATTCTCACAAAAGGTGCTCTACATACTTGCATTACTGTAGGCAGCTGACGAAAACAAGTCTTTCCTTTGAAGGGAACACCTAATGTTTCATTCTGTTTGGTGCTGGCTTGGATTAATGGTGCATTTACTAGGATTGAGCTGTTTCAGGACTGCCATATGTGCAAACTAATTATGCAGTGCAGACCGAGAAAATGTATTTGACATCTCTTTTTAGAACTTTCATTAATACTGTAGTTATACACCTTATGCCTCATTTTATCCTAGTCTATTTTGTAAGAAAGATGTTTGTACATGACATTTAGTTTTCTTTAGGCAATTTTTTTAATGTTGTACCATTCTGTGTTACGTGTATGTTTCCATGGTGCTTTTTCTGACAGCTGGTGCCTGTAACTCATCATAGAACAGAACCTCATTATGTGAAACAGCCAAAGCACATGCAGACTCCAGGTTTATTCCAATCCTATAGCTGTGCTGACCAAAGATTAGTTACAAGTTACACTCAGTGTTGGGTTTTGGGAAAGAACCGTTCTAAACTTTAAAACAAATGTTTGTGAGAATTTTTGTTTTATTATTTGTAGGTCTGTATCATTATGACAACACTTTTCTTGCAATAAAGCTTATTTTGGGGTACATGTCTTGAATTGGATTGTACATCTATAGTGAGGACGACGCTGGGCTGACTGCATAGGTGGTTTCATTATTGGAGGGCAGTAAAGCAGTCAGTATCCAGCCAGGGGAAGGATGCATCTACACTAATTAGTTCTTCAATGTACTCTGAAAAACCTATGCTAAATATTCCATCCTGGCCCCATGGAGAATTAAATTCATCACACAATATTAGAAAAAACACTAGGCCCTAAGTCTGTTTCCCTTACACTGCTATACAATAGATGCAACTCCAGTGGAATCTCTCACACTGGCTTTCAGACTTCATCTATAAACTCAGGGTGAAATATCTGACTACACTCTCAATTATTTTTTAAACCACCAGTAGCCCTGTGGCACCTTAATGACTAAGGATGTTAAGAGGCAGGAGATTGTGTAGTTGATACAAATTGCATTAGCTACACAATTAGTCACTAAGGGAAGGCACTCAGAAGGAGCTACCCCCTCTGAGGCGCTGCAGTTTAAATGTACTAAGAGCCAGATGTGCAGGAAGCCCAGCTCCCAAACTGCAGAGCTGTAGCACAGGTAGCTCCTGGACCTGGCGTGAGCCAGGCTTGCTCAGGCCCAGCTCACACCAGCCTGTGACTGGTCCCACTGGGAAGTTAGGACCCCACATGGACTGGGGCTGCTGCCAGCTATAGAGGCAGCAAGGGAGAAGGGGAAATGTGAGTAGTCGACTCGACTAGTCTAGGCTTATCAGGTAGCGGACTAATCGACTACTCTTCTACATTGCTATTGGAGACTAACAAAAAGAGAGAGAGAGCATTCATGGGCAAAACCCACTTCAGATGAGATGAGCTTGAGCGGAAAAAAAAGAGTTCAGCATTCATTATTAAATGCAGTGTCCTTCAATCAAATAGCTAGATTCATTAAGAGACTTGGGTGCCTAATCCCAAGAACAGGCAACCCCTGGTAATCATAGAATACTAGGACTGGAAGGGACCTTGAGAGGTCATAGAGTCCAACCCCCTACCCTCATGGCAGGACCAAATACTGTCTAGACCATCCCTGATAGACATTTATCTAACCTACTCTTAAATATCTCCAGAGATGGAGATTCCACAACCTCTCTGGGCAATTTATTCCAGTGTTTAACTACCCTGACAGTTAGGAACTTTTTCCTAATGTCCAACCTAAACCTCCCTTGCTGCAGTTGAAGCCCATTGCTGCTGCTTCTATCCTCAGAGGCCAAGATGAACAGGTTTTCTCCTTCCTCCTTATGACACCCTTTTAGATACCTGAAAACGGCTATCATGTCCCCCCTCAATCTTCTCTTTTCTAAACTAAACAAACCCAATTCTTTCAGCCTTCCTTCATAGGTCATATGTTCTCCAGACCTTTAATCATTCTTGTTGCTCTTCTCTGGACCCTCTCCAATTTCTCCACATCTTTCTTGAAATGCGGTGCCCAGAACTGGACACAATACTTCAACTGAGGCCTAACCAGCGCAGAGTAGAGCAGAAGAATGACTTCTCCTGTCTTGCTCACAACACACCTGTTAATGCAACCCAGAATCATGTTTGCTTTTTTTGCAGCAGCATCACACTGATGACTCATATTCAGCTTGTGGTCCACTATGATCCCTAAATCCCTTTCTGCCGTACTCCTTCCTAGACAGTCGCTTCCCATTCTGTATGTGTGAAACTGATTGTTCCTTCCTAAGTGGAGCACTTTGCATTTGTCTTTATTAAACTTCATCCTGTTTACCTCAGACCATTTCGAATTATGACCCTATCCTCCAAAGCAGTCGCAGCCCCTCCCAGCTTGGTATCATCTGCAAACTTAATGAGCGTAATTTCTATGCCAATATCTAAATCATTGATGAAGATATTGAACAGAGCCGGTCCCAAAACAGACCCCTGCGGAACCCCACTAGTTATATCTTTCCAGCAGGATTGTGAACCATTAATAACTACTCTCTGAGTACGGTTATCCAGCCACCTTATAGTAGCCCCATCTAAGTTGTATTTGCCTAGTTTATTGATAAGAATATCATGCAAGAACATATCAAACGCCTTACTAAAGTCTAGGTATACCACATCCACAAGACTCGTTATCCTATCAAAGAAAGCTATCAGATTGGTTTGACATGATTTGTTCTTTACAAATCCATGCTGGCTGTTCCCTATCACCTTGCCACCTTCCAAGTGTTTACAGATGATTTCCTTAATTACTTGCTCCATTATCTTCCCTGGCACAGAAGTTAAACTAACTGGTCTGTAGTTTCCTGGGTTGTTCTTATTTCCCTTTTTATAAATGGGCACTATATTTGCCCTTTTCCAGTCTTCTGGAATCTCTCCTGTCTCCCATGATTTTCCAAAGATGATAGCTAGAGGCTCAGCTACCTCCTCTATCCGCTCCTTGAGTAATAATAAAACCATACTTCATTTGCCCAAAAAGATGGCAGGTCTGTCTGTACATAGATTTCTTCTCCTCAAGTCAGTTGCAAGGACTTGAAGAGGGGGCTCTCACACCCCAGTTGAGAACTCTTAGCCAGAGCTAAAAATGTATGAGGGAGGTCATCTTCCTTCTCCCTACACCCTCTAGCAAAACAAGAAACAGCTGAGCAGAAATGTATACCTCCTTCAAATGCAGATTTAGGTGCTGAACTCCCCGAGATCAGCCAGGCCTAGGCATCTTGCACTGGATCCCTTAGGCAGGGAGATGACTAGTGTCCTGTCTTATTCACAGTACAGGGAGCCTGAATGCCTAACAAAGGTTTTCTAAATCTGATTTTTCTAAGCACCTAGGTGCTGGGATCCTAATTTTAACATCTAAGCTTTCATGACTCTAACCCAGAGCCTGCTGAGCTAAAGATGAGACAATTCTTTGGGGACTCATTCCAGATTATGCCCAGAGCACATGCATGCTAGGTTAAGCTTGGTGTTCCAGAACTGTACATCCAGCCATAGAGTTATGTTCTATCAATCAACTGTAAAAACAGCAGGGATGGAGGAAGCAGTAGCATAGAACAAAGCACTCGAAGAACAATCTATCAACAGATCAGGATTCTGTTACTGTCTTGCCCTTTTACCAAGGGCAAGTCACAAAGAGCTCATCTGCCCGGAGAAGCTATCGTGAAACACGCTGGGTGTACAATAGCTATTCCACAATAGCTTCCCCTATGGATGCTCTTATTCTGCACTAAGATGGCCTTTTGGCACATGAACTTAACCCACTTTTGGAAGTGGATTAAGCTGAACTGTACCTAGACACTAAAGATCTGTTTACATGGCAGGAAAAAAGAAGTGTGTTCTCAACTGGGGTTTAAGAAACTGCAGTAAAGACAGCAGCTCAGCTTTTAGCTTTGGCTAGCAGTTCAGGTGTTGAACTACCAAAGGTAGTAAGCAGGTGCACAGTTCTAGCAAGAGCTGGCTGAGCTGGGGCAAAAGCCGGGTGGGAGCTATTTAAAGGGTTGCCAAAGGACAGTAAGAAATTTAAATTACTTTTCACCCCTGTGAACTACTAACAAGAGAAAAGCTGAGCTGCCCTGTCTTCACTGCCATTTTTAAACACCAATTAACACTTCTTTTGGTCCTAGACATCCAATACTCTGGTCATCTGAAGAAGTAGCCTGTGCCCACGAAAGCTCATGATACCATCTACATGTTTTGTTAGTCTATAAAGTGCTACCAGCCTATTTGGTTTTTTTTTCAGTTTACCTGTACAGACTAACTTGGCTACCCCCTGAAACTTCTTTCCCCTCAGCTTGGAACAGGAGTGTCCATGGAGGGAGCTATTACAGTCAGCTTCCCAATGTAGATAAGATCTTAAACCCTGTAAGCTAAGATTTCCCAGTTTCCAAAGTACAAATTATTTCAATGGACAATGAAGATACTTTGCAGCACTGGCCTCACTTCTACTCTTGGAGAGAAATGGCACTATACAAGTTAAAGCTATGTTATTATAAAAGCAAAGTTCCATAGTTATTCCTACACTCTGTCATTCATCATAATTAACTGGTCATTTCTTTTCCTCCTAGTATACCATTATTTCTACTATAAGATAATGAATGGAATACAGGTAGTAAAAGACCCCTGTAATATACTGCATGAAAATAAGAACATTAAACTACTCTTCCCAAGTGCTGGCACCAACACTGTTTGCGTACTGATAGGGTTTTACCAAATTCATGGTCCATTTTCATCAATCCAAGTCACAGGATTTAAACAATAGTACATGTTACAATTTCAGCTATTTAAATATGAAATGTCATGGTGTTGCAACTGCAGGGGTTCTGACCCAAAAAGGAGCTGCTATCTTTACTTCTGTGCAGGTGTGCAAATGATACCAGACCACTGAAAGTTTGCGAATGGGTTTACCTGGTATAAAAAAGGTTGGGAACCACCAGTATAGTGTAAAAGCACACAAAAGATCAGATTTCATGGTCCATAACAAGTTTTTCATGGCCATGAATTTGGTAGGAGCCTACAAATTAAGTAAAAGTCATGACAAGTTTAACAAACCATGCATTTAAATTTAACTCCAGGAGAAAAAGAACCAGGAAGTACGGTACAACTGTTCTCAATATTACCTTTTGCCAACTGGCTGCTAAGAACGATCTTGGGATATTCTTTCCTAAAATGTAAAGATGTTCAGATACATGTGGCACTTGATACTACAACAATATAAATACTGCACTATGAAATTACCTGGGACCAGTTATTTAACACTAGCTTTGGATATATTGTCATGTAAGCTGTATTAAAATTCAAACCTGCTCCTGGGTAAAGTGATGGAAATATATACCAGTAAAAGCCCATCTGAGGCTTTGCTAGTATATCTAGTAATAT
The DNA here is from genome assembly GCA_019425775.1 of Rafetus swinhoei. Classification (NCBI taxonomy): domain Eukaryota; kingdom Metazoa; phylum Chordata; order Testudines; family Trionychidae; genus Rafetus; species Rafetus swinhoei. Next base: position 80,516,963 of record CM033427.1, on the reverse strand, counting down.
ACTATTACAGTTCTTCAACAACTAGTCTCCAATAAATTCACTCATTCTCCCAAAGTGATCACTGCAATAAAAGCCCACACTATGACCTATGGAGAGTGGTTATCTTTTGTTGCTGATTGCTTTCCATTTTCATCATTCTTGTAAACTTCTCCTTAGAGACTATAACATTTAAGTATTAGGATATTTTATACCACACACAGACTCTTTTACATGCACTAAAAACACTTTGGGCCATATATGCGGACATAATGTATTTTGCATAGTCACAAGGTGAATAAAATGTTTAGGGCAAAAACAGTACCAAATTCTGCATAAAACTTACACAACTCCACTAATGATAGTGGGCCCAAATTAAGATTACGAGTAGAGATTAATACATACGAGCGTGCGTGTGTGTGTGTACACATTCATTCCCTGGGAATATGGCAAAAATCAAGAATATCTTTGAATGAGCAAAAAAAAAATCTGTTAACTGCACAAAATAGACTCCAAAATTAAACGGGTGTAAATTAGCTCAGAATCTGGCATCAGTTATACCAACACCCGCTTCCTCAATGCTAGTATCTTTTCATTTTCAAATCATCTCTAAAATAGGGATGTGAAGGACTAGTCGACTAGTTGCTTCCCCCAACCCCTTGCTGTCTCTAGTGGGGGAGGAGGGAGAGAAAAGAGGGGTACTTCAAAGTGGCAGAGCCACAGGGGTCAGCTCCTTGTGGCATTTCAAAGCAGCAGCGCCACTCAGAGCTCAGGATTAGCTGGGAAGACCCCAGCTGTAATCCCCTTGTATGAACAGGGTTATTCACGTGTATTTAATTACATTAAAGCAGAAATTGGGCTCCTGCTGTATCCACTGCAACATCAATTCCTACATGGGAGAGGGAATAGTAATCTATATGTATGTCAAGTTTTTGATGCTGGATGAATTTTTAAATCCTTAGGTTAACTCCTAGTGTCTATCCAAATACAATATGCAGGTTTTGTTAGACATCCATCTATGGTAGCTCCATATTTATTGCCAGCTTCCCATGTCACAGAATGCGTAATATCATCAGAATTCCTAATTCATTCCATGTTGTTTCTAGCCCAAAAAATCACTTGGCTTGTGAATATCCCTTATTTACCCATCCCCTAGGGCAAATCTATTAGGAAGCTGCCAAAAAGATATTTCAATTACTCTGTCAAATAATGAACTCAGTGGAAGGGGACTGAACTGTACCTGAGAAGATTTATTAGTAACAACAGGATCCAGGAAAGGCTCTGAAGCCCTTATAAGAATTTCATTTTGGATCAATGGAACATACTGACATTTGAGGTACTACATGCATGTCCTTCAGGCCTACAGTACCTGGAATATATATATTCTGGGCCAGAGGAAAAGCCAGAGCTCTGCACATCTGTTCTAAATTATGGTTGTTCATGCCCATTAAAGTCCTAAGCACCAGGTTGAATTGGAAACACAAAGTCTAGCTGATACATCAGTCTTCACCACTTGAAAACTATGTGCACTTCTGAGAGCCCAGATCTTCCCACAAGGTTTTCCCGCATGGATGCTTTGTGCCTCTGTTTCTACAATTCAACCCTATGTGAAACAATAATTACATTGCAGCATTCTATGTCCTATTCTGCCTTTTCAGGATTTTAATTAATAAAAATATATTGGCATCACTGGGACCAGATCCTGTGTCATGGAAATTAATAGGACTGCTACCATTAACTTACATAGGACCTGGCCCTTAGTTTTCCCTGTATGGGGATGTTGACATGGCCATTGTCTTTCCTTTATATTCTAGAAATGTGCTCACCATAAGTAAAAGTTCAGAGTTGTCCTTTCAGTGTTAGCTATTACCATCCTGAGTTTCAATCTTTTTTCTTTCTTCATCTTATTCTTCAGAACCACAAAAGGATTTTATCAGAACAGTGAAGTAATTTTAGTTCGTGGAATATAGAAATATTTTTGTGGACTGCAAGAATGGTACTTTAATATTTTAATACAGTATCCATTTTTAAAGAGTACAGTTGTTTTAATTATTACTATCGTCAGCATGTTTACAATTCTAATGTTTTTCAGGGTCAAGATTTAATTAATTCCAGGCTAAATCTGGGTGTCAGTAATAAATATTGAAGGTAATTATCCGGGGTTCCATGCTTTTAGGCACAGATCAAAGTATTTAGGCGCATACCTCCCACTGAAGTTGATGGAAGTTAGGAATTTAAATACCTGTGAGGGTCTGGGGCCTTAATCCTCTGTTCAAAATCATAGTGAGAAAGCTAGCTATTAGCAGCATATACACACCCACCCCCCAACCCCAAAGATTAAGAATAAAAACCATTTAGTAGGAAACAATTTAGACTAGGATTTTCAATGTGTAGATGACTACATAGTTAACCAATAAGCCTGGCTTATTGGTTAATCCTGTTGACTACACTCATTCCCCACTACTTGCTACCTCTGTATCAGAGGCAGCAAGGGAGGGCAGGAGCTGGTGCCTGTGAGGACCCAGCTTTTAAGCCAGTGCCCTTCAAGTACTGGATCATGTGGAGTTGCCTGCTCTGCTTCCCATGCTGCTGCCTCTCTGATAGAGAGGTAGCAGTGTGGCGGATGAGGCAGGAACCGGTACACGTGGGGAGCCAGCTTTCAAGCCAACTGCCTGCACGTATTGGCTTCCATGGAGCCAGCAACCCACCCTTGCTGCCTCTCAGAGGCTCCACCAGCCCCACCCCACACACTGCTGCCTCTATGAGAGGCAGCAGCACAGGGGAGGAGGTCAGGGGGGTCCTCTATGGATGCCAGCGCAGCATCCATCTGCGAGGAGCTTGGTCCCCCGTGGTAAGGGGCTGCTGCCGTGGAGCAGCCTTTGTCCATGGTGGGCCTGGGCTCACCACGGACAAAGGCTGCCCCGTGGATGTTGCAGGAGCCAGTCTGCGCGGGGAGCCAGTTTTTAAACCTCTCATCTCCAGCGTCACCTGAGAATGTGCACCTCCTGCCATAGCCCTCCCCCCATCCTTGGTCCAGCTTAGAGTTCTCCCTCACCCTGAGCCCCTCATTTCTGGCCTTACCAGAGCCCTCAATTCCCAGCACCCCAAGACCCTATACAGCCTGAAGCCTCCTCATATATCCCAAACCCCTCATCCCTGCCCACACCCAAGCTAGAGCCTTCATTCCCCTCTCATACCCCAAGCCCCTGTCCCAGACCAGTGAATGCAAGTGAGGCTGGGGCAGGAGTAATTAGGGGGTAGGGCCTCAGGGAAAGAGCATTCGGTTTTGTGCGATTCGAAAGTTGGCAATCCTAGGGTGGAAGGACCGGGAAGTATACAGTACATGATTCAATTCACAGAATTTACAGTGGTTTGCTGCAGAACTAAAACAGAAAATGCAATGCCACCTCTGAGTTTAAGAAAACAAATCATCTCTAATCCCAAATAAAACTTCTCATTTGAGTAAACAGTTACTGCTGTAGACTTCGTGTTGATAGCCTATAAATATTTACATTTAACTATTTTTGGCCACACCATTTGCAGCACATACATTCAACTTTATCCTTTTCTTCTCTTTTTGTTTTTGTTTCAAACTTCTGAATACTTCCTTGTATTCTGGAACATATTTTGAAGCAGATTTTCATTTTTTCCCCCATTTTAGTGTCATTCTTTAAATGGCTATCTGCTAACAGCTTGAAATGTGTACATGGTGGGCAAGAGATTCATCAGCACACTCAGATGCGCACGGACTCTTGACCTTGTGTGCATGCTAGGGATGTAAAATCCCATTGAACTGGTTAATCGGTTAAACATTTTTTAACCCGTGAACTGCTTAAAGGGGGAGGGGCAGAAACAGCCCCCATCCGCAGCATGCCCTGGAACACTGCAGGCCTGGATCAGTCCACTGCCCGCTGCTCCAGCCCCCACCAGAACCGGCAAGCATCACCCGTTAAGGGTGATGCTTATCATTTAGCCTGTCACATCCTTAGTGCATGCTTAGGTATTGTATCTTCTAAAATAATACATAGCTGTACAGTAATTCCTCATTTAACACTACAGATGCGTTTCTGAAGTTGTTCGTGCTAAGCGAAAACGTGCTATGCAGGATCAATTTTTCCGTTGAAAATAATGGAAAAGGTGGGGGTTGCGTTTCAAGTTGTGGTGGCAGTTTTTTGTTGGTGCTCGGTCATCAACATCAACATTAGATATCTAGCAACACAAGTCGCCACGGTTTGTTAAAACACAAAGATAAAAAAAAATGAGTGACAGAAGGAGCACTGTGACCACATGTATTCATCTGCTCATGCACATTACAACTGTTTTCACCAACTTATACCGCTGCATGAAGTAGTCCACTACTTGATAATTTTCGTGTTTTTCGGGGACAGTCGTGTTATTCGAAAAACGTTCCCTAAAACAAAATTGTGCTATTGCGAAAAACGTGTTAAGCGGGCACGTGTTAAACGAGTAATTACTGTACTTCAAATCAGCAACTTCACACATAATACACAGACTACAGTATTACTGTAATACAGCCGGTCTCCGACTAACAAACGAGTTACGTACCAAACACTAGGTCGTAACTCGATCTGTTCGTAAGTCAGATTACATTCACTTACGTATGGCTGCGCTAGTTCGTAAGTGCGGATTTCGTTCATAACTCAGATTCTGGCTGTATAGGAGATTGGTCGTAAATACGAACGGTCGTAAGTCGATGCGTTCGTAACTTGGGGACCGGCTGTACAGGTATTTCATGCAATGTATTGTATTTTCCTAATAAAACAATGTTTATATATTTGAATGGTACAAAAGAAGGATAAAAAGAGGAAAAAATAACATTTTTGCAAAACCCAGATTTTTTTTTTTGTAAAAATGGTTTAAAAAGAAAATGAAGGGGCCTAATTATGCACCAGCTCTCATTGCACTGCAAATGGCTTTTTAAAAAAAGAGATTCTGAATATAGTAAAAAGGCCCTGCTCTCTCTCTTTTGCAACGTGTGGATCATTTGTTACTCATCTTGTTTGTTTGCTATGTTTTTTTCCTTTATTGCTAAAGAAAGCGTTGAAAAAAGCATCAAGACTAAACTATTCTGACTGCGTCTACAAATACCAGAAAATGAATGCTTTGCTAATGGCACATTAGTCATTGTGGTTAGTAAAGAAAGCACTCAACTAAATTTCAGCACGTAACATAGACAGTTCCCAAAGAAAACATGAGCATGCTTTACAGAAAGGGCTTGAGCCTGTACCACTGACATCAGAGGAAATTTTGGCACTAACTTCAATGGAAGCAGCATCAGAGCCAGAATTTTAAAAACAGTAATGAAAGTTTAAGACATAATTCCAGAACAAAAAAACAGTCAAGGGAAAGTTATCATAATCATTAAGACGATTAATAGCAATCTGTGTGAATTTGTGTAATGAGACAAGAGCAAGGCCCGTGAATGAAGAGTGACGAACTAGAAGAAGAATGTGTGTCCACTTTATTTAAAAAAAAAAAAAAAAAGTAATCAGTAGCCCAACCTAACCTGCATCAGCAGAGCCACTCAGACCAGTAGAGACTCAGTATGGAAAGTTGTCAAATACCTTTAGTGTTCTGGAGCGGGGAGGATGTGTGTTTGAATGCTGAAAAGACATGATTATAATGTTAAGTCTACCACAAGCACTGCTCAAACTACTACTCTTTCTAGGAATTGTTTCTGATCTGGGCTATGTACATGACAGATTGTCAGTCAATTTGTGTACAAAATACAAAAGTATAATTCACTAGATCAGCCTCCTCTCACATGGAAACACCTAGTGCATCCGACTCACTGGCCAAGAGGGTCTAACGATAATCTAACAACATTCTTATTTCAGGAAACCCTAATTAGGCAATTTAGTGTCCTTCTCTCATGCATACATCAAATCATTCAAAAACCAAGAAGGAGGCTATACAGGAGAATGAAAACCATCTTTGAGATACTTTTTCCTCAAATATTCAAAAGGAGGATTAGGATGTAAAAGAAGAATCCACCTACAGTTGTACACACAACGAACTGGAAGTTTCTGCTAAAACAATCACCCATGAAATAATTGAAGAATATTTATATGGTGATCATTAGCCTTCAGGGTCAACATTCCACAGAGGAAAAGGGGGCAGTTCACACTTCTTAGAGATAAGGGTAGAAATAATTTGCAAACTCGATAAAATAGTACGTCAGATGTTCATTGGATCATAAAAGAAGGCTGGTGTACACTTATTTACCAGCTCAGCAATTAATTTTTCCTTTTACATACAGGCACATTGTAATCTTGAGTATCTCATTGTGATGCAAGTGTTTCATGAAGTTTCAGTGGGCTACAATTTTGTGCTCCATCATTAAATTACAGCACACACCCTCTGATCTGTTGTCAGACACTGAGATTAGGACACGAGTGAGAAAACTATCTGAACTTCTCAGTAATCATGTGAAAGGTTAAATGGTAAGCCTCACCCTTAAGGGGTGATTCTTACCAGTTATGGTTAAGCGGTGGGGGATGGAGCCAGAGCAGCCCCCATCCACAATAAGCCCAGCCCGGGTGCACTGCGGGTGGGAGGTGTTCCAGCACTGCTGCAGCAACACCCACCCATGGAGGGGGAAAGAAAGGAGGGTGCTCTAGCCCAGCCATGGTGGGCAGCTGGACCCTCCCTCCACCCCATTTAATCAGTTAAAAAGTTAAACAGAGTTTAACCGGTTAATTAATTAAATGGGATTTTACATCCCTACTTTTCCTTTCTCAAAACATTTTACACTGACAAGCAACAATTAAGTATGGCTCCTGAGTAATTATTGAATGATAAGTCCCACTTGAATTACTGTATATATGGCAGCCTGAAACCTATTCTCCATAAGTAATAAGACATCTGTATTGAACATAGGTTTTTGCTGCACTTCACAGTTTGACATGCTTGATCATTTTCTTGCAACTCTTTCTCCAATACATGTCCTGTAGGACACCAACTTGTCCTTCCTCTAACCCACTGCAAATAAGTTAACTTAGCCCCTTTTCTTTTCCCAAATTATTTGTGAATGGATAAGCTATTTAAAATACTTAAACCAACAGTTTGTGGGAACAAGTTTTTGCCTGTACAGGTTGAACCTCTCTAAACTGGGACTCTCACATCCAGCAACATCGGTAATCTAGCAGGGGACATTAGACCAGAAAGCACCAGCAGACATGAGTCAGGCATCAGGAGGGCCTGCAGCCCTACTGGAGCGAGCAGCCCGAGCAGAGCCGGCCTGGGAGGCCCATCCAGGATGGCAACAAGGCCAGGGCGGCCTGAGCAGTACTGGAAGCAAATCCACCAGAGGAGGGGGGAGGGCAGCAGCTGTGCCAGAACTGACATCCTCTGGTCTGGCAAAGTCCCACGTATGGAACCTGTCAGGTCCCATGGGTGCCAGACCAGGGAAATACAACCGATAGTTATATTCTAAAGCAGTCACTGAGGCCATGTCTATACTTATCTGAATTCAGACTTTCAGGTATGCAACTGCAGCTATGTTGATTGCGTAGGTGGAGTCGTCATACCTTAATTCAATCTGTCGCAACAGCTTCATAGTTAATCGAGGCGTATCAGCATCGACGGGGCGCCATCTGCATTCTATTTAACGGATCTTTGCTCACCCGTGGCAGCAGGGAGCTGCTCCAGCCTCCCCAGTTTAACAGGTGATGCTTACCGGTCGGTTAACCTTTCACATCCCTAATCGCTATCTTGCTGTAGCGTAGCACTATCGAGCTAATACTAAGAATGTTAGCATATAGTCATTTAAACAATCAACTGATAAACCTAGGGTTATTGGTTAATCCAGATGACTACATGCACATACACACACAAAATGATATCCTTGCTGCCTCTAAATCAGAGGGGAAGCCGGCTCCAGATCCCAAGGAGCCGCCTCCCCCCGCCCCTGCACTGCTGCCTCTGATAGAGAGGCTGTAGCATGAAGCGTGAGGGGCAAGTGGGAGCCGCAATATGCAGGAAGCCAGCTTTCAAGCCAGCTCCCCATGCATATCGGCTCCTGCAGAATCTCTTGCCCACCCCTCACACTGCTGAGCCTCTATCCGACGGGGTGGGGGGCCGGGAAAGGCGACAGGCATGATGCCAGAGCAACCTCTGTCTGCTGAGAGCTCAGGCGGCGGGTGGGAGCCTTTCTCTGCAGGTAGCCAATTCTTAGACCAGCTCTACCTGCCACCCCGCATTGCTGCCTCTGACACAGAGTAAGGATGTTAAATATCGAGTAATTTACTAGTTGAGTAGTCAATGGAATTTCCACTGGGGCTCTTGTACATTTCAAAGGAGGAATGCTGAACTCCACATGCAGCCATGGCCAGCAGGAAGTCCCGCTGACTCCAGGCTGCATGAAGGCGTGCCAGCTTTGAAATGTACAAGAGTCCCCAGCTTCATGTTGCGCTGCTGATTTGAAATACTATGCAGACCCCGGGATCAGCTGCCACTTTGAAACACCACCTCGGCATTTCAAAGGGACAGCGCTGCACAGCTGAGCCGGGGATCAGCTATTAGGCACTGCCACCTTGAAGTATCTCCTCTCCCCTGGCCCTTTACTGCCTCTATCTGATAGAGGCAGCAAGGGGGGGAATTGACTAGTAGACTGACTATCTGATAAACATTTGCTTATCAGATAGTCGACTAGTCGTTAACATCCTTAATACAGAGGAGTGGCAGGAGCCTCCCTAGGAATCGGGCTGGGAGCACACTGCTGCAGGCCCCGGCCCAGGGGTAGCATTTTAGTAACCGTGTAACCACTAAGAATTATTGTGGCTACATGATTACTAAAATAAACTCTAACATCCCTAGCTAAAACTGCCCAACTGCTGGTAATTGCACTGTTGCCCAACATGCCACCAAAATAATTTCAGGATGTAGAACACTAAGCATTTCATGTTACTCATGAAAACAGTCACACTAGGTCACAATAATGGTCTGGCTAGCCCAATATCCTGTCTTCCAACACTGGCCAATGACAGGAGCCTCAGAGGGAACGAACAGAACAGTGAATCATCCAGTGATCTGTTGCCCATTCCCAGCTTCTGGCAATGCTAGGGACTAGGGATGTAAGCAAGTAGTCGAGTACTCGCTCCCCCCTTCCTTTGGTGCCTCTGTATTGGAGGCAGCGGGGAGGAAGGGGGGGGGGACAGGAGCCAGTGCTGGGGGAGCTAGCTTAAAAGCTGGTTACTCCCAGCACCATCTCCATGGTGTCACATGCCCTCCCCTGCCTTTGTTGCTGCCTCTATCAGCAAACCATGTTGACTACATGATTAGCCAATTACCCGTCTCTTAACATCCCTACTAAGCACACCATCCCTGCCAAACAACAGTGATGGATTTATCCTCCATGAATTAATCTAATTCCTTTGCAGACCCCTGTTAGTGTCTTGCCCTTTATAACATCCTCTGGCAAGGGGTCCCACAGGTTGTGCATTGTGTGAAGAAATATTTCTTGTTTGTTTGTTTTGAACTCCCTTGTTCAAACCCTTTCCCCCTGGCCCTTGGCTGCAGCACTGGGAAGTTCCCTGGTGGCCAAGAGGGAGATCTGGGGGGTGGGGAAGAGAAAAGGCCCATGTCATTTGGGACCTCCCCGCCTTGCGCTGCTCCTCCAACCCTCACTCTAGCACTTTCCACCCCCAGCCTCCTGCACTGCCCTCCTCAACCCCAAGGCCCTGCCCTGACTCCTGCACTCCCACACTGCCAGCCTCCTGCCCTGAAGGACCCAGGCTGGGTAAGTCTTCTTAAATATATATATTTGAGATGGTGTAAACTTTATATTAGATGCGCTTACCATAAGTTTTTATAGAGGTAATGTGATATTTTTTGTCTTCTGTCCCTTTCCTATTTATTCCTGACACTGTTACCTTTTTTGACTGCCGCTGCACACCGAGTGGATGTTTTCAGAGAACAATCCACAATGATGCCAAGATCTCTCTCCAAGTGGTAACAGTTAATTTAGACCCCGTCATTTTGTATGTATCATTGGAATTGTGTTTTCTAATGTGCATTACTCAGCATTTATTAACAATGAATTTCCCCTGCCATTTTGTTGCCCACTCCCTCAGTTTTGTGAGATTGCTTTTTGTAACTCCTAGCAGGCTGCCTGGGACTTAACTATCTGCAATAGTTTAGTATCTACTAATTTTGCTTCCTCCCTGTCTACCCCTTTTTCCAGATTATTTATGAATATGCTAAACAGCACTCATCCCAGTACAGGTCACTATTTACCGCTCTCCATTCTGAAAACTGTTTATTTATTCCTACTCTTTGTTTCTTATCTTTAACTCTATTTCCATGTCTTCATAACTAAATGAAGTCTTCACAGTATGCCTTGGTGAACTATCTACAGAAAGAGACAGAGATCCAAGACCAACAGTTTCTCAATATCAACTGAGAGTCGGACTGCAGGAGGACAGCTTCTCATCTATCACCTCTGCTGCTGTTAGTATATGTGGCAGATGCTGACCGCCCCAGAAACCCATTTAAAACAGATACATTCTTTTGTATTTGTTAGCAAAGAGACACTATTTCACAGTATCCCACAGAATAATAAAACCCATTCAATCTTAGTACAGTTGGTCTTTGGCAACACAGTAGCCATCCTGAAATCCAGTTGCCAAGCCAGGATGAAGTTTAAGAGAAGTACTGGAAAGGAAACTCAATATTACAAATAATTTTTTCAGCTGGTGAGAACACAAACATTAATTTTAACAAATGTGCCCATTTCAAAATACAAAAGTTTGTGGAATATGGAACTAACCACACATCAATCTCTTGTTTCCTTCTGAAGTGGGTTACATCTACCACTTCCTCAGTCTACATTCCTGTCACAGGATGAGAAACAACACTTGCTTCATGGAACATTGCATAAAAGAATATGATAGTGTTACTCATGCTCAAATTGTTGATGTAAATTCAGCATGCTCAATAGCGTTCTCTTCATTGAAAAAAACTGGCGAACATCCAGAAATGAGCTAAAAGACAGAACAGTAAACCCAAAATTGTATTCAAGAGCCAATTTAGTTCATTAAAAGAAGAGATTCAAAAGCAAAGTCAATCTTCTGTAAGAACATTTGTTCTGATGAAGATACATTCTAAAGGAAGAAGAAAAATACAAATAGGCCAGGATTTGGAATGAGCATTGCCAAACCACGTAATCCAAGACAGCATCCATCATTCCCACAGATTTGAAGCTAAATAGGGGAGAAAAAAATACTTCCATACTAGCTTGTGGAACAAATATCAGCAAGAAGGTAAAACCTAAGTGGACCTCAAGCATTTAGAGAGCCTGGTTATGGATAAAACAAATTATTCTGAAGAAGCCACCACCAATTTTTATATATACACATGATTTTTATTTTCTTGAAAGAGGCTAGGTTGAGGTCCCCCCCAAAATGAAGCAAATGATGGGAAGAGTCAAGGCAGCAGTTTTTCAAGCTACCGCTACTACCTGACATTAGTTTCTACACCTAACTTAAGAAACTATTCCACAATTAAAAGGGTAGTTCAATCTCATGCGCTTTCAATCGCTGGTTTCGGCTGAAACTATCAACAAGGATGTTGACTATGAATAACTGAAGAGGCACCGAACTTGACAGCAACTTTCAGTCACTAATTATGGGAGTAACTTAAGGCAAACAATGTCAATCCATCAATTTCTGCTTCCTTTCTAAATTTCCTGTCCTCCTCTATGTATTGGGGCTAAACCAGAAGGAAAAAAAGTATAACTAGGGATGTGAATGGGTAACCCCTTCCCCTCTACCCTGCTGCTGCTTCCAGACCCACACAAGGCTGCCCAGTGCAGGGCTGGAAACAGCTGGGCTGGAGCGCTCCCCCCCTTCCCCCCACCTGCCCGCATTTAATCAGTTAGAGTTAAACTTAATGTTTAACCTCTTAACTAATTAAATGGGATTTCACATTCTTAATTATGACAAGGGTTCTCAGCCTCTTTCTTCTCAAAGATCCCCCCTCACACGCAACATGCTACAAAACTACGCAGCCCACCTGTCCCACAGCAACTTGTTTTAGGCATATAAAAATCATGAGTGATGTTAGGGGGTAGCAAGCCGAGCAATGACCTGGGTCCACATACCACAGCGGTGCCCACAAAGCTAAGCTGCTCAAGCTTCGGCTTCAGCCTCAGGTAGCTCAGGGTCCCCCGAAACCTGCTCACACTCTCCCCGCCCTCCGCCAGGGTCCCCGATCGCTGGTTGAAAGTCACTGTATTATGTGATAACTCAATTTTATATGCTTCTCTCCAAACATCGAGAAATCCTGTACAGAAAAAAAAAATCCTACAGAGTGGATTTTTTAAGACTTTTTACATTTGTTATTTACATAATTTTTTTTCTTTTTAAAATAAACATGTTTAATGAAATTAGAACCTAATACAATATATCTTACTAAAGGCTAATTTATTTCTTAATACAAATTAAATAATATGAATCCATGAACTTCTACCCAAAGCTCTGAGTTAAGGGCTGCCAATTTTAAAAGTTTGAAGAATAGCCTAAGAAACTAAGGTGACAGTTCTTGTTTTCAAGAGGTAGAGTAGGAACATAAGCTCAAATCACTTTCATTCTGACATATTTGAAAAATCTAACAAATGGACCAGAAATAATCAGTTTAATTCACTTGTTACAATTAATCCCTGTTTAATAAATAATTGAATTGTAAATATGAAATATTTTGATAAGAAAAGTTTATGTATCCAAAATATGTATGGGTGTGTTGTTCAAAAAAAGTGATATTGTTTTGTGTATTTTCATAAAAATGTAGTTACTGTCCTAAAACAGCTAGACACAAACCATGAGCAAAAAGTTAATCTCACCATTTTCCAACATATTAAAAACATACATTTACTGTAATAAGATACTGAAGCTGTATTAAATTATATAATTACTTAAATAAAGGTATGTACTTATAGTGTAACCTCCTAGATAACAAAATGGTGCACCAATACTAGCATAAAGACTACGTAGTAGTAAATCAATGTTTTATAATGACATCAACCAATTAGAATATGCCTTCCTTTAGAAATAAACTGAAGTACAAAAGGTAAAGTTGATTAAAATTGAGCATTTAAAACCATAGCTCTCTATTTGGTGATTTCAATTGCTGATTTAAAAATTCCCTTGATCTAAATCAATCCAACCTGTCATCACCAAAATAGTTCACAAAGCAATACACAGAAAGAGAATCTACGGTTTCTTTTGACACACCTAAGAGTGAAAAACTACATGCAGGCACAATAAAAATTGTTTCTTGGTTTGATATGGATATAATATAATAAATAGTGAAGAGGATAATGAAAATGACCAAGGACAAAAGAATTTTCCAATGTTCAAAATTCACATCAGAAATAAAGAAACTCCCTTTTGAAAGAGAAAGCTCCTGCTAAAAGGTTATTAAAAAATCACAACAGCAGCTTTTACAGTGCAAGAGATGTCAAAGATTCCACAACTAAATCATCCCTTAAAAATGGAAAACATTTAGAAAACAGTGAGAAACAAGCTTCACATAGCCTTCTGAAGTCCAATGCATTTACTTTCTAAATCTTTTCCTTAACCCTAAAGTCAGTTTGAAAGTTGTGGAAAGTGAAGTCTTCTATTTCGCCACAGACTAGGCACATCACAAGGAACAGCAGCAGCTAAGTCTGTGGACTTCTCCCTATCAAGATACCTCAAACCCTTCTTTTGGCTTGATTTTTTTTTTTTTGCTTGCAGTACTTTAATGAAATACTAGTGGTCTTCGGCATATTGTTTAACAAATTCAGAATTAAATCCCCTATATGACAGGATCATTCTTCTTTCTTTCTTTCTTAAATCTAGTATATAGTCTCATACATAGATGAGTCAGGCTAAACTGATTTAAATCAATGGCCTTAAATCACTAATTAGGATTTAAATTACCAAGAGGAGACCTTGATTTAAATAATCAATTTTAATTATTAACTTTAGCCCTTCCCAGGACCAGCAGGGGAATGAATTCAGACAAGGGTAACCTGGAACAGTGCTGAAGGGTGTTTATTGATGTAAATTCTTAAGGGTATGGTAATACTCACACATACATCACACTCAACAGTCTGGAGGCAGGCTACAGGCGGGGCATAGGTTTCTTCCGATTTCACAGGCAGCTGGAGCAAGCCAGGCAACAGCTTCCCAGAGATCGATCGCAAGGCCCAGCGTCCCTGGAGTTCCCTTTGGATCTACGGGAGTGGGGGTGGGGGGCTTTCTTCTCTGGGCTGGTCCCAGGTTTCTGCTGTGATGTTACGTTTTGTCCAGAGAGAGGGAACAAGAGAAAGACACTCCTGGCCACTCGTCACATTAATTTATACACCTGCAGAGTTCTTCCTTTCCTTAAAAGGGTTACAGAGAGCTGGATTGCCTTGTAATTAGATGTTTCTCATTCACACTTCCTCGCTCATTTCATAGATTACATGCATATTCATAAGCAAGAACACAGTTGCAGAACATTTAACATTAGAGAGACATTTTGACATGACAGGAAGCTGCTGAAACCACATTTGCTTAGCTGGAGAAGTTATCTGAACCGCATCAGCTTAATATCTTAAAAAACAAGCACCTAGCTTCAACAGAAAATTCTATTAACAGAATCTGTCTAGACTGTATCTGCTGACACAAGTCAAGTTTTAACTGAGAGAGCCAGAGACACAAAACACTGTGTTTTGTGTCCAGCCAGTCATCGTTTCAATGGGAGGGCCATGTGTTTAGCTGGTTACAGTTTTGTAATTGTGCTAAGTTATTTTCCCAAAGAAAGGTTTACTCTAATTGATTGGTAACCATTACGATGTTGGTTTGTAACTAAACCTAGTCTTTCCACTAAACATGGTGCTTCTTTTTGCTAATCAGGAGGATATACTCCATCTATACACATTTATTTAACCAATCACTCTTATATTTATTCTTACCTTATATTTATTCTGACACTCTTAATGTTAAATATTTATGAGAAAATAGTGAATGATTAATTTATTCACTAGAAAATTTTTATTTATGAGTTAAATCAGTATTTACATGGAAATTCAAATTCAATTAAACATACCCAAACTTTGCATACCCAAACAATCTTCACTTTTTTCTTATTGATCCTGTGCTTTATCAAACATGTTTTACATATAAAACTCATTTAGACAGTGAACATAGTACAGTGAACCAACTGTTTCTGGTCACTGTGTTCTTCAAGATTTCAGAACTAGTAAATCTCATCCTCTCACCTCTAGTTTTTATTTATAGATTGGTGGTGGTGGGGGGAACAACCTTTCCTGCTTTTTCAACTCACCATTAATTTCTAAATTGTAATGCACTAGTCATTAAACTGAACTAACTGAATAAACTGAAATGAAGAAAATCTACTCTCTGCAGAAGATGCTACTAGTGTCAAAAAATAGGTTTAGCACTTCAGCAAAATTTGGTTCCAGGTGCACAGCCAGTAACTGCCACTTAAATGGGTTGACTTTCTTTAAAACTTGGCAGAAAACTGTACTGCTTATTTTTTATATTTAACCTGAATTATTGCAATATTTATAGTGTATATACACACAAACACATACACTATTTATTTTTATAAAGAGAGGGGTGAGTGGGTGTAAATGTAGGCCTTACTAGCAACTATGAATTTCAAATAGGTTTATTTGTAAATTGGGATGTTTAAAGGATATTTTTTTAAAAGTGAATCATTCAATATTTTAATAAATGTTTTTACCCTGCCTAGCAGGAGCTTAAGTAATAGCAATCACATTTTCAGGAAACAATTTATCTCCTTCAGTCAGCTCTAAAACAGCTTCTTACTCTCCTATGCATTTCCAATGCAATCAGAGAGAAGCCTGTGAATCACATTTCTCTGGACTCTCTAGACCAGGAGTGGGCAATAATGTTTGACGGGGGGCCACTCCAAGATTTTGGAAAGTGGTTGAGGGCCGCACTCTTCCATGATATTAATGGAAGAGATGTGGGGTCTGGGATGGAGGTTGAATGCAGAAGGGAGCTTGGGGTAAGGGATTGGGGTGCAGGAGGGAGACTGGAGTCTGAGAGGACGTTTGGGTGAAGGAAGCAATTGTGACCTAAGGCAGGGGACTGGAGTGCAGAGGTTTGGGTTGTGCCCTGGGGAGGACAGTATTGTGATATGGGGCAGGAGACTGGGGGTGCCAGATCTGGGAGGGGGTATGGGTGTAAGAGGGGGACGGAGGGTTTGGGTATATTGAGTAGGGGGGGCAGAGAGTTGGGGAAGGAAAGGGCTGGGTTGCCAGAAGCAGGCTGTGGCCAAGAGACTTACCTGTCAGCAGCTAAACTAGCCTTCCAGCCTGCAGACCTAAGGCTTGCAGAGCTTAAAATGTTTCCCAGCCAGTCAGCCTGCCTGCTTGCCTGGCCACGTGCTTCATTGAATAACTGAGCCGAGGAGATGGGGCGTGATTCTTCTTGGCTGCCTGTTATTTAAACAAGCAGCTCCCATTGGCCGGATTGTGCTGGAGGCGGGCCATCTCCTGAAACTTCTCCCTCCCCTCCAATTTTAAAACAGAAATGAGCCTTGCAGTTGTGTTTCTGCATGGAGGGTGGGGCTGCGGGGCAAGCAGGGGAGCCAGCCTGGGTCTCCCCGCTGCCTCCATGGGCCAGAACCAGCCCATAGGCCATATTTTGCCCAGGCCTGCCCTAGACCAACTATGACAACAAATTAATGAACTAAGCACAATAAAAGCCATATGAATAAGACTGGCTGCATGTCTGGTAACAGAAAGTTTATTTCATTTTTCAGCTGAACTGAAGTTCAGCTACAGAAACAACTGTCATTTGATGGACTAAACCAGAGGTTCTCAAACTGTGGGTCAGGACCCAAAAGTGGGTCGCAGACATATTTTAACAGGGTCTCCAGGGCTGTCATTAGACTTGCTGGGGCCTGAGGGATTGAAGACAAACCCCAAGAGCTTCAGCCCCAGATAGTGGGGTTTAGGTTACAGCCCCCCACCTATAGCTGAAGCCCTTGAGTTTTGGTTCTCCTGCCCAGTGCAGAGGGGATTCGGCAGGCACAGGCTTTGGTGCCCTCTTCTGGGGTTGTGTAGTAATGTTTGTTGTCAAAAGGGGTCATGGTGTAATGAAGTTTGAGAACTTCTAGACTAAACTTCTGAGAAATGGATAGTTAGATCTAAATTTTAGACTGCAAAAGCCATATGAATGCAGAGATAATGCACACTGCTTCCACTGTGAGATCTTCTGCAAATTCATGAGGTAAGGTTAAACAAAATACAAAAACCTCCATCACCAAGAAAGTCTAGCACACAGCAATGCTCCATCAGTGACGCAAAACAAACTCAAAACAGAACAAATAATTCTTAGAACAGCATTTTCTAGGCTGCCAGCCCAATGAACATTAAGTAGGGCAGGTACCAATAACTCCAGAGGACTAAGAGTGCATCTCTCCAGGTCACAAAACAGAAAGAGCAGCAGATGATATCAAGACCATTAGAGGGTAAGTCAGCGATGTGGAGTCTGGGTATACTCTTAGTACAGTTTATTTACTTTGCACTATGTATACACACTGATCCTTAAACTGAAGTAGTTACAAAGAGCCATCCTGCACTCCCATCTTCCAAAGTTTTCAGTCCAAACACTAAATTCCAATATGCAGTTGCCTCAAAACTTTACATTAGTAAGAAAGATCAAGGCAGAGAGCAAACTCCCTTGATATTTGGCACAGCTTTCCCAAGAAAACTCACCAGGACCACAGCATTTTCTTCCAAGGCTTAAAAACTTACTTGAATGCAAAGAAAAACGTCAAGACTACGTGCAACAGCATTGCTTGTTGGATATTGCTATACCAATATAAACTATAGTTCCGATGTAACAATTAAAGTATTCCATCCTACCACTGTCCGCTCTATGGAGAAATAGTCTCAGGTTTACTTACACTTATTTCACGGATCTCTATAGATTTTACAGAATTTGATGAGTAAATTAATATGAATATTTCACAGGAAAAGGTAAGACGCAAGAGGAAAAGGAAATAATGAGGAAAAGGAATTAATGGGATAAAATACAGTTCTAAACCATTTTTAAAGAAAAAAGTAAATTCCTTTTAAAAACAGTGTTAGTTTAAAAATGCCATTCAAAGGGAGGGAATGTATTCCTGGAATTTACATCAGGAAGACTGGAAGTCTGGAATGTTGTTCCAAAGGCTGCCCCCCAATTCACGTATTTCTCTGTGGCTCATAGTAGGTAAATAGGTACAATGAGTATAATCCTATCTCCTTCTCAGAGGTACTATGAGCATTAATTTAATCTCTACAGATGATGAGATTCAGATGTATATTGTTACAGAAAATTATTTATTACTATTAGTAGCTAAAGTAGGATTTCCCAATTATAGAAAAGGAAAAATAAATACAAACTCAGTAACCAGCCATAGAAGTGTTGATTGCCTATACCTTTCACAACTCTGTTTTTTAACTACCATATTGCTAGGATTATAGTAATACAAGATGGTTTTGTTAATACTGTTTTATCCTAGGAAAGTTACATTGGTTGATTACAATGTGTTTGGAATGATGCCACATAGCGCAGATGTATTAGCAAAGTAGACAGTAAAACATAAATGAATGCTAGGAAGTTGTGTATCTGAACAGAATTAGTTTTGTTTAATGACCTAATGATTTCAAGGTCAGCCAACAGAACAGTATGGAAAGAATCAAATCTCTGTTTTCTAGTTAAACAGAGATGCCCTGGTTCTTGGAGCTGAGGAGCACCAACAACTGTTATTTATTCTAATCAATTATTTGTATTATGGCACCAATAGGCTCCAGTCAAGAATGGAGTCCTATTTTGCTTGGTGTTATCTGAACATACAGGAAGGATCACTCCCACATAGAGCCTGCAGTCTAATTTCAGACAAGAGGGTGTACTCAGAGATGTCTGGCATCTTGCTGCCAAAACTTAAGAGTATTTCTGGTAACCCTTACCCTATCTAAGAGCATACTGTTGACAACAGGAAGAAATGAGGAGATTTTAAGCAGAGTAATGGCTGTCAAAATGACCACTTAAGTGTCTGCGAGTAAGCCAAATGATATTTTATATAAGGTTAGTCAAAAACTGCATAGGAAACTCACACTGCGCTCTGTGGTTAGCCTTGATTTCACATAATACAGTGAATGGCTGTTATTAGTTGATTCCACAAAATTTCATTCCCTGTGAGGTGCAGACTTGTTGGCAAGAACTTTATTTTGTTCAGCTATGATTTCTAGGTTACTGGTGCTGAAATTACTTATTTTTCTCCACAAACAATGATGCTTTACTTTGTGTTGTTGCAATTTACACTCTTATTTTGGTTTGCTTTTTACCACTGCTAGTCATCACAAGATGAATTACGTTAGGAAAAAAGCCTGACATTTATAAACCACACAGACTAATACTGGATCAACGCCATTATTTCACACACCTCTCACATAAATAACTTTTAAAGATGTACTAAAGGAAGTATAATCACTTGTGGTACAAAAGAATAATAGTTCAGACAACAATTTAGTTAGCATCACCATGGTTAAAATATTACAGGAGCCTACAAGACTGGAAAGATTAAAAATACAAGACTGGGTATGAAGAGGTCTTGAATTCTAATACCAGCTCTCCTACTGACTTACCGAATGGCTCTCCAAGTTTTTTACCACTCTGACCCCATTTCCAAATCTGTAAAGCAGGGGTATTACATTGTATTTTTACAGGGATAGTGTGATGGTTAGTATCTGTAAAGCAGCTAACAATAAAAAATGGTATACAAGTACTAGAGGATTAAAAATTAGTCTCATGTTTAAAGGATTGACAGCAGGATACATTAAGTCACTCAGCTGCTTTAATAAAAAAATACCACCAGATGACATTATGTAAGCTTTAAGCTAATGAGCATATGGAGCACTTTAAGGTGAAATGAGAAAAGCCTTATAGAATTCTCCCTCTCTCAATTTTATTTTCCATTTGCCACCTTAATTATTTCTCAAGTAAAAATGCTTTGCAAAAGAAATAAATGAAAATTAATCTAGGACACTGTCTGACAGTCTTTTCGCACACTACAAAACTAGAAGGAACTATTCTGAGCAGCTCATCAGCCCTTCTATACCACAGGCAATGGAACATTCCCAAAATAATTTCAAGAGCATATCTTTTAGAACAGGGGTTCCCAAACTTTTTGACACGTAAATCCATTCACGAGCTTTTAGAGGACCAGTAACATTCATTTGCATATTTGCGTATTCATTAAGCAAATGAATATTCAAATAAGTTGTTTCTGGTCCTCCCAAAGCCCCCAGTGCCAGCTTTAGCAAAGCTTTTGATACAGTCACCCACAATATTCTTGCCAGCAAGTTAAGGGAATATGGATTGGATAAATGGACAGCAAGATGGACAGAAAGCTGGCTAGACCAGGGTTTCCCAAACTTTTTACTTTAGTTGGAACCTGTTTTTTTCAGTACTGTTTTTTGCAGCCCAAAAATATAAACGCATATTAAAAAAAGAATTAAAAATTAATACATTTTTACTGTTTCACCCGGCTGCATCCTCCACCCAGCCCGGGCCAGGGCTTGGGGGAACCGGCGCCGCACAGGCACTCCGGGAGGCGGGAGCAGGAGCAGACTGGGGGTAGGGTATCTGGCTAGGAGGGAGGGTGCAAGGAAGGGTAGGGTTGCCAGGTGTCTGGTTTTGTACCGGACAGTCCGGTATTTGAGGCTTCTGTCCAGGAAACAAATTGAGAATATACTGGACATATAAAATATCTGGTATTTTCTCATTAAGTAAGTTTTATTATTATTAGGTGTATCAGTTTGTAGGTGCGAACTGCCTGGCTGGTAGATGTGCTCAGGCTGCGTGAGTGTGTCTACCACCCAGACAGTTCGCAATTACTCAAGGGAGCGTGTGTGGGGGGTGGGATATGGAATCCCTGGGGCCGGACTCACTCGTGCTTCACCGGGACCGTGCACGGGATGGGCAGCGTCCCAAGATCTGCATGCGCCCGGGTCAGTCCCACTCCCCGCCGGCCAATTCGCTCCCCCTCTGGCCAGCCCCACTTCCTGTAACCCCCTCCCGGCCGGCCGGTTCTCCCCCACTTCCCCTCCCGATCTGCCCATGTCCAGCCCTGCTTCCGGCGGCTGGTTCTCCCCACCCCGATCTTCCCCAGCCAGCCCCACTATCCCCCAACCTCGCGCCCCACGCAGCCCTGCTTCCACAGGCCCCGATCTCCCGGCCAGCCCTGATGCCCTGAAGATCCCCCGCCCCTCCCAGCCAGTCGGTTCTCCCCGCTTCTCCTCCCGATCTCCCCCAGCCAGCCCCGCTGCCACAGTCCAGCTCTGCTTCCAGCGGTTGGTTCTCCCCTCCTCCTCCTCCTGATCGCCCCCGGCCAGCCCCCTACCCCCGACCCTGGCCCTCCCCCGGCCAGCCCTGCTTCCGCTGGCCGGTTCCCCCCCACATCTCCCCAGCCAGCCCCACTGCCCCCGTCCAGCGCTGCTTCCGGTGGCCGGTTCTCCCCTCCACCTCCTCCCGACCTCCCCCCACCTCCCGCCAGCCCTGCTTCCCGGTGGCCGGTTCCCCCGCACTTCCTCCCAGCTGGTCCTGCCCCACTCCCCTCCCGGCCATCTGAGATCAAGTGTGTCCCGCATTTTTTTTTAAACTCACCTGGTAACCCTAGCTACGCCTCTGCCGGAAGCCCTGAACATCCGGCTGCAGACTCCGCCCAACCCGGCCAAGGGCTTAGGGGATCCAGCGCCACACGTGCACTCCGGAGGCCCAGTATTTTTTTCCCACGGCCCGGTATCGGGCCGCGGACCATAGTTAGGAAACACGGTTTTAGAAAAACAACAACTGAGCTCTATTTAAATTTGTCAGTGATGAAGAATCAATCATTAACTTGATAAATTAATTCCAAAAATTAATTAAACTCATTATTAAAAAAAATTATGCTATACTTCAGTCTGAATTGTTTCTAGCTTCAACTCTCAGCCTTTGCATTACATTATATATTTCTTTGCTAGATTCAAGAGTAGAGATGCAAAGGGTTAACTGGTAAGCATGCACCTTACCAGTATGCTTCCTAAGGTTACCAGTTAATCGGCTAGGGGGAGGAGGGTAAGATCATGGTTAACCGGTTAACTTTTTAACCAGGATTTTACATACCTATTCCAGAGCCTATTATTAGATATTTGTTTCCCACATAGGTATTAGTATCCTGCAACCCTTTCATCATTCTATAGGGATTAAAATATAGGTCCGCGTCATCCCTAGAGGGGGGGATGTGACCCCGGGTGGAGGGGAGGTTACACAGGGGAGGGGTGCCCCAGCTCGCGCCCGGGGCTGCAGGGCGGGTGCCCGAGCCATTGTGCACATGGGGGTCAGGGCACTGCATGCCAGTGCGCGGGGGCCGGGAGGGGTAGGGTCGCTTACGTAACCTCGCGGGCAGGAGGGGGCAAATCCCGGACGGCACTGGGGGTCGCAGGTGGCGGGCATGGGACCTAGGGTGGGCAGGGCAGCCCCTGGAGCGCAGCGTGGTGGGTTACTTTTTGATTTTTACGGCTTGAGCTCGGGCCCAATCGGGTCCAAAAGTACCTTAAAACCTTCTCCTGGAGGAAAGGTTATCCCATGCAAAGTTTGGTTGCGGTAGCTCTTATAGCGTCCAAGTTATTAGTGCACAAACTTACAAATATTCTCCTTTATATATTAGATACGTTATCTCCCCAAGAGGAATAAGAGAAAGCAGTTAAAAAAAGTATCTATATTCCTTTCCTCCAAGTATATGGAGTCATAACTATCAAAGTGTAAATCACTATCACGCCTGTATGCAGGAGTTTCGGGGGGGGAGGGGAGGAGCAGGGGGTGCAAACTGTGAGAGTGGTTGGTGGCTGCCCCCTTCCTGGGTGGCTGCCCCCCACCCCTGGCCTCACTCCTGGGTGAGGAAGGAGGGAATCAGCACCAGGCTCCCACAGCTGAATAGAGCAATGTTTCTCAACCAGTGGTATGAGTACCCTTAGGGGTACTCGAGAGAAGTCTGGCGGGTATGTCAACACAACTGAAATTTGGAGAAAACTGAATTTTTGTTTTAAGTTTTATAGCGCTTTATTATTTTTGTACTTTTTACACCCAAAAATTTCATTGCCCACCCGGCTATGATTAAGTTGTTTAAACAAATGTGTTGCAATGGTAGAAAAAAAATTTTGTGTGTCTGAAAACTGTAGGTACTGAGAGTACTTTTTTTTTTTTAAGGGGTACTTTATAAAAAAAAAAAAAAAAAAAGATTGAGAAACACTAGGCTAGAGCATGGGGAAAGGAGGCAGGGTAACGTGCCACCCCTGTCTTCCCTAGGTTGGCCAGAATCAGTCCTATGGCAGGCCATGAAGGACCATGGCAGGGTGTGCTCACACCCTTCGCAGCCCCCCTGCATATGGGCCTAGCTATTGTATCTGTATGTCTAAAATGTATTCTATATACAATACATTATTTATCCCCTCACATGTAGAAGAGACATCTTACGTCTACAGAAAAACTACATGCATACTGCAGGAACTGCAAAGTGAGCTAGTTATTTTATGTCGTAGTCTTACCCTTATTCCTTAAATAAAATAACTTCTTAACACAATACTGCCCTCTGGTGTTGCAAAGGATAGTCTGAATTGCTAAAAGTAAATTCTCCTAAGTGTAGTTCCTGCTACATCTTGAACCTCTCTAATCTGGCACTAATCTTTCCACTTATGCGTGTGACCAAGTTTCTCACAGTCCCATAAAGTTAATTTACAGCCACTAGTCCTGACTCTCAGTGTTCTGTGGTGTTGTTTAGCTCTAATTTACCCCTCAATGTCTTCTAAGAGCCCAGTAAGCAGTGAAGTGTTAACAATGCTATTAGACAATGATGATCTTTCATAGTTCAGCAAATTCTCTGGTTCGGCACCCGTCAGGTCCCAAGAGTACCAGATAGGTTTAACCTATACTTCCAAGAAAAATCAAAGATGCTTGCTATGATAATGCTGTCAGAAAGTTAACTATTGATTACACAGTATCAATAATGCTCCACAGAGTTTACAGCCTATTATTTGCTCACTCTAGTATGTACTGGACTCCATTCTTTTCCATGTGAAAGAGGGAATTCCAGGCCTTGCTTTTGTTAGCACATGTTATCCCCAGTAACACTAATGCTATAGACTTTATTACTACATTTCTATAAACTATCATAGCAATAAAGCAATGATATATAATGTCTTGCACTAACAGAGCACAGAAACATGCATAAGAGATCAAAGGACTATGCAAACGAGAGTGAATATAATTAACTCTGTTTTCCACATGCAACATTTTCAATCATTCTTGATGAGGTATCAGGCTATAGACAGCATTTTTTTGTTTGTTTTTTAATTAAGGACATTTCCCCTCCTCAACTCAATTTTATAGCAGTCTATGTTTTAGTTTTTGAACACAAAACAAAACAATAGTATCTAAGGGGAAAGAATAATCCTAACTAGGAGACTGAACTTGTTGTACACTCTCCTATTACCAACTGACTATTTAGTTCATCTGATGAATTCCAAGGAAGCACACTTAAATAGCCAACAAAATCTAAAAATTAAAGTCATCCTGCATAGGATTATTTTGCAATATCCTTAGGTAAGAATTATGTTAGTCAAATCACCAACCATGCCACTAACACCCCCACATCACATACTTGCCAAGATCCTCAAGGGCTGAAACAATCAGATCCTTAGGTGTATATGAGCTGC
Organism: Rafetus swinhoei; assembly: GCA_019425775.1. Lineage (NCBI taxonomy): Eukaryota > Metazoa > Chordata > Testudines > Trionychidae > Rafetus > Rafetus swinhoei. The sequence goes on along the minus strand of CM033427.1, from coordinate 80,492,206 downwards.
ACTCGGTCAATGAGGGAATGGGGGAGGCGCTTGTCATAACACTGGACCTGAGAGCAGGTGGAGACTAGTCCTTATACAGCTTAAAACAGTGGTCTCCAACCTTTTTACACCCAAGATCACTTTTTAAATGACAGAACAAGCCAAGTTCTACCACCTCATCCTTCCCCCAAGACCTCACCCCTTCCTTGAAGCCCCGCCCTCTCTATTCTCCTCTCCATCACTTGCTATCCCCAACCCTTATACTGCTGCTTTTTTTTCCCCCAACATTTGGACAGTTTAGACTGGACCAAATATCAGAAAAACCCCTTCTTTTGGAAGCTCCCTTATTCATCGTGGAAAGAGGAATATAGGGATGACCGAAAGATCATGTTTGCTCTTCCACTAAAAGAAGCGGAAGAACAAACGCATCCCTGGATGCAGAAGAGTTTTTCTGGGATATCTCTAGAATCCTGAAAAACTCCTGCAGTCTAGCCATACCCTCACTGGGTTGAGACAGGATGTATAGGCTCTGGGGTGGGAATGAGGGGATTTGGGTGTGGGAAGGGGTGAGAGGTGCAAACTCTGGGAGGAAATCTGGATGCAGGAGGAGGTGGAGAAGGTGACGCTGGCTCGGGGAGGGGGCTCCAGGCCAGGCAGTGTTGGGGTCAGATGGAGGGTTGGGGTACTAAGCAAGCCACAGGCTTGTGGATATGAGGGTGCAGAAATTTGGGTTGGGGTATGAGGGGGGCTCAGGGCAGGGGGGTCCAGTGTATGATAGGCTCAGGTCTTGGGGGGGGGGGTTGCACGAGTGTTATAATGCTGTAGTCAGATGGGGGCTTGGCCCCAATTGGGGGTTTGTTGGCGAGGCTTCATTTTTAAATAAAATACTATGTCAAACACAAAAAGTTTCCGCATCGTCTTTATTTATGAGAAGGGCAGGGAACCGGTTTTGGGTCAGGGGGTCACTGACCCACAGAAAAGTCAGTTGGGGCCACACAAGTGAGATGCAAAAATAAAACCTTCTCCAAAAAACCCCCAAGCCTCACTAATGTGGCCCCAACTGTGCTGGTGGGAGCAGGGGACATGGTACTGGGGAAGGGTGCTAGTGGGTGATGGGGCAGGGAACAGGGTGCCAGTGGGGGCAGAGTTCTGCGGCAGGAAGTGGGGGAGAGGGAACAGGGTGCCGGGAGGGCAAGGGACAGGGTTCTGTGGCAGGGTACAGGGTGCCAGTGGGGACAGGGTTCTGCGGCTGGGGAGAGGGAACAGGGTGCTGGGGGGGGACAGGGTTCTGCAGCAGGGGACAGGGTGCCAGTGGGGGCAGAGAGTCCCTTGCACCCACCTCCTCCCAGGATTCCCCCCTCCCCCCACAGAGGAGGGAACCACTGTCGCACGCCTCCTCCCGGGCCTGTGCACGCCTCCCACAGAGCAGGGAAGCCCCCATCACGTGCCCACTCTGGGCCTAACTCCCCCCTCCCGCAGAGCAGGGAAGCCCATGCATGCGCCCCCTCCGGGGCCGACCCCCTCTCCCCCGCGGAGGAAGAAGTCCCGTCGCGCGCCTCCTCTGGGGCTGGCATGAGCCTCCTGCAGAGCAGGGAAGCCCCCGTCGCACGCCCCCTCCGGGCCCAACTCCCCCCTCCCACAGAGAAGGGAAGTCCCAGTGTGTGCCTCTGGGGACTCCCCCGGTAAGTTCCCGGCACACCACAGAACTGGGGCAAGGAAGCAGCCAGCGCATTTCCGGAACCCCTGGAAGTGACGCGCGCAGCTGCAGGACTTCCGTCCATCCCACGGGAAGCTGCCACTACCTCCATTGTCACTGGAGGTAGGTAGTGGGGCTTCTTCGGGATGGGGGGAAATGGGGGGCCCGGAACGCCTCGCGATCGACAGGTTGAGGTCTCGTGATTGACGGGTTGGTGACCACGGATTTAAAGCAACTTCAATGCTGTTTTACTCTGTGCTGGCTGAAACTGCCACCACATTTCCTGCCCATCTCTCACACTGCCACTGTAGACCAGGAGCAGGTGGCATTGAACGACCTAGGCTTACTCTAGCTATTAGGACGGAGAGTCCTTAGCTGGCCTCCTTTACACCAGCTTTCCATTAGGGGAAAGCAGGATCCAGGGCAGCCTGGCTGGAGCAGCCCCCAGCACAGGGGCAATGGGTATCATAAGTAGGCATGCTAAATATCAGTTAACTGAATAGTCGAGTAACCTCATGAATTCTTATTGGTTAGTTGACTATCCCATAGTCCCCGGGGGTGGGAATGGCAGCCAATGCACTCTGGCCTCACTCCCAAGGAGCCCTGTCACTCTGCGGTGCTGCCTCTGACACAGAGGCAGCAGCGCAGGGTGCCAGGCGGGAACTGGTCCACGAGGGGAACCAGTTTTAAAAACAGCTCCCCTCACAGACTGGCTGCCTGTCACCCTGTACTGCTGCCTCTGATAAAGAGGCAACAGCATGGGGTGGCAAAAGCCCCTGTCTAGGGGGGGTCTCAGCTCCTGGACCCAGTGTGAGCTGGAACTGAGCCAGGCTGCCTACCCTCCTGCTCCTAATGCACTTTAAATGCAGACACACAGCAGGAGTAAGTCCCAGTCCTGGACCCAGTGTGAGCCAGGACTGAGACTGCCTGCCCATCCAACTCCTAATACATATCCTCAGCAGAGGCAGATCCTGGATCTGGTGCAAGCCAGGACTGAGCCAGGCTGCTCGCCAGCCAGCTCAAAAATTGACTGGTGCAGTTGGGGGGAGGAAGGGGGAGAGAGAAGGAAGACAGGGGAAATGCATGTAGACTACAGCATTAACCTATAAGCTTTTGTTTATTGATTAATCCACTATGCTATTACATCCCTAAAGACATGGCCCTGTCCACACTCTGCCCCCAGAACACCTACTGCAAGCAGAGTGTTGCTGCCCCCAGCACCCACCCTCCCTGCTGCTCCAGGGCCACAGAGCCTGGGGCCATGCAATGGTTGCCCTCTCCAGGACTCTGGGGCCCGCACACCCTCCTCCCTCCGTGTGTGTGGGGACACGCACTGCACCACCTTCATGTGGTGCAGGGAGGGTGGGCAGAAGGGGTGGAGTTGGGGACAGGGCTGCAGGGAGGGGACTTGCCTACCCCAGCCCTACCTTCCCCCACCAGCCCTGCACCAGCCCATGGGGCTCCTGGGTTGGGGCTACTGACTCCCAGCCCTTGTGCTGGCAGGCCGCTGGCTGCTTCCAGGGAACTGGTTGGTTAACCCCTACCTAATGAGCACTGGGTAACCGGCAGCTCGTTCACATCCCTCCTCGCCGACCCAGGGCGTTTTACTAACACCCCGCCACGTGCTCCGGCAGCCCGCGCGCGCTGGACTCACCGCCCGGGCTTCGTCCTCCCCTTTGCGCCGCGCCGGCCACGTGCTGCCTCCTCCCGCGCGCTCCGCTGCTGTGGGCGCCCCCGCAGCTCGCCTGTTCCCTTCGCACTGAATCCTCGCCCCCACGCGCCCCGGGGCACTTGCTCTCCAGCCCCCCCCCCGGCCCACGCGCCTGCCCGGCACCGCGCGCACGAATTCCCGCCCTCAGCCTCGCCCCGACACGTCTCCGGCGGCAGGAGGCGGCGTCACGTGTGCGTCAATCCAGCTGCTGCCATTGGAGGCAGAGAGAGCCACTGGGGCTCTGGGGGTTGGCCCTGGCTCCTGCCCCCCCCCTTGCCGGAGGCGATGCGTTCCGCACCTCGCGGCAGCCAGGCCGCCTGAGAAATCTTAATGGGCCTCAGTTTGGTCCCTGGGGCACGTGGGAGCGAGACGGGGCTGCTGAGGTGGCCCGTCCCAGCCAGGGGGAGCAAGGCAGGAAACACCGCGCTCCTTGGAGCGGCCAGGTGGGGAGGATGCGCGACGCGGCAGCATCCGCCCGGGACAGCAGGATTTTCAGCCCTCGGCGCAGGTGGGCTGCGGGGTTTTGGCGAATCAGGCGCAGCGGAGGGCTCCTGCTCAGCGCCCGCGTAGGCTGGAAAGCAAGGCGTGCCGCTCCTCCTGTGACACTGCGCACGTTGTGTAAGGATAGGGCAGTGCTGAGGCAGAACACGAAACTCTATGCTCCACTCTGCCCTGTGGGGAAGAGGTTTGAACTATACCAGGCAGCTGAGGGGGACTGCTAAGAGCATTTCGATTAGGGAAGAACAGGATGGAGCCCAGCACCTCTGGGCTCCCGGCCTCGGCTTCTTGGCCACCCTTACTGCTACACTGCTGCTGACAGCAACTGGGGCTTCGGAGCGGGCTGTCATTCCGACGGCCCAGCTGTTTAGCACGTGCTGAAGAAGACTGTACTACCTTAAAGGAGCTGCAAATTACCCAGGTGCCCGTTTGCCTATGCCAGGAAAAGTTGTCCAGGTTTAGGCTGGTAGTAGTTATTAACTGCTAGCTACATCTGGATCTGAACTTGATCTTTTTCCTAGTGTAAATGCAGAGCTTCGTCTTAATTTTAACTGATCAGGCTTAGTATTGGCATCTGTAAAAGAGAAAGTATTAGCAGGGGGCAGCGTGTCCATATAGGCGAACTAGGCAGTCGCATAGGGTGCCAAATTAAATAGAGCACCAAATGGTGGCACAGTATCATTGAGGGGGTTGGAGGGGGCAGATTGCATGGTTCGCCTAGGGCACCAGTTGCTGGCAGCTAATCTAAGGCCACCCGAGTATTAGTTTTCTTTGTGCCCACACAGGGGAGAGCTTGGAGCCTCTGAAACAGACCAACCTTTATAAACAATATTTTCCCACACTTTTTGCAGACCGTGTTCAGCAGGAACAATCGTGGCCATATTTCTCTGCAAATCCAAGTCCCAGTATTTCCGAAATTAGATGGAAAAGGTTGAAGTGGGTACAAATTTAAATTGAGGAGTCCAGAAAAAAATTGAAATATCAGAATTGAAATACAAGAGGTGATTATATAGACTTAACAAAAAGATTTTAGGTTAAAAAGGAAACAGCATTCTCCCAACCTGACCTGCCTTATAAAACTAAAAACTTTATTCACCTCTTCCTATTGCTAATTTACATATGTAAATAAAGTCTACAATTTAGGTTATAAGCTCATTGGGGCAGGCACATCTTTGCATACTTTGTGAAATATCTACATAAGCAAGTGGTGCTGTAAAATAATGTTTAGGTGGCAGTAAAGTCAACTGTGGTAAGCACTTTTCTGTAGGTTTCCCCTCCCCCCCCACTTCCTCAAAATGTCTTCCATTCTCTCTCTTCCCAGTTTTCATCCCCTTTAATCTTGTTTATTATTCTTATCTCACCACTTCTTAACTTGACCATAACTAGCCCAGCCTGGGCTTGCTTGATCTTGGTGTGTTCTGACACATTTTGCTTGCTTTTAGCCCTCTAGCTCTCCCTTGCTGTTCCTACTTCTTCCCTATATTATATTCTCTTTTGTCTTTCATTAGTCTTTGTGCTTGTTGAGGATCCCCTATTTCAATTGTGTTCTCCCTGCATTTGCTCTTACTCTCCCACCCCTATTTCTTCCTAGTCTCTGCTCTTCCATCCAGCCTCTGCCCTTGCCCACTCAATTAAATTTCTGCTGAAAAAGGGTGGGTTTTTCCCCATAATCAGTCCTTTTATACACAACTATTCCCTGATCTCCATCCATATGGAGTCCCATGCCCTGTAACCTCTTGCTGTTATAACAAGGTAGGGAAGCAATAGCACAGTGAAAGTAATTCAATCGGCAACAGGCACAGCAGCGGGGACTGTAACAGTTTGTTTAGAACAGCAGTTCTCAAACTTTTAGGGCTCCGGAGCCCTTTACATGCATAAAAATTTATGCGAAGCCCCAGCGGTCCACTGATTGTATGTGTTGTACCTATTGATATTTCCAGTTTGTCAACCTCGCGGAGCCCCTGGAGATGTCTCGCAGAGCCCTAGGGCTTCTGCGAAGCACAGTTTGAGAAACACTGGCTTAGAATATCCTATTCACACACAAAAAGGAGCCCGGCTTGGAAAGATAGTGGTCAGCGTACTAGCCTAGAACTTGGGTTCAAGTCTCTACTTCAGCATTGAGGAAGTGAGGGCACTTACCTCACAGAAGAAGTGAAGATAAATAAACTGAGGATTACAAAGCATTCATACTATGGTACATAGATTACATAGAGATGGGGGTCTCAGAATCCATTCTCTTCTCTCCTAACAGAATGATTCTGAAGTATGCATTTACCCTTCTGTGGTGAGCTGGGAAGACAAGTCATATAGAAGACAGCTCTCAGCACAGTACAGCTACTGGTACAGGCCCACCTATTCTGTGCTCAACACCATGCCATATTAAGGTCACAACGCCCCAGTGTGTTCCATCTACAACAGGCATGTCAAACCCGAAGCCTACTGAGGGCCGCACAAACGAAAATGGATAGAAGTACATTTTCTTTAGTGGCCCTGAAAGCTATTGGAAAGTCGTAATTATTTATTATTATAGATTATGTTTTAGGTATATTTCATAATTTTTCAGGTCTTGTTTTAATATAATACAGTCATTTGATGTGTAAAATTGTTATTTGCCCATATAAAATAATTTATAATTTAAATATAAATTTAAGGTACTCTTTTATATGATACGTAACTTGTTTTGTTGAAATGAAAACAAGCATAGACCGTGGTTAATCAAATAGAACAGGCTTCTGTGGAAATTTCAGATACTTTGTAAGTTTGAGATTTTGTATAAACATATATTCATGCAATTGCAAAAAATTGACATTTATTGATATAAAATTAATATACATTTTGTGATTTTATTTGGGATTAAATAAATACAAAACAAAATATTAACAAAATATCCCTTTCCTCTCCCCCAGAGCCAGGCACTACCATGCCCCTGTTCTAACCCAATCCCGGTCCGCTTTCCCAGAGTACCCCCCCACCAACCCAATGCCTCATCCTCCCCAGAGCCAGCCCCCAACCTAATGCCTTCCCTCTCCCCCAGAGCCAGGTACTCCCAGCCCCCCAAACCTAATCCCGGGTCCCAGAGCCACCGCTTCCCCCAGAGCCAGGCACTCCCAGCCTCCTCCCTCCCCTCCCCCCAACCTAATGCCTGGGTCCCGGAGCTGCCGCTACCCCACATTTCTTCCTCAGGTGCTGGGGTGGCGTGAGCAGGCACTTTATGCCTGTGCAGAGTGGCCGACCGGGCTGTGAGCAAGTGCTAGAGTGCTGAGTGGCCTGGCTGGCCGTGAGCAGTCACTGCGGCGCCATGTGCAGAGCGGCCGGCCAACTGTGATCTGCACTCGGCCACGTGCTCCAAGCAGCCAGCGAGCCATTCTTTTATAAAATGTAGTGGCGGGCCGCAAAAAATTTTGATCATACCGCATGCGGCCCTCCAGAGGCCTGATCTACACGAACGATAAGGATTAGTGTAACCCGCGTATCTAGAGTATGTCTACGCTGCATTCCTCTTTCAAGAGAGGAATGCAAATGCAGCTGAGCGAAATTGCAAATGAAGCGAGGATTTGAATTTCTCGCGCTTCAGTTGCATAATGGCGTCCGGGCACTTTTTCAAAATACCCTATTTCGAAAGAACAAATGCAGTCTAAGCAGGGTTATTTTGAAAAAACCCTTCTTTCAAAATAACCCTTACTCCTTAAAAAACATGGTTTAAAGGTTATTTCGAAAGAAGGTGAATTCAAGAGAAATGCAGTGTAGACACACCCTTAGTGGGGCTCACTGTCCCATGGAGTGGCACTTAGATCACTCACAGAGAGAGATAAGAACAAGGGAGCTCTATAGCCTAAGCTGAGAGCCAGCTAGCTTTATAACTCAAGTTGTAGAGGCTCCTATACTGAGTTCCTGAGGTACTAGGTTCAAGTCTGCCCAATACCATAGGGGGCCGACTGATGAGCATTTATTCATATAAAATGATCCCTTTGAAATCAGTGGTATCTATCAAGTAACTACTCTTCAATGAGTGTATATATGTTTAATATTTAAATTATGTGTATAGATATTTCAAAGTGATCAAATATATATTATATTTAAAGATCAAAACCCAGTATTTTTTACTAAGGATTAAGTTAATCACATGCAGACATTTCATGTATTAGCCCTTCATAACAATAAAACATTTTTACCAGCTGTGTAACTGCAAAATGCTCAGAATTAAAAACTTGAAAACTCCTCCATAAGTGGGTTGTAAATGATACAGAAAATTAAAACTCATAAGCAGGTAATACATACATTTTTCTTGTATTGCTATATTGTCACTAGAAAGCAATGAAACTGTAGCCTTAATATAAATATTGTGAAATAAAATGGAAACATTTGGGGTTACTCTCAAAGGACTCACAAATTATTTCTCCCCATTCTATACAAATTTCCAATTTTCCAGGAAAAAATATTTAGAAGTTCTAATACATTCAGAAGCGGGGGCGGGGGGGAAAAAAACCACACACAAATGGCATGCCTATTCTGAGTACATTTTCAAGTATCTAATATCACATTTAATAAAATACCCAAATATTCTTTATACTGGGGTAGGTCTGGATTCTCCCTTATGGATTCTGAGGGGAGGGAGAGGAGTTACTTTGTGTTAACACAGTGACACTCAGTCTGAGGTTAATGGGTCTCCTACAGCTCTTGATAACACATTAAAATACTGTGAGATTTACTTATTAACCAGTCAGAAAGCTTTTACTATGTTAACAATAATAGTTGATCAAAAATTATTGCCCATCCCTGTTTTAAGGGGGAGAACTTCATGAATTTCAGAAAGGGCAGGGCCAGGAGACTTCACATGCTCCCCCACCTGCCCACAGACCTTGATTAGCCTGGGGGTTGGGAAGTGCATGAAGTCTTTGCCCTGTCCACCCTCACCCTGCCAGGGGCGCATGACATTTAGAGAGAACCACCAGTCACCAGGGAACAGCTGGCAGTTCTCTCTAGGCACCACATGCCACTGACGGCGGGAGGAGACTTCACAGGCTCCCAGGCCAATCAGGACCTGGGAGTGCAAAGTCTTAACCCCTTCCCCTCCCCTCAACTTCCAGGGGCACACAGTGCCTAGAGAGAACCGCCAGCTGTTTTGAACAGCTGGCGGTTCCCTCTGGTGCCGTACACTCCTGGCGGGTGGTTGGGGCATAGGAGACTTCATGCGCTCCCCTGTCCCCAGATCTCTATTGGCCTGGGGAGCGGGCCACATCAAAGGGCTTGGTGGGCCAAATCCAGCACGTGGAGGCTGTCTTGCCCACCCCGTGATAAAATAATAATACTTGGTCAACCATTTTGCTGTGAGAACATAGCTAAATATTCCCCCATCATACTGTTTAAGTATAAATGTTTTCATGCAATTGAATCTCTTCAGTAATGCAGATTGCTAATTTGGCTCCTAAACCATTTTGACCTGAGTATTAGCAGATCTTCTCTTCAAAAGGGTCTGCATTTAACTAAGGAAGATTAGATGGTATGCCTTTTTTTAAGTCAATTGACATTATTGTAACTTAGTAGTGAACAGATCTGCCACTTGACAGCACCTACAGTTGTTTCTTTCAAACCATTCACTGGCTGTCTGATAACTAGAAATACATATAGTCTAATATAGGTCATGTGATGTCCCATTGCAAAGTCACTGTACACAAATTCACATATCAAGAATCATATGGCAAAGTTTATTATCAGGAAGGGACTGGAAATATTGCAAACAAAATTTTTCAATGAAAATAGGCTATGTTAGACAATTTTATTGAATTCACTTCCTTTTATTGCAGTGACCCTTGTACAAAGTAGTAACTGCAATATTCAATGTTAAAACATTAGAAAAGCATGTGTGACAGTTACAGTACAGTATTATCAAAATACTACATTTTCAAACCCAGTGGATAACTAAATACCCACCCAAGCTCAAATCTTTAAATTATTTCCATAGTTCACTTTTAAATATGTAATGTCAGAAAAGCATATAAAAAGAATGTATGTAAAAGTAAAGAAACCTAAATACAGTCAAACATAAATGAACTCAAAATAAATAACTGATTACCTCAGATACTATTGCTCTTTCTAAATCCATAAAAAGAAATTCCATCTACAGAAATAATGCAATTGTCATGGGTCAAAGAGAAACTTTATATTTCAAGTCATTAACAATGATTGGAACATTAAAAAAATTTGGCTTCAAAAATCAAAGTTCATATAGATTAAATAAAAATTAGAATGACATATGACTAGTTAACATCTGCTGCTCACAATTACCAGTAACTGTTGACATTTATTAGAGTGTTATAATAAATCTTGAAACTGTTGATCTGGTGTCTAGTGTTAGTGAAGTTCTCAGAGTGCATATGTGAAAAGCATCCTACATTATTTCACAGGCTACAATTCCCTCCCCATCCCCAAATGCATATTTAGATATATTTTATATATTTTTATACACATATATGCATGTATACACACACACACACTTCATTTGGTTCCTGCATTACAGATAACAAGCAATGGTTTCCTGAATGGGCAAAACTTTAAATAAGTGTACCTGTGCACATTTTCAAGATAGCAGCACTAAGTTCATGCCTTATTTTCCATTTGTTTATAAACAAAAAAAGAACAAAACATGGCAATGATTCCATGTTCACTGAATAATGCAACATCCCTATCACCTCAACAAGCATTGCAAAACCTGTAACAGACACAAGGATACTGTTAATTACAATTTTTTTCTTTCTGTAAGTAAACAGCACTTTTATTAGAATGAGTTTGATTACAAATTGTGTCTTAACCAGGCCCAGATTAGAATTAATTTACTTTGTATTTGGCAGCAAAACATGCTGCCTTAAAAGACAAACAATTTAACTGATTCAGATCTAAAATTGGTAACAAAACCAACTGCAAGACTATTTTGTCACTTACCAATGACCTGACTAAACCATGCACTTTGGAGAAGGTCAATTGTAACTACTTCAAGCTGTATCTTTGTCACAACGACTAATAGCTTTGTCCTTCAAAAGGAAGTATTGCTGAGCATTAAATATAATGCTGTATTAGGCATAAAAATATACATTTTCTATGGATCATCTTCAATGAAAAAAATCATTGAAGCACTAGCAATGTGACCCAGTAACATGCCCAATACTACGATCTAGAAGTTGTGAAATGTTTTTAGGCAATCCTTTTCTGAAAAAATACATAGGAATTTAAAAATAATTCACATTACTCACCTTTGTACAAAGACTCAAGCAAAGTTTTATTATTTAGGTGTTAGAAGACTAAATTAGAAAGTAGTCAAAAACATACACTGGAAGGGCACACAAATTGGCAGTTTTTATTAAACATGAAAAAATGTGTAAAGTATAATGTATGACAGTCTAAATTTCTAGATTAAGCCTGAGTATTTATTTATTAAGACTAAATGTAATGTCTGACATCTGAATGAATTGACCTAAAAACATCTCCCCTAATAACTAGTGGTCCATTTAACCATTTGATGAAAGAATGGATCAGAATTTTAGGTTTTATATTGGATGGTGTAGCAATATTCTACATAGTGTTTACAGTATTCTGTTAGATAGTATCACATTGCTCGTATTTGCTCCTTAAGCCTTAGGTTCACACTTTTTTCAAATAAACTAAACAACGCCAAGAGATCTGAAGGCTAAGAACTAAGACTAGTTCTTTTTAAAAACTAAAATAATCCAAAGCTATCTTCAGCCTACAATAGGAGTACAGCTTCATATTAGATCTAGAGTAAAGACTGATACACTAACCTTCACCAAGGTAGCCGAAGTCATATGCATCTCACATTTTGAATGGAAAGAAGGGCACTATGTTAAATCTGGGAAAAGAATCCTCCCATCATTTGTCTAGCATAATTAGCTTTAACGGTACAAGTTTAGTGGTAGAAAGTCTTGGGACAATAACATTATGATTTTTTTTTATTCCAACTGACCTACCTTACCTTTGTTTCAAATCCAACAGATATTAAAAAATTCTGAATAGAAAAAAAACATACAGTACTAAAAATAATAACTTGATGGAAGACTGAAAAGCAGCATTCTTTTTATTGTAAGATGGAAGAGACCAGAAAATAAAAGGAAGTTGGTTCTAAGTTGAAGGCAGATTTTGACATTCTATATAAATTTACAAAAGAGGGTGTATGGATGCAGTTTGGTTAATTTCAGAAGGCACCTCAAGGCTAAAAGGCTTTTATAAATCTATAATCCTTTCATTGACCAAAAATTAAAAACACTTTTATTGCTGCTATTCAAGTAGCAAAGAAAAAGCTTATTTTGTTGTTCTTCAGTCTAACAAAGAATCCTCCCCCTTGAAGCAAGATTAAGTTATAGAAGAATTTGAATAAAACTGAAGATTTCACAACTTTAGAAATACAGTGACTTTCCTTGTGTGCTTTCAAGTCAGTGGAATAGTGAAAGAAGAGTCACTTTTTGCCTTTGTGATGTTAATAATCTTCGTCACTCTCCTCCAGGCACTGAAGTACCATTTAATCACAGCTGCACGTTACACAGTATGTTTAGGAATAGAAGGTAAGAACGCTCTGATGATTCCCACGAACAAGGAGGATTGGTGGCAAGTCTTTTGACAGAGCTTCTAACCAAGCCATGTATAGTGCACTAGATACTGCACCTTTTCGTGCAACTGGCAAACTCCTACAATTTGAAAAACAAAGAAGAAAGCAAATGAAGAATGGTTTAAAAAGCAAGTCAGTGGTACTGAATAAAATACAAAAATAAAAACTGCAAGCTGAACAAGGTAGAAATTATTAATTACTTAATTCTAACCCATTTCATCTTTTTTTAGGCTACATGTAGCAATTCACAATTCTATACGCAAAAAAAATTAATTAGTTCAGAGCCAAAATTGTCTTAAAAATCATCCTCTTCTACATGGACTCAATTGTAACACTTTAACATCTCAAGGTTCACCTTCATTCTATCCACTCCTGAAATCTCAGCCTCCACACCAAGAGGAGGGGCCAGAAATCAGCCTTCTACTCATGTGGCCTTATGCAGAATTGTTCTCGCTTAGAGATACATTGTCACTTTTCAAATCTTGGCCGAGGTGATGCTTTTGCTACAGTCTGCAACAGTCAAATTACTCTGCCTCCCCCCCCCTCCAAATATTGGTAGAATCCTTCAACTTTTGCCTGGAACCTGTTCAATCTTTATTTATATTGCTCAAGTTTCATCTTTTTACTGCTTCAGAAAACACTGAAAACTTACACAGCTTTGTACTGAGAGCATAATGTGTCAAAAATAATTTCTACACTAAAGAGTTTGTAATTCAATTGTACCGTAAGTGAAGACAACAGTACAGAAGAGTAGCAATGGAGACAGGTACTATGTAGGCCAGGAGCAGGGAAACTAAGGCCTGTGGGCTGGATCTGGCCTCCTGATGCTCGGGGCTCTCCCCCACAGTGTCAGGGAGCTGGTGCTCCAGCCCTGCAACCTCCCCACCCAGGACTGAAGTGCCAGAACCAGCTCCCTGCTGCAAAGGGTAGGGAGAGCCCCGAGCCTTGTGGCCCAGAGTTACGCAAGCCGGGGTCCGGATCCAACCAACGGGCAGGGGTAGCAAGTGGCTCCTTTACCCTCCCTCCTGCCCAGATCCCCACCCACATTTCGCTCCTGCACCTTCCCTCTTGCCCAGACTCTATACACTAGGCCTGCTTTCCAGCAGTCCTCCCGCCGCCACCCCACACACACACACACTGAACCCCCTCATTTTTGTCCCCACCCCAGAGCCATGAGGGACCCATAAACTCTACTCTAGTAGGCTCTGGTATGCAAAGGAAACGTGGCGGTTTGCTTCTCATTTTTGTGTGGCCTCCCAACTGATTTTTCTGTGGGTCAGCAGCCCCAGACCCAAACAAGGTTCCCCACCCCGATGTAGGCTAATGGAATACATGGTAACTGAAGAGGAAATACTTTGTGGAAGATCAGTTAATAAGCAGCAGAATGCCTGTGAGTCAAGTCAAATTACAAAACGTTCTCTTTCCAATTCTACCTTGTAGTCCAAAAGAATGTTCCTAGGATAATACACAAAAATAAGTTATACTGTATCTATACATATATAATAGATATAGTAACACTATTACTTTATCACTATCCCAATGGCACAAAACCCATAAAACAGTCTACTTTTACTTACATTACAATTATATTAGCTGTGCTTGAATGTTCTTTCAGCAACTCATTTAGCCTAATCTGGCGGTAACTCTGTAATTAAAACGCGGGGAGAAACAACCCAAACTTGTTAGGAGGATCTATTCATTATTTCAACAATCCAAAATCAAATACAACTCTCATTTATTTAGAAAAAGCACAAAATTGATTACTTAGTGTACTGTTTATAAATAGTGTATCCCTCCCTCCAACTTTTAAAAACAGCATTCCGGTTTGTAAAGTAATGTCTCCTCCATCCAAATTTCAGTCTTTGAAAAAGTTTTCCCAGAGACACTTTCAAGCTAGATGATTCAACTTAATGTTCTCAAAAACTAAAAGCAAACAGGTGAGAGGAAAACTCATCCTAAAAGAGTATCTAAGGACTTATATCTTTTGTAAAGAGCCCAGATCTTCCATCTCCTTCCTACTTCTCCATCCCCCATCCTTACTAGACACGCTAAATCAAATGCCAGAAGATCAATCAACAGAGCATCCATCTTTCCTTGAAGTGCAGATGTGGCCTTAGCTCTGCTTCCACAGGTTTTTGAATAGCGGCAGCAGCCCTTAACAATTATTAGTCTCCCTAGGTTTAATTTGCTTCTGCAACGTAAGTTGGCTGCAGACTCAGGAAAAGAATGCTGCTTGGTCCATACTCATTCAGGTTATCTTTTCATTTATAGTGGTTACTGATCACAGAATCATAAAACACTAACTGGAAGGGACCTCGAGAGGTCATCAAGTCCAGTCCCCCGCCCTTACGCCAGGACCAAGCACGGTCTAGATCAGTGTTTCTGAAAGTGCTCCACAAAACTACTTTGAGAAACACATTAACTGGCTGCCCCAGTTTGTATATTTACTGGCACCGCAGCCACGGAGCTTCACGGCTCCCATTGGCTCCATTTCGCTCTTTGCAGCCAAGCGGAGCTGTGGGAAGAGGTGGCCTGGCCCATGCCGCTTCCCGCGGCTCCCCTTGGCTGCAAAGGATACAACACAGCCAGTGGGAGCCGTGAGGCTCCATGGCCATGGCGCCAGTAAATAAACTGGGGTGGCCAGTTAATGTGTTTCTCAAAGTGGTTTTGCAGAGCACTTTCAGAAACACTGGTCTAGATCATCCCTGATAGATATCTATCTAATCTGCTTTTAAATATCTCCAGAGATGGAGATTCCACAACCTCCCTAGGCAATTTATTCCAGTGTTTAATCACCCTGACAGTTAGGAAGTTTTTCCTAATGTCCAACCTAAACCTTCCTTGCTGAAGTTTAAGCCCATTGCTTCTTTTCCTATCCTCAGAGGCCGAGAACAATTTTTCTCCCTCCTCGTGACACCCTTTTAGATACCTGAAAACCCCTATCCGGTCCTCTCTCCGTCTTCCCTTTTCCAAACTAAACAAGCCCAATTCATTCAGTCTGCCTTGATAGGTCATGTTCTCTAGACCTTTAATCATTCTTGTTGCTCTTTTCTCGACCTTCTCCAACTTCTCCCACATCTTTCTTGAAATGTGGTACCCAGAATTGGATACAATACTCCAATTGAGGCCTAATCAGTGCAGAGCAGAGTGGAAAAAGGAGTTACCTTGTGCAGTAATGTCTGTTCTTCAAAGTGTGTCCCCCTGTGGGTGCTCCACAGGGACGGGCATCCCCAGGGCCACAGATCGGAGCTTTTTCTAAGCAGTTGCTAGTCGGGCCGTGCATGCGCAGCAGGTGTCTCGCGCTGCTGGCAGTTTGACAGTTGAGTGCAGTCCGACCCCCTCGCCTCAGTTCCTCCTCTACCGCAGAGCAGACGTACTCCGAGTAGCGGGGGAGGAAGGGAGGGTTGTTGAGCACCCACGGGGACATACACCTCGAAGAACAGACGTTACTGCACAAGGTGAGTAACTCCCTTTTCTTCTTCGGGTGATGTCCCCGTGGGTGCTCCACGTATGGTGACTACCTAGCAGTAGCCTGTGTGGTTGGTTGGACTCGGAGTTACTGTTTAATGGCAGCAGACAGAACCGCTGTAGCCACCGCTGTATCGTTTGCCAATTGGAGCATTATTGAATAATGTTTAGACAGTGTGTGGTTAGAGGACCACATGGCTGTTCAGTAAATGTCTCGCAGAGGCACATTTTTAAAGAATGCCATGGATGCTGCAATAGCCGGAGTAAAATGGGCTCTCGGTAGAGGTGGCAGCGGTTTACCAGAGAGTAAATGGCACTGGAGAATGCAAGTCACTATCAATTTTGAAATTCGCTGAAAGGCGAGTCGTAGCAACAAAGTCGTGGGATCTTATGAAAGCCACGGGTTCTGTCAATGTAAAAAGACAAATCCCTTCATACATCCCTTGAATGCAGCATTGCCTCTCCGGGCAAAGCATGAGGTCTTGGGAAGAATGTAGGCAAGACAACAGGTTCATTGATGTGGAAGCTTGTGCCGACCTTTGGAAGAAACGCTGGGTGCAGCCTCAAAGTCACTTTGTCCTTACTAAACACTGTATAAGGCAGGCCCTCTATTAGTGCGCCTATTTCACTGACTCGTCTCAGGTAAGTTACGGCTATGAGAAGAGAACTTTCATGGTGAATAGCGAAAAAGTATACGAAGCCATGGTCTCAAAGGGGGGCTTCATGAGAGCAGTCAATACCAGCTTAAGGTCCCATGTAGGGGTTGGCACCCTATGAGGTGAGTAGAGATTGTGAAGACTTTTGAGGAACCTCAGTGGTATTGGGTGTGCGAACATGAAAGCCCCCTCAATCTGTTCATGGAAAGCTGAGATGGTAGCAAGGTGGACCCTGATCAAAGAGATGGATAACCCATTCGTCTTCAGGGTGTATAAGTAGTCCAGAATGGTTTGTACTGGAGCTTCATTGGGGTGGACTTGTGTCTGCTGACACCAGGAGATGAAACACCTCCATTTTTGCAGGTAAGTTGCCTTGGTGGATTGTCTCCTGCTGGGTAGTAGAATATCCTTCACCCACTCAGAACACTAAACCTCATGGTCAGGGCACCCTCGAGGAGCCATTTACGGAGATGTAGTGACTGCGGTTTTGGGTGACATAGCTTGCCTCCGTTCTGGAATAGGAGGTCACAGCGAAGTGGTAGTGGATAAGCTGGTTGGAGAGACAAGTCCTGAAGGGCTGGATACCAAATCTGTCTGGACCAAGCAGGGGCTATCAAGATAACCCGAGCGCCATGAAGCTGAATTTTGCACAACACCCTGGGAATCAATGGAATTGGGGGAAGGCATAATATAGTGGTTCATCCCTTGTAAGGAGAAACACATGGCCCTTGGATCCCCTGCCCAGTCCTGCTCGAGAACAAAATTAGGGACATTTGGTGGTGTTTGGTGTTATAAAGAGATCCATGATGGGATAGCCCCATTTGCGGAAGACGATATCCGTGACTGCTTGGTGGAGTTCCCACTCATGGTGAATTGTAAAGTTGCAGCTTAGGGCGTCCGCCATGGTGTTGTCGACCCCTGGTAAGTCTGTGGCTTTCAGGGTAACACTGTGCCTCACACACCAATTCCAGAGGTGGACTGCCTCTGTGCACAGAGTTCTGGAACACGCTCCCCCTGTTTATGTAACAGGTAGTGGTTGTGCTGCCTGTGAGAACACGAACTGTGCAGTTGGTTATGGAAGGGTCAAAGTGCCTGTAGGCATTTCTTATGGCCCCGAGCTCCAGAATGTTGATATGTAACAGAGCCTCGTTTGGCAGCCATTTGCCCTGTGCAGTTTTACTTTGGAAGTGCGCACCCCAACCCAGTAGTGAAGCGTCTGTGGTAATTTGTATGGCAGGCTCCTCCTGTAAAAATGGGATTCCAGTTAAGAGGTTGTGTGGACATGTCTACCATTTGAGCAACTGCAGTACTTGCTCTGGCACAAGCACCGGTTTGTGCAAAGAATGACATGAGGGCATGTAAACCAATGCTAGCCAATGCTGTAAGGCATGGGAATGGAGGCATGCATACTGTACCACATATGTGGTGGCTGCTACGTACTCCATGAGTTGAAGACAAGTACGGACTGTGGTGGATGGGTTTGCGATGAGGGCAAGAACTAAATCTCAAAGGGTCTGGAACCGTGTTGCAGAAGGCATGCCCTGGCTGATATGGCATCTAGTCTTGCTGCTATGAATTCTAAGTCCTGGATTGAGTGTTGATTTCTGTTAGTTGATTAAGAGCTCCAGCAGGCTGAACAGTCACTTGGTCTTTGTTATGTTGATCACTTCCCCTTGTGAACGACCTCTCAGTAAGCAGTCATCGAGATAAGGAGAAATCGTTACCCCCTGTTGTGTGAGGCATGCCGCCACGAGTGCTAGGACTTTGGGGAATACTCGCAGAGCAGATGACAGGCCGAAGGGAAGGACCGTGTATTGAAAAAGGTCCCCTCCTGCTGTAAAATGAAGGAAACGTCTGTGTGATGGATGTATTGCAAAGTGAAAATATGCATCTTGTAGGACGAGGACTGAGAACCAGTCCCCTCTGTCCAGCGCTGGTATGATTGTAGCCAGTGTAACCATTATGAATCTCTGCTTTCGGAGGAACTAGTTTAGTCTGCGGAAGTCTAGGATTGGTCTCCAGCCTCCTGTACACTTCTGGGTCAGGAAATAGGTGGAGTAGAACTCCCTTCCCCGGCATGGTTCAGGTACCTCCTCTATAGCTCCTAGATGAAGAAGCAGGTCGGTTTCTTGTTTGAGGGGTATCTCGTGAGATGGGTCCCTGAAGAGGGATGGGGTAGTGGAAAGGTTATGATGGAGGGAGTTGAACAGAATCTAATATCCCATACGGATAATTTCTATGACCCGCTGATCAGATGTTATGGAGGCCCATGATGAAGGAATGAGCGTAATCTATCGTCAAATAGATGGTTCTGGTCTTGTGGCACTGGATGGTTGGGGAGGTTGGGCATGCCCTCGACCAATGTTTCAAATTTGCTACTTCAGGGTCTGGCCACCAGAGGGACGTGGTTGTTGTTTGTGGTTCCTCTGGGTGCGCTTCCTGATGCGATTCTACTCGTATGGTTTGTATTGAGTACAGTTGTAGTACGAGTCCCTGCTTTTATTATAGGGGGTGTAGCACCTGCACATGTACAGTGGTGTGTACATTCCTAGAGTACGCAAGGTGATGTGCGTGTTTTTGCTGTTGTGCCGAATCTTATCCGTGTTGCTGGCAAAAAGCTTGTGCTTGTGGAAGGGGAGATCTTCTGCCTTTGACTGCAGTTCTTTTGGCACCCCCACGGCCTGAAGCTATGATGTTCTTCTCATCACGTCAATCACAGACAGCGGTGTTGTACGGGCAGTTGTGTGGCCCTCACATATGACTGCCCTGAGTATGGGCTTCTTGTTATCAGGCAGATGCTCCATCAGGTCTGCTAGTTTGAAGTAGCTGTCAAAGTTGCGATTTGCCAGACATGCTGGGTAATTGGCTATCCTAAGCTGCAGGGTGGTAGATGAGTAGACCTTCTTTCTGAATTGATCTAGCTTCTTGTGCTCCTTGTTGCCATTATTTGATCTAAGGTAAGGGGCCGTTGGCTTGCCGCAGTGACGACGGCCGAGGATGAGAGAAAGGGAAATCTAGATCTCTAGGTGGGACGAGATATTTCTTGTCCGCCTTTTGCAGGTCAGCTGAGCCAATGCTGGTGTTTGCCAGATGTCTCCAGACACCTCCATAATTATATATTTATGGAGATATACCCATCTCCTAGAGCTAGAAGGGACCTTAAGAGGTCATTGAGTCCAGCCCCCTGCCCTCATGGCAGGACCAAGTACCATCCCTGACAGATTTGCCCCAAATCCCTAAATGGCCCCCTCAAGGATTGAACTCACAACCATGGGTTTAGCAGGCCAGTGCTCAAACCACTGAGCTATCCCTCCCCCCGTTGCTTCATCTATGCGCAATGCAATTCTGCCCTGTGATGATGGGTGGCTATTCTTCAGGAGATCATGCTGTTTCTGCTTAACCTCCTGACATTTTATTTCTTGTGATGTAGCAACCCTCTTAAAAAGGTTCTGGAATTATTTCAGGTCCACTATCATGTGATCATCATCCGAGACTATGGCATCCTATGGAGGGGAAGTGGGATTGTCTTGTGACTGTGCCAGCTGAGTGTCATCCTGATCATCAGCTAATTGGCCTTCCTCCTCCTCCTCCTCGGGTATGGCTACCATAGTGCGGGATGGCGAAACTGGTGGTAGCCTTTTTCCCGAGGATGGGGCAGTAGAGTGCTTTTTGGGTGGTGCTAAGCAATCCAAAGGCGCCCCACTGTGGTTGGTAATGTGGCTGTGGGTAATACCAGCTTGGGTGCCACTGGGGGTGATACGGTCATGGGGTGTAGTGATGCCCCTGTAGAGATGAAGTGAGGGATGCCTTCTGGCAGGAGAATGCACTCCTCTCCTAGATCTCTCTCAAGCATCCCCATCCCTGCTTTGGTGGTGAGTAGGGTGGATACGGTGCCAGGGACTGTTCCCTTGATGTAGGCGGGGGAGGGGAGTCATCTGTGCTTGGTATAGTTCCCCCTTAGCCCTGTGCAGTCTGCATCTCTTTCAAAGCCCGTCTGCTTAGCCTGCGGGGTAAAGTCCTGCTATAATGAAGGCAGTGGAGAGGTAAGTACACTAAACGGCGGCACCAAGGCTTTGCATGTCCACTCTGTAGGTGGCACCACTTCTCTAGCCAGTGCCGAGCTAAGTGGCGGCACCGAGGGTTTGCAGGGCCGCTTTGAAGCCGGTTCCGCTGCTTCATCCAGTGCCGCACGTGCCTGTGCCTGTTTCAGTGCTGGAGGCTGCCTGTGAGTTTCTCCCAGTGCGGGGAGAGATCTCGCAGCTTGTCTGTGCCTGGCCGGTGCCAAGGCAGATGACTCCGAGGCTGCCATGTCCCTCCCATTCATTCTGGGGCACGGAGCTGGCGGCAGGGATCTGGCAGAGGAAATCCTGCTCCTTTGATGTGCCTTTGGCATTAAAGAGGCTGATTTGCGCCTGGGGATCTGTATCTTTTGATTCTGCGCAGCCTCTGCCTGGGGCTATAAAGCCCCCTCCATACGGGACATACAGAGCCTAAACTCTCTGTCTCGCTCTTACAGGCAGGGTTTTACAATGGTCACATTCCTGAGGATTGTGTGCCTCCCCCCAAGCATTTGACATAGCAGCTGTGTCCATCTGAGGCTGGCATAGGATCGCTGCAGCCACTGCACTTTTTAAAGCTTTGAGAGGCAGGCATATTCCAGCAGTTGGCAATTGGGCTGGGGGAGAGGGAAGATCAGTGAAGCTGCTGACTCCCCACAGCTGTTGATGTGAGGGTGTCAGCTTGTGAAGGTGTGGGTGTTTTTTCTTTGAGCCAGGTGATACAAGAGCAGCGGCTGCCGCTGAAGCAGCTAGTGCTGAGGGAACAGAGTGTTTCCCTGCTTGATTTGTTTGCCTTTGAAGTGGTAATAAAGTATCAAGGATCCAAGATGAATTGAGGTCAAAAGGTTGAAGGTTTTATCTACGAGGAGAAAAGTGCCTGATGCGGCAGGAGGACTCCATCTACAGCCAAAGGCGGTAGAAGAGGAACTGAGGCGAGGGGGGTTGGGCCACACTCAACTGTCAAACTGCCGGCAGCGCAAGTCACCTGCTGCACACGTGCAGCCCGACTAGCAACTGCTTAGAAAAAGCTCCGATCTGCAGCTCCGGGGATGCCTGTCACCATGGGGACATCTCCCGAAGAAGAAGAATGACTTCGTGTCTTGCTCACAACACTCCTGTTAACGCACCCCAGAATCATATTTGCTTTTTTTTTGCAACAGCGTCACACTGTTGGCGCATTTTAGCTTGTGGTCCACTATGACCCTGAGATCCCTTTCTGCAGTACTCCTTCCTAGACAGTCGCTTCCCATTCTGTATGTGTGAAACGAACTGTTCCTTCCTCAGTGGAGTACTTTGCATTTGTCCTTATTAAACTTCATCCTATTTATCTCAGACCATTTCTCCAGTTTGTACAGATCATTTTGAATTATGACCCTGTCCTCCAAAGCAGTTGCAACCACTCCCAGCTTGGTATCATCTGCAAACTTAACAAGAGTACTCTTTCTGTCAATATCTAAATCGTTGATGAAGATATTGAACAGAACCCGTCCCAAAACAGACCCCTGCGTAACCCCACTGGTTATGCCTTTCTAGCAGGATTGTGAACCGTTAACTACTCTGAGAACCGTTATCCAGTTATGCACCCACCTTATAGTAGCCCCATCTAAGTTGTATTTGCCTAATTTACTGATAAGATCATGCCTTACTAAAGTCTAGGTATACCACGTCCACTGCTTCTCCCTTATCCACAAGACTGTTATCCCATCAAAGAAAGCTATCAGATTGGTTTGACATGATCTGTTCTTTATAAATCCATACTGGCTGTTTTGTATCACCCTATTATCTTCCAGGTGTTTGCAGATGAATTCCTTAGTTATTTGCTCCATTATCTTTCTGGCACAGAAGTTAAACTGACTGGTCTGTAGTTTCCTGGGTTGTTCTTATTTCCTTTTTTATAGATGGGCACTATATTTGCCCTTTTCCAGTCTTCTGGAATCTCTTCCATCTTCCATGATTTTTCAAAGACGATAGCTAGAGGCTCAGATACCTCCTCTATCAGCTCCTTGAGTATTCTAGGATGACTTGCAGACATCTAACTTTTCTAAGTATTTTTTAACTTGTTCTTTTATTTTATCTAAACCTACCCCATTCCTACCAGTATTCACTATGTTAGGCACTCCATCAGAGGGTTGGAATAGACCTCAGGAGGTCATCAAGTCCAATTCCCTGCTGAAAACAGAGCCAACCCCAACTAAATTATCTCAGCCAAGGCTTTGTCAAGCTGGGACTTGTGACTTAGACCTATCCATCACATCTCAGGGAGCATTTCTTATTTTCCAATGAGTGAGCAAGTCGCCTTCTCAAACCTCTTTCCTACCTCACGTAATAATGAAGCAAAGAAGCTAAAAAAAATGAGGGTATGTGGGACAGCTCGTTAAAATGGAGTACATGGGACACTGTAGGATCACCATTGTCAACATTGGTGAACACAAATTAAAAGGTAAAAAAGTGCTACCTTTGTTTTGTAAAGCTCAAGTTCATTATCAGTTATTCTCCATGGCTCATCTTCTTTCAGTTTTTCTGCAATGTCTTGATCTTTATCGTCTTCATGAAGTCTGTATGGCTCAATCATTTCTTCAAAAGCTGCAATACTAGAAAGATTTTTAACCAAGAGTTATTAAAAATAGGAAAGAGTATGTGTCAACTGTGATTTTCCACATTCTAAAATAGAAAAGTCAGTCCTTGTATGATTTGTGGTTATTTACCAGAAGTAATGTCAACTGAAATTCTCATTCCTTTGATACTAGAAACCCCTACTAGTTTGTAAAAGAAATAAATAGCACCTATGAATATTAATATTTTAAACAGATGTTAACTATCTTAAACCGAATACTATGGGGACTGTCTTTTGAAATCTAAAAGTTAGACTAACCAAATCAATTTTTTATGTAACAATTATTTACACTGGAGATAGTGCCACACTGGCTTCACCTCTATTTAAAAAATGTAAGAAAAAAGTTGAAGAAAATATGAGAATGACAAGCTTCAAGAGGGAGAGTATCATCCTTCCAGAAATTTGATAAGGAAATGAAGAAGCGTAAAAAATAGCCATCTATTTAACTCGAGATGAGAGAGAATCAGAATTCAATTAAGTTTTAATGACAAAGTTTAGATCATACACAACACATGATCTCAGAGTAAAAAAAAAAAAAAAGGTCAAACTCACTCCATGGGTCACCAGTACTGAAAGAAAACAAAGAAATTCCACATCTGTTATCCTGCAGTCACTTAGAACTCTATTTCTGTGGATGCTTAGGGTACATCTAGACTGCAAGCTTCTTTTGAGCATCCACACCTCAAAACCAGATTGAAAAAGCGATCTGCTTTTTTGAAAGAGAGTGTCCAGACTGCATGGACGCTCTCTCGAAAGAAAGCCCTGATTGCTATTCACAGAATGGCCACCAGGACACCTGTGCTTTTTTTGATTGCCTCTTCTTTTGAAAAATGTCCCTGTTCTGCATCCACACACGCCTTTTTTCGAAAGAGCTCTTTCAAAAAAGGCGTTCTTCCTCGTAATTTGAGGTTTACCAATGTCGAAAAAACTCCCCGCGTTGTTTTGATTTAATTTCAGAAGAATGTGATTACAGTGGACGCAGATGAAGTTTTTTCGAAAAAAGGGCAGTTTTTTTCACAAAAACAATGTAGTCTAGACATACCCTTAGGCTGCTGGAACTCACTATTGCACTAGGCATGCTTCTGACCCAATTGGGCTATGAAAATGTGATAACAGACTGGTGTACACCATCTAGAGATTTCTGTGAGAATTCCAACAACTCACTTAGGGTAACTTTAAATCCATTTTGTGCTACCTACTGCACAGGCACAAATGGGATTTCAGAAGGCAGAAGTCCTGGCCCAGCACATTTATCATAGATGGGTCATCCTGCAGGGATACCCAAGCTCTACCATATTGGGAATTTGTTCAAGATGTGCCTAGCAAGTTAATCTGAGATCAAAAATGTCCTGAAGTGTACACCTCAAGATAGAAAACTAAATGACCTGATTACTAGAAGGGTTGAGCAGTTCCTCCACTGGCTGAATTTTAAGACTCTGCACTTTAGGCACCTTTGGGTTAAGGTCCAGAGAAGAGTAACACAAATTATTAAAGGTCTAGAAAACATGACCTATGACGGACGACTGAAAGAACTGGGTTTGTTTAATCTGGAAAGAGAAGACAGAGAGAACATGATAACAGCTTTTTAAGAATTTAAAAGGTTGTTATAAGGAGAGGGGAGAAAAATTGCTCTAAACTCCTGATGATAGGAAAGAGCAATGGGAGGTTGTGGCATCTCCATCATTGGAGATTATTTTAAGAACAGGTTAGACAAACAACCATCAGGGATGGTCTAGATGGTGCTTGATCCTGCCATGAGTGCACAGGACTGGATATCATAATCTCTCAAGGTTCTTTCCAATTCTATGATTCTACATCACTTTGTGCCAGTATCTGCTGAAAATCCCTGAATATAACATACATGTGTCTAGCTTTACCTCCACCAACAGTCATCATACCAAATCAGGAATTAAAGACAACACACCAGTGATAATCTAGAAAGCTATTATTTAGTTTGTTAATCTACAATATATTGTTTCAGTATAAATATTTTATCAAATTTCTGATAAATAATACTTATCCAGCAAAATAATGAATATGTGCATTACAACTTATTTAGGAATTCTAGACAAATATTAACAAATCTACAAATTAACAAATTCTAGACAAATCCAAGCAGGTGCTGGAAAACTGGGTTATATTACTCTGCTACAGAAATTTTCAAAGACATTTGGATATGTATTTTCTCTTTCATACTGGACAAGATTTCAGGGTGGAGCTGATGTTCAATCTTTGGATCTTTTAATTCTTACAGGATATTCTATCATAAAATGGCACTAGTCTTTGGAGTCAACTACAGTCATACAGATTGTTCAAGTTTGAGAAGTGAAAATATTTAATGATTCTTTGCATAAGAAAATTTCAGCAGAACTTGGATTTTCTCATGCATTTGCTGAGCTGATTAATGATGTGCACAGTCTGATCTTTAAATCAGTTTAGTGTTAGTTTTATTTTGGGTTTCAAGATGTAGAAAAGTACAAATAAGACCAAAATATACAAGTTTTATCTTTGTTCTACCTTCTTTTATTTAGGATAGATTTATGCTATTAACTCATTCTGTTGAAATTGGAATGTAGCACTTTTGTGGTATCTATGAGATTCTAAAAGCTTGGGCAAAAAAGGGCCGCAGGCCACATCCAGCCCACCAAGCTACTAAATCCAGCCCGAGGACGCTGCAGGGAGCCCTAGGCAGGTTCCCCGCTTGCCTCACCTCACCCGCATGCCAGTCAAATGTGGCTGCAGGGCCGTTTCACTTTAAAAACTGAGCCCGGAAGGGGAGGGGAGAAAGCTTTAGGAGCTGCTCCCGCCCCCAGCACAATCCCATTGGCCGGCTTCCGGCCAGAAACTGGCCAATGGGAGCTACCTGTTTCAACAACAGGCAGCCACAAAGCACAAGGGGCTTGTAATTATTCACAGAACACTTAGCTACAGCCTATGTGAGGGCCGAGCAGGCAGGTAGGCTGATTCAGGAATGGGCTGCTGGCTGATAAGTCCGGCCAGAGCCTGCCTCTGACACCCCAGTCCTTCCGTTCCCCAACCCTCTGCTCACCACCCACTCCTGCCCCCGCTAACTCCACATAGCAAAATCCTCTGCCCCCCTTCTGAACCTATACCCCCTCCCAGATCCAGCACCCCAACCCTCTGCCCCAAATCACAGTCTCCTCCTGCCCTAGCTCACAACCCAAACCCCCCTGCACCTCCTCCTGTACCCCAATTCCCTGCCCTAGGTCACAATCCAACTCCCTGCACCCCAGTCCAGTGCCCCAAGTAACAACTGCCTCCTTCACCAAGCTCCCTTCTGCACCTAACCTCCATCCCAGACTCTGCACTTCCTCCATTAATATTATGGAAGAGTGAGGCTCTCGACCACTTTCCAAATTCTTGGAATGGCTCTCAATCGAAAATTATTGCCCACCCCTGATCTAAGCCAATATTAAATTCTTGGCACTAGGAACTCACCAACCCATCTAGTTAAGTTATCAAAATACATATGTTGAATGACATACTGTTTTTTATGTTACAATAGAAAATTATGAATGTAACTAGTAAGTGATGTGTCCTTCTGGAACATTTTTCAACTCACTTTTCCTTCTTTGGCTTTGTATTAATATCTCCAAGGACCATGATGTCTGAGAAGTCTATTCGAAATTTGCTGAGCAGAGTAGCCATCCTAAATTTCAAAGAAATATAGATGTATGTTGTTTTATAGTATATTTTGTCAGTTAACATTCTTATAGGGCTAAATAACAATAAGTATTTTTACAAAATAGACACTGACATTCTCTCAAAAAGCCATCCAATTTGGAACTACACAGGGAAATGAAAGGATAACAAAAGTACAGAATGAAGCAGGGCAAGGGTTTCAACAAAACTCATACAAATACTCTGTCTAGATACTGGCATATATTGTTTAAAAGTATGTTTAAAACAAGGTATTTAAGTTTTTAAGGAAGTGATCCCTTCACTGAAAACTGCCCATCCCCCCGCCCCCACACACACACAGACACTACACAAATAAGTGTTTAGTTTATAATGTTTATCACCAGAAGTTGGGATTTTTTACAACAGAAAATGATTTCAGTCTCCATATGTTTAAGAGCAATTCAAACAAAAATACTATTTCATCAGAAGATGCAGAAAAAGATATAGTATAGCAGAGTTCATGTACTTAAGGCCACCATTTTTCGACAATGGAATCATTCTAATCATGCCAAAAATATTCACATACCATAACTTGTTTGTGTACCAGACAGCTGTTTTACAGAACAGAACCAACAAACTTTCCCAACTTTTACTTCCCATTACTAGAAATGCAGCATTAATTTTCTTTAAGCGTTAGGGTTTACAGAAAAATAATTAAGGAAGCTTTATAAAAAAAAAATCACTTGCTGTCCCAAGAAAGACATGCTATAGTAATGCTCTAAGACAGGGATGGGCAATAATTTTAGACGGGGGACCGCTTGACAAATTTCTGAAGTGGCCCATGGCCACTCCAGAAGGGATGGGGCCTCGGGCAGAAGGGGCAGAAGCAGGACACTTCCATACTCCCCCACCCACAGGCCCTTATTGGTCTGGGGGTTGGGGAGCACACGAAATCTTTGCCATGGCCCAGGAGAGAACCGCCAGCTATTTTGAACAGCTAGCAGTTCCCTCCAGGCACCTCTGCCCTTGGCAGTAGGGGGAGACTTTGCTCACTGCCCCGTTCCCAGGAACTGATTGGCCTGGGGGCAGGAGCCCACTGAGGCTCTCTTGCCCACCCTTGCTCTAAGAACTAGCTGCCTTCACATAATCATATCAGGATGCATCTGAGCATCAGGAACTGTCTGGAAAATAGTAAGCCCTGGGGCCATACAAATACCTTTGTATGACATCAAATACTTGTAACGGAGGTTATAAAAAGACTGGTCTCAACCTCTCAGTCCTTCCACTAAATTCAAGAGTCCTATGAGAGAAGAACTCTAAGGAAAAGAGGAGAATGGGAGATAATTGAGATTATATAGAGGCTCTTGAGGAGCTATGCTAGAATATTATTTTTCCTTCTTCTCCAAGTGGACTCTCTCTATTCCCACTTGTGAAAGTTTAAGCAACGACTGGCAAACTGCCCTCCAAAAATAAACAGAATGCCACAAAAGACTAGTGATGTGTTAAGAGTGTGTACAGAATTTCAGGTAGCAGCCTGCCTTGCAAATATCTATAATGGAAACTTTGATATGGCATCAATGCCACTGTAGTTCTGACAAGAGGGATCTTTAAGACCCTAACATCTCTTTTAGCTTCTTGAATGCCTTCTTATTTTGTTTAAGGATATAGACAGTAAGGGTGCAAAATTTACCACTTCCTTTTTTAAGTATGTCCCCATCTGGTTGGACATTAGGAAAAACTTCCTAACTGTCAGGGTGGTTAAACACTGGAATAAATTGCCTAGGGAGGTTGTGGAATCTCCATCACTGGAGAAACTTAAGAGCAGGTTAGACAGACATCTATCAGGGATGATACAGATGGTGCTTGGTCCTGACGTGAGGGCAGGGGACTGGACTTGATCTCTCGAGGTCCCTTCCAGTTCTAGTATTTTATCTCCAACTACATAATCACATTCTTCTGTAACCACTCTCAACTGTTCTGTATTATTTTTTAGGGTAAGGGAACAGGAAAAAAAAACCCTATAAATATGCCATGGTTCAGTAGACCTGTCTTAACTTAGAGCCCTTTTCTTATTAAGGTAAGCAAGGACTGCCAATTTGGGTCCCTATTTATTTACCATATTAGATGAGATATCTGACACCTATCAACTTTGTATCAAGATGTTGCCCTAATCTAATAGAGTAGTCTAACCTTGCAAAAGTGGGGTAGTTAAGACATTATCATAATGGTTCTCAGACTTAGCTTTATGGATGCAAATTAATATTTACAATCTGTCTGGTAGATCATATTACTTTCAGTTCCCTTTAAAAACACAGCAAGCAACAGGGCCGGCTCTAGGTTTTCTGCTGCCCCAAGCAAAAAAATGTTTGGCCACCCCCCTACCCCACAACAAACAAAACAAAACAAAACCAAAAACAAACCACACCCCACCCCAACACCGGGAAAAAATTCTGTTGAAGAGGGAGGGGGAGGTGTGTGAAAAGTTGTTAAGCCAAAAAAACCAAAAAAAACAAAAAAAAAAAAAACCACCCCACCACCACACACCACCAAGGACTCCAAGACTTAAGCCCCCCCCAAAAAAATTCAAATAAAAAAATAAAACAGCATGTCCCCTTTAAGGCTTTAAGAGTGAGTGCATGGATAGGAACAGGGGAGCTTCCCCTAGGTCTTTTGGCCGGCAGCCATTTTGTGGAACCAGGTAAGCACAGGAGCTGGGGTCGGGGGGCTGAGGGTATTGAGGTGGGGGGGAGGAGAATCAGACTGGGGCGAGGCCAGGCGCTGAGTGTTTGTAGGATTGTGGTAAATTTTGCACCCAGCATTTTCGTTTCCTGTCCGGGGAGGAGAGAAAAAAATCAGAAAATACTGGACATCTCAGGTGTTCAGTATTCTCTGAATTTTTTTTTTTAAACCAGACAGGAGGCGAAAATACCGGACTGTCAGGGTGGATACCGGACACCTGGCAACCCTAGGCAGGAAAGAGGCGTCCTACCTGGGATTTCCACACGGTGTAGGCAAAGGGGTGGCTGATGGCCGGGTCCAGGCTACGGGTCTGGCGGAGGGGAGCGGAGCCTCCGCTTGGAGTGGAGAGGCTCTTGGAGGAGGTAGCGGCCGCCGGGGAGGAGCAGGACTCAGGAGACAGGGCCAGTCAGCAGGCTCCGGGGCCTGGCGCACATGGTGCCAGTGCTAGCTGCGCATAGGGTTACCAGGTGTCCGGTTTTCTACCCGAGAGTCCGGTTTTTGTGCGTGCAATGTCCGGTATTTTCTGAATTTCTGGCTGGACGCGGGACCGAAACCTGGAGGGGGCTGGGGAGCGACTGGGAGGCAGGGCCGCGATTGGCGCTGGGAGCACTGTGGTCACGTGCAAAAGCTGGGAGAGGCGGGGGCAGTGGCCAGGACTCCCAGCCACTCCCCCGCCCGGCTTCTGCACACAACCAGAGGCTCCCAGCGCCAATCGTGGCCCCGCCCCCCAGCTGGGAGCCTCTGGTTGTGTGCAGAAGCCGGGCGGGGGGAGTGGCTCCCAGCCACTCCCCCCGCCCCTGCCCAGCTTCTACTAGCAACTAGAGGGAGTGCCTGCCGGGGGCATTGCCTGTTGGACTCCGGCTGTGGCCAGTGGCTGCACGCCCACCCCCCGGCCCCAGCTCTGCTTCCTGCCCCCTTCCTCTGGCCCCCTCCTCCCATCCAGTCCCCCGGCCCTCAATCCCCCAGCTCTGCTTCCCACCCCCTTCCTCCCGGCCAGCCCCTCCCCAACCCGTCCCGCCCCCTTCCTCCCGGCCAGTCCCTCCCCCACCGACCACGATCAAGTGTGTCCGGTATTTGGGGGGGGAAGGGGGGGGTCTACCTAGTAACCCTAGCTGCGCAACCACGGTGTCTTCCGCGGCCCTTTAAAATCAGCGGGGCCGGGCTGGGCATTGCCATGGGCGGCGCCAGCTGCTTATCGACCACTGGGGAGGAGCAGGAGAGGAGACAGGGTCGGCCAGGAGGCTCCGGGCGCACATTGGTGCCAGCTGGCTGCGCAGCCACGGCGTTTCCCGGGCCGCAGCCCTTTAAAATCAGCAGGGCTAGGCGTTGCCAGGGGCAGCGCCAGCTGCTTACCTGAAATGCCGCCCCTGGCAAAGTGCCGCCCCAAGCACCTGCCTGATTTGCTGGTGCCTAGAGCCGGCCCTGGCAAAGTATTTGCCAAATTGAAAAAAGAAACAACAGTAGTAAAAGCAAAGTTTTCTATATGATTTACCTTTAAGTGGGGTGGGATTTTGGCTCATCTAACTGAGTGAAGTGAAAAGTGCTTTATAACTGGGAGAGGGGAAAAGATGAAAACTGCTGCAAAAAAAGGGGCAGGGTATCACTGACTAATCACCTGGGAATGCAGGGTTTAGACAGGAACAGTACAGTGCTGGGAGTCATCCTGTTACACACGCAGAGGTTGAAGCAGGACCACTTTCCCTCCCTTTTAGGTGGTAAAATACCATGTTTTGTCAACACCACCTGTGGACATTATGCTGACCGTTCCTTTTTTAAGGGGGCCGGGAAGGAATTTTTTCCTTACCACCACATTGGCTTGGGTGCAGTTGAGGTTTTTTTTGCCTTCCCACATTGGCATGATGTTCAGTAGCCCGTATGTCACAACTCATTATTTAAGTGTAAGGCAGATTCACAGTGCAGGTACTCCACAGGAAAGGTATACAGTGACTAGGGATGTAATAGGATAACCATTTAAACAGTTAACTAATAAGCCTGGGCTTATCTGTTACCATGAACGGTTACAGGCAGGTTCCCACACCGCTCCCAGGGAGCCAGCTGCCACCCCATGCTCCTGGCTTTGTATCAGCTGCAGGCAGGCGTCGGCTGCTGCCCTGCGCTGCTACCTCTGATACATATTGATACAGAAGCAGCAGTGCGGGCTGGCAGCTGGCTCCCTGGCAGCAGGGCCAGCAGACGGGAGCTAGCTTAAAAGCCATTTTCTGGCACGCACTGGCTCCCAGGAAGCTGGCTGCCACCCTGTGCGGCAGGCTCTGCAGTATAAAGCTGAGCCTGCGGCATGTAACAGTATAATTGCTGAGATTTTCACCAGTTACACAGTTACCCAATTACCTGCTTTTTAACGTCTCTAAACAGTGACCGAATAAATGGCGTGGAAAAGAACTTAGAAAGAAGTGTTCATTAAAGAGGAGTGTTTGGGGACTCCTATGATCGGTACAGCAGGGAGCCAACCCCCATTCTTATAGTCCACCTTTAACCCTCACATGAAGGGGGGTGGATGATAAGGTTCCAGCAATGAATTTGCTGGTGGGACTGGGATGGAAAAAAGAGAGGGGAGATGTTAAGAGACCCCTGGATAATTATGAAATAAAACATGAGGTTTGACTGACTACATTGTTATCTGCCTGGTAATCACAGACATCTAATAAAGTTATGGCCTGATTAAACCCAAGTCAAATGTTTCCTGTCCTTCTTTCAGTATAAGTAGGCAATACACCTCTAAACTTAAAGTAACTTAAAATGTTTCAAATGCTGTTATTTTAAAGAACATGATGATATGCTAGAATCATGAAGTATATAAACTAGTACTAATAAATTAACATTTATGTACCTCCCAATTTAAGTGCAATAGGAAAAGGTCATTAAGTAAGAAAAACGTTTTCTTATTGTATTGTGCAAAAACGTATTGTGCAAGATTATAAAATTCCATGATATCATACATGTTTGATTTAAAACTTAAGGTTAACTTACGCTCTCCTGTCATGATCTATCCGGTTAATTTTTCCACCAATAAATACTCTGATCTTACAGTCTTTCCACTTTTTCTTCGTTGTCAGAAGATAAGGAATCAACAACGTCAAACCTGCATTAGACCATAACATTTAGGAATACATTTGAGTATAGAAAATTGACATTGCATATTAACTATTTAACAGTGCAAATCTACAATTTATATGGCATGAATGATACCCATTACCAAGTGCTTTTATCATTATCATTACAAATTATCTTACCCCCATCATCAAAAAGCCACCAGACATCAATAGTATTTTTGCCTTGTTTCTTCTGAAACTGAGAGCTGGCATCAAGAAGTCTTTGGTCAGCCAAGTTTAAAGGAGTACGTGCGCCTTTCGAGTCTAGCAAATTTAGAGGAAGGAAATTTGTAAAAGATTTAAGCCACAGTTGCTTATCCCCTGCTCCCCATCTCAAACTCAGCTTTGTAGTATTACTGGTTTCCCAATGTTTGCATTTTTAAAACAATTCTGACTTGAAAATATTTTCATATTTCATTGATGTTCCATTAATCTCTCATACTGAAAAGACCAGCTGCTGAAAAGTGTGAATAGCCCCCATTCATTTCAATGAAGTATTCACTATGATGCTCATATGTGAGAAGCTAAGAATAACATTATTAACCATTTCATTGCTTGTGAAAGCATGAAGTGAGCTGCATAGTCTACTGAGTATTCCTCCTCTCCATCACAAATCAAGGAGCCCAGAGAAGCAAGTGAGCCCTGCTAAGGAATCCAGCAGACCTCATGGACACATTCAAACTTTGAGGTAGGACCAAGTTTCAGGAAACCTCATAAGCATGCACAATCAACCATGTTTTGAACATACACACATTTAGTATGTGTTTCTGTCAACTCATGTGAAGAAAGCTTATTTTGTAGGAGAACTTAGAGTACTACCACTGTTTCTTCTACCACAATTTGACCCCTGAATTTCCTAATCCAAGTTGAACAGACATCCATGATAACAGTTTATGGTTGACACTATACAGAAAGGAGTGAGAAAAAAAAAAAAAAAAAAAAAAAAAACTGAAGGTAGCAGTATGGAAAAAAATGGATAGTAACAAAAAAAAGATGGAAATGCCTGCCTTTTTTCAACAGTGGTTGTGTTGGAGCCTTGCCATCTTCTTCCTCCTCTGGAAGATGTTTAAAAAATAAAAAATAAAGGTTAATATCCTTTGTGGTGTTAAAGATGATAAAAGTAGCGTACACATTTAGAAACTGAGGAATAAAATAAATCAGCACACCATGAGAAAAGAACCACAACGTGGATGAGGTCTACCGTACACTGCAATGAGAATTAGTTCTATGAAATGTGTTAATACTTCACATAGCCAGAGGGTTTGTCTTTTTTTTTTTTTTTTTAAATAAAGACAAGAAAATCATTTCCTCTATATATGAATAAAATGAGTCTTGAAGAGTCATTTTAAAATGTTCTCTTAATGTGCATTTAAATTAAATATTCCAGTTTAAGGCCAATATTTCTTAATCGTCATGGTCTTAAAGTTAAGCCTGCATACACAGATTTGGCCTCATTTTCAAAAAGTTCTGAGTGCCTACTGTTCTCATTACAGCTACAAAAAGCAACACAAGGTTTTCATTTAGGTGCCTAAGATTCTGAAGCCTTACTTTATGCATCAAGGTTTTACAATTTTTGCCTACACTTTCACTACTCAAGTCATACAAGATAGTGTAAATGCCTGGAAAGTCTAAGATGAAAAAAAATACTATTGTAATGGTCCAATCTCACAGCTAACGAGGAAGTTACCTTTATGCAGACCAGGAGTTTTTTCACTGGATGACGGAGAAAAAGCCTTAGATGTGTCTGTATCAGACTTTTTGCTATAATCCACATTTACTACAACATCCTTTGAACTTGGTGATTTCTCTTGGGAGGACAGTAATTCTTCTGTTAAGAGATATACAATTAATACTGACAATTTCTTACGTAAACATTAAATATACTTTTAGCTTGTAAAATTATGTTTTATCAATAACTAATAGATTATAAAATATAGAACTCTGGAGAAAAGCAAATGTTGCTGCAGTTCATTAAGTTGTACGGTACATGCCACGTACACAAAAATTCTACCTCTGAAAATAAGGAATTATTTTAGTTTAGTCCCTGAATTATACTTTTTCAAATTCTATAGGTATTGCAAATCTCTGCACAAACACATTACTCTGAAGAGACAGCTAATTCTCCTCTATGGAGCTGGAGAAAATAAGGGTCTTGAATCATTCACATTGTGCCAAAGTGTTAGTGTGAGAAGGGAACTGAAACATGGAGTTGTTAGTATGATATAAATCCTGAAAATGTTATGCTCAATATGTATTCCAAGCTTAGCATTCTTCCAAAAATATTAAGGTGTCCCAATATTATGTTTCCATAAAGCTGCTTGATGAAGATGGCTTGTCCAAAATCCAGTGAATAAGAATATATCTCCTTTCAGCAGACAAGTTCAGGCAAAGGCCTTTTGTGACAGAATAGGATACTAACAGGGGTAGTCAACGCATGACGTAATAGGAGGAGGTACAGTAATGCTAAAAATCTGGTCAAAACCGGATTTTTCAGCCCAGAAGTTAAATCAATTAAGTCAGCAATGGGTCCAGACCAGTGTTTCCCAATTGGTGCTCCGGGGAACCCTGGGGTTCCACGAGGAGCCGGCACTCCCCCGCCCCCTCTGAAAGAGAGAGAGAGCCGGCTAGCCAGCAGAGGCATGGGCGGCGAGTTGTATGGGCTCATGGTGCCCATGCTCCACCAATATTTGGACCTGGAGCGAGCCCCAGCCCCCCCATGCGTCCTCCCACCCCGGCCCCAGACCGTCTCTCCCCCGTCCCCATCCCGTCCCTGCCGTGCGCAACCTTCACTGAGCTCCCCCTTGCTGGCTGCTGCTGCCCTGCGCGGCGTGCTCAAACCGGTGAGCGGGGAGATGCCTGGGTGTGATGTAACGTCACGGCCCGGGATTTTAAAACTGCTGGACGCTGCGTTGCGCCACGTGGCTGAGTTGCGGGTCCGGGGATGGAGCGCAGACTCCAGCCCCGCAAAGTGGAAGGCAGAAGGTAGGGGAAGGGAAGGGTTGGGAGAGGAAGGGGCTTGTGCGGGGAACCAAAAGGACAGGGTAGAGGAGAGACAAATGCCAGGGGCCAAGTGCAGACAATGAGGAAAAGGCAGGAGGGGAGGAGGTGTCAGTGGGAGGGGACAGGGTGATGCTGGGAGGGGAGAGTAAGGGCATTGGGGGCTAGGGGAGGAGAGGTGCTGGGAGAAGGCTTGAAAGAAGGGGTGGGCATGAGGAAGGTGGGGATGGAGCAAGGCATGTGTGAGGGCACAGAGGCATGAGGGGAACAGGGGCAGAGGGTGGTGAGGGGGTGAGCATTAGGGAAAAAGAGGGCAAAGGGGATAGGGACACTGAGGGAAGGGGGAGGCAACAGGAGGGTGCAAGAGTAAGAGAAGGTGCAAGTGCCAGGGGATTCTGGGGGTGAAGCAGAAGGGCAGACACCTGCAGGGGAGGGACCACCACCAGAGGAGAGAGGCAGGGCAGGTTTGTAGAGGGAGGTGTTAGAAGAGGGGATGAGGAGGGATAGCTCACATGATCAGAGTGGGGCTACTGGAGGAGTGGGCACAGGGAGGAGAGAAGGGCTGGTGGAGGGAGGCAGGTTGCAGGAAGGCTGAGGGCAGTGAGGAGGGCAGGAGTCAGGACAGCAGAGGAGAGTGAGGAGCTGTGAGGCAGCAGGCACCAGGGAGCTGATGGAACAAGGGAGGAGACATGGCAGCAGAAAGAAAAGGTAAAGGTTTAAAAATATTTATTAATAACTTGGGTGCCACAGTGGCACATCCAAACAAGCCACATGAACTCAGTACAGGTGCACAACACAAAATTCATTTTGCTCATGCGAGGAAACTCTTAGGCTATGTCTACGCGGTGGTTTCTTGAGTTCTTGTGCAAGAACACGTCCACACTGCCATGTGCGAGCTGTGCTTTTGCACAAGAGCATCTATGGCAGTGTGGACGCTCTCTCTTGCCCAAGAAAGTGCCGATGGCCATTTTAGCCATAGGGCTTTCTTGCGCAAGAAATTCATGTTGCCTGTCCACACTGGCCTCTTGCACAAGAACAGTTGCGCAAAAGGGCTTATTCCTGAGCAGGAGCATCATAGTTCTTGCGCAAGAAGCCCTGATTTCATACATGAGAACGTCAGTGTACTTGCGCAAGAACACACGGCCGGTGTAGACAGGAAGCAAGTTTTTGCACAAGATCGCGCCAGTGTAGACACAGCCAAGGGGAGGGAGAGAGGGAGGCAGGGGCAGGGAATCAGCGCTGGCTCAGCATGTCTGCATGGTTTGGGGGAAAGTGCAGGGAAATTGAGCTCAGCTGGGTTGCAGAGTGGGGAGGTCCGGGGAGCTGAGCTGAGCTGGGCTGGGCTGGGGGTGTGTGTGTGTGGAGCTCAGTTTGGCTGCAGGAGGACGGAGGTGCCGGGAACCGGGGCTAGACTCGAGGGGAGGGAGGGGCAGGGAATTGGTGCTTGGCTCAGCAGTTTTGCGCGGCTTGGGGGAGGTGCAGGGAAACGGGGCTCAGCTGTGCTGTGGGGGAGGCATGCAGGGAACCAGTGCAGGGCTCATCTGGGCTGAGGTGGATGGGGGAGGGCATACGGAACAGATGGGCAGCTCAGCTGGGCTATAGGGGGGGCTGCAGGGAACTGGTGCTGCACTCCCTTGAATTGTGGGGGATGGTTTTGGGGGAGGTGCAGGGAACCAGCAGGGGTGGGCAGCTCAGTTGGGTTGCAGGCAATAGAGGTTCAAAGAAGCCTAGTTTGGGGGGGGGAGGGACGACGACCAGGAGCCCTGAAATGACCTCCCGTGGTTGAAAAATCCCTCATCGGGGACCAGTCAGGTCCAGAGGGTGCCAGATCAGGGAGGTCCAACTCCTACCCAAGTCCCCTCCTTGCACCCTCCCTCGTAGCCAGACACCCTACCCCCAATCTGCTCCTGCTCCCTCCCCTGGCCAGACACCCTACATCCAGCCTGCTTCTGCACCCTACCTACCACCCAGACCTTGCCCCTTCCACCCCACCTCCCTCCCAGATCCTGCACCCCATCCCTATCCCGCTCCTTGGCAGCCCTGCCATCCACCCTAGCACCTAGCACCACCCTGTCCCTGGCCCCAGCACCCTGCCTCACACCCCAGGACTCAGCACCACCCTGGCCCTGGCCCTGGCCCCAGCACCTTGCCCCAGTACCCCGCCACCTGAGCCAGCATCCTTCCACCCAGCAGCACCCTCTCCCCAGCCCCAGCACCCACTTTCACTCTGTCCCCTGCCCCCACCAGCACATTTGGGACCACATTAGTGAGGCTTGGGGGTTTTTGGAGGGTTGGGTTTTGTTTGTTTTTTTTGCATCTCACTTGTGTGGCCCCAACTGACTTTTCTGTGGGTCAGTGACCCTTGCCTCAAAACAGGTTCCTCACCCCTCTCAATGCTAAAACCTTTCGAGTTTGACATAATATTTTATTTAAAAATGAAGCCTGGCCAACAAGCCCCCAATTGGGGCCAAACCCCCATCTCACTGCAGCATCATAACACTCCTGCACCACCTGACCCTAAATCTGAGCCTATCATACACTGGAACCCCCTGTCCTGAGCCTCTTACATCCCCAAACTCCTGCATCCCCACATCCTCAGTCTTCTGCCACAACACTCCTGCACCATCCACACATCACAAATCTGTGTCCTGAGCCCATCATACTCACAACCTTCTTGCCCGAGTCCCTCATATACCCAGCGCAAACTCCTGCACCCTCACATCCACAAGCCCATGGCTTGTTCAGCACCCCAACCTTCCACCTGAGCCCAACACTCCTGAGCCTGGAGCCCCATCCCCGAGCCAACATCCCCTTCTCCTGCATCCAAATTCCCTCCCAGAGCTTGTACTTCTCACCCCTTCCCACACCCAAATCTCATTCCCACCCCACACCTCCTGTCTCAACCTATTGAGAGTGTATAAGGGCTGGGGATGGCAAGTGATGGAGAGGAGGGGAACAGAGCGGATGAGGCCTCAAGGAAGGGGGATGGGGGGTCTTGGGGAAGGAATGTGATTTTCATGCATTGGTGGGGATTTTCATGAATTGGTTCCCTTTTTTTTTTTTTTTTTTTTGCTTGACAAACCTAGGGGTTCCTTGAAATTCTGAAAAGCTGAAAAGGGTTCCTCAGCCAAATAAAATTGGGTAACACTGGTCCAGACTTTTGAAACTGCCACCTTAAGTTTGAGACCAGTGGTAAAACTGTCAGGAATGTATGATCCCTGTTCTGAAGTATTACAGTGAAGGGTGGCAGAACTGCCTATTAACATTGCCCAACACTTCACATAATAAGACATAGTTTTCAGTTGCTTATAACTTTGCCAGACTAATTGTTTGGGTTAAAGTTTTCCATGCCAATTTTCCCAAAAATTTCAGCCTGAGGCATGGACAAGTTTTAGCCAACATGGTTCAGCCACTTCCAAGTAGTGAAAAATGGGTTGTTTTGCCCATGTTAATTCTATTAACTTTTATTTGAAAATCTTGATTGGCCCTCTGCTTTGAAATGGACTTGAATTTTGCCAATGATTAATAAAAGTATTTAAGTTGACTAAATATTAAAAGTAATTATAAACACTAAGGCTGTGTCTACACTGGCACCCTTTTTCGGAAAAGGGATGCTAATGAGACACAGCGCAATCGCAAATCCGCTTAACTTTCAAGTAGGAATAAGAGATCTTGCGGAAAAGGGTTTATTTTCCGCAAGATCGCGTCTAGACTGGCGCTTTTCTCCGGCAAAACCCCGAGCCGGAAAAAAGCGGCAGCCATGTAAATGCAAATACCGCGGGGGATATTTAAATCCCCGCGGATTTCAATTGCGCTGTGTCTCATTAGCATCCCTTTTCCGAAAAAGGGTGCCAGTGTAGACACAGCCTAAGTCTCTATACTTGGTTTGTAGGCATAACAAATCATTTACACAAATACTGAATGGATGTCCATAAAATTGTAAAATTTGGCTGTTCTCTCTTTCTTTTATAAGAGGCAAAATAAATCTTACCTTGTCCCTGAAGGTGAGAAATATCCAAACCTTCTTTTAAGCGGATGACAACTACACCATACTGAATGTCAAAGGCATCACTATAAAAGGATAAAAAAAAGTTGCATTTTTGTCTTGTTCTACTTTTATTTTTCAAAACTACGGCAATTGAGATTTTTCTTTTGGACTTAAGCTTCATGTACATAAGTTATACTTCTCCATTTCAAGTCCCAAACTGTTAAGCCACTTCAGAAGACTAAATACCATCTGCTGAAATATAATGGACAATGGACAGCAACAGTCTCAATTTTACTTCCTTTCTATATTGCAAAGACTGATAAAATGAAATT
Source organism: Rafetus swinhoei (assembly GCA_019425775.1). NCBI lineage: Eukaryota > Metazoa > Chordata > Testudines > Trionychidae > Rafetus > Rafetus swinhoei. The sequence continues at coordinate 80,452,104 of CM033427.1, read as the reverse complement.
AAAAAAACATTCTAAGCTCCATGGGAAAGGTGAAAGCATGTGGAAAATTTACATCTTTTTAGTTATACAGGTAATTTATTTTAACTAGAAGTCCAAAAATATTTTATAAGAGATCTCCTAACATGACAACTACAAATTCCAGAGAGGCCTCTGAAAACTGTAGGCACTGGAAAACATTTTTTTTAAAATGCACAACAATTAATGATTGCATTGCGCAAGGAATTTAATGTTAACTATTTTTACATATTATAGCATTAATAATTAAGAAGTCAGGTTTCAAGACAAGTTCTAACACTGGTTTCCATTATGTGTGAGGCCCTATCAAATTAATGGTCCATTTTTGTAAATTTCACAGTAATAATTATTTACATCTAATTTATCCCTAAATGTCTTCTAAGAGCCCAGTAAGCAGTGGTAGTGTTGGTAATGCTGCTAGACAATACTTACCTCCCATGGGTCAGCAAATTCTCTGCTTTGGCACCAGTCAGGTCCCAAAGGTGCTGGACTAGAGAGGTTCAATCTATACCTCCCCACACACACACACACCTAAGAGATGGGCATCTTCTCTGCTGACTAACATCCTCAGAGGGAGCAGATTATCTTTAAGTACCATGGTACAACTTAAAAATCAAAAAAAGATCATGAAGAGGGAAAAAAAAGAGCATCACAAATAGAGCAAAGAAATGCAAAGAAAGGCAAAGAAATGCAGATCAGGTTTCACCTAGAAACATTTCCAGTGTTTTACAAGACCAATCTGGTGAAAGTCAAGAAGAAACACAGTAAAACTGGAAAATGGCAGAGCAAAATAGTGTGCTAGCAAAGAGGGCAGAAAAAACCCCCCATACATGAGTTACATCTGGAACGTGAGCAATGACTGACGAAAAAAGCTCTAAAAGGCAAAAACCTAATAGTCATGGGTGGCCAGAAATCCAGCAACCCAAGGAAGCTAGCCCCTGGTCCCTTTCCTACTGCCTCCCTCTCCCATAGCAGCACAAAGCACCCCCCGCCATGCTCCTAGCACAGAGGATACTCCTCCAGCCTCCAAGTCGCTGTGGGGAGACATGCTGGTCTGGGAATGAGGCCACGTAGGCAGGATGGGAAGGCAAAGCCTCCCCTTCTTATGATACTTCTCATGGGCAGCGGGTGTCAACAGATAGAACTATTTGAGGCTGATGCAAGATACAGATAAACTTACGAAGAAATAAAAGAAGAGATGCAGGCAAAATAGTAATGCCTGGGTTAAGGAGAAGGCTGCAGAGGCAGCAGCACTGAAGGGAAACGACAAGCAGCTCTACATAATAGTGAAACAACAAGACTGTCAGAGGTTATGTCCATCAGGGACTCGCCACAGACAGATGTTGAAAATGCATGATGAAAAAGCCAGAGGCTGGAAAGATTTCCATTCTATATTAAACTATTCATAGCCACTGATCACGCATGGGTTCAAGAGAAATGCTAACACGTAAAGCAGAGGGATCAAGAACACTTGATGAAATTAAACCCATCAACAGAGGCCTAACATCAAGGAAAGCTCCTGCAGTTGCCAAAACTGAAGCAGAGGTACTAAAGGTGGCAGGCAAACTTCTATCTGAGCAGTTAACAAAACTAACACGGGAGAGAGAACAATTACCACAAGACTGGAACTGCCAAAAAGGGTACATTAGTGCACCAACTAGACAGTTAGTAATATTACAATAAAGGTTTGGGAGCTCCATTCAGATAGATAACACTGAACACATTCAGTCTTCAACAGATCATTGGAAAAAAAAAAAAAAAAAAAAAAAAAACAAACCACACACTACTGCTTGGCAAAAACCTCTTTCTTAAAGTTGATTAGAAGTATTCAATAGTGTCCTCAGAGAAACTCTTGAGTATTGCTAAAACTATGGGATCTCAGGCAAGCTGATAAACCTCTTCCTATGTTGATGTGATGGAAGCAGATGTGCAGTAAGATCAGATACAGACTCAGGTAAGTAGTTTGATATTGCGTCTAGAGTTTGATAACAGTGTGTTTTATCACCAATTCTCTTTGCATTAGCAATAGAGTGGGTGATAAAGCAAGCAATAGAAGTCATCATGGATGGTGTAAAATGAATTAACAGATAAGTTACGTGACCTTTACTTTGCAAAAAGTGCCTTATTAAATATGTGGAACAAAATCATTGTACTTAGAGATAGAACAATGAAGCAGCAAAAATTGGATTGAAATTAAATAAAAACCAAGTTTATGAAGATAGGAAACTAGACAACAGATGCCAAGGTAAATGGGGGAAACTGAATAGGTAGAAGAATTCTGCTATCCTTTGGAACATGATGACATCTGAAGGTAGAAAAATGTATTTTAACTAGTGAGTAACCACAATCAATGGAGGAACTTGACTGCCTGATATGTCCACAGGAGGAATTAGAATTTAAAAGGTAAGGTCTTAAGTGAGTTACCAGGCAAAATCCTTGTCTCACTGAACTCAATGAAATTAAAATTTCACCTATTCTAGCTATGTTAAAAAAACCCCAAAGGTGACCCTTTTTTGCATTTATTATTGATGTTAGTTTATTAAGGAAGATTACTGCCCCATGGCTTGAAAATATGACTGGAAGATATAAGTGTGAAGTTGTAAACTGAGTGCATTGCCAATCAGAATTCACTTTTAACTCTGGCGTCAGTGTGTTTCACAAATGAAAAAAAACTCTAAACATAGAATTATTCTATTATACAATTGTCTCTAACTGTGCTTTACCTGTTACTCTCTGCCGAGATTTCTCTATTTTAAATTCAGCTATTTACACAATCTAGCTCAGCACAAGAGTTCCTAAAGCCACAAGCAATTTCAACCAAAATAGTGGATAACAAAAAGTTTGTTTTCTTCATTTATTTCATAATCTTTGATGTGAGAAATATGGTTTTAAATTTACTAGGAACAACTTCCTAAAATCTGTAACTTTCCCCTGTAATGTTCACTTCCTGCAAAGTAGCTGAAAAAACTAAGGAGTAATAGAACCATAAACAAACTCTGCAGTTCCTGGAGTACATCTGTATTTCCCAGCTATAGGAGTAGTTTTCCTGCAGCACAAGTTACCCTGTGAAAAATGCTTTTCTTAAGTTAGAATTCTCTCTCTCATAAAAGGGATTGACAAATTACCTTGGAATTTCCTGTTTCCAGCAGCTTGTAGGATATCACCCCATTCATTTTAGGTATTAAAAAAAATTCAAATTAAATGTTGTCATCCCTTTACTGTACTGAAACCTACAATACTTTAACTACCATCAGATTCACAGTTTCGAACTGAAAATACAAATCCAGCATAAGATGTTCCATAAGTCATTTCGCATAAATAGTTATATCAAGATTTATATTTAAGCTGAATAAGACACTAAAGGAAAAGTCTGCTTTCAACAGAGAACATATTCTAATGCACTCAAGAGTCTGATACACACAAAACATTCACGAGCTCAAGCTCCAAAAATAAATCAACCCTTGGAAGTGCCCTAGATATCATCAACTACTTCTGAAGCTAAACTATGACTAATGCGGAATTATAACGTATTTAAAGTTTTTTTTAAAAAGTATACTTTGCTAAATTCAGATGATTTTGTACAACAAAATCATTTGAAACTACAAAAACCTCTGGGAAATCTTTTCATCCTACCCAGAAAGTATATTGCTGATGTAACCTTTCCCTTCAGTTAGGAAAACAGACTGGGGATCCTACAAGATTGCCGGTCCTCTGGGCAATGTAGGGGGAGAGAGGATGCGGCCTATCTCCACATGCCTAAAATGGGAGGGGCTGGGGCTATGAAGGGCTGGCCCTCAGAGCTAGCTGGAATGTTTGGCGTGGGACTCTGGAGCTGCTGCACGGCATTCCCACGGTGATTCTAGAGGGCCTGAGGCTCCAACTGCTACTGCTGCCACCCAACAGCCCCCCCACCAGCACTGGTCGCCCCCATGGTGACCTGGCTCCGGCACTAGGAGGCAGTGGCTGGGAGCCCCAGGCCCCTTAGAATCACCGGGTTCCGGGGCAAATGCCCCCACCGTCAACTGGCCTGACATGTACTAGTCTACATGTTTATAAGCACAGTCAATCCTTGTGTGCAGTGCGCACAAGCAAGTCAATTGGCCTGGAAGATTTTAATAAAGTAAAAGTTGACCATCAATAATATCTACCCACATTAAAGAACAGCACTAGAGTACTAAATAATGTACTTAATTTTGTACATTTACGCAGGAGATTTTAATATGAATTATTTGAAAATATGGAAATATTTGAAACCGTTCTTCACTCTTTCAAAAGCATTATTCTAAAAACTTTGATCATTAAACTGTTCTAGAGATACAAAAAGTTAAGGTTATATATGTACACACAAGGAAAAACTATGTAGCACTTTAAAGACTAACAAGATGGTTTAATAGACCCACTCCTGGCCCACGAACGCTCATCACCTATTAAACCATCTTGTTAGTGAGTGAGTGAGTGTACGTATTGAATAGTAATAGAGAGGTAGCCATGTTAGTCTGATCTTGCTAAAACAAAAGGAAAAACTATTTGGTAAAAACCACAGTTTTAAGTTCTACATTTTGTACTCACTGAAATAAATTGATATAGATTTCCACATCCCTCATGTCAGCTTGTCTCCAATCTTTCTTAAACCCAACAACAAGAGTGTTTGGTCTCATTCGACCCAGACCAGCAGCCTAAAAACAAAGGCAATTAAACATTTTTAAAATAATAAAAGGGTATTATCTTAATTGAAGACAAAGAAAAAATGTTTAATTATGCCAATTTTAATAAAAACATTACAGTAGCACAGTGGAAAAGATTACATAACTGCAACTGCATTTAAAACAAGATTGCTTGAAAGTGTAAAATATAAAATGCAAGGATGTTTATACTTTTCTGATGCCAACCGTCCATTACCTCAAACAAAATTGCAACAGAAATGTACCTGCATCAAGTACTGTCCCCCATCTCTCAAATCCTCTGCATGTACTGGTGCATAGAAAGCCTTCATTTTGTTTTTAATAAGCCACCGCTGATATCTGGCCAAATCAGTAGACAATTCTTTCATGGCTTGTCTGCGAGGGCCCTTTAAAAAAAAAAAAAAAAAAAAAAAAGTACTATTAGTCAAAAATCACAAAGTTATTCTCTGAAAAATAGATTTCTGTTGTACTGATTGCATTGATAAATAACCCAAAATCTAATCTAATACACCTAATTCAAAAGCTATATCTATGACTTCAAAACAAGAGACCTATCAACATAAAGTAAAATAGGGTACGTCTACACAGCAGCGTTATTTTGGAATAATGTCATTTATTCTGAAATAATATAGTCCGCGTTTTACACTACAAACAGTTATTTTGACAATGTCAAAGTAACGTTGAGCTGGAGGACTTCTTACTCCAACTCCTGTAACCCTCATTTTACGTGGAATAAGGGAAGTCTAAGGAAGAGTGGTCTCTTCCTGCTGTGTAGATCGTGCCAAAAGCCGAAATAAGCTATTTTTACTTAAGCTATGCAATTGATGTAACTCAAGTTGCGTATCTTATTTCAACTTTAGCCCTGCTGTGTAGACTATCCCATAGACTCAGAAGGCAATAATAGGTCTTCCTTTCTTAGATATGTGCTTCCTGTGGTTTACTGGAACAAATATTCTCAAGCTACAATTGTTTCACCAGTGGTATCCTCTGCTCATGTTGGGAGAGGGGAGCCAGTTTTTATGTCCACCATTTTGTTTTCTCTCTCCGAGGCATTGGTTAGCCTCCCTGTCACCACCCCCTTCCTAAAAAGGGTGGGATAAGGGACAAGGCAGGAAAAAAAGTAAAGTCAAGAAAAGTGGGGTCACCTGACCCTACTCTGCTCAGCGACAAGAGGGCTTATAAGGGGTGCTCACCCGCTCCTCGGGGCTCTCTGAGTAACTCTGCGGTGCTGAAGTGACAGCTATCAGTAGGCCCCTTTAGGCAGCTGGGGCAGGCTGTTGGCTTCATAGGTCATCAGGAGCAGGAATCTGGTTGCTGCCACCACAGACTGGAAATCTCTGACCAGAGAGTGTTTGGGACAGTCGTCTGGGTGGGGCAACCCTGTGTCCCACATTTGTAGCGGTTGCTGGCACAGGGCTTATTCGGTTTAGGTTAAGGTGACTGCAGTAAGGCCAGGCAGCTGGATCTCTCAGAATCTACAGGTTGAACCTCTCTAGTCCAGAAATCTCTGTTCCGGAAACATCCGTCGTCTGGAATGATTTGAGTTAGCTGGATGTCCACTTTCATGGGTGTGGCCAAGTTTCCCGTGGTCCCATAAAGTTTGTTTACATCCACCAGTCCTTGCTCTCAGCGTTCTATGCTGTTATTTAGCTCTACCCCTAAACGTCTTTTAAGAGTCCAGTAAGCAGTGGAAATGTTAGTAATGCTGCTGGACAACACTGACCTCCCATGGTCCAAAAAATTATCTGGTTTGGAACTGGTCAGGTCCCGAAGGTGCTGGACTAGAGAGGTTCAACCTGTACTCTCACACACACACACACACACACACACACACACACCTCCATCATTTGTCTTGATGAACGGCAAGTCAAGAAAAGACGACTGAAGAGAGAAGACCTCCCACCTGCCTAACCCTCTATGGCACCAACCTTTTTTTTTTCCCTTGAGTTTCTTTTTCCATCCTGGACATCTACCTACCTTTGTCACAAAACATCACAATGGTGGTATGATCCTCTATTATTTGCATTGCCCCTAGTTTTGATTACTTGCCTTGTGGGTTCTGGCTTCATGCCATTGTTCTGTTGTGACATTTGGGTTTCATGTTTTGCTCTTTAAGTTTGGTATTGTGTTAATAAAGTCATTGTTACTTCAGCCATTTTATGTTGCACTTGACTAATAATCCAGTGACAGAGATATGGCAAGGGTGGAGAGCCTGTGCTTACACAGACAAGATTAAGTCCAGTCTCACACTCAAGTATAAAAGCCAGTATCTGCCATCAAAATGGCAGATATCTTGAAAAATATAGCTATAGGCTAAGTACACATCAGGTTTTATGTGCCTGCTTGTGTCCCACCACGCTTAACTGAAATTGGTGTTCTGCTTCAACTTTCATATAATCCACTGGGCTTCTCCCCTATAGCAACTGCTACCTTAAAGCCAGATCTCAGCCATTTCTGATAGGGTCCTGTGGCATGCAGCAGTTTCCTGCCAGATACACCACCACATGAAGTAGTTCACAACTGAATCTGCTTGTTAATCCTGGAGCACCTAAGATTGCAAGGGGAAGGTGAGAGAGACAAACACTTTTGTTCCCATCCAGGAGTCCTCCCTTAATATCTACAACTAGCAGGACCCTTTGACAGTATTTTGTAGTTAATTTGACTAAGTTACCATAATTGCTTCAAAGCCCACTCGCTTCCATCCTGCTAACAAACGCTCTCAATTCTCTAATTTTTAACATTACTGCCCTTTTCTAAAAATGAGAATGGTAAAGTATTCTTATTAGAAACAGCACTGTAGAAGACATTTTTGAGCTTGAAGATTTAGACTCCAGTGATTTTAAGGAGTATCAACCCAAACTGTGGGGATCTTTAACTTTGAAGAAAAGCTTAAAATACACAACAAATTTTAAAAATAAACATTTGAACAGCCTGAATATAGTAATTTGCAGTAGTATTTTTACAGGAAAAAACCTCAAGAGGGATGCCCTGTTCCTATTAAATTTCAATAGGATTTGACTGATAAATCCTTTGGCTTCTTTGAAAATCCCAGTCTTAAAGAACTAAATATGAATATAAAGTCAAATCAAAATCACTAGTGATTTTAATTGCACTCAAAACTGATTTGTTAGGTGGTAACTTCTGTGGGATTAGGAATATGATTTATATTTGTACAGCCTCACAAAATCAATCCCAACTGGTTCATTTTTTGCATGTCTGGAAAAAAAAGTATTAAGGCTACATTAAAGATCAAATTTTGATTTCTACCACATCAACAGTTGCATGTCTCAGAGAGAGATTACAAAGTTTAGGATGAATGTGTGAGTAAGGCAAAAAGTGTTCTTGGTGAAGAGGATACAGCTATAAAAAAATTCTTCCAGAGAAGATATGATCAGAGTGAATTTGCCTCTTTATGAAATGAAGCAGAAACTTACTCTTCTGACGACTTTCCATTACAGGTTGCACCTCTAACATCCAGGACTCTCTGCTCAGGCAACATCCATGGTCCAGAAGGACCACAGATATTGCTAGATCAAAATGCTCCAGCTGGCCAAGTTCAGGGGCTTGCCAGGTGGTGGGAAGTACAGCCCCAGTGGTAGCAAGGCAGAGGAAACAGCCCCCATGGGGGCTGATGGCAGGGAGAGCAACCCTGCCCTGGAGCATAGCTCCAGCAGCAGCAGGGCCAGCACAGCAGGGAGCACAGCCCCTCCCTAGAGTACAGACCTGGTAGCAGTGGGGCTGGCACAGCAGAGAGCGCAGCCCCACCAGGCCAGACACAGCAGGGCCAATGGGGGGCTGGCAGCACAGGCGCAGATGAGCCAGAATAGCGGGGGGTGTAACTCGGAGGCAGTGGAGCTGATGCCCAGGTGTGCAGCTCCAGCCAAAGTCAGAACACTGGGGAGCATCACACCTGTCCTGGGAAGGAAGCAGAGCCCCAGCAAGGCTGGGGGTAGTGGTTCTGCGGCGGGGAGCTGGGTGGACCTCCCCTGGTCTGGAAAACTGTCATTTTCCACGGGTGCCAGACAGGGGGGTCCCACCGGTATAAGAAAGGCATTCCAATACTGTCACCACCACCCCCTTCTACCCAGTGAAATCTAAAACACCCATCTGAGTCCTCCCTTCACATCTACAAGCTGGACCCCCACTCCCTCCAAAGAGAAAACTAATAAAATATAAAAAAAATAAACCCACCCAAGCAGAGATTTTATCCAGGAGAGTGAGAAGAGACCTCCAGAAGCCCACTAGAGACTTTGCTATTGCTATACATTTTATATGAAAGAAGCTCAAATTCTACAGTAATGGACATCAGTATAAAAGAGTTAGGGTACGTCTAAGACTACAGGCTTTTGTCGACAGAAGCTGTGTCGACAGATACTGTCGACAAAGCTTCTGTCGACAAAGAGCGTCTAGACAACATCCAGTTCTGTCGACAAAGCAAGCCACTTTGTCGACATGACAGCGTAGATGCAAAGGACAGTGTAGATGTAATAACGCCTTCTGTCGACAGAACTCTGTCAACAAAAGGCATTATTCCTCGTAGAATGAGGTTTACAGCCGTTGACAAAACGTTATGTCGACAGAACTCAGCGGCAGTGTAGACGCAGGTACAGTTTTGTCGACAAGAGACCTGTAGTCTAGACACACCCCTAAGGTCAGATCAGAAAAAAAACCACACTCAAGTACAGCAATCTGAAATTTTAGACATATACACACTAGAATACCTAGTTAAAATGAAGCTTTCTAAAAATCTAAGACATCTCTGCCTTGGACAAAAACTTTTGTGCTAAACTAAACATGTAAAAGTTAACAATGATATGAAAAGAAAATATCGAACTTATTTAGCCAATCATGCTTTATTCCCTAGCATTAACGAAGATCAGATTATGTGTTTTTACACATCAGTTTGAACACTGTTTTTCTTTAAAGAAATCAAGATCTAGCAGCTTGTTTATCTGTAATATAAGATGTGAATTGAAGTTGCTCCATATATGCTTGATGATTAACCTATGAACTGGTATATCAATCACTGTGGAATGGATCAAGGAGCAATAGTAGCCACCCTATACTTACAGATGTTGTCTGCTTGCCTCTACGAGCCTAAATTTCAAACACCCTCTTAATTTTGGCAAAAGAAACCAATCTGAACCTTTCACATTGCATCTCAGCTGAATGCAGGTTTTTTTTTGAAAGTTTGGATTAAAAACAAAAAAAAAAAACAGACGGCAATTTTTATCATCATTGCAAAGTTTGGAAAAATGTAGCTGAAATTCACTTCTGAAAAACTGCATCTTCAAAATGTTTTGGCCTAAAAAAAAAAAAATAATAATAAAAAAAGCACCACCCGTATTTTGTTTCTTTCTGAAAAGCACCTTTTAGTACTGTTTTTCAGTGAGGTGATAAGATTATGGAGAAACATAATTTTCTATAACCAAAAAATAAAATCTTACATCCTGCACAGTAAGGTAGGGAAGGAAAAGCCTCATGAAGACAGCCAATTGAGTGCTGCAAAGGGGTCTTTGAAGGGCAGCAGAGGTTGTGCTTGCCCAGGCTCCTTATGCTACAATATCAAAGCAAAGAATGAAAAACTGTCAGGCTATTACAGGTTGGACCTTTGGGTCCGGTACCCTCAGGATCTTAGCAGTCCCAGAGAAGGGAGTTTGCTCGACTGGGGGAGGTCAGGCCTCTGACTTTTCCAGGGCTCCTCTCCTGGCCACCAGCCCCCAGCTGGCAGGGCTTCTTTCCCCTAGGCCAGTGGTCCTGCAGGCTGCTGGCCGCCAGATCGGCTCAGCTCCCAGCCACTGAGGCTCTCTGGTCCAAGAGCTCTATAGTCCAGCAACAGCCATGGTACTTCCTGACCACAGATGTTGCTGGGCCAAAGAGGTTCAACCTGTAGTAGAGAAACTATTCAAGCTAATCATGGTTTTTAATCCATGGCTGAAGGTATTATGGCAAGGCACCTTCTTTGTCTTAGACTTTTCCCTCTGGCAGTGGCAGGCACGGAGTAAATAAGCCCTACTCTGGGCAGCATTCCTTTCCCTTTCAATGTTTCACTGGCAATCTTTTCTGAGTAGGGCTGACTAAGTAAGGGTTGATCTTCCATCAAACTGTCTCACAAACCAAAAAACCAAGGGTGGATACCTTTCCCTGCCTCCTGGCTGGAGCAGAGTATTGTTCAGTTGTTTGTTCTGGGGCATCAAAACTTGCCTTATCAGGCACTCAGGTGTGGACATTTCCCCTATGAGATGGAGCACAGTCTCTCACCCTGGAGAAGCTTATTTCCTTGCTATCACTAGCCTAGTGGCAGCTGCTTATTTGTTTCTGTTTCTTTCCCTTGGTCTCTGCCTTTCCCCCTTTTCTCCTCCCCAGAGAAGGGGTTTTTAAAGGCCTTGGCAGACCTTAATTGGATTCAGGTGTCTCTAACTGACCTGAGATAAACCCTTCTCAGCCTGTAGGGAAAAAAAGGCCTTTGACCTTCTAGCGCTAACATACCCACCTTCCAGGACACTCTTGCATCTGACCAGCCTGCCTTTATCACAATACCTTAAATCTGTTGCTCACTGGGACTTGTTTTGAAGCAAGCTGAAGAAGCCTTAGTTCTGACTCTTATACTAGAATGGATGAAGGAACACTCTGCACAGAAACGTATCCCCCTCAAAAACGTGACATGATACAGTATGAGGTTACATTTCTTATTTAGTTCTACCTCTTCTACTGCCCACTAGAACATACATATGCAGTGGTTATTTTTTAAAAAGTGAAAACACATTTTACAGCATCTTGTGTCCAAGACGGTTCATTCATAAAGTTGCAAAGTTATTCCAAGGGAGAAGAAAAATTCAAGTGATATATACTGTACTGCCATTTTGAAGTTATTTGCTATCCTAGTAGTTCTAAGGCTTGCATGAAGTCACAACATACTACGTGCTATTACAAAAGATAATCCACTGACAGGTTATCAATAAATATGAGCTTTCAGGGAAGTAGGAAATTTGATACTTTACATTTGATGACAAAGCAATTATGGAAAGAAGGTTCGTTAGCTTTTTTTCCAATGCAGAAAAAATACTTACCATGCGTATATGACCACAGACCATCAAACCCACGTTCTTTGTGAAAGCATGGACAAGATGAACCAATGCAGGACGCGAGTTTGGAGCACCTGTCATAACAAGGCATTGAGGCCTAGAGTTTTAAATTTAAGAGAAGAATAATTAGAATTCACTTATTTACTTTGTGCTGATAAAAACAACTTTTAAGTCATTTGCAACCAACTTTAGAATTGAGAAAATAAACATCTTCACAGATCTCAGGACTGCAAACATACATTTGGAGTGAGAAATGGGGGACATTAAATTAATTTATATTGCATTGGCAACTACAAATCTTTCCTTCCCTGTTTATTTTACCAGAAACCAATTAATGGCAATATCTATTGAAATCCACTATTCAACTGAAATTATAATCACTAAAGTCTGGTGACAAGTTTCTACCTTCCCTAAATATGACTGACTGCCTCAGATGTGCTATGAAATAAAGAGCCCAAGACCTGAAAAAAGACCCCAAAAAACTCCAACTATAAACCCAATTTTGATAGTTTAAATTACTTCAAGTAGAAAAACCCAACAAGGACAAATGCAAAGTCCTCTGCTTAGAAACAGTTAGTTGCATACATACAGACAGAGAAACAACTGCCTAGGAGGGAGTACTACAGAAAGAGTTCTGGGGCTCATAGTGAATCATAAGCCAAATATGAGTCAACAGTATAAAACTGTTGGGGGGAAAAATTCACTCCTGCAAATACATCCCAAGGCAAGTAGCCAACTTACTTTTTTTAAGCTATATTTGCTAAGCAGTGATGACAGAGTTTTAGTAAAGTAATGTGAACACACAAAGTACATTAACAGTGTCATTTTAATATTTTATTGAAATTCATTCATAAGACTAGCAGGACTGCCTATTAGAATGGTTGCCTGACACTTCTCATTAGAGGACACCTTTTTCAGGTGATTATATCTTTGCAAAACTAACTGTTAGGGCTGAAATTTTCCTTGTCAGGTTGATTTTCATCCCCATGACCAGGGAAAATCCTCCATATAAGGCTGATTTATTCTGAACAAAAAAAAAAATTCAGCCAAAGCACTAGAGTCCATTTTGAGAAAAAAAAAAAAAAAGGTAGAGAAATATATACTGTTTTATACATTTCATTTCATAATAGTTACTCCACTATGGAAATATATTATTATTCCGGAATAGTGTAATAATGTACTTTTATCCAACACAGCGCCAACACAAGGAGCTATTTTAAAATAGCTAATTGCAGAATAGCTTGTTCCTCAATAGTTATTCTTGTCAGCTTTCCCAGGCCCTGAAGGAATCTGCTAATCTAACCACTCTGAAGTCACAGAAGCCCCCCCAAGGTTGAGAGAGCAGGTATTTTCTCATTACATGCTTCTTTCAGATATGGGCAGATTTCCAAGGAATCAGCAAGAATTCTACACTCCGTAGCTGCAACACACCCAGGCTGTGGTGCTGTTGCAATCTCTGGCAAGAATAGATATGGTGCCAAAGTTCACAGACCAATTTATGCCAGACAGTTTCATACAAGGAGTGGTGGATTCTGAAAGCATCAAAACCCTACTTTGCCAAGTGCACCATTCAGTGGAAGGATTTTTCTAATCTCTACAGATGTGCACCATGCCTCAAGCATGAGCATGTTTGTTACCTGAAGTTTTTTACATGATCTTCCACGCCTGAGAGACGAACAGAATGCTGCAATGCATTCAGGTAAGTCAATGCTTGTGTAGAGGATCCCCAGTTCACATCTGTGGAAAGATTTGTTTTAAATAATTTAATATTATGGCATAAGGTATTTTGACTAACCATTTTCTCAGACTAAAAATTCAGTGTCTGATTGTGTAATGCCATCATCAACTAAAAATTATGTAAGATCAAATTAAAAACAAAGTACATTCCAACTGAAAGTAGGCTAAATCTACTTTGGGTTTAAATTAGGAAGAAAAACAGTTGAACTCTTCTGTAAAGAGGATAATAATCAGGGCTCGACAAATTATACAATCTACTCCCCCGTGGCGAGTAAATTGTAACCCGGAAGAGCCGGGTTCGGGCAATCTGCGCATGCACAGAACGATCTGCGCATGTGCAGATCGCCGGACAGCGCGGCTGGCGAGTGGGGCTCACCGCGGTTCGGCGAGCCCTGATAATGATTATGTAGTCAAATCAAGTTTTCTAGGTAACTAGCTGTTTGATATTACACAGTCAAATTTAGAAGTTACTTTCAAGTAATACTACAGTATTTTTGTACAAATAGGTTTTGTAGTTACGCTATTCTACAGCAAAGGAAAGTTTAGCAATGTAAGCATTAGCTTAAAATCAACAGACAAACCTTTTAAATCATAATGAAGAAAACTAAGAAACTATCCTTTTAGACTATCACTGCATAAGAGAAATTGAATGTTCAGAGTATAATGAGATTAGTAAAATTAAAGAGTATAGAAATTAGGCACGTAAACTAGGGATACAATAGTATAGCCAATTAACTGATAAGCAAAAGCCTATAGGCTAATGCTATAGGCTACATACATTTCCCGCTCCTTCCCGCCAGTACATTTTTTAGCTGGCGGGCAAGTGGCCCAGCTCACTTCCAGCTCACACCAGGTGCGGGAGCTCAGACCCCACCCCCAGACATGGATGACAAGCAGCTGGTCTGCAAGGCGAGCTGGTTTTTAAATTGGCTCCCTTTGTGGACTAGCTCCCGCCTGGCACCCCACACAGAGGCAGCAGTGCAGAGTAATAGAGGGCTCCTCAGGAGTGGGGCTGGAGCGCACTGGCTGCTGGCCCCACTGCTAGGGACTACAGAATAGTCAAGTAACCAATAAGAATTCATGAGGTTAATCAGCTATTCAATTAACTTATATTTAACATCCCTAATGTAAGCAAATAGTTGACTACTCACATTTCCCCCCTGCTTGCTGTCTCTGTATCAGAGGCAGCAACAGGGGTGGGAGAGCAGGAGCCAGCCTAAAAAAGCTGATTCCCCCCAGCACCATCTCCATGGTACTGCCTGTCCTCCCCCATGCTTACTGCCTCTATCAGAGGCAGCGGCGTGGGGAAGGGGATGGAAGAGGCAAGGAGGCTACTGCAAAGCTGCCTCTGCCCATGGCAGGCCCAGGCTCACTGCGAGCAAAGATGTGGAGCAGCCCCTGTCCATAGGCTGCCTGTGCATCTGGCTCCTACTACATTTAAACTGTAGAGCAGCACTGGGGGTAGCTCCTGGACTCGGCGCAATTTGGGACTGAACGCCTTCCTTTATCAACTAATCATGTAGTCGATACAAATTGTACTGACTACACCGGGGTGAGGAACCTTTTTTGGGTTGGGTGCCACTCATCCACAGAAAAATCAGTCGGGGGCCACACAAGTCAGGAGTGCAAAAAAAATCCTCACAGATGTGGCTCTCAACTGAGAAGGAGAAAAACTCCCTACATTTCCCTCACACACCAGAGCCTAGGGGGCCCCAGGCTAGGAGATTTGGTGTGCTCCATCCCCATGGGCTCCCTAATGCCGTGGGGCGGGGCCCGAGCCTCAGGGACTGAACCCAAGCAAGACAGGGGCCACACCTGACCCCTGGGACATAAGTTCCCCAACCCTTGGACTACATGATTAGCCAATTATCCACTTGTTAACATCCTTAATAGAAATCTGGTCTCATGCTCTCAGCACAGTGTGAATTTTGTAACTGAAATAACAAAATTTTAATTCGTTCGTTAAGCAGGGGAATGGATGAGTTGGATTTTAAGAGCTACTACGTTCAGAGAATTTTAACTTGAAGGAACTCTTTCATATCTAATTATAGGCAGGGCAAGTCATTTGACATCTTAAAGTTTCCTGACACTCCTCATAATAAGGAGGGCCATACGAAATTCCTGGCCATGAAAAACACATCACGGACTGAAATCTGGTCTCCTCCATGAAATCTGGTCTTGTGTGTTCTTTTTACCCTATACTATAGGGATTTCATGGGGGAGACCAGCATTTCTGAATCTGGAAGTCATGACAAACAAGGGTTTCGGGTGGATCATAAGGTTATTGTAAAGGGGTTGCAATATTGCCAGCAAAATTTCTGCACTACCTTCAGAGTTGGATGGCCGGAGAACAGCAGCTTCTAGCCAGGTGCCACACCCTGAAGGCAATGCCCTGCCAGAAGCAATGCAGAAGGGTGGCAATGCCATACTGCGCCACTCTTACTTCTTCGCTGCACTTGGCAGCGCTGCATTCAGAGCTGGGCACCTGGCCAGCAGCCATCATTTTCTGGCTGCCCAACTCTTAAGACCGCTCTGCCGCAAGTAGTGGCACAAAAGTAAGCGTAGCAGTACTGCACCCCCTCTGTAATAGTCTTACTACCCCCACAATTCTTTTTTGAGTCAAGACCCCCACAATTACAACACCGTGAGAGTTCAGGTTTAAATATATGAAATTACTTTTACAATTTTTAATATTGGATGACCATGAAATTGACCATGATGGACCATGAATTTGATAGAGCCATAATTATAAGACCCTCTTTTAAGTGAAATTTTAGGAAGGAGAATGTCTTAAGAAGTATGTCATAAGTGAATTTTTTTGGAAAAAATCAGTCAAAATGCTTTAGCTTCAGAGAATGAGACTAGGGGAAAATAGGTTTTCCCCAAGTTAAAAAATTCTGCCTCTAGTTTCCATGTGCTTTGGATCAGGGGCTCAGATTTTGGCATGAGGTGGCTTTTATATGCCAGGAATACGCCTTTTGCTGTCCTCATGGAAATCTGCTCAAATTTGGCTATGTTATAAGCCTTTGGTGGGAAAAAAAAAAAAGTTAGTCCACACATGCTCAATGACTTTTTTAAAAAATTAGCAACAGAAATCTCCAAGATCACATTCTAACTGAGGATGCGCAAGCCTCTAAACTAGATGTATAAAGTATTCAGATACTCTAGCAATGAACACAACAGCAGAGCCTATAAGGAAATAATTCTGTTTCCAGAATAGGGTTTGAATAATGTATATTTCAGCTTCCATACCTACTTGTTTTATATTTAGCATTACAGCATATATTCTCTCTCTTCAGAGATAGTCAATGAAGATCAGCCGTCTACTTTAAGCCAGGTTTCTGACCAGAACAGCCAAGCCAACAAAATTTTTAAAAATTATGCAAGTAGGTTTCCACCACTATCCATGTTTCACAAACAAGATATAAAAATACAATATCACAGCTATATCAGATGTATATGTCTTTACTGCATATGCTTTTACTGTTTAGACTTGCAACTTAAAACAATACTTTATACTTGTTGGCATTATCATCCATAAGTTCTATTTCTTCTGTGAGATCCTTTTAAGAGGTAACAGGATAGCTCAGTTTGGAGCCTGGTTCTGCCAAATCAAGCAAATACTCTTTACTTATGTGCTAATTAGTTGTTTAGATCCATGTTAACTTCCAGATTTTTCTTTTAAGTATTCATTAAATTCTTTGTACTTTCTGTATTTTATTTTGAACTCTTCATTTTACATGAACCTTTTTGATTTTCCAAAATAGACATTATTTCTCGTATTTGTTCCCATATTTACCTTTCATAAAAGCTGTAATGTATGGGGAAACTTAACTTCTGTTACTCAAGAACTTTATACAATTTCAAGTCCAATACTTGGTGATTTCCTTATTTCTAATTTTAGCAAAATTCTTTAGCCCAGCTAGCTCTGTTCCATCTCATTCTAATTTTGAAAACATCTTCAACCCTACTATTTTTACAATGTTTTTGCTATTTCACTATGACATGTCTGGTCATTCATAGTTCTAGATATGGCTTATCAAGACACCATCCCTAATCCGATGCCATTCCATTCTGGAATAACAGTGGAGGATCCTCTTTCAACAAGGCATATTGCACTTCCATGATCTCTCTGCAGAAACAAAGTTATAGTCCCTAGTGTCAAATATCACTCAAAACTCCTCCCAAATGCACCAGCAATGCATATTACTTCCTCTCAATTTCTCTTACACAGATCCTTTGGATCACATTGAGTACATTAACTTGTGAATGTATATAGTTAATGCATCAGAGAGTCCCCTTTCTCTTAATGAAAAAAAATTGAACACAGTTTCTTCTATAACTGATTGTGCAAATAAAATAGTAACTTTAAATACAAAAATACAGCATTTAACAAAATTAGATGATCAGAATGTCTCAAGTCTGCTTAGTTAAAAAAAACAAAAAAACAAAAAAAACAAAAACATACCCACCTGGTTTCTTGTAAGTGACATAAATATAGAGTCCAAGGACTATGACATACGTTAGCAATGCTGCCCACCAATTAATGACGAACATCACTATGCAACAAAGAATTGCTCCAACAAGGGGAAACCCACATATTGTAGTACTTAAAAGCAGGACGCCAACCTAATCAAAGCAATGAAAAGTTAAAGTTAATGGTTTAGTATTAAGAGAAGGTATGTCTACACAGCAAAGTTATTTCGAAATAACAGCCATTATTTCGAAATACTTTCCTAGCATCTACACAAGCCAACTGCTATTTCGAAATTAATTCAAAATAGCGGAGGGCTTATTTCGAAATTGGTAAACCTCATTTCACGAGGAATAGCGCCAATTTTGAAATTGCTATTTCGAAATAAGCGCTGTGTAGACGCTTATTTTGAAATAGGGAGCCTCCAGCCCTTCTCCAGGTGCCCTTCTGGCCGCCCTGGCCACAAGGTAACTTCTGACCTGATGCCCTGCCGGAACCAGTTCCAGCTGGCCTTAAATGCGATTCAGAGTCAAATCAGTGTGGACGCACTATTTTGAAATAGCAAAAAGCTATTTTGAAATGCATTTTGTGTGTAGACGCGTTATTTCGAAATAAGATATTTTGAAATAACTATTTTGAAATAAGATATCGAAATAACTATTTCGAAATTAGACATTTCAAAATAACTCTGTAGTGTAGACATACCCAGAGAGAGAGAGAGAGAGAGAAAAATATATTAAAAACCTCTGGCACATATTTATCCTTAAAACTCATTCAATAATTTCTTGCAATATTTCAAAAGAAAGCTGCAGCTATGGTTCAAGGCTAGGAGTAGAAATGTTTACATGGCCACAAGGATAGGTCATTCTTTAAAGTGGAGTTTGATGTTATTTCTGTACTAGATGCTCCCAACAGCCTAGTGAGTAGAAATATTTGACAAAGAGGTCCATTCATATTTGCTTTTTGCTTTGCAGTATACCTTTAGAAGATGATACAGCATGAATCACAATGCTAGTGACTGCAGGTGGATGTTATCCTTTTAGTTCCACATCATCACTCCAATTAAGCTAACTAGTATTAGTAGTTAACTACTTTTAATGTTTTCATTTATTTGAATAAGAGCAACTCCTGAGCATTCAAAGAAAAAGGACAAGTGTCATGTTACAGTATGCCAGACAAGTTCAGGAAAAAATGTAACTGTGAAAGAGAAATGCTGCAGTTGCCAATGTCTGAGTTGCTGAAGGACTGTTCAGGAGTAAGGATAAGGATAATCTGCTCTGATGCTAATGGACTCAGTCGTGATATGGGCTGGTGGGGACTCTACCTATTTAATAACCACTGAAGGTGCTAACAGCTCCCCTGAGTGGTATCCTTCCTGTTTTAGGTATCTATCTATTGACTTTGATTTTTATCTGCTTAGGTTTAAGTACCTATTCTCCAGATACTTAATGATGCTCGTCTCCCACCCCCCTCCCTTTTTTCTTTCTCTCCCCTCTCCTATTTATTTCGAGTTTTCATATCCCCAACTCATAACTCCGGTCATCTGAAGAAGAAGTGGTCTGTGCCCACGAAAGCTCATGATACCATCTACATGTTTCGTTAGTCTATAAAGTGCTACCAGACCATTTGTTGTTTCTTCTGTAACAGACTAACTCGGCTACCCTCTAATGCTCTGAGAAAGACAGCAGTGTATATTTAGGTTTTGAAATATTAGATTTTTAAAATCAGTAGACATCAATATATATTTTACTGTACACACAAACCCACAAAAATATTTCCTTCGATAATCAAAATGTACAAATAAACACTGCTTGAGTACTTAAAAGTTTGATTGAAGGATATTTACTTTGTGTATTTTACATTATATTGACCATTGTAAGCATTAACACACAAATGCTTTGCTTTTTTAAAAATCTCAGTGTCTATTATCATTAACTGATTGATCTTCCCTCCATAGTTTCCCAGACCTATGAAAATCTGAATCAATTAAAAGTGCTTAAAAAAAATCATGATTTTGCACAACTGAAAAGTTAACAAATATAAAAATATGCTTAAAAATAAGCACTGATTTTATCCATTTACATTATGAAAACATAAAAATCAAATTTTGTCAAGAATTAGTTGCAAAATATAGCTAATCTGCAAATACTGCATCATCATTATGATCTACACACATACACTATTCAGAAGTAAATATACCCATACAGGTTGACCTAAAACTCAAAATATGGATGCTTATTTACATATATAATTTAGCAAGTTCAACTATAAATAGAAATAGGATTTACTCATACATGTGGGCTCTCAACTTACTAATTTTATTCCTGAGTGTATAAGCAAAAGAACAAAACAAATGTACAAGATTGCCCAAACAGAAATGGAAGGCAACTTATTGAACCTTTGCAAGTTTGGCCCCAGACAAACAGAGTGAAGATGACACTTTAAAAGGGTTCCAACCTAAACTCAGTAAGCTAAGGACTGAAATAGTACAAATTCCTATTATTCTTGAACAAAATTCTTTTATAGGCATAACAATAACTTTTGTTTACTGACAAAAATGAAAAATTGAAGCATAACCACCCTGTTCCTTGAAACTGGGGTCATCAAATTTTAAGCCCTAGGACACAGAAAACACTAAAATGAATTTTTTTCTTGGTAGGCAAGTAGACTCTACAAACAGATCCCCAGGCTGACAGAGCAACAACTACAACCCTCCTATTACAGGGGTGGCCAACCCATTACAGGAAGAGCCAAAATAGTTGTGAATATAGCGCAAAGAGCCAGAGGAGGAAAGTTGTCGAGGAAAAAAAAAAAAAGAAAAGAAAAAAAAAAGGGGGACTGCTGTTTAGAGGCTTTTTGGCCACAACAGGCTCCCGCCGGCCAACGCCATCTTGAAGACGCCGGATGGCTCCACTGCCCCAGAGAGCACAGGGAGCCAGGAGGCGGGGACCGTTTCCAGGGGTTGCAGCCTGGGGAAGGGGAAGAGCCACATGTGGCTCACAAGCCATGGGCTGGCCATGGCTGGCCTATTACCTAAGAAGCTACTGTAGCGTCAAGCCTTATGTAGGGGTTTGATTCCGCTTGTCTAGTAATTTTTCTAAACTTCTTTTATTACATTCTTCAATTAGTTGAATTCATAACTCTTATGCAAAAATACTTTGTTTCTAGAGCACGTTTAAAATGTGTTCAACCCCCAAATATAAAATTCCTACCTGGAGATTTTGCAAGAGAGGCATGGAATACAGAGAAATTAATTAAGGCATATGAAGCCAAGAAAAAGTTGGAGATTATTGGAGCAATGACATTCAATTCAGCTGTAAAAACAAAGAAAAAACAAAGTTATTAAGCTTTTTGCCAAACTGCTTTAATAATTCCAGGGCCAAACATTTGTTGTTATAATGTCCTATGGATGTAACCTTTAATGGCGCATTGCGCAATTATTCTGCAGCACTTGAGGATGTCCCCAGAGCAAAGAGGGTCTTGGAAGATTCAAGTATGGGTATGGAATATGAGAAGCATCACTTAGGCTCTATGCAACTAGTCTCAGTCCGACTATAAACAGAGAGGGGTGCAACCTTTGCACACCTCTGCAAGGAGGAAACTCACTCCTCATCTCCCCTTTTCCTTCCTAAACGCAATAGGAAGCGGAAAATAGTGGGGCTCTCCTTTTCACCTGGACACAGAGCAGCAGTAGTAGCCACCATTACTAGTCATTTGCCACCAGAACAAAGGACTAAAAATCGAAGATACAGGTCAAGAACATGCCACGTTAGTCCACTTCTTGAAAGGGCCCGAAGATGATGGGGAAGAGCTATCTGCCGGCAAAGAATATATTATGCCCTGTGGCAGCTTCAGGAGAATCTTGCATAACAGTGGTGAATTGGTTAGAAAACTCTGAAATCCAATCTGTGCAAGCTTACCACTTAATAAAACCTCACTAATGTAGGATTTAGTACAGTGAAAGCTTTGTTATCCAGCACTCTGTTAACCAGAAAGCTTTGTTAACCATCATTCTCCCCAGCCACAATACTATCACATCTTCAGGCACACTGGCTTGGCTTGGTTTACCATGATTGGCTTGATTAGTTCTTCCTAAATAAAAAATTTTCTTTAACTCAAAATAGAAATATGAGACCAACTGCCTCACACTACAAACTACCAATATAAAAAACTCGAGTTTTACTATTATCGTCCATTGGTTTTTCCTAGGTTGATGAGACTCTCTGATAACTAGAACACCCTAATCCCCAAGCGTGCCAGATAATACAGGTTTTACTGTATATACAGGTTGTACCTCCCTAAACCAGGAGACTCTGGTCCGGCAACATCCATGGTCCAAGCAGGACCACGGACCCTGGAGGCGGGGCAGGAGTGCAGCAGAGGGGCCAGTGACTCAGCTGGGAACCCCATGCGGGCGCGGAAGAGGAGGGGACGGCAGGGAGTTCTGGTCCCAATGGTGGAGCTCCAGCTATGGCACTTCGGCAGCAGCCAAAGAGCTCTGGTCCCCGCCCCGGCCAGGGAGTTGCAGTCCCAGCAGCAGTCAGGCCCGTGGCAGCTAGAGAGCTCCAGCCCCGGGGAAGCCCCAGCCAGGCAGATGGCAGGGGGTCTGGAGTCATGCTGGAGCCCTAGCCAGGAGCAGAGGGGCAGCACGGGTCATGAGGGGAGGGACCTCCCTTGGTCTGGCAAATTCCCTCATTTGGGACTGGTCAGGTCCTGAGGGTGCTGTACCGGGGAGGTGCAGCACCAGGGAGGTGCAGCACCAGGGAGGTGCAGCCTGTAGTATATATTTAAAAATGTAAACAAAAAAGGCTTTCCCATCATACAACAGCTCTCTACAATAGGCTAATAAATAAGACAATGTAATAGGGTTGGTAAAGGACTAAAAGAAAATCTTATTAGCTAATGTCCGAAGAGAACAGGCGGTTAATGTAGACTAGTAGTGGCTGAGATGAATCTGAAGTAATTTCTGAAGATGTGGGAGAACAATCCTTAAACCCTATTCACTGAACAGATTTCCAAATAGAAGCAAACACCCAAAACTTTTAAAATAAAAATCTAGCCCCAGATTCCATGGACATTGTCATCCAAGCATAAAACAGTACAGTGTTTTGTAACATAACAAGAACACATTCACCAATTTTACTCCAATTTAAATTAACTAACCAATTAAAATGAATCCAAGAGCAATCAAAAATGTGAGAATATATCCTCGTAATGGTTCGTTGTTCTTCCCATAGCCTTTAGCAAACATTAGAAGACCTGGGTAGATATTGTCCTTGCATAAAGCCTAAGAAAGAAAAAATGAAGTTAGTATGGTATAATTAAGATTAGATACACACTAATGCATTCAAAGAGAACTGGTGTCTTGTTAGAGCATAGGGTTGAGAGTCAGGACATGCTGACTTTAGTTTTTATTCTGCCTTTGCATTGCTTCTTGATCTTAGAGTAACTGGCACCTTCCCATTCCTCAGTTTCCACCTCTATCAATACAAGGATAACATTTGTTATATAACAGTACAGGTAGAACCTCTGTAGTCCGGCACTCCCGGGACCTGACCACTGCCGAACTAAAGAATTTGCCTGGCCACAGGAGATCAACCACATCCTGGGGGCCCCCCCATCCCTGGCCTGGAGCTCCACAAACACCTCCTACCACATAGGTTGCACTTCCCAAAAGCGGAATTCTCTGGTCCAGCAACATCTGTGGTCCAGCAGGACCACGGATGTTCCTTGATCAGAGAATCCTGGTAGCCTAGTGTCAGGAGGGCAATCCAGGAGGGGCCGGGCTGAATCAGTGGGACCGGGCAGGGACTGTAGCTGGCAGCAGCCCCCGGCAGCTCCTGACAGCCTGTGGCACTGGGACAGGGTCGAGGCAGCCCCCAGCAGCGCAGGATCAGAGCCCTGGGGAGACCATGGAAGTGGAGTCAGAGCCTATGGGCAGCCCGCAGCAGCAGGATTAGGGCTGGAGCTGGCGGCAGCCCCAGAAACACACAGCAGAGTGGGGCTGGGGACCCGGAGCTCTGGCGGAAGCTGGGCTAGAGTCCCTGACAGCACGACCTGGGCCACAGCCAGCCCCCAGCAGCCCGGGCTGCTGGAGCCCAGGAGGCAGTCTGACCAGGGCAGCTGAAGCTGGGTCATCAACCCAGCAGGGGCTGAAAGCAGTCATTCCTCCCCCCACACAACTGGAAGTCAGCTGCTGGAGGCTGTGGCAGGGAACCTTCTTTAATCTGGCAAATTCCCTGGTTTGGGACGGTCAGGTCCTGAGGGTGCCAAATAAGAGATGTCCAATCTGTAGTCCGAGTTTGGGGCAGTAAGAGGCATGGCCAGGGGTCGGGGAACAGTGCAGAAAACTTGGCCCCCAAGAGAACATCTGGCTAACTAAAACCATGCAAGATCATAGATGTGGCCAGACCAGAGGATGCCGGACTAGGAAAGGTTTAATCTATAGTAAAAAGAATCACAGTTTAATCACTTTTTCTTGAACATTGAATCAAGATTTTCATCAAGATATGGAAAATATTCTCAAAACTTCTCTCTCGCTGCTTTATTGTACTGCTTGTGCGTCAAACCCTTCTCCTCACTTCCCTCTGTGGCTTCCTGCTGCAGGATTGCTGGATTTGGGGGGTTGTTTCTCTGTTTTTGTATAAGTATATAGTATTCTTTCATGATCCTCAAACATGAAGCACTCCTACAGTAACTAAACGGCAGTTACTCAACATACACTCACGCAGAGAGAGCACGCGCGGGGGGGCGGGGGGAGCATTATCTTTAACTCTGAAAAACACAGAGCCCTTTATTACATACCTCAATACCACAAATAAGGAGTGAGGGGAAACGTGTAGTATAATATGACCTTTCAGCTACAGCAACTAATCAAGTTCGAAGTAATTTTTATATATATATATATATATATATATATATATATAGAGAGAGAGAGAGAGAGAGAGAGAGAGAGAGAGAGAGAGAGAGAGACACACACACACACACACTTCCCAGTCTTGCTGAGTGTTTGGTATAGAAGTTCCCTGGGAAAGATGATTTACTGATTCTACAATTTTACTTGGTTATTATTACCATATCATTAAGCTTTCTGGATTGCAACCAACTGCAGTTCATTAGCTCCAAATAGAAACCACCAGTAGATATGGAGTATATGCAATTAATAACAGCATTAAAAAGAATGCAGTACTCAAAAAAAAAAAAAGGTGCCAAACTATCAGTTTCTCTATCCACAGAAAAGATACGGTCAAGAGTGGAATAAACTATTCCATACTGTCAAGCAACAAATCCCTTAGCTCTGACCTAGAGCAGGGTTCCTTAGATTGGTTTCGTGGACCACTGAGAAACACTGATCTAGAGGAACCACCCTAGCAATCAACAAACTAGCAATCAATGAACTCTGAACCAATTCAATCGATAGCCTCAATGCAAGGACTGCCAACACTAATCACTGCCTAAAACAAACTGGATACACAACTCTGCACTGTTAAATGGCTATGTTATCACTTACAGCAAAGTAAACAATTCTGGTTTGAAGTTTTGGCGGGTAAAAGCTTTAAGGGCTCTATGCTCGGATGAAAGAGGCTGTGCATCAGCAGCACCACAAATATGCATAAGATGACATGGTAGCAATATTTTTTCTTCTTTAAATTCTAAAACAAACCACACTAATCTTTGGTTGCTTCCACATACTAACAGTTTACCTTGCTTTTCAATGCTCAGATATGAAAATCAACAGAGGTGGCACTATTTAGGAGCTCAACTGGCCTGCCATGAGAGACCAGAGTCAAAGGCTGAGGTGGTACTCAGTACAGAAAGATCCCCTTTTTGTCCAGGATTCTAGATTTAGTTGGTATGGAACTGCTGAATCCGATAATTCAGAAAAACTTGGCTAAATCTCTTTGCACCAAAAACTCCAGGCCAGAACCATGCACTACAGAATCTCAACTCTACAGACTGCAACACCAGACATATGGCAAATAAAGGACCTTATGTCATAAGAGCATATTTGAAATGTATCTAGCTCCATTTTAAAACACTGGAACCATTATTAGTTATTCTACTCAGAAACAGAAGACAAGGTGTAGAACTCGAGTAATATGAACCAAGACACCAATATGCAAAAACTCCCTATTCCATATATTTCGGTTGGAAGTTATTTTGTTATGAAACAAAGACATTATATATGTTTACCTGAAAAATCTTTGGTGCACTCACTAAAGATGCCAGTGCAGAAGAAAGGGTGGCTGAAAAGATGCCAGCAGAAATTAGTGGTGCGAATCCTGATACCATGCTCATTACCTGAAAGCAGAACAACAACAATTAAAAAAAAAAAATCTTACAAAATGGACTGAATAAATATCTGCCGCTAAATAAAACAATTACTTTGGTAAAAACAAACTGGAATTCTGTAGACAAATGTTTTGGTTGAATGCCTTCAGAGCTATTACAACAGCATTCACTCAACACTGCCTATAGAATTTTGTTTCTACAACTCCTAGATTTTTTCAAATACCATTTAGCATTCAAGATAAGGAGAATATTTCAGGACAATAAATGCTAACTTTTTTATTCCAACTAGAATTTTCTTAAGTCAATACATATGATTTCTGAAAACAGACTGTTAGCTACTAATATTTGTTATCTGCTCTGTTAAACCAAGTCTAAACTCTGTAGATAGAGAATCAGGTGGGATAAACTTAAATGCATAAACTTGCAAACACAATGCAACTACCAATCTTAAGTGCATCAAAAAAATGTCTCAAATGGTCTGAGGAAAGAATTTATTTTCATGTTAGTTACATCAATAAGAACAATAAGTCAAAAGAGACTGCAGTTTTAAGAGAAGTATTTTAGCTATTTGACAAAATACTGTATTTTACATAGGCTTCAGGTATAGTAATCTCTGTCAGACACCATTTCTGATACCTAAGATCCTGGACAAAAGGAAGTCACGCTGCTGAAGAGCTCTCCCCAGTATCAGTCTCAGATTTTAGACTGTGGAAGCTCCACCTGGAAGGTGGCCAGAATCCTGGAAACAGAGTCTCTTAAAAATCTATATATAGGGAAACTGTTTCAGTTGGAATCTTCCTCAGGGAAATTATCCTCACCCTTCTCAAGAACCACAGCCCTGCTTACACAACTGCTAGAAGCTAGAGGGAAGAACTCTTTAAAAAGAAGGAAGGCCTGTTTGTGGAAGAATACGTGCCCATAAGACTCAAACAGCCTTTTCCACCTAACACTGGAAGAACAGGCAATTGGCAGGAACAGAGGAGACACTAAAAAAGCAGGTGCTGTATGTGAAAAATATCAAGTTGGCATAGTACCTAAGAGATGTGTGTTACAAACCTAGGGTTGCCAACACTATTTTTCAAAAATACAGGACAGACATGATGAACAGGCAGTTGAGCCACATGTGCATCGTGTTGTTATCCCATGTACCATCATACCATTCCCAGATGACACATGGGACTAAAGGCATTCTGTAGCGATTTAGTATGGGACTGGCAATTTTTTTATTTAAATAATCAATGTCCCTTATAATCAGGCCTTGACAAACCGCGGCGAAATCCACTCGCCAGCCCCGCACTCCGCATTACGCATGCGCGTGCCACTGGTGAACAGGGCGACCGGCTGAAATCTACTCACCACAGGCGAGTAGATGCACTGATTTGTCGAGCCCTGCTTATAATACAGGTCTGTTGGCAACCCTCTGTAGCAGGTAATTAGGCACACTGGTCCCCACACTCCCAACCCACATATGGCTAGGTTTACAGAGAAAATCAATATGAGATACGCAACTCCAGGTACGTGAACTTTGCTGTTGGAGTCAACATACCTTGCACCGATTTTCTGGGGCAGCCCCACAGCAGCAGTCAATGAGAGAAATGTTCCTGTTGACTTCCCTTACTCCTCACAAGAGTAAACAACTCTGATGAGAGCGAGTACCACCATCCATGGGGGTGCCCTTAGCATTCGGTTTAGTGGGTCTTTACTAGACCCACTAAATTGAACCCTGGCAGATCGATCACTGGAGCATCAATCCTCTGGTAAGTGGAGATAAGGTCTAAGAGACCAACAGAAAAAGCCAAAAATTACAGGGAAGTCTGACTGAAGAGCAAAAAAATTATATCCTCAAAGTTCTGCATGGTTTTCTCTCCCAGGCTAAGAAAAAGCCTTAATCCTGTGGTACTTAAGACTTGGATGGAGGAGAAAGAGGAAGCCTGAACTTATACTATCTCCAGAGAAAGAAGAATAGAGAAGAAAACAAATAAATCCCTAAAGATCTGATTTCATGGGCTCTTGGTCTGTTATTTGGTGGAAAGGGGAACGAAGAGAAAATGAGAAATCCTGAAAGTCACTGGATCTAGTACTTAGTTTGCTGGAGGAAAGAACAGTGTTGTAGTGGTCATGAGATCTACTCCCACTTGCAGGTGTGCATTAGAGCTTCAATAACCCCAGTATTTTAACTATAGACCACAAAAGAGAGAGTAGTATGGTAAGGTCCAGTCTGACTAAGGGGAAAAAATTTCTCCCCTCCCAGGACCAGGAGCATGAAATCTCTGTTGATGGTCCAATACTTTCTTACAAACATTTATTTCATAGACTCTAAAGGCCAGAAGGCACCTGTGTGATCATCTAATCTGCTCTCCTGCATAACAGATCATAAAACTTCAAAATAATTCTTGTCTGAACTAGAGCATCTCCCTCTTCTCTCTCTTTATATAACAGAACGATGTCATCGCACTCTCTGGCTATGAAAGCTGCCAGAGCAAGGAGGGCTGGCAAGTGTAGCAAGCATGGGGCGCAGCCTGCTAGAAGTTTAAAAAAATCCAAACTTGATTTAACAATTATGAGTAATGGAGAATCCACCACAACCTTTGGTGTAATTTTTCCAGTGGTTAATTACCCTCATTGTTAAAAATGTGCTCCTCATTTCCAGTGTTTGTTTTGCTTCAGCTTCCAGTCATTAAAACTTGAAATACCTTCATCTGCTAGACTGCATCTGCAAACATTTGCTCCCTATATAGGTACTTGCAGACAGACACCCTTTAACCTTTTCTTTGTTAAGCTAAATAGTCGAGCTCCATGAATTTGTCGTCACATGGGATATTTTCTAATTATTTAAGTCAACCTCATGGCTCTTCTCAAAACCCTCTCCAATTTATAAACATTCTTCTTAAATAGTGCGCTTTGTAAGTCTCTCTAATTAATCCTCCTCCTTTTTGTCTTTCACATTTTCCATCTTTCTTCACAGAAATAGGACTAGAAAAAAGCAGTAGAGGACCAAGCAATGATTATTCTTCTAATAAATGTGGCCAAAAAAATCCCTAAAGAATGAAGCCTGGAATTTTGTCAAGAGAGGAAGGAGGGAGTTTTCTTCAGTTTCCTAGCCACTTCAGCTAGAATGCTAACTATAAAATAACCTTATATTCCAGGATGGTAGAAGAGGGAATGTATAGCAAAAGCCTCAGAATCTAATCAGGTAAGTGAGTAAGGAGATGCTACTAGGATGCTATCTAATGGAAAACTAGAATGGTACCAGAACTTCTTTTCAGTTATGCAAATGCTATTCAGGTTAAAATAAAGATGTAATAATTATTACAGTATGAAGATAAGAGCACAAAAAGGTAGCAAACAAGGTAAAAAAATGAAATGAAAAGGAAGTTGTAAATGTGAAATACACACACACATTGGTGCCATCTGAGAAAAAACAAATTCTAGCTGCATATACTCTCAATGCAAAAGGATTCTTTTTGAGCAAGTTTAATTTGCTTAAACATAGCTATACAATATGATTGAACAGATTATGGGCCTACAATTAGTCTCCAACTAATAATGTATGGTGTTTACATTTAGTTCTAATAGATCAAGCATCAATGTTAAAGAAAGAAGTCACCATCACAGTTAGTATATTGTTTGCACTCTCAAACAAATAAGGAATATTTTCAATGAGTAGGGTATGAAAAAGAAATCTGTCTATAGTTAGAAATACTTCAGTGTTAATATGGAAAGATTACATTTGAAGAGGAATACAATGTACAACCTACTGTGATATATATTGGAGGACTTGCAATATGCAACGTTGTAAAATCAGACATTTTTCATGTGCTGCCCTTGAAATCTTCATATTGTACCTGAGGCCTCTAATTACTCTTTAGTATACGGGCACAAATTGGTAAATACAACAGCTTTTCTACCAAGTTAATTTATCTATTTCATTCTTTATAGTGAGTCATCTCACATACAAGAGATATAGCAATTAGATAATTTCATTCCAATGGCTCTTTGTATTATAAAGATTTTAATACTTGTGAAACTCGTTCATTATGACAAAACTGCTACTTTAAAGGCCTACTCTGTCAAATTACAAATGACAATAAACATACACAAGTCAAGAACTTTTTTCTATTGTATGTTACCTCTTGCTGTCATACAATAATGCCTATGGAAATTAAGATGTGAAACTGCGTATTTTAAAATGGTTACAACTTAACTACTGGAGCTACTGTTCTGTGCATAAGACAGACTGAGACTGGCAGAAGACAGACAGACTATTGTACCTTTGATAACATCTTGAAAATCTGATTGGCATTTTCAGTCACTTGGCGAAACCCAACATTTGTACCTTTCAAACATAATATCAATGTCAGAATGAGATCATGCATCACTTGCACTGAATGAATACTTCTTTCATCCTAGAAGCCTTACCCTTCCTTACTGACAAGGGGAGCAAAGGGGTCAGGAGGGAGAATAAAGAAATTCAGTATTAAACACTGTGTGTGCCAAAGTGAACCAATTGTATTTACATTGACAATGAAGACTAGAAACACCCCCATAATAGTCCACTGTTTAAAAAAAATGAAACCAAGAAAAACATCTTCATGCATTGTGCATATTTAATGTATACTTAAAGAATGTTTTATATATAAACACATGCTAATTATAGCTGTATGTTACTGAAGTTCAAATGTAATTTGATTAATAAATAAAAAACTGCCACATTCCTGCAAGTCATAAGATTACTGTGTCATTACTTGCTTTGGAAGATGCTTTCACTGTTATAAAATTACAAAAACCTGGTTTCAGAACACAAATTATCACTTTATCTCAGAAAATGGAGCTTAGGCATTAGAGTTCATGGAAAAGAAAGTTGATGGAACAAATATTGCAGCAAATGGGTTAGAGAAACAGGATTTACAGATGCAAATTTCTGTGATTAAGAAAAAATATTTTTATTAAAGAAATCAAATCTCTCACTTATGAAACTTCAATATGTTTACTAAGGATGACAGAAGTCATGAACATATTTAAAAATAATTACTATTATATTAGCAATTCATTGATTTTCCTATTGTATTGCTAGGTACTTCGAATATTCAAGACAGCGATTCAAACTCTTGTATGTAAGGGATGAAGCTGTACAACTCCTGTGACTTGTGATGTTAAAAAAAAAATCCTCAACTAATTACATCACATTCCGTAGTCACTATTTAAGCTAGTGTTAAGGATGAGTGTATATATGACAGTCCTGGGCAATGAAACAGTGGCCGTTCACCAGGGTTAGTCCCTGGAGTTCCGCTGCCACTGTATTTACCCACACCTCTGGTGATCGCATTGGCTGGGAACGGTGATCAATGACTAACAAGAGCTGTAATCCCCCATACCTATGAAGGCATAGGTAAATATGGTAGCGTGGAGGCCTGCTAGGGGCTAATCCTAGCAGACCAGATCTGGCCCATGGGCCGGTATTTGCCCATCCCAGACATATCAAGTAACATTATACACAAACCAAAGTTATAAGAATGCTTAATCATGAAGGAAACAAGTACTGCACAAACCCAGGATAGTCATTAAAGGTTAAACTTGATCCTATATTTGTGGGAGGGACTTTACTAAAGAAGGCTAACCACTTCTACTTTCATATTTTCCATACCTCTGAGGGATGTAGTTATACCAACATAAGCTGGTAGTATAGACCAGTGCTAAGTGAGTCTCCTTTGTCCAGAGTCAATGGTTCACATTACTCTAATGCTAATTAAAAGAATTCAGAAGTCCATTCCAAATATGAAAGCATCAACATCATATTCAAAACTAATTTTTTTTAAAAATACCCCAAAAGATGCATTTAATGGAGGAGACTGCTAACCATAATTACCATGACTAAACATCTAATAAATTGATATTTTAAGCAACTTACATGAAAGGAATTTCTGTAGACTCAAAAAGGGAAAATTAAAGTATAATTAGGTACATGAGTCTTCTGTTCAGTTTTCTGTACATGTTCATATTCCAATGTAAATTAAAATAAATGGAAAAATACAAGCAGAGTTTTCATTTTTAAAGATAATTTACCTTTGCAACCGGCTATTAAAAAAAACAAAAACAGTGCTTGTTTACTGTTGTGTCTCAGCAGGAATACCACACACTTCTTATTTCACCTTCTTATTGAGATTCTCATCTATTTTATTTTCTAGTGAACAGGTTGGGTGATGCCAACATAGCAGGGAGAAAAGTTCAAGCTGAATCTTTGGAATTTTAAAGAATTTCATGAAAATATTTATGTTTTTCTTAGATTTTACCAAAAAGTCTATTATACTTAAGTAAACATATTGAACATGGAAGCTGCCCTGAAGAACTAGACTCTATCCCTTCCTCTCTCAACAAGCTCCTGTTTGATGCTAGATAAGTCTTTTAAACTAAACTAAACTTTTTGTGGTTGACCATTAATTGTATGTTCCTCATTTTCTGGATGCCCAGATTTGCACATGTATTGAATATACAAGTACTATAAAAATGCCTAGTATACTAAAAATAATAAAAATTAAAAAAAAAAAAAAAAAAAAATCAGGTGTTAGGTGTCTCAAATTGGATACCCTAAGTTAGTTGACAATTTTGGCCTTAACATCAACGTTTAGTTCCCACCTTGCTCAATAGTGATAATAGTACAACCTCTCGCAGGATTGTTATAAAGACAAATTAATGTATGTTTGTGAATCACTCACTCAAATACTCTGGTGACGGCACCACTGAAATGGCTATATGGAAATTAATATTCAGTGAAATGTTTGGATAGTGTATGTAATCAGACCTGTGGTCACATATTAAATGTGGAGAAATAATATTTATCTGTTCATTGAATGAGACCGGGATCCTCTGGAAAATATAGTAGGTGATCACATAATTAAAGACAATGATAATGCATGTGGCACAAGAGGCAAAATTAAAATTGCACAGGGATTCTTAATACTGTCACTCCCTAACTTTTGAGTCCTTGATTTTGTAACTCTAATGTTATTCTAACAGATTTTGGGTGCAATATATATTTATATTAAAAATAAAATGGAAATACCAATTGTGACTCCAGAGATAAAGTATGGTTATCATGTGGTCTTTACACAAGCCAGGCATTTTCTACATTCAGGTAGACACTGAGTGTGATATTTCATCCAGGCTGTACACCCTTTGAATGCATTGAGTTTGATTTCTTCTCATAAATGTTTAAAACTTAGTAACTAATATTTATTGAATCTGTGTTGTTGTAGCTATATTGAACCCAGGATACTACAGAGACAAAGTGGGTGAGTTAACCTATTATTGGACCAATTTCTGTTTGTCAGCTTACACACAGCTCTTCTTTAGAGCTGGGAAATGTACACAGCGAATCACAGCCAACTACAAGGTAGAATAGATTATTTAGCATAAGCAGTGAACATGCCAAAGTCCCTTCCAGTTCTAGTATTCTATGATTCTACATCTTTCAAGGAGCCATTCAAGGTGAAGTGACTCCATTAACAGTTCTTTAGTCACAAGAGCATAACAGCAGCCATTCTGGGTCAGATGAAAGGTCCATCTAGCCCAGTATCCTATCTTCCAACAGTGGGCAATGCCAGGTGTCCCAGAGGAAATGAACAGAATAGGTAATCAAGTGATCCATCCCCTGTCATCCAACTTCTGACAAACAAGAGGCTAGGGACACCATTCCTTCCCATCATGGCTAACGTCATTAAAGAACCTATCCTCCATGAATCTATCTAGCTCTTTCTTTTTTTTGGTTAATCCTCTTAAAGTCCTGGCCTTCTCAACATCCTCTAGCAAGGAGTTTCACAGGTTGACTGTGCATTGTGTAAAGAAATACTTCCTTTTGTTGGTTTTAAACCCACTACCTATTAATTTCATCTAGTGATCCCTAGTTATGTTATGGGAACAAGTGAATAATTTTTCCTCATTTTACTTTCTCCACACCAGATGTCATTTTATAGACCTCTATCATCTCTCCCCCTGCCACACCCATAGCATCCTCTTTTCTAAGCTGAAAAGTCCTGGTCTTTTTAATTTCTCCTCATATGGCAGCCATTTCAAACCTCTACTCATTTTTGTTGCTCTTTTTTAAATTTTCCAATGCCAAAATATTTTTATTGAATTGAGGTGAGTTGAGGTGACCACATCTGTACGCAGCATTCAAGATGTGGGTGTCTTATTCGCTATCCTTTTTTAAAGGATCCCTAACATTCAGTTTGCTTTTTTGACTGCTGCTGCACATTTGAGTGGATGTTTTCAGAGAACTATCCACAATGACTCAGATCTCTCTCAAGGAGGTAATAGCTAATTTAGTCCCCCCTCCATCATTTTGTACCTATAGTTGGGCCTATGTTTTCCAATATGCATTACTTTGAATTTATCGACATTAAAAGTCAATTACCATTTGGTTCCCCAGTCACCTAGTTTTGTGAGATCCTTTTGAAGCTCTTCTCAGTCTGCTTTGGACTTCATTATGTTGAGCAGTTTAGTATCATTTGCAAATTTTGCCACCTCCCTGTTTACTACTTTCTCCAGATCATTTATGAATGTTGAATAGGACTGGTCCCAGTAAGGTCCTCTGAGGGACACCACTAGTTACCTCTCTCCATTCTGAAAACTGGCCATTTATTCCTAACTTTGGTTTCTTATCTTTTAGCCAGTTATCAATCCATGAAAGGGCCTTCTCTCTTATCCCATGACAGCTTACTTTACTTAAGAGCTTTTGGTGAGGGACCTTGTCAAAGGCTTCCTGGAAATCTAAGTATGCTATCCCCACTGGAACCCCCTTATCTAAATGCTTGTTGATCCACTCAAAATTCTAGTATAGGCTGAACTTCTCTTAACCTGGACTCTCTGGTCCAGCAAGATGAGGAATGTTCTAGGACCAGAGAGTCCCGTGGAGGGCTGGTGGTAGGGAGTTCTTCAGCAGGGCTGGAGCCCAGTAGCAGGACTGCCCTGTGGCAGCAAAACTAGAAGCTGAGCAGCGGGCACTGATGAGTCACAATGAGGAGGTGGGAAGACGGCTGACAGGCTGTGGGGTTGCCTGGTGGAAGTGCAAGGAACCGGGGAGCGGGGCTCCCTGGCACCACAGCAAAGAGCCCGACAGCCCAGCTGCCGCCCGGTGAAGCTCCCACAGAGGCCAGGAGGCAGAAGGGCTGCCCAGCAACACCGAATTTCAAGCGGGGCTGCCATGGTGGGACCGGGAGCCCTGCGCTAAGGGGCTGGTGGCAGGGGGAAATCCAGCTGAGAGGCTGGCACTAAAGCCATGGCCGTGGGAGCCGGCCAGCAGAAAATGACCTTCCCAGGTCTGGCAAAATCCCTCATCCAGGACCAGTCAAGGATGATCCAACCTGTACATTATTGAGGCATGAGTTCCTTTATAGAAACCATGGTGACTTTTACCCAACCAATTATGTTCATCTGTGTGTGTGTGATAATTCTGTTCTTTACTAGAGTTTCAACTAATTTTTCCGGCACTGGCATTAGACTTATCAATCTGCATTTGCCAGGATCACCTCTAGAGCCCTTTTTACAAAGAGTGGTGTCACATTAGCTATCTTTCAGTCATTTGGTACAGAAGATGATTTAAAGGGTAGGTTACAAATCACACTTGTTAGTTCCGTAGTTTCACATTTGAGTTCTTTGGGAACTCTTGCGTGAATGCCATCTGATCCTGATGGCTTGTTGCTATTTAGTTTATCAATTTCTTCCAAAAATTCCTTTTAGTGACATCTCAATTTCTGACATTTCCTTAGATTCGCCACCTAAAATGAATGGTTCGGGTTTGGGAATCTCCTTAACCTCAGCCACGAAGACCAATGCAAAGAATTCATTTAGTTTCACTGCAATGACCTTATTATCCCCAAGTGCTCCTTTAACATCACAATCATTCAATGGCCCTACTAGTTGTTTAGCAGGATTCCTGATTCTACTGTACTTAAAAAAAATTTGCTATTACTTTGAGTTTTTGGCTAGCTGTTCTTCAAATTCCTTTTTGTCCTTCCTTATTATATTTTTACATTCCATTTGACAGAGTTTATGCTCCTTTCTATTTTCCTCACTAGGATTTAGCTTCCACTTTTTATTTCTCACTGCTTCTTTTACTAGGTTGTTAAGCCACAGTGACCCTTTTTTTGGGGGGGAGGGGAGGGTTTCTTACACTGTGGTTTTTCATTTGGGGGTATTAATTTAAGTTGAGCCTCTATTATGTCGTCTTTGAAAAGTTTCCATGCAGTTTGCAGGGATTTTACTTTTGGTACGGTACCTTTTAATTTCTGTTCAACCTCCTTATTTTTGTGTAGTTCCCTTTCTAAAAGGAAATACCACAGTGTTGGACTACTATGGTGTTTTTTCCACCATGGCGTGTTAAATTTACTTATATTATTATCACTATTTCAAGCAGTGCAGCTATATTTACTTCTTGGACCAGATCCTGCACTCCACTTAGGACTAAATCAAGAATTGCCTCTTCTCTTGTGGGTAAGAAGTCATTTAAGATATCAAGAAACTATCTCTGAATCCTGTCCTGAGGTGACATGTATCCAGTCAATATGGGAATAGTTGAAATCCCCCATTATTACTGAAGGTTTGTTTGTTTGTTTTTTAATAGCTTCTCTAAACTCCCTTAGCATTTCACAATCACTATCCTGGTCAGGCGGTCAGTAATTTATCTGTACTACTATATTCATATTATTAGAGCATGGAATTAGTATCTATAAAGATTCTTCGGAACAGTTGGGTTCATTTACAATTTTTACTTCATTTGATTCTATGTGTAGTCCTACTCTCCCACCAACACAAACTGTTCTGTCCTTGCAGTATATTTTGTGTTCCATTGATTATCCACATTCCACCATTTTTTTGAGATGCCTATTATATCAATATCCTGATTCAATGAGAAGCACTCTAGCTCACTAATTATTTAGACTTCTAGCATTTGTATATAAGCATTTTAGAGACTTGTCACTATTTAGCTATCTGCCATTACCTGATGTGTTTGAATGGGACTAATTTGACTAATTCTTATCAGATCTTATCCATATTTTATCATTTTCCATCCTTCCTCTTTTCTAGGACATAGAGATTCTCTATTAACAGACCCTCCCCTAAGGGATGTCTCTGTCCAATCCATGTGCTCCTCCACACCTGTTGGCTTTCCCCCAAAACCTGA
This sequence comes from Rafetus swinhoei, assembly GCA_019425775.1. Classification (NCBI taxonomy): domain Eukaryota; kingdom Metazoa; phylum Chordata; order Testudines; family Trionychidae; genus Rafetus; species Rafetus swinhoei. Next base: position 80,414,640 of record CM033427.1, on the reverse strand, counting down.
GTTTAAAAACGGTTCTGCAACCTTTTTAATTTTAAGTGCTCGCAATATGTTCCATTTTTGTTTTAGGTAGAGCCCATCCTTCCAGTATAGGCTCCCCCTTTTCCAAAAGTTTCCCCAGTTCCTAATAAATGGAAACCCCCTCCCTCCCTACATTATCATCTCATACACACATTAAGGTTCTGCACTTCTGCCTGTCTACCTAGCCCTGAGCATTGAACTGGAAGTATTTCAGAGAATGCCACTATCGAGATCTTGGATTTCAATCTCTTTCCTAGCTGCCTGTACGTGGCCTCCAGGACCTCTTTCCAATCCTTCCCTATGTTGTTGATACCTACATGTACCACGACCACCGGCTCCTTTCCATCACTACACATAAATCATACGGGGAAAAGGAGGAGCACGGCACTTTGCCTAGGTCTAGACTACATCCCTCTGTCGTCAGAGGGATGTAAATGAAGCACTTCAAAAGTGCAAATGAAGCCAGGATTTAAATATCCTGCGCTGCATTTGCATAATCACATAATGGCACTCTCAAAAAAGCGCTATTTTGAAATTGAAACTGCAGTCTAGTCTAGACAGTTCTTTCGAAAATGGGGCGCTTTTTCAAAAGATCCTATAAACCTGAAAAAATGCACTCAAAAAATGAGGTTTACAGGATCTTTCGAAAAAGTGCCCCGTTTTCAAAAGAACCGCGTATAGACTGCAGTTTCAATTTCAAAATAGCGCTTTTTCAAAAGAGAGCCATTACGTGATTATGCAAATGAAGTGCAGGATATTTAAATCCCAGCTTCATTTGCACTTTTGAAGTGCTTCATTTACATCCCTCTGCCGACACAGGGCTATAGTCTAGACGTAGCCTTTGTGTACACTTCCCGGTCCTGAAGAAGAGCTCTGTGTAAGCTTGAAAATGTGCCTCTGATCAACAGAACTTGGTCCAATAAATAATATTACCACACCCAACTTGCGTATATCATGTGTTTATAAGTAAGAGAAATTATTTTAGCAAGATTTCAATTAACAAAAAATCCTGAGTAGATCTGATGTTACAGGTAGGTTTTTAAAAGCTACTTTAGATAAGTGATTTTTAAAAGGATACAATTAATTTACATTTTAATATACATTTGTCTGAAAATTAGCCTACAATAAAATTATAGTTTTAAACAGATTAGCAGAAAGTTGCTTGTGTTTTCAATTGTGCATATTGAAATAGCACTTTAGCTTTTGCTTAAGACTTATCTACATGGGGAAGTTGACCTGCATAATCATTTTAATATGATCACTTCAAAGTTTGTTTTGCATACAAATATTATTCTAAAATAGCTTCTGATGCAGAAAATGTTCTGAAATTAAGAAAAGTGACTTTATTCCAGAGTAGTTTTCCTTTGTGGACACTATATTCTGGAATATGTGACTTTTATTCCTTACGTGGGTGGAGTAGTTATTCTAGAACAGTTATGCCTTTCAATTCTTCCCTATATAGACAGGCCACTTCCAGTCCATACAGTCAGTTTCACCTGCTCAAGGATATATATATATATTTTTTTTTTTTTTTTACACAAAGGAACAAAAGGAAATAAATAAATATAGCAAAAAAAATAGGAAAATTATTGTAAAGTCACAAAAACTAGTTTGCTTATGGAAAGAACAAAACTAGCCTCAAACACACATGCTAAATTTCAATTTAATGCGTTCCCCTTTCAATATGGTAATATGATTAATTTTTTTATAATAAAATTAGTTTGGTACCTGGATAAATGTTTTTACTTTTATACTGAATTCAAACATTCTGGGAATATCAGCATGGCATAATAAAAATTATAACAAACTAAGAACAAGGACAATAGAAGAAAATTTACTTAAAAACAACGATGGAATGAACAGACGTATTACCAAAAAGCTTTTCACTTGTTAGAAGATAAAAAGCAAGTGATAGTTAAGAAAGTTAATGATGGCAAAAGCCTATCTGCTAGAAAGATGTTTTAATGGTTCAGAACATTCTGCAATCTACCAGCCACATAATTTGCTCGAGTATAGTATTGGAGATAAAAGTACAATTCTTTACCACAAATGTACCTTGCTCTTCTGTATGCAATAGTGAAAATGCCTTACTAAAGAAAGCCTTTAAGGAAGGCACATGAAACAACATTTAAGACAGCATTTCTTTAAAGACTTGTTTCCTAAAGAACAAACATATTCCACACTTTCCCTACATTTACAACAGATGGGCACTATTTATTCTAGGCTTATTAAGTATACCAAATTTGTGAAATAAATACAAAAAAAGCAGACAAAAACCATTCAATTGATGCTCTGTCAAGCCTTAATGTGACTCTCACCTGGAAGCTATGCAGAAGTCCATAGGGACACTTTTTCTGACAAGATGAGAAGTCAAAATTTAACTTGCAAGCGGCAGTAGTGCAATTTTTCAGTTCGGTAATGATAGTATCATTGACGTTCCCTGTGGCATCTCGAACAACACAAGAGCCTGGTGGGGACACAAACAAAATCCAGGTTGGAGAGTGGCACTTAAACAGGTTTTTTTTTGGGGGGGGGGGGTTTGTTTTGTTTTTTTTAAACAACAACTTTGTCAAGCTTAATTTTTTTTTTTTTTATAAAGTATTTTCTAATAGTATAGCATGACAAAACAACAGCATTCCCTTTAAGTTACTCCTGACATTTAACAAACATATTTGCTTGGACGGAAAAGTAACGTAAACAAGAAAATATCATGTATTAATTATTAAATAACATTTTAGCAATGTCAATACAAAGCACTTGTACATTATTTTACACGCGTTTAAAATGCTTTAATACATTAACATAAGCAACTGCAATCTGCTTTTATAGGCTGCTTTTCAAATAAGCAGAGAAATTCTATAAAAATTACTTGATTCATCATTAAAAGTAAAGCAATGACAAATATGGAGAAAAGGTAGATTATAAAAGTCAGCCATTTTAAAATTCCCATATTTTGTTTTCCTGCACTGTGCATCTCAACTTATTGGGCAATATTCATTTAGATCTAGTATTGTATATCCTTATATGCAGTTCTGGTTCACTTTTGTTTTTTTACATATTAGTTTTTTATTAGGACTGTTCAGTTACAATTTGCACAGGTATTCAAACCTCTCTGAATATATTTATAACTTATTCTCCTTTATGGAAAATAAAATGTTTTAAAATAGTATTTTAACAGACTGATCCAATTACATAATTCATTTACATAGGCATGTTTTTTGGACTTGACTGAAGAGACTGGCCAGACAGGGGTAAGGCAGATGTAGGCGGAGTGGAAAGTGCCACCTATACACTTTTGCTGCTGCTGGTTTTTGGATTTGGTAGTAGTCTAATAAAAACAAGAGGCACTCATAGGAGTACCTTTGTTATATATTATAAAAAGTTTTATACACACTTTCCAAACCACCATTTACTTTTTTTTTAAAGGCAGTTTAGTCATCTTATTGAAAATGTGTCTCCCACCCGTAAACACTAATAGTTTTAGGCAGTCAGGCTTCAACTGTTACAACTTACTTTATGACACTATGTTTGTATTAGTTTGAAACTACATACTGTGTCATGCTATGAAGCATATCTATATACTACTCTCCCCTTTCTCTGATGTGCTCAGAAAGAATATTTCCTATCACCAAATGTAATGTCATTCTTATATGCTCACTTCAAAATTCGCTTGTTTTGAATACAAATGTATAATTAAAGTTCTAAATATTAAGTAACTTCTTATGATGTCCACTGCAGGCCAGCTAATTAGACGCAGTTTACAAAATAAAACATACCTCACCATACCAAACCAACAGTAAATGAAGTTTTTAGGTTTTTTATTAGAAACTAGCGGGCTGCACCTCCTGCTCACTATGCTCGCCAACCCCACCTCTCAGCTAGGGAGGGCCCAGGGCCAAGGCCACCCAGTCCCAGCACCTTCTCCCCCTCCCACCGCTGGGGAAGGTCCGAGGCCACCCTGGCCTCAGCTCTTCCCTCTGCTCCTCGGGAGGGCCCGGCCCCAAGGCCACCCCAGACCCGAGGCTGGCCCTGGCTCTTGAGCCGCTCCCCGCCACCCCCCACCAATCTGCTTCCAGCCCCACCCCCACCCGCCAGGAGGGGCCAGGCCCAAGCCGCGCCGGGCCCGGCTTTCCCCCTGGCTGCCGGGAGGTGGGAGGGAGATTGGGCCAAGCATGGCCAGAGGCTGCGAGGCTCCCATCCTCTCACCGATCCTAAGATCTGGGGATGAGCAAGGCTGCATTGCTCCTGGTTGCCCAGAGCACCAGGCAGGTGGGAGGCCTTGTGGCTTATGGCTCCCCGGAGCATGGGGAGGAGGCGGCAAGGAAGGGTTGTGGGATACAGAGTGATGCATGACATCATTCTGTATCCCACGGGAAAAGTTTTTTTTTTTATATATATATATATATAAAGAGAGATAATAGTGAGTTAATTTAAAAGTTTCATCACTCTGATAGTTTTAGTCCTTAATCCACTCAGGATTATGATTAATCATTTGAGATGTCACAACTAAAGGACAATAAAGAATACTGTTCAAAGTACAAAGATAAGTATATCAGCATCCAGGTAATAAATGCAGCTACACCTGTTAAAATGACAAGCTATTCAAACTCCGTTTCTAAAACCCTGCTATATAAAAATATGCAAATCTCTACTTTCACATTTGCAGCTGTTATCTTCGGCAACATGGTTATTGTTTAGCCTTCTAGATATAATTATTGGAAATTAAGTTAAACGAAGGTTGGATAATGGCCAGTGGTATCTAGTATTTAAATAAACAGATTTACTTAATTAGGAGTTTGAAACACTGAATTAAGGGAATTCTAGTCTTCGCTGATCTTCAGGATCAAGTTTTTTCTAAGAAAGAATGACAAGAATGTTTTCAGAATGAAAGAAAACTGTGTGATAACTGCTGACTCAGATATTACCTTTTCAGAAGAGAAGCTATTTCACTGGTATATTACCTCTGAAAGTTACCAGAATGAGATTTAATTTCTAAAAATGATGCTCAGTGATTTCGATTTATTTTTCTGTAGAAATATTTGTGGTTTTATATTATATAAAATATTCACAAAAATTGCATTTAGCTATATACAGCTATGAAGTCAGTCAACTTTGACACAAAGCTAGCATAAATGGGACAGTTAGCACTGCATAAGATTAACTGGCATTTCCCATTAAAAGCCTGTTTTCTGCTGCTTATAAAAATATTGCCCAAAACTTTAGTCATTTGGGATGAGATTATCTGGTTCAGGCTCACTTTTTTGGAAGATGTCAGCTGAAACACTTAAGTAATTTCAGAACGTGATTAGCAAAAAATGTATTGTTTTATCCATATTAAGATTTTTACTGATCTGTACTTGGAAAAGACTCTAGAGCCCCTCGCCTCCCAATCTTCTGATAAGGGTCCCAAAAATGGCTTTGTATCAAAGATGTGGCTCTTTTGCTCTCCCTAAGAAAATGCACTCAAAGTTCACCAAGTTATAAAGCTTTTAAAAAAAAAGTTTGCAGTTTCAGTAGAGACTTTATTTGCAGATTAATTCCCATGCTCTATCCCCAGGGCTGATCAAGGACTGAGGCTTGGGAAACTGTCTGCTGAATTCTCAATACTTAGTCCACTGACCCCCAGGCAGCACAGAGGAGAAAGCTTCCTGATTAAAATGAAGAGGTGGCAAGAGCCGCAATAGAACGGGACAAGACTAAATTGTGTCTGGGAGTTGGAGAGGATGGGGCAAGAAGTTTAAAGACTGGAACTGGTTAGGTACATAGAATGGGACTGGAATGAGGAGCTAGAAATTATGAAGAGCCAAGGCCACAATGAAAGGGACAAAGCAGAGTGGTCCAGATTGTACTGCTACAGCTCCACCTCCAGAGGAAGGCATGGAACCCATGATTCCTGACCTACAATTTCCCTGCAATCACCCAAGATGCCCAGTGGCAAAGCGACAGTGTGCATGTGCATGTGCGTACGACATGTATCCCCTTCTAGTCCTAGTCCACACAGAGGAGGACAACCTACTTTTGCTATCAGCTACTCAGTTTGCTTAAGTGCCACAAGTCTGTGTGATGGATCTAAGAGCTCCAAACATGATGAACCAGGTCCATGTGACTGCCACATGATGGCATTTCTTTTCCCAGTTTGCTTTTTTTTAAAACCTAGGAAAATACACACATAAAAACTACATTAAAAGAACATTCAGGTTGCAAAGTAAAGCACTCAAAGGTTAAGAAATGCCAGAATTAAGGTTGCTGGTACAACTTTAATTTGGCCCCTTGTGTGAATGTATTATGATAGTAGGTGATCATGTAAATAAGGACTATTTTTTCCATGGTACCGCTCCTACATTCAAGACAAGATGGACTGTATTCTGGGAATAAATTAGGGCTATGTAATGAAAGAGACATGTTTGTAGGACCACAGCTTCATTCATTGTAGAAGTCAGATGGCAGGGAGTGAATGAGGCAGGGGACTGCAGAAAGAAAGGAGGGTCCCATTGCCAAGGCAGTTGGATGGTACTCTCCAGAATCTTTTCTTGCCTCTGTCACAGAATCTCACCATAACGTAAAAGCCAATTAAACCAAAAAGTTTAGAGGTAGCCACTAAGGGTATGTCTAGACTACATGCCTCTGGCGACAGAGGCATGTAGATTAGGCTACCCGGCATAGGAAAATGAAGCGGCGATTTAAATAATCGCCGCTTCATTTAAATTTACATGGCTGCCGCGCTGAGCCGATCAGCTGTGTGTCGGCTCAGCGCGAGTCTGACGCCCGCGTCGACATCAAAGGCATTTGTCGACCTCCCAGGTATGCCTCATCCCAGGAGGCATACCTGGGAGGTCGACAAATGCCTTTGATGTCGATCATGGAGCGCCCAGATTACCGCGCTGAGCCGACACACAGCTGATCGCCCAGCGCAGCAGCCATGTAATTAAATGAAGCGGCGATTATTTAAATCGCCGCTTCATTTTCCTATGCCGGGTAGCCTAATCTACATGCCTCTGTCGCCAGAGGCATGTAGTCTAGACGTACCCTAAGCGTGTATTCCTCATTTTCTAGATGCCCAACTTGATAGTCTGGGTCTGACTAGCAGAAGTGCTGAATGCTCACAGCCCGCAGCTAAAGTCAATGGGAGCTGTTCTTGAATATGTAAAGTCTACTACCTATTTAATCTGTTCAAGGACTTCTCCTAAGCTATACTGCTTCCTCTTATCATTACTTAAAGCAAGGTAAGGGTTTAGTTGTGCCAGAGTAATGGGATGTGCCTAGAATGGGGTTCCTTCTCATAAAACTGTACAGAAAAGAGAAAATCTCCAGGCAGGTGAAAGGGGCTGGCTGGGGTGCCCCTCTATCCAGAACTGTCCCAGTCCCAAGCCTGCCACCCCTCAGCCACACTTTAGGGAAGGCGGGGGGCTGAAGCTCTCCCTTCATACGGGAACATTGCTGGCTGTTCCCCTTCATCAGGGAGCAAGGAGAAAACACAGTTTGTTGCATTTCTCACACTGGCAGGGGAACACAAGGGGCAGATGAACCTGGAGCTGCCCCAGACAGAGGACATGCACCCCTTCCCCATCTGTGCCCGTTAATTGAGTTAAGGACCTGAGCAACACCAGGTAAATCTTCTATAATATATGCTCTAACAACTCAAGTTCCAGGTATCTGAAATTGGGTACCCAAGTTTAGTGGATACTGTCAACCTTAATCTTTGTTCTTCAATTCTATACCTGTAAATTGGTGATACCACCACCTTAATTTGCACAACATCATTGTGAGATTAAACTAGATGTTTGTGATGAACTCACTTTAGTGATAGGCACCACAAAAAAGACCATCAAGCACTCAAAAGTTAAGAAATGACTGAATTAATATTGCCTATGCAACTCTAACCATGCCACCTTGCATTTATGCAGGATACATCTTCCAAAATATGGCTGCACTCTGTTTTCTCCTCATGTTTCCTGTCTTATTCAGTACCCGGGATAGATAGTTCTGGCTGAGCAGGCAGCTACTGTTCAACCTCCTTTCATCCTCTTCATTAATGTATGATTTAATACCTTAAATATGGAATATCATCTAAATACAACACTGAACAGAGTAGGTTGTATTTTCTAATGGACTTTTCTATTTCACTAAGCACCACAGTGTCCAAGTGTCTCATACATTACTAACATGTGTTTTCTTAACACTTATTTCTACCACCATGTACATCATCCCCATTGTACAGATGCAGAGTCAAGTCAGATGTTAAGACCAAGATTTAAAAGACTGTTTCTAAGTCTCAGATGTGCATTTTTATACACCTCATGCTTGATTTCTCAAACATGCTTAGCCCCACCAGAATCCACTGATTTCAACTAAAGTTACAAGCTGTAAGTGCTCACCACTTCTGAATCAGCAGGACAGGATGATTATCCAGAAAGTGACCAACAAAAAGCCACTTCTAAAAATTCTGGTTTAAATGACTTGGCTAACAATACATAGACTGTGGTAGAGACAGGGACAGAACCCGGTTCTGAGTCCTGGGTCCCATGCCTTACCAAAAAAACAATTTTTGACTTTGTTTCCTCTTGCATCATTCACAGCATTTGGAAGATATATAGCAAATGAGATGGTGGGCAGGAGAGTTCTTTACAGAAATCACCTAATTGATTACACAAAGCTCTTCCTCATTTACCACACAGCCTTATGCAGATTGGAGCAAGGATCCTTATATAGACAACCATAATTTTTCCATTTCTTTCCCTATTTGATTTTGCTAACACAACATCCCTTTAAAGTAAGTCTTGTATTAAGCTTCCCAAGTTTGAGAACAGATAAACATGAATTCCATTATCATGTGAACCTTAGGGTATGCCTATGCTATTTTAAAACTAGCATTAGAATGTCTCAGATCACAGCTCTACAGACTCAGACTTGCGGCATGCCGCTAAAAACAGCAATGCAGACATTCAGGCTCAGGATAGAGCTTGGGATCTGAAGCCCAAGGAGGGAGATGGGCTTCAGAGTCAGAGCTCCAGCCAAAGTTACAACATTTACACTGTTTGGATTTTTTTAGTATCATAGTGCAAGTCTGAATCTGCATAACCAGGCACTGAGACTTGCTACCACCAATTTTAAATTGCAGTGTAACCAGACCTTTATTGACTTACACCCTTTCCATCACATAATCAAAAGGGTTTGAACACAAGACCTTTAGATTCTTCTCCTTGGTCTAAGAAGTAGGAACAGATAGTATCATTCTTCTTGTTTGAGAAATCAAGCATGAGGTGTATAAAAATGCACATCTGAGACTTAGGTCATTCTTCTTTATGTGGAACAGGCACAATAAAGCTACAATAATTTGGCAGTGAGTTACACAGATATGTGCTAGTCATGAAGATGTTGTCTAAGTATAAAGGGCCATATCATGGATGGATACCAAGATTCTTAGCTATGGAAAGGAAGTCATGTCTTGGGGGTTAGAGCAGCAGTAGTCAGATTTGACATATTCATTCTAAAAGGCCATGTGGATAAGGAAATGTGTCTACCATGTGAGTAACATTTTCCCCCCTGCCTAAAGTCACCATATGTTTAATGCTGAGGGTTGCAAAATACTCAGAAATATTAAGGCCAATCAACAGAAAAGGCATCTGAACTCATGGTCTCCAGACTCCCAGCCCAGTGGACCCTAGAGATTAAAGGATTTGGGGGAGAGGGTAGAAGAGAAAGAATAAAGAGTAGCATCTCAATGAAGCTTTGAAGCATGCCCAGTGCAGATGAAAAGTTCTAATCATTAAGAACAAGGTCTGCTCTGCATATGCAGAGGACGGGGGAGCTTCTCTGAGAATTATTCCAAACATCAGTCTAATCTGGGTGAATTTCCTCCAAAAAAAAGTTATAGGTATAAAGCTAAAAACACAACTACAACAATACATGTTTTAAACAAATATCAAAGCATTCCTCAGAAATTAATAATTAAAAATCAACTATTTACCTACAGATACTGCAATTCCTATGTAAACCAATGTGGTAATTAAGATGGCCAACAGTGTTCCTTTAGGTATGGCTGATTGAGGATCCTGAAAGAAACATTTAAATGAATACTTGCAGTACAAGCAAATATGCAATCTGTACATTAAAGCAGTAATATGAAAACAAATTACTTACTGCAAGATCACCTGAGATATTTGCACCAGCCAGAATGCCAGTTGCAGCAGGGAAGAAAATAGCAAATACTGTAAAGAAAGTTTCACCATCTCGGAAATCTGGTCCAAAATTCTCAGAAAATATTTCAGCTGAAAAAGAAAGGAATTTTTAAAATGTATTATTCTATACAGTGTTTGTATACACTCTCAACATTTACCAATTCTACCCAAAGTAGTTATGGGAAAACAACAAAAACACACCAACAACCAAGCTAAACGGAGACCAAGATCATAGTTGCATATAAGTTACAGAAATATCTGAAATGGCAATATATTAAACTTAGAAACCTTTACAATGTCTTTCGAAAGCAGCCTCAAAATAATAAAACCAACCAAGTAGAACAGATAAATCTCTTAAAGTAATGATAAAAATAAAATGCCCAATGAATGCCATAGTGAATACAATTTAAATGAAGCCAGTGGAAAAAAATACCGGGGCTTAAAGAAGTTTTAGGAATGTATATATAAAGTGTATGAAGGAATTAAAAAAACTGGGATAACCCACTATTAAACTTTTTGGACGTTAGCACTCTCACTTCGCAATACTGAAATATCAACAGTACAATAACAGAACTAAGTTTCAGTTAACTGCGCGTTTTAATTCATTTTTCTGTTAAGTTATTTTTATTCAATGCTGTTGCATACCTTTATAACCAAAGAAACCTTTAACCATCTTGCTATCCAGTGGAATAAATGTTCCTATGACAAAGTCACCAATAGCTAATAGCAGGATCACCAGCAGAACAATCTGCGCCTGAAATTTTAAAAATTATAATCAAAATCAAGTACCTACCATATAGTCTGAGAGCTAAGAGACTTTGCACTAGTAAGTTAATTTTGATACTTTGAGAGTGTATTTTTGTTTATTAGATTCAGATAAGTCATGGAAAATCACATAATAAAAAAACCCAAACACAGTTATGCTGGACAAAGGGGAGAAGGGTGGGTAAGAAGGGAAACTCACTTCTAAAAAGGAGAATTATGACAAAATTAAGTTCTAAACAGGTTATGCATACAAAAGGTAAGTCCTAAAGTTCCAGGGAGGTGAAATTATTTTTACTAATGTCTACAACAAGGGTGGGCAAGAGGTTGCCAGTGGGCCGGATGCGGCCCGCTAAGCCATCGGATCAGCCTGTGGCTGCCTCCCTGGGATCCTGAAGCACAGCTCAGCGGCAGCCACTCAAAATGTGGCTGCTTTATTCTGGGAGCAAGGAGGGAAGCTTTGTGCTCTGCCCCACCCACAGCAAAATCTCTCAGCTCCCATTGGCCAGTTTCTCACCAATAGCAGCTGAGATATTTTGCTGGCAGCAGGGGCAGCCAATGGAGCCTCCTCCCTCCTTCCTTCCCCGAGTCCTTCAACCTGCCTGGAGCAGCACCACATGGAGCAGCTTGCGACTGCAGCCTTTAGGTTCCTGCAGGGCTGCTGACTAGGTAAGCGCCTCCCAGCCAAAGCCTGCCTCTGGCACCCCTGCTCTCCCCCAGGAGCGGCCCTAGATGAGCTGCCGGCAACTGGCACCCTAGGCATAACACGCAATGGGCACGCGATCAGCACCCCCGCCTCCAAAGCCCTCAACAGCCGTTGATCTTGGCACCCGCCTAGTTCACCTGTATTGACGGGCCGCCACTGCTCTCCCCCTTCCTCCACCCCCCGCCAAATATCTTCCCCAGGCCACCACCCAAACTCTTTTCACCTTTCCCCCAGGTCACAACTCTCCCCCATACCCCCTCCTGGACTCTGCACCCCAAGTCTCTGCCCCAGATCACAACCCCCTCCTTCACTCAAACTCCCTGTCAGACTCCATACCCTGTCCATACCCAAAAATTTCATCGCCCGCCCTGTCCTGCACACCACCCTCTCCTGCACACCAGTCTCCTACCCCAAGCTCCCTTCTGCACCCAACCTCTGTCCCAGACCCTAAAACCCCTTGGTAGAAATGCAGCCCTTGAGCACTTGCCAAAAATCTTGGAGAGGCCTCCCATTAAAAATTACTGCCTACTCCTGGTCTACAACCAGCTGTAAATAATACAAATTGGCATTTGGGAGGGGAATATGTGGAGAAATCAATGTATACAAGTAGTAAACAGAAGTTAATCATTTTTATTTGATATTTCAACATTTGATTGATATTAACCTTGATTTTTCAGTAATCACAATGGTTGTTCTTCTGTTTTAATCAATTCAGAACTGCTGAATTTCTGATTCTCATGGGTTGGAAAAAGTACAGAGGAACATTTGAATTCAAACAAATTTCATTCATTTTTCTAATTTAAAAGTTTTACAGAAATCTTTATTTCTAAAAAGTCATTTTGGGGCACAAAGTGCTTCATAGCATCATGACTCCTATTGTTTGAATAATTATATTTTTAAAATATTCCTCAGCCAAAAAGAGAAAGTTTTCAGCAATATGCTATTTTGGAATTTGACGGGTGAATTGCAAAGGAGAACTGGTTTGCTGTGCTCTTTGAATCTCAGAACAGAATACACTATCTGAGCTGGAAATCAGTCATGTGATAAAGACCCACTGATTTCACACAGGATTAGGCTCCCCTCTGCTGGATTGCTAACTTCAGAAAGTTAGATTCTAAACTGAAGCTATAGAAAAAATTAAGACCATTTCAGAAAAAAAATTAAGTTTGTGAAGATCAGGCTGATAACCTGCTGCACAAAGAAGGCCTGTTCCACAGCAAAGGGTATGTTCAATTATGAGAAATAAAAGTTACAGGTATACAAGCTAATTTTCCTTTTCATCCCCCAGTTTTGCCATTACCAATGGGAAGCAGTGAGCAATGAAAAGCCAAATCCTACAAAAAGAACAGATACAAAACAACAAACTCCTCAATGAAAAATTAAAACTGATTTTTTACAGTTTTGATTTTATTTGCTTTGTTCAGATCTCAGATAGAAGAAAAAGAAATACCCATTTTGTAGTATTTGATAATGGAACTGCAAAATTTCAAATGGCCTGACTGCAAGTTTAATTGGACAAAGCCTTGCTTTTAAGCCCAAAGTTTTAATACACTAAAGCAGTGTTTCCCAACCAGTGGTACGAGTACCCTTAACGGTATTCGAGAGAAGTCTGGGGGGGGTACTTCAACACAACTGAAATTTGGAGAAAACGGAATTTTTGTTAAGTTTTAACAGCGCTTTATTATTTTTGTACTTTTTACACCCAAAAATTTCATCGCCCGCCCGGCTACGATTAAGCTGTTTAAACAAACGTGTTACAATGGTAGAAAAAAATTATGTGCATCTGAAAACTGTAAGACCAAGGTACTGGGGGTACTTATAATTTTTTTAAAAGGTGTACTTTATTAAAAAAAGTGGAGAAACACTGCACTAAAGTGTATTCTGGAAAGAGTTTATCTAAGATGGGGTCTTACATACCAACCATGAAAACCAGAGTGTCATTTAATCTTATCCCCAAGAAGAGGGATCTCAAACTTAAAGAGTCTACTTCTCAGCCAATGCTCAAAGTTTATTCATGATATTTGGACCTGAGTATGTAGAGAGAAAAAACGGCTTTCGTTTCAACTCTTATTTGTCAGTCCATGCATGCACGCAGGGCATGCATTTAGGTCATGCCCTTATATAACCTTTTCTTCCACAGAACGATTGATGACGATTTACAAGACAGAGCTCCAACTCATTTACCCTTATAATAGAACTAAACTGCTATATTGAAATATGGCCTAAAAGGCACTAGGGGAATTTTAAAAGTCTGAAGAACAAGGTTTACAGTTCCATGTTTCTACTAGTCTCCCCTGTGCAACACTGACAAAACAAACAAACAGGGTCCATGGGGGTGTAACTGTCTACTGCTAGAAGTCTGATTAAAAACCCCAAGGACAGAAAAATGAATCTGTAGGTAAACAGGATTTAATCCCTCAGGGGCCATCCACAAGAGGTTATATTTCTCCAACTGATTCTGAGGAGATTTAGGCAAAGGTACCACAAACAATTTTTCCCTGAATCTTCTTGCTTGCTCTAGAAGATTTCAGAAATTTGAAAAGAAAGTTAGAGCACCTCCAAACGGTTCCCATATTCATGGCTTAGACTCCCAAGCTGGAAGATCAAATCTGTGGCCAGAGGAATTTAGGGTTCATGATAAAGCAAAGCACTCAGAATCAGAGATTCTGTGTTTGCTCTCTTCAATGTTTATCGGCCTAAGGAACTACAATCTGTGAAGTCAGTATGCTGTGATCAGCATTACAGCATTTTTCAAACAATGTTGTCAATTAGAAAAAATATGGATGTCCGCAGAGGTGTAGTAAAAGTGGCAAGCCAGGCTAGGACAGGCTACAAGTGACTCCCCCCCACCACAAGCACGAAAGTAGATTCAGCATACAGAATCCTCTATCTTTAAAAGAAAACCAAAGTGTTCTGATTATTACAAATCTAGGTCATTTGAAGTTCTTAGCAGTCAAAGAAAATTCTCACTTCAATACAAATGTTTTTGGAGATCGGTAGGTCTAAAACTGCTCTTTCAGGTGAAGCAAGTATAAGAAAGGATCAGAATATGGTGCAGTAGTAATCTAGAAGAATGAATATGAAGTCAGTCAGAAGTGGGAGATGGAAACTAACTTCCATCGTCGTGGACTGTGCAGGTCTAAACACATGAATAACATCCAGATTAAAAAACTGTCCTTTTTCTTACAGTCGACAGCTATGTGGTCACCTAGCTAAATTATCCACTAAGTTGTGGACAATATCCATCTGATATGCCGACTACAACCTTTATGTGGTAGATTTTCATCCAGCTAGCTTGAAGAAGAGGGGTGTTGCCCCTTTTCAGACTCCCTTACAGCAGGTGGGAAAGATTGCAAACATGTACAGGAAGAGCAAGAAACAGTTGGGGCTAGGTTAGGACTAGGTCACTGTACTGCCCTTCATGTTGTCTGGAAAAATGGAGAGATTTAGAATCCATGCAGACTGGTAGATAACTTCTGTACCAGGATTAGGCTGGCAGCCCCCAATCATACGCTTGGTTAATAAAAAATAAAAATAAAAGGTTCCCCATTGGATCCACTCTGTGTATTATAATAGTAGTTCCTTTTCCTTGGGGGAGGAGGGGAGAGAAATATGGGAAACAAAATTTTCTTCTCCCTGCCAGATTGGCTAACATAGGATGGTGTTTGTTTCCACAACAGCTGGTCTAGGACTCAGTGCAGCAGAATAGTGAGGTTAAGTGGTATGTACAGTTGGCAACTTTACAATACAATATGATGGGGACTAATTTAGCTACAACTGCTCAAGAGAGAGATCTTGGAGTCATTATGGATAGTTCACTGAAAATATCCACTCTGTGCAGTGGCAGTCAAAAAAGCAAATAGAATGTTAGAAGTCATTTAAAAAGGGATAGAGAATAAGGCAGAGAATAGCTTATTGCCTCTCTATAAAACCATGGTACGCCCACATGTTGAATACTGCATACAAATGTGGCTGCCTCATCTTAAAAAGATATGTTGGCATTGGAAAAGGTTCAGAAAAGGGCAACAAAAATGACTGGGGGTTTGGAACAGGTCCCATATGAAGAGAGATTAAAAAGACTTGGACTTTTCAGCTTAGAAAAGAGGAGATGAAGGGGGGATATAATCGAGGTCTATAAAATCATGACTGGTGTGGAAAAAGTGAATAAGGAAAAGTTATTTACTTGTTCACACAATACAAGAACTAGGGGTCACCAAATGAAAGTAATAGGCAGCAAGTTTAAAAGAAGAGGAAGGTTTCCTTCATTCAGCTCACAGACAACCTCTGGGACTCCTTGCCCAGAGGATGTGGTGAAGCCTAGGACTTTAACAGGGTTGAAAAAAGAGCTAGATAGATTAATGGAGGTAAGGGCCAGCAACGGCTACTAGCCAGAATTGGCAGGAATGGTGTCCCTAGCCTCTGTTTGTCTGGAAATGGATGACAGGAGAGGGATCACATGATGATTACCTGTTGTGTTTCCTCTCTCTGGGGCATCTATATTAGCCACTGTCAGCAGACAGGATATTGAGTTAGATGGACCTTTGGTCTGACCCAGTATAGCCGTTCTTACGTAATAATGTAAACTTGTGCAGCTATCAAATGCAGGTATGGATGGAAGGGAATAGGGAAAAGTTATCAGATAAGGAAAAGGATTTGAAGGAAAGCTTCCCATAAAAAGGAGCTGAGTAAGGAGATCTTGGTGTTCCTACACCAGCAGGAATTGATTCTCCTTTTCTTGGCCCCCTTTAAAAAGAGCAGAGGAAAAGGGTTTGGATTTTAATGCATTAAACAACAGAAAGCTGAACCATTCTTCCCTATACTCCACAATTTGTTGCCAGGTACTCTCAGATACTATAATTTTATGGCCTATTTAAACCACATCCAAAGCCTGTGCTCTTTGTTTCTGACATGGACAGAAGGGTGTACTAAGTAAAAATGTATATTTTAAGTATCAACAGAATCTGAAACAGAATGTAAGACTCCGTGAGCTCTTCTAGCATCTTCATATTATAGTGTCACTATTTTAAATTTTAGATCATAGTTACTTACTTTTGCTTCCCATTCCATTCCTGCTACAGAGATACCTAACAATACAAGTACTGTGATGGCTCCTATAATTCTGATGTCATTCGTCTGATCCAACATAAGTGCATTATATTCCTAGAAGAGAACAAATTTGAAGACAATTACATATGGCACAGTCTATATTTTCCTACTTCACAAGAGAGGGAGTAGTGGTTTAGAAACTGAATATAAAAAAAAAAAAAAGTTTAGTCCTTGCTGGGCAGGACCCATTACACAATCATTGGGTCAAACCTGCTGATGTCAGTGAACAAAAATATAGAACCTGCTGAAGATTGTTACGAGAATTAAATGAAATAGCTACAGTCCCATTCACATCCAAATGAGTGAACAGGCAGCAAATACTTTCAACCAACAGAAAGGATATCAGCTAGCAACCTTACAGACAGGCTCCGTAAAGAAACCAGTCACTTAAGTAACAGCCATAAGCTGCTCCTTGCCAACAATGCAAACCCTTCCATCATGCCGTGCCATGACTGCTCTTCATGCTATAACTCTTCTGTAACTAACAGGTTCATGGATTCTAGAGCTTTTCCTCTAGCACCTCTTTAGTAGTTTTTTTCTAATAATATGTTTAAGAACACAATTACCATTACACCCAAATGTATGAGAGCTTCTATGACAACAGCAGCTAGCAAAAGCACATAAAAATCAGAGACAAAGGAAAACCTTAATTCAGTTAGGGCAGTGGTCACCAACCAGTAGTTCGGGATCTACTAGTAGATCTTAGAGCCTCTAACAGGTGATCCTGACTGGTTTGGCCAAGAGGCTATCAAGTGCCAACACTTCAGCTGCCCCTTCTCCTACTGCTGCGCATCTCCTGCCCTTTGCCTTGGAGCTGCCTCCCTGCACCCACGGGGGACTCCTGCTTGCTGGGCAGGACAGGGGAAGGAGAAGAGTGGCGCTGATGTCAAGGTGCCTCCTCTCCCACCCTCTGTCCTATCTCCACAGATCAGGGTGGGGGGCACAACAGGACCTGGGATGGAGTTTACTGGCTCTTTTTGGGAGTGATGCAGGGCTAGGGCAGGGGTGAGCTTGCCTTAGCCCCAGTGTTCCACCACCCAGGAGCCACCTGAGGTAAGCAGTGCCCAAACGGAGCCTACATCCCGAAACCCTACCCCAATCATGAATCCCGTCCTGCACCCCAATCCCCTGCCCTAGACCCAAGCATCCCTGCATCCAAACACCATCCCACAGTCTGCACCTAGAACCCCCTCCGACACCTCCACTGCCTGCCCCAAGCTCAGCTTAGAGCCCCTCTCGCACTCCAAATCCCTTAATCCAAGATCAGAGCCTGCACCCCAACCCGCTGTCCCTGCCTGGTGAAAGGGAGGGAGGATGGAGAAAGCAGGGGCCGGGCCTTGGAGAAGGGGCCCAAAGGAGCCGGAGCAAGGGTATTTGGGTTTGAGGTAGATCTTGAACTGCACTTAAATTCAAAAATTGATCTCATGCTTAAAAAGGTTGGAGACCACTGAGTTAGGGTATTCTTCCTACAAATGCAAGATCATCCCTCCTAGTACATTTACAAAAAGAGTTTCAGTCTCTCTCTGTCAAATAACCTCAGCAATGGAACTTCCATCACTTCCTCTCAGACTATTCTACAAGCTAATACAATTTATGGTTGGAAAATTCTTACTGGTCTACAGATCGCAAAAAAAGGGACATCCACCCCCAGTGCACTCCTCTCATACTACTATGAATAATTACTCTCTTCCTTAATATTTACACCTTTCAAATATTTATAGATTTAGGTACCACAGGATCTTTAGCAGTCATTTGCCAAATTATATATATTTAGCTCTTTCATTCCTTATAATTGCTGTCACTCATCTGAATTATATCCTATTTGCCAATAATTTTATGGTAATGTTTTGTCCCAAACTGAATAATCTGTTATATGCCAAGTAAGGATGTTAAATATCAATTAATTTACTAGTCAAGTAGTTAACTAGTTGATAGGCACTTTCGCAGCTGATTCCAGGTTCCATGAAAATGCCACGCAGAGTCCCCAGGCTCTGTGCTGCATTTCAAAGCGGCAGCACCGCACGAAGCCTGAGATCAGCTGTGCGGTGCTGCCCCTTTGAAACACTGCTGCAGTATTTCAAAGCAGCAGCGCCACACTGAGTCTGTACCCCAGGCTCTGTGCAGCGCAGCTGCTTTGAAGTACCCCACTTCCCCCCCCCCCCCCTTTTTCCTGCCTCTCTCTGAGGCAGCAAGGGGCAGGAAGCGACTAGTCGACTCAACTATCTGATAAGCATTTGCTTATCAGATAGTTGACTAGTCGTTAACATCCTTAATGCAAGTGTAGTTATGCATAGCATTGAAACATTGAGGAATATTACCAATCCTGACATTGTGTGTCAAACCACCCAAAAATGCACTGGACTTTTCTTGCTGCCATATTATTGTACAAACACGTTTGGTATCGTTCACAAATCTCTTCCCATATTGCCACATTCCAGGTTTTCTTTTTACTAAGCACAAATTTTTTCTCAGTCAAATTCTGCTCCCAGGAAATTAGATCATGTTTGTGATTTTTACTTCATTCTACCATTTTCTGTCTACTTTTAACTCTTTCTAAATCCTTTAAAAAGCACTTGGGAACATTCTACCAGACAACCATACATTTTAAGTTTTAGAAGGACTGCTTGACCAACAACAAAATGCTTATTAGTAACTCTTATTTATATGACTTTTTTCTAAACTGTCAATTTGATTTTTATTACAATTTTAGCTCAGTTCCACGCTAAAAAGGCAAAATGTAAAAAGTTACTAATACCAAACTGAATTTTTCGTAATTCAACAGTGCATGAATATGAAAAGTAATATTGTAGCACATCCTAAACCTATAATGCATGCTGCTAACTGAAATTAATAGCATAAAGTCAGGATAGTCATACAGATTAGATAACGCAATCTATTTACCTGCAGCAGTTCTACAACTGTCTCTGCAAAACCAACCACATACATAGCTACTGCAACAGCATTTGCAAATGCGAAGATCAAGCCAATTGCACCACCAAATTCAGGTCCCAGGCTTCTGGAAATTAAATAATACGCTCCTCCTATAGGAAGAGAAATTGTAGAAAATATTTTAGAATTCCAGACACCAACAAAGCTATAATTATTCATGTGGGCAACAAAAAGTCGCTAGCATCAATGAAATTCTTAAATCCTAGGCATTATCATAATAAACAATAAATCTGAACTACTTTTCTTATTTCTGTTTAAAGAACACTCAGTATGCAACAGATACTGACATCCTACTTTTAGAGATTATACTTCCTCAGGTTACTAAAATTACTTAAACCTGATATCTTACGCCATCACTGGAGACATGCATTAAAATCACCAGAAATATTCTGAGCAGTCTTATTATTCAAGTACACAACTGATTTGGACTTTTACAGGATCGTGCAAATTTGTAGTTCAGTAAATTTGTACTACATGGATATTTGAGAGAGTCTTCATTATAAAGTTCATCTCGTAATAAATGCAAGGTGCAACATTTCTTATGGACCTTCCCCCGGTTCCTGTCCTTCACTTTTAACTCCAACTCAGTTAACATTACTTGTACATTTTGAAAATTTTCCTTTGATACTCAAAAACAAGTGTATAACTGAGGGATTTTCAAAATCTGGCATTAAGTGAAAAATCTCCTAAATTTGCAGCAAGAAAGAATTTCTAAAAGATATGCTGAAATTCAGACAGCCCTTTAATCTCTATGATTACTTCCAGTTAAATATACATAAAATGCTCAAAATAAATAATCTATACAATTTGGAGTTTCTTTAGCTTTCAAATGATGTAAAGAGAATCTTCTATACTGCACTGGGAACATCATGACATCCAGAGACAACTATTCAGTTCTATATTATCTAACTTGAAATATATTCTGTGTGCTTTGATTTCCATGCACAAAAACTTTTTAAACAGAAAATTGTGCATCAAGAGGCTAGACAGAAGAGTAACATCTGAAAAAAACCAAGCAATTTAAAGAAGTTATTAAATTTTACAGAAATTGGTATTTACGAAAATTACTCTACTTGCAGATTTATTCTTAAACCAAAAACACACATTCCCCTAATGATATCTCCCTATGTTGGCCTCATCAGCAAAAGGTAGCCTTTGTATGTCATATTTCTATATTTTGATGCTGACATCTTCATACTGAAAATTTTTCTTTTATGGCTGTCAATAACAATCTAATCTCTCATAGGTTTTTAATATACTTGGACACAATCTGTAGCTCACTTAAAGAATAAAACTTGGGCTCAGAAACAATCCTCAAATTTCAAGAGACAATTGGAGGGAGAGAGGAAATACAGAGCAAAAGTACATTAATTTATTTGAGTTGCAGAACATGGGTGTTGTAAATTGAAGACAGCACACTCTGAATCCAGTAACGTGTCAACTTTACACTACAAAACATTATGTGCATACGAAGGGATCCATAGAATCATAAGGTTGGAAGAGACCTGAGGAGGTTATCGAGTCCAATCCCCTGTCCAAAGCAGGACCAACCCCAACTAAATCATCCCAGCCAGAGCTTGTCAAACTAGGACTTAAAAACCCCTAGGTATAGAGATTCTACCACCTCCCTAGGTAACCCATTCCAGTGTTTTACCACCCTCCTAGTGAAATAGCTTTTCCTAATGTCCAACCTAGACCTCCCCCACTGTAACTTGAGAAGAGATGGGATGGGATGGGAGAAGAGAGAGAAGGGATTTTTAAATCTATTTGAGTCTAAACAAGGGATGAAATAATTAACCTTTAAAATGTTTAACTGCTAAGCATCAGCATATACTGCTCCCAGCCCTGTTCCTGGGGAGCCAGCTGTTGCCCTGCAGCACATGTAACTGTTAGGATATTTAATAGTTACATTTTCAACCCTCATCTAAACCCTTAATTTGGAAAGATTAATACACACTTAAAGGGTTGTAAACTTAACAATACTGTTTCTTTTATCATCTGAATAGTACTTAGCACTCTGAGATAAAACAGTTTCTTATTACAGGACACAGGGTATGGCACTATTACTATAGCAGAGAAGAATATAAAACTACTTTTTAATAGTGTTAATTAACAGTGTTACAGTGTCCATTAGAATTGGCAAATTGAACAGCTTGATGCCAAATAATTTATGCTTGAGATGAGATTATTTCTTAATTATTCGTGCTGTCTCTTATTTGCCTTGCTATAGTGACGCTGTGTGTCCCCCCTAATAGCGAATAGCAAGATAGGCACATAAAGAGCTTTTTGTAATAGTTCCAAAGTAAAGCAGTAGCAATTTTTTTAATAAAATGGCTGACTGACTAGTATGATGAAATATTTGGAACAAAGTAATCACCAGTAAAGTCATTCCCTGCACCTTAAGCTCTGAAATAATTCTGTATGTACTTAGTTGCCTTCAGGCCATAACACACGTGCTAACAAAAATGCCAGTCTCAAAACAAATACCCTCTGGAGAGAAAAACAGCCTTAACATTATCTAAAAGGTAACTTTTCAAAACAATCAAACTTCTTCTGGAAGAGTCTTCCACCATAAAATTATGTGTGCCCAGGAACTTTTATAGTTCTGAAGAGAATAAATGGAAATGCATTCTACTACAGGACAAAGATGTTTTCTGAAACTGTAAATAGGCATTTCCTTGTAAAAGCGCATTTCATTCAATGGATACAGCTATAGGCAAAAGTTAAAATTGCTCTTGTAATTTTAAGCAAGCCATATAGCAGAAGTGAGGGGTATTTAACAGTACACATTTAGGAATGAATGTATATACTTGTATTTGCTCAGTAATGTCGTATTTTTAAAAATAAGAGTGTGTCTACATAGCAGGGCTTAACATGAAATAAGCTACATAAATTGAGCAGCTTATTTTGAAATTGGGAGCATCTATATAGCACTTATTTCAAAATCGAGCACTCTTCTTCCAACTTCCCTTATTCCTTGTACAATGAGGATTACAGGAGTCGGAGTAAGAAGTCCCTCCAGCTTGACAGTATTTTGACACTACTGCAAAATAACTGCCTGCTGTGTAGACGCGAACTAAGTTATTTTGAAACAACGCTAGTTATTTTGAAATAATCTTAATTTACAAGGTGTTTTTTGCATTTAAAAAAAAAAGTCTTAACTTCTTACTACAGAACACTAATTGGGTTTTGGGACTATAAAATACTTAAAACAGCAACAACAAATAAGGACGTGACTTGCTCCTCCCTCCCCAACAAAGAGAAGAAAAAAAAAAATCAAACGATCTGCAGAAAAATTAAAGGCAGCATTTCTGTGAAATTGGGGGAAGGCAAGCTACCAAATAGAACTACCATGCAAGTTACTCAATTTTTAAAGTGCGGGTACTGTTGAGAGAAATTGCAGACACACATTTCCTAGACAAGGAATCCTTTTAGCTATTTTCCCTTCATGCCATCACTTACATATTCTTAAATAGAAAGAATGAACAGAGATTTGATCAGAGCCTTATCTTAGAAAGGGAATTTTAGCCACAGTTGAAGTACAAAGACCTATTTGCAAAAGTAGTTTTACCTCCTTTTACAAATCCATTGGTAGCTATTGCTGAAGTAGACAATCCTGTGATAGTTGTCACAACAGTCGCCATTCCAATAACCAAGACAGAAAGACCTTTGAAAAAGAAAAAAAAATTACAATATATTAAAAATTAAAGCGATCTTCAGAAAAGTACATGTGCCTTGTACTTCATTGTGTCAAAAAATTGTGAGATTGTACTTTCCAAACAGGTTTAGATAACATTAGTTTGGACATCGCTCCTTTCCTACAACCTTCTCCTCTACTCTGCCACCCAGAGAGCAAGGGCTGCCCACAGTGGTCTTCAGGGAAAACATATCAGACTTGGTGGGGAGAACACACTGAACCTTCTTTATCAAGAGTGTAGCAGTTCTTCTTAGAACCTTATATGGCCAAATTCAAGTATACGTTTTACCACGCACTATCCATATCTATCAATCTCTGCTTCTGAGACCTAAACTAAAATATATATAAAACTCTAAAGAGCTATGAGAGGAGGAGTCAGATTTGCACACATACCTATCCCAGCCTGTCCTACAATCCATGACAGTCTGATGAAGAGCATCACACCCCAAATATTCAACATACATCGTACCTAGAAGAACAAAAACACAAGACATAATATCTTTCCATAGTGTCTAGTTTTAACATAGACATACAATTATTTCAGTTAGGTATTCCAAACTATGTATGAATCCTACAAATACATTCATACTTAAAACTCTGAATCGATTAGTTACTATAGCAAAGCCCCTTTTTTCTCCCAAAATGTTCCATGACTGAGTGTTATTAGGTATACTACTAGCTTGGTTGGATGGAATTTTTCCATCTTTCATACCTGGAAAACTAGGAATTGTTTTCTGATCACCAGTTTCTTACCCACTCTATCTTGATCGTGGATGGTAAATTACACTGATTCAAGAACTGAAACCAAGTATGTTTGACTGAGGCCAGTTACAGAAAAAAAATGCTGAATTGGTCACAGAGACCAATGAATATCTCTTCCTCACAAGAGTTCAAAATTCACAGAGGTTGAAGCTCTCCTCTAGTCTGCCACCCTGGGGACCGACCGGTGCTGAAACGAAGAATTTGCTGAACCATGGAAAGTCATCATTGTCTAGCAGCATTACCAACACTTCCACTAGTTACTGGGTTCTTAAAAAATATTTAGGGTAAATTAGAGCTAAACAACAGCACAGAACACAGAGCCAGGACTCGTGGCTGTAAAAAAAAAAAAAAAACCAAAAACTTTATCGGACTGTGGGAAACTTGGTCACACCCATTATAAGTGGATCATGCCAGACCATGGATGTTGCCAGACTAAAGAGATTCAACCTGTAGAACAGTACACAACACTACAAAAACTAACAATCCCAGCTTTTAATGCTTTATTAAGCATTGATGCAAATGCTCTGCTGCTTCTGAACCCAGTCCTATGCAGTGTCCTTTGTTCCTCCATTTTCCAGCAAGGACAGGCAGAGTTTAGTTATGACAAGAGTTGGAAGAGTGTCTGGGACAGACCATATCACTTCTTCTGCAACTCTGTCGTTCTGAACATTTTGTTTCTGAACCCTACTGTTCTGCACTCCATTTTTTTTAAAAAAGGCTTTTTATTGCCTTTCATTTGCGTGGTTAGTTGTTTCTTTGCTCCTCAGGAGAATGATATAAATAATTACAATTTTCATTTTGCATGTCTAGGGATTTGCCAAGATCCAAAAAGCCTATTCAAAGGCCTTTCAGTGAAACATAACTCAAGTGGAAACACAGATGCATAGCTGTGTTTAACTATTCGTCTCACTAGCATCTCTCAAGTAGACAAGAATCACTAAAGGAGGATAGTTTTGAAGACTGTCCAATATTACGAAGCAAATGCGCAACCCACTGTGGAATGTAGAGTTTAGTCTTCCAATAAGCTTTTAATAAAAAATTCCTGGGGAAAAAGTGTGCATTTCCTGAAAAAAATATTTGGGGGAAGGGAGGAGTTTACACCAATTTTAAGTCAAGATGTGGAACTTCAAAGCATTACATACTTTGAAGACCAGGGTTTAAGTTTATTGCTCGCAAAGTCAATGGAGACCAGATAATTGGTCCTTGGTCTTACAAAGCTAAATCAAATGACCTCTGACAGCTTTAAACTATTTCTCAACAGATTTATACCAGCAAGAAAATGGATAACCTGTAATTATAGCTAATGAAAAAGAATCAGTGAAGTTTATTCGATTAAATCCAAGACAAACAAAAATCCCATCCTACATGAAGTTACTTCTAATATAGCTGAATATGTTGAATTTGTATGCAAATTTCAGTTTGAGAAAGATGAAATTGTTGTAATCACTTCAGCAACTCACAATTTTAGTAATGAATATCTGCAAATAACCTGCTTTGTGTAATAATGTTTATCTTGGTATCAAAAGAATTAAATTTTCTTCCATTTCAATATGAGTAATCTTCCCAGGCCAAACTGAAGAATAATTTTGAGATGAGGCATTAAGTACCCCACTGTAAGAGTAATAGGTTATGTCTACACTTGCACCCTAGTTCAAACAAGGGATGCAAATGTGTAGGCATTCGAATTAGTCAATGAAGCGGGGATTTAAATATCCCGCGCTTCATTAGCATGATCTCGCCGGGGCGTTTCACTTTCGAAACAGCTGTTGATCGGAGTAACGCGCCGGCGAGATCATGCTAATGAAGCGCGGGATATTTAAATCCCCGCTTCATTGACTATTTCGAATGCCTACACATTTGCATCCCTAGTTTGAACTAGGGTGCAAGTGTAGACATACCTATAGAGAGGCAGCCGTGTTAGTCTGATCTTGCTAAAACAAAAGAAAAGCTATGTAGCACTAAGTGCTACATAGTTTTTCCTTTTGTTTTACCAATGTAAGAGTGATTGCTTCCTTAAAAATACTTACTGGGTGCCTTAACTATTACCAAAGACATCTATATTTTATATTTACTTACACACACACAAATAGAAAGAAAGAAAGAAACAAACAAACAAACCAAACACACTAGGGATGTAAAGGACTAGTCGATTATCCAATAATCATTTGCTTATTGGATAGTCGACAGGATAGCTGACTAGTTGCTCCCCCCTCTTGCTGCCTCTATCAAATAGAGGCGGGGGGGGCAGGAGAGAAGAGGGGGATACTTAAACGTGGCAGCGCCGCACAGAGCCCAGGGTCACTTTGAAATGCCGGGTGGAGCCCGGGATCAGCTGGGAACTCCCCAGCTGACCCCAGGCTCCGCATGGCATTTCAAAGCAGCAGAACCACTTGGAGCCCAGGATCAGCAGGATCTGTGTGGCATACCAGCTTTGAAATGTACAAGATTCCCCAACAGGGGCTCTTGTGCATTTCAAAACAGAAGCACCCACTTCCCATCGGCCCTGGGCTCCACGTGGCGTTCCAACTTTGAACGCCTTGCTGGGCTCTTGTACATTTCAAAGGCGTAACACAGAAGTGCTTATTCACTAGTCGAGTAGTTGATGGAAATTCCACTGACTATTCAACTAGTAAATTAATCGCTACTTAACACCCCTAACAGACACAGACTGACTATCTATAAGCCTACTTGTTCAAGAACGCCTCCTAAATGGTAAGAGCTGGGGCCACTCAATTTGGTATGCAGCTTCCTCTTCTAACTTAAAGCAAAGTCAGGATTTGGTTGTGCCAGGACAACTGGAAGCCCCAGGAAAAGGACTGTTTTTCATAACATGGAAAGTGGGAGGGCTGATGTTCAGAGGGACGCGATAGGAGAGTGACCACTAGAGGCAGCAAGCCCACAGGTGACAGCAATCCTGCAGAGTGTTCACTGGGAACAGCCTTTCCACCAAGAGGATGGCCCAAACCAAGTAGCCCTCCTGCCCCAAACCCTTTTTCCTCTCTCCCAGCCCTAGGAGAAAAAGTGCTCCTAACCACCACAAGAGGGAGGCTGGGAGAGAGAGAAGTGCCATACCGGATTGGACCTCCCTCCTCCTTCCCCACCACCCTGAGGCCCTCTTCACTCACTCTTGCCCACACAAACTCCCGCATTCCCCTCCCCACATCCTCAAGGCCCTGCCCTGACTCCTGCATCCTGCCCCCACACCTGCAGCCCCCAGCCATGACGGGACCCAGGCAATACGGGTAAGTCTGCTAGTATATACATAAGAAGAAAAGAAAATAATTTGCTAACATCAGAATCCTAAGCCAGTTATGGGACAGCAGTGAGAGGATCAGTATGGATATATTCCCTTCAAATCCAGAAGCACTGAAGAGACAGCACCAAGATTACTTTTCTATGCCTCCCCTCTAAATATTTTACTTATTTCTTGAATATGATTAAATTATCTTTACCAAAAACAGATCTACAACTAACCTTTCACTCTTGCTGGGGAATACATTCACTCAAAATATTTGAAGTAATTGGCAAGATTGCATCTATTGAAAGGCTTGGCATACCACCTATTTACTTACCAATACACCTTTTATCCAGCCAAACTTGACTATTCCCTTGCTTTCTGCAGTATAAGTAGCATCAGCTTCCCCAGGAGGAGTTCCTTCTTCTCCATTTGCATATCCATCCTCAAAAGGTTCCTGTGGACAGGGGGTTAAAAATGAGTAATTAAAAAACAAACAAACAAACAAACAAAAACACAAGACCTTACACATCCACATGCTTAAGCAAGTGTCCAAAAGGTGATTTTAGAATTGGACACTCAATGGATAAAGTAATGAAATTTGACTAAAAACTTCATTGTTAGTTAGTAAAAGTGATTACAGACAAGTTATTTAATGGGGTTTTCTAGTCACAATTTGTGACTATTGTACACGTTTTCATATTTCAAATGTCCAAATGGTAGAAACTTCTGAAATCCCTACAAAAGAGATTTTTGAAATAAAGTCTTGGTTTTTACTTGAAGCAGTGATTAAGTCATGCCAACTGAAAGCCTACCACAGTAATTCAGTAGTACCTACAAAAATTATTTTAACTGACACTGTAGTTACAATAAAATTAGTATCAGACTCTTTCTTTTTAATTACAGTTAGGGTTGTCAGACATCCCGTTTTCAACTGGAACATGCAGTTTAAAAAAAAAAAAAAAAAAAGAGGACCCTAATGGTGCTGGCCATTGGAAGTCCAGTCAGCGCACAGCAAGGTTAAGTCAGGCAGGCTCCTGACTGACCCTGACTGGTGTAGGGAAGAGGGGTTTGGATTTATTAGGAACTGGGGACACTTTTGGGAGAGGGGGAGCCTATACAGGAAGGATGGGCTCCACCTAAACCAGCGTGGAACCAGACTGCTGGCACTAAACATTAAAAAGGCCGTAGAGCAGTTTTTAAACTGAGAGATGGGGGAAAGCCGATTGGTGTGGAGATGCACGTAAATCGGAGGGAGACTTCTCTTAGAGGAGAATCCATTGATAGAGATTCTCTAAGCTGTAGTCAGAAAGAGAGGAGGGAGAGGGCAAACCATGGGCCAGAGCAGACAAACAACCGCGTACAAAGGAATCCAATGCATCAGAGAAGGGCAGACAAATAAGCAGTGGCAAATCTTTAAAGTGCTTCTACACAAATGCTAGGAGTCTGACTAATAAGATGGGTGAACTAGAGTACCTAGTATTAAATGAGGAGATTGACATAATAGGCATCACTGAAACCTGGTGGAATGAGGAAAATCTGTGGGACACAATCATACCGGGATATAAAATATATGGAAAGGATAGAGCAGGCCGGGTGGGTGGCGGAGTGGCACTGTATGTGAAAGATAATGTAGAATCAAATGAAATAAAAATATTAAATGAATCAACACGTTCAATAGAATCGCTATGGATAGTAATTCCATGCTCCAAAAATAAGAAATTAGCAGTAGGGATATATTACCCACCACCTGACCAGGACAGGGATACTGACATTGAAATGCTGAGGGAGATTAGAGAGGCTACCAAAACAAAGAACTCTATAATAATGGGGGATTTTAATTACCCCCATATTGACTGGATACATGTCACCTCAGGAAGAGAAGCGGAGATAAAATTTCTAAATGGCTTAAATGACTGCTTCTTGGAGCAGCTGGTGCAGGAACCCACAAGGAGAGGCAATTCTCGATTTAGTCCTGAGTGGAGCGCAGGATCAGGTCCAGGAAATAACTACAGGACCGCTTGGGAATAGTGACCATAATATAATAACATTCAACATTCCTGTGGTGGGAAGAACACCTCAGCAGACCAGCACCCTGGCATTTAATTTCAAAAAGGGAATTACACAAAAATGAGGAGGTTAGTTAAACAGAAATTAAAAGGCACAGTGACTAGAGCCAAATCCCTGCAAGCTGCATGGAAACTTTTAAAGACACCATAATAGAGGCCCAACTTAAATGTATACCCCAAATTAAAAACATAGCAAGAGACCTAAAAGAGTCACCGTGGCTTAACCACCATGTAAAAGAAGCAGTGAGGGACAAAAAGGTATCTTTTAAGAAGTGGAAGTCCAATCCTAGTGAGATAAATAGAAAGGAACATAAACACTGTCAAATCAAGTAAAATGTAATAAGAAAAGCAAAAAGATTTTGAGGAACAGCTAGCCAAAAACTCAAAAAGAAATAACAAAATGTTTTTAAGTACATTAGAAGCAGGAAGCCTGCTAAAAACCTGTGGGTCCCTAGACGATCGAACTATAAAAGGCGCAATCAAGGACGATAAAGCCATTGCGGAGAAACTAAATGATTTCTTTGCTTCAGTCTTCACGGCTGAGGACGTTGGGGAGATTCCCAAATCTGCACCGTCCTTTGTGGGTAATGAATCTGAGGAACTGTCCCGGATTGAAGTGTCATTAGAGGAGGTTTTGGAACAAATAGAAAAACTTAATGTTAACAAATCTCCGGACCGGATGGCATTCATCCAAGGGTTCTAAAAGAACTCAAATGGGAAATTGCTGAACTATTATCTGTGGTTTGTAACCTATCCCTTAAATCGGCTTCCGTACCTAATGACTGGAAGGTAGCCAACGTGACACCAATATTTAAAAAGGGCTCTAGAGGCGATCCGGCAATTACAGACCGGTAAGTCTAACTTCAGTACCGGGCAAATTAGTCAAACAATAGTAAAGAATAAAATTGTGAAGCATGTAGAAGAACATAATTTGTTGGACAAAAGTCAACATGGGTTCTGTAAAGGGAAATCCTGTCTTACTAATCTATTAGAGTTCTTTGGGGTTAACAAACATGCGGACAAGGGGATCCAGTAGATATAGTATACTTAGATTTCCAGAAAGCCTTTGACAAGGTCCTCACCAAAGGCTCTTGTGTAAATTACATGGCCATGGGATAAGAGGGAAGGTCCTTTCTTGGATTGAGAACTGGTTAAAAGACAGGAAACAAAGGGTAGGAATAAATGGTAAATTTTCAGAATGGAGAGGGTAACTAGTGGTGTCCCCAAGGGGCAGTCCTAGGACCAATCCTGTTCAACTTATTCATAAATGATCTGGAGAAAGGGTAAGCAGTGAGGTGGTAAAGTTTATGGATGATACCAAACTGTTTAGGATAGTCAAGACAGAAGCAGACTGTAAGGGACTCCAAGAAGATCTCACCAAACTGAGTGATTGGGCAACAAAATGGCAAATGAAATTTAATGTGGATAAGTGTAAAGTAATGCACATCGGGAAAAATAACCCCAACTATACGACAGTATGATGGGGGCTAATTTGGCTACAAATCAGGAAAGAGATCTTGGAGTTATCGTGGACAGTTCTCTGAAAACTTCCACACAGTGTGCAGCGGTCAAAAAGGCAAATAGGATGCTAGGTATTATTAAGAAAGGGATAGAAAATAAGACCCAGAATATCTTACTGCCCTGTATAAAACTATGGTACGCCCACATCTTGAATACTGTGTACAGATGTGGTCTCCTCACCTCAAAAAGATATTTTGGCCTTAGAAAGGGTTCAGAAAAGGGCAACTAAAATGATTAGGGGTTTGGAACGGGTCCCATATGAGGAGAGGTTAAAGCGACTGGGACTTTTCAGTTTAGAAAAGAGGAGACTGAGGGGATATGATAGAGGTGTATAAAATCATGAGTGGTGTGAGAGGGCAGATAAAGAAAAGTTATTTATTAGTTCCTAAATAGAAGAACTAGAGGACACCAAATGAAATTAATGGGTAGCAGGTTTAAAACTAATAAAAGAAAGTTCTTCTTCACACAGCATGTAGTCAGCCTGTGGAACTCCTTGCCAGAGGAGGCTGTGAAGGCTAGGAATATAACAGAGTTTAAAGAGAAGCTAGATAATTTCATGGAGGTTAGGTCCATAAAAGGCTATTAGCCAGGGATAAAATGGTGTCCTTGGCCTCTGTTTGTCAGAGGCTGGAGAGGGATGGCAGGAGACAAATCGCTTGATCATTGTCTTCGGTCCACCCCCTCTGGGGCACCTGGTGCTGGCCACTGTCGGCAGACAGGATACTGGGCTAGATGGACCTTTGGTCTGACCCGGTGCACGGCCGTTCTTATGTTCTGTTCTTGACCCTGGTTTGTGCAGCTCCCAGAAGTGACTGCCATGTCCCTGTAGAGCCCCTAGATGCATGGGTAGCCAGGGAAATTCTATACGCTGGTGTAAGCACTGGCTCCGCAGTTTCTATTTGTGGAGAACTGTGGCCAACAGGAACTGTGGGCACAGGGCCTGCAGTACATGAAGCCATCTGTCTGTGCCTCCACCTGGAACAGGAGTGGGGAACCTACAGCCCACAGGCCAAATCCAGCCCATGAGTATCAGGGCTGCCCCTACCCAGGATTGGGGAACATGAGCTGGTGGTCCAGCACCACGGGTCTACATGGCTGGGGCACCAGACCCTGAGCCTCATGGGTCAGATTCAGGCAAGCCCGGGCTAGATCTAGTTTGTAGGCTCTGCCTGACAGGGGAGAGTAAGCAGCTCTGCGCACTACTGCTCCCCCTCATCCCGGCTGGGAGAATGGTAGTGCAGGGAGGCGCTCACCTGTAGGCTTTTCCCTGCTGCTCCCATTGGCCAGAATCATGGCCAAGTGCTTGGGAGCAGCAGGAGGCTATGAAGCCATGTGTCCCCCTAGGGAGCTGTGCAGGTAAGCGCCCCCAAGGGTCCATACCCCACATTTCCATCCCAATCCTGCACTTCCACTCCAGCACCCTACCGCCTTGCGCAGCCCCTCCAACCCCCTGCCCATTCCTGTATCCTGCCTCCCAGCCAGAATCCTCTACCCCAGCCCCACTTCCCATCAGCCCCCTCCCACACACTGAACTAGGGATGTAAAATCCCACTTAATTGGTTAACCAATTATAAGATGGGTGATGGGGGACTGCTCCCGCCAGGGCCCGCTGTGGACAGGGGCTGCTCTCACTAGGCTGGAGCACCTCTGCCTGTGGCAGGACTGATTTTTCTGTGGATCAATGGTCCCCCCAAGACAAAAAAGGTTCCCCACCCCTGGCTTAGAGGCTGCAGGGACATGCTGGCTACTTCCGGGAGCCTCTGAAGGTAAATGCCACTTGGCCAAAGTCTACAGGACATTTGGAAGGAAAGGGTCCACTAACAGAATGATCACAAATTCCAAATACCACAACTCAAACCCATCTAAAGAGATTAACACCAGTCACTGCCTGTTCTGAGTTTCTTGAGGACAAGTGGATTCAAGATTCAAAAAGCATACACCATAGCAGATTTTCTCCTGTGGGGTAGCAGGGAAGAGGAAATAATCTAGAAAGCATTCCTGGGTGACTGATTGCATGTGTGTACATTTTTACACACACACACACACACACCCTCTTGAAATTTTTGGTTGTCAAACTGATTCAACAGTATACTTCACTATTTGAAGATCAAATGGGTCAATTTCCATATTAGCTCTATCTAATGTCATAATGAATCACTCAGTTTAACTTTAGACTGTACAGATCTTTAAGCCAACTTTGAGAACAATTTACACTAGCAGAGTGATAACAATCACCCTTTTATGTTACATTACATCAAAGGCAGAAAGACAGTAAGCTTAGATTTAACATCAACACTTGAAAAAGCAGGAAAGAAAAATTTTGCAATGACAACAGCAAGGAATTCATTATATGATGTCACCTCTTTGTATTTCAGTAACTATGCTACTTTGTCATGGATCTCTAGAATACACAAGGCCAGAGAAGCTGCCACCATCTACCCTGATTTAAGTTCTCACCAGAGTTCCCAGGTTAAAAATCTGCTTTCTCCAAAGACCTCTTTTGGGCCACTCTAAGGATGTGAAAGATTAACTGGTTAACTAGCTAACCAGTAAGCATCACCCTAAATGGGTAATGCTTACCAGTTCCGTTTGGGGCTGGAGCATCTCCCCGACCATCCCAGGCAGGGGGGCTATTCCAGTGCTAGAGCTCACCACAGGCAGGGGCTGCTCCAGCACGCCAGAGTGGGCCCAGCCCACTCCCCCGCTGCCACAGGTTACACGCTGGCTCCCCCAGAGCAGGGCCTGCAGCTCTTGCCGGCTCAGCTCCTGTGGAAATGGATTTGCTAGAGCAGTGAAGCTTCTTCGCTAGGAGCGGGGCAGGCAGGGGCTCCCTTATTTAAGCTTCATATTGCAAAACCCACAGCTCATGAAACCTCTTGAGTTTTTCAGTGGTTACAGGGTCATCTATTTAACCAACTTTTTACATCCCTTCCTCTGACTAAAGTGAGTGACCACGGCAGGGAGTAGTTTGATCAATGGAAGTAATCTCATTACTTGTCATACATGAAGCTATAGCTCTGAACAAACGTTTTCATAATTTAGAAGGACAAAAATAAACTTGTCATCATTGCTCTGAAATCCACAATTGCCAAAAAATTACCATGCATACTCTTTTGTGACAATAAATAAAAGAATACACAGTTGTCTTTTGTTATAGAAAAGCACCAAACTGCTTGCAACGGATTTAATTTTTTTTTTTTTTTAAATCAAAACATAAAAAGACCCCTGTGTTTATATTATCCAAGCCATTTTTATGTTTTGGCCAACAGAGGACCATCAACATTTGATAACATCTTTTTCTTTCACAAAAAATACAATATCATGTTTCTAATAAGAAAGAACGAACAGAGGGTTATTGAACAAACGGGGAAGGGGGATTAAGAAGGGAGAGGTAACAATTTTCAAGTGTCTCACAGCACTCAAATCACCTAGTACCCTTCTGATTGTACAATGGACCTACTTTAATACTGTAATTTTATCAAACCCACATTACTTAGTTTTTATATTCAACCGTCAAAGAATAATAGTTTCCATTTAATCTGTTGAACACGTTTATATTCTTGGTATTCTTTTAAGACAAACAAATACCCTTCATCATTCTTATGTGCAATAAACTATTAAGTAGGCTATGGCAATACCACAGCTCTCATCTTTTTGATAGCTACTACCAACAGATAAACAGTTAAAAATTTCACTAGTTTTTAAAACCGATTTCATAGTTCTGATTTTTTTAAGGATATACATAAAGGATCCTAGGTTTCAGGGAGTTATGAACTATCAAATCAGCCCTAAATAATGTTCACCAATCTATTAATAAGAGATGGATGTTTTGTCCTCTATGTCTTGTCTGTCTCCACTATGTAATGTTCTGTAGTGAAGTACTTCCCAGTACATGAATTGCTTAAAAGTTATTGTCGGTTATCAGTGCCAGTGGGTGCTTTTTTAATAATGCAGAAATGAGAACAGAGAGACATTCTGAAAGTCTGTGGGTGCAAAAGAATTCCACTGTATTTTAAGCCAAGCTTAGGCTTCCTACTTTTCATTGTACAGACTAACAGATTGTTTACAGAATAAGTTAGTGTGCAACAAGCCAGGGTGTGAATCTACAGCACACCAGCTGGCCATGCATTAAATTCACCATTTAATCAAATGTTCATACTGGGCTGCGGGAAGGACACGGTTTCCTCTTACCCTACATGAAGTGACTGGGGGTGGGTCACGATCAGACTCACTCCCAGAAACCTCCACTGGCTACAGGAAGTTTCACCCATCTTACTTCCTGCCCCCATACAGAGCTGCTTTCCCATCCATCCAACTCTTGTGCACCCAGACCCCCACCCATTATCTAGATCTCTCGAAAACCCAGAATCTCCCACCCAAACTCCTGCACCACTGAGCCCTAAGCCTGTTCCCAGGTCCTTGTCAGCCTGTCTCCCCTGCATCTGGACCTCTACCACTGCACCCAGATCATCCCCTGCTTAACTCCCCACATTTGAACCTCACAACCCCAGTGCACCCCGTATCTCCTGTACCTGTGCCTCCCTGCAGAGCCCTTCACAACCAGACACCCTGCCAAGCCCTATCACACCCCACTCACCAATCTTCTCACTGAGCCCCAACCACCTTCACCTAGACCCTCTGCAGAATCTCCCCCGCCCCCCCCCCCCACACACACACATCTGGAGCCACCCAGAGAGCCACTGTGCATCCAGATGGCACCTAGAGTACCCCACACAGAACCCTCTCAATTGTAAAGTGCTGGAAATAATGGTACTGGAGGTGTGGCAACACCCCTAGTTTGAAGTGGTTTTCATAGTTTACAGTTTTGTTTCAGCATCCCTGCCTAAAGACCTGATCTGAATTTGGGAGAAACCTGCCGCCACCAGTTGTAAGAGCCCATTCAAGTCAAGCACAGACTTCCGACAGTCT
Source organism: Rafetus swinhoei (assembly GCA_019425775.1). Taxonomy (NCBI): domain Eukaryota; kingdom Metazoa; phylum Chordata; order Testudines; family Trionychidae; genus Rafetus; species Rafetus swinhoei. The sequence continues at coordinate 80,378,708 of CM033427.1, read as the reverse complement.
TTGTGATGCACATCCCTATCCAGCATCTCTGTAGAGCCACAACATGGTCCTGTCCACATGTTCATGGTGCATTATGCCATCATTCTGCAGGTTAGAGATGATGCTGGGTTCAGCAGAGCTGTGTTGCAATCTATACGACAGTGAACGCCATACCCACTTCTGTTGGGACTGCTTGGAGTTACCTAATAAGGAATGGACATGAGCAAGCACTTGAAGAAACTGCAATATCAGAGATTTTCAACCTGGGGTACACTTTCTAAAGTTTTCATGCTGCCACTCTGAGGGGGTTTTTTTTTCCCTACAAAATTATCAAGTTACTAGACCGAACTTGGGATAATCCTTCTCTGTCACGGTGAAATCTAATGAACGATGAACTAATTACCAAATTATAAAGTAGCAATTTCCAGCAATCACAACACAATAACATCGTGTGAAGAGAATATAGTCTCAATCAGTTTTCTATACTTGGCATTTTGAAAGGGCCAATTTCCTGATGCTGAATGGAAATGCAAATACAAGATTTTGTGAACAATAAGTTGGATAGAAATCTTAACTAGATGCTCAAATAAATCCACAGTTCCAGTGTCACTAAAGGTGTCGTCTTCATTTAAAGAGAGAAGTGGAAGAACCAGAACTTTCTCTCAAGAATTTTAGCAGCCCTTGATATTGATGCACAGTTGAACAATGGACACAATCAGTGGATGGATGAGGGGAAAACAGAAGGAACCAATACTAGGAAAATTAGGAATGCTAACAAGAATGACGACAAGAATTAGAAATGCTAACACAGAAGTTTCAAAACTCATTGGTGCCTCTAGGAATTCTTATTTTATTGAGAAATTGAAGCAATACAAAATCTGCTGGCAAATTACATCATTCAAAAGTCACCAACACTTCCTTTTCTTGCTTGTGGTGATTGCTGCATTATTTACAGAGTTCCCTATACCAAACTATCCTTTCAAAACAAAGTATTGATTCACAGGAATCTGATCTCCTCTTCATAAAACACTGTTCTTAATAGCCAAAGGGATTAACGCAAAGCTCAATTTGCAACAGCTACAAATAAAACTGGGATGGTTTAACCATGTGATTAATGCTTTATGAAGTCAAAACTGCTGATTGTAGTTAAGAGGATTTCACCCAACGTATGTTCTTGAAGTACAGGTTTTCAGCCAAATGCTTGCACTACATACACTGCTAAGCTACACTTAATGTTACTGGTCTCCATTTTTATTATAAGTTTCTTCTTATTTTAGAAGAAGTGTAATGTGATATTAGAACAATATTCTGTCTCTTGGTCAGTAAGAGGTAGAAGGAAATCCACTAACAGATAAAAGCAAACGTAAGAATTGTCTACAGCAACTGTGGACAAGTTACGCAAATGAAAGTGATCTTTTAAGCACTCTCACCATTCTTCACATTTGGCTCACTGAACATTAAAAAGGTTTCCTTCCCTCTAGGATATTAACTACCAAATGAGGTTTAGCAGCCACAGGACCAAAGTGTTGGTCTTTAAGCTATAATTTCCTCCCTGAAACTACGTATTTAAAATACCCTAACAGACTTTTTACTTCAGCTTTTTTCCAGATTTAAAGATGTTAATTTGTGACAAAATGAATAAGACCATTTTAAACACACAGTAAGCACTGCTTAATTAGAATGAAGTTATTTTAAATAGGCAAAGAGATTAGATAAATTTAATAGTTCAAATTAAAAATCAAAGAATTAACCAGCTACCCTTTTCTGAAACGAGCAAATATTTTGCACCCCACAACTCAATATTTTTCAACAAGATGTGTGTTAAGGATCCTCCTGTTTTGGAATTATAGGATATTATATTTTACAAACACTTCATGGCCATTTTTATTTATTTCTAAATGGAAAACAGTGGTCAGTTTTTAGGCATACTTTTAAAAAAAAGTTTGAATGGATATTTAGTAAGTTTTTCACCAAGCTGGCCAAACTGTGGAAATAGTCATTCAAGAACCCTGGGTCAAATGATAAGTCAGTTGCTAGCAGGATATCCAGATAAACTGCTACTGAGGCACTGAATGTTATAAGATGATAGGTACCTCCTATATACTCTTCCTCACCATCAGCACTATGTCTTAAATGAGTGTGCCCAAATAAAAGCTTGTTAGCAGACCCTAACAAGCAACTAAGAGGATAATGTATTTCCCTGTCAGAGTAGATACCATCTGTTTCTCTCCCACACCAAAAAGGATGCAACTGTTCTCTCACATAAAAAAAAGGTCAAATAGAAAATGAGTGATAATCTAGAATGAAACAACATCAAGGACTGCACATGCTCAGAAATTCCATCAGGACTGGTGAAAGCCAAGGGCCAAATCCTCATCTTGTTTAAGTTGGCACAGGTTCCCTGATATCAATGGAAACGTGGATTTACATCATCTAAGGATCTAGCTTCACATAGATTAAGTAAAACAAGCAAAGCATGTATCCATGCTGTGCAATTTATCAAAAGGTTTTTTTCTAAACCTGAATATCTCCAGTTGTAATTCCTTGTGAAAGCACTATGCCCAAAATAGATCATTACAATCTTTAATAAAAGAGTTGGAAAGAAGAGGTAGATGTTTCATATGGAATAAGGAGCTGATTGGGAGGCAGTGCAAAAAAAGAAAGAATACGAGTGTCAAAGATAACAAGCTATAGTTCTTTTAAAAAAAAAAAAAAAAAGCGAGATTAAGTGTCATTAACCTGAAGGTCACTCACTCCTAGGTCTTAGCTCCTTAGGGAAAGTCTTCCATTCATGCACTAACTCTATACTGCAGTGGTAGAGTATTATCAAAATCTAATTCCATGGCCTGGCTTGCCATCACTTCCCATGCAAAAATAAAAAAAGAAGTCTGCTCCTTGAACATTTCTTTATCACAGTCAGCAGATGAGCTCTCACTAGAGATCATGCTTCCTCAGCCATTGCTTTAGTTTGTCAGAGTTCCAGTGGAATTCAGTTATTTTTAAACCATCCTTTATCTTCCTTTCTAGTCAAGCCTCAAACAGCAATACTAAACACAGGCCAAAGCTTTGACACCTATTTTCCCCCCTTAATAGACAAACATTTTTGTTATTTACCACCTTATTTCTTGTTTCTCTTCTGCCACACCTGTTGCGATTTTGTTTTAGGTATTTTCCTAATGCCTCATCATGAGATATATTTTTCTTTGGACATTTCAGCATCAGTCTCTTCCCAAAGTTCAAGTTCAGGGCAGTAGCATGGGAGCAGTGGCAAATGCACCAAGTTCCACTCATATGACCTGCCATTCATAGAGCATTGTGCAAGTGTTCAAACTATAATCACACATGCTTCGCTCAGTCCCCTTGCAGGGGGCCTCAAATGCCCTACTAGACTCCTGGCACTGAGCTCCTTGACTAGGAGGAAAAGTAGCTGTTCTCTTCTAAGTGTCCTCACTTAGGGACGGTAGCGTGTAGTTATATACACCAGCGTTTCTCAAACTATGGGCCACGGCCCGATACCGGGCCGTGGGAAAAAAATACCGGGCCTTAGCATGGCTGCTGGGGTATTTCAGGCTCCCAGAGTGCCCATGTGGCACCGGGTCCCTAAGCCCTTGGCCGGGCTGCAGCCAGATGTTCCAGGCTCCCGGCAGAGGCACAGCTAGGGTTACCAGGTGAGGGTTTTTTTTTTTTTTTTTTTTTTTTTAAAAAAGCGGGACACACTTGATCTGAGATGACCGGGAGGCAGGGAGGGGAGCGGGGCAGGACCAGCCGGGAGGAAGTGCGGGGGGGAACCGGCCACCCAGAAGCAGGGCTGGGCAGGAGGTTGGGGGTAGCAGGGCTGGCTGGGGGAGAGTGGGAGGAGGGGAGAACCGGCCACCGGAAGCAGGGCTGGCGAGGGGGTGGGGGGAACCAGGGCCGGGGGTAGGAGGCTGGCTGGGGGCGATCGGGAGGAGGAGGAGGAGGAGGAGGAGGAGGAGGGGAGAACCGACCGCCGGAAGCAGAGCTGGACTGGGGCAGCGGGCCTGGCTGGGGGAGATCGGGAGGAGAAGCGGGGAGAATCGACCAGCTGGGAGGGGCGGGGGAGAAATCATCGGGGGAACCGACCGGCTGGGAGGGGGCCGGGGAGAAATCGTCAGGGCAGCAGGGCTGGCGGGGCGATCAGGGGCCTGCGGAAGCAGGGCTGGCGGGGGGCGTGAGGTTGTGGGTAGCGGGATTGGCTGGGGAAGATGGGGAGGGGGGAGAACCAGCCGCCGGAAGCAGGGCTGGACACGGGCAGCGGGGCTGGACAGGAGAGATCGGGAAGGGACGTGGGGGAGAACCGGCCGCCCGTGAGGGGGTTACAGGAAGTGGGGCTGGCCGGAGGGGCGGCGGGGGGAGAGAGCAAATTGGGCAGCGGGGAGTCGGACTGACCTGGGTGCATGCAGATCTTGGGACGCTGCCCATCCCGAGCGCGGTCCCGGTGAAGCACGAGTGAGTCCGGCCCCAGGGATTCCATATTGCCCCCACACACATACGCCCCCTCGAGTAATTGCTAACTGTCTGGGTGCTAGACACACTCACACAACCTGAGCACATCTACCAGCCAGGCAGTTCGCAACTACAAACTGATACACCTAATAATAATAATAAAACTTACTTAATGAGAAAATACCAGATATTTTATATGTCCAGTATATTCTCAATTTGTTTCCCGGACAGAAGCCTCAAATACCGGACTGTCCAGTACAAAACTGGACACCTGGCAACCCTACCCCTCCTTGCACCCTCCCTCCTAGCCAGATACCCTACCCCCAGTCTGCTCCTGCTCCCGCCTCCCGGAGTGCCTGTGCGGCACCGGGTCCCCCAAGCCCTGGCCGGGCGGAGGATGCAGCCGGGTGAAACAGTAAAAATGTATTCATTTTTAATATGCGTTTATATTTTTGGGCTGCAAAAAACAGTACTGGAAAAAAAAAAAAAAAAAAACCCACACAGGTTCCAACTAAAGTAAAAAACTTTGGGAAACCCTGGTCTAGCCAGCTTTCTGTCCATCTTGCAGTCCATTTATCCAATCCATATTCCCTTAACTTGCTGGCAAGAATATTGTGGGTGACTGTATTAAAAGCTTTGCTAAAGCTGGCACCGGGGCTTTGGGAGGACCAGAAACAACTCATTTGAATATTCATGATTTGCTTAATGAATATGCAAATATATGTTACTGGTCCTCCAAAAGCTCATGAATGGATTTACTGGTCCCCGTGTCAAAAAGTTTGGGAACCCCTGATATACACGATCAACCAATAAGCCTGGGCTCACTGGTTAATCCTATTACACACACACACACACACACCCCACCCACCCACCCCTTGCGGCAAGGAAGCGAGGGGGAAGGGGAACACCCAGGAGCCAGTGCCCACACGTGCTGGCTCCTGCACAGAACTACCTCTTCCTCCATCCCAGCTATCTCCTACAGCATGTAAACATGTAATCGCTGAATTTTTCAGCGGTTACACACTTACCAAAAAAAAACAAACATCTGATAACATCCCTAGTCCCCACACACAGTAAATTATGCTGATCTTCATGATATGATGCTTTCGTGATTTGATCAAACAGTGAAATAGCTGATATATCTCTCAGCATCAGAGTCAAGATGAACATAAGAAGTGACTTCTCTGTGCTATTGTTTCAGGCTCAAGCAGACATCACATTATTTTAATCTTCAAAACAAGTGAGTGAGTAAATTTTCACAGCCATAGGTCACAAGAGACAAAAAAAAAAAAAAAAAAAAAAAAACCACTTACATCCAGGATAACAAGGTGGCAACTCAAAAGAGATGGTGAAATACATGTACTCCCCTCACTACTAATTAAAGCGTGATCTGTTCCTGTACATCAGTTTCAGATATGCTATTTGGTTCAGCACCTATCTGAGCTCACTAACTACTGAAGCATTTGGTGCACACATCTCTGGATGGTCCAGGTCTTCATCAGTACATAAACAACCCCTCTTTTGCAAGTATAGCATTTATTTTTAAAAAAAAAGACTTAGAAACTGCAAACCTTATCAGTGCAACAGTGTTAGAAATGGACTGCTCCAATTGTTTCAGGTCCATCTCGCTGGACCACGTTAGTCAGATTTGTGGCCCCTGACAAGCATCACCCAAAGCACTAAAGAGAGATCAAGAGCAGCCAGGCTGAAAAGCTTCAAAGGCCAAAGCTTTGAAACTGACACTTAACATGAGTGAAGACTGACAAGCATCAGGAATCAGGCTCCATTCCTCCCTTCCACAACCCATAATCCCCATTGTGTAACTGTCATACTGAATTGCCCTGCACTAATAACATGGAGTTTAAAGTCTCTATTATGCTTCTGCTAAGACACTGAGTCTATGACACAAAATTTCAGTTTACTAAACGAGGGACAGTCTGCTTACAAGAGGCTCACCTAAAGCAAGGCAAACCACCCTTCTATATCAAACAACCAGTTTACATCAAGGAATCCTAATGTCACCCTCCTGCAGTCTCAAGCTAACAGAGAACAACAATTCTAGGCCTCATAAGAGTTTCCAGGCATCCAGATACTTCAATATACTACCACAGATCACAGTGTACTAATTTTGTGCTCATCACTCCACATTAGTGGAGAGTTCAGCTCTCTGCATGCAGTTGGAATGCTTTTATTGCCTCCACTGATGTTCATGGTTCTGGGAGGAGGGAAGGCACAGATATTGAGCATAAAAAGCTCTGGCCTCAACATGACAGTCCCTCTTACACTGATGCTTCAAACCACTTTCAATGCTCCCCCTTGAATAGGGGCTGGTTGAAGATAGTAACTCACCTTATTTGGACTTAGATGAGGAGTCAAAGGATCTGATATTAAATACATCCCTATTAGAGAGGATCAGAGTCTGTGACTTTACAAGGAAGAATCCTATTCTCTGGTAATTTGGGGAGAGAGTTGCTAAAGTTGTCCAATATAATTGCTGATGACAACACAGTAATCCCACATTTCTCAAATTGGGTCCTGACCCCCCAAGGGGTCGTGAGCAACTTAGAGGGGGGGGTCACAGTATCACAAAGTTTGAGAACCCCTGCAGTAATCCATAAGGGATACAACTGAAGTATCTAGGGACACACACACACACACACACACATATATATATACACACACACACACACCAGGAAACATAATTGTGTGCTTACATCCATCTTGAATCAGGTGGTGAGAAAATGTGGCCCACTACTCACATAGCTGCCAGAAGTAACAGAAATAAAGCCTACATGGCTAAAAATCAGGTTGAGCTTTGCAAGAAATCCACTAACCTTGTAAATTTTTTTATCCTCAAAGGCACATACCTGGCACATCTTGAGGAACGGGCAATATTGGATACTATGTATAAGGACAAGGGACACACTTTCACCAGTGAATCCCCAAAAGGTCTGCAAGCACCTGGGTTTCTAGAAAAGTTCAAGAGAAACTGTGGATCCACCTTACATCAAAAAAAGGCTGGCTACAGAGCATGTAGAGTGTTTTACAAGAGGAAGACAAACACAGCATAGCATTTGCTAAGGCCTGCATCTCACCCAAGAAATCTTTCCTTCCAGCATAGGATAAGATTGGTTCTGCTGAGACTGAACTTCTGTCTCTGAGGTTCCTTTGAAGCCACTTGATGACAAATCTAAAGCCAAAGAATTCTAAGCCCCCTTTTTGCAAGCAAGAGATACTGAAAAGCCTTTGTTTGCAGAGCCTTTAGTCAGAACACCACTACCTGGGGCTCATTCTCAGAGTCAGACTGGAAGACTTTTACTCCTGATGGCCCCTGTACCTCAGACACATGGGTCCTCAATATTGTTCTGTGGAGCTCTAAGCTTAGGTTTCAGAAAGCCATCATTCTGACTGCATGCACTTCACTCTTCCGCTCCAACCCATATCTCCCTCTCCCCACAAAAAGCCACCACAATGTTCTTGAGTTTATAAGTGCCAGGAAAAATTGATGCAGGAAAGCCATATGGTCTGGCAAAGAGCAATCAAAGAAAAAAAGGTGAAAGAAAAAAGGGGATTACTCAAGATATTTCCTGACTCCCTGAGCTCAGAAAACTGCATCAATATCTAGTCAAAGAAGTTCAAGGTCATTATGCCAAGAATCATCACACTTCTTCTAGATAAGAGAATGACTGTGCATCCTCTGTACTTTGAAGATGCTTACAAGCATATAAAGATACATCCCAAACAGAAGAATTTGCTCTAGAGCATGGATTCCCAAACTGGGGGGCATGAAGAAATTCCAGGGGGGGCGCGAGACCAGCCCTCTCCCTCCTCCCCCAATCAAGTTTTGCCGCCCCAGTCAATTCCTTTTTTTTTTTTGCCCAACAAGTTTTGCTGCTATTTTGGGGGGCGGGGGGTTGTGAGGGTTTTTCAAAAAAATCAAAAAGGGGGCATGATGCCAAAAAGTTTGGGAACCACTGCTCTAGTGAGAAAAGCACTGCCAGTTGTATCATGCCTTTTGCGGTGGCACAAACTACAGTTTTACTTAAATTCATTGTCAACCTGTGTAGATACTTGGAAAATTGAAGGATTAGAGACACCGCTATGTAGAAGGCTGAAACATTAATTTGTGTCACCACTGGGGTAGAGCTGTTAGAGTTATAAGACTGACTGTTGGGACTCTGGTTAGTTATTAGTAGGGCTCCATGTCTGGCACGCAGGTTGCAAAGTCAGGGGATTCCATGACTGTCTGCAACCTTCATGAGTTCTGCCTGATCCCAGGGCCACCCGAGCAGCTCTGGGGTCAGCTGTTCAGGAAGCCGGGGGACAGTCACACTGGCTGTAGGAACATGTTCCACAGCCAACCACCCTGGCAGCCCCACAACTAGCTGCACCAGCCATTGCTCAGGTGGCCCCAGTCTGCTGGCCCTGGGGACCATCCAAGCAGTGGTCCATGTGGGTGACCCAGGGACTTCCTAACCAGTATTTATAGTACAGAGTTCATGGATAGGAGATGGACTGTGATTTTTTGTTTATTGTTCATGATTTATTAAAAATACCCATAACAAATCATAGCTTTTGTTATTTGAGTACCAAGCCATGCAAGTAGTTTTCATGGCACATCAATATTAAAAGGATTTGAAGTGGACTTCAAGCTCCTAATGGAAGAACGCAATTCAAGGACTTTCACATCTCATCCAGGTAACTAACAGACTCTAAGCCTCTTCAGCATAGAAGATGACAAAGCAGTGTTCCCTGTAAGTTGAGCGCTTGGACAGCCTCCCAGGAGAGATTCAAATACTGCCCAACTGATTATCAATGCGCCCACAGCCAGCAGCATATATTTCTATTGGTGGCACACATCCGTACATGTCTCAGTGCGCATAAAATTTATTCTGAGCATGGACGGAAAAAATTAAAGAGGGAACATTGATGACAAGAGGCAATATTTAATTTGAAATTCATTCCTAAGACATCTCTTGTCCAGACTAAAGTGATGAAAGAATTGCCTGAGTAGGAACTATGACTACAGAACTCCACATACTGAGAACATGATCTATCCAGAAACAGCAGTCACACATCAAGTGTCCTGAAAATCCAAGCAATGTACGAACTTTTAGAGACTTAGTATTGCAAACGTGATCCCGGTTCAAGTAAACAAAACAGGAAGATACCTGGTTGCATTTTAAGAAAGAGCTTCATTCCACAAGATGTTCCTATCTGCCACATATTTTGTGGGGAAGAACATTATCATGCAGTTCATATTATAGATTCTTACAGGAGATTCCTAGATAAGAAAGAGAGTCAGATGTCCTCTGACTAGTGACCGATACCAGAGATGTGTTTTCTTACTACTCACTGCTCCAGCTGCCTCTTCTCATATGCCATGAGAGAGACCACATTAGCCAAAGAACATCTTCTCCTATATTTCCTTTCCAACAATCCAATTGATAGCATAGATCCTACAGTATTCAGGAGGCAAAATTTTCAGTGACCATATTCCACCCCAGAAAAATTCTCAACTTTCATAGATATCTAAACACAGTCCCATAACTCTGAGAATTCGGATTCAGATCACTCAACATCATCCCAGTGCAGGCTCTCTCCCTGAAAATGTAGAGATCATTAAGCGATCATAAAGGGTAACATTTTCAAACTTTTGAAAATGTTACCCTCCAGGACCAAGCCCACAGCCATTTTTAAGGTCATCTTCCGTACAAACCTGTAACTCCAAAGAGACAAAGTTTACAGGGAGGTACAATTGGGGTTCTCATCCTTCTTCTGAGTCCCCCCCGCCCCCAACAGACTATAAAAACTACACAGCCCATCTGTGCCACAGTAACTGTTTTTCTGCATATAAAAGCCAGGACACACATTAGAGGGTAGCAAAGAAGACAACTGTCCTGAGCCCCACAGCCCAATGAAGCTAAATTGCTAACACTTCGGCTTTTGGCTCAAAGGTCAGGATACTGGGCTATGGGCTTCAGCCCCATGTGGTGAGGCTTTGGCTTTCTGCCATGGGTCACAGCAAGTCTAATGCCACCCCTGCTTGGCAGACCCCCTGAAACATGATTGTGGCCACCCAGGGGGATCCAGAGCTCACAAAGACTGCTGGTTCTCTACCTGCAATTCCAACTTAAAGTCTAAGCAGAGATAAACCAACACTTTAGCAATCCCAGCCATCAAGTTAACATAAGGATTGACACTTCCCCACCCAAAGCACCCTATGCCATTAGATTAGGAATGTGGTCCTGACAAAGTTGATGAAAGTTTATATTGATCCATTCAGTACCTGTACCCTCAAGTTTCTTACTATGCATGTTAGTTTTTTAGTGACAGAAACTTTGGGGTCTTAAGTTCTCTCACATAAGCCATTTAATTTACATTATGACAGATCTTAGATTAAGATTGCTGTAGACTCATCCAAAATTTCCCTAAAGGAAGTACACATTAGAAACACACATTAATTCGGTTTTAAAAACTAGCCAGAGGACTCCTTCCATACTTGACTCTCAAAATAAGTTCTACCAATATGAGAAATCATTTACAGAACCTTGAATGAATAATCAAAATATGATCATGCATGCTCTTGTTTCATATCACCTTCACTGGAAGTCAAATACATACATGGCCTCTGTGACAGTTGATTTTCCCAGAATCTCATACACCCCACTAAGTTTCTTCAGCTTCATTCCCCTTTGAGGGGGTTCAGATAGCCTATTTGATCCTGCGAGTATACCATAATAAAAACACAGGGTTGGCCTGTGTCAGCTAACTTGGGCCAGCCACAGGAGTTTAACTGTAGTGTGGATAGAGAATATTAGGTTCCTTTTTCAAAGTAGGGGTGGAAAAAAGGGCAAGTACTCTTCCGAGCCACTAACGAGCGATGCCAAAAAAACCCCACCATCTATCAGAGTGTATTGTTCAGATCTTCATACAATGAGCTTCCCCTTCATTTGTTACATGCTATGATGAGCACGGAGTCAACAACGTATTATATTTAACGTATTAAAGATAAGAGGCATCCATTTTTGCACCTATGAAATTAATGGGATAATTTGTATGTCTTAGAACTATTGTTTCAGGTTCTACAAATACAAGTAGATGAGACTTCATCAGTTAACCTCAAACATGATCCAAGTGCATCTCTGTGACCATAATATCAGACTCTTTTTTTTTTTTTTTTTTTTTTTTTAAAAGACACCACAAGGGTTAGATTCTGGAGACCAAGAAAAGAACATGACAGAGTTGCCTATTTGCTACAGTGTTGCATATTAGCAGAATTTAAAACACTGATAACACTACTCTCTTGGTATTCTTTCACACCCATCCCTAAGAGGACTGTCTCTAAGTAGATGTCTAACTGTACTTCACAGTGGAACAACCTGGCTGGTGTTAAACTAGAACACTATGTGCTAAGACTCATTGAGCGTTAACACAACTGCCCCTGTGGATTGTTTCAAAGATATTTCCACATAAGCATCTCCAAAGTAAATACAAGGTTCTTTCAATGCATTTAGAGCATTATTTCTTGGTTTTGACTTCCAGGACAGGATCCTATTTCAAAATAATTTTTCTTTTGCGATATCCCTCATGCTTACCATGCAGAAGTGAGAATCCTACTGAGATGATGTCTCTGATACTCAGGACATGCTATTCCTACTGTGGCTACAGCAACACTAGTATATCTGTGCCACTGGACTGCTCACTGAAGACACTAAGGTCAGGTCTACACTAAAGGGGAAGGTTGAATTAAGATGCAACTCCAGTTACTTTAATTACGTAGCTGGAGTCGGTGTGCCTTAATTCAAGCTTCCCCGCAGTCCCCACAGTGGGAGGCCAATGGGAACAAACTCTCCTATCAGCTTCCCTTACTCCTCACAGGTGCAGGAGTATCAGCCACTGACAGGACTTACTAGACCCGCTAAACTGAACTCCAGAAGATGATCGTGACAGCACTGATCTTCCCCCCAAGTGAAGACATGGCCTAAGAACTTCTCCCATCTGCATGGGTACTCCATTGTCCTGACAGGCTGGAGCTATGTAGACAAGGGAAGCCCTCCCATCAATAAATCACTGTGTACATGAGTTTGATCAGTATAACTGCATTACTCAGGGGTATGAATTTTCCACATGCCTGAGTGACATAGTTATACCAACATAAATCTATGGTGGAAACCAGGGCTGAGATGCAAAAAAATTAATAGCCTTAACACTAGCAGATCTAGCCACTCAAAGATTCCCCCTTGCCTAAGGCAATCCTTAGGTGGGATAGCTGCTATATTATTATCTATTGCTATAGTTCTCGACAGAGACGTATGACTGGGAAAGAGGCACCACAGCCAGAAGTCTCTGAATCTGGCTGATCCCATTGTCAAAATGACCTCTATGGGACACTGGCAACCAGAAAGCTGCTGTAGTGTACAGTAGAGGCCAGGCTGGCATGAGCTGGAACTGAGCTGGGCTGCTTGACCACCTGGCTCCTAATACACTTTAAATGCAAAGTTACAGCAAGGGTAGGTCCCAGACCCAGCGCGCCAAGACGGACCTGTGCTGCTGACCAGCCTACTAAAAAATGTACTGGCAGTGGGGAGGGAGGAGATGTGTAGTATAGAGCATTAATCTATAAGCTTTTGCTTATCTGTTAATCGACTACACCATTATATCCCTACACACAACTGCCTCTGAGTTTGGAGGTCTCACACACACCTGGTTTCCTTTATCCCCTCCCCACACTATTTTAATTATGGGCTAATATTTCTAGCCTACTGATTATCAGGAACTTTTCCACACACAAACCCCACCCCATAAAGCTTTTCCCCTTAGTCAAAAGAATAGAATATTAATAGAGAAGCATTTAGCAACCACTCTCTACTTTAATTACCCAGTTACTACTGCCCTCAAGGGTCAAACCTAGGAGTTGAAATACTTCACAAGGTACATTAAGGTTGTTAATTTCATAGTTTTTTGAAAAACAAAGCAACAGATGAAATTCACAGGGCTATGTTGTACCATCCATTTCTAAACTCAACACCCCAATAATTTAAGAAGTGGTAGTATTGTGTGGCTTCCAGAGGGGTATATAATTGAAACATGGTTGTGGAATTAATAGTGAGGTAAAGACAGAGGCACTAGATGCAGTTGTACAGAACACACACATGCATGAATGCCCACATTCCTTTAACACAGCAATTACATCTGTCAGGCTTATGGGAAGTGAAATGTAAGGTCTTTCTAAAACTGAGGATACTTCCATACTTGTCAGGACAGTTGAGGAGATTTACTTTCTACCATCTATTAGGAGCTTTGAAGGCAAAAGACAATGAGGGAGCTAAGTATTATTCAATGTGCAGAACTTCAATTATAACAAATATTTTCACATATTTTTAATACCAGGTTGTTCAAAAATAGAGGAAATTCATGTATCACATTTACTTTTTCAAATATACACCTTGTTATTTCTATATCAAGCTTCTTTACACTGACACTTATCTACACCAAGGAACAAAACTATGATAAGTTTTAAAATGTCTGTATTTGAAATATCAGATTGCTTTTTAAAAAGCAAAGCATAAAAATAAGTAGTTAAATTATTAAATCAGTCTACCTACATATACCCATCCTGCCTTTCCTTTTGGTTCCCTGACCAGGACAACTGAGGTAGAGTTTTACTAAGCCTACTAATAAAATGTGAAGGAACATGCTTGTTTAGAACAAACATGCAAAAATTCACCCCAAAATGTAGCTTACAGAACTTGAAAAGTTCATGAAGCCACAGGCTTAGAATTAAGTTGCTTCTTCAATTACTATGCTGAAATCAAAGCCATGAAATACTGTCAAAGCTCTGAGGTTCAAATCCCAAATCTTGAGGTTTAAAATTGCTTTAGCTTGTAACAGAAAGAATATTTAAGCACTATCCTTTTCCACATCTCCCACTGAAAAGATTCCCCCCATTCTATATGTTGGATCAATGCCAGATACTAGACACACACTATATATTGTATACATGAAAGAAATGGTAAATGGCCACTCATGTTCCAAATGAATTTATAAACAGGATTCTAAGAGAGAGAAACATGAATGAGATAAGACAAGATAGAGGATAGGAACAACAGTAATGTTTAATCGCTACAGATAAGATTGAAAATACACATACAAAATAAAGTTTTATAAAGAAAACAATCACATTTGAAAGAGTATTAGTGTTTATATTTGACGGACATATGAAACCATCAGGACTTTAGTCAATGCAGTTGTCCATTTAAGTGGCTCTAGATTCAAGGTTTTAACAGGACTCAACAAATCTGCTCTGAAGTGCATGAAACACAGCAAAACAAATAATTACGACATAATTCTGACCCCAATGAAGTAAATGAAAGTTCTACCACTGACTTTAAAAGAAATTCAGAATTTCATCCTTTGAAACTTAGGGATCTCTAACTTCCTTTGCCTTTTCCCATTGCCTCAAGTCAAATGTTTGAGGTCATCTATTTTTTATAAAGTTTGACTTGAGAATTATCCCCTATAATTTGTTCACAGTGTGCAGTACTCCTACTAATCTTAGCAGAAGTTATGTAGTGCACACAGTGAGAATTTTTAAATTAAGTATTTAGAATTCAGAAGGAAGTGGATCAATGACACAGACTATATGAGCCAGTGTAAAATACAAAGCAGCGTGAATTTAAAAATAGGCTAAATTCAACTTAGATGAAATTCTATTAAAAATGTATGAGAAAAACAAACAGATACTACTATAACTTTGTGGTATGTAGTAATCAGTAGTACAAAGGGGAAAAAGTTACTGAAGACAAAACAATGCTATTAAGCAGAACTGCTAACACAAAAGCATTCAGCGCTAGGATGAAAAGAGGTCAGAAAACCGAAGATTCCTTATTTTTATCTCCTCCAAAGAGTTTTACCAGAATGTAACCCACATTTTTCAAGTTTTAGCTAGACCAGAAATAGTCTTTAATTAGTATTTAAAATTGAAGTCTCTAACCAATCTTCACACACCAACCAAGAGGCAGGTTTCATGTAACAAGAAGTCAGCAGCTGAAGATATTCAGAGATTATAAAGCCAGACTAGGCCATTGCTATAATTTAGCCTGATCCCAGCACAGAACAAACCATGAACTTTCCTTGATTTGTTTGAAATTGAGTAATCTATACAGCGTGTAGAAACTTTAACTATTGTAGTCTCCAACAACATACAGACTACTCCAAAAGGTGGCAGAAGCTTACAGTTCTGAGTTTAAGTCTTAAAGCACTATACACAAGTTCCATTAAATTATATGGGGAAGATAGAAAAGAAACTCAATTCCAATGAAGCTGCCTCTACCAGAACACTGTTTAATTCAAAATAAGGGGTAAAAAGTGTTCCATGTGAGCTCTTCTATTTTTTTGTGCAACAAAGAACAGAAGCAGCTTTGATGATTTAATGATGACATGCTGCACTTGGGAGAGGGAATCTCTTACTGGTAATTACCTTTTCCCTATCTACTTCACAGCTACAATAAAGCCATTTGTTCTTCAAATATACAATTGTGACTGGTTCCTACTGCTCAGTGTCCAACACCTGCATCTTTATAAATCTGAGTGACAAGTTGTTGCTGTTTTCCTTCTAATACAAATCTACATTTATCTCAAGCCGGTTTGTGGACAACTGAAACCAACACGGAGAAAAGGGGTTAAGGAAAAATCATTTAGTTGTTTTGCCTTGAACAAATTCAGACAAGGGGAGGAGAGCAGAGAGAAGACAGAGCAAAGGCTTGCTATTGCAACCCAGCGGCCCGTGCTAGTCAGCGCAGATCTGAATTATCTGGCCCCCACGTGGGACGAGGAAGGAAGCAATGCAACTATGAGCACAGGCACCATCAGGGCTCTGAAGCACCCCGGCTGAGGAATGGAGATGCACGCGGTATCTTACCTTGTCCAGCTCATCGTGCAGCTCGGCCAGGCTAGGCCGGATGAGCTTCTCGCCCAGGTCGGCGGCCGTGTGCCGGTAGTGGTCTATCCTGGGCACGGCGTCCATGGTGTTGTGGCCAAAGGTGCGCAGGTAGTAGGTGTTGGTGTGGGTATCGTAGTAGTAGTGGTGATGCCCGCCGGGGCCGCCGCACCCGGAGTGGAGGCTGCCCTCGCTCAGCACCGTATCGCCGCCGTTCTGGAAGCTGACCCCGCCGCCCTCCGGGCCCCCGCCGTGCTCGGCAGGGCTATCATCGCCAGCCGACGGGTCCACGAAGTTCACCCGAAACCTGCCTTTGGCTTCCTCGCTGCCCTTCCCCGCCGCGCCGCCCGGCCCGCCAGCTTTCTGGGGTTCGTCCGCTGCCGCCCGGCCAGAGCCCTCCGCCACCAGATCCACCTGGAAGCGGCTCTGGCTCGGGGTGGGACCCAGCGGTCTGCCCAGGGCATCACCAGCCGCTGCCGCCGGAGACAGTCCCGCTTCAGGCTCAGCGCCGACAGCCGGCGCATCCCCAACGCGAGCCGGCAAGCGCGGCGCTTCCTCAGCGTCTCCCGGCGCCGCAGCAGCCTGCTGCCGGGTGGAGCCAGACGGCGGCTGCTTCCCCTCCATGTCTCCGGCTCACGCGGCAGCGAGCGAGCGACGGCCCCGGCTGCCTCTGACACCCCAGCGGCGGCTCGGCTGCTTTAAACGTCCAACCACCAGCCGGGCTGCCCCAAGACCACGCAACGCGCCGCGCCCGCCCCTCCCCTCCCTCCGCCGCAGCGCCAGGTGATGATGCTGCTGCCGCCGCCGGAGCGGCTGTTCTGGCTCCTCCGCCCGCCACAAGACCCTGAGCCCGGACAGAGGGGCAGCAACAGCCGCCTTGCTGCGCGCTCCGCAGCGGCAGCCCGCCGCCCCCGCCCTGACACCTCCTGTCCCCCACCCGCCCGCGCTGGGCAGCAGGGCCCCCGGCTGAGGGCACACGCGGCTCCCGCTCCCCACCGCGCTGCCTGACCTAATCCCAGAACCGCCCGACGCTCCGAGGCAGGGTCCCACGCCGCGGCACTGACACCCCGAGGAGAAGGCGGAGCGGCGCTCGCCCGGCGGGCTGGCCCCCAGGCGCTGACAGCGAGCAGCCGGCCGAGGGGACAGGGCTCAGCCAATCGCGGCGCGGCTCGGGGCTGGGTCTTTAAAGCGACACGAGGGCGGGCTGGCGGCGGAAGTGGCTTTTTTTTCCGTCCCTCCCCGTCCTCGGGGGGCCTGGCCGCCGGGACTCGCGCGCCTTCGGCCCTAGCGAGCCTCGCTTCCCTTCCCCCGGGCGGGCGCGGCGGCAGCGAGGCGCCGCCTGTCTCGGAGGCTCCGCCCGCCCGGTCCCGCCGGGCGCGCTGCGGCAGGAGGAGACACCCGGCTCTGGGGCGGATGCTAGCGCCGCTACTGCTGCATCCGCCGCCTCGGAGGAGAAGCGGGTGACAGGCGGCGCTCGCAGCCCCAGCAGCAGCCGCCTCTTAGCCAGGCCGCGCGCGCGCGCGCTGCTGGCCGATGGTGCCGGCTGGCTCCGTCCCCGCCCCCCGGGCCTAGCCTCGCGCTCGCTCCCCCGGTTTGAAAGTTGTCCGCCCGCCGGCTCCGCAGGCTGCGGCGCGGGGGAAGATCTCGCGAGAAAATCCCCGGGCGAAGCTCTCAGGAGGCGGTGGGGGTCGGAGGCAGGTCAGGTGCAGGCTGAGCAGCAGAGTCCTGTGGGGTTGTGCTATAATTACTGCACATTTTCATGCCCCCCTCCCCTTCTGTCTCGTGGTCGATTGACTTCCCCAGCTCTCACCTGCTTTTGCATACCCTGCTCAGTGGCAGGCGCACAGGTCTGTGCCTCTGCTTCCTCCCACCCGACTTTGGATGTGGGAGACCGGGACAAAGAAAGGCCCAGGCTGGGATCAGCAGCCAGGACCCTGGGGCTATGTCTACTCTGGCGGGTTCTTGCACAAGAACCCGCAGAGCATCCACACCGCCCGCCTGCTCTTGCGCAAGAAGCTCTCTCTTACCACGCCGCTTCTGTAAATCTTGCGCAAGAGCTACGCTCTTTTCTTACAAGTGTAAGCTCTCTTGCACAAGAAGCCACCAGTGTAGACATAGCCTGGGTGTGGGGGGAGCTAGCAGCCAGGACTCTGGATGCAGGCCAGGTGTGCTGCAGCACTTCCTCATACACAGCTAGCTCCTGTGCCTGTCCCCCAACTGTGACCTCAGAGCTCCAGAGCAAGAACCTGACTGTCCCTGCCAACCTCCCCACACTCTCTATCTGCTCCCAGCCGAGATCCAGGAGCCTCGGCTGGGGACGCAGAGCTCCAACTAGTGCCCCCACCCCTAGTGTGACAGCCAAAGCTGTGAGGAGGCCTGGGGTTCACAGCAAGAAACCTACTATCAGCCTTTTTGTCAATTTCACAGGTCTAGCAGATGTCTGTGAAACTGACAATGACAGCCAACAACTGCCCTGCTATATATAAGCTTTATACCTGTCATGAAGGTGAAAGTATATTGGTGTAATAGAGCATTTACATCAGGAGAAGCAAGGCTGCAGTAGTAGATACTGACACAATTAGGATGATGTAAGCTGCCTTACGTTGACCAAACTGTATGTACATAAGAACAGCCATACTGGGTCAGACCAAAGGTCCATCTAGCCCAGTATCCTGTCTGCCAACCTTGGCCAATACCAGATGTCCCAGAGGGAGGGATCACAACAGGTAATCCTCATGTGATCCCTCCCCTCCCACTTCCAGAGAAACAGAGGATAGGGACACCATTCCTACCCATCCTGGTTAATAGCCATTGATGGCCCTAACCTCCATGAATCTATCTCGCTCTTTTTTGAACCCTGTTAAAGTTCTAGCCTTTACCCCATCCTCTGGTAAGGAGTTCCACAGGTTGACTGCACACTGAGTAAAGAAAAACTTCCTTTTGTTTGTTTTAAACCTGCTGCCTATTAATTTCATTTGGTGACCCCTAGCTCTTACTGTGGGAATAAGTAAATAACTTTCCCTTATTCATTTTTTTCATACCAGTCATGATTTTATAGACCTCTATTATATCCCTCCTTAGACTCCTCTTTTCGAAGCTGAAAAGTCTAAGTCTTTTTAATCTCTCTTCATATGGCACCTGTTCCAAACCCCTCATCATTTTTGTTGCCCTTTTCTGAACCTTTTCCAATGTCAATATATCTTTTTTGAGATGGGGTGACCACATCTGTACGCTGTTTTCAAGATGAGGGCGTACCATGGTTTTATATAGAGGCAATAAGATATTTTCTGTCTTTTTCTCTATCCCTTTTTTAATGACTCCTAACATTCTATTTGCTTTTTTCACTGCCACTGCACACTGAGTGGATATTTTCAGAGAACTATCCATAATGACTCCAAGACCTCTCTCTTGAGGAGTTGCAGCCAAATTAGTCCCCATCATATTGTATACATAGCTGGGATTATGTTTTCTAATGTGCATTACTTTACATTTATCAACATTAATTTCATTTGCCATTTTGTTGCCTAATCACTTCGTTTGGTGAGATCTTTTTGAAGCTCTTCACAGTCTGCTTTGGTCTTAACTATCTTGAGCAGTTTGGTATCATCTGAAAATTTTGCCACCTCACTGTTTACCCCTTTCTCCAGATCATTTATAAATAAGTTGAATGGGATGGGTCCCAGGACAGACCCTTGGGGGACCCCACTAGTTACCTCTCTCCACTCGGAACATTTACCATTTATTCCTACCCTTTGTTTTCTGTCTTTTAACCAGTTATCAATCCACGAAAGGACCTTCCCTCTTATCCAATGACAAATTACTTTACTTAAGAGCCTTTGGTGAGGGACCTTGTCAAAGGCTTTCTAGAAATCTAAGTATACTACATCTAAAGGATTATCCTTGTCCACATGTTTGTTGATCCTCTCAAAGAACTCTAGCAGATTAGTAAGGCATGTTTTCCCTTTACAGAAACCTTGTTGACTTTCCCCCAACAAATTATATTCATCCATGTGTCTGACAATTTTATTCTTTACTATAGTTTCAACTAATTTGCCCGGTACTGACATTAGACTTACTGGCCTGTAATTGCCAGGATCACCTCTAGAGCCCTTATTAAATATTGGTGTCACGTTAGCTATCTTCCAATCAATTAGGTACAGAAGCTGATTTAAAGGATAGGTTACAAACCACAGTTAATAGTTCTGCAATTTCCCATTTGAGTTCTTTCAGAACTCTTGGGTGAATGCCACCTGGTCCCAGTGAGTTGTTACTGTTAACTTTATCAGTTTGTTCCAAAACCTCTTCTAATGACACCTCAATCCGGGACAATTCGTCAGATTTGTCACCTAAAAAGAATGGCTCAGGTTTGGGAATCTCCCCAATATCCTCAGCCATTAAGACTGAAGCAAAGAATTCATTTAGCTTTTCTGTGATGACTTTATCATCTTTGAGGTCTCCTTTAGCATCTCGATTGTCCAAGGGCCCCACTGGTTGTTTAGCCAGCTTCCTGCTTCTGATGTACTTAAAAACATTTTACTATTTCTTTTTGAGTTTTTGGTTAGCTATTCTTCAAACTCCTTTTTGGCTTTTCTTATTATATTTTTACACTTAATTTGACAATGTTTATGGTCTTTTCTATTTTCCTCACTAGGATTTGACTTCCACTTTTTAAAAGATATATTTTTATCTGTCACTGCTTCTTTTACCTAGTTGTTAAGCCACGGTGGCACTTTTTTGGTTTTCTTATTGTGTTTTTTAATTTGGGGTATACATTTAAGTTAAGCCTCTATTATGGTGTCTTTGAAAAGTTTCCATCCATCTTCCAGAGATTTTACTTTTGTCACTATACCTTTTAATTTCTGTTTAACTGACTTCCTCATTTTTGTGTAGTTCTGCTTTCTGAAATTAAATGCCATAGTGTTGGGCTGCTGAGGTATTTTTCTTACATTAGGTCACTGTTTCCAAGCGGTCCAGTTATATTTACCTCTTGAACCAGATCCTACGCTCCACTTATGACTAAATCAAGAATAGCCTCTCCCCTTGTGGGTTCCAGAACCCACTGCTCCAAGAAGCAGCCATTTAATGTATCAAGAAATTTTATCTCTACATCCTGAGGTGATGTGTACCCACTCAATCTGGGGATAGTTGAAATCCCCCACTATTACCGAGTTTTTTAATTTGATAGCCTCTCTAATCTCCCTTAGCATTTCATAGTCACTATCATTGTCCTGATTATGTGGTGGATAATATATCCCTACAGCTATATTCTTATTATTGGAGCATGGAATTACTATCCATAGAGATTCTATGAACATTGTGGTTCATTTAAGATTTTTACTTCATTCTTTCATGTATAGTGCCACTCCCTCACCAGCACGACCTGCTCTGTCCCTCCAATATATTATGTACCCTGGTATGACTGTGTCCCATTGATTGTCCTCATTCCACCAAGTTTCCGTGATGCCTATTATATCAATATCCTCCTTTAAAACTAGGCATTCCAGTTCACCCATTTTACTATTTAGACTTCTAGTATTTGCGTATAAGCACTTTAATCATTTGTCACTATTTAACTGCTTGCCATTTCCTGATGTGTTAGATTCTTTTTCATTTGATTGTGCCTCATTTGATCTCATACTTCCATCATCTCCTCCTGACTAGAACATAGAGCATCTCTATTAATAGAATCTCCCCTAATAGATAGTTTAAAAAGGACTGGGGGAAAGCCGACAGGTAGTATATGCTGACATGTAGTATACCACAGGGTTAAGGGCTTGTCTCCTCTACCAGGTAGATTGTTGCTGCAGTGATTGATCCATCAGGGGTTGATTAATTGAGTTTTCCCACTAAATCAACTGCCAAATGCACTCCTGTGAAGTCCAGTACTCCACCAGAACAAGACACATTACATTGATTGGAGAGTTTCTCCCATTGACCCAGCTCTAGCCAGCCTAGATTTCACACCACTGGACAGCCATGCAGCTGGGAACCCAGACCCTGCTGACAGCCTTTAGCACACATGCATCCCAGTAGTGTGCTACTTGGGGCACATGTGGCCCACAGGTTGAGACCCCACAGCCTAAGAGCCTGATTTTAAAGAATCCAGAGTAAAAATTTCTCATCACCCCCCCCTGAATTTCCCCAACATCCCTCCCCTCCCCCCCCAAGTGCTCAACTATTTACTTGCAGGATTACCAGTTTAGCTGGAAATTTGAATTGAAATTGAAACATGAATATATACTTTAAAAGCATATATGGGATATGATAAAGTACTTGTACTTAGAAAGCATAATGTGCTTGAAAAGTATGAATGAAGACTAGCTTTCTCAGACAGCTGTTGTTTATAACAAAGTCGGCACATTTGTTTTGGCTATATTGGCCAACACAATAATTTCAAATTATGATTTGCAAGCAAGGTATGAGTAAACTTTCTCTCGACAGTTAGTAATAAACCAGACTTGAGGACCAGAATGTATTTACATGAACACACCTACTTTGCCTAGCTATCCAACAGGCATTGGTTTATTAATCACTTTAATACTGAATGTGTGTGGGAGAGGCATTAAATATTCTCCTTGTGGTATGAGTGAAGGGCAGCAAAACTGTACTTAGCCTACCTGAATGAGGGGGACATCCTTCAGTGCTTAATTTGTGATAGGGCTTGCCAGTTCTGCACCTCAGTTTCTCTAGACTTGTTGCATCTGTTATAAAAGTAACACATTTGCTTGAGCTCTGGTACCTCTTTCATTACAAATTAAGCATAGATTTATATAGTAAAAGAGGAGGAGCTTGGTTTGCCAGACTAATCAGACAAGCCAATACTGACAACATACACAAAAAGGCTACAAAACACAAAGGAGGACAGATAGCTCAGTGGTTTGAGCATTGGCCTGCTTAAACCCAGGGTTGTGAGTTCAATCCTTGAGGAGACCATTTAGAGATCTAGGGCAAAATCTGTCAGGGATGGTACTTGGTCCTGCTGTGAAGGCAGGGGACTAGACTCAAAATGACCTTTCAAGGTCCCTTCCAGTTCTAGAAAATAGGCATCTCCAAATCCTCTAGCCAGTCACCATAAAAGTCAATTTTAGAAGTGCTTAATGAGACAGTTAAGAATGCTGGACAGACAACACAGTTGCTGTGAACCAACATAGCTGTTGCATCATGCTTTCTATTTATGCAAGAAATACCCCACACTGCAAGCTAAGTGTGTTTTCACTTGTTAATCCTGAAGTTTGATGCTGATTCTGAATAAGATTGACAAATGTTTGCTACATCTTTCTGCAAAAGACTCAGTTGACTGAATAGAAGTATGTACTGCAACAGTGAAAGTCTCAGCAGTTGAAAAAGTGAATAACTCTCTTACCATATTCAAAGACTGTGCATACATGGCTGATGAATGCACATAGGCATCAAGTATTAAGTCACTGTATACATTATCTTGATGTGCATGGTAGACCAGTAGATACATTCTAGATATTCAAGTTATGGAAGACACGTCAGCTGCATATGGGACATCTTATAAGAGTTAAATGCTAGTAAACTGATCCCTATTTGATGAAACTGTAAACTTCTCTGAAAGACATAGAGGAGTACAAGCTTTGCTCAGAGAAAAGTGTAGTCTAATCTCTTATAAACCCAACAGACGCCATCTACTTCAACTAGCACTAACATGGGCTATAGAATCGTCAAAAAACATTACAAAGCCATAACTTTAATGCTTTGTTATACTTTTTTTTTTCAGAGAGAGTGCAGAAGGACTGAACATCTTGGAAACAATTAAAAGATACAATGGGACTGAAGATCTAATTAGTCCAAACTGGGAAAATCTGGTGGCTTTTTAATGAGTGATCATTGGCTGTTGTCTTTAAGTGATTGCAACCATTATTACTGGCTTTCCAAAGTATCTACTAAAATAGGATAGCTCCAAGTAGAGTAATTTTGCTACTAAGTTCAGAAAAGACTATCACCATTTTCTCTCATAAATCTGTTGAAACCATTTGGGTCATTAAACAATGCCATCCCAGAATCTGCTACAATAGTAGTAAATCTTTGTGCAATATGAGAAGGTAATCTTGTATCAATCTGAGAGATGTTCATTGAAAATGTACCAGAAAAGCAAAGACGTTAGTCCAAAAATTGAATAGTGAAGGCACTTGCATCGAATTCTTAAGTGACAAGGAGCAGAACTGTGTGTTAAGCCAGCTGAGAAAGAGAACAGCTTTTATTCTTACAAATATACCATAGTGATTTCTAGATTCTACTCAACCTCTATGGAGCTTTTACAGTTGAGTGGAATGAGGCACTAACACAATGGGGGTGCTGTGTGATCAGGACAGAATAGGATATTATGAACAAACACTGGAAAATTATATAATTTATTTTTACCATCAATCCAGTCTTTATGCTATGTAGGAATTCATCTCTTGCTACTGCATCTTAACAGCTATAGTTGAGTATTCTTTTTTCCTCATTGAACAGAATTTTATGTTCTGAAACAGTCACCTTCTACCTGATCATGAGCATATCGTGAAGGATTGGAAGTAACAGACACACTCAAACAGTATTCCATAGTTCTTGTTTAATAAGCTATTACAAATTAATATTACCATACATCTTTTTTACTTATATTTTTATAATAGATACTTTATTTCTAAAAGCCCTTGCCATGGAATATATAGCAAGGACTCAATTCATATTCAGCCAGGATTTAATTATGGATTAAATGCAGCTACCTCTTGGGGTGTAATACAGCAGTTATTTAAGAGGGTGCAGAAACATTTCACAATAATTCAGAGAAGAAAGTGGTGTATTCAATTGAAATAGTTAATTAAATATTTCCTAATACAGTTCCACTTACATTATTACTATAATGAATTTCAGTGATATTATGCTTTGTTCACTAATGATAGAATACTAACATCTCATTGAAATCAAGTGGCATAATTTTTGAGCAAAGTTTGGGAAAAGATTATGATTTTATCACAGTGTATACCTATACAATATTTGCTCAAAATGTTATGGAGATGAAGACTTGTGGAGGTGTTACTTCAAAATCCTGTGAAAGATCATAAAAACAAAACTAGTGAACAATCCAACTTTGGTTGGAAGGTTGGAAAACAAAGGAATGAGCCAAAAATATAAATACGTGGAAAAATAATAGAACACTATTGGGGAAGGGCCTTATAACCCGACATATTTTGTTTTGATGGTGGCAGGAATTAGAAATGCATTCAAAGTTAAATTGGTTTTCATTAGCTAAAGACATGAAGAAGGAAATGAATTTTCACATATCATACTATAAACTAATGTATATGTGGAGGGAAATATGTGGTTCACTATATGTATGAAATATACCCATAGTTCAAAGATGCAGAAACTGCCTTCAGAAATGGCTATATCTGTTACTGGTCAAAACATCAAGGTTTAGTACCAATATCCAGTATTTGAGACATGTAAATAAATGAGCAGCTACATTTCTTACACATTTTTATTTCAGAAGTACTATTCAAGGAAATCATATTCTACTTTCATTATTATAATTAAACAATAAGATTGAATAAATAAATATTTGCAGCTACATTATTTTATATGGTCCTGATCCTCTATCAGTTTTATGTTAGCATGACTCCATTCACCACAATGGAGTCACACCAATGTAAAACTGGTTTAATGAAATGGAGACTGAGGTCCATATATATTTTAGCCACATCTGACATCCTGCATTTGAGGATTTTGAATATGGAGCACAGGTGTTTATCCCTGTGTAACTGGATTTGATCCTAGGATCTTAGTGTAGAAGCCTCTGCAGCTTGATGTATAAAGCCAGACGGCTCTCAGCTTAGGGTGTAGGACTCCCTTGTTCTGATCTCTTGCTGTAAGTGGTCTAAGTGCCACTCCATGGGACAGTGAACCACACCCACTAGGTGTGTGGATTACACCTGCATTCATTTTTACTCTCCCTTCTATTTCACTACATGCATAGTATCTGAGGGTATGTCTACACTACAGTGCTATTTCGAATTAACTTAATTCAAAATAGTTAATTTGAATTAAGCTAATTCGAAATAACGCATCTAGACACAAAATCTAATTCGAAATAGCATTTTGCTATTTCAAAATAGCGCATCCACACTGATTGGACGCTGGATCACATTTAAGGGCAGCTGAAACCAGTTCCAGCAGGGCATCAGGTCAGTAGTTGCTTTGTGTGGCTGCTGTCTGAGGCTATCTGAGGCTTGTGCTTAAAGGCACCCCCCTTGACAGCCGGTTCTCAGCTTTCCCGCTTGTTTGCCTACCTCGCTGAGTGACAGCAAAGCGTTTTCCTCTCTGCCTGTTTTGGTCGCTCTCATTTGGGACACCACAGCACTCGGCACCATGGAGCCAGAGCTGCCCCTGGGCACTCTGGTGCTCATGTTGAATGTCTTGCTGCAAGCCTGGCAGCAATTGCTGGAGGCTGCCTGGAACCACCTGCTGCAGGCCAACCCCCTGGCCCTCCCTCTGTTCCCCCTGGGGGCTCTGGAGGAGCAGCGCCCAGATGCCAGCATGCCCCGCCGCATCTGGCGTCTGGACACCAGCAGCGACTGGAGGGACCACATCGTCCTGGAGCGCTGGGGAGACCAACAGTGGACCCAGAACTCCAAGGTGAAGAAGGACACCTTCCTCGAGCTTTGCGAGTGGCTCGCCCCTGCTTTGCAGCAACGGGACACACGTATGAGGCCCACCATTCCCCTCCACAAGCCCTCTGGAAGCTCTCCATGCCGGATAGCTACCGATCCGTTGGCAACCAGTTCGGCGTGGGGAGATCCACCGTCGGAGCGGTGCTCATGCAGGTACAGCAGTCACCGGCCACTGGGCCAGGAGGGGGGGGCTGCAAGGAGGAGATGGGCTGCCCCAGGGAAAACGGGGGGGAGGTGGTATAAGTGCCCTCCCAGGGAGGGTTCGGTCTGTCCCATCTGCGTTACAGACTGCCCACGGTGGCCAGGATTGCAGCGGGGGTTGCTCCTGGGAGTGGGGCACGGGGCAGTGGGGGGGAACCAACACTCCCAGGCACCCGGGCACCCCAGTGACCCTCGGTTTTGTGTGTCTCTCTGCAGGTGGTCAAGGCCATCAACAGGGTGCTGCTCCACAGAGTCGTCCACCTCACTGACCTGGACGCGGTCATCCAGGGGTTCGGTGCCCTGGGCTTCCCCAACTGTGGGGAGGCAATCGACGGGACGCACATCCCCATCCGTGCCCTGGAACACCAAGCCTCCCTGTACATCAACCACAAGGGGTACTTCTCTGTGATCCTGCAGGCCGTGTCTGACCACCAGGGCCAGTTCACGGACATCAGTGTGGGCTGGTCCAGCAAGGTACACGACACGCAGGTGTACCGCAACTCCTCCGTGTGCCAGAGGCTGCACGCCAGGACTTTCTTCCCCAACCGCCACATCAGGGTTGGGGACGTGGACATGCCAGCAGGAGCGGCCCGAGGCCGGCTGCAGCAGCTGGCGCCCTAGGTGGGGCGGTGCAATCGGTGCCCCTGCCTGCACGGCCGTCAATGGCCATGACGTCATCATCAGGTGCCCGGGCCAGCGGCGCCCTAGGCAGCTGCCTACCTTGCCTAGGCTCACGGGCCACCCCTGCATGCCAGTGTGCCTGCTGGGGGATGCAGCCTATCCCCTACAGCCCTGGCTGATGAAGCCCTACACGGGACACCTGAACCCCTCCCGGCAGGCCTTCAATGCCAGGCTCAGCAGGGCCCACATTGTGGTCGAGGGGGCCTTCGGCCGACTGAAGGCCCGATTTAGATGGCTCCTCACCCGCCTTGACCTCTCCGAGCACAATATTCTGCACGTGGTGGCAGCATGCTGTGTGCTCCACAATTTATGTGAGAGGAAGGGGGAGGCTTTCCTGCCAGCCTGGATGGCAGAGGCTGACCGCCTGGCTGGCCAGTACGCACAGCCCTGCATAGCTGCCAGCCAGGAGGTCCTTCGGGGACTGTCCACATCCAGGAAGCCCTGCGGGAGAGCTTCCAGGTGGACGAGGACTGAAGTCCCCCTGGCGTGCCCCACTGGGGCCTTGTGCCTTACATTCCACCCCACCTCCTTCCCCTTTCCCCTCCCTAACCCCCCTTCCTGATGTACAATAAAAACACCTGTGTTGGCACAAAAAACTCTTTATTTAACATAACTGGAGTGGAGAGGAGGGGGGGAATGAGGGCGGGAGAGCTGAGGGGGGAAACCTGGGAGGAGGGAGCTGGGAGGGGGAGGCAAGGAGAGGAAGGGGGAGGGGAAGCTCAGGGTTGGGGGTCTTGCCGGCCCTCCCGTCTCGCAGCACTGCAGGTGCAGAGGCCTCGGCCTCCCCGGGGGGGAGTGGGTATGGAGGGTGGGGCAGGAGGGATGGGAGGGGGTGGAAGAAGCGGGAGGGGGAGCAGTGGTGGGAGGAGGAGCAATAGCTGGGGCAGCCGCAGGGGCTGGAGCAGCAGGAGGCAGAAATCGTTCCACCAGGGTCTGCAGGTGCTCACGGAGGGCACAGCCCTGTTCCCGCAGCTCCCGCAAGCTCTCCCGCTGCAGCTGCAGGTCTTCTTGCACCCAGTGCTCCTGGCTGTGGACCTGCCTTCCATGTAACCGCAGGTGCTGCCGCTGGTGGTACTCCTGGTTGCGGGTGCGCCTGCTGGCCCGGGTGCGGGTGGATGTTCCAGGCGGGGTGGTGCGCCCTGCACTCGCAGGTGCTGCAGCTGTGGTGAAACAAGAGAAGTGGTCAGTTCTCCCTGGGGACACAGTGGGTGAAACCCAGCCCCCCTCTGCAAGGCGAGGACGGCAGGTCTCCGCACCTGCTTTCCCCGGGAGTGTGAGCTGGCCCAGGACTACACCGCAGCCCCTGTGCTGCCTATAGTGTGGTGTGTGGGGGGGGAGGGGAGATGTGCCCTGCCTCTGTGTAGAAGGGGCGTCTGGAGGCAGGGCAGTGTGCAGTGTCTCTCCCCGGGGTTAGGAGCCTGTCATGCACCTTCACGTGTAGATGTGTGTGGGGAACAGACCAGGGCCCCTGCATGGCACCCAGCTGGGGCCACATGTCCCGGCTGGCACGGCAGATGCACAGGTTGCCTCCTGCTCCGTGGTTGGCAAGGCCCACGCGCATGGTCCCTGGGCTCCCCCTTCCTCCCAGCCCCACATAAGGGGACTGTGATGGCACTCACATGTGCAGGCCTCCCCAGCCTCGGATGAGGCTGCTGACGGGCTCTCTGGTACAGCTCGGGGGTCCTGGGTGCAGGGCACGCTCCTTGCAGGTTCCTGCAGCTCCTGGCTGCCGTCCTCCTCCTCTTCCTCCTCTTCCCCTGTGTCAGGGGCAGGGCCCTCTGCCCCGGGTCAATGACCACCGGGGCACAGACCGTCTGACCCCCCCCAGGATGCGGTCCAGGGCCTTGTAGTGTGGGCAGGCCTCCGGGTCAGCCCCTGTTTGGGAGCCCCTGGCATAGGCCTGTCACAGCTCTTTGATTTTAGTTCGCACCTGCTCCTGGCTGCGCATGTGGCCTCTGGTGGCCAGGCTGGCAGCCATGCGGCTGTAGACGGCCACATTCCTGTGCCTAGTGCGGAGATCATGGGCATTGGAGGCCTCCCCCCAAACCTCAATGAGGTCCACGATCTCCACACTAGACCAGGCAGGTGCCCGCCTTTTGCAACCCGTCAGGCTCCTGGGAGCTGCCAGCCTGGTCCTGGGGAGTGGTGGAGGGCTGGGTGGCAGTGGGTTGCTGGCTCATCCTGTGTCTGCTGGCTGTGTGCTGGCAGGCTTGCAACTGGCACAGGCACTGTGGCCAGAGTCTGCCCCTTTAAGGGCTCCGGGATTGGGGAGGAGCAGACGAGTTTTCCTGGTTGTGCCCAGAGTTGCCACCAGGGCTTCCTGGGAAGGGCTGGAGGACCCCTATTTCGAATTAAGTGTCTACACAGCACTTAATTCGAAATAGCTATTTCGAATTTGGCGTTACTCCTCGTAGAATGAGGTTTACCAAATTCTAAATAAGCACTCCACTATTTCGAATTAAATTCAAAATAGCGGTTTGCATGTATAGACGCTATTGAAGTTAATTCAAAATAACGGCTGTTATTTCGAATTAACTTTGTAGTGTAGACATACCCTTATTCTGCTACTGCGTTCTTTATTTTGTCCTCTACATCTACTGTAGATGTCTGTCCAAATGAATGCATTAAGTAATACTGTATTTCTCTTTCCAGATTACTGGATGAATTTCTGAGCAATTAGCACATAGTCATGTGGCAATTTACCTGTATTGGTATTAAATTATTCCTAGCCACCAGAAAAAAAAATTATAGCACCACACTTCTGAAAAATTTCCAGACAAATCCTATGATTAAGGCCTCTGGAGTGGTACATTTTGGGAAGGCTATACTGCCATCCAGCTGTAGGGGTACAACAACTTCAGGGTTCTTGTTTTTTCTCTACAAACTTTTTGATGTATTCTTATATACATTCAAATTTCCGTTACCCCAACTGATATTCTTCTACATGTACTCTGTTTTTGCCATTTTTTGTAACCAGGCTGCTTTCAAAATTAATCTACTATATTTAAATGTTATCCTTTAGAGGAGATTAGCAATATACTCTTTCAATTTCAAGAATTTCTTTTGATAATACTGTAATAGCAGTACAAACAACAAGGAGTCTGGTGGCACTTTAAAGACTAACAAATTTAGTAAGGCACTAGAGCATACGTTTTTGTGAGCTACAACTCACTTCTTCAGATTCCTTCAGCATCTGAGGAAGTGAGTTGTAGCTCACGAAAGCTTATGTTCTAATACACTAATAAATTTGTTTATCTTTCAAGTGCCACCAGACTCCTCATTGTTTTTGCTGAAACAGACTAACGCAAATACCTCTCTGAAACCTATAATAGGAGTGCAGTCTACTTGGAGGCTTCACCTTACATCCACCAGGAAACAAAAGCTGATACAAGATATGGCTGCCTGTTTGGTAAATGGAGTATCTGACTGTGAGCATAGTCAGCCTGCGTTCCATGGTTTGCATTGGCTGAGAGTTTCCAGGTGAAAAGGTTCTGGTTTTAAAGTCAAACTGACTTATCACACAAAAGACCATCTTTCTCTCCCTATGGGTATGTCTACACTACAAAGTTAATTCGAACTAACAGCCATTAGTTTGAATTAACTTTCACAGGCACTACACATGCAAACCGCTAGTTCGAACTTAATTCGAACTAGCGAGGCTTTAATTCGAACTAGGTAAACCTCATTCTATGAGGACTAACGCCTAGTTCGAATTAAGTAGTTCGAATTAAGGGCTGTGTAGCCACTTAATTCGAACTAGTTGGAGGCTAGCCCTTCCCAGGTTGCCCTGGTGGCCACTCTGGGCCAAGCCAGGGAAACTCTTCTGCCCCCCTCCCGGCCCCGGAGCCCTTAAAGGGCCACAGTCTGGCTACGGTGCTTGTGCCAGGTGCAAGCCTGCCAGCACTCAGCCAGCAGACCCTGCACCTGGCACGGCATGAGCCAGCCACCCGCTGCCACCCAGCCTCCGCCTCTTCCCAGGACCAGGCTGGTGGCTCCCAGGAGCCTGCCTGGGGCCGCAAGAGGCGGGCGCCGCCTGGTCTAGTGCGGAGATCGTGGACCTCATCGAGGTTTGGGGGGAGGCCTCCAACGTCCACAATCTCCACACTAGGCACAGGAAAGTGGCCGTCTAGGGCAGGATAGCTGCCAGCCTGGTCACCAAAGGCCACATGCGAACCCAGGGGCAGGTCTGCATGAAAATCAAGTTGGTCCAGTGAGACCCCCGACCCTGAGCCCTGAGCTTAGAACATAAGAACATAAGAACGGCCGTACTGGGTCAGACCAAAGGTCCATCTAGCCCAGTAGCCTGTCTGCCGACAGCGGCCAACACCAGGCACCCCGGAGGGGATGGACCGAAGACAATGACCAAGCCATTTGTCTCGTGCCATCCATCTCCAGCCTTCCACAAACAGAGGCCAGGGACACCATTCCTACCCCCTGGTTAATAGCACTCCATGGACCCAACCTCCATGACTTTATCTAACTTCTCTTTAAACTCTGTTATAGTTCTAGCCTTCACAGCCTCCTGTGGCAAGGAGTTCCACAGGTTAACTATTTGCTTTGTGAAGAAGAACTTTCTTTTATTAGTTTGAAGCCTGCTACCCATTCATTTCATTTGGTGTCCTCTAGTCCTTCTATTATGGGAACTAATGAAGAACTTTTCTTTATGCACCCTTTCCACACCACTCATGATTTTATATACCTCTATCATGTCCCCCCTCAGTCTCCTCTTTTCTAAGCTGAAAAGTCCCAGTCTCTTTAGCCTCTCTTCATATGGGACCTGTTCCAAACCCCTAATCATTTTAGTTGCCCTTTTCAAGGCCAAAACATCTTTTTTGAGGTGAGGAGACCACATCTGTACACAGTACTGAAGATATGGCGTACCATAGTTTTATACTTCCTCCTCCTTCTTCCCCTGGCTTCCCCTTCCAGCTCCCTCCTCCCAGGTTTCCCCCTCCTCTCCCACCCTCTCTCTTCCCTTCTCACCTCCTTTTCCCAGTCTCCCAGAGGTTAATCCGCCCACCCCCAGTTTTGTTAAATAAAGAGAGTTTCTATTTTTGAACACACGTGTCCTTTATTTTTACATCAGGAAGGGGGCTA
The DNA here is from genome assembly GCA_019425775.1 of Rafetus swinhoei. Lineage (NCBI taxonomy): Eukaryota > Metazoa > Chordata > Testudines > Trionychidae > Rafetus > Rafetus swinhoei. Next base: position 80,345,669 of record CM033427.1, on the reverse strand, counting down.
GGGAGGGGTAAGTGGAAGGAGGTGAGGGAGGAATGGGGCATGAGCCCCCGATGGGGAGGACTGGGGTGGCACTGTGGGTTCCTTGGGGTGGAAGCTCTCCTGCAGGGCCTCATGGATCCTGACAGCCCCCCGATTCACCCCCCCGGATGGCAGCCTGTGGCAAGTGCAGCCGGGCTGATGGCCAAGTGCTGTGATGTGCCGAGTGTGGGCACTCAGGGCACTCCAAGACAGGACTGCTTTGCTGTCCTCATCGAGGTAGACAAGCAAGCGGGAACCCTGAGAACTGTCTGTCCGGGTGGGGTCGGGTCCCTTTAAGCACAGCCCTCGGCTAGCCTGAGGCAGCAGCTCCATACTCTAAGTCCTAACCTGATGCCCTGCTGGCACTGGTTCCGGCCAGCCTTAACTTCGGTTCGGGGTCCACTCAATGTGGACATGCTAGTTCGAATTAGCAAAACGCTAATTCGAATTAGTTTTTAGGTCTAGATGCACTAATTCGAATTAGCTTAGTTCGAATTAACTAATTTGAATTAAGTTAGTTCGAATTAGTGCTGTAGTGTAGACATACCCTATTATACTACTACAGTTGAGGTCAACAGAGGTGTCTTTGTAATCCATGGAACCCCATCATATAAATGTGAGGGGGGCTGCTGCAGGGCACTGACTGTGAGGGCCCTGCAGCTATGGAATTCATGCCCCCCCCCTTTGGTCTGACATAGGCTTTGTGGGATTCCTTTAAGGCTCATCATATTTCCCAGGCATTTGAAAATAGGGAGTGAATTGTTCAAATTAAGTTAACCCAAGGAACAAACAACACACTGCTTTTATTATGTGTGGAATTTTGGATTTTTTTTTGACTGCACGTGACTTCTTTGGGGAAGGAGGACCCCGTGGGACTTGAGCAGTTGCTTTGGGGAGTGGGGGAGGCAGGGTAAGTGTCAAGATTCTGAGCTTCCTTTCAGGGAGTGTAAACCCCTTGCAAATCATTGGGGAAAAAATGTCCACAGAGGCTCTGTGCTCCATTCAGCATGCAGGGAGATTTAGGAACATGGCTAAATGGGGAACTGAAGCAAGATCAGATCTGTTCATATGCAAATAAGAGATGGTAAAGAGCAGTGTGTGGAGGTGGGAGGAGAGAAGGGAAGCTATGTTGTCCTGAAGTGTATGGTGAACCCAGCCCAGGGAACTGGATTCTACCCAACTTTCAAAGCTTTTTGTAGGGTCCAAGATTTGAACTATCATTGTGGAAAATAAAGTATTGTACATGGCCTAATTTCTTGTAATGCCATTATTTCTTAAACAAATTCTTTCCAATTTAGAAAAGCATGCATTCCTCTATGAGAATCATGTACATTATACCAAGTATGCAATTTTAAGATGACATCTCTTTTTAATTATCTTTGGGAGGTAAGGAGCAAAACTCTTACAGCACAAAATAATCATAATGCTGGCTTCCTGCAGCAAAGAATCCCTGGGTAGCATACAGCCACCATACTCTCTTATGCCAGCCCCACTTTCAGCAACTGGTGTAGGGGGCATGGCCATGAAAAAGGAGTTATGGTCGGGACTCTAACAACCCAGTGAATTTCAGCTGGAGGAACTAATCCTTTGCTTCAAATGAAACATGAACAATTTCATCATAAAAGGAAAAAAATAGCATTATAAGCAATTGAAAGCAAGGCTATAATGTAAATTTATACCTACACTGATCTCAGCTTCAAAAAGCTCAGACAATGAGCTTTTGCTTTACATAATAATGAGAGAGATAAAAGCTTGAGTTGAAATTCTTGTGTGTAAGTGGAGATGGGCATTTTAAAACACACAATAGCCTCAAAGTTTTCAGCTTCACACTTGTGTTCTTCCCACAGACTTACCCAGACATTACTAACACCAAAGGCAATTAAACCCATTATAATCTTATAAGTAGTAGAAGCTGCAAGTATAAATTTGTACTAATGTATTTGTATCTCCTTGCTTTCTATTCTTATTTTGGGAATACAGATTGTATTACTGGTATTAATTTTATGTCTTTTGTGTGGCTTCTCAAGATATGTTGGCAGGATAAGATTCTATGTAAATCATTGTATCCTTGAACAATGCTAAGTATTATAGTTGAGCTCTTTTTATATTTCTTTTTTTAAAATGAGTTCTTGAAGGGTTTTAGTGCTTAGGTAGTGACTCACCTATATCTAGTCAAAGAACTGGACACTAGGCTACTTAAATCTCTGGCAAATCATTCCAAACTACAGAAGCTGGTAACATACACTGTGTAAGGTATCCAGTGTCTCTTTTTCTATTCAAGAAAAGCTTCATTGAACTTTTCTAGGATACATTCAGGATTATCAGAGGGACCTAACAAAGCTAGGCAAATGTCAACATGATGACAGATGAAATTCAGTGATAATAAATTCATATTGTAAGGAATAATTTGAACTATACATTACTGCATTCTAAATTAATGGTCATCACTCAAGAAAAAAAGACCACAGCATCACTGAGCACATCTTAATGAAAACCTCCATTCAAGGTGTAGCAATAGTAAAAAATAAAACACATGTAGGGAACATAAGGAATGGGATAGAAAATAATACTGAAAATATTATAATGCCATTAAATTAAGGAATGGTACATTCTTACCTGGGATACTGAATTCTGGTTACTCTGCCTCAAAAGCAAATAGCAGCAGAAGAGAAGGGTTTCAAGTAAATTAACATTGGCATTGAAATGAGAGGTTCAGAAGACTGTAGTTCTTTAATTTAGGGGAGAGACATTTTAGAGGATGTAGAATATATATACAAAATAATGAAGCAGTGGAGAAGATAAAATGGACAGTTACTATTTATCCTTTCTCATAATAAAAGAATGAGACATTTGATGGACTGAGAGGCAGAAAATTAAAAATTGATTCAAAAAAAGCTTTTCACATCATACATAATTAACCTGTGGATCTCATTACCATAAGATCAAGCAAAAAAGAATTAGACATTTAAATGGATAATGAAAATGTCAAGAGTTACATTAGATAGAATAAAAAATTGTAAGGGATATAAAAACATTTATGCTTTAGAATATAAGCCAGTTTCTAAGGCTACGTCTACACTGCAGCGCTATTTCAGGATACCAGAGGAATCCTGAAATAGCCATACAGAGTCTTAACAACAAGCCTATTACTTCAAAATATAATGGGCTCGCTATTCTGATATCCCTGTAAGCCTTATTCCACGAGGAGTAAGGGACGTTTTGGAATAGCAGGTTATTTTGAAATTTGGCGCTGTGTAAACAACGCCAAATGACAAAATAAGTTATTTTCAAATAAGATTGAAATAAGATACACAATTTGTGTAGCTCAAATTATGTATCTTATTTTGACCTATGGTGTAGTGTAGATGCACCCTTAGTGACCTGGATTAGGAAAAAATGTTTCCCAGAGGGCAAGTTATTCCAAATTGCTATGTTGATGTTTTTTGTACCTTCCACTGCCTCTAACAATCTAGCACTGGCCATTGTTAGAGGCTAGGTTTCCAGACAATACTTGTAATATGTTACTTTTATATAGTATCTTAACAAACTACCCTTTGCTCACATGGGAACATGGCTGAGGAAAAAGAAAGAATGACAACCACAACTACCACCTGCTCATCTGCTGGAAAGGTTGATGGCAGCCAGACATAAGTTAAACAGACAATCCTGAAACTCGGCTATCTCATGCTGCATTGACTCAGCATCCGGAGGCCATGGAACAATATAAATATGGGTAGGGATGCTAGATGTAGTTTTATAATTGGCAGTGGGGGTGCTGCTGATGGAAACCATACAACCATGTATTTTATTTGTTGTTACTACTTCAAGCTGGCAGTGCAGCAGCACCCCTAGCACTTCTAGATCTAACACGACTGAATATGGGTGTAAGCTATCAAAATCTGTCCAGATGTCATATAAGCAGTGCTCAAGATCTGGTCCACACATTCTTTTGTTAAGTATCACCAGGATATGTTCTACATTCTTTTCCTCTTTTTTGAAAGCTGGGTAGATAATTGACTAAATATACACCAACTTGTTAGCCTTTCTTTCATCTATTAGCTGTTTCACTTGAGTCATAGTTCAAGGATACCTTCGCAACATATCTGTAAACAGTTTGTTTAGACCACTGTCTAGACAGTTATTATAACTGCAGCTCTTCTTTATCTGATCTATCAAGCCATAAATCTTAGGTTTTATCCAGTTTCACGCACAGCCACTGTGTGTCAACTGTATCTGAAAAACCATATGGCAAACATCTCCCTCTCACTTTGCTGTCTATTGATATCTATCTGTGCCAAAAGGAACAAATGTTATAGGCATTCCTTAATTCTCTTAGCTATAGCCTGGAAGGAAATGTGAAAGAAATACTTTCCTACAGCTGTCCCTGGACATCCTCTGATTGTTAATACTGGTTCTCCTCCTCAGCTAATACATACAAATTAGCAAACCTAAGAACTTCTCTTTATCTTGCAGCAAAGCATTTTCTTGCTGCCCTTGCTTCAGATGTCAACAGTGCCTGCCAACAAACAATAGGTTTCCTTTTGTCTCTGGATAGTAATCTCCAGGAAGTGTATCTGAAGTTTTTTTCCCAGAATGGAAATCACATTTGATTTTAAGTATTATGGCACTATTAATTGACATTATAACAACAAGTGTTACTATTTTATTCTTTGTCTATCTAACTGTCCCACACTGAAGGATGCAGCCTTCTTTTTGGAACCAAGTTTACCACCCTTCCATTTCATTGTTAGGTATCTCAATTGCATGAGAAATTCTGACTCCCAAATTGTGATAAGAAGAAGATTATTTTTCCTAAAGCAGTTGATGAGATATAATGGTACATTTTATGCATTATTATGCATTATTTGCTTTTGGCTGTCATTTTTAGGTGTCTATTCCATGATGTGTCTTGGTTCTTGACAGATTGAAAAGTAGCGATTCTCACAACATGCTCCTCAGTTTTCCTGGATCAAGAACCAATGCTCTGTAGTGTCATGCTCAGTGTTGGGTGAAATCTTGTAGCGGCTTATGTGCATAACTTCATTCAGCATAAATGTGGAAAAAAGCAACCTCCCTTATGGAATAGATAGTTAAAATTATAGAAGCCACTCCCCAAAAATGCAGGCAACATGATTAAATCTGAACTATGTGGCTGGAGAGATTCTACTAGGTATTGCTGGATAATCTGCCTGTGTAAGTGGGACAAACACCAGAGAGGCTGAGAAAGAAGGGAACAAAAAGATTAGGACAGAGAAGGACTTCTAGCATGATTTTGAGAAACAGCTAAGGGAGAGAGGTTTTAGGTAAAATGTCTAGATAGATGCTTGGAACTATAAGCAAAGAAACAATTCTTACTCTACCAGAGAAATAACTTTATGTACATTTGTAAATAAACTGTACTGTATCATAGAAATACCTCAAATGGTCTGGTAGCACTTTATAGACTAACAAAACATGTAGATGGTATCATGAGCTTTCGTGGGCACAGCCCACTTCTTCAGATGACTCCTGTCATCTGAAGAAGTGGGCTGTGCCCACGAAAGCTCATGATACCATCTACATGTTTTGTTAGTCTATAAAGTGCTACCAGACCATTTATTGTTTTTTTCTGCAACAGACTAACTCGGCTACCCCCTGAAGTTCTTGAACATAGAAATACCTGACAGTCATAATTTTTTCCTCTGAATGGAAACAATTCTCAGGACCCCAAATTTTGGATAAAACCTGAAGTCAAAAGGGGAAACAGTATTAAAATACATTGGTACATAACAGATGGTGTTTTACAAATCTAGGCCATAGTTCAGAAAAACATTTCAATATATGCTTAACACCATCCTCATGCAGCAGAGCACTTACACATGGGCTTAATTTTGAACATGTTCATAAAACCCACTGGAGTCTAGCAAATGTGTAAATGCTTTTGCTGAACAGGGGTTAATGAACAGGGGTGCTGGTGAGCTTTGTTTTTTACAATTTGGTACACTTCTGAATATGGTGCAAGGGGGGAAGATATGAAATGTGCAGTTATAGGTTAAGTGTTACACTATAAATTATAGAAGACATTTTAGAGGTTGTCGGACAATACTTTCATTGGGGTTATATTTTTATGTAAATACTCATTAACAGCCAGGAAGTTGCAATCATCAGGGATATACATGCTGCCATTCCCTGGATTTTTATGTCCAAGGGGATGGGCTCAGAATATTCCACTGTTGATGGCTCAGCATTGGAATTCACATCTCCTCTTGGCCTGACACAGTCCAAGTTTACTAACCTCCAGGTACATTACGAAACTGATTCCTCCCCTCCCCAATCAGGTTGTTCATGAATAGATAGATAAAGAAGTAGATCTGAGGGATTCTTTAACTGGGATATTTTAAACCATTATTATATATTGATTTAATTAACACGTGATTTTATGATTATTTATTATATAGTGACCATGAAAGATGACATTTTTGTAAATAGAAAAATAAATCAAAAGACTACATTTTGCTAGGCTACTGGATGATTTAATACTTGAGTTGCATTTCATTGATGGAGTTCTGCTACCAATAACATAGTGCTTTAGGCTATACTTGGTGTGTACTATTTTTTATTGTTTAAATATTATAAACCTTATTTGAACAGAACAGAAGCTTAGGAGTGTGTGAAACTGCATCCTCCATTGTCTGGCTATGCTGAAAGGAGAGGAGACATTTGATATGGGTTTAATCAGGAAGCAACTTTATTATCAGATGTCTGGGGCTACCTGGCAGATAACATGTACAGTGCAGGTAACACGCCCCCCACCTCCTACCACCTTGTTTTCTCCCATAATTAACTGGGTGGAATGTCTTTTCTAGCTCCCAATCCTTTCCAAACAGGTCCCTCCAGCAGATCCATTGCCAGGTCTTACAGTTCCAGGAGGCGGCTTCAACCACCTCCCGCCTTTTCCATCCAGGTCCCTCCAGTAAATCCATTTCTGGGGTCTTACCAAGTAGCCACTTCATAGGAAGGGTCAGGTAGACTATAAAAACAAGTGGTTAGCTCCATACCATACCAATCCTAGGAGTACACAACTACCCCCAGCTTGTTCAATTACTGTGTATCTCTCCTTAAATCCTTTTTCCAAGACATTTACCCATTTCTGTAGGCCTTCTTTTATGGAGTGCCTACACTGAACATCCACTATACATTTAAATAACGAATTGTGACATATGGCCTGTCACAACTCATTATTTAAATGTATAGTGCCCACCTGAACCTGTTGTGAGGAAGGTGGGAAAAATCCCAATTGCACCTGGGCCAATATGGTGGGAAAGAAAAAGATTCCTTCCCAGCCCTGCTCAACGAGGTGGCTACCGTAATGCTCACAGCAGATATAGCCAATAACCTGGCATATTTACCACCAAAATGGGGAGGGAGGTTGAGTGCTGCCAACCCTGCTCCCAGAGCCAAAAGGGAGGGTCTTGGCATAGGCTGACCTTTTAAAACCCCTCATTCCTCTCCTCAAGTCATTAAGAATTGCTTTCTTCTTCCAGCCAGCTGGACAAACCACCCCCCAGCTTAAGATGCAGGGTGGTAATTTGTAGGTACTATTACCATCATTGTCCACACAAATCAGAAATTATAATCAAGGTCCTTCATTTTTTATTTTTATTATGTTTAAGAGTTTCTGGGAATCTATAAAAGGTTATTAAAATAAAAAATGGTAAAAATTGGTGCAATTATTAACATAACAGTTTTCTGGAACACTGGTTAAAGTTTACTTCTAATAACAACTTCTGTGCATGATTAGACCATAGTGATTTATGTATATAAATACATTTCCCAGATTGCTTTTTGCAGTAAAATATCATTTTGCACAATACTGCTGCAATCAAAACATAATAGAAATTTAAAAATGGCATGTTTGCTAAGAGATTGAGTCACCATTTTTTTCTGCAAATTGTTTTTACTTAGGTACTGCATTGATATGCCAACGTTTGTGTTACAAAACAACAGGTATTTTCTTTTCTTACAATATGACGTGAGTTAATGCATCTGTGAATCATTTGGGGAAGGTAACACATACCACGTCATTCATTCTATGGCACTGGGTCAATAGTTTGATGAAGTGTCAAGTCTGGCATTTATCAACTATGTACTTAATTAGTGATCTTATCAATTTATGAAAGGTTACACTGTCATCTTCACATATGGAACAAGACCACAGGCAGCACTAAATGTGTAATGAACATTAAAAGGAATTGCTGTAGGCATAACCCCTTGTGCGAGTTGTCTGAAAACCTGACCTGATTCATGCTGTGTGAAATTCACAACATTTCTTCCCATAAATCTTTTTTTGTTTTTCCATATTAAAATTTTGTATAGTTTACATAATTTTTCACCCTTTTCCCAACCCAGCTGCTGCTTCATTCAGGTCTGTGACGACTTTTTTTTTGTTTGTTTTGCTTTTAATACAATAGTCATCTTTTCTCCAAAACTGGGTCCATATTCACTAGGAAATAGGGATATTTTGTTAGAAATGTGTGTTGTGATGACATTTCCAGTGCAATGATCCTTGAACTTCTAGTAAAATTAAATAAGTCTTTAAAGCTGTTTTGCATTTTAATAATGCAAAATTTTACAAATATTTTAATGCCTTTAATCTTTAGTGACTGAGGCCTCTTTTATGTATCAAAGCTCATTTAAGTCACTTTTTGCTTGTATACCCAAATATGATTTGTTGGAAGTTCTGTCGCGAAAACTATGTTGTATCTTTGACATTTGTAAAATATGCACAGGAAGGAAAGCTTACAAGCAAAGGCAGAAAGTTAAGAAATCTGTGAAATAAATTCACATCTCAAAGGTTTTGCAGCTGTTGCTTTCCCTGTTTATATAATATCTGACTATACCAAAATTCACATTTTTGTCTGGAAAATATCAGATTATACATTAAACATGTCATACACCATTGGGAACACAGTCTTGATTATTTCATCTGCATTTTGATTTGGAGTTGGGTCAAAGTTGTGGGCTATTTTTATTAATCAAGCCATGCTCTAGATATTAGGAGGAGAAGAGCATTAAAAGAAGAAACTCTCAGCTTAAAGATTTTTCTATCATCCTTTAATCTAATTTGCAATTTGTCAGAGTGCTGCTTTCATCTTGTGGTTATAAATTGACCAATAATAAATTCTCTAATTTGTTATTAAAACAGACCTAGGTATAATTGTTTAATCTATTGGTGATCTTTTTTTCTTCAGTGCTGCATATTACAACCACAGCTCAAATGTTCTTTAGATATGTAAACTTACTTGCTCGTAAACATTCTTGTATCCATGTCTGAATCAGAATAGTACATTTATGTAGATCTACAACTTTGTGTACATCTTACGTTCATAGGAATTGGCTCTAAATATGAATCAACTTTTTTCACAGCAACAAGTTTGCAGGTACCATTGCAACAGTTCATCTATGTATAGCAAATAAAACACATACAGGTGCTGAATAGACAATATTGTTCAAAAGGAAAAAGAAAGCACAAGTATTTTTGCATTAAAGATCTCCCTATGAAATATGAATTGTAAGGGCCATATCTTTGGAAGAGAGGGTGTTATTGACTTTCTTCCTTCTAAACTATTTCCTTCTTAAAGACACCACAACAGAGTTGACCATCCCACCAGTCACAGATGGCTGGACTCAAATTTACATTCAGTTTGAATGTTTGTTTTTTATAATTAACAGACTGGGACACTGAGAAAAAATAAGGATTCCTTGGTTAAATATTATTACAAATTACTCTTTCATTACTCAACTATATATACTGTAATATTCATTTGGATAATATTGTATTGGAAAACTATGACGTTTGCCATTTGATATACTTCGTGGCAGAAAGCTATAACCAGTTTGGCAAGTAGCACTCGGTCTTTCGTTGCCTTTTGAACTTCACTCAGGAAGCTGTATTTGGAATCTATCTACAGTTAAAAAAAAAAGCTTAATTGTCCTACACTTCAGAATATCACAGAAGATTAAATCAAGTGATGGGAATGTGTTAACCTTTACAGCATTAAGTGTTAGGGCCAGGTTGTAGGTGGCCTGTGAGCATGGATTTGATTGGTATCTTGGTATTGGTGCCAAAGATCAGATATCACTCTGTGGCCAGGTCATGTCAAAACCACCAAGAGCCCATTACTAATACCAAACTGACAGCTTGAGGCCAGAATTGGGGTTAGGCCTGTTCAGGGTCAACAATGGCCTGGGGAGAGCCTTTCATCAGGATCAAGGCAAATCACAGTGAAATGCAACAAACATGGTCTAAAGAAGCAGCATACCAAAGTCTGCATTGTTCAAACAACTCTCAGCAATGGCTTCCTGGTTTATATGGGGACTGTCAACCAATCAATACATCACAGAGCTGTCATTCATACCTACAATGATGAGACTTTCTGCGGGGCTCAACCCTGCTAGTTCTTTTTGATGGCAACTCAACCGTGGTCCTAATTGTGACAAGAAAGCAGTGCTTTGGTTCTAGACTTGTGGGCTCTTTCACGGAGGAGAAATAGACTCCTGCTTTTGACTCATGAAAAGATTCAGAGACAACTCTTCTAGTTCCTCTGTCCTCTTCCTTTCCTGTCAGGATAAACCCTGTATCCACCCTGTCTCTTACTTCCTCCCTCTCCTTCCTATTAAATCAACAGAAGCCATTTTCTCCTTTTTGCCCAAGCCACCCACACAAACACATCCTCCAGTGGGCAGAGAACAGTCCTTAAACATCTCTGCACCAGTCTAATGCTGGTTCCTTGGTGATTCTTCCTAAATATGGCCTCATCCCATAAAGCAACCTGCCTCCCAGCTTAGGATCCTTCCTGAAGAAAGGTTTGAAATCTGTAACTAGCAATGCTGGACATATTAATACTGGATCGTGGAGGAGGAGGAGTGGCTTTTGGGGGCCAAGCAGCAGGTAGCATATCAGGTCACAACAGACTCCAATCAATAATTCTGATCTTATCCTACTTACCCATACCAATAACTAGATACCCTATTTCCTGAACAGAGCCCTCTCACACTCTACTACCTGTAGCTGCAATTGTAACTATCCTATGACAATATAGTAAAACACCTGAATTAGCTAAACTAGTTAAAAGCTAACTCAAAAGAGTACCTTAGTTTCACAGCTCCCATCTGTTTCAGGAAGCTGCACCAGTTTACCAATTAAGTCTTACCAGGATTTCTTACTCTTATTTTTGAGGAATGCACCAGAGCTACTCCTGTCCTAACTTTCATGGGCTTTATAAATCCTAGAAAGGCAGTACGTGAGAAGAGAGAACTATGGAGCTCTGAAAAGAGTGCTCATTTGAACAGCCATCCTTTATCCCCACATTGCTTAGCTCCGCAAGTCCTCACGTCAAAGTTGCTTTTAGTGTTTGTTCTGCCTTTTCATGTTTAGCTAATCATTCACCCCGACAGATCAGGTATTGTGCTGAGCTTATCTAGCTCCAAAAGCGGTAGATATGTTTTGCTGGATCAGGCCCTATATTCTTATCAAGCTCACAAATATGTGTAATATGTTTTTACAGACTTTTTAAATCTATATTAATGAACCATGAGTTATACCCTGTAAATATTTGCCTCTGCATTGAATAAACACTGTTCAAGGACTTTCTTGAAACAAAGGATAAGACATCCCAAGAGGCTATTTCCCTTTTAAATAATAATAATAAAAAAGACAGTGTCTTCCAATACCACTAGCTTCCAAGTATTATAACCTTTTGCAGCATGCTTCTTAATTTTTCACTGCACTATAATATCACTTAAAAAGTAATCCAATAGCATAAGTTATCATCATAGTTCTTGAGGTAATTGACCCCTTTCTGGTCTCCTTGAGGGCTTCACACCTAGGTCTCAGGCTTCTTGCTACCATCTTTCTTGGGGCAGAGTCTTACATCTCTCTTTTTAGATGTGGGACTTTATACTACAATTTCCCTTTGTAACATGGCACAACTCACTGCCACAGCCTCCCCTACTGGTCACCCTGGGAATTCTCTCTTCAGCCCTGGAGCACCCCCTTGCCAGCCAGTGTCTTGCTTGCTGTTACCCTTTTTTCCCCCACCACCCTCCACCTTTTTATTAGGACCCACGTCCCTCACAGACCATGGCATTCTCCCCTCTGGGTACTGCCCCGCTGCAGTGCCCCCACACTCTAGGATCCTCCCCTTCAGGGAGCCCCCCCCCCCAGTTCCTCATACCCACCTTGCTTCAGTGACCCACTGCTAGTCACCATTTAGCCCCTTACCTCAGAGACAAACTACAGTCTGAAATGGCCACTCATCATTGGCAAGGGGGTGCGGACCAGTGTTCCTGCTAAGATTTTCCATCTATGGGCACGTCTAGACTACATGGCTCCATTGACGGAGCCATGTAGATTAGGATTGTAGGCAAAGGGAAATGAAGCGGCGATTTAAATAATCGCTGCTTCATTTAAATTAATATGGCTGCCGCGCTGTGCTGATCAGCTGTTTGGCGGCACAGCGCTGTAGTCTGGGCGCTCCGCGGTCGACATCAAAGGCATTTGTCAACCTCCCCGTTATGCCTCGTGGGATGAGGTTTACCAGGGAGGTGGACAAATGCCTTTGATGTCGACCGTGGAGCGTCCAGACTACAGAGCTGTGCCGCCAAACAGCTGATCGGCACAGCGCGGCAGCTATTTTAATTTAAATGAAGCGGCGATTATTTAAATCGCCGCTTCATTTCCCTTTGCCGAGTAAACAAATCTACATGGCTCCATCGGCGGAGCCATGTAGTCTAGACGTGTCCTGAGAGCGGAGTGAGTTTTGTCTTGTGCACCAATATTGAGGTCATGTACACTTGTTTGGATGTGTGCCACCATGGCAACCAAGTTATAAACCTCTCCCTTTTCGCTTCGCAGCCATATCTCCCTCCCGCGCCCATCTCCCCTTGCCCCATCTGTTCCTCTGGTGCCTGCTGCTGCCCCCACCCCTCCTCACCCTCCTCTGCTGTCCTGGCTCCTGCCCTTCTCATTCCCCTCAGCCCTCCTGGGACCTTCCTCCCTCCCCATCCTCTTTGACCCCTGCAACCACACTTCCCTTCCCACCTGTGCCCACCCCTCCCCTAGCCTCCCCACCCCATCCCTCTCCTAACTCCTCCTTCTACCCACCTCCTATGCCTCTTTCCACTTCCCTGTGGTGCCTGTCCCTCCCCTGCACTCCCCTTCCCATGTCGCCCTTCTGCTTCACCCCCACAATCCCACTGGCACCTGCACCTTCCCTTACCCCTGCCCCCTCCTGGTGCCTCCCCCTTCCCTCACTGCCCCTGCCCTTCCAACACCTGCGTTCCCCTTGCTCTCATCCTCCCTGGTGCCCACCCCCTCACTACCTTCTGCACCAGTTCTTCTCACACTCATCTGCGCCCTCATACATGACTTTCTCCATCCCCTGCCTTCCTCAAGCCCACCCCTCCTTTCAACCCCTCTTCTCCCAGTGCCCACTCCTCTCCTCTCCTCTTCCTTCCTCTTGCCCCCCTTGTCCCTTCCCTCTTCTCTCCCAGCATCACTCTGTCCCCTCCCTTATAGAACCTTAGAACACTAGAACTGGAAGGGACCTCAGAAGGTCATTGTGTCCAGTCCCCTGCTCTCAAAGCAGGACCAGGACCTGTCAGATTCTCCCTGATAGATGTCTATCCAACCTGCTCTTAAATATCTCCAGTGATGGAGATTCCACAACCTCCCTAGGCAACTTATTCCAGTGTTTAACCACCCTGATGGTTAGGAAGTTTTTCCTAATGTCCAACCTAAGCCTCCCTCGCTGCAGTTTAAGCCCATTGCTTCTTGTCCTATCATCAGAGGCCAAGAAGAACAATTTTTCTCTCCCAGGGCTGGGTTTTAACCCTTCTTCCACCCCCACTGACACCTTCCCATATGCCCCCTGGTCCTCCTGTCCTTTCCCCTCATTGTCTCCTCTTGGCCCCCTGGCATTTGTCTCTTATGCACCCTGTCTTATGATGCCTTCCCCTTTTGTCTCCTGCCCTGGCCTCCTCCTCTCCCCTCAGCACAAGCTCCTTTCCTCATCCCCACCTTTCCCTTAGTTCTCTCCCTTCCTATTTCCTCACCTTCTGCCTTCCTGACACCTGCACCCTTCAGCCCCCTCTAGCCCGCTTGTGCCGGGGCTGGGCCACATGGCAGGTGGCAGCTCCGTGTGCTGGGGTTGGAGCTGGGGCTGCAGTGCTATTTTTAGTACCCTGGCCCTGGTCCAGGAGCAGCTGCACTGTGGCCTGGCTCCAGTCCCAGCACACAGGGCAGCTTCCCATCATGCAGCCCCACTCTGGGAGTAGCTGGGGCCATGTGGCAACTGGGACCAGGACCACGGTACTAAAACTAGCACTGTGGCCCCGGCTCCAGTCCCAGTACACAGGGCAGCCACCTGCCCGGCAGTCCAGTCCTGGGAGCAACTGCAGTCTGAAATGGCTACTCATCATTTGCAAGGGGGTGTGGACCAGTGTTCCCTCTAAGATTGAGGGCTTGAACAGGAATCTCCTCTCAGAAGAGTATTTTAACCACTGACGCAGGGTTCCCAGAATCTGTTCTGTTATAGCTGTTCCAGTTACAAGGTGGGCACCATCACCACCTCCTCATCCTTTGACCACTTTGGGTGGAAATGAGGCAAGCACCAGGATTTAGGCACTTAATCCCCAAACAATGACATAGGTGTTAAGAATATACACTGCAAAAAAGATTCCTGGCAGCAAGCCTCAGACTCTGGAACAACTAATTGGGTTTGCAGGACTTGCACTTCAGGACTAAAATTAGTGTGTAGTCAAAGACTTGGACTGGAGCTTGGACTCATAGACTCCAACCTACTTGTTTCTGATCCTGGGCTCCAGCCTGAACCTCTACACTGTATTTTAGCCCCATGAAAGCTAAGGTCAGTTGGTCAGGGGATTCAATCTTTTTTTTTTCAGTGTAGACTCCAAAAGAGGGGCTCCCTACTGCAGACTGGTAGCAGAGATAGGTACCTAGCTCCACAAGAGGAGCGGGGCTCTGCCCCCATGTCCATGGTATCTCCCTCTGGTTAGTCAAAATGGTTTCCCACCTACTGCGTTGACTTTTGTGGATTGGGGAGCACCTCTCTCCCCCTATTCATTGTAGAGGAATTGCCTAGGCACCAGTCTCAGGCTTTGAGTGTCCCAGGGTTGTTCTTGTGATTTTCTAGGCACCTAAAAGTAATGGCATAGTGATGCACCGCACTGAAACAACTAAGTCCCTCTATGTCAGGGTTGTCACTTTTTAACACTGTTTAGTTCTTTGCTTTCCTGCCTCTTAAATAAAAGCAAACTAGTCTAGCCAGTTTCACCCATAGTGGATGAGCAGAGACTCCTTTAGATATAGAGTCATAGAAGTTTCGGGTTGGAAGAGACTTCAGGAGGCTATTTAGTCTAACCCTCAGCTCAAAGCAGGGCCAATCCCAACTAAATCATTCCAACCAGGGCTTTGTCAAGCCTAGTCTGAAAAACCTCTAGGGATGGAAATTCTACCACCTCCCTAGGTAACCCATTCTAGTACTTTACCACTGTCCTAGTGACATAGTTTTTCTTAATATCCAACCTAGATCTCCTCCATTGCAACTTGAGACTATTGACAGAAGAAGAAGGATTTCCCACCACTGATAATAGCCTGGCTCCATCCTCTTTGGAACCCCTCTTCTAGTACTTGAAGGCTGTAATTAAATATCCCCTCACTCTTTTCTTCTTCAGACTAAATAAGCCCACTTCTCCTTGTAAGTCATGTGCTTGAGCCCCCCCCTAATAATTTTAGTTGCCCTCCATTGGACTCTCTTCAATTTATCCACATACTTTCTGTAGTGGGGCGGGGGAGCCCAAAACTGGATGCAATACTCTAGATGTGGCCTCATTAGTGCCAAATAGAGAAAGATAATCATTTCCCTCACTCTCCTGACAGTATTCCTAGTAATGCAGCCTAACATGCCATTAGCCTTCTTGGCAACAAGGGCACACTGTTGACTCATATCCTGCTTCTCATCTCTTGTAATCCCCAGGTCCTTTTCTCCAGAACTGCAAGATGTGTTAACAGCCTAGGTATTGGATTTGACCTTAGTCCCTGCAGGAAACCTCTGTAACTCCCCCATGGAGGCAAAATACAATTTCTACATTTATAAAGTTGATACAATAGTCTTGGAATATTCCACTAGTCCATAATAATAACTGTCACTGTTGTATAATGTATTTTAGTTATCTTCTTACATTTCAATATTTCAATTTGTATTTTCTATTGAAATCAGGGATAGTCCTCACCGTGCTCTGAAAAAAACGGACACACACTAGGCTAGCTCTTCAGTTGTTCCCCTCATCAGGTTTAGGAAGCATGGAGCAGGCATAACAGGATAGCTAAAAGATCTGTGTAACTTAGAGAAGCCCTTAAGTATTAGGTGTTCCCAGGATTAGCGAGACTGAAAGGTGTATTAAAACCACTTTACTCATAACCCACCCCTCAACCGCAATGAGTTGTGAGAACTTACAGTAGTAAAATAAAAGCCAATCTGAACTTTCATACAGAACTTTTTCTCAAATGCAAAACAGTTTGGTTAAGCCTTTCAGACTCATTGTTTCAGTTTTCATGACTGCACATTCAGGTTCTAAATCAGATAATGGCTTGTATTTTTTGACTGACCAGAAACAGGAATTTATAGAAATCTTGCAAGAAACCTTGTTATGATATTTACAGCCTAGTCTTTCAATCTTAAGAAGTTATGGCAATTCAGATAAGCATCTATTGGTTTCCACTGTGAACAGAACCCTTTGAGATAATATCACTGTCACTAATTCAAACTTCTTTTCATTCTAAATAACCATTGCCCCCAATAACTCCCAATTCAGCTTCTTAATTATTTCCATGGCACTCTACTGTCAGTGCCAAGAGGCTTTCCAGGACTGGCACATGTTAATGTTAACTCTCTCCTTCCTCTTGAAAGTTTGAAAAAATCCCTTCAATGATGTTCCTGAACACACAAATGAAGAAACAAGTCCCCAGATAAGTATCAAACTGGGATTTATGTGTAGTACGGTGTTGGATTTTCAGTGAAATTGCCTGATTTTTTTAAACAGTAACAAAAATGAAAACTGTCATTTCCAATGCCCATATTCCACCCTCAGCTGCGTCAGCATAGCTATCTATCAGTAATATCAGTGGGACTTGACCATATTTAAGTAATGGCAGAATGTTTTACCAAGAAAGGACAATAAATTAACATTTTTAAATCTTTTTTTTAGCTTGAGTGGTAAAATATTTATGAAGCACTGTAGAACAGTGAAATCTAGGAGAAGGATAGAATACAGTGCTCATAAATGGCAACCATAATAGTTCATATTTAACATATTTCTTTCTCATTCAGAAATGGCTTGACAAAAAATTACATGAGTGAGACTACAGTAATATTAGTATTCTAAATATGCAAACAAATTGACCCAATTTTCATAGATTCAGTGTGCATAAGGCCAGAAGGAACCACTGTCATCATCTAGTCTGACCTTTTGTATGACACAGGCCATATGACATCTCTAAATTAATTCCTATTTGAACTAAATTGTATCCTTTATAAAAAATATCCAATCTTAATTTGCCCAGGATAGCTTAGTTAGACTTGCAGATCAAAAAAGCCAGGCTTACTATCATACATAATAGAGGTTACTCAACAGGACCGGGTTTTGATACTATCCAAAACAGTCATCTATAAATAGAAGTCAGAATATATCCTCTGGTATAGCCATAGGCAATTCAGAACTGTAATTATCATAAGTAGCCAGCGGATGTCATTTGCTTGGTAGGCTAATACAGCTGAAGGAGTATTTCTCTGGCTCTGAAGCACTTTGATTATTAGCACTTTGGGGACAGGATTTTCTGACAGCTAGGAATACATTTTAGCAATGTACAGGAATTAGATAAGAATCCAATTATATTATTGAAAATTGAAGCTTTGCACCTAATTTCCCCATGTACCATATGGAACATTTACTCTTTAGCCGTAGTGCAATATTTGCGAGGGCTTAGCAACTTTAGTAAGCTTCTTGAAAATGACTGTTAAAGTCAAAGAGCTGCACACAGTTTGAATTCCTTTACAAGCTTGGATAGAGGATCTCTTTCCTGCTCCTACTGGCTGTCAATGCTATTGACTCCAATGGCAGCAGAATGAGTCCCTGAGTGCTGTAGGGTGAGGCATTTAAACAAAAGTAGTCAGTAAAATGATCTATTAATAAAACTAGCATTATGACATAAAATCACATTTCCTTCAAAAATATGCAGTTTCAATTCAGGAGTGTTAAAATTCAGTGTTAAATCAAGAAGCCTGATTCAGCAAAGCACTTAAGCACATGCTTCAGTACCAGTGTAATCAAGCATGTGCTTAAATGTTTTGCTGAATCAAGGTCTAAATGGCTAAATAAAGCAATGTCTGTTTTCACAATTGCCAACATGAAAGCCTCTTCCCACAGCTACTTATACCTGTGAAAAAAACACCTCTAAATGTGTAGTCTTCCATGTGTATCCTTTGGGTTTTCCATGCGCAAGGAATAGGACAAACCATAACAAGCGCAGAAGAAGCTAGTTACAAATAGCTCTTTTGGGCAGAACTTTCTGTGTTTTAATCTTCTGCTGGTTTCTGAACCATGAGTTAGCACTTATCTCTACTACGCCATGGATCGATGCTGCAGCGATTGATCCACTGGCTGTCTATTTATTATGTCTGCTTCGATGAGATAATTCAGTATTGGAGTGCTCTCCCATATACACTGGTACTCCACCAGGACAAGAAAATCATTTAGTGTCGACAGGAAAGCAGCCCCTGCTGACCTTATCGCACACAAGACTCTGCAGTAAGCATGTCGACCTCAGCTATGCAAACAGCGTAGTTGAAGTCATGTACGTTAGATCAAGGTTCCCCTGCAAGCTGCGCGGCAGCACTTCTCTGCAGCTGCTTCATCAGCCCCGCCCAGCCAGAAGCCCAGAGCTCCATGCACAGAGCTGCCTGGCTAGAAGAGACTCGCTGCTCTGTCCTCAGCAGGGAGCTGTTGCTGTAACTGAGGGAGAAGTGCCCCTCCCCTTGCCAGGCAGCTCCCCTGTGTGGAGCCTGGAGCCCCTGGCTGGGAGGGACTGATTAAGCAGCTGTGGGATCGTGCTGCCACATAGTTTAGAGGGAAGCTTAGATTAGATCTACAGCAGGGGTTAGTATACACCAGGCATGAGTTTAGCCCCACTCTTATGACCCAGATGTGAACAATTAATTTGATATATCTTGTATGATTATCTTTTATTTCTATACTGAGGGCATTCTTATATAACCATGGAATTCATATTACACTCTAATAAAATCCTTATTTTAAATAGCTTCACATGCTTATAGATTCTACAGGGAAGGGATACATTTTTATGCCCTATTTCTTATATAAAGCTGGTAGCCTGTCTGACTTTTATTAGATATTATGTTTTGGCCTTCTTTTTTACACAGAGGATACAGCCTCTCAATGTGTGTTACCATACAGTGACAGTATTACTAAGTTTTATTACCGCACATAAACTGTGAAAATAAATAATAAATTATGAAAATTATGGGGAATTTTGCAGATCCTTGTGAAGGGGCAATCACAACCCTCGAATTATTTATCTGAGAATGCTGCACAGTAACTTCCTAACAAACTGTTACTTAACTTTTGCTTCTTTTGTAATAGTGTACTGTGTGATTGCACAGTGAACATACCTGTAAATGTGAGCCTAGAGCTACTGCTGGAAAACATATGGAAATCATAGTGGGTGCTGGATTCATCACTCAGAAACAGAACAATTCTAGGAGGCTCTAAGTTAGCTTTGGGGCTAGGATGTTATAGCCAGAGCAATATTGGGGCACTAATCACCCAAAACAAGTCAAATGGTGATAGGGCCTGACAGACAGTAACACATGCTTGGCATCCCCTTATTTTAGCTTACTGGTAAAGTCACCCAGAGCTAAAGAGCATAGGAGACACACACTGTGATAAATAGTAACAAACAATTCTCCAGGCTGCTTGATCAGGAATGAGCAAATTTTTAATTCCTGTTGACAAAGCCATCTCAGACGGGTGAATTAGATGTGTCTGGACTTCATCCAAATGACATGGATCTATAGGGACACTTTAATACCATATGATTTCTGTACACTTTCAAACAGCTACTTTGAGTCCTCCTGTTCACGATTAGGTAGAATGATCCCTCACTTTAGAGTGTGTGGGTCTCATTCTCCATCATATTTATACCAATTTTTTACAGATAGGTTTCCACTTATTTCAAAAGGGCAGAAAAATCAAGCTCGGTTTTATATAGTTGTAACATCCTTTGGGATTCTCCAAGATGATAGGTGCAATGTAAATATACGATATATAAGCATGGTGATTCTGAGCAGTACCAACTGGCTGCTCAATTTGTTGCCAGTGCAATCACAGCCCTGAAATTATTTATCTGAGAATGCTTTGTAATAAATTCAGGATGAAAAGCACTATAAATATCACATTTTATTCTAAGAAGTAAATGATTTATATAACCTTTAAACACTAACATTCTTATTGTTAAAACACAAAAATAAATGGTATCACTTATTTTGATAAAATTTTATAATTACTTCTCAATTATCAACCACTATTTTATGGTGAGAACAAAATATGCAGTAGAATTATTTAGATTATAAGATGTGTGATGCTGGAGTTTTCTATATGTACAGTGCCTTTGTTCCTGTTTGGTCTTTAGAAATTACTGTAATAAACATGATTGTTGTGATTATTAATAAGATGCTGAAAATGGGATGGCACGCAAATTAGAATAGAAATTACACATTTCATTTTCATCCACACTCATTAAACTACTTGAGCCTGAACCACATTCCTAGAATACAGAAAAGAGATTAATTTAATTTAACCCACAAGAAATGGTTGCTTTAACCAGATTTTCCAAATAGAAGCCTAAAGAAAGGATCCTAGAGCCATATTTAAAAACCTAAGTTAGTGGTCTGGTTTTTGTCAGTGGGAATTGTTGAGTACTTAGCACTTGTGAAAAACAGCTGATTTGGGTGCCTATATCTTTATTTATTTTTCCTTCAACATTTTAAAATACATCTGTAGGCTCCCATTCAGGACACCTAGAATTAAGCTTGTATAATTTGGAAATCTCGAGACACATATTTGTATTCTGGAGGATGAAAAATGTTGAAAATACCCATTAAATATGAGTTTTCACATATAGTGCTATTAAGTTCAAAGTCAACTGAAATTTTAAAATAATTAAGCAGGAAAGTTGCAGAGCTGAAAAGGCTGTAAATTTGGCTATGTGACTGTGTCTACTCATGATAGTTGTATTTTAAATTTTACTGACCCTGGTGCATTTCCAAGCAAAGAATTTCTGAGGTAGATATGAGAAACATAATAAAAGTCTATATAATTTTTAGGAGTATGTAGACATATTATATTGCACATACTTCCCCTGGCCTTTCATTTAGCTAGCAGTTTGGAAAAATCTATTACCAATATAATATTGCTGTAAGGTGATATGTACCTGTAGAGAGTCACATTTGTTGTACACAGTGGAATTTAAGCAACAGTCATTTAAACTGAAAATCAGAATATGAGGTACTACAGAATAAAAGTTAAGCCTCTTTAATGTTGCCCAGAGCACAAACTCCATCCAGGAAACGTGCTTTGTTGATCAGCTGCATCTTGAACCTGCATACACTGGAATGGATGTTCTATTTAAAACTGCCAACTCAATACTAAACTTTTAAAGTTTTTAGTGTGATTGCATTTTTTGACATTGCGCACTAGTGCTGCAGGCTTCTTGGGTGAAATCACTTTTAAGCAAGGCAACGGGTGGGTTAGAAATAATTATTACAATTAAAAACTTGAAAAACGAGAATTCACATTTCCTTGGCACCACATGAACTTTTAGAGCTAAATTGTCACATTATGATCCTCCTGGTATAAGGGGTATAGTGCATTGCTATGCTGTCCCCAATCAGCTTGGGAAAGAGTCTGTGATTCAGGGACTTGCTTTCCTACTACTGTATTCCAAAGAGGGAGTAAAGTGTGCTGTATCTATACCTGACGCAGCATGTGCTTTCCGATGCATCATGCAGCTATGGTGTTGAACATGTTACCAAGGCTCTTCCCTGTTCCTGATCCCTGCCAGCCATTTTGAGGAGGAGAAGCACCATCAGCTTTGTGGCGCTTCCCTTTCCTCTTGCTGATCATGTTATGAATCTATGGGGTAGCCTAGTATCCCCTTACATTTTTTACTGCTGCGCTAGCAAGGCCTGATTTGGCCCTTAGGTTTTTGCACCAAGCAAATGGATACTGTTTTCTTTCAGCGCAGATAAGGAATTAAATCTTTCAAATCAGGATGTACAAGAGAAAGACTACTGAACTCTGATAGCATTTAGAGCCCAGACTGCTTTTGATGCATATGTAGAGAGCTCTTATTGGCATCTTTGGGAGTTCCCAGTGTGCATCAAGCAAGACATATGGCCAAAAATTATCATGAAAAACTTGGTATGATAAAGCGAAGTATTGTGTAGTTATGGTGGCTACCGTTATAGGGCAGAATGGTATGTCTGGGAGCCAGAAAAAAAAGTTATTTGAATAGGGAACTAGGATGGGAATAAGGAATCCTGGGCTTAGTTCCAAGCTCAGCCACTGTCTGACTTTGAACAAATCACTTGTGCCCAAACTTTCAAAAGTGTCCATTAACCTAGCATGACCATTCTGATATATCTAGGATCTTGTTATGAGATGGGGAGAACTCAATAAGAGTTTCACTTCTGCAAGTCAGATGCCAGGCATCTTAAGTGGAGCACCTAAAAATTCAGTCACCCAAATTTAATAAACACTTTTGACAATATTACCATCAAATGCTCAGTAGGTGTTTGCAAAATGCTCTTGATGCTTTAGGGCAGTGATTCTTGAAGTGCGGTCCGTGGATCACTAGTGGTCTATAGCCGCCTGCCAGGTGATCCAGGGCTTGAGCTCAGCTCTCCCCTTCCCATGCAGTGGGGAGCCTGCGCTGCTGCTCAAGCCTCGCGGTCGACAAGCAATCGCGAGGTTGCAGCACCAGCTCTGGCTTCCCACTCAGAAGGCACTGGAGGCTGCAGGGGGCCACTTGCTCTGCCTCTCTCCATGAGCAGGGTCTAGTGGGAAAGGTAGAGGCTTTCTTCACCTCCCTCACATTTGCCCTCCGAGTGGGAAGCTGGAGCTGGTGCTGCAGCCTTGCAGCTGCACAACCTCCCCGCTGCTTGGGGAGGGGCTTAGTTCCCTTCCCCTCCCCACCCCACTGGGGGAATGGCAGCGCAATGACACACTGTCCAGAGGCTTTCCCCACTGCAAGGGGGCACAAATCCAGGTAAGTGTCCTCCCTCATGCCCATACCCCTAAACCCCCTCCCTCACTCCCCTCTCCTCAAGACCCTGTACCTCCAGCTTGCTCTAATACCCTCCCTTGCTCCTGCATCCTCCTTCCTGGCTGGACACCCTCCCCCCAGTCTGCTCCTACACCTTTTCTTGCTCTTACCCCCTCCCCCTGGCCAGACACTCTCCCTCTTGGCCAGACACCCTATCCCCAGCCTTCTCCTACACCTTCCCTTGCTCCTTGGCCCTTCCCCTTGGCCAGACACCTAACCCCACCCTGCTTCTGCATCCACCGTTGCTCCTGCACCCTCCTTCCTGGCCAGACACCTTACTCCCAGCCTGTTTCTACACCCTACCTTGCACCCAGACCTCGCAATTTCTCCACCTTCTGCACCCCATTTCCCTCCCAGATCTTGCACTATCCCACTCGTTGGCAGCCCTGTCCCACACACTGAACCCCTCATTTTTGTCCCCAGCCTAAGAGAGTTTGTAAAATCCATCAACTCTGGAACCCCAAAAAAGTAAATCTGGCCTATGGGAAGCCCTGATCTTCAGTCCTCCCTGTGTCTTCCCCTTGCCCCATGGGGCAAGTGCTAGAGGAGTGAGGTGTCTCAGTTGGGGGCCACATCTGAGACATTTTTGGAGGAGTTTTTTTTTTGCTTCTCACTTGTGTGATCCCCAACTGATTTTTTTGGTGAATCCCTGACCCAAAAGAAGTTCCTCACCCCGGCCATAAATAAAGAAAACATGGAAACCTTTTGTGTTGGACATAAATTAATATCTTACTTTATTTAAAATGAAGTTTGATAAACTATCATGAGAAAGTTAAAATGCTTAATCTGTTTAATAATTTAAATTAAATTGTTCTTCCTAGCTGCCACACTAGCAAAATGGCTTGGGCGTAATTATGTAATTAACGGTGAGCTTCCATTAGCAACTGGTGGTCTGCAGAAAGGTTTACATTGAGCCAGGTGGTCCACAGGCCAAAAAGTTTGAGAACCACTGCTTTAGGGAGATGCTGTAAAGCTTAAATAGTGTTTGTTAAATACTTTGTAGTCTTTAAAAGAAAATCATACAAGTGCAAAGTACATTATGATAAGCACGTTTGGAAAGTAGTGCTTACCAAAGAGGTTTTTCACAGGGATGTTTTGAAAAACAGCACAAGTTACCATTTACACAGGGATTCTAGTGCAGGGTAACCTTGATATTACTATACCCTAAAATATTGATATTTATTAATCAGTTCAGCTTGTGTTTGCTGGAGTCATATGAATCTGAGCCTATTAGTTTTAAGTTTCATTTGTGTAACTTCACTTGTCAGTGGATTTTATTAATTAGATCACATTTTAAAACTTGTGCTTTTGTTGTGGGTGTGCAAGAATTTATAACAGCCCTGAAGACTGAAGTTCAGAAGGTACACAGAATAACTATATTAGAGTCAAAGTTTCAGGCCAGAAAGGACCACTGGATCATCTACTCTAATCACCTATGTATGACAGGGCAATAACCATCATCCGTCTACCCCTGCACCAAACCCAACAACCAAAATTAGATCAAAGTATTATAGCCTACAGGAGACTAGACTATTATGTGCCATGGGCAGAGAGCAGAAGAGGCCAAGATGTAGCAATGCTTGAGGTCTCCGCAATGTCTGGGAATTAGGTCAGTAAAATATACCCTGATGATCCTAGCAAGTGACCCCCTCCCCAATGCTGCAGAGACACCCCCCAACACAATGTGTCTGTGCATCTGATTTTGGGGAAAATTCCAGCCCAGCCTTGAATATGGTGATCAATTAGACCTTAAGCCTATATCTACATTACCACGGGGATCAATGCTCTGAGATAGATCTACCATGGGTCGATTTAGCAGGTCAAATGAATACCTACCAAAATCGTTCTCAGATCACTCTCCAGTTTCTCCCATCAATTCCTCACCCCTTCCAGCGTACACCCCACAGTAACTTGACTTAAGGTACATAGGCTTTCTGCTTTAGGGTAGATGCAGCCTAAGGGTGTGAGCAAGGCTCATCAGCTAAGCACCTGAGAAAGAGAATTCTCACTACTTCCTCAGAGCACTGGACTATCCTGTCCAGTGTGCCACTGTAGGCATCGCTGATACTTGAGAAGCCAGAGACAAAAAACCCTTCCAGAATACATTGGAGAAAAACACACTCTCCCTAACCTCTACAGGAAGCCAACAGAAACCTAAAATAAGAGATTGTAGAACACAAGCCATGAACAAAAATTTTGTCTTTGTGGTTTTTTTATACAACAAGAGCACAAGGAAATCATGCATACATAGCTAGGTACCAAATACCGATGTTTACTAACTATACACAGACATGAATGGCCAACCTATTTACATAGTGCTGTTCTGACTAGTTTCTGGATTGTTCTAAAATACACAGGGCCTCAAGCACCCCTCAGAAAATAATGCTCACAAACCATTTAAAGGGATATAGCCTTATTCCTATAGAATATAACATACCTCAGACTGCAGTAGAAGCTCACCCATAGTTTGGCAATTTAAAAAAGTTTAAGTTCTCCAAAGTAAAACACCCATCCACACTCTTAACGTACAGATAAAGAAATAATAATTTGGGCTATGCTTGCAAAAAGCCATAATTATTATCTCTCTCTATATATTTGCATGCTCATAATGGCTATTTGTATAAAGAAATAGGTAAGTGCATCCTCAAGTAACTGTTTTCTCACTCTGAGCAGGCATAAAACTTTAAGTGCCTATTGTGTTAAAAAATTAGGCTTTCTGTAATCTAACAGAAGTCTGGGTTAAGTTTTGTTGGGAATTCCAGTCTAAAGGATAATTTTCTCAACTGTTATTGAAGGGATTTTTCTATGCTATTAGAAAATAATCAAGATCAAAACTTCCTATATATCATGAGCATCACTACAGCCTTCTAGGAACCATAAATGTGGATTGATATTGGTATCCATGTAATATATTCACATCAAATTGAGGAGTGGGGATTGTAAGGCATGTGTGCATATACAATTAACTTTTAGAAAGATTCCTGATCTATTCCTCCATCTAGGAAAAAGGAGGCCCATTTCAAGTGAGCATGAGGCAAGGCTGATCAGTTTCATTTAAGTTATTATCACAGATAATATGAGATTACAAATTCCAGAACAGGAAAACTATAGTAGGCTTCCGGGAGGAGTAGGACAATTAGCATCACCAATCATCAGACTACCAAACTAAAGAATACTCCAGAGGATTGGAGGAGAATTAAGTCTGAGAAATTGTTTTCTCTAGTACATTGCTACCCCATATTTGCTGACTGGCAGTAAGATGCTAGATAGAGCCATGATTCAACACCTTCTTTCCTCTTTGCTCTGCCTGTGTTTGCTGGAAGACAGTTTTCTATGAAATTTTTAGTATAATTGCTCTTGATGTGAATTTTACCCATTTTTTCCCTATTCTTGGCTTCCTTTTTTAAAACAATGGCTCTGAACGGCTGGCTATGAACTTCTGCCTCACTTCAAGCAATGGTTGCAATGAGGGCTGACAAACTTTGCAGCATCAAGGGGGACCAAAGAAGAGGGGGGAAGCAGCCAGTTGTGCTGTGATGGCAGAGCTGGAGGGGAAACTGGGGTTCTGCCATCATGTGTTGGGACATCTCATTTCACAACCAAAATGTCCATATTCATAAACATACAAGAAGCTTTTCCCTCAGCTTGAGAATAGCAAAAGCAAGATAACAAAAATCAATAGACCTTGTGAAGAAATCTACTGGTCTCACTCCTTCTGCATCTTCTCAGATGAAGTTTCTAGACTCATACACTTGATGCGGAGGTTCTGGGATTCTGACAGAACCTCCAGGTCCTCATCTCAGGCTTGCACAATGCTACTGAGGTGGGATTCTCTTCCTTTCCTGCTAGCTACCCTGGAGCAAATAATTGGCACTGTGGGTCCTTTTATGGTGAATCTACAACCTGTTCATTTTCTCCCAGCACTCATTTTCCAAAATGAACAATAGCCTGTGTGGCAAGACAGGTGGACACCTCATTTCAAATTAAAACTTTCAGCTTGGACTGAGTCATCTCTTTGCTCCAGATATTCACAACTGCCCTGCTGTCTGCCAAGATGCAGCTGGCAGCATGCTCATGCAACAGCTTCTTCTGAGACATGCTGCAGAAATGGTTTTGCTAATGATCACAAACAAGTGGATACCAGTGAGAAATGCACAATGAGATGTCTGCTACTTGTAAAAGTAAAACGGTTAAGAAAAGTGTAAATAGTATGTAGTATAAAAATTATAAGCAGTGTGTACTTGTGTTTTGGTATGAAGTGCACAGCATGAACAGGATTATTAGCACTACCCGTGCTTTTATGCAAGCACTTGTCTGCACCAGTACTGTCCTGGTGGAAGTAGATGATGTGGTGGTTTACCTATCTTGGTGTAAATGCAGACCAAAGAGTGGCATGAACACCTGTATGGACACTTGGTGTATTTCATATTAGAGCTATTTGGGATTTTTTAATTTTTTTTTAAACAAAGATTTCTCAGGTCCAGGATGGAATTTTGTGAGCGACACCTAGGAATAGCTAATAAGCTTATTGATATGAAAGGTGGGAGATCCAGGTTATGTCTCTATTCTAAATCAGGCAGAGTAAGGACATGAACCTGGGCCTCACACCTATCAAAGGAGTGCATAACTATTGGGGTGGGTCATGCTCTGTTTTTTCACCCATTTCAAAAAGGGCTAGGTTTTGCTCCCATAAAATGAATATTGAAACGTGAAATGTTTGAAATGATGTGATCCTTAATGGGTGATGCTTTTTGGCTCCTGTTAACCCATAGGGCCTGGAACAGCCCCTTGCCCACACACTCCCTTTAATTGGTTAACCATAAGGTAACCACCATCTGTCCCATTTTAATGGGACAGTCCTGTATTTAAGCCCTCTTGCAGCTACCCTGACTTTTTTAAAAAATGGGAGAATTGTCCCAAATTTTCAGCTCCAGCACTTCCCGTGCTGGTCAGTTGCCATCAGTGCAGCTGCAGCAGCCTCCTGTTTGTGGCTAGCAGGTGTATGCGGCAGGCGATGGCCAGCAAGCGACACTGTCAGGCAGGGTGCAGAGGCCAGTAGGAGGAGAGGTGTGTGATAGTAGGTAAGGGTATGGGCACGAACAAGGGTGTGTGTGTCATGCCTCCCCATGGACACCCTAATGCAGGGTTTCCACATCTGGGGGGTCTGCAAGCCCTTTCAGGCTGTGGGACTGAAGTCAAGATCCCCAGCACCTGCTGCTCGGCTTGAAATCTTGATCCCTAGTGGCCGCTCCCACACTCAATTCCCAGAACCCCTGAGGCTGAAGGCCTCATCCATGGGGCACCCTCTGAATTTCTAGTACCACACAGGCTGAAGCCCTAATCCTCAGCATTCTTCCCCACACAGGCAGCAGCTCCAATTCCCAGCCTGCCCCTCTGCCCTGGGTAGCAGCCCTGATCCCCCACACTCTCCTCTCCAAAGGGCTGAAGCCACAAACCCTGGCAATCCCTGCAGGGCTGAAAGCAGGCTCTGAGCAGCTGAAATCCCCACCTCCACTCAGCCAAAGCTGAAGCTGGGAGCGGCAGGGCTGAATCCTGGATCCATGGTGCTCCCCTTGCAGCAGAAGCCGCCAAGCCCATGGGCAGAGGTGGGCGGCAATGGGGATGTTGCCCTGCCCCCCAAAATTCAGTAGAAGTGCAGGGTGATCCCGGTGACAGACTCACCCCTCTTCTCTGCTGGCCGTCTTGGAGACAGGAAGCTAGAGCTATGCAGGGCAGGGTAGCTGCTCCTCTGGCTAGTGCCATGGTACAGGCAGCAGTGCTGTTCCCTCCTCTCCTGCCACTGCAGCTGGTGTAGGAGGTTGAAGCTACCCCTCAGCTCTCAGCCCCTTTTACTCACACAGCCGAAAGAGCCACAGGGGTTGGGGACCTAGCTCCATGAATGGGAGAGCCCTCAGGGAACAGGGGGACCACAAAGCCTCCCGGCACACAGCCTCTAGTACCCCTTCTCTGAACCCTGAGGTATTCTTCTGTCTGCACACAGCCCCAAGCTACCCCTTTTCCCACCACCTGAGCTACCCCTTGGTTGCACACTGTTCCTAGCTGCTCCTTCTGATGAGGTAAACACAAACATTAAGTTTTCTGTGAAACTTCTGATACATAGTGCAGATTGCTATATCAATTGATTGAGAAGCCCCCTCTCAGTGAAAAGCATGTTAGGCTGTGTGCAGATGTGTAGACAGTGCCAATACAAATTCTAGTGATGCTAAACATGCTGGGAAAAACAACATATGGTGAAAACTGCAAGTCACACTTGGGGAAGAGATTTTTGGTTTTGGTGTGATGCTCACACCATTCATAACTGCTGCAAACAGCAGCTGACTGTCTTCCAATTGATTTGGAGTCCTTTGCCATGAAAGTTTATAAATACTCTCACATTTACACTGTGCCTGCCAAAGAATTGAAAGGCTTCTGCTGATTTGTGGACCTTGAGTATTTTACATTGCTAGAGCAACTCTGGGACCAGCGCAAGACAGGAATTTTATAATGCAGTCAAGAATTTTTATTCAACGTCTCTGAAGTACTTGAAACACTCAAAACCCACCTTTGAGTGCACAGAAAAGCTTGAGTGGGCCCTGTTCAGGCCTGTATGCAGGAATTTCTGTGAGGGGTACTTTTTCCTTTTTGTAAATGTGGACTGCAATTTTAAATATAAAGATGTTCAAAATAGTCATGCAATGAGTGTGCATAAGAGAGGTTAATGAAAAATTTGAGTGGAAACAAGTGATTGGTAAATTGATTTTGTTATAACATACTACAAATTTAGACAGTAATAAAGGTTTTATAGAAATTAAAACCTTCTAGAATCATGGCCACCATGGCTCCCCGCTTCCTTGGCCGCCTCTGCCTGCTGCTGCTCTACCTGTTCAGCAAGGCCAGTGCTGGGTTAGTGTGGGCGGGGCTTTCAGACAGTGGGGCGGGGTCTGGGCCACTCCTTGTGGGAGGGGTTGCCATTCATCTGGCCCTGTGGCGCTGCCACCAGCCCCACCCACTCATCCCCCTGCAACACAACACTCTCCCATCCCCCTAACACCATGGTTCTCAAACTTTGTGGCCCGTGGCCCACCTGACTCAATGCAAACCTTTCTGTGGACCATCAGGTACTAATGGAAACTTGCCGTTAATTACATAATTATGCCAGAGACATTTTGGTAGTGCTGTAGCTAGGAAGAATGGTCCAATTTAACTAGTAAGAAAGGAAATATTAAATTATTAAACAGACTAAGTGCTTTAACTTTCTCATGTTAGTTTATCAAGCTTCATTTTAAATAAATTTATGTCCAACACAAAAGGTTTCACTATTTTCTTTATTTGTGGCAGGGGTGGGGAACATTTTTTTGATCAGGGCCACTGACCCAAAGAAAAATCAGTTGGGGACCACACAAGAGAGAAGCAAAAAAGCCACTCCAAAAAACCCCAATCTTCACTGATGTGGTCCCCATCTGAGACACCTCACTCCTCTGACACTCCAGCCCCATGGGGTGAGGGGGAGGGACAGGGATTACTGAGGTTCAGGGCTTCCCATGGGCTGGATTTACTTTTCTGGGGTTTCAGGGTTAGTGGATTTTGTAGACTACCCTCCAGGTTCTGAGGTGGGGACAAAAATGAGGGATTCAATGTGCAGACAAGGCTGCCAGTGAGTGGATAGGAATGAGGGTACAGGATCTGGAAAGGAGGTTGGTACAGGACAGGGTAAGGATGCGAGGTCTGGGCAGGAGGTGGTGTACAGGAGCAGACTGGAAGTAGGGTGTCTAGCCAGGTGGAAGGAGGCAAGAGAAAGGGAAGGTGTGTGTGTGACCAGGAGGGAGGGTGCAGGAGCAAAGCAGGGAACAGGAGCAGGCTGGGGGTAGGATGTGTGGCCAAGGGGGAAGGTTCCTGCCAGTGTGCCTGATCACCTGTGGCTCCTTGGTGAGGGCAGGGTCAGGGCTGTGCTGCTTGCCCCCAGCCTCTACTAATGGGGAGAGGTGGGTCCAGTCCAGTTTCTGGCACCATGGCATCTCCTGGGGGGGCAGACAGGCCAGGCCATGGTTCCTGGTCCCCCTGGCATCTACTCAGGGAGGGTGTAACCAGGCTGGGTTTTCCTGCCCCTCCCCCAGTTATTTCCTGCAGGTGGGGCTACACTGTCCAGGCCCATGGGTGGTCCTAGGGAACCACATTTCTAGGGTCCATTGCTAGTCTGGCTACCCACCCCCCATCTCATATAGGCACTGGGGGAGGGGCTTTGAGTGGCGGGGGGCACTTACCCAGTCCAATGGCTGGCAAGATGGTGGCCTCCCATCCCAGTTGGCCACTGTCTTGCTGGTGCAGCTGCCCCCAGTGGTTAATCTGCCTTATAGCTCTCCTTCAGTTAGCCCCCTCCCTCTCCATGTTATGGAAAACAATGGAAGTCGAGGCACATCCTGTTTTCCTGGCACAACCAAACCCTGACCGTTCTTTAAAGTTATGATAAGAGGAAGCTGCATTCCAGATTT
The DNA here is from genome assembly GCA_019425775.1 of Rafetus swinhoei. Classification (NCBI taxonomy): domain Eukaryota; kingdom Metazoa; phylum Chordata; order Testudines; family Trionychidae; genus Rafetus; species Rafetus swinhoei. Next base: position 80,313,701 of record CM033427.1, on the reverse strand, counting down.
GGTGGTTCTAGCTCTTACTGTTTAGGAGGAGTTCTTGAATAAATTTACTCACAGACGGTCAGACAGACAGATGCACATTTCTAAAATATATAGACAGATAATGCAGTGTGTCTTAATGGGTATTCAGTCAAGTTAATGTTATTTTGAACGTTTGTACTGCATAGTTCTGATTGATTACTGTTGAGCTCACTTAAATCAGAGTGATTTTACCAGATGTCCCATATTTGACATAGGGAAATATGGTCACCCTAGTTAACTGGTTAAACAATAAGTTTAACGGGTTAACCAATTAAACAGGATTTTACATCTCTAGTTGAAACCTCTAAACTTCTCGACTTGTTTTCTGGCAAGTCCTATTTCAGACATACTCGGTGTTCAAACAGTGGTTAGTATCTAGTGGTCTTTAGTGTAGGCAAAATTCCAAGTGAGCATGCCTCTGATACCATTCTTTGCCTGATATTTCGGTTTTGTATTAAATTTCCTGGTTTAAAGATTTGTTAGATATTGATGCTCACCTGCCTAACGCAGTCAGTAAATATAAAGAAAACTTATTTCGTTAATAGATGATGAGGTGCAGCTTCGAATCAATATATTTAAATACACTCAACAAAATTTACATTTGTAGATATATCCTGATATTCAGAGTCACAATCTTACCTAACCATGGAATATTCATGCAACTTTGTTAGAGATACAGCAGGTTACATTATTTCCAGCTTTTAATAACTTCAAAACTAATTTTGCCTCATAATATTTTTAAATGTAAAAACAAGGCCTGATACCTTGATTAACAAGTGCTCATAAAAAGAAACCATTAGCAGACTTTGAGCTAAGTCAGTTTCTGCACTCACTGTACTACTAAACCTCATAGCTAGAAGGGAGAGTCTGTGAATTCTCCCAGTGTGTCACAATTACAACACCACCTACAGTACAATAAATAACTGTGTTTGAAGTGCTATGAAACAACAGTATTCAGTAGATGATAACATGTTTTTTCTTAAGTGCCGTGGGTTAATTTAATCATTACGCATTGTGCTGCATTAAAAGACAGGTAGAAAGACTTAACCCATTTTAGTGATGAGGATTCCAAGTCATGATTGTATCAGTGATGAGAGACCCACAGAAAGTTTACAGGATCATTTCAGATAATCACTTAACTATTTGGATGTTTATATCTTTTCAATTTGCAACATTAGGTTGGAAATCTAATTTTGAGCATCTATTAATCATGGCTTTTGTAAGACCCCAGACTTAAAGCCAGCAGCAGCTCTCATTTCTAGTCTTTCTCCCTTTGTCAGCTACAAAGAGATGCTGATAAGTATAAGAAGAGAACAGCTGTATTTTTAAGAGAGGAAATATGTTTTTCTGGCTAAACTACAGGGAGTCAGGAAATATAGGTTTGACTCCACTGTGGACTTCTTATTTGAACTTGGGCAAGTCACTCAACATCTCTCTGTCTCTTCTGTAAAATGGGGATAATGTTTCTCTTGGGAGGCTTAATTAATACAATTTGGAAAAACATGGAAATTTATGGATGGCAGATACCACAGTAGTGTCAAAGCAGATTTTCAACTAATGTAATTTATTGATCATAGATGAGTTTCAAAGCTCTTTCCATCCTCCGTCATTTTCAATTCTTACTTCAAACTCAGTTCTGCTTTCCTTGAAATTATGCATGCAGAGGAGCACATGAATGCCGTTATTACATAACACTTCAGAAATGTTCATATCTCTTAAAGATACATCTTATTCACGCACCTTATACAAATAATTGCTACACAAGTGAGGACTTGTACTGCTATGTTTGAAAAAGCTGTTCAGATGAAGTCGTCATGGCCCTTCCTTAAACCAATACAGTCAAATTCTCCCCCCCACCCATGAATTATTTTCCTCGGATTGGCAAGATGCTGCTATTTCACTGCTAGTGGTAAAGACCCGTACAATAAAAAACAATACCCAGTTTCTGTTCAAGGTTGCGTTGACCCCCTTGTATACACTAGTGTGCAGCAGATACAATGATTGATTAATAGATTAAAGAGCTAATTCAAATGATGTAGATTATGAGAATCTGGATTTGAATAATTTTTTATCTTGTAAATCTTTGTACACCCAACCATCTTCATTGCAATCTGCATATGATTGTAATAAAAATATCCCAGAGGTCTTTCTTTTTGGATTACCATTCATGCGAAGAGAACAGATAAACTGTTTTCACAAACCTTCACACATGGAAAGATTTAATTTAATATTTAATTACAGCCTGACAAGCACTATTCTGCAGGAAAGTGCTAAGGTGACCAAAACTGTATTTATGAATGGCAGGGCAACAACAAACATGGCACTTTTGAAAATGAGCTTGGATCTGGATTCCTCATGGTTAATGCATACTAAAGAAACTGAAAAGGTTTTTATCTGAGTGTTGCCAAATTTATAGTTACAAGGATAACTTCTACCTGCAGCACAAGAGATTAAATCTAGTAATAGTGTAAGATAATTTTCCTCAGATGCTTATATTGCAAAAGGGCCAAGATATTCCTAAGAAAGAGTGAGAAACAGATATAACAGGTGTCATATTGGAAGCATTTCCCTGTTCCTCCACTATTCTCTGCTCCCCCTCCATTTCCAGTGCTGGTACTTTTCCTTGAATGCTGCTCATTGGCAGGGCAATTTAGGAGTGTTTTGGCATGGAGTAGTCTGTTTATTCTCCCTGGAGACTGCACATAAATCATAAGTCTTTGTTAGCATTCTTAACCCTTAAATGTAGCTCACAGTGTTCACTTTCTGAACTACCATGCCACAGCAACTGCAGTCCTGGAATGTGGGGAGAAGGAGAAAGTTTTCAAGTTGTCATGTGGGGAGTCATACACTTTTCTAATCCCATAATTCTCTTACAGGATTTGTACACACAGTTCTAAATGTTCAGTTTAGTCAACATCAATGTCATCATCACTATTTATAAAAGGAGTAGGCCACTGTCATCCCTCTACCCCTTTATTAAGGAATGCCTTGTTCTACATAGATTAAAGATAGCTGCCACAACTTTCCTTAAATCCTGATTTCTATTGGTTTCTCTGTGTTTGCTTCTTGTCAAAGTTGGTGTCTATTTCCTATTTTTATTGCTACAGTATGCAGTAAATTAGCTCCCCCCTTTAATATTACAACAAGATGCAATCTAAATGCTGATGATTTCATGGTAAGTGCTAGATTATAGATTTTTTGGCAGTCAGTGAACTATACTAATGACTGAATTGAAGTTTCTCACTTTTACAAACACTTTCCTTGTCTAAATCTCAAAACACTTTTTAAAGATGAATAATAAGGCTTATTATTCTTATTTCATAGGAGGAGAGTCTTGCCCAAGATGAACACATCATTTCAGTGGTACAAATGGAGAGAAACTCAGTCATGTCTCCTTTTTGCACACTCAGTCCACTAGATCAAGATACCCCTTTATGCAGAAACCAGTTTTTGGTGATACAGGAATACTGAAATGTTACTGGGAGTTTATCTGCTATTTTAGAATGTCTGGCATTTATTTTTGACAGTATATTTTTCTTGTACAAAGTAAGACACTGATTTTGTTTGCTTACAATTCCTCTTTTTGTTTCCTTTTTTTTATTTTTACACAAAAATATTGCTTTTACACTACTGATGGCTTAAGGCAGGTGCTTCCAAGTGAAACAAAGAGTAGGAATAAATGATCAGTTTTCACAATGGAAATAGCGGTGTCTCTCAGGAATGTGTATTGGGGCTAGTTTTTTTCAATATATTCATAAATGATTTGAACAAAGGGGTAAACAGTGAGATGGCAAAGCTTGTAGTAAATACAAAATTATTAAGGATAGTTAAGACCAAAACAGACAAAAGAACACAGAACTGGGTGACTTGGCAACAAAATGGCTGATGAAATTCAGTGTTGATAAATGCAAAATAATGCACACTAGAAAACATAATCCCAGTTATACATACAAAATGATGAGGTCTAAATTAGTTGTTGCCATTCAAGAAAGAGATCTTGGAATCATTCTGGATAGTTCTCTGAAAACATCTGCTTGCTGTGCAGTGACAGTCAAAAAAGCTAATAGAAAGTTAGGAGCCATTAGGAAAGGGATAGATAATAAAACATTAAATATAATGTCACTATTTAAATCCATGGCACGTCCACACAATGAACACTGCATGCAGTTCTGCTCACCCCATTTTAAAAAAAAGATATATTAGAACTGGAAAAATTACAGAGAAGGGCAACAGATTCCATATGAGAAGAGTTTAAAAAAGACTGGGACTTTTCAGTTTCGAAGAATGATGACCAAGAGGGAATATGACAAAGGTCTACAAAATCATGAAAGATGTGGAGAAAGTGAATATGGAAATATTATTTGCCCCTTGGCATAATACAGAGAACCAGGGGTCACCCGATGAAATTGGTTGGCACCAGACTTAAAACAAACAAAAGGAAGTACTTCTTCACACAACGTGGGAACTGCTGCCAGGAGACAATGTGAAGGCCAAAACTGTGTGTTCAGAAAAGACTTAGAGAAGTTCATGGAGGATAGGTATATTAATAGCTATGAGCCAAGATGGTTAGGGATACAACTTCATGCTCTGAATGCCTTAAACATAAGAATATAAGAATGGCCGTACTGGGTCAGACCAAAGGTCCATCTAGCCCAGTAGCCTGTCTGCCGACAGTGGCCAGTGCCAGGTGCCCCAGAGGGGGTGGACCGAAGACAATGATCAAGCGATTTGTCTCGTGCCATCCATCTCCAGCCTCTGAAAAACAGAGGCCAGGGACACCATTTCTATTCCCTGGCTAATAGCCTTTTATGAACCTAACCTCCATGAAATTATCTAGCTTCACAGCCTCCTCTGGCAAGGAGTTCCACAGGTTGACTACGCGCTGTGTGAAGAAGAACTTTCTTTTATTAGTTTTAAACCTGCTACCCATTAATTTCATTTGGTGTCCTCTAGTTCTTCTATTATGGGAACTAATAAATAACTTTTCTTTATTCACCCTCTCCACACCACTCATGATTTTATATACCTCTATCATATCCTCCTTCAGTCTCCTCTTTTCTAAACTGAAAAGTCCCAGTCGCTTTAGCCTCTCTTCATATGGGACCTGTTCCAAACCCCTAATCATTTTAGTTGCCCTTTTCTGAATTAGCGGAATATTATTTCTGCTAATTACCAGTGAAACCACTTTTAAATTATCTCTGCTAATTTTTATGATAGACTGCATTGTACAACTGACAGCAGTTGGAAATCCTTAAGCCCCTGCCTGCTACAACCAGGCCCACCAACAGGAGGGACGGGAGAGGGGAGTACAGGGGACAATTGCCCCAGGGCCATGTGATTCAAAAGGGCCCGGGGCTCCTGGCTACAGCTGCTGCTACTGTGGAAGCAGTGCTGGCTGGAGCCCCGGATCCTTTAAATTGCTGCTGGAGCACTGCGTTGGGTGCTCCGTTTGGCTCTGAGGACTGGAGGGAGGGGGGTGCACTGTGATGTGGGTGTGCCGAGGGTTAGCTGCCCCTAGCCCTGGCCCTTATGCCCAAGTCCCTGCCCCTTCAAGAGGCACAGAGCTGGGAACACAACTTGCCATGGGGCTCCGCTGGCCACAACCTGGGACTGTTCTGTTCATTCTGTATCTGGCATTGGCCGCTATTGGAAGACAGGGTACAAGACTAGATGGATCACTGGTATTAACCACTAAGACCATTGTTATGGTCTCTGTAAATGTGTTTGATTGTATTCAATTTATTAGAGACATGTTTTGCAATTCTGTGTGAAAATCCAATAAATATACGGTAATTAAAAAGAGAGATTATGAGATTCTAGAAACCTGTTTGCCAGCCTCTTAATGAAAGGGCATTTTACATACTTAAATATTTGCCAATACAGTATAATCTCTAAAAGAATGTGGAGGTTCATAAACTCATTCTACTGAGATGCTCCATTGTCAGTTAGACCCAATATCAACCCTCTTAGTCAGAACCTGAAATACAAAATTTGGAACTTGGTACACAGTGCTGACAATAAAGAAACAGCTTTTGTTACTAATCTGACAAACATTTTACCAAGCCCCAGATATGTGGTTTAAACACATTATTTCCGCTAATTACCAGTGAAACCACTTTTAAACTATCTCTGCTAATTTTTATGATAGACTGCATTGTACAACTGACAGCAGTTGGAAATCCTTCAACTTTTCTTCAATGAAAGAATAATACTTAGAGCTTTACATTTTAAAACACTGTGTAGAATAATTAACCCTTAGAACACCACTTCTGAAGATATGTTTCATGTTTTGCACAGGAAGATAGGTTAGGCACATTTTCCTGGCCCCACTGGAGTCAATGGAGGACAGAGTCCTAAACTACTTGCCCAGAGTCATACAGCAAATATATGGCAGAACCACAAGAGTGCTTTGTTGGCTCCCTGGCCTATGTTCAGTCAGCTAAACCAATTTACCTCTCTGGTATGTGGTTCACCTATAGATGTATTTTGCCTCCCACATTTAAATTGAGTGAATTAACTTTAATGAAATTGGGTCAGGCACAATATAGGATTTCCCACTCAGTTATGCTAATGCACCCATACACAGAAATTACATATAGTTTTGGGAATTACTGACAGGAAGCTGCCAAGAATTCCAAACTGTATCTGAGCAGTGGATCTGAGATGTATATAGCTAGAGACAAACATGAGATCATCAAACTCTTGTTCACATCAGATTAAAATTATAATCAGAACTCAAATCTATAGAGATATGTATTATGTAACAAAACTCTGGGCTTTCTATACATTTCTTGATGGCTAGTTCAACACGAGGCCATTTGATAAAACAGCTTCTATTGTGACTGTGCCAATATTAACTTAACCCTAAAATAGGCAAAATTTCAGGGATTAGTTGAGAAGAATCTTATGTGATGTTGTTAAATTAATTTGGCAATCCAGCAGCTTTCTCTCTATATTGAGTATATTGGGCCAGGAAAGGGTACATCTACACAGCAGCATTATTTTGGAATAACTGATGTTATTCCAAAATAACAAAGAGTACATCCACACTACAAGCCTTTATTTCGAAATAATGTCAAACTGGAGGACTTCTTATTCTGACTCATGGTAACCCTCATTTTCTGAGGAATAAGGGAAGTGTTCTTTCTTTGACTTCCTACTGCGCAGACAGCATCAAAAGCTGAAATAAGCTATTTTGACTTAAGCTACACAATTGATGTAGCTGAAGTCACGTAGTTTATTCCGACTTTAGCCCCGCTGTGTAGACATACCCTTACATACTGTTACTTATGTGACTACCACATATTTTAAGGCTTGTAGGCTGATAGTGCTGCCAGGCTGATATCAGAAAACTAGGACTTTACATGCTATTTACCTTACATAATTAGGCTCTTGCAGCATGAAAGCATCAGAACATCAAAGAATAACTTTTGGGAAAATGAATAAAAGGTGGAGGTTATGATATATGTATATTCCATGAGATGATTTTTTTCAGCTTGTGCGTGGGAGATTCTGGCTGTTATCCAGGATGATTCAGCTCTTCTCTGGCTTTTGTGAGCCAGGGGCAACTTAAGTGACGTAAATATAAATCACAATCGTAACAAATACTTCTCTTGAGACTTCTACTTTTTCTTGTAACCTTTGATGTTCTTTGCCTTAAATTATACAAATATTCTGAAAACAATATATTTTATTCTATTGCTAGTTAATTTATCAATAGGACTCACCTTCAGTTAATGTGTCTTACATACTGATGCAGCAATAATGATTTAGATAATTAAATCATGCATGCTTCTTGTCCGAAGATTTTTGTGTACAAGTTTTCCAAATTCAACTGTACTTTTTGGAGGTGTTCAGATCAAAACTGATCAGTATCAGAAATGAAATAAAAGGCATGTTAAGTTTCCAGTTAGCACTTTGCTACCTGAGAAAACAGAGCAAGTGGGAAAAAATATCCCCAAAGGAACCATCTAGACTTAATCTACAGTGTTATCCTTAATACCAGAGCATGTCTTGAAGTTTTGGAAGAAAATTTTGTTATAAATTAAGAACAAATTAATTTGACTTGATTACATTAGCTACCTGAGAAAACAGAGCAAGCGGGAATAAATACCCCCAAAGAAATATTAAATTACTCAGGCTACAATTATTAGTGTTATTGTCTATCCTACTCAAAATTTGATGTGTGTGTGTGTGTGTGTGTGTGTGTGTGTGTGTGCGCGCGCGCGCGCATGCGTGTGTGTGGTGGAGGGAGTGGATTCCATAAAGTTAGTGTTTCTAGTCTCCACAAAATTGACCTTTTCATCAGAAATTGATTTTTTGTTAAAATAGTTCCTTGCCTTTTCCACCACAAGAGAGCCTACATGATTTAATTGATCAGCTGCTTCCCTTTTTACATTGTCTTGAAGATAATTCTCTCTGGATAAACATTAATCATAGTAAAGATGTAAATATATCTTATCACTCTGTTCAACATGAGTCCAATTTTCAGCTACCAGTGCCTACAATATGAAATAAGGTTCTTTGAATTAAAAGTGTAGAAGTGGAATTTTTTAAAAGTTGCTAATATAGTTAGATGTCCAGATTTCTCTTCAAAGTCCCATAAGTGTTTTTGAAAATGCTATCTATACTAGGCATCTATGACTGAAAATTAGGCCCCTTAATGATAATAAGATGCAACGATTAAACTGGACCATTTAATTAGTATGGACTGATCCTTAATGAACTATCAATGCTGTCTTTTATAACCCAAGATTCCCCAACTAATAAGAAATAGTATGCTCTTGTTTGAATAGATGGTAACAACCTCTGTTACAACCCAACCATGCTGCAGCAGTATATTGACCCTCTGATCTATGAAAAACAGCTGGGAGTTAGGATATTTTTTCAAGCACAAAAGTCAACTTCCCCCTTCCTCTCTCTGTTTTCAAGGATGGACACTTTGTTTCTAAGTGGGGATTTTCTAGTATACTCTGTAGGCTGGAAGGAAATTATCAGCTGTTCTTGGAATTTATGCCTTGGATTTTTTCCTTTCCTTTTCCAATTTCTCTTCCTTTGATTTATAAGTTCAAAAAGCAAAACCTTAGTGACTAATATTTTGTGGTAAGTTCAGCAATTAAGTTAATGGTCCGATAAGTTTGTTTTCAGTTCTGATATACCTCACAGGCAGCAGCATACGCATGATAATGTATCTTGTCCTTTGACAGGCTGCCGAAGTGGTATGTCAACAAGCAGGTGTATATGAATGTGATATGTCTTTCACTACGCGGGTAGGCATGTGACAGAATTTTGCAACCCTTCTTCGTATTTTAGATAAATAATGTCCATGATAATCCTCTCGCACAATGACTTTAAAAAGAACTAAAAGAAAACTGTATCAATTTTTTCCCCATTCCAGGAATCTGAAGTTTAAAAAAAAAAAAAAAGGATTTCTCAGTAATCTCATAAGGATATTCCTGGTGCAAAGTGCTTCTTAGTTTTTGAAACCTCAGTTTACTTATCTGAGCAATAGGCCTACTGTTTCCTTTTAAGTAGCATGAGCTACATGGGAACAAGAGTCTTCCCATCTGATGACAAAACAATTTCAAAATCAACCAAAATCCTCAGGGTTTTCCTTAAGAATGCAGAATTTTTCTTGTAGAATGCAATAGAAAAAGAGAAGAAATGTAACCCGTTTTATGAATGTAGAAAATTATTCCTACCTCCAGGGGCCCAAATAATTCTCTTAACACAGTGGTTTCTAACCTTTTTAAGCATAAGATCCCTTTCTGAATTTAAGTTCAATCCAAGATCTACCTCAAATATAAACACCCTTGCCACACCTCCTTCCCACCCCTTCTCCGAGGCCCCACCCCTGCTCACTCCATCCTCCCTCTCTTGCCCATCCTCACTCACTGAGGCTGGGGCAGAGGGTTGGGGTGCAGGTTCTGATCTTGGAATAAGGGATCTGTAGAGTGAGAGGGGCTCTGAGATGCTCTTGGGGCAGGCAGTTGGGATGTCGGAAGGGTTTCTAAGTGTAGGCTCTGGGACAGCTTTTGGATGCAGGGGTGCTGGGGGCTTGGAGTGCAGGAGGGGGTTCATGACTGGGATAGGAGTTTGGGATGTGGGCTCCAGCTAGGCACTGCTTACCTCAGGTAGCTCCTGGTTGGTGGTGCAGTGGGGCTAAACCAGGCTCACCCCGTCCTGGCCCTCGACCACTCCCTAAAGTAGCCAGCAAACTCCATCCCAAGTCCAGTTGTGCCCCCTCTCTGCTTCGTGGAGAAAGGACACAGTGTGGGAGGGGGCACCCTGACATCAGCTCCCTCCTCTCCCTCCCCTGCCCTGCACAGAAACCAGAAGGCTCCCCAGTGGGACGGGCAGCTGCAAGGCAAAGGGCAGGAGATGTGCAGCAGTGCGGGGAAGCTGAAGTGCTGGCACTTGACAACCTCTTAGCCAAACCAGTCAGGATCACCTGTCAGAGGCTCCAAGATCTACCAGTAGGTCCCGATCGACTGGTTGGTGACCACTGTCTTAGCACATAGTTCAGTAAATCTGATGTTTTCCATGGAGACTGTGCTGAGGATATATGCCCCTACAGATGACAGCTTCTGTGGGGTACTGATGCTTCAAGGTTGTTGCAGTAGCTCCTGAATCTGCTGTGCCCTGTCCACTGGGAACAGGATCAAGGATAAATAGCCGATGAAGATAGGTTAAATCAGAGTCAGAGGCCAATCCCCTGTGTGTGCTAGGACACACTGAGGCCCTGCAAAGCACACCTCACCAGTATGCACCCCTTGCATGGGCTCTTAGCTTCCCAGTCCCTGGCAGATAGGAATGATTATGCCATTTCTGATGTGGTCAGGATCTTCGGAATTGCCTAGGGAGGGTGGGATGGCCAGGAATTGCCCCTATGTATATTACATGTGTAGGCTCTGTTACTTTTCAGTCCATTGGGAACAAACTGCCAGTGCTTCTTTTACATTAGACATTTTTTTTCTCAGTCTCACAAGAACAAGAAGTTAAGGAAAAAGCATGGAAAGGTTGTGATAAAACACTCCTCCACTATCCTACACTCCTGTACTCTGCTCAGATCTACACTTTGGAGTTATGAGAGCTAGTTGAAACAAAAATGTTGGGGAAAATGTCAAAATTTTGTCTGATTTCCATTTCAAAACACAACTACTTTTCATGATTTTAAAAATCTGTTAAAACATTTTTTAAATTCCCTTTCTTTCCCATTTTCCTTCTGCAGCAGAATGCAACAGAACGAATGATGTCCAGGTTGGATTTTATTATAACTTTTTTCATCATTTTTCCTTTGGCCACTTTTTCCAAAACTACTTTGCCTTCTCAAAAGCTTTAAAAAAAAAAAAAAAAAAGATGTTATGGGGTCAACTCATCGCTGTGGCACCTCCTGCTGGAAGCACTGAGAATTAGCCCTGTTGTCAGCAGGGCGCCTCCGTCTGGCTGGTGTCTCACCCATCATTCTGCTCTGTCCACATTCAGAGTCTGGACCTGTGTCGCTCAGGGACCACAGCATCCTTTTCAGGACACTGCCCTCTGACCACTAAAGTGGTCTCTCATTCCCCTTCCGGGGGTTTATCGGCAATCCTGTGTTTCTGCTGCCACTGTGACTCACTCTGGCCTCCAAGCCTAGCCCCTCCATCTCAGGGGCAAGGCACAGTCTGTCTGGGCCACACCCTCCTCCCAGGAGGGTATCGGCAGTTCTCCATTTCACCTGCCACTGTGGCCCCAAAGTCTAGCCCCTTACCTCAGGGGCAAGCCATAGTCTGTTCTGGTTATGCCTCAGTGTTAAGATGTGGTGCAAGAGGAAAAGTGGGGGATATCCAAGCCCTCCCACTACTCTGGGTCCTGACCCAAGAATCCTCCAACAGCACCCTTGTCCTGCCTTCCTAAACTCTTCCTCCACTGGCTTTTGCTCCCTGGGCCACTTTCCTTGTGACCCTTTTGCATTCTCTTGGCCCTTGTAGCAAGGCCAGTAGCTTGGCAGGTATCAGGCTGTAGCCTCCCTCTCTAGCCCCCCTAAGTCTGCCCAGCACCTCTCTTCTAAAGTGCATCTCTGGGAACCAGGTCCTGCACCATCCCTGGTCCGGGGCTTTCTCTCTGCTGAGCAGCTTCTTTTATACAGGGTTACCCCAGCAAGCTACATCCTGACTGGCAACTTAAAAAGCCTCTCCTTAATTGGCCAGGGCTCTGCACAACCTCCCTCCTACCTGCTTTAATTTCTTCCTGGCCAGTGTGGGACAATTGCCCCACCACAAGAGAGAAAAGAAAAAAAGAAAAGTAAAAATATATCTCACATATAATTTCTTCTATTACATTCTGTGGGGAAAGAATGAAAAAGAAAAAGCAGGAAAAAGGGAAAATATATAAAAACCGAACAAAATACATTTCTGGTTCTTTCTGTAGAAATTTCCCGTTTCAAAAAGCCATTTTTCATTGCAAAAAAAATTGTAAAAAAAATTTTGACTTCCCCTACACACATTTTTTCCTTGATTTTGTCTTACTTTCAAGCACAGTTCTTATCGCTTTCTCATTACACTCATATTAAAAAAACAGCTTGTCATACTGCAGTCATTGTTTTGTACCCCAGTTAAGCAGCACTTCAGTGTCCAAGGCTAGAGCGAGGCTCAGTTAAGAATCAGGGCCTATGACCGTGTCCTTACGCTTTCTGTAGTGAAACTTACTGAAAGGCCAGCTTCTCCTTGAAGGATTATATATTTGTTCTAGGTGACAGCTTCCTGGGTATATTTTGCTCTGCCATATGTACTTTGTTGTGTTCCCTGTAATGAAAGTCATAGCACCCGATATTTAGAAAGTTGATATATCAGAATAGTGAAGCCATTGATTCTCATCCAAGAAGTTAATCAACAAGACGCAATCTTTTCAAATGTGACGTGTTCATGAATTAATTAATGGAATTCAAGACTCTTTTGTGTTGGAAGTGCCCCTTGCTTTTTTTACAACGTGTGGCCAAATACTTTCAAGCTTACCAGATGATATGCTCTATTGACCTAAGGCAGGTTTAACAAATGTTCTTCTAATAACTTCCTTCATGGGTCAATAGGAATCAAATATTTTCTCTTTTAAGTCCAGAACATGTTAATTTCAAAAGGACAATGTTATCTTTTTGTGTGGGCTCTGTGCTCCTACGAGATGAAAAAGGCACAACAATAAAGCATGAAGCAACAGACTTTTGTGCACTATGTAGTCTATTTAGTGCGGTGCCCCCATTTTGTGGGAAATCCATGTGACCAGGTTTATTTTTTCCTGAAATGGACTCAGAGGGGTAGCTGTGTTAGTCGGTATCTGCAAAAACAACGAGGAGTCCTGTGGCACCTTAGACCAGGGCTACTCAACTTTGGAAGCCCCAGGGGCCACAATGATACTCACAGCACATGCCAAGGGCAGCAACTTAAGTGTGGTTGCATATACATGCAAATATATGCGAATAGTTTCTTCCACACTGACAGGCATGAATACAAAGATTAAGGCAACACTACACAACACGCAGGCCCCATTTAAGTCAGTTCTGCTGATATTAATAAAATGCAATATTTACCCAATTTCTACCCATAGGACAGCACTTTTAATTCTTCCCCCCGCCCCCCAGCAATGACAATCCCAGCTGAGGGATTTTTCCAGACTAGGAGAAGTCATTTCAGGTCCACTGCTGCTGCTGGGTGTGCCTCCCACCCCCACACTGGGCTCCCTGAACCCTTGCAGCCCAGCTGAGCGGCGCATCAGTTCACTGCACCCCTCAGCCAGTTGGTTCTGTGCATCCTCTCTGCAGCCCAGCTGAGGTACACCGGTCCCCTCCCTCCCCTCACAGCCCAGCTGAACCATGTACTGCCAGAACCTCCTTTAAGCAACCTAACTGAACCGTGCACTGCCCGCACTTCCCTCCCCTGAGCAGCCCAGTGGAACCATGCACCGCCTGCACATCCCACGCCCCAGCAGCTCATCTGAACCGCATGCTGTCTGCACTTCCCACCCCTTCCTCCAGCAGCCCAGCTGAACTGCAGGCAGCCCACACTTCCCTTCCGCCCCACAGCAGCCCAGCTGAAATGCAGGCCTCCTGCACTTCCCTCCCCACCCCAGCAGCCCACCTGAACCATGCGCCACCCACATCTCCCCCAGCAGCTCAGCTGAACCACAGGCTGCCCACACTTCCCACTCCTCTGCCCTCCCCAGCAGCTCAGTTGAACCACAGGCCACCCGCACTCCCGCCCCAGCAGCCCAGCTGAACCATGTGCTGCCCGCATTTCCCGCCCCCCAGCATCCCAGCTAAACCATGTGCCACTTGCGCCACCCACACATTCTCCCCATCCCAGAAGCCAGCTGAACCTCGCGCCGCTCACACTTGTCCCCCAGCAACCCAGCTGAAGCATGGGCTGGTTCCCTGCCTTCCCCTCCCCCTTGCCACTTACTTGCTTTCATGTGTTCCAATAGGAAATGCCTCCCTTGCTTCTATTGACTGGAATCCCAGCAGCAGGGAATGGCTTCAGTAAGTGTCCCGCCAGGCTCCTATTCCCCCATCTGAGGGAATGGGGGAAAGGAATCAGCACCAAGCAGCTGCTTCTAGCTGCATTTGGAGTCCCAGACCTTTCCAGGACGTTTCTGCACTGTAGGCTACAAACAAATAGGCCACAGGCTGCATGCGGCCCACAGGCCACGTGTTGAGTAGCCATGCCTTAGAGACTATCAGTTTTATTAGGGCATAAGCTTTCTAGGGTAAAAAGCGGGTTTTATCCAGAAAAACTTATGCTCTAATAAATCTGTTAGTTTAAGGTTCCACAGGACTCCTTGTTGTTATAATTTTATGAACCACACTGTTTTTTCTGGACCATTTGGAATGAGAAAAATAGCTGCCATCCTGAGGCTGAACTGCTGCAGTTATATGGAACTAACTATCGACGTATTGGTTTATTCATGGAAATCGTCGATCCATTTTAGGGAAGATGTTAACAAAGGTGAAGTATCATTACTTCATACCTTGTTGTGTGTAAGATGAACTGGACCAAAAGTACATGCATATCTACTACAAGACGATACTGACATAAGTTATAACAGTCCTTACTACAGGTTGGATCTCCCTTGTCTGGCACCCTCGGGACCTGATAGGTCCTGGCAGGGGAGTTTGCCAGATCAAGGGAAGTCTGGAAATAGGGCACTAACCTCCACGCTGGGCTCCTCTCCCCAGACACCTCTCCCCAGCCTCCTGGCCCCTCTGGACTTGCAGCAATCCCACCAGAGCTCCTAGTGGCCCCACTGGCCTTTCGGCAGCTGCACCAGAGCTCCGGGCCATCCTAATGGCCTCACGGCAGCCCCGCCATCCTGCCAGAGCTCCCACTGGTCCCACCAGCTGTGGGCTTCTCTGCTCGTGAGCTACAGCTACCCTGCTGGGTTCCCTGCCCTGCTGGATATAGGCTCTGATGCCTCAGAGGCTCTACTGCCCCCACCAGCTGGCTCTGCTCTGAGCCACCAGGAACCTCTGCCACTGGAGCTCTGGTTCTGGCAATGGATCACGGATGTTGCAGACCACAGAGTCCCGGCCCACAGAGGTTCAACCTGCATAACTATGTTAGTGCCTCTGCAGAGACACCATGTCTTTTATTTTAGAGAAATATATTAAAATGTTCCTTTTGTCATTCAACATTGACATTTGAAAAATTATGAATGATCCTGCAGCACCTGAGACTGACAAAAAATGTAGATGGTATCATGAGCTTTCATGGACACGACTCACTTCTTCAGATGAATGGAGCAAGGGGTCCAGAGTTGCAAATAAATAGCTGAAAAAGAAGGGATGGGGAGGGAAAGAGAAGGGGGGAAAATGTCAATTAGTGTCCATGCTAAATGAGGCTATAGAGTGGGCTGTAAATTCCTGATACTTAACTTGTAATGTCATTTGGGTGTTGAATGTAGCAGCCCATCAAAGCAAAGTCTTTGTTCAGACCTCGATTAAAGGTGTCAAATTTGCAGATGAAGGCAATTTCTGCAGCTTCTCTTTGCAGCTGGTTTTTGAAATTGCTTTGTAATAATATAGTCACTTTTAGATTACAAGTTAAGTATTGGATATTTACAGCCCACTCTATTAGTCTCATTTAGCATGGACACTGTAACAATTTTTTCCCCTTCTCTTTCCCTCCCCATCCCCTCTTTTTCAGCTACTTATTTGCAACTGTGGACCCCTTGCTCCATTCATCTGAAGAAGTGGGTTGTGCCCACGAAAGCTCACGATACCATCTACATTTTTTGAGTCTCTAAGGTGCTGCAAGACCATTAGTTGTTTTTCAAGTTTTTTCAGTTGCAGGCTTACACGGCTACCCCTCTGAGACTTTTAAACACTGACATTGTACAGCTCTAGCAGAGCCCCATGCAGGTGCAATAGACAGCAACACAAAGGGAGTGGCACTGCAGGGTAAATTAAAAGTTCTTAGGCTTGAATGCTTGTAGACTAGTAAAATCAGCTGTTGATTTTCCCATAACTGCTCCCTGTGAAAGGCCGTAGGTCTTTTGGAAGGACCAGCATTGCTTTCCACCTCACACTCATTAGCCCTGAGGCTCATCTAGCTGCTTAAGTCTTCTTCCTTCAGGCAAGTACTGTCTCCCTCATTACTTCCATAGCAACACTTCTTACAGGAAAAAGCAAGATATTTCTGTGTGACATGAGCAGTAGAGAGGAAAATGTTTTTTCAACCAGTTAGAAAAGGATTAGAAGTCTCACAATAAAGGTAAAATAAAACATCCTTTAAAATAAACCATTGAGGTGGCTCTCTTCTATTGTGACTCAATTATGAAAAAATAGTATAGCTACTTTCTAAAAATTAGAGAAAGAGGCAGTTTAAACTAAGTACAACTAGAGTATCTTATTAATTATTAGAAATTATTATTAAATAGATGTATTACAGAAGTGCCTTAGGGCACTAATCAAGATCTGAGCTGCATTATTCAACCATACAGGAAAAATATAGGCCTTGCTTACAAGAGCTTACAAATTAAAGAGGAAAAGACAGATGACTAGTAGGAGAAAGGAATTATTTCCATTTTACAGATGGGAAACAGGAGGCACAGAAAGATTAAGTAACCTAGGTCTGGGTCACACAGGAAATCTATGGCAAAGCTAGGAATAGAATGTAGATCTTATGAGTCCTGGTTCAGTTCCTTAGCAGGATTATTTTTGCTTTTGATTCTTCTTTGTAAAAGAGAACACCTATTCTCTCTTGACATATCCTCTTGGGGAAGGGATAATCTTTTTATTCCATGTTTGCACACTGCTACCACAACGGGGCCTTAATCCATGACTAGAGTTCTTAGCTGGTTCTACTATACAAATAACGATGATATAATAGGCTCAGTCCTGGATACGTCTCTTTATATGAGTATCCTTACTCCCATGTAGAAGTCAATGGCATTGTTAGCATACTAGGTACTACTCATATAGGAACAAGTATTTCAGGAATGGCTCCTAAATTAGTCATAATAATATAGCAAGGAATGACAAACTAAAGGAGAAAAGATGATAAGGAAAGAATGATGATGATTATAAAAATGAGACTGAGCTAAAATTGCACTTGTAAAATCTCAGATTCTAAAAGAATTTAAGGTAGAAGAGTATTAAAAAGTAACTAGCAAACTCCATCGCTTCATTTGTGTTGATTTTCACCAAGAAGGTTGGTGGCGATTGGATGCCTAACATAATGATTGCCAGTGAAAATCAAGTAGGTTCAGAAGTTAAAATAGGGAAAGAACAAGTTAAAAATTACTTGGAAAAGTTAGATGCCTTCAAGTCACTAGGGCCTAATTAAATGAATCCTAGAATACTCAAGGAGCTGATACAGAAGTTATCTGAGCCACTAGCCATCTTCTTTGAAAAGTCATGGAAAATGGGTGAGATTCCAGAAGACTGGAAAAGGGCAGATACAGTACCCATCTATAACAAGGAAAATAAGGACAACCCAGGAAACTGCAGACCAGTCAAGAACAAATCATGTCAAACCAACCTAGTAGCTTTCTTTAATAGGATAATAAGCCTTGTGGATAAGGGGGAACAGTAGACATGGTATACCTAGACTTTATCAAAGCATTTTATATGCAGCCTTGCATAACCTTTTTATCAATAAACTAGGGTAATAAAGTGTAGATGGGGCTACTATAAGGTGGGTGCATAACTAGTTGGATAATCACACTCAGAGTAGTTATCAATGGTTCAATGTTGTGCTGGAAAAGCATAACAAGTAGGATTTTGCAGGGATCAATTTTGGGACTGATTCTGTTCAATATCTTCATCAATGATTTAAATGATGGCATAGAGAGTGTGCTTATAAAGTCTGCAGATGATACCAAACTGGGAGGAGTTGCAAGTGCTTTAGAGGATAGGGTTATAATTCAAAATGATCTGGACAAACCGGAGAAATTGTTTGAGGCAAATAAGATGAAGTTCAATAAGGATAAATGCAAAGTACTCCACTTGGGAAGGAAGGAACAATCAGTTTCACACATACAAAATGTGAAGTGACTGTTGAGCAAGGAGTACTGCAAAAAGAGATCTAGGAGTCATAGTGGACTTCAAGCTAAATATGAGTCAACAGTGTGACACTGTTGAAAAAAAGTAAGCATAATTCTTGGATGCGTTAATGGAAGTGTTGTGAACAAGACACAAAAAGAAATTCTTCCCCTATACTCGGCACTGATTAGGTCTCATCTGGAGTATTGTGTCCAGTTCTGGGTGCCACATTTCAAAAAAAGATGTCCTACGAAGGAAGGACATGTCCTACGAAGGAAGACTGAAAGAATTGGGTTTGTTTAGTTTGGAAAAGAGAAGATTTTGAGGGGACATAACAGTTTTCAAGTTCCTAAAAGGGTGTTACAAGGAGGAGGGACAAAAATTGTTCTCTTTGGTCTCTGAAGATAAGACAAGAAGCAATGGGCTTAAATTGCAGCAAGGGAGGTTTAAATTAGACATTAAAGAAAAACTTACTAACTGTCAGGGTGGCTAAGCATTGGAATAAATTGCCTAAGGAGGTTGAGGAATCTCCATCACTGGAGATATTCAAGAGTAGGTTAGACAGATATCTGTGAGATGGTGCTTGGTCCTGCTGTCAGGACACGGAACTGGACTTGATGACCTCTCGAGGTCCGTTCCAGTTTTTGTATTATATGATTCTATGATTTTAGAATAAAAAAAGACAATATACATCATTAACCATTTTTAAGGAAGAAAGATATGCACTGGACCACAACCTGACTGCCAGGTTTCAGACTGAAGTGAATTCAGAGAGCAAAATAACCTCTGACGAGTCAGATCCTTAAAATGAGAGCTGTACCCATTGTGCTCTGCGTGGTAGTCTGAAAGTTCACATAAGCACGTACTGTGATTAAACTGAAATATATCTGTAAATACAGTTACTTCCAATTTTTTAATTTTGTTTTTAAAATTAAAACTAGCTTTGCTGGGCCTACTGTTGCTAGACCAGGGAGTCCGATAATGTTGTCCAATAATGAAAAAGTTAACAAAGATTTGTTTGTGAATGTGGCTCAAAACCTAAAGATACCAAAATGTGCCAAATTGTGCATTCATCAAATACTATATTTTATACATGCTACAGGCTGAATCTCTGTGGTCCAGGACTCTCCGGTTGGGCAACATCTATAGTCCGGCAGCCACAGCCAGAGAGCCCCAGTCACAGAGGTTGCCAGTAGCTGGGAGTGGCATGGAGGCAGGGAGCCCAGCCAGTGGCTGGGCAGAGGTAGGGGGAGCCCTGCTGGCTGGAAAAGGGTGGGCAGACAGGAGTGGAGTCACATCAGCAGCCGGGGACAGCACACTGGCCCGGCCAGTAGCCAGGATAGGAGCCTATGGATAGCCAGAGGCCTGACCTCTCCTGGCCCATTCAGGTCCTGAGGGTGCCGGACCAGAGAGGTCCATCCAACCTGTAATACATGTATTATATAATATATTTTACCACAGGATCTTTGCCTCATTCAGTTCACATGGACTGAAACAGGGACATGTAATCCCAGAAACTACTGCCATGCAGAAACTGGGAGTTGTGTAGCTAATGAAGCAGGGAAATGCAGGAAGAAAAATGATGCTCTTGAAGTTGAAAGCTACCCTGCCTAGTTGTATACTATCCCCACCTAGGTCATAGATTTTCTATGTGATGTTGAGCAAGTCAATATAAACAAACTTTCTCCAGGTGGCCCCTGTATGTTTCTTATTTTCTGGGTGCCCAGTTTGAAGCACTTTAGGTCTTATTTGGTTAAGATCTGAGCACTCATAGCTGCAAGTGAGGTCACTGGAAGCTGTGCTTTGAATATATAAAGTGCTATAAAATGCAAAACATTTTGAAACATTTTCAAAACATTTTGAAAAATGCAACACATTTTGAAAAATCAAGTCCTAGGATTCTCAAATTAGGCACCTCAAATTAGTTGAGATTTGGTAATTTTGGCTTTAATCTCTGCCTCAGTTCCTGATATGTAAAATGGGGATAATAGCACCTCACCTCCCGGGGTACTGTGAAGATAAAGTCAATTAATGTTTGTAAACAACTAAAGGCCAAACTTTTAAAGGTATTTAGTCACCTAAAGATGTAGGTAAATGTAGAAAATCCCACTGTGCACATATCTGCATTTTTAGATGCCTAAACAACTTTTAAAAAAATATGTCCCTAAGGTACAACAATGAGAAAAAGCTGATGGGGAAATAAATAATTCTGTATTCTGTGCAAGGTTTGGAGGATGCACAGTAAATCGTGTCCAGGAACACACATTAAATGATAAGGATAAAAACATTGAATAGCAACCGATTTAATATTCATCTTTTATCCTATGCACTGCATAAGGCAAGGGTCTTATGGGGAGGGCAGGAAGAAGAGTATGTGATCAGATAATTAGAAACTATATCATAATGCACAAGCGCTGAGTGTTGAATTACATTTCCATGGGCTATGTTGGTTCTGGCATTTAACTTTTGAGTGTTTGACTCTGAAACTTAAACATTCACGTATTGCACTTTTTAAACAAGTGTATGTGCTTTAAAATATGTTAAAATTGTTACACATATTACATATGTACATATTTTATAGTTTCTGAAAAAAGAAGAATATGAATAGAAAAATAGAATCCAAAATATTCATCATGAAGTTAATTTTTCTTTGTTCATTTGCACATAGTTTGAAATAATCTCATGGACAAAATATGGGTTTTTAAGCATATAATCATCTTGATTTAGTTTAAGAGGCGCTGTGTACTTATTTATATGTGCAATCTGGATATTGATTTAGGTTTAAGGGACAGCGTCAAAAAAAATTTATACAAATGACTGAAGTACAACATTGACCTGTATCACAAAATGCCTTATTTAGGCATAATCATGTTTGCGTTTTTGGTATAAAGGCATGTATTGTTCTTTACAGTGGCCTTTAGAAAGCCTTTTGTGCTGACTGTTTCAGTGCTGACGTTTGCACACCCAGACTACAATGAAAATGAATTATTGGTGCACAAGGAAAGGAGGCCTTCTACTAATATGAAACCTTAGGATTAATGTGCTCTACTCTGAGTATCTGTCAAATTCCTCATAAATAGTCTAACTAAACGAACATCCTAGTCAACGAGGTTCTCCCCTTTCTATTCTCTACTCCCCTCTCCCAAAAATATTGTATGTAAGAAAACAATTACCTTTCCAAACAGCTTGCTGCATTAAGTGTAGGGTTTTATAATCGTGGGTATAGGTACTTCCTCTGGATGCCTTAACAAGGTTCCTTGGGCCTTATCTAAGCTAGCAAGGGGGGGCGAGGGGGAGTCTTTTTCAATCAAGCTTAGTTAGTTTGACTGAAAGTTCTCTTAACATCAGTATAGACAATGAGGGTGTATCTAGATTACATGGCTCCGTCGACAGAACCATGTAAACTAGTTTACCTGACATGGTCAATGAAGTGGGGATTTAAATAATATTAAATTTAAATTATTTAAATCCCCGCTTCATTGAAATAAAAATGGCCACCGCGCTGTGCCGACAATCAGCTGATCTGCCACAGCGCGGCAGTCTAGATGCGGATCGGTCGACAAGGGAAGCCTTTGTCGACCGCTCCCTTATGCCTCGTGAAACAAGGTTTACAGGAGCGGTCGACAAAGGCTTCCCTTGTCAACCGATCGCGTCTAGACTGCCGCGCTGTGCGGATCAGGTGATTGTTGGCACAGCGTGGCTATTTTTATTTAATGAAGGATTATTTAAATCCCGCTTCATTGACTATGTCGGGTAAACTAGTTTACATGGCTCCGTAGACGGAGCCATGTAGTCTAGACACACCCTGAGGCTATAACTTGAGCTGCTACAATTAAACTAAAATGGTTACAAACTGTATACATTGCTGTTAAGTGAGGTTTGTAAGAGAGTTAAGATTGGGGAAACCCCCCCCACCTTTTTTCTAATCAAGCTTCTTAGGGTTTATCTACATGAGAAAGTTAACCAGCATTATTGTGGTATAATTGTTCTGTTATAGCTATACTAGCATAACTCCCCTGTGTGAACACACTACTCCAGAAAAAAGTGGAACAATTATTCCACTTTGAATGTACAGTCAGTTGTGTAGACAAGCCTGCAACCTGTAATTACCTGCTGCCAAACACAAAGAAATCCAAACCTAACTCCTACCCTCACTAAACAAAAAAAACACTCCAACAATTTTCTTGTTTTCATTTCTCATTTCTTGGTAATTAGCAAATCATATTTACCAAGATATCTTCAGATTTTGCCTTTTCCCTCAGGATGTTCCTGACTAGGAACTGGAGTGTTGCCTTCTTGACCTTATTATTATGATAGTTTCCAGGAACTCCTTCCCCCCGCCCCGCCCCCCTTAAGAGCTGTGCAAACAGAACAAAAAGTGCTTATAATCTAAGTAGAAACAGCATGAGGTTTCACTAGAGGTAAAAACTTCTATTCCAGTGAGATAGGAGCAGACAAGGGCACCACCTGAGGCTTGCTTCTGCTTTACTTGGGCTGGGGCTTGATCTATATGAGCAACCTATGTCAGTGTATCTGTCTTTCAGGGGTGTGGATTTTCCACAAGGCAAGCAATGCAGTTATACTGACCTAACTCCTATTGCAAACAGTGCTATGTGAATGGGGGGGGGGGGGGGGGGCTTCTCCCATCAACATTGCTTCTACCTCTTGCATGGTAACGTGCCAATGCTGATGGAAGAACCACTTCCATCCATGTAGGTAGCATCTCCACTCAAGCAGCATGGCAGTACAACTACATCAATGCAGCTACAGCATTTGAAGTGTCAACAAGCCCTTAGTCTCTGAGTTGTTGTTTCTTTATTCTTTGGGTTTTTCTGCATCTGATCCAATAAGGCTAACTGTGGAAATAAGTAGTTACTGTTGTTATGGACCTTTCTGGTTCTCTCCTTGCTAGTAAAAATACAGTCGCTGGATCTAACAGTATGGGTATGTCTAGACTACATGGCTCCGTGGACGGAGCCATGTAAACTAGTTTACCCAACATAGTCAATGAAGCAGGGATTTAAATAGTCCCCGCTTCATTAAAATAAAAATGGCCGCCGCACTATGCTGATGATCAGCTGATCCGGCACAGCACAGCAGTCTAAGACGTGGCATGATCGACAAGGGAAGCCTTTGTCGGCTGCTCCGGTATACCGAGGCATATTTAAACCCCCGCTTCATTGACTATGCTGGGTAAACTAGTTTACATGGCTCCATCGACGGAGCCATGTAGTCTAGACATACCCTATGTGAGAACCTGCTGTGGCTGCTCTCAGCATTCCTATTGGTGCAGAATGCAGTGCTATTGATATTTTCATACCAGAGACAGAGAACATTGTTTATTCAAGTTCCATACAGTACCTGGTCCTCAGGAAATCTTTGCTCCGTTGAGGAAAGCTAAACAGACCCTCTGTGGCCCCTGCCTTTTCCCTCAGTACCCAGTATAAGAAAGGATTGCTTGCTACACAAGCAGGAGAGAAGTAAAGAATTTGTATTGCTTGTCCCTCCTATTGACAAATTTCCTGTTTCTTTGTCTGCCTTGGAAATTGGAAAAAACTGGGACAATAGTTCAGATGCCTGGAAGGTGATTATTGTTGGGTTTTTTCTGAAAATTTGTGACTCATTTCCTATCTTCCCGTGTGCAATTCTTTCCAAAGAATGCGTGAGCAAGTACTCATCTCACTACTTGATCAATATTGTTGAAGGGAAACCCTGTAGCACAATGACTCAAGAGTCAAAACTGATTCATACCTGAAAACCATTTGGAATTACAAGGTATTCTACTCCACTCATTTCCAAAACCAACATGATAATGAAAATGATATGCTAAATAAACCTTTCAAGATAGGGATTCTCCCTCTGGTTGTTTGGCTCACTGTCAACCCAGACAGAAAGCAAATTAGAGAGAATAAAAGAAGTTCCTGCTTTCAAAGGTTTAAGTAAGGTCACGGGAGCATTAAACGCCTTTGAAGTGATTCTCTGAAAGATATAGTGGATATGTATTTTTACTTATATGTAACTAATTATTTTTACAAAGGGAAGTTTAGAGCTTAATGATATTAAATACACACTGAAGCTTAATATGACTGTGTAAACTTGCAAGATAAAAACAATTGTCAATACCTCTGAAGGGCATAATTCAGGAGTATTATTGAAATCTCTCTAGAATGGATTGCCCATGTGCTGGTAATATTTCTTGTTTACAGGAACACCTGTCATTTTGGCAGAGGTATGTGACCATTATGGATTTCAGGAGGTTACATCTGACAAGCAGCTTTTGAAATTAAATCATAAATAAAATAGATAATAAAGACTTTCCAGTTACATAGAACTTTTTTATTCACCTAGCTCAAACTTCAAAGAAAGTTTTGCAAGTGTTAATAACTCCATGTCACAGATGGAAAAAGAGGTAATGTAAGGATGGGGATGGAGGGCTTTGTGCTTCTGTGCTCCTAGGCTAGCAGAAATTACTCTAGGGGGGTTTTGCAGTTGCTATAGATTAGAAATGGAGGCTGTTTTAACCTTCATTGTGAGCATCACTGCCCCCTCCATCCCAGATGCTCCAGAATTGGGCATGGAATGCAGAAAAATGTCATAAATCCATCTGTGCCACACTTTTGGGTCATGTGCTCAACCACATCTGAGGATCTGGACTTTGGTTTAGAAGCTACATTTAAAATACACAACAAATATTTTCTAGTAATCCAGATGCATATTATCTTTGGGAGTATCTTTCTGTTCTTATTAGGAAATTTCAACAGAAATCACACACAAAATTAGCCAAGTAAATTCTATAATTTAGGTGAGAAGAGTAATTGCATATGCCACACTTCCTGCTGATATTACATTGGAAACTGCATACTGATATTTGACAACCATTCAGTCCATAATGGGCCTTATAAATTCTGAGATTTGCATTACTTAGATACATCACAGGTACAGATTGCCTGCAATAATACAATTGGTTTTAGAAAATGTCTCTCTATAAGACACAAGGCAAAGTATTAGAAATAACACACACACACATTTAAATTATTCCCAAGTCCATCAGCTCATTTACAAATTATTAATATCCTGTTTAATTGACATGAAAGAATTAAAGGAATTACTGTGAATGTACACCAGTGTAATAACGGAGATCAGTGATTGGCCCACAGATAAGATAGAGGTATTTCTGTACCAGCCTGAGATACCACTTTTTGGCATGAAGCACCTGAATTAGTACAAGCCTGTACTTCATGTCTGCTACAAACATGATTTAATTTCACTGATATGCAGCAGCTGTCAGTTTCAAAGGACAGGCTTAGTACAGCCACAATCATAACAAAACATGACCTTGGCTTACATACAGTAGCCATGGTAGCAACAAGAAGGGCATTTCCCACAATGAAGGAAAGGGGAGGGCTTTTATCTCAGTTTCTCATGATTGGGTGGCTCACTTACATAGCAAGTCTGATTGCAGAACACTTTCTCTCAGAGAAGGTTACTTAGGCACAAGCAGTTTTGTGGTGGGATCAGAGGAATGTTGTTTGTCTCATATCTCTAGGGAAAGCCCTTAATTTAGAAGTTACGTTTAAAGCCACTTTTAGGATCAGGAAATTGCATCACTTCATTCATCTACCAGTGAGTAACTGGAAATTTTCCCATATTTTCTGTTGGTCAGAGCAGGGAACTGGGAGTCAGAGCTCTTCAGTTCCTCCACTGACTTACCGTGCGGTCTTGAGAAAGTCTTTCTGTCCTTTTATACTTCTCATGTGTAAAACAGGGATAATGCTACGTACTTCACTACCACAAATGTTGTAAAGCTGAATTAATTTTTTTTGTAAAATGTGTAGATATGCTTTTCTGGGGTTGCTCCCTTTTCCAGTTTTAATTCAAAAGAGCAGTATAGCCATCCATTGTGCTAACAACTAACCCTCAGCTTGTATGCACCACAGTCCCTCCAGCTCAATGAGGATACTCAAGTGAAAGATCATATATGTCCCAGACCAGGATGTTTGAAAAACAGAATTGACATGTAAATAGATCTCCTTGTCTTCCCAGATACTCCTAATTGCCCAGCTATCTGCCTTGGACCGGCTAGCAGTTTGATACAAAAAAGACACCTTGTGAAATATTGCTGAGAAATCAGCTAACTAAAACACAGTGTAATGGAGAAGAAATCCATGCAGGTGAGATTTACAGTTTGTGCACAGCTTTTTGTAGGTAGGGTGTTGCCGGCAAGAGTGAATCTCAGGTCCGACACTGGGTTCTCAAAGTACAAAAAACGCTACACGGGTATCTGTCAAACACAAGCAGTTTATTTCCTGACAGCTATCAGCTGTGCACCTTAACTAAAACAACAACATGACAGGAAAAGCGGCATTTCTTACATCCATTCTGCTAGCTGGGGAACCTGTTTCGGCTGTGGATGAAGTAGGAGAGTGTCTCAGCTTCCGAGGCACCGGTACTTAAAGCCCATCAGTGAGGTCCAAATTGCTATGCTCTGGTGCAGTTTTAAATACTGTGTCTCTACCTTGTTTGTGGCAGTTTGAAAATTTCCGGGGGTTACTCATTGTTTGTTACAGTATGGCTCAGCTGTACTGCTTGTCCTTTGACTTTGTTTACATGATCAGTACATTTAGGTAAACAAGATTGTTATGTTCCCGCCCTTATCTACAATTTGTTCTTGCTACAATGGCATATGTTCCTAGAGGCTTGCTTCTGGTTCATCAGTAGTAGGAAAGGGGGGAAGGATTGAAAAGGGGGGGGGAATGCAGGCCTCATCACCCCTATACTTCACATGTACAGCGTTCTTCTGCAATTGACCCCTATATAGGGGCTATCTTGAAAACTGATCCCACGCCAGTCAAAATCAGACCTCCAATTCCACTGTCTGGAGGCACTCCATCAGTCCTTCTTGCCTACACAGGTAATACCCCACTGCCAGCTTCATTGCTGCAGTGCCAGAGTGGTTAGCCTTACTCAGAGCAAGTACATTCAGATGATAGCACAAAATAAGCAAAAACCTTAAATTTATTGTTTATATCATGGATTTGTAAAGAACATGGATTTGTAAAGAACAAATCATGTCAAACCAATCTGATAGCTTTCTTTAATAGGATAACAAGACTTGTGGATAAGGGAGAAGCGGTGGACGTGGTATACCTAGACTTTAGAAAGGCATTTGATACGGTCTCACAGGATATTTTTATCAATAAACTAGGCAAATACAACTTAGATGGGGCTACTATAAGGTGGGTGCATAACTGGCTGGATAACCATTCCCAGAGAGTAGTTATTAATGGTTCACAATCTGCTGGAAAGGTATAACAAGTGGGGTTCCGCAGGGGTCTGTTTTGGGACCGGCTCTGTTCAACATCTTCATCAACGATTTAGATATTGGCATAGAGAGTACACTTATTAAGTTTGCAGATGATACCAAGCTGGGAGGGGGTTGTAACTGCTTTGGAGGATAGGGTCATAATTCAAAATGATCTGGACAAATTGGAGAAATGATCTGAGGTAAACAGGATGAAGTTTAATAAGGACAAATGCAAAGTGCTCCACTTAGGAAGAAACAATCAGTTTCACACATACAGAATGGGAAGCGACTGTCTAGGAAGGAGTACGGCAGAAAGGGATCTAGGGGTTGTAGTGGACCACAAGCTAAATATGAGTCAACAGTGTGACGCTGTTGCAAAAAAAGCAAACATGATTCTAGGATGCATTAACAGGTGTATTGTGAGCAAGACACGAGAAGTCATTCTTCCGCTCTACTCTGCGCTAATTAGGCCTCAGTTGGAGAAATGTGGTGCCCAGAACTGGACACAATACAAGAAAGATGTGGAGACATTGGAGAAGTTCCAGAGAAGAGCAACAAGAATGATTAAAGATCTAGAGAACATAACCTATGAAGGAAGACTGAAAGAATTGGGCTTGTTTAGTTTGGAAAAGAGAAGATTGAGGGGGGACATGATAGAGGTTTTCAGGTATCTAAAAGGGTGTCACAAGGAGGAGGGAGAAAACTTGTTCTTCCTGGCCTCTGAGGATAAAACAAGAAGCAATGGGCTTAAACTGCAGCAAGGGAGATTTAGGTTGGACATTTAGGAAAAAGTTCTTAACTGTCAGGGTGGTTAAACACTGGAATAAATTGCCTAGGGAGGTAGTGGAATCTCCATCTCTGGAGATATTTAAGAGTAGGTTAGATAAATATCTATCAGGGATGGTCTAGACAGTACTGGGTCCTGCCATGAGGACAGGGGACTGAACTCGATGACCTCTCGAGGTCCCTTCCAGTCCTAGTATTCTATGATTCTACAATTGGACAGGGGGGACAAACACATGGATTTGGATGTCCAGGAATGTAATGGCAATTCTTAGTAAGCCTGGACCATTTAAAAATCACATTTAAAAATAGTTCCACAGACACAGTTGCTGTTTCAGGGCAGTTCCTTGTTAGTGGAATATAATTGCATTTTGAGAGCTAAACTGAAGGTCAAACCTTTTGGCCCCATTCCTTATAGAGAAGCATATAATGGCTCTAGATTAATTGTTATCACTTATGGGTGGGCAGTCTCCAGAGAATGAAAGCTACATGAAATTTCCCATGTTTTGGGCAAGGTAGGGAAGAGGGAGAGACTTACTGCCTCCAAAGGGACTAAGTGGGGGAGTGTCCTAACCAGTTATGAGTTACATTGCAGTGCGTGATAGGATTAAATGGCACTGGCTCAATATGTGTGGGGGAGGAGGAGAGATAGGCCTCTGGAAGATGACCTTGCCTGGGATTATTTACAGTTATTGCTATATTCAAGTTTTATCATAAGAAGCTAAAAATACTGCAGTCTTTAGAACTCCATATGGGAGGATGTTTAAAAGGGAAATGGGAATTCTTGGAGCAAGTAAGCTTAGACTAGAACCACCAAAACCAAAAGGGCTGTCAGTCCTTTGTGGTGACAGAAGCTGCCTGCATTGCTTCACATTACTTACTACAGGTAACTATATAAATGATCTAGTTCAAATTTCTTTTTCAAAATGAAAAACAAAAGTCAGATGGAATTCTGGTCATTGTTCACTTTGTAGATATTGCTACATTGTTCTGATTTTAAAAGAAGATACTGTACTTGTTTATCTCATCTTATCACTACAGATACTTTAGTCTTTAGAAGTTTAAAGATAATTATATGGTTCAGAGTTCTTCGTCTTTTTATATCTGAATAAAAGCAGTCTGTGCAATTTACAGGGTGCTTGTTTAGTTAACACCATGCACATGTTAGTTTCCTGTTCACACAACAGATTTTTGTTTGCTTTTTTTGTTTTCAAATCATTTGTAAAGATAATATTCTCAGGTTAGGTTTAAATACTAGCTAATTATCCCTTTTCCCTGAAGCTCCTTCATTTGAATCAAACTTTCAGAAAAAATGACATACAAAACGTTAGTGTTTCAGAGTGCTTATGGAATTTATATCAAATTCCCCATCAGGATGCAGGACATCATGTACAATGAAGTGGAATAGTTCTCACAACAATGAACATGTCTGCAATGAAAGAAACAGACTTATTCTGTAAAAAGAGTTTGTATGTAAATGAAATGAAGACTTTGCAAAGGCTAATAAGTATAAAGGCCAGATTTTTCAAGGATGTAGGGGTATGTCTACACTTGCAGGAGGAATAACAGGTAGTTCGATTTAGGGCTTTAATTCAAAATAGACGCGGGCAGTAGACGCGGGCAGTTAGTCCGGACTTGTAAATTTCAAAAAATGGCGCCCGGCCGGGAAGATGCAAATCAAGCGCGGAATATTTAAATCCCGGGCTTGATTTGCAACTTCGAATGCCTACATTAGCCTCCCTAGTTTGAACTAGGGGGCTAGTGTGACATACCCTAGGTGCTTAAAGATACAGATTGGCATCTCGGCACTTTTGAAAACCCAACTAAGTGCTTTTCTACATCTTCATGTGCCTTAATTTTTTTGAAAAGCCCCTAAATTTGTAGGTTGAATGTTAGCTGAAAGGGAGAGAGATGACTGAAATGAAGGTTTAAAAGTAGAAATACTTCATTTTAGCTACCACATTGGCCCCCAGCATTGGTAAATTAGTGCTGCTCAGATCTCAGCCATCCAAAACTGTCACAATCTCCTTTATGCTGAAGAAGATGTAAGAGGCCAAAGAAACTTGGAAGATGAGTGAGCGCCAGCTGGGAAAGGGGTGTGGTTAGGGTCACCCTTTCACTAATGCAGTGGTTCTCAACAGGAGTCTGGAGCCTTCTGTGCAGGGGGAGGCATCAAGCAGGGCCAGTGTTAGACTTGCTGGAGCTCAGGGCAGAAAGCTGAAGCCCCACTGTGTGGGTCTGAGGCCTGGGGCTCCCAGTCCTGCCACCTAGAACTGAAGCAGAAACCTGAGCAACTTAGCCTTGTGGCGTGGGACCATGGGAAATAACCCTGCTTGCTATCCCCTAATGCTGGCCCTGGCTTTGATATGCAGAAAACCAATACAGTAGCACTGGTGAATTGTGGGATTTTTATAGCACATGAGGGGACTCAAAGAAGAAAGTCGAGAACTCTGCACTAGTGGCATTTTGGAAAGAATTGGGGTGCAGGTGGGAGTGCGGGGTCTGGTAGAGACTTTGGGTGCCAGAAGGGGCTAGAGTAGAGAATTGGGTGCAGGAGGAAAGGCAGGGTGCAGCTGACAGGGCTAAGGCAGGATTCCTGCCTGTCTTCGTTCCATGCTGCTCTGCTTCCTGAGGTGGCTGGTGTGTCCAGCTCGTAGGTAGAGGGCCCAGGCCACTCTGCACAGTGCTCACTGCTTTTGTCCACAGGTGCTGTGCCTGCAGCTCCCATTGATCATGGTTCCTGCCCAAGGGTTGATGCAGAGACTAACCTGGGGGCAGGAGCAATGCACAGAGGTTCCCTGAATGCCCCTTGTGTAGGAGCTGTAGGGACAAGCTGCTGAGCCAGTGCTCATGGCTCCAGCCCTGCAGGGCAGGGGGCACTAAAGCTCGGGGACAGATGTCCAACCTGCATCGCCATAGGCACCCACTCTGTGGGTGCTCTGGGTCTGGTGCCGAGCCAAGGCCTCCTCCCCACACTTAGACTCCTTCTCTTCCCTCCCAGTGCTTCCAGAATACTGTGAACAGCTGGTTCATGGCATTCAAGCTCTGGGAGGAAGGGGGAGGAGTAGGGACAGGGTGCCCTTGGGGGAGGAAGCAGGGAAGTGGCAGGGCAGGGTTGCAGGGTAGGAAAGAGGCAAGGCAGGGATTTGGGGAAAAGGAGTGGAGTGGGGAGGCCTGGAGCAGAGCAGGGGGGATAGGTGTCAAGCACTCTCTCACAAGATGAGAAGTTGGTGTCTGTGTGTGGTGCGAAGCTCCTGCATTAATCCAGCCGTGCTGGTAGATGCTGCTTGTCTGTTTTTTACAGAGTGGTGTTTTCACTTCACTCCCTTCCTAACTGTTGCCTCCTATGCCTTCGTTATTTCCTGGACTCAGATTATGATTAAAAGAATGAATCTAAGACAGACTTAGGGTGGAAAAATCTGAAATATGTGCTCTAGTACTGAGAGCTGTTAGGTTGTGAAATGGTCTTTGTAGGTATGTCATCTCCACAAGGATATGGCAGAAGAATGTGAAAAGAATTTATAAGATAGAAGAGAAGGAACTGCAACCTGTAAGCCTCAGAGAAAAAAATTAACCATTTTAAGGAAGTAGCTGCCCAATTGTCCCAGATCTAAAAGGGACAAATAGCAGGAAAGGGACAAATGCTGGGAAAGACTCCTATAAAATGGTAACACCACACCTGGAAGTTTAGTCAAAAGCATGTAGCTCTCTGAGCCCTGGTCTACACTCCCCTTATTTCAAAATAACAAGTGGAGTGTCCATGCTACCAAGCCCATTATTTCAAAAGAAGGGTCTGGTTCTTTAAAAATAATAATTCTTGCTTTCTATGAAGAATAATGCTTATTTCAAAACACTTATTTCCAAATAGCGGTAGTGTGGATGCTCCACTGCTGCTCTTTCGAAATAACTACTCCCCAGAGTCATTTAAAGTCATTACTCCCCAGTGCTTCCTGGGGCTCTAAGTCAAGGTAGCGTGTCCACATTAAGGGAACCTGCCTCGAACTAATTTCGAGGCTTCCCTGTAGCACGGACACAATTTCAAAATAGTTATTTTGGGAATTATTATTTCAAAATAAGTTATTTCAAAATAATGTCCTAGTGTAGACATAACCTCTAAGGAGAAGTTGGGGTTAAATTACCATTTTGGTGGAGAGGAGGACTATGTGAAGGATGTGGATGAAAGACAGACAGAATTTCTTTCCCAAATTTCAGCCTTGTGCACTATAAATTTGAGCTGTTGTTTCTTACCTTTATTTTGTACTGACATATTGATATAGCAAACATCCATATCTCTTTTGTGCATAAGTGCTTTCTTTGCTTGATGTTTACTACCGCATCATCACAGAGGCTCAAAGGACATGATGGAAAACCAAGAAGCTAAGTAATTTAAAATGGAACTAGACTAGAGCAGTGGTCTCCAACCTTTTTAAGCACAAGATCACTTTTTGAATTTCAGTGTAATCCAAGATCTACCTCAAACCCAAATACCCTTGCCCCCACCTCCTTTGTTCCCCTTCTCTGAGGCCCCGCCCCTGCTCACTTGGTTCTCCCTCCCTCCCTCCCTCCTCCTCCCTCACTTTCACCAGACTGGGGCAGAGGATTGAGGTGCAGGCTCTGGTCTTGGATTAAGGGATTTGGAGTGTGAGAGGCTCTGATCTGAGCTTGGGGCAGGCATTTGGGGTACTGGAAGGGGTTCTATGTGCAGGCTTTGGGAAGGCGTTTGGATGTAGGGGTACTCGGGGCTTGGGCAGGGCCTTGGGGTGTAGGAGAGGGTTCATGGCTGGGGTAGGGATTTGGGCTCTGGGTGGGCACTGCTTTCCTCAGTTGGCTCCTGGGTGGTGGTGCAGAGGAGCCTAATGCAGGCTCACCCCTGCCCTGGCCCTGCACCACTCTCAAAAGCAGCCAGCAAACTCCATCCTAAGTGCTGTTGTGCCTCCCTCTGCTCTGTGGAGATAGGATACAGAGGGTGACATCAGCACCCTCCTTTCCCTCCCTTGTCTTACACAGCAAGCAGGAGGCTCCTGAGGAGACAGCTGCAAGGCAAAGGGCAGGAGATGCACAGCAGTCAAGGGAGGGGCAGCTGAAGAGCCGGCACTTGATAGCCTCTTGGCCAAACAGTCAGGATCACCTGTCAGAGGCTCTAAGATCTACCAGTAGATCCTGATCTACTTGTTGGTGACCAGTGGACTAGAGTATAGTGGCAGAGGGTGGGCTAAGTGATCTCTTTCCCATCTCTGGCATCTAGTGTGGATGCAATAGCCACAGAGGATAAGAACATTAGCTCAATTCATGTTTCTGAAGTAATGATTATAATAAAGGTAAGAGTATGACTGATATCTGGTTTCAGGGCCGAGGCCACATTTTAATGATTGGGGAAAGGCCTCGCCTCTTAAAGCTGTTGTTACTGCTGCTTACAGACCTGGGAAGACTGTACTCCACAGATTCACATTCAAGTTATCTTTGCAATCAGAAAGATTACAGATTTGTTTATTAGACAAAAGCCTACCTTCTGCAAAAATGGATGAAGCCATTTGAATAGTGTCTGCATGAATTTCATCACATTTTGGCTCACAACCAGTCCCGCCTCTCACCCACAGAGCTAGCTACCTGCAAAAGGGAACTGAGGCATATAAGCAATGCTGAATGGTAGAAACTTGCTTTGTTTTGCCCAGGCTCTGTTTGTTCATTCTACTGTGAATCCTCTTTCATAAGCAAGTATGTTAATTTGAAAAAAAAAAAAACAATTAAAAGGTGTCGTCCTTTCCATGTTAAAATGTACTAATGCATTCTGAGGTAAATTAAGATCCATGTTTCATCCCATTACAGCTAAAATGTTGCATTTTCTCTATCTCTAAAGAGAGAAAAATTAAAGCAAAGTACATTAACTGTGAACAAGCATGCAGAAGTCTAATTTGTTGGACTGGGAGTGCTTTAGGCTCCCCAGTGGCCGTGGAGCAGCAAGATGTCCAGATTCTGCTGAAGTTGCTTGCATACAAATTTCAGTTTCCAGCTAAGTCATGTATATTTGTTAGTTTGCTATTTGGCTGGAAGTTTAATTTCACGTACAATCATCAAATGAGGGCTCAATGCCCAAGACCTACACCCTTAATAGGTTACCTATAGGAAGAAATTTTGCTCTCATTTAACATACAGTAACGGGTCAACCACTAATCTACACTTGGAAGAGACACTATCCAATGTGACTAAAGGTTTTTTTTTATTGGTCCCTTAGCTTACTGTTTGCCAAGTATCACTTTCAAAATAGGGACCTTGCCAGTAAAGTACATAGGCTGACAGAATTATTTTAATCTATTCTTTTCTTTCCTAGGAAGTAGCCTTTGTTTGCAAAAGGTTCTAAAGGGTATAATGAGTTTACCATTGCTGGCTCTCGTATCCTCTATGAACAGGATCCACTGAAGCAATAGGAAAGAGCCTATATAAACTGACTTCAACGGGCATTTGCTCAAGCTTCCTTTCCTTTAACAAACAAATCAGTTTAAAATAAAAACACACTGTTCTTAGTGCTTTTCACTAGTATCTCTCAAAGCACTTTACAAAGTCAGCAACATTATATTCATTTGTCAAATGGGAAAAATGAAACACAGAAAGGGGAGGTGACTTGCCCCAGGTCACCCAGTAGGCTAGCAAAAAAGAGATGGCAATAGCTGGGGACTTTCACCCTTGGTGCCTAACTGACCTATGTGACTGCCTATCCTTTGCACAAGGCCTATTTAACAAGGACCTGCCAAACCAACTCTAAGCAGTATCCAGATGTTCTGTCCAAAAAGAGTCACTGAAGAGATAAGGCCTTGCAGAGGCTACGCCAAACCAGCAGGGAGCAAGGGGATGGAGGTGGGAGAAGTTCTAAGTCCCTCTATCAAATGGACCTATCAGTAAAATGACCTAGTAAAAATGAGGCCATACTATTGCTGTATATTCCTAAAGAAATGGATTTCAGGGCACTGAGGCAGAGTGTCAGTATAAAACCCAGGGGCAGATGGAAGGAAGGTGTTTTTAAGGGAGCATTCTGTCAGGTTGCCCTTTTCTGCATATAGAACATTGGATCTGATGCAGGTTCATTGTGCCCAACAGCCTGATCCCTGAATTGGCCAGCACCAGCTGCTTCAAAAGGAGGGTGCTGGCAGATCTGAGCTAAGCTCCACTTAGGGGAAGTTTTTAGCTCAGTCACTGGTTCATCCCCTGAGGCAGGAGAGGTTAGAGCCCTTCAAAGACCACTGGGGTTTAAAAATATTAAGTGTAATCAGATAGTCTTGTTATCCATCTCAATGTCTAATTCCTCAACTCCCATTAAGCACTTGTTCTCAGCAACAACTTATAGCAACACATGCCACAGGCCACTTGTGCATCCTGTGAAAAAGCATTTCCTCTGCTGCCCGTGAATGTCACCGAATGGCCCCTGACTTGTGTCTTATGGGACAAGCTAAATAGCAGCACTCAACCCACCATCACATACTTCTAGTTGGGGCCCTCTCCTCACTAAAGGAACCTTCACAGAAATGTGGCTGTGCCTAACCAGTCTGGAGAGTGGGTCCCCTCAAGAATTCAGTGTCATCTGGAATGCTCCAAGAGGCAGCCATGACCTGTGATGAAGTGTAATGTACTAGCTCAGAGGAAGAATTGATGTGTGGAGTGAGCACCTTGATGGGTGGATCAGATAGAAAGCGCTTTAATTTGTACAGGAACCTGAGCTGAGGTAGAGAGTTTATTTGTGGTATTGGAATACCTGAGACAGCACTCCCTGGAGCATTCTTCCTGGGGGCTATGTATGGGAGGGATAGTCCATCTGAGCGTTAAAGGTGATCTGTAAAAAGCAAAGAAATTTTAGGCCTCTGCCCCCTTTCACTTCTGTCCAATAGTGACAGACTGGACAGGGATAAAAATAAGATTTATTACTCATTTCTTACATTAGAAATTCAGGTCTCATCTCTCCTGGAGGACTAATGATTGATAAGAGATGGAAAGCCAAGCCACTGTTATGATACATAATCCAGCCCAACATGACACAAGAAGTTTGCATGGTACCAAAAATAAAATAAATTCTCCTGGGTCCAGTGTCTCAGCCCCAAGAGAACTCTTTGTTCCTCTTACAACTCTCTACCATCCTCACTAGCCATCTGGTGACAGCGTGAAGCAGGGGGCCTAGAGAAAAAAGCAGTGTATACTTATGTAAAATAAAGATTATTATAGTGAATACATACAAGGGATCAGTGTTAAGATTGTACAGGCATCCCCCACATCAGTGGTCACCAAACAGTAGATCAGGATCTACTGGTAGATCTTGGAGCCTCTGACAGGTGATCCTGACTGGTTTGGCCAAGAGGCTATCAAGCACTGCACTTCAGCTGCCCCTTCGCATCTGCTGCCCTTGGCACTGGAGCTGGGAGCCTCCTGTTGGCTGTGCAGAGCAGGGAAGGGAGAGGAGGGGGCTCTGATGTCAGGGTGCCCCATTCCCACCATGTATTCTATTTCCACAGAACGGGGAGGGGAGGCACAGGGCTTGGGATGGAGGGAGTTTGCTGGCTGCTTTTTAGAGTGGCTCAGGGCCAGGGCAGGGGTGAGCTTGCCTTAGCCCCACTGCACCACCCCCCAGGAGCTGCCTGAGGTAAGCAGTGTCCAGCTGTAGCCAGAATCCTGAACCCCTGACCCAGTCATGAACCTCCTCCTACACCCCAAGGCCCTGTCCTATCCCTGAGCCCCTGGGACCCAAACTCCCTTACAGAGCCTGTAACCTGAACCCCCTCGTCTACCCCAACTCCCTGCCCCAGGTTCAGCTCAGAGCCCCTCTCACACTCCAAATCCCTTCGCCCAAGACCAGAGCCTGCGCCCCAACCCTCTGCCCCTGCCTGGTGAAATTGAGGGAGGATAGGGAAAAGAGGGAGGACGGAGTGAGCGGGGGCAGGGCCTCAGAGAAAGGGCACGAAGGAGGCGGGGCAAGGGTATTTGGGTCTGAGGTAGATCCTGGATTGCACTTAAATGCAAAAAGTGATCTTCTGCTTAAAAAATTTGGAGACTACTGCCCTACATTCTGAGTGCTTGACTCTGCAACCTAAATAGTTAAAACTATAACACTCACACAACGTTACCCATAAATCCCACCTGTCTGAATTTAGTATTTTACACATATCAAAGAGGAGAACCAGGAAATTATTCACTTTGCTTTTCTTTGTGGGTGTTGTTTCTTATAATTGACCTATGGTCATTATGTTTATTTCTTTAAAAGGAACCAAAATACAGCTAAGTTAATTCAAGGTCATCAGCACCCTAATATAAACATCTCCTTCCGATGACAATCTTCACAAAAGAGAAATTTATTTATTCACTGCCTAGTACGAACTTAATAATTTACTTTCTCTGCAGTCTTCCACATATCAGCTGTGCTGTTGTACTACTTTAATACTTGATAATTCCTTCTAGTGCTCTCATTTTTTTCAATTGCGATAACAGCTTAAGTTTCTGGCAGTTGTAGACCAACATATTTTTAATTTCATGCTCCCTTGCTTTGTATCTTAGCTGTTTTTCCCACTACACACCCTAAGTATGTTGTTTACCTACCTGTCTCTTTGAGAAATGAAGCTTATTATTTTTAATGCACCTGAAACATTCATCAGTGGTATTTTAATATATTTCCTGGTTCACTGATAAACAGTATCACTCTCAGCCACTTGTAAAAGTGGAATAAAACAGAAGTGAGGAAGCATTCTGCAAATGCTGCCGGAAAGCACGATATCCCCCACTCCCTGAATCTATTTCCAGTTACATTGCTCTAATTAAAGACCAAATGCACAAATCCCTTTGTGTTTGTGCAGTATTTTCACCTCTGATTTGCTTTCCTTCAGTGCCGAAACTAGTTATTAGCAAGTCTGCACACACTGGGTGACTTCATCTCACAATGTAAGTTTCTGAGGCAACAACATATAAAAAAGGAACTAAGTGATAAAGGTTGGTGTTAGGACAAATAAATGTGCTGATTTAAGTATATATAGAGAGAGGAACACAGATGGAGCCTGTTTATGTAAATGAAATAAGAGAGAAGTGTTATACTTTTGACTGGAAGAAATGCTGAGCTTAGCTAAAAGCTACACATTTTCTCTGTGAATATTTTTCTCTAGATTTGCTATACATCAGTTTTGGCTTGTAATCATATTTTTATTACACCTGTACATGTGTTATTTTAAAATAGCGTATGTTTGATTAAGCATTTAGCTTACCCTGTTAAACTTTTCTCAGATTTAACAAAATGAGGCAGTAGTCTCCATCTCAATAGCAATTAGTTTCCTCTTTTACACAGAATCTTATAACCCTGAATTTATAATAGGGTGAGATATTTTATAGTAAAGTACAAGATTTTCATTTAAGAGTAAGGTGTTTCTATCAGGCCTTAGCCTTTAAGGTGATGAATATCTGAGAAATGTTCATCTCCTTTAGCTCCAAATGAAGACTGATATTTCAGAGTACTTTTGCCCCTTGTAGGACCAAACCATGAAATGTATTGCACTATTTACATGGGATTTGATTGATGAATACTGCAGTATGAATACAACTTTGGGTCTATACTATGAACCCTTTGAATAAATCATGTTCTTCTGTGCGTTACTAGCTAAATCTGTGCTTATAGAAACCTTTTTGTTTTGCACTACTAAAGTGTTCAGTATGTGAGCAGATCAGTGGTTTCCAACCTTTTTTATAAGGCAGACCGGTAAACCCATTCTCAAACTTTTGGTGGACCGGTAACATTTTATTTTATTTGCTTATTTGCATATTCATTATACAAGCAACGAATATGCAAATATGTGAATAAAATGTTATTAATCCACCAAAAGCCCTGACCCCCAAGAGCCATCATGAACAACTGCCTTCAGCTCCAGCAAGTGCCCGCTATGTGGCAGCTGCTGGAGCTGAAGCTGGCTGCTGTGCAGCAGCTCAGGGGGGCTGGGCCCAGCTCCCAGACCTGCCTTGAACAGCTGGCTTCAGCTCCAGCAGCCGCCATGGCCCAGCAGCCAGCGGTTCGCAGCCTGGCACCAGTCTGCAGACTGGCAGTTGGGAACTGCTGGAGTAGATGATCCAGCCAGCTCTTCTCCTGTTTCCCCATCAGAACACCCATTTAGAGCAAGGGGTAGGAGAAAGGAGTACACATACAAGAAAAGCTTCTGATCCAAAGTTCATTGAAGCCAGTGGGGCTACTTATATGTTTAAGTGCTTTGCTTGATCAAGGGATAGATGCTGACTGGCCATGTCTTGATCATTCAGGTTTGGGTTTTTTTTTAATAGTTTGAGACTTCGGTTTTGTACAAATGTACACAAACATCTATCCCCAGCGATTGCTCAACCTTGTCATAGTTAGGCAGTTGGTTTCTTAGAGATATTGGGGCAGAAGTGGGTTCTCAGGAAAGATTTGAATGGGAATGGTGTCATTGCCATTTCTGTGCTCCATTTGGCATGGTTTGCACAACCAGGAAACAGTGCTTGTCCTCCAGGAAAGTGCTTGGACTACAACTATGGCTATTCCATATGCAGCTTTCCATGCTTCTTTAGCGTTCTCATAATACCTCTTATGAATTTAAGCAAAGGGCAACCACAATATGGCCCTACATTACAGCTATTTCTTTTTTGTTTTGTACAGTTTATCTTTCCTCATCCAATTATTTTTATCATCTTGTCTGTTCAAGATGGAGCATTAATGGGTCTTTCCATTTCCTTTTTGACTTAACGCCAGCTGTGAAAGAGTGAGGACCTTGCTTTTTCCCATGGAGTTACTGTATTAACATCCATGGGGAATTCTTCTTATTTGACTGTATCTATCCCACAGTTGCTTCTCTAGATTGTTTGCCTGTTTTTATTGCTGTACACGTTTACTAAACATTAATAAAATGCATGCCAGAAAGAAACTTCAGAGGACATCAAAAGAAAGGGCCTATGCTTATTTATTGATTAACAATGGTCCTGCAGACTTTTAAAGTAACCTGCTAGCCCTCCCTGATTAGAATTCCCACAGTGCCTGACATTTCTTCTTTCAAAATGCAGCTGCTTAGTTACGGGCCTGTAATATTTTTCCTCTTTATTTTGCAGCTTTTCTTCTAGCATTCTTTCACTCCTTAACTGAGGCTGCCTGTCTCCTTCACCCATAGTTTACAACACGTAGTGAACTTTTTTTTTTTGTCATGTTTCAGCAGCCTTTGTCCTGGTACTTCTGTTAAATACTTTTGAGAGGTTTAGCAATCAAAATAGATTAGGATTTACGTTGTTCTATCAGCTGCTGTATCTTTATTTCACTGTGGTATAAGGCTTGTTCCAGTTGCTTTATCTTTTCATACTACAGTAAAACTTGAGTAGACAATTCCAGAATGAAACTAAGCTTTCAGACTCCCTCTCCCACTGGTGTGAGATTGCTAAAGAGCTCCTCAGTAGGGCCCGATTCTAAAATAAGCAGATAAGGAGAAAAAAAAAAAAAGAAGAAGAAAAAGAAAAGAAAAGAAAAAGGGTTTTATCAATTTTAATTTGACTTGGCAGAACTAAGAAGTTTCTTTTATATCAAATCATCCTCTCACATTCTTAAAAAAAAGGTGAAAAATGGGTTAGTTACAGTTGGCTCTGACAGTTGTAGAATCTTTCTGGGAGGCTATTGCATTTAAAATTACACCAAACTATTTCTACTGTAGTTTATTTGAATTATTTACTATTGCATGTTTTGACTGACAGGGAGAATGTGAAGACATCACCACCATTATTGCATGCCACTAACCCCCAAAATGCTGTTGAAAGGAAGGCATATGTAATGGAGCTCTCATAATCCTTAATGGTGTACAACAGAATGAAATTTGATAGTTCAAGGAGTCTCTCAATTTCTCTAATGGATATAAATGAGGAGACTTGCAAAGGCACAAATAGGAGTGAAGCACCTTTTCATATAGAATATCCATAAATTATATACTTGATAAATATATTCATATAACAGTTAAATATACTGGTTTAAGAGCTACTGTATTATTACCTTATAAAACAAAAATCCCTCACTTTATAAATAATGTTAATGGCTGTTCAATGAGAATAGTACTGAATATGTTATTTGTCAAGCAACGCTTATGTGGCAGAGTTTGGATGTCAACTTCCAGTTGAATCAGACCAATGCATGTTATTAATGTAACTCCACCCTAAACATTAGGTT
This sequence comes from Rafetus swinhoei, assembly GCA_019425775.1. NCBI lineage: Eukaryota > Metazoa > Chordata > Testudines > Trionychidae > Rafetus > Rafetus swinhoei. Next base: position 80,271,905 of record CM033427.1, on the reverse strand, counting down.
TCTCTCTCAGAATGGCTTCTGATTTTGAAAGAACAGTATGTATTTTGGGCAGAGTTAAGGCTGTGATACTATAATGAAATATATATTTATTTGTATTTGGTAAGATTAATGGCCAACATTCTCAAACATGGGTGACTGAAATTAATCTTCTAAGTAAATGTGTCTTGATTTTCAAAGATCTTGAGAATCTCCCATTCTCACTAACTTCTAGGGGATTTGCAGAAACCCAGCTACTCTGAGGGGAAAAAAAGTTAGGCCTTTACTTAGATTCTCTAATATAGGACTTAAAGCTTAACTTTGAAAGTTTTGGACACATTCATAATCCTATGTGGTAAATTTAGAACTGATTAACTCCCTGACTATTCATTTCTTTGCTCTTAAGTTCTTGACTATCACAAATGGATGATGGGGAAATACATCACCATCACTCAGGCAGGACCAGTCCTAACCAATTGGTGAACACCCAGCTTGCCCATAGGATTGCCAGATGGTTTAAAAAAAAAAATACTGGACAAAAATTTGTCAAGCAAAAACAAAACAACAACAACAACAACAAAAAAACCCCACAACACTGGGGAAAATTTGTCAAGCGAAAAACCTGGGGGGCGGATTCAGGAGGTCAGGCCGAAATGCGGTCACAGCCCACCCCTAAGACTGGCTCAGGTTTTAAAAGGTATTATTAGGCACTTTTAAAAGGCAGGTAGGCTCTTAGGTGCTTTTGTAAATGCTATTAGGTGCCTATCTGCTTCCTTAGCTGTATAAATACCTTTAAAAACCAATTCCACAAGCCAAATACACAGGGAAGGGTTGGAACTATAATTCATTCACAAAGTTTAATTCTCATGCCAATAGTTTGAATTGAGATACCGGCTGGATGAGACATTATCAACCAACCAAACAATGAAAGTGCCAATGGTTCTTTGTCTGTGTAGATTCTGGTGTTAGTACTCTTCCTCTCTAAATGCTAACTAATGGTCCTTATCTGCTTCCTTTAACTATCCAGTCTTTAGGTGTTTATAGACTATCAGTTTTGCTTGTTACATACCAGCTCGGTTTTACCTTTCATATTTATATACCCACTGCCTCTTGTTGTCTCCTCCCTCCCATTTTTTTCCTTTCCACCCCCCTCCCTTCTCTCCTATTTAATTTTGATTCTGGACATCCAACACTCTGGTCATCTGAAGAAGTGGGCTGTGCCCACGAAAGCTCATGATGCCACCTACATGTTTTGTTAGTCTTTAAAGTGCTACTAGACTATTTGTTGTTTTTTAAGTTTATCCTGTACAGACTAAGTCGGCTACCCCTCTGAAGCTTTAGGGGCCCTATCATTTTCTTTTTTTAAAACAAAAAGTGTGTTCTCAGAATTTCTGAAGTTTGTATTTATGGGTGTATAGGGGAGTATAGGGAAATGAAGAAACATTTTCTAGCCCACTGGCATCTGGGCATGTAGAAGCTGCAAAGCGAGTGGATCTAGCTAGTGCCATGACAACACATTCTACAGCCCATAACTCCCATTGACATTAATGGGAACAGGATTGGGCCCATAACTGTGTTCCAAAATTGTTAATACTTTGTCGTAATCATAGATGTTCCCCAATCTCCAAGTATAGCAGGTAAACAAATATTCAAGGAAATTTATTTATTCAATTTATGTATTCAAGGAATAAATGTATGTAAAATTTGAAAGGATAGTAATGAGTTATTTTAAGCAGGATACAGTCAAAAAAATGTACTTTTTTTATGAATGGCCTAACTTAGCAGTCTGTTTCTGCCAATTCTGAGGAAAATTCCTTTGCCTTTGGCATAAGTCTGGCAACTTTCAGGCTAAGATAGTTTTCAACACAAAAAGTTACAGAAGAGCAAATATAGGGCTGCATATTGGAAGCTGTCCACAACCTAAGCTACGAAGAGGCAAGATTATTACCAGGATGGTGAGAATGAGGACGCCTCTTACACCAATGCTGTACTTGCAGAGCTATGAGGAACATTAATGACAGAATAAAACAATCACAGATTGTTCAATATGAGAAGGGGGAGAAAAATCTTTTAAAGACCTAAAGGAAAGTAATTCATCAGCTGTCGCAATTTAAGAGTCTCTTGACCCTTGAACTTTCCCCTGGTTTTGAAGCCAAATAGTTTGATTTTATGGTTATTTTTGTATTTAAGTAGTACCTGCCATGGGCTCACTGTGGTAGGTGCTGAACAAACAGAAAAGGCAGTCTCCTGCTTCAAAGAGCTGACAATCTAAAAGTGAAGAGAATAAATGGAATTCTCCCCGATGATGTGATTGATCCAATATCTAACTCCACAACAGTATCCCAGAAACTTTGTCCTTTAAGCAGTACTGATCTAGGTGTCACTGATGGCATTAGAGGAGACAAGAGGACGGAATCCTCCTAAGGAACCATAGACTGATGTTTTAAAAATAGTCTTGCACTCTAACAACATTCTGCTCCTGCTGCCACTCTACACCTCTTCTCTGCACCTTGCCCTGGACTCTGCCATGCAGGGAGCCTTGCAGAACTAGTACTTAGTGACTCACAGGTCTCACACATCTCTGCACAGTGTAACCAGTCTAAGTCTGTCTTATGCAGTAGAAGCACACTGATACTGTTGAAAGGGGGCGCTCTGCAGCTACAAGTACATGGGCTGGATTTGGCATTAAATAATCATGGAACTTCCTACAGTACGTTGTACTTCTCCAGAAAAGCAACAGTCTTGAAGCATGACCTTTGTACGTCTGTTATTGGTGAGACTGTTGTGCATGATGTTTCATAATGCTACTGAGGGTATTAGGCAAGGTCTTGTTTAATCTTTCATCATAGCTTTCTTGATAAGAGAGATGTCAGCATATGTTGCAGTCACTTATTTTTTGCAGCAAAACCCCACTATGCTTATTATAAATTTGGTATGGAAGTATGTGAAAATTTCACTACTACGGGCTGCCTGAAATAAATTACTCAAACACACGTCTCACCTTCTTAAAATGAGATTAGCCTGTGAGGCTCAGTCTTCCTGCTGTTTTCTTTTGAAAAAGTTACTTATTTCCATGGTGCAAAATTACTACTTTCTGAAGGCATTAAGCTTTTCTGGAGATCACACTGTGAGCTGCATAACTATATGCTATTTGCTAGGTAACTACCCTGAAGTGTATTTGCGTGCATTATTCGTAAAGGTACACGTAATACTTTCCATAGTACTGCCTTATAAAAGCAACACACAAAAAATTAAAGGCCTCAATAGGGGCTTTATCTGTCTGAGCACCTTCATATAAACCCTTTGGACACTAACATCTACCTGTGCAAAACCCATTTGTCCAAAAGGGCACATGCATATGTGCAGATGGCAGTGTGTGTACAGGTATTTGCATGTTCAAAGTTGCAAATGGAAGCCACTGTATGAAAGCACTATAATTTTACTTGAATCCTCATTCACAGTCTGTTGCCTCATCAATTTATTTCTACAAAGGAAGCTCCAGATTACTTAAAAAAGTATCCTGATCACATCTTACAAAATATTTGAGTTTTTACAAACTATTCATAGTCAACAGCTTAATATACATACATGATACTCTGACATCAAGGGTATCGAAAGGAATAAGGTAAGGCCCTATTGCATAGAAATCCAATCAATTTTAATGTAGCCAGTGTCCTAACAGAACAGCACCTGATTCCCACAGAACTGCTAGCAAGCAGCATTAGCCACCAAAATAACACTTTGATTCAGCCCTTTCCCCACAGCCTCTTTTAAACCACACCTGCCTGCAATCCAGCCACTGGCCTACAACACCTTTTAAAATATACAGTACTTCTAATTAGTACTTTATCACACTGGTATTGAAATATCTCCATAACGTATTTTCCCCTTAGCCAGTTATACTTGTATGAAAATAAATATTTCTTCTCCTTTTACTCCTTCATATGAACTGCCTCAATGTTCTCTACGTGGGAAAGTGCTCTCCAAAATAAAGATGAATCAACAAGCACAGATCTGAACCAGTATTGCCTTCATCTTGTGTGGCCATGTGAAATGAAAACTGCAATAAAATGTGACATGTTTTCAATATCTACATCTAAAAAGAAAGTGTCAATCGTTCATTTTTAGATTAAGTATCCTATAGACAATAAAATGCAGAATTAGCAATGCAACAAGGAATTATCTTGATATTCTGCCAATGATGCTTGAGACATACATCCTGTAATATGCGTGAGTGTTACATTGTGACCTGCGGGCCACAAAAGGAGTCCAGTGGGCAGTGAAAGAGAAATGATTCCAAAGTACAGGTGAGAAAACCACGCTGACAGCCTGAAAAGTTCAATTCCAAGAGCTGCAGCATTAAGAAGATTACAGATCCTGTTACAAAGAAACAGGAAGGCAGGCATCCATATTCCAGTACATCTTTACAGCTACAACACAGTTCTCCCACTAATGTGGATGGGATATTAACTGAACACATTCAAGTGTTAAGCAGAGTTCAGGGGCACATTTAACATATGGTTAAATTCCATCTGCATTACCAAGTGGAACAACATTGTATCTGGGTAGAATTTAACATGCTTTGGGGAGACACTCCAGATTAAAAATCATTTTTAGGTGAAGATATCACTGTTGTTACTGGGCCCCATCCCAAGGTTGAAAGCACTTTGAATTGCACTTATATGACACAAGGATAGGGCATATGCTCTCAGAACAGTTCTTCCCAGTAGAAGGCAAACGACTACATTCTGCCCTTCATGTACTTTCATGCTATTTTCAAGAGTGGCCCGGCCCCAAGTTAATGTGAGCATATCAAGACAGTTTACGATTAGAGCACAAAAATGTAAAACTGGCCTGGTTCAGAACTTCAGAATTCTTTCGGCAAAGTTCTTAAGCTAACCTCCATTAAATTTAAATAATGTAAGTTTACTTCCATATTGTGAACTTGTTTTAGTATATTGCACTAGCACCGCAGCACTTTTGTTTAAAGCATAATAGGGCTCATTGTTCATAATAAGGACTTCCTTTTGCCATGACTCACATCCTCAGAAGATCCTTTGAGCACTCAGGTAGCTGAAGGGGGCTAAAAATGGTATGACATGCTGTACATAAGAGGGGATTCCAAGTCAATGCAGAGCTGTCAGAAAAGTTCTACATGGGCCCCTTCTTTCAGCCCCCAGTATAGGGGCATGGAAGGGCTATGGTAGGAAAAAGAAGGTGTGGCCAAAAGATATCATACTCCAGCTATTCTCATGCAATAGGCATATGCAGGACCACTGCAGCCACACACTGAAGTTGTGGTACAAAATTATGCCAGGGGTTGGGCAGGTTCCTTACTGCCTTGGGAATATACCCATTAATATTTATATCCTATTTCATATTTCAATATATGATGCATGCTTACAATTAAAAATGGTAATACACAAAAACATAAGGCTGTACAAAATATCCCTATATTAATATAGCACTGATTCCAACCACACAACCTCCCCCACAAAAACATGGAAGTTCTTAATTAAGGGTTTCCCAGAACCTTCAATACACCTTGTAGCAACTAACATTGCAGCATAATAACGTATGTAAACTTCTCCACCCACCAAAGATCACTAATAAAAAGATCAGAATAGCTGCAATACATGACACAACAGAGTGCCTTTCAAAAACAACCATGACAGGACACCTACACAACCTTATATTCATAAAAACACTAGGACCAGATCCCATTCTCATTGAAGTCAACATGAGTTTTGCTATTAAGTTCAATAGAGCTGGATTTGGATTTACGTATATATGTTGGCTAAACTGCTCAATCTGCATCTGCTCTAGATTGTAGGCTTGACCTCGCTCACAAAATGACGAATGAGCAACCTAAAATAAGATGAAGAAACATGCTCATGGACCAGAACTTCAGTTGCACTGATTCTTGACCAAGCCCTGAGGTACACTACAGAAGCATAAAGGCTATTCTAACACGTACCAGCTCACAACAATTTCCAAGGGACTGTCTGATATGTTACAGTCAGACCTTCTTCTCCTCCTCCTATGCCTGCTCCATATCTTTTGGGAACTCCCCCAGAAGGGCTAGGAAAGATGAACCAGTAGCACCAGAGGAATAGAGTGGGCCTGAAAATCTGGTCTTAAGTGTCTCATTTTAAATTACCTTCACACTCAGTTGAAAGGGTGTCTTAATACACACAGAATCCCCTTTCTATATACAAGCAGTGATAGAGCTTTCTCTCCACCTCAGTGGGTCCTGCCCTTCTGTTTAGCAGCGGGCTGGAGTATTCCCCTCTCCCTCAGAATTTCCCCACACCTCTGGGTTTGCTGTCCACACTTTGCCTGAGCAGGGTTCCTCCTGGCCTTCTTGATGGGGTGGAGAGAAAGGAAGCCCCTGAGTCTCTCATAGCTCCTCTTGGCAGGACTAGATTAACTCTTTTGGGGATTTGGGGCTAATAGATTTTGTGGGTTACACTGTGCTTTGGGTTGGGGCAAAATGAGGGATTCAGTGCTAGAAGGGGACTGCCAGGATGCAGGAGGTAGAGTCTAGACAGGAGGTAGCCTATGGGAGCAGGCTGGGGGTAAGGATGCAGGGTCTGGGCAGGAAGGAGGGTGTGGGAAGGGGCAAAGGATTGGGGCATTTACCTGGCAGGGGGGCACAGGTAGCTCTGTACAGCTCTATACTTGCAGGTCCCACTCCCCATTATTCCCACTGGCCTCAGGTCTTGGCTAATGGAAGCAGCAGGGGTGAAGCCTACAGGCAAGCACCACTAGTGGTGATGCATGTGGTTCCAGCTGGGCAGGAAAAAAAAGAGGGGGAACAGCAGTGCACAGAGCCGCTTCCTCTCCCCCCTCACTGGGCAGCGATACAGCACCCAGGGGCTTTAGTGGCTGGATCCCTGAGACCCTAAAGCAGCCTCTAAAACCACTTTCATAATCTAGCTATGCCGCTGGGTGTGGTGGCAACAGACCGGACACCTAGTTCAATCTCTCCCCTCCAGCTGGGTCTCTTTCCTCAGCCCTCCAGGGCTTAAATGAAACAGCTGTCCCATTGTCTCCCATCCTTTGCCTCTGCACCTGCGTGTTTTCTCTCCTGGTTCTTGTACTGCCCAGCTCTCCAGTAGCTTGCCAAGAAGCTCCCACAGCTCCTATTGCATGCCCCCATTTGGCTGGGGAGAGAGAGGCTCTTAAACAGGCTCTGACAAGCCTTTGATTGGCCCCAGGTGTCCTAATTAACCTGGAGTAACCCCTGTTCAGTTATAAAGGGAAAAGGGACCTGCTTATCCTGGGACTAATGTACACTTGTCTTCTCCCTGTAGCTGTCTGGCCTGACCTGTCACAAAGCCCTGTGGCCTGAAGCATTAGAGGATAAGGAGCTCTTTATTCCTATAGATTGGTGAACACAGGCAAGAATGGCCACAGAGCTGCTTAATCTACATAAAATATTTGCCCAAAACTCCAGATAAACAACTTCTGAGGGGAAGGAACTCTTTGCCCCCATCTATTGGTCAATGGGAGGAGGTACTGCTACAGCAAGTTTCCTTTGCATACATTTTCCACTCAGTACTCTACCTCGGTCTCCCGACACCGATAACGTCCCCCCCAAGCTCCGGCAGCAGACCTCGGCCTCCCGAGTCCCATCATGCCCCCTGCTCAGGCTCCGGCAGCCTACCTCGGCCTCCTGAACCCAATCACGCCCCCCGCCCCCCTCCCCGGGCCATGGGGCTGACCCGATCACGTCTCCTCGGGCTCTAGTGACTGACCTCGGCCTCCCAAGGCTGATCACGCCCCCCCCTGGGCTCTGGCGACTGACCTCCAGAGACACTTTGGGAGCCACCATAATCGTTCACAAACTCAGACTGGGGTAGTTGAACTAAGTAGCAGAGAAAGTATATTTGGACCCAGAAGTGAAGGAGATATACAGAGGGGAAGCAGAATTAAAAACAGCTATCTGTTGTAGTGACTTGATTGTGTTAGCAGCAAGCAGGAACAAATGGAAGTGAGGTTTTGCACTGAGTACAGATGCCCAACCATTTAAAAGGGGCAGGACATACTTCCATATTTTATATACACACATGGGTTTACATGGCTAATATAAAAACACCATATAACTTAACTAAAAGTTTCAGATGACTTTCAAGTTGCAGACTTCCACGTTATAAGGGATTATTCTGCCATAGAATAGCAATGCACTAGCTAAACAATTTATAAGTACTGATGCACCATTGGTTTTGCACACTCAAATGAGTTTACGGGTGGTATTGGTGCTTGTTTTCACTACACAGTGGATGATGAAGCAACTAAGTCACCAGGTATCAATTTATCACATCTGTTTCAACACAATAAATTGATCTCCAAGCTCTCTCCCATCAACTCTGGTACTTCAGCAGGACAAGAAGAGGATCTGACAGAAGAAGAGTCCCTGACAGCCTTACTGATGGGAAGACACCGCAATAAGTATGTCCACCTCAGCTACACTATTTGTGTAGCTAAAGTTGCGTAGGCTAGCCTGATATGAGAGAGAGAGAGAGAGAAAGAGAGAGAGAGAGTGTCTGAAGTAGCGCAGACCACGCCTTGGTGTTCCTAGCTTCCGCTTACTCAGCACATTTCAGGATTAGGCCAATGTATATGTGCATTTGATTCAACACTCATGGGTTTCATTTACTGCAATAAAGAAAACCAAGATAGTGCAATGTCAAGCAACATGGGATGTGCACATCTCCCTTGCCAACAGGAACATTCTGTACATCAGGTCTGTGCTTGATGAAGGCCAAGTTTCAGGAGTATTGCCCACAAATCCCAGTTAAAATAAAACTGAAGAAATTTCATATCAGTACTTTTCGTGTTTCGGGGTTTATCCTACTGGCCAAATCTAGCTCATTGAAAGAGAACCCTAGTGGCTTCAAGATGAGTTAGAGCAGGCCCCCAAGAGAGCATATAGTGCTTGTACATATCATCTTACTAAGAAGTTTTCAGGACAGCCCGAGGTCTATACAGTCTGTTATCAGTTAAAGAACCACGGAAGCTAGATTTGGTGCCTGCAGGCATTTCAGCTTACATCCTCAGGAGAAGCTGCAGGCAAATACCAGTTTAAGAGACCTATGCTTATTCTCTAGCCCTAGGGTTCCCAGCAGCTTTCATAAAAATATTTTAACATGTATATAGAACAACGTTCATCCCAGTGTAATTTTAAATCTTCCTATAAATAGTACCTTGAAATGCAGCTACTTCTGGGGTCAGCAGCAATACCCAAAACCACAGCAGGAAAGGAAAAATTTTGGCATAGGTACTAGGGCCAATCAGTCCTCTTATGATAAGTGCTATGATATCTTTATATCCAAGCCAAGCATATAGAACCTTGGTTTCGAAGGTTTTACCTGAAAACCCCAGGCCCTGTATCATGCTGTAAATGGGTGGAATTATTAGACTAGATCCTGGACTGCCTTACTGTTCCCACACAGCCACCAAACCCCCAAATAACTGAGTTTAGTACATAAGAACATAAGAACGGCCGTACCGGGTCAGACCAAAGGTCCATCTAGCCCAGTATTCTGTCTGCCGACAGTGGCCAGCACCAGGTGCCCCAGAGGGGGTGGACCGAAGACAATGATCAAGCGATTTGTCTCCTGCCATCCCTCTCCAGCCTCTGACAAACAGAGGCCAAGGACACCATTTTATCCCCTGGCTAATAGCCTTTTATGGACCTAACCTCCATGAAATTATCTAGCTTCTCTTTAAACTCTGTTATATTCCTAGCCTTCACAGCCTCCTCTGGCAAGGAGTTCCACAGGCTGACTACACGCTGTGTGAAGAAGAACTTTCTTTTATTAGTTTTAAACTAATATTATTAGTAGAGCTGCCATAATTACTCCTACACCATTACTTCTTCCTGCAGCCAGAGAAAGTGGCCATGGCATCCCTACCTTGCAGGCCCTTGCAGCTACAGGCAGCTGGTGCTACTTAGAACACTTCTGAACAGCTTTAAATTGTGTTTAGCGCATTGTATTTCCCTGGCCCCTGTCCAAAGATGGATTGAAGCCACCTTTGCATACCCTCAGCTGCCACCCTTATCTCCTTACAAGGTCGCACCAAATACTTCTCAGATACATCTCAAGATCTGAGCCATTTTACTTGTCTCAGATGGATGAACAAATGAGTCAGTCCTGATGGAATTTGAACCCAAGACCCCAGGCTGTCCAGATAATCCAAACCAGGGCTACTCTGTGATCATATGAGATCCCGGGTGACCATTAAAACTATCCAGAAAACTGGAAAATCACTATAAATTCCGTCTCTAGGGTAGGGGATTCTGGGAAATAGAAGCTCTCTGTATCTCCAAACCAGTCCTGCTCCATACTCCTAGGAATTCTCAGCATTCTAGGAAGTTTATCCTCTGATTATTTTCCATGTCTTCTAATTGGTGACTGTGCTTTCTTTGATCAGCTCACAAACTGCAGTATCTTATTTCTCAAGCTGGACTCCTGACATTTCTAATTCATGAACAAAACTGTCCCCCAAAGATTCCAGTGTCTGAATGATCACTTGGTTGCTGTACATAATTAATACCTTAACTCCTTGCATATTTTCCTTCAGCTGAAGGACCTTTAAGGGAAGTTCTGAGGAGAATGGAATACTGGGAACCAGTCTTACACAGCACATAAAACAATTTTATCTCATTTAAACATTTACTGTAAGCAGTGTTGGTGTATTCTGTGTTGGTCTGAGAATATTAGAGACAAGGTGGGTAAGACTATCTTTTACTGATGATGAGAGAGACTTGCTTTCAAGCTTACACTGAGCTGAAGAGCTGTCTATATGCTCAAAAACCCCTCTCAACAACAGAAATTGGAACAATAAAAGATATTACTTCAACAACCTTCTCACTGAAATATTTATTTTAGCCCTACTTTTCTTTTTCGCCCTTTGCCTCTGGTACAGAGTCTCATGCTGCAAGGATTTTTTTCCTAAGAAGAAAGCGGATATTAAAAAGCCAACCCAAAATCCCACAGGGGTAGGGAACTCTCCAGTTTATTTTAAATCAGAGGTGGGAAATAATTTTTACCGGGGGCCACTTCAGAAATTTTTGAAGTGGCCGCGGGCGGGGCCAGGACACTTCCATGCTTCCTCACCCACAGACCCTATTAGGTCTGGGGCCGGGGGAGTATACAAAGTCTTTGCCCCCAGATAAAAATGCCAGCTGTTCTGAACAACTGGTGGTTCTCTCTAGGCACCAATGCCCCTGGCACTGGGAGAAGACTTTGTGTGCTCCCCCTGTCTTGCCCCCAGGTCAATCAGGGCTTGGGGAGAGGGAGCACCTGAAGTCTCTCGCTCTCTGCCCCCATCCTGCAAGAGAGCGCCGTGCTTAGTCACCCACCAGCTGAGCACGGCGCTCTCTTGCAGGATGTATACCATATACCATATATATTGGTATATATGGTCATGCCAATTTTCTTCCACAATTTGATCTGAGGAAGTGGGTCTGGCCCACGGAAGCTCATCACCTAATAAACCATCTTGTTAGTCTTTAAAGTGCTGCATAGTCCTGTCTTTTGTTTGAGTATGCAATGACCATTAACTGGTTATTGGCATTCACAAATGAGTACAATAATCACATGCCCAAATTAGACCTACAAATATGCACGAAGCACACAGTCTTGAAAATGTCTCATCACATATAGACATGTGTCTGTATAGTTAAGGTGACCGCTTCTCATTCTTTTAGATAATAGATTGTTTCTCTGGATAAAGTTCTAGGTTCTCAGGTGTGCAATACTATGTCATCTTTTTAAGCCAATGCAGTCTGATAAAGAATTTAGGCTGAACAATGTGCACATCCTCATTTTGCCTGTGAACTTCAGGAAGCTTCTGTCTTAAAAAGACATTTAGTGCTCCTTGTGGAGCAATATGGTACCACATGGGCCCCAGCTCAGGAAAAAATGAATCCCTGGGGTCACCAAAATGCTTACACATAATGCTGCACCAAAATAGTAGAGGACTGACTTTCTTCTCACACCAGAGGTATCATGCCTTTGACTCCTGATTTACCAAATATAAGTAAGAGGATAATCAGCCTCCAAGCTTCTATACCACATGTTCTCAAGTAAGAAATTGGACATTTTGGTATGTGGAATTGTATATGAACCATTTTTTGAGACAATAGAATGTTTTATGCACAACTTCAGTACTCATGAATTGTTTCCATCTGGCAAGTTAATTTAAGCAGGATCCTTATATTCTTTTAAATCGAGCTTATAATAAACTAAACCACCACAGCATACATAAAAGGAAAATTCTGTGTTACTTATGTTCCATGGAAAGAATCCCATTGACTTAGCAGGCTTAGTAGATCAGACCCATATTTAATTTATTAGAGCCTGATTTACTGTTTGTCTCTCATATAAGCCACTACGTTTATCAACCACAAGTGCATTTTCTCAAATGGCTCTAGTTTGGCAGAACTTCTGTCTATGGGGTCATATGAAATGTTGGAACTTGGATGTACTAGTAATAATTAAATACACCTCTCTAAACCTACTGCATGATCCAACTACACAGCAGTGACAGTGTTGTGGAAATAACGTGGAGCTATTCATTGTAATTTTTCAGTGCTCTTACCTGCCATTTGGTCAGTTCATGGTGACAGTTTAGGACCAGATTCTACCATCCTTACTCATGCTTAATTTCAGCAGACTACACTCAGGCTAAACAGCTCTTTAGTGAGTGTACTGTGGCAAAAATGGGCTATTAATGGTTATTCTAGTTTATATCAGAGGTATATAAGCTATACCTTGAAGGTTTCTATTTAATAACTCTAATTGCTCCACAATAAACTTAATGTTTCATTATTAGTTAGATTCTAAATGTAACCCACACACCTACTGGGTGTAGTGTACTGTCCCATGTAGTTGCACTTACACCACTTACAGAGACAAAGAATGAGTTTGCTCCAGAGCCATTGCTGAAAGCCAGCTGGCTTTTAGCTCAAGCAGTGTAGACTCATGCACTAAGCTCAAGAGAGTCTAGGTTCAGTTCCACCTGTTGGTATTATATAAACATGTCTTTAAACCAGTTGGCAACACCCAGACTGGTCTGTCTTGGGGGCCAGTGCATCCTCTGGCATAACTCAGAACAGTTTCCCTGAACTCACTTGTGAGATTCTATACAGCCCAGAAATACTGAGAGCTACGAGCATGTCCCTGATTCTCCCTCTATGATTTTATATAGGACTTAGATTGGCTCTATATTGGGTGAATTCTCCCCATTTCACTGAAGTCCCTTTATGGTCCAGAGTAGCATACAGGGGACCAGAACCTACCACTGGAATCTGCTCCTGCAGTCCTCAGCTTTGCAAAAGTCTTTGTGATACCTTCAAGTCTAAGACTTTGATGCGGGTTTTCTTTCTTCAAGATTTAGGACCTTAGTGGAGAATACAGAATGAACAACATGGTGGAAATTCTTCAAGAGTAGCTGTTATTGCATAGGAGAAGTTTGGAGGGAAAATTATTCTGTTCTGAAACAATTCTGCTTCTATATACTACATTTCCTCTATTTTTCTTCTAATTATCTATTATGAAAGATATTTTTATGAAAACAGAATCTGGTTTAAGGCTTCATCTGCCCTTTCTACTGATTACCCATCTGAAATCCTAATCCTTTGTTTGTGACATCGCTGTAGGGCTGCTGTGGAAATTATTATGCTTCCAACAAGCAAAGGACTATGACTCCAGGTAGAGAATAAACAGAAGAACGCCAGAGAAACAAAGATCCTTTTTTCTTCCAAATATTTTCATTAATAAATGAGTGAAGGAAGGAAAATACATGATATTTTTCTGTGGAGCAGCTGCTATTTTAACTATGCTTTTGGCAAGAAGTGTGAAAGGGCCCTGTCAATCCGACCAAAAGGTTTTTAAAACAAAGCTAGGCAGTTTGCTCTTATGATCGGTTTTGCATTTCTTGATCATTTTTATTCTTTGTAGTCTGCAAAAAACCAATGTCAGGAATAGTCACACATTGCTATTTGCTGCACACAATTTCTAAATACCTCCAAAAGGTATCCCTGATATGCCTATTATTCTAGTTTGCCTTTTGGCTCTTGAGCTATGACAGTACACTTTTCAAACTTTTCTCTAAAGTATCTAGCTCCATGAGGTCTAGATACTAATTTTATTTTCAAGAGAGTTGTACCTAATCACTTGATTCTAGGAGCTGCTGCTTAAGGGAAACCCAAATATGAGACTAATGTCATATCTGACAACACTAGTACAGGTTGAAACGCTCTGGTCCAGGTATCAGAGGGGTAGCCGTGTTAGTCCTAATCTGCAAAAGTGATGAGGAATCCTGTGGCACCTTATAGACTAAGGGTACGTCTACACTTGCTCCCTAGTTTGAACTAGGGATGCAAATGTAGGCGACCGAAATTGCTAACGAAGCGGGGATTTAAATATCCCACACTTCATTAGCATGATCTCGCTGGCTTGTTACTCTGCTCAACAGCTGTTTCGAAAGTAAAAGTGCGCGCCAGGATGCATTAGTTCGAACCAAGGGGTTTGGTTTGGGAGTTTGAACTAGGGAGCAAGTGTAGACGTAGCCTAACAGATTTATTGGAGCATAAGCTTTTGTGGGCAAAGACCCATCTGATGAAATGGGTCTTCGCCCAAGAAAGCTTATGCTCCAGTAAATCTGTTAGTCTATAAGGTGCCACAGGACTCCTTGTTGCTTCTCTGGTCCAGGACTCTTTGTTCTGGCAACATCTGTGGTCTGACAGAATCATGAATTTAGCTGGACCAAAGAGCCCCGGCTTGGGGCTGCGGAGTCCTGGCATCCCAGGGCAGCCTTGGGGCTAAGGAGTGCTGGCAGTGTGCAGCTGGCCATGGAGCCCCGGGGCAGTGGAACCCTGGTGGCCCCAGAGCAATACAGTCTGGCAGCCTTGGGGAAATGGAGTTCCAGCAACCCCAGGGCTGGCCGAGGAGCTGGGAGTCTGGTAGCTCAGGAGCGGGGGAGCTTGGTGATTTGCTGACAGATCCCAGGAGAGCCCAGAGTCTGTCAGCAGAGGAGCCGATCTCCTGTGGTCCAGCAAACTCTTTCCTTCGGGACCGGTCAGGTCCCAAGGGTGCCGGTCCAGGGAGCCTGTTCATAAATATAGCTTTTCAGATACATAAAGGTCAGATTATGTAAATTACTAAACAGCTAACTTTGGAGACAGAGCAGAGTCAGACCCATCCTGGAGAAGAAAATGGAGGAAATAGACTTCATGAGGGATGATTAGTCTACAAACTCCTCAGCACATATGTTAGCGTGCAAGCTGCATCTTTCCAGCTCTTATAAGTGGTACAGAAGATGTAGTCCCACCTTCCCTCCTGGAAAAGATTGCACCCTTGCTGTTTCAAAAGGGAACCATTTCTTTACTCCATTGAACATCAGAATTGAGACTACATCTGGTTCTTGTAGAAAGTTCAGGAACAAAGAGGGCTTCTTGCAACCTTACCCCATGTTTATGCCAGAGATCATCAGGGAGAGTAAATACTGAAACACTGCTCAGAGTATCTCTAGCAAACAGGTTAAAGAGAACTTCATAAGCAAAGTTTGAGGATGAGTGAGAAACATTTTTACTTTTACCTGATGATCAGGTTCTAAGCACAAAAGTGTTGTATATTATTTATGTGTGTGCACATTACCTAGCTAACAAAGAGGGGCTGTGCTCTGAACAATAGCTGTTTAAAAATAAACTTTATTGTCTTTCATTGCTCCATCTCACATATGCTCAATTTACAAGTAAAGAAATGTATTGTTTTGAGTTTTTGGCAAAATATTAAAAGCACAATTTTTCAGTTCTGAAATGCTGCCATAATTTCTTGTGGGACTTGTAATTCAAATACCACATGCTTCAATTCTCCTCTTAAGACTGGGCTTGATAGTAGGACAACATTTTCTGCGATGAAACATGGTCTACCCTTTTGATGACAAGAGGTGGTTCACCGTGTCAGTCACATGGCTACAGTGCATCATGAGAGATGAAGTCCAGCTAGGAAGTTTGACACATTAAGAAGGGGGGTTACCTGAACTACAAATTCAGTGATGCACCATGGTGGCATTTCAAAATCAGAAAATTTGTTTGATATTGGAATTTTCCTCAGAATCCAGACAACTCTTCAAATTTTTTTTTTTTGAAAAATCCAATTTACTGATGAGAAACAATTACAATTGAAATATTTCAACCCGTCCTAAATAAACGATTTTGGCACTAACAGAAATGAATCACTACACATATGTAGAAAAAAAAGTCACCATTTTTACAATTTTTCATAGTATTGCACTTCAGATTGTAAAGGCTGAAGACAATGCTGGTACTTGAGGTTTTCGGAAGAACAACTCCTATTTTTATTGGAAATATAGCAAAAAATAACCAGTCTGAACATATTTTTGTGGTATATTCTCAAGATAAATATTCTTTCTACTAATAGATGACATCTCAAGAAAAAACAAATTCATTTCTCTAATATAGCTGCAGATCCAGAAAAAGGGGAAATTGTTTGATGTTTATTATATTCAGGGGATTGATCAAGTAATGTTATGCTTTGTGGAGTAGATGATGGTGTTAAGTAATGTTGAATAATTATATTCTTTGAAGACTTTTTCCCCAACTTAGTTGGAAACATTCTTTTATGCCATATTCATGTGTAATTCATATTCCATTACATAATATGGCATCCATAAAACTTGTGCATCCATTACTGACATTTGATTTTAAAAAAATCCTTGCAAGTAGAGACAAATAATGCATTAAGTATTTTCTCTGGAATGCAAACTGCTGCTTCTAGAAACAGAACATAAAAGTTGTTTTAAATTAATGGGATGTTTGCTTGACTTCTACATTAATTTGCAAAATGAAAAAAAAAATGGTTAAAACCTCCTTACATGTCAGTAGAATACGATAGCACTAAGAAGTCTCAGAGCTTAGGTTCACACTGCTCTAGGCATGGTATAAAAAAGCAAAATAGACAGTCCTCGCCCCACATGCTCACAGTCTGAGATTGTGACAAGACCAAAACAGGCACATAAAGGACAAATGGGGTTGTACTGGGTGGAAAGCAAGATAAAAAGGGGAAAGATGGGAAATTATTTCTCTCTGCCTAGTACATGAGAAACAGTACACTTCTTATTTACCACACAGGGTATGAGGAAGGGACACAATCAATATAGTACTGAAAAATAATATCCTGTGTAATAGATGTGCTGGTTACTGACTGAGTTTATCTGAATCAAAATCAACCAAAAACTGTCAATACACTGCTGAAAACCGTTGTCACAAGCTGACTATTTTTTGAAGCAGAACTATTTGCAGCTGCCTATGTCTATTGCAGAAATGCAGATTAAGGCATGTCTGAAAGCATTATGAATAATATATGATTTTAAAAGTACAAAGTGAATATTGTAATCAGCTGTCAAAATTCAAGAAGCAATTTTCAATCTATTGGCCAGCTTCTTCCAAGCAGTTTCAAGGGATTTCAGTTTTGGAGTGGGGAGAGGCTGTGCTAGAGGCAGCCTTCATCTCCGGGAAGGGTGTAGTGGTTATATGGAAGGCAGTTTTAAATTCTGTCTGTTGCTCCACAGAAAGCATTGAGACTGCATCTGCTTGCAGATTGGAGGATGGATTCTATCCACTCACTCTCTCACGTAGTTCCATGTATGCACCCTTTAACGCAGGGAAAAGAGGAGGGAGTATGAATTGTGATAATTTAATTTCACCACCCACAATGTTGCATGGATCCACAGATAAATAAATACCTCTGCCAGTTGCAGTAGGTGTCTGTTCCATTCATAAGCCTTTGGACTGTATAAGAATTTCAAATCTAAATGCTCCCTAATAGCTCCCATCTGTAATTAATGGCACTGTCTTATATTTGGCATCTTTGGTGACTAAATTAAAGACTTGAATGTTAGCAATATGGGTACTCTAACTGTACAGCTACGCTCTTATCATTCATATCACCACCTAGTTAGGAGATCCTGTAGTTCTAAATTAAGGGAAAACTTGCCTTCCACTAAATTTAATGGAAGTTGTTCTTACTCAGGTAGAACAGCTTCAGAGGGGTAGCCAAGTTAGTCTGTAACAGGAAAAACTTAAACAACAGCAAACAGTCTGGTAGCACTTTATAGACTAACAAAACATGTAGATGGTATCATGAGTTTTCACGGGCACAGCCATCACGGGTCATCATCACTTCTTCAGATGACCGGAGTGTTGGATATCATATGCTACCAGACTATTTGTTGTTTTTTAAGTTTTTTAGGTAGAACAATTAACCACAAGCACCCACTGACTTTTTTTTTTTAAGTTTTCAAAAATCACCTACAGTGTGTTTTGCATAATACAATGGCATATTGTCCTGTAATTTATGCAGTTTGAGGAAAGTGAACCAGGGTTCTGGTTCCAAAAATGTATACATTTTTGTATTGTTTCTAAAATGAAAAGATATCGGCACTTAATCCATCGTGTAGCTTACTATCCCTGTGGTTAGTCCCTGTGGTGAAGGTAACTATGCCACAATATGCCTCCAGGTATTTGGGGAAGTAACAAGAAGAAAAACAACATTGTTTCTGATGTAAACAGTCTCTTTTCTGTGGCTTATCTAAATAAACAGTGCCTGACTGCAGTTTTATATACAAGTATTTAATCTATAAACTCACTTATATCTAGTGTGCCACTGACCAGTCAATCATTATAACAATAATCCCCTTCACAACTTTACCTTGTGCTCTAAACTTTGCCAGATCCAAATACTAGCTAATA
This sequence comes from Rafetus swinhoei, assembly GCA_019425775.1. Classification (NCBI taxonomy): domain Eukaryota; kingdom Metazoa; phylum Chordata; order Testudines; family Trionychidae; genus Rafetus; species Rafetus swinhoei. Next base: position 80,253,142 of record CM033427.1, on the reverse strand, counting down.
TTGTTTAGATATAGTCTGGAGCCTTCAGTGTAAACAAGTAGGACAAAACCGTTATGAAGACTATGGCTTATTGTCTGAATTTACATAAATCCATGACAGGCCACTTCTTGGAACACTGTAGGAGCATCGAAAACACAATCCAGACATCACTGAAGGGCATTTGGTTTCATCAGCTTTATCTCCATTTTCTCTCTACACAGATCATATGCAAAAATGTCAACACACATAATTAAGGTATCAAGAGTGATAGCTTAAAACTGAGCCATACACCTGACATAACATTTCCAGCTTTCGGTGCCAAATAGAAAGTGTGAAATTTCATAAATGGGGAGGGTCAATACTGAAAGAGCGCATTCCAACAGGGTGAGTCTATGTAAGCAGATTAAGAAGAGGACTTCACACACACAGTTTGAGGAAGTCCATGAAGAATTTTTTTTAATACCTTCACATAGTGATTCAATTCAAGACCCAAGAATGCAGGCTTTTTATAGCATTTCCCCCTATTATTTTTTCTATAAATCACTGGAGATTAAAAAATTATTTCTCTTTCTTTTTGAAAGGAGATGTTCTTTAGAAAATAACCAACTGTTCTTTCACAAGCTCCTGTGCCAAGTTTAGAAATCACAAGCAATGATGTAAGGCAAAGTAATTTCATCCCACCTTTTATTTTTCAAAAACATGAAATAAGAAATATCTAATTTTACTCTGTTGCCCTTGACATCGACATTGTGCATGGAGGGCAAATGAAATTCACCCCTGAGCAGAGAATCAGCCTATGTACTCACTGCAATCTCACTTCAAATTCTGACCCTTGCTCACTTTCTATACATTACTTAGGGAAAGCTCATTAACACCCATTCTGTTCAGGATTCAGCCTTTCTGGAGAGAGATTGTCTGTGTTCTGAGCTGGTGTATAATGGTCTAGTATAACGAAGGCATGAACCCTGATGACTCCTGGTCATGTGCCACCAGAGGTATGTTGCGCATAGGCTAAGATGATGATTGCTGGGGGCCCAAGGTGCTACCATAATGCAAAACAAAATTCAGAACAAAACAAAATTTTTCCTCAGCTCCCAGGAGACATTTTTCAAAGAATCATAGAATACTAGAACTGGAAGGGACCTCAAGAGATCAAGTACAGTCCCCTGCCCTCCTGGCAGGACCAAGCACTGTCTAGATCATCCCTGATAGATGTCTGTCTAACCTGCTCTTAAATATCTCCAGTGATGGAGATTCCACAACCTCCCTAGGCAATTTATTCCAGTGTTTAACCACCCTGACAGTTAGAAAGTTTTTCCTAATGTCCAACCTAAACCTCCCTTGCTGCAGTTTAAGCCCATTGCTTCTTGTCCTATCATCAGAGGCCAAGAAGAACAACTTTCCCCCCTCCTCCCTGTGACACCCATTTAGATACCCAAAAACCGCTATCATGTCCCCTCTCAGGCTATGTCTACACGGCCAGGTTTTTTTTGTCAGAAAATATACAAATCGTGCTTTCATTTGCCAATCCTTTTTGCAGAAGAGGTTTTGCCAATAAAAAACCCCGCGTAGATGGGGCCATTTATTGGAAAAAAACCCTTTTTCGCAAGATCCTGTAAACCTCATTTTTTGAGGAATAAGGGATCTTGCGAAAAAGGGTTTTTTTTCCCGACAAATGGCCCCATCTACATGGGGCTTTTTATCAGCAAAACCTCTTCTGCAAAAACGATTGGCAGAAGATATACAAATGAGAGTGCAATTTGCATATCTTCTGCCCCAAAAAACAGCTGTGTAGACATAGCCTCAGTCTTCTCTTTTCCAAATTAACCAAGCCCAATTCCTTCAGCCTTCCCTCATAGCTTGTGTTTGCTAGACCTTTAATAATTTTTTTTGCTCTTCTCTGGACCATCTCTAATTTCTCCACATATTTCTTGAAATGTGGTGCCCAAAACTTGACACAATACTCCAACTGAGGCCTAATCAGTGCAGAATAGAGCGGAAGAATGACTTCTCGTGTCTTGCTCACAACACTGCTGTTAATGTATCCCAGAATCATATTTGCTTTTTTTGCAATAGTGTCACACCATTGACTCATATTTAGCTTGTGGTCCACTATGACCCCTAGATCCCCTTCTGCAATACTCCTTCCTAGACAGTCACTTCCAGTTCTGTATGTGTGAAACAGATTGTTCCTTCCTAAGTGGAGTACTTTGCATTTATCCTTATTAAACTTCATCCTATTTATCTATTTTACAATGTTCTTTTTATTTTGGTTACTTGATTACTCTTTCCTCACTCCATACCTCTGGGTTCCATGGGGGGAGGAGGGAGTAGGAATTCTGCTTTCAACCTTCACTGTAGGCCCCTTTCCTCATATGATGTCCATCAATCTAGACAGCAAGACCCTTTGGCCTTGCTGCCTGACCTTCTGGTGCTGGGACAACTCTGGCCACCCAGCAATGGGGCTGGAGGCTCTGCTGTGCAGATGGCCTTATTGGGCTAGGGGTGCAGGTAGTTGAGCCCTAGCCCTGTACCACACCTACTGACCTTCAGAGCTGGGGCAGGCTGCAGCCACACTGCCTGCTGGTTTTCTGGGGCTGTGGGAAGCTGGGATCACTAGCCTGGGGCAGGAAGGCCACATTGCTTGGGGTGGAGGGGCTGTCCTGGGGCCATCAGCAACCACAGTTGGGGGGGGAGAAGAGACCTGGGCTCTGGTGGGCAGAGTGGCGGCGGGGGGGCTTGCCTCCCCAAAACATGCGGTCACCCACCGCCCATGCTCAGCTAGCAAAACTTTTAGCAGGGGTATAATATAGACGGGGTGTGTTTTTTTAAAACACTAGAGATTAGCTTGTAGTGTCAGTTGATTAGAATGGGTCTTGGGGAAGAACAAACTCCTCCCCACCATGGTCAAGGGGACTATTTCAGCAACAACACAGTTGTTTGCAGAGTTTCAACCACAGCGTGGCAGAATGTTTAATGCCCAAAAGCTTTCTCCAGCAAAAAGTATTTTAACTGACAAAGTTTGCTACTTTTCTGATATGCATTGAGTGGGATATCCCAGGTGCTGCATATTTGCAATACCTCTGGACTCTTGCAGATGAGCTGAGAGGCAAAAGATTTTCTGGAAGCTATTTAACTATTTACACTCATGTCAGCAAAAAGTCATATATTTTCTTATCACTTTCCATGGGAATCAAAATTGCCTTAGGATATAAGATTTTATTATTTAAATAAAAAGAGAGCTCAAAGAGAGACATTTTGCTGAGATGGTTGAGAAAAATGTTTTTGTAAATTAAAGTGAAAACTTGATGTGTCTCTTTGGATTGTTTATGCTCTTTGGAAAGAGCATGTTATCCCCAAGTCATCATGCCTTCTGAAATGACTCCTTGCAGTGTAAACATTATCACTGACTGCCATCATGCCTGATGGTTAGGGTCAGAGCTGGTTGGGCCACATTATCCGTGGGTGCTGCTGAGCTCAGTCAACATCCCACTCTCAATCCTACCACGTATTTCTGCTTCTTTAAAGCCAAGGTAACCTTTCCAGACCTCCTATTTAAAACAAAGGAAACCAAACACGCACAATTCAGAGCAAATATTAATATAATTATAATAGCTTAGGCTCTTCATTCAATAATAGGAATACATTTGCCTTTCTTTTTCTTGTAAGATAGTATTTTCCAGAAACTGTGGATTTGAAATTGTTACCTTTCACCCCACATTTTCAAAATAAAGAGACAAAAAGACCTGATTCAAGACAACATCCCTCTTCAGGAAAGCATGTAAGCACATATTGATGACAATGAGACGGAGGGGCACATGCCTAAGTGCTCTCATGAATTAGGGCCAGAAAGTCTGTTTTACAATACATAGTCAACACTTCACCCTATCAGGCAAACATCTGTCCTGTACCATCTATATTTTAGGGCAACACTTACTTATGCCTCAGTATCCCGAGATCCGTATTTAATAAGGAGCCATTAACTAGTGGCTGATCAGTGTTTGCAATAACCAAACATACTGTGGCTTAAACACTGATACATACTATGGATTTTGTTCCACAAATAAGTCACCATTTGCTTGTGTTTAATGAAATATATAAGCAAGCCATAACCATGGAGCCTACAGTCCAAAGGTCATAGTTCTAATTTTTTCCAATTTATGTGGAGGATAAGTCAATAACTCAGATTGTGGCCTTACAGAACAACATAGAACATAAGAACGGCTGTACTGGGTCAGACCAAAGGTCCATCTAGCCCAGTATCCTGTCTGCCAACAGTGGCCAGCACCAGGTGCCCCAGAGAGGGTGGACCGAAGACAACGATCAAGCTATTTGTCTCTGCCATCCTTCTCCAGCCTCTGACAAACAGAGGCCAAGGACACCATTTTATCCCCTGGCTAATAGCCTCTTATGGACCTAACCTCCATGAAATTATCTAGCTTCTCTTTAAACTCTATTATAGTCCTAGCCTTCACAGCCTCCTCTGGCAAGAAGATCCACAGGCTGACTACACGATGTGTGAAGAACTTTCTTTTATTAGTTTTAAACCCGCTACCCATTAATTTCATTTGGTGTCCTCTAGTAGTTCTATTTAGGGAACTAATAAATAACTTTTCTTTATCGGCCCTCTCCACACCACTCATGATTTTATATACCTCTATCATATCCCCCCTCAGTCTCCTCTTTTCTAAACTGAAAAGTCCCAGTCACTTTAACCTCTCCTCATATGGGACCCGTTCCAAACCCCTAATCATTTTAGTTGCCCTTTTCTGAACCCTTTCCAAGGCCAAAATATCTTTTTTGAGGTGTGGAGACCACATTTGTACACAGTATTAAAGATATGGGCGTACCATAGTTTTATACAGGGGCAGTAAGATATTCTGGGTCTTATTTTCTATCCCTTTCTTAATAATTCCTAGCATCCTATTTGCCTTTTTGACCGCCGCTGCACACTGTGTGGAAGTTTTCAGAGAACTGTCCACGATAACTCCAAGATCTCTTTCCTGATTTGTCGTAGCCAAATTAGCCCCCATCATACTGTACGTATAGTTGGGGTTATTTTTCCCGATGTGCATTACTTTACACTTATCCACATTACATTTCATTTGCCATTTTGTTGCCCAATCACTCAGTTTGGTGAGATCTTTTCGGAGTCCCTCACAGTCTGCTTCTGTCTTGACTATCCTAAACAGTTTGGTATCATCTGCAAACTTTACCACCTCACTGCTTACCCCTTTCTCCAGATCATTTATGAATAAGTTGAACAGGATTGGTCCTAGGACTGACCCTTGGGGACACCACTAGTTACCCCTCTCCATTCTGAAAATTTACCATTTATTCCTACCCTTTGTTTCCTGTCTTTTAACCAGTTCTCAATCCAAAAAGGACCTTCCCTCTTATCCCATGGCAATGTAATTTACACAAGAGCCTTTGGTGAGGGACCTTGTCAAAGGCTTTCTGAAAATCTAAGTATACTATATCTACTGGATCCCCCTTGTCCGCATGTTTGTTAACCCCTTCAAAGAACTCTAATAGATTAGTAAAACAGGACTTCCCTTTACAGAAACCATGCTGACTTTTGTCCAACAAATTATGTTCTTCTACATGCTTCACAATTTTATTCTTTACTATTGTTTCGACTAATTTGCCCGGTACTGAAGTTAGACTTACCGGTCTGTAATTGCCGGATCGCCTCTAGAGCCCTTTTTAAATATTGGTGTCACGTTGGCTACCTTCCAGTCATTAGGTACGGAAGCCGATTTAAGGGATAGGTTACAAACCACAGATAATAGTTCAGCAATTTCCCATTTGAGTTCTTTTAGAACCCTTGGATGAATGCCATCTGGTCCCGGAGATTTGTTAACATTAAGTTTTTCTATTTGTTCCAAAACCTCCTCTAATGACACTTCAATCCGGGACAGTTCCTCAGATTCATCACCCACAAAGGACGGTGCAGATTTGGGAATCTCCCCAATGTCCTCAGCCGTGAAGACTGAAGCAAAGAAATCATTTAGTTTCTCCGCAATGGCTTTATCGTCCTTGATTGCGCCTTTCATATTTCGATCGTCCAGGGGACCCACAGGTTTTTTAGCAGGCTTCCTGCTTCTAATGTACTTAAACATTTCTTTTTGAGTTTTTGGCTAGCTGTTCCTCAAAATCTTTTTTTTGCTTTTCTTATTACATTTTACACTTGATTTGACAGTGTTTATGTTCCTTTCTATTTATCTCACTAGGATTGGACTTCCACTTCTTAGATGCCTTTTGTCCCTCACTGCTTCTTTTACATGGTGGTTAAGCCACGGTGACTCTTTTTGGAGTCTCTTGCTATGTTTTTAATTTGGGGTATACATTTAAGTTGGGCCTCTATTATGGTGTCTTTAAAAAGTTTCCATGCAGCTTGCAGGGATTTGACTCTAGTCACTGTGCCTTTTAATTTCTGTTTAACTAACCTCCTCATTTTTGTGTAATTCCCCTTTTTGAAATTAAATGCCAGGGTGCTGGACTGCTGAGGTATTCTTCCCACCACAGGAATGTTGAATGTTATTATATTATGGTCACTATTCCCAAGCGGTCCTGTAACGGTTATTTCCTGGACCTGATCCTGCGCTCCACTCAAGACTAAATCGAGAATTGCCTCTCCCCTTGTGGGTTCCTGCACCAGCTGCTCCAAGAAGCAGTCATTTAAGCCATTTAGAAATTTTATCTCGCTTCTCTTCCTGAGGTGACATGTATCCAGTCAATATGGGGTAATTAAAATCCCCATTATTATAGAGTTCTTTATTTTGGTAGCCTCTCTAATCTCCCTCAGCATTTCAATGTCAGTATCGCTGTCCTGGTCAGGTGGTCGGTAATATATCCCTACTGCTAATTTCTTATTATTGGAGCATGGAATTACTATCCATAGCGATTCTATTGAACATGTTGATTCACTTAATATTTTTATTTCATTTGATTCTACATTATCTTTCACATACAGTGCCACTCCGCCACCCACCCGGCCTGCTCTATCCTTTCGATATATTTTATATCCCGGTATGATTGTGTCCACAGATTTTCCTCATTCCACCAGGTTTCAGTGATGCCTATTATGTCAATCTCCTCATTTAATACTAGGTACTCTAGTTCACCCATCTTATTAGTCAGACTCCTAGCATTCGTGTAGAAGCACTTTAAAAATTTGCCACTGCTTATTTGTCTGCCCTTCCCTGATGCATTGGATTCCTTTGTATGCAGTTGTTTGTCTGCTCTGGCCCATGGTTTGCCCTCTCCCCTCCTCTCTTTCTGACTACAGCTTAGAGAATTGGCTAATGTGGCTCCAATTAGTAACATATGACGAAAGTAAACTAAAGAGATTTTGGACAAATATTCTGAGAACCTTGCTGGTAGGCAGGGTGATTTTTTTTCCAGTAACCAATGAAAATATTTCAGTATCAGAGTAACAGTCAAACAGCACAGGGGTCTCAAGGACACTGACATCACTTTCTTAGCAAATGAAGCTGTCTTTCTGCATTTACTCCAACAGAAAAATTGGACTCCTGATATTTCATCCCAACCCTAACTACAGCTTTGCCACTGCACTACTGAAATGGCCAGTGTTCAATTTTTCTTTAGACAGTTAACTCAGCTAATCCATATTACCAATTTCTATCTGGACAAACCAGGTGGAGCCACATTAGCCGATTTATTGAAACATTTTAATAACATCTCTCACAGTATCATACCTCAGACCCATGCAAATTATTTAGGTGAAAGCAAGCTCTTCACCCCACTCCCTCCCTTGTAAATTAGTTTTGAGCTGTATTGCTCTGAAACTGTAATCCTAACAATTTCATATTTCAAGAAATTTGTAAGACTATCTTGTTTTGTATAGCTTTGCTCAGTATACATATGCAGTAGTGTAGATTGACCTATAAATATCATACATTTACAGTTAAAAATTATATCTGGAAGTAAGCACAATCCCCAAGTCTATACTTGGAAAAATTACTAATATTACACCAACATGTGCTACTTCTGTGTAAGAAATTGTAAGAATAACAGACTGATTTCTAGCCAGGACTTAATATCGCCTTTTTATTATTAGTCAGTTAAAGTACTTTTGCCTGTGGCTAAATTATTTAATGCTTGTCTTTTCTCAGGTTCTCTTTTCAAAGAGGCATTGAACAATATATTCAGTACTGTGTGCAAGAACTAAAATAAAATCAGGTGAGTATGGGTTCATGAGGATAAGTATTTTTATGAATAAAAAACCTATTACAAACACCCATTCAAATGGCATTTTACTGTCTACCTCAGAAATAAGACTTCCTCTATGGCTCTAGATTTCCTATTGATATAGTTTTAGCATTATATTAATACTCCTCTGGATTCTAAAAATTTGATATGTAACAATTTCATTCCAGTTTTTTATCATACCCTTAGATATTCAATTAATGCAAAGCTAGCCTGTGTACAGAATCATAGTCCTAACTACAATGTTGAAGAGAATCCAGAAAATTCTGTCCTCAGATGTGTGTGCATGTAGCTCTAACTCACTTCACTGGCTCTCTGACTGCACATTTCTCAGACAAATTTGGCCTACAGACTTTATGGTAGAATCATTACAGGCAGCAAAGGGCCCTCCTACATTACAAGTCACAGGAGAGGACCTTTTGTAAGAGAGAATTCCCTTGCCAGAGAAGCTCCTGAGGACTCCAAAGAGCTTTGTAAAATAAGATAACTCTGTCTGGAACCATATTTCAAGGTAATGTCTGTGGTGTCAGAGAGTGGGGATAAAGTGTACATATTTCCTAGTCCTGGACTGTTCCCTCTACCCTGGCTCACTAACCTCCAGTTCCTTCTCCAGAGCACTGATTCTGGTCTATGCAGAGAAAGCTCCTGGGGTCAAAGGAGGAGAGGGGAAGGTGCCATAGAAGCAATTAAGCCACGTTTTGCAGTGTGGTGGATATTGTGTGAAGGAGAGATCCGATCCCCAAGTTCCTTAGACCCTTTCAACAAAAATCTGAGAATTTTTAGATTCACCCCAGATAAGTGAGTCTGGGCCTTGTTTTAAATAGATCATTTAGGATTGTAAAATGTCTCTGGAGAAGATTCTACTTGTTTCTTGATTATTTGCACAGAATGAAATTAACAAAAATGGAGCCTTTCAAGTTAGTTTCTTCTTGTGCCAGTATGCTAGGTGTGCCTCCCAATCCTTTATTTATTTTATAGCAAACTAATTACATAGCAAATAAAACCACAGTTCTTTAAAAAGTTACCTTGATCTCAGACTGGGATCTGATCTGATTAGTTAAGATAATCACATTGAGTCTCCATCAGGAGACTCCTCCGTGTTATTTAGAATATATCACAATTTTGAATTCATCAAAATAATGTGCAGTCAGAATAGCAGAAGAATAAGAACAAGTTGAGAAGGGTGCAGTTAGCTTTAAAAATAAATATGCCTTTGTTTCTTAGCAGAGGTAGGGTATGGAAGTAAAAATAAAGAAATACCTTGGGGAGTATTTTGACATAGCTGAAACTAGAAAAATCTGGAAATCTCATGAGACTCTGCTCTTGTGAGATTTCCAACTCAGCTTCCAAAACAGATACATTTTGGAGAAAGATTCAATAAGCATCTGAATCCCTGCGATATGTCTCCTGCCCAGATCCTGGACTGTTAGAATACTGCCCAGCACTAAATTGCTGAACTGGAGCTGAAGCCAGCTAAGACTATTTCCTAACACCACTGGAGTTCTTTAAATGGAAGATTTTAAACACTCATTTTCCATTACTTCTTTGCCTAGAGAAATGTACAGGGGGACTTTAAAATTCCGATTCCCCAGATATCTGCAATGTGATTTCACCAGAAAAATACATAGAGATGTAAAGGGAAGAGCAGGTTTGCGAAAGAGAAGACTAGTGGCTCCCTCCTCAGCAGCTGGAACTGTCATTCAAACCCAACCAGAAAAAGTTCTTGCCATCATACTCCTCAATAACGGATGATGATAATACCACTAGTTTTCTATATGCAGGTGGGGTGGCCATGTCTTCAAGTTTCATGCTTTGACCTTTCTTTAGTTTTTCACCGCCATCATGTACTGTCCAGCTCTGCTTGCTGCTGCTGGCTATTTCTGACTTATCTGTCTGAGGTGGATTCACAAACTTCTAACCATGCTGAATTTTTTTTCCAGTTCAGATTTCTGAACATTTGTTACAGGCATTTTCTGAACAAACTTAGTTCAGATCCTTGGCTGAGAAGTCTGCAGCATGACTCAGGAGCAGGGGGTAGAATGAGCTGGGATGGCCATGTAGGAATCTTATTCCCTAGTTCTGGTTTAACTCCTTTGTCATAGCTGGAAAGCCGCATAGAAAATTCAGGCATTTCAGGCAAAGAAAACTGTTTCTCATCACATCTGACTGATATAACATTAGCAGCAGTTTATTGGAAGAGCTCATAGGCTGTTTAATCATCCACAGAGTTTGAATAAAGATTTCAGATCTGAATCCTTTTTTGTATCCCTCTCTGCATTTTAACCAGGTAATTAGAGTCTTACCAAATTTGCAGTCCACTTTAGTCCTTTTCATGATCATGGTTAAAAATGGTAAATTTCATGATTTGAGCTGTTTAAAACTGAAACTTGATGATGCTGTAATTGCAGTGGCGTTGTGAGGTAGGAGTCACTGCTGCCCTTACTTCTGTACTACTGTGGTGGTGGCACTGCCTTCAGAGCTGGGCAGCTGCAGATCAGTGGCTACTGTGAGGGATCCTAGCTCTGAAGAGCCATAGTTAGTAGCACTGCAGAAGTAAGGATGATGTGGTCTAGCATTGCCTACTTTACTTATGTTTTGTTGCCTGCAGAACGGGTGCCTCAGTCAGCAGCCCCCACTCTCAGGCTGCCTAGCTCTGAAAGCAGTGCAGAAGAGAGGGTGGCAAATTCCTGATCCCCTCTGAAATAACTTTGCGATTCCCTGCAAGTTCCTTTTGGGTCAGGACCTCCAATTTGAGAAATGCTGGCCATCCCTGTGAAATCTGTATAGTATAGAGTAAAAGCACACAAAAGAGCAGATTTCACAGGGAGAGACCAGATTTCATGGTCCATGATGTGTTTTTCAAGGCCATACATACAGTAGATAATAGTCAGACAATCTAACATAATAACTGTTTTACAGTGTATAGAAAGTGGCCTCTGTTGGCAGTAAATGTGAATTACTGCGTTGTTGAATTATTCCATATAATGCTGTTACAAAGAGTCATATATTTTGCTTGAGCCACATACAGAACTCCCATTGACATAAATAGGATGTGTCACAGTCTGGCACGGTCTATTTTTACTTGAATGGTTTATTGTGTGTGGAAAAACTTCCGATTTGGAAAAATGAAAGAAAATTAAATTAAAAGTCAATAGAGTTTCTGGTCACTTAACACCATTTTACTATTATAAGATATTATAAAATAACCTCTACTTTCTGAAAACTCACTGTCCTTAAAAAGTAAGAATATTTGTGGGTATTGGATTGGTGCTCATCAATTCCTGCATCTCTCTCCCCAACTGAAATAATACTGTGTGACATCACAATGTATTATCATGGAAAGAGTTATATCACAAAAAGGTTTATTACTTTAAGGAAAAGGGGTAAAAAGAACAGATCTACTTCTAAGTACCAAAAGACTTTCTTATGTAACTATTTCTAACACAAGCAGCAGAAGAGTAACACGGAACCGTAACCAAAATTATCTTATAAAATGTTTCATGAGCTGTGAGTGGGTTTCTGTGTTCCCAGTATCAACTCAATAGGCCTGATTCTGCTCTGGGTTGCACCACAGCAACTCTGTTTTAGTCAACAGCTTTGAATCCATGTATATTTGGTGTATCAGAATCATGTCCTGGTTGCTCTTTTGACTGGTGGTGATGATCTGTTTGCTATTGTTGCTTTAGGGATTTTATAATTTTGCTCTGTAAATTTATTCCAAGCTGAAATGTGGGTTGAGCCCACTGGTAAGGCTCATCCAAAAGTTTAAAAAAAAAATAAACAATTTATCTCCTCTTGAAGTTTTTTGAAGTGCTTGGAGTGAGGCATTGACCAATGTTCTCTTTTAGACACACTATTATCCAAGATCTTAAATAATTATTTTTAATTTTCCCTTGTTTTCAAAGTAGCGTTGAAAACTAAATGAAGTTAACACAGAGACTCACTGTGTTTAAGTAACTTTAAGATTGTGACATACCCCAACAAAAGGAAGGATGATGAAAGTTGTTTATTACTTTCTCTGAAACCTGCTCTCAGTGAGTTTCTGTGCTAGAGTGCTGATTACAAATACCATGTGCACTCTTCCTCATCTATTTCAACCCAAATAAACCCTGGTCAATGCATTGTATGCCCACAGTTACATGTTTTAAATAGCCTTTGGGTGAGCATATCCAACATGAATTTTGCACAGTTTGCAAACCAAAGACTGTTCTCATAAAATTCTTACTATTGTACACAATGAATTTTGATCTGTTAGGCAGACAGACCTTCTCCTAAACAAACTAGGGAAATGCAGCCTGGATGGAGCCACTTTAAAGTGGGTACAAAACTGGCTGGACAACCATTCCCAAAGAGTAATCATCAGTGGTTCACAATCAAGCTGGAACCGTATATCAAGGGGGAAGCCCCAGTGATCAGTTCTGGGCCTTGTTCTGTTCAATATTTTCATCACTGATTTAGATAATGGCATAGAGAATACACATAAAGTTTATAGATGATACCAAGCTCAGAGGGGTTGCAAGAGCTTTGGAGGATAGGGTTAAAATTAAAAATTATTTGGACAAACTGGAGAAATGGTAAATAGTAGAAATGAAGTAAATAGTATTAAATTAAATAAGGACAACTGCAAAATACTCTATTTAGGAAGAAACAATCAGTTGTGCACGTACCAAATGGGGAAGGACAGCCTAGGAAGGAGTACTGTGGAAAGGGACCTCAGAGTCATAGTGGGCCACAAGCTAAATATAAGTGAAGAGTGTAGCATAGTTGGAAAAAAACAACAAACAAAAAAACAACGAACATCATTCTAAAATGTTCTAGCAGGAGTTTTATACACAAGTAGTAACTCTTCCACTCTAGTGCATGTTCATAAGGCCACAAGTGGAGTATTGTGTCCAGTTCTGGGTGCTACATTTCAGGAAAGATGTGGACACATTGGAAAAAGTCCAGAGAAGAACAAAGGTTTTAAAAAATTGCATATGAGGGAAGATTAGGGAAAAAAGGGCTTAATTTAGTCTGGAGACGAGAAGACTGACACAGGACTTGATAACAGTTTTCAAGTACAGAAAAGGTTGTTACAAGGAGGAAGGAGAAAAATTGTTCTTTTGAACAGCAGAGGATAGGATAAGAGGCAATAGACTTAAGTTGCAGAAAGGTGAATTTAGGATGGACATTAGGAAAAAGTTCCTGTTAGGGTGATTAAGCACTGGAATAAATTGTCTAGAGAGGCTGTAGAATCTCCATCACAGGAGATTTTTAAGAGTAAGTTAGACAAACTTGTCTGGAATGGCTTAGTTCTGCCATGAGTACAAGGATCTAGACTAGAAGACCTCTCAAGGTCTCTTCCAGTCCTATGATTCTTTAATCCTATGCTCTTTTTGATGTTTGTCCATGAATGCTCTCCTCTCATTTTTATAATAGTCTGGAGTAGTGAGGGATAAATGCATTTCACTTCACTCCTTTCAGGATAGAAGATTTTCTCAGAGACCCACTTTAGACAAAAACATATGAGAGAGCTGCCCTTGACTTGCAGACCATTAGCAATATCCAGACACTGATTAGCAGAGCGCTCACAATGGGCAGCACACATTTCTATTTGTGGTACATGTAACGAAATGTATTCCGCACATGGATGGAAACAGTTAGAGGAAACATTGATGCCCACTTTATTTAGCAAACATTGTCAAACAGCTCAAACCTCTTGGGTAGGCCTGAGTTATTTCTGCTCACCAGCACCACTTTGTCTATAGCCATCCAGTTTCCATCTCAGTGGCTGGCTTCCTCCATGCTGTCTTTTGTACCTTACAAGGCCTATCAACTGACTTTACTTCTCTGTGTTATACTATACTCCCCTGTTGTGCCAGCTGATCTGCTCTTGGGTGCTCCATTCCCTCCACTGGTCACTCTGTACAGTTTACTCCTGTGCTTTTTTTCCTCCAGGCACAGCCAAACCTCAGGGCTCAGTTTCCACCCTAGCAACCTCACAGCACATTGTGTCATAACACAATGATTGCTTTTGCTACCTAGAAACATTTGTGGCTTCCAGCCACCCCTGCTGGAGGGGTTAATTAAGGATGACAATGTTTAAATAGGAGTTTCTTTGCTAGAGCTGGTTTATTGCATTCTTAACATGACTTAAGGGTAGATTGCCATGTGTTAATGTTACTATGGTTATACTGACCTCTAGGGGTTTACTTTCCATCACAGAAAGTCTGTCTTCTCCTTTAATTCCAGAACAGCTATGGCTTCCTACTTAGCTTGTGCCAAGTCAACCCTTTTCACAAGCTTTTTCACTTCTTTAGTATATCTCGGTTTCTGTAAAACAAAACAAAAAAATGGCATTAAAATAGACACCTGAGGAAAGAAAAATTACACACCTAGTACTAGAGATGTGTTTAGGTCATATTGCAAATGGTATCAGACTTAGATGCCAGGGCACCTTCATGAGACTGAAGAATGTCCTATGCAAAACATACAGACTCTCTGAGGCCTGTATGTATAAAGAATGGAGAAAGTACTCTAACAATTATATTAGGTATAAATGCTTAGTTTATGGGTCACATTCTTCTTGATTCATTCATGGAACCAGTTCAAGTTCGGTGTAGCCCCTAAAATGTTTTTCAAAGATTTTCTTTCCCAAAAAGAAATCCTTGTCAGGGCTAAGGATTTTACCAGCATTTTTCCTTAGCAACTCACATTTTTTCAGAGATGGTTAAGTTGCATGCAAAAACCTCAAACTAGTTTGGTTGCTTTAAATAATGCTAGTATTAAACATTTTTGTGCTCTCACAAACTGTTCAAAAAATTGAAATGCTGCATTCCATCATCTTGATTAGGCAATGTTGGCATATTGGGAAAAGTATTTAATCTAATTACACAAACTACTGAGCACATGATAATTTCAATTAAAAGGTCCTAAATTTTTTTCAGGGGGCACTAGCATAACTACTAGAACAACATGTTCCATTAGTTAAAAGAAACCTTTATGATGGTAACATTATATCTATATTAGCCATATAAAGAAGAAGATAGTCAATTTTCTATTTTCTGACCCTCTGCTGCTTCAGCACTAGAATATCTATTTTTTTTCTCTCTCAAACCAGAAAAAAATAAAAGTTTGCTTAACCTTCTCAAAAAGCTTACTTTCAAGCAGAGACCAAGTTGAAAGTTTGGAAAAAAGTTATGAGAGTCTGAAAACCATAGATCTAATGGAAATATTCAGACAATAGCTGTCGCTATAACTACTGCTGTTACTAGCCCAATCATTATAATCATAGCAACACAGTCTATCAGGGTCAAAAACATACTGTCTAAATTTGGAAATTTATGCTGGCTTCATGCCCTAAATGGAATTTCCCTATTACTGCTTTTGCTGCATCTGGAATTGCCAGATAATCAGGAAATCCGTGGGTGGGGAATAGGAAATCCTATATTTCTAATCTGATTTGATAAGGAATTCCACTGTGGAAGATCATAGAAAGGACCTTCCATGGATATTTACACCAAAGAAAATAAATAACAGATTTTAAGTTACAATGAATTGTTGAGTTGTATCTGGAGCTTCTGCCTCTACTCTTAAATCTCAACCTTGCTGTATTGTCTTCTTTGATTAGGTTTCTTTTTGTAGCTTAACAAATGTATTTTGTGTTATCACTACACTGTAAATAAGCAGCTACCTTTTAGTTTTTGACCTTTTAATTATTATTAAAAAATAAAATAAAATAAGAACCCTGCTTCAGCACACATTGTCTTATTGCAAAATTTTGCACTTCAATACCCCCATTTTTATCAGGAGTAACTTAATTGAGGTAAATACACCTATTTTACAATGGTGTAAACGCAAGAGAGGAAAATCAGAATTAAAATTGGTTAGACTGGCTAAGTTCATATTCAGCAACATAAAATACACAAAAGACCCATTTTGTGCAATCTGGTTGCTTTGAAATATGCAGATAACTTGAACTAAATGGGCAACCAGCCATAGATTCAGTTATGAAACTGGAATTATCTGACATTTGCAGAGAAGGTAGTACATTGTAGGGCCTCTCACTTCCTACACAGATCCCAACTCAGAGAGCACGCCGAGTTCCCAGAAAAAGGGACAAATATTCCACTAAGGGAATGACCTCCATACAGAGTTGGGAATATCCATGTGCAGAAGGTCCCTGTAGCTGGCCAGCTCTCAGCCCAGACTCAGCCTTTATGTTTTCAGATGTCTGGCTCCCATGGGCGGTTGGTGCAGTTGGGGCAAGCAGGCCCCCAGCCCCACCTAGAGCCCCTTCCCCTCTGCTGAGGCCCAGCCCCCCACAGGGAGGAGGCAGGGCAGTGTGCCAAGTGTGCTCCCTTGCCCCCAAGGGGAAGGGCAGAGACGGGAGGGGACAAGCATGCCCATGCCCCTTCCCAGCCTCTCTGGAGCACTGGGGGAGGGAGGAAGGTGCACGGCGTGACTCCCACCTCCTCAGAGCACCGGGGGAAGGAGGGCATGTGGTGCGGATCCAGCACCAGGAAGGGAGGATGCCACATGGCTCCAGACTGCCTGGCCAGGAGCACAGGGAAGGCAAGCAATGGGGGCAGCCACACTCCACCCCCAAAACACCTACAGCAGGCATTCTTGGGGCAGAGTGTGGGTGAGGCCATGTCTGGTGATTTGGAAAGGCAAAGCCTTCCCTTGCCTAGGCTACCGGATGCCTACGCTTGCCCCTGGATTCTCTCTAAATCTCTGCTCATGGACAAACTCACTTGCCTACAGAAGCTGGGCTCACTCACAGGGTCCTTTTTGAGTCTAATTGTCTCCTGTGTCCAGCTTTACTTCTTTAAGCTCCCCTTTTCCAAGCAGAGTATCTGCAGGTTTACCTAATTGGCACTGCCCAAGTGCAGAGATCCTGGTTATGTTTGCTGTCAGTGAGAGGTGCCATCTTCTGTCACAGTCCTGTGTGCATAGTCTGGGGGACACAGAGCACTAGTTTCTGTTGATTTGTGTCACAAACTACAACATACACAGGACTAAACAAGTGGGGCTCAGTCCTACAGAAGTTTCATATGTTAGAGAGCTAAAATGATCAGATCTAGAAGCTTTTCCTCCTCAAAAGGCTGAAAAAGTAGAGAGCAGCACAAATGTTCATTTAGAATTCACTTGATTTTTTTAAACTCTTGTCTGTAAACATAGGAGGAATTTAGCCGGTAGCTCTAAACATACCTTGTTGCTAGGAGCAGTCTAAAACCAAATCCCAGAGCTGCCTCAGCTCATATTAGAGTGAACAGTGCACTGACACAGCTTAATGAGCGGCTAAGGAAGCTACTCTCCACTCCAGTTCCATTTTCCCTAGGGCATAGAGCTACCTGAAATGCAATATGAAGCATTTTTGTAATTTTCCAGCTCCGCCTTAATAAGTATGAACTAGAATTTGCCCAAAAATCCCAAAAGCACAAAAGGCGAACTTAAATGAGCGATAGGATGAAAGGAATCAGAGGATTTGAATTCAGATAATGTACCTATTAGAACTGGTTGTGAATTTTCTGACAAAACATAGTTTCAGTAGAGTTTACCAATTCTTTGAACCTGAAATGTTTCACAGAAACAGCTTACAGTTGACAAACTTTTGTCAAATCACCGGTGAAGAGGAAGATAGAACCCTTCCTGGTTTCCCAGCAGGCTGTTCCAGCCAATGTTTCCAGGGTCCATGACACTGAGAAACTGTATCAGTGTTTCCAGAGAGCAATTTTCATGGAAGTTCTGGTTCACAAGAAATCTGAACAAAACCAAATTTCTAAATATTGAGATTTACTGCAAACTGGAAAACCTGAGTTTTGGCCAAATTCAGTGCCAATAATGAAAAATGTTTTATAAAGCACTCTGCATACCAAACCCTTATGTACTGTAGCATGATAAACTACTAACTTCTGTTTTCAGATACACAGTAAATAATCATGATCTTCCATTTATATAAAATGTAAGATTAATTTATTTACTGTGTGTAGCCAGACATGAACCCCATCTTGTCTCCCCCCCCCCAGAGAGCAAGAGAAAGGCAGTCAGCCTTTGATGCCCTGGGAACGCAGGTGTGCTGCCTGTCCCTGACTCTACCATAAACAGAAACCAGACAGTAAATGGCCTGGCTGACGACCCGGGGCCTCCGCCGCCCTGATGGCTAGTACCAGTAATTGACACGCCTGCACTGTCCCAGGAGAGGAATCTTCGCCCATCACATACTAGAAGTGCCCATTGTCTGCATTTTCCCAGGTGTGAATTATGCTTTGCACCCTTCGTGGGAAACTTGGCATTCAAAGCCATTTTCCTAATTGGCCACTTGAGACCAGGAAGAAGCCTACGTGACCCAAGGGGTATAAAGAGGGGTTTAGTAGCCCACCCCATTTGAGCTCCAATCATCTATACCTGCTGGCAGGTATTGATTGTCTCCCGAGATCTGTGGGACGCCCAACCTCGCCCTACTTCTTCCCGAGGGATTGAGAGAAAGACGCTGGCCATGCCAAGTCTGGAACGCAGGGGTGAGAATATATACCTGCTATGTGTCTATTTTGCATGCATTTAATAAGATCTCAGAGAACCAAAAGGGTTGCATGGTACCTGTAAGTGACTTTTGTTTTAAGTGTAATTTCTGTCCTGTCCTTTTGTAGTGGCTGTGCTATCTGTAACACAGCAGTAGCATTTAACAGCTAAGTTTACCCTGTAACAATAAAATAGTAACTGTTTAAGCTTTAACCTGACTCCTTCAGTTGCTGTAACAGAACCAAGCACAATTTAAAAGAACTCCAGCCGGTCATAAGGGACAGATCCGTTGGGGCGCCCGTCAACCTCTTCCAGGTTGCCCGCTGCTAAGGACCCGGTCCTGGCAGTTGAAGTCTCGGGTGTATAAGCTTTTCCCTGTAAACTTATTGGGGCGCCCATCAACCTCTTCCAGGTTGCCCGCTGCTAAGGACCCCAGTTCTGGCAGTTGAAGTCTCGGGTGTATAATACACACACACACACACCACTCACTGCCCTGACCATCGGCTGACACTGTGTTGCTCCTTCAGTCCCAGAGTGATTTGTAATCTATGCACAGTTGCCCGAGAGCCTGGTTCTGCAGGAGCAGAGCTGCTATTACAGCTCAGAGTGATGTGATAAAGCAATTCAGACCAGAGCTGGAATTTGTCCAGGACACTGAATTTGAGATCTTTACTTTATAAAGAGCATAAATAGCCACACCTGGCCAGGAACTTTATAAAGCAAAATTTGGCACCCTGCTGTCTCCTTGCACAATTCAGTACATTTCAGTACTAATTAAAAAGGAAGAGTCTGGTCTACTTAGATATATTTATTAGGACAAATTTCCATGGTTTCAGATAATGCCACCTACCTGACAACATCACAAAAGTATAGGTTGTGTCTATGCTAGCCTATCTTCCTCCTCACCGATTATTTGACAAAAGTTTGTCAACCATAAGATGTTTCTGTGAAGAATTGGTAAATTCTACTGAAACTATGTTTTGTCAGAAAATTCACAATCAGTTCTAATAGGTACATTATGTGAATTTAAATCCTTTGTTTTCAACTAATGTTGCATAACTATTGAAAATAGTTTGATTTTGTCATTTTACTTGCATTGCTTTATTACACCATGGCTCTGCCTATGATCACATAGAGCCCAATTCATCTCTAGGTTAACTATGAAATCAGTGGAATCACAATATGAAATCATATGGCCCAGGAGTTCTAAAAACACTTTAGGTACCTTTAGTTTAAAAGGTGTGAATAATTATCCCAAATCAATTCACATTAGCTTGATAATAACTCTGTATTTGCACTGCATAATGAAATTACAAAATAAAACGCAAATATGCAACACTCATGCATAATGTCCTTATATTACATGGCGTAAATCCTATACTCAGAGCACAGCCCAATTAAATGGGCTGTGCACAGGGTAGGTTTGAGGTAGTCATAGATGAAAGGAATCTTCCTCCTCACACTACAGAATAGTAGTGCTACTATTCTGTAGCTACTATTGCAGCAACAGATTTCACATCTTTTGGACTCCCACTGCTATGACCCAACTACCAAACACAGACCAGGCCCATAAACCGAAGCCCAGCTCCTTCAACATCCCCAACACACTGCAGAGGAGAAACTGTCCGTGGAGCTATGCTCCAAAGGATGCAACAGGTGTATATATATTGTGCAACCTGCCTATATTCCTCTCACCACACTCCCCATGCTGCAGAACTGCCAGCCACTCTGCAAATGGGTGTTTGGACAAGATTAGACACATACAGATTAGGGCGAGCTACTAAACAGTTAGTTATGCTTTGAAGATAAACACCTTTTAGGACTCATGTTTTACTAGGCAGGGCATATTATCTCTCTTGGTTCTGCAGATTAGGTCAATCAAATAGGCAATATTCCCAAATGAAAAATCAAGTAAAGCTGCACTCTCAATTTTATCAACTTAGAAAACAAAACAAAAAAAAATCAATTTTTCAAACCGGATCAATTACCTCCCCATAAAAAGATTGTAGTTCTTTCATATAACACATCAAAAACAACAGCAATCTATAGAGTCATAAACTGCTTTTATTCACCCCAATATTATGTGATTCACCTTTAAACTTTACTGCCACTTGATCTTAACCTTTGATTTTGCTACTGGAATTCCCTGCAATCTTAGCCAAAATAAACAACTCAAGTGCAGTGCAATCCTTTCCAATATCAGTTTACACTTCACTCATTGAAACACATATTCCCTTTATTTTTTTTACATATTTGATTTCCTGATTCCTCTTGCTGGTCAAGACAGCCAATGCACTGTGTAAGCTTGCCATATTCTATTCAATTAATACAATTATCTTCATTATCAGATTCCTTCCCCCACTAATAAAAAGTTAGGTTAAAAGGGGTAAAAAATAAGAGTGATGTCATCCTAGGGGTCTAGTACAGATCACCTACCCAGGTAGAAGAGGTAGATGAGGCTTTTTTTAAACAACTAACACAATCATCCAAAGCGCAGGATTTGGTGGTGATGGGGGACTTCAACAATCCAGACATATGTTGGGAAACTAACATAGCAGGGCACAGACTATCCAATAAGTTTTTGGACTGCATTGAAGACAATTTTTTATTTCAGAAGGTTGAAAACGCTACTGGGGGGAAGCTGTTCTAGATTTGATTTTAAACAAATAGGGAGGAACTGGTTGAGAATTTGAAAGTGGAGGAAGCTTGGGTGAAAGTGATCATGAAATCATGGAGTATATGATTCTAAGGAATGGTAGAAGGGAGAACAACAAAATGGAGACAATGGATTGTAGGAAGGCAGATTTTGATAAGCTCAGAGAGCTGGTAGGTAAGTCCCACGGGAAGCAAGACGAAGGGGAAAAACAACTGAAGAGAGTTGGCAGTTTTTAAAGGGACATTATTAAGGGCCCAAAAGCAAGCTAATTCCACTGTGCAGGAAAGATAGAAAGTATGGCAAAAGACCGCCTTGGCTTAACTGGGAGATCTTTTATGTTCTAAAAATCAAAAAGGAGTCATATAAAAAGCGGAAACTAGGACAAATTACAAAGGATGAATATAAGCAAACAATACAGGTATGCAGGGGCAAGATTAGAAAGGCAAAGGCACAAAATGAGCTCAAACTAGCTACAGACATAAAGGGAAACAAGAAGACATTCTATAAATATATTAGAACCAGGAAGAAGACCAGGGACAGGGTAGGCCCATTGCTCAATGAAGAGGGAGAAACAACAACAGGAAACTTGGAAATGGCAGAGGTGCTTAATGGCTTCTTTATTTCAGTCTTTACCAAGAAGTCTGCAAACGCGACGAGGAGTCCTGTGGCACCTTAGGGTACATCTATACTTGCACCCTAGTTCGAACTAGGGATGCAAATGTAGCCGACCGAAATTGCTAATGAAGCAGGGATTTAAATATCCACACGCTGTTCCGATCACCAGCTGATTCGAACCAGGAAGTGCACTCCGGGCCGCGTTAGTCCGAATCAAACCCCTTGATTCCAACTAGTGTTACTCCTAAAAAAAATGAGAGGTGCTCATTATAGTTCATCTGCAAATTTGACACCATCATTTTTGGATTAAACAAAGACTGTGAATGGCTAGCCAACTACAAAAGCAGTTTCTCCTCTCTTGGTGTTCACATTCCACATCAGCTGCTAGAAGTGGGCCTCATCCTCCCTGACTGAATTGACCTCGTTATCTCTGTATATTTATACCTGCCTCTGGAATTTCCACTACATACATCTGACGAAGTGTGTCTTTGCCCACAAAACCTTATGCTCCAATAAATCTGTTAGCCTATAAGGTGCCACAGGACTCCTCGTCGCTTTTGCAGATTCAGACTAACACGGCTACGTCTCTGATATTTGACACCAAGAAGTCTAATGATGAAGGAATGCCTAACATAGTAAATGCTAGTGGGAGTGGGGTAGGTTTAGAAGATAAAATAAAAAAAGAACAAGTCAAAAATCACATAGAAAAGTTAAATGTCTGCAAGTCACCAGGGCCTGATTAAATGCATCGTAGAGTACTCAAGGAGCTGATAGAGGAGGTATCTGAGCCTTTAGCTATCATCTTTGAAAAATCATGGAAGATGGGAGAGATTCCAGAAGACTGGAAAAGGGCAAATATAGTACCCATCTAAAAAAAGGGAAATAAGAACAACCCAGGAAACTACAGACTAGTCAGTTTAACTTCTGTGCCAGGAAAGATAATGGAGCAAGTAATTAAGGAATTCATCTGCAGACACCTGGAAGATAATAAAATGATAGTTAATAGTCATCATGGATTTCTAAAGAACAAATCATGTCAAACCAATCTGATAGCTTTCTTTGAAAGGATAACAAGTCTTGTGGATAAGGAAGAAGTGGTGGACATGGTATACCTAGATTTTAGTAAGGCATTTGATATGGTTTCACATGATCTTCTTATCAATAAACTAGGCAAATACAACTTAGATGGGGCTGCTATAAGATGGGTGCATAACTGGCTGCATAACCGTTCTCAGAGAGTAGTTATTAATGGTTCCCAATCCTGCTGGAAGGGCATAAAAATGGGATTCTGCAGGGGTCTGTTTTGGGGTCGGTTCTGTTCAATATCTTCATCAATGATATAGATATTGGCATAGAGAGTATGCTTATTAAGTTTGCAGATGATACCAAGTTGGGAGGAGTTGCAGCTGCTTTGGAAGAGAGGGTCATAATTCAAAATGAAGAAACTGGAGAAATGGTCTGAGGTAAACAGGATGAAGTTTAATAATGGACAAATGCAAAGTGCTCCACTTAGGAAGGAACAATCCATTTCACACATACAGAATGGGAAGCAACTGTCTAGGAAGGAGTACTGCAGAAAGGGATTTACGAGTCATAGTGGACCACAAGAAAAATTTGAGTCAACAGTGTGATGCTGTTGCGAAAAAAAAATAACATGATTCTAGGATGCATTAACAGAAGTGTTATGAGCAAGACAAGAGAAGTCATTCTTCTGCTCTACTCTGCACTGATTAGGCCTCAACTGGAGTACTGTGTCCAGTTTTGGGCACCACATTTCGAGAAATATGTAGAGAAATTGGAGAAAGTCCAGAGAAAAGCAACAAGAATGATTAAAGGTCTAAAGAACATGAGCTATGAGGGAAGACTGAAAGAATTGGGCGTGTTTAGTTAAGAAAGGAGAAGACTGAGAGGGGACATGATAGTGGTTTTCAGGTATCTAAAAGGGTGTCACAAGGAGGAGGGAGAAAAATTGTTCTCCTTGGCCTCTGATGGTAGGACAAGAAGCAATGGTCTTAAACTGCAGCAAGGGAGGTTCAGGTTGGACATTAAGAAAAACTTCCCAACTGTCAGGGTCATTAAACACTGGAATAAGTTGCCTAGGGAGGTTGCAAATCTCCATCTCTGAAGATATTTAAGAGCAGGTTAGATAGACATCTATCAGGGGTGGTCTAGATGGTGCTGGGTCCTGCTATGAGTGCAGGGGGCTGGACTTGATGACCTCTCGAGGTCCCTTCCAGTTCTAGTGTTCTATGATTCTAATTTCAATGTGTCATAGAAAATAATTATGTATAAAAATATGTAATGGTGATAACTTTGAACCAACTTTACTGACTTTATTCAAACTTGAATAATTTTCCTCTCTCGTCAACAGCTATGCAACATGCCAAAATTCACATTTCTAGCTTTGTCCATTTTTAAAATTTTGTAAGGGAAAATCTTTCAAGTGAAACGTGTGAAAGATGTGTATTGTTTTCATGCACACAACACTTGAACAAGTTTTGCTGAAACTACAGTGGTCATGAACTTGTGAATTGCTTTTATGCATATAACTTAGTAGCTGGAAGTTTTGGGTATTGCTGAGTGCTTTAGCACCACGTAAAGATACACTATCGTGTATTTTAATCTTAGAAGATAGGCAAGTTCTTATATAATTTGCACAGCAACGTGTACCAGAGGAGTAGGTTTTCCAAAGTATAGCAACACATTGGGTGTGTCTACACAGCAGGGCTTAACTCGAAATAAGCTATGCAAATTGAGCTATGTCAATTACGCAGCTTATTATGAAATTGGGACTGTCTACACAGCACTTATTTTGAAATAGAGCACTTTTCCTCTGACTTCCCTTACTTCTCGTATAACCAGGGTTATAGGAGTCAGAGTAAGCAGTCCTCCAGCTTGACAGTATTTCGACACTATTTTGAAATAATGTTGCAGTGTAGATTTACTACTCTAACTGGCCCAGGTAAACCTTGCTACAGCAAACTAGAAGTTTCATAATGTGCATTAACACTCTGAAATATGGTCTCTAGAGTAGTGGTTCCCAACCTTTTTATACTGCGGGTTGGCAAAACCATTCACAAATTTTTGGCAGACTGGTAACATTTTAATTGCATATTTATCACACAAATAATGAATATGCAAATACGCAAGCAACATGTTAGCAGTACACCAAAATATGTACCCCAGCCAGGGCCAGCCTTAGGGATAATGGCACCCTGAGAATACTTGTATGTTGGTGCCCCTGCCGCCCCTACCTGGGCATAGTGTCCCCCCATTTCCTGTGGCTGCCATGGACTTCTCCCTCTGGACTCCAATCCTGTGCCCCCTTTGCCATTAACTCCTGCCTCTCTTGCACCCTAACTGCTACCCTATGCCACTAATCCCAGCATTTTGTCACCTTCATCCCCAACCTCTGCACTTCCCTCCCACTTGCATCATCAGCTCCAACCCTGTTTTTGCCGGTGTGTCTACCACATTGACTCCTGCCCAGTATCACTCAATATCTTATGTAAGGATGTTAAGTATCAGGTAATTGACTAATCAAATAGTCAATGCATTTTTGCATTGGCTATTCAATTAATCGATAGGGCACCTCCGCCTTTGAAGTGTAGCAACAGCCCTAGGGCTATTGCTGCACTTTGAAGGCGAAAGAGCGGAAGCCCGGAGTCAGCTGGGGACTCCCCCGCTGACCCTAGGCTCTGTGCAGTGCTGCTGCTTTAAAATGCTACAGCGATGTTTCACAGCAACAGTGCCGCATGGAGCCCGGGGTCAGTGGTGGAGTCCTGGGCTCCATGCAGCCTGCTGATTTGAAATGCTGTGACGAGCCCAAGTTAGTGGATTTTGTGGACCTCCCCAGACTGTGGGGTTGGGACAAAAATTGGGGGTTCAGTGTGTGGGACAGGGCTGCCAGTGAGAGGAATAGGGGTGTAGGATCTGGGCAGGAGGTGGGATAGGATGAAGGGGGCAGAAGCAGGCTGGGGGTAGGGTGTCTGGCCTTGGGGGGAAGGTGCAGGATCAAGGGAAGGTGCAGTGTGTGGCCAGGAGGGAGGGTGCAAGAGCAATAGTGGGTTCAGGAGCAGGCTGGGGGTAGGGTGTCTGGCCAAGGGAAGGGTGCAGGAGCAGGCTGGAGGAAAGGGGTCTCAGCAGGGTGGTGGTGCACGAGCAGGCTGGGGGGTGCGCGGGTCTGGGCATGAGGGAGTGGGGCCTCTTACTTGCCTTCATGCCCTGTGCCTGTCCCAGGAACTGCCTCCACTGCTCCCATTGGCCTGATTCCATTGACACAATCTGGTTCATGGGAAGAAGTGCTCCTCCTCCTCTTACCCCCGGTTGGGGGAATAGCAGTGCATCTGCTGGGGGAAGGGGAGTGCTTCTTCCCCAAAGGCCAGATAGCACATCCAGGCTTAGGGCTTTCTCTCCCCCACCACCAGCCCAGTGGGAAGTCAGCACTGGTGCTTCAACCACATTACTAAATTCACTGGTCTTTTGGTTAATTTAACTGGGCAATTCATTTGATCTAACCTGTCCCCTTTGCAATAACTTTTACTTCCTATTTTAAAACATAACTGTATTGCTTATTAAGACTGACATTTATTCTGCATACTACATTATGAGCAGATATTTTGTTTGTTTCTAAATAAAATCTAAGGGGGGGGACGGTGTTTAATAACTAGGGGAAAATACACTTGAGAACTAGTAAAGTGTCTTTCAATGTAGAATGGCATTCAACAGCAATTAACTAACCATTTGACTCAGCCTGTTTTGCTGCCTAGATTATACCCATGAAAGTTCATGATCCTACCCCTTTGTTAGTCTCTAAGGTGCCACAGGACTACTTTTTTTTTTTAACTTTTTGTAACTAAAGTATTTAGAAGAGGCTATTGAGAGCTGCTTCCACTAAACTCTCATTGAACACAACTTACTTTGGTGAAGACTGTGTGGGAGTGAAATAAGATTTTGCTCAAAATAAATAATCAGTGGCAAAGAACTCAGATCGTGGTAATTTTAAGAAAAAGTTTTTCTTATACCGGTAGAATGCAAATAACTTGTAGTGATACTCATAGATAAACACTGCCCCTTGCAGATCCAGTACAAGAACCCAGATAAAAACAAGCAATCTGCAGAATAAAGGTCAAATTATTGCAAATTATTATTCTAGTCCCATCCAAGATGTTCTCCGCACTTCCTTCTTTGAGTTTAAATAATAACTGTCAGGTTCATCTACAAGAGAGTTGAACTCTCTCAAATATTAATTAATTTGAATTAATATGAGGCCTACATGGACATTATGGGAATTATTCTAGATTTTTAAAAATGCAGTCTTAGACACTATTTCTGCCCTGACTATCTCTGGGAGCTTTTCAGTCTCATTTTCAGTTCTATTAAAATGTTTCACAGCTCTGTTGTCATGTGAAAAGCCCACAACCCCAGCTAAGGAAACAGACAGACTGCACGAGTTTACAAATCAAACGGAAGATTCAGTCATGCACAAAGTACTGCTAAATGCACAAAGTTAAAATACTAGGGACATACATTTTGTGCTAAGCTCTGGCAGGTCTAGCAATCAGCAGGCATTAATCACAATGCGATCTGGCTTGTGGGGAAGAAGCACTGCCAGGGCACTGCTGTTCCCACAGCCAGGAGGAGAGGAAGGGGCAGTGCTTCTACCCCACAAGCCGGATCACACAGAGAGGCTCAGGGCTTTCCCTAACCCTCCTTCCCCCAGTGGGAAGCCAGTGCTGGTGCTCCAATCGTGCAG
Organism: Rafetus swinhoei; assembly: GCA_019425775.1. Lineage (NCBI taxonomy): Eukaryota > Metazoa > Chordata > Testudines > Trionychidae > Rafetus > Rafetus swinhoei. Next base: position 80,225,402 of record CM033427.1, on the reverse strand, counting down.
GGGAAGAAGGGTGCAGCAAGGCAGGCGGGCGAGGCTGCAGCAGCCTATAAGCCAGCTGCTGTGCAACGGCTCAGGTGGCCAGGGTGTACCCCAGCCATTGCCTCCAGAGTCACTGCGAACAGATGGCTTTAGCTGTGGCAGCCGGACAGCCAGCAGTTTGTGACCCAGCACTGGTCTGTGGACCGGCTGTTGGGAACCGCTGGTCAAGAGAAAGCTTTCAGTTTGCACCAACAGGATCTAGAGGGACTAATTAGAGCCAAATATGTATTGGTGTGTTTTAGAAATCACACCCCTCTGGCCAGGACACCCATGGTCATGTCATGTCAAAAGAAAATGTTTCATACAGCCCAATATTAACAGAAATGCCTTATTTTAAAGGGTCTGTTAGAACAAGCTTTTGCAGGATACCTACATTATGGTACTACAAGTTGGACCTCCCTGGTCCTGCACCCTTGGGACCTGAGTGGTTCCAAAGGAGGGAGTTTGCCAGATGAGGGGAGGACAGGCTTTGGGCTCTCCTGGGGCTCCCTTCCTGGCCACTGGCCTGACTAGCATGCTACCTCGGGTTGCTGGCAGAGCTCCACCCAGCCCTGCTCCGCGTGCTGGTACCAGTTGCTGGCTGGGCTTCCTGCTCCCAGGCCACTGACCCTCCAGGCCACCTGCCAGCTGAGCTCCCAGCTGCTGGCAACCTCTGTGGCCGGGGCACTCTGGTCCAGCAACATCCATGGTCTGACACAGAGGTTCAGCCAGTAGCATAATAGATCAAACTATTTGCTGTAATCTATTTTCACTTTGTTAGCTAAACAAAGTAATTATAAGCAAACATGATGATAAGCATATTTGTTTCTGAAATTCGTCAATACTCTAAAGTTACTTTGGTAAAATAGTATTTCATATATTCTTATATTTTAACCTGTCCATGACTTTTTAATAGTATAGAGATAAAAACAAACCATGTAACAAATTATGCACTGTACTTTATTTTATACATAATATTGTCTACGTATTATGCTTGCCTTTTTCTGCAAGTAATCTACTAACAAACTGCTTGTGCAAGGAAGGTAAGCAAGATTAAGTCCCAGCATGAAGCATAATTGCATGTGTGTTGCTTACATAACTTGATTCAAGATCATTTCTATGTTTATTTAATATTTAAATATTTACAATTATAATGTAAACAAATATTTGCCACTTTAAGAAATATTTAAATAAGGATCAAAGAGACTAAAATATTTTATGGATGGCCTCATTCGACTTATTCCAAATGTAATGCTCCAGTTATGTGCTTTCCCTTATATGTCTTCTGAAAAAGTGCTCGACTGCAAATGTCTTCGGAACAACAGAGAAAAGAAAGGGATCATGTCTGTTTATTTTACCCTGAGAAGTGTTAAATGGTGGCACCATGCAGGCAAGTCCTGAACTCTTTTCTCCTTCTCATTAGTATTTTGCATTTTGTGGCACCTGCTGACTCAGTCAGCTGCCAAAAGCACTGCTGGCACCACGTTGTACAAAACAACAAAGAAAACAAATGCACTAGAACGTTGGCTTGGCTGTCTGATGCACTGAATACACAAAGAACAGCAATACCGTCTGAACCCTGCCAATAACTAAAGCATCTCACTGGAGCATGGCAATGTCTCTAATTTAATGGTGACCTACAAAGCGGGGAGTTCATGGGAATGGGCGGGGGGAGAAGGATGCCTATATGGCCTTTCCTGCAGCTTGTAATACATAAATCAAAAGATTCTTCCCTTACTCCTGGTCTGTTTCCCCCCCACACCACCATAATAGCGCTATTAAATCATAGCTTTCATTTCTAATATATGTAGATAGTAAGCTCTGTGGAGCAGGAACTCACAGTTACTACAATGATGAGTGTGGTATAAAGAACCTATATAGACCACATATCTGTTATGTGTTTGTACAGCACATAGAAGAATGGGTCTCTCATCCATGACTAGAGCATCTAGGCACTACCACAACAGAAATAACTAACAGTTTAAGTTTATACTGGGAAACTCTTTGTAGGCCTGTTACTAACATGAACTAACATGAGATAGGATCTCACGTTCTAGTGAGAAACTGAACAGAGGTTTTCCCAATAGAGGGAGACAATGGGAAGTCTATGTTTAAATGTTTGGTTGTTTTGTGTTAAAAAAAAAAATCAATGTAATGGAGTTTCTGGTCAAAACACTCAAAATAAAAATAGTCCTGGGTGAAACTGACTCCCCTGCAGACAACCTGCCCTAGGCCCTTGTGCATTGTCTAAGCCCTGATTAAGCACTTATCTCAGGGTTTAAATGGAGCTTGATTATACTGCCTAAGAGGGATGGGCAACGTTTAATAAGCTCCATCAGAACTGCCAAGAGAGAAGACAGCTTTTTTTTTATTAAATGCAGTATTAGCTAACTGCATAGTCTTTCTGAAAGCCCTACCTCACATGGGTCACGTACAGCAGTTCAGTACAGGTATTAACAGTCCCTCCCATAGAAGTGACACGATAGTTATCTTTATAACAAGACCACCAGTAACTGGCAAATTTCAGCCCCTGGGAGAGAGATGAAACCTGTAGCTCCAGTTCCAGCTTACTGAGAGGTCACTGTCCCACTCCCATTCTTTAGAAATACTAGCTCTTCCTGTTTTTGCTGGAGGACCAAAGTGAAAACACTTTTAAAGCACAACAAAAGCCACTCTTACATGCTGTACGGAAAGAGCAAATATGTAATTTTCTGGCAATGCTGTTAATCTTTCTTTGTATTTTAGAAGAGAAGACAAATAATAATCTACAGGAGCAAGCACATAATGAGTAGCTATAGAAGTACAAGTGGATCCCTAAAATACAGGATATGGCTCTGCTGTGAATAATGCATGGTGCATAAATGTTAGTTTTGATCTGTTAAGGCCTTCACTCAGTATGTGCAGCACTTTAAAAGAGATTCATAGTCCCACTGAAGTCACTGAGATTGTACATATGCTCAGGTACTTGACTGAATCAGGGCTGAAGACTGTCTGTCCAGTCCCTCCCCTATTGGAGGGAGAGGGCAGAATGACCTGGAGGCTCGATCCTAGGAGTGGATATGCTATTTTAGGAGTTCTGGTTTTTACATGCAACAACAAAAACACACATATGAACAGGGCCCAGGCATTTTTAGAACCATTTACACTCTTGGCTTACTGTCATTGCTGGAAAATAGGTACAACATTGTTAATGCAAACAAGCTACTTATTATGGGGCTTGTGATGCGAGAGGTAACTTGTTTAAACAGCCTAGAGAGGCCAGTGGAGAACAAAATAATTACCATCAGGGTTAGTCTAAAAAAGTATTTCATGTCTTTCTACCTCATACATGTACTGAGAAAGCTTATTTCTATAAGAATGCTTTGGAAGACAAAAAATGATTTAATATAGTTCCAGGTCATTTATTGTTTGGGGGAAAGGAAAAGAGGAGAGGAGGGTGGCAAAGGAATGGTGCGTTTTATAAATAAAACAATCTCTGTCAAAAACACCCTCATTCACACACACAAAATATCAATCAACCCAAAGCCTTCCAAGAGACTACAGTGTGCAGCATATTGGATCAGATAATTTTAAGGTTTCATAATGTGGAAATAATACACTAGCCAAGAAAGCACAACCCATCTGGGCAGCTAGCAACCATTCGCAAAGATAGTCACTATGTAAACAGTAGCTTAAATTACAAGGTAAATGGAAATCAGCAGGACAGTGGATAATACTGGAAGGAAAGTAGTTCATAGCAAAAAAAAAAAAAAAAAAAAAAAAAAAGTAACTGGACAAAACCAGAAAATATTTAATATAAAAATACCTAGAAACAAAAAATCGGAAGTGCACTTTCCCAAATGTCTGTACAATTAGCGGTCCCCTCTGTTTTCTAATAGTTTGCTGACTGTAGTGCAGTGAAATGCACCCAGGGCCCAGTCCTGCAGACCTTCATGCAGCTGAGTAGCCATATTGACTTTATTGTAGGATTATCCACATCCTAAAGGGCTGCAGATAAGTCCTAAGCCTTTTTGCAAGAGAACAAAGGGGGAAAGGCAGTTTCACATGGTGACCTTTCCCTTGTTTGTCAGTGGTTGGCAATGGGGAAAGCTGACAGGACATCTGTCATGCTGCATTTTGTCCAAGGATTTAAAAAAACCAAAAGTGACCAAAGGCTCCATGTGATATGTAGAATGTTAGGCCCAAATGGCAGGACAAGGCCTCCAGTGTGTAGGTGGTAGAGCTACACTGAATTTGGTGACAAACTGGCAATTATGTGGGAATGTACAGGAAATTCAAATCATTTGCAGCTCCTCAGGCAGGGGATGGGGGTAGGCAATGCCAGAACGAGCAGGAGCACTGTCTTGATAGCTGACTGCCTTCTACTGCTGCAGAGTTTGCTGTGGAATAACAGATTTAAGGGGCAGAACTCTGAGGTAAAAACATTCTTGGTACTTAATTTCAGGGTTCTAATATGTTCTGAAGAACAAGAGGAAAGATGGCCCAGTAGGTTGTCATGGAATAAGAGGGAAGATCCTTTCATAGATTGAGAACTGGTTAAAAGACTGGAAACAAAGGGTAGGAATAAATGGTACATTTTCAGAATGGAGAGGTGTAACTAGGGTGTTCCCCAAGGGTCAGTCGTAGGACCAATCCTATTCAACTTATTCATAAACAATCTAGAGAAAGGGGTGAGTAGTGAGGTGGCAAAGTTTGTGGACGATACTAAACTGTTCAAGATAGTCAAGACCAAAGCAGACTGTGAAGAATTTCAAAAAGATCTCACTAAACTGAGTGATTGGGCAACAAAATGGCAAATGAAATTTAATGTGGATAAGTGTAAATTAATGCACATTGGAAAAAATAACCCCAACTATACATACAATATGATGGGGGCTAATTTAGCTACAGCTAATCAGGAAAGAGATCTTGGAGTTATCGTGGATAGTTCTCTGAAAACATCCACGCAGTGTGCAGCGGCGGTCAAAAAAGCAAATAGGATGCTAGGAATTATTAAAAAAGGAATAGAAAATAAGACAAAGAATATCTTATTTCCCCTATATAAAACTATAGTACGCCCACATCTTGAATACTGTGTACAGATGTGGTCTCCTCACCTCAAAAAAGTTATACTGGCATTAGAAAAGGTTCAGAAAAGAGCAACTAAAATGATTAGGGGTTTGGAATGGGTCCCATATGAGGAGAGGCTAAAGAGACTGGGACTTTTCAGTTTGGAAAAGAGGAGACTGAGGGGGGATATGATAGAGGTATATAAAATCATGAGTGGTGTGAAGAGGGTGAATAAAGAAAAGTTATGTACTTGTTCCCATAATATAAGAACTAGAGGATACCAAATTAAATTAATGGGTAGCAGGTTTAAAACTAATAAAAGAAAGTTCTTCTTCACACAGCGCACAGTCAACCTGTAGAACTCCTTGCCAGAGGAGGCTGTGAAGGCTAGGACTATAACAGAGTTTAAAAAGGAGTTAGATAAATTCATGGAGGTTATGTCCATAAAAGGCTATTAGCCAGGGGGTAAGGAATGGTGCCCCTGGCCTCTGTTTGTCAAAGGCTGGAGAAGGATGGCAGGAGACAAATTTCTTGACCATTGTCTTTGGTCCACCCCCTCTGTGGCACCTGGCACTGGCGACTGTTGGCAGACAGGATACTAGGCTAGATGGACCTTTGGTCTGACCCAGTATGGCCATTCTTATGTTCTTATGTTCTTAGTTAGGGTGCTAACCGGGGTGCCAGAAGAGCTGGGTTTAAATCTCTGCTCTGCTACAGACTTCCTGTATGATTCAGATGGGACCTTATAATCTGTCAAATGGGGATAACAGTGCTTTCCTACTTCACAGAGGGGATATGAGAATTAACACATTAGGAAGTGGGCTGTGCCCATGAAAGCTCATGATACCATCTCCATGTTTTGTTAGTCTATAAAGTGCTACCAGACCATTTGTTGTTTTTTACATTAAATACTGTGAGCTGGCCAGTTATTTCAGTAATGGGTACTATATAGCAGATGTAGCATCCCCATGCAGTAGGTTTGGAATCCTTTGGTTTTAAATGAATGGACTTTGTATGATTTTGTTCTATTCCTTGGGGGAGGACTACCTAACTAAGAACAAAAACTTCAGGGGGTAGCCAAGTTAGTCTGTACAGGATAAACTTAAAAAACAACAAATAGTCTGGTAGCACTTTAAAGACTAACAATACATGGAGATGGTATCATGAGCTTTTATGAAATAGGCTGTGCCCATGAAAGCTCATGATACTATCTACATGTTTTGTTAGTTTTTAAAGTGCTACCAGACTATTTGTTGTTTTTTAAGTTTAACTAAGAACAGTGGGTGACCATGGCATTTGAAAACTCAAGCTGATGAACATTATCGTTCTGATAAAGTATGCGTATCCACATTGTCTGTGAAGTTATAACATTTTACAATAACATGTTACAAAAGGTCTCCTACCCCTGTTGTAAACACTTCCCACCCCTAACGGTAATACCTCCTGGAAAGGCTTGCATATATTAATTCAAACTGGATTCGCCAACACCAAACAAGGGAAGGACTATTGGATAAATAGCGTGAGTTTAAACTGACTCAGGGACTTTTTTCTGATCCTGCAAGTAGACAGGACCTTCTGTCCAAGGGACTAGGGGGACAGTCTTTGCAGAGGAGCTACAAAGACTCTAAAGGACTTCTGAGACTGGTGCATGTCCTCTGATAAATATATAAGAACTTTTATTGAAGTTTTTGAAATTTTTCTCAGCAATGCTTGCACCTTAAGAATAAGAGTTACACAAAAATGAGGAAGCTAATTAAACTAATTAAACTAAAATTAACATATATGGTCACAAAAGTGACAGGCCTGAAAGCTTCATGGAAACTTTTTTAAAACATCATATAGAGCTCGAACTAAATATATATCCCATTTTTTAAAAAAAAGCACAACATAGTAAAAGAATAAAAAACATGCCATCCTAAATGAAAATGTACAATAAGAGTCACAGGCAAAATGCCATCTTTTAAAAATTAGACGTCGGATCCTATTGAGAAATTTAGGAAGGAGCATGAACTCTGGCAAGTCAAATGTAAAAGTGTAATTAGGAAGTAAAAAAAGAATTTGAAGAGAAACTAGCCAAAAACTCAAAATATGTAGCCATCAGATGCAGGAAGCCTGCCAAATAATCAGTAGGGCCACTGGATGATCAGAGCACAAATGGAGCTAATGGAGCACTCAAGGAAAAGGGATGTCTACATTGCAGAGTTTTTCCAGAAAAACTACACTTATGTCCACAGTAATCACAACTGAAATACGAGATAGTATCCACATTGATTGGATGCTATCTTTCAAAAAAGCAGATCTTTTTTCGTTGCGCTTTTGCTGTGTAGATGCGCTCTTTCAAAAAGAAAAAAAAAAAAAAAAAAGATTTTCCGGAAGATCTCTTCTGGAAAAGCTTCTTCCGAAAGAAGCTTGCAGTCTAGTCATAGCCAGATAAAGACACTGAGGACATGCTAAGTGAGTCCTGTGCATCAGTCTTCATTGCAGAGGACGTGAGGGATGTCCCCCATACATGAGGCAGGTTTTTTTAGGTGACAGAATCTGAGGAACTCCCAAATTAAGTGTCAATAGAGGATGTTTTGTAATAAATTGATAAATTAAACTGTAGTAAGTCAGCAGGGTGAGTTGGTATTCACCTAACTGTGGTTTGTAACCTCTCATTTACATCAAATCAATGTCTACTCCAAATGACTGGAGGACACTACTGTGATATTTTGAAAAGTCTCTAGAGGCAATCCTAGAAATTACAGGGTCATGACCCTAACTTCAGTATCAGGAAAACTGGTTGAAGCAATAGTAAAAAACAGAATTGTTGGACACACAGATCAACATCATCTGCTGGGGAGGCATCAACATGGCTTTTGTAAAGGGAAATAATGCTTCATTGACTAGAATTATATGGGGTGGGTCAACAAACATGCAGACATAAGTGATCCAGTACATATAATGTACTTGGACTCTCAAAAAACCTTTAACAAAGTCTCACACCAAAGGCTCATAAGCAAAGTAAGCTGTCATGCGATAAGAAGGAAAGTCCACTCATGGATCAGTCAATGGTTAAAAGACAGGAAACAAAAAGAATGAATAAATGGTAAGTTTTCTGAATGGACAGTGGTATCTCACAGAGATCTGTGCTGGGACTAGTACTGTTCAACATATTCATAAGTGATCTGGGACAAAGAGGTAAACAGTGAGGTGGCAAAATTTGTAGCAGATGCAAAGCTACCCAATATAGTTAAGTCTAACGCAAGCTATAAAACGTTACAAAAGGATCTCACCAAAGTGGGAGATTGGGCAACAAAATGATAGATGAAATTCAATTTGATAATTACAGAATTCATTTCCAGAGGATGTTGTGAAGGCCAAAACTATAACAGAGTTTAAAAAAGAATTAGATACATTCATGAAGAATTAGATACATTGATCGGTCCATCAATGGCTATTAGTCAAAATGGTCTGAGATACAATACCATGGTCTGGGTGTTCCTAGCCTCTAATTGCCAGAAGCTAGCACTGGATGACAGGGATGGCTTGCTTGATGACAAAGGTGAAAGTAAGGCAGATAACCAATAAGGGACTGGCCAGCTGGGGTCTGGGCTTCAGATGCTGCCGGCACTCTGGGCTGTGCAGCTACAGTGCACATTGGCTCTAGCCCCAGTGCTCGGGTAGTGCGGTCCCTGCTGCCCTGGCAGCTGGGCAGTGTGGTGGTAGCAATTCCAGCTCCAAGCTCTCCCCCCACCACAAACACACACAAAGATCCAAGTTCTCACTCACATGCCTCCAACCCACTATACTGAGCCCCCACTCCCTGTCCTGACTGCTGCATTCCCCACTCCTGCCCTCAACTCCCCACCCCTCCCTTGATTCCTGCACCTCCCAACTTCCTGCCCTGACTCCTGCACCCCCCTTTCCACCACCCAAATTGCCCTGACTCCTGCACCCCCACACACTGGAGTCTCCTGTCCTTAGCTCCCCCATGCCTCCCAGCCAGTGTTCCCTCCAAGCTGTGAGGCAGCACATCTTCACAGATGATCAGTCAGTCAGCTCCATGCACAGAGCCCTGAGCCTCTGACTGGGCGGGGATGATTACTCACCTGTGAAACTGCTGTGGTGCAGCTTACAGGGAACACTGCTCCCAGCCCTTTGTCCTCAGCTCCCCTGTACCCACGCACTCCACCCCCAATCTGAGACACTCCCCCCACTCCATCCCACACAAATTTATTACAGGTACTGTCCTATCACACCTCTCCCAACTCTGATCTTCCCAAGGTGGGGAGTTGTGATAGGACAATACCGGTAAGAAATGTAAGTTACTTACTGCTTGATGATTCTGGGTTCTGTTCATTCCCTCTGAAGTACTTGGTGTTGGCCACTGTGGGAAGGCAGGATACTGAGCTATTGGACCATTGGCCTAACCTAGTATGGCCGTTCTCATAGCAGAGAGAGCTATGTGGTAACTTATAATTGGCAATACACTGGTCATAGTCTCTAGAGAGGAAGCAAAGTACAGGTGCTGGGCTTTTAGGCAGATTGGCTTGCTGGGGTTATCACAATGTAAATCAAGAAGCTGTGTAGACTTTAAAACTCCTGATCAGGAGTGAGTGAGCTGCAGCTCCACCAAGGAGAGGTGAGAACTGGGAACTAAAAACCTTTAATCTTGAGGGACCATGGAGGGTGGAAAACAAGTAGAGTTACCCTGAAACAGTGACAGAAACCTCATACATACTTAAATGAAAGTTGACTAGGACAGGAGATGAATTATCACAATAGTATTTATATAGTTAAGATGCTGGTTTTTCAAGATAGCCTAGGGCCAGAACTATGATTGGTGTTAGCAACCAAAGTAGCTATTATCTCCTTCAACTTCAGTGGTATTATCACAATTTATTGCCATCAGAAATGAAAAGAGCACACTTGTCTAACCTCAAGCAGCTTTGGAGCCTTTTAAGGATGAATGCCCTAACATAAAAGCCAGCTGTCTTCTCCACCAGGCCATTTAGCTGCTGATCGTTAAGACATAGATGGAATTTCTGACTTTTCCTTTATGAGGAAGAGTTAGCCCTTTCATCAGCAATTTCACAATTAACAGGGATAGTATTCTTTGTGTAGCTCGGGGTTACCTCCTTAACTTAATTGAAATGTTGTTAGGGGATTGAACAAGGTCAAAGACGACAACTGTCAGTAAAGAGACACTACCACGCATGAGGTACCTGCAACATTTCTGGGAATAGTTATGATTTGCCACAGGTGCAAGAGAATTTCTGAAATGTTCAGCAAAAGATTATAAAGTATCACTAGTACAAACCATATTTACTAATATAAATAGGAGACAAAAATGGACAGTAACAAAAAGGGCAATTTTTGTTCAGTTGTCAGATAGTCCCTTAACTATCTGGTTCCTTCCATGGTAAGGAGAAAGTTTTTACAGTACCACAGTATGTAATTTTCACAAGACTACACTTATTTTACTTTTAAAGTAAGCACTATGCTTCATATCACAGATAATCGGGATGCATCAGACTTCATAGCATAAGGTAGTTAATAAATCTTGGGATGGTGGAAGACGCAAGTTGGATCAGATATTTTAAAACGTTTCTTAGCAATTAAACAAAAATGTATTAGTTATTTCCAGATCTGTCTTGTCCTAAGCCTTATTACAATTTGTATGCAACCAGTCATAAGGAGGACTGATCACCATTGGGAAGTAATTTATTTTTTGCATACAGTTAGTACTTCATCTGCATAATTGTCTCATATTGAAGATTCACTTCAGAGTAGAATTTCAATCTTCTAGAATTTTGATTGATATTCAAAGCTTGGTAAAATGTCACATCTTGTCTCCAGCAAGAGAAAGAGTTACAAATGGTTTAAACTCCAGTCATTTGAAGAAGTGGGTTGTGCTCACGAAAGCTCATGATACCATCTACGTGTTTTGTTAGTCTATAAAGTGCTACCAGACCATTGGTTGTTTTTTCCTGTACAGACTAACCCGGCTACCCCCGGAAGCAAATGGTTTACAGTTTATTCTAGCAGCTCCAACTATGCTTTTGGAGATTTCAGTGTTTTTAAGAAATAAATGCTGCCTGCAAGTTGGACAGTCTTTTTCCAAACAACCTGTGACTAGTGTCAACATTTTGTAACAAGATGTCTTTTACTCAGGTGCTATTACAAGGACCACATTAGCTAACCAGAGGACAAAGACACTGATCATCCTTCCCTCCTCATATACTGCTGAATCCAGATTTGTTTGCATACACCCAAAGGAAGATAAACTTTTCCCAGTACAGGAGAACAAAGTACTAGTCATTTCAATATTGAAAGGCAGTTGGATACAAGATGTGAACTTGCAAATTCTGTGCAAACAAACATGTACAGAAGTGAGAAGAGAGGACCTTGTCAGAAAGCTTTTTATCATAGGAGCAGATCTTTAATTATAAAGATACTCCAAGCTCAGGAACATGTGGCACCCTGTCAGTTGGAGTGGGAAACTGAGATGTGCTGGGAAGGTCAGGCTGCTGGCAAGGTTTATTGTATTCATTGTATATTTCTGTTTTAATGAAGGATTTTGATTAACGTCTGTATGACTGCATCCAACATGAGAAGTAACGTCAACGTTAATGATACTTTACAGCACAACAAATCCTTCCATTTGCCTCGCCCAATTGTTTTACGGTGATTAAATATTGAAGAGCAGAAAGGTTCTTTCCACTCTACGTTTTAAGGTTTTTTTGTTTTGCTTGCTTTTTAAATCACAGGGCACAAAGAATTCCAGTAATCCATCATCAGAATGCTAAAAACAAGCTCAGCTGCTGTAGCCATGACCAACACACTCCATGTCTGCCATTAGGACCTCAGCTGGAGAGAAACAAAGATATCTGAAAGCTATAATGTAAAAAGTTTTGTTCTTGTGTGATACATATGTAGGGCTTATTGTACAATAAGTTTCTGAAGAAGTGGGCGGATTTCAAAGTTTTATCAAAGCAAAGCTTTAACAATGCCCTATACTTAGAAGATCAATCTTGTTGGTCATTAATCTTGGTAAGTAGGTAAGAAACATTCATCATTGTGACATGTATTCAGAGAGAGTTTTTGAATATTATTGATCTTTTGAGTTGCCTAAACACGGTGACTAATTGTCAAGAAATGCTGCTAGTAAAGTCTCTTTTCTTGCCCATTAACCTGATCACATCCATCTCCCTTTTTTAATCCCTCCACCAGTTCCCTATCTACCCGCACATCAAATGTAAGCTTTGTCACCACCAGAAGTGCTACCTAATTCTTTTCCCCCCCTTCCCCATTCATCCTCCTGCATAAAATTTTATATTCTCCTTGTTCCCTGCACTCTGCCAACATTTGCCCTTTGCCCAGACATTTCTGTCAGCTTTTCATACCATCCCCTGTGGCTTCTTCCACATAGCCCCATTAAGCATGTAAATAAGGAACAACTTCTGAGTTCTTTCACAAACCTCTCAAAGATCCACTCTTGGGATGCTGACTGTGATTTGAGTTGATTCACAGGTACATAAATTACTTATTGTTCCTTTTCCCATAACTTCTGTCTAGCTGTCCTTAGATTGTGAGTTCCTCAGAGAAAAGACCGTCCTTATTGGGTGTCTAAATTGCTTAGTGCCTAATGGGTGCTACAAAAAGAGATGGATACAAGATGTGAACTTTCAAGTTCTTTGCAAACATATACAGAAGAGAAGACCTTGTCAGAGAGCTTTCATGACAATGAAAGAGCATGAGCTTAATGTCAGATGACAAAAAAAGAGCCTTTATTCCAATTAACTCTACTGATGTATCTAAGACTAAATATTCTTAGTCTCTAAAAGTAGGCTAGTATTGACCAGGATGAGACTTTAAAAAAAGCCAATGTTTGGAAAATTTCGGTAGAACTGTTATTGGGATATAGAGCTTCTCCCCTTCGGTCCAAGTTGGTAGAGGTCAAAAGTAATTACTCTAGACCTACTCATCAGGATACTTAAAACATGTTCAGAACTTGAAGAATGTAAATAATCCAATTAACTTTAACGTGACAATTTACATTCTTCAAGAAAAGTACATGTACAAGCATTTTGCAGAGTGGGAAAGATGGTTATTTGTCATAGGTGAGAAAGGGGGAAAGTCTTGGCTCTGTAATATAATAATGTCAAAGTTCTAACTAACCAAAAAGAGGACAAGCTGTGACAGGCTATTTTAATTAAATGTTATGTAATGGGAAATTATGAAGAAAAATATTTTATGGTAAAGAAAAATGTGACAATCTATTTAATGTTTAATATTATAAAACCCTAAAAAATGCCTGGTGACCTTCTCAAACTATGCTAAAAAGACATACCTGTCAGGATAACAGGGGAAGGAAAGACCAAGTCATTCTCTTCTTCCTCCTCCCTCCCCAGAATTCATGGCAGTGACAAACCCACAGTCCAAGTACTAACTATATGATGGGACTTTGATTAAATGAGTTCATGTCCCGAACACGCTCTCTCAAAATAAATTTGACAAAAACAACTTTCCATTCCCAATATCCAAATTTCAAAATGAGGCTTAAGCCTTAAAACCCTAATATCTGAGGGTGTCTGAGTTGGAGCTGATTCATCTTCCAGCTCCACTGAAGTTAACCGCAAGACTTTTATCGACTTCAAAGGGAGCTGGATCAGATCCCTGGCCAGCTGTAATTTTACCAGGCTGTTTGCTGATGTTGTCATAGCACTGACTCATCACCATTCTGATAGCTAAGAGTTTCCAATTCTGGCAGTTAGCTTGCAATAAAGGTTCTGCAAGTAGTCACTGAGAATCATATCAGAGAGAGCTGTGATGGAAAAAGTACTAGAGCTAAGACCAGTGGAGGGGAAATAGTGACTCCCCAGCCTTAGCAGGCATGGAGATACCAGGGCTAGTGTCTAAGAAGCTGAACAGAGCCCAGGCCCATCCACCAAAGAGCTTCTGTTACTAATCCACTTCTGATTAAATATTGTTAATTGCACAGTACTAGAGACCCTAAATGAAGCAACAGTTTATTAGGACAGGCCTTACAGATGTACATCAACTCATTTGGGTTAAACATTCAGTTTAAATTTCTCTTCCTCCTCTTCCAAGCAACCACCAACTATTACATACAATTTAATCAACCATTATTAAAGTAAAATATGCCATTTAAAATAACCTGTATTCTTATATCCAGGGTTAAAATTAATTGGGGAGGAGGGCAGCGGAGAGAATTAGCCACAACTACACACCAGAGAACTGTTGTCTGAATTGCCTCACTTGATTTTCAATCTGAGTTTAACAAAAACTGATGTTCAGATGGGCTGTTTAAAGTTAGGATCTTTTAAAAACACATCAAACCCCAGCCACACTACTATGTTGCCTGCTCCCAAGCACACATACTCATAATGATCCCAATTCATGATAAGACCTTTACTCCTTGAGGGCCAGATGGTGAGTGTATCTTGCCCAAGCATAAGAGTGAAAGTCACCCCTCTGAGGGGAGCCAATATAAGTCCTACTTGCAATCCCATTTAAATATTCACAGGAGGCTGTAAACAAGATGTAAATGATTCACAAGCCTTGTGCTGAGTTTGCTTTGCAGGGGTGAGTTTCACTCCAAAGGATGGGTGTAGTGGTCCAATATGTCTCTCCTCCTATCCTGTCCCTTCAAACGTTGCATTCACTGCCCAGGCCCAAGCAACAGTTGCAGTCTCTGCATTCTCATGACTGTATATATTGCACATTGATAAAGGTCTCTTGTTGGGACCCACCTCTCTCTCCCTTCCACCAGTGAAATTGGCTGATCACAAACAGGCATGCACTCTGCACCCCATAAGAGGCCTCAGGGAGTTTTCACTGTAGTGTTAACCCAAGCACCTAGTCAAGAGTTGAGCACTACCCACATTCCCATTCACACACACAAGCCTCTCACCCAAGTTAAATACCTGGACTAGGTGGGCTGACAGGGGATATAGGCTAGAGCCCTCATTCTGATTTCTCTGTGGATGGTAACCCATCCACTTTGCAGTAAGGAGACAGTCTAAATCACTCAAATTCTTCTAGTCCCCTGATACCTTCCTACAATTCCCCTAGTATGCTTAGGACAACATATCTCCCACAATTCACTGGGAAAGAATCACATTGCATCTCAGCTTACTGCTTCACAAAGAACCATGGGGTATGCTTCCAGTGCCCCTAGCAACACACATAGGAAAACCTAGCACGAGTAAGGGTGTAATGACTGTGGTACGACTGAGGTATAGCTTTGCAGGGTAGCTATTCTCACCTAGACTAATCCAGATTGTAATCACTCTGCAGCCAAGACATACCCAGACAGGCATGCATTCTACAGAGATGCCACTTCTGACATCAGAAGAGCTACTTTCTCAAACATGTACAGAGATAGAGGTGTGTGTTTGTCAGTAGATTAAGATAACTGGTGTGCATTTATGAAACTGTCATCTCCTAGAAATGTACTTAATCACTGACTGAGGGACAAAGCACACACATGGAACTTCCTTCCTTTTTAGGACATTATAACTCTTAATATACCGAAAACCTGTGGTGTGCAGTCCCATATATAACAACAAATAGGATTTCATAAGTAACTATGATCAGGTGCATAAGAAGGTGAAGCCAAAGGACTGAAGTGAGACACCACGACTAAGGATATATATACAGAGCAAAAACTATGCACAGACTAGCCTACCTGAGCTAACTTGAATTCAGCTAGCACAGGTAACAATAGTAGAGAAGACGGTAGAGTGTGGACTTCAGAGCAGATTAGTGAGCCAAGTACTGTCTTCGCTGCTATTGTTCCCATGCTATTTGGATTCAGGTTAGATCCTGTCTCTACTAGGACCTTACAGTGTGACAACTAACTTGTATTAACTAACCTCCACCTCCCTTTTTGACCGTGAAGACATAGCCACAATTAAAAATAAGTTCTTTAAGTTTCACTGTCCATTCGTGAGCCTCTTTATGTCTCAGCTTTCCTCCACAAAGTGAAAATCAGGGTAGAATTCTACCTTGTGTGTTTTATATTCAAGAACATATTTGTCAAAAGAAATCTGTAGGGTTGCATGTAGTGTCAGTCAGGACAGAATCTAGTCTCTTTTATACTTATTGCTGTCTCCTGTTTTCTCCCTAACAGCCTGGGGAGGTGGGAAGTGATTATATGCAGCAGTACAGATGTTTGATTAAATCATTCACCAAGTGCTTTTTCTGCATGATTTACATCCTGGCAGAGCAATGACATTAGTACATCACTGAACTAATCAAATGGAAAAGAATCCAAAACAAAACTGAATTATTTGCCTAGAGAAATCAGCAAAGAACTAAAAATAAACACTATCTGGTCAACAGTGTAAAAAAGGAGCAAGGCCTATCGAGCCAAGAGAAAACCAAGATATTACTCATATTAATTCCACTTGAGAAAATAGCTCTTTGTGGTGGTCAGAAAATTGAAAATATATCCTGCTTGGCCTCTCCTAGTATAGCCTGAGGACAGGAATAGATTGACATAGCAAGCCTGCAAATATTAACAGCCAAATACCAAGCATGTGCAAAAAAGAAACAGGGACACAGCAATAGAAGGTGTTTCTGTTACTGTAGGAACTCCAATCCTTCAAGAGATGGAGACTAGATCAATGGAACAATTCTTCTGTTGACCTATTGGTGTCTAAAGTCCAGGTCAGGTAGCTCTAAATACATCACGCAGTGTGTGAATGTTTTCATGTCCCTGAGAAATATAGCTAAATCAACCCATGTTCTAAATTTTTGCCAGAGAGTGCTCCAATATTTCTCTTGCTGTCTTCCTAGTATACATGTTCAGTGTTATCCAAGTGGAAACTCTAGTGCACATTCAAGTCCATTCACTGACTGCTTATTTCTGAGAAACAAAACAAAAGTAGTATTGTATTAGTTTTCCTTTTGTCATAAGTGCTCCTAAAATGAAGCAGCCATAGAGTAGGTAGGAAATGAAGGGAGCATCAAGTCTTCTTGTACGCAAGCAGGGCTTTCTGACTCACTCATCTTTGTCTAGCAGCCTGTAACCATTTCCTGATCCCATCATGCTGACAACTGCTTCTGTTTCAAGGTTCAGCTGCTGTTATACGGTTATCCACGGCTTCTGTGATAAGGTTCAGTTACTGAAAGTACTATTGTTTATATTATCACTACAGCACCTAAGAGCTCATTGTGTGAGGTGCTGTACAAAATGACAGTCCCAGCCCTTCAATAACTTAATTGGATTATAACTGCTGATTTGCAGACTCCCAATAGAAAGGACAGGGATTAAAGTAGGGTTTGTGGCTTAATCTCAGTTGACACTTATCTGGGGAGGGTCTCCAGCTGTATTCCTTCCTCACAGCCTTACTTTCATTAGGAACAAAACCAGCCACACACATGCACACACACAAAAGCCAACCATATTTAGTATTGTCAGCCCAGGTTTCTTTCTACTCAGTTGAACTCCCACCACTCTTTCCTCTCACAGAAAGATTTTGTAAGTGGTGCTCAATAGAGTCAGAGCAGCACCATGTGGGGATGATTCTGTGAGCTGCATCTGAATGTTGACTAGGAATTAATTCCTGAAGCCCAGATCCACAAAAGGATTTAGATGCCTATTCAAAATGTAGGCACCACTGAGATTCACCATGGAACAAGGCCAACGGGCCAACAGGCACTAACCAGAATATTCCATAGCACAGTGATTAGTATGAGAGTCCTGTTCAAATACCTTCTTACACCAGCCAGAGGGGAAAACTGAACCCCAGTTTTCCACATCCTGGGTGAGGGGGACTGTCATTGGAGGGTAGGGACTGTCATTAAAGCTGTACCAACAGAACAAAATAACAGAGTTAAAATGTATAAGGAAGTACCTAATCTTCCAGGCTGTGTCTACACTGGCACCCTTTTTCGGAAAAGGGATGCTAATGAGACACAGCGCATTACAAATCGCTGGGATTTAAATATCCCCCGCGGCATTTGCATGAACATGGCTGCCGCTTTTTCCGCTCGGGTTTTGCCGGAGAAAAGCGCCAGTCTAGACGCGATCTTGCGGAAAATAAACCCTTTTCAAGTAGGCATAAGAGATCTTGCGGAAAAGGGTTTATTTTCTGCAAGATCGCGTTTAGACTGGCGCTTTCTCCGCAAAACCCTGAGCCGGAAAAAGCGCAGTTATGTTCATGCAAATGCCGCGGGATATTTAAATCCCCCGCGGATTTGCAATTGCGCTGTGTCTCATTAGCATCCCTTTTCCGAAAAAGGGTGCCAGTGTAGACACAGCCCCAGTGTTTCTGCAAAAACTAGCTTAGGCACCTAACTTCAGGAGAGGGTTCCCAGTTGTAGATCCCAGGCAAACATAGGTGCTTTCCTCCAGCCTGTAAGTAGGTACCTAACCCCTGATAGGGTCAGGACACACTCCTTTATCAGCATCTGCTATAGCCAAAGTTAAGAAAGGAGCCATTTAGCTTGCTGGTTTTTGTGGATATCTCTCTTTCTCCATTCATTGTGATTTTTAAGTGATCCCCGTGATTTTCTAGGCATCTAAAATACAGAGCATTGCTATGTCTAAATCCTTTTGTGGCCTTGGATTGAAACCTCAGTACATATTCTGCCTTGTGTAGTCAAAAGAATTCCCACCACTCTTTCCTCTCACAGGAGCATTTTGTTGGTTTAAAAAAAAAAAAAAAAAAAAAAAAAAAATAGACTCACAGTGGCCCCAATGAGGTGGGAGCATCTGGGATTCATGGTTCACACCAGGAGGTGTGAAAAGATTTGTCCTACCCTCTTATGCTTCAGATTGCTTAAGATAGCTGGGTCCTTTAAAAGGCAAAAAGCCTGACACTAATGTTTATGCATGGTAGCAGTGAGAAAAAACATTAGAGACCTGTCATGCATACATGCACAGAGGAAAACAAAAAACTGTTGATAATTACTCTGTGTTTTTTAAATTTGAAGTGCACATTAACAGTATCACATAATGCCTCATGAATTAGTGGCTAAGACACGCCTTCCTTCCCATTAGGGCTGCTAAACTTTCTAAAGAAGCACTGAAGGGGTACAGAACCCTTGCCTCAGAAGGGTTTGGCCTGACAGCTTGCCAAGAACCTGAGAGCTGTATCTGATTTGCACATGTATAATAGATTTATATTTACTCAGAGATAAACAGACAGTTATCTTCAAGTACTGTGAGTGTACACAGATCTTTACAGATGTCATAGAAAAATGAAATATGCAGTAAGGAAGGATCAATGGGAAACTGACACTACTTTTCTGAAAGGATATTCTGGAAATCCTGCTTTATTGATGTGGCAAGTAGGAAGGGAAAAATACTAATGTAAGGCAGTGTTTCCCTGCTCTATTTAGATCAATTTAGAAAATTTCTCTTCATAAATAAAAGTGGACTTCATAGAATGGGATTTGTGTGCGATTTTGACAGATATTCATCCTTATTTTTAAGTATTCTTAGCTCTCCAAATTTTCAGATGTACATAATTATTGATTTTTAAAGGTTTTATTTTTAATCCATTTACATTTTCACAGTTGTGGGAAATTATGGAGGACTCAGACAATTACTTAAGGACAAACATTGAGAATCAAAAAGTTAAAGTTTTATAATTGTTAAAACAAAGTGTTAATGTGGTATGTCAAAACATACAAAGTAAGGATCCTTAAATCAAACCAAGGTATCAAGCAGGATTTTTGTTACTTTTTAAATGTCAATCAATGAAAATATTTTTCATCAGTTTGTGTTTATGGCAAAAACTGTGTTTCCAGGCCTAAATATAAGCACTTCTAAGGAAACTTTTTTTTTTTTTAACTAAAAGATGGACAGACAACTCTAATATTAACCCTAAATAGCTGTTTAATTGCAGAAATTTACAGATATCCAATAAATGTGTCTCAAATTTTAGGCGACCTCTGGTGTCATCTTCAAGTTCAGATGAGAATTACCCTGCAAACAACCTGAACCTTACACAGTCATTCTGAATGGTTTTTCATATAAAATCAGTAAGTTTCATGAGCAGATATAATCAAAACTTGGCATTTTTTTCTTGCAGGTAATTCTGATTTTTTTTGTCACTCATATCTGTCCAGAATGAGGACAAAGTAAATAAAAAAGAGATAATTCTTTTTCATGGAATGGCAAGTTTCAAAAAAAATTCAGTTTGGAGATATAAAATGTTGAAATAAACCATTTAACTATCAAACCAAAATATGTAGACATTCCAGTTAGTTTGCTTAACTGACTCAGTGTTTCATCTTAAATTGCTTCAGAATAAATCTGTATTATCCCGAGGTATGGCAGTGTCTCATAGGAGTTTAGTTCATCTTCCTGAGGGTGTGTCTAGACTACAGGTTTTTTTCGAAAAATATGGCCTTTTTTTTAAAAAAAAAAAAACTTCCCCTGCATCTAGACTGCTGCCGTGTTCTTTCAAAAGTAAATCGAAAGAACACGGCAGTTTTTTCGACCGCAGAAAATCTCGTTTTATGAGGAAGAACGCCTTTTTTCAAAAGTGCTCTTTCGAAAAAAGGCGCTATGTAATGCAAACTGTGCTTTTTCAAAAGCGAGCATCCAGACTGCCTGCGTGTGCTCTTTGAAAAAGCGGCTTTTTCCAAAGAGGCTTGTAGTCTAGACGTATCCTCATTCTCCTAGTCTAGCTGGGTTTCTTGGCTAGACTATATCTTGCATGACACCCCATAGCCAGAGTCTTCTACAGTGCTCTGCCATGATCAACCATAGAGGATACCACAGTGTATCATGGGAGATGGAATGCAGTAGTCTGGGGACTTTCCTGAAGAAAGTTTTGATTTTCTGGAAAACACATTTTCTGTCTCAATACCTTTAGATAGAAAATTTCTGTCCAATTCCATTCTGTCCAACCCTCCAAAACTCCATAAACTCCTTTTTGAGTATTTGTAGAAAAGCTTCAAAGCATGAAGGAGCGTAGTTGTCCCTAAAAGACCTTCATTGTGGCTTGGAAAGCAATGTTTCCTTCCTAGGAAGGAAAGGAGAGGAATTTGCCCAAAAGCTGGGGATTCAGGCTGTTCAGATGTGATTTATTACTTTTCAGCAATGCTATCTACAAACATATCAACAAGTCACTCTTCCTGAGTGATCTCTTCCAGAAGTGTAACCAACTCCATGAAAAACTTCCTGCTGATAAGCCTCAGAGTAGTACACTTATTGAGACTGAGTTAAATGAATGGAGACAATTTCTGTTAACATTGCACTAGCGTGACTAGCTTAACAGACAAATCAAGCAATAAGACAATAGGGTAACTATGCTGAAAAGTACCAGGCACGGAGTGAGATTGGAGTGCCTCAAACCCACCAAAGCATAGAGGTATTCTATACAAAACACACATTGAAGTATTATTGTGGCAATAAAAGTTTATTATTTTAAACTACTATACTTGTGACCAAAGATCGTATTTTGGACACATGATGCAGAAAATTATTCCCTCAACTTTCTTCTGTACTCGTTCTGTCCTTCTCTAATAGGATACAATCATATCCTTCACTCACAAAGAAGCCTTTAGAAATAAAAGCTTACATGGAATCTTTAAACACAAACAAACAACCACCCCCCAAACAGACACACATGTCTTAAACAGGGAGAGATCGCAGATTGTCTGTTTTTGAGTAAATTAAATAATGTTAAACTTTTAAAGAGTTATACAGATAAATTCTAGTCACTTCATTCTTTAATCTTAAATAGTTAACCCTTTAAAACACAACAATAATACAACAGACCAAGATTTCTCCATGACCTGCAGTAGGATTGATTTCGATGTAGAACTCAGCACAAGTGTAGTGCAGGTCTCTGAAACCTATCCACTGAAGTAAAATCAGCTTCTAATTTTTCCTTCCAAAGAAAGGAAGGAAAAGGGAGAACAACTCACTCCAGAGGCATTTCAAATGCCCAGAGGTTGTGGGAATATAATGAGAGGCTACAAAACTGGGGGGGAAATGGTGCTGGGGAACGTTGGCATAGTGCAGGGGCTTTCAAACTTTGGGTCATGGCTTGTAAGAGTAATCTACTAGCTGGCCGTGAGATGCTTTATTTACCTGAGTGTCTGCAGGCATGGCCACTCGCAGCTCCTAGTGGCTGCAGTACTCTGTTCCTGGCCAATGGGAGCTGTGGGAAGCGGTGTGGGCTGAGCCACGAGTAGCTGTATCAGTGGATGCTCAGGTAAATAAAGCATATTGAGGCTAGCTAATGGATTACCCTTACAAGCGGCAACCCCCACATGAAAACCCCTGCAATAGTGGTTTAATTACAACAGTGACTGTATATCAGCATAACTTACATCACAAAACTCTGCAGGTTAGACAAGGCCTAAGTATATTAAATCAACACTATTACCTTTATCAGCCAAAGTTATAATCTCATAAAAAATCAAGTTAAACAGGACCTATTTTCCATAAACCTGTATTGATTTGCATTAACATAAAGAATTAAAGGAGAGTAATCAGTCAAGTCCTGTTTCAGCTGCTCCATTTTCATGATGGTGATTGAAGCCTGGCTAGTAGGTCTATAGTTATCCAGATAATTGTTTTTACCCTTTTTAAAATTGGCACATTTTTTTTCTTCAAGCCTTTTGGAACTCTCCCAGTGAACTGAAACTTATTGGGAAAAAAAACCCTACATCAAACAACAACATAATGATCCAGTGAGCACCTCAGCTAGTTCATTTAAAACTCGGACGCAAGTTATCTGGACCTGCTGATTTAAATATATTTAGTTTAAGTACCACTTGTTTAATATCAAGAGTTAGTAATGGACTGGAAAAAGTGTTACAGTAAAACCTGTGTTATCCAGCACACTCGGGGATGAGGGTGTTCCGGTTATCTAAAAATTCCGGTTATCTGAGAGTCCCATCAACTTAGGAAAAACCAATGGGCAATAATAGTAAAACTCAGGTTTTTAATATTGGTAGTTTTGTAGTGTGAGGCAGTTGGTCTCACATTTCTATTTTGAGTTAAAGATGATTAGTACTTCTTAAATAAAAAATTGTTAAGCCAATCATGGTAAACCAAGCCAGGCCTGTGCGCCTGAAGATGTGACGGTATTGTGGCTGGGGGCAATGCTGGATAACAAAGTTTTCTGGTTAACAGTGTGCCAGATAACAAAGCTTTCACTGTATTACCATATGAGAAGACTAGACTAATACCATCTGTTTTTCCCCTAACAGAAAACAGAAATATGTATTGACTTTTCCACATTATTATTATTACTAGCCAATTAGCCCGTCATAAGACAGGATTTTCAGGTCTCTCCTCCACGTCGGTCTTCTCTCCTGAGCCTCCGGTCTCTTGCTCCGTCTCTCTCTGTCTGTCTCTCTCTCCTCCTCCTACTGCCCCCCCCCCCTTAGCTCTCCTCCGCCTTCTGCCTCTCTCTCTGTCTCTCTCTTTCTCTTCTCCTCCCTCTCCTGCCTCTCACTCGGGGGACCACGGAGCCCAAATGGCTGTTTGGATGCCGCACTCCCCATGCTGCGTGAGGGGTGTGGAGCCCAAACGGTCACTTGCGCCACTTGCTCCCACGCGGCGGCCTGGCTAAGCAGTGTAGAAGTCATCCGAGCGCCACGGCGGGAGGTGAAGGGGGTGGGGCGGTGACGTTCACGGCCAGGGGGCAGAGCCTGAAGGGAAGTCCCCCTTCGCCTCCCGCCATGGCACTTGGCTGACTTCTGCGCCGCTCAGCCAGGCCGCCGCGGGGGAGCAAGCGGCGACAGCGGCCGTTTGGGCCCCGCACTCTGCATGCAGCACGGGCCGCCCAGAGGGAACAGCCAGCATTTCAGGCAATGGCGCCCCCCAGAGGGAACAGCCAGCATTTCAGGCAATGGCACCCCCCAGAGGGAACAGCCAGCATTTCGGAGTTACAGGCTCACAGACACTGGGCTACTATATATATGATTATACCATTTCAACCTAGTAATGGACAAGTACCATTGTTAGGATTCTGTTTATTCCTATTTTTTAAAACCTTAACTCTGCTGGACAATTTTGTATAATTCTTAACTTAGAATCATAGAACACTAGAACTGGAACAGACCTCAAGAGGTCATGGAGTCCAGACCCCTTCCCTCACAGCAGGGCCAAGCACCGTCTAGACCATCCTTGATAGATGTCTGTCTAACTTGCTCTTAAATATCTCCAGAGATGGAGATTCCACAACCTCCCTAGGCAATTTATTCCAGTGTTTAGCCAGCCTGACAGTTAGGAAGTTTTTCCTAATGTCCAACCTAACCCTCCCTTGCTACAGTTTAAGCCCATTGCTTCTTGTCCTATCCTCAGAGGCCAAAGGGAACAATTTTTCTCCCTCCTCCTTGTAACACCCTTTTAGATACCTGAAGACTGCTATCATGTCCCCTCTCAGT
This sequence comes from Rafetus swinhoei, assembly GCA_019425775.1. NCBI lineage: Eukaryota > Metazoa > Chordata > Testudines > Trionychidae > Rafetus > Rafetus swinhoei. The sequence goes on along the minus strand of CM033427.1, from coordinate 80,200,961 downwards.
CCTCTCCTTTCTTAACTAAACAAGCCCAATTCTTTCAGTCTTCCCTCATAGCTCATGTTCCTTAGACCTTTAATCATTCTTGTTGCTTTTCTCTGGACCCTCTCCAATTTCTCCACATCTTTCTTGAAATGTGATGCCCAGAACTGGACACAATACTCCAACCGAGGCCTAATTAGTACAGAGTAGAGCAGCAGAATGACTTCTTGTGTCTTGCTCACAACACTCCTGTTAATGCATCCCAGAATCATGTTTGCTTCTTTTTGCAACAGCATCATACTGTTGACTCATATTTATCTTGTGATCCACTATGACCCCTAGATCCCTTTCTGCAGTACTCCTTCCTAGACAATCACTTCCCATTCTGTATGTGTAAAACTGATTGTTCCTTCCTAAGTGGAGTACTTTGCATTTGTCCTTATTAAACTTCATCCTATTTAACCTCAGACCATTTGTCCAGTTTGGCCAGATCATTTTGAATTATGACCCTATCCTCCAAAGCACTTGAAACTGCTTCCAGCTTTGTATCATCTGCAAACTTAATAAGCTTACTCTCTATGACAATATCTAAATAGTTGATGAAGATATTGAACAGAACCAGTCCCAAAACAGAGCCCTGCAGAACCCCTGTTGTTATGCCTTTCCAGCATGATTGTGAACTTCTTATTTATATTCATTACTATCAACTTCCCCTTTCATCCATTTGCTAGATATATATTTTCGCATACACACACACTTAAAAACAATAAAATACAGTTGCCTTCACTTCCTCTCCAAATCAGGTTGGCTTAATCCTCAGTTGTAGATGTAACTTTTTGGGCATCTAGTAAAATGTTCTTGAATGAGTCCCAAATTATAAGTCACATTTTTCTCATTAAATTCTTCCTCACAGCTGATTTGGCTGAGATGGATTTTCAGCTTTATTAAATTAGCCCCATTAAAGCATTAAGCATATATTTCACTGTTCTGGACTTTACTCTCCTTGCACAATATAAACGTGATGAAGTCATGATCGCTTATACCTAAGCTAGCAGTATTTTTTAGTTTTGCAATCAGTTCCTCTTTATTTATTAGGATAAGATTTAATAAAAGTTCCCCATGTTTGTTGCAACACTTTTTGAGTTAGGAAATTGAAATCTACAATGTTTAGAGATGACAAGGATATTTTAGTACTGGCAGTGTGACAGTATATGTCACTCAAATGAATGTTCCCTCATGATCACCTGTTTTCCCTACTATTACATTACACATTATGGATGGGTGTATAAGGAGGCAGTCACCCTGTGTTCTCTTGTAGTTTGGAGGTCTATACCAGACATTACCCAATATCCCATCTTGTGCTTTATCTTTCAAGATCACTTTCTTCTCAGTTACTGGGGACTCAAAACAGATTACATTACATTTTTGACACTGAGTGCCTCATCTCCTCTTTTTTTGCATACATGATCATTCCTAAACGGGTTATAATAATTGATTTTAACATTCCAATTGTGCAAGTCATCCCACCAGTAACATCAACTGGATCAAATTTATGGTCAAATGAGGAATTCCAATTCCTTATTTTTGCTCGGGTTCTTAGCAGTAGTGTAGACAGTGTCAGAATGTCTTGTCTTCACATCGTTTGATTCTTTGATTAGTTTTGCTCGGAGTGCTCAATCTTCAGGACTCTCATCTTCCCTCTTTTTACCTACCCCGTCTGTTATGAATTTAAACCCTGCGGACTAATTCTATGTTGGGTTCTAGTGGGTCTCAGTGAAAAAAGTGGCAAAAGTCCAGTAGGTTCAAGCCATTAATGAGAAAAGAAAGGAGAAATACCTCTTCTTGCATAATAAATATTAACTAATTAAAACTAATTTCAATTTAATGAGGGAGCCTCTATTGTTCTAGCTCTCTCACCATTTGAGCCCAGCAAATAACTTAATTACAGTTACTACAACCTTGGTGTAGTTTCTGGGATATGATCTAATTGTGGTTAGAAGAGCTCTTGAGAAGGGAATAGAAATAATAATTGATATTATGCTCACTCTTCTGTTTCTGAGAAATGCTATTGGTGTGGAAATATCAGGTTCTAAAAGCTACAGTTAAAAAAAACCAATAAGCTTTTGGCAATAGGATATCCATACTGAAATCTGACTCATGGAGAATGTCTTAATTTGGTACCATTAACAATGTGTTACTCATTTTTTTAAAGTAAATATTCTGTCATGGGGTTCACTCACCGCTGGGGTGCTTCCTTGTGGTTCTGTCAGGGGATTCACTCTTTCCAGGCCCAATGCCCTCTCTGCTTATTGCACACTCTGCTGCAACTCTCTCAGAGTACGTCTACACTTGCTCTCTAGTTCGAACTAGGGATGCAAATGTAGGCAACTGAAATTGCTAATGAAGCAGGGATTTAAATATCCCGCACTTCATTAGCATGATCTCACTGGCGCGTTACTCTGCTCAACAGCTGATTCGAAAGTGAAAGCGCGCGCCGGGAAGTGTTAGTTCGAGCCAAAGCCCTTGGTTTGAACTAACGTTACTCCTCATTTTTTGATGGGTTTGGTTCGAACTAACGCGTCCTGGCGCGCACTTTCACTTTCGAATCAGCTGTTGAGCGGAGTAACGCGCCGGCGAGATCACGCTAACGAAGTGCGGGATATTTAAATCCCCGCTTCATTAGCAATTTCAGGGCCAGTGTAGACAGCTGAGATTTGTTTTCCGCAAAAAAGCCCCGATCGCGAAAATGGCGATCGGGCTTTTTGGCGGAAAAGCCGCCTAGATTGGCATCGACTCTTTCCGCAAAGTGCTTATGAAAAGCCGCCCGCGCTAATCTAGACGCTCTTTTCCGAAAATGCTTTTAACGGAAACCTGTTTTAGAAAACATATCGATCTCATGTTTTATTTGGATCATGTACATGTTTGTGTAACAATTCTAGCATAGGTGTGAAAAAGTCAGTGAACAGAAATGACTCCGTAAGTGGGTAATTATGTTTTCAGGTACAAACATGGGCATTCATAAATTCATTAACTTCAACTCCAGAAAAGGCCATTGTGATAGTTGACCCTAATCTCCTCTAGTACATAGGCCATAAGATTTCCCTGTATAAATCCCTGCTTCAATTTCAGTGGCTATGCTTGAACTAGATATCTTTTAAAAAATCCAATCTTTGTTAAAAAAAATTCCCAGTGATAGAGCATCCACAGTAACACTTAGTAAGTTGCTCCAAATTTCCTCACTATTAAAAATCTGCGCCTGATTTCTAGTCTCTCCTCAACCAATCATATAATTTTGTTATACTTTTGTCTGCTATGCTAAAGAACTCTCCGATATCAATTTTTGTTCCTCATGTTGATTGCTAAGACTCATCATGTCACCCCTTAACCTTCCTTTTGATAAGCTAGTATGAACTTCTGTAGTCTTTGACTATAAAGGCATGTTTTCTAATTTTTTAATCATTGTCATGGGGCTTTTCTGATCTGTCTCAAGTTTGTCAACATTCTTCTTGATATGTGGGTGCTAGAATTTGATATGGTATTTCAATAGTGGAAAAACAAGAGCTGAATAGACATAATATAATCTCTATACTTCTACTTGACATTCCCCTAATTTGCACATCCAAGGTTCACATTTTAGCCCCTTTGGCCCCAGCATGACACTGGGAACTCACTTTCAACTGATTATGCTGTATGATCCCCAAGTATATTTCAGAATCATTGCTTCGCAGGATAGGGCCTCATCCTGTAAGTATGGCTTGAATTCTTTGTTCCTACATGCATGACATTGCATTTGGGTGTATTGTTTACCCGTACCCAGTTTTCCAAGTGATCCAGATCATTTTGGATCAGTGACCTCATCCTCTTCATTATTCAATCAATCACTCTTCAATCTTTGTGTGTAAAAATTTTATCATGTTTAATGAGACAGTGAGGTCTAGTGGATAAAAACATTGGCCAAGAGTCAAGTTGTCTGGATCCTATTTCCAATTCTGCCAATCTTCGTGGGACAAGACTCCCTCTCTGCACCACTTACTATTCCCAATCTCTAAAACGGGGATAGAGCATTTTACGTATCAGCATACAGCACTGAGCTCTATGGAGAAATATTTTTATTATGGGATGACCTATTGCTTGCAGTAGTGTAGGAATATGAGGTGCTTTAGTAATACAAATAAATTATGAACTACCACTAAATATATTTCAGATGTTAGCTTATAATCAGATCTTATAATCAAATCAGCAGCAGGAGTAGCAGCCTACAGTATGGTTTCTGTAAACACTATTTTATTATTTGTATGTTTTGAAACCTACCTCTGACTGATTATCTATACTGGTAACAAAAGGACCCCTTGGGTAGTCTTATGAAAGAACTCCAACTTCCTCTTGTTCTTTGTTCTTCCGTTTTATACTCTGCGTGTTATGAAATACTACATTGTTTCCTCTGCATGTGTTGTGCATGCAGTATCAGACAGAACAGGTTTTATTAACTGCTGACTACCAGCCCTTCAAAATCTGAAAGGTTTTAAGGCAGTAAAATTGTGGAGTTTGGACTATGTATTTCTTCCTGCTTTTCATTTTTAGAGTCGATAATGGATTACTTGCAGGCAAGATGCTTGCAAAGTGTTATTCAAGACTAAAATTACAAGCAAGGATAATGGGAGAAAATGGCAGCATAAACTAATGTTCCTGGAAACAATGGAGAAAGTACTTACTACGCCAGATTCTGCTCTGTAAATCAGCAATGTAAATCTGGAGTTACTCCATCTTTATACTAATGTAACAGTCTATTAGACACCAGTAATTAGCAGAAACTCTAGAACTCCAGAAGTTGAATGTGTCTCTCTCTATGGAAAGGACAAATGGTTTTTCCAGCTGATTTGTGCAAGTTTTGAAGTAAAATGGAGGGTCATGAAATAGTGTCTCCACTCTACCACCTACCGAACATGCATATTTTACAGATGTTCTACTTTTTGCCAAAATACAGCTGTGGCAGGGTCACTCCCACTCCTGGATCCCAGACCCCTGTTCTGCACACTATCCCACAGTTTAGGGGCTGTGGTACAAGTCCCACTTGCCTTTTCTTGGTGTTTGGCTTTCTGTCCCTCAGCAAAACAAAGGGGTGTTGGGGCCAATGCCCCAGCCAGTCAGGACTGAATTAACAGTCCTCCTCAGCCACCAGTTGACGTTTTGGACCACCTGGGGGAAAGGGAGACTCTAAACACTCCCTGTTGGAGCCCCTCACCTCCCCATGCAGCCTTTAGCAGTGCTCATTATTCTATTCTATTCTATTCTATTCTATTCTATTCCTGCCCTGCCCTGCCCTGCCCTGCCCTGCCTCCGGTTGTTTGTTACTCTCCAAACTCCTTCTCTACTCTCCTCCCCCACAGGGGAGGCTTTTAAATAGGTTCCATGGCAGCCTGAAATAAGCTCACCTGGCCCTTAATTGATTTATAGCAGCCCTGTCTCAGCTGCCCCTGGTTAGCCAGGGCCATTGCTGGGTGGGTTTTTTTCCAAACTACCTCTCTCCCCTTCCATCCATCCCTTTAATCTGCCCTGTCACACAGCCTATTTGTATATCATATTGAAAATGCATTAGCTCAAAACTAGAAGCATTACACAGCCCAGTAGTTTAATGGCAAGTGCACAATGTAAGGAGATTTTGCTAAAAACACTAACAAATTAAATAAAAGAGGGCTGTGAGAAAGGTTTAAGAGCCTCTGGAGTCATGGAAAGATTTGTTCTCATCTCCTTTTCCCCTACATGCAGATCATGTTTGTGTAGTAAAATCAGAAGAGTTGCTATACTGAGCCAGACTAGTGGTCCATCTAGCCCAGTATCCTGTCTTCTCACAGCAGTCCATATCAGAGCTTCAGGGAGAGTATGCAAAACCGGGACATTTTGGACATGTCCATTCCTGTTTTCAGAGGGGTGAGGACAAATTCATTGTCCTTAGAGATTAATGCTCACAAGGGAGAACCCTGACACATGGAACAGGGTTGCTAGACCATCATGGTATTGAAAGGACAGACTCCAAAGACCATCTACTTCTCTCCAACTATGTCAAGTTCAATCTTGCCGTTACCACCACAGTTTTCCAACAGGCTAATAAATAGAGGACAGTGTTTATGCAACTCACTTTGAAACTGTAGCATATGCTGGATTATGTGATTGTAATGCAAGTAAGGATGTGCACATCAGCTGCTCTTTGAGAGAAATTACAAGCCAATAGTGTAACCAGCATTTATGAAGCATCAAATCATTACACTTCTAACCAAAGCATCCCAGAAGACACCTCAAGCCTAAAGATGATCAATGTGGCTACATGAAAGACCCCAGAAAACAAGCAAAGGTGGAACAGACACTTGAGACTGTGTTAGCTGAGGTCCCATGGCTACTTAGTTTCCATTATACCTTTTGATTAGGACTCTGTCAAAAGGCTTTCTGAAGACCCAAATACACTGGATCACCCTTACAGACATGCTTGCTGACACCCGAGTGGATGGTGAGGCACGACTTCTCTTTATAAAGCCCATGTTTATGTTTCCCTAACAGACTGTGTTCATCTAGGTGTCTGATCATTCTATTCTTTACTATGAAATTCAATTAGGGAAATATCCATTATTGTAGTTCCCTCACCATTTGAGCCCAACAAATGACTAATTACAGTTACTACCAGTTTCTGGGATATGATCTGATAGAGGCTAACAGAGTGCTTGAGAAGCGTGGATACTATGCTCACTTCACTGTTGACCTCTCTCCATTATGAAAACTGACCATTTAGTCCTCCCTTTTGTTTCCATCTGTCCCACATTCTCTGCCCTGAAGACCAATACAAAGAATTCACTGAGGTTCTCTGCAGTGGCTTTGCCTTCCTTGAGTACTGCATTAGCCATTTGTCACCTAGCAACTTCCATTTGGCAGGCTTCCTGTTTTTGGTGTACTTAAGCAATTTACTCTTAATTTTTGCATGTTTAGCAAGTTGCTTCTCAAATTCTTTATTGGCCAGCTTTATTACACTTTGGGTACATCTACACTTGCTCCCTAGTTTGAGCTAGAGATGCAAATGTAGGCGACCGAAATTGCTAATGAAGCAGGGATTTAAATATCCCGCGCTTCATTAGCATGATCTCGCCGGCGCATTACTCCGCTCAACAGCGGATTCGAACCAGGAAGTACGCTCCAGGACGCGTTAGTTCGAACCAAACCCCTTGGTTCGAACTAACGTTACTCCTCATTTTTTGAGGAGTTCCTAATAAACATATATCCCTTCTTCCTGTATCATCGTTTCCTCTGTGCATTGAGGGCCTTGCTGTTCTGCCTATCTTACTGGTCCCGCACATGGAACTGGAATCATAGAGGTGCTGGACTTTAATCTCTTACCTAGCAACCTAAATTTGGCCCCCAGGGCTTCTTTCCTTCTTTTCTTCTGTCATTAGTACCTACATATACAAGGACCACTGGCTCATCCCCAGGCTACCTATCAGGCTATTTAAAAGTCTCATGAGCAGGGCCTTCCAAATTCACAGCCATGAAAAACACATCATGGACTGTGAAATCTTGCCTCCCTCTGTGAAATCAGCTCTTTTGTGTGCTTTATCCTATATAGTAAAAGCTGCATGTTGAGGAATAAGGGGAGCTGGTTAATCAAATATTCTGGTTAACTGAGAATGATATTTTACCAATGGAATACCAAAATTTTCAAAGAATTAGAATAATACAATAAAATGAACAAAAGCATAAAATAGTAGAGGTACTCACCAATCCACTAGTAGTACTACACTGCATTTCTTGAAGCACTTAGATGTATACAGATGAAGTCACTGGGCTGCCAGGGCTAGACTACGGGGCCTGCCCTGGGAGTGCGGTAGCTGGGGACAGACTGTGGCAGTCAGATGGGCTGGAGCCAGGTTGCCATAGCTGATGGAGGCAGCTGCCGCCACCAGCCCCTCTCATTGTCCTGGCTGATAGCATGCATGCATCCCCTACATTGTGCCCTCAGCTGGCCCTTTAAATGAGCAGAGCGCCCCAGCTGGCTCTTGCTAGAGTGCAACCAGTTTTTATTGAGTGGCGCACCACCTTACTTTCACCTCTGATCACAGTATTGCCACCCTTCTGCACTAATTTCATAGCTGGGTGTCTGGAGAGCAGCAGCTGTTGTCTGGGCACCCAGCTCTGAAAGCAGTGCCCTGCCAGCAGCAATGCAGAAGGGCGATAATACCATACCATGACATCCTTATTTCTGCACTGTTACTGGTGGCAGCTCTGTCTTTAGAGTTGGGCTCCTGACCAGCAGCTGCTGCTCTTCAGCTACCCAGCTCTAAAGGCAGTGCCACAGCAGCAGCAGCAGCAGCGGCGAAGTAAGAGAAATCGTATGAAATCAGGTTTACCTGCGCCGATCGACAAAGGCTTCCTTGTTGACCGCGGTGCGTCCAGACTGCCCCGATCTGCCGACAAACAGCTGATCGGCAGAGCGGGGCAGCCATTTAAATTTAAATGAAGCCACGATTATTTAAATCGCGGCTTCATTTCCCCTATGCCGATCTGTCTAATCTACATGCCTCCGTCGACAGAGGCATGTAGTCTAGACATACCCTATATGTTTTGTTAGTCTTCACAGTGCTACCAGACTATTTTTTTATTTTTATTCTTATTCATGTCTGTCTATAAGTGAAAAGGACAGACTGAAAAATATTGACACTTACGTGAACTTCAAACTGTTTTTGTCTAATTTTCATTTCTGCTTCTAATCTTATGCACTGAAGGGGGGGGGGGGGGGGACCCAGTAAGTTACAGATTTAGCTCAAAGTCTAAGTGTTTGTTTGTCCTGACAACTCCTGCTTCAAGAAACTATATTTCTTGAAAGACATGAATTTTATATCATTACAGGTGGGTTAAATAACTTCTCAGAGCTGCACAATGAATCCCTGGCAGAGGTGGGATTAGAATTTATAATTCCTGATACTCATATTCCTTCTTAAATAACACAGAATCAAAACATTGGGTGTGAAGCAGATCGAAAATACTAAATCCGACTATAAGTGGGAAAATGATCAGAAAGAGACCTTAGAGCAGCACCACTGACCGGCTGATATTCAATCTACAACCAGAGCCAGAAATCAACTTGCTTTAGTGAATGAGTTTATCAAATGGACAGACTGACCCCTGTGGAGTAATTAGTTGAGGATTAATTAATCTGTTCTCAAATATGCCCCACCAATCTTCCCAAAGTTTTGAGCCCTTCTTTACCAGCATATATTTTGTACAGTTTGATTTGGAGTTTGAACAAATGGTTGCACGTCCTACTACTGGTGAGATTACGATAAATAAAAAAGAAGCATTTAACTAACTGTTCCTGAGTGAGAGTACTGAGTGCTTTGGACTTATGTCAAGCTTACTTCATTAATGCCGGCTCTTTAAAAATCTGTGTGTGAATATTCGGCAGGAAACATCACTTAATTAATTTAAGAAGACCAAATATTTATTTTTTGCAATACTGACCTTAAAGAATTACTTGTATCTCAGACAAAAGGAATTTGGCACACATCTCTCTTTGTTTTTTAAAGTTAATATGAAAGGGGTGTAAGACAAGCTGAATTAAGTTTTGGGGTTTTTTGTTTTTTTGGTTTTTTTTAAATGGTTCTCTTAGTTCTCCTAATGTATCCCAGAACATACCTAGTCTTTGGCATGTACTGTTTTTTCAGATGTTCCCACACAAGCTGCCTCCAGCTATTCCTTTAGCCAGGATACTCAATCACAAGGCTCTGAATTTGTTCCTTTTAAAGCATACAAGCTTTTTAAAAAAGGGGACATTTAAAAAATTACGCAAAGCATTAAAAAGGTAGACTAGAAAATTGCTCAAAATCCTCATATTGCTGTAAAACATATTGGAAGCATTGCACATTATGCAAAACCAGAAATGAAGTATCCTGGGCAAAGAACAAAGAAAATTTCCATTTCTGTTTTCTGACACTTACTTAAGTTTTTGGTTCTACATTGTGAGGTTAAAAGTTAACTTTGATATTTTTCTATATTCCGTTCCACCAGGCTTCCTTTAGGGCCGAGGTGGGGTACCTATTGCCCCAGCTTGCCTGGATCCAGCCTCCCAGGCTCAGGGCTCTCCCCCCCCACCCCCGGTATTAGGATTCCAGTGCTGGCAGTCCAACTCTGCTCTCCCCCCATCTCCAGCCCACTCCTGCACCCCCTCGCCACTCCTACACTCTGCCTCCCACCCAGACTTCTTATGTACCTTCCCAGACTCACCAAACCCCAGCCTGCTTCTGCACCCTATCACCCTCCTAGATCCACCAAGCTCCCCATCCCCCCATCTCACTTTCTGGCACCCCCTCCCACACACTGAACCTCTTATTTTTTGCTGCACCCCAGAGCCTAGGGGGCCCCCAAAATCTACTATCCCGGGTCCCCCTAGGCTTTGATGTACAAGGGGAATGTGTTGATTATCTTTTTCTGGTTCTGTGATGGACCGGGGCCAGGTCTGGGCACCACTGAGGGCATCCACTCTGGGCGAATTGCTCACACTTAGGGCTCCTTACAACCCCTGACTGGAGACCCTTCCCAAATAGGCCACAAACGAGTCACACCGAGTGCTTCAGCTGCCAATCCGACTAGCAGGAAGCCTCACAGGCGAAACCCCTCAGACATCCCAACTCTCTCTGTGCCACAATCATCCCCGGGCCTAACACACAGGTGAGGAGTTATAGAACCCACTCTCACCTACCTCAGATGGGTCTTTCTGGTCCCAAAGAACCAGCCACAAATCCCTGGTCAGTTTATACTTTGGATCTTACCCACAAGAGCACGCTGGGCCAATCCTTTAGAATCTAAAATCTAAAGGTTTATTACTAGAAGAAAGAAAAGCACGAGAGTAGGGCTGTTAAGGAGACTACACTACATGCATCGAATTACCAAGTTCTCGATGCAGGCTCTTAGCAGAGATGTTATCTTAAAAGTCTCTGGTGTACATCCTATGTCAGGATGGGCCAACGATTCTTCCCGGCTCGCTGTTCCTCACAAGGCTGCATCTGGAATCAGTGGCAGAATTGAAGGCAAGATGGAGTCTGCCTCATGGCATTTTATATCCATCCCTGGTATCTTCCAAGCTGGAGCAGGTCACATGGCCCAGTGACCTATCCCTGTGTCCCAAGTCAGCAGTCATGATATTAGCTGGTTTGCAGGTCCCAGGCACATTCCTCAGGTGTGTATTGGCCTCTCTGAGAGCCTTGTCCCTGGAGCCTTGCTAATTAGCATAGTCACTGCCTGAACATTCCTGGCCCATTGCTCTGTCTCAGACAGAGAATCTTCCAGCATCAACACAGAGTACATATGTATAACTCCACATATAGATATTACACAAGTATATGAACAATATACATACAATCAGTAGAACATACGCTTTCATTTGACACCTCATATGGCCCCTTTTATACAGACTTTGGGACAAACACCCCCTCCTCTCGTGGGTGCAGCAGTGACCTGTCTGATCCCCTTAAAATCCAGTAACGTGACAACTTCTCAGTCAGGGGCCACATCAGTGAGGTTTTTTTGATTTTGGGGTTTTTTTTGCTTCTCACTTCTGTGTCCCTCAACTGGTTTTTCTGAGGATCAGTGGCCCCCAACCTAAAAAAGATTCCCACCCCTGATTTAAAGCCAGTTCATCTTTATATACCTACAGTTTTGCAGACACAATTAAGGTCAATATTAAAAGGGTAATTTATGGCATATGGGGATTTAGCTATCTGCTTGCACCCACATAAGAGAGAGCCATCTGAGATGTTAATTATGGCAGAAATTGCTAAGAGGAAAGACAGGTTGTAAAAATGTAGTTCTTTATCTTGTCCTCAAATAACCTGACATCTAAGAAGGGCTGAATATAGTTGTCTTTGCTCATCAACAGTTACCGTGGTTGAGGCATAAGTGGACTGCTAGGACAATTTCTCTAGCTATGTCTAATCCACACCATGGAGAGAAGAAAGTCACACTGGCCTAAGTGCTGGGGTGGACAGGACTATTTCAGTGGGAAAACTTCTCCCACTGATACAGCTACTGGCTCTCATGGAGGCAAGAGTTAAGCCAACAGGCGTGCTCTCCCCATTGACTTACAGCAGCTTCACCAGAAGTGCAGCTGCATCATTGCAGCTATGTGGCTGTAGTATGTATAGACATCTCCTCTGCAGACCTGTTTACACCAGTACAAAAATAATGCAATGTGGAACTGCTACTAAGAAGGATGGTGTTACTGTATTTTACACCCACTTGGGGCTGGCATGAACTCACAAAGTATCAGGCAACAAATACTCAATCCCCAAAATTTCCCTACCATTCTAGTCAGAATGCTCTTCAGTGTGCCCACTCCCTGTTGCTAGACCCCAGGGCTAGCTTTCTCTTTGTTATTTTCCATTTACAACATGCCTGTTTCAATAACAATGCAGCTGAATGACAAGCAACAGGTTATTGTAGGGGTGAGCTATTTGTAGAGAACAGTTGAGTGTGGTTATTGCAATATCATGAAACAGTGAAAAACCGGGAGTTTCAGTTAGTTGGGTTCATGCCAGTCTTTCTTGTTTGTCATGGCTTGTGGGTCTTCACAAGACCTGGGTTTTGGGTTCAAATTTTTCTCTGATGAAAATAAATAAATTTGCACTCATAATTCATAGGTGAGTGTGTTTTACTGGTTCTTTTCCATGGCTACGCCATCTAGAACACCAATCTGTTACAGCCTCTCCCCAGCCCTCCCTCCCCCCATGCCGGTAAGCATATTGGCTGCTCAGCTCATTCTGTAACAGATTGTGCTTTTAGCTCTAGAGGTCCTCAGTTTAATCCCCTGTGTGTGGGCCACGACAGCAGTGGTCACACACTCAATTATATGATAGCCAAAAGCGCCACATGTATTTCTGTTTGGAAACTATGGTATCACACCAGCCAAAAGTAACCTTTGAGGTGAGCCACTGGGACTTTTTCTTTTTGATAGCCTAGGGGTTATATTTTCTCATTTAAAAGGCCCAGCTGTGTATTGCTGTTTCACTTCCCCAAACAACATATACACATTAGGATAACAGCTTTGGATTCAAGTGCCTAATAAGTATCAATAAAATAAAATTGTTTTATAATATCCTTGAAGTGAGGATTTGGACTTGCAGTATAGCTACTTCTGCTAGTGCTATTTCTACTCAACACTTGCTTTAAATTCTTTATATTGTATTAAAAGCTCTGCCTTGTCTTTCATGGGGGAAGGGGCCTGGGGACAGGCTAGGGCTACCATCATAGTGGTACTGTGGACTGTTTTTCTCAGGTGTTGGAGTATGTTCTGACATGGTGCACTTTTGATTGATGCTACCCCAGGGACACAAAACACTGCAAGGGCAGAAAAGGCAGCATGCTCCTCTGACTCAGGTTTGACTGGTGAACCAGAAAAACCTGCAGAGCATGTGCTTTCCCCCTTTTATATGGGAGTTTGAGACTGAAACTGAATTTATTACAAATTAACTTACGGCAGCAGGCTGGACTGTTGGCAACACATTAAAATTGAAGAGGGGGAGGAAGAGCAAAGAACTACCACCTTTGTTTCTTAGACTGCAGAGATTATTGATCCAAACTATTGAACTCCCACATTAAGCCTGGATTCGTTCAATGAAGAACCAAATGTAAAGCAAGGTGTGATGGATAACCCTGGGGAAGTTTAGTATAAGGCTTCTCAGAGAAAAACCAGACATATAAAAATGAACACAAGTCTAAGTATGCTTGTGTAAAAGCAAGCAGACTACACATAAAAGCCACACAGTACTTTGGGTTTGTATTCACAGTATGTTAATCTGCACCAGAGGGGTATAAATTTTAGCGCACACTAATATGTTGTACACTAACTAGTCTGTGCAGCAGGGCCATCCTAAAGAGAGAGCGAAGCCTGGGACAACTCCTCCCCTTTGCCCCAGGCTCCACCCCACTCCATCACATCCCCCAACGCTCTGCCACCATGTTGCCTCTTCCCATCCCTTCTCTACTCCATCCCCATTCCTCCCTCTCCTCTCCCAAGTGACGCTGGGAGCTGGCAAGGCGGGCCATAGCAGAGTGGAGCTAAATGGGGCCACTAGCACTGCTGCTGGCCCCCTGTGGTGCTTTGGCCCCATGTTCCTTTGAAGCAGGGGATGGGACAGAGTGGAATTGGGCTGGTTGCTCTGCCATTGGCACCACTGTGCTGCTCTGGCCCTGTGTCCCCCTGAGGTGGAACAGGGCAGAGCTGGTGGCACTGCTGCTGCCTCCACATTGCCCAGGCCCCATGTCCCCCTGAAGTGCAGGACAGGTCTGCTGTGCAGAGCCTGCTAGTGCATAGTAAAAAGGTCTATACTGCATGTTAATGTAGACCCATCCCAAAGAATGCTGTCTCAGCACACCCTAGCGCTTCCTTGTAACATGTGCCAGCGGGTTCCACACAGACCTGTTAATGCAGGACATGCTAGAGTTTACACCTCACTGCTGCAGACTAGTGCACCATATAGAAACTTCCTTATATAGTGAATTCACCTGAACCATTCAAAAAAAAAAAAAAAAAAAAAAAAAAAAAAAGGAATCAAGAAAAACCTTTCCAAATATCTTAAAAAACAACAATGGTCCTGTAGCACCTTAGAGATGAACAACAATTATAAAACTACAATTATTGGTTAGGAACAATGATTGTTGCTCTCTCTCGTCCAGATTTATAAATACAATCCCATTGTGCTTTTATATTGTCTTTTTTTTAAACCCTGCTTGTATAAAGAGATTACCTTTATAGAAGACTGCTATAGCAACTCTTACTGGTCTCTTAGACAGACCTTAACTTAATGGTCACTGCAGCTTTTTTTTTTTTTTTAAATTTATAGCCTCAGAGGGACATCTCTGAGGATCCTAAGGCTCTTCCTGCCACAACAACCATTTTAAGAGTGCTGCGATTTCATGGGACAATGTATATGGAGCAGGGGTGGGCAAAAGGGCCTCCAGGGGCTGAATCTGGCCCACCAATTGGGTTGATCTGGCCCGCAGAGGTCCTGCCATTCCCCCACCCTCAGGCAAATCCGGGCCTAGCGACGGGCGAGCACGCAGTGCTTACAGTCAACCCTCGTGGTTGACTCTAAGCACTGCGCGTCGGAGGGTAGGGAGTGAGAGACTGCGAGCTCCCCCTGCCCCCAGGCCAATCAGGGCCTGGGGGAAAAGCACGAAGTCTCCTCCTGCCCTGCCCCATCCTGCAAGGAGCGCACTCTTTGCAGGGTGGGGGCAGGGCGGGAGGAGACTTTATATGCTCTCCCTGCCCCCAGACCCTGATTGTCCTGGGGATGGGAGGGAGAGCATGCGAAGTCTCCTCCCACCGCCAGGAGCGAGGGTGCCTAGAGGGAACCATAGCTGTTCAGAACAGCTGGTGGTTCTCGGAGGGAAGCAGGGGGAGAGTAAAGACTTCATGGCACTCCCCTACCCCCAGACCAATCAGGGTCTGTGGGCAGGGAAGCATGGAAGTGTCCTGGCCCCACCCCTTCCGGGGCATCCTGGGGCCACTTCAAAAATGTCTGAAGTGGCCCCCAGTCAAAAATAATTGCCCACCCCTCATATAGAGTATACTGTCAGAAAAGCCTGGCCACTGTTTTGGATTAATTCATCTGTGGGGGCCCTTGAACTGAAAACAAAACTTCACCTCACTACAGATAAGCCACGTGAACCTCTGTTCAAAGAGGATTTTTTAATTAAAAACAAAACTTGGCAAGCTCAAAGGTGCTGGGAGGACTGTCCTGAGAAGGAAAGACAAAGTGGCTTTTACAAAATAGCATGATGGGACTTCTTGGCTCCTGTGATGCTAAATCAACAACAAGGCACAGGAAAGCTATGCTTTTCAGCCACAATGCTTGGACTTTAGTTTTAGGGTAGCCAAGTGTACTCAGAGAAAAGTGCATTAGTGTGATGGGCATGTCACTCTCTTGCTGAGCCTCCTGAAGAACCCAACTCATAAACTATGAGAGAGACTGTAAAATTCTAAAAAGTCAATGGTCTAAACAATTTTTATGTGATTTTTGGATGCCTTCTTCCAGTCATTGTCAGACACAACTCTGGCCTGTATTATCCATAGAACCAGAGACAAAATAAAGACTGCAGGCAAATCTAGGAGAGATTAAACCACAAAGAAGAAGCAGCCCTCAAGGAAGGCAGAAACCCTCAGTGAACCACAAAGTGTCCACTTCGTACTGCTCTCTTCCAGGGCTTATTTGGACCAACATTTATCCAAAGATGCTGGTTGTGTGACTGATTAATTTTAAAATGTGCCCTACCCCTATGTAGGGCAGTTACCACCAAACATG
Organism: Rafetus swinhoei; assembly: GCA_019425775.1. Taxonomy (NCBI): domain Eukaryota; kingdom Metazoa; phylum Chordata; order Testudines; family Trionychidae; genus Rafetus; species Rafetus swinhoei. The sequence continues at coordinate 80,184,651 of CM033427.1, read as the reverse complement.
GGGTCATGTGGAGATTGTCAAACTGGTTTAATGCCATTTCTAATTTATAGAAAGAGCAACACAATTCTTTGTTCTTCTTAGCCTCCCACCCTCATCTTCACCTCATTAACACTCCCTTTCTTCAAAGAACTTTTAATTTCTTAAATATACATTTTAAAATAATCAAGGCCACAGAACAGTAAACATTACATACTATGCAATGTAATGTCTCTATTAAATTGTACTGATGGTTGAATACTGACTACATTTAATTGGATGATGCACAGAGCTATGTCTTTGTACAAGGAAATTATCCATTTACCCTCTCAAATTTCAGTAGTTATAAAAGAGACTTCCAGCTCTTGAGTAGCATCCTACAGAGACACAATAAAATGTTTAATCACTCTAAGTAGATGTCCCATTCAGTAAACCTAAATGGCTTTCTCTTTCATAATATTGGCAAATCTGAATCCAGCAATGTAAAACACCCCAAATTAACTAATTGTCTATATTTTCAGAAGAGCTTCTCTGCCAACATTTTGGCTGAGTGCACCAATATTTCTGTTCTTATTTTACTACCAAGAAAATGCCCCAGTATCTTAAGGCACCCTTCAAGGGCAGAAGCTGGTTTATTGCTGGTCTTGTGTTGGTCCATTATTGGAAGAAGTAAAAATAGAATTTCTCTCATCTGGTGGTTCTGCTGCTCAAGGACTGGAAAAGCTCTTGACAGTTCCAAGAAGGTGGCTTTCTTCTCTTGAAAATTCCATTCCCACTTCTGGACGACCCACATTTCCATCACAATGCAGTCCCACTAATGCATATTTATGGTCCTAGTCCAGAAGCAGCTATCTGCACATGGGAGATCTTCCAGGAGAAGCAGCATCTTCTCATGGTTCCAGTCTTTTGTTGTGATTTTGCTCTCCTGTATTTTCCCTTCTCCTGGCCAAAATTAGCCTCTGAAACTTTTGCTACCATTGCCCACGACCATTTGCTGGTTGCATCTTCTGTAGAGTCATGAAAGAGAAATTCATCTCTAAAAAGAAGCAGTTGTCAGTTACTAGGGAAAGTAGAAGCCTTATCTTCTGCATGTAATTATTATTATTATTTATTATTAATCCTCTTCGCTCCTGATGGAGCATAAGGTGCCAACGAATCTTCTCCAGCCTTCACAGTCCTGAGAAAGCCGGCTGACTTCTTCCAGGTCGTGCCCTTCCTTTTCATGTCCTCCTCCACAGTCCTCCTCCAGGTGCCCAACGGCCTCCCTCTTTTATGCTTTCCAGGTGGAGTCCATCTGAGTGCCATATGAGGGAGTCTTGTTTCGCTCATCTGAAGGACATGCCCCAGCCATCTCCAGCGTCTCTGCTTGATCTCGTCCACAACATTGTTGATGCCAGCGCGCTGGCTTATCTCCTTGTTGGTAACATGCTGTTCCAAGCTGACTCTGAGGACACGACGAAGGCACCGTCCTTCAAAACCTCTGAGTCTGCTCTCAATCTTCTTGTTAGTCCTCCAAGTCTCTACGGCATACAGCAGGACTGAGCGCGCATTTGACCTATAGATCTTCAGTGTAGTCCTGGTCTGCAACAGTGACAACTTCCAAATGTTGTTAAGCTTTTGGAAGGCTTGCGCTGCCAGGACAATTCTAGCGGAGATCTCTTTGTCGCTGTCCGCCGAGATGTAACTGCCAAGATACCTGAAGTCATTTACTTCCTCTAACTCTTCACCCATGACAGTGATTTCATCACTTTGGACTTGTCAGGGTGAATTCTGAGCCCAATGCTTCTGGCTGTCCGGTCAACAATGTCGGTCTTTTCTTGGATGTCCTGCTGATCATGCACGAGAAGCATGTAATAGTAAACCACAAAACCAGCCGGAGTCTTGCCCCGAATGAATTTTCCAGGCCTAGATCATGTTTTCTCAGTCCCAGAGTGGGCAGACATTCTGACAGTGCAAGCATAGAGCTACACTGAAAAGTGCAGAGCCATGAATCTCAGGGTACACACGCAGGATGCTGCATTTCACACCAGCTATAGCTGCAATGCAGACATGGGGATTGACAGCAACATGTGGATATTTACACATGATCTTGCTGCAGTAGGTTTGGCTGCCACATAATGATTAAAGCATGATTTCTTCATTCATGGTTCGCATGCAATGAAGACATGGCTCAAGCACTCGGGATCCCCCAGATAAAAGCCACTATGAAATTCAGAGTTTGTTCTGCTAACCTCAAATTCATTGGGAGAAAAGGGAGAAAACATACTTCATCTTGCACGGAGGTTACAGCTCTGTTCATTTGCACCCTTTATACCACCTAGGTCATACACCACCAACGGAGCTTGAGGCTAAGCAAAGCAATCATTTATATAAATGGGTGGTTAGACTCAAACATACTGCCTAAAACAACAATTGACTTGTTCTACCTGCACCGTTATATCTAAGGCATCATGCTGCTCTGAACACACCATTGCCATCTGAAGAAGTGGACTGTGCCCACGAAAGCTCATGATACCATCTACTAATTTTGTTAGTCTCTATGGTGCTGCAAGACTATTTGTTATTTTTTAAGTTTATTCTATCTATCAGTTACTTATTTCCTCCCCCATCAACACAGGAGCAGCTTAAGGACTGATGTCCTGTTAGAGAACAATTTACCTGTGGTGATATCAAATGTGAATGGCCTCAGATTAACACAGCTGTTTTGTCGTAATTTCCAGTTACTAAAATCTGCTGCATAAGGAAGTTCTAAGTAAGAAATTACTGTAAGTGATCCTGTGCTGGGATGGGCTAGAAGATCTAACAGGACTTTTCCATGTCTGTGCTATGATTTACAATCAGCCAGTGCAGACATAAAACTTCAGAAAGCATTCAAGTAAAATTAGTTGTATTTTAACACTTTTGGCTTGACATAGATGCTATTGTTTATGCATTTTCATTACAACTAAGAATACCTTTCTTCAAAATAATCTTATCCTCATTAGACCCCCTGTTCTATTTAAACACTAAAACACAATAGACAGTGCATTTTTGGGCAATTATTGCATGCCTCAGATGATGTTTAACCACCCGGCAATGCAATAATCCCCTAGAAATGTACCAACTGAAATATCGTATTGCTATTATAGAACAGAGACCACAAAAACATAAAGGAAAACAGTCTGAATGTTCATTGACCTAAAAAGGATACCCTCACGAGATAATCAGAAATTTTCACTTGAGTAGTGTTCAGAAATCATTACATAAATTTATAAAATGCACGTGGTGTTTTCAACACTAAAACTTGTCAGCACTACTTCAGCAGATTCAAGACCCAGCAAGGAGGGGGACAAGAGTGGGAGTGTATCGAAGTGCCTTATTCTCCATTACCACAGTTGGCTGAATGAGACATGAAAATGAGGTAGCGCTATGTCATATGCCATTTGCTTAACTCTAGTTTCAACTTTCTTAAACTGAAAGCAATTTTTTCCATACTAAGTGAGATACACACTCTTCATGAAGGGCTATGTCATCTTTCAAGCTTCAGTTGTTTTTTCTTATCAATCTATTTTAAATAAAAAAGGGTGGCCTAGAAATTCAGTCAAGGAACGTGTTATATTCTCTGCCAGAACTCTTTAAAAAAAAAAATGGCTGATGAAATTTTGTCCAAATTTTCATAAAATGCTCATAATTAACTGGAGATCTACCATGGAAAATTTCAGCAATAGAAAAGCTTTGTAACATTAAGCACATATAAAAACTAGCAAAGAAAGGAAAGGAATGATAATGAAGAGTTTTGCAACCTCAACAGTGTGTAGGGTGGTGTCTAGCAGCATAATAATAGGAAAGTGTTTAAACTTTTTCAGTTGAGATTTAATTGTTGGAAAATGCCCATTTTTTAATCTCAACCACTGTATGTACTATTTTGAGCATGCCCTAATGGTTTATATCAGACTTTACCACTGGAAAGACATACAACTCAAATCTTTTCTATTTCTATTACATCTTGCAGAGTGATTTGCAAAGCAATGTAGGAGAAAGACAGACCTAGTTGGGATCTGTCCAGAAAGCAAATTTTGGTGTTATTAGAAGCCAGACATAAATAGTTGTGCAAATCTTAGATCTCTCTTCTATGGGCAGGTCTACATATATCTGGAAGATCAGCTTAAGGTACGCAACTCCAGCTATGTAAATAAAATAGCTGGAGTTGACATACCTTAAGCCAAGCCTGGCACCATCTTCACAGCTGGAGGTCGATGGGAGCTTTCTTTCCAATTGGCTTCCCTTACTCCTTGCAGCTGCGTGGAGTACTGGTGCCAATCCAAGTTGCCCTCAGCATTCAATTTAGTGGGTCTTTACTTGACCCGCTAAAGCAAACACCAGATTATTGATCTCTAGTGTAGCAAGTGGAGACAGGGCCTTAGAGTACTTTCCTAGTTGTGCCAATATGCATGAAGGTGTATTATATTTAGGTGTTAAGTCACTACTAGTCATGCTATAACCTGTGCCTAAGTGGTAAGAGTAGGCTATACATGTTGGAGAGGGAGAGCAACACACTGACTATCCTAACAGTGTAACATGGGTCTGAGATTGAAGGCAAATCACAGGGGATATTTGCCTTTCAGGTTGAAAAGAGGCAGAACATAGGGAAGAATGAATATAAATGGGATTGTCTGAGGCCTCTGGGTCTCCCACACTTCATCTAATTAGCAGAGTTTTTGCTGGCTAGTGTTACCACAAAGCATTTCACTTAGGCAATGTCTAGACTACAATGTTCTATCAGAAAAAGGTACGCAAATTGCACTCCGCAATTTGCATACCTTTTTCCGATAGTTTTGTCAGAAGAGGCTTTTCTGAAATTTGGCCTGTCTACACTGGGCCAAATTTCAGAAAAACCTCCTCTTTCGGAAGAGCCCTTCTTCCTTGTGGAATGAGGAAGACAGGGTTTCTAAAAGGGTGCATCTGCTTTTCCGCAAAAAAAAGCGAAAGATCAAACGCGTTTCCTGGTACCTCCGGTATCCCGGAAAACCCCTGTAATCTAGATGTAGCCTCAGTGCTGTCCTGGTCCAACCAGTTCCAGAAAAGAGTAAGAACTACATTACTGTACAATGTAATGAAGAGCACAGACCTTTACAGTAGTTCTTTCTTGCCTCTCGTTCTGAATTGGGGCCCAATAGTTTTCTTCCTGAGGAACAGTATTACAAAGACCTATCTCCCTTTCATCCTTTAGTTTCAATCTTTCAGTACCTACATCAGCTTGTTTTATCTCCTAGATAAAAGAAATCAGACCTTGCCAAAATTTTATTCTGATAGAAAATTAACATATGAGTATAGTTCCTATGAACTGCTTCTGATATTGCAATTTCATTATAACTCCTGCAGATATTCATAATGGTGACCAAATCTTGCTTGCCTTACTCAAGCACTGCCAGAAAGCCCAGTTTTCACATCCACTGGGGTAAATTTGGGAATAATTTTAAATCAGCAAGCCAAGTCAAGATGTGGATAAACCCAGTGCAAATAAGACAAGAATCTGAACCAAAATTATACTGCTGCAAAATAGAGAGCAGAATCAGGTCCTTTGACTGCAGCGGGGCTTCTCATGTGAGGGAAAAAAAAAACCAAACAAACCAGGATTTAACCCTGGGAATCTTGTGACACAACGTTCCAGGAAGCAGCCTTTGTTTGCATACACTGTGGTTCTTTTATTTATTAATATGTGCACCCAACAATGCCTATTGTCTCTTTTCATATTAGAGGGTTGTCACATGAGCAGTTCAAGTGACACCAAGGATTGCAAGGCGAAGACAAGTGGTTCACTGGCTCCAACTAGAAATACTGTGTATTTTAATACATTAATACTCAACAAATGTCTTTTCAGATTAAATCACCCACATATTTTTTAATTAAAAACCACCCAAACAACTATGTTTAACAAAAGGTTAGTTTTCCCACTGAAACAAAGGAATTGTTTGTTATTAAGATGCAGGAGACAACAGTTCCTTCGAACAAGACAATTAACTGCGTGAAATGATTAGCTGAAGTTCTGACTACAGGTGTTTATTTTTATACCACTTCAGACCTGCAACCTGTAGGGGGAAATAAAAATATTTAAGTGGATCTTTTCTTTGCTGTTTGTTTTTTTTAATCTCTTCCTTCTCACACTCCTTGCTGGGATCATTTTGTCTCTCCTGAAAGAAATGATAGGCAAAACTTTTGACCCTGTTTATATGAGTTGTTGCATAATTTAGTTTTATCAAAGGCTGTTCACTTATTTTTCAGTTCAACCTAGAACAATCCTTTTCTTTGTATTCTGACAAATGCTGGTTTCTCCTCATGGACTAGATGCATTAATTTTGCATAACTGTATCTATTATTCTCTTCAGGAGAGACTGGAGAAGAGATGAGGACACTTGTAAGTGATATCAGGCTAACTTGAAATTAATACAGCTAAACTTTCAGCTGGTTTTACAACAAGGGGAAACCTGACACCTGCACTTCCATTTCATAATGGAATAAATAAAGAAAATTAGACGAGAGACGGAAATCCAAGGAAATTGTGTCATCCATTTTGTGTCACCAGAATGCTGGCCCTTATGAAAACATATGACAGTAGCAGATAACATTTTCAGAAGTGCCCGAGTGACTTTGGCGCCTAAGCTCCATTTTCAAAAATGACTGACACGGGGTCAGGCAGTGGAATAATTTTAAAAATCTAACTAATTGATGTCAATGGGAGCTTAGTGCCGAACTGCTTTAAAAATTGGGCCCTTTGAGGCTTAACTACCATTGACTTCCAAGGAGCTTCCGCGGCTCCCTTTGGCTGCAAAGAGCAAAACGGAGCCAATGGGAGCCGCGAGGCTCCGTGGCCGCAGCACCGGTAAATAAAGAAACCGGGGCGGCCAGTTAATGTGCTTATGGGAGTGATTCCTCAGAACACTTTCAGAAACACTGCTCTAGAGAATGAAACACTAGTGAATGGTACTCCTGGCAATGCTAACCAGTACTCTTTGTCTTCCTTACTGGGGGCTAGAATGAAGGCATGACAAAGGGGCACCACTGAATGACAGCACAGCTCCTATTTAAGCAGTTCAGCCGTGGAGGTGTTGAGGGTTGAGAACAAGAGTAGTTAGAGGAACTGGTTCTCCATGCAGTTGTCCAAAGCACATGTGACCAGATTCCCAGCTTCTCAGTACAGCATGTGCCGCAGAGGTTGGGGAAGGGTGGGGACAAGAAGCTGGCTTTAAGCCAACTCTGCACTCTCCAGATTCTTTGCAAGATTGGTGCCTTGAAGTAAATACAGTTTGTATTGACTAAATTGGGAGGTCAGGCCAGGCCCTAACGTTACTTATATGCTATACATTTGCAAGATCAATCCATTTTCTATGCACAGCAACAGAATGAAATTGTAAAAATTGTTGCTGCATTAGCTATAACCATGTGTCAAAATCTTACACAACAGGAAAAACTATCCATCTCTGCTGAAACCAAGCAACTCTCTTTATCCTGCACCACTGAAGTCAATGTGTCTTTTACAACTGACTTCACAGGATCAGCTCCTTACAGCCATACTTATTCCACTTCTCTGTTAAAACCAGTTAGCTGGTAAGGAAGCACAGTGGCACCCAGTGGCCAAATGCCTTCTTCTTTCTTAAAATGTTCTCTGGACATTTTCTACTTGATTACTAGGCAGCTTTGTTTCAGCAGCTAGCAGGGAGATTGTCAGTTCTAATGCAAGATTGCAAATTTAAGTGGAAGTATTGGAAGTACAGGTGGTTTTCTCTATATATTTTTAAGCAAAATAAGCTGAACAAGTGGGGAGCCTTCTCCCCCACTCCCCAGCCTTCCCTGCCCCTTCTCACTCCTTCCCCTCCACTCCTAACACCTCTTGCATACCACTGAACAACTGATCAGCAAGCAGGAGGGCTGGGGGAGAGGGGCTGATCAGCAGGACCTGCTGGCAGGCGGGAGGCGTTGGGGCATTTCCATTTGCCATTTCCATTCATTCAGCTTTGTAAACTCGGCAAAACGTACAGACATCAATTTAATGGAAAACTCACATACAACTCTGTGTACTTCTCACTTAGGCTACAGTTCTCATTGGTAGTGATTTGAGCTCCAAATATATTAATTTGGAAACATGAAAAATATCTCACTGTCCTTCCTTACATCTGGAAAACAAAGACATGTATATCTGTCTGTGTCAGGTGGCATACAATGTTCTGGGAATATTCATGAATCCTGAGCAGGGCACCAATCCTGCAGAGGGATCCAGGCAGCAAAACATTTTCAGCTGCACAGAAGCCTGCTGATATCACTAGGGCTCTGCAGAGATGCAGGAATCTGTCTGCCAAGGAGGATTTAGGAAAAACCAAAAGAGACTTCCTTATGAAAGTCCTTCAAAGATTTTATATTGAACCCTATCAATGCTGGAACAGGACTTTGGATCAGTTTCCAGGGGCGCTGCCAGCTTCTGTGGGTCCCTGAGCAAGGTGGGAGGGGGCCGGCTCCATGTTCCTGGAAGATTTGGAGCCTCAGGCAGAAGGGGCAGAGCCAGGCATCCAGCCCTCCACACCAGGCCAGCCCCTCCCCAGCCCTTAGAGCTGCCGGGAGCACATGTAGTGGTGCTCCAGCTGCAATTTAAAGGGCCTGGGTTTCCAGTCACTGCTGCTACTGCAGGGATGGCCAGGAGCCCCAGGTCCCTTTGAATCACCAGGCCCCGAGGCAACTGCCTCCTTTACCGCCCCTGTTGATGGGCCTGCCAGTCTCTCTATTCGTCAACCAATGTGAACTATTTAGATTTGAGTTTACAAATCTCTCTATTCAAAGTCTGAATCAGAAGTAGCACTCCTTAACTGATGCCCTGTGTTCCAGCTAGGGAGGGAGAGAGAAAGCAGCTCACCTGAAATGTTGTTTTTCTGCCCCATTCTCATACATATTAGTTATATAAATATATTTACATGCATTTTAATGTGGCCATCATGACGGAATCTAGATGCCATTTACAAAAATTAATATTCAATTTAATCCAGATTAGTGTTTACATAAATAATCTCATTGATTTTAGTAGGCTGACTTGTCTCAATGAGTGCTGCTAAACAGACCTCAGAATTACTGAGTGGCCTATATGCTATAGACTGTCAAACCAGATGATCATACAGATCCCTTTTGGAACTAGTATTTATGAAAAATGAATAAGAATTACAGTATTTAGCCCACTATGAGGGTGAAAGTGTGGGATGCAAGGAAAGAAAATAGAAGGAAAGAATAGAAAAACAAGCAACAGCAATTTTAAAGTTAGATATTTTGATGTATTGATTTTCCCATATTTTGTTTTATTACTCTGGCAGGAAAGGTGTGAGCTAAAAAGGAGGACTCTGCATTAGGCTTGCGCTAGGGATAGATTTATACTCCCTTCCCTAATCTCCAGGCCATCCCTGAGCCATGACATCCTGAAGGAATAAACAATATCATCATTTTTCATTTTTCTTCCTGTTTTGGGGGGGGGGGAAACCAGAATCCCAGTTATATTAATCCAAGTCTTCCCAAAAGTGGAGTAACAAACTCTAACCACTTGACATACCTTTAAGCAGGCTTGTGGGAATGACATTACTCAACAAAGCAAACACAGAAGATGTGTCCAACCCTGGGTAACTGAAGATCACCTTTTCTTTTGCATTCTCAGTATTCTTCTACATGAATTTTTATCACCTAAAATCATCCATTTCTCAGGTTCCTAAATGCAAGATATATATACACTAACTGCATTATAGGCCTTTTAATGAATTTCTCTGTATTTGTTTGGCTCTTGGAATAGAATTTATCTATTTTGCCTTGTTTACACCGTCAAAGTAGATTTTACTGCCTTATAAAACTGAGCATGCTGTTCAGCTTTTTCTAATACAGACAAAAAGAAATTTTTCACATATTTAAAATAGTATGAAAGGAAATGTTTAAGGTGACCAGAAGCACAATGAAAGCAGAAAAGTTCTATTATTCTTTCTGTGCCAGAACTAAGGCACATTTTTAGCAGTTGCACTTAAAATCCTGGTGCCAAGGAACTAAGAGCAAAATGTTCCACATATTCTCCAGCATGTAGATAAAAACAAGATGCCAACTTAATGACTTGCTACATTCCATTGTGCCTGGGTAATGGAAGTGAGGATGGTATTTCATCTGTAGCTATAAAGGTCTTGCTTTTATAGTAATCTGTCAAAACATTAGTGTACTTTAGTGTACAGAGAGACATTAGTGTACAGAGAGAGCCACCTCTGTACAAAACATTAGTGTACAGAGAGAGCCACCTGGGGAACAGAGTAGAGGTAATGGGCGGGTGCATACCCCTATGGATGGCGCATGATTGGTGCCATCCATAGGGGTATGCGCCATCCATAGGGGTATGGATGGCGCATCCATAGGGGTATGCGCCATCCATAGGGGTATGCGCCCGCCCATTACCTCTACTCTGTTCCCCAGGTGGCTCTCTCTGTACCCCCTCCCCGCACAGGTACCAGTCACCCGCGATACCCCAAACTCTCTTACTGAACAGAACGGAGTACAGCAAAACCTCAGAAAATGCTGTGGTGGAGTTTAGAGTGGGGATGGAGCAGCACTCATAATTATTTCTCCTGCAACAGGACATTTGCATCAATTTGGCATAGTTTCAAGATTTAACTAACTGTTTTCCTTGCATATTATGTGGGAGGGACTGCAGTGATTAAAAAAAGTATCTAATGATTTTCAAAGCAATGAAAGGATCCAAAATTATATGCATCATGAACAGCAAAGTAATTGGGTGTATTCACATTACCTAAACAGTTGATCTATCTTTTAAAGGAGACATCATGCAGAAAATTAAGGGTCAGATCCTTCTCTGATGTAGATTAACACAGTTCTGCTGATTTGAAAGGAGTTATGTCCATTTACACCAGCTGAGGGTCTGCACAAAAAGTTCAGTAATAGTAATTACGGTTTCTTTAAAAGTCAGAGCTCCCACAACTTTTGAAGGTATGGTTGTCAAAGAGCTGTTCAATCTGACTCCCACCCCACAAGAGAATAATTCATTTCCACAAACCATTTACAAAGCAGAATGTTATTTTTCTTCATTCAAGAACATGCAGAATATGTGCAGCATCTCTCAAAAGGAGAGTGAGTTCATTTGAGAAATGTGAAAGAGGAGAAGATACTGTAGGATACTGAACACTAACATTCTCTGGTGTTTCAGTTTGCACATCTGGGGTATTAAGACAAAAGATATTTCAGATGGTCCTAATGAGTGATGCTAAGTCACATTTCCATGTATTTTATCTCCTTCATAACAGCAATAGCCCACTGATTTGCTACTCACATTGGTGTAAATACAGAGTTAGACTAATGAAGACAATGGAGTTAAAGTGGTTTTACATAGTTATGAGAGGACTTATCTTCAAAAACTGAGCACCATAGTCACTGTTTGTCTGCCTGGGGTGAGCGTCTTTGCAAACTTTCATTCTGAGAAAGTAACCACTAGGCTTGAAGGACAGCAAATACCAGTTCATCCTTAGTAAATATTTCCCTTTGTTTACCATCAGACTTCCTTTTTTTTTTTTTTTAATAAACCATTTGGCAAAATTTGTAAAAGTATATTTAAATAGCTCTTTGGCTAACCTGTGCAACTCAGTGGTCATAATTTTTCCCAACTGTTGCCTTTTGGATTAATAACTTCTCAAATATTAAACTTCAATCCAATAAACCATCATTCACCACTTTTAATTTGTTATCTGGCTTCCCCTGGTCAAGCCTATCAAATTAAGAGTCTAAAATACCTGCAATAACCAAACAACTACAATGAGCAAATTTCAGATTGAGCCCTTGTCTTTGAAGAATGTGATTGGCTCTCTCACCTTTGATACAAATGTGGAGAACCTGAAGTAGCTCTAGTATAATGGTTCCCAACCTGTGGCTTGTGGACCCCTGCTGGACCATGATGGTACTGTAGGGGGTCCCCAGAAAATTTAAAAGTAAGGATCAGGCCTACCACAGGACTGGACTTTCCGCCATGCGATTGTTGCCCAGGACTCACCGTTTGTGACCATCTGTCCTCCCGCCATCAGCTGCACTGCTGATTATGTGCTAGCCCTGTCCCCCTCCCAACTCTGTTGGGCCTGATCCTTACTTTTCTTTTCCTTTTCTCTTTTATTTTTTTCTCCCCCAGGGCTCTGTGGCTGGCTAAGGGCAGAGCTACCTTTGGCCAGGACAGTCAGTTTGCTGTACCCTCCATGGATGGGCAGGGGATGGAGGGGCAGGAGCTGAGGAAGCAGTGTAGGCCAAGGGACATGTTGGCTGCCACTTCCCACCACGCCCCTTGACCCAGAACAGCGAAAGGCAGGGACTGGGAACTGACAGGCTCCAAGCCTGCAGACACTCCACATGGATTAAAAAGTCCCAACACACCAGCCGTTCGCCCTGCTAGGCTTGGAAGTGACCCTGGGAAGTTCTGCAGACTCTGCAAGCAAACAAATGTCCTATCAGAGTACATCTGAGTTTGTTTGCTTGCAAGCACAGAGCCTCTCAGCTCCTATTGGCTGGGAATAGCAAACAGCAGCCAATGGGAGCTGAGAAGCTCCATGCCCTGCAGTCTGCATTTACGTCAGCCCGTGCTGAAACTGACAAGCTGCGATTGTCCTCTGGAGTTGGGTTATAAATAGGTGTGTCACTTTTTTCCATTTTTTCTCTTTTTTGAAATGATCATGTTACATTAATACATCACCCTGCTCCAACTGTTCAAAAGCTATTAGAGTGGTGGGAAAGGTTTAGTTGGGCCACTAGCAAAAATGGTGGATCCAATAAAATTTTATTCAATAAAAATAGATGGCACCTCAAAATTGTTACATTTCAATGTGGATATTCTGTATTATCTCCCAATACTACTGTATTTGTTTAGATAACATGACCTATTATACATGTCAAATGACTATCAAGTAATGGAATGTTTGAAAACAGCTTTTTTTTTTGGGGCGGAATTCCATAAAATGTTAATAGCTTGAAAAGGTTCCATATGCTCAAAAAGTTTGGGGACGACTGCTCCGGTAGTCTCTGCCTGACACTATCAAACTATTATTGGAACAAGCAGAGTGGGATGAATTCCTCCCTGGTGCAACTGCATTGCTTCAGGCTTTGGAAGATTATTCCCAATAACGGTGAGAGGTAGACAAACTAAGAGACTTTTAAAACTTCAAAGGAGTGGATTGCCTGAATTTTGTAGTAGGTTGGCGAGTGCAAGGGTATTGGATAATTATTTTTCTAAACTGTATAAACTGAACCTCGAGGGGTCATTACCAAATTAAAGGTAGTGACTGAAGACACATTAGGTTCAAAGTTAATATTTAAATATTCACATGCTGTTTGTGGTTAAATGTTAATACACCTGCCTTGTACATGGTGTTTGAAGGAGAATACATTGTGGGAAACATTCAGCAGAAGAGAAATGGATCTAAGTAAACTCCTGGTAATCTATCTTCCCTGGAACTCCCTGCCTTTGACTCAGGATGTTTTTTAGCGGGTCAGTGTTGAAGTTAGCACAAGTAATGAGAGAGCCTACCTGCTCTTGCATCAATAGGTGAATTCTAAACTGTCCTGCTCCAGTCACAGAGAATTATCACCCTATTCCTATCCTGTGTATCAGGAGTAGGATGGTATACCTTCACCAACACCATATGTAGCAAGAGTTAGTTTCCTCAGAGATATCCTTCCACCAAAGTTTTCTGCACTCTTCTTATATCTGATTCCATTGGAGTAAGTGAGGTAATTACATGTGCACTAATCTGCAATGGTAGATGAAAGCAAGTAATGGAAAATTACAAATGTGAGAATTTTATATCAGTAATTTCACCTGGAAGAAAATTTAAGAGTGTGATTTACAAATTGCGACTAGACTTAAAGATTTTGGGTTATGTTTAGAACTAGATGTCCATACTGCATGTGGCAGAGGAGGTATAGACACTCCCTTTCAAATATCAAAATTACACAGGTAAAGGATCAGGTGAGCTGAGTGGAAGAAAATAGGGACTCCAAAATTGAACCAGAGAGCATCTAAAACTGAGATTCCAGTGAGTCACCAAAATTTTCCCTACTGAATAATGTTTCAAAGCTCATCAGCTGGAATTCTCAGAAAGACTCAGTCACTGCAATTGGCCCGAGATTTCCAGGAGAACTCACCTCCCAATTGAGCACCAAAGAAAATGGCCAGATTTTAAAAAAGTTCACCCTGCTGGCATCTGAGGTATTTTTGGTGGGGGAAAAAAAACCTACCTTAGCTCTTATCAATATGAAGTGTAAAGGGATTTGGATCACAAGCTGAACTGCACGAAGCTAACTGGACATTCTGTATAAAAACTTTAAATGCCACAATTAATTTACTGTCATTTTTATTTGTGCTTTGGATACTTGGCTGCCAGAGACCATGGAAAGGAAATAAAGCACCAATAGATTCATTAAGCTTTCCACCCGCCTGGCCCTGAAATTTAACTACTGGCCAGGTGTCCCACAGCTAAGGTTTAAAAAAATTCATAAAGCTTCTAATAAATACTGCAACAGAGACTACTGTAGAAAGCTGTCAGAGTGCCTTTCGTCAGCTACAGAATCACAAATAAACTTAAACAATAGCATCTTTGATGTTTGGCTACGCCTGAAGAGAGACTCAGAAATGTGAACCAAGAAACTCACCCACAAGCCCAACCAGCTGATATTAAAAGTCACACTTGTTTACCACTCTGCATTGGTTAACTTTGTGTTTCTTGCTCCTTATGCCCCCTCTGACATTTTATTCTAGCAACTGATTGTTAGAAAGTCAACATTTTAAGTCAGATGGACTTGATTTTGTTCCCATTTAATTTGATGGGAGCACAATCCGGTCCTAATTTTAGACTTGTGGTTTATATATATAAAATCCTGATGTCTTTTTTCAGTCAAAATTTGTCTAAGTTAGCACTCCAAGATTTTGCTTCCTGTTCATATACTGTATTTGGCAACGCTCAAGAGTTAAACTGAAATGATCAAGGAAGAATTCCATTTACACTCTGAACATAAAAACACCAAGAAAGTGTAAACTTTATTTCTCACCCTAGTTTTGTTCCTCTCTGGATTTCTCAGCTCACAATAACCAGAAGAAACAGCTGAATAAAGAAAGAATTTACCTTTTCAAAAATTATTCCAAAGATGATAAAATATGAGCAGTAATAACATACATGAATTATATAAATAAGACAGGGAACTTCCTCTCAAAGTCAATTTCTGGACTTTTAGAGGGAAATGAAAGAATGCTGGAATGCAAGTTGTACATGACAAGGAAGGCTCTGTGGAATTGCTTTCCAGGTAGCTTAAGACAGGTGCATTTTCTAGGACAGGGATTCTCAAACTTCACTGTACCACAGCTCCCTTCAGACAAAAAATTAAAAATAGTGCATGATCCCAGGAGAGGAAAATAAAGCCTGAGCCCTCCCAAGTCCCACCACTCTGGGTGAGGTGAGATGGGTGGGGTGGTGGTAGTGTGTGTGTGTGCAGGGCTGGAGATGAAGCACAAAGGCTCCAGCCTCAGGCAGGGAGACTATAACCTGAACCCAGCTATCCAGAGCAGTCAGGCTTCAGCTTCAGTCCTGGGACCCCAGCAAAGCTAACACCAGCCATCGTGACCAGTGTTCCTATAAGTTATGTGTTTGTGCAACCACTCAGGAGAGAGTTAAATGCCAACCAGATGTTTAGCAGAGTGTTCACAGCTAGGTTTTTTTGTTTCTACTGGTGGTGCACATTAACATATGCCTCAGTGCACATAAAATATATTCTGCACATTGATGGAAAATATTAGAGTGAACATTGCTGGCAACCAAAACCCACTTTGGGGTCCTGATCTACAGTTTGACACCTGCTGTTCTAGGACCAATGTTACATTCCCTGTTGTGTTGCTGTCAGCCACTTTCATCCAGCCGAGATACACAAACAAACAACTCTAGAAACCCAGTAAAAAGAACAAAAATGCCTCTACTTTTAAAAAAGTAGAAGAGAGAATTTTTTAAAAGCTTGTCCAGCACCTCTGTCTGACTACTCAGCTTTTCAGAGTGGCTCTCAGTTAGTTGGATCTCATTGCAAGGATAAATCTGAAAGTAGCTTTTGTTGAGAGCTGAAGAAAAGTTTCTAGCTCTTCTGGTGAGGTTACTGAGGGACTCGGTACTTAGCTTACAAGGGCACAGTATCCTGAGCGAAAGGTAAATTTAACTGTGTTTTGAAACATGTTTATCTACTGGAGCAGTATCGTAATAGATCTTGTCCAAGGGAAGGATAAGTGTCCTCAAAAAGGTAGTTCTTTCTTTTATCTATGACCTAACAGTTTGGCTCATCATAATGGGTTTTTTCCACCATAGGTTCACCCAAATGCTGTTTCTTTTAATATTTGTATTGTGTATAACCTGCTTCATATTTTCTATTTTGTGTGAATACATTCTCTTTTAAATCACTCCAACTCTAACAGCTGGAACGTAAGATGGCTGCAGTAACAGAAAGGGGAAGAGTCTACCTGACAGCCTTCCAAGCTACGTATTTGGAGAGGGATGAAATGCCCTTTGTCCTTGGAGATTTTAAAATTCCATCTAATTGTTAGGAGAATGAAGCCTTCACTTATCTTCATAACCAACTTTCCATATAGTAGTATCCTTCCTAATATTGTGTTCTAAGTGACTGAAGAAAATCTCATGAAGTCACAGTTGCATGACAGTCCAAAGACATTCGTGTACTGCACATAAAACTGACACTGAGGAGAGCTAGGGTATGTGTTACTTAGAATTACAGGAAAGAATGAATACTAAGGGAGGAAACATGGTCCACAGTGATTTGAAGATGGCTTGATAACACGGAAAGCTCTTGATCTCAGTCACAGCAGCTTAGTACACAGATGACACTACACTGCTGGATTTATATAAAAAATGACTCTGTAATCTCTGAGGCAAAATAAAAAAGTAGAGATGATTAATCAAAAATGTTGGAGGTCTTCTTTTAACAATGTGGAAAGCATCATTTTAAGCCCATATCTTTGGGCAATACACTTTTATTCATTGATTCTGCATTGTGCCATAAGCAAATGAAGAAAAGGCTTGTCTTTTGCCAGTTGATATGTTTGCAAAGTCCATACTTTTTTCTTTTCATAACACATATCTTTTTCCTAAAAAAATAAGCAGACAGCCCACGAGTGATAAGCTACCCTGAAATAAGATTCCTTTGTTATAGCATCCTTTTAATATCCAGTGATGTTCACCACAGAACCTCTTACCTGATGTTGATCCAAAACTCATCAAATGGAGACTTTTTGGGGGGAGGGCGGCTGTAGTTGGTGAGTTTTGGGTCAGGAACTCTACTTCATGAACAACACTGTCAACTTTTTTGGGGGGTGCGGGAGCAAAAAGAAGAGGGAAAAATGTTTCAAGGTCTGATATATCTAATAGGTTGTTTTACTATCACACTTGTGTGGGTTGAGGGGAAGTTTGTGTTTTGTTTTAATTATTTTTAAACATATGTGAAACAGCTGGGTACTCTGAAATATAGTTTCATAAGTGCACAGATGGTATTTATTCCTGATGGAGTGTTCAGGGGTTGTTTTGTTTAATAGAACCCCATTGTGTGAAAAAGGCACATTGTGTGGAATGCTCTGTTTTATACATTATCAGACGATGTTTGAGGCTTCCCTTCTCACCTCTTGGTCTTCTGTACCTGGGAATAACAAAAAGACCTATATTGCAGAAGAGTGATTTTATTTTCTGGTCAGACATTGTAGACAAAGACAATAGTTTATTGCAATGCTGTATTCAGGGGGAAACTCTCCAAATGAAAGGAAGGGATGCTATTGTCATTTCACTGTGATCTTTTTAATCTCATCTCCTCTTGCTCCCTGACTCATGCTTGTTTCCATAGTACTGATCTGATGTTACAGCTGGATCCTGTCCCTTCTGTATCTGCCAGACCCACAGGTGATTTTACATTGCAAAGAAAAAAAGAGGCACCTGGCTTCTCTCATATGAATGGTCAGATTCTCTCTTAACTTGGTCTCTTATGGGAGTTTATCTCCTAGCAACCACTTGAGGCTATAAAAAAAGCCTGATCAAGATGATAACAGCAGTAGAGTCTATTGTTATGTGATGCAAATAATGCAAGAATCATTCTGAATTGATATTCAGTGCTACAACATCAGTACCCTTCCAATGGGGCCGGATGTAGTGTTATTTTAAAGCTATTCTTTCTCTACACTACAGACAATAGCTTTCAGAAACTTTTTGTGAGGTACCTCAGGGCAATGTAATTATCTGGCTACACTGCAAGAGTGAACAGTCCAGGGCTTAATCTACATTTGCCATTGAATGACAAAAGCCTTGTCATTCACAGGTACTTAACCACAGCTTCTCTCCCCCACCTACAAACGTTTTGCTGGGGGAGGTAGGCTGCAGGAGTGGGCTGGGGATGCTTGGTCTGAGCAGGACATAGGGTGAGAGGTTTGGGCGGGAGGGAAGATGCAGGAACTGGCTTGAGTATGGTGGGTCTTGGCATCTACCTGGTACAGCTCCTGGGAGGAGCCACAGTTGGAGGCCCACCAGCCTGCTCTGTCAGGCGCCATGGTTCCCAGCCAATGAGAGCAACAGAGGCAGTGCCTGCAAGCCAGCAGAGGGGACATAGTTTCCGCACACTGCCCTTCACAGCCCAGAGTTATTCCCACTCCCCACCAGGCAAAGCCCACAGGCCAGATGGGTCCAGCAGCTCGCTTTGATCTGGCCCTTGAGGATTAGGGCTCCCAACCGGCAGCAAGGAGCTGGTGCTGATGCTCCAGCCCTGGGGCGGGGGGGAAGGCCCGAGCCTCGCAGGCTAGATCAAGGCCAGCCCACAGGCCATAGGTATCACATCCCTACTTTAAGATATTTGAATTCCTCAAAAATATTTCCCTTTATCAAAGCCCTTATATACCCATAAGTCAGAGGTGAATAATTGTTCCTTACAGAGAGCACGTGGTGCATCGTTATCTAGTTACTCAAAAACAATTTTTGTTTAAGCCATCATGGCCAGTTAGTACTCTAAATAAAAACTTTAATTATTCCTATCCAGGCCCTGAAGTAAGTTATTCACAACTACAAGGCACAGTTCAAAAAAGTGGTCTTCCTTTTTCACTGAAACCAGTTTTATTTTTAATTATTCCTCTAAGACTTTTGTACTTTTGGATTCTGATTTAGTCAAAGGCAATTATGTCAGTCCTTCCATTTCTTAATGTTTTAAGTCCTTTGATTCACTTTCCTGCTGATATCTCCATCTACTTCTACTCTTCCCCACCCCTTTGCATTCATTCTCTCTCTAACAGACTCTTCTTCAATTTCCAGAGTGACTTCATTTGGGCTGAGAAAATCCTTCATCTCCCTCAAAAACCCATTCTTCCCAAACTGTCCAGGGTAGCCCAGCCCTTCTAGTTGTCTCCAGTACCTCTTTGGCTCTTTAGAGAGATCAGTCACCCCCAGCAAGACTGTTAACATACATAATAAGATAGACATAACAAGGAACTGGCCTACACAGCTTCGAAACACCCATGGCTCATGGGGATTAAACTGTAGGGCTATTCTAGTGTTGCCAGATAGTTTCCACAAAAATACCGGACACACTTGACATTACATCACAAATCTACATTACATCTTATTTAGAAAATAGCGGACATTTATATTTTCTCAATTTGTTTCCCAAACAGAAAGTTCAAATAATGGACTGTCTGGTTCAAAACCGGACACCTGGCAACCCTATCATTGCTATGTAAACTTCAGGGCACAGATGGATCCTGGTTCTAGGACCCTGTAGGTCCATGAGCAATGCTATTGCAATAGAGCATAGTGTGCCTGGTAATAAAAATATAAGAGAGATTATCTAATATTGGACACTGGATAAAGTTTTCAAGTGCACATAAGTGATTTAGGCTTCTAAGTCTTGTTTTCTAATGAATAATGCTGTTAAGCCACAATATTCCCCTCAGGAGCAGGAAAGTTGTTGGCAGCTAGCACCACCACCATTCCTCTCGTGGAAGATTTTCTGCTGCCAGGATTCTTCTGCAAAAATCAGAATTTGACACATTATTTAAATCAAATCTGGCTCCATGGATAGCTATTCTTTTCTTACTCCCTTCCTCCCCAAAAAAAAAAACCCACATGTGGGGAAGAAGTAATTTTCTAATGGAAAATGCCAGGAGGATACTATTTCATTGATCAGCAGAACAGTAGCATGCTCTGTTTCCACTTTGTCTTTCCAGAGACTGTGCCTGGAAAATTGGAGTCAGAAGCTAGTGTCTTCATTAAGAGAGACCCCCAAAAAAAAAAAAAAAAAGGGGGCACCTATGCCAGCGATCCTTGATAGAATGGATATACAAAGACTGTGCATTTGACCAGCTTATTAACTTTTTGTCGAGATAATGCCCAATACATTAAGACAAACATAGTTTATTAAAGAAAACTTGCTTCCCTGTGGGAAGCTGTAGGAGTCCAAGTACTTGAGTACATCCATCTGCTCAGGGCACATGTGATGGTTCTTAGAATAGACAAGGCTTGTTACATGCTTTATGAAAATTAGCTTATGAATATGCATAACTCAAAGAAGCTTTAGACAAAATGCCTCATGTAACATATCAATTTTAACATTGGAATCTGCTGAATGTGTATATCCTGTTTTTGTGCATGTCTCATTCTTGTATGTGAAGTTATAAATATGAAGTGTGCAAGTCTGAACATGCTAATGAGGGCCATTACTGATGCTCAGGAAACAGACCTGTGAGTAGTCTTGTAAGCCCAAATCATGGGTGGTCCTACCAAGACATGTGGGCTAGGCCACCTCATGCTGAAACCAATTTTGGATCTTGTATTGTTCCATGCAAGGGGAGAAAGTTTGAACTGAGCACACAGAGTGCCTGCCTTGTATATCCAAAAAGGATATATATAAATGGGAGGAAACAACAAACAACTGTCAGAGCAATTGCCAGACACCAAGAGACCCTCCCCTCCTCTAACCACCTAAGGTTATGTTATTCCAAAATAAGATAATGCGCATCTACACTACAGGACTTTATTTTTAAAATAATGTCATACTGGAGGACTTCTTACTCTGAATCATGGTAACCCTCATTTCACAAGGAGTCAGGGAAGTCGAAGGAAAAAAGTGTTCTTCCTTTGACTTCCTGCTGTGTAGACAGCACCAAAAGCCAAATTAAGCTATTTCAACTTCAGCTACACAATTGACATAGCTGAAGTTACATAGCTTAATTCAGCTTTAGCTTTGCTGTGTAGACATACCCTAACATGCCAGCTGGAAACATCTATTGACTGAACAAGGGGAAGGATCAGGCCCAAGGTAAGAAGACGTTTTGCTTGTGAAAGCAATGATTAAGGTAAGAATTTGCATGAAACAAGTTTTAGTGTATTAGGATGACTAAATTTAGTAATTTACTTGTATCTGTTTTCACTTGCAACCACTTAAATCATACTTTCTGTACTTAAATACTTTTATTTTATTATCATCATCAAGGCAAGCATAAATAATTGCTACCTGGATGTGGAGCAACCACTGTCCAATGTCTCTTTATTAATAAAGAGAGCTGACCTTATAAGTTTTCCCAGGGTAAAATTTTTACACCGTGCAAGGCTGATTATTTGGAGTTTAGATCCCTTTTGCAGGGTTGGTTTCCTGGGTGCTGAGCCCTTATAGCCAAGCCATCCTAGAGCTGAACTGGTTCAGCATTTGTGTTGCTCTGCAGGAAAGCAGTTACCCCAACTCTGTACCTTTGCTGGGGAAGACCAGAGCTTTTGGCTCAACAGGACAGAGTGGTGGGGAGCCCCAGAGAGCAAAAAGGAGGGCGTCAGTGACATGATCAGCACTTCTATATGATCTAACCCATCACAACTTGTTTACCCGTTGTTTCAGTGAAAAAGGAGTCTCTCTTATGCTAGCTGATTATCAGCTCCCCAGAACCATCATCCTTTCAATCAAGCACTTTCCTGGGCTCCACCAGCCCAAACTTTGCCTTGCAGGTGAACAGGTGCACCCCAATCCCTGAGTTCCTTTGAATCGCTCCTCTATATCCAGCCCATGGCTATGCACAGAAGTCTCAGAGATACTCCGCACAAAGTGTACCCTACTTTTTTTTTTTTTTTTTTTACTGGTTTTACTTAAAAAAAAAAAATCACAATTCCTATAAACCATACAGAACTTCTGAACATGAATGATTACATAAACCTACTTTAATTAATTTTTAGTTAAGAAAAAGGATTTAATTGGAAACAAGTGGTGGAAACAGCTGGTTACAATACAAAAAAAAAAAAAAAGCCAGCCTGGGTCTACACTCATTAATAGCTTGCCTTGCCTACCAAAAAGCAGATTTCCCCTAAAAAGCTCAGTCTTTTGGGAAGCTGGCTGCTTTCAAATGACCGGGATCCAAGCATTCAAGAACCTCCTCAAGAGGTTTCTTCAGTGAGTGGATGCAGAGTGTCTATTCCCCTCACTCTGTTATACTGAAAACAGCCTTTAATTTCTATTGAGAGAGAGAGAGAGAGAGAGAGAGCTCTGTTCCAGTGGCAAAGTTTTGTTTTCACCTTTAAGTGCTTACAGCTGTTTGTCATTCATTCTGATGGTTTCCTATTCAAAGTCTTAGTATTGCACAAGACTAAACAATGAGCCTATTACATCACCAGACAAACAGGGTGGGGTGAAAACTCCCCCATGCCTGAATAGGCCATTTGTGAGACATTATGGTGACTAATCTCTATTTTTTACTCTACCACAAAGCATACTTTCTATATAAATGCACCATTCCTTAAATATTATCCATACATCCATCTCACAGATTATTAATCCAGGCAAGTTGGAGCTTTCTGTAAATTCCTTACATGTAACTCTTTATGGAGAAATATCCCACAAGACATGCTTGGTTTAATAAGCTTGTCAGGTCTGAGGTAAGAGCTGTTCACAAAGAATGGGAGATCATCCCACAAAGAGATCTTCATTTCATGCCACCATTGTAGTTTGTGGGACTACGAAGGCCTCAGAAACCTGCTGTAATCTGTCCATACCCTTTCATTTTCCTAGATATTCATTCCCTGCTGGTTCCTCTGGTATGGAAGCCACTCTTCCATTAAGAGTCGACTATTCTTTTAAATTGCTGTCCATCTCATTTAGGAAGATTCCCTGTAGGGAACGGTACTAATGGAGGGGAAAAAAAAAAAAAAAGTGGAAGAGTTTTCTTCCTCGGACTCAGTGGAGTTTTTCCAGTGTAGACGTACCCAATGAGACAAAAAAAAAAAAAAAAAAAATCCCAAACAGTCAGCAGCATCCCTACAGACAGTACTATCCAGACAGGCAGACATTGCAATAGTATTTTAAAACTGCCTATTGAGGATTTGTGCTGCTCACAACAGGGCTGTTCATACAACAGTACTGATACAAACCGACACACATGTACATACAAGAAACACACATGGTAGACCTGCTTTTATCTGTCAGTAAATCAGTTTTTATATACAGTAGACTTCTGATAATCCGGCACCACCTAGGTGGTGCCGGATTATTGGATATGCCAGAGTATCGGGAGGTACTCCAGCGGGGGGCTGTGACGGGTTTGCCAGGACCCGCACTGCATCCGGGGTGGGGTGGAGACAGCGCGGTGAGGGGCGAACCCTCTGCCGTTTTGCAGGAAGGCAGGGGAAGCCCCGTGCAGCTGCCAACCTGCAAGCGGCAGCAGAGGAGAGGGGGCGAGAGCTAAGTCCCCGAACTTGCCCCGTTCCGGCTGCGCTCAACCCCGCGCCGCCGCGGTTTCGGGAGGAGCGGGCTCACACCCCCAGACTGCAGTAGTTATCGAGCAGGGGCGAGGCGCGCTGCGGGACTAACCTGGCAGCATCCCAGCTGCTCTGCTCCGCCGCTGCTGAAACTGACGAGTGGCAGACTTGGGGAAGCGGCAGAGCAGAGCAGCTGGGGTGCTGCCAGGTTGGTCCCGCAGCACCGCCCCTCGCCCCCCTGCTCGGCGATAACTACTGCAGTCTGGGGGGTGGGGAGCCCGCTCCCCTCCCGGAAACTCGCGGCGGCGGCGCGGGGCTGAGCGCAGCCGGAACCGGGCAAGTTCGGGGACTTAGCTCTCGCCCCCTCTCCTCTGCTGCCGCTTGCAGGCCAGTGGCTGGGTTTCCCCAGCTGGCCTGTCACTGGCCACTATGCAGGGCTTTCCCTGCCTTCCTGCAAACCGGCAGAGGGTTCACCCCTTGCCGCACCATTTCCCGCCCGCCCCCACCCTCTGGCCGGATGCAGTGCGGGTCCCGGCAGAGCAGTCACAGGGGTATAATCCCCTTCCTCTTCTCCCCTTCCCTTTCCCAGCCGCGAGCGCACATGGGGCTCACAGCAGCTCCAATTGTCCGGCTGGCCGGAGTACGTCCGGGTTCCAGTTGGTGCCGGACTATCAGGAGTGCCGGACCACTGGATGCCGGACAATTGGAGTTTTACTGTAATTAAAGTAATAAATAAGGACTTAAAGGCAAAGGGAACTTATCTGTCCTGTCTTGTTACAGGGGGCTGGATTTGGACCAACACTTCTAGTCAGGGGGAAAAAAAAAAAAAAAAAACCCACCACACACACACCCCCAGTCTGAGGCCAGAACAAAGTGGCCTTAGAATGAAGGTGGAAAAGGGAGGGATGTTTATTTGGAAATAAGATGTGAAAGGGGAACAGGAACTGCTAAACTATTTATTCAGGACAGCAAGTACAGTTCTGGATGAATTTGGGATACATACCATGGCAGACTAACAGATCCACCTCAGAAAATGCATCAGTGTGTTATTCTCTCCTAAACACTGAGTGGAGAAATCTCAGAGGAGTAGCAGTGTTAGTCTGTAACTTTAAAAACGAGTGGTCCTATGGCACCTTAGACACTAACAAAAATGTATAGAAACATGAGCCTTCATGGGCAAAACCCATTTCATCAGAAGAACTGGAGTGGAAATAACAGAAACCAAGAGAGAACAGTGGAAGACGTACCTGTCAATTGTAGGACCTGTGTTAATGAGGCTAATTCAGTGGGCTAGATGAGTCTCATACACAGTGTTTGATGTGGAAATTCAGATGCTAATGGCAAGAGAAATTGGCTTTGTAATGCACCAACCACTTAATGTCTTTGTTTAAGCCAAGGGTAAAGGTGTCAAATCTGTGGATAAATTCCAGTTCTGAAGACTCTCTCTGTAATTGATTAGTGAAATTCCTTTGTAGAAGAATGGCTATCTTTAAATCCATGACCGAGTGTCCAGGGAGATTAAAATGTCCCCCTATAAGTATATGTGTGTTACCATTTCAGATGTCCAATTTGTGTCTATTTATCTTTTGTCGTAGAGACTGTCCAGTTTGGCCAATATACAGAACAGAGGGGCATTGCTGGCACAGGTCACATTAAAGGATGTGCAGTTGTATGAGCCTCTGATGTTGTGGCATATGCGATTAGGTCCTGCAATGGTGTCACTTGTATAGATGTGTGGACAAGAGTTGGCAACAGGGTTTGTTGCAGAGATAGGATCCTGGATAAGTATAATTTGAGGTGTGATGTGTGGCTGCTGAAAAGAATTTGCTTCAGGTTGGGGGGTTGTCTGTAGGAGAGGATTGGCCTGTTTCCCACAGCCAGTGAGAGTGAGGGATCGTTTTCCAGGATAGGTTGTAGACACGGGCATTGGGTGAAAGGCCAGCTAGGGAAGGCAAAGCCTCAGCCCTGCCCCATTTCTGCCCAAGTCTCCAGCCCTTCCGCCCAAGGCCACATCCACTCTCATCCTGATCCTTCCAGGTCACGTGGAGAGGCGTGGCTGCCGTGCTGTAGCCCTGGCCTGGCTCTCCTTGGTGGCCAGGAAAAGCTGGGCTGCTGAGCTGTGGTCCCATCCCTCCCCAGTGGGTGGAGAAAGCCTGGCTGCTGGGCAGCAGTGGCGGGGGAGAGCCGGGCTGCCTTCCCTGGCAGCAGGAGCCAGGCTGCTGCACCACAGCCCTAGCCTTCCCTGGAAGGCTGTGCCTTCCCTTGCCTACATTACCAACTGCCCACAGTTGTGGATTGTCAGTGAAAGTGGAGATCAGTGAAAACTGAAATACCTAACAGCTGGACAAGAGGGGATGACAAGATATTTGATTCCACAGGAAAATGAAACAAACCTTGACACTGGAGGCTGGGACTGTGACAGGCTCCCCTCCTCAAGGGTCAGAGAAGGATAGGAGCAGTGAAGGAAAGGAAAAACTTTTAAAATGTAACACTTTATCACTGTCACTTCACAGATTATACCTAATGGAGATCAGTTTGTATATACTTTAAAACCAGAAAGCTCATTTAAGCCCTTTTGTTTTATATTCTGTTTTTCATAGATCCTGTTTTACCTCAACTTGTGGACTTTCATTTGTTTCATGTCTTGTCTACAATGGGGTTTGAGTCACTAGTGTTGCTACACCAGCTCTAATCCTCTATAGACACAGCATACTTGCTTACTGGCTCCAGGCAGAAAATTCCATGGAAATTTCATACAGGTCAGACTAGAACAGTTAAACTACTGTTAGTATCTCAGGACTGGTTTAAATGCAGGAATTGCATTTAAATTGGTTTAATTAATTATGAACTGAATTAAATTAAAACAAATACAAGCCAGGTTTAAATTGACTTCAGAGTGTCTACACAGTGGTTTGAATCAGTTTAACTGAACTGTTTTAAAGAACTCAGAGGGGTAGCCATGTTAATCTGTAGCTTTAAAAAAAAAAAAAAAAAAAAAAAAAAAAAACCACACAAACAAACAAACAAAACAAAACCTTAAAAAACAAACAAATGGTCCTGAAGCATCTTAGAGACTAACCAAAAAATAGAGATATTTTTTCATGGGCACAAACCACTTCTTCAAATGACAAAGTGGGTTCTGCACATGATACTATAAATATATTTGGTTACTCTCTAAGATGCTATAGGACCATTGTTTTTTTTAAGTTGTTTAAAAGAAATTACACACAAAGTGTAGCAATGCAAAAGGTCTTGAATCTCTCTTTGAAATTGTTGTCCAAAGGGACATAGACCAAGGAATTCCCACGACGTATCAGTCAGAATGCGAGCCTCATCCTGAAGCATGATAAATACACAGTTCTTATCTGTGAAGATAGTGCCTGAGCATAAGGCAATAAAACCCAGTATTTGCATCCTCAGAATACAAGGAAAGAAAAGGCACTTCTGTCCTCTGGTTCTCTTTTCTCTACAGTCTCAAGCATCCTAAAGCAAAGAAAAAAAACTATGGCCCTGATTCTGTTCTCAAAGACTGCTAGGAGTAACCCAGCTGAAGTCATAATTTGTATTGGTGCAAATGAGATTGGTGCAAACCACCTATAGATCAAACTAGAGTAAAGGGAGCTACTTTATCCCAGCCATTGAAACAGCAAAAAACTACAACAAACAAGAGTAAAGAGAAACAGTGAGATAGATGTTAGTCACATTGCTTAACGTAGTCCTATACAGTATTAACCCAATGATTAGCATAGTACAAGAACCTATAGACAATAAAATAGAAAGGGACAAAAGCCTCTTCCATCCATACAGCTTTTTCTAGGGGATGAGATTTCACCTCTAGTGCATCCAGGTGTACTGTTGCTATTATTGTCATAGCTACAGGAAGCCAGTGACCTAGCTCTTACTTAAAGCATGCCTTTGTTTTCAGTGAACAATTCATATTGCTCACATCATCCCGTTCTCTGAGCACGTCAAACATTTGCTTTCAGACTCTTTAAAATGTGTAATTATTATAACAGTAAAATGAAATTGAGTGTGCAATTCTGCTTTCAAAGACTCAAACAAAATCTAGTTTCTGTAATACCAGATTTTAATTTCTTTAGTATTGTCAGGAATAGTGAGGTGTACTAGACTAGAAGAGTTGACAAACAACCAGAAACCAGTATGGATTGAAGGACTGACCGTGAATGCACTTCTTAAAGCTAGCTTTTTCTCCTTTCAGGAGTTTGGTATTGCTAGTATGGTTACAGGCCCTTAGCCCACCTGTAACATACTGGGAGCTGACACACAATAGTACATTTAATGATATGCAAAAGTCACACCACTATTTTATAGTCTTCTTATCTGCAGAATTTACCTTTCACTTCCCTGCATTCTTAAACACTGATGGAAAACACTGATGGAAAACCAACTAATATACCAGCACCATGTAGAGTGGTGGGACAACTAATTTAAAACAATCATTTCAGTATGATTTTCTCTCAAGAATTAGTGTTTACATATATTTAGGTAACAGAAAACAGACAGAGAAGAGCCTGTCCCTGACTTGGGGGCCTCCTAAGAGTTGTGGCTATCAAGCAAAACCTTCCCAAAGGCATTTTCTCCCCCTCTGACTTCTGAGCAGCTTTTGACAATGCAAGGAGAGATGGCTGCTGAGCTGAAATTAACCTCTTGTGTACTAAGGACTGAGTATTGCCCCTGTTCTATATCACATACTCCATATTCTGTCTCTTCCACTCTGTTGTGCTGACCCCACAGTCAGGAAGGGGCTGCTAGACTATGGACAAAGGACATGGAGAGCCTTTGACAGGCCAAGTGAGGATTACTGACAGATTTGGTAGGAATAGTTGTGTGGGGGACAGGGTGCATGGAGGAAGAACTAGCCATTATGTGTGTGTGTGTGGGAAGGGGGAAAAGAACAGGGAGAAGGAGTAATTATCCTAGGGATGAGCAATAATTTTTGATGGGAGGGACCATTCCAAGAATTTGAGTGATCAAGGGCCGCACTATTCCATGATATTAATGGCAGAGATGCAGGGTCTGGGATGGAGGTTCAGTGCAGAAGGAAGTTTGGGGTAAGATATTGGAGTGCAGGAGGCGCTGTGGGTTCTAGGAGGGAGTTTGTGTGAAGGAAGAGGTTGTGACCTTGGGCAGGGAACTGAGGTATAGGAGATGGTGCAGGGGTTTGGGTTGTGACTGAGAACAGGGAATTGGGGCATGAGGGAGGACAGAGGGTTTGGTGTATTTGGGGTAGGGGGACAGGAGTGGGGGGCAGAGGATTGGGGTGCCAGATGTAGGTTCTGACCAGGAGATGTTTACCTGGGTGACTCCCAGCCTTCCACTCAGAGCAGCCAGTTGCAGGATCATTTGCGTTTGTGAACAGCTGCGAGCCTGAGGGCAAGGGGGGAGGAGTACTTTGTATGCTGCCTGTTCTTCAAATAGTCAGCTCCCGTTGGACAGAAACCAGCCAATGGATGCTGCAAGATTGTGCTGGGGGCGAGGGCAGCACATGAAGCCCCTTTCATCCCTGCCTTATCCTGGCCTTGCAGCTGTTCAGACAAACAGGGCCCTGCAGCTGGATTTTTTCAGCAACATGTGGAGGCAGAGCAGTCAGGGAGCCTGACAGGCTCCCACAGACCAGACCCAGCACCTTGGCAGACTGGATTCAGCCCACAGGCTGGATTCAGGCCAAATTTTGCTGGTCCTGAAATAGCCCCAGCAGCTCCAAAGAGTCAGCAAAATAAAGAAAAAAAGATTGCAAGGCCACTCCTTGAAAACCACGTGAACCTAACTGCAAGTGCCTGGTTTGGGTGAGGTAGAGTATTAAAACAACCTGACATGCTTGGGCTCAGGCCCGATTCAAGTTGACTGCAGTCTGGTTGGGTTTGTGTTAGGTTTTGGCTTTAATTAGGCTCAAGCAAATTTCATGCTCAAGAATGTTATATGAATCCTCTGAAGCATAAATTCCAACCAGTTATGGATTTAGATGGGCAGCCTGCAGAACTCCATCACTTTTGCAAGTGGCTCATTCTGATGCAGCCTCAAAAAAAAAAAATCAGACAAGTGCCAGTGCTGAGAATCCATGTACCAAATATAAATCTTTGAAAAGCAGAGAAGAGGGGAACACCTATATCATGAGTATTTCTGGCTGCCAGCAAGCCAGACTGTATTTCAGCAAGACTTCAGTGAAGACATAAATTCCATCTGTGATTATGAAAGGATGTGGAATAGGAAAATATGCATTTTGAGATTCTTTGGGAAGGCAACCACATATTAAAGTACTACACCAATGGGAAAATGGAATTACTATTAGAAATCACACAGCCAGAAATGCATACAGGGCACTTGACCTGAACATTGTAACACCAGCAGAAGGGGTATAAAAATCACCCAGTCAAGTCAGGGTGTCTGATACATTGGAATACACACTTTTACCAAACTTCACCGTGCTCTGAATCACTATAGATGTGCAATAATGAGCACAACAGAGAAATCACTTTGTTTTCAGAAGTTCAGTCATCCAGGGAAAATGGCCTCTTTTCTCCAGCTGTCAGGGTCTAGACCAGGGCTACTCAACTTTGGAAGCCCTGGGGGCCACAATAATAAGTTGCAGCCCTCAGCATGTGCTGTGAGTAAGTGTGGCTGCATATACATGCAAATATATATGCAAATATATGAAAATAGGTTCTTTCACACTGACAGGCATGAAGACAAAGATTAAGGCAAGATTACACAACACACAGGCCCCATTTAAGTCAGTTCTACTGATATTAATAAAATGCAATATTTAGCCAATTTCCACTCATATGACAGCACTTTTAATGAGCAATGACAGTCCAGGAATTTAACAACTAAACCATATAACAACAGAAGACCATTATATTGACTCGCCGTTGTGGAGCATGTTGCCAGTGGAGGCCATGTTCACAGGATCCCACCTGCAGGCTGCGTGCTGAGCCCTGTGTAAACCCAAACCACACTGTGGGCTGCAAACAAAACGGGCTGAAGGCCACATGTGGCCCTTGGTCCGCGTTTTGAGTAGCCCTGGTCTAGAGCATCTAATGGCATATTAGAATTCAGGCAGTCGAAAGCCTTGAACTGGAATCCTATTGCACAATACAGACATTTTAAATCACAGTAATCGCTGTAGGACTGAGCACTGTACAGGATTAAACACATCTATATTAGTAGTCTACACAAAGACATCTTGTGGGGAATCAAATCTAATTCATAGTTTTCCCCTAATGAACAGAAATCAGTGTTCTTTCTTATGGCTCCACTGAGTCAGACTGATGCCAATCAGCCTAAACCTATTCTAACATTTAAGGAAAAAGACAAGCAACTTGAGCCTGTGACAATTAAAAAAAAAAAAAAAAAAAAATCACCATGGAAACTATTATAAGCTTCTCTCTCCCATGTATGGTCCATACTTTTAGTATTAAATATATTTAATTCATAATGCTTTATTACTGTTAGTATGCCAAATTTGTTTTTTGAATAGCCACTCCCAGCCTGTATCTCTCACCTTTCCTTCCAAACTCTTTCTTTTAATATTTAGATTTCCCTTGCCTTCTCCCCCTCACCCATTCTTGTGTTTTATATGATTTTTTTGCTTAAAATTTTTCTCCAAAGTCAGAGGCTTTGACAGTGGGAAAATGGTGGTGGTATACTATAAACAGTAAATCTGTATTAATAAATCCCATATTACATATTTGCTGATCTTGGCAAACTACTGGTAGCTTGGTCATTTCAACAAGAAGATTGTCTTCTATTCACATCTAAATTTTTAACCACTCATTTGAATTGAGGTATCCATATTACTACATCAACAAGTTACGGCTTTTATAAGAAGTTCCACAAATGCTATTCTGAACACAGTAAACTTCATTAGCTGGTTGTTCATTATCAGATTAATGGTATCCTCGGTAGAGATTTTGCTGCCAGAGGTATTCTCCAATATATTTGTTTAAAGCTTCCCTAAATATACCTTTGTAGTACATATGAACATTATGGGCTGTTCAAAGCATTATTTGTTGGTTGTCCATGAGCCAATGTTATTACATTGAAGTCAAAATCCTCTAATAGGTTATTGGATTCAATAGCTGAGTGGCCCTGTACAAAAAAAGGTTTCCCTGTCCAAACTTCACTAATGTTAGGAAGTCTATAATCCATAAACATTGTAAATGAAAAGGGAATTGGGACATTAGCTTTCAGGGTCCTTTACTATTAGCCCATTCAAAAAGAACATCACTCAAAGAAGGCCCCTTGTACAAAGGGACAAGCTAGGTCCCATGTACAAAGACTAATACAAAATCTGAAGTGAGTGTGCAGAGCAGAGGTATAAAAATGGCTAGTTGTATTAAGCCCCTGGAAATAATTATTCACCACAGTTTTAACAAGCAATTTGGGATTATTATAGTTCGTTGTTGGCAATATACTTAGGCTCTGTACTTGAGCTGGCTTCATATTTTGTGAGTAAAGGAAGAGGTACATACACATTTCTTGTGCTATGGCTAGGCAGACAGACAAGAAATCAGAGCTCTCCAAGAGGGGATGTATAGAGCTAGCCTTGACTAAAATTAAACAGTTAGGTTTATTTTTCATTCAGAGCTTGGTAATTACCAAGTGAGGAATAGGTTTTTGGAACTTGAAAATGAGATCTATTAAACTTACATGTGCCATAAAACCAACATAATTTGGATGGCATCAGGGAAAAAGGCTGCACTTTTGCTCTTCTGTCCCTCATCAGCCCAGATATATACCGTAACTTTGACAGATGTTGGAAGGTGGTGAGAAAATATACAGAAGTTTTTTGGCTAGAAATAGTCTAAGAGCTTCTTTCTGGTATAACACAGACCCTTTGAGGTGATGATGTTTCCTTCAAATATACAACTCTTAAAACTGTTTATGCCACTGTAGCTGCTCTTTGATAGCTCTTGTATATATTATGTGAGGAAATTCTGCTTCTTAATGCCCATCCATCTTTTAGTTTAATTTCACATCACCTCTTTACATGCAACTCCTCTCCATTACTTTTACAGCCTCTTATTTCTTTTCCTTACAAAGCCATGTATCCTGCCTTGAGTTTCCCTTTCAATCTCTTCCTAACTTCTCTAAATTTTTGATTGTTTTGTGACTGAAAGCCTTTCTGTCCTCTTTATAAGCCATGGGAGATAGAAAGAAAAAGGTGGATGTGCA
Source organism: Rafetus swinhoei (assembly GCA_019425775.1). Classification (NCBI taxonomy): domain Eukaryota; kingdom Metazoa; phylum Chordata; order Testudines; family Trionychidae; genus Rafetus; species Rafetus swinhoei. The sequence continues at coordinate 80,151,700 of CM033427.1, read as the reverse complement.
GGAGAAGAGGGCACAGCAGAGCAAGTCAAAGAAGGAGTAGAAAGCATTCTTACAGATTTTAGAAACAAAGAAGGATATTAGACATTAGTTGGAGAAACAAGCTGCATCCAGAAAAGGATTTTTTTTGGAAACAGGGACAGACATGAGTTCTGAAAGGCAAAGGGAAAGGAGTCAAAGAATAGAGTGTAGTAAAAGATGACAGAGGATGAGAGAAGGAGAGCAGGAGTCTAGGATGTAGGAAAAGATGGATTGAAATGTCAGGATAAAGTATTCCATGCAGGCTGGAGAAGGAAAGACTGATTCTAAAATTGGAATGGGGCAAGGTGCAGGGGTGGAAGGAGGCTGTTCAGGGGTTCATGCTAAATCCAGTTTGTCTTACACTATTTATTTAATTCCCTGGGGATTGTTGTAGCATAGTCACCATTAGTCCTAGATCAAACCACTTCTATGGGGGCATGGCTGGAATACCGCTGTGCTCTGGTCTTACTTCAATTTCTGGAATGGCCCTTGGCAGGTGGGCAAATTTGAAGCAGCTTTTTCTATATATATAAAATCTAGTTCCCTCCAGGTAATAATACCTGGCATTTTGCAAACTACACAAAGTTTGAGGAAAAACATTATTAAGAATATAGAACATCTGAAAGGGACTTTAAATTCCCAGAAATAACAGTTTTAAAAATCACCTGCAAATGAAGTGCCTGCAGTGGAATTGGTAGATACTTTTAAAAGGACAGTTGCAAACAGTCTCAAATAGTTAGCCAGAAGTGCCGAAAGGAATTAGTTAAAACCCAAGAGGACATTATTTGATTTCTGCAGTAAAAATGCAAACAGGAAAAGAAATGATGTAATAGTCTATAAGGAAGATAAACAGGCCCAAATGCAGGGGTGAAGGATGCGGGGCTGGGCCTTGCTCCTGGGTGAGGAAGGGGAAAATCAGCTCCAACCTTCCCCCAGCTGGCTGGAGCATGGAGGCTCGAGCATTGCACCACTCCTAACTTCCCCCAGCCAGCTGAAGCACAATTACTTGGGGGACCATGGTGGAGAGTACATTCACCCCCTTGTGGTCCACATTTAGGAAAAAAGCACACACCCTCCAAAGAAATTCCTGCATACGGACCTGATAAATACTTGCAATAAAGCACCCACCTCCTTAGGATTGATAGAAGAGAACAAGAGCTAAAATAATTAGCAGCTTAGAAGGGAACAAATGACAGCATGTAGAAGTCAGCTACAAAATAACCAGCTAAGAATTCTGTCTCATGTTTAGAGACAACAGAAGGACATGCTGGTAAAAAGCAATACCTAATTAAAAGAGAGCTCACTAATTCATCAGTGATCAGGAATACTGAGTCTGTGTTAAGAAATTTAAAAACCCTCTCTCCATTCATACCACAATCACCAGCTAGAAATGTTATGAATCCTAATGTAGACAGGCCTCACACATCTGCAACCATTTTAAGCATCATGTTGATTAGACCTGTTCTGAACGAAGTTAGAGGACCCTAGTGCTCCCAACATTGCTAATTCTGTTTCAGTTGAACTAGAGTCAGCAACAAGTGGAGATTGTTAGAAGGTGCCCAATAGTGTAGCCAAAGCCTAGTAATACATTGAGCTGGGGTAAAAATCTGAGGTTTCCATAGTCAAAGTTGGTGTTTTGGGATGTGTGTGTCGCTATAGTATTGTATTTACAAACTAAAAATTGCAGATTGCTGTGACAACTTCAAGTATAACTTCAAGCACAACTAGAAGATATCACCACATTATTACATTACCTACCGATTCAACATATGGACTAGAATTGGCACATCATTAGTCTGAATGTGTATTAAATAAGATTACTTGAAATAAGATGTTGGTGGTAGTTTTTCCCGGATGAATATGTTAGAAAATGTGAAGCTCAGTTTTTAAGAACTACTCAAAGATAATTACTCAAGAAATGTATCCTCTTGTCCTGCAAAAAAAAAAAAAAACAAAAACAAAAACCAAAAACCAAGCTTCATTTTGTTATTTTCATGGGACTTCATCCATAGGGCTATGTCTAGGCAGCGGGGCTATTTCGGTATACCAGAAGTATCCTGAAATAGCAATTCCACATCTTTAAATGCACCTGTTATTTCGAAGTATATTTTGAAATAGCGGGCACGCTATTCCGTCGTCCCTGTAATTCGTTAAGGGATTTGTAGGAATAGCGCTTTATTTTGAAATTTGCCACTGTGTAGACAGCGCCAAATGACAAAATAAGTTACTTCAAAATAGCATCAAAATAAGATATGCAATTTGCGTAGCTCAAATTGAGTATATTTTTTCAAGTTATGGTGCAGTGTAGATGCATCCTATGAGTCCAGTTCCTGGAGTGGAGCCCCAATTACGGATATCGTAGAACTCCATCTCGTTAGACCTGCTATTGATATTAACCGGGTTCTTTGCCAAGCATACAACATGGGCAAAAATCATCAACAATTATCAAGCTTGTAGTACAGTTATTGAGTAACCTCCAGTCTGAAGTCAAGGTGCAATGAAAGGGGAGAACTCCTTATTTTCCCAACATCACCTGCATGTGTTGAATGATGGTGTTTGAGAGGATATGGGAAATACTGATGATAGAGAAGCTGACTTACGGGCTTAAGAAAAGGACCAGGAAACTCTCCTCTTGTGTGGCTTCCATTATATAGGTATGCCTGTCTTGTGTGAGGTAGTTAATCATCTTCTAAAATGGACACCGTGTAAATGAGACATTTCTTGGTAGAATACATATGGATGGGAAAACAAGTGCAATCGTAAATCAGGCCTAATAAATATGCACCTTTTACTTCAAGAAGCAGTTCAGAGAAGGAAGATACACTGAGTCCTTCAGCTACTCATGAAGTAGGTTTGTGTGCAAACATGATATAGGTAACATTCATTTATTCTACTATAAAACTCCATAGGTCACAATAGCTCTGGAGTATTCAGGCACAACTCCACTGAAGTCAGTGGACTTGGATTAATTTACAGCAAGCCTGAATTTGACATGCTTTGTTTGGCACTACACTGTCAAAGCTGTAACAATAATTGGATAACAATGACTGCTCATCGACAGGATGCATTCAAAGAAATAGGAAGTAACCTTTGTACAGCTAAAATGATCGATGGTGAAGATTAAAAAAACATGCACATTGAGGCTATGTCTACACTGTAGCCTTCTTGCGGAAAAGCTTATGCAAATGAAGCTCGGGGTGGAATATCGCTGTGCTTCATTTGCATAATTAATGAACAGCCGTCTTTGCGCAAGAGGCTTTTGCACAAAAAAGAGCAGTGTAGACTGCTCCTGTTTGCACAAAAAACCCCTCTTGTGCAAGAGCTGTTCTTCCTCATTTTTTGAGAGATCGAAAAAGGAATGCAAAACTGTCCTGCTGGTCCCTCTAGTGGAAAACCACCACCTAGATCTCAGATGAATTCAGATGGCAGCACAGGTATTATTCCTCCAAAACTTCCATTCTATTGTGCACTTTTAAAGACTATCCAGTGGCCTAATACAAACCCAGTCTCTGAGCTAGTACTGACACTCCCATTTATCTGCAGCACCAGGGCTGGATTACCCAATAGGCAGACTAAGCATGGGCTTTGGGCACCAGCAAAGCAGGGGCACCAACAAAAATGAAATTTTATGGTATAGTACTGTTTTACTTTGAATTACATATGGGGGCACCATAATCTTTTCAGTGCTTGGGGCCTCTAAAGGTCTTATTCCGGCCCTGTGCAGCACAGTGTTATGCAAGTGTTAAATCAGATGCTGGCAGTGCATCAGGAAAACTTTAATTTACTTACTATGTTCCATCACCTTTACAACACTTTAGATACTGCAGAAGAGCCAATCAATTTGTATAATCCCAGGGCCTTTTACCATGTGCTCCCCACCCACCTGCCCACCCAAGGTGATTTCGATCACAGTTAAACTAGCAATTACCTGCATCAGCTTATGCATGTATGAAAGCATGTGATGCTGCCATATGCAGTTTGGATCTAAATATGGAATCTTCTCAATCCAAGTGAAAAAAGTAAATCTATAAACTTCAGTGATCAGCTAACATGCTTTGCTTGAATCTGGTCATTAAGCATCTACCAGTTTGTGTCCAGTTCTAAAAATCACCAACTTAGTGTTTTACTAAGTGGAGACTTGTGGGGAAGGAGGGGGGTAGGGGTGGGAGTGGGGGTGGGGGAGAGAGGGGGAAGAGAAATATTTGAAAGAATAACTAAATGCAGCATATATACTGTAGACAAGGCGCCCACTTGTGGCAATCCATGGTATTCTAATCTCATAGCCAGACTTAAAAAGGTAGTGTTGGTTTATTTTCCAGTCTCACTGAATCACTCTTGAGAAGGAATGAAATTCATGAGCTCAGAAAATGAATAGTTACATTTTTAAAGTTAGTCCTGTGGGCTCAAAAAGTAGTTTGTGAAATTCACCAGTCCTAAACAAACAGAATTCAATTTTATATGTCTGAAAGATGCTGTTCTTTCTCAATTTATCAACAGCAAAAACCACTCCCAGATGATCCTCTTTTCTCTCATACCTCTAAGCAGTCTTCCCCTTGAATTCTTGAAATGAACTAAGAGCTAGATCATGGTTTCTTGCTTCTGTGCTGCCCTTGATGAAAAGGATGTGCTGAGGTGCAAAACTTTAATGGCAGTTTGTGCTTTTGAGCGAGGTTCCATGGGTTTGGTTCATCACCCATTAGGCTGGTAGCATAAAGAGACTACAGAGTTGGCAGAATGCTGGGGAAGTCCCATGGCATAGAAGGAGCCCCTGCCTGGTAGCAAGCCAGTATAATGGCTCCATGCCCACCCCAGCCGCCCCAAGAGTAGGGGTTTTAGCTATTTCTGACCCTTGGGGCCATAGGCAGCTAGGCATAAGTGAGGGCAGCCTAGCTAGTCTAAGGCTGTCCCAAGGGCCCAAAATTGCCCCTTGCTTATTTCAGAGCCATGGAGATACAAAGCCCTGGGGAAGTTGGTGGTTGCTGCCTGGCTTGCTCTGGGGCTGCATGGCAGCCTGGCTCCAGTTTTGGCACACAGCTGGAGGGAAGGGGGAAGCAGCGCAACTACTTTTGCTCCAAATCACAGATTCCGTGCTGAGCAATGTTCAGCCAGACTTCAAGATTTATTCCTTAGAGCTCAACAGTAACACCCATTTATAGGGTGCACTATCATTTCCTACTGCACTGTCACATCTTTGCTGCCCAGTATGGATGGAGGTGTGAGTGACCCATTTCTACCTGAAAGTCCAGTGCTGCTCTTGATGCAAGAGTTCCCAGCTCCTTGAAACACCAGGAGAGAAGTGACAGCTTATACCTGTCTGTGTGCCAGGTCTCATCATGTTGTGTACCCACATAGGTCCTGGCTTCTTCTAGACCTTGCTGTACAACCAAGTCACATGGATTTTTTATTAAAGTGACCAAGAAAATTCTCTATTTGATTTGTCAGAGACTTTAACAAATTTTACCACCTACTTCATAGAATCATAGGGCTGGAAGAGACCTCAGGAGGTCATCGAGTCTAGCCCTCTGCCCAAAGCAGGGCCAACCCCAACTAAATCATCCCAGCCAGGGCTTTGTCAAGCCGAGACTTAAAAACCTCTAGGGATGGAGATTCTACCACCTCCTTAAGTAACCCATTCCAGTACTTCCAGTTGGTTTTGGCACAACAGTCTCAATTATTCTGAGTGAAGCAAAGGATAAGGATATATTAAGGATATATTAAGATGGATGGGTTGAATATTAACTTGTAACTTATGTAAAAGCAGAGAGGAATTCTAGTTCTGGTCCAATTTCAAATCAAATTATTCCTAGACCTGGCAGGGAACCATCTATAACCCTAAAACTGGAAGACATTGCCCCCAGAGGAACTCTTTATCCTGTATTTTGCAAGTACTGAGAAGCAATTTACCCTCTAGCAAAGAGAAGAGCTGCACTCAGTTGTGGCATGGAGCATCACAACATGGCATCAGTTTTAAATACAACAAAACAGCAGCAGTTAATGAGACGAAGCACGGAAAATACTTCGGAAAAGTAGCTTCTTGATCTACTATTGGAAATCTACAGAGACATTTTGCTGTAACAATAATGCTTAACAGTTCCCTACTTGCACACTCTCGCCCCCCCCCCCAATTTTTGATGTATGTGCCCAATTAATAGTGGTAGGGTAACAGTTTCCCCAGTTTTCACCAGCAGACATGGGAATACTGTACTTCAATTTCCTCTTTATTGCACATAGCAGCCAGTTAAACTGTGCACAGATAAAAACAAAGCACTGGCTCTGTAAAAAAATGATTAATTTCACAACATAAAAACAAAGAATGACCTTTGCCTGGCTCTTCAGAACAGGCAGAAACAGGCAAAGCACTCACTTCTATTCCTTCTGCAGCCTTTTAGACTCATAATTACCAATATATTCAGCTCTATTATTGGCACCACTGATGCATCTGTAGTAAACAAAGCTTAGATCAATTCAAGAGTTGATTTCCTATTGTGTCATCCACACTTATTTTGAGCCCTGTCTCAAGTGAAGCTGGCACTGTTGCTACTAAGCAATGGGAATTACAAACCTGAAAAATTCTTGTGCAGACACAGCTCTAAGGCCTAATTCAGATTTCACTCAGGTCTTGTCTACACAGGGAGGTGTTCCCTTCCATCCCCCCATACTTTCAGAAAAAAAAATTCAGTTTAAAATTGTATCAGTGAGAATCAGAACTAACTAAATGACATCACCAGAAAGAGTTTCTACATCTGATAATATTGATACAAAGTTACAGTTAAAAATGACCTTGATGGAGTTATTGTAGCAGCCCAAAGGCCCATCAAACAGGCCACCTTCTTTAAGTAGCTCCAAATCATAGGCCACATCAGTTGCGGTATTTATGGAATAAGTTTGACCCCCCCTCCAGAGGTGACATTTTCATTCCTGTGGAAGGTTTCCAGTTTCCAAAGAGAGACAATGACCAAGATTTTCAGGCTTGACCAGTGATTTGAGGCACCTGATTTTCACAGGGCAAGTGTATAGCACTTTCTGAAAAGTTGAACCCATTTAAGGTACCTCAAGTTGGAGAACTCCTCCCTGTCACCTCCCCGACCCCCACATGCCCCCCCAAAAAGGGAAAGAAGAAAACACATCACTACAGGCTCGACTTCCCTGGTCCAGCACCCTTGAGACCTGACCACTCCTGGACAAGGGAGTTTGCTCGACCAGGAGAGGTCTGGAAGGGGAAGCGGAGGTGCCAGCCTCTGCACTGTGCTCCTCTCCCCAGCCATCAGGCACCGCTGCCCCGGTCCCATTGCTGCGGCAGCACTGAGGGCTCCTGCAACCCTGCCAGATTTGCTGCTCTGTGAGTCCTAGGAGCTCTGGCAGCTTCCCTGCCCTGTGGGCTGCAGACTCTGGTGCCCTGTGGGCTCCACTGCCCTGCTGGTCCCACCAGCTGGTTCCACTCCCAGCCACCGGCAACCTCTGCCACTGGGACTCTCTAGTCCAGCAACATCCATGGTTCTGCTGGACTGCAGATGTTGCCAGACCAGACAGTCCCAGACCACAGAGGTTCAACCTGTATATTTGTCATTTGTGTACGATTTACATTGGCAGATAAGTCTGATTCTTTCAGGCCTATGTAAAACCAAGTGACTGTTATCCAGTAAGTATTTACCATTTAGATTAGTTTTAAAGTATTGTTTTAAACAAGTCCTTTAAAAATATTGATTTCCACCCTAACCCCATATGTAAGCCACCCTGCTGTCTTATTAGCCATTTTCAGAGTGTCTACAATATGCTGAAGTCCTGGTGACAATGCATCATTTCATCCCATTGTGTCTTCATTTTTCTTATTATAGCTTGTGTCACCAGCACCCCCTACAACTTTTTTGGGGAAAGTGTTTAGTGCAACCACAATTCAGAATAAGCTAATAGCCACAGTCATCAAAAGTGCTGGACATTGACTCTAGAACCTCACTGGGGCAACTGACCCAGTGATAGTACTAGTGGGATTTTTTCCCCATAAAATTACTTAATAGAGACATGATTTGAATCATGGTGCCCATAATCATTATGACAATGCATCTGGGTTCTCAGTAAGAGGTCTACAATTATAATTGAGCTCCAGTTTACTGTTTCTTCACTTGTTGAAGGTATGGTGAGTGAAGTAGTATATTTTATTGGACCAACTTCTGTTGGTGAGAGAAAGAAGCTTTTGAGACACATAGGGTGATGGCCAAATAAGAGAGAGTACCTCGCCTTCCTTGTCTCTCTAATATCCTGGGACTGACATGGCAACAGCTACTTTGTATATCGGTTGAAGGTACCTTTCATTGTCTCTGCTCCTTGAAGGATTTGTCCCGCATGATCACATGTGGATACGACCATGAAGTGTTAAAAGACAGAAGTGGATAAATTAACCTAAACTGATCTCCATCATCCCCATGTATGAAATGGGTAAATTCCATTTACCCTTCACTACACTACTGGAAGTGACCTCTCTGTGAGGAAGGACAGCTTGAAACAAGGAAGAGGGAGTAGGGCTGGGAACAGCAAAAAGGAAAAAGAGAAGAAAACAAGGAAGGGTGCATCTACGCTGCACCTGAATCTCAAAATAAGCTATGCAATTTGAGCTACTCAAATCGCTTAGCTTATTTCAAAATAGCTTATTTTGAAATTGAAAGAGAGGACTATTCCAAAACATCCCTTACTCCTTGTCATGACCACGAGGGTTAGCCAGCAGCTCGGGGACTAAGGGTTTAGCCTGCTACCTGGTTAGGTACAGTTAACTCCTTAGTCCCCAGGCTGCTGGCTAACCCTAACCCTCTCATGGTCATGACACTCCTCATGGAACGTCGTTTACAGGGACATTGTTATATTTCAAAATAATGGGCTTGAGCAAAGGACATGGAATAGCAATTTCAGGATACTGGAAGTATCCCCGAAATAGCTCCACAGAGTAGATGTAGCCAGAGAGAGGAGAACTGAAGGGAAGGAGAGGGAAGGAAGAATAAAGAATTTCACAGTTTCAAACAAGGAAAGCATCATGAGATATAGAAATCCCAATGATAAAATGGAGAAGCCATATAATTTGTAATAAGTTGTGTGCTGGTCTTATTCCTACCTGTTCCCCACATGCCCTCTCACTCTAGTTACCACACTAAATTCATTTGCCTGTGCATCAGAATAGATATAGGTCACAGATCCATGAGAAAGGAATACTGACATTAGCAACTTCTAAAAATAGCTGTAAATAAAGTAATTGTGTATCTGTCAGTCATTTCAATGACATAGATGGGGAGAAGACATGGATCAGCAACCATAGATCATGTTTCTTCACAGATCTGGGCAGTTCTCTAATCTTATTTGAAGCTTTTCTCCTGTATTTTTTTTTTAAATCCTATGATTACTCTAACTACAAAAAATCCATTCTTATACTGTAAATAGCAGTTATAATGCTTATTATACAATACAGGTCCCTTAATTGAAAGGGATTTAAAATACCATGACATGACTGAAAACTTAAAAGTTGATAGACAGAAAAATTCTTGGATGTCAAACTGTCTGGTAAAAAAAAAAAAAAAAAAATGGATCTCATATGTATTAAACATCAATTGAAAGTTTGCAGCTCCTTTGATGCAACTGAATGCAGTTGAAATTTGGTTACTGATTCTCAGTTTCCCTGTTGTTAATTTGGAGTAACACTTCTGATGTCAGCAGCATCACACTGCTGTTAACCCAGTGTGAGATGAGAACCAGATCTTTACAAAGTATCAAATTCATAAACATACTCTTTTTAGGCGGCTAAGATAAATGACTGGCATAAAAATAGGTAGTGCACACTCTGATTAAAACTGGAAGTAAATCCAATCAAAATGGATATGATTTTTACATATTTAGCATACTGTTTACAGGGCCAATCCTTTTTTTGCCACTCCCGCAGAATTGTGTAGGAGAAGGGATAGGTGGCATAGAGCCAACATAGGTAACTCTGCACCTATTGCTCCCCATCCAGGATGCATAACAAGCCAGGAACATGTGGCACAATGGCTGAAGCACCTTGCATTCCAGTTTTTTGGAGCAGAAGAAAACATTCTGGGAGTGTTGCAAGTTACATATTTTATAGCCCCAGAAAGCTACTCAGATTTATATTGAGGGTGAAAATGATCACCAGAATTGGACACAAAACCACCTTTTCCATGCCCTCCCTTTCAGTTCTCTGTAGCTCACTGGAACCTGTCATGTGACTCATCTTTTTTGTAACGTTCCTTTCTGTGACTGGGCAGTCTAAAACAAGAGAGCTTTCTACCACCCTTAGAACTTAATACATAAGCAGAGAACAACATACCACGTAATTAATGTCAGTTTTATATTCACAGCACTTGATACCAATGATGGTAGACACACATTGTGGGGGAGATAATATTTTAATGGACCAACTAGATCTGTCAAGCAATTAAAAAAATGTAATAGTGATTAATCACGTGCACTGCCCCTTTGAAACGCTGCGGCAGCGTTTCCAAGGGGCAGAACTGCAGAAGCCCGGGATCAGCTGGAGTCCCCAGCTGACCCCAGTTCAGTGCAATGCTGTATCTTGGAAAGGCCACCCCAGTGTTTCCAAGGGATAGCACTGCAGAAGCCCGGGGTCAGCTGGAATCCTCAACTGACCCCGGCTCCGTGCAGTGCTGCCCCTTTGAAGCACCGCAGTGGCGCTTCAAAGGGGCAGTGCAAGGCAGAGCCCAGGATCAGATGGGCACTCCATCTGATCCCAGGCTCCTAATGTGCTGCCCCTTTGAAGCACCGGAACGGCGCTTCAAAGGGGCAGCGCAGCATTAACACCTGCTATTAACACGTTTAAAAAAAATTAACATGTTAATCCTTCCCTGTGTTAATCGCAGGCATTAACGCACATAAACTGACAGCCCTAGGACCAACTTTTTTTTGGATTGACATGGCTACAACTACAGTGCATACAGCAATTATTTTAAGCTTAACAAGAATTTAAGCCACTATAGATGAAGTTAGTAAGTGCTAACAAAATATCACTAAACTAAAACCCATTCTATATATGCCTTTTCCTTAGTTGAGGCACTGATGACTAGGTAATATGCATTAGCATGCAGATTAGGGCAACATGAAGGTTGAAAAAATGAAGAACTCAAAATTCAGAAAGCTTCCAAAGTTAAGGTTTCTCCCATAGTCATGTTGCTCACCTTTTGGGCCGAATCTTTACCCATCTACTGTCACTGTAGAAGGGCTCACCTATAGCAGAATCCATATGGTCCTACTACATGGTATGGTGAAAGATATGCAGGGAGTACAGTGCTCTCTGAACCACAAATCTCTGCATGCATGTGCCCAAGTAGTAGAGTTTAGGGCACATGTGGGACCACTGCTTATGACACAATACGCAGAATGAACTGTCCATTTCCCTAATGCAGAGTACAGTTGCAGGACCAGTTTGGAATACTGTAGACTCACAGTTGCAGCAGAGGTCAAGGGACACTTCTACTATTACTACACTGTTCAGAAGCATTGGCTAATCAGTTCAAAGTAGGACAAGGAACTAAACTCCAATCTTGGCTCTTGACATTTACTGTGTCCCAAAGCAGAGCCAATGTCATTACTTAACAACTCTGCCTCAACCTCCCCTTCTGTAACACAGGGATGATAATACTGACTTCTCCAGGAGGGAAAAATGATAAGGTAGTGTCTGAAGAGTGCTCTGTGTAGTGTAAACTGCTTTTGTTATGACACACGAAAGGAGTAGGATTCGTTTAGATTCTGCAAGCCAATATATGAATGCTGCAGAAGTGCCACAGAATCTATAAAAATCTGCTGCAGAAATCATCTCTGAAGTGCTACAGAACTCCAAATACACTGATCACAGGATGTACAGAGTGAGAAGCAAACAGCTTTATTTTCAAATAAGAAAGTAGAATTCACTGTACCAGCATGAGTAAAAGCCTGTTTTGAGCTATAAACTGAGTAAGTTTGCTGAGGAAGCCACTAAGAACAAACATAGATCACCAACAAAGGCCTCATTTTTAAACAGATTCTCATGTAAACATATTGACTTTTTTTTGAGTGAGTTTTTCCTTCAAAAGACCAGGATTTTCTTCAGCATGATAAACAAATGCGTTGGTCCCAGTCCAGCTTGTGGAGAGGTACAGAGTTGCCTGTCATGTGAATACATTAACACACAGGCCCTTTAATTTAAAGGAGTCAGTGACCCTACCTGCTTAGAGATGTGTCCATGAGCAATCAGATAGCGGCAGGCCCTCCTTGAGCATACCTCTGGCCAGGAGCGGATTGAAATGCCCCTGTTCTCCACCATATGTGGTAAGCCAGCCTGACCTATGGTAGCCTGCTGCATCAGAGCACTGTATGACAGCTGCGGCTGCCTCAGTTTCCCATCCAGCCAGCCATAAAAATACTACAGTTCCTCTCACTGACCAATTCAAAGGCCCACTGCTGGGTACAGCTTAGACATGTACACAAAGCGCATAGAACCCTCATGGAAAAGCAAGTGCCCCCAGGACCACCGGGAAACAGCTCTCAGATGGACGAGCTATAAGTGAGTTCTCCAGAGAGGGGAATAGTGATCACCACCACTCAGGTCCCAATGCCTTTCTGCCCTTGGACCAGAGCCCTCACTCCCCTGGCTACTCACTTGAACGTGGCCCATCTCATGACTCTTTAACCCAACTCACCACACAGTGACTGAGTTCTGTCAGATAGGTCTACACTGCAGTGGGGAGTGAGTCTCCCAGCCTCTGTAAGCAGACTCATACTAGCTTGCCTATACCCAACACACTTAAAATAGCAATGTGGTTCCAGAAGTGACTCAGGCTAGCCATCCAAACTCAGACCCAGGGGACTAGGCAGGCTTCAGAGCCCCAGCTATTGCCAAAACTGTAACATCCACAGTTATTTTTTAGCTCACTAGCTCAAGTCTCTTTGGTACTCTTTTCTTATGCCTGTATATTTATACTTTCCTCTGGAATTTCCACTACACGCATCTGATGAAGTAGGTCTTTACTCACAAAAGCTTACGCTCCAATAAATCTGTTAGTCTATAAGGTGCCACAGGACTCCTTGTCGCTTTCGCTCAAGTCTGTCTACCCGGCCTTAGAGACTCACCCCAGCTGCAGTGTAGATATAGCCTCCCAGCTCTGGCTCAGGAGAGACTGCAGTCTAGTCCCTCCCCAGTCTCTCAAACAATTCCATAGTGTTCCCAGGGAGGGCCTGCAGAACTTCCCATTCTCTGCAACTACCCTGTCTCTCCAGGTAGCTCTCACCTGCTCTGTTCCACTCCTTTCCACTGAGGTGCTGCATATGCTTCTTTCCTTGCACTCCCCTGTGTCTGACTACTCTCAGACTCTTCTTTCTGTCCCTAATGTGGCCCAGGTGCAGTCTCTTAAGCCCAGCTGGGTGGCAGCTAATTAGTCACAGGTGCACTGTACCCTGCATCAGACAAATGGGGTTAATCACTATGTGACACAAAGGTTGCTTACTTGAAATGAAATACTTCTATCCCTTTCCAAAAGCCTATTCCTATTGCCCCACATAAAGGAAAGCTGGCCTGCCCATATGTTCAGTCAGGGCCCAAAATGTTTGAAAGTGATTTTCCATATTCAGTGATGCATTTCCCAGTGCCTTTGTATAACAAACCATGGGCTTCTGCAGTGACCCTCCCCAGATTTCCTGTTTGGGAAGCTAAACCACCAAGCAATATAGTTCTCAATATTACATCTTCCATGGGCAGTGTGTGACTCCTCCATTTGGGGAGGTTACGTGCTCCTGGACTGTGGCCCTGCCCCCACACAGTTTCCAACCCTCAGAAGCCCCACCAATACTCTACTCCCAATCCCTCTGTTCCCTTCTCCTACCTGCCAGCTGATCACTCATGCTCCTCTGTGGCCCATCCCCTGGTGCCCCAGCCACCACTCACACTTCTTCCCCCCTCCCACTTACAGCTTGTGCCTTTTCTCCCTCTCCCCCAACCTCTACCTGCCACTTGTGCTGCTTCCTCCCCCTCCCAGCATTTCCTACCTCTTTGTCCCCTTCCTCACCCTCTGCCTGCCTCTCAGCTTCTTCAACCCCTCCCCACCCTCTGGCCACTCACATGCCTCTTTGCCCCCTCCCCCAGTGTTCCGTCATGCCAGCCAGCCAGCTACTTGCACATGTCTCTTCACCCCTTTCATGAGACTCCCATGTGAATTATGAAGTGGGACAGGAAGAGGCAGAGCTTCAGGGGAAGAGGATGACTGGGAGCGGGGCTTCAGGGAAGAGCGCTGCTGGGGCCACGGTAGGGGTGACCACCCTTCTGGCACCTATAGCACATTCCAAAGATGGTGGACAGGCTGTTTGGGGAGGGTTAGCCTCCCCTGTCTCTTAGACCCACCACCTATGATATCCTCCTTTCCTGTACAAAACGTAACACCACTTTGGCTGTTTACACACTACCACTTTTATCAGCATCACTTATGTCACTCAGCAATGTGAAAAAACACTTCCCTGAGCAACTTAAATTACACCAGCCTAAGTGCCAGTGTCCATGGCACTATGTTGGGGGGAGTGCTTAAGGTATGTCTACACTACAATTAAATACCCGTGGCTTGTCTGTGCCAGGTTAAGGAGCAGTTTAATTGTGGTACAGATGTTCAGGTACTGGCAGAAGCCTGGCCTGGGGAACCCAATGAGGGGAGATGGTCCCATAGCTCAGGCTCCAGCCTGAAGGCCATATTGTCTACACTACCATTGAAAAGCTCTTAAACCTGGCCATTCAAGGGTTTTAAATTGAAGAGTATATAAAAGTTAAACAACATTTATATAATTCCCAGTCTCAACACTCATACCCAACCTAATAATTAAACTCACTAACAAAATGCCCTCTAAGGACTTGCTGTCTCTCTTGAAATGCAGGTTGGACCCCCTTGGTCCGGGACCTCCTTGGTCTGGACCTCCAACGCCCAGTGCTGGAGAAGCTGTAAGCTCTTGCTGAGTCTCCTGGGCTGGAGAAGCATGCTCTCCCCTTCCTCTGCCCCCACCCATGACCTTAGGGCCAGAAGAACTTTGTGTCCCCGATAATTATTAGGATGTCCGATCGTACCATTTTCATATTGTACAGCTTTATCTTTCACTAATAAACTGATTAAACTTGGCTATTTGGTCTCAAGTATTTTTAATATCAAACTGTAAATGCAGGCTACACATTAGTCAAAAAGTCGCCTTTTTTGTTTAAGATGGCCAGCATCCATGGCACTGCAACACTCATCTTGAGACTCATTCCCAGCAAATCCTCTGAGTGGGAAAGGTGCCAGGAGGGAACTGGAGGCTGGGAATCAATCATAGAATACTAGGACTGGAAGGGACCTTGAGAGGTCATCGAGTCCAGTCCCCTACCCTCATGGCAGGATCAAATACTGTCTAGACCATCCCTGATAGACATTTATCTAACCTACTCTTAAATATCTCCAGAGATGGAGATTCCACAACCTCCCTGAGCAATTTATTCCAGTGTTTGACTACCCTGACAGTTAGGAACTTTTTCCTAATGTCCAACCTAAACCTCCCTTGCTGCAGTTGAAACCCATTGCTTCTTGTTCTATCCTCAGAGGCCAAGATGAACAAGTTTTCTCCCGCCTCCTTATGACACCCTTTTAGATACCTGAAAACTGCTATCATGTACCCCCTCAATCTTCTCCTTTCTAAACTAAACAAACCCAATTTTTTCAGCCTTCCTTCATAGGTCATGTTCTCTAGACCTTTAACCATTCTTTTTGCTCTCCTCTGGACCCTCTCCAATTTCTCCACATCTTTCTTGAAATGTGGTGCCCAGAACTGGACACAATACTCCAGCTGAGGCCTAACTAGCGCAGGGAAGAGTTGAGTGTTGATATATTAGTAATTATTCATTAACTGTAAACTTTATATTTCCCTAAGTCCTATTGTCCCGCTCCCAGTAAGTCCCCTTTTGTTATATTGTTATTTTGAGGTGTGTCATTCCTTTGCTGGGCTTTGTGTTGATGTATTTGTGTTGTGTTTCTTGTGTACTGGGCTCTATATTTTGTATCAGCATTATTGTAGCATTATTTATTTTCCTAAGGGGCAGTAGCTTTTGTGCCTCCGGCAGTGAAGAGTAATCTTGAATGGAGGCACCAGGCATTAAAAAAAAAAAAAGGTTCCTCTCTGCGCTCTGGAGCTGGCAATAGCCCATGGGAACACTCTGCATGCACTCCAACTGCAGTTTCTGTGTTAGACGTGTCTATCCTGAATGGTGGAGGAATAAGCCAGAGTAGCTTCGAAGAGCTGTGACTGTGAAATGAGAAGATCTGAGCATTCCCCCTTCTTCCCATGTATATTGTAAATGGAAAGAGATCCACAGGGACCTTGAGGTTCCAATCTGCATTATTTCAGTACAGATGACTCCTGCTGCTGTTCCCCACCAATTTCCCACCCCGCCCCCCACTCCCACCCCCCCGGCCAGGTAATTTCCCAGACTGCCCTGAAACCTGTCCATAGGATGGTTGTCTCCAATGATGGAGATTCTGCAACCTCCCTAGGCAATTTTTTTCCAGTTTTTAACCACCTTGACAGGGAGTTTTTCCTAATCATTAGAGGCCAAGGAGAACAATTTTTCTCCATCCTCCTAGTAACACCCTTTTAAAACCGCTATCATGACCCCTCTCAGTCTTCTCTTTTCCAAACTAAACAAGTACAATTCTTTCAGTCTTCCCTCATAGGTCATGTTTTCTAGATCTTTAATCGTTTTTGTTGCTCTTCTCTGGACCTTCTCCAATTTCTCCACATCCTTCTTGAAATGTGGGGCCCAGAACTAAACACAATACTCCAATCGGGGCCTAATCAGCACAGAGTAGAGCGGAAGAATGACTTCTCGTGTCTTGCTCACAACACTCCTGTTAATGCATCCCAGAATCATGTTTGCTTTTTTTGCAACAGTGTCACACATTGGGAAAAACTTCTTAACTGTCAAAGTGGTTAAACATTGGAATTGCCTAGGGAGGTTGCAGAATTTCCATCATTGGAGACATTTAAGAGCAGGTTGGATAGACATCTATCAGGTATGATTTAGATGGTGTTTAGTCCTGCTGTGAGGGTAGGGGACTGGACTTGACAATCTCTGAAGGTCCCTTCCACTTCTAGCTTTCTATGATTCTATGGTTGAGGCAGCTGCTATGGGGCCTTCCAAAGCACAGGGTCTGGGGTGGCTGCCCTGCCCATCCTATGGATGCGATAGCTCTGAGCGTGAGCTCTGGGAGTTTAGGTGCAGGAGGGATGACAGGTGGAGCTCTGGGGCAAAGGTTCTGGGAGGGAGTTTGGGTACAGATGGGGGATCTGGGGTGCTGACTAGGGGAGGGAGTTTGGGGGCTGGAAGGAGAGAAGTTTGAGGGCTGGACAGGAGATGAGGGGACAGCGTGTAGGTTCTGAAGAGAGTAGAGTGCACAAGAGAGAGTGAGGAGTGCCACACTTACCTGAGACCCCCCCTCTGGCAATGGCTCCTGGAGAGGCAGGGGTCTTCCCCTCCACTTCCCCAGCCTCCCTGCAATCCTGCATGTCCTCCAGGCTCCCCCACTAGCAGTGCAGTGCAGTGCAGAGTGGCTTCTGGACAGCATGTGCAGCCCTGCAGCTGAGGCTGGGGATAGTGTCTCTGTGCACTGCTCCAACTGCTAGATCAGCTCATGTCATGGAGATCCTGGGACGCACATGCCGGCAGCTGGGGTAAGCGAATGCTGTGGTTAGATAGTAATAAAAAAACCTAACTTTTACATAGTGCTTTGTATCAGTAGCTCTCAAAGAACTTTAAATCATTATCCCTATTTTACTGATAAGAAACTGAGGTACAGAGCAGTAAAGTGACTTTTCCCGAAGTCATCCAGCAAATGAGTGACAGAGTTTGGAATAGGACCAGCCTCACAAAGGCCATGTGGTTACTATACGATTCCTCAACTTCTTCTCTACTCCCCTCTCTCCCTCCCTCCGCCCTCTTGTACATTTATTTAAAAAACCAGCGAGGCTTAAAATGTTGATTTAATTGCCACATACAGCTTATAAAAACATTCTTACTCCACCTATATATCTACTGATGATTGTAAGATAGCCTTATAGTTTGAAAGTAGCTTTCTCCAGCATCTACACATCAAAGTAATATTCTGGAGTCATAAGATACTATCTATGTTATATATTGTTCCAATATGCTTTGAAGTGCAGAGGTGCAAGTGAAAACTTTGCTTTATATTTTCCCCTCCTTCAAATGTTAAACTTGCTTTGACATTTATTTAAAAAAATATTTTGTGCATTCATGCAAGGCAGTTTTTAGAATAGCTGAGAAAATTGGAAAGAAAAATCTACATTCCAGGTGTTATTTTAAAAACCAAATAATATTTCCTCTAAATAATATTTCTAAGTCCTCAATCTAAGCTAGGGCATAATCAAACTGGCCTTTCTCTAGCCCATTAAGTCCATCAGCCCAGGTTGAGGTTGGCATACTCTTGTAAGGGTCTAAGAGAATTCGGAAGCATCGGACAATGAGAATGCCTAAGAAAATAAATAATAATATCACAAAGACAAATGTGGTTTTCTGTTCCAGGGTCAAGCTAGCATCTGGCAGAACATTCCCGGATGGCAACAAAGTAGAGGTGAATGGTTCTCCTTCCATTGTCCAGGGAAGCGGATAGGAGTAATCCCACAGTTTCCTTATTTTCATCATCAATTTGCTGAGTCGAGAGTAGAAGTCACTTAGATATACTTGTGTTATCTGCAGGGGAAGGGAAAAAATGTTAGCTGTGGATGTGCCTTATTCTGTTGTGCAGACTCATCTGAACAGAGAGGGCACAAGGGAAAGAACATGATAGTTTTCTCCATTCCACTGTTATTATTTAGTGAACATGTTTATTAGTTTTATAATATGAGAGACTTAATATTAATCATAAATGCCCTGAACAGACATCTTGGCCATATGATGGCCAAGTACTGAGCCTAAATGCGATTGCATCCACTTTGAGGAGTAGTATCCTGATTATGTACCATTTAGATTGGTGCAGAATTTTCTTTTTCTTAAAGGGGAAGTGACAGGGATCCAATCATACTACTCAGAGAACATTGCTAAAAGATAAGCTAAGACAGGACAGTTGTGAAGCAGATTGTGTCTCACTCCACCTGAAAGAAAAGTGCCATTATTATACCAGCAGTTTGGAGGAGCAGGGTCAGAAAATATTTTTTAATGTCTTTCATGCATAATCATCCCAAATGTAGGTAGATGACACAGTCCGGGATCTCTTACATACGACTGAAATGCAGACACCACTGAGGTGAAAGCTGGCAGCGATTCTGTCTCAACAGCACAACAGGGCATTTAGAAAAGACAAAGAGAACAGCTTCTCCATTTGAAACAAAAGGAATTTTAGGGAGGCAGATTGAAATCATTAAAATGTATCCCAACATATTACAGTTAATACCCTTACCTCATGCTGAAATGCAACCTGTGGTCGTTTAATAAATATCGTGAATCAGGAGCTAGGTTTCACATTTCACAGCATGCCATAGCACTGTGTAGCATCATCATGTCAGTACTGACTTAAGGCCAGATCATGCCATCCTTACATGTGGTCCCACTGAAATCAGTGAGTAAAGTGAAGTATACTCAAACTGGTGCCCAAATGTGGCCATAAGAAAGTCCAATACCAAAATCACACATCAGCACTATCTACAGTCCTTACATTTGTCTTAATCTCACCTCTGTCTAGGTTGTGAAATCCATATGAGGTATGAGGAGGTTATCCCTGCTTGTTAGGGGCAACTGGTGCCTGTGGGGAGATGGGGTGCAAGGAGGGCCAACAAGAGAGGCAGAGAGGGCACATGTGGGGGCATCCCATTTAGCAATTAAAATTTTGGCAGAGGCACAGGGCGGTGGTGCCCCTACTGAGTGATATCATGAGTCACCCTATGCTACTTGTCCCTAGTTCAGCCCAGTCGGCTACAATCTGAACACTTTGTGCAAATGGTTAGAAAAGAAACTACTATTAAACAAAATCAAACCTGGGAAAGGAGGAAGGACACAAACTGTGAAAATAAACATTTACGCTGCCATTTAAATCCATTGAGAATTAGCTATAATTTACTCACTTTAGTTATCACTGGCAAGCACATGTCAATAACAACAATTATCACTGAATGTGGTATTGAGAAAATACAGGTAGATAATTACACATAAAACTTAACTTAAAAACCACACTCACTTCAGATAAAACTATGGAAGAGGTAATAGGAGAACAAATTTCAAAGATGTACAGTTATCAATGCCTGATCCAATGTTTAACTGAAATGACAGAGCGATATAAGTTGTGTATTTCAAATCCTTTGAAAGTATGCTCCAGCTACCAGTTGATGAAAAATTCACAAGACTGGCTAATAAAAAGAACTGTGACCTCGCGATCAAACAGCTTAATGAAAGTGTCAGATCTTATATGATACATGAAGGAGGAATTGTAAGTAAGGTCTGATGATAAATCTTGTTATAAAAACACAGAAATTGAAACACAGGATTGCTGCAATGTTGCTATAATGAAGGCTGAAGACAAACCACTGCTACAAAAACAAAACAAAACAAACCTTCATTTTAGTCACCAAATCTTTGAATCAGCAAGCACTTCAGCGCATGCTTAAGTCTCAGATGACAAAGACTTCAGCATGGAAGTTAACCGCAAGCTTAAATTCTTTGTTGAATTGAAGCTTGAAAATCCCTCCTAAAATTACCTTTTTGTCATGCTTACTTTGAGCACAGATACAAATATTTACATTACATTTACAATAATGTACACTCATCTAACTATAGGCTATGGATTTGGGGGATGACAGGAAATGGAAAGTTTTCACCAGTCAACAAAGTTAGATTTCTACTGTGCCCCAAAAAAACCTTATTTTTAAGCTTTACACTAAAGCACAAATGCTTTGCATTCTTTGAAGAAACCTACTTTTAAAATAATTTGAATTATTAAAGATTGTGTGCTAACTACTTTCCTTATGGATTGAACAAGCACTAAACATGGGGTGTATGCGGAACAACAGCAGGGACAGAGACTCGATGGGCAATCATTCACATAGCCAGAATTGGTTTTAGCTGATTTTACATAACTGAGGTGTGAAGTATGCTTTGGACTTGACAGCCTTTCAGAACCAGACAGCTAGGGATCCTGCTGCAACTACATGCACCCACACCCATTCCCACACCCAGATTATGTACCATTTAGATTGGTGCAGAATTTTTTTTTCTTAAAGGGGAAGTGACAGGGATCCAATCATACTACTCAGAGAACACTGCTAAAAGATAAGCTAAGGACAGTTGTGAAGCAGATTGTGTCTCATTCTGCCTGAAAGAAAAGTGCCATTATTACACCAGCAGTTTTGGAGGAGCAGGGTCAGAAAACACACACACACACACACACACACACACACACACACACTGATGGCTACTTGTCGGGCATAAATCTTCCCAACACTTAACCAAGCTTGTAAGCTTTTTGGAGCACAAAAGATCTCTTTTAGGTTTGTATCATCGCTAGCACAATGGGGTTCTAATTGTAACTGTGGCCACTGCAATAAAAATAAATGATAAATCCAACAACCAAAGATTGCTAAAATGACAGCACATCATTCACAAAACTCACCTTTCTGAAAGCCAGGAAATGACTCCTTGAGGACCTTTGAGATCTTATATTGTCCATATAGCAAACAAACATGTAGGGACAGATTCTCAGCTCCCAGTCCAGTTCCTTTGCATCATTCCTGAGCAAGTGTGGCTTAATTCCCTTTGTGTAGGAATCCCTGGCTCTCAAAAAGAGTTGGCTCAGCAATTCCAGCAGCTTTCTTCAGCACTCTGACAGTGTGATTCCATTGGAGCTGTACCAGGGGCTTCTCATGGCAACAGCTGCCCTCCAGTTTAGGCAGCTACAGGAAAATGCTAATACAACCTCAGGCTGTATTATCTTCTCTGGGAAACACCTGTGTATCCATCCTATCCACACACTGACCACTTCTCCTCTAACCTGCATCTCCTTTCCCAGTATACATCCTAGATTTATGGGGAAACCTTTTTGGGGTCTGGGAGATGGAAGGTGTGATGGGGTCCCATTCATGTACAGATTTCAGAGGGGTGATTTTACCTTATACGGCAAGTTCCTTGGAGCATAGCCCAGAGCACAACCAGACCTTGATCCTGACTGAGTGTTTTGTGAGATATCACAATACAAATTATATTATCATCTCCATTTCAGAGACTGAGAAATGTAAGCCAAGAGTGATCAAGTGACTTGCCAAAAAGATCACAGGAGGCAGAGCGGCAAAATCAGGGATCAGAGCCAGAGTTTAAAGCTTTCCGTTAGCTGCAAGACCATTCTTCCAACCCTCATTACTTTTCACCTTCTTGTCTACACCAGTGCCTTATGAAATATTGATGCTAATGATGTGAAATTCAAATAATAATATTGCATATGGATAAATAAATTGATCCAGATACATTATAGGCATCACAGAAAGTTAACTGCTAGAGTGGCAGCAGTCAGATGATCAAAAAAAGAATAGGACTAAGGTGATCTGACTGTACACCTCATTTTATGAGCAATAAGGGGGCTTCTGAAAGAAGGTTTTTTTCCAACATTTGGCCCCGTGTAGATGAGCCAAATATCGGAAAATCCTCTTCCAGAAAAAAACAGAAGAGGATATGCAAATGAGCACCCTATTTCCATACCTTCTTCGAAAAATAAAGCACAGTGTAGCTGTACCCTCTGCATGTGAATGCAGTTACTCTTGTCTTACTTTACACTGCCTCACCCATTCCTGTTTCTGAGCTCGAGGCCAGCAGATTGCTACTGCCCCCTGCCCCCCCCCAACCCCCACCCCACACACACACCATGCACATACATCTTCATCTTCTTAGCAACAATTTTTGGGGAAGAACCTCATAGCCTGGTGGCATGGCTAAAAAAAGACCACATAGTGCAAGAATTAGTGACTGACTTTGTAAAAGCAACTTGATGGGTTTAATGAGATTTCAGGGATAATATTAACACTATATTAGGCTATGTCTAGACTACAGAGTTTTTTCGAAAAAAGTGGCCTTTTCTCTACAGCGGTAAACCTCATTTTACAAGGAAGAACGCCTTTTTTTGAAAGAGTTCTTTCAAAAAAAAAAAAATGGTGTTCTTGACTGCAAACAGGGCTTTTTCGAAAGAGAGCATCCAGATTGCCTGGAAAGAAGATTGATTTTTTCAAAAGAAGCATATAGTCTAGACATACCTTTACTAGAAAAGTAACTTTGTTTGTTGAATAGAATATTGCAATGTCTAAATCACTCCAGTATCTTTTACCATAGATGCATGCAAGTGAATTACTGTACATATGCAGTGTATATTAATTTAATGAGACACCATATTTTAATGCATGCGTACATAAGGGCAAAGTTACTAAGGCTATGTCTAGACTACAGAGATTTTTTCGAAAAAAAGTGGCCTTTTTTCCAAAAAAACTTCACCTGTGTCTAGACTGCCATCTCATTCTTTCAAAATGAAATCGAAAAAAATGCGGCAGTTTTTTCGACAGCGGTAAACCTGCTTTTACGAGGAACGACACCTTTTTTCGAAAGAGCTCTTTTGAAAAAAGGCGTTCTTGAACGCAGACAGGACTTTTTCAAAAGAGTGTCCAAATTGCCTGGGTGCTCTCTTTCAAAAAGGTGGATCGCTTTTTCCAAAGTCTTGTGACTGTCTAAACAATCTCTTTCGAAAGAGCTCTTTTGAAAAAGCCTCTTTCAAAAGAGGCTTGTAGTCTAGACGTACCCTGAGGGAAAGAGTTAGTGCCAGAATCAGCAACTGACTTTGTTGAAGTAACTGCTTGCTTTACTGACTAATTGGATTTACATAAGAACAGCCTTACTGGGTCAGACCAAAGGTCCATCTAGCCCAGTATCCTGTCTGCCGACAGTGGCCAGCACCAGGTGCCCCAGAGAGGGTGGACCGAAGACAGTGATCAAGCGATTTGTCTCCTGCCATCCCTCTCCAGCCTCTGACAAACAGAGGCCAAGGACACCATTTTATCCCCTGGCTAATAGCCTTTTATGGACCTAACCTCCATGAAATTATCTAGCTTCTCTTTAAACTCTGTTATAGTCCTAGCCTTCACAGCCTCCTCTGGCAAGGAGTTCCACAGGTTGACTACACGCTGTGTGAAGAAGAACTTTCTTTTATTAGTTTTAAACCTGCTACCCATTAATTTCATTTGGTGTCCTCTAGTTCTTCTATTTAGGAACTAATAAATAACTTTTCTTTATTCGCCCTCTCCACACCACTCATGATTTTATATACCTCTATCATATCCCCCCTCAGTCTCCTCTTTTCTAAACTGAAAAGTCCCAGTCGCTTTAACCTCTCCTCATATGGGACCCGTTCCAAACCCCTAATCATTTTAGTTGCCCTTTTCTGAACCCTTTCCAAGGCCAAAATATCTTTTTTGAGGTGAGACCACATCTGTACACAGTATTCAAGATGTGGGCGTACCATAGTTTTATACAGGGGCAGTAAGATATTCTGGGTCTTATTTTCTATCCCTTTCTTAATAATTCCTAGCATCCTATTTGCCTTTTTGACCGCCGCTGCACGCTGTGTGGAAGTTTTCAGAGAACTGTCCACGATAACTCAAAGATCTCTTTCCTGATCTGTCATAGCCAAATTAGCCCCCATCATACTGTACATATAGTTGGGGTTATTTTTCCCCGATGTGCATTACTTTACACTTATCCACATTAAATTTCATTTGCCATTTTGTTGCCCAGTCACTCAGTTTGGTGAGATCTTCTTGGAGTCCCTCACAGTCTGCTTCTGTCTTGACTATCCTAAACAGTTTGGTATCATCTGCAAACTTTACCACCTCACTGCTTACCCCTTTTTCCAGATCATTTATGAATAAGTTGAAAAGGATTGGTCCCAGGACTGACCAAAAGGAACAATGTGTGAGAGTCAGCTGTTCTAAATCAACATAGAGTCAATGCATTTACACCATATAAATGTTGTGCCCTAATTTGAACCTCCCCCCACACACACCTTATTTCTTTTTTCCTTGGTTCCCATGTACTTTTCCTTCTAAAATGTTTACCGTTAGCAGTGTACTAGCAAAATTTACAAATGATAACATTGTAATTCTTTCCCCATTGCATATTGTTAAGGCATGTCCATAATATATTAAATGTTAAAGCTCTTAAAGCAGACATATTATTAAAATATTTTACTAGTCTGGCTCCTACTGGGAAAAAATAATCCTATTATAGTTACAAATCTTTCCAAATTAAGAAATCTGCTGCTCAATGAGTAATATATTTTACATCCCTTTTCTTCGCATTAGTAAAAGGTTAACTTTGTTAACTTTAATGCACTTTTCAAAAAATAACACATAAAAACCCAGTACAGGTCACATATACTTTGTATTAATTTATTTTAGATACATTTAATTATAGTAGCTTTTAGACGTCCATGTCACAAACTCTTAACTTCTATTCAGGAACTATTGCATATAAACAGTACTAGCCAGGCAAGTATAATATAAATATTATTTATTGAATAAGTAAAATTGGGCATTCAGCTTTTGTTATACAAGTACCTTCATCTAGTCGAGAGAAAACACAACCCATTTCCTTCTGTAGCCTTTACGGGCAGTTACAGATCTCTTTAGTTTCCATTCTTCACCTTGCTGTAATGTAAGTGGAAAGCAGCAGAGACTGCTAAACTAGATAAACACCCAAGAAAGAGAGCTGCCTTTAAAAGGCGTAGAATTTTACATGAAAAACAAGGCTATGAAGACTGCTGTTTGTGTGTTAGAAGTAATTAGTTGACAATCCTGTCCTCTCTTTGAAGCAAGCTATGATTTCAGTTCTGCCTCAGCAACTCTTCAAGAAATTCTGCTTCACTGAGTAGAGCAGCAGCCTCACAATCTGTCTGAAACTGTCTTCAGGAGAATATTAACATTCAAAAGAAGTACAAGAAATAAATAAATAAAAAATCACAGGGCATTCCCATACCTTTGATAAAATTAAAGTAATAAATATGCCAGTATTTCACTTTCAACTGAAAGAATTGCTGTTAGTAACTTGTTTTTGTTACTCCAAATAACATTCATCAGCCAATCTGATTACAGTTTGTGACCTTCAGGAAAACTGTTTAATTAAAACACTTGTAAAGAACAATGTGTGACAGTAATTCTGGGCTACACTTATTATTTAAAATAAACTGACTACAATGGCATCTGGCATGCACCCCTCAAAATAGCTGTATTTGTTTTCAAGCCACGTACAAAAGCTGCCCTTAATAAAATAGCTCCATTATTGGAGGGAAAAACTCCCTGTAGTACAAAATTATTCTTATTTTCCCTTCCTGAAAGAAAACAACACTAGTTTTAAAATGTTGTGCCAAGAAAATAACATTGATTTAAACACTGTTTCCCCCTAATTTCCACTTTTTGTAGGGGTTCTGGGTGTCAGGGGAAAGGCTGAACAATGTTGGTTAGATCAGGGCATCTGTTCTACAACCCTGTGTAATGGGCAGTTTGGAATTGCCTCTCCCCTCCTTCTTCCCACCCCCCACAGCAGAACAGGACTAATTGTTTCCCAAGGTGCTTTGATGGATATTGAGGGAGGTCCTTTGTGATCCCTCTTCCACCCCCTCAGGCCAGTGTAAGGCTACACACAATCTGGCCCTTAATGCTTTGCCTGATTTCACCATAGTAAGCAAAAAGGAATAATATCTCCATCCATTCATCATACACGAATGCAAAATTCCACATTCACTTCTATAAGGAATACAAGAATAAGCTATACCACTCTAAACATAATTATACCAGTAGAACTCTCTCCACCCTTAATTATACTGGGAAGTGGTACAATTTTTTATGTATAGACTTATGTATAAACTTTTTACAATCTTGATAGTATACTCCTGTCTGTCTCCCTGTAAAATGAGCCCAATTCAAGAAAGCTTTTGTGATCCCAGCAATGATGTGGGTTATGGGGAAGTACTTCTGTGTTTTAAAGAATAAACTTTCTGCTGAACACTTATTGAATTATTTTCTCTGCAATACAGACTTCAGTCATTGTATATTAATCCACTCCATTTGTCTTCTAGCTAAAGTATCAGCATGAATACACACAACAACCAAAAGATAAAGGCAGGAGAGAAGGGACTCGTTAGATCTACAAGGAAAATGGCAAGTGGGAGGCTGTTTTACTATATTAAACCAAGTTGTAGATAAGTTAAAATAACTGGAAAATATAATTTAAGAATGTTTTTCTCTTTCGGTCTGCCCTTCTTTATAGAGATGCAATTTGAAGGCAATGCTGAACCCATGTATGCTCCAATTTATGGCTAATAACCAAGGGGACAGAGAACTGATGAAACAATGGGGTTGAAGATTAATTTTATCTTTTTTTATTTTGTATTTTGTAAGTCTTGCAAGGAGATGGCAACAGTGAAATTCATTTAAGGCCCAATAAAGTCCACGGGAGTCTTGTCAGAGACTGGACTTTAATGCAATGCTTAGATAGCAGCAATGACATCACTGTGCTGTAGTTACCAAAGTAACAATACTTCCCACAATTAGTCCCATGATATTTACAGGGCTTAATCCTTATATCCTTACTCTAGTTGCGCTCACACTTTACTGCACTGAGATGTACCGCAGCAAGGATCTCAGGATTTCTCTTTTCAACTATGGCATTGTGGAGCTGTGCTTGTGAAGGTTACATACATCATATTTGGTGAAAAAAAACTGTAAGAACAGGAAGGTAGAAAACTACTAGAGCCATTTTAGTTAAGTGCTATCCATAGATAATACTCAAACCATCCCACTAATTAATTCTAATTATGATACTAAACTACAGCTTCTCTACATCTGACTCTGTTTGATGTTCAGGGGATGTTCTTGGTGTTCTTTTATTAACAGGTCTAAAGGTATTCTTTTCAGTTAGCTGTTTAGCATTGCACAACCTTCCTACATGGCTACAAAATACTAAAATGTCATCCAGAAAGCCAATGAAACCGCAGCATCAAAAGTTACCATGAATCCTCCACATCACTGGAAGAATCCTAATAATTTTGACTTACTCTTCACCCTACAATGTCACCCAAAATGAGCTCTGTGCCACTGATGGATCTGAATGTCACAGAATATTTAAAACATGCTGTATAAACATGTCTAGAGAAGTTTCTAAAATATGAACACAAGTATGACACTGCCAATGCTAATGGCACCGACTGACAGAATCTTAGACAGTGAGCAAGAGAATGAAAGAAAAAAACTCAATAGCCCATTTATCACTAGCTCCTTTTCTCAAATACCTGGGGACTGCAGATTACTTTGCAGTTAGAATCTACATGCATGTGAATTAACTAAAGGGAAAACCAAAGGAACATGCTAATGGCTTGCTCTTGGTCTATTGCTCATTACTATGCATCTTGGCAGACTGGCCACGTTGGTCGAGAATTTTCTGCAAGAGTAGTTTGCAGATGATAAATGCAGTTTCTGTAAAAAATAAAAAACTTCCTCAAGAAATGTATGTCGTGTTCAGTTGTGCTGAAATTTTTCCATTTTTTGTCAGGAAAATCCAAATGAAATATTTTAATTCTGCTCAGTTAGATCTGAACAGGAATATTTCATTTTATTGAACTATTCTGAAACCTTCCATTTTGAATCAGTTCAGGAAAAATTAAACTGCATCTCCATAGTGCATTATATTTTCATGTTCTTCACAGTTATTCTGAGCTAATGCTGCTGTAATGTTTTTCATATCCTTAACTTGCTTTCATGTGAAGAACTACATTACTCTTGACAACTCCTATAAAAAGTGGTTTAAAAATAATTATAACCGATATTTACCTGGGCATCAGTTCTAAAATCAGTTACCTGGGCATCAGTTCTAAAATCAGTGTGTATTTAAATATAGGCATAACCATTTTTAGAAGTGTGCAACTGTAACAGCAATCTTTCATAACCACTTTGATTTTTAGCAAAAACCTACAAGTGTGAGGAACTTAGCAAATATGTCACATTAACTGAAATTCAGAGACATTCTTGCCAACTCTACTACATGTGTAAAACTGTTTTGCATAAATAAATGATGTTTTTTGTTCTTCTGGCTGGCTAAGACAACTTCAATAATTTATCCCCTCTACATGTTTGGTTGGCACCAAGAGACTATTCTGGCACATATATTATAAACACTAGGGATCACATTTTGGTTCCAAAAAAACAAATCAAAACAAAAAAAATCCCACAAAAACTGCAATTGGGATGTCTATAGGGGCTTGGAAGGCATGGAGTTCCCCCTTCATTCTTCCTCCCTGGCCACAAAGCTCTAGTAATGTCACACCCTTAAGTCCTCTGTAGAACTGATTTTGAAGAGCAGATCTGTATAATCATAGATCTACTTTCTATACGGTACTCCCATTTCTTCCCAGGTAGGCAGCAATGGCTCATATGGATACATTTATTCTATTTACAGTATATCTTTCTCACTCAAACACTGCTCTCTTTGGAGCCGGGGGGGGAACAATAGATCAGTGTACTTCTAAATTAAACCAACCTGTGTTTAATGTTATTTTCCTATCCACATATGGAAAATCTATTACCGTTTTGCTAACACCCATGTTGTTATCACAAGTCTCACAACAGTTGGCATTTTATTAAAGCCCCAGATTCCTGGAGTCAGGTGACTGTATTTCAGCTTTCATTAAAAAAAAAAAAAATCCATATGACTGCAGAGAAAAGCTTCAAAGTGGGAACCCAAAAAGAATCAGAAAACATAAGACAAATAGAAAGAACCCCAAATTAATTATTTTGAAAATCTCTAATTTTAAGCCATTTGGGAGAACAAGGGATGGAAGGAGCTGAGTATGGATTTTTGAATGTGTGGACTTGGCGGTACTGTATTAGTCCCTGTTATAGCCTAAAAGATCTTTTTGCAGCAATCACAGAATCATAAAAGTATAAGATTCCTTGAAAGTTCATCAACACCAACCCACTGCACTGAGGTAGGGTCAAGTAATCTGAGGCCTTTCCTGACACGTGTTTGTCCAATTTGTTCTTAAAAACCTACAATTAGAGGGATTCCACAGCTACTTCTGAAGCCTATTCCAATGCTTAATTACAATTCTGGGTAGTTTTTCGTAATAGCCAACCTAAATCTGTTGCAATTGTCCCCTTTGCTCCCCCTGTTGGTGAGCCTGCTAAACACAGCAACCAAAATTAGATCAAAATATTACCATCTATAGGAGACTGGACTCACAGGCGTCAGGTATAGTAGGTGGGGGAAGGCACAGCCTTCCCAAACTGCCAGCCTGGCCCCACCCACCGCCCACCCTCCCTATGCTCTGGGGTCAGAGAGGCTGGGGCATGCCCTCCTCCCCTCTCCATGGTAGTGGGGGGTATGCAACATGATGCCGTCTCCCCCTGGTAAGGAGGGCGGGGAGGCAGCTTGAGTCCCATGGGGGGCCGGGCCTCAATGGAAGGGCTGGGACTGGGGGCTTGCCTCCCCCACCGCTACCTTCACCAACTGCCCATGACTGGACTATTATGTACCACAGGCAGAGAATAGGAGGGATGAAGGAACACCGAAGCCGGCGGCCCCCACAATAGCAAGGAAACTATTAAGTTAAATATAACTGACAATCCTACTGAGTTAAGTGAAGAGGGTAAGACATTAAAGCCACATTTTAAACTGAATTTATTCTGGTTATTGTGCTATTCTCCTTTCCTAGTTGACCTGCCTTGATCATTTTATAGTAGTTTAAACAGACACCACTTTTCTACCAACAAGCATAAAAATACAGCAATGAGACCTCTCTAAATCCTCCTTATGTGGTTGTCATCTACTAAGGATCTTAAAATTTGGTTCAGGTAGATATGGGCAGGGGCGGCCCATGGCTATAGGCGGACTCGGCAACCGCCCGGGGCGCCCAATGATGATGTCACGGGGGCACCCGGGGCTCCCGCCGATGATGTCAGTCCATTGATGGCCCTGCAGGTGGGGGCACCGATCACGCGCTCCGCCTGGGGCGCCAGCTGCTGCAGCCGGCCTTGGGAGTCACAGTCCATCTTTTCACTAAGCATTTCTGTATACAGAGAAAGTTGAGGGACAAAGAAGACAAGAATCACCATTGGGGTGAGGGGAACATGATTAGAAGTTATCAAAGAGCCAAGATTTTCTAAGAGGTTATGAAGCACTGTCTTTCATCTTTGTCCCTTTTAAATTTAAGCAGTATCGTCTAGGAAATCATATTGTCAATTTCAAACCCTATTCAGAACCAGTTCAATTATGGCATTTCTACAAAAATCAACCAAAATTTCTCCTGTTGCAAATCACATTGAGTTTACCACTTTGAAGGCATGTCTACACTAAGAAATTATTTCAAAATAACTTATATTGAAATAACTCCCCAAATAATAATTTAAAAATAGCACGTCCACACTATGGGAAAGCCTTGAAATTAGTCTGAGGCAGGCTCTGCTAATGTGGATGCACTACCTCGACTTAGAGCCCCAGGAACCACTGGGGAGTAGTTTGAATTACTCTGGGGAGTAGTTATTTCAAAATAGTGGCACTAGAGCATGCACACTAACATTATTTCAAAATAACTCTTTCAGAATTAGCGTTATTCCTCGTGGAAAGCGGGAGTTGTTATTTCGAAATAACCAGCCCCTTATTTTGAAATAATGGGCTTGGTAGTGTGGACTCTCCACCTGTTATTTCAAAATAACTCCCTATTGTAGACAAGGGCTTAGAAAGTGCTACAGGAGAGAACCTTAATCCAAAGTGGTATTCAATACACTAACTCATTTCAGCATGACAATTCAAAAGCTGTACTTGCATATTATGCTGCAGTACTGATTCTCAGCTTAATTTGCACTCTTTGCTTATGCTGTGCGGGTATTAAAAAAAGGGGGGGGGAAGCTCATTATAAAACGAACTGAATTTACTTTATTTGCATTCCTCTGTTTGTTTTAACGTGGTGTGAAAGTGAGACCTAGCACAGCACAACACACTTCTGCTGACAAAACAAATATTATTGTAAAAAATATTAAACATTTCTGGTTTTCCCTCTCTCGGCAAATTTGCAAGTTTATGCAAATTGCTATGTACAATTCTAAAAACATTGCAGCAGGGATAAATGCTTGTTGCACTTAACAGAGTACTGGACAACCTATGATAGACAGCTCTGGAAGAAAACAAGTACTTAAAATTACAGCTCACAGGGCCATGGCAAAGTAAAAGGGCTTGAATACTTCAATTTTTTCATGAGTATATTTTATTAACCAATAGACTAGCAACGTGAAATTTTACTCCTCTTAGTTAGATTATTAAAATACTGAATTAGGGTCTATATCCTTACAGAAAGCAATAAGAACTATGATTTTGCTTAATATATTCAAATTTTGTCAGCTAGTGTTCTTTAAAGCAGCATTTTATATCCAAGGGACATTTAATAAAGTAACAGCACTGAACAGACTTTATTGTTTAAAAAAATATGTCTTCCCTAACATTGCTAAATCCATTAGCTAGTAGTCCCTGAAAGTAATTTCAGAATAATATAAACAGTTTGTAGCCTAAAACAAGAATATAAGTAGATGAGAAAGAGGTTAAGGGGCAAAACACTGACTTTTCTCCTATATGATTTTTGTCCTAATTTTCAATAACTCAGTAGAACAGACAGCTACAGCTCAGAAGTGAGATAGTATTGTCTTAGTGTAGTTGGTTTGCCTGCCTGGAGAGGTTCCTCCTCCTCCAGGTCAGTGGGCGGCCACTCCAGCCCACTACACTGCCCCTTTAAGGCAAGCCCCAGTTCACGCCTGGCCTTCGTTCAGGCGGGCAGCACAAACACCGTCAGCATCTTTACCCATGCCCAACCCTGGTTCAGGGTGGGCAGCCAGTTCACAGAGCCCGTTTGGGGTTCGGCCAAGCCCTGGTTCAGGGCGTGCAACAGGCACACCAGAGTCAAGTTTACAGGCGGGCCAGGCCCGAGTTCAGGGCGGGCCCGCAACCAAACACCGTTACAGACAGGTCCAGCTCTAGTTCAGGGCGGGGCAGCCCACAGCCACAGTTAGTTAGGCCAGGCCCCTGGTTTGGGGAGTGGCAGCAAACAAACACAGAGTCTGTTTGGGAAGGCCCTGGCCCTCAGTCCGGGTGGGCAACAAACAAAAGCAGGTTGGGAGCTCCTTGTTCAGGAGGATTTCAGGCTACTCGCCTGTGGCAGTGGCGAGGGGGGAGACTGCCACCCACCTGCAGGCCCGCCCACTCCACTGCGCCCTGGCCCAGGGCCCTAGGAGCAGCAACGCAGGCTGCTACTGCTCAGCGGGGGGCTTCAGCCTGAAACGCGCCGGCCTTGGGGCCTCTAACAGCCCCTACTAACCCCTGGGCCACTTCCATTCTCCCCCTTGGCCGGTACCTGGGTGTCGGGCAGCGGAGGCAGGGAGTCCAGAAGGGTCTCGTCCCACCGGGGCGGTCCAGTCCAGTCCTTCGCCGCTTGCAGGTCAGTGGGGCTCAGCTGGGCTCCTGGTGCCGGCGGTGTCGGGCGACTGGGCCAGGCCTCAGGGTCAGGGTCCGGGGGAGTCCCAGGCGGCACCTCCGGTCGAGGTAGCTGGGGCCGTTTCTCCCGGTTCCGGGGCAGGAGCTGGAGCACAGGATCAGGCTGGCCTTTTGGGTCCTTCCGGGAAGGTAGGCCGGCTGAGCCGGGCCTCCGCCTCCCAGCCAGGGAGCCGCTAGTCTGCCTCTGGGCCCCGGCAGGTAGGAGGCCCTGGCCAGGCCTCAGTCCCCACTCCCCAAGCTGGGAGTCCAGGGGATGCCTCTAGTCTCTTGGCAGGCTCGGCCCTGACTGAGGCTGCTGCCTGGGCTTTTATAGTTCTGGGCCCACCCCTTGGCTTCCGGTCAGGTGACAGGGTGGGGTTAGCCTCAGCCCAACATGGCGGCTGGACGGGTTCCTCCTCCTCCGGCTCAGTGGGCAGCCACTCCGGCCCACTACACTTAGTAACATGAGTAATGTAAGTGCTGTCCCATGGGGAGATTTGAATGACAGTCTTTTCCTCCTTCAAGATTTCAATCTTTGTTACAACAATTGCTCCTTTTCACATTCATGTAATCTTTTCAGGATGTGAGAGGTAAAGAGAGAAAGAAACATCTCTTACAATAAATCCATTCTGTTGAAATTTTATGCCATGCCCCACTTGGGTTCTGGGAGAGGACACTGTCTGGTAGCAGCCAAATGATTCTCCCCACACTTTCTAAAATTAATATTTTTTGTATTATTATTTTATTATTTTAAAATAAAATAAGTAAAATACCTACTTTTGGGTATGGGAATTGGGTGAAAGTGTCATTTTGCTGACTCTTCCAGAAATGCAAAAGGCCAGCACTCTGCACATTGCCTTTTCTATTTATAAGGGACAGTATCAACTTGAAAATGAGATTTATTTGAACAATTTGTACTTATTATATTTACAGCCACTCATATTACCATAGCAAAAAGATAATAGTGGGGAAATGTTTTTCACTGCTCATACATTTCAGTTGCAGTACTCTTGTGTATTATTTCCAACTATAAGACTTACGTGGCATAGCTCAGGTCCTTCAGGGCAGGGGGCTGAGGACATGGGGAGTGCAGGAGTCATGGCAGGGGGGCTTGGGGATGTGTGTGGAGGGGTCAGGGCAGGAGACTGTGTGTGTGTGAGGTCCAGGACTCTGGGGTGAGCAGGGTTCAGGGCAGGGGTTGGGGTGTGGGGAGGTGTAGGAGTCAGAGTTGAGGGTGAGGAGAGGCTCAGGAGTCAAAACGGGGTGGAAGACTCTAGGCACGGGATGTGAGGTTCAGGGGAGAGAGTGAGGGGCTTTGAGGAGGGAGTGGGGATGGCCACCAGCTTCTCCCGGGGGCTCCCCCAGAGGTGGGGGGGGGGTGTCTGTGGCCCACCCATTGGCTTCTCCCTTGGGGTGACCCGGAATGCTTCCTAGGCCCCGTGGTCATTTATGAGTATAACTGTCCCTACTATCACACCCCTCCCTTTTCATTTGATATGAAACAATTGCATTCCAGGCACATCCCATTATCCTAGCACAACCAAACCCTTACCTTGCTTTTAAGTTATGATAAGAGGAAGCTGTATACCAAATGTGGTGGTCCTCGCTCTTACTGTTTAGGAGGAGTTCTTGAACAAACAGACTTATAGACGGACAGATAGACAGATGCACATTTCTAAAATATATAGTAAGACTAGAAGATTTACCTGGTGTTGCTTGGGCCCTTAACACAAATATTTTTTCTTTTTCTTCATATAATCATTGCTCTGGGTTGGGGCTGGGGATGAGGACTACCCCAGCCTCAGAAGCTTGGGACCAGGTGAGAAGCACCTCTCCATGGCCACTGCAGCGGGCACAGCCAAGGGAGGGGTACAGGTCCCCTGGCAAGAGAACAGGCAGACACACAGATAGACGTACACACAGACAAACTTTCTCAAATCTCCATCCCTGTAATAGGTTGTAAACAGTTATTGAATAAATAAATATGAACACAGTTAGAGTTCCTGTTAGGTGATAAAATAATCAATTATTTAACACACCAGTGTATCATACTTCTACATCATCTTATAATCCAGTATCATGGACTTTTTGATTCTTTGAAACAGAATTTCTTTCATCAGTTGAAGATGAAATTATTAGGGCTGTTAATTTATCACAGTTAACTCACATAATTAACTAAAAACAATTAATCCCTATTAATTACAGTTTTAATCACACTTTTAAACAGTAGAATACCAATTTAAATGTATGAAATATTTTTGGATATTTTTCTATATTTTTCAAATGTATTGATTTCAATTACAATACAGAATACAAAGTGTACCATGTTCACTTTATATTATCTTCATGCTTTGGGCCACCATTCCAGAGGACATACTTCCATGCTGACGATGCTTGTTAAAAAATAGTGCATTAATTAAATTTATGACTACACTCTTTTGGGGAGAATTGTGTATTTCCTGCTGTTTTTTCCCACATTCTGCCATATATTTCATGTTCTAGAGCAGTGTTTCCCAATTATATTTGGCCATGGAACCCTTTTCAGCTTTTCAGAATTTCAAGGAACCCCTAGGTTTGTCAAGCAAAAAAAAAAAAAAAAGGAAAGGAAAGGAAAGGGAACCCACCAAGGCATGAAAATCACATTCCTTCCCCAAGACCCCACCCCTTTGAGGCCCCATCCTCTCTGTTCCCCTCCTCTCTATCACTTGCTATCCCCAGCCATTATACACCGTCTGGCTGTGTCTACACTGGCCAGTTTTTCCGCAAAAGCACTGACTTCCTACTGTAAGAAATCAGTGCTTTTTGCGGAAATACTATGCTGCTCCAGTTCGGGCAAAAGTCCCTTTGCGCAAAACTTTACAAAAGGGCCAGTGTAGACAGCTGAGATTTGTTTTCCGCATAAAAAGCCCGATCGCAAAAATGGCGATCGGGCTTTTTTTGAAAGCTGCCGTCTAGATTGGCCATGGACGCTTTCCGCAAAAGTGCTTTTTGCGGAAAAGTGTCCGTGCTAATCTAGACGCCCTTTTCCGAAAATGCTTTTAACGGAAAACTTTTCCATTAAAAGCATTTCTGGAAAATCATGCCAGTGTAGACACAGCCTCTCACTGGGTTGAGACAGGCGGTGCAGGCTCTGGGGTGGGAATGAGGGATTTGGGTGTGGGAAGGGGTGAGAAGTGCAAGCTCTGGGAGGGAATTTGGATGCAGGAGAAGAGGATGCTGGCTCAGGGAGGGGGCTCCAGGCTGGGAAGTGTTGGGCTCAGGTGGAAGGTTGGGGTGCTGAGCAAGTCACAGGCTTGTGGATGTGAGGGTACAGGAGTTTGGGTTGGATATGTGAGGGGGCTCAGGGCAAGGAGGTTGTGAGTATGGTGGGCTCAGGACACAGATTTGTGATGTGTGGATGGTGCAGGAGTGTTGTGGCAGAAGACTAAGGATGTGGGGATGAAGGAGTTTGGAGATGTAAGAGGCTCAGGACAGGGGGTTCCAGTGTATGATAGGCTCAGATTTGGGGTCAGGTGGTGCAGGAGAGTTATGATGCTGCAGTGAGATGGGGATTTGGCCCCAATTGGGGGCATATTGGCCAGGCTTCATTTTTAAATAAAATATTATGTCAAACTCCAAAGGTTTTAGAATTGTCTTTATTTATGAGAGGGGCCGGGAACCTGTTTTGAGTCAAGGGTCACTGACCCACAGAAAAGTCAGTTGGGGCCACACAAGTGAGATGCAAACCCCCCCCCCCCCCGCTCAAAACCCCCAAGCCTCACTAATGTGGTCCCAACTGTGCTGGTGGGGGCAGGTGACAGGGGGCTAGTGGGTGCTGGGGCCAGGGAGAGGGTGCTGCTGGGTGGCAGGATGCTGGCGCAGGTGGCGGGATGCTGGGGCAGGATGCTGGGGTCAGGGACATGGTGCTGCTGGGCACTGGGGTGGGTGCAGGGTGCTGGGACAAGGAACAGGGTGCTGCTGGGTGCTAGGGTGGATGGCTCGGGCTGGGGACAGGGACAGGGTGGTGCTGGGTGCTGCAGTGGGTGGCAGGGTGCTGGGGCCGGGGACAGGGTGCTGCTGGGTGCTAGGGTGGTGCTGGGTGCTGCGGTGGGTGGCAGAGTGCTGGGCCCAGGGACAGGAGCCGGCTCCTTTGGGGAGGTGAAGTGCTTCCCTCCCCCGTGTGGGTCACGTGGGGTCACCCCTGTCTGGCACCCCCCAGTGTGCTGACTGGGAGCAGCTGTTCCCTCTGCCCCCGCCTCGCTCTGCCTCTGCATCGCCAGGGAGGAAGGGGAAACAAGTGTGCTGCTTCTTTAAGAAGCTGGCTAGCCAGTGCTCTCTCTTTCACAGGGGGTGAGGGAGTGCCGGCTCCTCGCGGAACCCCTACTTTTGCTTCACGGAACCCCAGGGTTCCGCGGAGCACCAATTGGGAAACACTGTTCTAGAGTCTTAGATGATGACCTAGTACATGTTGTGTGTTTTAAGAACACTTTCACTGCAGAATCCACTCTCACTTCGTATTTGACAAAATGCAGAGATGGTACCAATGTGAGATTTCTAAAGATAGCCACAGCACTTGACCCAAGGTTTAAGAGTCTGAAGTGCCTTCCAAAATCAGAGAGGAACAGAGTGTAGAGCATGCTTTCAGAAATCTTAAAACCACAAAGCTCTGTTGGGGATGTTAGAGAACCCGAACTGCCAATAAGGAAAATCAGCCTTATACTGGTAGCATCTGACTCAAATAATGAAAATTGAAATGCTTCGGTTCACACTGCTTTGGATCACTATCTAACAGAACCTGTCATCAGCATGGACCCATATGCTCTTGAATGGTGACTAAAGCATGAGAGGACATACGAATCTTAGAATCATAGAATACTAGGACTGGAAGGGACTTCGAGAGGTCATCGAGTCCAGTCCCCTGCCCTCATGGCCGGACCAAATACTGTCTAGACCATCCCTGCTAGACATTTATCTAACCTACTCTTAAACATCTCCAGAGATGGAGATTCCACAACCTCCCCTGGGCAATTTATTCCAGTGTCTGACTACCCTGACAGTTAGGAACTTTTTCCTAATGTCCAACCTAAACCTCCCTTGCTGCAGTTAAAGCCCATTGCTTCTTGTTCTATCCTCAGAGGCCAAGATGAACAAGTTTTCTCCCTCCTCCTTATGACACCCTTTTAGATACCTGAAAACTGCTATCATGTCCCCCCCCTCAATCTTCTCTTTTCTAAACTAAACTAACCCAATTCTTTCAGCCTTCCTTCATAGGTCATGTTCTCTAGACCTTTAATCATTCTTGTTGCTCTTCTCTGGACCCTCTCCAATTTCTCCACATCCTTCTTGAAATGCGGTGCCCAGAACTGGACACAATACTCCAACTGAGGCCTAACCAGCGCAGAGAGAGCGGAAGAATGACTTCTTGTGTCTTGCTCACAACACACGTGTTAATGCATCCCAGAATCATGTTTGCTTTTTTTTTTTTGCAACAGTATCACACTGCTGATTCATTCAGCTTGTGGTCCACTATAACCCCTAGATCCCTTTCTGCCGTACTCCTTCCTAGACAGTCGCTTCCCATTCTGTATGTGTGAAACTGATTGTTCCTTCCTAAGTGGAGCACTTTGCATTTGTCTTTATTAAACTTCATCCTGTTTACCTCAGACCATTTCTCCAATTTGTCCAGATCATTTTGAATTATGACCCTATCCTTCAGATTAGTGGCAACCCCTCCCAGCTTGGTATCATCTGCAAACTTAATAAGCATAATTTCTATACCAATATCTAAATCATTGATGAAGATGTTAAACAGAGCCGGTCCCAAAACAGACCCCTGCAGAACCCCACTTGTTATACCTTTCCAGCAGGATTGTGAACCATTAATAACTACTCTCTGAGTACGGTTATCCAGCCAGTTATGCACCCACCTTATACTAGCCCCATCTAAGTTGTATTTGCCTAGTTTATTGATAAGAATATCATGCGAGACCATATCAAACGCCTTACTAAAGTCTAGGTATATCACATCCACCGCTTCTCCCTTATCCACAAGACTCGTTATCCTATCAAAGAAAGCTATCAGATTGGTTTGACATGATTTGTTTACAAATCCATGCTGGCTGTTCCCTATCACCTTGCCACCTTCCAAGTGTTTACAGATGATTTCCTTAATTACTTGTTCCATTATCTTCCCTGGATCTTTAGTGTATCTGGCAAATAAATATCTTGCAATGCTGTCTATAACAGTGTCATGTGACTGTTCTCACTTTCAGATAACATTGTAAACAAGCAGGCAGCATTATCTCCTGCGTAGGTAATCAAACTTGTTTGAGCCATTGTCTGTACAAGAAGTAGGACAGAGTGGACTTTCTATACTCAAAAGTTTTACATTGTTTTATTTTTGAATGCAGGGTTTTTTTTATATAATTCTATATTTATGAAAGTTGATCCTGAAAATAAGAGACTGCACTGCAATACTAGTACAAGTTGATTTGAAAAATAGTACAATACCAATATCTGTAACACATAAATATAAAGTGAGCACTGTACACTTTGTATTCTGCATTATAATTGAAGTCAACATATCTGAAAATGTAGAAGGCATCCAGAAATATTTAAATAAATGTTGTTCTATTATTAACTGCATGATTGAGTGATTAATCATAATTAATTTTTAATCACTTGACAGCCGTAGAAATTATATATCAAAAGAGATATTTAACATTATTAGTTGTGCCCACATAAGGGAAACCTATTTACTTTTGTCGTAATTTGAGTAAAACACTTGAGTCTGGTTTTTATATTAGTCACATAGTAGCTTTCTTTTGAATGGCCTTTAATATATTAATTAAAAATTAGTTAGAAGGGTCCCATCAGGAAACTGGATGTTCTATGACACAAACAGAGAAAAGTATGCCAGCAAATGTATAAATAAATCTTAAAATGGTATAGCACATAAGAAAGCCTTCTTAGTCCTTACTCTGTTTTATATGCCAACATAATCAATCCATCACTAGTGCAAGTCCATCTAAATATTTATATCCTTTGACCTTATAACCACTAACACAAGAGTGTAATTCATAAACATTTCTATTCTGAGCAACAGTCATTTGTACAGCCTTCTCCCATATTCCACTTCAGTCATCTTACATATTAGTTGAAGTCTATCCTATCCTGTCTGGAAGTGTAATGTAGAATGCAAAATTGTCAGCAAAGGACCTAACAACATTTTACCTTGGATTTGAATAACTAAACTTTTAGGAAGTTAATGCTGTCAGGACCATTCATGTGTGAGCATGCTCTTCACCTCCCCAATTCTCTCCCACAGCCTTCACTGGCTCAGCCTCCAGCACTGGCAGGCTTGTTGCATGGGAGGGATTATCCTATTCTTCTAACCTCCAGCTAGGAGGGGCTATTGTGCTTCTTCTCTCTGTAGAAAAGAATAAAACTCTAAAGACCAACCCTCACCCTTAAAGCCTTAGGAAGAAAAATTCACATGGGGTAGGAGAGTCTGTGATTGGGCACATGGGCTGGGGTGGCTAGGAGGTACAGCTACATAGAGAACACATGGACTGGCTTTGATAGGGACAGGGTAACACATGATCTGGAGGTTGCAGATGGACCAGGCTCATATAGGATTAAACATAAGCTGGAAGTGGCAGTGTAACAAATTTCAGGTTGAAAGAAGGAGGAAAAGGACTAAGTGGTAAAGAGACTGAAGGAGGTGGAGATTCCAATGCAAAAGAATTGAGAAAGAAACCCAGATTTAAATGAGAATGAGTGAGAGAGAGAGAGATGAGGAGTCTACAGTGGGAAACATTTGGGGATATAAGTTTTAAAAATGGTTAAATGTTATTTCATCTATACATAACATGTTTGGAGAAATATTCTAT
The DNA here is from genome assembly GCA_019425775.1 of Rafetus swinhoei. Taxonomy (NCBI): domain Eukaryota; kingdom Metazoa; phylum Chordata; order Testudines; family Trionychidae; genus Rafetus; species Rafetus swinhoei. Next base: position 80,110,219 of record CM033427.1, on the reverse strand, counting down.
GAATTCAAAATACCAGTTACCATATTATAATACTCAGAACCTCGTATTCACACTCTGACATCTGCTACCTTGAAAAGAGAATAAGTAGATGATCCCAGAAGCTCTCGAAAGAGCCCATCACCCCCAGGATTCTCAAAAAAGAGACTAATCATAAGTCCCAAAACTGAAGTATTTTGGAGAGCAGCTTCGTTGCCCCATAACAGCAGAGAGAAAAATCAAACACATGCCTTTTTTCCCTTGTCTATAATATATGCAACTGCATCAGAAAGGTAACTTTTCCATCCTAATAACAAAAGAAAAGGATGGAAGGTTTGAAGGCATCTACTCTTGTTCTGGTGACCCAAAGAGGCCTGGATGAAAAATACAAAGAGAAGATGGAATTTGTCTGATACTCTCAATATAAAAATAAACAGAAATAAAGCTTTTTCTGGGAATCGCTTGTCTACATCACAAAACAGCACAAAAGGCATTTTTTTCTTTTGGTGTGAGGCGCAAGCTGGAGGAACGGACCAAAATTGCTGTCTGCCTCAGCTTGCAGCTATAACATTGCACTGGGTTTAAAAAGTCACCCCTAGATGCTTTGCTTCTCACTCTAGTTTAATGCAGACATTGGAAAGGCACTGTAGGGAATTCTACACTGTGGATGACTGCAGTGAATACTTAAAATACTCTCATAGGAGTGTTTCACATTTCATTGTTTACCATCACTAAGCCTTTACCAACCCAAGCACACCACAGTACAGCATTTTGGTGACAATGGAATTCCAACTTAGGAAATCTGGAATATAAAAACTGTTTTAACAAAATATCAATATAATTAAATCTTCATTATAAAGGAATGCTAAATGACTGTACAGCTTATGAAAGAAATTGACTTGACGGAATTGGAGACAGAAACTGTTTGTTTCAGGCAGGCTTAGCACTGACAGCAGTACAGCAAGCATCCCTGCACTGCTCTATCAACGTGTCTTAACCCTGTTCATGGAAGAACATCTATTGGGATGAGAAAGTGTTTCAGCTTTCATATCCATTCAGTCCTTAACTCTTTGCTGAGAGCCATCCAATGAAGTGGGACCTCCAACTCATTTAATAAAACTTGCACATGCAGGGCCATCCTTACACTTTATGGGCCCTACGCAACTGAGCCCTGACCTCCACACGACTGGAGCTCAGGGCTTCCTTCCCCACCCCACTTCTACTGGGCATCTGGGGCGACGCCTCACTGTGTGGCTTCTACCTGAGCTTGAGGCCTTCCATAGGGCTGGAGCAGAGCTGCAGAGACTGAGGGCTCCTCTCTGCTCTGAGTCTGGCAGGAGGGAACCCTCACTAGCATTGGGCTGGGGGAGGCAGGGAGAAGCTCTATTGCTGGTAAGAGAGCGCAGCTGGGAGAAGGAGCCAGACAGGTACTAGGCAACAAAGGTGATCAGAGCTGTCCTCATGCATACAAGCACACATGCCACAAATTTTCAGTTTCCCTACACAGCAACGTATTTTGCATATGCATTGGGACTGCCCTGTTCACATGGCAACTACGGTTTGAGGTCTGCTTTGAAAATAAATTAATTTCACCAAATGATATTAATAGGTAACAGGTTTAAAAACAAACAAAAAGTAGTATTTTTCACACAGTGCAAGTCAACCTGTGGAACTCCTTGCCAGAGGATATTGTGAAGGCCAACACAAACAGAATTTAAACAAGAACTAGATAAGTTAATGAAGGATAGGTCCCTGAATGTCTATGAGCCAGGATGAGCAGGAATGGTATCCCTAGCCTCTGTTTGCCAGAAGCTGGGACTAGGTGACAGGGGATGGGTCACTTGATGATTACCTGTTCCATTCATTCCCTCTGGGGCACCTGGCCCTGGCCACTGCTAGATACTGGGTTAGATGGACCTTTTGCCATTCTTATGCTCTTAATGGTGACCTGGAAGTGAAAGGCTGAATTATTCCAATTGTGGCTCCCTGAAACAAACAGTTCTTACTATAATTTTAAATGTAACGTGCAGTATATATGGTATTCAGTCAAAAATATGGTTGTTTAACCAACATATTTAACATACGTAAAAGAAGTTTTCACAGTTCAGGGAAATGGCAGCTGTACTACACCTCAGGGCACCCATTCAAGGCTCCTAACTCCTCTTTTTTCAGCAGAGACCCACATCTCTCCCCCTCATGGTTGGAGTTCTTCCAGGCTTCATAGTTGCCTGCCTACACTTCGTTAGCTAATAAGCTTATCAGAGCTTGTCCTACAACTCTAACAAGAGCATTGTTCATTCAAGCCTCATCATGGCAGTTTTCTATGGTTATGAGTACATAACATCCTTGGGTCAGAACTACTGTTATGAAGAAGAGGTTAGTCTTTCCTTTATACAGAACGGGCCTTTGATCTTGAAGCACCAGAAACAGGAAACCAACACACAGTGCCCCTCTCCTTGGGATGCAACTTCAAAAGGCTGGGCTTTTGCATAACTGGAGTGGAAGTTGGGAATTTGCATTTGCCTCCCACTTGAGAAGTTACATACAGTCTGAGCCCACAGTAATACATAAAGCGTTCATTTAATACAGCATACACTTGTGGCCAACCACGAGCACTCATTATGAGACTTCCTCTGTGCACCCTAGTGTTTAATGGGGCAGCCCTGGGGCTCACTAGGAAATCTGTTACAATCATCACACCCTCCCTCTTGCAAAAGCTTCAAAATGTGCAAGTTGTGGATATTTGTTTTAAGACATGAAAAAAAACAAACACAGGAATTGGCAACTCCTGTGACAGCCATGACAAATACATAACCTTAAGGCTTCATCCTGCAACTGACGTCAATCAGCCTTATTGTGCCATCAGTTTTAATAAAATCAGCACTGAACAAGCAAATAATAATGAAAGGCCTGACCTTCACTCACGTGACAATCCCTTTTTAAGCAGATCCTCACACATTAGTTTCAATCACAGACACCAATCTTCCTTCTAGCCAGGTGGTGCTCGACCCTTCCCCCTCCTTTTTCTGATCCAGGCCCCAATCCCACTCCATCCCTTCCCAAAGGTTCCACCCCACCTCTTGTTCTTGCCCTTGCTCTGCCTCTATTCCACCCCATTCCCCAATTCCCTGCCTCTTTCTACTCCATCCAAACTCCTCTTCCTTCTTCCCGGAATCCCACGAATCAGATGTTTCTGGTGCTCCCAAAGCACAGTGAGCAAGAGGTGTGAGAGGGAGGGAAGCAGGCTAGGGGAGCGTGACTGTTGGTGGGTGCTGATCGCCCACTAATTTTTCTCCGGGGATGCTCCATCACCAGAGCATCCATGGAGTTGGTAATTATGGCTCTAGTGGCATGGGTTGATCTAATACAGGGGTGGGGAACCTCAGGCTCGGGGCCGGATGCAGCCCCTAGCTTAGCCCTCACCCCCTCAGGGCTGGAACACACAAAAATCTTCTAGGCTGGGCCCCTCTAGGCTGTGGAGTGCAAGGGGAATGTGAGGAGTATCAGTTAGGGGCCGGGTCAGTGAGGGTTTTTGGTTTTTTCTTCTCACTTGTGTGCAGCCCCTGATTTTTCTGAGAGTCAGTGGCTCCCAACCTCAATAAAGTTCCCCACCCCTGATCTAATGGGACAATTCAAAACAGCAAAATTACTCACATAAGTGTTTGTAGGATCAAGCCTAAAGACTTTCATCTTTTTTTTGGACCATCTTGCAACTTACTACCAGGTGTATTAAAGTGTACACACTTCAAGTGTATGAGTCGTCCCTTAAAAGATAATGGGACTACTAGATGTTAGTCTGCCCTGCTCAGGGATTGTGTCTTTGTTTTGATTTGTACCATGTCAGTATGGAGTCATTAGGATTTACATCAGTAAAATTACTTGCAATGATTTGCAGAATGGGAAGAAAGGCAATTCATAAGCAATACTACAGAAAAATAATAATCCAGAAAACCACATTGTGGGCAATATGTGCAAGCAATTATTGCTACAGCAAGCTTCATTTTGCATTTGCTGACTTATTTTATTTCCTCATAATTGTACTATAATTGCACATAGCTCTGCCTACACCCCGTTTTTCTGGAGGGAACAAAAGGAAAAATTTACTCAAGAATAAATCAATTATGCCTGATGAATAGATTTGAAAATACATTGCTTATGCTATAGAAATGCAATTTATAGTTCCAAGTGTGATGCTAACAGATCACATACCAACGCTGGCCCAGGCTTTTGGCTTCAGCCAAGCACTGACAAATTCATTGGACGAATTCATAAGATGAATATTGGACTCATCACAATGCATTTAGTGTTCAGATGTTATGAAATACTCCTAAAGTACTACACGTATTGAGTCTGCTCATAGTATCTTTATCACATGCTCTAGGGTAATATTTAAGTTCTTTCTTTAAGAAATGTTTGTTCTGAAACTGCCAACCTGTCATATGGGATTGTTTCCTGATCATTAAGAAGCCCTATCAAAACTAAATGGACCCTTGTAGAACATCACAATACAAAGACTTTGTTAATTGCCCCTTCACACCAATGAAAATACTATATGCAAAAAGGGCTTGTCTCATCAGCTTGAATTCTGGAAGAAGGAAATAGAGGTGGACTAAATTTTTCATCTCTTTTGCCATCTGCATTCTCACTACACTGAAGCTATGAAACAGAGGGTTAGGGTTAACCTGGGTTAGCCCTAAAACAAGGAGTCACATTTTAATTGTGTAATACCTCTAGTACAGGGGTTCTCAAACTGTGGGTTAGGACCCCAAAATAGGTCATGACCCTGTGTTCATGGGGTTCAGCTCACCCGGGTGGCAAAATAGTCTAGAATGCTGAAGGAACAGAATGTGACTCCATGGTAAAACTGTTATTGTGCTTCAGGAGTTTGCATTTGTTGGAAAGTTGGTGAGCTCTAATTATAGAACATATAACCATCTGGGGGTGTTTGCCTTGCTTTTTGACAGTCTGCCCTAAGGGTGGCACTCAGGGTAGTGAACCACTCCAGACAGCATGGTCCTAAGCAGTTCCATAACTTAATATGCAGAACATCACAGTACTAGAACAGGGGTTCTCAAACTTAATTGCACCGTGACCCCCCAAGTGACAACAAAATTACCACATGGCCCCAAGAGGGGGACTGAAGCTTGAACTCACCAGAGACTACCATCTCAGGATGGGGGACTAGAATCTGAGCTCTAGCACCCTCATGGAGATGGGAAGCTCAAGAGCTTCACCCCAGCCAGGGAGACTATAAATTGAGCCCTGCCACCCAGGACTAAAACACAAAAGTTTCAGCTTTGGCCTGGGACAGTGGCACTTAGGCTTTGGGCCTTGGCAAGTCCAAGTTGGTGATCCCATTAAACAGATCACAACCCACTTTGGGGTCCTGACCCACAGTTTGGGAACCCCTGTACTAGAGGCATTACACAACTAAAATCTGACTCAATGTTCTATATTGCACATGCAATGGTCACCAACCAGTATTTCGGGATCTACTGGTAGATCTTGGAACCATTGATAGGTGATCCCGAGAGGTTTGACTGGGAGGCTGTCAAGTGCTGGCACTTCATCTGCCCCTCTCAGCACTGCTGTGCTGCTCCTGCCCCCTGCCTTGGAGGTGCCCCTCGTCCCTGGGAGCCTCCTGCTTGTTGTGAGGCACACAGGAAGAAGAGGAGGGGGTGATGATGTCAGGGTGTCCCTTCCTCCACCCTGTACCCCATCTCCACAGAGCAGAGGGGGTCAGGGATGCAGAGAGTTTGCTAGCTGCTTGGAGAGTGGTACAGGGCCAGGGTAAGGGTAAGCCTGCCTTAGTCCTCTGCACCACCACCCAGCAGCCACGTGTGGTAAGTGGTGCCCAGCTGGAGCTTGCATTCCAAACCCTGGCCCCAGTCCTGAACCCCTGCTGCACCCCAAACCCCTGCCCCCAGCCTGATAAAAGCGAGTGAGGATGGGGGAGGGAGGATGGAGTGAGCAGGGATAGGGCCTCAGAGAAGGAGTGGGAAGGAGACGGGGCAAGGGTGTTTGGGCTTGAGGTAGGTCCTGGATTGCACTTAAATTCAAAAAGTGATCTTATGCTTAAAAAGGTTGGAGACCACTGAGTGAATTGTTAATAAAAATGTTTTTGTTAATCTCCAAATTGTGCAGCGTGACTATTTCTCTTTGAAAAGTATATTTTAAAATCACCCGTTTGAGCGATTTGTCTGAACATTCTGAATATTTGTTTTAAATTATGCTGCCTGACCCGGTCATTTGCTTAGCTCCAATGACTGAATGGTTTTCCTGAAAACTTTACAAAAAGATTTAAACTTTTTGGGAAAGCTAAACTAAGTGAATGAAATTAAGGGGTTATAAATGATATATAACTTATTTTGCAAACTTATTTATAATGCATGCCACTGCAATATTATAACACTAATTATACCGTAACACTGCATCAATAGGTGCTTTCAAATTGAACAAAAATATATCCATGAGATTTATATTACTATGATGCTTTCTCAGTGCTGAAGAACTAAAGTGCATTATTGTTAAGCTGCGAGTCAAAGTGAGGGATAGCATTGGAGATTGTCTGGCTGGTTAACAGACTAGAGGCATCAAGGAGCTAACAGTCAGGTAAGTACTATACAAATGATTCTTCCTCTAGCTAGAGACAGGGAGGTAATAGGGGGATGCTGAGTCCTGGGCACCCCAAGAAAGCATCACAAGTGCCCATTATAAATGATCTAAAGAGTCTCTTTTTATGTACAGCTTCACACCCGAAATAGAATTTATACATTTTCATTCTAATATTGAATTGGAAATGTGTACATCTCTTCCAAAACGCTGACAGGCTGGGTGCTGACTTGAAAGCAAACACAGTACATCACACATTAATATTCTTTTCTATGTCTAATTCACATTTTATTTTAAAACACACTTTTTAAGAGCATTTGAACACCTACTTTAATTTCAGCAATATTTTCAATTTTAACCTCTCATGACCATTATCTGACATAATATGCAGCATAATTAATTTTATTTCCCATGATGTTTCTATTTGTTTTGTAGATTAAATGGTGGATGTCTAATACACAATAGCATCATTATTTATGAAGGATAAATATGCTTTATATGGATCTGAGCAGGGCCACAGTCTTGTTTTATCAGTGTTATAATTTAATCTAACCACCGTGACACACAGAAAAAGTTTTGAAGCTCAGTTTCAAAGCTGCTTCAGATACATGTTTACTTTGAAGTACTCTGAACTTCCCAACAAACAACCTCCACAGTAGAACACATTCCTTCAAGAGAAGCTGAACAAAATGTATCTTGAATTACTGTGTCTGACATGCTTTAAACTAAAGGATTGCTGCAGGGATCTCCATTAAAATGGCATGACCTTTTGCTGGGATTTTCAAAACAACCTACGGAAGTGAAGTACGCAGCTCCCCCTAGTTTTCAAGAAATGGGTCTACATACAGCACGTGAAGTTAAGCATGTGCATCAGTCTTTGTAGAATTGGGGACTTGAAGGTTTATAGATAGAAAATGTTAAACATTTAGAGGTTACCAGCTATAAAACTCTGCCTTTCTTTGTCCCTAGTATGTTGCCTCCAGTCTGCTGTTTATCATTTCCATGATTTCCAGATGTTTATACACAGTGTCATGACTTTCAGTGTCTTGCCATCCACCCTTAATTTTTTTCTGCATGTTCTCTATTCCTGTGCATTCCATTCAGTCACCCTGCTTGACACTCTAGCTTCATGTTCTCCTTGCATGTATCTCTTTTTTTCATTTTCCCCGGAGAACATGGACTCCAAGCCCTACCCCATTCTCAGTATTTCCAACACCAAGAATGCAAAATCATGAGTCAAATGCAAAAATATGACATTTTAAAAAAGTAATAAGTTTTGGGTGTTTCTTAGTTGGACTACATCTCCTGTGGAAAACCACAGCTATGGTCTTCCCAAGAAGTGAGATTGTGGCACATCTTAAGAGAAAAGGGCTGGCCAGTGAGCCTGGCCCTTATAGGAGAATGGTGGCATGAAGCCCTTGAACCACAATTACCATGTGACACCACAATTGCATTTCCCAATAAAAGTTTTTGGTTTTCAGATTAAAATTTCCAGGTTTTGATTTTTTGTCAAAATGGCAAATTTTTCCATGGAAAATTGTTATGAAAACTTTTTTTAACATTGTCCTATAAGCAAAATATTTATGGAAAACTATTTTCTGACTAGCTCTAGATGAGAGAAAGAGATGGGGGATCAGACACAGAAAAGTGTTGGTGGTGAACCTGCTTAAGAAACAGTTGGAGGAGAAGATTCAAAAGCACAAAGTCCTAAAAATCCAAGGATGAGAGAGATTAATGAAGGAACAAATCAACTGCCTCAGGTGTTGGCTACATTGGGGAGATGCATCATGTTACAAAACATGTCAGCTACTACGAAGTTAAGCATGATTTTGTCCTTTTTGTGGACAAGGATGACTATGTTTTAAAAGGTCCTATCTGGACATAGTTAACTATAAGTGGAGTTAACTATGATAAGCTGACACTTTTTTAATCAGAGCTTGTCATGGTAAGTGTAAAACTATGTTTAACATCATATTGATTAAAAATGTTAGTGAACATGATTATTATAAGCATTCTCTGAAATGCCATTTACCATAATACCTACACACAGTGAAACTATTTATACTTAACTACAATAAGGATCTTAAATTTTCAGAAAATTGCAAGTGCAAGTTGAAATTCATCTTCTAGTAAAATTTATCCTGTGAAAAGGGTACATTCACTCAAAGGTGATGAAAGATAAGTAGTATCTACTCTTTTAGAAGGCTGAATTAATGTCAGTACAACCTCAAACTACAAAAGAATAAGAACTTAAACTCTGTAAATTCATAAAAGGAGATTATCACAGTTTTTTTGGCAGGAATTTACATAATTATGAATGACTTTCTCCTACCTCTGTCTTGTGTTCTCTTCACCAGTACTGGATTCTTTAAGCTTCGTTAGTTAGTATCAAAGGAAAGTACCTTTAAAAAAAAAAAATCACATGTGGATAAAATGTCATTTGAATCTTGAATTTATTTAACTGAATTATTTTGCTAAGGTTCACAGGACAAAATACCCATTTCTAAACGAATGAGATGAATGTATTATTGCATTCATGACATATAGTTGCAATTTTGGAAGACTGCTGTGTTTCTTAAAATGAGAATGCATTTTTGGAATGTGTGATTGTTCCCCTCTGCATTCTCACAATAACACTGTTTTAAAAAAATGTTTAATTTTAGGTTTTGCTGTTTGTTTTCTGTCACAATGTTTTAAACCAAAGTTTTTATTATGTTGTTCCCAGAATTAGGGTTTATCTTATCCAGCTTACTATTAAGCCTCCAATATTTTATTTCTAATGATAAATTGTGGAGAAACCTCAACAGGGAACAGGATTATAACCCTCGCCTCAGGCAATCTTTTTCATGGCTTTAAAGAGAGAAATAAATTCTCATTGACTATTTATGTCCAGACGTTTGGTGTAGGAGAGATACATAGGCTTTGTGTCTATGTGGACAGCAGTGAGGGCATGATGCAAAAATTCAGTAAAGCCACCACATTGTAGCAATTGAAGAAATAAAAAGTTATCCCATCTTAAGCATCTGACCATTTTGCAGTTTTAATTTAAAATAGATATTAGTAAGTGGTGTTTTCTCTCTAACCACTAGTAGATCAAACCACCCTGAAATGGACAAGACCCACGTGTTTCCTCAACAGCCGTGTTTGGATCCAGATGTTTCCTCTCTAACACTGCCGTCACTGACTCTGTCTTGATTGTTGTGTTTCCATGGAACAGGCAGGGTGGGAATATTTGTCAGTGATTGTGGTTGACATGGTCAGTTTCGCATTGCTCTATTCAGCGTTGAAGTAAATGGAAAATTTGTGTGAGTAAGGGTTCCTTTCTTGGCAGAAAGATATAGCAAGAATAAAAACAGGCCATGAAGAGTAATACATTAAAATATTTTAAATAGTGCAATAATTTGCCATATCAGTGATTAAGCTTTGAACTAGATGAATATAATTAGGTCAGTCGATGTACCATCTTACTCCTTCAAGTGTCTCTAGGCTAAAGGCTCAAGATTTCCTTATTTACAGCTCTCTGACAAAATGCCTTTTAACAGCAGCCTCTGCTTTCCCCAACTTCCTGGTTTATGTCAAAGGCACTGAGAGTCTAGGGTCCTTTGCTTTTTCCTTATAGTTGTAAATCTAAGAGAATTTAAAAAAAAATCCCTGGTTGTAGGAGTACCTTGGTGAGAGAGGTGTTTATTTATGTATTTATTTTTGCTATTTATATATACTGTGTGTTTTATAAGAAAAATTATATAAAACAGTGCTAATGTTACAAACTGTGTGGCTGACAGTGTCATGTTAAAATGATTTCTGGTCATTGTTGGGGGAGACTGAAGTGATAAAAAGTACAACTGGAAATAGGGGCTATGGCTCTTCTGTGCTATAGCATGGCGTATACAGATCCCATATTGCCTGAGCTGCAAATAATTTAATAGGGAAACTGATTTCTTAGCTGGCGGTGATGGGTGGCCTCATAACAGCTGCAGAGATTAAAAAGGCTGCAGGACAGAAGAGCAGAGTGTCTCCAGAGGCTTAGAAGCTACTAAGAGAAGGATCTGTTAGCAGCAGACTGGTCAGAAATCATCCAGCAGGAGAGACCAACAGAAAGAGAGGATCTCAAAGTATAATTCATAGACTCATGGACTTTAAGGGCAGAAGGGACCATCAAGATCTTCTCATCTGATCTCCTGCATACTGCAGGCCACAGAACCTCACCCATCCATTCCTGTAATAGACTCATAGGCTGTGTCTAGACTGGCCAGTTTTTCCGGAAAATCAGCCACTTTTCCAGAAAAACTTGCCAGCTGTCTACACTGGCCACTTGAATTTCCGCAAAAGCACTGACTTCCTACTGTAAGAAATCAGTGCTTCTTGCGAAAATACTATGCCGCTCCCGTTCGGGCAAAAGTCCCTTTTGCACAAAGCTTTTGGGCAAAAGGGCCAGTGTAGACAGCTCAGATTTGTTTTCCGCAAAAAAGCCCCGATCGCGAAAATGGCGATCGGGCTTTTTGCAGCGTCTAGATTACACGACGCTTTTCCGCAAAAGTGCTTTTGCGGAAAAGCGTCCGTGCCAATCTAGACGCTCTGTTCCGAAAATGCTTTTAACGGAAAACTTTTCCGTTAAAAGCATTTCCGGAAAATCATGCCAGTGTAGACACAGCCATAGATTCTGAGGAACAGCCTGTAAGAGAGGTAGGAAGCAAGTCATAGAAACAGAATGAGGTTGGTGCCCACCATTTCATATAAAATCTCTGGCCTGGAACCCAGAGGAGTGAATGGGCCTGTGTTGCCAAACAAGCTCACCAAACCGGTTTATTAAGGTTAGAATAAGCAAGTAATACTCCAAGAGGCTGGAGAATATATTCCTTTTATCTAGGATGGCTTGCCTCCTGAAATATTGAACTAATTCCCTGAGAGGGGAAAGGACTATTAATAATCTAACCAGAAGGCTGAGATCATAATAAAGAACCAAGAGTGGGGTAATGGGTCCATCAAAAAGGAGGGAAACTGAGGCAAATGTTTGATTTTTTGCCACAAGAGAGCACTGATGATGGAAAGGGACCATTGACACTAAGATTTAGGCACTTTCCGATGGATTTATGGTGGCAATATCTTGAAAAAAGCTGACACAATGAGCGAAAGCCTTTGGTGTTGTCAATCCATATTAACTCCAACTGATTTCAGTGGTGCTACACTGATTTAGACTAGCCAAGGATCTAATCTATAAATTATAGTTTCTACAGGCTGTTAAATCTGAAATTCAAGTATGACAACTTAAAAATCAGCTCTCTTAACTACAGGTTAAACTTTTAGAATCCGGGACTCTCTGGTCCAGCAACATCCGTGGTCCAGTAGGACTAGATATTGCTGGACCAGAGAGCCCCAGTTGGGGCTGGGCTGGGCTGGTGGTGGGGAGTGGAGTCCCAGCACCATATTCATACATTACCTGGAAAAAGGGATAAACAGTGAGGTGGCAAAATTTGCATATGATACAAAGCAACTCAAGATCGTTATGGCCAAAGCAGACTGTGAAGAGCTACAAAGAGATCTCACGACTTGATGACATGACAACATAAGGGCAGATGAAATTCATTTCTGATAAATGCAAAGCAATGCACATTGGAAAACATAAGCCCTAATATACATATAAAATGATGGGGTCTAAATTAGCTGTTACCCCTCAAAAGAGAGATCTTGGAGTCAAAACACCCACTCAGTGTGCAGCAGCAGTCAAAAAAGCATAGAGAATGTTGGGAATCATTAGGAAACGGATAGATTATGGCAAAAAATATAGCCTCTATATAAATTCATGATACTCACATCTGGATACAGATGTGGTCGCCCCCTCTCAAAAAAGATGTATTGGAATTGAAAAAGGTTCTGCAAAAGGCAACAAAAATGAATATGGAAGAGTTTCCGTATAAATCCTCAAAAGCTAGGCTTTGCTAAAGATAAGGTTCTTACACTCTCTTATCTCACTCATAATGTGCATGTTAGGTTTGATTGGCTCACCATATGATTGAATTACGTTACAATAACACCAAGAAGTACCATGTAAAATTGGGGCTCCATTCTGCTAAACATTGTACAAATGAATAATGATGGATAATCTCTGCTGCCTCAAAGAGTTTACAACAATCTAAACAGACAAGACAGAGGAAAGGAAACAGAAGTGAGCACTTACTCACCATGCAGGAGGAGCCACTGACTTCTACTATGTAGTTTAGAGGATCAACTTTAGAAAGGTTGAGGCTCTCTTGCCTGCATGAAAAATATTTTAACATGCATTTACTTCAACAGCATCTGCAAATCAGGCCATTTACATTCTAATGGGTAGTTAGGTGCACTGGTTGTTATGTGCATCCAGTTTCAGCTTTTGCATGAAAAAACATAGCTGCACATGTGTAATTTTAAAATTGTACTTTTTGCTTAAAAGTCATAAATGCACCAGAACCTGGGAAAACAGACAAAAGCCAATTCATTGCCTAAAATGTATCAAACACCAAAAATGGAAAAAGTCGAAGGCAGCTTTACCTCAGCCTATAGTGCATCACATCTTAACTTCAACCAAGAATGCAGAGTCATCTGAGTACATTTGTGGATTAGTTCTTGGAACTCTTCATATGCAAAATGTTACCATGGCATTTGACAGCACCGCAAAATGACTTCATCTTCACAGAGCTCCAAAGATGACAATTGAATTTGTTCTGGTTCGCTGTTATGAAGATACAAATGAACAGCATCCTTGGAAGTGATGACTCTCACTGGTAAATAGGGTTACCAGATGGCTTAAAAAGAAAATACCGGACACACTTGATCTCAGATGGGAGGGGAGGGGAGGGACACCAGATGGGAGGGAAGCGGGGCTGGCCGGGAGGAGGTTGAGGGGAGCGGGGCTGGCCGGGAGGAGGTCGAGGGGGACGGGGGGGAGAACTGGCCAACGGGAAGCAGGCTGGCCAGGAAGGGGTCGGGGGAGCAGGGCTAGCCGGGGGAGATTGGGGCGGGAGGGGGAGAGCGGCCGGCGGGAAGCAGGGCTGGCCGGGAGGGGGTTGGGGGGAGCGGGGCTGGCCAGGGGAGAACCGGCCGGCAGGGAGCAGGGCTGGCTGGGAGAGGGTCAGGGGGAGAGAATCGGCCGGCGGGGAGTGGGGCTGGCCCGGGCCTATGCAGATCCTGGGGTGCTGCCCATCCCGCTCACGGTCCCGGCGAAGCACGAGCAAGTTCAGCCCCAGCCCCAGCCCCGGCCCCGGCCCCGTTGCGTGTCTACCAGACAGGCAGTACGCAACTATATACTGAAACTCAGAATAATAAAACTTACTTAATTAGAAAATACCAGACATTTATATGTCTGGTATTTTCTCAATTTATTTCCGGATGGAAAACTCAAACTGGACTGACCAGTTCAAAACTGGACACCTGGCAACCCTACTGGTAAAAAATATTTGCCTTAAAAAAATTATTAAAACCAGTTTACACAAACTAGCAACTTGCCAAAAGAAGTGCAACAGCCATGTATAAAACAAATTCAAACATTCTAACAAGATGTGATCTCAAAACACAAGCAGCAAACAAACATGCATTTTCAAAAATTCAAGCAGCAACAACTCTCACTAAAGTCAAAGCCTGAAGCCTTATCCACACTGTATGGGAATGGTTACTGTGATGAAGCTGCACTGGTACAACCACATAGTGTAGACATATTGTACACATACAGAATATTTGGAAACATTACAAAAGAGATAGCTAAGAAGATAAAACATACCATAATGCTACTATATAAATCCATTGTAGAGCCAAACTTTGAGTGTTGCATTCAGCTTTGGCTACCCTATTGCAAAAAAGATACATTAGAATTGGAAAAAGCATAGAAAAGGGCAACAAAAATTATTAAGGGCATGAAACAGTTTCCGTATGAGGAGAGATTCAAAAGACAGGGACTGTTCAGTTCAGAAGAGATGACTAAGAGGGGATATGACAGAGGTCTATAAAATAATGAATGGTGTGGAGAAAGTGAATTGGGAATTATTATTCATAGGATGAACAATATACAAACCAGGGGTCTCACAATGGAATTAATAAGCAATGGGTTTAAAGCAAAATTAAGTGTTTCTTCACATAACACACAGTCAAATTGTGGAACTTATAGCAAGGGCATGTTGTGACGGCCAAAAATATAACTGGGTTTAGAAAATAATTGGGTAAATTCCTGAAGGATAAGCCAAGATGGCCAGGGGAACCACCCTGTGAACTGGATGTTCTTAAACAGCTGATGGCTAGAAGCTGGGACTGATTGATGGGGTGGATCACTGCTAAAAGTGCCTTGTTCTATTCATTCCCTCTGAAGCACTTCACACTGGCAGCTGTCAGAAGTCAGGATACTGAGCTAGATGAACCATTGCTCTGACCTCATGTGGCCATGCTTATGTTATGCTCTTGCCCAGTGGTCACCAACTAGTAGATTGGGATCTACCAGTAGATCTTGGAGCCTCTGACAGGTGATCCTAACTGGTTTGGCCAGGAAGCTATCAAGTGCTGGCACTACAGTTGCCCCTCCACCCACTGTCATGCTGCTCCTGCCCTCTGCCTTGGTGCTGCCCCCTGGGAGCCTCCTGCTTGCTGTGCAGGGTATGGGAGGGAGAAGAGGTTGGGGCGCTGATGTCAGGGTATCCCTCCTCCCCCCTCCCCTTGTACCCCATCTCCATAGAGAGAAGAGGATGGAGGGAGTTTGGCAATGCAAATCTCTGTCACTCTCACACAGAGTGTGTGTGTCTGTCATTCACACAAACACACACTGTCCTTCACTCATCTCCCAACCCAACACATACGTGGAGGGTTGTTGTTGCTTCTTTTACAGTTTACAAAGTGTTTTTTTCGTTTTTGACTGGTCTGTGCATTTCAGAATTTTCATTTCTCTCTTACACTTAAATTTAATTCTTTGAGCAGTGAGTTCTAAAATGCCTAACCTGTCGCGGCTGGAGTAATTATCCCTATAGTAACTGCTGCTCATAGAAGTGGCTGGCACGTCCCTGCAGCCCCTGAGAAAGGCAAAGCAGGGGGTCTCCACATGCTGTCCTTGCCTGCAGACACCACTCCTGCAGCTCCTATTGATCAATAATTGGGAACCGTAGTCAGTAGAAACTGTGGAGTTAGTGCCTTTAGTTGAGGGGGAGCACATGGCACCATGGAGCCATTGCTGTACATGCCAGCTGCTTTCAAGAGTGGTGCAGGGCCAAGGCAGGAGTTAAGTTACCTTAACTCCACTGCTCCACCACCTGGAAGCCATCTCAGTTAAATGATGCCCAGCCAAAGCCAGCTTCCTGAAACCCTGTCCCAGTCCTGGACCTCGTGCCCCCACCCAGGGCTAAGCCCCGGAGCCTCTCCCACACTCTCACTATGTCTACACTGTAGCCTTCTTCCGGAAAAGCTTATGCAAATGAAGCACGGAGTGGAATATCACTGTGCTTCATTTGCATAATTAATTAGCAGAAATTTTTGCGCAAGAGGCTTTTGCGCAAAAAGGAGCTGAGTAGACTGCTCCTTTTTGCACAAAAACCCACTCTTGCGCAAGAGCCATTCTTCCTCATTTTTTCAGGAAGAATGGCTCTTGCACAAGAGGGGTTTTTTGTGCAAAAAAGGACCCGTCTACATAGCTCCATTTTGCTCAAAAGCCTCTTGAGCAAACATTTCTGCTAATTACTTATGCAAATGAAACATGGCAATATTCCACTCTGTGCTTCATTTGCATTAGCTTTTCCGGAAAAAGGCTACAGTGTAGACGTAGCCTCTGAAACCTTTGGCCTAAGACCAGAGCCTGCACCCCAACTTCCTACCCCAGCCTGGTGAAAGTGAATGAGGTTGGAGGCTGGAGTGAGCAGGGTGAGGCCTTCAAGAAGGGGTGGAGCAGGGGGGAGGAGCCTCAGAGAAGGGGCGGGAAGGAAGTGGGGCAAGGGTATTTGGATTTGAGGTAGATCTTACATTTCACTTAAATTGAAAAAGTGATCTTGTGGTTAAAAAGTTTGGAGACCACTGCTCTTGCCTGTATAAACTGTGGCTTGCATTGTTTGCATCCATGCCTTTTATCCTGGTTTAAAAACCTGTTTGCAATTTTTTTTTGGGGGGGGGGGGGGGTGAGGGCAGGGGGAAATCTCACTGTGTTCTATGGTGTTGCCAGCTGCCACTTCCAAGGACTTTTCACAAGAAATGGAAGTTTGAAATTCATGTATTCTTCAGGTGAGATGAAAGGCTAGCTCTGTGTAGCCAAAGCAAGTTCATTGCTTTCTCAAAATGTAATAAAATTAAACGAAAAAAAGCCTCCGTCAGTTTCATTACTCTTATCTGGAATTTGGCTGCAGGAAACTGAATAATCATTTCAATTTCTTTTTTGTGTTGCTCCTTGAAAAATCTGTGAGCTGCAGCAGACCTCAGTTTCCTTCCATCTGTCTTGTCTATTTAGGGGCTTCGGTGTTAGAGGAAGCAGCGGCAGAGGCAGAGGCTGTGGCTGGGAGAGGAGCAGTGCACAGGAAAGCTACTCTCCACACAGCAGCCACATGGCAAAGGGAGAGAGAAGTAGTAAAGTCACTGTCTCTTTGCAGAAGCCAGAAGGATACAAGCTTCATGTCCTTAGAGGGTGAGAACATGAAGTTACCTTTACTTTATAAACTATTTACTGCCTTTTACAGACTCTGGGTAAAATCCTGACCCCCCTGGGAGGCAGTATAGCCTAATGGATAGACCTGAGTTCTAGTCCTAGTTCTGCCATTGCCTCTAATGGGTGATCCTGGGCAAGTCGCTTCAGCTCTCCATGCTTCGGTTACTCCATCTGCTAAATGTGGATGATGGTACTGGCTTCCTTTATAAAGCACAGAGATCTACTGATGAAAAAAAACCCATATATAAGAACTAGGTATTGTTTTGTAATCAGTGGGAAGAGGGAGTTCTTTTGAAAGAAGAAGAGGAAAGAGGAAAAAGCACAGGTGCCCTACTGACCACTCCATCCATAGTAATCACAGCTCAAATGCGAGATAGCATCCACACTGAATAGATGCTATCTTTCAAAAAAGCAGATCTTTTTTTGATGCGCTTTTGCTGTGTAGATAACTCTCTTTCGGAAGAAGTTTTTTTGGAAGATCTCTTCCGGAAAAGCTTCTTCTGAAAGAAGCCTGCAGTCTAGACATAGCCTTACTGATTAGCAATCACCAAATAGATACTGATGTGGTATAGTAACTATATTTTCTAGCCCACATGCTCTACAGCAAAGACTACACAAGGCATTTCCCAGGGGAAGTCAATAGCAGTTTTATAGCCTGTGGTATACAGGAAGTCAAATTAGACAATCACAGTTCTCCATTCTGGCTTTTGAACCTTTGAACCTTAAAACAAGTAAATAATCAGTATTTCTAAAACTTGATCCAAAGTAACTTTTATTGTTAGAATGCACTATTGAGTACAATGTACACCTCTAGTCAAGCTACTGGCCTGAGGTTTGCATAGTTACTATAGGTGCAGTAGGTGAGTGCAGTACTCAAGAAATGCCAGAATTCAAGTGCCAGAAATGCCATCAGATGCCACTTTGGTGCCTCAAAAAAGTGCTGGAACAGTATTCTAGAATGTTCCAGTGGTACTGAAGCACTGTATGCCTCAAACATTCAACCTGACTGATTTTGTGGTATACTCTACTGTGTTTTATTAGGTGATTAACACACGACCAACTAGAATATTTATGGGGTAGCAAAGTAATAGTTTTCTATTTGTCCTCACACTACATTGTTCCTCAGTTATGGAAATATTAGCAATATGATGCATGTCAGATAATCAACAATGGCCAGGTAACAGCCTTTTAACAAAGAGTCTTATGCAGCACAGCATGACAAACTCAGGACAAGTAATGTCTGCAGTGTCAAAACACAATTGATGTGTCTGTGCAAACTACTCTGCTTAGATATATTTATTACAAGTTTTACTTTTATCTCTTTCTGATCTCTAGAGAAACTAATTTCTTTTAGAGCCAGGAGATCCTTGAAAGGTTCAAAGTTATTAGACAGTATAAAACTCTTCAAAATGATCTAATAGTTTGTGGGGAAGTGAGGGAAGAAAGGACATCTGTCAAGGGGTGTCCTCGTGCCCGAGGGCCGACAAGGGGTCTCCCAAAGTACAGCTCCTATTGTTAGAGCTAGTACAGCTTCACAGGCCTAGGCCCAAATTCCAGTTCACCCCTACTAGGGTAAACACGGCCACTCTGGCCTTATCTCAAGCACAGTTCACCCCTACTAGGGTTCATATAGCCACTCTAGCCTAGTCCCAAAGCATAGTTCACCCCTACTCGGGGAAATACGGCCACTCCGGCCTAGTCAGCAGGTAAGCCTTCTAAGGGCCTGTGAGCCGTGTTACTGCGGGACTGGGGGGATTACAGGGGGACCTGGGCCCTCCCTCTCCACCAGGTCCCAGCCCAGGGCCCTGTTAGCAGTGGAAGATTCCACGGCCAGCTCCTCGAGGCTTCCCGCCGCAACGCACTGAGCTCCCGGAGGACAATCCTCCACCCTGGACTCCTTCCTACCGTTCTCAGCGTGCAGTGGGGTCCTTGGGGTGTTGTTCGGTGAGCAGTGCCTCCTGGACAGCCTCACTGCCTGGCGCTGTCACTGAGGCCGTGGCTGCGGGGGAGTCGCTGCACCTGGGGCAGCTGGGCTGCAGCTGCCGGGGTTGCTGCTCCTGGGGTGGCTGGGGCTGTGGCTGCCGGGGTTGCTGCTCCTGCGGCAGCTGGAGCTGGGGCTGCCGGGGTGGCTGCTCCTGGGGCGGCTGCAGCTGCTGCTGCAGGGACTGTTCAAGATCTCTGTCCTGAGCTCCTTCCCCTCCAGATGCTCCCCCTAACTGAGCTGAGCAGCTCTCTCTTATACTAGTGTAGCTAGAGCATGCCCAGTAAGCTAAAGGGGGTGTGGCCTCCCTTGCCCTCTGGACTAGGTTAACGTCCTCCTGAACAGTGCAGGGTGGATATGCCCCGTCACAACATCTCAAATGAAAAAGTTTGTTTTTTTCCCCCTTAGGACATATTTTACCGACTATAAAAAGAGAAATGTTTTTTACAGGCCAGATTCTGCTGTGTGTTCATAATTTTCAAGCTCTTTATAGTGGTTGGGTGCTGGTGGGTCATCAGGGAGTCCATTACAGCTTTCCGTTAACCTGTTCATGCCAGGGTTGGCTCCGGTGGGAGTTGAAGTAACCACTTGTGTAACCATTACTAATAAGATTATTAAAAAAAAAAAAAAAAAAAAATCAGCTATCAAAGTATTTCCAGGACAATATAATTTTCAAACAATGAGCAATTGTGTGTTATATTTTACATACATTTCACCATTCAAACATCTGAGAGGCAAAATAGGTTGTTTCCTCTAAAAAAGGAAAAGAAAAAAGCCAAGCTATGTAACAGCACCCCAGAGGGTGCTGCACAGATAAGCCCAAATGCTTCTACAAAGCAGATAAGCTCTCAGGCAAAACACATCAGTCATGGTAATCAGGTAGCATATGTCCTCCCACGCCAGGCCTTTGAATTAATACATATTCAACAGCTCTGTTTCTAAGAGAATGCTGTTGTATTTATTTAAACATCATTCTGGCAGAAAATTTCCTATACGAAAATAGAATAATCAGCAGTGAAATGATATCCTCAATTGGACAGGCACTCCTGTAATATTACCGTCCCTCTGATGAATCATCTTAACCAACGCAGCTATAAAAGTGGATAGACACCATTCGGGAAAACATAAACACTCACCTCCTATAGTAGGGGTGGGAAACCTAAGGCCTGGGGGCCAGATGTGGCCCCTGGGTTGCCTGGATCTGACTCCCGAGGCTTAGGGCCTCCCCCTGCATTGGGGAGCATGTGTTGGCACTCCAGCTCCACCCCACCCTCCCATCACCTCCCTGTAGCCCCTGACCCACAACTGATTTTTTTGTTCATCAGCAGCCCCCAACTCAAAAAAGGTTCCCCACACCTGTCCTATAGGGACTTTACTAATGTGCCAGATGCTGATTGAGACAATCAATCTTTTCTTGTAGTTGTCTTCAGGGATGGTACTAAGCATAACACCTTGCCCTGCATTCATATATTTTCTAAATAAAACACTTGCTAAAACTCTCCACTGGATCACTGACACAACTGATCGAATACTCCATCTGCTCCAGCAACAGACCACTAACCGAAAGCCCTCCTATACTACAAATATGAAGGAGTTACACTCATGAATGGCACCAGCCGTTTTACGTCTGGGAAACACTTGCTTTGTTTTCCTCTCACCAATTTTCAGTCAAACACTAATCCTGATTTTTAAAAAAAGCTGGTATTTGTATGTGAACTGAATACAAAGTTTTAATAAACTAGAGGCTGAGCAGTGAAGGAGACATCAGCATTTTCACCTCCATCAGAAAAACGTTTTTATAGATACTTGCATTTAAGGCAGTTTAGCCGCATTTACTGGCATTAAAGGTATTTCCTCGTGTCTTTTTTATATTTTCCAGTAACAATAATTATACTGTAAAACAGGAATCAATTGGGAGTCAAGAAAAGAGTCTCATGACCTCAGTGGGATTTGGATAAAGCTCATACAACAGTATTTCTGTGGGCTTCTCACTTAGG
Organism: Rafetus swinhoei; assembly: GCA_019425775.1. Lineage (NCBI taxonomy): Eukaryota > Metazoa > Chordata > Testudines > Trionychidae > Rafetus > Rafetus swinhoei. The sequence continues at coordinate 80,089,017 of CM033427.1, read as the reverse complement.
AGGGAAGAGAATAACTGGCTCAATTCTGAAAGGCAGATAATAAAAATATTTCACTCATCCATTAATTTTCATCTGGAGATCTCAGCATGTTTCATAAAAGAAGATACATATTATGATCTCCATTTTGCAGGTGGGGAAATAAAGGTGAAAGCGATTTGCACAAGATAGTATACAATGGGCTAGTAACAGAGCTGAGGACAGAACCAAGGTCTCCTAGCTCACAGTCCCATGTACTAGCCACTGGAGTGGGACCTTTCCTTCCCTTTGTAGCTCCTTTGCTCCCCTCCATACCATGCAGAAGGGAGCAAGAAGGTGCTAACAAGAGAAAGCAAATTAAGACTTAAGCTGCAAGTTTCTCTTCAAGCTATCTACTGCTCCTAAAATTTTGTTTACCTGCAATCAGTGAGGTGCCACATTTATCAGACATTTCAGACTAGTGCAATATAGTATTTAATGACATCCTATCAGGTATTAGAATTTTATAAAGATTAGCACCTGTTAGCACATTCTCAATAAAGCATGCAACACTTTGTAACCTGATGTTGCCCTTTAAGGAATATTGTGTTATGCACCTCATGAATTGGAAAATACATATGAACCTATAAATTATATAGGGAGAATTTGGCTCTTGCACTTCATTGAGAAGGGACAAACTATTATGCTTTAAAGAAGGATTCACTGCTGTTGGGCTCATTATTAGTCAGTCTGTAACTTGTGGAACAAGTTAGATATTGTGTACTCATTCCCCCTTCCACCCACTTTACAGTGAAAAAATGTTAAGGGAGGAAAAAAGGAAAGTAAAAAAAATAAAGTTTGGCTGCCTGCTTATGCCTGTAGTGAATAAAGAATTCAAAATTACCTGTGATTAAAGGAAATCTGCGTGAGGTGTACAGTGTACACACGGGGCCATGGAAATCCCAAGACTGTCCATCAATGTTTGGGCATAGTATTTCACATGACAGATTTAGAAGCCAGCAGCTAATCACAAGCTGTAAATCGCTGCACATAACTGAAAAATGAGATTTCAAAGGAACTAAAGAATTTTCTAAACTAACATCTCACTCTATTCAGTTAATACTATAATGAGTGGTGTATATATAACATTGCCACCTTCTGGATATAATCAGAAATGCTTAATGAGAGCCATAGATGCTTTATTATTCATATTCTTGCAGTGTCTCAAAACAGCTAAATAAGATTTCCCAATCATTTATGTGATAGGTTCCTGTGCTTTTTACAGCATGAATTCTAGTTTCTTTGGCACCAGAAAATGCTAAACAACCAAAAAGTCTGTAGCATTAGTGACAACTAGAAAGTGCTGGGTTTGTTGCGTGTGTTTGTTACACCTGAACAATACAAATGATTTTTAACACATGTAAATGAGATAATCTGAGGAGACTAACCATTAAAAATTACCTGTAAAAAGATGTTAGTCAGATGAAAGGATGCAGCCTCTGTTTCTGTATAATTAATTACTGAAAGCTTCACAAACATGAAAATATCCCAGATTGCAGTCTCTTCTATGGTACCATTACCCAATAAATACTCCTTTGAATTATGGCTTCAAAACTGATTTTAAAATCTTCTCCAAATGTTTGAGAGAATTAAATTAGGAGTAGTAGAATTCCTTAGTAGTGTCAGTGGCTCCTTTCTGCCCTTGAATACCTTTTCAAATATAGGAGGAAGTGATAGAACTAGAAGATTCAGAATGGCAGCCAAAGAGTAGGGAGAAGATACAGTGACAGCAGCAGGACTCCCATTGAAAGAAGAGTAGTACAATCAGTGATATGAAGAAAAGTTTAAAGAACAAAATAAGGGAAGTGACTCTTTAGGAGGAGATGGGAGAGAAAAAAATACAGACAAAACAGAATGACTAAAGTAATGGAAACTAAAAAGATAAAAGTTCAAAATAGAGCAAATCAGACACCACCAGAACAGAGGTAATGACTTTAATGTCATGTTGTGCTGCTTGCTAAATTAGTTTGAAGAAAAGTAGGATCAATGCAGGAGAATCCATCTGTAGTATAGAGAAAAATCTCTGAAGAATCTTAGCAATCACAGGAACAGTTTCATTTGGAGACAGCATAACTAATACAAGAGAGCTAGAAGTTGCAAAGTGTTCACCAAGTTCACAGGTTATTCACAAGCCTCACACATTGTTTTTGCCTTTGTTTGAAAGTTTTCATCATCAATTAATTGTGCCAGCATAGCAGAAATGAGAGCTGGCTATTCCCTAAAATGTCTTTAGATGTTATTGAATTAAGAAACTTTGGGGTCCCTAGTAATAAATGAATGGTTTATGTATTATGTATTGCTACAACTTCGTGAGGATGGAGATGTGATGGATGAGACACCGGGGAAAAGGGTTCAAAGGACTCTGGTGAAAGACGTGAATGGCCTTTTGGAACAAAAAGTGTTTTCTCTAGGAGAATATATGAAGGGAGGTGAATACAACTTTGTGAAGCTATGCCTACAGTGGGGATCATTGTCTGTTGATCACCTATTACATGAGGCCCAAGCTATATGAAGTCAAGACTGGACTATTTGTGGTTGATCTGGTTCTGAACCTCAGATTGATATCAACTTGTAACTACAAGGAAAATCCAGCTGCAGGTTTTAAGGACTGACACCTATTAGAACTGGAAAGTACAACTGAGCTAATCTTTTAGTATACGTGTAGGTTCTTTTGTTGTTTTTAAATATTTTCTTTGTAATGCTTTTACTTGGTAGGCAAGCACATTTATTCTCAAATATGTGTGCGTTAACTTGTAACTGTGGGCCATCATGCTGTTCACATGAGAGACCACCTCACACCCTATGATATAGTCCTATAATTACCATAAGCAGAAGAGCCAATGATAGATCTCCCTTGATGTAACAGATGAACTGGAGCAGCTAGTAAGGTATTTCCTGTAAGAGCTCACACTCTGGAATGGGCTCTCACGCTGGTCCAATATAGCCTAATTTTGTCAGGTTTTAGAGCACAGTGCAGGGAACTTGTGTTTTGCTTGGCCTTTATGAAGAGTTAGGAAAGACTGAGGTAGTGACTCTTGTGTGGGGGCATTATTATTTGTATGAAGAACTAGTGCTTAGTAGGAGTAAACTGATTGAAAATACATAAAATGAAACATTTCAGTGTATTGGTACAGTGCTCAGCTCATTTAAATCAAAATTGTAAAAAAGTAACCCTTTCCTAACTTCATCAAGAAATCTGTTGCATGTAAGTCTTCTAATGGTCCACTTCTGCTATGCTGCTTACAAGAAACTCTCTCAGTTATACTAAAAAGTGGCAGGAGTAATTAGAAACAATTGATATTAGGAAAACACAGAGTTTACTTTACCTTATAATAAAGATGTGAGGTGAAATTCAAGGCTTACCTGCTTGCATTACAGTGCTTCCTTTTTCTAGCAGCACTCAAGATAGAATGTGCTTAATCCCACACAGAGTGGAACTATTTGAATTCCATAGAGTAGAGTTATGCTCCTGTTTCAGACATTTAAACTGTCAGGAGTTTAATACACCGTTTGAGAAGAAATTGTTAGTGGTTTGATTTTTGACCAGAACACAAGTCTGAATGAGTTGGCATCTTTTTTAAAAAATACCATATATCCAGAATTATGGAGACAGGCTCCTGGAAAATTTGAAGTACTAACTGAGGGTATGTCTAGACTACATGGCTCCGTCGACAGAGCCATGTAGATGAGTTTACTAGACAAAGTAGATGAGGCATAACGGAGCGGTCGACAAAGGCTTCCATTGTCAACCGAGGAGCGTCCAGACTACCGCGCTGTGCCGCCAAACAGCTGATCGGCACAGGACGGTGGCCATTTTTATGTAAATGAAGTGGCAATTATTTAAATCGCCACTTCATTTTCCTATGTCTAGTAAACTCATCTACATGGCTCCGTCGGCGGAGCCATGTAGTCTAGACATACCCTGACACTGGGGATTCAGAGACCACACAAGCATAGTACACTTCACAAATAACCTGGGTCAAACAGTCAGGCAACGTCAATCCTATCAAGTAATATCACAGAAGCTAGATGTCACAGCCACCTGTTCTTTGAGCAACTGACGTTATAAGCAAGATACTGAAAAACTAGCAGCTGCTCACTTCATCATGGTGCAGTTAATATTTTGCACAATGTGTATTGAAGAAAAAAAATCTATGAGTTGAAAGTAGTTGAAGTAGTAATTTTCTATTTTCAGACAACAAACTATACTGTGTCACTACATACCAGTTACATGAATGGCCTGTGTAAGATACAATGAAAGTTACTGTCATTCAGGCAATTAAAAAATATCTTAAATGAAAAAAGTACAATTCTGTAGGAAAAAGTGTTTATTTAATTTTAATTTACACTGAGCCAATTAAGGCAAAATATATTACTTGGAAAAAGGACAGGTTTTCATTGGGTACAAATATAATAAGTTGGCTAACCAGTATATGGCATATAAAATGTTCTTTGAAAGCATCTACAAAAGATAAAGGCAGAGCAGTTTAAGCTGAAAAGCTAGTGTTTAAGGCAAACAAAGAATTCAATGTTTGTTTTTTAAACAAACCTATTATCAAAATATTCTCTTACAATAATTTCTGTATTTCTGAATAGAGATTTAGGATTATCGTTGAGCACAGATATGGAATATCTTCAGCTATTAAGAACAGATATCAAAGATGTATAAGAGAAGCAGTGAGTCAATGACACACTTCTGACATCATGCAGGATTCTGTTTCTGCTTTGGAAAATATGAAATGGTAGAGCAAACAATATGAATATCAGTTTGTGTATTAACATGTGGTGGATAAAAACTGATAACACAAACTCTTAAGTAAGTAAATTATGTTATCCTGAGTTGCTGGCACATTTTTATGTGTCTATTTCATTGGTTTCTAGGGGAGATGGCTTGGACCATACTAAAGAAAAAGGTATGGAAGATGCGCACCCAAAGTTATTTTGGCCTGCACCTTGGATATATTGGAGCATGGACTTACATCCTTCCACAGCTATTCGCTTTTAAGATGCTTTAGAATTAGATACAACAGTTCTGAGATCATGTACATCTAAGGCCAACCCTATGAAGTACTAAATACTCTCAAAACTTCTAGAAAATAAAGGGTAGTGCCTCCACTGAAGTCAAAAGATATTATTTGTACCCCAACCCCCTTTAAAAAAGTTATATGTAAGTAAATCAAATATTAAGTATCTGAAATAAAAATACATTCCACTTTACAAATTATAATGCTATTTGGCCCTTCTATAAACATATAGGTTTGTATCTAATTCGCGTCTCAATTATACTAGATGTCATTTGATTATTAAAAATTGGAGTTGTTCATTTCCATTATTGGAAGAGTACCTTCATTTTTATTTTTTTTTAATAAAAAAACCCAACAGTTTACAGGTAGACTAACAAAATTGTGCTGTATTCACTGAGGACTCAAATATTAGCAGAAGCTGCAATCTTTTCCTTCATATCAAGCTGAAGAAAAAAATAAGTATTCCTTAGTGTGATGAGTCAAGCTTCTTTCAAATGGCCCTGGGTGGTAAATGTTGTTTATACATTCCTGCTATAGCTTTGGCTGCACTGTAGATCATCTGTCGACGGGACATACCAGTGAATGCCATATGCCAATCAGTCCTATTGATATTCCGTAAATTCTTCTCCAGCACTTCACCAACTGTCACCAAAAGACCCGACCATCTTAAATTGTAGTCCTGGGGAGTAAGACTCTGAGCCTGTGTAATAATTTGAGATGTTATTAAATGAATGAGATAAAGGGTCAGATTCTAATACCTGTACACCCCTATATTAGTACTTTATTTGGTCAGTACTCTCAATTTTAATAGCACTTTCTGAACAAGAATACACAGAAAGTTTCAGAATCAAACCCTAAAAGTTTATCCCACAATAGCTAGTTACCTCTGCACATCCAGTTTTTGAGAGTTCTTCATATTACATTCCTAGACAACCATTAGACATTCCCAAAGCATAACTATAGAATGACTTAAATCACCTTGTCATTACCAGAAAGTTACATTTTAAAAAAGCTGCCAAACAGATGTGATCAATAAAGTTACTTATATATTTAGTAATTTTCATCTTCAATGGGCTTTAAAAATATTATAATCCTTACAACACCCTTTGAAAAAAGTATCTCATTTCAATGTGGAAAGGGAGGCAGAGTCAAAGTGATTTGCCCAACATTAAAGGGAATCCATACCAGAACTCAACATCAACTTGTGACGGGGAGTGCTTACCCCGCACCGAAGCGGAGTGGGGAGAGGAAGGGGAGGCTAAGACTCTGTTGGTGGGGGAAGTCCTGCTCCTTCACCCAGACTGGGCATGCTTGAAGTGCTGGCATAGTATAAAAGGCAGCAGAGCAGCTCAGTCTGGGCTGACCAGTAAAGAAAGACCTCCTGAACTGCTGCTGCCAGCCACCCTAGCAGCAAGAACTAGAGACCTGGGAGACAGCCACAATGCAAACCCAGCAGAACCCCAGGGAGAAGCAGCTGCCAGAGAACCAGAAGACCCAATTACCATGTGGGACATTGATCCAAACAAAGTGGTAGAAAGTAACCCAGGGAGGGTGCAGGAGAGGCCTCTGCCACCCAGGTATCCTCGGCGCGTTTCGGCTGGATTCCCAGCTGAGGAAGTGGCAGACGGTGCTGCTACTCACAGGGCCCTGGGTTATCAGGTGCTAGCCCCAACCGTATTGATGCTGGCCAGTAGGCCATACTGCCCCGAACTAAGGACTACCTTTTACTAACCCTGGCCAACAGGCCATACTGCCCTGGGCTGAGGGCTATTTATTGACTCTAACCAGTAAGGTATACTATCCTGAACTGAGGACTACCATTTACTGACTCTGGCTAGTAAGCCATACTGCCCTGAACTGAAGTATATATACACTGACTCTGGCCATTGGGCCACGCTGCCTGGCGAGCCAGGCTGCTTATGGACTCGGGGTTACCCAGAGTCTGGTGAAGGGTTCCAGATTATAGTGGTGGCAACCAGTGTCTGCACCCCGGAAGGTGGTCACCCCAGTGACGGGGAGTGCTTATGCTGCTACACAACTCACCAAACCATACCAATTTCATTAAAATTACTTTGGGTCACGTTCTCCCTTGCTGCCTCTTTCTGATAGAGGCAGCGGGGGGGGGGGAAGAGAGCGACTAGTCAATTACATCCCTATTACCCACGCAACACCCCCCAAAAAAAGATACAAAACTCCACCTGTTGAATGTATTCCAGAGGCACTGGAGTTGCTTGGGTAAAAGTTTCTAGATGAATCCCATGGACAGGATCTTCAACAATCAGGCATCCTATGTCAAACCACCTGCAACAGCACACAAGTCACCCAAAGTTTTACACAGTAAAGAACTTCAACTGGTTAAATAATGGTATTCTGGAAATGATGCAGGTCTGGCAGGGTTAGCTTACAAGACACTGTGAGGCAGTACAACTATGAAACTGAGTTATTTGCAATGAATTTCATGGAGGCATTTAGATATTTTACAAATAGAAGTCATAAAAAGACATGAGTCTATCATATAAGCATGAAACTTACAATTCAAAGACAAATAAGAGCACCAATTAGATATTTATATCCTTATAATAGATTTATCCTATTACTGTTTTTACACAATTTTTGAAAAACTAATGTTTTGTTAAGGCATCATTCTCCAACAACAAGAATTCTGCATTCACTCAAGCCCACAAAAAGAACCTAACTTCTGTAGCGACAATGGCACATCCCTTTACATTCAAAGACGTTATTAGTATATCTAAGTAAAATTACTGTATGGAAGTCAAAAGAGCAATTAAACCTCTTTCCGAAAAGACACTATATGCTCCAGTAGAATATTCTGGAACAGAAGTTAGGACATCTCCCTGGCCTGACTTGAATATATTCAATACTTTCCTACCTGAAGAAAACAATAACATGAATTGTCTAAATTAAGGCTGACGTATCATCCCTAACTCCATTTTATTTACTTCCCATGATTTGATTACATTTAAGTGGCCCCATCTGGGAGATCAGTAGCACAGAAACAAAAGCAGGAGCTGTTGTACCAGTTTCATCATGGTCTCTGTAAAGGGAAATCTTGCCTTATTAATCTGCTAGAGTTCTTTGAGGGAGTCAACAAGCATATGGACAAGGGGGATCCAGTGGATATAGTACACTTAGATTTCCAGAAAGCCTTTGACAAGGTCCCTTACCAAAGGATCTTAAGTATCATGGGATAAAAGGGAAGGTCCTTTCATGGATTGATAACTGGTTAAAAAAATAGGAAAAAAAGGGTAGGAATAAACTGCAAGTTTTCAGAGAGAAGAGAGGTACTAGTGGGGTCCCCCAAGGGTCTGACCTGGGACCAATCCTATTCAACTTATTTATAAATGATCTGGAGAAAGGGGTAAAAAGTGAGGTGGCAAAATTGGCAGATGATACCAAACTGCTCAAGATAGTTAAGACCAAAGCAGACTGTAAAGAGCTTCAAAAAGATCTCACCAAACTAAGTGATTGGGCAACAAAATGGCAAATAAAATTTAATGCTGATAAATTTAAAGTAATGCACATTGGAAAAAATAATCACAACTATATATACAATATGATGGGGACTAATTTGGCTATAACTACTCAAGAGAGAGATCTTGGAGTCAGTCATTGTGGGTAGTTCTCTGAAAATATCCACTCAACGTGCAGCAGCAGTCAAAAAAGCAAACAGAATGTTAGGAACCATTAAAAAAGGGATAGAGAAGACAACTGAAAATATCTTATTGCCTCTATATAAAACCATGGTATGCCCACATCTTGAACACTCCATACACATGTGGTCGCCTCATCTCAAAAAAGATATATTGGCATTGGAAAAGGTTCAGAAGAGGGGCAACAAAAATGACGAGGGGTTTGGGACTGGTCCCATATGAAGAGGTATTAAAAAGACTTGAACTTTTCAGCTTAGAAAAGAGAGGACTAAGGGGGGATATGATAGAGGTCTGTAAAATCATGACTGGTATGGAAAAAGTGAATAAGGAAAAGTTATTTACTTATTCCCACAGTATAAGAGCTAGGGGTCACCAAATTAAATTAATAGGCAGCAGGTTTAAAACAAACAAAAGGAAGTTTTTCTTCACTCTGCACACAACCAACCTCTGGAACTTCTTGCCAGAGGATACGGTGAAGGCTAGGACTTTAACAGGGTTCAAAAGAGAGCTAGATAGATTCACAGAGGTTAGGTTCTACAATGGCTATTAGCCAGGATGGGTAAGAATGGTGCACCCCCTTTTGTTTGTCTGGAAATGGGTGACAGGGGAGGGATCATGTAAGAATTACCTGTTGTGTTCCCTTTCTCTAGGGCATCTGGTATTGGCCATTGTCAGCAGACAGGACACTGGTCTAGATGGACCATTGGTCTGACCCAGTATGGCCATTCTTATGTTCTTATTTTAATCATATACCAAAAACATTGGACTTGTAAGTGTCAAATTAATTGGACCTATAAGTGTGGAAATTCAGGTGCCATTCAAATCAATGACACGGCAGTGCTGGACTAGCAACTCCCCTTGGAGCATCATAAACCACACCTACAAAAATTAGGAACAAGTAAAAATAACAAGAAAGAAGATACTCTTTTGTTGGAGATTTGTTGTCATTCCCTCATGGAGACATTTTCTGTAAGATAAAGTATTTTTCTATCTAGTTTGATTTAGGTATACAGAGATTAATGCACTTAATTTTTTCTTTACTTTTAATAGCCAAGCTCCATCTTCTACCTAAGATACACTTTTCAAAGTTAACTGAATGGAGTGGTGTAGGTTCCAAAAATAAACAAATCAAAGCCCAGCACATCACCAAGGATTTTTTTTTTTTAAATAAGTATTTTCCAAATAAATCATCGAAGGCCAACAAGAAATGGATCCTAATATGTCTCAAATTGGTATCTCAAAGTTTGTATGTGAGCGCCATCTTTTCTTATGAAAATAGTTTGTTTAGAAAACACATTCATGTGAACTCCAAAACACAAGTCTGTCCCAATTGTGGAAAGCAGTGGTAGGAAGTATATTTTGTGTAAACAGAAAAAGGAAAACTGATCAGACCTGAGAATACGATATGTTATTAGATGAAAGTACTACCTCAGCATAACATTACTACAGTGTCAGTACCTACCCAGTATACTCTCCAAATCAGTTGTCATTCCAGAAGAGAACTAAAAGCCAATTTCAACTCTTACTTTAGCACAAGTCTCTCACTTCTGTAGATTTAAGTGGCATGTTTTTCAATTCTGAGTCTCATAAACCTGACAGTATTTAGCTATCAAATTCTCAAGATTTTTTGGACAAGCTGCCGAATAATTTCATCAAAGCAAAGCCTGCCAAGGCAATACCATACACTGACAGATTCTCTCCTTTCATCTCCCAAGTAGAATACTCTTAACAACTATGGGGCACTTGGACTCAATATAAAATGATTTTTCTTCTAAGGAATATAATATGACAAGAGGATTAACTCTTACTTGTCAGGAAGCAATTCTGCGATGAAATTTTCTACAGATACAGCCGGTTGTTTCTCATGTATCACTCCAGTCCGACGCAAGCTGTCTATTCTTTCCTGAGCTCCCTAAAAGGCAACATAAGTTGTTAGACAATATTCTCTCTGGGTCACAGCATAAAGCTCATGGAAGAATGTAATTTTTAACATTAAGATTACCACATATATTGTTCAAAAATCCTTTGGTGTCATGTAATAATTAACATTTTGAAGCAAAAAAGGCTTCATTTAGAATCCCAAAAGTTACAGGAATGGTGATAAAACCTTGAGAGTTTCAAATTTGCTTTAGCTCATTACCAATCAAATTATAGAATTCCTATGAAAAAATAACTAGCTTCATATTGAAAGAAATGTAAGACACCTTTACTTGTAACATGGCAAGTTTCACCATAGTTGAAGATTGTAACTATTTCTATTACTCAGCTACACTTTATAGTGTTATGTTCTGGCTATTTAATCACCTAATTGTGTTTAAAATTTTTATCAACATAGTAACGTCATAAGAGACTCTCCCCTTTAAAATTATAATTTATTTAAAATGATATTGTCAAGTAGATGGGGTCCCAAGAATTGATACACTTTGGATCTTTTACAATCTGACAGACTAGGCTTATGTACATTTGCAGTCAGTGACAGTCATGCAGAAAACTGGCAAAATATTTTTGCTCTTCAGCTGTCTTTGCAATGGGACACAAACACTTTAGAGTACATACTGATGAATTACTTGGCACGGATGACATCTATACACAAAGACAATAGTGAACAAACAAGCTTCTCTATTTAACTTTTCTGGGGAGGCAGAAAGGTATTTCTCAGAGGATGGAATTCTTCCAAATAAACTGTTCCACTCAAGATCACTGATATTTGAGATATCGTCTGCACAGAACTTTCTACATTGCCATTAACCCCTTACTTTTAATCCAGCTGCATAGCCCACAGGTTGTGGTGCAATGTTAGACAGTCCAGCTTCTCCTGTAACTGTGGCCATTCCAAAGACCTCTTGGAAAGCATCTCGAATGGCAGCAACTTTTACTTCTTTATTGGAGGTAACCACTATGTCCAGTTCTCCCCCAGATTCTACAAAGACAAATATTTTAATAGAAGCTAGTTCAAAATACAACTCACATCTCAGAATAGTCCCTTCTGTATCTTCCTCATGTAAATGTACACAACACTATCCATCAGTACATGTCAAGCTGAGTTTCTTGTAATGGGCACTGAAAAGTTGGTTAGAGAAAATTTTGTCCCCACCAGCCCTCTCTTATGAAGTAAACTTTACTTAGGAAATCTTTAAGGTGCACTTTTAAGATTGAGATATTTTTAAAGTAAACTTTGAATTCAGGGAAGTCAATGGGAGCTGAGAGGTACTTAGCCCTTTTTGAAGATCAGACAATTTACAGAAGACAGACTATGGATTTAGAAGCCTAACTTTGGTTAACACACAAAAAAAAATCCAGGCCATCGGTACAAATTCTGATATGTTTTGGTGATGTGGAAACTTGCCCACAACTGACACCCCCGACTTGTTTCACAAATGCCGTTGAACACCACCACCATTATAATGGGGTAGAGAACCATTATCTGGGACAGAGGCTGACCCAGGAAAAAAAAAAAAAAAAATCAGTCAGCAGGGGGTGGAGTGCCAGTGTGGGCTCCCCACTGCTGGAGGGAAGCCCTGAGCTCCGGGGGCCAGATCCAGGCAAGCCAGGGACCGTATCTGGCCCCAGGCCTTAGGTTCCCCACCCCAACTTATAAGACTGTAAAAGCTGAACAGAAATGTTTTTTTACAAGTATCTATTTGCAGCATGAGCTTCAACATAGACCTTTTACCAATGTCAGCTTGTTTGCAGCTCTAATGCATCTTTATATCTCATGTTTTCCTTAGACAGCTAACTTCTGTGAATTGTGGACTGTATTTTTAATCAAGAAAATAAACTTCAAGGAAAGAATTTTAAAAACTTCTTATAGTGAACAATTCATACTTTTGCCCCACGGCAGAGAGCTCTGTTGGCATGGGGAACTCCGGTGACTGGAGGACCATGGCAGGGGACAGAGGAGGAACAGCTGAGAGTCCTGGGGCAGAAGGATGCAGCTGTATGTCTGGGAATCCTGGGGCACAGCTGGCAGCACAGCCAGATGAAGGGCAGGGGGGAGGAGGGAAGAAGAGGAGGGAAACAGCCAGGATGGAAGCAAAGCCAGCAGAGGGCTGGGAGGCCAGTGGCACGGGATTTTCCCTGATCCAGCAAATTCCCTTGTTCCGGACCAATCAGGTCTCATGGGTGCCAGACCACAGAGATCCAACCTATAGGCTGCGTCTAGACGGGCATGATTTTGCGCAAAATCTTGCCGCCTGTCTAGACTGGCCGCGAGTATTTGTGCAAGAACACTGACTTTGTAATGTACAAAATCAGTGGTTCTTGCGCAAATACTCCGACGCTCCCGCTCAGGGATAAGCCCTCTTGCGCAAGTATCCTTGTGCAAGAGGGCCAGTGTAGACAGCCACGTTAATTTCTTGCACAAGAAAGCCCGATGGCTAAGACGGCCATCGGAGCTTTCTTGCGCAAGAGAGCGTCTACACTGGCACGGATGCTTTTGCGCAAAGGCACATGCCAGTCTAGACGCTCTCTTGTGCAAATACTTGTAACAGAAAAACTTTTCCGTTAAAAGTATTTGCGCAAAGTCATGCCAGTCTAGACGCAGCCATAGATTAGTTGCATGTTAATTTTCCTTTGCAAAGTATCAATACTTGGTTCAGACACAAAGACTAGAAAATTATTAGTCTGTTAAGATGCCATTTCTGAGAGTCCTCTGACAGCAGGAACAAATAGAAAATTAAAGCAAACTAAAAAATGGCTGCACTGTAATGCTTTTGGGGGAAAAAAAATACCCCAAACAGATGCTACAGACATGAATCACTGTACCACAAAGCCTGCTGACAAAGTCTCCAGTACTTACCCCTATATGTCATTAACAGTAACATTTACCACAATCAACATGAATTTTGAAATACTGGAAAAACAACAGTTTTCAACTTGGCCCATATTGATTTGGGAACTCTCAATTAAAGGGAACAGTTCGTTTTAACAGAAGACACCAAAGGTTATGTGGAATGGTGACAAACATTGAATTCTACCCAGGTAAGACTTATGCAGGAGTGAACCCTAGTGAAATGCCCTGACAGCATAAAATCCTTCAAGAAGAAGTTAGTGATAATGCTAATCCATTATATACCAAATTTTATATATGGAACACTCTTTCCCGAGCTAGATATTGCAGCTTGCCAAACCAAAGCTATCAGGATTCAAGGACACACTCAGAAATGTAACTATTTAGAAAGGAAAGTGATCCATCCCCAACATTATATTCACTACATTCAACAGATGTTTTGCCATTAACTTCAGTCTGAAATTAATGGCAAAACATCTGTTAAGAGCAAGGCTCAGCCCTGTGTTTCTGATCATTAGTATTTTCCTGTAATGAGAATGTGTTTACTCAGATGCTGTATAATGCTACAATATAGAAATAAAGGTGCAAAAAGCTATGTTAAATTTGAGGTTTTAACCACAAGTCAGGAAATTCAGTTTGCAGCCAAGGAGAGCCACAAGACTCCGTGTTGCGGAGCCATTGAGTAAACAAACCTAGGTGGCCCATAAACAGCTCTCAAAATGGGCCTGCAGCTAATACACTGCTCTACTGCTAATTTGCATGCAACAATTTCATTAGTTGAATGAAGAAGACTGCAGGTGAATTACTTTACCCAAATGCCATACCAGTGGGTGGGCACAGACTTTCAGTTATTAAATAAAATTTTAAGCTCTCCCCTTTCCTTTCCCTCAGTTTTTGTATTTTCATACGCATCTATGCAGACAGCTACAGCAGAGAAATGCACCATAAAAAAAAAAAAAAAAAAAAAAAAGACAGATGCAGGTGCATAAATAACTTCTCACCTTGAAATTTGCAGCATCCAAATTTTAGTGACATGTAGGATCTTTCTGAACTAACATATTATGCTGACGTAGTTAGCTATAGATTAAAAGTCCAACCAACACTGATATAAGCAGTGTGGTACAATGGACAAGACACTGGCCTATAACCTGGACTACATTGTAGACTTATGTTCTATTTCTAGCTCTATCACTAACCTGCGTCAAGTCACTCTACACACCCCGTGCCTCGGTTTCCCCTCCCATATTTGTCTATCTTGTCTATTAAGACTGTGAGCTCTGTAGTGCAGGGACTGTCTCCTGCTGTATGTTGATGCCACATCTAACACAATGGGGCAACAATCTCAGGTAGGATTTCTTGGCACTACTGTAATACAAAGAGATAGTTCCTTTACTAAAGAGCTTACAGTCTAAATAGTGGGAGAAAATGATATAACATACAAGGAGAAGATTAAAGCACCGAGAGATTAAGGCTACATCCACACTATGAGCTGGGGTGTGATTCCCCTGCTTGTGTAAAAATGCTCACCCCAGCTCTTATTGAGCTATCCTATCCTAAACACAAATAACTGTGCAGATGCAGTAATATGGGTAGTGGCAGCAGATGCATGACGAAGCAGAAATCCCACCCCAAAACCAGTGGATATATACTCAGCACAGCTAAGCTACCACAGCAACACCGCTATCTGTCAAGCAGTTGTGAGTATAAGAGCTAGCATGTGTATGTGTACACAAGTAGGAGAATCATATTCTTGGCTCATAGTGTAGATTTAGCTATGTGACTTGCTCAAGATCACACAAAGCTTGTGGCAAAGCTAAGACCAGGCACCCGAGTATCAGACAGTGCTTTATCACAAGACCATCCTGACAAAATATCCATTTAATCCAAAAGTGGCAGAATACAACTTTCTGCCAATTTTTGGAAATTATGGCCCACTTCTTAAGACCAGTTAGAGAGATTTCAACCTCAAGTTTAATTGAGGAAGTTACAAGTTGATTGCAAAATAGAGCATAGAATGATAGCAGCATTCCAAGTATAAAGACTCCATCACTACCTCACCACTAAATGTCAGTGTGGGTACCTTGAATCATGGCTCAACATGAAAAATAATCTGTTTTATGTACAAAATTTGATGTATACCACACTCCACTACTGCTTTTAAATTATCAGTTTCATTATAAACCATACTGTACCTGAAAGTTCTTCTAAGGAATATAGATCAATTTTAAGTTTACAAGTGACATATGATTCACATTTAACTACTCTATGGAAGTCTGTGTCAAGTACTTACTAATATATGGAGCCATGCCAGGATCCAGCGTGGTGATCATGGACTCTACTGAGTGTTTTGTTTTATCAAGCACCGACTTTACCATGGGATTCCCAGCTACACCCTACAAAGTCAACAAGTAAATAATTAAATAAATACTGTATATTGAGTTTATTCTCAAGCCTCTTGGCCTTTTCTTAATTCTTGAAATATTACACTGGGAACAAACCTGGGACAGCAAGTTGCTTCAGATTTTCCATTCAAATAAAAGTCAAGACACGCAGCAGATATCGAGGGAAGATAAATCCATACTTTAGGACATTGTGCATGTCAGGGCAGTAACTATCTGAAGAAGTGGGTTGTGCCCATGTTTTGTTAGTCTTTAAAGTGCTACTAGACTATTTGTTGTTGTTGAAGTTTTTCCTGTTACAGACTAACTCGACTACCCCCTGAAGGTTTAAAAGTAAGTCTGTGGCTTTGTATAACAAATTCAATCATTTGTGCCACTGCAATTTTAAATTAGAATTTACACAGATGTAATGCTTTTTAAAATGCTCACATGCACAATAAATGCTTTTTTCAAATGCCATGATTGGTGGTATATCTTATTTAAGTTTTACACAAATACTACATGCAAAAACTAAATATTGAAAATTAAAATCCTGAAACTATAAGTTCTTGAATTCAATGGAACCACTATTCTGAGAGACTGTCTTGGTTATGACAATCTTGCAGCGCATAGAGATGAAGGATGGCCACTCATGCAACCCACTCTCTAGCAATGTTCCCTGTAATGTTTTCCATATACAGAATAATTTTTTCTAGGTACACCAAGCATGTGTGAATATGCATCACCAATGAAAACAAAAAACCTAGCTATGGGCACTCTGCTAATCAACTGGTTAGCATTTGAATCTCTCCTGAGTGGCTATAAAAGTGCACAGCTAGCCTAGGCTGCCCTTCATTGATTTAGGCTTTCAACTGAAGTGAATGTGAATGTACCAAAAACAAACAAATCCCAAAAAGACCCAAAACCCCACACACCACACAGAGACAGGACACAGTTCAGAAATAAAAGCCTTAAATTAGATTTCTAGGCTTTAATTTAGGCTCTGAAAGCTGGCATTTTCAAAATCACCTTTGTGATTTAGACACACCGGTCCCGCTGACTTCTAACGACAATCCCGATAAAAGAGGACAATTTGATCAAAGCATTTCAAACTTTCTTGAAATGTAGAAATTCAATGCATAGAAAACCAATGTTAGTTGCAAACACAGCTCAGGTTATTTTGCTTATCAATTTTGTGTTGGAGTTTAATGCAAGCACAACACCATAACAATATTAAATGAGGCACTGGACTTGTTTCAGTGCAGATGAGTACCAGTAATTTAAGTACGAAATTTTTCCTAGTGAATTTCAGACCACAATTGGGGGCAAGGGGAATTTAACAATTAACATAAGAAACAAGTAATACTACAACAATATAAGAATATAAATTGAGAAGTATAAAGATTACAAGATATGATTTAAGGTTTTAAAATCATTTTTATCCAGTGAGCAGAGACTGAGTTTAACATTTTTCTTGGCTAAGAGGCATGCACAAAGAGGGTATGTCTACACAGCAAAGTTATTTCGAAATAACAGCCGGCAAATTCGAAATAGCTATTTCGAAATAAGTGCTGTGTAGACACTTATATCGAAATAGGGGCCCTCCAGCCTTCCCAGGGTGCCCTGGTGGCCACTCCAGCCTCAACCAAGAACACTCCTCTCCCTCCCCCCCTCCCTCCCCAGAGCCCTTAAAGGGGTTGACTCTGGCCACAGTGCCTGTGCCAGCTCCAAGCCTGCCAGCCCAGAGCCAGCAGTCACTTCCCCTGACCCAGTGGCCCCAAAACATGAGCCAGCAAGCCACTGGCAGCCAGCCCTCCACTGCTCCCCTAGGAGTAGTCTGCCAGCTCCCAGGAGCCTGTCAGGGCCTGGAGAAGGCGGGCACCTTCCTGGTCCAGGGTGGAGATCATGGACCTTACTCAGGTTTGGGGGAGATGCCCCCAATGTCCATGATCTCCGCACTAGACGGAGGAACGCGGCCGTCTATGGCAGGATAGCTGCCAGTCTGGCCACCAAAGGCCACATGCTATCCCAGGAGAAGGTTTGCATGACAATCAAGTTGGTCCGGCGAGACCCCTAACCCTGAGCTTCCCCTCCTTCTTCCCCTTGCTTCCCCCTTCCAGCTCCCTCCTCCCAGGTTTCCCCCTCCCCTCTCCTGCCTCCTTTCCCCAGTCTCACCAGAGTTTCATTTCCCCTTCCTCCCCGCAGTTTTGTTAAATAAAGAGAGTTTGTGTTCATGAAAATACATGTATTTTATTTGACATCAGAAAGGGGGGTTATGGAGAGGTAAGTGGAAGGACGTGAGGGAGGAATGAGGCACAAGCCCCAGTGGGGCAGACCAGGGAGGCTCTTAGTGCTCCTCAGGGTGGAAGCTCTCCCTCAGGGCCTCCTGGATTCTGACAGTCCCCTGATGGACCTCCCGGATGGCAGCCTGCAGCAAGTGCAGCCAGGCTCACAGCAATGCGTCCATGAGAAGCACCAGAGTGCCCAGGGGCAGCTCTGACTCCATGTTGCAGAGTGCTGCGGTGTCCTGAGTGAGGGCAACCAGAGCACGCAGAGACAAAATGCTTTGCTGTCCCTCATCGAGGTAGACTAGCAAGCAGGGAAAGCTGAGAACCGACTGTCCAGGGGAGGTCCCTTTAAGCACAGGCCTCAGATAGCCTCAGGCAGCAGCCACACAAAGTAACTCCTGACCTGATACCCTGCCGGACCTGGTTCCGGCTGGCCTTAAATGCGATTCAGCGGCCACTCAGTGTGGACGTGCTATTTCAAAATGCATTGTGTGCGTAGACGTTATTTCAAAATAACTTATTTTGAAATAAGCTGTAATGTAGACATACCCAGAGAGAGAGAGAGAGAGAGAGAGAGAGAGAGAGAGAGCACATGTGTATGAGTGGGCAGGTGTATGAATGTGCAGATCAATGTAAACAAATCAATTAATTTTCTTCTTTCACCACAGGAATTTTGGGGTCTCATTTCCATAATATGACTCTCTTCAACTGGTGTTGATTGTTTTCTGACCCTGCCACTAATGCTACTCTGTAAACTCACTACTGAAAGGCTTTATTAAGATGTATATTAAACAACTCATGTCTTTCAGTGACCAAGAGCATTACCTACTATAGCTTTAGTACCACCACCCTGAGACCAGAAATCCTGGGGTTGTATTTATGCACAGGTCCTTAATATTGATGCTTTAACACCATGTAGCTGGACTGTCTGAAACAGTTTTTAAAACATTCAGAAGAAAGGGGGGGGGCAAGGGGTTACCTTCTTGAAAAGACATTGTGATCTATTTTTGTGTAGTTCACCACTAACAAAAAGATTTCTGAAGCAACAGAGCTGAAAGTTCTTGTATATAAATAAAATTCCAGACAATGCTGGCAATGTGCCCAATATTCTTCTGCCAAAACATCATAGATGGAATGGCTTTCTTCTGCATTCAAATTGTATTCAATTCTTATTTAATATGAATGAAAATACTGCCCCAAATCAGAGTGAATGCCAATGTCACTTCAGAACAGCTTAATCAGTTTTCTTTAGGTTAATGAATGCACCAGTGAAGAGTCAGCTTACTAACACTGTTTGATAAAAACAATTCACAAGCACATTTAGCAAAAAATTAGCAAAAAAATACAATAAAGTATAAAACCAGACTTAAAAGCCATTCTGACCATTTATATGCATGCATTTTGTTACATTGAAAGGCATCTTACAGCCCAGCACATTTTCTCTTAGCCTGAAGAACCTGTTACTTACACTGCTCAATATACTTACAATATTTTGAGGAAAAGTACAATACTTAGAAAAAGTATCAAAATATTTTAAATTGCTGTCCACCAAAGCACTTTTCACAAAATATGTTTGTTGCCAATGCAGCCCATAAATAAATCAAATTTATAAATAATGACAATAGCTGCTACACGTTAACACAAGAGTCAATTCGCATTCATCAGGTCACAAGATATTTTTTATAGCTAACAGGATAGACTCTGTCCCTCTACCACCATGTGCAGCACTGCAGAACCAACCATGTGCATTAATCTGGAGATCAGGAAGGTGGGTGAGGAAAAATATCATCCAGTTTCCTATGAATTGAAACACTAATCATTGCTAAAGACAGGTGTAAGGACGGATGAGCTACCAACATGGTGAGACACAGCAAATAAAAGCTATTTCTCTTAGAGTAACTGTGGTTCTTTGAGCTGTTGTAGTCAGTCTACCTTCTACTATATGTGAGCAAGTGCCTCGTGCATGAGAGAGGAAGTTTTTTTTAATAATCTTATCAGTCTGGAATGCACATGTGCTCTGCATTTCCTTGTGCTCCAAAGGAGTGCTTAAAGGGCAGGGCAGCCTGCTGTCAGTTACTTGCAATTCAAAGATCGAATTGCTGAAGACTGCAAAAAGAGGGCCAGAAGGCAAGACATAGGCTCTGCACTGACTACAACAGGTCTGATTAGCAGTATGCAGAATGCATTCATCCACTCAACCATCCATCCAGTCTGTGGGAAATAGCTAAGATTAACCATGGGACCCATTCATTAATCAATGCAGAGTTTTAGCCTTTGGACTCACATATTTGGTAGTATGGGTTGTACATTTAAAACCAACAGGGAATCCATGTCCACCCATACGTGGATAACTGTGTGGTCAGGGGCAGTTCCCATCAGAATACCACAACAGCTGTATAATATGTTCTGTCCCTCTTCTCTAAAGTAAGTCTCTTGCTGAACTACTAAAAATAATGTCTCACACCATTGCGGACTATCAACTTCACAGGAACTTTAGTCCAGATCCACTTCAACTATGAGGCTCCCAAGAGGACAGGTTCCAGTGTTTTCAATCAGCAGTGCAAGACCTACAGCCAAGTCTGATGATGATAGTTTAGCCTAAGTTACAAACCAGTGAACCAGACAAATGCCAGGCTCTATCTTATTGCCACAGGCAGTAAGAGAAAACTAAGGGAGGGATGCAGCCTTCCTACCCTTAATGCCTTTTGAACTCACAAACATGAAGCCCATATACACCTACATGGGAACCACACTAAAACAAACCTGAAGATCCAATGCTCCACTTTAGTCTGTTAAAAGACTTTCTTCAGAAATGGTAAACGATTTTAAAAAATTACTTTTATAAATCCCCAGAGGCCTCCAGCAGATGCTTCATTCTGTATGGCAGCCACTCTGGGGTCTTCATGCTCTTCTGGGAAAGTTATTGCAGAGCCACTTCCAGTTCCAGGTACCAGAGAAGATGGGAAAGTTGTTTGTTGACTAACAGGATTTGTCAAGACACCTGATAAGCCAAACAAGTCATATACAAACATTCATATATCTTATCACAATTAATTTGCTAAAGCAATATTCTTTTAGCAGTCTTAAAACAAAAGAGAGGCTGGAATCGAGAAAGCACCACATGACCAGCCACCTCTCTATGTATTAACAGTAGGTTTAGAAACTAGTGCATTAGAGTACAATATATGGGTTCAAATAATATCACTGTACAGCAAATGGAGTTTTTACCCTGCCCTGAATGTGCACACATAATGTACAGTGGAGTATGGCTGGACTGGTTAGCGTGAGTAATTTTGTATTTTAGTTACATTCTCCCCTTTAACTTGGCTGTTCCTATGGTTTCCCTGAAGTGACACTTTTGTCCTAGACCATGACTACTACTTCTCAAAGAGCCAATCCCATTTCAGAATGAGTTAGATACAACTAGACACCATTTCTCTACAGGGAAGAAGGTTGAACAGAAAAATGCCAAAACCTTACTACTCTTAGGTTACACATGGTCAATAATGAGAACCTGCTCCATCTTACAAGACAGATCAAAATACTACCTGTGACAGAAGGTGCAGAAAATGATGGCATCAGGGGGGTCTGTGGTGCTCGCCCAGCATGACCTCTGGTAATGTCATAGGATGAAGTCATGGAAAATCCTGAAATTGGGGGTGCCGTTGGAGATGCAGAAAAATTAGAGCCAGGAACAGAGCTTACGGGAGGAGGTGCTGATAAATGGGGCATAGTGCCACTAAAAGCTGAAGCAGTTGGAGGGGTTATAGAAGCTTGGGCAAGAGTTACAGGAGGTGCAATAGTTGAAGGCACAAATGACAAAGGCACTGATGACTTCATAGGAGGAAGTGAAGATATTGGGTGTGACAGAGGCGTGGAGAATGACTGAGGAGGAGAAGATTGGAAAGAGGATATGTCTGGAGCAGGGAAAGGACTGGACACAGCTAGAAGAGGAAAAACAAAACAAAACAAAAAAAGGCTCATAAACAAAAACTTATCATAGCTTTAAAATTCTTTACAAAATAGCCATATAAAATACCTAAAGCTTTTCCCCCCAAAATAAGTTTGAGTTCAAAACCTAGCTGTGTGTAGTAATAACTCCAGTTACTTTTCTGGAGACAGTTTACTTGTAAGTGATGCCTCACATTCCATGGTGATGCCATCAGACATTAAGCTAGACAGCAACAGGATGGGTCAGTACTAGGGATGTGAATGGGTAATTGGTTACCTGGTAAGCATCACCCCTGAACAGGGAGGTGGGGGAGGGAAGAGAGGAGTGCCTGCCAACTACCTGTCATCGAGCCGATGCAGGCTAGGAGCCGGCAGCCCTGCGAGGCTGGAGCAGTCGGTAATGCCCCCCGGTTTAATCAGTTAACCAGTTAAACATAATGTTTAACCTGTTTACTAATTAAAAGGGATTTTACATCCCTCCTCAGTACCTGAATGGAAACTCCCAAAAGTGACCTCACATGCTGTCAGCTGAATAGGCAACAACTTTCTTTTAAAGTCACTACTCATAATATTAAGAGGAGCTGTGCTATTGGAAGACGCGTTCGTTAGAAATTCTGTAAGACTTTATTTAGATTCCATCTTGAGTGATTAAATTCCAACTACCTTAATTTCACCTAACATGTAATTAGACAATGTATGATGTATTCTGTTATACTTCCAGTGCTAAACTCTTGGGTAGTATTGCTGTACACTGTTAACAACTGGCACATTTCACCTTAGTAGTGAATACATTTCAGTAATGTGAAACAATTACAGTGTAAATTGTTTAAATTGGCAGTATAAATTGTAGAGAGTAGTTTGAATTCTGTGAATGTGAATTAACAAGAATAGAATACCTTAAACAAAACAAGTGGCTGAGGGGGAGAGTGAGGAAATGCTTAAATCAAGATTCTCATGTCAACATTATTGCATACTCTACAGCACATACTGCTATTATAAGAAAAGTGCCTATGTAAAAATAATAGTATCTTGTTCAACAATTCTGATCCCTGTGTGAATTCAAAATTGTAACAAAAATAACTCATTACTTTTTATGAATTTCAGTTCTTCAAAGGCAATACAACTACTAGAAAGGAAACTAGATACTAAGTATGAACTGGAGGGTCAGATATTTCTTTGAGATTGCTCGACTGTAACTGCATATTCACCAAAAAAAGGGGAAAATATGGCTTATAGAAAATGGTGTACAAACTAGAAAAATCAGGCCAAGTCTGCAGGTAATTTCCCCACATAATAGTGCAAAACCTTCAGATTATCTACAGCACTAGCTAACTATTATTACATCCTACACAGCAATCCAAACTGTCTTCCCTACCCACTCCTTCATAAAAACTCTAGATATACACTTCTGTAAGAAATTATATGGGTGTAAGCTTAAAAAGATGCAGCAAATCATTAAAAGGAGCACACTACCAAGATTAAGGAAGAAATTAAGTTCTTCAAATTAGTCTGGAGACGTGCACTATAATTATACTGATTATAATATTGCTTTAATTTGGATAAAATTTTATACTTCAAACACATGAACAAAGAATGTCCAATTGCTTGGAAGCCTTTATACTAGGGATCTGAATGACTAGTTGACTATCCGATAAGCAAAAATGCTTAACAGGTAGTCGATACACTAGTCGCTCCCCGCCACTCGCTGCCTCTATCAGGAAGAGGTAGCAAAGGGGGAGAGGGGAAGAGAGGGGGCTTCAAAGCGGCAGCGCCACGTGGAGCCCAGGGCCACAGCTGGCCTGGGCTGTACGCTGTGTTTCAAAGCGGCAGTGCTGCATGGAGCCCATGGTCAGCTGGGGACTCAGACTCCAGCTGACCTCGGGTGCCACACAATGCTGCCACTTTGAAATACTGTAGGGAGCCTTGGGGCTGTTGCTACATTTCAAAGGCAGAGGGTGTCCTTATTGACTAATGGAATAGTCAATGCAAATTGCATCAACTATTCGATTAGACAATTAATCTAAATTTAACGTCCCTACTTTATACCTAAAGAGGCAGGTATGGTGGTGGCGGCGGTTGCAATGGTGATACCAGCAGCCATTGCCTCTGCTGTACTTGGTGGAGGAGGGCTGGGTGGAGTCATCTCTATTCCGCTCTCTTCCATCATTTTTCTTCAGCTACAACAAACTGCAGAGAAACAAAATCTGTAATAAGAAACAAGAGAAAACTGTTTCAAAGTAAATTTAAAAAAGCAGCAAGGTACAGAGGACAGGGTTTATGAGCTCAGGAATGTTCAAATACCAGCTTCAAAACAAATCTTCTGAGGAGCCCTCGGAATACCATTTACTCAGTGTCCTAAATATCAGTACACTAGGGATGATAAATATCGGTTAATGGAATGGTCGATTAATCTCATGAATTCTTATCAGTTACTTGATTATTCTATGGTCCCCAGGAGTGCGGCTGGCAGCCAGTGCGCTCCGGCTCCACTCCCAAGGAGTCCCCTACCACTCCGCGCTGCTATATCAGAGGTAGCAGCGCAGGGTGCCAGCGAGGAGCTGGTCCGCTAGGGGAGCTAGTTTAAAAACCAGCTAGGGGAGCGGCTGCCTGAAGCGTGGGTGGCAGCAGCCCCTGTCCTGGGAAGGTGGGGCTGAGCTCGTGGACCCAGCACAAGCTGGAACTCAGCTGGGGTGCCTGCCCACCTAGTTCCTAATACACTTTAAATGCAGAGCCACAGGAGGGGTAGGTCCCGGACCCGGCACAAGCCAGGACTGAGACAGGCTGCTGGCCAGCCTGCTAAAAATTTACTGGCAGGATGGGGGAATGTGTGTAGTCTATAGCATTAACCTATCACCTTTTGCTTATCAGTTAATTGACTATACCATTGCATCCCTACTGTACAATAATATTTTCTTCCTACCTTATACTACAGAGACAATGTTTCACACAGAAAACTTCTCTCTGAAATCCTTACCACTAGACACTAAACTCACACAAAGCAGGTAAGTACATATTCCCATTTTACAGATACATAAACTAAAGCACTCAGACTGAGCATATATTTTCAACAGGATGCTGAGCATCTCAACTTATTTCGAAAGAAGATGTGGTACTCAGCAACTCTATAAATCCAAATGACTTGCCAAAGGCCACAAAGGAAATCACTGACACATCCCGGAACAAAACCCAGAAGTTCCTGACTCCTTGTTCTCTGCTCTAACTATGGCTTTGTTTATGTTAGAAATCTTGTGCTGATTAGGCATCTGAAAGGCTAACCAGTAACCATCACCCTCAACCAGTGGGGGCTGGAGCAGTAACTCCCCTCCCACTGCAGACAGGAGGCTGCTCGTGGATGGGAACACTCAGCCTGGCGGGAGCAGTCACTGTCTATGGCAGGCCCAGGTGTGTTTCAGACAGGGGCTGTTCTCCATGTCCAGAGTAGCCCCAGGCTGCAGCCAGGAGGAAGCGGAGGAAATGCTCCAGCTCAGCCATGCCAGAACGCCCTCCAACTCCCCCTTTAAATCAGTTAACCATTATGTTGAACCAGTTTACCAATTAAATGGGATTTTACATCCTTAGTGCTAATATAACTAAATGAAAATAAAAATCTATGTTGTTACACCAGTGCAAGTTCTAATACAGACACAATGGAAAATGGTTTTAAATTGCATGTAAAGTGATTTACTGCATTAAGCTAAAGCATGATTTAAACCAGATGGATTTTTATAATGATTTAGCTATATCAGTTCATGTTTTCCAAACGAGACAAGACCTATGAGACCACACTAATCTAATGAGAACATCAAAGATTAAGACTGAACGACAAACAGGTTTTCTTTCACAACAAGAATCAATACAGGATAGGAGTGTCTTTCATCATGCTAACACACTGGAAAATCCATTTTACCCCAAGAAACATGAAATTTATGTAAAAGTACCTTAATATTAAAAAGGCCGTACAAAACGTGTAGGAAGGAGGAGAGAGAAATGGGAGAAGAGGAAGAGCTGAGAATTTATTTGCATGTTTTTCTTCCATTTCTGATCTGTGTTCTACAATACACTGGTAATATTAAAATAATGCCTGGTCTCTCACAAGTCTGGTAAATCAGGCAGCTATTAATTGCTCCTCAGAAGAACATCTCCTAAGAGAGCTATAATGAAATATAAATCCTATGCAAACTCATTATGTGTTAACAAATAGAGTCTTGATAAGAACTTTCCACAATAACCACTATATCAGGGGCTAAGCCAGGGGTAGGCAATAATTTTGGAAGGGATATGGTGACCTTATTTTCTGAACCACCTGCAGCTAGTAAGAACAGTTTAATTTAAATTATGAAACAGATTAAGCATTTTAACTTTCTCATGTTAGTTTATCAAACTTCATTTTAAATAAAGTAAAATATTATGTCCAACACAAAAGGTTTCAATGTTTTCAATGGGAGACATGGGCTTCCCATAGATCACATTTACTTTTCTGGTGTTCTGGAGTTACTGGATTTTATGGATCCAAGGCTCTGGACAAAAATTAGACACAAAAATGAGGGGTACAGTGTGCGAGACAGGGCTCTCAGCATGTAGGATAGGGTTGGGGTGCAGGATCTCAGAGGAAGCTGGGGTGTAGAAGCAGGCTGGGAGTAGGATTTCTGGCCAGATGGTGGGAGCAGGAACAAGGGAGGGTGCAGTGTGTGGCCAGGAGAGAGGGTACAAGAACAAGGGAGGGTGTCGGAGCAAGCTTGGGGTGCTGGGTCTTGGGGTGGAGGGAATTGATGGGACTGGGGTGCAGGTGGGGGGGGGGGGTCTGGGCATGAGGGGGAATCGTACCTGGCTTCATGCTCCCTTGCAGCAATGGCTGCAGCCACGCTGTCCCGGCTGCCCTGAAGGGAGGCACCGCTTCCGTGGCCACGTGGTCCCGGAGGCTGGAGAGACCGCTGCTGTAGCCACGTGATCCAGGGCTGGACCTGAGGCACCGCAACCACAGGTCGCCCCGGAGGCACTGCAGCTGCGGCTTGGGGCTGCCCCAGAAGCGCAAGTCACAGGCCCCGGGCCACTCCAGAGGTGCTGCGGCCTGGGGCTGGCCTCGGAGGAACTGCGGCCGCGTCCACGTGGCCAGGGGCCGACCCGAGATGCTGCTACCATGGCCACATGGCCCAGGACCAGCCCCAGAGGCACCACTACCGCGGCCACGTGGCCAAGGGCCAACCCTGGGGGCACCACAGCCACACAGCCCCAGGCTGCTCCATAGGCGCCACTCCATGGTAGCGGTGCCTCTGGGCCGGCCCTGTTGAGGAGCCTGAGCCCCTTCGCTGCCTCCTCTCCAGTGGCAGCGTGGGGCTGAGCTTCTTCCTCTCCCTCCCCCCATGGGATGGCCAGCAGTGCCAATTCTGCAGGAAACAGTGAAACTCTGCCCAGAACATTAATTCTGTATTGTGCAATGGCACAGAATTTCCTGAAGTAAAGAAGTCATTGATCAAAAAAACTATAACTCATAGGCTATTTGACCAAGTCTCTGTAACTTATTGATTTACAAGCATTATTTCAGATAATGCTGTTGATTGTGTATTTCAAAAAAAAAAAAAAAAAAATCCAAAAAACTGACTTACACACTGTCCATGTGGAATGAATGAACAGGCTCTACGTGGAACTCAATGGTTCACTATATATATTTTTCACAATGATTATAAGCTCAAGAGCTAAGGAACAATCTAATCAGAAAGTAAGGTGTAAACAGATTACTTAAATAAAATCTATTATCCTGATTCTCCGCTACCATGCATTCTATATAGTTATTTACATTTGCATGTAGAGCTAAGTGGGCAACAGCACTGCCTATTCCAGTGTTCACAAATCACAAGTAAGCCCCTAAAATCATGACTTCAAAATATATTTTGTTTGAGCTTCCCTTCTGGTTCTTGTGTCTTTGAGAAGCTCCCAGACCCAAAGTGTGTAAGAGCATTTCAAGTTCAAAATACGTATGAAAAAAAAAAAAAGTTTCACCACTGGCAGCTCAGAAGGGACCTTCTCTTAACCTCTATTGAAAGGAACCTGACATTCTATCCTTCTTCATCCCCCCACCCTCTTCAGTAGCCTGGCTCCTGCTCCAGGCTTTGAGCAGTAAGAAGAAAATTTAGTACAGAAAAGGTCTGTCTGTGTCCTTTTGGTTTGTAACTATTTTCTTTACTACCATTCTGAGTGCAGAGCCAGTGTAGTCAAGGAAGAGGGAGATGAATCTTAGGTAGGGATGTCAATGAGTAGTCAGTCGAATATACAATTAACCGATAATCTTGAGCTTATCGGTTAATTTTATCGACTACACATTAGAGATTAAGTCGACTATCCAATAAGCATATGCTTATCGGATAATCGACTTGACTAGTGACTCCCTCCCCTTGCTGCCTCTATCAGAGAGAGGCAGCAAGGGGGAGGGAAGTGCAGGAACCGGCTTAAAAGCCAGTTCCTCCCCAGCACCGTTTCATGGGGGAGGGGCAGGGGTGCAGCAAGGAACTGGCAGCATGTCCGTCTTTGAAATACTCTTGCTACATTTCAAAAGCAGAAGCGCCACAGGAGCAGGGGGCCAGCGGGGACTCAAGCAGTCCCCCTCTGGCCTCAGGGTCTCTGCTTTTGAAATGTACAAGAGCCCCCCTCCCTCCCCCACCAGGCTCTTGCACATTTCAAAAGGAAAGCGCGCAAGGGGAGTACACTTGAGTCCCCTGCTGGCTCCATGCTTCCCGCACCCGCTTTGCTCTTGCTACATTTCAAAGGCGGTGGTGCCCTTATCGACTAATTGAATAGTCAATACAAATTACATCAACTATTCGATTAGTTGATTAATCTAAATTTAACATCCTTACTACACACTCTCCCCATCTCTTGCTGACTATTTTAAGCTGGCTCTCCTCATGTGCCGGCTCCACAGAGCTGCCTGCCACCCTCCTACCCCCTGCTGCCTCCCACTAGGGTTATAAGCGACTAGTCGACTACCCGATACGCGTATGCCTATCAGAGAGAGGCAGCAAGGGGGGGGGGGCGGAGCAGGAGTCAATGCTGGGGGGAGCCAGCTTAAAAGCTGGTTCCCCCCAGTAGCATCTCGGGAGGGTCCCTGGTGGCTCTTAATACATTTAAACAGCAGAGCCGCAGCAGGATTCTCTCCCAGGGCTGGGAGCTAACCCGGCTGTAGCACTGCAGTTTCCCCCCTTTATCAACTAATCAAGTAGTCAATGGAAATTCCATTGACTACTCAATTAGCTGATTAAATGCAATTTAACATCCCTATCTCAAACAGAAGCAGTGAGGGGGGCTGACAGGAGCTGGTGCTTGGTGGGAGCCTCCTGCCGTCCCTGTGAGCTGCTGCCTATAGCAGAGCAGCGCGGGGGGCAGGGACGGCTGCCACTGAGAAGCCTCTGTCCACAGAGGGCCCAGGCTCATTGGTTAACCGTGTACTTGGCTGCACAGTCACATCCCTAATTAATACTCTCCTGATTAAGCAGCTGTTGTCACCAATCACCATTTATTTTTAGACCAATGAACTCCTAGGAGGCATCCCCAAATGAGAAGCTATCCTGAATACATGCATCCTAATTAAGGGATGTATAGGTGCAAATATAAATGACACTCATATCAACTGTAGTCCTTTTCATCTTCTAAGACTATGGCTACACTAGAGAACTTACAGTGGTGCCTCAATGCAGCTGTGCCATGTTGACCACAGAAGTTTCCAGCCAATATAGTGCTGTCCAATCAGCACTTAGGTCAGTATAATTTTTGTCACTCGAAGGTGGCTTTATTCGTAAGTTGTAGTATAGACATAACCTAAATCTGTTACAGATATTAAACCAGTATTTTCTATGTTAGATGGGCACCAAGGTAGTTTTGGGGTAGGAGTGTATGGGGAGATGAAAGAATTGGTGCTGCTAGGGAAAGATAAAGGACCTCAGACTCATACCACCCTATGCATATTGTTTCATCTTCTAATAAAGTGGTTCATTAAAATCCATTATATTTATCTCACACAGACAACCTCATTAAAGGCCAGAGACCAGAAACAGCTCACAAGCACTGGGGTAAGGACTCAAGCTCTGAAACACTCTTTTGGGCCCCTGTGGCACTCAGCTCATCTTTGGGCAAGACAGAAAAGATCAGAACATACTGTGATGACCATTTGCTGTTGACTTCTTCAACTAAAGGTCAGGTTTTATCATTCTGATTAATTTATCTCGACAAACCTCCTGAAGAAGCTAAATAAATAATGTTAGTTCCATTTGACAGAAGGGGATTGATCCCACAGTTATTTTTAATGAAGATAGCCGGGCCCCTCAGGTGACAGAGCCTTGCTGATGTAAATCAAGTGCCACGTGGGCACAAGAAATCATGCACATAGAGTCAATAGTAGGAATAGATGGTAACTGACTTGCCCAAAGCCCTAGGAAGTTAAGTCAAAATAACAACTTTTCAGATTTTCTAGACCAGCTCTCTTCTCAGGCTCCTAGCATGGCGATCCATGATCAGACTACCTCAAGGCACAACTGTTTTCTAAACATCTATTTGCCGGACTTCAGTGTTTCACATTTAATCACCAGCACTGCACCAACAAAACCTCAGATACCAGCGAGCAGGCAGCAAATGTCAGACAGAAGAGCTGGTCTCTAGCCCAAGGAGTTAACAGCCTAGATCAGAGACCCCACAGCACAAATGGTTAATGAACTAGGAGACCAGTCTTCATAGGATGTATTAACCCCTTCCTATTTAAATACATAGAAGCCGCCCAACGCTGGGATTCAGGTCACGGGGTGACTCGACCTGACAGCACGTTACACGCCTGCAGGAAAAACAGGGCTGCCCTGTGTAGAGCTGCAGGATTTGCAGTGACCGCCCCGCAGAGGCCCAGCTCGCATCCGTTTGGTTTCCCAGAGACGCCTGCCCCCGCGCTGCGGCAGAGAGAAGAAAACTCTCGGCACCTTGGAAACCAAGTGCGAACCCACCTCGGCAGCCCCGGGCCGGAGCCGCTGCAGCTCCCGGAAGCGTGACGGTCTCTCGGGGCCCTGCTCTCACTAAGCAGCAGCATCGATTGTCTGAACCCCCTGCGCCCCGCCCCGCCCCTCGCGCCCAGCGGCGCAGCTCCGCCCCTACCGGCTGTAAAACAAACCTCCCTAACGGCAGCAACGGGCCGCCGCGCTCCGTGAGTCACCCCGCAGCCGGCTCTGACGTGGTCCCAGAAGCTCCGCCCTCAGGCCCCGCGCGGGCACAGCCTCAGGGCAGGCGGGGATGAGGGCGAGCGGCACCTGGCCCACCCTGGCAAGGAAGGGGGCGCAGACCCAGCAGAGCGCCTACAGCTCCCAAGAGGCTTGGCGGCCCCGCACATGCGCAATTCCGCCCGCCGCCAGTCTGGGCTGCCACGTCTCTGCCCCGCTGGCGGCTCTGCGCACGCGCCTGAGGCCAGGCCGCTCTCGCGCGTGCCGCCAGGTCTGGCGGCTGCATCTCATACCTCCGCTCCCCGCCCCCTCCCAACCTGGCTGCGAGTTCCTCTTTGGCGGGACCGTGGGGCGACGCTGCCGTGGCGCTGCTTCCCCGCGCCGCCGCTCGCTCCCCGCATCCAAAATGGCCGCGCCTGGGCGCGAGACGCCACCTCCTGCCACGTTCGCCTGTAGCGGGCGGGGCCGGCTGCGGCGCTGGAGCAGCGGGGGGGGGTCCCGGCCACCTACCACAGGACTCTTCATGTGCCGCCCGCAGCCCGCCCGCCCTGTACCTCCTGCTCCTCGGCCGGCTCAGACCCCTGCCGGGCGGAGCCCGTCATTGCAGCCACCCCCAGCCCTGCGCGGCCCCCTTCGCAAACCCAGCACAGCCCTTGTCCCTGCCCCCGCTCCTAGAGGCACCACCGGCAAGGCCGGATGTGAACACGTGCAAAGGAGCAAGTGGGTGTAATCCAAGGAGGCGCCATTGCACCTGTTCATACCAGCCTTTCTTGTGGTGCCTCTACTGGGATGAACCTATGGAAAAGAGAGGAGGCAGTCAGTGACATGCTGGTAGATGTGGTGCCAACTCATGCCAAAGGCTGCACTTGGCAACTGGGGTTGGCAAGCATCTGGGCTGCGTCTACACTGGCAGCTTCTTGCGCAAGAACTGTTTTGCGGAAGAGTTCTTGCGCAAAAACTCTTCCACAAGAGCGCGGCTACACTGGCATGTGCTTTTGCGCAAGAGCATCCATGGCAGTGTGGATGCTCTCTTGCGCAAGAAAGCTCTGATGGCCATTTTAACCATAGGGGCTTCTTGCGCAAGAAATTCATGTTGCCTGTGTATACAGCCCTCTTGTGGAAGAGCTCTTGCGCTAGAGGGCTTATTCTTCCTGGGGAGAGGAATAACTCTTCCGGAAGAAGCCCTGTTTTACAACGCTATACTGTAAATTTACTTGCACAAGAACGCATGTGCTGTGTAGACAGCAGGTAAGTTTTTACGCAAGAATGGCTGTTCTTGTGCAAGAAGCTGCCAGTGTAGACGTAGCCCAGCTGGTGTTCAAGCAGAATGCTTGGCAGAAAAGGGACTTGGGTATCTGCTCACCACCAGCAAAAAGTTGGTGGCGCAGCAGGGCTAAGGCATGGTCCCTCCTTGCCCTGGCTCCCCAGGGCTCCTAGGACTGGTTGGCCTGTCTTGGAAACTAATGGAGACTGTATCTCAGTTGTGTATATGTTCTAATCTTGTAAATGATGTTTTGTTAATAAACTTTTACCTATTTTGTTATAATAGTTCTTTGGGGCTGGGAATAACCCAAATGTTGATCTCAGAAGGGTAATGTTGGTCTGTAACTTTAAAATAACTAGTAGTCCTGTGGCGTGTTCGAGTGTGTCTACACTGCACCATAACTCAAAATATGATAAGCACTTATAGCTATGCAAATTGCATATCTTATTTTGGTGCTATTTTGAAATAGCTTATTTTGTGCCAAATTTCAAAATAAAGTGCTATTCCGAAATGTCCCTTACTCCTCGTAGAATGAGGTTTACAGGGACGTCAGAATAGCGAGCCCGAAATAACGGGCTTGCTGTGAAGACATGGGATTGCTATTTCGGAATACTCGGGTGTCCCGAAATAGCATTGCAGTGTAGACGTAGCCTTAGAGATTAACCAAAATATATAGAATCATTAGCTTTTGGGGGCAAAACCCAAATACTGATGAGATTTTTTTTTCTGTAAAGGATTACTATCACCAAGGTAAGATTGCCTGGGTGGCCACATAGACCCAATAGGTACCCAAAGGGATGCCACATGACTTTGTTAAGGCTGTTATAGTGCTTTAGAAGTTCACACTTGTTACTGGACTGGAGAAATTAATTATAGAGTATACAACTAGTTTGAGGGGGGTTTTTTTTCCAAAAGAAGAGGCCTCCAGGAAAAAGCACAGGTGCCCTGGTGGCCACTCCATCCATAGTAATAACAACTTAAATGTGAGATAGCATCCAATCAACATGGACGCTATCTTTTGAAAAAGCAGATCGCTTTTTCAATGCGCTTTTACTGTGTGGACGCTCTCTTTTGAAAGAAGTTTTTCTGGAAGATCTCTTCCGGAAAAGCTCCTTCTGAAAGAAGCCTGCAGTCTAGACATAGCCTGGGAGTGGTGAGAACCTCTGTTTACAAAGGCATGGCTTAGAGTAGAAAGGACCACCATTTCTGCCAAACAAAGGCTGGTTGAATGTATTACTAAAGAGACTGAAAGATCTTAAAGCCAGACAGCTGAATGACTTGAGGAAAGAGGCATGTTTTATGGCTTTTATTTTTAAGTGTGTCCCTAGTAATCTGGGTTTGATTCAAGTTGATTAATTTTTAGTGAACCAGCCCATTCACTATATTGTACATAGCATTGATTTGATCTATTGGGAAGGAGGTCACATGGAGAAGTAGCTCATAATAAAAGACATTAACTTCCTAACATCTGCACTCACATCTGGCTTTAGTCACAAGTAATATGATTGTGTTCATTTCAGCCTTGTCTCTTATGTGTGTTCTCACATGGAGCACAAAATATTACATAACTCAGCATAAAAAAGGGCTCTATATTGAAGTTGAACAAAAAGGATAGCGGAGATATTTGGGATCAGAACTGAGGTGCATTTATAGATATTCATTTGAAAGGTTGCACAGAGACCACCTGCAGGATGTCTGGCTCTAAACAATGTGACTGGATTCAAAACTTCATGAGTACTATAATTTGTAGTTATATAATTATCCCAGATTCTAGAAAATAAAACTCACCAACAATGTATTGAGAAAGGATCATAAACACATGTAGAAAGCAAACAAAATTGGAAAGGACTAGTCAAGAAATATTTCCACACAAAAAAGGAAGTTATAAGTGTCTAAACTGAGTTTTCTGTTTAAGAACAAGAACCCATTCACAACTCCATAGCAATATTGATTCAGAATAGCAAAAGAAAAAAGCCCAAGACAGGTCAGTATAGAAGTTACTGAGTGTGAGAGGGTGTACTACTCACTGCTTGTCTGGTGCCTCTTCCTAGTCATTCTGGGAATTAGTTCCCATGGCCAACACCCCTTTCTGTAGTCACAAATCTCTTTCTCATTCCTATCCACTGCTACCTCTTCATGACTTGGCCCTGCTTTTTAATCTATGCTTACCCCTTCTGGGATTCGGAAGTCTTCCTTCAGCAGTCCTAGGCAGTCTTCTCCACTACTGTGCTGATGGTGGCACTTCCCAAGTGGCCAGCGGGGGGAACGCAGGTGCAGTTCCATTCCAGGGACCCTCAACACAGCAGTTCTGGGCATTACGCTCCCAGCCTGCACTGTTCTATCCCTGGACAGCTTCCTACCACTCCTGGGCCTCCTCGCTTTCTCTGTGAGTACCAGCTCCAAACCCTCTTCCTTCTTCCCAGGCAGTATCTGCTGTCCTTGTCTGTTGCCAGCATCGTTGCTTTATAGACCCGTCCTCTTCCTTTCTGACTGAGCCTGCTTACTATCAATCCTTGCTCCCTAGCTCTCCCTCCAGGTGCAGGCTGTGGAGATAATAGGCCTACCTTGCCACCTTAACCCTTTCAAGACCTTTGGTGGGCAAAACCCACTTCCTCAGGTGAGCAAAATGGAGGGGAAAAAAGGGAACTTCACAATTTATAACAGAAAAAGGGGGGGGGGAGGGTACCTGTTATTGTAGTGCCGGTGCTAATGAGGGTAATTGAGTGGCCTGGAAGTGACCCATGCTTTGCGTTTGATGACAATTGGGTGTTGAATATAATGGCCCATCCAGTTATGTCTTTGTTCAAGCCAGAGTGTCAAATTTGCATATGAAAGCAAATTCCCCAGATTCTCTCTGTAGTTGTTTTTTAAAATGCCTTTGTAGAAGAATGCTACTTTTAAATCTATTAATGAATGTCCAGGTAGGTTAGAATGTGCTCTTATAGGTTTTTGTGTATTACCATTTCTAATATCTGACTTGTGTCCATTTATCCTTTGTAGTAGAGACTGTCCAGTTTGGCCAATATACATGGGCCTCCAAGAGACAAGGCAAAATTAAAGTAAGGAAGAAAATATAGAAAAATGAAGTTATACTGCTGCTGGAATATATGCACAGTGTAAAAATAGTAATCTAATTTTGGTATAGGAAATGCTCATAAGCTATCACAACAAAATACTGGAAATGTAGAACCTAAATGGTCTTGAGATGCCTTGGATGTGGGACTACTAGTGAATTAAGATTGTAGGGCAGGGAAGACTTAAAATGCCCAGTGTTATACACGTGAGACCTTGAAACTGCCAACAGTAATTAGGAAACCTTTATATTCTAGAGATACTCCATATTACATGCTTTTTGTGACTGCATGAAGCAGCGTTTCCCAATTTTATTTGGCCATGGAACCCGTTTAAACTCGGAAGAATTTTGAGGAACCCCTACAGCTGGAAGGAAAATTTGTTGAGGGGAAAACCCCCCAAAAAAACAGGGAGACCTTGCGGCCAAAATACAGTCATGCATGTCCCGAGCGGGCTTTGGAAACGCAGAGTGGCAGCGGGGGAGGGGAGGTGTCTGAAAGCCGACCTGTGTGAGGTGGACACTTATCATACTGAGATTAAATAAATGTAGTTGACAAGGTATATGCAAAAGATATTTTTGAAAGTAATCAGTTAGGGGTGGGTCTACACAGCACCCTAAACTTGAAATAAGATATGCAAATTGCGTAACTTATTTTGAATCTATTTCAAAATTACTTATTTTGAAATTTGGCACATCTACACAGCACCAAATTTCAAAATAATGCGCTATTTCGAGTCATTCTTTATCCCTCATGCAATGAGGTTTATCGGGATGGCCAAATGTGCTATAACACATTCAAAAATATATTCAAAAATATTTTGAAGTAACAGGCGGCTTGTGTAGACATGGGGTAGCTATTTCGGGATACCGTGCAGTGTAGACATACCCTTAGGCTACATCTACACTGCCCCCATTTTTGCACAAAAAAATATGCAAATGAAGCAAAGCATGGAATATCGCTGCACCTCATTTGCATAATTCATAAGGCTCCATTTTTGCGCAAGAGGCTTTTGTGCAAAAAGGAGCCATCTGCATGGCTCTTTTTTGCACAAAAAACCCCTCTTGTGCAAGAGCCAATCTTCCTGAAAAAAAGAGGGGGGTTTTGCGCAAAACAGAGCCTCATTAATTATGTGAATGAGGCGTGGCAATATTCCACACTTCACCTCATTTGCATATGTTTTTGCGCAAGAGGCTATAGTGTAGACATAGCTTTAGTGACAACGGGAGGATGAAAAGCTTTTGAAAGTAGAAACCTTCTCTTGTATCATGAGAGAATGGTTTTAAATTAGGTCATGAGAGGCACAGTCAAAAGGGAAACCAGGAAAAAAATATTGATCACTCAGTACACAAGTGCATAAAACACATAACACAGTACAATGAGGTGATTAATGGGGTCTCAGCAGAGCCGAGGGGCTGAAGAGAAATGGATTCCAATTGCTTTGTTTATTATGATAGAGTGGGTCAGTAAACTTGTTTCCTCATCTCATTGGTTAAGGAAGACTTCTGACATTGGATGTACAATGTGTCTTCCACTCAGCAGAAAGAGTGAGAGGGCAGATAAGTAAGGGAAAATACATTAATTCCATTTACATTTCAGGTGTGAAATTCTTGTTCCACGTTACACCAGTGTATATCTAGAATATCTCCACTTACTCTCCTGGTCTCTAGAATCTATGCCTCTGCTATTGACTCTAAATCCTGTTAGTGTGCCAAATTCATTATGATGGAACTTTTATTTATTTAATGAATTGAATGTAATAGGGATGAGACTTGAGTAAATCCATTTGTTTAAGAACTTTGGTCAAATTTTGTTCTGAGTTACACTTGAGTAAATCCAGAGCAACACTACTAAAGTCAGTGGAATGACTTGGCAAAGATTTCAGTGGCATTGCAATTAAATTATACAATAGATTCTGTATATTTTAAATAATGATTCTCCCATACCAGAGAAAAATCACTGATCAAATGGCAAGTCATTGATGACTCAGTAGAAATGATCCATGGTTTGTTTACAGGCAGAACATTCCATTTTTAGAGCAACTTGTCTTTTTCACAAAGGCTAGGGAAATTGACAAAGGTATTTCTTTCCATTTTACTACATGAACAGGATGTCTCTAAATTATGCATGTGCCTGTGAGGCAAAATATGCTCACTGCTGTCAGGATAAGTAGACTTTGTTTTAAAATGGAACTCTTATTTTGCAGCTGCAGAGAATCACATCTTTGCAGTTTTATAAAAGCTTGCTGGAATGATCACTTGGGGGAAACAAAAGTTTTAAAATATACCCCTCCAAAGAAAAGTACAAAGATTTGCAGTCTACTAAACACTCTTCCCCCAAGCTCACAAGGCGTGATATTGGTAAATCTTATCATCTGAGGGGTTATCCTACCTAACACAACTCAATAAAAAATCATCAACATCAGAAACAAATGGAGAAAAAATTGGAAAGTAAAATAAAGCTCTGTATTAAAGTGAGTTTGGAGAAAAAATAAACTACTATTCAGGTCAATGACAGCTGGTAATATCATGTACCCCAGAATTTATTCTGCTTCCAATCCTTTTCAACAGTTATTCCAGATGTAAATTTATGGGCTGGTTACACACAAACGCCTCCTTTTCTACCATTGCTACGCCAGCCTTACTCCTACACTCTGGTAGGAGGCAGCATGTCAGGAATGGACCATTAATGTGATGCAACTCTGAAAAAAACTAATACAATCCCAGTATGCATCAAGCAAGGTATTTTCCGTAGAGATGAAGACGTATTACCATTATATGAGGCACTGGTGAGAACTGTGCAGTTCTGGTCTCCCATGCTTAAGAAAGATGAATTCAAAATGGGACAGTGCAAAGAAAGGCTAGTGGGGTGGTCCAAGGAGTGGGTCTTGCCCACATGCTCAGGGTCTAACTGATCACCATATTTGAGTTTGGGAAGGAATTTTCTTCTAAGTCATATTGGCGGAGACCTGTTGGGGGGGGGAAGGGTTCACTTTTCTCTGCAGCATGGGGCACAAGTCACTTGCAGGCTTAAGCTAGTATAAATGGTGATTTCTCTGTAGCTTCTTTAAACCATGATTTGAGGACTTCCAACTCAGCTGGAGATTAGGAGTTGTTACAGCAGTAGGTGGACAAGGCTCCATATCTGGCAATGTGAAGGAAGCCAGATTAGATGATCGCAATAATCACTTATGGCCTTAACATCTATGAGGAGGTATGAGGAGACTGCCTACAATGGCATGTGAGTGCTACTAGTAAATAAACCCAATGGTGAGAGATGGGACATTGATAGTATGGATAGTAATTCCATGCTCCAAAAATAAGAAATTAGCAGTAGGGATATATTACCGACCACCTGACCAGGACAGGGATACTGACATTGAAATGCTGAGGGAGATTAGAGAGGCTACCAAAACAAAGAACTCTATAATAATGGGGATTTTAATTACCCCATATTGACTGGATACATGTCACCTCAGGAAGAGAAGCGGAGATAAAATTTCTCAATGGCTTAAATGACTGCTTCTTGGAGCAGCTAGTGCAGGAACCCACAAGGAGAGGCAATTCTCGATTTAGTCCTGAGTGGAGCGCAGGATCAGGTCCAGGAAATAACCGTTACAGGACCGCTTGGGAATAGTGACCATAATATAATAACATTCAACATTCCTGTGGTGGGAAGAACACCTCAGCAGACCAGCACCCTGGCATTTAATTTCAAAAAGGGAATTACACAAAAATGAGGAGGTTAGTTAAACAGAAATTAAAAGGCACAGTGACTAGAGCCAAATCCCTGCAAGCTGCATGGAAACTTTTAAAGACACCATAATAGAGGCCCAACTTAAATGTATACCCCAAATTAAAAACATAGCAAGAGACCTAAAAGAGTCACCGTGGCTTAACCACCATGTAAAAGAAGCAGTGAGGGACAAAAGGCATCTTTTAAGAAGTGGAAGTCCAATCCTAGTGAGATAAATAG
Organism: Rafetus swinhoei; assembly: GCA_019425775.1. Lineage (NCBI taxonomy): Eukaryota > Metazoa > Chordata > Testudines > Trionychidae > Rafetus > Rafetus swinhoei. Next base: position 80,049,403 of record CM033427.1, on the reverse strand, counting down.
AAAGGAACATAAACACTGTCAAATCAAGTGTAAAAATGTAATAAGAAAAGCAAAAAGATTTTGAGGAACAGCTAGCCAAAAACTCAAAAAGAAATAACAAAATGTTTTTAAGTACATTAGAAGCAGGAAGCCTGCTAAAAACCTGTGGGTCCCTAGACGATCGAACTATAAAAGGCGCAATCAAGGACGATAAAGCCATTGCGGAGAAACTAAATGATTTCTTTGCTTCAGTCTTCACGGCTGAGGATGTTGGGAGATTCCCAAATCTGCACCGTCCTTTGTGGGTAATGAATCTGAGGAACTGTCCCGGATTGAAGTGTCATTAGAGGAGGTTTTGGAACAAATAGAAAAACTTAATGTTAACAAATCTCCGGGACCGGATGGCATTCATCCAAGGGTTCTAAAAGAACTCAAATGGGAAATTGCTGAACTATTATCTGTGGTTTGTAACCTATCCCTTAAATCGGCTTCCGTACCTAATGACTGGAAGGTAGCCAACGTGACACCAATATTTAAAAAGGGCTCTAGAGGCGATCCGGGCAATTACAGACCGGTAAGTCTAACTTCAGTACCGGGCAAATTAGTCGAAACAATAGTAAAGAATAAAATTGTGAAGCATGTAGAAGAACATAATTTGTTGGACAAAAGTCAACATGGGTTCTGTAAAGGGAAATCCTGTCTTACTAATCTATTAGAGTTCTTTGAAGGGGTTAACAAACATGCGGACAAGGGGGATCCAGTAGATATAGTATACTTAGATTTCCAGAAAGCCTTTGACAAGGTCCTCACAAAAGCTCTTATGTAAATTACATGGCCATGGGATAAGAGGGAAGGTCCTTTCTTGGATTGAGAACTGGTTAAAAGACAGGAAACAAAGGGTAGGAATAAATGGTAAATTTTCAGAATGGAGAGGGTAACTAGTGGTGTCCCCAAAGGGTCAGTCCTAGGACCAATCCTGTTCAACTTATTCATAAATGATCTGGAGAAAGGGTAAGCAGTGAGGTGGTAAAGTTTGGATGATACCAAACTGTTTAGGATAGTCAAGACAGAAGCAGACTGTAAGGACTCCAAGAAGATCTCACCAAACTGAGTGATTGGGCAACAAAATGGCAAATGAAATTTAATGTGGATAAGTGTAAAGTAATGCACATCGGGAAAAATAACCCCAACTATCGTACAGTATGATGGGGCTAATTTGGCTACGACAAATCAGGAAAGAGATCTTGGAGTTATCGTGGACAGTTCTCTGAAAACTTCCACACAGTGTGCAGCGTCAAAAAGGCAAATAGGATGCTAGGTATTATTAAGAAAGGGATAGAAAATAAGACCCGGAATATCTTACTGCCCCTGTATAAAACTATGGTACGCCCACATCTTGAATACTGTGTACAGATGTGGTCTCTCACCTCAAAAAGATATTTTGGCCTTGGAAAGGGTTCAGAAAGGGCAACTAAAATGATTAGGGTTTGGAACGGGTCCCATATGAGGAGAGGTTAAAGCGACTGGGACTTTTCAGTTTAGAAAAGAGGAGACTGAGGGGGATATGATAGAGGTGTATAAAATCATGAGTGGTGTGGAGAGGGCCGATAAAGAAAAGTTATTTATTAGTTCCTAAATAGAAGAACTAGAGGACACCAAATGAAATTAATGGGTAGCAGGTTTAAAACTAATAAAAGAAAGTTCTTCTTCACACAGCGTGTAGTCAGCATGTGGAACTCCTTGCCAGAGGAGGCTGTGAAGGCTAGGACTATAACAGAGTTTAAAGAGAAGCTAGATAATTTCATGGAGGTTAGGTCCATAAAAGGCTATTAGCCAGGGGATAAAATGGTGTCCTTGGCCTCTGTTTGACAGAGGCTGGAGAGGGATGGCAGGAGACAAAGCGCTTGATCATTGTCTTCGGTCCACCCTCTGGGGCACCTGGTGCTGGCCACTGTCGGCAGACAGGATACTGGGCTAGATGGACCTTTGGTCTGACCCGGTACGGCCGTTCTTATGTTCTTATGTTCTTATGTTCTTATGAATGGGGAAGTCTCTGCGTGACTAAAGTGAATTTTTGCCCAGAATGGTGGGTCTAGCCCACATGCTCACAGTCTAACTGGTCACCAAGGAGTTCCTCCCACCCTCCGGTCAGATTGAAAAACCAATCAAGGTTTTAGGTAATTCAGCCAGGGTATGTCTACACTACAGCGCTAATTTGAACTAACTTAATTCAAATTAGTTAATTTGAAATAAGCTAATTTGAATTAGTGCATCTAGACCTAAAAACTAATTCAAATTAGCGTTTTGCTAATTCGAAATAGCATGTCCACATTGAGTGGACCCTGAACTGAAGTTAAGGCTGGCCGGAACCAGTGCTGGCAGGGCATCATGTTAGGACTTGAGTGTGTGGGGCTGCTGCCTGAGGCTAACTGAGCTCCGTGCTTAAAGGGACCCGACCCCCACCCCGGACAGACAGTTCTCAGGGTTCCCCGCTTGCTTGTCTACCTCAATGAGGGACAGCAAAGCAATCCTGTCTTGGAGTGCCCTGAGTGCCCACACTCGGCACATCACAGCACTCGGCCATAAGCCCGGCTGCACTTGCCGCAGGCGGCCATCCGGGAGGGTCAATTGGGGGGCTGTCAGGATCCAGGAGCCCTGCAGAAGAGCTTCCACCCCGAGGAGCCCGCAGAGCCACCCCAGTCCTCCCCATCGGGGGCTCGTGCCCCATTCCTCCCTCACCTCCTTCCACTTACCCCTCCCTAGCCCCCTTCCTGATGTAAAAATGAAGGACACGTGTGTTCAAAAATAGAAACTCTTTATTTAACAAAACTGGGGTGGAGATTAACCTCTGGGAGACTGGGAAAAGGAGGTGGGAGAGGGAAGAGAGAGGATGGGAGAGGAGGGGAAACCTGGGAGGAGGGAGCTGGAAGGGGAAGCCAGGGAAGAAGGAGGAGGAAGTATAAAACTATGGTACGCCATATCTTCAGTACTGTGTACAGATGTGGTCTCCTCACCTCAAAAAAGATATTTTGGCCTTGGAAAGGGTTCAGAAAAGGGCAACTAAAATGATTAGGGGTTTGGAACAGGTCCCATATGAAGAGAGGCTAAAGAGACTGGGACTTTTCAGCTTAGAAAAGAGGAGACTGAGGGGGAATATGATAGAGGTATATAAAATCATGAGTGGTGTGGAAAGGGTGAATAAAGAAAAGTTCTTCATTAGTTCCCATAGTATAAGGACTAGAGGACACCAAATGAAATTAATGGGCAGCAGGTTTAAAACTAATAAGCGAACGGTCTTCTTCACACAGCACATAGGCAACCTGTGGAACTCCTTGCCACAGGAGGCTGTGAAGGCTAGAACTGTAACAGAGTTTAAAGAGAAGTTAGATAAATTCATGGAGGTTGGGTCCATGGAGTGCTATTAGCCAGGGGGTAGGACTGGTGTCCCTGGCCTCTGTTTGTGGAAGGCTGGAGATGGATGGCACAAGACAAATCGCTTGGTCATTGTCTTCAGTCCATCCCCTCCGGGGTACCTGGTGCGGGCCGCTGTCAGCAGACAGGCTACTGGGCTAGATGGACCTTTGGTCTGACCCAGTACGGCCATTCTTATGTTCTTATGTTCTAAGCTCAGGGCTCAGGGTCGGGGGTCTCACTGGACCAACTTGATTTTCATGCAAACCTGCTCCTGGGTTCGCATGTGGCCTTTGGTGGCCAGGCTGGCAGCTATCCTGCCCTAGATGGCTGCATTCCTGTGCCTAGTGCGGAGATCGTGGACGTTGGAGGCCTCCCCCCAAACCTCGAAGAGGTCCACGATCTCCGCACTAGACCAGGCGGGCGCCCGCCTCTTGCGGCCCCGGCAGGCTCCTGGGAGCCGCCAGCCTGGTCCTGGGAAGAGGCGGAGGGCTGGGTGGCAGCGGGTGGCTGGCTCATGCCGTGCCAGGTGCAGGGTCTGCTGGCTGCATGCTGGCAGGCTTGCAACTGGCACAAGCACTGTAGCCAGACTGTGCCCCTTTAAGGGCTCCGGGGCCGGGAGGGGGGCCAAAGAGTTTCCCTGGTTTGGCCCAGAGTGGCCACCAGGGCAACCTGGGAAGGGCTAGCCTCCAACTAGTTCGAATTAAGTGGCTACACAGCCCTTAATTGAACTATAATTCGAACTAGGCGTTACTCCTCGTAGAATGAGGTTTACCTAGTTCGAATTAAGCATGCCGCTAGTTCGATTTAAATTCGAACTAGCGGTTTGTATGTGTAGCCCCTATTAAAGTTAATTCAAACTAACAACTGTTAGTTCGAATTAACTTTGTAGTGTAGACATACCCCCAGAGGTTAGAGATCTGTTACAGGCGTGCTTGTTTGAGGAGTTGTGATCTGTGATGTGCAGGACATCAGACTATACCAGTGTTTCTTAAACTGTGGCTCGTGACCACAAAGTGGGTTGCTACCCTGTTTTAATGAGGTCACCAGGGCTGATGTTAGACTTGGTGAGGCCTGGGGCTAAAGCCAAAAGTCTGAATCCTACCATCCAGGGCTGAAGCTGAACCCTGATAACTGGGTGTCAGGACTCAGATAACACCCTACACCCAGCTGGGGCTAAAGCCCTCAAGCTTTGTCTTTGCCAACCCCCAGGGGGATAAGGCTCCATCCTTGTTTCCCCTTCCTGGGTCACATAGTAGCTTTTATTATCAGAAGAAAGTTGTGGCGCAATAAAGTTTGAGAAACCCTGGACTAGACAATCATAGAATCATAGAATACTAGGACGGGAAGGGACCTCGAGAGGTCATCGAGTCCAGTCCCCTGCCCTCATGGTGGTCTCTTCTGTATATTCCCTTTACGTATATCTGATTTGTGTCCATTGAATCAAAAAAAAAAAAAATCCAAGCCCTGCTAGCCCAGTAGAGCCAATTGATTCAATGGACACAAATCGGATATACGTAAAGGGAATATACAGAAGCCTGTTGGTGAGCATTTCAGCTTGCCTAACCACAGTCTGACAGACCTGCAAGTAGCTGTCTTGTCACAAACCAGCTCTACAAGCCAAATACACAGAGAAGCCCTGGAATCCCAATTCATCCACAAATTCAATTCACATGCTAATGGACTCAAACGGGATATGGGCTGGTGGGGACTCTACCTATTTAATAACCACTGAAGGTGCTAACAGCTCCCTGAGTGGTATCCTTCCTGTTTTAGGAATCTAACTATTGACTGATTTTTATCTGCTTAGGTTTAAGTACCCATTCTCCAGATAATGATGCTCTGTCTCCCACCCCTTTCCCTTTTTCTTTCTCTCCCTCCTCCCCTTCCCCTCTCCTATTTATTTCGAGTTTTCATATCCCCAACTCATAACTCCGGTCATCTGAAGAAAAGCTCATGATACCATCTACATGTTTCGTTAGTCTATAAAGTGCTACCAGACCATTTGTTGGGTTTTTTTTGTGTTCAGTGAGTTCTGCTAGTCTGTAAAGTCACAAAGTAGCTATAGATATGATTTGTGTACATACGCTGACATACTTAAAACATGGTTACAATCAGAGCAGTAACTAAGAAAAACCAGTAGCTTTGTATGCAATAATTATGCGCCCTGTGTGTATTTAAATGATAAAAAAAAATCCAAGCTCTGCTAGCCCAGTAGAGCCAATATTCATGGGTTTCTAAGTTCAACTGAAGTCTTAAGCTTGAAAAAATTGAAAGGAATAATAACATAAATCTTGCCACATTGCAGGTGCTTTGCAAAGACTGATGACTGAGCTAGATAGTGCAACCATTTTGAATAATCCTATGAAAGGGGCAGTCTTCACCAATTTGTACTACATATGAATTGTTAGTATTATTAAGTAAAAGGTAACAAAGCTTCATCAGTGCCATTCATTGAGACTGATATTTGGTTCTTGATACTTGTGTCAGTGCCTCTGAGAGATTAAATATTCTTGATTGTCACATAGAATCATAGAATAGTAGGACTGGAAGGGATGTCAAGAGGTCTTCTAGTCCAGTACCCTGCACTCAAGGAAGGACTAAATATTATCTAGACCATCCCTGACAGATGTTTGTCTAACTTGCTCTTAAAATTTTCCAAAGAGTCCACAATCTCCCTAGGCAATTTATTCCAGTGCCTAACAACCCTGACAGTGAGGAACTTTTTCCTAATGTCCAACCTAAATCATCTTGGCTGCTATTTAAGCCCATTGCTCCTATTCTTAGTGGTTAAAGAGAACAATTCTTCTCCCTCTTCCTTGTAACAACCTTTTGTGTACTTGAAAACTATTATCACTTCACCCCTCAGTCTTCTCATCTCCAGACTAAACAAGCCCATTTTTTCAATCTTCTTTTGTATACCATGTGTTCTAGATCTTTAATAATTTTTGTTGCTCTGTGCTGGACTTTCTCCAATTTGTCCACATTTTTCCCGAAATGCGATGCTTAGACACAATCTCAGGTTAATGCCTAATCAGCACAGAATAAAGAGGAAGAATTACTTTTTCATGTCTTGCTTACAAAACTCCTGCTAATACATCCCAGAATGATGTTTAATTTTTTTTACTACAGTGTTACGCTACTGACTCATATTTAACTTACTATGACTCTAAAATCATGTCAGTTATTTCCCATTCTGTATGTATGCTGTTGATTGCTCCTACTTTGCATTTGTTCTTATTGAATGTCATCCTATTTACTTCAGATCATTTCTCCAATTTGTGCAGATCATTTTGAACTTTAATCCTATTCTCCAAAGCACTTGAAATCCTTCCCAGTTTGGTATCATTGGCAAACTCGATAAGTACTCTCTCTATGCCATTATCTAAATCACTGATGAAGATATTGAACAGAACGAGAACTGATCCTTGTGGGTCTCCAATTGATATGTCTTTCCAGATTACTCTCAACCACTGATAACTATTCTCCAGGAATTGTTTTCCATCCCGTTTTGCACCTACCTTATTGTAGCTGCATCTAGGTTGTATTTCCATAGTTTGTTTATGAAAAAAAATCATGCAAGAAAGTACCAAAAGCCTTACTAAATTCAAGATATACATGTTTACCCACAAGGCTTGCTTCCCTACCAAAGAAAGCTATTAGGTTGACTTGTAAACACCCTGGGTTCTCCTTATTTCCATTTTTGTAGACTGGCACCATATTTGTCTTTTTCCTGTCTTCTAGAATCTCGTGAGTCTTCCATGACTTTTCAAAGATAATTAGTAATGGCTCAGATATCTCCTCATTCAGTTCCTTTAGTATTCTAGGATATATTTCATCAGGCTCTGGTGACTGGAAGACATTTAACTTGTCTAAGTAATTTTTAACTTGCTCTCTTCCTATTTTATTCTCATGCATCATGTCATAATGAGTATAATCAATCTCTGTAACCACAAAAATAGAATTACTTCTAAACACATATATATAATCAGCTGTTTCATTGCACTAGAATCTTCAAAGAAAAATCTTTCCATTTTTTCCATATCAAAAAGACATGTGTAGGCAAGATCCTGCACAACGTTGTCATAATTATGTTAGCAATAGAGGAATATAGGAACTGCAACATGAGTAGAAAGTAGAATTTTCCTTGCCATCTCTGACAATTATTGTAGATGGGAAGACCCAGAAGCTGTACTCAATAGGACAGTTATGAAAGTGCAGTTGAGATGTTTAAAAAATTATGTTTAAAATGCTGCTGAGGCCAAATATACGTTGTCTGATTTGCAATATAAATGCTGATCACACAAGTTAAAGATGCTAACGAGGCAATTTAATTCGCTCAAATATTACAAGAATCATTACATTTTTGGAAGAAATATGTTTTCATGTTTGAGGCATTTCTGCCCTTTCAGATTGTGGATTACAATTTAAAAAATATATATACATGAGGAAGGACTTCAGGATTTGGCTCTGTATTTGGAATTTAATCTGTTTAAGATAGTTTACACAAGTTTATTCTTTAAGAACCTGTCAGCCAATGGTCAGGGCAGTGAGTGGTGTGTGTGTGTGTGTGTATTATACACCCGAGACTTCAACTGCCAGGACCGGGGTTCCTTAGCAGTGGGCAACCTGGAGGAGGTTGACGGGCGCCCCAATAAGTTTACAGGGAGAGCTTATACACCCGAGACTTCAACTGCCAGGACCGGGGTCCTTAGCAGCGGGCAACCTGGAAGAGGTTGACGGGCGCCCCAATAAGTTTACAGGGAAAGTTTATACACCCGAGACTTCAACTGCCAGGACCGGGGTCCTTAGCAGCGGGCAACCTGGAAGAGGTTGACGGGCGCCCCAACGGATCTGTCCCTTATGACCGGCTGGAGTTCTTTTAAATTGTGCTTGGTTCTGTTACAGCAACTGAAGGAGTCAGGTTAAAGCTTAAACAGTTATTATTTTATTGTTACAGGGTAAACTTAGCTGTTAAATGCTACTGCTGTGTTACAGATAACACAGCCACTACAAAAGGACAGGACAGAAATTACACTTAAAACAAAAGTCACTTACAGGTACCATGAAACCCTTTTGGTTCTCTGAGCTCTTATTAAATGCATGCAAAATAGACACATAGCAGGTATATATTCTCACCCCTGCGTTCCAGACTTGGCGTGGCCAGCGTCTTTCTCTCAATCCCTCGGGAAGAAGTAGGGGCGAGGTTGGGCGTCCCACAGACCTCGGGAGACAATCAATACCTGCCAGCAGGTATAGATGATTAGAGCTCAAATGGGGTGGGCTACTAAACCCCTCTTTATACCCCTTGGGTCATGTAGGCTTCTTCCTGGTCTCAAGTGGCCAATTAGGAAAAATGGCTTTGAACGCCAAGTTTCCCACGAAGGGTGCAAAGCATAATTCACACCTGGGAAAATGCAGACAGTGGGCACTTCTAGTATGTGATGGGCGAAGATTCCTCTCCTGGGACAGTGCAGGCGTGTCAATTACTGGTACTAGCCATCAGGGCGGCGGGAGGCCCCGGGTTGTCAGCTAGCCCATTTACTGTCTGGTTTCTGTTTATGGTAGAGTCAGGGACAGGCAGCACACCTGCGTTCCCAGGGCATCAAAGGCTGACTGCCTTTCTCTTGCTCTCTGGGGTGGGGGGTGGGAAACAAGATGGGGTTCATGTCTGGCTACAGAACCTCAGTTAATTCCAAAGACTCAGATGCAAACACCCCCCAAAATTGTTTTATTTCTCCCTGTAATTGAACTCTTAAATGTAGCCTTTGGTATCATCCACATAAAATCACACAAGGGCCTGGTGTCCAGGTTGCATGTGATACTAACTTGCTACTATAACCCTCCTTAAAACACACTAGAGCCCAACCAATACCGAAGAAAACTTTGTGAGCAGAAACAGAACTTTCTGGCCAGATCTCACATTTCTGAGCCATCTAACTGAAGAGAAAGAGTAAAAAGCCATTTCCAAGCACATTTGCCCACAGCTAGTGTTCTTGATACAGTAGAGGCTATATGCCAGCATATGGAACAGAAAGAAAATAGTGGTGCTGCTGGATGATTTCTTCCTACCTACATACCTATAGTTTTATGCTTCTCACTGGTATTTTACATGGTTGTAATAGGATGTTGTTATCCTGACAAATAGATGTGTGGAGTGAGTCAAAAGAAATGCTTGGGCATTATTTAAATCTTTCCATGTCACCCTCAGTACTGCTCTAAGTTTCACTGGCTTCTACAGCTCCAAAAGTAGGCATCACCTGATAAGTAGGCATCACCATAGTACTGCAAGACACTTGTCCCCTTGCCATGCCAGTAGATGCCCAAAAAAAGCATAAAGAGGGGTGGCACAGAGTTGGCTGTATTCCATCTGGAGATTTCCTTACATACGTAAAATATTCAAGGAGCCCATTAAGCCACAAAACAACCAAAGTCGGGGCAAGAAACTGATCTAAACACTTTAAAAATGGATGAGCTTTGGTGCAAAACTCCATGGTTGAAATTTTGGCCCCACTATAGCCAATGACAAAACTCCCATTGACTTCCATGGGTCCTGGATTTCACCCAGTGACTTTTATTGAACTGACCACATACATGTAAAGCCTCACATAGCTTTTGTGGTACTTCAAGGTGCCCTGGAGAAAGGAAAATACAGGCGGGGGAAAAATCAAACACAACGTTTCAAGTCTTTTATTAGAAAGTTTATTACATTAACCTACAAGCATGTTTGGTGAAATCACCGGTAGTGAAGGGTAATATGATGAGCATCAGTCATCTTTGGAAAACAGAAAACATTTCAGCATTGAAACAATTTGTTTTGTTACAATCCAGATACAAGCCAGACATAGTTTGTAGGTTTTCTTAAAAATATATATATTATAATTCAATCATATCAAAGTGGAAAGTGGCTGGGGTGAAATACTGAACATATAGTTAGGTCCAGTGCTAGGGTTCTAGTATTAATTGTACTAAAAAAGGGCAAGGTTTTCTGTACAATAGTTAGACAAGCACCCATCCGCTTTAGGTCATTTAAACTCCTATATACACAGTCTTTAATATAAAGCATTTTGTCAAAATTAGCTCTGTATTCTTCAGTATGGATCTTAAAGATGCATTGCGCTACTCATGTAGCTCAGTGTAAGTTTCATTACTTGGAAACATAATCCTACTCAAGAATCCTGGTTTAGTCATGGCATTTTGAAAATCAAATACATTTATAATAATGTGCTCACCAATTTTTGTATTTTTAAACTTTAATTAATTTGATTTGCAGTTTGTGTTTGTTAAATGCTCCAGCAGAAAGGATAGTCACAATGAAGGCTGTTCATCTCTCAGTTTTATGGACAGCTCCAATTAAAATTAATGGGAATTATCTGTGTAAGTAAATGAGATGAGGGCAAAGTTTAAGTGCAGCAGTGTTTGGGAGTAAAAGTCTCTGATACGAAAAGTGTTTGTGAGGTTCAGTGTTTTTCGAAATTGTCAGGTCATAGTTTGTCTCATTCATTTAACATTTTGGGGATTGTACTCAATACCATATTTTAAAATCAGCAATTAACTTTTAGCTTAATTCTGCACTTCATTGCACGGGTGCACAAGTTGCTAGGGGACATTTATCCAAGAGTTTCATATTGTTTTCCTTTTGCAACATATAATGACACAGGTGCCTCCTTCCATTTGTGCAAATGGCAAAGCAGGATCCCTCTCCCTAGTTCTCAACAAGTCTTGAAAGATAGCCAGGTAATGTATCAGCATATAGATCATGTCCATAAGGTAGCATGGTATGGAGACTGAGAAGAGTCTAAATTCCCTTTCTGGGTTAGTGAGCATGCTGTGATGAGCAGCCAGGGCAGCTATGAGCTATGAGCTGTGGTTGTGCTTAGGAGAGCAAAAAAGTGTATTTCAAAGCACGTCTTCTTGAGGCACTTGAGGAAACCTACTCCAGATGGCATAAGTGCTAACGGGTGCCATGGGAAAAATTCTGTATCCTTTGTAACATCAAGGTGGAATTAATATCAGTAAACATTGATTGATCTTGGGTTTTTAACCAAAGATCATAAGTAAATTTCTACATTATCTAATGTGTTTTATTCACTCAAGTTAGTAACATGCAGATATTGTTTAAACAAAACACAATAATTGTCCAGGCAACTGTGTGTGTGAGAGCATGTTCGCCCATTCCACACACTGATGCATATTCACAAGTCTTTTATGTGATGTATGTATACTTTTATCGGCCAAATATAGTCCTAGTGTAAGCAGGTATAATTATCCTTGGCAACAGCAGAAGTGTCACCACATACAACAGGGCTGAATTTGGGCCTGTATGTATGAGTATATTTAGAGCATACACAATAGCCAGAAATGTCAGAGCAGTATTGTCATGTGTGTTTGGTTGAATGCATAATTTGAGGATGTGCACCACTTTTGGAATTCCTACACATGTTAAAAATAGTTTGCTTTGCTCTTCACCATTGTATATTATATAGGACAGGGGTTTATTTTACGTTACAAGGAATAATTATTCTACTGGCCATCAAATTCAAATAACACACAAGCTAAGAGGAGACAACTTTTGTGAACTCACAGTTGTAATGTATTGCATTTTCTATTTACAGCTTCAGAAACAAAATTTTATTTTTAAGTTTGGATCACACAGTACAAACACATGTATATCAGTATCGCTATATGTATTGGGCACACACAAACCCAATCAATTGTTTACTTTAAGTGGGGGTATAAAGCACTGCTTAATTTCTGAAACATCACCATTTATTTCTACGTTTGTGATGTCCTGAGCTGGCCATACAACTTTTACAAAAATGTGCAATTGCCCAGGAAATTCCAGTTAGTTCGCAAGTCAGCGAATGTGTATATATGACATGAACTCTGGGAGCAGATGAGCATCCCATGCATCCATGTGAACCCAGTCATGGTGAGGTCTTCAGCTATAGAGCTCTGATCTGTCACCACTTTAAATGGCAGCAGACAGACAGTATTTCCACTTCAGCCAACGGAGCCTTTTTCCATCCAGAAACGTTTTCCATTTTTCTCATTGAGGATCTGTATTGTAGCTGTTTCTCCAGCTAAAGGCAACTGGATGTGATTCTCTTAGGAGCTAGCAACACCACAACATCAACAATTATCTTTGACTCTAACATAATCCAAACTCTCAGCTACAAGAGCCATAGTGGGACCCTGTGTACTGTCAGGGAGCTCACAAGTACCTAAATGCCTAACCTACCAGCTGGCCTTCATCTCACATCGTATAGTTTGGATGTGTTTAAAGGTAAACTTACTTATGACAGGGTGCAGAGTCAGTAGTTTGGGAAAGTGAAAAAACCCCCACCCTGTTTGAGATTATGGGCCACCAGCAGCAGGTGCTTTGCTAATATGATCAGCAGTGGTATCTTCAACAATATTGACATATAACATCTTGTCTTTAGATTGCATATCTAACATCCCATTGAGAGGAAACAAGCAGTATAGACTCCCTAGAGCTACTGTTTCAGGCTATTTGCAGATTCAAGGAGACATTTTTTGCATCAGTTTTAACAATTACAAATAAATAAAAGCTTGGATTCTGGAGCACAACTCCATTTCCAGGGTAAATTCCATGATCAATTCTTCTTTCACTGAACTGCAGAAGATTTGGGGCCCTAACTATCAGTTGGCTACTTGGAAGAAAGAGAGAGAATGCCTTTGGGAAGGCTATTTCCACATGCAGGGTTAAAGGAGTGAGCTGAACCCCATACTAAGGATTTTTTCTTTCCTATCTTCCTTATGGCAACTTATTTTGCTTTCTCATTATCCATCAAGAAAAATATATTGTAATTGTATTTTTTACTGATGATTCAATCCACCAGTTTACACTACAACCTAGCCTACTTATCTCATCTCTGGTGGACATTATCATAGAATCATAGGACTGGAAGGAACATCAAGAGGTCATCTAGTCTAGTCTCCTGCACTCATGGCAGGACTAAGTATTATCTAGACCACCCCTGACAGGTGTTTGTTTAACCTGCAATATCAATTATCACTTTTACACTTCCCCCCTCTTCCCTCCCCCCAAACCAAAAAAGAAAAAAAAAGACAGCATATCTTAACCAGACATAAAAAGGCCAGCTGGCAAAATACAATAAAATATGTTTGCAATTATAAGCTACAGCACTAGAAACAGATACACAGTTTAAAAAAGGAGATACAAATTAATGAAAAATGGGGTATATTATCAAGTTATTAGCAATGCAAAAGACCAGCTTAAGCATATCTTCCCTACATCAACTATATATAACAAAAAAGAAAAGGTGCCTTTTTAGCAAGTATGCACAGAGATTGTTCAGTCACATCTAGGGGAAAAATTAATCAAAGCATTGTACTATTCTTATTCTATATTACAGTCCATATTACTTGTTTATAAAATTTAAACCTTTTCTTGCACTTCAAATTTACAGCAGTCATCATTTTTGTCCATTCCTTACACACTCATTCAATCAATTCTGACAAAAATAAACTGATTTCATTTACATATTTATGCAATAATTACTGATATGTTATGGATTATTACTTGTGTATAACAGGAATGGTTATCAGAAATGTAGTATATGGAGCCTTAATGCACCAAATGGCTTTTCAAGGATGGGTTCCAAAGCCTATAATATGGGGTACCCACTGATCTTCGGGTGCTGCAATATTATTACTCTGTGCAATGCTTTCATCACTTTCACAATTACACAGGCAATGTATTTCCATAATCAGTAATAGACATGAAAAACATTTGTTTTTTTCCAAATGATTGCAACATATTGTTTGGTTGCATCCAAAAAGACTTAAGTCTTTTTACACATCTTGACCAAAGACAATATAATCCATCACAATGTGGTGTGAATGTGAAAGAAATCTAGCAATATCAGATAGGGTTTTTTTTCTAACTAACAAATGAATCAAACTATCTGTAAGAAGTGGATATTTGGAAGGTTTTGCAGTCCTTAAGGGCCTCTCTATTATGAAACATGAGCAAGTAAAAAATAAAAATTCCAGTTTCAAAGTAGCAGAAATGGAACTGTTATCAGAACTGTTCTGCAAACTATATGTTTAAGCAAGTATGCTTCAGTGTAAATGTGTGGCATTGATGTCTGTAAAAATAACTATAATGGAAAATCTGATCAGGGTGTCTTCAGTCTGGCATCTATCCATGTGCCGTATGTGTTTATACAAACCTCAGGTTGAGATTTCTGTTCAACATATTGGCAATTGTCTACAGAATGGATTAGGAGCCAAATATGGTGGCAAAGTAGAGGAAGGAACATAACCAAGTCACTGTTCTCTATAAGAGTTCCACTGTGATGTACAATGAGCTTCAGGTGTCATTCACTGCTGACCTCTTTCTCAGAGGACGATGGACTATCTCGTACTGGAAGCAAGTCATAATGGCATGGAATGTGACTGTTTTTGGGAAGATCATAAGGATCTTGGCTGAAAGATCCATTGTTACTGAATGCGCCCTGGACAACACTCACCGTAGGTTCTGTGATAAAAGAGAATATACATATTTGGGTACTGGTAATAACAAATGGGAGGAAAATACTTTCCTAAAAATGAACAAACAAGTCTTGCTAAATGTTTACTGTTGCTAAAAATAAAGATCTTGTTCACTCAGCTCTGAATTCTTAAGTAAAGAGTATGTGGCTAAAAAATTCGCTGGCATTAATGCTGCTCAGTTATGCATCAAACTCAACTGTGTGTGCATTTGTGAGTTTGTAATACAACACAATCAGGCAGAATTGCATGTCCTCTTTTCTCTTTGGGTAAGTTGCAGAAATCAAAGTGTAACCCACACACCTTCTGCGTGGGGTATGCTGTCCCATCTAGTGGCACTGAGACCACTTACAGAGAGAAAATAATGAGACTGCTCTACAGACTTAGCTCATGCACTAAGCTGCAGAGGTCCTAGGTTTGATTCTATCAGTTGGGATTACATAAGCTCCTGCTAAAACCTGCTGCCAAACTTTGGATTTTTGAGCATAGCCGCCGCAGCACCGGATATTGGATATTGTACAAGGCAACCCCAGGGCTGGCCATACCATTAGGCGAATTGAGGTGGCCGCCTCAGGTGCCAGACTGTGTTTGTGGGGGGGTGAGGGTGGGGGGGAGGAGGGGCGCCACTGGGCCCCAGAGTATAGAAAATTGTGTCTGCTGCTGGTGCATATGGCGGCGTCATTTGAGCTCCCCCGCCTCAGATGCCAAAATGTTGTGGGCCAGCTCTGGGCATCCCATGGAAATCTGCACACTAATCCTCAAGCAGAGACCGTAGAGTACTATGCAGCTTCTTGTCTTTCTCTCTCACACAGACTCATCAGTCATGTCCCAGCCTTCTTCATCCCACAGATCTCACTCTCCATGAGACCCCAAAGAGAGACACCATGGAATAGACAGTCCTTAGCAAGATAATGGACACCCTCATGGGTGAAATTTCCACACAGGAACAGAAAGGGAGAGTTAGGTTCTTACAAGGTATGTAGCAGCTACATGGTTTTGAAATTTTGATTAAACTTTAAACAACTTTTTTTCAGAGCATCTTCCCTCAAAGGTAACAGTCAATGTGGACATCATTCAATCTGTTAGGAGAATTCTAAAATATACAGTACATATCCCTTTTCAGAATCACTTAAATCCGTGTTGCTAATGCACTTTAGAATAATTAACAATGTACAGAGAACTACACTGTGAGCTACTATTTTGCTTCTATTTTATATACACAGCAATGCTGTGACTTTTTTAAAAGCTGTGATCTTGTCTATTAGAAAGAAAACAAAACATCTGAAATCTTAAAGTATTTCAATCCAGCTAGTAAGTAATAGTGATCTTGTTGCCTGCCTACTCTGTATGACTTAAGAAAGGAAGCATGGTCTTGTTATTAAGGTATTGGACCATCAGTCAGGAAATTTGGTCTGTGACCTTAGGTAAGTCATTTAAATATTCTTCCAGTTTTCTCAGGACTGTAACAACTTCTCAGGGCCCACCATGGAAAAAAACCCAGGATTTGTAGAGTTACTGGTAGGAGGACAGGGATGAGGTGTGAGAGACAGGACACACAATGTCTGCAAATCACAGAGCTCTTCTGCCATTGTTACCCACCAGGGTTAACCATACTCAGGACTGGAACATCTGGTCCAGGCCTCAGCAATGTGCCAGTGAGAGGCTAAGCAATGTGTCCCATTGCTCCTTTAAGAAGGGCAAGAATATGGCTTTCTGTCAAGAGATATTTAGATAGATGGCATTTGTTTAAACAACTGAAATGATGGTATTTGAAGCCATCTTCTCTGTGAATCACTTCACAAGTTTGAAAAGAACAGGATTTTTCTAATGATTACCATGTATAGACCCTGAAAGTGTATCTTATTTTTTTTTTGTTTTGGTTGAGCCTGTGCTGAAGAGTTAATGTCTTTAAGTCACCTTTTTGGTGTGAAAGCAGCCCCCTTGGTTACCTCTTATGTCATTCTTTGGGCAGTCACAACTCTGTAGTATGTGCCCATCAGTGAGTCCACCCCATTCAGCACATATAAAGTAGTCCAAAAAAAAAAAAGGAAAATATTTCACTAACTCCCTTCATTGTGTAAGGGAGAGGGAAGCAGTCTCTCATTGGCTGCCTGCAGGTAAGTCCTGCAATGAGGTGTAACAGTTAATCCGAACTAAGGACTTAGTTCGGATTAACTTCTGACAGCCGCGTGTAGCCGCGGGCAGTCAGTTCGAACTAAGGGGATTTAAAAATGGCGCCCGGCCGGGAACATGCAATATTCCCGGGCTTCATTTGCAAGTTCGAATGCCTACATTAGCCATCCCAGTTCGAACTAGGGGGCTAGTGTAGACATACCCTAAGTCAGTTAGTGCCACAGGGCCCTCACTTCCGGAACTCTGAGCCCTCTCTGCTTGTTCTGAGTGCCACTCTGACTGCTCAGAGTTCCTTCCTTTTAAGGGCCCTTCCTTCCTCTTCAGGGTTCCTTCCTCTTCAGGCCTGACAAGCATAAGTGGTGAGCTGGGCCTGATTGTGACCACAGCAGTTCCTTATCCCTTGTCCGGCTGGTGAAGACTCACCTGCCTTACCACAGCTTTATTCAAAGGAAGAGTCTTGCGCACTGTATCCTTATCATGCACAGCCTAACAATGTGGTTGGTACTTACCAACTTCATAGACATTCTTGTTGGCTGAAGCAGAGTTGCTGATCTCCGCATATGGAGAGTCCCTCCGTGCCGGTGACTTCATTTCAACATATCCGCATTCTGAGTTTTTTGGCACAAGTGCGGGTGGGTCTTTAATAGTAGCATATGGATTTTCAGAGCTACTTAATGAGCAGTTGCTTAAATTGTATTCTGAATTCTTCATTAAATCTGATAATAGAAAATATAGCATTGTAATCTTTTGAATATGCTGCATAATGTATAAGCATAAATATTGTGACTAAATAAAGCAAAATAACCATCAGTTCTACAAACTACACACCAAATAGATCAGCTACTTTCAGTTTTGCACAGTATCTCATAAATCAATAAATATATAGAAATTTGTTACAATATTTTCCCAAATTTGTTTTACACAGTGATTAATAGTTACTTCACCAGTTCTGCTTCTTATGGGCCTGATTTTGCCTTGGGTTGAGTTCCTTTTGCAAAGTTCTTATCTCATTAAAGTTGATTCTGGTACTAAGGATAATTTGTAGGATCAGGCTATAACAGACAATTTTAGAACACTTGTGTCTTTGAAGGTGCTGAACACATGACATATAAGTAAACATTACAATTACGGAAGAGGTTGAACTGACAGACAATTCCTATACTAACTAGGAGCTGGAGGCAAGGTACTTTTAGTGAGGGGCCACTTTGTTCTGCCAGTGCCTTGATTGGTAAACATCAAGACATGCTAAGAGTCAGCTGTTTTCCATCGATTTCCCTAGTGGTAAGGTTGGAGGAGGAAAGAATGAGCAGAGGTCGATGGGTTAGTCCATTTGGGGTGTGACTAAAGGAGTGATAAAGTTTTGGAATGCAAAGAGTTTTCTTGGGCTGAGAAGACATTGTGAGAGTTTCTTTTTCTTTGCAGATTTGCAGCCAAGACTTTCAGAGCTGACTACTGGGGTTTGGTCTACGCTTAAAAGTTAAGTTGACAAAACCACATCCCTGAGTGCCACAGATACGTCAACATAATCCCCAGCATAGATGCCCCTATGTTGATGGAAGAATGCTTCTGTTAGCCTAGCTACTGTCACTAGGGCATACTCCTGCACTGATGGAAAAAACTCCTCCTTTGAAGTAGGCTTCATCTACACTCTTGGATAATGTTAGCATAGCTTCAGCACCTAGCTGTACTGGTATGGGCACCATAGTGTAGGCCCCTTGATTTTGGGTATGCAGCTTGAAGATGCCTTAAGGAATCTGACTTTCAGAGAGTGTATGGTCAGGACTTTTCAAGAACCTGGACTTTTTAAGGAATCTCAAATGAAGTACCTCAAAATCTCTGAAGAACATTCAGCGAATCCTTTACTTCAACACAATGTCACATACTTAAATATTATAATCTGTTCCTTCAATTAAATGATATTGTATTATACAAATTCTCTATGATATAGCTGCTCTTGTCCACAAACTTAGTTCCCCCATTTTCAGATGCCTGGAAAAAAATGAGCCTTTTGGTGAGACTTGCAGGTAATCAGAATTAGGCTGTCTCAGACCAAGGAGAGAAGCAAATTCCATATCTGTAGTGCCCTGACTGACTATGCCATGTCAGCTATCCTGCCCATTTATACTAATGGGACTCCACATCTGCAAATCTCAGCTGTGGTGGTATACCATGGAGAAAGAGTGTGTCTCTCAGACTGTATCTAAACTACATCCCTTTTTCGATAAAGGGACGTGGATTAGGCACATTGATATTGCAAATGAAGCCGGGGAGTACAGGATCTTTCAAAACGAGGTATTTCTGTCGAAAATGCCCCATCTAAACTGCCTCTTTTTTTTTTTTTTTTGAAAAAGCCCCATTTCGAGAAAAAGCGGCAGCTGCCATTATGCAAATGAAGCATGGAATATTTAAATCCCGGCTCCATTTGCAATATCGATGTGCCTAATCTACATCCCTTTACTGAAAAAAGGGATGTAGTTTAGAGACAGCCTCAGGTACTAAGTCATTTACAGCTTTAAAGGTCAAAACCAGAACCTTACATTTCTTCTGGAAATTCACAGCCAGCCAGTGCAAAACATGGAGCACAGGTTAAATCTAGCAAGTGGGCCAACACATTCTGCACCATCTTTAGTAGCCAGATGGATCTAAGATCAGCCCTATGCAGAGAATGTTCCAGTTGCATAATCCTGATGTAAGTGGCAAAGACATGCCCGGCAGTTGCAAAGGTGAACATATGAAAAGACCAGTTATAGCTGCTTGGCTGTAGATTGAATAATAAAAAAGATCTGGCCATTTCTGCAACTTAATCTTCTAGTAGTGGAATAAACATTTTCTGAAGGGTATGCGGTATCCTGTTAATGTGCTCACATAGTGACAAAGCACTGCAAGTTCATCCGTGGACACAGTGGCAACCACAGACAAGAACGGATTCTCCATAATTTCAAACATTTTCTGCAGTATTTTCACATTTAATTTTCACTGCAATGTTGAGCATGTTGCTGTGTCCTTGACCTTTAAACAGCTCAATGACATTGTAGCCAGACATGAACCCCATCTTGTTCCCCCCCCCCCCAGAGAGCAAGAGAAAAGCAGTCAGCCTTTGATGCCCTGGGGCGAGGTGTGCTGCCTGTCCCTGACTCTACCATAAACAGAAACCAGACAGTAAATGGGCTGGCTGGCGACCGGGGCCTCCGCGCCCTGATGGCTAGTACCAGTAATTGACACGCCTGCACTGTCCCAGGAGAGGAATCTTCGCCCATCACATACTAGAAGTGCCCATTGTCTGCATTTTCCCAGGTGTGAATTATGCTTTGCACCCTTCGTGGGAAACTTGGCATTCAAAGCCATTTTTCCTAATTGGCCACTTGAGACCAGGAAGAAGCCTACGTGACCCAAAGGGTATAAAGAGGGGTTTAGTAGCCCACCCCATTTGAGCTCCAATCATCTATACCTGCTGGCAGGTATTGATTGTCTCCCGAGGTCTGTGGGACGCCCAACCTCGCCCTACTTCTTCCCGAGGATTGAGAGAAAGACGCTGGCCACGCCAAGTCTGGAACGCAGGGGTGAGAATATATACCTGCTATGTGTCTATTTTGCATGCATTTAATAAGAGCTCAGAGAACCAAAAGGGTTTCATGGTACCTGTAAGTGACTTTTGTTTTAAGTGTAATTTCTGTCCTGTCCTTTTGTAGTGGCTGTGTTATCTGTAACACAGCAGTAGCATTTAACAGCTAAGTTTACCCTGTAACAATAAAATAGTAACTGTTTAAGCTTTAACCTGACTCCTTCAGTTGCTGTAACAGAACCAAGCACAATTTAAAAGAACTTCAGCCGGTCATAAGGGACAGATCCGTTGGGGCGCCCGTCAACCTCTTCCAGGTTGCCCGCTGCTAAGGACCCCGGTCCTGGCAGTTGAAGTCTCGGGTGTATAAACTTTCCCTGTAAACTTATTGGGGCGCCCATCAACCTCCTCCAGGTTGCCCACTGCTAAGGGACCCCGGTCCTGGCAGTTGAAGTCTCGGGTGTATAATACACACACACACACTACTCACTGCCCTGGCCCGTCAACCTCTTCCAGGTTGCCCGCTGCTAAGGACCCCGGTCCTGGCAGTTGAAGTCTCGGGTGTATAAACTTTCCCTGTAAACTTATTGGGGCGCCCGTCAACCTCCTCCAGGTTGCCCACTGCTAAGGGACCCCGGTCCTGGCAGTTGAAGTCTCGGGTGTATAATACACACACACACACCACTCACTGCCCTGACCATCGGCTGACAGACATATAAAGGAGTTATTTTTTTTGTCTTATTACTGCCAAACCAGAAAACAGCTCTTCCGGAAGTCGTCAGTTCATGCAGGAAAGCTCAGTTGTGCACAAAAGGCACAGCCCTCGTGCAAAGCTTTACTATCCTCCCAGGGTAACTGGAATGTGATATGGGGAAACAACTAGAAAAGGGTAATGGGTTACCTGCCTGTCACAGGATGTATCCTCCTTCCAGAAAGAGAGAGAGGCAAAGAAAAAGTCTCTAGGAACTGTGGCCCACTTTAGTCAATGGCGTTACTTTGTTTTGGTGTCACTCATGAGTTTTCTGTTTAACCAGTAAATTGTGCCAGGAGGCAAAGGTGCAAAAGATTTGGGAACTGCACTGTTTGCTTCCAGAGCTAGTGTGATAGCACATCAGTTTACACAGAGGCCTGAACATTACATACTCTCTTTCCACAGAAACAAAAAATTATTTTAAATGGAACATTTAAATGAAATATCTGTATGTTTTTATTTAATTAGGTCAGAAAATAAAAACTCACCTTTCAGGGATTTTCCCATATATCCTCTGTCAAGTCCAAAAGCACCTATGCAAAAGGAGAGTCACAAAAACACAGAACATTTTGTAAATTCAATTGTAATTCTCTGGGCAACCATTCAAAATCTCTAAATTGTGTCATGGTTAATTTCTGTCTCATAGGAGAAATACCCCTACAATAAGAACACAGATACACTGCAGAAATGGTATGACTGTGCACCTACATACTGTCTAGATTCATGGAGTTTAGGGCCAGGAGGAACCATTCATCATTTAATCATAATGTAGACCAATGTAGACCAGGTCTAAATTAAATGCATTTACACAATTACATTTATGAGCCAGACCTGGAATCTCAAAAAATGACAAGATCTGTTTTCCATAAAATTAACTTGACTGTCTTTAATTATACTCCTCTCTCTGTGGGTACTGCACCCTTGGTCAATTTTGGAGCAGGGACATGGCCTTGCCCCCTCTACTATCAATTTGGCAAGGCTAGCACCACTAACAATGTTAGCTAACTTCACAGAAGAAGACCAGATTATACCTACACCTCACAGGTGAAATCTCTTTTCTGCCATCCCTCAGACCCACAAAGGGTAATATGCAGCACCCTTTCTCTTTGTTTCCTTACCGAGCTCATTGAGGTACCCTCCATGTTTCCAATCTGCAGGAAGTGTTCCCGTGTAGTCCAGGACTGCACCCCGTTTTCCAGGATCGACATTCTTAAGATTCACAAACAGCTGATTGTTTTTTGACTATTTCAAACAAATAAACAAAAGATAATACTGATTGCAGCTGATTTTAGATCACAACGTTTGCACAAGATGATTACTGGAGAAAAAACTAAGCCCAATGAGGTAATTTAAGAAATAAAAGCCTTAATAAAAATGACTTGGTGAGAGGTGTACCATGTCTGAAAAGAAAACTTTGGGTTCATACTGCCTGTTGATCTGCATAATGGCCACCACCATTTTCTTGTTTTACCTTAGCAAGGGTCCTCCTGTCCATGTTGTTGACATGAGGTGGGGTTGTGCACTGTGTTAGGGTGTGATAGCTAGGGTTGGTGAAGTAGTGGCTATTAGCGTTCCCACCATTAGTGTGAGGAATGGTTTCTGAAAAGAAAGGGAGAAGCAAATAACAGTTTAGAGGAACATGCTGTTGCCTGTTGAAGATACTTATTGGATACTTCACTCCTTCTCTCTTTTTAGCCTCCTTTGTTTGCAACCTTGGCATTGACCAGTTTTCAAAAGTGCCAACCAGAAGGTGCACAACATTGTGTGTGTTGCTACTACCATGATTCCTCTTTTGGCCGTGTTTTAAAAACATACCCTCATCTGCTCTGACCACTTCAACTCCTGACCTCCCAAAGCCCCTCGCTTCCCCAACTCATGCATGCCATTGCAGGAGTACAGAATGCCACTGCCTGATGTTTCATGCCTACAAAACATATTCCCTAAATAGAAGAATTAGAGGACACCAAATGAAATTAATGGGTAGCAGGTTTAAAACTAATAAAAGAAAGTTCTTCTTCACACAGCGTGTAGTCAGCATGTGGAACTCCTTGCCAGAGGAGGCTGTGAAGGCTAGGACTATAACAGAGTTTAAAGAGAAGCTAGATAATTTCATGGAGGTTAGGTCCATAAAAGGCTATTAGCCAGGGATAAAATGGTGTCCTTGGCCTCTGTTTGACAGAGGCTGGAGAGGATGGCAGGAGACAAAGCGCTTGATCATTGTCTTGGTCCACCCCTCTGGGGCACCTGGTGCTGGCCACTGTCGGCAGACAGGATACTGGGCTAGATGGACCTTTGGTCTGACCCGGTACGGCCATTCTTATGTTATGTTACGACAATGTCAGACCAACTCTGGAACAAATTCATGGGCCTAACTAAAACTACCTTCCTGGTTTTAAAACCCTTCATGGCCTTGATCCAGCCTAATCCATGACTCCCACCTCCTCTCTTCTCCCCACTCTCTTCACTTGTCTCATGCTAATCTATTTTATTTAAAATCTCAGTTGAAACCATAGTCCTTTCAGTCCTTCTTAAACCCTTTAAATGTAGTTAGCAGAGGAACTGAAACATTAACACCATCACTGTATTACTTAACTCCTAAATATGTTTTGAGATACAATTTGTGTGACAGATTCTAGAAAGCAAAGTTGCATTGTATGGTATGTGGTCAGCATTTTCCTTTGTCCAACAGTATACATTTCTACTAGCATAGGTAGGCTTTATATATTAAATATATAGATTAAAGAGGCTATATTGCAACACACCAACAGTTCACAGCTACAGACACTCAGAAAGATTCGCTCAGAACAATGACCATGTGCCACTGATTGCTGAAAGGGGCTACCATGTGGGGTTGAAAGGGGCACACATACAAGCCAGTGTGTTCTGAAAAGTTGAGTTGCTGGCTAGACAGGAAGGGCAGCCTGCAGCAGTTGGGGATAGACAAATTCAGTGGATCCTTGAGAATCTCCTTCAATATGGGGAACCTATGAACGCCATTCCCCATGTAGATTAAAACGACTCCCACTGGTGGAACTCCCAAGGAAGGGTGGCACTAGAAACCCAAGCTACCCTCCCTGAAATATAAATTTCCCTGCTTGTAGTAGCACTTACTGATGCAGAGAGGTGCCATCTGTACCTCCTCAAGCGTGAGAGGACATTATGTAGCCAGTTTATGAAGAGGGAACAAGTAATAGTGAAAGTTAATTGAGCAACAAAACTACTAATTTTTGAGTTCCTTTTTCTCTGGCTGGGATTTTCTTAGTCATGGTCTCTTATACAGATCTCCTCCTACCTGAAATAGTATAATCCGCGTTGATGACCCTCATAGCAGGTGTATAGGTAACTGCTGGCATATTTGTTTCTTTCCCCTTCTGCTTGTGTCTGTAAATGATGAATAGTGCTAGCAAGAAGAGGACAACCAGGACAAGAATAATGATTCCTGCAATAGCCCCAATCTGGTAAGAATCAGCAGGGATAGCAGTACTGGTGCGGCTTAAACTGTTCAAGTTTCCTACTATGATCACCCCAGCTGGAAAACAAGAAGAAATGAAAACACATGGCATAAAGGCATACAAGAATTATAAAACCAAGAGCAGAAGACTGACTTCTATTTTAAAGCTTTCTTACTGGGTTCATGTTTAGAAATTTTAGTTATACTGAAAGCCTTAGGAGTGTCAGACCAAGCTTAACCTAGCAACAATAATACATGCAAATACTCTATTTTTATTTGACTATTTCCTTGGCTAAAAAAATAGCATTCAACCCTCTGGCCAAGAAATACATACTATACAAAGTACTTGACCCAGCGGCAGTTTTGTATGGCTTTATCGAGTGCAATGTTGCAAAAGATATCATCATGTGCTGTGTTGAAAACAAGCATATGATCCTAGATCACGGCCCTTCCTTCCTCCAGTAAGATATCAATAAGCCATCTGATGGCTGAAGATTCATAAGTATAAATATTATTAATAAACAATCAAGCGAGTCATTTAAATACATATCCCAGAGGGGATTCATTAGTTATATACATATGGCATCTAAGAGAATTTAATCCATCAACATTTACAATACTTTCATAATCATTTTATTGCATGTCATTACCTTGATCACACCTTGCTCCTTTCCAGCCTGGGCTGCAATAACAAGTTCCTGTGATGTGGTCACAAGTTGAGTTATTCAGACAGTCACATATTTGCCGGCAGCCATAACCATATGTACCTGGAGGACACTCTGTGCAAAATAATAAAAAAATCAAATGCACATCTTCATATTTGAACCTCTGACTATTAATTGTGTGTGCAGTAAATGCTACTGCAATATTTTAACATGACAGATACACGCATGTATCTTTACGCACCCTAAAGATTTGCCATTTTAAAGCAGCTACATTTATAAAAGTAACCAGCAGGTGGCAATGTGTTATTAGTGCTGGAACTTTAGGGGGGAAGAAAATATCTTGTTTAAAATGATGTCCTATATGGAGAAGCAAACAAAACATTATGTTCAAATGTTGATAACTGGGCCTGATTTTCCCACTGCCCTTATCCTTTTTTACATCTATGCAAAATGAATGTAAATTGTCTTCAACTCACAATGGCACAGGTTTAAAAGGCTATTTATGGTACACAGCAATAAAGAACTAGGCACGGTGGGCTAAATACACAAAGAAAGGTAGGTGGTGAAGCTAAGTATTGCCAGGCCTAACTTTTAGGGACTTAGGAAATCACTGGGATTCACAAAGCCTAAGAAATGCAAGGCAAGTGATGGGCGATAAGCCTAACCCCTTTATCAGAAATTGACACAAGTCTGGGCTACACAGAGGATTCTCGCTCTGCTTGCAAATCTTAGCTTCAAACTCTCTTTTGGTGTTAGGTGAATGTGGCATGTTAACAAAAGGCAGGGGTAGGGGATGGAGGAGTTCCTTCATAACTTTTAGCTCAGTGAAAGACCTTTGGGCTATGTCTACACTCACGGCTTCGTGCACAGGAATATCTTGCGCAAGTATACTTGCGCAAGATCTCCGCAAGAAAACGTCCACACTGGCCAGAACCGCATCGTAAGAATGCTGAGCTCTTGCGCAAGAAAGCGTCCACACTGGCGGGAAGCCCTTGCGCAAGAACGTGTCTCCGGAAGCAAATCGGCCATGTCAAGAGGTCACCAGCAGCATCTGTGGACATGCGCCGGACCCCCACTGGGAAACGTACTTAAAGGGACTCCTGGACGGCCATTTCCCTGTGGCTGCATGCTCTTGCACCCTTTTGAGGGAGCGAGAGCCAGAACAGCACCTGTCACCTCTGTTCCTGGCAAGTGCCCCTGGGCACCCTCGCTGCCACCGTCACAGCCATGGAGCCGGAGGAGGACCCCAGCCAGCAACAGCCGCTCCTCATGGCCATTACAGAGGCCTTGGAGCTCCTCCACCAGGGAGCCACATTGCTCCAGCAGGAGCTGGAGACCGGGCAGCAGGTGCAGGACCTCGCCACGGCTGCAGCTGGGCTCGGGCACCCGCACCCCCCCACTGACAGGCGCCTCTGGAGCTACGACACCAGTGGGGACTGGTGGGAGCGCCTGGTGCTGGGACAATGGGGAGACCAGCAATGGGTGCAGAACTTTCAGATGCGCAGGGGGACATTCCATGAGCTCTGCACCTGGCTCACCCCTGCGCTCCGGAAGCAGGACACCCGCCTGCACCCGCCATCCCCGTGGAGAAGAGGGTTGCGATTGCCCTCTGGAAACTGGCCACCCCGGACAGCTACCGCTCCGTGGCGAACCAGTTCAGGGTGGGCAGGTCCACCGTCGGCACGGTCGTCCAGCAGGTAAGGCCCTCCGTGGACCACGGGCTCGTCCTGGGGGAAGGAAGGGGCCAGACCGGGTGGGGGGAGGCTGTAGAGGCAGGGGGAAGCCCCGCACACAGGGGGTCACGCTGTCCCTCCTGCACACAGCCCCGCTGGTGGGGGAAGGGGAGATCCCGGGGGACAGAGGGCCCTGGCTTGCATGGGGGGAGGGGCCATCAAAGGGAGGGTGAGCACACCCCAGGGGCCCATGTACGCACTGTGTCTCATTCCATGCATCCCCTGTGCTCCCATGTGCCCCTCTGCAGGTCGTCAACGCCATCAATGACGTGCTGCTCCAGAGGGTGATCCGCCCCCGGGACATGGACACCACCATTGCCGGCTTCGCCAGCCTCGGGTTCCCGAACTGTGGGGGAGCCGTAGACGGGACCCACATCCCCATCTGGGCGCCAGAGCACCAAGCGGCCCGGTTCATAAACCGGAAGGACTACTGCTCCGTGGTGCTCCAGGCACTAGTGGACCATCAGGGCCGGTTCCAGGACATTTATGTGGGGTGGTCCGGGCGGGCCCACGATGCTCGCATCTTCAGGCACTCAGGCCTGTGCCACAGGCTGGAGGCGGGCACCTACTTCCCCCAGCGGGAATTCACCATTGGGGATGTCAGGATGCCAGTCTGCATCTTGGGGGATGTGGCCTACCCCCTGATGGCCTGGCTGATGCGGCCATACACCGGCCACCTGGACCACATCCAGGCCACCTTCAACAGCCAGCTGGACTGGGTCCGCAATCCTGTCGAGTGCGCCTTTGGCCATCTGAAGGCACGGTTTAGGTGCCTCCTGACCCGCCTGGACATGGGGGTGCAGCACATCCCAGAGGTCATCTCGGCATGTTGCGTGCTTCACAATATTATTGAGGGGAGGGGGGAGGCCTTCCTCCCGGGGTGGATGGTAGGTGAGGGCCAGGCCTACCAGCAGCCCCACATGGCCGCCACCCGGCAGACCAACCGCCATGGGGTTCGGGTCCGGGAAGCCCTCCAGGTGATGCTGGACCAGGACCCACAATAGGTCACTCCTACACCTCTGACTGCAGGGATGCCCCTGTGCCCCCACTTCCCGCTCCCCTCACCACCCTTCCTGCCACCCTTCCTCACCTCCCAATAAATACAATGCACTTGCTATACATAAGGCACTTTTTATTTACATGGGGAAGGGAGTACACTGTGGGGAGGGGGAGGAGGGGACCCTGAACTGGGAGGAGGGGAGGAGGGGACCCTGAACTGGGAGGGCCTCATGATGGATAATGGAGGCCTCTCCCACCCCCACGGGTGCGGGGCGCCTGCCTCGTGCCAGGTTGGGGCAGGCTGCACCAGGGCAAGGCAGGGGGACCTCGGGAGGGGGCATGGGCAAGGCAGGGGAGAAGCGGGCGGAGAGCTGGGGTGGCAGAGGGGCCTGGCAGCATTGGGCTGCTGCACAGGGCCCATCCGGTCGGCAATGGTGCCCAGGAGAGTGCAGACATGGTTGCAGCGCTCCAGGTACTGGCCCCACACCCGCTCCCGCCACTCCGCATCTGCGCGGATCCTCTCTGTCAGAGCGCGCTCCATGCGCTCAATCGCGCAGACGTGGCGGCGGAGCAGGTGGCGGTCCCGGGGGCGCTGCGACAGGCCCTGGATCCTTTGCGCCGGTAGGATGGGGCTGGAAGGTCCCTCGGTGGCAGGGGGTCCCACTGCAGGAGAAGCAGAGGAGAGCAACATGGTCAATGAGCCCTGCCCCAAATGGTGTTCCAGAGCCCCGTGCCCTCCTCCCAGCACGTCACGATGCCCGGGGACAGGTGTGGCTGGTGAGGGGGAATTCCCCTGGGGCAGCAGGAGGGGGGGTCCCAAGGTGGCCCAGGAGCCCCCCGGGGGCCGCATGTGCTTGGGGGACCTGTTGTGCCTTCCCCAGGGGAAGCTACAGTGTCCCAGAGGTGGCCATGGATGTGTGCTGTGTGCAGCACCCTTTAGGCTGTGTGGGGTTAGGCCTGCAACCTTGGGGCTGGCCTACTCCTGGCCAAACCTCCCCCTTTTCCCCTCCCCGGTCTGGTTGAGCGGAATCCCTGAGGTCCCAGGTGTGTGCTGGGGCTAGCTGCCGCTTCTCTGTGCCACTTGGTCTGGCTGCACATAGGGTTGCCGGATGGTTTCAACAAAATACCGGACACACTTGACATTACATGACAGTCTATATTACATCTTAGTTAAAAATACCAGACATGTATATTTTCTCATTTTATCCTCTCAATTTGTTTCCCGAACAAAAGGTCAAAGACTGGACTGTCCGGTTCTAAACTGGACCCTAGCTGCATGAGGTTGCATGTGCTGCATGCCTCTGCGCAGCATGTGGCCAGGCTGTGCCATGTGCCGCTACCTCTCCCCACCCTGTGGCCTCCCCCTTCTCCAGCACACTTGCGAATGGTAGCCACTGCACTCACCAGACAATCCGTCGCTGGCCGGAGGATGCCGGGACACATCCTGACTGCTGCTGGGCCGGGATGGTGAGGTCTGGCTGCTGTCCTCTGCCACCTCCTCCTCCTCGTCCGAGGACCGGACTCCCTCCTCCTCCTCTTCCTCCGGTGGCCTGGGTCGGACCACTGGGGTGGCCACCGCCGTGTCCACCTGGGCCAGCAGGGAGTGGCCCCTTGTCCCCAAGATCTGGTGCAGGCGGTGATACTGGGGACAGGCAGTGGCTCCGCCGCCCCCAGGCTCGCTGGCCCGCACGTAGGTGAAGCGCAGGTCCTTCACCTTGGCCCGGACCTGTTCCAGGGTCCGGGCCAGGTGTCCCTTTGCAGCCAGCGCCTGGGCCATCTGGGCAAAAATATGCACATTTCTCCTCCGGGACTTGGGGTCCCGGAGGGCCTCCTCCTTTCCCCAGAGGTCCAGGAGGGCAGTCACCTTGGCGGTACTCCAGCATGGAGCCCGCCGCTTGGTGCCCCTTTGGGCCTGCTGGGTGCTCTGCGGTGGCTCCTCCATGGGGTCTGAGGAACCTGGCTGAGGCTGGGCAGATGCCATTCCTCCCTCTGGCTGCTACCCGGGCTGCACGTGGTAAATGGCTGTGCTCCGTGCCTGTGCCTTTAAGGGGGGGCCAATTGGGGGAACCAACGAGTGGTGATTGCCTGTACGGAGTGTTAGAGAGGCCACCTGTGTTTTTCACTGAAGGCCAATTCTTGCGCAAGTACGTGCTTGCCAAACGTCCACACTGCCCTCTTGCGCAAGAGTGCCTGCGCAAGAGAGCTTAAGCCTGATAGAAAACAGCGTAGCTCTTGCGCGAGCCGTCTTTTATCACGCCCGTGCTGTACATTTACTTGCGCAAGAGCGGCTGGGCAGTGTAGACGCTCTGCGGATTCTTGCACAAGAACGGCTGTTCTTGCGCAAGAAGCCGCGAGTGTAGACATAGACTTGGTTCAAGTCATTCTCATGTTTGTTTTCTCTCTCTTTGGCTCAATGATTCTTTCATTATTTAGCCACATTGGAACATTTTCGATGTTGTGTAGAGAGCAAGCATGCATGAGAAGAACTCTGGACCATGGTTAGGGCACTCACCTGGGAAGCAGCAGATCCCAGTTAAAACCTCCTCTCCCCCTCAGGCAGGGGGAGGAATTAATCCAGGGGTTTCTCACTGCACCACTGTATTGTACTCCTCCCTCTCTTTCGCTATTTTGTGTAAGCTTGTCTATATTGGAGACCGTAGTGGAGGAACGTCTATCTATTCTAGGTTTATGCAGTGCTCTGGGGATTAAGCATCCAGGCACCTGGCATGTGGCTGTAGTGCACATGCTCAAAAGCAGAAGCACTTAGGGTATATCTACACTAGCCCCCTAGTTCGAACTAGGGTGGCTAATGTAGGCATTCGAACTTGCAAATGAAGCCCGGCATTTAAATATCCCGGGCTTCATTTGCATGTTCAATGAGCGCCATTTTTAAATCCCTTAGTTGAACTGACTGCCCGCGGCTGCGCGGCAGTCAGAAGTTAATCGAACTAAGTCCTTAGTTTGGATTAACTGTTACTCCTCCTGCAATGGGAGTTCGGATTAACTGAATTTAGTTCGGATTAACTGAACTAAGGACTTAGTTCAGATTAACTTCTGACTGCCGTGTGTAGCCGCGGGCAGTCAGTTCGAACTAAGGGGATTTAAAAATGGCGCCCTCAAACATCTAAATGAAGCCGGGATATTTAAATCGAGCTTCATTCTGTGAAGCTCTTACATTAACCACCCTAGTTCGAACTAGGGGGCTAGTGTAGACATACCCTTAGAGAACTTTTACTGAAAAAAATGTAGGTGCTGCATGAGTTAAGGTACCTACAAGTTCAGGAGCAGCTGAGCAGAGGTTTTATGAATCCCAGTGGGGGTCTGTGTCTGAAAGTTAGACACCTGAAGTTGTAGTTAGGCGCACAAATCTTTTTGTGAATCCAGCCCTCTGTGCATAGAATGCCAGATTCAGACCTGAATACAATTTTATTTTAGGTCTGAATTTGATTTAAGCTGCTCACAGGATACTGTCATACCATGCTGTGTAAAATAAGTAAAACTAGAATATGAAAGATGTGAACAAGTTATGAGAAGTAAGCTACTTATGAGAATTTTTCATGAATTAAACTGACCACACAAAGACTTGTGAGCAGTAATACACAGTTGATTGTAAGTGTCTCTTTAATCATATTATTAGTGTCATTTTACTGGTAGCTTTGGCTTTGTTTGGTATTACCACTTGCATACATTTATGGCTTGTTACCTTATTGTAACAAAACTGGATTACAGAAGTGTGATTCTTTTAAACAGGAATGGACATATCTTTTGGAGCTTAAATTTTTGGGAAGAGGAGGGTGGAAAACTAGCTTGTTTTCTTAATGATTGTTGGTTTGTTTATTGTAATTTAAGTCCATGTTTTATTTCTCCCAAAATTAGAGCTGATCAATAAATGGAATATCTATTACATGGAAAATTTTAAAATTTAAATATTTGATTTTGTTCCAAATCAAAACAAAAAACCAAAATTTTGAAATGTTTCATAGAGCTGAAATTTGGAAACAATTCTATGACTTAATATGAATACATTTTGCTTAAATAATGTCAAAATGTATAAAATGTATATATATACATTTTAAAATGTATAAAATAATGTAAAAATGTACAATTTATATGAACATGCAATATTTAATATTTAATGTAATATAAAACTCAAAACAATATGAATCAATATGCTAAAGTCAAAACAAAACATTTTCATCTTATCCAGATGATACACTTGACAAGATTCAAATGAAAGAAGCCCAGAATGGTTTGTTTTGACATTTTGCCATTGAAAATTCCATCAAAATCATAACTTTCCTGCAAAACATCAAGATTTTTATAAAACTTTGTTTTCTGACAGAAAACTGTTCTGTCAACATTTTTGACTAGCTCTACAAAATGTTAATTTTACAAAACTAACATTTGTTATACCTAATAGGAAGCTTATTCTACACATTTGAAATTGAGCCTTATGAAGAGAGACTACAAAAGGTTTATGTACCACTCAAGTCCTAATTAAGCACCCAGAATTGGGATTAAATTAGATTTATGTGGTTTGCAAGCCTTGTGTTGATCCGCTGAACAGGTGTCAATTTCTGGGGTAATATGATGAAATAGGCAAAAAAGCACCATTCTCCTGACAAAAACTAGGCCAGCATAAGTGAGAGCCTTTGGGTCTCACTTTTCTCTCCTGAATAACTCCACTGAAGCTAATGAAGTTAAACTGAGGTGCAACTAATGTGTGTGAAAGCAGAATCAAGCCCTATATATAGCAAATATAATGTGCCCTATATGCTCATCCTTGATAACTCTTTCGACCTACACAAAACTATTCCAGAGATGAATTTGATTCTCAGTCTTCTGGCTATTGATTTTCATCATGGTGTTATAATTGCAGTAGTTATTTGGATTAATTTGTTGGTTTTGTACGATTATGTATGTTTTTCTAATATTATGTCAAAGGCTATAGAGATACTATATTACTACTACAGGTAGCTTCAGACAGGAGCTTTTAAGTGTAGATGTAAATGTAAATAAACAATCAAAAAGATGTATATATCGTTTATCAGTCTTACTTATTAATCTCTCAGGCTTTCATGAGATGGAGAAACAACCTTAACATCACACAAGATAGCGTTGGTCCAAATCCTGTGGTCCTTACTCAGGTAAAGTCAGTACTGAAGTCAGGGTCATTTTGGCTAAGTAAGGACTCACAATCACAGTATTCGGTCTAGAGAGGTTTGCGTTTGTTCCTACCATGCATGAATAATTTCTGCTCCCTACTCACTCTGTTCACAGTGTTTCCCCATGAATCCTGTGCGGCAGGTGCACTGCCCCAGTATGTGGTCACAGTCAGCTCCATTTTGACACTGACATATTAATGCACAATCTTTTCCATAAAATCCCAAGGGACACCCTGCAATGCAAAGTGAAAAATAACAGAAGAGAATTTTCCATGAGGAATATAAAAGTATTATTATTACTTACTAAAATAATTTCTATAGTGCCACTAATTTACACATGGCTTTATACATATAATAAATGAAAAGCTTCTCTGCTCTCAATTAGACAAAAAGACAGAACAAAGTAACAGGAAAGAGAGGATGCAGGAATTACTGGTGATAAGTAGGTAGGCAGGAAGGACACCTGGAAGAAGTTTTAAGGAGACATCTGAAGGAGGAGAGAGTAGGGGCCACTTCATGCAAGAGTCCAGGAAGACCGCTAGATGATGAATGAATCTGTGGACATATTTTCTGCACAGTTGATGTTGAAACATTAACGAGTAAAAATATTGTATCCCAGCTCCTCACAAAGGTGCCATGTCAGTATGAAGAAGATGTATCACTGCAAAGAGATCGTTATTTACCAGCAGGAAGCACAAGAACCATGATAGCTGACAGCTGAACCAATTCAGTGAATGTATTCCTCAGTGTTATCCATATGGCGCCATAATATGTGTTATCTCCTGCCACTCTGACATTGCGCTATTGACTGTAAAAAGCACTGTATGCACAGCAGATTTCAGTGGTACTTTTCTGAGATAAAAGATTATGAGTATACCTGACTTAAGCATAAGCCAAATAATAGCTGTAAATGTAATCATAGGATATCCTGTAATGAGAAAAATAAGATAACATTCCTTCTATCAACATATGACTGGGTGCATCAGCCCTGCACTGGCACACCAGGGATTAACCCATTTTTTGTTAGCAGAAGAGGCCATGCCCCTCCTGATCAACTGAGCATGCTCCAGTTGGAACCAGAGTATAAAAGGCCTGAGAGGAGCTCAGTTTGGGCTGACTGCTGGAGGAGGAAGAGGTGCACTGGGAGCTCTCGCAAGTGCACCACTTGCACTCTGATACATGGAGGCCAGCCAAATGGGACCATATGTAGGCACCCAGACAGGGAATGTTGCATAAGGTGATGAGGCTATCAGACCACGGACACCACAGACTCCATAAGCTCAGACAGGAAGAGACCCAGTGGACTACAGGGGGGGGAAATGGTGTTTAGAATTGGTTACGGGCTTGGTGTGTTGTCAGTGGTTCCGCGCTGACCTGGTGGGAGGTGAGTATGCCACCAACAGGGCCCTGGGTCAGGACCCAGTGGAAAGGGAGGGCCTGGGTTCCCCTACTCTGGCTACCCTCACTTTGGGGTGCGGGCCTGGCATGCTGTATAGTGACTCTGCCCATTAGGCTGCACTACCCCTAACTGCAGGGGATTGCTCTACTGACTCTGCTCATTAGGCCACGCTACCGCAAATGGAGGGGATTGTTACAGGGACTCAGTAAACAATGCAGACACTAGACCACATAGTCCCAAGATGTGAGACACCCTTTATATGGGACTGTGAGACATCTCTTTCCCGCCCCAACTTGTGATGGTGTGTATCAGCCCCACAAGAAAAGAAAAAAATTCTCTCAAACTTTGTGTGAACTATTGCTCAGCACTCATATGCAGATTTCCAGTCACAGCACTTCTAACATCTAATTAATTAATGTAAAGTTCTTGGAGAAAGATCTCAGGTATTAAATGTATTGGTCACACAAAAACAATTCTAGAGAAGAGTATAAAACAGCAACCTGATGAAGTTCTAGTTCTGGTTCTAGGTAACATAGCTAGTCATGCCAGTACCTAAATTATGTGTTCCCTGTAACCTGATGACTAGAGAGATAGAGATAACACTGCTGAGAAGAGGAATGTGTTGTTATGAATCATTGTCATGAGCAAATAAGAAGCTATTCACTTCACAAGACTTGATTTATTCCTGGGTTATGCTGATGTAATCTTGGGAGCAGAGTACCCAGTGGCAGAATTCCTCCCGGAGAAGGTTTTGGGTGGGGAAAGGTCCATGTTAACTGCAAAATGTCTCTTTGTCAGGGACTCAAATCTAGCAAGTGCTACCACGGCTGGGCACCTGGAAAAGCATTCATTCAACACATGCACGGGCAAGCTTCCACCGCTAAGACTCCTGTGGGCTCCTGGCTGTAACTGAATGTTGCCTTCCTCTGCAGGAAACCCAAAGGGAAGGCAGCTGTGACCATCACCTATCCTCCTCCAAAGGTGATTTCCCCATGAGGAAATATAGGTGGCTACAATTTTCATCGCTCATACCAGCAGAGGCAACAGACGATACATCCTCTGGATTAGAATGGCATAACACTATTGGGAAATCAGTGAGCAAAAAGGGAGTGAAAAGAAATAATGGAAAATACTATTATTAATTCATAATCATACAACAATATGAGCAGATCATAGGAATCACTTACTTTGGGTACAATAAAGGCCAGTCCATCCTGGAGTACATTTGCATTCCCCATCATAGGCACTGCAGTAAGCTCCATTATGGCAATTGCAGGTGTGAATACAGTTTGGACCCCAATGAGCAGGTGGGCAAGCTGAAATATCCCAGATCAATTAATTAATCTTATATGGCAAAGACACAAAGCAGCATAACATGCAAATGCTAAAACAGTTCTTTTTCTACCTTCTTCAGTCTGGTCAATTTCAACCAGAGAGTTCCCTAGTTTTTTCTTGAACCTAACTAGTGTTTTACTCTTGATAAGAACAAATGAAACAACATTAACTGTAAAGAAGAATCAATGGGTGAGATCCTCATCTCAGTGCAACACTATGTAGCTATTATCACTGGTTTCTCATAGTACACAAGAGGCAGTCATATAAATCAAGTTTCTTGATTTCTCACTGGTTTCCAGAGACTAAAAATTTTCACCCTTCCTGAATATTACTGAACTAAATGGAGACATTGCGAATTCTAATCTTAGCATAGGAGGAGAATAAACAGGGTGAGAGAAAAAATATATTTGTACCCTGTATTCCTCTCCCAAAATGTAACTTTAAGGCCAAAGCAGGGTGAATCAGTGATTCCATGGTTTAACTTTAGTTTCTTGACCTGAGGCTTCTGATTTATTTATTGGTTCCCATCAAACCACGTATCTATACAATCCTTCCAACAAACAAATCATTGTAAACAATAAAATAAATGAAGGTTTTTGCACACATAACTGTGATTTCAAATAATATTGGTGCAGTTTTGGAGATGGTAAATTGAATGAATTTGTTATCTAATGGTATTAATAGAAAGAACTGTAAAATGTCTCCCCAAATGCTAATTATTATATGTAAATAGCACTGTAGCAAAAGAAAAATTACATGGATATATGAATAAATCAGATCCCATTGAGAGCAGAGAGTGCTGTAAACATGACCTCTTATTTTTTGATTAATTACTCTTCCAAATTTCTATTTTTAGCTTAAGTAAAGAGTTTTGTCATTTTTCAATGTGAAATAATTAGCCTTAAGTTACTTTTCTGAATTTAAATACAGTCTTGTGGAAACAAAGAATTAATATATTACAGGAGAGAAAAAACAAATCAGGCACTGGAGCTTGATCCTTGATTTTGACTATGTTAAGGGTAAGACAGACATTTTCCCCATGATTGTATAATGCTTTGGTTGTCCAGAGACCTAATTAGCTTCTTAGAGGCTGGTCAGCTACTGTATATTTTACTAAAGGTTTGCATTTGCAAACTATTTAAGTATAGTCTGTATTTTTGGGAAGTGCTGCCATAATTCAAGTTTGATTTTCAAAGAGAAAAAATTTCAAAGAGTATGTTCTTCCTTAAAGCTCAATCCATTCTTTCTTCCAATGTTTCCATTTTAGCTGTGAAGAGTAATGA
Source organism: Rafetus swinhoei (assembly GCA_019425775.1). Taxonomy (NCBI): domain Eukaryota; kingdom Metazoa; phylum Chordata; order Testudines; family Trionychidae; genus Rafetus; species Rafetus swinhoei. The sequence goes on along the minus strand of CM033427.1, from coordinate 80,012,002 downwards.
TGAGGGGGACGGGGTTTAAAAAATGTCTGCATTAAGTTAGTGGTCAGCCAAGAAGGAATGTCAGATCACATGCAGAAAAAGACTAAGGGGTTTCATGATGACCACCAGTCAGATGGAAAATAATGGTTCTGTTAATTTCTATGAGAACTGATGTCCCTTCCACAAACTATATACACTTCTTTTCTTGTTGTCACAAGTACAGCCGTAAAAGATGCCCCCATTCATGTTGCTGACATCATTTTCTCGCATTGCTTCTGTAAGTACAGTCTCCTCTCTAAACTAATACCCCCACGGAGACAACAAAATGAAAATAACACAATAAGAGTCTGCATCCAATGAAGAATTTTGCCATTAGGTCCTAAGTTTTACACTGAGCAGTAGTAACAGTAGTTAAAAGTTGTGGGTGTTTAATGCTTCTGAGAATTTACCCAATGATTTTTTCCCCCAGATTGATGAGACTTTGCATTGCACTGGTATACAGTCAGTTAACCTATGCTCGTCAAATCACAGTAATGTAAATTAAGGAGTCAGATTATTATGGGATGCATCTCCTGGGTAACTGAACAGCTTTTCCATACCCCCAACTCAATATTTTCTGAATTCTGACAAATCAGTGTCTGAGAGTGTCTCAGTCATGCTATGTGTATGTACAGTTATTACAGGATTGGGCCAACAGGTTGCTTTTATACTAAGCTTTGCTACCCATGAATTTATGTGTCAGAAGGCTAATGCCAATGATTACTGATTCAGACAGCCCCAGCATAAGGGACAGTAGGAAGCCCATATTTAATATAATAATGGATTACAAAAATCAAAAGAAAAATAAAATTTTGATAGTTTCTCATTGACTTCAATGGTGCATGATTAGATTAATCTACAGGCAGAACAACAAGGAATAGACTGTCACTGATATTGATAACAATAACTTCCATAATTTAAAGTATGTTCTGAAGATAAATTTGTTAATTTTCATGGGGTGTTCACTGCACTCTTACGATGGAAGCCATGTACATAGAGAGAAGGAAGTACATGACTACTTAATTATGACGTTTGAATTTTATGGTAAATGAAACTGCAGTGCAAATGTTAAAATGGCTTTTATATGACATTTGAAATGTAATGATGGTAAATTAATAACACAGGAGTCCTTATTTATTTATGTTATTTATTTAACCTTGTTCATCTCTTTTTCTTATAACACACAAATTCTAGATACTGATATAAACTCTTGTCATTTATCAGTCAGTTACAAAGTGCTTCTTCAACATCATGAAGAAAATTAAAAGGAATTGAACTTAGTCTAACTGTTCTAATAAGATCTCTCAAGAAAGAAAGAAAAAAAGGTACAGTACGTACGCTGAGAGCAGTCACTGCCAATCCATCCAGGGTAACATTGACAAGATCTGTCAATAGGATTGCATGTTCCATTGTTGGTGCAGGTGCAAATTCCAGCACAATTCTTGCCAAATCTCCCACTGGGACACACTGTTAAAAATTTAGTGGACTTTTCAGTAAGTTACATTTGTATTGTTTCCTAATATTTGATGTCTTGGATCAAGAAAATTCCTATTTAATATAATGCTGCTATAAATTCAGTCAAATGCATTTATTTTATTTATTATATATTTATTTCATTTACAAAGAAGATTCTTTTGATAAAGAATATGGTATCGCCAGAATTAGCAGAAAGGTAATTTTCAAATGTAGGGGCTATCTTTTTGACCAATTGGATTCAGTTTTTACATTTATAAACTTCATGTACAAAACCAAAAGCCACTTTCCACTTTTGGGTAATGTGATCTGATAATTCTAGAATGCATGGAATGAAAAAAAAATGCTACACTTGGTCACTGTATACATTGCAAGGGTCTCTATTACAGCATTTACCTTCATTACAGAGGGCTCCTGTGAAACCAGGTAAGCAGTCACAAAGTCCAGTTACATGATGGCAGGGACCACTGCTGTGCACACACTGGGGGCATGCCTGGCTACAACGATGTCCATAAAACCCAGGAGAGCAAACTGAAATCAGAAATCAGATACCACCATTTCCTTTTGAACTTTCTACCTCACCACAATCTATTGCTCTTCAACAACTAAATGGATTAACAGTTAAATTCTGCCTTCCTGTCACGTACAGCTCTGTTCCATTTACTAGGTGCGTATTTATTGAACTAGTTGTTATTGTTATTTTATATACTTCCAATGAGTGCTTAATGCCTTGCATATATCTAAGAAGATAAAGGTCCCTACTCTGAGGAGCTTACTAACGGTCTGGTTAGTAACTGGTAACTTTCAGGCACTTGGCAGGGTGTTGCTACAATGGACTACCATACAGTAGTGACAATGAAGAACAGCACTGAATGTGTTAAAGCCAATAATGACAGCAATCCACATGACTCACACCCTGAGCAATCCCATTCATGTCAGTGGGGTTGCACAGGCTGTAATTCAGTTACAGAACTTGGCCTAGCCATGTATTCAGGCCACATTTCACAGCCAGTCAAACAAATACAAACAAGAATGTGACTCAGATCAAACATATTTCTGCTTAAGCAGAAAATGAGAGGAACAACTTTCATGAATTATGTTTGAAAAATACGCATATAGAAATTAAAGGGTAAGTATTTGGAAAAACCATTGATACACACAGGAGAATGAAGACAGACAGTTGTATCCTTATGTGGAAAGAATTTATTCTACTCTATTATTGATGTCTAATTTTTTTTCCTCACTTGTTCAGAGGTGGGCAAAAGGGATCCGCCAAGCGGGTCGATCCAGCCCACGAAGGCCCTGCTGCTCCCCCAACCCCATGCCAATTAGGGCCTCAGAGGCCAGGGGGGAGAGCGGCCTGGGGGTTGGGGAGCATGCCAAGCCTCTTCCAGGGCACGGGTGCCTAGTTGGAATGGGGGGCTAAGGGGCTGGGCAGCCCTGCCCCCTTCCTGTTTGGGCCCCACCTCTTCCTGTTTAGGCCCTACCCCTTCTGGGGAGGCCTGGGGCTACTTCAAAAAATTTTGAAGTGGCTCCCGGGCAAAACTTATTGCCCACCCCTGCACTTGTTGGACAAATCTAAATCATTCCAGCCCACTGCTGTATTGGCAAAAAGTCATAAATGTAGTGTGTTTTCCGATCATTCTTTAAATTATCCATTCACTGCATTACTAGCACAATCCAGGGAGCTACACATCACCTCTGGTTTCTACACAACTTACAATCAGAAACACTGAAGCCTCCAGTTAATTTTTATGCCAATGATATTAGACCCTTCTCCAGCAGAGTTATATCACTAGCCACATAAAGAGACTGAAAGAAAAAAGGCCTTGTGCAAGAAATGTCTTTGTTTCTCTAATCCTGGGGTGGGCAAACCTTTTGGCCTGAGGGCCACATCATGGTATGGCAATTATATGGAGGGCCATGAATATTCACGAAAATGGGGGAGTGTGGAAGGGTGTCAGGACTCCAGCCTACGGTACATGCTATGAGGCAGGGAGGGGATGAGAGGTTTGGGGTGCAGCAGAGGGCTCTGGGCTGGGACCAAGAGGTTTAGCAGACAGGAGGGGACTCTAGGCTGGAGCAAGGCAGGGGCTGGAGGAGGGGTGAGGGCTCTGTTGAGGACGTAGATTGTGGGGCAGGGCTGGTGATGAGGGGTTTGGCTGCAGGAGGGTAGTCTAGGCTGGGATCAAAGTGTTCAGAGGGTGGGAGGGGACTCAGAGATGCAGGCTCTGGGCTGCACTTATCTCCTTTAGCAGCTCCTGGTAGTAGCAGTATGTCCCCCTTTCAGCTAGCTCCTACATAGAGGTATGGCCAGGCAGCTGTATGCACTGCTCCCTATCTGCAAGTGCCACCCCTGCAGCTTCCAGTGGCCATGGTTCCCAGCCAAGGGAAGCTGCTCAGTGGTACTTGGGGCAGTGGTAGTGCAAGAAGCTGGAAGGGGGATAGACAGCTGCCTCCCGGAGCCACATGAAGTCAAGGCAAGCCCCAAATATCACTCTCCAGCAGGGGCTCAAAGACTGCATTAAAAATGACTGGCAGACTGGATTCAGCCCAAAGGCTATAGGTTGCCCCCCTCTGCTCTAATCCCTATCTAATCACTGATGGGTAAGTCATAAGATTTTCCTATTTACAGAAAAGGCATATCCTCATTGGGCCCTGATTTATTTGAGTGACCATTTGTTTTCTTGGCTCTAGAACGTGCAGGAGTGATTGGTTCTGAGAGCCATTTGAGTGCCAAACTGTGGACGCCACTACACTTTATTATATCCATAGTTCCAAGTCACTAGGAAGGTTTACATTTATTTACTGAGATAAGAGAGAAAGACCTCCATTGGATCAGTAATGGGAGAGAAAGGGTCCAATGTCTAAAATGGTCAGTTTTCAGAATAGAGAGAGATAAATAGTGGCATCCCCCAGGATTCTGTACTGGGATCGGCGTTGTTCAACATATTCATCAACTATCTGGGAAAAGGCCTAATAGTGAGGTGTCAAAATGTGTTGACAATACAAAATTTCTCAAAATAGTTAATCCCAAAACAGAATGTGAAGAGTTACAAAAGGATCTCACAAAACCGGGTGATTGGTCAATGGCAGATGCAATTCAATATTGGCAAATGCAAAGTTATGCACGTTAGAAAATATAATCCCAACTGTACACACAGTTGGGATCCCAATGATGGGATCTACACTAGCTGTTACCACTCAAAAAAGAGATATTGGACTCACTGTGGATAGTTCTCTGTAAACACCTACTCAATGTTCAGCAGCAATCAAATGAAGCTAACTGAATCTTAGGATCCATTAGGAAAGGCATATATTATAAGACATTATATAATACTGTTATATAAATCCAGGGTAAGACCACACCTTGAATACCACATGCAGATTTGGTCACCCCATCTCAAACAAGATATATTAGAATTGGAAAAGATACAGAAAAAGGCAACAAAAATGGGGCATGGAACAGTTTCCATTTGAGGAGAGATTAAAATTACTGGGACTTTTCAGCTTGGAAAAGAGATGATGAAGGGCGGGAGGAGATATACAACACAACCAAGGGTCATCCAGTGAAATTAATAGGCAATGGGCTGAAAACTAACAGAAGGAAATACTTCTTCACACAATTCATGGTCAACCCGTGGAACTCATTGCAAGGGAATGTTGTCAAAGCTAAACTATAATAATGTTTAAAATAATTAGGTAAGTTCCTGGAAGATAGGTCCATCAATGGCTATTAGCCAAGAGAGTTGGGGTACAACCATATGCTGTGAATATCCCTAGCCTCTGACTGCCAGAAGCTGGTAGTGGACAACATGGGGTGGATCACTCAAAGATTGCCTCTTCTGTTCATTCCCTCTGAAGCATTTAGAATTGGCCACCGTCAGAAGACAGGATATTGGAGTAGGTGGACCATTGATCTAACCCAATGTGGCTTTTCTTGTGTTCCTAGGTTTTTAATCTTCTTTTGGATTAACTGATTTACTGAAAAAGTCCTTTGAGAGGCATGCAAATGATAGCAAGAACAACTACACCATGTACCCAGAAATGCTAAGAGAATACTAATACTACAGTAATGCCAGGCATTTAAAATTAGGGTCAACCATATTCTTCCTACTCCTCTCCTTTTTAAAATCCTATCATTCCTGGGCTTTTGTGTCTCCATCCTCTCCTGGTTTTGTTTTTACCTTTTGATAGTCATTGGATGGGACTTTTTTCCTTTCCCTTTCAGAAAGCATTTCTCTGGTCTCCATTTTTGTCCCTTAGTCTTCTCACTCAAAACCCAACCTCTTCTCCAGAAAAAAGGCTACTACTATCTCTACACTTATGACTCACAATCAGACTCTACTCGGGATCTTTCTCCCTCACCCCTTCCATGATAAAAAATAGAAAAATCAAACCTAAAAAGCTAGGAAGGTGGTGAGTAGTGATTACTACTTTTGCATGGTTAAGTATTGTGTACATCCTGTTTTTCTGCCACCCTATCTCAGCCCATTTATTTGCCTCCTCTGTTATGTAGTGTCTTTTAGCTTGCAAAACCTTTCATATTTATATGTATGTTTATACATATAAAACATTTGTGCGCTGTATACTGTGTTAGTGCCTAGCACAATGAGACTCTGGCCTGGTTGGCCGCTAGGTACTTCTGTAACGTAAATGTTAAATGAACAAACAACAATAATAATAATTAATTTGATATGATTATAAGACCATTTACTATAACAGTAGATAAATAAAAAAGTATAAAATAATAGTAACAAGAAGAAGATTACTGATAGGAATTATTTGATAACTACACAAAGCACATGTTTTGGCACACCTGTACAGTAGCACAATTAAAATGCAGAACGTGGGCCTGTTACATCATACATTACAAAAACCATACAGTGTTGTATGAAACGCATATTTAACAAGAAATATAATTTTAAAGCATTTTCCTTACTTCTTTGACAAGTGGTGCCTCTGTATCCTGGTGCACACTCACAGATTCCATCATCTGGAGAGCATGAAGCTCCATTTTTGCAGTAGCAGGACAATGAACAGTTTGGACCCCACTGTCCCTCAGCACACACACTGTCACAATGCATACCTGCAAGCCGCCAAACACATAGAGATGTCACCAGCAGCAAGAGTGGTCAGATTCTATAGACCACAGTAACAAACAAACAGGGGAATTTGCAGAGGTCGCAAAACTACTCAAGATAGTGAAGTCCCAGGCAGAATTCAAAGAGCTACAAAAGAATCTCTCAGAACTGGATGACTGGGCAACTAAATGGAAGATGAAATTTAATACTGATAAATGCAAAGCAATGCACATTGGAAAACATAATCCCAGCTATACATTTAAAATATATGGGGTCTAAATTAGCTGTTACCATTAAAAAGAGAGAGAGAGAGAGAGAGAGAGAGAGAGAGATGTTGGAGTCAGTATGAATAAGTCTCTGAAAACTCAGTGTGCAGCAGCAGTAAAAAAAAGCCAACAAGGTTGGGAATTATTAAAAATGAATTGATAGTAAGTCAAAAAGTATCATTTTGACTTTATATAAATCCATGGTACACCCACATCTTGAATAATGTGTGCAGATGTGGTCACACCATCTCAAAAAAAAAAAAGGTCTACTGGAAAAGGTTCAGAAAAAAGCAAAAAAATGATTACTGGTATGGGATGGCTTTCGTATGAGGAGAAACTAATAACACTGGGATTTTTCTGCATGGAAAAGAGATGAATAAGGGGATAAGACTGAGGTCTGGTGTAGAGAAAATAGACAAGGAAGTGCTATTTATTCTGTCCCATAACACAACAACTAAGGGTCACTAAATGAAATTAATAGGCAGCAAGTTTAAAACAAACAAAAGTATTTCTTCACACAATGCACAGTCAATCTGTAGAATTCTTTGCCAGAAGATATTCTGAAGGTCAAAATTATAACAGCGTTCAAAACAGATAAATTCATGGAGGATAGGTCCATCAATTACTATTATTCAGGATGGGCAGGGATGGTGTCCCTCGCCTCTGTCAGAAGCTGGGAATGTGTGATAAGAGGTGGATCATTTGATAATTTACCTGTTCTCTTCATTCCTTTTGGGGCACCTGGCATTGGCCACTGTAAGAAGACAGGATACTGGTCTAGGTGGACCTTTGGTCTGACCCAGTATGGCTGTCTTATGTTCTTATGGGTGAAATCCTGGCCCCATGGAAGTCAAGGGCAAAACACCCATAGATTTTAATAGGATCAGGATTTCATATTATTCCTTAATCATGCTCTTCCTCCTGCCTCTGCCTTTCTTGGACTCTACAACACTGGAGCCCTTTATATCCCCACTTTGGTGATGTATGTGCAGGACTGGATCCTAAGCTCCAAAGTAGGAAAGCATCTCTGCAGCTCTGTTTCCACAGAACATATGAACTATATGAGATTGTACTTCCAAGCTTCATTCCCGCTGAGCTTCTAAGGTCTGCAAAACTAAAGTTAAGCCACAATGATTTAAGAACTCTTCAGATGCTTAGCTTCAGCTTAGCAGAGCTTAACACTTCCATGGGGCTGAAGCCTTCAATTATCCAAGCCTTAAGTACTTCAAAAGTTTTTAGCATCTCCTATGACCTTTACACAAGCAGACCTTGTCCACCCCTCATTTTCACCATAGGTATGTTCTGTGCACCAGCTGCAAAGAGAAATGAAATGGAAAAGTACAAAATAATCCACATATGGCATAAAGAACGGCTTTTGGTTCTTTTTAGTGGTCATTCCAGAATAGCACTGAATCACAGAATCATAGAAAATTAGGATTGGAAGAGGCCTCAGGAGGTCATCTAGACCAACCCCCTGATCAACGAAGGACCAACCCCAACTAAATCTAAGCAGAAGCTCAGTCACTTTTATGTGAGGAAAATATACAAGACAAGACAAGACAAGCTACTGTAGAAACTTGTCTCCTGAATGTTAAAATTCTTAAGGCATGAGATAATTTCATGTAACAATAGTGATGGGGACAAGGAATGACTTCTAATTAGCGGTGAGCTGATTACCACTAAGCCTCATACCAAATGAAAAAATGTGGAGCACACAAAAGTTTTCAAAAAAACACCACGTGAACATTCCAAAATGCTTAGCTGCAACACTCTAGTAAGGACATCAGTCATTCAGAGTTTTGTCTGTTTTGGGCATAAAACTGAATATAAAATTGCCATGTCCTTAAGCCCAGTACATAAACAGGCATAAATCATAATATCAACTGGAAACTGGAATCATAGACATTTTTTCTTTATAAACCAGCAACACTAAATCTAACTTTCCTGATTTTCTTTTTTTTTCTACCCACTTCTGAAAGGACCCAGCATGTTAAATGCCAGTAAGCAACCACTGTGGTACTCAGACCTTATTGTGTCTACAGTACTTTGAATTAGCAACGGACGATTATTGTACTGCCTCTATTGACTGAATCATTTGGCTAAAGAAAAAAATGGACTAAATCCAGCCAGAAGCACGACTTGCTTTGTAAGTATTTCCAGCATAATATGTTTCTGGCCACTTATAGTAAGACTTTTCTAAAAAGGCAAAATAGAGAGTTTCACGTGTAATATTAGAGAAAATGTTCTAAAAATACTGAGAAGTAACTATCTAGTGTTAGTGAAATGCTGAAAATAACCCTTGAAAATAAATTAACCTATTCATCCATGCAGGCACAATGTAATTTCCCCCCTCCTCAATCCCCACAACAACTGCTCTGCCAAACTGCCTGAATCTAATTAAGGAATGATTACGTCTCTGGTGAAAGGAAAGGTGAGTCTCCAGATTCTTAAATCTTTGGCCTCTCTGTTGAGATTGTTAAAAAACCGGGACCAAAATAGTGCCAAGAGTAGTGAAAATATCTATTAGAGTCCAGACACAGGTCACAAAACAGTCATAAGATAACAACAATCCTTCAGTTAATATTGATCTGAACAGAATTTGTATTGCCATCAGGTGAGAACTGTAGTTACATACCTGAATATGGACTTATTTAGTACCCAAATTTGAAAGCTCTGGCCTGGGTTTCTGAGTTTGTAACACTTGCTGACAAATACAACACATTTCAGAATTAAACTGTATACTGTCTGTCTTAATTCATACTATTTGTACATTATCATACACAGCTTCACACAGTGGGATCCTCTCACAGTGAAAACATGTTTTTCACAGTTTCAGTGAAGGTAAGCTCAAATTCCATATACAATGGTCACTAGCAACAAATCAGCATTTGCCAACAGCTACCATAGAGTGTCTTCTGAGATTATGTAGTCCATCATGAGTTCTGAGTTATTAAAACACTGGGCTCAACTGAGCTCCCATGATCTGCACACAGAGAAACCTGTGACCACCATCCTACATGGAGACATTAGGGGTATGTCTAGACTACATGGCTCTGTTGATGGACCCATGTAGATGAGTTTACTAGACATAGGAAAATGAAGCGGCGATTTAAATAATCGCCGCTTCATTTACATCCAAATGGCCGCCGCACTGTGCTGATCAGCTGTTTGACAGCACAGCGGGGCAGCCTGGACGCGCTGCGGTCGACAAGGGAAGCCTTTGTCGACCGCCCGCTATGCCTCGTGAAATGAAGTTTACCGGAGTGGTCGACAAAGGCTTCCCTTGTCAACCGCGGCGCATCCAGACTGCTCCGCTGTGCCGCCAAACAGCTGATCGGCACAGCGCGGCGGCCATTTTGATGTAAATGAAGCGGTGATTATTTAAATCGCCGCTTCATTTTCCTATGTCTAGTAAACACATCTACATGGCTCCGTCGACGGAGCCATGTAGTCTAGACATACCCTAAGGTAAAAGGGGCATACAGTCCCAAACTCATCAGGTCAATGAAGCTTCGTGGGCCCAATCAAAGCCATGGAGGAACAAGAAAAAAAGGAAAAAAGGAAGCCCTGTTCTCCCTATAGTGGTCATGGAAAAACCTCTATGAAGCAAACTTCAAAGATTTCCTTTTCCTTGTCCTCTTCTCATGTGTTTTCTGATGGATGAAGGTGATCAGGTGGAGAATTATTTCTTAATACTTAGCAAAGGAAAAATATTGTGTCTCGGGTACTACTGTGCCATAATTGTGGGCAAATGTTGCATTTTTAATGGTGAATGATGTATTTAGAAATGCATTTTGCACAATGTAATGTGCTGAAACAATTCTGAACTTTCAATCTGCTTAATTATAAATAGACTTTTATTATATCTAAGTTCATTACAAACAAGGCAGATTCCACTCTATTGGGAGTGGAGTCATGTACAACAGGTACACATACTGATTTAATGACATATTGTATCTCTATCTACATATTTTAAAATATCTCATCTATTAATTGTTATTCAGATGAGCACAACAAATAACTTAAAATAGGAAAAATAGCTTTATTTCTTACATTTGCATAACTTGAAAACTAATTTATTTTTGAGAAAAGGACAGAAATTTTTAAAAGATTAAACAAAAAAGAAAAAGAATTCTCTGAGCTCTGGTTTTGTATACCACATTTCAGAAAAGAGAGCTAAGATTTATAGCAAAGCTATGAACTGAGGAAAACAAGATTTTAGTGGGATTTGCAAAGGGTGTTTTGACTCAACCTTAAACTACAGGGGTGCTAATTATATACCTGAGAATGAACACTATAATTTTAAAATGTGTACTTTCTTTTTTATGCAATAAAAGCATTTTGATATATTTGTGTGTTGCTTTTGATCCTGATAAGGAGATATGTGAAGAAATGTTTTTGCCAGGGGTGCAGACAAAGAGCTCTTTGATGGCCTCCCCAAGTTGCTAGGCAATAGCTGAATGGTCATGATAAACTTCAGCTAAGCAGCTCTGAAGAAATGCTCATGCATTTAATGCCCAGTGCTTTATGCCATTGGCCTCACGTTTAAATCAGCATTCCTTCTGCATCCGTAATTGCATGAATGAAGTAAATAATTCTTTTGGGGTACCAGGGTTTTCAGCCATAGTAGCAGAATGTTTACATATCCCATACCCTGTACTTTTAATATTTTGAGAGTAAGAGATCCATCCAAATAAGCCCAGATTGAAAGCTAAGGGCTTATTTATTTTTGTCCTTTAAGAGGAAGATTCCATAAAAAATTATTTCTGAGCTGCAGTCACAGGGGCAAAACTATTGTTCCCAGACACGGAGCATGCTTTCTAGCTCACTCATCATCTTCCATTTGATTGAGCAAAACAATCCAACATAAAATAAGATAAATAACATGCTACTATGCCAGTGTATTTATACCCTATATGGCATATGGTGTCTCCAATTGTATCCTTAAGGAACAGGATCAAGACCTTTTTCCTCCTCTAACTCCTATATACTGAAGTTAATTTTGATACATAACAATGCATCTGAGAGCAGGATCAGGCCCACAAAATGTTCCATGATAGCTTTGTCTTCACTGAAGTCAATGGCAAAACATCCATTGATTTTAATGAGGAGCAAGATGTCATTCCTTGTTCTTATTCACATGAGAAACAGTTTTCCTTAAACGTACAATACTTCAATTCAAAAGAAAGCTCAGACACTTGAGGGGGAAAGCAGGTACATTATGTAATGGAGAAAACTGAGGAAAGCTCCCCTAACTCTTTACTAGATGAGTGAGTGAACCCTGAGAAGAGACTCAAGTTGGGGTGTTTGATGGAGAGAGCACAGGGTTCAGAGGTAGACAATCTCTAAGGGGGAGATGGTTGTTGGGGATGCCTTCATTGTCTCCAGATGAGAAGGGGGGACTACTTAGTGTTAAACTAGTGGAAGCTGCAGACACAGGTAGAAATTAAGTGTCTCAAACTGGAGGAAATATAGAATCACAGATTTTTTCATACTTCAGATCATTTGGAATTGCAAGTGCATTGGTACAATTTGGAACTTCACAACTGCTTTGTTATAAATGGAATTTCCTTATCTAAGTTCAGTTTAAGCAAGACAGTTCAACTCTATTGGGGTGGGAGCATGTATAAGCAGAAAGGTGTTCTGATGGGCATTCTGCGAATGGCCATCAGAACTTTCTTGCACAAGAGTGTCCATGCAGTGGGGACACTCTCTTGCGCAAAAGTACATCACTTTTGCGATGCCCTTTGAGGTGTGGACGCGCTTTTGGGCAAGAGGTTTTTGCGGAAGATCTCTTCCGCAAAAAGCTTCTTGTACAAAAACCCTGCAGTGTAGACAAAGCCTATGGGACAAAACAAAGTTTTATTTAGAAAAGCTTTATTATCCCATGTGTTTTGGAAAGTAAATGTGCTCTTTATCATAGTACCTGTACAGAATTACCACAAATTCAGTAGGCTATAGTACTCAGGATACCCCTGAGATCGCAGAGATAGGATTCTGGTCCTTGTGCTCAAAAATTACAGAAACCATTCAACTGAGCAAAACAAGAATCTGCAGCAGCTGTCAGCTGTATAGGGCCAATGACACACAGAATTTATGATTCTATCAGGGGACTGGTGCTAATACACCATTTATTACAGTAATCTTTTTAATGAGTCCATGATCCTCTTTTCATCTGTGCTCAAGTGGATTACTTTTTGCTCTTAATGTGGGGAAGGAATGTCACTGGAAAACAGACACAAAAGATATCACAAACACAGTATGCAAAAATGCATACCGACTAAAAGATAAACAAAGAGAAAGTGTTCTAGTTCAGGTATCCCAGAGGACCTGATTATTTACATCCGTGAGGCAGATTTTGATAATTACAGCAATTTACTTTGATATTCAGTAAAAATGTGGCTCCTAAAGTAATGTCAAGATCACATGGTATTAACACAGAACTTCCTCATTAAATCAGACACATGCCGTGATGGACAATCTGACTAGTATCAGCAGGTGTTCTGGTTAGAGAAAAGCCACCAACATCCTATCTGGTATAACATATGGTTGAATACTGTACATGTTGGTGTCATAACAGACTGGAATTATTGCATCTGTCTTTTCCATAAGTCGGTGCTATTGTTTTCATATACACCACATATTTCATAATCCCCAGCAACAAGTAAGCCTTAAATTGATTTTTAAAATTGCATGTACAATACCAGTATGAGATTATATTACTTCAGGCTCTCTAAATATCTAACAAAATAGTGTGCCACACAGCAAAAGAATAATGTGTTATCACTAAGTAGTAAGGCATATTTTAAGTTGTCTGAAATAAAATCTTGTGCTTTTTATGCTGCTTCAGTGGAACCTCTTGGCCTGATACTGCCTGCTAATTTTACTAGCTTGCTCCAAACTCCATTTTTTTCATGTCTGTTTGTGGAAAAGGTAAAATTATGGGATAAGGAGAATAGCTTTGTTATGTTACTGAAGTTGCTGGATAATTGTTACTGAGAGGAACAGTACATAGCACCCAACTGTATCATGTTTAAAATTGCAGTTTAAGCTATTGTTTGTTTTAATTAGACAGCAAATACCCAATGTTTAAGATCAGAATGAGAAATATCAAAAATATATACATACGTAAATTAGTGTGCATAGACACACTGTACGAAACTTAATGTTCGCTATTTAACAATAAAGGGTTTGTGTGTGTATGTCTCTTTTATTTTTAAGGCTTTCTTATTTCACTTTTTTCCATTGTACTACTTATTCTTTGCCATCCAAATGAAGATATTAAAAAAGATCAGAGTGGAAGATGCAAGTGAAGAAGGGTAGATCTTTGCAAAGAAGTCCTCCAAAGTGTGTGTGGGTGCTTCCCTCTTATACCATCATAATTCATGTGGCTCCTGGAATGTATGAGAATAGTGAATACTAGAAAATAAGTCACTCCATTAATTCCAGCTGTTCTAAGCAGGGTGTGGCTTCTATATAGCGCACATTCTTAGTTTAAGTTCTAAACAAGGCTGGGTTCCAACAGCATGAGCATTCTTAGCCTGAATTCTCTATACAGGGTTGGGTTTCCTTTAGGATGAACTTTCTCAATATAAACCTCTCACTGTGTAACAACAGAAGACTCTGTAGGAATAAAATAGATTTTAAAAAATGATTCTGATTACTCTTTGAGTTTTGTGGTAGCTCGTGGCAATGTAACATCCAATAGTGAATTTACAATTTTGTTCTAGAAAAGTCTAGAAGCAAAACAATATTTTGGGGGCATGGCTTATATTAAAGGCAAACCTATTTATAAAAATAAATTAAATACTTTTAAAATTTGTTGACAAACTGTTCAATTGTGGCTTCTATATTTTCATTCATGACTTGGACAAAGGAAAGAAGTGTATGTTTATAAAATTTGCAAATGACACCAAATTGGGAGAGGTTGCAAGCACTTTGGAGGCCAGGATTGGCATTCAAAATAACCTTGAAAAATTGAAGAATTTGTCTGAAGCCAAAAAGGTGAAATTTAAGAAAGGCAAGTGCAAAGTATTGCACCTATAAAAGAAAGAAAAAGAATTATACAATATGAAATGGAGAATAGCTGGTTAAGTAGTAGTATTGCAGAAAAGGAACTGGGGGATATAGTGGGTCACAAATTGAATATGAATTAACAATGTGATACATTTGCTAAAAGGGGCTAATGTTACAGTATGTATTAAGGAATTTCATATGTAAAACACAGAAGGTAATTTTCCTGCTTTCCTCAGCAGTGTTGAGGCCTCAGCTGAACTACGGTGTAGAATTCTGGGCATTGCTCTTCAGGAAAGATGGAGACCCACTGGAGAAAATTTCAGAGACGAGCAACAAAAATGAGAAAAGGGTTAGAAAATCTGACCTGTGAGGAAAGGTTAAAAAAACAACCCAACCCAAAGACTTGTGAAAAAAGAAGACTGATGTGGGGAAAGAAAGGGATGATAGCCCTCTTCAAATATGTTAAAGGCTATTACAAAGAGGACATAGAGATCAATTGTTCTCTATGTCCAGTACAGGTAAATCAAGAAGGCTTAAACTGCAGCAATGGAGATTTAGGTTAGATATTACAAAAACCTTTTTAACTCTAAGGGTAATAAAGCTCTGTAACAGCTTTCCAAGGGAGGTTATATAATCCCCATCAGAGAAGGTTTTTTAAGAACAGCTTGGACAAACACCTGCCAAGGATTGTCTAGGTTTACTTGGTCCTGCCTCATTTCAGGCGGTTAGATTTGATGACCTCTTGGGGTCCCTTCCACCAGTACATTTCCATGTTTCTCTTTGACCTCAGTGGAGCAAGAGTAGGCTGATATCTCCGTAAACCACAGAATTTGTAGTTTTTAATCTTAGCATAGACAAGCTCAATGATCTCCATATACTTTTGGGACACATTTTAAAATCTAACCGACTTTGTCAAGTTTCAGCATCTCCATTCATTTTTCATTTTACACTACGGATCTGTTTTAATTGCAGTTATAACAAATGACATCTTTACCACCTTAGCCTTTTTTACCCTGGACAATCAAAATGTCATTACTAAAATGTGAATCTATGGCACAGCTGTTTTAGATCCGCTTTCTACAGCATTTTCTCTTCATTCTAAATATAAATACGTTCACAAATAATTGTGGCTGCCTCATGGCTGTCAGTCTGCCCAGTGGCGTGTGGGTGGAGGGCTTTTTTAGACACTCAGTATAAGAAAACTATCTTGTTTATAACATAGTACATGTCTAGACATCAGTGACATGTTGAAACTAGCCTCTCTTACACACGCTGCCAAGATGACATCATCAAGGAGACTCAATTTCACCCATAATCACGTGTGAGGCCTTTGTTTTTTAAATGTTTCTTGTCCCTAAGTATAAAAGACAAATTCACTTTTAAAGAAGCAAAAATGTATAGTCACTGTCCTCTTTTCAGTAACTGACTTAAGAGAGGATTGGAGACTTGTGCTATGTTTAAGAGTCTTGGCCACAACCTAGTTTAGAATAGTCCATTGACAATTCTCAAGTTTATAATATTTTTATGGAAAGACCATTATAAAAAACTTTGTCATGATTCTACTAAAGTCATTATCGCTAATATGCTATATTTTTGAAGTTTCCTTTAAATTTGTATAAAATGCTGTCTGCCTTTATGACTATTTTCCTCAGTATTAAGAGAATAATGGACACATTTTCAGTTGGTCTTCCTAGCTGTGTCCGTACAACATCTGATTACACATACCAACCCCAAACACTCCTCCTCTCCATCAGGAACCACAAGCGCAAAATGAAAATTTTTGCACAAATGCATCTGTTTTGAAAGGGATGCAGGTAAGAGAAAACATGATGCTTTTTATAGAAATAGAATAGCTTTGCAACTAGATGAAAGTGAGGTAATCAAAGGCAAATAGAAGTCACTAGAAATATACTTAGAATACCTGACATTGCAGATATTTCTCTAAAAATAGAGCTAGATGTATAATGCAAAATAAATAAATAAATCTCTGAGTATTTGCTCAGAGTGCCTTTTCCATCTGTGTGCCCTTTTTGCATTCAATTTCCAGGAAAAGTGATTGCATTTTTGAGTTTCAATTGCCTGATGTTCATGGAAAGAGAATATTAGAAGACTCATACTCACATGCTAATAAATGCCAATAAATTCTCAGCTCACTCACATGATCACTTGCATGAAAGGTGATTTATTTCACGCTGGATAGGGCACTGCTTGACACAAAAAGGTAAAAGAGCACCCCAAACTGGATCCTTAATAACACAGGCAATTAAAAAAAGCAAGGCTGGGACTTCTCTGAACCTATCCTAGCTACGATTCTGTCCACAGTTATTTTGAATTAACTCAACAAGTGACAAATAATTTAAGCTCTGCAGCCAGTCAATACATTTTACAGTATACTGTTTTTTATTCCAACCCACTCACTCTCATCCTGGCATCACACATACTTAGAATGATAATTCAGGAAAGGTCTATGAATCCCGAAAAGGAAAAGGCTTATATTTTTATAAGATTCCCAAATTCTTGCTAGTGCCCTTCCCTCTCTGCAAGAATCAAAGCCTCACTGCCTTCTTCAGTGCGTCTCCTGATTGTAAAAATTAAACATAATCAATCAGAGAAGAGAAACGATATAATGCGAATTATAACCAATTGCAACAGTGAACCAACGCAACATGAATTTCAAATATAGGGTATCAAATACCTAGTGTGAGATGTCTGTGATTAATTCATACAGTTAAAAAACATAGTTGCAAAATAAACCAAGTAAATTCAAATAGCTATTATGTTTTTTTTAATGGAGATATACACCTATCTCATAGAACTGGAAGGGACCTTGAGTCCAGTCCGCTGCCCTCATGACAGGACCAAGCACCATCCCTGACAGATTTGCCCACATCGACCCCTCAGGGATTAAACTCACAATCCTGGGTTTAGTAGGCCAATGCTCAAACCACGGAGCTATTCCTTTTTTTTGAGAAAATGGGTCTGTCTGCAAACTTTCTGTGAGCAGAAAAATATATTATAATTTGTCAAGGAAAACGATTTGCTACAGATGATGTGCTCAGATCTACCTGCTATACCTAGAAGTACATAGACAAAAAAGAAATTGAATTTCCTTTACTGGAAAACACTTATTTGGTGGAGCTATAAACCAGCTATCAAAACCTTTAGATTAGGGAGTGAAAAAAGCATAACTTTATAATACTTAAACTCACAAGGCAAAACCCTCTTGTTTCACAATAGAATCACCTTTTGAACGTACAAATAGCTTTTTTGTTATACTGGCATCAGACTACTGGTAAATAATGTAATTCTCCCACTGTGGGCCACACCAAATCATTCCATAAAGATACCTGCAGTCACAGTACAGAGGACTCAGGAATCTACCGGGTATGTCTGTGGAGTTTCAACTAATCACCAGCCCACACTCCAAGGAGGAACACTTTTCCAGTCTTGAATATCCTATATATACACGAGAAAAGGAACATTTTCCTGGAGATGATGAGGCATCTGCTTAGTGGTCTTCCCCCTTTACATTGCTTTTTGGGTCTGTATCCTAGAGCTGGTTTGGCCATTAGAGCTGGAAAAAAAAAGGAGTCTAACAAATTGCTAAATCTCTTATGTTTCATGGTGTTTGAAATGGACTCAGTTTTTTTGGTTTTTGCAAGTTTACAAAACATTTTTTCATCAATTTCTTTAAAGAAAATAATGTTAAAAATTCTTAGTGAACATTTTAATGTACAGAAAATATTTTTCTGCAACTAAAAGTGTTCAGTAACAAACACAATTCTGATAAAAATGTAAACAAAAATAAGTGCAAATGTTACACAAATGTCACAAAAAGTTCAGGTTATTTGAAGTGTATTTTTCATCAGAAAAACTTTGTGCAAAAATTTCCAACCAGTTTTACTGACAACACAGCTTCTGCAGAAGCCATGATCCTTCTGGTTGCCTGGCAAATATTAAAAATTCTACCGTGGGACCGTGCAAGGTGTGGCTCTGAAATGAAGGCTTCTTCTGTCAGTTTCACCTTAGACATCCACATAATTACTGACCATCTCTTGAGGGGACCATGGCATGGAAGCTAACCGCATTTAAAAACTTCCCTCTTCCACTCCTAAGCATATGCAGAGTCCAGATCCCAGAAAGCTCCACATTCATAGAATCATAGAATACTAGAACTGGAAGGGACCTCAAGAGGTCATCAAGTCTAGTCCCCTGCCCTCATGGCAGGACCAAGCTCTGTTTAGATAATCCCTGATGGATGTTTATCCAACCTGCTCTTAAATATCCCCAGTGATGGAGATTCCACAACCTCCCTAGGCAATTTATTCCAGTGTTTAAGCACCCGGACAGTTAGGAAGTTTTTCCTAATGTCCAACCCAAACCTCCATTATTGCAATTTAAGCCCATTGCTCCTTGTCCTATCATCAGAGGCCAAGGAGAACAATTTTTCTCCCTCCTCCTTGTAACATCCTTTTAGGTACTTGAAAACAGCTATCATGTCCCCCCTCAATCTTCTCTTTTCTAAACTAAAGAAGCCCAGTTCTTTCAGTTTTCCCTCATAGGTCATGGATTACAGGAAAAGGAACACATGCCATCTTTCTATACTTCCCATCCCAGATATTCCCAATCTGGATTTTTTCTGCTCACCATGGTAAGAGGATGATTGTATCCCACCTTCTTTAAGTTGCCACCATTTTTTTAACCCCCATACTAATCTCTACTTTACCTGACCATCCAGGGAGGCAGCGGCAATAACCAGTGGTTGGATGACAGCCATCTGCATGGCTGCAGTCACAGCGTTCAGCACAGTCCATTCCATATGTCCCATCCTGTCAGAAAAACAAAACAAAACCATCTGAAATCCTGAGAGCTAAAAAGGAGAACTAGAGGAGAACAAGTTCGGGTCTGTCCTCTCTCAAGCAACAACAGTCTTCCTCATTCTTTAATTAGCTTAGTGAAGGTAAAATACCTTTCTGGCTTTCAATAAATCATGCAGTTTACAGTTTTGTTCTTTGATTGCCAGGAATAAGAAAAGCAGTTTATTAAATGCTTTTGACAGAGCCCAGACTGATAGCTCTGAAGACTTTAATTCTCTTTCAGTTACTGCATGCTCACCAGTAACACTGCAGCTTCATTGCACTGTCCCACTAATGGCTTTCAAGTCTGCCTGAGACCTCGACAGACCTTGAAGGAGGGAGTAATTCAGGATGTCTCTAGACTACATGGCTCCGTCGACGGAGCCATGTAGATGAGTTTACTAGACATAGCAAAATGAAGTGGCGATTTAAATAATCGTGCTTTGTTTACATCAAAATGGCCGCCGCGCTGTGCTGACGATCAGCTGATCCGGCATAGTGGGGCAATCTAGACGCACCGTGGTCGACAAGGGAAGCACGAGGCATACTGGAGCGGTCGACAAAGGCTTCCCTTGTCGACCGTGGCGCGTCTAGACTGTCCCGCTGTGCCGGATCAGCTGATCGTCAGTACAGCACGGCGGTTATTTTGATGAAATGAAGTGCGATTATTTAAATCGCCGCTTCATTTTGCTATGTCTAGTAAACGCATCTACATGGCTCCGTCGACGGAGCCACGTAGTCTAGACACACCCTCAGTCACCATATTTACTCTGTCCTTGAGTTCTCTATTAAAACTGTCAAGAAGGATACCGCGTAGTGCCAGACTTTTATAAAGATCTCAGTGGAAAACAGAACTGTCATATGGAAGTACAACTTTAAGCTTGCAGTGATACTAGGACTGCATTTTACATATAAATATTTTATAAACAAGCACAAACAGGCTCACTTTCTTTTTATAAAATTCCCTTCTTCTTTATTTCAGTAAATTCAGCATGACAACAGGAAGGATGCTTACTGATTGCAAATGGAGATGAGACATTGATGCAAGACAAAGATTACTTTTAGTGCTGGAGCATTTTTGTGGACTGATGCAAAACTGGTATATGATGGATTTGATATAAGAGATCAAATTCTCCCCTAAGTTTCCCCAGTGCAATTCAGATGACTTTCACGGGATTCTAATGGCATTCCAGTTCTACTTGAATCTATCTTCAGTTAGGTTGGAGAGAGTATATTGGTTTTAAAGGTAACTCCCCATCAAACCACCAAGGAAAACCACTCAGTCTCCCAGAAGAAATAAAAGTTTAGCAGTAATGTGCAACTACAGAAAAGAGAGTTGGAATCAAGATGAAATATATTTCAGAATAGGTAGTATAATCACACTTATGAGCTGGCACCGCATGCATAAAAGAAAACAAGAAAAGAAAAATACACAGCACTGTTTTAAAAGGTAGTGCGGTAGGATAATTTAAATGCCAAGGCTAAAAAATGGGCATACTATAATAACATTAAAACTTGAAATGCAGCCTAAATCAAAACTGGTCTGCTGTTGCTTGATATTCCTTTTTATAGAATTCCACAGGATTTAGCCATTCAATGACCAATCTTTCAGTTCCAAAGCAGAACAACACTGCATGTGACTCAAGAAAAAGCAATGTGTTACTTACGTCAATAATCCATTTTAATGTAAGAAAGAAGAGGAGATTAAGGAAAAGTACTTCCTTTGCATATAGTCAGATTTGTGAAGAAAGAAAACCATGAAATATATTTTAGAAATGGGGTAATTTGTAAGTAAGACATAGCAGAAATTTACAAACTCACTCACTTTTGAATATTAATATGAGCTATGATAGTAATAAAAAGATGTGTCCTGTGATAACTGCAACAGAAATGACCAAGCCTAAAATTGTGGCTCAAATATGGAAAGATTTTTTTCTAGATCATATTGGACACAGGAAAAGTAATGAGGTTTGTTTACTTTCAAGTTTAATAACCATTGGAGATATGTGCTAAAAAATAAAACATCAGTGATTTGTGCAGAAAATTAATTAAAATCAAAACAATCTCCCCAAAATTTAACTCCTGATTGTTCCTTAAGTAGAGCAGTTAGACATGTTATAATTCAGCTTCTCCAACTACCATGTCAATGACAATAATGGAGCTAAGCAAAACACACAGATGTGGATATGGAAGGGATGGAGAATTTATAGGTTCACGTGCAATTCAGATAATTCCTCTGTAACTAAATTAACCCAATTCATCCATAAATCCACATGAGAGTTTTCTTTACAAAAAAGTTTTCTTTTAATTAGAAGACAAGTTTTCATTGGAAATAAATTTCTGATTTTTTTAATTTCTGAAGTGTTTCTGAAACAAAACATTTAGTGAAAAAAACAATTCCTTTTTTTTTAAATCCAATATTTTCATTTTGAAAGTGTGGGTTCCTCCCTCAATAGCTGTCACTTCCCCCCTTTGAAAGAAGCATTTTCAAAGACAAAATAACACTTCACTTTTAACCCTTAACATGTAAAATTAAAAGTATTCCTTTAAAAAGAGAAAGTTAGTTTATTTCACTCCCAATTTTTTGCTTTTTCCTGGCTGCAAAAACTGGGGAACAGTGAGAAAGTGTGTCCTCACAGACCTCTCTCATATTTTATGTGAGAAAACTGAAATTTCTCAATGTGAACATTTCAAAGGGGGATTTTCCTAATTAAAATTTTCCTGTGAAAAATCTCAGTACCTGTAGAGAGAAACAACTATACTAGAGGAAGGGTCTGCAGAAGAAAAAGAGAAAAAAAGAGACAAACAGATTTGTAGATCTCTGGAAGCAATTAAAGAAGAGATGGAAATAGAATTGAGGAAGTAAAAGGTGTAGATACAACAACTGAAAGAAATGAGACACAGTGAAGCTTTGCGTTACTTTTTATTCTGTCTTTAGAGTCTGACTCATAGTACACCCAAAGATATTGCATAAAACTCAGTTTCTTCTTGATTATAAAGTTTCCTCTGTTAACATGATTTTCTTTGTGCTTCCCTAAGCCCTGGTCTACACTAGGACCTTATTCTGAAATAACGCCCCCAAGTTTGAATTTACAAGTGGTGTGTCCACACTACCACACCCGTTATTTCAAAAGAGTGGGCTGTGAAATTCGAACTCTGTACTCCTGCTTTTCACGAGGAGTAACGCTAATTCTGAAAAAGTAATTTTGAAATTATGTTAGTGTGGATGTTCTGGTGCAGCAAATTCAAACTTATTGGCCTTTGGGAGTTCTCCCGCAGCTCTCCAGAATGCTTCCTGGGGCTCTAAGTCCTAGGTAGTGCATCCACATTAATGGAGCCTGCATTGGACTAATTTTGATGGTTCCCCATAGTGAGGACATGCTAGTTTGAATTTGTTAAATTGGGAGTTCTTAAGTCGAATTTAGTAATTTCAAAATAGTTTCCTAGTATAGACACGGCCTAAGACGGGGTGGGCAATATTTTTTGATGAGAGGCCACTCCAAGAATTTGGAAAGTGGTTGAGGGCTGCACTCTTCTATGATATTAATGGAGGAGGTGCAGGTTTTGGATTAAAGGTTGGATACAGAAGGGAGTTTGGGGTAACAGAGGAAGTCTGAGTGAAAGAGGCAGTTGTGACCTGGGGCACTGGAATGGAGTGCAGGAGGTTATACTGTGACCTAGGGCAGGAAATTGGGGTACAGGAGGGGGTGCAGGGATTTGGGTTGTGAGCTAGAGCAGGAAGGGACTCATCTGTGGCCAGGAATTGGGGTGCTGATCTAGGAGGGCATATGGGTACCGGAGGGGAGCAGCGGATCTAGGTATGTAGAGTAGGGGGCAGAAGTGGGGGGCAGAGAGTTGGAGAAGGGAGGGACTGGGGTGCTAGAGGCAGGCTTTAGCCAGGTGTCTTACCGGCCAGCAGCTATTCCTGAATCAGCCTCCCTGACTGCCAGTGTTCCCTCTAAGCCTGTGGTTCTCAACTGGTGGTCCATGGACCACTGGTAGTCTATGGTGACTTTTTCGGTGGTCCACAGGAACACTGTCCAAAGTCACATGGTGTGAGCAGGCACCACCATTAGGCTGTTTTACGCCGTGTTCACAAGCACGCGGTGCATCATCCATAGAGTCACCTAGGACGCAACCGCGTTGTGTTGCCAGTAACTTCCCTCTGAGGCTCTGAGCGTCAGTGTAGCTGCCGCCGTCATGCTGAGCGGTTGCTGTGTCGTTCGTCCTGTGCTACATGTGCTGTTTTACAGGTGTGGTGTAGTTTGTTTATAATGGCAATGACAGGAAGAAATGTCAAGTGCAAGTATTCAGAGGACTACGTCAAATTTGGCTTCACTTGTCAAGCAAAAGAAGGCATGGATTTGCCACAATGTGTTATTTGTTTCAAAGTCTTGGGGAATGACTCAATAAAGCTGGCTAAGCTGAAATTCCATCTCGAAAAGTGTCACCCCAACTTGTTGCAAAAGGATGAAGATTATTTTGAGAGGCGGTTATCAGGTCTGAAACGGCAGCGCCTCGACTCAAAAAGTGCATTCTACAATAAGACAAGCAATGCAGTGCGTGCTTCCTACCTTGTTGCATACAAAGTTGCACAGGCCAAGAAGCCTCATACTATTGTAGAGCAACTTCTGTTCCCCTGTGCAAAAGAGATGGTGCAGCTTGTTCTTGGCGAGGAAGCAGCAAGGATGCTGAATGATATATCTGTCTCTAATGACACAGTATCGAGACTTCTCTAAGCGGCATGGCAGCACAGCTTCATAGGTGATTAATCAGCCCCGCCCAGTCAGCTTCATCCACGGAGCCCTGAGCCTCTGACTGGGTGGAGCTGATGAATCTCCTCTGAAGCTGTGCTGCCATGCAGTTTAGAGGGAATACTTCTGCCTGCCCCACCCCCACACAGGCAGCAACCATGTGCTCTGGAGCCCGTTGTGCTTTGTGGCTGCCTGTTATTGAAACAGGTAGTTCCCATTGGCCAGTTTCTTGCCAGAAACTGGCCAATGGGATTGTGCTGATGGTGGGACCAGCTCTTAAAGCTTTCTCTCTTCCCCTCTGGACTCTCAGTTTTTAAAGAAAAACCACCCTGCAGCTGCATTTCTGAGCGGCGTGTGGGTGGGGCGAGGCAAGTGGGGAGCCTGCCTGGGACTCCCCCGCAGCGTCTGTGGGCTGGATATGGTGACCTGTCAGGCTGGATCTGGCTCCCGGGCCATATTTTGCCCTGGCTTTGCCTAAGAGATTGCTTAAATCTTAAAAGTAGTAGACAAAGCTGTGAAACAGAGGAAGGAAACAAGATACTACATCAGATTATGTACATCTGATTGAAGGAGACAGATTTTCATCTGGGTTTTATTTTCATACTGGAAGACAACCTAACCTAGTTAAAAACACATTCTTATTATATTCAGAGTAATTTGTGTTAGTTGGAGGATACATTTTTATTTCTTTCACGTGCTCAGTCTAAAGTAACTACATTGAAATAGTTTAGGTGACTCCTGATTTATATTGCTGTAACTAAGAATAGAATTTGGTTCTAACTAAGCTTCTAAACAAGTTCTAAAACAGTCAGTGAAACATTTGGATTCAAATTTTCAATGCAAAGGCCCCAAAAAAGTACTGTATATTCATTTATGCAGCTGAGAAGTACCATTGAACTCAGTAGAAATACTCTCAGTTGGAAATTTTGCAGGAGGAGGGCACTAGTGATAAAAACCCCATAGCTTATCACTGAGTGAATTTTAATTACCTGGCAAGCGAGTTCACATTTTTCCCCTCTCCAGCCTGGAGCACAGGTACAGGTTCCATCCAGAGCATTACAAGCCCCTCCATTAAGGCACTGGCAAGTTAAATTACAACCAAGACCCCATGTGCCACTGGGACAGTTTATTGAACAATCCACACCATGCCAACCTGCCACAACAAAAATAAAGTGTCATATTAAACATAGACATGTTCCTCTTCCTTTGCTCAGAGGTTCCTCTTCTGAAATCTCTCAAGGTATGTCTATACTACAATGTTATTTCAAAATATCTTATTTTGAAATAACGCGTCTATACACAAAATACATTTCGAAATAGCATTTTGCTATTTTGAAATAGCGCGTCCATACTGAGTGGACTCTGAATCACATTTAAGGCCGGCCGGAACCAGTTCCAGCAGGACACCAGCTCAGGACTTACTGTGTGGGGCTGCTGCCTCAGGCTATCTGAGGTCTGTGCTTAAAGGGACACCCCTGAACAGCCAGTTCTCAAGTTTCCCTGCTTGCTTGTCCACCTCGATGAGGGACAGCAAAGCATTTTGTCTCTGCGTGCTCTGGTTGCCCTCACTCGGGACACTCTGCAACATGGAGCCAGAGCTGCCCCTGGGCACTCTGGTGCTTCTCGTGGAGGCGTTGCTGTGAGCATGGCTGCACTTTCTGCAGGCTGCCATCCGGGAGGTCCATCGGGGGGCTGTCAGTATCCAGGAGGCCCTGCGGGAGAGCTTCCACCCTGAGGAGCACTAAGAGCCTCCCTGGTCTGCCCCACTGGGGGCTTGTGCCTCATTCCTCCCTCTCGTCCTTCCACTTACCCCTCCCTAACCCCCCTTCCTGATGTCAAATAAAATACACGTATTTTCATGAACACAAACTCTCTTTATTTAACAAAACTGGGGGGGGGGAGGGAATGAAACTCTGGTGAGACTGGGGAAAGGAGGCAGGAGAGGTGAGAAGAGAGGGTGGGAGAGGGGAGGGGGAAACCTGGGAGGAGGGAGCTGGAAGGGGGAAGCAAGGAGAAGAAGGGGGAGGGGAAGCTCAGGGCTCAGGGGTGGGGTCTCGCCGGACCAACTTGATTGTCATGCAAACCTGCTCCTGGGATCGCATTGTGGCCTTTGGTGGCCAGGCTGGCAGCTATCCTGCCATAGACGGCCTGCGTTCCTCTGTCTAGTGTGGAGATCATGGACATTGGGGGGCATTCCCCCCAAACCTGAATAAGGTCCATGATCTCCACCCTGGACCAGGAAGGTGCTCACCTTCTCTGGGTCCTGACAGGCTCCTGGGAGCTGACAGACTGCTCCTGGGGAGCAGTGGAGGGCTGGCTGCCAGTGGCTTGCTGGCTCATGTTTTGGGGCCACTGGGTCAGGGGCAGTGTCTGCTGGCTCTGGGCTGGCAGGCTTGGAGCTGGCACAAGCACTGTGGCCAGAGTCTACCCCTTTAAGGGCTCCAGGGAGGGGGGGAGGGAGTGGAGTGTTCTTGGTTGAGGCTGAAGTGGCCACCAGGGCACCCTGGGAAGGCTGGAGGCCCCCTATTTCAAAATAAGTGTCTACACAGCACTTATTTCAAAATAGCTATTTTGAATTTGGCGTTGTTCCTCGTGGAATGAGGTTTACCAAATTCGAAATAAGCGTGCCGCTATTTCAAATTTATTTCAAAATAAATAAATTTGGCTATGTAGATGCTAGGAAAGTTATTTCAAAATAAGGGCTGTTATTTCAAAATAACTTTGCTGTGTAGACATACCCTCAGTAATATACAGCAGCAGGGATAACATTAACTATGAGAGAGTATTAGTCATCCTACTTGAGCACTTGCTCAGGTTCAGAAAGAGGTGTCCTTGAGCACCTCTAACAGCAGTGCACAGCACACTTTGTAGATGTGTGCCAACATATGAAAGCAACACCTTGAGAATGTTCAAAATGCACTAAGCTATTTGAATTCTGCAATGGCCAGCATAAGGAAAGAATTTAATCCTTAGAAAATAGGGTCAGTTCTTAAAGTTGCTCATATAAAGTATGTATTAGCTATCCCTTTAGTAGTTTTTCTGATGGGCTCTTTAGAGACCACATTCAATGCAGACAGAGCTATGATGTAGTATTAACAGTGGTCTTGACAGAAGAAATGAAGGATAAAAAAAGATCAATGTGAGGTTCGTTTTTCCTAAGACACATATAAGATACTTCAGGAAATTTCCTACTTCCTCCTGAATATTTAAAAATAACCCAGTACAAATTAGAAGGTGCTTATAAGATTAAGTCAGAAAAATGTGATTAAGTCAGAAAAATGAGTCAGGGAGTACACATTGAAGCAAGCAGAAAAGCAGAAAGCTGGTAAAAACATGATATTATACATCTATTAGATTTAACTTCCACGCAGCCATATGTTGTCATCGACAGTGACACAAGTTAGGTTTCTAATTCTATGCTCTGTTTACAATAAGCAGAGGTAAATATAACTCTACTGAATCTAATCAATAAGCTATTGGCAACACGTGTTGTCATGAATTTTCCTCGTGCTCTGGATTTCTAACTGTAGAACTTAGGGCTTAATTCAGGGAAAATATTTATTGCAAGTATTTCATTCAATAATTAAAATATGGAAACTTTTTCAACAATACTCTTTCCAGGATTTGTGTTCTATCTCTTCACTCCCTACATTGCCTCCCGTAATACAAACATCATTAAAGTAGGCAATTCCATGAAGAATCATACGACATTAGAATGTTCGAAGTATGTCATATTCCCCAAACACACTCTGATACCTCTAACTCACCCCCCAAACCTGTTCCACTTCCCATCACAGACTCATGACTGTCTTGCTTCCTGCTAAGGCTAGTCAACAACATGGTTGTTAATAAAAAAATGTAGAAGAATTTTTTTGGAAAAAATACCTATAATTAGATGGAATATTTGAAAATGGAGGGTAAACTCCTGGTCCCACTGAAATCAATGGGGTTTCACTCAGAGCTCTTCAGAAATACCATAAATGGGATAGATGTGATTTTCACCTTATTTAGCAGTTGTGTCCAATGCTATTTTTGCTATGACAAGTATTTGTTTAATATTTAGTAAACAATTAAGTCCAGGGTTTTTTCATCTTAGTATTAATTATTTGGGGGTAAAATTGTATATTTTGTTCAGTTATCACAAGCCCAAACAAATGAACAGGGGCTTTGGTCAGAGGCTTGGGGAAAACAATCTTTCTCCTCACAGTCCAGCCATTTGGCTGCAAGTCCAAATTTGCCCACTGCCACTATTCCTGATTACAGTTGTAGCTAAAGATTCTGGCACACATGATACTTGGAGAATTTAGCTCTATAAACCCCTGAGTGGAAAATCAAGTAGTCACTTTCCTGCTAATTCTGCCACAACTCCATGTCCCCTTCACTGTAAAGCACCAGTGTAAACAGGCTCCCAGTACTGGGAGTTACTCCTGGAGGTGGTTTGCATACAGCACTAGGAAAGCTCTCTCCCAGCGCTAGTGCTATGACCCCACTGCCACAGCTACAGGCTGTGCTGCCGCAGCTGTGCTTTAAATTCAGCAGTGTAGACTCCACCTAAGGAATCAGGAACTTTAGAGGAGAGCTTCAAGGCACATAGGAGGTGCAGGATTCCCCTGCTCAGCAGTCTGTGGCCTGCCCATTATCCCTGACCAAGATGATTATCCTCATGTTAAGCAGCAGCACAGTCAAGATGATGATCCTGCTTTTAAGATTTTCTCCACCTGAAGATGATAGGGAGAAAACCTCAGGCTTTGTGTGTGTAAGAAAATATTCTTAGGTGTGCCTTCATGTTAAATATTCCTTTGGACAGGACCTACATGGAGACACAAGAAATGGCTGCAGAACCTTGTGTAGGAGAAGGATAATGGAGTTCTTGTCATTCTTTCTATCTGCAAAACACACGGCTGAGGAATTTGCAAGCAGTTTGCATCTCTGCCATATACAGGCCACGTCACACAAGTATCTGCTGTGAGAGGTGAGCTGGGGAGAGGCAGGTGGTACTTACAGGTTTTATCAGTTATTACAAGTTCTGACAGGGAGACAGGGCCAAGCAGGGAAGTAGAAGGTTATGAAAGAAAGTGGGATGGGTGATACTGATGGATGCAGAGCCAGCTGAGTGGGATCAAAGTGAGGGTGCTGAGGAATGATGGTGAAGCTAAGAAAGGGAAGTAGGGAAAGTGTTGCAACTGGGTCAAAGAACAATTGGGTAACATAGGATTGAGCAGGAAAGCTACAGGGAAATCAAGGTGGAAATGATGATTTGGAGGGTATAAATAGTGATGCTGAATGGACAGGAAGAATATCAGGTATGGGGTAGAAGGCTGCAGTGGCCCGGAGCTTGCTCAGATTCATACTAATTTGGAGTGGGAGTAGAAAAGAAGTATACAGTAAAGTAAGGCTGCTGACAAATAACACATTCACAAGGAAATCTACAGTGACATATGCTCAGCAATTCCTGAGAGTAGCATCCTGGCTTGGGGATGATCCCCCTCAGCCACAACTCCAGTGTGACCTGCACAGAGAGCAATATGTGTACAAAGTGGCAAGGGCAAGCTGCCCACAATTGTCGCTGGGGAGATATTTTTTGGTTTGTCACTATTTTGAACAGTGAAGGGACCCAGAATTGTTATGGCCTTAGTGCCTGGCTCTTTTAAAATTTAAGTTTGTGTTTATTTCTTCTTCTCTATTTCAAAAGCTCATTTTCAGGTGTATTAATAACTTATATTGATAACTGATTACAGAGATGGGAAACTAATTTGTTAGGCACTCTGACCTGCTTTGCAGGAACAAGAACCATCCACAGGAGAACAGATGGCTTGATTTTTGCAGTTGCACACAGAGGAACAATTTACTCCATAGGTTCCCAGAGGGCAAGGAGTAGCACAATCAGAATCCTAAAACATACACAAATATGTTAAAATTATTTGACAAAACATCAGAGAGTTCAAATAAAAAAAATATCACCAGCACGTTCTCTAACCCTAGATTAAACTGTCAACCCCTTTCTGAGAGAGTGACTGTTGTTTCAGTGTTACAAGTATTAGAAAACTTGCAGACTGTCTCACATGCTAGGCTGTCATCAGGTCAGCCTGGGTTTACAGGAAAGCATTAAGCATTTTAATACTCTTTAAATCTACAATAAGTATTTGTTTTATATTAATTGATATAGGAGAGCACGTCACATACCTGCCAACACTTGGTTAAGCCAATATTCAGAATTACTGTACAAAGAAGTAATTTACAAAAGCAGAGTGTAGTGTAAAATGCTAATGGAAAACAATTTGGACATATACAAGTATCAGAGGGATAGCCGTGTTAGTCTGAATCTGCATAAACAACGAGAAGTCCTGTGACACCTTACAGACTAACAGTGGCTATCTGTTAAGACCCACTATCTGATGAAGTAGGTCTTTGCCCACGAAAGCTTATGCTCCAAAAATCTGTTAGTCTATAAGGTGCCACAGGACTTTTCGTTGTTTATGGACATATGCAATACAATATTCCAAAAAATATCATTTGATTAAAGTGTTCTTTCTACTATATACATATTATAGCTATTAGTGCTAGAAGAAAAGAAGTACTATAATATGTCTTGAA
Source organism: Rafetus swinhoei (assembly GCA_019425775.1). Classification (NCBI taxonomy): domain Eukaryota; kingdom Metazoa; phylum Chordata; order Testudines; family Trionychidae; genus Rafetus; species Rafetus swinhoei. Next base: position 79,980,941 of record CM033427.1, on the reverse strand, counting down.
GGTTACATTTTTAATATAATCCTATGCAAGAACATCTGTGAGAACCACTGAAATTGGGCATCATGATTTGTAGAAATAACTGTATTCGTTGTAGTTTTTACTATAAAATAGTTAGTTAAATCCACATATTAGTGCTGCAACAGACACAGTTCCCCCTCCTCTGATTCCTTTCTGTTGTAGTAAGTACAGACTCCTCATTAGCACTTTTCCATTCTCATCACTACATGATTTTTAAGAGCAATTTTTATCTTTTATGACCCCGCCTGACAAGGAGCTAAGAGACTCCTGACAAGTGGCATACTGAATGCCTTCACCTCCCATTAACTTCACCGGAAGCAGTACTCTCAACATTTCCTTGAATGAGGCCCTAAATGAAGGAAGTAAAAGGGGGGGAAAAAAAACAACTGTGAACTTCAGAATTATTTACCTTAAATCCAGGGGCACAGATGCATTTTCCTGTCACACTGTCACAGTCAGCACCATTTTGGCAGCTGCAGATCTGTTGACAAGATTTGCCATAGAATCCAGGAGAACATGTCTCATTACAGTACAGTCCAGACCAGCCTGGCTTGCAGGAGCATTCTCCAGACATAGGATGACAGCTGGCAGAACAGGATGAAAGAAAGAAATAATTTGGGACCAAATCTGACACCAAGGTCCCAATATAATTTTTTTCAGAGAACAACTTACTGTTACAGATATGTTGTTTAAAGAACTTCATATACTATTGTCAGGACTGTCCCCCACTCTGGCACTCCAAGAGCAGAAGGAGGGGGCCCGCATAAAACCTTAAATACCTTGCCTCTATAGGCTCTGCTTACAAAAAAAAAAAAAAAAAACCTCCCCAGAGTCACAGATGCACTGGCTCTGAGAGAAAAAAACCCCAAAGCTGCCACCATCAAGTGATTTCACCCTAAAAAACAGGAGAGAACACTTGTATTCCTTTCCCAGGGGTACCCCAGACACTTCTGCCCCAAAAAGAGCTTGAAAAAAGAAAAGACAGAAACAAGGTACAGTTTCTGGTAGCTGACCGCCCAGTCTTAAGCAGGCAAATACACACACACAGACACCCCCCTTCCCCTGGTTACTTTCCAGGACACAAGAATCAAATCATCACCTTAAAAGTTATTTTTATTAACAAACAAAAGATATACTTGATATAGCATACCTTGTTGCTAGATGTACAGAGCAACTAAGTAAAACAAATTAAAACACAGAGAAAATATCTGGGAACAACTCTTAGATAATGAATGGGAGAGGGAAGGCATGGATTCACACACAGAAGTTTAAACCACACAACCAAAATAAAGAAAAATACCCTGATCATGACTAGATACACTTTCCTTCTATTCACAATATATGCTGATCTGTCCAGTTCACTCCCATGTCCAATATTTCTTATAGGCATGGTAATTCTGAACCCTGCATCTGCTTTCTCCAGCCCTTTTCTTAGAAATCCCTACAAAGGAAGAGCAGACTAGGTATCTATATCCAATTCAAATTTCAGCATTGTATCCCCATTGGTTCTTCTAGCCCCCTGCCAACACCCTTGCTAGCTACCTGAGTTTAACCCCCTAGTCACTGGGTGCTGGCCAGCACTCCTCCTATCCATCAGAACTGTGTATAAAGATGTATATTTTTTCCCCAAACTAAACACACACACACAATTAGTACAATGTTACATAATGTAACACTAATACATATAGTTACAAAGGTATGCATTTATTTGGTTTGAGAAGAAAAGATCTATCTTTTCCATGTCTGTATTTAAAAAACCCTTCATATATTACACCTGCATTTCACAACTGTGAATTTCTCATGACATTAAAAATATTTAAATGGTGAAAAATTCAAGCTTCCTTCTATGACTCTTGGTAATTCAGCTATAAATATTTTTCAAATAATAGTTAGAATCAGCATCTTATTTTCTTACAAAGCCCATTTAGAAATACAATCCTTTTGTCTGAGAAAGTTGATGATTTTCTTTAATAAAGCAGCATTCAAAGAGTAACTTGAATGCTCTTCTCTTTAAAGCTGTGGTTAAGAAATGTACAACTGGCTTCTTTCCAAGAAATGATACCAAATCACTTTCACAGGGAGAAGTCAGAGGCACTGTCAAACTGGGTGACCTTTTAGAATGTGTCTAGTCTACACTGTACATACCTGGTGACAGACCAGCTGTCTCTACCTGAAACAGCAGTTCCATTGAATAGCTAGTCAGACAGCTGTTGTCTCATAACAAATGGACATCATCAGCTGTGCTAAAATATATGTGCTGGAAAAGTGGACACAATGGAGTACTCTGTAGCACTCTGGCAGACAAAGCATTTGCTTAATTCTCACCAAAGGAAGCCTTAATATCCAGATCAAATATATTTACAATGGGAAGACTGTTTAAAGATAGTCTTCTGGCACTGATTAAAGTAAAGTCCCCTGAAGTGTGCTGGAAAGAAAGTGTCTAAGTCCAGACACATTAAATGACACAAGGCAGCAAGGAAGTTTTAAATGCCCAAGACTTCCTTCATTTGCTCTGTGTGTGTGTGTGCGTGCGTGCATGCGCACGCACGCACACACACAGGAAAAAAACTGAGGGGTCGTTTTCCGGTCTGAAGGTATGACAAGTATTTATAGCACTTTGAGGTATTGCAGAATTAATCATCATCATCTTAAAATAGTCACAAGTGAAAATAGGGAATGCATACATCTCTTTTTAATGATGCAAGGCTAGTTTGAGTAAAACTTTGGTAAATGAGAGGGAAAATCTGCCCCCCTGATCTTTCAACTGGATAGTGACTGAGAAGTTTAGAGTGGTTGATCTAGTGTGTATGGAAACAGTTCAAGCCACATCAACAGGCTATGTGGTGTTTGCTGAGAATAGTATGTATATTAATATATTAGAACACCTACAGGTAATTGGGGCTGGAATGGAAATATTCTCAAATGAAATACATGTTCACCTCAGGAAACACATGATGTAGAAAGAGAAGCAAAAATGTGTTTCCTGAGAAAGAAGATCCTTATACCAAATTGGTTTTCTGCATACCTCCAGAGGCATTTTGGATATAATCCCCAGATTTCTTACCACTATAGGAAGTATTCAGTGATCTGGAAAGCATTCTCAACCTTGCCAACAATGGACAGCATAGAATGAAGAAATAAGATAAATATATAAAAATGAAAATTAGTGGTACAGTGATTTTAGGAAATAAATCCTTTGAGCTGTTTTTTTTAAGTGTGTAGCAAATGAGACAGACTAAGGCATTGATATTCTGTGCCCCCCAGTGAGTATTAGTAAGGCATACTCGCACATATATTGATTGACACCAAAATTAGTATTCAGTAATTTGTAATTAGATGTAGGAAGCTAGAGCACTTTTGAAGCTTTTTTGATGGTTCTCATGCAGTTAGCTTAATTGGCAATAAGATTTGTGTGTTGAGATAGAAAGGTAGCATAGATGTTGCAAGCATTTCTGCTTTTTTTCCTGTTCATTTTTGTTAACATTTAATGTGTGTGTGTGTGTGTATATATAAAGACTTTATGCCATGTATTTATTTCGATTTATAAAATGATCCTAAGAAAAACTCTATGTATATGTTCAATTCCACCATAAAAATCTCATACAGAAATACAAAATGATCTAATGTCAACATTAAAAACACTCCTAGCACACATAAGCTGAATCCACCCAACATCTCCTCCATTATTCTCTCAGAAAAAGCATGAGAAAATAGATATTCTCTGAATAGCAGCATACTGGGGCTGTGCTAAACCCAAGATCATGAATAAATCCTGGGTCAAAGCCCCACTATTAAGAATGACCTTGGGGAGCCAGGTAGAGTGTCCCTGCTGATTCAACTGCCATATGGAACAACGATGCAATAGAAAGCCAAGACAAGCACACCAGATCAAAAATAGTACAACTTGAACTGCATTCAGAAAAGAACTGGAAAAAAGTGCACTCTGTGTCGTTTGCTCCCTATATGAATTACTGGTAGGTAAGTGAGGAGCTTCATTCTGTACCTCCTAAAGTTTCCAAATGATCACCAGATACTACCAAAGTGGAGGAACAGCAGCAATCCAGCCTCAAAATGACACCGTGCAGGTTCATATCCAAAACAACAGGAAATAACTGTCTTGCCAGAGACAGATGGGCAGTTACTATTTGCTGACTCCTGCCATTTGAACCTCCAGAAGCAACCAAAGATCTAACAAGGCCCCCCAGTTTGTGAACCTGAGTAGCAAGGACAAGCAATTCCTCTCATTAAAAGGGGCTAAATATTTACATTTGCCAATTCCTCACATTGTTCCTGTAACATTCTAGTTTTACTTTTATTTTATCTTAGGTTAGCCTCACTTTCATGATGTTCCACTTTCATGCCCAATTACTGGAAAACTGATCAACAGCATCATTTGGACATGCTGCACAAAGACATGCTGCACATCATTTGCGTATGGTTGACACTGCAACCCAGACAACTTCACATACATAATGATGACAGGGAGTAGAACAAAGTATTCCATGAAAGAGCCCTTGGCACAGACGGGCAGTAATACAGAACTGCCCTCTGAGCCATCTAGGACAGAAGAGAACAATGTCACTCTAATACATTGCTATCCCTGTCTGGGTCGGTAGACATGTCAACAGTTCCTTGTGGTAGGTAGTGTTCAAGGTAGCTGATGTATCTGAAAGAGTCAGCATAGACACTTGATCTTTGTTCTTCACCAGCAAGTGCCCTAATCACTGGCAACAGAATCAGTCAGTATTTCTCCCCTGTCGAAGCTGTTCTACTTTGTATACATACACATAGTTAAATATTCACTAGGCCAGCGACACTAACTCTGTAGCATGGTCATCAGGGCACTCATAAGGAAAGCTGAGGAAGCAGGGTCTCCCACATCCCAGTGCTCTAACCACTGCACTATGAACTATACTGGGATATACTTAAAAAACAACAAATGATCTAGTAGCACTTTATAGACTAACAAAACATGTAGATGGTATCACGAGCTTTCGTGGGCACAGCCCACTTCTCTCTTTATCCAAAATTCCTTCCTGGCTCTCAGAACCCTTCCCACTAACCCCAATATGATTATATGAAAAGCTGCTGTTTTGACAAATCAGTTTTTTGACAAAAAATGTTTCATGGAAAAATACCCAGGCAGCTCTACATAGATGTTCCCTGATGTGTTTAATTGAGACTAAGTTCTTTCCCAGTGGTCTGGCATTTAGTCACAGAAGATAGTCAGAAACAACTGTATCATCAAAAGTGGAAGGGAAGTATCCTCAGGGAGGGCAACATTTATCATTATTCATAAGTTATCTGATTGCTACTAGTTGGTGGTCTAAATCACCCCCTAGCACGAAGGAAAAAGAAAAATATATGAATGTCTTGTGAAGCCTGTGAATTTTTGCTTCCCTCCCCTCATTTTTTCTCTATTCATCTGTAACATGCACTTACAGACACACATACTTCCACACCCACAACATTACTAAGTTCCATTTGATTTGTCATACAAAGGAGAAAATGTTCAAAAAAAGATTAGCCATATGCTGCTGTTTACATTTGAACATTTGTGATTTGATTTGACCACAAGCTGTCTTCCAGAGGTATAAATGAAGGAACAGCTGTGTTGAAAAATCATAAGTAATCCTTGAAATATCAGAAATGCTATACAACGCAGTACATTCCTGTCAAACTAAACTTCCACACTAGTCTTCAGTAAAATTACAGAAAACTGGTTAACTGTAATTCATACACATAGCAGTATTTGGCTCCCATATGACTGTTTTGAGTTCCAGACAAGGTGCAGGAAAATGGGGAGGGATTATGGGTGTTTTTTACTCCCAAATTTTCTCTCCAACACATAATTTACTGGATCTCACATCCTGTCCAAACAGTATTATTTCAAATCACATTTCAAATAGATACGATAAACAGAAGTACAAGTACACCAAACTATAAGTACGTAAGTGCAATATGAGAAATACAGCCCTCTCTTACATGGCTTGCCAACAGAAATTATGCTGAACAATTTAAATAATCCATGAATTTATTTCTCATAATGCCTTCTAACACCTCTAACTTCAACTTTTGTTGAATATTAGATTAAGTAGTTACACTTCTAAAATTTATCATCATGGTGAGAATCCAGATATATCTCATTAAAACTGATTGTTTATATATATATTGATTGGCGATAGTCTTAATTAATAGTATGCCAGCACAAGTGAGAGGAGAAGCAAGCCAACTGATCTCATATGGTGAAGAATGTAAAGATTTATTTTTATATGTGGTAAATATAGACAAAGACCAAGTCAATTTTTATCTCTTGTGTCAATACATCTTGACATTCATCTTAAAATCTGATTATCGGTTGCTATTTAAAGACATCAAATAAAACTATAAGCCACAAAAAATAAATGCAGATCTTGCTCTGCTTGTTATTGTGTTTCTTGTTGTGATTATAAAAACATAAAATAGTCTCTGTCTAAATTTTTTAGCTGCTTCATTTTTCCTGGAAATAGGGTTGCCAGGTGTCCGGTTTTGAACCGGACAGTCCAATATTTGAGCTTTCTGTTCAGGAAATAAATTGAGAAATATAAATAGAAAATATAAATGTCCGGTATTTTCTAAATAATGTAGAAATGTACATGTAATGTACTGTAAAGTAATGTAGATTGTAATGTAGATTGTGATGAAATGTCAAGTGTGTCCAGTATTTTTGTTGAAACCATCTGGCAACCCTACCTGGCAACCTAAGGAATGTATTTCCTTATATTTTACATTCCTGGTTAAATGTTCCACACAGAGAAAATCTGCTAAAAGATAAAAAACATACCTGTGAGTGTTTTGCAAATGACATGGGCATTTTTTGTCACACTTTAGACCATAAACTCCCTCAGAGCAAAGTCGTGTTTCACAGTGTTCTCCCGTATATCCTGGATCACAGAGACATGCACCACTAATATGATAGCATTTCCCTCCATTCATGCACTGACAGGTTTTTGCACATTGCACTCCGTAAGTCCCCACTGGACATTCATCCTGGCATCTGTGGGGAAAGTCAGAAGAATTTACTTGCCTTTAATTTAAAACATTTTTTGAGAATCAATGTAAAAATGTATCTTATTGTGTGAGAAGTTTTGTCTGGATAGAATTCTTAAAAGCATTATAGGTGGAGTTTGTCTTTGTTTAAGATTGCCTATTACTTTTCATTATAAGCTCCTGTTTTCAACTACTTACAACTTTGCCGTATTTTAACCTTTCCATGCTTGTTATTTGCTCCAGACTAAATATTTTTGGAATATTTCAGCAAAAACATTTCATTCATTTATGAGCACAAAAGGTAGGGAAAATAGATAGTTTTCCCAATGTTAAATGTCTCTCTCTCTCTCACACACACACTCTCCTTGTGGCTGGTTCACCCAACGGGTAAAAAGCCTACTGACACTACCAGTTTCTTTAGCTCAAGTGGTCATCTGTGCTCTAATCTAAAGATCCTGACTTCATACCCAGACAATGGCCCATGAGAGCTGCAGACTGGGACTGTAAATATAGTTTCACGTAGTTTTCAGTTTGTTTTTTAAATCGTAAAAATGACATTCCAAAACTTATGTTAGAAGAAGATTGGGTGGGATTCTGTGCTCTAACAAGACACAGGGTAGGACTAGCAACCTGAGACAAGGGGGGGATATGATAGCTTCAAGCCAACTATGTGTGTTGTCGAATCCTAGGCAACTCCAGTGGCTAGCAAGACCCTTAGAAGGCCTCTCTAAATTACAATAGTCTCCTTGGGTTTACCTACTGGCTGCAGCATTGTCTGGTATCTCTGCACGCTTCCCCCAACACCAGGACTTATGAAAGGAGGTCCTTGGCGGGAGAGGGAGGAACGAGGAAGCCACACAGTTGTCTTCCACAGCGCTTGCCTCAGGGGAAGCACTCACCCAATTGAATACGGGTCTTTTGGGGCCCCTTAATGCTACTCTGGTCCTTTTGGGCAGAATAAAGAGGCCAGAGGAAGGATCTCTCCCATTATGGTTGCAATGTCAAACACTCAAAAGTTAGGAAATGTAAATGGCAGGTTCCATTCATCCCCAGTGTGAGTATGCATTATGACACGACTTTAATTACACAGTCACGCGGTATTTGTTCTATAGGACTTTGCGTCATTCAGTGGACAGGATGGACAATAAATGAATCAGTAAGTTGCAAAAAGAGAAAGCCTGTTCTCTTGTGTTTAATGCATTGGACTGGGACTCTGGAGAACTGGATTCCCCCCTTTTCTCTGTCCCAGATGTCCTATGTGACAACAGGCAAGGCTATCTTAGGGCACGTCTACATTCACTACGTCGGAGATAGATTTTCTGGAGTTTGATTTAGAGGTTTCGATTTAGACCCATAAATCAAACACTGAGGGCAGCTCCAGCCAGCACCTGTACTTCTCGCTGTTGCAAGGAGTAAGGAAAACAGATGGGAGCATTTGCTTCCGTCAGCTTCCTGCTGTGTGAATGTTGCCAAGCTCGGCTTAAGGTAAGCCGACTCCAGCTACACATTTTAAGTAGCTGGAGTTGCGTACCTTAAGCCAACCTTCCAGTTCCAGTATAGACCTGGCTTTCATATACAAATATGCCAAACTAAAGTTTCATAAGCACTTCCTAATTTTTGAGCACTTGACTTTCCTACCTACTTTGAATATAGAGCTAATAAACATAATTACCATGCTTAGTATTGAAGCAATTTGGAATTAACTGTTTAGAAGTGATTAACTATATAAAAGGCTATATCTACACAGCAGTGTTATTTCAGAATAATTGACATTATTCCAAAATAACATAATCCACATCTACACAGCAAGCAGTTATTTCAACATAATGTCAAAATAATGTCCTTGAGCTGGAGGACTTCTTACTCCAACTCCTGTAATCCTCATTTTACGAGGAGTAAGGGAAGTCAGAGGAAGAGTGCTCTATCTTGGACTTTCTGCTGTGGAGACAGCACCAAAAGCTGAAATAAGCTATTTCGAATTAAGCTACACAATTGATATAGCTCTAGTTGCGTAGCTTATTTTGGCTTTAGCCCTGCTGTGTAGACGTGCCCGAAGTGATTAACACTGTGATTCAATATTGTCTAAATATGGGTGGACTAATCTCTGTCTTTAGAAGTAGGCCTCATAACCTTCCTCTAAATAAGTCTCAAAACTTACTATTCCTAAAGCATGGTGAACTTTTAGTAAACAGATAGTAAGGAGTCCTGTGGCACCTTAAAGACTAAGGGTATGTCTACACTACAGTGTTAATTCGAGTTATCTTAATTTGAATTAACGCATCTACACACAAAATGCAGTTCGAATTAGCGTTTTGCTATTTCGAAATAGCGCGTCAACACTGAGTGGACTCTGAATCACATTTAAGGCTGGCTGGAACCAGTTCTGGCAGGGCACCAGGTCAGGACTTAATGTGTGGGGCTGCTGCCTGAGGCTATCTGAGGTCTGTGCTTAAACGGACCCTACCCCCACCCCGGACATACAGTTCTCAGGTTTCCCTGCTTGCTTGTCTACTTCGATGAGGGACAGCAAATCATTTGTGTCTCTGTGTGCTCTGCTTGCCCTCACTCTGACACCACAGCACTCTGCCACAGGGAGCCAGAGCTGCCCCTGGGCACTCTGGTGCGTCTTGTGGATGTACTGCCATCAGCCTGGCTGCACTTGCTGCAGGCTGCCATCCGGGAGGTCCATCGGGAGGCTGTCAGTATCCAGGGGGCCCTGCAGAGACCTTGCGCCCCGAGGAGCACTAACAGTCTCCCTGGTCTGCCCCACTGGGCAGGGCCGGACGGAGGCATAGGCAAGCCGGGCAGCTGTCTAGGGCGCCAACCGATGGGGGGCGCCTGATGGCAGCTGTAAGGGGCATGCGGCGTCCCTTACAGCTGCCATCAGGTGCCGCGTGCCCGGCTCCCACAGCACCGGCCAGCAGCGCTCTTCCCCCCATGGCTGCGGGGCCCTACACAGCCCGGCGCGCGTGCCAGCAGTGACGGCCGGACCAGACTGGGCCGCGCTTGCGCCGTGAGCCCTAGGGGCGGGCCGCGGGCTGCGCGCCAGCGGCCGTAGCTGGGCCGCGCATGCACCGTGCGCCCCGGGGGGCGGGCCCTGGGCTATGCGCCAGTGGCTGTAGCTGGGCCGCGCATGCGCCGTGCGCCTGGGGGCGGCGCCATGCGCCTGTGCCTGGGGCACCAGAATACCTCGGGACGGCCCTGCCACTGGGGGCTTGTGCCCCATTCCTCCCTCACATCCTTCCACTTTCCCCTTCCTAGCCCCCCCTTCCTGATGTCAAATAAAATACACTTTTTTTCAAAAATAGAAACTCTGGTTATTTAATAAAACGGTGGGGGTGGGGATGAACCTCTGGGGAAACTGGGGAAAGGAGGCGGGAGACGGGAGGAGAGAGGGTGGGAGAGGGGAAGGGGAAAACTGGGAGGAGGGAGCTGGAAGGGGAAGCAAGGGGAGGAAGGGGAGGGAAGCTCAGCGCTCAGGGGTGGGGGTCTCGTTGGGCCACATGTCTCCCAGCACGGCAGGTGCGGGGGCCTCGGTGTCCCCAGAGGGATGGGAAGGAGAGTGTGGAGGTTGAGGTGGGGGGTGTGGACGTTGAGGAGGGAGAGGCGGGAGGGGGAGAAGAAGTGGGAGGAGGAACGGTAGCTGGGGGGGCAGCAGGCGCTGGAGCGGCATGAGGCAGCACGCTCTGCACCAGGGTCTGCAGATGGGTACAGATGGCACGACCCTGGGCAAGCAGCTCCCTCCGGAACTCCCGTTCTTCCTGTGCCCGCTGCTCCATGATGCGGATCAGGGCTCGCAGGGCCCTCAGGTGCTGCTCTCGGTACCCCTGCTGTGTTGCGGTTGTCCTGTGGAGCCCTTGGGTGTGGGAGGATGTCCCGGGCGGGGTGGCGCGCCCTGCACATGCAGCTGGTGTGGCTGTGGAGAAAGAAGAGAAGTGGTCAGTTATCCCTGGGGACACAATGGGTGAAGCCCAGCCCTACTCTGCGAGGTGAGGATGACCGTGTCCTGTACCATCAGAGCCACTGTGCTTGCACAGAGGCCATAGTCGGAATATCTGGCTATCCCTGGGAGTGGGAGCTGCCCCGAGACCACACCCATGCCCCTGTGCTGTGTATAGTGTGGGTGAGGTGGGGGGGGGAGATGTTAGAGGGTGCTTGTGAAGGGAGGGCGTCCTGCTGTGTCCCGCCCCGGGGTCAGGAGCATGTCAGGTCTCTTCACACACTCGTGTGGCTATCAGGCCAAGGCCCCTGTGTGACAGGCAGCTGGAGCCACCTGCCCAGGGGTGGCACGGCACTTGCTCGCCCATGCACAGGTTGCTGCGTGATCCGTGATAAGCAAGGCCCACGTGCGTGGTCCCTGGTCTCCCTCCCTGCCTCCACCCACCCCCGGGTAGTGGACAGTGACGGCACTTACATGGTGTGGCCTCCCCGGACGACCCTGCTGACTCTGTAGGTGGGACTGCTCAGGGGTCCTGGCGGTGTGGCAGCTCCTGCTCCGTGCCCTGGTCAGGGCCCTCTGGTCCTGGCTCGCTGCCTCCTGAGGTGGCACAGACCGTCCCGCCCCCCAGGATGCGGCCCAGTGCCTCGAAGTAGGGGCAGATGTCTGCCCCTGCTGAGGAGCTGCCCCGAGTGGCCCTGGTGTACCCCTGCCGCAGCTCTTTAATTTTCAGGCGCACCTGCTCCTGGGTGCGCCTGTGGCCTTTCTGGGCCATGGTGGCAGCTATGCGGCCGTAGACAGCCGCATTCCTCCATCTAGTGAGGAGATCATGGACATTGGGGGCTGCCCCCAAACCTCAATAAGGTCCATGATCTCCTCACTAGTCCAGGAGGGAGCGCGGCATCTACGACCCCTGGCTGGCTCCTGGGTGCTGGGGGACTGGGCGGGGGACGGCTGGCTGGCACTGGCTGCCCGGCTCATCGTGGGGCCACTGGGTCGGAGCAGAGACTGCTGGCAGGCCTGGATCTGGCACGTGCAGTCTGGCCAGAGTCTACCCCTTTAAGGGCTCCAGGGCTGGGGGAGAGGAGAGGAGTTTTCCTGGTTTGGCCCAGAGTGGCCACCAGGGGAAACTGGGAAGGGCTGGAGGCCAGCTAATTCGAAATAAGCGTCTACACAGCACTTATTTCGAATTAGCTATTTCGAATTTGGCGTTACTCCTTGTAGAATGAGGTTTACCAAATTCCAATTAAGCGCCCCGCTATTTCGATTTTATTTCGAAATAGCGGTTTGCCTGTATAGACGCTATTGAAGTTAATTCAAAATAACGGCTGTTATTTCGAATTAACTTTGCAGTGTAGACATACCCTAACAGATTTATTAGGGCATCAGCTTTTGTGGGTAAAAACCACTTTGTCAGATGCATGATTACTCAGGACTTCTTGTTGTTTTTGCAAATACAGACTAACATGGCTACCTTTCTGAGAGTTAATAAATAATATTTCTCCTTGGGCTTTAGCTACAGAAACTGTTTCCAGTCCGTTACCAGATATCTTAATTCTAATTTTCACATATTCAACATATTGAAGAAGGGGATGATACTGTCCCTTAGTAGGAAAGATTGCCAAATGCCAAGCAATTACAAAAAATGTTATTTTCTCCAGTGGAGAAAGGCTGAGAAGGAGAAGAATTAGTCATTTCTTCCAAGAAGGAACTTAGACTAAGATCTTAGGTTGAGTTTCTTCCTGAATGGTTTAGCTAGATCCCGAGGAGAGACATGTATTTCCCGGAGCATAGTATGCAGTATTTGGAGGGACAGAAAGCTTCCTCGAAGATAGAGGTGGTCAATTTGTGCCCTTTGGACCCCCTGTCACACAACCTCCCCCATGCACCTCTCACACACTGAAGCACTGCACTTCCTACATCTCCCCTCCCTCCTAGCACTTTTGGAGTGCTGCAGATCTGCTAATTTATGGTCCATCCCCACTCCTTTCCCTCTCTCCCAGAGCTTGAACAGCCATGAACAGCTGATTCATAGCATTCCAACTCTGTGAAGAAGGGGGAGGAGCAGGGATGGAGCATGCATCAGTCAATTTGCGGTGCTCTGAAACTGCTGGGAGGGAAGGGGAGGAGTAGGAAGTGCGGGGCTCCAATCCCCCAGTGTGCAAAAGGGTGTGGTGGAGGGGTGCAGACAGAAGGTCCACAGGCCACAGTGGAACCACAGTGGGCCACCAGCTGCTGTGGTCCACTGAGATGAAGGAAGGCCACTCATATGGTCCACTCGCTATTCATAGTTGCCATTGGTGCTCTAAGGGCTCAAATGCAGTTAGTGTAGCAGGCATTTTTCATGCTGCCAAGTCACTAAGAAATGCAGGGCAATGGATATGGGTCAGTGTTTCATTTTTAAGAAATTGTCAGTCCAGCAAAAGAAAAAGATACAAAATTTAATTGCACTAAAAATAAACGTTCAAGAAAAAAACCAACAAGTTCTGAAAATCTGTGCAAAAGACTGATTAATAATAGATGAGGATAAATGCAAAGAGATTGGTGGAGGCTGTAGTTTCTATTTAAATCAACAACTGAATTGTAAAAATCCATCTGCATGGAATTGTCCTGCTACAGGTTGGACCTCCCTCGTCCAGCACCCTTAGGACCTGACCAATCCTGATCAAGGGGATTTGCTGGACCAGGGAAGGTCCCTCCCAACATGGCCTGTGCTGAACTCCTGCCCCTTCTAGGGCTCCAGCCTGGCACCGCTGCTGCCTGTGTGGCCACGGCTCTCCAGGCTGGAGCTCCCTAGCTACCGCTGCTGGACCCTGAGTTCTATGGCTGGGGCTGGAATGCCACAGCTGCTACCGACCCAAGCTCCCCAGCTGGGGCTGGAGCTCCGCAGCCACTGCCAGACCCCAAGCTCTGACGGGGTCCAGAGCTCCAAGGCCACTACTGACCCTGCTACCTCCCAGCCACAGGGGGCAGACCTCTCTGCTGTACTTCCAGGCCCTCCATGTCCCCCCCATGGGGCTCCCAGCTGAGTTGCTGACCTCCCCCCCATGCTTCTGCCCTATGATCTGACCTCCTTATACCTGGGCTTTGTGGTCCAGGAGCATCCCTGGTCCCTCTGGACCATGGATGTTGCCCGACCAGAGAGTCCTGGTTAAGGGAGGTACAACTTGTACTACAGGTTTTATCACCTCAACACCTGTTAACTTCTTTTTAACATGGATTTGCACTGGCTGTGTTATATGTTTCACTATTATTTTCAAGTCTGTGAGGGAAGAGAGCCATCTTAGATTGTTGAATTGAAATTATCCAAAATGCAAATATGAAACTAGAGACAGATTTAATTGCACTTTCACAACATTCATTGTGATCCTCTCTTCATTCCGCCATTGCTGTTGTGTTTCATTCCATATGAAGCAATTTGCTCTTTAAAAACAAAATGGGGCAGATATCTAAAATCTCTCTTGATTCTGTAGCCATTAGGGTTTGTGAAGTGCCATGGAACATGATTTAACAACTTACTCCCACAGGAGCACAAGAGGCTGAACTTGTGGGTTGGTTTCAATGAGAATTAGAGCCACTTGGCACCTCTTGCAAGATTAGGCCCTGAACAATTAATAAGGCTTGCAAAAAGATTATTTCTCCTATGACAGCTGACACAAGAATAAAGCAAAAAGTCTATTTCCAATAGTTTTTGTTCTTTAGTACATAAGCTGGTTATAAGGAGATAATTGACGGTTAAGAAGAAAAATCTGAATTAAGACCAGCTGTTACAGATGTTTTCCACATAACACTAGTGCTGTACCAACACATGATAAAATATATATACAGAGACCACTAACAGTTCCCTGTAATTCAGTCACATTAACTTTTCTAGGTTTCCAATACATACAACACTGAACCCACATTAAAACAGGGGGAAATTACTCATCACCAGAAATTCAGTTTGTTAGACTCCCTCATCTCCTCCCTTCCTGTAGACAATTCCAGACAATCACAATTATGCCAGGAAGCAAGGAGGGAAAGAATAGTGAAATCCAGAATATATAAGGGGAGACCCCACTCCTGAGGCTATTAGTTTTAAAGATGGCAACTTCCAATTTGGATAGTATTTTCCACAATGCAAGGGAGGGAGGGAGAGAAGAAGGGCCTTTTTGCTGGTGCACAATTTTCTCTTGTTGTTGGTCTCACTCCTCTCCCATTCTGCAGAAGATTATAGACAATCCACAGATGTTGCTAGCCAACCCACAGAAGTCACTAATACTGTGCTTTTCCTTGGATTACTCTTCTCAACTGAAGGAAAGAGCCATTGTTCTGGAAGGTTCCCACCTGTGAAAAACTAACATGGGAAGGTTAGGGTTAAAACTATCAGATACTGGCTGCCTAGAATAAAATCTGTGGGGGCCAGAGGGAAAAAATGAGGGGGTCTGAGCAGCAGATCCACTCTCCCTTTGAAGACTGGGAGCATGCAAAACAGAGTATCTCCAGTATATTCCCTCTATTTTCTTGTCACTGTTCGCACTGTGTGCATGTAGGATCACTTAGTCTTAGAGGATGCTCTCCAAGATTATAATTGGCACTGGGAATCTACACCACATATGTAAGGTCACCAGGTGGGTTCTTTGTGTTGGCATATTTTTTTAGCTGAGTCTTTCCTATTTTTGCCTCTCTTTTTGCAGTTGGCCTTTGACTTTTTCTAATACCATCAAGGTGGTACTAGAAGGAAATTAGTTGGACGCAAAGAGGTGAGAAGTAGACTCCATGCTTCAAGAGACCAGGCAAAGAATATTAATATGTTGGAGTAGCATGAAGTTTACCTAGATATATCCTTTTCCTTTCATTATTTTTTTTTTTTGCCTTCTAGCTTCCTGGTTTACTGCACCTAATGCTGATTGCTTGGAATCTTCTACAAGATGACAGGCAATAAATCCTACTTTTCAGATTCAGGCAGCACAAAATATGGCATTTGGTATGATTTCAATCCAGCATGTAACAAAATGCTACAAATATTGTGTGATAAGAATAGCCCATGCCCCAAGTGCCGTCCAGTGTCAGGCCATAGTATCAGGTATCCCCAAAACTGCAGGCTGGGATTGAAAGTCAATGCATCCTCTCCTTGGCCATTTTCATAGCTGATGACTGGAACAGCAACAGTAGCTCTTTACAACTCACGTATAGAGGTTTCTAGTCACTAGAACCACAAAGCCTCAGACTTCTTGCCTTCCCCAAACTATGTCCTATACATTACGCAGTTTGGAATAAGAAGAGAAGCTTTAAATCTGGATAGTCTTTGCTTCAAACACCATGTCTCTTGGAATTGCCCCAAGAACAATTTCAATATGCATGACTGTGCCTTAAAGACAGCACTGACCCTAAAGTAAGGAGTTTGTGAATACCAAATGCCTTCTAATTCCAATCCAGAAAGAGCAGTTTGGGCCAATATATTTTTATGTCATTATGACAACTATGACTTTCCATCAGAGGGAAAAATAATTAAACTAGTCTTTCATTAATGCTAATGTTAAAAGTATCCCCAAATGGACTTCTGAAATGAAATCAAAATTAGGATTAATCCTATCAGGGAAACTTCCTAAGGTGGTTTGTGCTGAAACATAGAAATCCCTCGCACATGCAAAACTTTTTCATGGCCTCAGCTATAAGTGAGTGTGAGGGAGTCTTAATTAGTGCAACTACTCCACTGAGGAATCAGAAGAAGAGGCCTGAAGTTATAAATTGATATAGGAAGCAATCTAATACCTATTCACACCATGCTGTTAGCTGCTAGTAGGAACAAAGCCACTGCACACACACCCCTTGGGGAGGCATAGCAAGCACTTCTCTCCACGGCTGGTCAACTGGTGTGGAGTAGCCAATGGAATCATGGCCTTCTGCCCCACCCCATCTACTGTGAGATAAACTGTACCCTAGCTGGGAAGAGTCCCAAAATGTTGACAAATACAGGGACTATAACTGTGCCTGGACCCTGTACAGGAGATCCAAAGATGGAAGGCTCTTTGTATATCCAATTTGGGCAAGGGATAGACACATTGTGGCCACTAATTGTTTCTGTATTGTAAGACTTTTACTATTACAGAAGATTTGAATCTCAGCTTAGAAAGATAGAAGCCACATCTGTCTTTAGAAATACAAATGAGCAGCATGCAGGTTCTCATGTATATCATCCAGTCTCTCATGAAACTGGTTTGTGCTTTCATTCTGATTTGCCTGTATCTGTTTCAATGCACAATCTTCAGTGTTTCCTCACAGAGGCAAACATTTAATTTTGGCAACAATAATAGCTCTTGATTAGATGTTTTTCTTCATTGGGTTTGTTTGTGCTTTCTTATGGTTAGTTGGGTTATTCCCACATCCTGTGCATGCCTGTATTGGAACTGCATGTGGAATGCGGTGATGGTACCTATCATTCTTGGCAGAGATCCTATGGCCCAACCCCACTGATTAAGTTACTGTAGACTTCAGCAACCGGGTAGTATACTGTTTAAAAGGTATGCAGGAAGGCGCTTCTTTCAGCACTTTCTATCCCCTACTTTTGCCATGAAATATATTTGAGGAACATTTTAATAGTAGTTAGACCAGCAATGGACAGCCTCGGTAGTGGGTGGGCTGCATAGAATCATAGAATACTAGGACTGGAAGGGACCTCGAGAGGTCATCGAGTCCAGTCCCCTGCCCTCATGGCAGGACCAAATACTGTCTAGACCATCCCTGATAGACATTTATCTAACCTACTCTTAAATATCTCCAGAGATGGAGATTCCACAACCTCCTTGGGCAATTTATTCCAGCATCTGACTACCCTGATAGTTAGGAACTTTTTCCTAATGTCCAACCTAAACCTCCCTTGCTGCAGTTTAAGCCCATTGCTTCTTGTTCTATCCTCAGAGGCCAAGATGAACAAGTTTTCTCCCGCCTCCTTATGACACCCTTTTAGATATCATGAGTAGCCCTCTTTCATTTCAATGGGCCACAAGATTGTCATAACCAAGATGGTCTCCTGGGACAGAGTATGCAAATTGCGCTTGCATACCTAGAATTCGCAGGGTGTGCCAACTGAACTATAGCAGAGTTTTGACTGGATGCAGAGGGAGCACATGGCTCTCACAGTCAATGTTGTGTGCAATCAGCACATACCTTACTTAACATGCCCTTGCTTTATGTGTGTGTGTCACTTTAGTAATACTAGTAGGAAAAAAACTTTACATGGACAAAAGCCAGCGGAATCTAGCATATCTGCTCATGGGCAAAAGTAAATAAAATGTCTTGTAGGTCACAGTCAGAATCCCCAGGTGCTGCATGTGGCCTGTGGGCTAGTAGGCCAGCTCAGAGAGCAAATGGATCTCTGCTTCTTTATCTCCTCAGGACTACTCGACTTTGGAAGCTCCGGGGGCCACAATGATACTACTCACAGCACATGCCAAGGGCCGCAACTTAAGTGTGGTTGCATATATATGCAAATAGCTTCTTTCACACTGACGGGCATGAATACAAAGATTAAGGCAAGACTACACAACATGAAGGCTCCATTTAAGTCAGTTCTGCTGATATTAATAAAATGCAATATTTATCCCATTTCCACCCATAGGATAGCACTTTTAATGAGCAATGACAGTCCACGAATTTAACTACCAAAACACATATCAACAGAAGACCATTATACTGACTACTTTTTTTGTTTCAGCTCCCGGCCATGTATTGGGACCCATGTAAACCCAAACTGCACCCCGGGCTGCAAACAAATGGGTCGCGGGCCGCATGTGGGGCCACGTGTTGAGCAGCTGTGATCTACCTCATCCTATAGCCACCATTGCAAAAGGAAAATCCTCTCATTGATCCATTTCACCCCATTCTTGGTTCTCAAACTATCTCATCCTGTAGATCCTGCAGAGAGGGGTCTCTACATTGCTGGGGGGTACAATGTGAGAGGCCTTAAACTAAACCTTTGCTCACAGGGATTAAAACATCTTTCAAGAATTGAACTTCCATCTTTACTTTTGATCATAATTTAGGGGACATAACTGACAAATCTATAATACTCTGAATGGTATCACTGATGATATGCTTCCATCTGCTTCCTAATTTTTCCTTTTGTTGTAAAATCCTTGGTATAATTTGGTCGTTTTTCCTTACCGTTCCCCTGTATAACCTGGACTGCAGTGACACTGCCCAGTTGCTGAGTCACATGTCCCTCCATTGTGGCACTGACACTCCTGGGAGCAGTTCTTCCCATAACGACCCTCTGGACAAGGCTGACCACAGACTGTGCCCTGTTTACAAACAGAATCTCAATGTTAGGCTTGGGACTGCAGCTGTGTGGAGAAGAAAAGGAGGAGGAGATAGGAAAGAAGTAAGGAGATTAATGGGATCTTATATCAGACTGCTTATGCTCTTCTAGAAAATACCAGATTCTTTTTTAGCCTTAAACACAGACTATGTTTTGCCATAGATTTGAGGTGACAATCTGCTGGGATTTCTATAATGGAAGCTAAAGCTAATCAAAAACTGTTTCTCCAAGCAACAGTAAACATTTAGATATTTAAGACCAGCTGACATCTAGATCCTCCTTATTTTTTACCCAAATAATTAAATACTAGTGCATGCAGAAATGCTTAGTAATTAAAAATGCATAAAATGTAACAGTTGCTATAGTGTCCATTTACCTTGTTTTGTGTTTACAATAAAGACATTATACTGGCAATTTTGTTATAAATTAATACATCTTAAAAGCTTAGGCATGATTCTCTTCTCATTGACACTGGTTTTGAGCCTCTATATTTATATCCCTGGAGCTATTTACAGTTGTACAAGTGAGAGGAGAATCCATTCTTAAGTCTTTTAGGAAGGCAATTCAAGAACACATTTAAAGCCATATAAGCAAAACTAATATAAGATCCTGTGAAATTTGTGCCTGAACATTTTACACCAGTCTTACTAAGAAAAGCTAAAAAGGTAGTGTTGACAGGATTACCCAACAAGAAACTGAGAAATTAAAAAAATCAATAAACAGACATACTCAAATATTGACTTGGGACAGAAAATTAGCTTTATACTTACATGTTGTAGGTTTTTCATTATACTAGTATCTGACATACTGAGTTTTAATCATTTTATTTAGATCAAATATGAAAGCCAACAATTAATGAAAATACTTATACTTTTTCAACATCATCATTTATATTATGGTAGCACCAAAAGGACATAGATTTATGACTCATCTGAGTAGATTTGGTCTCTTTACTAGAGTGTTTACTATAGAATAAAGCTGGTCAACATTTTAATAAAACAAAAGTGTTTGAATTAAAATGAAAGATGCAACACTTATTTTGGTCAAAAAATGAGAATCATACACCTTTTTCAAGTATAAAAGGAGGGAGGAGAGAAGTGGAGGAGTGGGAACAAAAACTTTAAAAACTTTTCAATTTTTATATTATTG
This sequence comes from Rafetus swinhoei, assembly GCA_019425775.1. Classification (NCBI taxonomy): domain Eukaryota; kingdom Metazoa; phylum Chordata; order Testudines; family Trionychidae; genus Rafetus; species Rafetus swinhoei. The sequence goes on along the minus strand of CM033427.1, from coordinate 79,960,509 downwards.
TAAAATTCTATGAAATATTCCTAAAATATCCAACATTTTTCATTTTGTATGAATTTTTTCACAGAAAACATATTAGCTTTTTTGGATGAGCTCTAATTAAAAACAAAACACATCAAGACCAATAGACATCAGGAGGGAAAGACAATTGAGGATAACAGCAATAAGATCACATGATACATGTATACCATTTGGTAGTTTGAATCTAAACTTTAAGTGGTTCCATTCTGACTATATAAAAATTGCCTGTTACATCATTATAACTTCCTTTCCAATGCTTGCTAGAAATGGTCACCCTGGGCTCACTGCCTATTATTTTACATTTTATTTGTTTTGTTTGTTGTACCATTATATAGACCATCTATACCATCCTGGTATCTAGCATGATTAAATATGTTGGCTGTTGGACATAAACTGCTGAAACAATGCCTCACCCCCTGTCCTACAGATTCTCTTCCCCATGTGGGAAGCCAGTGGAGCCCCTCATATTTGTCCATGTAATAGGAATGGGTCCTTGCTGGTGTGAGGTGCAAAGAGATAGAAAGCCCATTGATCAGTTAATGAAGCTAATGTTCTGATGTCACTGGACTCCTGGGCTATGAAGGTGCCACCAAAACTTGCCAATTACCTACTTCTCTTTGAAGAGAGTAGCACTATATATTTGGAAATATACACAAAGGCCACCACAGGATTATTTAATGGTGCTGCTGTTCAAAATGTAGCAGTTATATCTAATTATATCCACAAGGTCACGACTTCTGTTCAGATTCCAAAAGATGCTGTTTGCATGCTGCAGAAAGCCCATTTTCCTTTTCACATTCTTTGAAAAGATTAACAAGGCAATCCAGAATTTATATTTGATTCTCATCCCTTGTGGTGGTACCATGTGCTAAAATACATTTCCTTTTGTTCTTGGCTGCAGTCAGACTGTCTTTGCTTTTCCAATTACACTTTCGTCTGAAGATGCCTGAAATCCACAAACATGGAAATTTACCCCATTTATATTTATTTTAGAAAGCAGCTTTACCATCCATCCAGGTGGGCAGGCACATTCCCCAGTCACATGGTGACACACTCCTCCATTCTGGCATGGACATCTTTCTTCACACTGTGGCCCATGCTTGCCAGGGGGACAAAGATCCTCACAGCTAAAGAATTGGTGAATAATGAATATAATTGTCATTCATGTGCAAAGTTCAGTCTCTCCCCCTCTCATTTACTTTTTTATCACATAATTCTTCAGTTTATAAATATGAAAAGGCAAGCACTCAGCAATAAAGAGAAATAACCTATACAAGATAAAATTAGCAATTAAAGAATTGTGTCATAGGGAGCAACTCTATTTTGAACCCAAATCTTGACATGAACTTTGCTAGCAGAGATTCTTTAGGGAAAGCTTTGGATCAGCATGCTGTTGGCTTGCCTGGCCTTGCTTCCTTTTGGGCCAGTTCTGTTCCCTTATAAATTGCACCAGCTAGTTTTCTACCAGGAGTCTGTGCATGCAAACAGAGAACTACCCATCTAACTCTCTATTGCATGTGTGTTAATACCCATTTAAATGCTTCAAAAATGTGAGCATAGCTGCAGAGAATGGTTTGAAAAATTGGGCTTAATCCTTAAAATTCAATCCCCTCAAATCTTTAACTGATGTCTGCTTCCTAACGTAGCCAGGACATTAGCACTCAAACTCTGTCCTGAGTTCCATTGAAAGAAGTAGGCTGGAGGTAAAATGGCTAATCGAAACACAAATCTAAAAGCTGAAGTCCATTCTCAAACTAATACTACAACCTAAATGTAAACCAAACTACTCATTATTGCAGAACCATAATCACAGGAATGATTTTATACAAATTTGCTGGTGCTACTAGTGCAACAGCTGTATCTTACCAAGAGCTTATGCTGTAGTATTTTAATAACATTCCCTGATAAGTCTATAGAAGGACCTATACTCAGATATAAATACTGGTAAGTTTTAAAATAGGCACTTGCAGCATAACGTTCACACAGGTTACTAAATACTAAATATTTTGCCCTAGGGTTAATGCCATACCAAAACCCACCTTCCCCACAGTAAATAATATACCCTCTGCTTACAAAGCACCAGTATATCCAGGAGGACATCTGCATTCTCCAGTCACATGATCACAGGTGGCTCCATTTTGACACTGACATTTTTGGTGACAATCATTTCCATATGTCCCCTGGTCACAGCGTTCTTCACAGCGCCAGCCCTTGAAACCAGAAGCACAGTGGCAGGCTCCAGTGATGGGGTTACATAAGGCTCCATTTTTGCACTGGCAGCGACTACTGCAGTGGGGTCCCCAGTGGTCACTATCACATGCTGAGGAAGTGGAAAGAAACTGTCACAGCACTTCTGTAAGTATGAATGGTGCAATGCAGAAGATATAATGATTCAGAGATATCGAGATGGGGAACTGGTATCTTTGCAGGGACTTCCTCAGCTCTCCTGGGTCTTTAAATATCTTGATAGCCAGGTAGGATTTAATTTCCTGTTTTTAAAATATAGGACTCATGCTGCCCTTAAAATAAATTGAAACTTCATCTACAGTGAAATAAATATAAGTTCCAAATTCCTTTAATGCATTCTGATGTGAAACAGAAATTATAGTTATCGTGACTCTTTAGTTACAGGGCCAAAAGACCGTATTTTCCATTTGGCTACTTATTTCAGTGGAGTTACAGGAGTATAAATAAGAGCAAAATTTAGCTCATAATCTGACTTTGGAGCCATAAACTTATATCTAAAACCCACAATGAAGTTATTCTATGTAAAGAATTCATTAGAAGAGGATCACATTTCACAACAATTTTTAAGCATGAAACTTACACCTTGTTTACATACTTACAGCTATTTCCTTTCATGTTTTACAATACTATTGGTTGACAGTGCTATAAGCAATGCAATAAACATTCCATCAGACAACAGAAGCTAACTGTTATTTGGTTAAACAGTATGGGGACACATATCATAGTAAGGCTACAGTTTAATATTTTGAGTTAGCCCAATTTGTTTTTACAGTAATTCTACTATGTATTTTTTTGTTTTCTACATGCTACTCCATCAAAACCTGATAGGGTAAACCCTATTTTGGTTTGTCACTTTCAAAATAAAATCTTCAAAAGTAAGGATTTTTTGTTTAAATGAGAAATAGGAGTTTTCAATAACAAAATAGAAGATAAAGGTTATCTAGAGTTCACCAGAAATGTGCTAATCATAGAGGTCAAAGGAACTGCTTTTAACGTGTATGTTCTGCTGATAACAATAGTGCAGTGGTGAAATCTCAATTGCAATCTCTGGATGCCCATACTCTCCTTAATGACTAAACATCATTGTTCGCTCAGCGTTCTCCTGGGGCAGAGCAGCCAAGCAGAGAACAGACCTACTTTCTTAAGAGTGGGACAAAAGATCTCAAGACATCTCCTTGGGGTAAGAATTACTCTGCTATAGAAACGGATCACTCAGACTACACAAATAAAAAGGATTAGGGTCCTTTAAGGAATTTTTGCCTTCTGTATGACTTGTGTCCTGGGTAATTCCTAAGAGCTATGGCATGCTTTGATGTGACAGTTTCTTCTCAAACAGTATTTTCCTAAACGGTGACTGGAACATGCATTTCACAATGTAGCTATTGATTTTGTAGACATACTGTGGCTAAAACATTAGATGATAGATAGATAGATCGATATAATATGAATAATGGAGTAAAAACATGGAATAATTGCATCTCCTTCATCTCTTCATTCTTGTTCCCTTTCTCATTTAGATATTTAAGCATTCATTTATGTATTAGATTATGTGTACAATGCACCACAATGTATTTCACTGTAGGTTTTATTTCATTATAACTCAGATAAGCCTGGGACAGGCAACACAATATTTTGAAAATGTCCAGATGAAGAACAAAACATTCTCCCTGTGCTAAATAAGTCCTCAACTTCTCTTCAGGAAACCAACTGTTATGAATGATATGTATGTGTGCAGTGTGTTTGTGAGACAGACAGATGTTCTCTCGGGACCGTATGGAGGCCACCAAATTCATTTTCCTTCACATGCCATCATGGATCCATATTACTGTCCTCCTCCTGCTTCCAACTGAAAAGGACAATTTCAGCCATTCTTCACAGAGAAATTTAAAATCAACTTGATTGTTCGGGAATGTCAGAAAAACCCTCTGTGAAGAACTGAAGGATTTATAATAACCATCTGATAGCAGCTCTTTCAAATAAAATAAAACGGGCCATAAGCATCCCCCTTGTGAATGTGACCCAACTTATTTTAATATACAAAAAGCACTACTGGCCAAAAAAAAGTTTTGGGCTGACAATTTGCAGTTTGTAGTATTTTACCAATGTCTGGAAGTGGGATATTTGATGCAATCTGCCAACATTCAAACAGAAGTTTGGAGAAACAGTTTAATGAGTCTCAACACATGCAGATGGCCAACTCCTGTATCACTTCTACAGTAACAGTGAATCAAACAATATGCACAATGGCAGGATTACACAAACTGTGACAATTGTAAAGCATTGCAGGCCTTCTGCTGCCATTATAATGCCTTTTAACAGCTACATCATCAGACTGCCCTTTTAGATTGTTAATGTTCCTTTGAGATCTACTGAAGTTAGAGACTGAATATAGTGCATCTCTGAACTTGAACTCTAGACTATTTTACTGTAAGAGACATGTGCTGCACATTTTATTAAATGTTTTTAGTTTCCTGGTATGCTGTTCTCATTCTGTTCATATGGGACCTATTAAAATAAAAAACACTTAAACACTGTTTAGTTTTCCAAACTCATGGTCACTCTCTGAAGTAAAGGGTGAGAAGGTGGGAAACAAATACTGACTACCTAGTTATTTCATTATAGCACAATGCCAGAGCATTTTACCAAAACCATTACTGTTATAAATTAATCTGTTATTCTTGGTCCATCATTAGCCTTCTATCTGTGAGTTTTGGGCATTACTTCAGAGGCATCTGACTGATTAATGGGGTTAAATAATATTCTTGCACAAAACAGATAAATTTCATTCTTTACTTCTATAGTATCACTCTAATCAATAAAGTCCCTCATAAGAAGTTAAAATGATTTATCAGAAACAGATACTTAATTACAATACACAAAAGATACGGGAAAAGGAAGGGACTGAAATACTTCCTGTAGAGAGATTTGTTTATTTTTAATTAGCTTTGGAGACTAAACTTACCAAATATTATATCAGACTATTCCTACTTCTGCATCACATTCAAAGACTAAGATAGGCTGGAAGTCACACAGCTGTTAATCTGGTGAAAAGAGTCCTCTTTGAATGAATGACTATCCTCAGGTTACAGACTGTCAGCTGGAGTTTAATCAAAATAGCTACTATAAAGACTGTCCTTTCTGCTCCAAGGTCACACACACACACAAACATACAGGAGTGGAAGAAAGTGTCAACTGGAGACTTCTACCGAACCAAATTAGGGTAGTAAGTCATCTGTCACAATGTAGGGCATAAGGGAGGGGGAAGATAACCATACAGTAAAAAGAAATAAAAGTTCCATATTCATAACTATTTCAGTAGAAGATGATAATATCAGTACTAACAATTTAGGGAAGCTGATTTGAATCCTATATCAAAGCAACAAAGAATTTATGCACCAAAGGCTGCTGTTTCAATGTTCATCAGTCCCAAGAATTAAGTAATGAGATTGTTATGCCCATACAAAGTACACGAGAACAAAATCCCACTCCTACAAGATGATCAATGTTAATTGTAAAAAGCTAATGTCTTTAATCTACTATATATTTGAAAGAGTTTGTCTGTCTGTCTCTTTGTTCAAGAACTCCTACTAAATGGTAAGAGCTAGGACGACCAAATTCGGTATACGGCTTCCTCTTACCATAACTTAAAGCAAAGTAAGGGTTTGATTGTGCCAGGAAAATGGGATGTATCTGGAATGGGATTGCTTCTCATAAAACCATACAGAAAAAAGACAGAATCATCAGGCAGGGGCTGGTTGGGAGTGTGCACCACCCTCATCTTGATCTGCCCCAGCCCTGAATTCCCCAACACCTAGGTACTCTTTATGGAGGGTCAGGGTGGGGGGTGAGAAATGAAGCTTTTCCCCAAAATTCATACAGGGACATTGCTGGCTGTTCCCTTCATCAGGGAGTAAGAGGAAAGTGCAGTTTGCTGCATTCCTCACTTTGCCTGGGGAGTGCGGGGGACAAACAAACCTGGACCTACCCCAGCCAGGGGACATACAACCTTCCCCGAGCTGTGCCCACTAGAACTGCAGCAGCCATTGAGAGGCGCATCTCATCTGGTCCAAAGCTGCTGCAGTGAGAGGGCACGTCTACACTGCATGCTTATTTTGGAATAAGCTATTCCAGAAGAAATATTCCAAAATAGTTTATTTCACAATAGAGTGTCTACACAGCAAATGTTCATCAAAATAGTGCTGAGCTATTTCAAAATAGAGCGTCCACGCTCATTGGACTCTGAATCGCATTTAAGGTCACCCTGAAGCACTTCAGGCAGGGCATCAGGACAGCAGTTATTTCCTGGAGCTGCAGCCTGAGGCTATCTGAGGCTCAGGCTTAAAGGCATCCCCCTGTACAGCCATGTCTCAGGTTCTTCTCCTTTGACTACCTCCTTGAGGAACAGCAAAGCCTTTTCTCTGCCTTCTATGATTGCCCTTGTGGACACCTCAGCTTTCTAGCCACGAAGACAGACCTGCCTCTCAGCAGTGAATGGAACACAACCCCTAGCTCATTGCAGGGAACTTCCTCCTCTCTCTGTGGACAGTGCTCATGCAGTACGACCCCACCCATCCTCCCCTGCACACCATGCACTGCTGCTCCTGGTGTCTGGACACCAGTTCCAACCGGTGTGACTGGATCGTTATGGAGCAGCAATGGCTCCAGAATTTCCTCATGTGGAAGGACACCTTGCTGGAGCTTTGTGAGTGGCTTGTCTCTGCCCTCAGGCGATGGGACACTCACATGAGACCCACCATCCCCCTCCAGAAGCAGGTACCCATTGCCATCTGGAAGCTCGCTATGCTGGACAGCTACCAATCTTCTCGGGAACCAGTTCAGTGTGGGAGATCGACCGTTGGGACCGTGGTCCTGCACAAATGGCACTCTCGGCTATTGTCCCAGGAGAGTGGAGAACTTCTGGAATGGGGTTTTCTAGGAAAGGTGGGGGGTGGAAGCCCCCTCCCCAGGAGGTTTTAAAGTCCCGTCTTCACAAAGCCCTGACGGGCGATGAGATAAGTAGGGGGTTGCTCATGGTGTGTGTGGGGGGAAGATGGCGGTGGGCTTGGGGACTTCTTGAGGGCCCTGGCACCCCTATGATTGTTTGTTTGTCTTCTTCTACAGGTGGTGCAGGCCATCAACACCCCATCATCGCTGGCTTTGCTACCATGCGGGGTGGTCTATTGATAGCACCCACATCCCCAACCAGGCCCCCGACCACCAGGCTGCCGAATACATTACCCAGAAGGGGTACTTTTCGATGGTCCTGAAGGCCATCATGGACCACTGCAGGCAGTTCACAGACATCTACGTCGAGTGGTCACAGAAGGCACACAACACCTGCGTCTTCCGCAACTCCAGCCTCTTCCAGAGCTGCATGCCGGCACTTTTTTCCCCAATGGCACCATCAGGATTGGGGACGGGGACATGCCAGTCTGTATTGTGGGGGACATAGCCAACCCTCTGCTCCCCTGGCTACACTAGACACCTGGACCAAAGCAAGGGATGCTTCAATGCCAGGCTCGGCAGGGCCCACACTGTGGTGGAGGGTGCCTTCCGGCATTTGAAGGGGAGGTTCCACTGCCTTCTCAGCCACCTGGATGTTGGGGAGCAGAACAGCCCTCAAGTGGTGGCAGCGCATTGTGTCCTTCACAGTACTTGTGAAAGCAGGGGGAGACTTTCTTCCCAGGGTGGGAGGGCAGAGGATCAACAAGGCCTTTGAGCAGCCACACACGGCTGCCATGTGGCAAGACCTTCAGGGGGCTGTGTCCATCTGGGAGGCCCTAATGGAGTTTCACACAAGGACCCCAGTGACACTCTCCTCTGGGCCTCTGGACAAGGGCCTATGCATTAATCCTCTTTGCCTGTCCTCCCACATCTCTCCCTTCCCCTGCAGAGACAATAAAATACACTGTTTTCAAAAAATAAAATCTTCATTTTTAATTGGGGTAAATGTAACTGGGAAGGGACTGGGGAAAGAACCTTGGAGGGAGGAGGAAGGAGTTGGAAGGGGGAGGAGGGAGCTGGAAGGGAGCGAGGGGCGAGGAGAGGTTTAGGGCTGGGGCTGGCACCTGGCTCTGGTGGTTCCACCGCCTTGTGTGTGGGGTCCTTGATGGCCACAGGAGGGATGGGGAGAAGCAGGAGGGGCAGGAGCTAAGGAAGGAGCTGGCATGGGAGCGGCAGCAGGAGTGAGCACCATGGTGGTGATCACTGCCTGTAGAGAAGCGCAGATGATCTGGCCCTACTCCTTCATCTCCTGCCAGGTCTCAGCGCAGCTGCAAGTCCCTCCTCCATTCTGCGGTCCTGCTGCTCACTGCAGGGCTCGCAGGGAGGCTATATGCTCCCTCTGGAGGTCCCCATGTGGTCTTCTGTGCTTGTGGATCACGCGGGGTTGGGAGATAGCCAGGAAAGGTGTTGACCGTACCCCTCTCACAGCTGGTCCAGCTGTGTAGAACAATGAGAAGGTCAGTCATCCCTGGAGACACTGTGCCTGAAGCCTTGCCCTCATCTCTGAGCTGAGACCGAAAGTTCTCGGGTCAGAGCAAGGCCACCTGTGGCCTAGACAGTGGGCCCTTTGCTATATGGGCACAGATGTACGGGGGGAGTCTCACTACCCCCAAATCCCAGGGACAAGCAGACATGGGAAGGTGCTAGGTGGACAGGGAGCCTGCAGGTGGGTGAGGGGCCAGAGGGTAGCTGGGCTTCCCTCGATGCCACGCACTTACCGGTTCCGGCAGTGGCGGCGTCCCACAGGGGGAAGGGTGGTATCCCTGCCCACTGGAGCAGAGGAGGGCAGAGTGTTGGGGGGGAGGTATGTGTGAGTGGCAGACACTCCTGTGCCTTGGCATACTGTCCCCAGGAGCAGGTGCTGCCTCGAGAGTGTGGGCATGACTGTGTGTGTGTGTGTGTCCATCCATGTCCCCGAGCCTCCTTCTAATGGGGGCTTGTTGGGGTCCCCACCCCCCGGTGTTAGGAGTATGGCAGGCCCCATAGACCCTGTGAGCAACTGCACAAGGGTCCTCTGTTGCAGCCTCCTGGGGCTGTGTGCCCCATACAGGTTCTCACTGTGTATGTGCACAGGCTGCTGTGCAATCCCCAGGCCAAGAAAGCTGAGTGAGGAGCAAGCCCCAGCCCTTCCCCGCCCACCACCTCCTCCCATGTGTGTGCCTAGGGAAAGAAATGGCGTTCACCTGATGGGCCTTCCCTGCTTCTGATGATGCCTGGGAGACATCCAGGGCGTGGGGTATGGGCTCCAGGGTGATCATGAGGTCCTGGCTTGTGGGAATAAAGATGGTGCTGGCCTCACCTGGCTCCTCCTTCTCCTCCTTAGTGCTTCTCTCCCCTGTGAGGGCGACGGCAGGCGTCTCCAGCCCTGAGTCCACTACGATGGAGCTGTGAGTAATATGGGCAGGTCTGGGGTGCTGCCCCGGAGTGGGAGCTGTGCTCCCTGGCCCTGCCATAGGCCTGCCTCAGCTCCTTCACCTTCATCCTGACCTGCTCCTGGGTGCAACTGTGACTCTTGGTGGCCAGGCTATCGGCTATCCAGCTGTAGATGTCTGCGTTCCTGTGTCTGGTGTGGAGATCCTGAAGTTTTGTTTCCTCGCCCCAGACCTCAATGAGTTCCAGGATCTCCACACCCAGACCAGGAAGGCACGCATCTCTTTCGGCCCCGGGCAGGATCCTTGGAGCTGGTTGACTACTCTCTGGGAGCAGTGGAGAGCTCAGTGGGAGCAACGGAGTCGCTCATTTTGGCCCAATGTGAAACAGTGGCAGCTGTTGGGTGACTCAGGGCTGTCAGGGCCTGCTGTGTGCCATGAGTACTTTCCCTTCTGCCAGCAGCTTTAAGGGCTGCAGGGGAAGGAAGCTATAAGAGTTCTAAAGAGTGTGGACAGAGAGGCCAGCAAGGCACCTGTGGGATTTCCTGGAGGCCCCTAATTTTGAAATAACCCCAGCTGCCCTGTCTACACATGCACTATTCCAAAATAGCTCTTTTCGGAATAGGCGTTATTCCTCGTACAATGAGGGTTACAGAATCTGGAATAAGACACCTGTGATTTCAAAATTATTTGGAAATAATGGGCTTGCTGTGTAGACGCTCGCAAAGTTATTTTGGGATAATGCTGCTGTGCAGACATGCCCAGAGAGGGATGGGATAGTCCTGTCGCCCTGGGCTAGCCTGCATCCCTAACCCCACCCTAGAGCAATGATTTCAATGAAGCATATACGTTTCATTTTATTTTCCAAAAAACAAAAATTAATTGAGTTAAGGACCTTTACTAGGATATTAATGTGTTACGGACCTTACCAATCAGTTGCTTAAGTTGGCAATAGGGATGTTCTATTTGAAAAGTATTTACATCATTATTCCTAATAGCTAGAGAATCTTTACTCCTTGTTGGGTGAAATCCTATCCTCCCTGATTTCAGTGGGGCCAGGAGTTAATCCCTGCATTTATAAGTAATGAAACAGAGCATTTTCCAAAATATACTGGAGCAGATCTTCAGTATCATAACGGCATTGACTTCATCAGAGCAATCACAATTTGCATCAGATTTGCCGTACCATATCCATAATGCATATAACTGGTCCAACCTGATCTCAGTTTCATAGTCTCTTCAAAATACCAAACACCATTCATGCAAAACACACTATATGGACCTTTAGTTTCCTAGATTTAAAACAAAACAGATTTCCAGAGTTACTGTTTAAAGTCAACTCTTTTGTGGGAGTCATAAGGATTTTATAGCCCACTTCTCACATTGTGGAAAGAAACTCAGAGAAATGTTTGCCAAAAACTGCACAGTAGGCTTTTTAGCAAAGAAAAATATTTGGTGCCATTTATACAGTTTGTTCATCTGGGAATATCTTTTAGTCCCTTGTAGGTCCTCTGTACATCATACAATGCTACAAATATAGGACAGCAAACATTCCTCTCAAAAGACACGCAGTAAAAGCGAAGGCATGCCTGTGGGAATAAGAACATTATATTATATAAATCCTCATTTAAAATGCATTAGTATGATATGGAACCTTAAAACAATAAATACAGAAGTGAACATAAAAACGAATAATAAATGCTCTCTGAAGCACAGTGTCAAATGACAATTTTATGAACAGAAATGGTCCCAGAGCTTCAGCTGCAAAGAACCTTCTTCAAGGAAAAAGCAAAAGAAGAAAATGTGTGATGCAATTTGGCACTATTCTTGGAACTTTTGTATGATATTAGAAGATTTAAAGTTGTGTATTTCATATTATAATAACATTAATGCACATTGTTATTATGCTAGATGGGTCTCATTTTTTATGCCCATGGTTTATCTAAAATGGGAAGGGACAGTGAAAATTAGGAGGCACAGTGTCCTGATATTTTACAGTGTGAGCTAGAAATTTGTACAATTAGAAGTACACATATTTGGTTTTATAATTCTTATATTCATTATAAGAAAAAGCAATGTGTAGGTCCAATTTAACATGACATGATCTCATTCTCTCTTCGGTGATTGCTCTTGAGAAGGTAACAAAAGGAGCATGAATAAGTCCAAGTTTATTCCTGACAAATCATCTTTATCACATGTAATCCTGTGCTTCTCTAAAGAATGGTATATGATGAGAGCAAAATATAGCTATCAAATGAAGTCAAAGAACATTTCAGAAGAAAGTTCCCTGCAACAAAGACAACTACCTTATAGGTATCCTCTATGGGTGCTTATACAATATAGTGTATTTGGGATGTAACATGTTTATGGCAAGTTATTTTAAAGGTCTCACTTTCTTCTGTTTAATGCTAACCTGGATGTCAAAGTGAAAATTCACACAAAAATTAATATTTATTTTTCTTAGCATCTTTATTCCTATTAGATGCACGGTACTGAGATAATATTTTATTCTGGCTCACAACAGTTCCTGGGATTATAAGGAAAAACATTGTATTATTTGTCTAGAAACTAGTACCATTTATAATGCTGCCAAAAGCAGAGGAGACTTTAATCAAAATACTAGACTAATATAATTTTAATCTCCTTCCCTCTGATGCCTGAAGTGATTGTGCAAGTCTAATCATCAAACACATACATGAACACATGTTTTGTCCAACCGCAAATTATGGGTTAGAATGAACTGTTCACTCATTTGTGAATGTAATTTTGGCAGCCAAAAAATTAAGTAAATAGCAACTGTGAAAGAGCAGACTCTCATCCACTCTCCCTCTATACCTCCAAACATAATTTCCTTAGTTGAGTTCAGAGGGTCAAGTTCTGTGGTACATTAAGGTTACTTTGCACTTCTCCAGCTGTGCAATAACTGACTTAACCAGCCTGTAGCCTGGGAGTCATCTTTGACTCACATTTGAACCTCTCTCCTCACATTCAGATTCCATCACAATCTTGCTGATTCTTTCTGCATAATATCTCTGCAAATATAACTTCCATAGCCTGTCACTCTGACCATCTCACTTCTCTCTTTTCACCCTTCCAATGCACGTTTCTGTGGCATCACATATAAATCTCCGTATCTTCACTCTCAAAGTCCTTCAGAGCCTAACCCTGTTATTTCTCATTCACTATTAATATGTCAATTCTTGCCTCCAGGTGGCTCACAGTGCCAGACAGACACCACTTCCTACAGCTCCCATTGGCTGAGAATGGCAATCCATGGCTAATGGGAACAGCAAGTTCCCCTACTTGTGGAGGCACAGGTAAATACAGCAGCAGTAGCCCAACAAGGGCTAACCCCTGGTGAACCAGATCCAACCCGTGGGCCAGTATTTGCCAACTGTTGGTCTAGATAATACTTAGGCAAGGTCTACACTGTAGCCTTTTTTCGGAAAAAGCTACGCAAATTGCGGAGTGCAATTTGCGTAGCTTTTTCTGATTGCTTTTCTGAAAGAGGGGGAAAAGCCTCCTCTTTCGGAGGAGCCCTTATTCCTCGAACAAGGTATACAGGGCTCCCCGAAAGAGCACATTTGCACTTCCACAAAAAAAAAAAAGCAGAAAAGCAAACGCGTTCCCTGAACGTGGCAGAGTTTTTCCGGGATACCTCTGGTTTACTTGGCTTTATAGATAAACGTTGCTCACATTCTCTAGCATTATTAACCTTCAGTCAAGCAACAAAGAGTTAAAATGGCCTGTGCTTCCGCTATCCTAAGCTGTGCCATAGTTTAGCCATAGCTTAGAATTTGGGCCAGGATCTCTTTCCTTAATGCACAAAGTGAGAAAAGCACTTCTTTATATTTCTGGAAATAATCTGTTTGAAATCCAAGTGATAGTGACCAGTGGTAGGTCTGCGAGAGAATCCCAAATCCAAACACCCTGAGTTTAAATCTGGATCCATATCTGAACTTTGCTACTCAGGCCTAACTCAAATAAAAAGGAGCAGGACCCTTATGAAGAACCTTACCTTAAGCAAATCATTTCAACTCTACATAGACAGAGAGGCATCCCATCTACCTCTCTGAATTCAATGGGAGATTTGCACATGAATTACAATTCATAATATAAATCCTCATATATGTCATACATTAAAATATGTTCAAAGTACTCTAAATTATAGTATGAAGTCCTGTAACATTTTCTAGGCTTTGTGTAAATCACAATCTTTGCTATAACACTGAATCAGCATTGTCTGGGGGTTTCCTCTTTTTTGTCCATAAGTAGGTAGTAGAGGAATATTATTACTCTTTAAGTACCATATACTATGGTAATATATCATACAACTCAGAACTTGTAAAACTGCATTTCAAATGGCTTTATAGCCTAAGGTTTCCAGATTAGAGTGTCATTAGTCTATGCGGTATGCTTAGTCAAACAAAATACAAAGTACCAAAAAAGGGACAGTAACGTAGAGACTATGCTCATTGATGTCGTATTTTGAACACCGATTCTGAAATGTTATTAGATTACCTAGATTGTGTGAAGAACAGTAAATGGAATAATATCCATTTATTTACATGGCAAAACCCATGACAAGAATGACACTCTTACCAATCTTATCCAATCCATTCTTATTATACAATCTTGTGATTACTCACCTGTGATACCAAGGTTTGGTTATTTGGATTTTGAAAATACTGTCACTCCTCTCCTTTAGGCTACCATTTGAGTGAAATTTACACCAAACAACATTCAAGTTCACCCTGAATTTCAAATCAACATTTGAGTGGGCTCAAAACTTTGATAAAAAGTTTAATTCCTCCCTAAAAATGGCACCAAACCTGCATGTTACTAAGGTTAAAAGATGGTAAAATTTAGACGCAGAAATCTCAGAAATCAATTTAAGGGGCTATATATCAAAACCAGCTATGCTGAATAGTCCACTAAGAGAATCTTTTAATAATCTTTTATCTTGTTTGATAAAAACAAGAAATTATTCTCCATATCATTTTTGTTATTGTGATATATACGGTCACCTCAGTAGGCTAGAACTATATTCTTGTGAGAAATAGAATCTTCTTTATAAAAATCTTTCTTAATCATTATGAAGTATGAGCGCCTTTTAGTAAAAGCCCTATTTTTCCTGCATCCCAGACACAGAAGTACTTAGTTCTTTTTGTAGAACACAATACTTCCTATTAAATCTGGATTTCCTTTAGCATCTTTTGTTTCTATCTGATTTCATTTGTTACATTCAGGGTTTCTACCCAGAGGCATATTTTTTTGTTCTCTCTCATTGTTCTGTATAAAAGAAAGGATTTTTATTCAATACTTTTTTTTAAACTTTGTAAAAGCTTTTTGGTCTGTGAAGTGGAAGAACAATAAAAATGTGTTTTTCAGCCTCTGTAAATGACTGGAACTGTATGCCTTTCACGTGCCATACATTTCTCAAGACTCTTTAAAATATTTTGGACCTCAGAACACAATGGTGGAAAGCTGTTAAGGAAAAACACAGATGGTCTTTGGTGTTAATTTTACTGTACTACGAGAGATGAACACTACAAACAATAACCATTATTGCAGAGAAGATTAAAAATTATATGAATTTGAGCATAGTATACAATCAGATCTTCCATGCATCTCATTGCAGGATCAGAACTTAAATTTTTTCTGCACTGTATTTTGAAGCTCTTTATTTTTAATACAGTAAATGCCCCGTAGTCCTTCCCAGTGAAACCAATGGGAGCGTTGTCTAACTAAATAAGGCAGAATGGATCCATTTGTTGATAGAATGAATAACACCATTAAAAATATTGCTTTTGCAAATAATGATTTATCAAAATTCCCCCAAAATTGTTCACTATCTACTGAATTGATCAAATTCTGAAACAAACAAAAGTTATTGGATTAAAAAAATTGCCAACATTTGCAATGAATATAGACACGATTCAAGAAAACACTTATGTATGACTAAGTCCAGAGGGACTTAAGCACATACTTAAAGTTAAGGACATGATTCAGAGATGTCCTAATTTAGGACTACTATTTGCAATGAATTATTTAATATGTTTAACAATTTTTCCCGTAGTATAGTAATGGTACTTTCATTTTGGAAAAACCAAATGGCTTTTGCTCCAAATTGAATACAAAGAGGTTCTCTCATATTTAGGACTCAATTCTACAACTCCTTCTCACAGAAATAAACCTTACTTATGTGAGTATTTCAACTCAAGTAAATTACATTAAAATATAATATGTTTATTTTTGTGTCAATGGGACTATTTGTGTAAGAAATTATTTATGAGAGTAGGGGTGCAGGATTGAACCCAATTTTCTATTAATTTTAGCAACAAGGCCGGGAATCCAAGCTTATTTTCTATGATATTTTGAATTTCCCTGTTTCCATTTTAAGGGATATAGACCTTTTCAAACAATTTTAATCTTTATTTAAAATTGTAGTCTTTAGTAGTTCCAGAAATGTATTTTAATGTAGCTCCTTGAATATATGCAATGCTTCACTGCTGGCTCTATTAATATAAACAATATTCTACATGTAAAATTATAACAGTGATAAACACTGTTTTTATGACAATATAAAGTTAATCATTTTCCCCTCCCAACACCACTATGACACTGTTCCCCCATATTTTATGGAAATATGCTTTTGAATATGAATATGCATAACTCAAATATGTTTTATGCAAAACAGGGCACATAACCTGTCAGTCAAGAGCATGTAATCCCCTGAATGTGCATATTCTATTTGTGTGCATGTGTCATTTTTGTACGTGAAGTTAGAAATATTAAGTGGAATCCTGTTCTTTAGGTCCTCTAGTGAAAGCTATGAGTGGTACTTAACTTTATGGCCTGGTGTTCAAAACAATTATCTTCTTCCTGTAAGCCTAAACTGTGGTTAGTCCTCTAAAAACAGATGACCATGCCACCCGGTGCTGGAATCCATTTTAAATTTTGTACTCTTCAAGGTGGAGGAAGAATGGAACAAAGAGTTCCCAACCTGGGGAAATTCTGTAAGAGATGGGAAGTAATCAATGAGGGTCTTCATCTGGCTTCACAGACTTCTCCCCAACGCAAGAGGGCACATTAAGAGACCTGGAAACAAAGAACTCTAATTGGGGGTGGGGGAGAGAAGTAGCTGAGCTCAGGTCAGAAAAAAAAATCAGCCCTGGACTGAAGGTCTTTACCTGAAATAAGAACTAGAGTGGGAAATTATGGTTTGTAACAACTTCACTAGGGGTATGTCTACACTAGCTCGTTAGTTCGAGCTAGGTAGGCAAATGAGGGCAACCGGAGTTGCAAATGAAGCCCGGGATTTAAATATCCCGGGCTTCATTTACATGTTCAGCACCGCCATTTTTAAATCCTTTAGTCGAACTCCGTGCCCGCGGCTGCGCACGCGGGTAGGTGAATTGGAATTAGAGATCTAATTCGAACTACCGTTACTCCTCGTGGAGCGAGGCGAGGAGTAACGGTAGTTCAAATTGGGATCTCTAATTCAAACTAACTACTCCGTGCCACGTGTATCTCTTGAGCACGGAGTTCGACTAAGGATTTAAAAATGGCGGTGCCGAACATGCAAATGAAGCCTGGGATATTTAAATCCCGGAGCTTCATTTGCAACTCGGTTGCCCTTTGCCTACCTAGCTGAACTAACGAGCTAGTGAAATAAAATGTGTTATTACAATTCTTAAATTACTGTTAAATGTTTAGAAGAAGGATTTATTGAGACTATCACACCGAAATTAACTCTTGTTAAAAACAGGAATAAGTTTCTTCCAATGATTTACTGTTCATTTATTAATTTTAGTAGTTTATGTTAAAATATACTATATTTTAAAGCAAATTAAAGTTGAAAATTGTAGTCCTGATTCAGGAAACATAACTATTCAGGAAGGATACTTAAGTAGATACTTAGTCCCACTGGACATAAGTATATGCTTAATCATGATAGTAAACCAAAAATCACCAAACTGTTTTCATATTAGGGTATGTCAAATGTTGGGGGGAAAGCCTGAGATGCATTTGAAGGTGACTTTATTGTAACCAGAGATAATAAAACTATGAACAAATCAAAACTTTTATAGATTCAGAAGCACACTGCATAGTACTTGTGTTGGAGTCTAACTGACCCCAGGATCAAACACATTTTTAAAAAAAGCTATACACTGTAAGACAAGAAGGAAGGTCCTCCTGTGGTTCATTATTTGATTAAAAGATAGGAAACACAGGGTAGATGATGAGTTTTCAGAATGGAGAGAGATAAATAGTGACATTCTGTACTGGGACCAATACTGTGCAACATATTTATAAATGGTCTGGGAAAAGGGATAAACAGTGAGGTGATCAAATTTGCAGATGATACAAAACTACTCAAGTCCAAAGCAGAGTGTGAAGAGTTACAAAGGGGTCTCATAAAACTGAGTGACTAGGCAACAAAATGACAGATGAAAACCAATGTTAATAAGTTCAAAGAAATGTACCCTGGAAAAGATGATCCCAACTATACATATAAAATGAGGGGGGTCTACATTAGCTGTTAGGTCTCAAGGGAGAGGTTTTGGATTTATTGTGGATAGCTCTCTGAAAACATCAATTTCATGTGCAGGAACAGGCAAAAAAGCTAACAGAATTGTGGGAATCATTAGTAAATGGATAGATAATTTGAAAGAGAATATTTTATTGCCTCTATATAAGTCCGTGGTATGTCCACATCTTGAATGCTCTGTGCAGATCTGGTCATCCCATCTCAAAAAAATTATATTGGAATTAGAAATATATTAGGATGCAGAAAAGGGCAACAAAAATCATTAGGGGCATGGAAAAGCTTCTACAGGAGGAGAGATTAGTAAAATGGGGACTTTTCATCTAGGTAAAGAGATGACTAAGGGGGATATGGTAATGGTTGTGATGGGGCGCATTCACCCCGCACTGGATGGAAAGGGCTTAAATCTACATTGTGGGCTAAGGAAGCCACACCCCTTTCACTCAACTGGCATGCTCCAGGTGTACCAGTATAAAAGAGAGCAGCTTGAATCTCTTTTGAGTTGGTGCAGACTACTATGGAGGAAGGACATGTGCCTCCTGCTCTAGCCAAGGCTCAGCAGAAGCCCAGGACCTTGGAAGTCACTACCACAGCCCAAGCAGAGGCCAAGGTAACCATACAGGCCCTGCAGGATTCAGAGGCACCAGAGAAGGCGGGTAGACCAGGGATCCTGGGGGTAACAAGAACGCCAAGGCCACAGTGTCAGGAATGGCTGCAAGAAGCAGCCCAGGGAAATGCAATGGAGAACTAGTGAGTGAGCTGAAGTCTTGAGTCAGTGTGTTTTGAATGGAGACTTTCCCTGCTGACCTAGTGGCCTGAGTTATAGCCACCAACAGGGTCTGGGGCGGGCTCTTCCTGCTAGGAGCACATTCCCCCCTGTTTCCTGACTCTAGTCATTGGGCTTCCTGTCCTATGAGAACGGTAAATTTCCTGACTCTGGCCAGTGGGCCTTACTGCTCTGCCCAGAAGTACAGATTAACTGATACTGGGCCACTAGGCTTTGTGGCTCAACTGATCAGGGCAAACAAGGAGCTCTGTCCTCTCAGCCATACCACCATCCACCCAGAGCAAAGGTTGGGCATATAGTCTTAGGTTAGAAGGGACACAGATGTAAAATAGGTATGCCCACCCCTATTCCCAAAAAGTATTGAAGTTCAATAAGGACAAATACAAAGTACTCTACTTAGGGAGGAACAATCAGTTTCACACATACATAGTAGGAAATGACTGTCTAGGAAGGAGTACTGTAAAAAGGGATCGAGGGCTAACCACAAGCTAAATATGAGTCAGCAGTGTGATGCTGTTTAAAAAAAAGCAAATATCATTCTGGGATGCATTAACAGGAGTGTTGTAAGCAAGACACGAGAGGTTAATTCTTCCCCTGTACTCTGAGCTGATTAGGCTTCAACTGGAGTATTGTGTCCTGTTCTATATTTCAGAAAAGATGTGGAGAAATTGGAGAAGATCCAAAGAAGGGCAACAAAAATTATTAAAGGTTTAGAAAACATGACATATCAGGGAAGACTGAAAGAATTGGCTTTATTTAGTTTGGAAAGGAGAAGACTGAGAGAGCACATCATTACAGCTTTGAAGTACCTAACAGAAAAATTATTCCCCTTAACCTCTGATGATAGGACAGGGGGCAATGCGCTTAAACTGCAGCAAGGGAGCTTTAGTTTGGACATTAAGAAAAACTTTCTAACTGTCAGGGTGATTAAACACGGGAGTCACTTCCTTGGGAGACTATGGAATCTCCATCATTGGAGATGTTTAAGATCAGGTTAGATAGACAGGAATGATTTGGCTGGTGCTTGGCCCTGCCATGATGGCAGGGGACTGGACTTCCTGAGGTCCCTTCCAGTTCCAGTATTCTGTGATTCTATGATGAACCTATGGACATTTTTGCCAAAGGATATTGTGAAGGCCAAGACTACAGCCAGTCCCTGACTTACGAACGAGTTACATTCCAAGCACTTGGTCATAACTCCATGTGTTCGTTAGTCGGGCCCCATTCATTTCAATGGGATCGCGCTGTTCATAAGCGCGGATCGCCGTTCGTAAGTTGGGGCCGCGCTTAATGGGAGGCTGGTTGTAAGTGCGGCTGGTCGTACATCGATGCGTTTGTAAGTCGGGGACCAGCTGTATAAAGCAGTAAATAAATTCATGGAGGATATATTTATGAATGGCTATTAGCTCACTTAAATATTTATGAATGGCTATAGATCTTTTATGTTTTTTATATTTCCTAGAATCCAAAACAGGCCTGCCGTATTTCTTTCCTGCACAAGTGATTTTACCATTTCTGTACCCCCTCCCCCCCCGTGGGGAACCCATCTCTTACTCATTTATTGTGCCATTTGTGATTCAACAAAATCCAAACAATATGTGCATTCAGACATGTAATGTGCATGTGCTGCAATGAGTTTTCCCCAACAATTCTTTGCCCCAGCAAAAGTATGTTTCAAGTATGCGCTAGAAAAAAGTATATTTCACAGTTGTGGCTTTCTCAGAATCCTAGCAAGTGTAGGGTTCACAGAAAATCAGTTTGACAGTGTTATCTTCAAAGAAACTCAATTTGTTGGACAACTGTGGTGATATCATGAGAAAACCATTATTTGGGTTCTTAATGCTCCTCTCTCTCCCCTGCCACACACATACATAAACCAGACCCTTTTTGGTGCATTTTTTGAAAAACAGGGACCACTGAATCTATGATGATAAAAACAATGCTGAAATATACTGCTGCCTCAAAATAAAAACAATCCAATGCTGGAATACCTGTACAGTTAAATTTGGTGTCTGACCCAATACCTTTTGAGTGACTTTTTTGCTACATTAAAACCACCAATATTATGCAGACAAAACCAAAGCTAATAGGTTGTCACTAGGAGAATCCTTGAAGAAAACAGAGGGAGTGGTTTCATATTTTATTTAAATTTTTATGTTTGGGGTCCAAAAGATCCCAAAGGTTAGTAATTTCATTTCCCCCATTCACTAACATTGAGTGGTCTAACTGACCCCATTACCTTTTTAGAGACTTTTGATGCTACTAATAAACTACAACAGGTAGGACAATAAACTAATGTGGAAAGACTAACCTCACCTCTTTCCAAGGATACTTAATGTACGAAGAGACACAGGTCTGGCATGAAAAAATGTTGGACTTGTTGGGGTCAGATAGATCCAAAAAATTAGGAGGGTTGAAGATAAACATGTGCTTAAGTACTTTCTTCAGGGGGCATATATTATTTATGGCACACTGTACTATTTGGAATGTATTTTTAAAGCTACCAATGGTTCATATTTTCACTCAAAAAGTTACTGTAAATTATAAGACAAGTAATTCTCCTAATAAAGAACTCCAGAGAAGACCTCTGTGTTTACTCATAGGCTTAAACAATGGGGCAATTCAGCAGAACATCTAATCACATGCTTAAAGTTAAACATGAGTTGAAATTCCATTGATTTCAGTGGGATTTCAATGCTTAAGTGCTCTCCTGAATAGAAGTGGACTTAAAGATATGTATAACATTAATCTTAAGTGCCTTGCTGAATTGGGGCCTGGATAAATACGAAAGCCATGTAGCATCAGAAACTTTGGCTCTGTGGCTAAATTACCTATTATTGGAGCCACAGTAATGAGAGTCACATAAGTGTTCTGCACTGAGACTTGTGTGATCCATAATGTTTTGTATTAGCATTATCATTTCCCAATCATGAAAAAGGTAAAATAGTAAAAGATACAAACCACCAAGTGAAGATGTGTTGTGTTCATTTCTATATATCTTCTAAACATACATGATGTAGAACTAGCTTGCAAATGAGGAATTTGTCAGAAATTAAATTAGACTTTGCAGTGCATACTACCCCAAATGAATCAGAACTGACACCACTTGATGGCAAAGTTTGTTCCAATCCCAGTAAGTGAAAACTCTGCTACTCATACAAGAAAAAAACTGTCTGTATGGGCTCTCATTTTTTTATTTTCCCTAATATTATAACCAGTAAAACTTGCACTACCGTAATTCAAATCTTCACTACAACTGTTGACAAAAATCAGGCTAAGAGACAATCAAAGGCTCTTATTGTCAAATCCATTAAAATATTTCCATGTTTAATCTGCCTCTTCTCCTCTTCTAAATTCTGCCCTTACTCCCACCAAAGCAAATTGATCAATCCTTGCTCTTGCAGCTTCATGAACAATTTTTCAACGTGATCCTGCCAGTGAAATGGATGTGCTGATTCACTAGCTCCAAGGGATAGGTTCAATATGTCTTCTGTCCACTCAAATGACATTGATCTGTCTATTGTGTCCAGTCAATAAATCTTTATTAGAGTAATTTACTTCACATGAATGTCAGCTCCTGCACTGGAATGAAAGTGTTTTGTAATTGTTCACCCTTTTAATCCATGTGGCTTTTCTTTTCAGACTTATATTATCATCTATTCATCTCTCAACACTGATCTATACTGCAGGCAATACATTACCTAATGCATCATAATATGTTTGCCAAAAATAAGATCTAAGGCCTGAAGAAAAAACATCTATACATAAGACAAATTCATCAAGGAGATTTTAGACATAGCAGGCCTGAAATCTCTGCTCATTTTTTACTCAGGTACTGGTAAAAAAAAACCAAAAAAAAACCACTGATATTTTTCCTAATTAAGGATGTCAGGATTTTCCCTATGAAAAAGACTAAATACAGCCATGCAATAAGGAGCTCTCTCAACACAAGAGTTGAGAGTATCAGTAGAGTAATTCATTGGCAAGACACCTAAAATAACATAGGGAGGTTTGACACAGACACAGAGCCAATTCACTTACTCCTACTACAGTGTGCAGCAAAAACAGATCTAATAATAAAAAGCTTGCAATTGCCCCACTAGCAACCTAAGGAACTGGTGTTTCAGTAAAGTTGAAACATCTCCACTCCTGGCCTCCCACATAAGTCTATCACATTATGTAGGAACAAAAAGTCAAGAACAAGGAAGACTGCAGAAAGAGATTCTTCTGCTCAGGGAGGCAGAATCCTATTCCTGCAATAAATCAAGGAAGGGGAAAGCTGATGACACCCATCCTCCTCTTGAAGGGAATGAAGAAGAGCCAAGATTCCCACTCTTGTGAGAAGGATGGAGAGGAACCAGGTTCTCTAAAGTGCACAGGATATGGTTGGGAGACTAGACAAGTTTCCTTAGATGGGTTTCCCCCACATCTTTAGAGATAGTGGATTTAAAATCTGTATCAAAAGACAAAAGTGAATTGGAGTCACACACTAGTTCCAAACAGCGATTTGCTCACATCACATTGAGGTGCACTGGCAGTAAAGGGCATGGAAGGAGGCTGCTTGCACAGCTGTTATCTGCATGACACGCAAATCAAGTCAGTGCAATCACTTTGTCATTTTTAGAGATAACATTATAACACTCAGGAAGTCCTTGTCTACAATTACCACCCAGCAAGCCCAAGTATTAAAGCAGCCCAAAGCTTTTTGAAATACAAGTTCTGTTAACAGAAGGAAGTTACACAATCTATATATCTATATTGGAGATTTGCTTGTCTGTCTGCGTGTCTGTCTGCAAGTCCATTTGTTCAAGAACTCCTCCTAAACGGTGAAAGCTAGGACCAGCAAATTTGGTATGCAGCTTGCTCTTATCCTATCTTAAGACAAGGTTAGGGTTTAGTTGTGCCAGGAAACGTGATGTGCCTGAAATTTGATTGTTTTCCATAACATGGAAAGGGAGGGGGAGAGGAGGGACATGATCCTTAGAGTCACCAGTACGGCACCAAACACAGGGAAGAGCTGTCCCAAAGAGTCACCACTGGAGGGCAGCCGCACCACCGATGGAATGGCCAGATGGGGATGGGGCTCCACCATCTTGCCTGCCACCTTGCCTCCCTACCTCAAAGCCTGACCCTCTGACTCCCAGCCCCACCAGTGCACAGCCTTCCCTTGGGAGCACCACCAGGGCCAGCCAGTGCAGGCCTGGCAGCCTCCCACCCCAGGCCCAGCTGCTCCCCCACAGGACCCACTGCCAGCTCCCTCCCACTGCCTGCACTGTTGGACCACCCAGTGTGGCTGCAAGAGGCCAGCCTGGATTGCACCCATCCTTCTCCTCCTCTCCCCAGGCCTGGGGAGCACTGGCAGGGGATCCCTGTGCTGCCCCTTCCCTTTCCAGACAGTGCCAATGGGGAAGCCCTGAGCGGTCCCCTCGTACACCCCCCCCCCATCTCTCTAGGTAAGGCCTGCATGGCCTCAACACATGGCCCCGGGCAAGGCCTCCTCCCCTCAACCTGGGTCCCACTCCCCTACGTCCCTAGACCACCACCCCTCTGACCTCTGACCAGCCTGAGGCACACCAGCAGGAGGCCTGTGCAGGCCCCATGTCCCTTTCTGCCCTGGGCTAGACACAGCCAACACCAGGTAAGTCTACTAGTTGGTAAATAACAAACAAAATGCAAGTAGGGTTTGAAGAGACAGAATGAGTGGAGAGATCTATTATGAATCCAATTTTATCTTCTGACACAAATACGTGCATCTCCCACATACAAGCAATGTATGACTCTCCTTGATAAAGGATTATATTTTTAGTGAGTAGGTTCATTTCTGCACCATTTACATAACAGGTTTTATTCTTGAGTAGAATGATCATGTAAATGAACTAAACACCAAAACAGTGTTGACCAAAAAATAATTTACCACAAATTTCAGAATGCAAGGAGTGTCTCTCTCTTTATTTTAGGATTTTATCCTGCCACCCATCTTCTCTGAATCAGAGCTCCAACCATGCAAAATAAATTTGGACTTCATGGAGAGTCTCGGGCTTGTCTCACTTACTGAGTTAGATATTTAGGCATATATTAGCCCCCCCCCCATCTCAGTATAATCGTCGTCGTAGGCATCCTTCGATCCCGAGGGATCATGGGTTTGCGCCCCTGTTGGACTGATTCGAGCAGCGTCTTCTGTGGCTGTGCAATCCAATCTGGGAATGGCAGTCCTTTCCGCACTGTGAGCAGCAGTAGGCAGATGTCACTCTGGTATCACGGGCACGGATCTTCCTGAGGGCTCTCTTGTCTTCCGCTTCCTTCACCAACGTAGTTTCATACATAGCAAGAGCTTCCTTCACTCCCTGTTTCCAGGCATACTTGTCTAAGGCGAGCGAATGCCAGGTGTTTGCACTGATAGATAGAGCGCTGAGGTCACGCTTGAACGTGTCCTTGTAGCGCAATTTAAGTCGCCCTTTCGGCCTCTTTCCAGACACCAGTTCGCCAAAGAGAAGGTCCTTCGATATTCGGCCATCCAACATGCGTGAGACATGGCCAAGCCAGCGCATACGCCTCTGTTTGAGAAGGGTGAACTTGGAGATGGTGCCTGCCCTCTCAAGCACTGCGCTATTGGGAATCTTGTCCTGCCATGAGATACCGAATATACGCCTAAGGCAGCGCATGTGGAATGTGTTGAGCCGCTGCTCTTGTTTTGAGCGCAAAGTCCATGTTTCACTGGCGTACAACGGTGTGCTCAAAACACAGGCTGTGTAGACCTGCACCTTGGTGTGTACAGTGAGCTTATTATTAGCCCATACTCTCTTCGACAGCCTGGAGAACGTTGTAGCGGCTTTTCCAATGCTCTTGTTAATCTCACTATCAAATGACAAGTTGTCCGAGATCATAGACCCTAGGTACACGAACTCATGGACGACTTCCAGTTCATAGTCTAACACACTGATAGATGGCTCGTTACCCACGCTTTGGCCCATCACCTGGGTTTCTTTAAGCTGATTGTGAGGCCGAATTCCATACATGCGTCTGCAAAGCGAGTTATGAGTGACTGCAGTTCCTGCTGAGTGTGAGCAGCAATAGCTGCATCGTCAGCAAAAAGGAACTCCCTCAGACGCTTCGTAAGCACCCTGGTCTTTGCTCTAAGCCTCGATAGTTTGAAGAGGTTGCCGTCCGTTCTCGTGAGGAGAAAGATGCCCTCTGTAGCAGTTCCAAAGGCATATTTGAGCAAAACTGCAAAGAAGATGCCGAACAGTGTTGGAGCCAGCACGCACCCCTGCTTCACTCCGCTGAGAATCTCGAAGGGTTCGGATGTGGATCCGTCGTATACGATGGTCCCCCTCGTGCCATCATGGAAGGCCCTAATAATGCTGAGCAGAGTTGGAGGACAGCCGATCTTAGCCAGAATCGCGAACAGACCTTTTCTACTGACAAGGTCGAACGCCTTGGTCAGATCGATGAAAGCAATATACAGAGGTTTGTTCTGCTCCCTGCACTTTTCTTGTAGTTGCCTAACAGAGAAAACCATGTCTATGGTGGACCATTCAGCTCTGAACCCACACTGAGACTCAGGGTAGACTCTCTCTGCGAGAACATGGAGCCTCTTCAGGACAACACGTGCAAATAGCTTCCCCACGGTGCTGAGAAGGGAGATGCCGCGATAGTTGTTGCAATCACTTTTGTCACCCATGTTCTTGTAGACAGTAACGATGTTAGCATCCCTCATATCTTGCGGTACGCTGCCTTCTCTCCAGCATTGGCAGAGTATTCCATGCAGCTCTGAGACTAGGGTACCGTTAGCGCATTTAAGGATTTCCGAGGGAATACCATCTTTCCCTGGGGCTTTTCCAGAAGAGAGAGCTTTTAGCGCATCGCTAAGTTCTTCCATGGTGGGCTCAGCATCAAGTTCAGTCATGGTGGGCAGAGGTTCGATAGCATTCAGGGCTCTCTCTGTAACTACGGTCTCTCTGGCGTACAGCTGTGAATAGTATTCCACCCAGCGTTCCATTTGCTTGGTTCTGTCCTTCAAAACCTCGCCTGTGGCTGACTTAAGTGCGGCAGTCTTCCTTTGTGATGGACCAATGGCCTGCTTGATCCCATCGTACATTCCTTGCATGTTACCAGTGTCCGCAGCCTGCTGAATCTTGGAGCAGAGTTGGAGCCAGTAATCATTGGCACACCACCGAGCAACCTGCTGCACTTGACTCCGAGCAAACTGGAGCGCCTGCAGGTTCTCCTTGCTGGGAGAGGACCTGTATGCAGCCAGTGCCTGTCTCTTCTTCTCAATCAAGGGCGTCAGCACTTCAGTGTGGACTTCAAACCAATCAGCAGATTTGACTGTCTTCTTCCCAAAGATAGATATTGCAGTATCATAGATAGCATCCCGTAGTTGTTCCCATCTCTTGCTGATATCAGTGTCATCCCGGCGGGGCAAGGCCTCTTCAAGTGCTTGGACAAACACGCATACTTTTGAAGGGTTTCAAAGGTTTGTCATAGCCGGGGGTGGTAGTGGGGGTAAGCTCCCACTATCTATAAAATGCTCCCATGGCGTGCGTCTCTAATAGCCTCTGACAACCAAAGTCCAGCTCCTGGCCTTCACGTGTGGCTTAGTTTTCTAAGTCTGGCAAAACTGTTTGCACTGACAGGAGAAGGGGCGAAGGTGGGTGACTGGCGCCTTAAAACTAGTTGCTTCGGGCAGGTGGGGCTCATCAGCCTGGGAAGGCCGCCCACCTAGGAGAAGGGAAACTCTGAATTAAAACCTCCGCTGCCTTGCGGCGATACCTAGTTATGGGAAAGGCTTCGGGAGTAAACCCCGAGGAAAAATCCGGAGATGGAGCCCCCTAAGGCAGTTTGAGGTTGTACTCAACCTCACTCTGGCAGCTCCTGCGACGACATTGGTGCCAAGTTGTACTGGCTTTCGCCTTTCCCTTGGATTACATCAGTGTGCATTGAAAGGGGGATCCTGCTGCTGGGCATCAGCTGGTTCTCAACTTACTTGCCCAGGCCTGCGCCCTGGAGAGGACACTCCGGGCATCGCTTTCTGAGCGGTGACACAACACAGGAAGCAGCAGTTACCGGTATTAAGCCACTGCACTTGATTGGCGCAGAGTGAGGCACCAGGGGTTGCTTCCGACGGTGGGAGAGGTCTTCGGATCTCATTGGGCAGCTACCGCCCGCCTCAAGCTGGGCAGCCCCCAACCAAATAGGTGCTGCCTTGCCACGGTCCACTTGCTCCACTGGGTGTGTGGGGCTTAGGGAATTACCAACAGGTGGATCGTTAACCTTACACCAGGCAAAACAAACAAGCGACAAAGTAATCCAGACTTCAGGCTGGGCACATGGAATGTAAGGACTATGACTCCGGGCCTTACAGAAGACCTACAGAGCATTAGTAACCCCCGGAAGACAGCAGTCATTAATAACGAGCTGAGAAGACTGCGGATGGACATCGTGGCCCTCCAGGAAACAAGGCTATCGTCCTCTGGATGTCTCCGGGAGAAGGATTTTTCCTTTTTCTGGCATGGGAAGCCTCCAGAAGAGACCAGGGAACACGGTGTTGGCTTCGCAATTAGAAACAACCTAGTTGGCTCAGTCATACCACCAAATGTGGAACTGAGAGAATGCTGAAAATCCAGCTTCAAACATCAGTGGGCATGGCCAACATCTTCAGCGTCTATGCGCCTACTTTAACTTCTGCCCAGGAAGATAAGGACAAGTTCTATGATGAACTTAGTATTGCCATCAGTGAGGTATCTTCCCATGAGCCGCTATTCATCCCTCGCGACTTCAACGCCAGAGTTGGCAGCGACCATCACAGCTGGCCATCCTGTCTGGGACAGTTCGGAACAGGAAAGATAAATGAAAACGGACAACGCCTCCTTGAACTCTGCTCCCAACATGACCTCTGCGTAACCAATACCTTCTTCTACGTCAAACCCCAGCACAAAGTTTCGTGGCAACACCCAAGATAGAAACATTGGCACCAGCTTGACCTCGTCCTCACCAAACGCAGCTGTTTAGGTAGTGTCAGGGTGACACGCAGCTACCACAGCGCAGACTGTGACACTGACCACTTGCTTGTGTGTAGTAAGGTGTACATCCAGCCACGCATTCAGTATAATCATTTGTGTATGAATGATAATAACAACCTAAAAGTTTATTTAAAATAAATTATTTGTTATCTCTGTAGATTATCTTATTGTGCCATTGTTCACAATAAAGAAAAAGCAAGTCTTGGGCCTCTATGGATAATACAATGGAAAGTAAATTGGGTGAGGCAAGAGTTATGTTGTCTTCACAGTGCTACACACTATTATTTATTTGGTCTGATTTCCACTATACATCTGTCAACACTGGTGAGATTGCACAGTTCTGTCATACCATAACCAATGGCACAGCTTAAATTAAAATTTACTCTTCCCTCTACCCTTACCCTCTACAAATAACAATGTTGTTTGTTTTAGAATGCTTGTTGAACAGCTGCATCTTCAGCAGGGCAATAGAATGAAAGCAACATCTCCTTTAAGCAACATCTCATAAAAAGTTGGCTATATGCCAAAACCCCTACCCCCAAACATTGCTTCAACAACATATGAACAAAACACCCTCTTTCCCTTTAATCTTCCCTTGAAGAACAATAATAATCTGAAACAATTTTTAGCAGTTAAATTTAGCTGTATTGGTATGCAAAAACTTTTACAGAGCATCACAAATATCCCATGAGATTACTCCATTCAAGGTACAATAATAAAGACTTTTTTGCATTAGTCTCAGGGGGTAGCCATGTTAGTCTGTAACTATAAAAACGAGTAGTCCTGTAGCACCTTAGAGACTAACAAAAATATACATAGTATCATGAGCTTTCGTGGGCAAAACTCACTTCCTCAGATGAACAGAGACTTTGTTCAGCTGAGGAAGTGGGTTTTGCCCACGAAAGCTCATGATACTATATATGTAGCAGGACTACTTGTACTTTCACACTAGGTCTTTTGTGTACAGACAGCACAAAGTATTTTCACTGCTAAAGTTACTATGACCAGCAGTCACAGGCAGTGTGTAGAGGCAGCAGCACAAAAAAGCTCATTTGATACAAATGTATTCAAAATAAATTTCTGATGGCGCAGATTTATTCCAATACAAATCAATGATTCTCAAAGTGTTAATTTAAAATGCCCCTTGGCTATCTATGGAGATAAATAAATTATATCTTATATTCATGAATATATGAACACACTTCTTACCAAACAAACTTCATGAGGATTCAGCTACACATGTGCAATTTTGAATTCTAGATAAAGATCAAGATAACTCTGCACAATGTAATCAACTCTTATGATTTTATCACAAGTCTTTTGATATTTGGTGTTGGTAAGTTAAAAACAGTGAAGAGCGAAATGAAAAGAGATTAATCAAGTGGAGATAATGAATGTGGAATATGGAATAAATAAAAAAGGGATACCGATTCAATGGATGAGGAAAGGAATAAGAATAAATGAATGAAGGGGTAAATGGGATGAGGAGAGGATAAAGTAAGAAAGGTAGGGAATAGGCAGGAGCATAGGTTACTCAGTTTAAATCTGAGCTTGGAACATCATTCTTTTTGCACTTAGAAAAAACAAAATTGAGAGGGAACTTTGACCAGGGTAAATATGCTTACTTTCTCCAGCAATAGAACCCTATCCAATATGGCATGTCAGCATGGACAAATTAATTAGCATTTTTTAATATTGGCACTTGCCATTACTGCTTTGGAAAAAAAGAGAGAAATCAGACCACACACAATGTTCTGACACTGTCTGGTAAACAAGAGCAAGCTCCTCCACCAGTGACTTGGAGATCAAGCACAAGATGATGATAATTTCCCAAAAGGACAATACAGTAAAAACAGCACAAGACAGGCAGCAGCAGGTGTAAACTTACCACTAGAGCAATTGGGTCCCCCCCAGCCAGGCTCACACTGACAGGTGTTTGGAGCAATACAACGACCATGGACACATTTATCAGCACAGTGAGCTGTCAAAAAGAGAAATCAATAAAAATAAGAACATCTTGCACAAAAACCAGAAGCAAGCAAGAAAAACCACACAATAGCCTTTCCCCCCAAATCCAGCTGTTTTATATTTTTGTCTCAAATATCTTTTAAAAACAAGAACAATTGTTGGTAAATTCATGTTTGGTAGCTTCCTCTGCAAGTCATTTTTCAGACTTAACATGTATTTTATAACCATACAACTTCTTCTCTAAGTTCAAAATCTAAACATAAATTCCATTAAGGATGCTTAAATACTATTTCATGCTCATCTCTGAGAAGAGACTCTAAGCTTTTGGAGAAAAATTCATGCTCGTTTTTGCTGCAACAGTGAATAAAACAAAATTTTGTCTATACCACACAGAATATGTCACAACACATCAGTACTTTAATGTTTATCTTTATTAATGACTGCATGATTCAAAGCAGCACAGTGAAACAGAGATGAGCACCAGACTAAAACAAAATGTAAACCTTCTGGCTCCTCCTGCAATTATCATTGCCATTGCTGAATACAGCTGGATGAAATTTTTAATTTGAAATTTTTTAAAAAATAAATAAGGGCCTTTTTTTAACTTGAAAATTTTGGGGTACAACTTTTATTTTGACCAGCCCTAATGTTGAATCTTTTTTTAGAGAGATGTGGTCTAGTGTTTGGAACACAGAAGTGGGAGCACAGAGTGTTCTAATCCTGAGCATAAGACTTACACTAAGGGCATGTCTTCACTTATGGACCAAATTGTCAGGGAAGAGATCAATCAGCTGGGGGTCGATTTATCTCATCTAGTATATACATGATAAATCAATTGCTCTCTCATCAATTCCAGTACTCCACCTCAATCAGAAGTGCAAGGGGAGCTAATGGGAGAGCATCTCCAGTTGACACACCGCCATGAAGACACCATGTTAAGTAGATCTAAGGACATCAACTTCAGCGATGTTTGTCATGTAACTGAAATTACATAAACTTAGATTGATCTCCTGCGGTAGTGTATCATAGAATCCTAGGACTGGAAGGGACCTCGAGAGGTCAACGAGTCCAGTCCCTTGCCCTCATGGCAGGACCCAGTACTGTCTAGACAATCCCTGATAGACATTTATCTAACCTACTCTTAAATATCTCCAGAGATGGAGATTCCACAACCTCCCTAGGCAATTTATTCCAGTGTTTAACCACCCTAACAGTTATGAAGTTTTTCCTAATATCCAACCTAAACCTCCCTTGCTGCAGTTTAAGCCCATTGCTTCTTGCTCAGAGGCCAGGAAGAACAAGTTTTCTCCCTTTTCCTTATGATACCCTTTTAGATACCTGAAAACCGCTATCATGTCCCCTCTCAATCTTCTCTTTTCCAAACTAAACAAACACAATTCTTTCAGTCTTCCTTCATAGGTCATGTTCTCTAGATCTTTAATCATTCTTGTTGCTCTTCTCTGGACCTTCTCCAATTTCTCCACATCTTTCTTGAAATGTGGTGCCCAGAACTAGACACAATACTCCAACTGAGGCCTAATCAGCGCAGAGTACAGTGGAAGAATGACTTCTCGTGTCTTGCTCACAACACACCTGTTAATGCATCCTAGAATCATGTTTATTTTTCTGCAACAGCGTCACACTGTTGACTCATATTTAGCTTGTGGGCCACTATAACCCCTAGATCCCTTTCTGCCATACTCCTTCCTAAACAGTCGCTTCCCATTCTGTATGTGTGAAACAGATTGTTCCTTCCAAAGTGGAGTACTTTGCATTTGTCCTTATTAAACTTCATTCTGTTTAATTCAGACCATTTCTCCAATTTGTCCAGATCATTTTGAATAATGACTCTGTTCTCCAAAACAGTTGCAACCCCTCCCAGCTTGGTATCATCTGCAAACTTAATAAGCATACTCTCTATGTGTAGACAAGCCCGAGGTCACTTTAGACAAATCACAATTTCCTCATTTATAAAACTCAGATAAATATTACTTACTTATCTAGACATGAATTAATGTTCATAAAGTTCTTTGAAGATGCAAAGCACAATGTAAATGGATGAGCAATTAGAAACAGGTTTGACTGCTATATGGGCACAAAAAGCAACATAACACTAGCATAGGTTACACAGAGAAGGAGGGGGGACCTAGAGCAAGAAAAAAGCTATAGGAACCCAGAGCAAAGAGGGAGCAGCCCAGAGAAGGAATCAGGACTGTTGTGAAGACATGCCCAGAGTGGGGAGTGAGGTGAAGGCAGACCTTTGCTGGACAAAAAGGCTAAACTGCAAACAAGACAGGGCCATTCTGACAGAAGGGAAAGGCTTCTGTCAGTCACAATAGCAGACAGGTCAATTAGTCCTACCCTCCCCACTAACAGTGACATTATTTAATGCTTAGGCCAGAAAACTAAAGGAGTGTCATAGAACTGCCCAACACAGCTAATATAGCTACTCTTCAGGAGTTAGGGGAGGGAAATATTCAAGACAGTGATGACTGATTCCACCTCCCAGAGCCTGAAATCACTTCAGCAAAGAAAAACAGATAGGAGTTCACAAGCAGCAATACTAACTGTTGACATTACATCCTCAGGAAGGTCAGTTGACATAAATACACACATACATTCTCTCAAGCATGCGCGCACACGCACACGCATATTGTGGGAATTTTTCAACGACAAATTCAACTAACGGTAAGTTCCAAAAGATACATGTGGGATAATGAGTCTCTTGGTAACATACCCAAAGTCTTTCATTTGAAAGAAACATCCACAACAGAAACCTGATCATTTATACCAATAAGAAGTAAATATTTTTTGGAGAGAAGGGAAAGAAACGGCTTAGCTGGTGTTTTCAGGAGGTTTAAGGAGGGTTGAACGGATAGAAAATGTTTCAGCCCATAAGTTAATCAGCACTGAAAACATAAATTCAAAATTTCCACTTTCTAATTAAGGATGATGGGCCAGAATAGTTATCTTTAAACTTCGGATGATTAAAAAAAATGAAAACCCATAGAGATCAGTCTGATGAACATGTTCCATATAAACCAAGAAAGGCTTAGTTTATTGAGCCCCAGGCTATTAATCTCATGGCTTCACAGCCTCTAATTTTTTCTCTAAACTCTTTATGCAGGTGAGCTATTTTTGAGAGGTTCATTAAAATGATCTTCATTAAAAATTAATTAAGGTTGAAAAAATGATTTTAAAGCATCAGACAACAGAAAGGATAAAGCAATAACAATGTTTTATTTGTTTTTATTTTCTAAATAATCAAATCACACAATACACCATACCCTCCTGGTAGTCTTATAACTAGATATGCATTACCTGCATCACCAAAAAACTCTTGCCTTAAATTAATGCTGCCTCATACACTAGAATAGCTGCAAGTCTTCCTTCAGCCAACTCTGTTGTAAAAACTTCTTAATGAACCATAAGATATTAGAAAGTGATAGTGAAAGCAGCAAGCTCAAATTACATGCATTTGTGGATAAGCAGCTGATTACTCACATACAGTAAACTTCTGATAATCTGGCACCTTTAGGACCCAGGGGGTGCCGGATTATCAGATATGCTGGACTATCAGAAGGGGGCTATGAGGGGTCTGGAGTGGGGTGGGAGGGGATGCCACCCCAGACCCCTCATAGCCCCCCCTTCCAATAGTCCGGCTCTGCCCCAGGCATCCCTGATTCAGCCGCTGCTGGTCAGTTTCAGCAGCAGCTGAATCGGGGATGCCTGCAATAGAGCAGCTGGGGTGCTGCCGGGTTGGTCCCGCAGCGCCGAGGGGCGGCGCTACGGGACCAACCCAGCAGCACCCCAGCTGCTCTTGGGGACGCCTGGGGCAGAGCAGCTGGAGTGCTGCCGGGTTGGTCCCGCAGCATCGAGGGGCGGCGCTACGGGACCAACCCGGCAGCACCCCAGCTGCTCTTGGGGACACCTGGGACAGAGCAGCTGGGGTACTGCCCGGTTGGTCCCGTAGCACTGCCCCTTGGGGCTGCGGCACCAACCCGGCAGCACCCCAGCTGCTCTTGGGACGCCTGGGGCAGAGCAGCTGGAGTGCTGCCGGGTTGGTCCCGCAGCGCCGAGGGACGGCGCTACGGGACCAACCCAGAAGGACCCCAGCTGCTCTGCCCCAGGCGTCTCTGTTTCAGCAGCGGCTGAATCGGGGAGCCCTGGGGCAGAGCAGCTGGGGTCCTGCCGGGTTGGTCCCGTAGTGCTGAGGGGCAGCGCTACGGGACCAACCCAGCAGCACCCCAGCTGCTCTGCTCCCGGCTTCCCCGATTCAGCTGCTGGTCAGTTTCAGCAGCGGCTGAATGGGGGAACCCTGTCCGGCTGCCCCAGCACTTCCGGGTTCCTGATGGTGCCGGACCATCAGGAGTGCCGGAGCACTGGATGCCGGACTAATGGAGTTTTACTGTACTAAAATCAAACTAGTATGCAATGAGGCTGCATAGCTCTGCTTTGGCTCCATTTTCATTATATACCACATTATGCACACTGTGGAATACATAGAAATAACACATATAAATTTGCATGTGTTCATTACAAGCCTACAATAATACCTATATAATAGTTTTATAACTTCTTCATCATCATCAACAATCATGGGCTCAGCGCCCATTGGTGCCCGATGCCTCCCCTCACTATTTCCTTCCATCTTTCCCTGTCCAGAGCGGAGTGGCTTAGTTTCTGTAGACTAGCTCCGCACCAATCTTACTACTCTATAATACCTTTATTAATAACTGCAGAGAAGTTTACTTCCTAGATTGTTTTATACTTGTAAAGGTAGGTATGTGAAGCCTCTATGAAAAGTAACTTATTTTGAAAAAAAAGTGAATTTAGTACTGGAGAAATATGCCAGGCTGCTAACCCTGGAGACTGAAGTCCTTTATTTATCCATAGAAGCGGTACAGCATATGCAATAGCAGTTCAGGCTTTGCTAAACAGCTACCAATATATCCTTGATTTCAAAGGACAGCCGCTCACAGTGAGGATAATTCAGTTTGCCATTCCATTAGTTCCTTGGACACGCCCCTAAAGCTGTCAGCAAGGATGTCATTGGAGCCCTCTTTGGAGGCGTGAGTGGACACATGCCCACCAGGAACTGAATTAAAACCACCACCTAATTTCACAGAGATTCCTGATTAACCATCAGATGGCAAAGACTTTGAGTCATTAATGCCCAGAATTGATTTGGGTGACCAAGCGTTGAAAGGTTCTGGCCTAGATTTCCAGTTGTGCCCAATGCCTGATGGGTAGAGCAGAGGGTCACAAAAGATCCAGTTGTGGCTCCGTAGATCTATAGCTAGCATTGCCCCTGGTGTATACAGAATAAGAGCAACCTTGTTCCATTCCACCAGCTGAGAACTACTGCCTACACTATTGTAGAGATGTCAGAGATGTGACACTGTATTGACCGCCATTTTGAAAGAAACTCTAATAGGTTTTAAATTAATCTTTCACGTCTATAACTCCTGATAACACTTCTGCTCATTACTTATGTACAAGGAATGCAGGATGAGATCCACTGATATGAACAATATTATATAATATGATTATTGCTGTTTCCAAAATATTTTAATAAAATAATTTACAACCTCAAATTAAACTACCATATTAAAATTCTACACAAAAGGATATCCACATGTAATTCTGTACTTTCAAGAGGTTATACTAACATTGAGAACTATTTAAGTAATATAAGAAAGGCACAATCACATCCTATGTGTGCATAGAAAGAAGAGAAAGGAGAGCCATGAAATCTTTCTTAACTGAGCTCCATAAATCCAAAAATATATCCAAATGAATAATTTTTTCTTTCCATATTCAGGACACTAATATATCCATAACTGTTTACAGTCATAAAAACAATTGTTTCCCATATATCTTCTGTGGTTACTGTTGGACTCACAGCATCTGAATTCAAGCCAGCATCTTTAACAGATGTTTTGAGAGGCAAAAAATACCACATCATCAAGTTCTGGCATTTTAAAACTGTAAGCTACATTCAGAGCTGGCACCAACCAAAGCAACAGCATCTGCTCCAGTGAAAGGAACTGCAAATAGGGGCATATCATCTGTGGAAGTGTGTAATGTGTAAAAAAAAAGATGCAAGAAGACTTGCACGCGGGTTGGAGGGAACAGGATAAGACTTGGACTAGTGAAAAAGCTGAACAAGGCATG
This sequence comes from Rafetus swinhoei, assembly GCA_019425775.1. Classification (NCBI taxonomy): domain Eukaryota; kingdom Metazoa; phylum Chordata; order Testudines; family Trionychidae; genus Rafetus; species Rafetus swinhoei. The sequence continues at coordinate 79,923,366 of CM033427.1, read as the reverse complement.
GCATCGAGGAAAGAGGCCAACTAAAGAACTTTCAGACCTGATGCTAACATGTCTGATGTACTAGGATTGAGTCTGTCTGATTCAAATAGTGTAATGGGCACCAAGCCATCACTGACAGTAGTGAACAACATAAAGAAAGCACATTCTGCATTGTCAAATCAACCAGTGCATTATAAGCCATGAGAGCATTTTGCAAATGAGAACACATTGCTGGTTAAGCTCAATGCTGCATAATAAAATGTTAAAAGTGTTATCTACACAGAACATAGCCATTTTTAGTATTATGGGATTGCAACTGGTGGGTGGCAAGCTCTCCACCCACATTTTCAGATGTATCACAGGATCATATCCTGATGAATTAAATCATGTACAGTTGATGTAATACAGTTTCAGACCAATTGGAAATGGGATCTGGTCTTTAGTAAAAGAAATATAGAGCTCATGCACATTTTTTTAAGAATTTCACCATCAGAATGGCCTCAGACATTTGCTGGGCAGATTGTTCCAAATGCATCCACGGGAATAGGTTTGCAGTCCAATTTTAATAAGCATTGCATTTTATGGAACATGGCATTCAAAGCAGGTCATAGAATCATAGAAATGTGGGGCTGAAAGGGACCTAAGTCACATTTCCAGCACAAACCTGAGTGAAGAGAGATGAGGAGATATACCTCAGGGAGGGAAACTGAGGTAGTTCCACACTTGACCAGCAGGGCTGCTACAGGGCAGCCACACACCATAACATTAAGGTATTTCAGTGGTTACCGATCTTACTGTTAGGAATCTTCTCCTAATATCCAATCTAAATCTCCATTGCTACAGATTAAGTTGATTACTTCTTGTTAGTGTATATGCAATGTGCTTCTGGTGACATGATCAGGATTCATCACCCATTTGGTCAGCTGGTTGGATCATTAGCTTGCTCAGGCCAGATAAATGACAGGGAGTATGGCGTGAAGAATGATCCATGCCCCACCAATTACCTTTTGACCTATTTTCAGTGCACATGAAGAACATTTCATCACCATAGTCTTTTAAACAGTCTTTAACATATTTGAAGACTTAACAGGTCTTCCCTCAGATGCATAGGGTTTTTTTTTCACCTTTCCTCATAGGTCAGAAGCTTCAGAGGGGTAGCCAAGTTAATCTGTCACTGGAAAAACTTAAAAAACAACGAATAGTCTATCAGCACTTTAAAGACTAACAAAACATGGGGTATGTCTATACTGCCACCCTAGTTCGAACTAGGGTGGCTAATGTAGTCATTCGAACTTGCAAATGAAGCCCGGGATTTAAATATCCCGGGCTTTATTTGCATGTTCCCGGGCGCCGCCATTTTTAAATGCCCTGTAGTTCGAACTACCTGCCTGCGGCTACACGCGGCACGGGCTAGGTAGTTCGAATTAAAGCTCCTAATTCGAACTACCGTTACTCCTCATTGCATTCCATCCTGACCCCTAAAACAGACTATTGGTCAAATTGCATCATCCACAACACACAGCTCTGAGGCTACTAGTGCTGGAACAGAGCAAAAAGAAGCTCCATATGGCCCAGACTAGGATTAAAATTAGTGAAAGAGAAGAAAAAGGAACCAATCAGGACTCTTCCTCCCCAAACTGACCAATACGGGTATGTCTAGACTATATAGCTCCGTCGACGGAACCATGTAAACTAGTTTACCCGGCATAGGCAAAGAAGCGGGGATTTAAGTAATCCCTGCTTCATTAAAATAAACATGTCCGCTGCGCTGTGCCGACGATCAACTGATCCGGCACAGCGCGGTAGTCTAGATGCGGATCGGTCGGCTGGGGAAGCCTTTGCCAACCGATCCCTTATGCCTCGTAAAACGAGGCTTACAGGATCGATCGGCAAAGGCTTCCCAGCCGACCGATCCGCATCTAGACTACCGCTGTGCGGATCAGCTGATCGTCGACAGCGCAGCGCCATGTTTATTTTAACGGCGGGATTATTTAAATCCTGCTTCTTGCTATGCCGGTAATAGTTTACATGGCTCCGTCGACAGAGCCATGTAGTCTAGATATACCCTAGGCGATTAGAGACTCTGAAGGGGAGGAACACCCCTGCTTTCCCTCAGCGTTCTCCTTGGGCTATTCCAATCACAGCTGGTCCCATGATTTTCCCCATCCATTGAGGCAGGCGGATGGCATTCTGTGGCTCTGCTCATCTCCACAGAATCCTGAAGTAGGATTTTCAAAAGCATTCAGCATTAGCCTGACTCTGATCCCACAGAAGTTAAGAGAAGCTTTACCATAGACTTCAATGGGAGCACAGTTACATCAACACTTTTTAAAATGCTTTTGAAAAGGTGACACCTGTATTCCTGCATTTCATTTTTGATCAAAGAATGGAAAGGTAGAAGCCTATTGCAACTAAAGATATGAGGACAGAGAAACTATATCAAGTAACTGAAATTCAGTAAAGTAATATTGTGCTGTATTAAAAACAAGTTCACTGTGTCCTGAAGTCTTCATTCAGATAAAACTCCCATTTTGTTCAGTGGGAATGTTACATCAATAAAGGCTGGGGAAGGGCAGTGGTTTAGATTTTCTTATCAGTTTAGGGGATTTACACACACTTTCCATTATATTAAATGAAAGCTATTTGTCTAAATCCTGTCAAATTGTTCCTTACCTCTGTTAATCCAGAAATACAATATAATCAGTAATATACACTATTTCAAAACATATTCAAAATTCAATTTTCATAATTCTAATAAATGCATTTTGTAAACTTTCAGGTACAAGAGATTTACTAATCTGATTCCAGTTGTGTAAAATTATAATTTTTTAAAAAGTTTGAAAATTCATTTTGATATATTGCCTTTGTTTTCTCATATCCATAAATATAATTTTAAGTCAATGATTTTACTATAACATTTTCAAATTCTGGGGGGCTATGTTAAAAAAAAGAAAAATTAGGATCCTATGATGTGTTATGACATTTGCAACGTATAATTTTCCAAGGTGCAAAGATGTTTCCTATAGGTAACTTTTAATACACATTTGACAGTATTTGGAAGACCAACTTTGAAACTTATAGGGAATAAGCATATTGAATATGCATGCCAACATTCATGTTCCAGGCAAACTTGATTAATAAAGATAAAAAGATTTATCCAACTACATTGCTTCTTTCTAAACATATTCTGAAAACATACATAGGTTGCAAATTATAATGATATCCATCATTTTGTTAAGTATTTCTCTCTGAAGCCTTCTTAGTACAGTAAGGCTGTGTATATACTGGCGTGATCTTGCGCCAGAGCTATGCAAATGAGGCTCAGCGTGGAATATCGCCGCGCCTCATTTGCATAACTAATGAGCCGCCATTTTTGCGGAAGAGGCTCTTGCGCAAGACGGAGCTGTATACACTGCCCCTTCTTGTGCAAGAAAAACCCTCTTGCACAAAGCCGTTATGCCTGAAAATAATCAGCATATCAGCTTTGCGCAAGAGGGTTTTTCTTGCGCAAGAAGGGTCAGTGTAGACAGCTCCATCTTGCGCAAGAGCCTCTTCCGCAAAATGGCAGCTCATTAGTTATGCAAATGAGGCTCGGCGATATTCCACGCTGAGCCTCATTTGCATAGCTCTGGCGCAAGATCGCGCCAGTATAGACACAGCCTAAAAGTTTTGTCCCATAAGTTTCAACATAGCACAAGCATTCATCACCTACTCAATTCATGCATACAACATGTAAAGTAGTAGTTTTTATTCACAAACAGAAAACTGAAATAATTATGAGTGAAAATGTGCCGAGCTAATAGCTCAAACAATGACTTTCTTTACAAAAATTCTACAATTTTTAGAAACCCTATCTTTAAAATTTCTAGAAGAAAAAACAATTAAAAGATCCAGCCTGTTCCCCATTAATATATAATCCTTATTAACTATTTGTCACCCCACTTGATTTATACCTCCCTCTCAAACTTAATTTTGTCCCCTATAATTTATAAACCATAAACAAAGATCAATACAACAAACAGTAATTATAGACACAAGTAGTCTGTGTGGGTGTCAGAGAAGGAATTGTGTGGGCACTTTCTACACTTTTTCTCAGGGATAGAGTGCCAGAATTGGTCTGCTAAGATCCAGAAAGCCTAAAAAAGTAGTGCATATGCATGCATATATAGTCCCAGAAAAAAAGAAGTGGTATAGGAAATTGAATTATTACTGCATTACTTCATTTCTTAGCCCTGATTGTATAGGCATATGGTATCTATCTGTATATCCCCAAGAAAAGATGCACTAGATTCTGCTTACTTATCAAAACACAAGTATCTATTAGCACACTTACAAAGAAGAGAACTAACTCTTCACTCTGGGGCAGGATTATGAAAACGCTTCCAGTGGACCTTTGTTAACCTGTTAACACTAAGTTCTTTAAATTTTCCACATCCACCTCATCATTTTGCTTTTGTTTTTCCCTGTGTTCTGGTTTTTCCCTGTGTTCTTTAATAAATATCATTTCTAAGGGCCAGCTCATCACTTGCTTTAGACGATGCCAGGCTGAAGAAGTGAGCAAGCAGCCTCCCTTGCTTGAGCCCCTCTTATTTGAGCACAAGGGCTGAACACAATCTTTCTCTCTCCAATTATGCTAACTGTCCCAAAGTTGGGCAGGCACTTTGGGACAGAGCAATGTTTCATCCCAAAGGCCGGTGCAGACTATGGCTGTGCTCCTTGGACTCCCAGGAGGGATTGTTCCAGAGACAACTCAACACTGGCCCCAGCTCAAAGTAGGGGCCTGTGATGCTCCAGTGGTCTAGTATTAAGTATTGATGTATTGTGTTGGGAAGAACACTCAGACCTGTACTGTATGAGGTGCAGCATGTCAGCTGACTAGTGAAAATCATGTCATATGTATCTATATATACATCTGAGGTCCAATTATCCTGTCATCTGCATATGCACAACACTGACTGACTTCAAAGAGGGATGCATGTGCACAACTGATGGGATAATTGAGCCCCAGGTAATTCAAGTTCCACAAGTCTACCTCCAAAGAGGAGTGAATCCAGCATTTTGATAAACACATGGAATTTCAAAGTAATACAAAGTTGAACTTACGGACACACATTTCCCTGCTTTCATAAAATCCAGGACAGCACTGAGATTTCCGCCTGTACATCGTTTTTTCTCCATGCCTGTAGGCAGTACGGTAACTGATTCTAATAAAAAATAAATGGATGTTCCATTTATTATAGTGGCTTTGAAGTAAAACAATGTTTATTTTAGGATCTTTTGGAACATCTTGAGTTGATACATAATACAAGAGAAATAAAAAGCGAGAGAGAAAGAGAGAGATTTGGCTTTATTGGTTGATAAATTTAACAATACCAGTGTTTCATTCTGGAAATCTGCTAGCATTACCATCATAAACCTTATTTTTCAGGGGCCAGTAAAAAAGATGAAGCATTCTGGTTACTTAGCCTACATACATTCAAGCCAATAGATGTCACCATTTTAGATTTGATACTCCTAGAATCAGTGCCTTCTAATGCAATATTTTCTAGAATAAAATCAAGGAACTACACATCACAAATTGGCCAGTCTATAAGATCATTATAGGTTCCATTTTCCAAAGGCATTAGTTCTGGAAACTGCCCTGCAAAAGGTTTAATCGGGGTCTCAGAGCCAGAGTCTTACTGCAGGATTTAAAGGAAGAGAGCATGGCTCTATGAGCTCAGAGCCTACAAAGTGCTAGCTTTTGTGGAACATGAGGGCACTCATTTTTTACAGGTGTGAGACATTCAGCACCTTGCAGGATCATGTGAACAGAAGCATTGAAACAACAAAAGAAATATAAATTGTGTCAATGTGACAATGGTAAACAATCACAGAAAGAGTTGCTTTTTTCTAACACTAAACAAGCAGCTTTATTAGAATAAAGAATATAGCTTTTTCCCTCAAGCCTCTCTGCAATTTCTCTCTTCATTGTAGAGTTCCAGCCTAGAACCTATCTTCTATCTGGCTCCTGATTACAGAGTTAAGGAAACTGCACACATACCCTCACAACACCCAGCTTAATATGAACAATTAACAGCACACATCTAAATGGCAACACAGAAACAGACACATGTTGTCAATACAACATCTCTATGACTCTGCATTTGCTGTTATTTCATATTATCAATATTAAACTATCTCACATAGTATGCTCAAGGTGTAGCTACCCAACACCACCATAACTAATGGCTGTATCATACTGGGCAGAAGAAAAAGACTATTTTACAGCTGCTGAGGCCAGTTCTGAGTCACTTGCTCCTTTCTTATTTTTTTTACTATGCACAAGAAAGGGATTTTCTTGAACAAATCTTTGTTTTCCTTTCTCCAAAGAGGGCAACAAGTAATTTGCCTCATTTTGCACTTCCCTCGAGTTATGCCTCTCAGCAGCTGAAGGGTATCATTTTTTGGTATATAACATACAAATCTTTAACCTCGTCACCATCTATCAGATATACACCACATATATGACAGGCTGATAGACCCTATGATCTTGACAGGGACAAATGCTATAAATACACATACTATTGACTGATTTAGCCAAACATTTTCCAGATGAACTGAACTATAACTGCTAGACAGTTTATTCGCTATATGATGTACGCTGTATAAAACAGTTAATTTTTAACATACAAAAATACACCTTTCATACATTATTACAACAAATGAATAATCTGAAAGTATTGATAATTATTTATTACCTGTGTCGTGTGCATTTAAACCAGTTTAATATGTCAGTACAGCTAGTGTAGTAAATTTGATCAAAAGGATGTGGATATGATTCTTGAACTGTAACTGAATAACTGAAGAAAAAGAAAACAGATTAAGTATATGCTCACAGTATTTATCTTTTTACAAAAACCACAACCACCACCCATCAACCCCAGTAGATTAGCTGTAACTAGAAATGATGACCCACAGGCTGGGTGAGAGCCAATAACCTCTAGAAATATTCATATCCATATTTAACAATATAAGACTATGAATTTCACAGTCCTTTTCAACCCACGTTTGCCTTCACAGTTGCAGACCTGGAAAAGAGCAGTTCCTTGATCCTCCCTAAGAAAGAGATCTGCACAATAATTTCAGCTTTACATTATTAACACTGTCCCCTTCCTAAGGGTAGAGTCTGCAACTATCAAGCTCAAGCTACTGTTTATGAAAATTAAGAAAATGTCATCTAGAAAGCATTTTGCACACTCAATGTTTTCCCTACAGTCTTACCAAAATTAGATTAAAATGGAATTGTAAGTTCTTCCCAGGGTGCCTAACGATCAGGGATGACAACTCCAAAATGGAACACAACTAAGAAAGGGCCAGGAAGCCAGGGCAGCAGAGCTTGCAGCTGGTGGAGCTGGGAAGGCGGCGGGGTCGGTGGGTGGAAGCTGCAGAGCCACAGATGGCGGGGCCATGAAGCCCGCAGGGCTGCTGCAGCCAGGGAGCCGAGTGTCAGGTAGGTGGGGAGAGGAGCCCAGAAGAGAGGCTGATGTCTCCCCTCTCCCACCAACCTTTCCTGGTCTGAAAAACTCCCTTATCTGGAACCAGTCAGGCCCCGAGGGAGCTAGACCAGGGAGGTCCAACCCGTACTTAATTCAAAGCGGATGACAATGATAGCTAACCAATGTAATCATTTAGAAGTTTCTGTAAAATGATTGGGCCCTATTATGCTGTGAATTGTTGCTGATTGTGAGAAAAGTTTAACAAGAGACCTTACAGTTAAAGAGTAACATGTGCATCAGTCATAAGATTTTAAAGTTCTTATTCCCAGTCCTAACATTGTCCATCCTCTTATGAAACGGAAAACAGCTAATGGACAAAGATTGGATCTTACCAACCTAATGACTCCTATATTATGCTTATTTTAACAGATAGCCAAACATAATATTTATTTCAGTTTAGGTTTAACTGTCTGCCATGTTGCAACTTCCACATTAAAAACACATGGCACAAAGTGTAATGGACATATCCATTTGTACTGAGACAGTTACTGATCAATATTAAAGTTAAAAATGACAAATACTATATGTAAAACTGAAGCTCATCTGGAAGTGCATACTTAATTAATTAGTGAACCGTCTTTAAAGGACAGATAGAAGACACAAACTGAAAAAAAATCACAGGCCAAACTTAAAAAAAGAAAATTGTTCTGCATTCAGGCAGTGACTACTCTGCTGGTTGATATATCTGACAAAATGGAACTAAGAATAGACTGTTTAAAGAAAAGTAATGTAAATCTGAAAAATCAATTGTCTCAAGTGAAGACCAAACTGAAGAAATAAAGGAAGGAGACTTAAATTTTGTAACACATTTTCCTATGTATATATAAAGCTTTTAAGTAATCTCACTGAGAGGCTGGAGAGCCAAGTGTGGAACCATAAAATGAGGTTTCTTGGCCAACCAGAGAAAGTAGAGAGAGAAAATCTGTTAAGGCTTTTAGAAAAATGTCTGAAAAAAACTGTTCGTGAAATTCACTTTGAATACTGTGAATGCAAAAACCTTAGCAAGATAATAAACAGCATACCTAAAGTTATGGTATGCTTAGATATTGAAATGTGAGAATCTTAGAAATATACTTGATGATAATTGCTGGTGGTGGGTAGAACAATTAATTCATGTAACAGATTTAGGCAATAAAGTATATTCTGAAGAAGCCTCAAAACTACAGGACATTAAAAATAAGCACATTTTTTAAAATGCTTTTCAATAGAATTTTAAATCATTAATTTTGTTTCCTCCCAACTGCAGGTGCAGCCCAGTAGATAAGAATAAATGGTTTGAGACCCAAAGCCTGCAGAGAAGCCATTGGAGCAAGTGGAATCCCCCTGCATTTCAGAGGAGAAAAGAACAATTGAAATCATCTCCGAAAATTCTTAACCAGACTGTTTGTGCTGGGAATAAATCAACCTTTCACTGAGTAAAGGGATTATAACATATGAGACTGAAGGGTACATTTTCTTCTGTGGTGCTAATTCCCTGGGCTGACAACAAACACGTGTGTAGCCAAATAGGCCCCCAGTATCCCTGATCTGTCAGGATCTATTCCCAGATAGCACCTACAATCTTCCCTTCCTGTTGTGATCACTTAACTTGAGAGGGGATCTTGGGGGGAGGGAGGGTCTAACTTTTCCAAGTGTCCAGAAGCCAATCCCTGCTGGTTCCTGCATCCTCCTAAAGACAAACAACTCTAATCCATCCAGCTGTCATACCCTGTCCAACCAAATGTTATGGAGGTTACCTCAACTTCCCTGGGGCTCTGCACTTCTTATTTTACACAGGGCCAGCTCTGTTCATTCCTACTATGATCTCAGTTCACAAGTAATGAGGGTTTTATTATTGGGCAGTCCTCTTACTTAAAGTGTGTAGGAATGCCAATGACACACGCAGTAATAAGCTGGTAGCTAGTGGTTACTTTTTTATGCAAATGTACCTCTGATGTCTGCTCTGAATGGGAATATAAATGCTTTGGCAATTTTCAATTTGTGCTTTTATGCATTCCGTCCCCTCTAAGCCCCAGAAAATGGAAGGATGAATGAAAGTTGACTCTGAGAATCAACAGGAAGATTTGTTACATTTTTTGTTTTCTGAAGCCTTTGGTTATTTCTTTATGGTAAAGAAAAATGTCAGTAAATTATTTTATTTTTGTTTACATTTCTCTTGAAGCTTTCCTAGAGCAAAGGACAGCCCCCAGATCCTCCCTCCTCTGCATAACACATAGGAAATAAAACAGTATCTAGCTTTGAGCTTGTGAGTATGTATTGCATTGGCATTCAGAAACCGGGTATTTAGTCAGCTAACTATTTGATATATCATCAAATACAAGTTTTTGCATATTCCAATTTGTATGTGAGAGTTTAAGGCCAGAGAGTTGAAATGTTACACATGAATCTTGGAGCACATGTTGGATCATGCCCTTAAAGGCCATTATTGATAAACAGTCCATAAAGTGCAGAAATATCACCATAAGGAATGCGTCTCTGCTAATGCTCCCCGGTACTCTCAACACTTAAATATAATAATTTATTTCTGATGCCAGAAGAATAACCTAGAGATGTCCTCATACTAACAGTCATCCTGGCTTACTGACTAGCCGATCAGTTGTAGGCATTATTAAATAATGATAATGAGACCATGAAGTACGGTTCCATTGTTATAATCTTAATACATGAAAAGAAGGGAAAACAAATGCTTATTGTTTAATCTTTTCTTACCCAATTTGAACATTCTATTAACAATTACCATGAAAGCAACAGTCTAACTAGAGTGATGAATTTATAGCCATACATTTTAAATGTCTGAATCTCATCAAAAAATCACACCAACAAGTCTTAATTTAGATTCAGGGAACGCTGAAAAGGAAAGAAGAACCGTAATCATAGTTGGCCAAACTCCAATATGGCTAATTATATTCTGAATATGCAAATTCCCCTTCTGAGTTAATTGAATAAAGTATTCTTATTAACTTCTGTCCCTGTGTGGTTGTGTAGCATTATTGGTGCTCTTACAATGGATGCTGCATCCTATCCCAGAGATGACTGCTTTTCAAGGTAAAGTACGATGGTCCCTTTACATATACCTGGCTCAATTTTGCATTTTCCCCTTGTTGTAACTGCAGGATCAGGTCCCTAGTTCATTATTTTACAAACCACTTTAAAGCATGTGAAAAGTCCTGTATAAAATAAATAAATGAATAATAATATAATAAAAAATAACTAAGGATAGGTCTATGTTGCTAATAGAAATATTACCTTTCCCAGTGGCTACACACATTTGGATCTTCAAGATTCAAGGATAATGTTGACCCCATCCAGTGATGTAACAGCACAACTGGGATACTCACAAACCAGTTCAAATAAATAACCATCTTTTCAAATAAATGACCTGTAAAAGACATGATTTATATTATGTCAAGGTAATATTCAAACTATAAACACTGGGAAACAAATTCTTCCTTGATTAAACTGGTTGCACCAGGGTAGAATCTGATCCGAAACCAAATTATACAGGCATTTAACAGCAAGATACATGCTGACTCTAGTAAGAGGAATACAATGCTCTCCTTAATAGAATTCAAAATCAGAAATTAAATGTGAATTGGTTAGATGACATTGGGTGAGCAAATGCACTATGGCACCTCTGGAGACAAGTGTAGGCACCTCTGGATGAGCAGATGTTCTGATTTTATAGGGACAGTCCAGATATTTTGGGCTTTGTCTTACATAGGTGCCTACTATTCTTCACACCCTGTCCCGATTTTTCACACTTGCTATCTGGTCATCCTAGACCTGGGTCACCAGTGTAACTGTGTTAGATAGGCTCAATTTACATACTAATGCTTATCTGTTTATATCACAGAAATGACACAAAAATGAAAACAACTGACATTTTTAGCTCAGAAAAGCCTAGATACTGGAGGAGCAGGGATGTTCCCAGTCAGAATGAAGATGCAATTGATTGAGTATTGTCCAAAAGATCAGCTAATGTCTCCAGGGACAAAGTATTTAGAACTATGAGTCCCTCAATTTAATAAGACACAATTTCATTAAAAAATACACCACCACAGAGTATAATTTGAAACAACTTTCTGTTGTACAGCATCTTTCATAAAAACTGTATCCCAGAATTCATCATCTATCTACTTCTAATGACCAGTGCTGCTGGTCATCAACTCTCTGGGGCCTGGAGCTATTAGATTCTGTGAGGCCTCGCAGGCTCTGGGGTGGGACCAAATATGTGGGGTTCAGTATGGAAGGGGGCTGTGGGTTGAAGCAGGAGAGTGGGTTTGAAAGGGGATGAGGGCTCCAACTGGGAATGCAGACTCTGGGAATGAGGCATTTGTGGTGCAGGAGGGGGGCTCTGGGCTTGGACCAATGGGTTTGGAGTGTAGGAATGGACGCAGGGCAGTAGGTTGGGGGTGTGGGTGTGGGGTCTGGGAGGGAGTTAGAGACTTAGGGTATGGGAGAGGACTCAAGGCTGGGGATTGGGGTGCCCAAGTGCTACACACTCATTAATGGATTTCAGCTTCACAATACCTTTTGGAGGAAATGAAATATTACCCCCATTTTCCAGATGGAGCGCTGAGGCACAGATTAGAATAAGAGATTGAACAAGGTCACACAGAATACCTGTATCAGGAATGGAGCCCAGGTATCTAGAGTCCAAGTCCAATGCCCTATTCACTAGACCATACTTCATCCTATTCCTATTGCCTATTATTTGTATTACTGTAGAATCTAGCAGACCCAGTCATGTATCAGGTCCCCACTATGCTAGGATCTGGACACACATGGAATAAAAGAGACTTATGGTTGCCAACTTTCAGACTGAACAAAACTGAACTCCCTTGCCTTGCCCTTCTCCGAGGACCTGCTCATGCCCTCTTCTGCCCTCCCCTCATCGCTTGCTCTTCCCTTATTCTTACTTACTCACTCATTTTTACCAGGCTGGGGAGTATTGGAGAGGATCCCTTTTTTGACTGGGTGTTTGGTAGATAACTGGATACCTGGCAACCCGCTCCAAGTAGTTTAAAAGCTAAGTATAAGACAAGAGCTAAGAAATGGATACAGAAGAATGGGGGGGGGGGGGTACAAAAGAACAATTATATAATATTGGTCAACATGGTACACAGCAGAGGAGAGCTAGGCAAATGAAAAAAGTATAGGTTTCAGATAAGATTTACATGGAAATGATATGAATAAGGGCAAAATCAAGACTGCTCTTAGACCAATCATGACTGAATGCACAATGAAAGGGGTGCATGTTGTGATCTTGGCTCTGAGAAGACACATATCACACTGTATACAAGGACGATGCTTGTGCACGGAGACTTGAATTTGATCCTGTGCTGACAGAAAAAAGATGACCACAGATGTAGTTGGAAACAGAATGTATCTTTAATACATGGGACAGCCTACTAACATGCACATAGCATCACAGCTTACTGTCTACCCAGCCTGGAATGGTGAAACTGACAACAAAATCACTGGGAAAAGATGGCAGTCAGATAAACAAACAGGGAGCAATAAATAAATGCTACTACCCTTTTTTTGGTTGTGCATGTATGTATGTATGCATGTATATATGACATATTACTCAAACGTGAAAGATGCTGAGCTAGTCCCTCAATGAGAGGGTAGGGGGCTTGCAACATCCAGAAATTGTTCAATATCTTGCAGTATCAGACACATAATTTCTATGTAGGAACATAAGTTGCTTCTATATTTAATTGTCAAATACCTGTAAAAATCATTTGATATCTGATATAAAATCCCCTAATTGTAAATAATAAAGTTTTCTACTAGAATAACTCCCCCTTCAACAAAAAATCATCTTAAAAATAAACTGACATGATGCCCAATTTTTTAAGTATGTTGTAGCTGAGTTTTCAACTACTGAAATACATACTGATATGCTTTTAAATTTTTAAGACCCGACCTGTTGTTATTGTTCCCACAAAAGGCTAGAACGAAAACTGGTAAGCAGCAATTTGCCATCTACTCAAAACAATTACTTAAATTAGAAACTATATGTGCAGAGTCACTAATTCAAATAAAATCATCCATTCACAAATTGGAATTTGCTTGAGTAAAAGTATAAATTAGACTAAACAATTATTTCTGCTGTACTGGATCAGATCCTCATTTGGTTTAAATTGGCATGTTTCCATAGTCATCAATGGAGCTATACTATTTTACTCCAGCTGAGAATCTGTCCTTGTATCTAAGGATCTGTCCCTATATCTTTGACGACTCTAACATTAATACTATATGTATACGTGGCTTCTGAAATCTGAGCAAAAACAATTCTAAATTTTTTAAAGCTAACTTATTCTCTTAGGGTACGTCTAGACTACAGGCTTTTGTCGACAAAAGGCGTTATTCCTCGTGAAATGAGGTTTACAGCCGTCGACAAAACTGCCGAGTTCTGTCGACGTTATGTTGACAGAACTCAGCGGCAGTGTAGACGCAGGTATAGTTTTGTCGACAAAAGTGGACTTTTGTCGACAAAACCCTGTAGTCTAGACACACCCTTACTGTATAGTTTAGAAATGTGCATGTCTGTCTTCCTGTCTATAAGTCCGTTTGTTCAAGAACTCCTCCTAAAAGGTAAGCGCTAGGACCACCAAATTTGGCATGTAGCTTCCTCTTATCATAACTTGAAGTAAGGGCAGGGTTTGGTTATGCCTGGAATTGGATGTGCCTGGAATTTGTTTCTCATAAAATGGGAAAGAAGAGATCTGGTAGGAGGGAGTTATGCTATAGAATGAAGGGCAGCAAGGGGCCAGAGATGAGGAGTGGGACAGCTATAACAGAGGTGGAGAAAGGGACCGCTATCTACTATATATACTTCAGAGAGTTTGTTTGTTTGTTTGTGTCTGCCTATCTGTGTGTCCATCTGTCCCTCAGCCTGTCTGTGCCCACTGGAGCTGGAGCGGCCATGGATAGGCGCTTTTCACCTGACCCCAAGCTGCTGCAGTGAGAGGGAGCTGGTGTGGTCCTCTCTGTCTGGGGCAGCCTGAATACAGAACAATGATTTAAATTAAGAAAAACAAAACATATTTGAGTTAAGGATCCAGGGAATGCTGGGTAAATTTTCTAGTGTAGGAATAAAGTAGATTTCCCACCACTGAGTTTAATTTTTAAATCATGTATATTTTTGGTAAAATAAATGTATCTAAAACAATAAGTTTCTAAGTACTTTCTCTTCAGAGTAACAACAACTCATTGACATATTATTTTAAAAGGGAAAAAATAAAAATGCACTGGAGTATAGCGGAAACAACATGAAATAGACAGAGAATTACTTAATGATTTCTCCTTAGAAATACAAAATAAATATACAAGCAGTTTAAGATCATGTTTTAAAAATCTGAGAAATATGTTTGTTTTGAAAAATTGTGAAAGAGATCACCAATAGTGTAGTTTTGCAAAACCTTCCTTCAAAATCCAGGCCTGACTGTAGACATTTCATGCTCTGTAACTTCCTCTTTTCAGCATAACATGCCAAGGTAGCCAGTGTGGCGTTCAGTTTAAAAACAAATAAAAGCAGCTGCATTTTCAGCTTAGTATTAGCAACAAGTGCTGATTTCCTCCATTAAAAGAGACACTTGTTTATATGCAGACTCTATACTATATTTCTCTTTTTTCTTTTTTTTAAACTTCAATAACTTTACTTTTGGATACATTTAACAAAATTTAAAATATATTAAAAAAAATCATTTGCATGAGCCCCCTAGTGTAAAACTTGATTGCATTCCAGATCTTTTGCTTAATTATTAAGGAAAATCAAAACAGAAAATCAGTACAACTGATTAGCATTGCTAAAGTGTTTACATTAGCAATTAAAAAAACATAGATGATTCATTTAACTCTTGCTATCTACACTTTGCACTGATGTGTCTTGCTCAGGAATTCATGTTTATTACTATATAGTGCTATAAAAGTCTCAACTGCTATTATCAGAGTGAGGCAAACTACAGCCCATGGGCTGCATTCCACCTATCAACCACTTTAATCTGACCCTTGAGCACCTGCTGGGGCATGGCCATGTGCCATGGCACCCAGAAGCAGTGGCATGTCCCTCAGCTAGCCAGCTCCTTTGTGTAGGAGCAGGGGTCGGCAACATCCGGCACACGTGCTATAAGTGGCACGCAAGATGATTT
Organism: Rafetus swinhoei; assembly: GCA_019425775.1. NCBI lineage: Eukaryota > Metazoa > Chordata > Testudines > Trionychidae > Rafetus > Rafetus swinhoei. The sequence goes on along the minus strand of CM033427.1, from coordinate 79,907,690 downwards.
TCAGTGGCAGGGGGGAGGAGGGGAGGCAGGGGAGTGGAGAAAGCCCCCAGCCTCACTGTGCGATCGGGTTAAAATCCAGAGCCACAAATGGCTCCATGGAGGCGCATACGCTCCCCTGCCCCTCCCCCAGCTGGAAGAACAAAGCAGCCCACTGGCACACTGATTGCAGGCTTTTCTTGCTGCTCCACTGGCCGGAACCCAGCCAATGGAGCAGCGGTAAGCCTTGCCTGGGACAGAAAGCCTGAGAGCAGCGCGGGGGGCAAAAGCAGACCCAGCCACCATCTTTCCCATGATGGAACTGCTACTGCCATGGCCATGTCTCTGCTGCTCTGCCCCCACCTTGTGTCACCCCCACCTCGCGCCTCCCGCATGTGCTGTGCACTTACACCTGCTGGAGATCCCTGTGGGGCTGCTGGAGTCCATCATCCAGGTGCTGGCAGGCTGGATCCTGGCCAGCCAGCCAGAAACGGCTAGGGTTACCAGGTGGCTTCAAAAAAAATACGGGACACACTTGATCTCAGATGGGAGGGGGGACCAGCTGGGAGGGGAGCAGGGCTGGCCGGGAAGATCTGTGTGTGTGTGGGGAAACAGCTGGTGGGAAGCAGGGCTGGTGGGGAGGGTCGGGGCAGTGGGGCTTGCTGGGAGATGGTGGGGACCAGCCGGCGGGAAGCAGGTCTGGCCAGGAAGAGGTCGGGGGAGTGGAGCTGGCCAGGGAGATCGGGGCGAACTGGCCGGCAGGAAGCAGGTCTGGCCGTCGCGGGGTTGGGGGAGCGGAGCTGGCTGGGGAGATCGGGAGGAGGGAGGGAGGAGAACTGGCCGGCAGGAAGCAGGGCTGGTCGGGGGAGCAGGGATGGCTGGGGAGATCGGGGACCGACAGGTAGCGGGGCTGGCTGGGAGGTGGTCGTGCGGAGTGGGGCTGGCTGGGGCGGGGTGAAGGAGGGGAGCAGGGGAGAGAATCAGCCGGCGGGGAGTGGGACTGACCCGGGCGCATGCAGATCCCAGGGCACTACCCATCCTGTGCATGGTCCCAGTGAAGCACGAGCGAGTCCGGCCCCAGGGATTCCCTCCCACCCCCTCACATAGTTGCATACTACCTGGCTAGTAGACAAGCTCACACAGCGTGATCGTGTCTACCAGCCAGGCAGTTCGCAACTAGGTACTGCTACTCCTAATAATAATAAAACTTACCTAATTAGAAAATACTGGACACTTTATATGTCTGGTATTTTCTTAATTTTTTTCCCCGGACAGAACCCTCAAATACCGGACTGTCCAGTTCAAAACGGGGACACCTGGCAATCCTAGGATCTGCTGGCTGGACTCCCTGCACTTCTGGCTAGCCGTGGCCTCCATGCCACACTTGGCCCATGGGCCACTAACTTATTCCGTGTATGGAGTAGCATCTGGCTGCCACGTGGGACTTACTGTTACAATAAATAAACCCTGTTACATATGTTGGGGGAAAAAAAGTAAGTGCCACCCAGACCCTGCACCTCCACCCACGTCTTCGTGCCGAGATCCTGCACCCCCACTCTGCTCCTGTCCCCTCCTACACTCAGCCTGTTCCTGCACCCTCCCTCCCACCCAGACCTCACAATCTCTCCCCTTTCTGCACCCTACCTCCCACCCAGATCCTGCACCCAAGTGTGGGAAAGCGCTGGTCCTTCCCACCCCACAGGAAAAGCTGTAGTGGAGCCCAGGGCAGGAGACCAAATGGGGTACGCGGTGGAGAGAGCTTTCCCCCACCCCTTCCCAGGAAAGCAGCGCAGGGCAGGAGGGTTAAATCTTGGTGCGTCACTTTGGAAAAGTTGCTGACCCCTGCTGTAGGGGCAGCCAGAGGCAAAGGGTTCTGTGTTCTGCCCCTACCCCAACACCATCCTTCACAGGTCCCATTGTCTGGGGGCTGCAGCCATTGGTAGCTGCAGTGGTGGTGCCTGCTCAGATTAGAGACAGAACTTGAATATCATCTAAGGTGTTTGTGGCACTTTTTGCCAAAATAGCAAGGTTAGCACAAAATTCTGTTAGTAGCTGTAATCTATGTACCTTAAATACTCCCCTTTAATTCCATACCATAAGGTATTCTTTGCTTCCTTTCCTAACTCTCCTAGTGTACGGAGTTTAGTGTATTTCACACCCAATGTAGTTCCTCTCTGCTGTATACCCCACTTCTTTGTAAAGCTCTTTGAGATAAGGCACGAAATAAATTTAAGGCAGTATCATGTGACATTGAGCAGCCTTTAAAAATAAGTCTCTTTCCTTTTCAGGGACATAAACCTTAAAACAACATACAAGAATAAAATCAAAACAATTTATCAAAACTTGGAAGTGACCCCATCTTGTCAGCAATGATTAGTCTCATGCTAACGTGTGACTATGAAAAACCCAATTGCTTTTATTGATTACATTACAAAATTAATGGCTGAAGAGAATGCAATTCAGTACATGTTTTAAATATGGAGATTAAAAGCAAGTCTGATGCAGTGACTCAGGAAATCTAGCTTGTAAAACAAATATAAGTTTACTTGCATATGATTATTTTCACATGAACTGTAAACTGGCTGAAGGACTGTAAATAAAGGCCAATGTAAATGCATGGCAGCATATTAAATTAAGAGACGTTTCTAGTGAGACACCACTTGGGATCAATGTTAGGGTCAGTTTTATTTAACATCTTTATGAAAGACCTGGATGGAAAAGGTAAATGGTAGATTAATTAAATTCACAACTGTTAGTAAATTGAAAGATATTGTAAATATCTGTGAGGACAGAAAAATTATAAAGAAGTAAAAAATTCATACAAAAATAACAACATGAGATTCTTTTGGAAAAATACACACTGATATATGTGTGGAGAGGGGTAGGAGATAATACAAAACAGAGATGTTCAATAGGATGAAAATACTTGAAAGGCAATAAAGCTGAAAGAGACCTAGGGTGATATTGGATTGCAAATTAAATAGGAACTTGCAATACATTATTGCAGCCAAAAACCTAATGAGATTTTGGGAGGCACAGGCAAAAATATCATATCACAAAACAGAAAAGGACAGTCCCTTCGTATATGGCTCTAGGAACTGCATACTTATGATACTATGCATTATTTGAAGAGCTCCCACTTCAGAAAGATGGCAAACTGGAAGAAGTTCAAGAAGTACAAAAATTTTTCAATGACATGAATGATGGATTCATGAGTGAAGATTACAAGAACTAAATAGCATATTTGGTTAAATGATGACCGGAGGAAGAGTGTGATATGCATCTACCAGTAATAGAGAGTATACACACAAAGGATCAGCATGTGACTGGGCCTTAAGCAGTCGCATAAGGAGGGACAAGAAAGTTGCAAGAAGCTCCTTCCCCTCTGCTACTTCAGTGCAGTAGTTGGACATAATCATAGTGATCAAGAACCCAAAGGCACAGAGACTGTTCCCTCCTAGGTTTCCCAAAAGCATGTCATCTCAAAAGGAATGCATCCATTTCCTCTCTCCTCACTTCAACAGCCAGCAGTTCTTGCCAAACACAAGGATGGAAACTAACTGAACAACACACTTCAACAAAAGGGGATTTATGTCAATTGTTTGAAAAATGTTGTGTGTAAGCGCTCCAGCCTGCATATAAAGACTGCTAAACTCACTAGACTCGAAACTAAATTTTCCAAAAATCACAATTTTTCCAGAAGGTGAAATACTAACTAGAATTGAAATTCTGAATGCTCTTTTTTAAAATCAAGAACATTACATGAGTCAAACAAAACTATATATGTATTTAATGTTGTATATTTCTGATTTAGGTATTACCGGTATATAATTCATTATTTCAGTTTATCTCTGTCTACAAAAAACAAAAAAATTCCTCCAAAACCTGTTAACTTTCCATCTTACCAAACTGGGGCTACGTCTAGACTGCAAGCCTCTTTCGAAAAAGAGCGTCTAGACTACAACCAGTATTTTCGAAAAAGCAAGCCGCTTTTTTGAAAGAGAGAAACACCAGGCAGTCTGGATGCTCTCTTTCGAAAAAGCACAGTTTGCATTACATAGCACCTTTTTTCGAAAGAGCACTTTCGAAAAAAGGCGTTATTCCTCATAAAACGAGGTTTTCTGCGGTCAAAAAACTCCCACGTTCTTTCGATTTACTTTCGAAAGAACACAGCATCCATCTAGACGCAGGGGAAGTTTTTTCGAAAAAAGGCCACTTTAAAAAAAAAACTGTAGTCTAGAGACACCCTGGGTGTTAGAAGAGTACAATCAGGAAGAAAGAAGTAACATGTAAAATGGTGTACAGTGACAAAAGACAAGAAAACGATTTCTAAGTAAAACTAATGTTGATGTCTCTTTGTAAACAGAGACCAGAATAATTTTTCAGAGAGAAGTAGGGCCTGATACTACTGCAACATCCACACAGAAGATCCTGTGCCCAAACAAAGCTACATAGAGTTAAGTAATGCTCCACAATAGTATAGGAGTCTTCCTACATAGATGCAGTTTCAGGACTGGAGAGGTCATTGTTTCCTAAGCAAACAGAACATTAGTTTAGTTTGCCTGATACAATGATAGAGATTCAGGATCAATAAAAAAGAAAATTAAACCATTACACTGATAGGGAACATTTCTGAAGCACATTTGATAAAATAGCAAAATAAGAAATACTCTTTACTATAAGGGTTTTATATGCAGAATGTAAATTTTTCTTCTCTACACATTACAGTAAGGATATTTGTCAAAGTATAGTTTATACATATAACATATAGCATTAAAGTGACAGTGGAGAAAAGCCAGCATTGTGAAGAAAACTGATTACTTGTAGGGAAGAGAGAGGAAAAAATAGCTTTTTTTTCCCCTGAAAAATCTCAATAGGAAGAGCATGCACGCACTCTACAGACATTGAAATTTTTCAGGGAAAAAGAAAGACAACTTTTCCTCCTCCCCATCCCCAAAAAAATCATTTTCTTCAAAATACTGGCTCTTCTAGGTATATCTTACTTCCATTGTCATTTTAATGTTATACATGGGAATGATTGAATAATAATGGCACTGTTCTGGCTTTTAAAGAAATGCATGTTTCTCAGACAGATTTTTATTTGTATGAGTGAGGAATTGTGATTTAGTGGTTACAGAACAGAGTAACAAAATAAGGGAAAATTCAGTCTGGTCTAGCGTCATGTATCCTATCTCTGTCATATTCTGGGTCAGAATAATTGCTGAGGATAAATCTAAACTCAGATGCTTGGGAACTACCATCACAAAAAAGAAACATGAGAAAAAAGTATTAAATCGCTGAATAGAACTATGAACCACCTTGTGGCTGATAAGTTGCTCCAAAAAATCCTGTGGCTGGCCATGCTCACTTATGCCTCCACTCCAGGAATGCTGAAATCCTTATTCATGCTTCCATTTCTTCTGATCTTGACTATTCAGACCAATGGCCTGCTCAAGTGCCAACTTTCCAGACTTCAGCATATGACACTGGCAGCCTTCCCACCATATATAAAGGAGTACAATCACTTTGCACAGAGAATTCCTCTAGCTCCCTCTGTATTTTAGGATCCATTTCAAACTCATCCTCCTTTCTTTGCAAATACCTCCGCTGTCCTGCTCCAATATTCCTTAAAACACTTTCTCTCTCTCTCTCCCTCCTTTCTTCCCTCCCTCCCCTTTCTTCTAGGTTCCTCCTCATATCCATCACTAGCTTCCTCTCTTTCCATTTACATATCTCATTATTGCTGATGCAAGAGCCTTCTTCTCTGTACAACTCTCATCACCTGTAAGAGCAAGAGCCTTTCTTCTATACTCTCTCCATTCCTCCTTGACTTACATATTTCCAAAATCTCAGCTATGGACACCTCACTTGCTTATGTTCCTCAATTTCACTCTACTTGTTATCATATATTTAAAAGTTTAACTGTGGTACTGGATCACTGCATTTAACTTGTTAAATCATTCAAGAATACTGTTTGAACAGAAGACACTACACAAAAAAGATTATATTACTCTATATAAAACGGACGGCATTCTTGACATATATGGAGAATATGGCCCCACAAGCCCTTATCAGGCACAGAATTTAATATTCAAATGCTGTGACTTAAAATGAAAAAATATGTTAATTAAGTATGAGTGTCATCTCATTTTAAGAATCTATGAAATTTTTGAGCAGTTCAATGCATTCATTAGAAGCTTTTCTTTATACCTCTAGGAATCTAGTTCAAAGCAATCTATGATTCATTACAGATGATCCCCCTCCTGTCAGCATTATACCACAGTACACAGATATAGAAGTCTGGGTAACCCAGATATGTATTTGTCCACATTGCCAAGAGAAAAGACATGAAAAAATTAATGAGAATGAGGTGCAGTAGGCACTCATTCACAAAGATTAAAATGGGCACTGTTCCTTCATCTCCCCCTGCCCAAGGGAAACAATCGTCTTTGCCTCAGAATTAGAGTCACTAATATGGAAAACTGAAATATCCTTGTTTTGTGCCTTGAAATTGTATAATAAATCATTAAATATTTAAAAATTTGTTCCCATTAAAGTCAGGGGGCATTTGGCCAAGAGACTTCAATGGGGACAAGATTAAGAGGACATTGGCAAGCAGACCTCCACAAGGCAGGATGTTACACATTAGGCTGATTCACCAGCACTGGGAGTTCTTTTCACTGCTTCTCTTTGCAAAAGCAATATGCTTGCTGCTAACTGTGCTAAAGTCCGAATATGACCAGGAGGCAACTAGACAACTCTCCAACACCACATTTTATAGACCTCTCTCCTCTAATCCCACTTCAGAATACCAAAAGAAACTATACTGTCTCCTTAAAGAACTCCCGACCTCTACTCGGGACCAAATCCACACAGAAACACCTTCTGAACCCCGACCAGGGTTGTTCTATCTGCTTCCCAAAATCCATAAACCTGGACACCCCAGACATCCCATCATCTCAGGTATCAGCACGCTCACTACTGGATTATCCAGCTATGTAGATTCTCTTCTCAAACCCTATGCAACCAAAACTCCCAGCTATCTCCGAGATACTACTGACTTCCTGAGAAAACTACAAAACATCGATAACCTCCCTGATAACACCATCCTTGGATGTAGAAGCTCTCTACACCAACATCCCACATGAAGACGGATTACAAGCAATTAGAAACACTATCCCAGAGGATACCACTGCCAATCTGGTAGCAGACCTACGTAACTTTGTTCTCACCCACAATTATTTCCAATTTGGGGACAACTTATACCTCCAGATCAGCGGCACAGCCATGGGTACCCGCATGGCCCCACAGTACGCTAACATCTTTATGGCTGACTTAGAACAACGTTTCCTCAGATCCCGTCCCCTTTTACCCCTTCTCTACTTACGCTACATCGATGACATCTTTATGATCTGGACCCATGGCCAAGCAACACTGGATGCATTCCACAGAGACTTTAACAACCTACACCCCACCATCAATCTCAGCCTGGACCATTCTACACGAGAGATCCATTTCCTGGACACCACTGTAAAAATCACCAATGGTAAATTAGATACCACTCTCTACAGAAAACCCACTGACTCATACAGTTACCTACATGCCTCCAGCTCCCATCCAGAACACACCATACGATCCATTGTCTATAGCCAAGCCCTTAGATACAACCGCATCTAATCCCACTGACAGAGACCAGAAACTTCAAGATCTCTACCAAGCATTTATAAACCTAAATTACCCACCCGGAGAAATAAAAAAAAACAAATTGAAAGAGCCAGACGAATACCCAGAAACCATCTACTTCAAGACAGACCCAAGAAAACCAACAATAGAACACCAGTTGTCATCACCTATAGCCCCCAACTTAAACCCGTCCAACGCATTATCAATAAACTACAACCTATACTAGAACAGGATACTACACTCCGAGAAGCTCTGGGGGACAGACCCATAGTCTCCTAGGGTGTGTCTAGACTACAGGGTTTTGTCGACAAAAAGTGGACTTTTGTCGACAAAACTATACCTGCGTCTACACTGCCTCTGAGTTCTGTTGACATAACGTCGACAGAACTCAGCAGTTTTGTCAACAGCTGTAAACCTCATTCTACGAGGAATAACGCCTTTTGTCAACAGAGTTCTTGCATCTACACTGTCCTTTGCGTCTACACTGTCATGTCGACAAAGCGGCTTGCTTTGTCGACAGAACTGGCTGTAGTCTAGACGCTCTTTGTCAACAGACGCTTTGTCGACAGTATCTGTCGACAAAACTTCTGTCAACAAAAGCCTGTAGTCTAGACGTACCCCTATAAACAACCACCTAACCTCAGGATGATTCTTACCAACAACCACAGGACATACCACACTAATACCAACCCTGGAACTTTCCCTTGCAACAAACCCCGTTGCCAGCTTTGTCCACATATTTACTCTGGTGACACCCATCCTTGGGCCTAACCATGTCAGTTACAAGATCAAGAACACACATTCCTGTTCATCCAAAAATATAATTTATGCCATCATGTGCCAACAGTGTCCGTCTGCTATGTATAGTGGACAAACTTCTCAGACACTTCGCCAAAGAATCAATGCACACAAAACAGACATCAGACAGTTTCACAAAGAAAAAACAGTTTCTTGCCATTTCAACCAGACTGGGCATTGTCTCAATGACCTTACTACATGCATCCTGCTTCAAAGAGACTTTAACACCACACTACAAAGAGAAGCCTCAGAACTGTCATTCATGCATAAATTTGACACTTTACGAATGGGCCTTAACAAAGATGCTAATTATCTTACCCATTACAAAGATAGCTTCCCCCAATTATCACCCCTAATATCATTATCTCATAGACACTAACCTCCCCCCGTTACCCCCCTCTCTTCTAAAATCTGATTTGTCAATTTTATGTGTTCACTTTTTTTTGATTGTATCCCTTTGGTATATATGTTCATGCCAATTTTCTTCCACAATTTGATCTGAGGAAGTGGGTCTGGCCCACGAAAGCTCATCACCTAATAAACCATCCTGTTAGTCTTTAAAGTGCTGCATAGTTCTATCTTTTGTTTCAGCAAGACTAGACTAACACAGCTACATCTCTATTACTGTGCTAAATAAAGAGTGCTATAGAGAGCAGCATGTGCACTTGCTAGATCAGAGCTAGTTATACCCAGTGACTCCACCCCCTTTGACCACAGTGTTGGTCTACACTCTCATGTCCCTGAGCAGAATTGCCATCAGGCTACCATACTCATGGACCTCTAATTACAAGATGATTGCTCTTGCATGCATCTTTGTCCCTCCTGGCTTACATGTGGAGTCATAGGCAAGATTTAGTTATAGTCTATGTGCTCTTCTTTGGAAAAAAAGATATACAATGATAGCATGAGTCTTCAGTACTGAAAACTACATATCCCTATATGATCCATGCCTACAATCAGCCTTTACATATTTACTTGCTAACTTGTTTGATTTGCAAGGTCACATTCAAACCTCATTAACACAGGGTGGCAATGTAAATTGGTCTAATTTTCCTACTCCTGAGCCCTCAACACCTGCAGGCCAATAATAACGTTAATAAATGTTTTGTTGTAAAATCAGCTGAACATCAGAGAATCCAAAGCCTCACTGGGCTTTATTTTTTTAATCCTCCTAAAACAAAATTTGGGGGTTTTGTAGTATAAAGAAAAATGTTTGTGAATTAACTTAAAGTTTGGAAAATATTGTTATTATTAAAGATTGAGAATAGTAAAATATGTCCTTTCCAGCAACAGCAAAGTAAACAATGTTTCATATTATGCATAAAAATTCTTTGATAATTAAGAGTGATATAATATCAAAGTTTCCAGTTGTGATTTACATCACTTTCAGTTTTCTCTTACCACAAAAAAAATGTTTTAAAGATGTCCCAAATAATTAAATCCTTACATGTATGTCCTCTAATGATGAACCAGACTCTGCTTTAAAAACAGAGCCTGGTTCATCATAAAAGGAAACTAATGAAGGCACTTGCTTTAGAAACTGTAACAATCAAAGGAAGACCCTTTTGGTGGTAATTAATATTTTTTCTAGATAATTTCCCTTATTAAAATATGTTAATTTACTTTAGTTTCAGGTTATCTGAAACCTTTCTAAAAGTGAAGTCTGAAACTAATTCCTGCTGCAAGCTATGTAATTTGAAGATAGAAGAATTGAGATTGCATTTTCGTTAACATGAGCACAAGGTCGTAAATCCCAGAATCGTGATCCTTATATGACACATGTTGCATTTTTTAAATCTGCACCTCTTTCCATTACTGGATGCAAAAGGGCAGCAGCACCAAGAGCATTCTGTCATTACAAAAATGGCCTATTCACAGAATTATCTGACAAAGCACCTACATGAACAATGCACTCTATTCAGTGATCTGATTTTTACAGACATTCATACACTAAATTCAAAAATCTCTGTGATGGTGGGTTTAATGAGGTACTTTGTTATTCTCTGTAATAAAAATTAAAAGAGAGACACAGAGTTCTTCAGCTTAATTGCCACATCTGTTATTTGGCACTTTACTGTGATTGACTGGAGTGTGTGTGTCAGAGACTCTGCCAAAAACAAGACACATTGCATAAGTAGACTTATAACTTATAGCCTAACTGGTATTAGCACCTTATCTGTTATGGCCTCTGCTGTTGGTCAATTAAAACAATGTATATATTAACCCAGATTCATTCAATAAAGACTTATGCAGTGGGTAATGTGGGTTTTTTATTAGAAACATTTACTGGTTTCAGAAATAAGAACTATGATCATCTCCATGCACATTTTATAAGATGGTGTCTAATGAGAGGAGTCAGCAATCCACAATGACAACTGGGACTAAGTTTTGTGTTTGCTTACAGTTGTGTAGCACTGCTTTAATTCTGGGGAAATCAAGTACTGGGACAATAAAGAACTAAAATATTACATTTTGTGGTCATTTAGTCTAATGAATCTACTTGTATAAAAGAAGATAGAGGGTGGGAGGTGACACATTTAAATAGGCAACAATCTCATTTCAGTAAATAATTTAGTAATTCAAAGTAATTAGGTCTGTATTTTGAATTTTTCTTACCTCAGGTCACCATTTTCAGTTTGGGCACTGAAATAGCCATAGAAGTACTTAATTGCCCATTTTGGGAGGCCTAATTACTAATTTTACTGCCCACATATTATAAAACTTTGTGAAAGTAAAAATAGAAGACTATGTAGTCACCTTACATATTTCAGTATATGAAGCCTATTATCTTTCTGCTCACTTTGCTACTTAGCTTCAGAGAGAGAGCCCTCACCACTGAATCAGGAGTCAAACTCTTTGCTTTGAATGCTTCTCCACTGTTCCATGAAGTCTTTGAAGCTTTCTTGTTTGATGATATGAGGCAGAGTATTAGACTTCTGAAAGGCCTTTGTAAATTCAATCTTGAGAGCTCTCTGGATACCCAGACTTGTTCCAACAGATGATGTTTTGGCAAGAATTAAAGTCCCTTGCAACCTCTAGAACTGGATGCTTACTTTTGGGATGAAAACTGAATCAACTCTACTTCCGGTGAAAGGTACACCATCTTGGCTATATTGTGCTCTCAGCTCTGATCTTTTTTGAGATTGAGAAAGGCCATTGAGATTAATAAGAAGGAGAGACATGATCCCAAACAATTCAACTGTGTGCTTTGTGAAGATATTTAAAGCCCAAGTGAGATCTCATAGCAGAGGTCTATGCACACAATGTAGGGATAATTAGAGATACCACTTTGGGGGATCTCTTGATGCCATGGTGAAGTGAAATATTCCTCCAGTCTGTTGGTTCCAATATTCTGGATAAACATATGCCGCCACAAAATATTTTGGAGATTTAGGTCCATGACCAGACACCTGGTGGAAATTCGACAGCTTGCCTCCTCCGGCCTTACAAAATATTGTAGTATGGTCCTTATTTCAGCAACTGAACTTTTGCCTCTTTATGGAGCACATATTATTAGTTCATGCCTTCCTGGTCCTTAGCAAAATGTCTATGAGCATACATACCCTTCCTTCTTTAACTATCAGCTGTTCTTGTTAATGTACAAGAATGATTTTCAAGAGATAGTATGTTTCTATTGTGAGGAAAGAAGATGAATGGGACAGCTGCCATATTGACCAAGACTGAAAACCTTGACCTTCTGAATGGTGGAGATTATTATTATTGTTATTGCTACCCCCTTACTAATATTGTGCATTGTTCTAGGGTATGTCTACACTAGCCCCCCTAGTTTGAACTAGGGAGGCTAATGTAGGCATTCGAAGTTGCAAATCAATCCCAGGATTTAAATATCCCGCGCTTGATTTGCATCTTCCCGGCCGGTCACCATTTTTTTTTTTTTTTTTTTTTTTTAATTTACAAGTCCGGACTAACCGCCCGCGTCTACACGCGGCAGGGGAAACGGGCGTTCGAATTAAAGCCCCTAAATCGAACTACCTGTTAAACCTCATTGCAGGAGGAATGTGTTGTCTGTCACTACTAGAATGTCTTAGTTGACCAGTCAAAGAATTCAGATGTGCAACGCTGTTTCATACTGCTCTACATGCCATCTAAATTATATTGTGGCTCATGTTCCCTTGCCTCTCCAACCTTGTAATCTCCCTCCTGCTTCCCACATGTGTCTTTTACCATACCTTCCTTTCTTAAAACTCTCCTTATTTCTGTAATTGGCGGATGTTATTTGTTTAACTAAAACACAGCTTCAAGATAAATTATACAATACTTGTCATATGTGGTACCTTATAAAGAATGTAAATATCTTTGTCCACATTTTACAAAACAGGTACCTAATGCACAGAGATGGAGTCATTTAGCTAAGTACACACACAATAGGTCAATAACAAAGCTGGGAATAGAATTAAAGTTTCCTGTAATGGTATTACACACATGGCCTATCCATGGGACCAAGCTATCTCCAATACATCTTACAGCCTCAATGGAAAGGGACATGTGTGAAATATCATTATCAATTTGTGAAATGTATGCATATGGGACTTAATCCTTAGAGGTGCTAAGTATTCTCAACTCTCATTTACTTCATCAGAAATCAGGAGAATTCAGTCAACTCTACAAAAGAAGCTTGTAAAAACACAAACAAGAATTGGGCTGTATCATGGGACGTGGCTGCTCTTTTGTATTCTGCCCACAAAAAATGCATAGACCCCATGGTTGTGCCTCTACCCTTTTGTTTTTTGTTCCCTCCACCAACTTCAAAACAGTAATGGTGCAACATCCTATTTACAATATTCAACTAGCTTCTGCCCCTCTCACCAGGGTCTGAGGATAACAGAAGATTTGTTGGAAAAACTTAAAAAACAACAAATAGTCTAGCAGCACCTTAAAGACTAACAAAACATGACATGGTATCATGAGTTTTCATGGATACAATCCACTTCTTCAGAAAACTGGAGTATTAGAACTCCAGATCCAAGAATAAATAAAGGAAGGCAGGGGAAGGGGAAGGGGAAGGAGAAGGGGGTTGGGGAGAGGGGGAGAGAAAAAAATAGTGAATTGGATTGTTCAAGTTACAAGAGGCTGACAAGAACAATTTGCACCTCTGTAAGTGCCCATTGTTTGGTTGGTTGGTTAAGTCATTAGAATGTGGAAGATAGTGTACAAGCCAGCCAATATCTTTATTCATTCCTCTCTGATAAGAATCAAACTTGTAAATGAAGTTAGTTCCAACCCTTCCCTGTATATTTGGCTTGTGGAATTGGCCTGAAACAACACTGTGACTTTGAGATCCATTAATGAGTGCCTGGGCAGGTTAAAGTGTTCTCCAATACGTTTCTGTGTGTTGCCTTTTCAGACATCTGATTTGTGTCCATTAATTCTTTCCCGTAGAGACTGTCCAGTTTGGCTAATATACATGGCAGTGGGGCATTGCCGGCATTTATGAAGATTTGGTATTTTATAAAGAAGATTTGTTGTTCTGAGCCTCTGTCTGGGTAGGTTCAGCTAGCTCTGTTCCTCCCTCTCTTCTTCCTTCTCCCTCCTGCCTTTCCTTCTTTTGCTTTTCTTTTATCAGCCCAGGGAAGATGAGACAATTGGCTCAGCCAGGCAGTCTGATTTAGTAATTGCCACCTTCAGCTTCCTATTGGGGATCTAATTACTATTAGGAATGATCAGAGTGCAGGATCACCTGTTTGCAAAGATGCCTTTTTGGTTCCATTATGTTTTCTGATCTTTCTTTCTTTTTTTTTTTTTTTTTGTCTATTTACTTTTTGCTATGTTAATTACAGCGAATGAATTTATTCTTTACGGCTATGTCTACACAACAGTGTTATTTCAGAATAACTGACATTATTCCAAAATAACATAGTCTGCATCTACAGTACAATCAGTTATTTTAACATGTCAAAATGTCAAGCTGGAGGACTTCTTACTCCGAATCCTGTAACCCTCATTTTACAAGGAGTAAGAGAAGTTGGAGGAAGAATGCACTTCCTCGGACTTCCTGCTGTGTAGACAGCACCAAATCTGAAATAAGCTATTTCGATTTAAGCTATGCAATTGACATATCTCAAGATAAGTAGTTTATTTCAGCTTTAGGCCTGCTGTGTAGACATGTCCTCTGATGCCTAAAAGTAAAACCAGGTATACTAAACCTTTAGCATTTCACTTGGAGACAGACAACTCTGAAACAAACAGAACAATTTTGAAAGCCCTATAACTATGCAAAATGTGTAGCTTATTTCGAGGTAATTTAGAAATAAAGTGCTATTCCAACAAATCCCTTAACCCTCGTGGAGGAGTGCGCCCGTTATTTTGAAATATATTTTGAAATAATAGGAAAGTTGAAAAACATGGAATTGCTATTTCAGAAAACTTCCAGTATCCCGAAATAGCCCCGCTGTCTATTCGTTGCCCAAGAGATTCTGACAAGGACAAGAAGAAGTTGTGTCCTAGGATACATGCTCCAGAGAAGCCCCTGAATAGTACTAATTATTTTACAGGTTGACTGCTGTGGATTCTAGCAAAGAAATTATTCGTTCTTTCCAAAAACCCCATCATCAAGGGTGACGAAGAAAGACAAGGTTGGTTTGTGTCTTCCCTCAGGTAGTCCATTGCCAGAGAACAAAGAGTATTTCGTGGTTGCTTTCCAATATGACTTTGTTCAAAAGAGGATTATTCACTTTCTTAAAATTACCTACTGCAGACCAAAATAAGGTTGGAAAATGAGATCTGCAAGGAAGGAATGTAAAGGGGAAAGTAAAGACTCTGAAAGGTCCTAGGTGCAAAGTCCTCAAATATTTTAAAAGAATGGAAAAGTATTTAAACTTTGGGATGCTTAACCAAACCACTGAACTTATGAAGGTCAATCACAATGGAAAACATGTTTTAAGTTTTTTATGTTATTCATGCATAAGACAAGTGAAAAAGAACTGTAGTTATGGGAAAAGAAGTCTGGTCTTAAAATGTGTATTAAAATTGCAGAAAAATAACTGAAAACTGCGGCCATTAGAGTAGGGAAGTATCTCATTGTATTCTTTGTGTCTTTGTATCATCAATCAAAATGTTCCTCTTTACATTTATGTATTATACTTAGTATATTCAATATGGGTTATATAAAACTTTGCCAGAACTAGTGAGTATGACTTTCATTTGGACTGACCTCCCATCCTAAGAAATATTCAATCTTCTTTAACGTACAAAAGGCTTAGCCATCATATAACCAGTTCTATAGTAACAAGAATGGGCCAACTCTCCCTTTTGTCCTAGAGCAGTGGTCACCAACCAGTAGATTGGGATATTTATTTTTTATAAGGAGATATACCTATCTCATAGAACTGAAACAGACCTTTAGAAGTCATTGAGTCCAGTCCCCTGCACTCAGGGGAGGACCAAGTATCATCTGACAGCTTTACCACAGAACTGTAAACAGCCCCTTCAAGGATTGAACTCACAACTCTGGGTTTAGCAGGCCACTGCTCAAACCACTGAGCTATCCCTCCTGTTAGAGCCTTAGACAGGTGATCCTGACAGGTCTGGCTGGGAGGCTATCAAGCACTGGCACTTCAGCTGCTCCTCCCCACACTGTCATGCTGCTCCTGCCCCAAGCCTCAGCGCTGCCCCTAGGAGCCTCCTGCTTGTTGTGCAGGGTGGGAGAGCCAGAGGTAGAGGGGCACTGATGTCACTGTTCCCCTCTCCTGTACCCCATCTTCAAAGAGTGAGGAGGGTGGGGCCACAGTGAAGGGGTGGAGCATGGGCAGGGCTGTGGAGCAGGGGTATTTGGGTTTGAGGTAGATCCTGGACTGACTTAAATTCAAAAAGTGATCTTGTGCTTAAAAAGAGAGTCTTAGGCTATGTCTAGAGTACAGAGTTTTTTTTAAAAAAGTGGCCTTTTTTTCGGAAAAACTTCACCTGCGTCTAGACTGCCGTTGCGTTCTTTCAATATTAAATCGAAAGAACGTGGCAGTTTTTCAACACCGTAAACCTGCTTTTACAAGGCAAAACACCATTTTTCAAAAGAGCTCTTTCTAAAAAAGGCGTTCTTGAACACAAACAGGGCTTTTTTGAACGAGAGCATTCAGATTGCCTGGGTGCTCTCTTTCGAAAAAGCAGATCGCTTTTTTAAAAGTCTAGTGGCTGTCTAGATGATCTCTTTCGAAAGAGGCTTTTTCAAAAGACCCCTTTCAAAAAAGCCTCTTTTGAAAGAGGCTTGTAGTCTAGACGTACCCTTACTGACTCACTGAAACACCTTCAGTTATTTTTCTGCAATTTCAATACATGCATAAATACATGAACACTGCTGTACATTTTCAGCAGACTTCAAGACTGATGGTGTGTCTAAACTACACTCCTCTGTTGGCAGAGAGATGTAAATTAGACATATCGAAAGTGCAAATAAAGCCGGGATTTAAATATCCTGCGCTTCATTTGCATAATGGCGGCCGCCGTTTTTTTTCCGAAATGGGGCTTTTCGATAAAAAACCCGGCAGTTTAGACGGGGCATTTTCGACAGAAATGCCCCATTTCAAAAGATCCAGGAGTACAGGATCTTTTGAAACAGGGCATTTCTGTCAAAAATGCCCCTTCTAAACTACCATTTTTTTTCGAAAAGCCCATTTCGAAAAAAAGCGGCGGCTACCATTATACAAATGAAGCGCAGGATATTTAAATCCCAGCTTTATTTGCACTTTCGATATGTCTAATTTTCATCCCTCTGCCAACAGAGGGGTATAGTTTAGACGTACCCTGAGTAAGAAGTTCAGCATTTTTTCTTTAATGTTCTATTAGAAGAGACCAATTGTATGGACTTTGGAAGCAGCTTTGCAATGTTTCAATTCCACACTAGCATTTGTTCACTCATAGTGCATTAACAAGGGATAATGAGTCTTATGTTCTCCTCATTTACCGTAGTTATACTGCAACTCCCCTGACTTCACTTGAGTTACTACACTTATTCTGTGCTAAAAGTGAAAAGACTTTTTCCCTAAATATACCAACAGAAAAAAATTCTAAGCCTCTTACCATTTTATTTCTAAATTTTGCAATAATTAAAAATTATAATCAAACTTTTCACCCCAGGCAAAAAGACTTTACTCAAATAAAGTCTACAGTTTAAAATATGTATTACAATCCCACTGGCAGGTACTCTTCAGAAACAGTTGTTATTTAGAGTATCTGTCTGGAAAAAAAAGATTAAAAGATCAAGTTACTCTTCACTTCCAAACAAGTCAGGCCACAGCTGTACATCAGATTCTGAGCAACTGTTCCACATGCACACAACAAGGCTTCTGTCTTCCCACAGGGTTTACCCAGGTCATCTGCATGTGGCATGGATTAAAGCAGCACTAAAGCTCTATTATAAAGTAGGCTAAATAGTGAGTTTATACACATCGCGCCTGTGCCACTGGTAAATTCCTCCATTTGACATTCTCATCTGAGGGGTTTCCATATACTGAATACAAAAAGTTCCACTGGGAAAAAAAATCAGAAGATGAAGTTTCATCCTGTGTATTCACAAGCTGCATTTAAATAAAGAGAAACAGGAGGGTGAAGCCTGCTAATGGGTAATTCTGAGAAAAACCTGCAAAATGAGTGCAAAGGAATCAGTGATCCTCTGTGTTAAGGGAATTAAAGCTTTGTGCAGATTATACTGTTTTCTCCAGAAGTCACAGTCTCCGATTTTAAAAATATGATTTGGGGCAGCAATCTACTAAAATGGGATCAAGTTATCTTATAAAGCAACCTCTCACCACCCTTGGCATTACCCAGATGAACAGGGCGGGTGTGGGAAGGGGTGGGACGTTAGTAACTCCAAGGGAATTCCCTGATCTACCCAGCAAGGCTCCACCAGCCAAGCCTTGCCTGCTGGGCACCAGAATACTGTGGAATTGCATTTAAGGTTGTAACCCAATTTCCCTCCTTCCTGTGGAACATCACAGCTGCTTACAAGATCCTGCTGAAACAGAACCCTGGAGACTAGGATGGGGGAGCTTCCAAATTCCCTTGCCTTCTTGTCATGGTACCTCCTCTCCAGTTGTTTCTCCTTCCTGTGTCAGATCTGTCTGTGAGGGGGGGTGCTCCCACTTGCTTACTAGATAGGTTTCCAGTAACTAACAGAACCCTAATGCATTAGTAGCTTTATCATAAATTAAACTGTTAAAAAGGGCACACAGACAAAATAGCAACCCAGATTAAACAGATGTATCTTTCTCAGGAACAACCTAATAACAGCAGAAACCTGGTTAGTAGGTTTCAGAATACAGTAAGTAGTAGGACGCAGTTTAAAACATACTAAAGCAATCCTTTACACTACTTCCCACCCCCGATGGCTGTTGAGGACTAGCAGAGTTATAATGTCCATGACCATGTGCGTGGGGAGAATCAAAACATAAGATACTGAAATGGATTATATACAATTGAGTTATATTTCACAAAATATACTTCTGCTCTATCACACAGTCATTGAGATACACGTTTGGTAGGACAGCCCTAATGAAGCTGGTGTGGAAACCCCTAACCTGACTGACTGAGAAGTACCATCTTTGCTCCTCCTCCTTGACACTTACAGGTTCATCTATTGTGACCACCTATTCAGGACTGCCTAACTCAGGCTCAGAAGTTGTAACCTGCTCAGTGGTGTATGTTTAGGAGACACATGTCTCCCTGTTTCTGCCACTATCACATGTTCCTGAGAACACAGGGTTTAGCTGAGACCCTCTATCTTATTGGTTTGGGAGGTAAAAAGCATAACATGAGATGATCCCTGTGTACTGCTCTCTCTAAATCACCCTTCTCTGTCCATAGAGTATAAAATGGGCACCAACAAATTGTTGCATTTAAGTACTATGTAGCTGACAGCTTCCCATCTGCCACCTATTTTACTGTGACTCCTTGACAGTGTTGTTGATGGCTCAGTGGGACTTATAATCATAGCCCCTCCTCTGAAACTAACCTGCTTTTTCTGGCACTTCTTACAGGTCAGCATGCACTTCTGGTGGTTATTATGGATCCATTCATCTAGTACCTCAGGTTGAGCCAACTCCCATAACATATCCCCGGGCAAGCATGGATCTCTCCCAAATAACAGAATGGCACATAACGTGTTGCTGTCTGCAGGTGGCTCTGTTTACCAGAGCCAATTCATTCCATCTCTGCTTTTGTTCAGATTGAAGAGTGCTGAGCATCTCATGTATGGTATAGTTGAACCCTTCACAATTCCTATTCCCTGGAGAATGGGAAGAGAGTGTTCAACTCTTAGCAATGTGATACTTTTCGCATTTTTCTGCTATCACCCTGGGTTCAGTTCCAATCTTGATCAGAGTGCAAACATGCTGGACATCTGTAATACACAAACCAATGTTGTATCAGGGCCCTAGCCATTGTATGTGCAGTCTGATACAGTGTGGGTACAATGGGAAAACAGGTGAATATATCAGTCAGTACCACTACATTTTCAAAGTCATCAGATGTCTTCTCTAGTAACATATAGTCCAAAGCCAGTACCTCCAGTGGACTATTTACATTTATACATCCAAGTGAGCTTCTCTCGCAGGGACACAGATCTTTGGACAGTGTGTGATCTCTTGTGCCATACTGGGTGAATAAAAACTCCAAAGGATGATTTCCGTGGTATCTCTGGAATCAAAGTGTCAGGACAGGTCTCGTGCATGGGTCTTTAGCCTGGAGCCTGCAAAAGTTGCCTATTGTGACCCAATATTTTCTCCATTTGATTCTGAATGATTTTACAGCACCTGTGAGTCAGATTTTGCTGCAGAGATTTTCCAGAGCCATCTTCCATACTCAAAATTATAGGCCAGAAATTCGTCTTCACATCCTCTGCCATTACTATGAGGAACTCCTTGTCATTTTCAGTATCTGGGGCCTCCCTTCTAGGCCAGGTATGGAACAAGATATCAGCATTCTGGCTGGAGCAGCTAGGTTCGTAACACAAGTCAGATTGGAAATCCATTAGTTGAGCTGCCCATCTCTGTTCAGTTGCTCCCATATTGGCAGAATACAAATATCTCATTGGGTTATGGTCTGTGAAAACAGCACATTTTTGGTACAGCAAATCATCTTTGAATTTTTCAGTCACCACTCACTTCATGACAAGCAATGTCAACTTGAACACTCCACGGATTAGCTGGTATAGGCCAATTAACCCAAGCCTAAGTCTTTTTTTCATCTATTTGGACAGCTTGAGCCATAATTGTGTGTCATAGGAATTGAACTTCCTTCCTCAACAAACATTTGCTAGGCTTCAGTTTGAGGCCAGGCCCTTTTAACTTGGAAAACACAGTGTCCAACTTCTCCAAGTGGATAGAATCACAGAAATGTAGGGCTGGATGGGACCTCGAGAAGTCCTGTGCTGAGGCAGGATCAAGTAAACAAAGATCATCCCTGCCAAGTGTTAGTCTAACTGGTCTTAAAAACCTCCAGTGATGATGATTTCACAACTTTCTTGGGATGCTTATTCCAGAGTTTAACTACTCTTATAGTTAGAAGTTCCCTAATATCTTATTAGCTCCCTAATACAATATCCAGCCTAAATCTCCCCTGCTGCAGTTTAAACCCATTACTTCTTGTCCTCTCATCAGTGGACATGGAGAACTACTGATCATTACCCCATTTGTAACAACCCTTGACATACTGGAAGACTGTCTTCAGTCTTCTTTTCTCAAGACTGAACATGCCCAATTGTTGTAACTTTCCTCATAGATCAGGTGTTCTAAGTCTTTTATCCTTTTTATTGCTGTCCTCTAGACTCTTTCCTGTTTGTTCACATCTTTCTTAAAGTGTGGCAACAAAACCTGGGCATATTACTCCATCTGAAGACTAAGAAAAGATGATTAAGTCAACCGGATTCATAATCTAGTCACCAAACAGTATGTGGGAGAATTAATCTAGTGCACCAAACAGTAAGAATCAACTCTATTTCAGCATTATCATCTACCCAGAATCCATATATTACAGCAGTGGTCACCAACCAGTAGACTGGGATCTACTGGTAGATCTTGGAGCCTCTGACAGGTGATCCTGACTGGTCTGGCTAAGAGGCTATCAAGTGCCTGAACTACAGCTGTCCCTCCCCCTACTGCAGCGCACCTCCTGTCCTTTGCCTTGGAGCTGTCTCCCCCACCCCTGGGGGGCCTCCTGCTTGCTGTGCAGGGCAGGGGAGGGAGAAGAGGGGCACTGAGGTCAAGGTGCCCCCTCTCCCACCCCATAGTCTATCTCCGCAGAGTAGAGTGGGAGGCACTACAGGACTTGGGATGGCGTTTACTGGCTGCTTTTGGGAGTGGTGCAGGGCCAGGGCAGGGGTGAGCCTGCCTTAGCCCCACTGCACCACCAACCAGGAATCACCTGAGGTAAGCAGGGCCCAGTCAGATCCTACATCTTGAAACCCTACCCCAGTCATGAACCCCCTCTTGCATCTCATGCTCCTGCCCTAGCCCCAAGCACCCCTTCATCCAAACACCATCCCAGAGCCTGCACCTAGAACCCCCTCTGGCATCCCAACTGCCTGCCCCAAACTCAGCTCAGAGCCCCTCTCACACTCTAAATCCCTTAATCCAAGACAAGAGCCTGCACCTAACCCTCTGCCCCAGCCTTGTGAAAGTGAGAGAGGATGGAGTGAGCAGGGGCGGGGCATTGGAGAAGAGGCACAAAGGAGCCGGGGTAAGGGTATTGGGTTTGAGGTAGATCTTGGATTGCACTTAAATTCAAAAAGTGATCTCATGCTTAAAAAGGTTGGAGACCACTATACTACAGTCAAAAACTTTAAAGCTAAATGCCGTTTTTTAAAGTTCTGTAACTAATGAGATGCAAATAAATGTGGTCAGTGCTGTAAAACAATCACTTTGGATCTAAATTTATTGTTATACATATAATTATCATTACTTAGCATTGAGTCCCCTTAGTTTAATTCTGTTTAAAAAAGAGAATCATTGAAACAATAAAATACCATTCTATGATCTTTGCTTTTCATAGTAATACAATGAGGTATTTGCTCCTCTATTTTTATGTAATCTCCAAATATAGAGACATCCCTGTTTTAAGTGACAATGACTTTGAAGATGTTAATAGTGATGTTCTACATAAAGGGGCTCTTATGCCCAAATGGTAATTATATGGGTAATTAAACCCACTGCATAATAATGGTGCTCTGTGGCCTGCAGAACATTCCTCAATCATAGTGCATACAAAGCTCGCAGGCATCATTCAAATACTGTTTCTAATAGAGAGGGCAAGCCCAGCTTTTAGAGAAAGTCTGGCATAGTTCTAAAACAAGCAATTTTTTAAAAATGTTAAGATCCTGTTCTTGAAGTCTGTCTCCCATAGAATAAAAACAGACTGTCTAGCTTACCTCCATACTTAGCAAACCTTTATTTTCCTAAGTTATTCAGCTGTGCTAGGTCACAGTGATCACTTTTCCAGGATAAAGTCTCAGAGGGAAAGCCGTGTTAGTTAGGGTTACCAGATGATTTCAAAAAAATACCGGACACACTTGATCTCAGATGGGGGGAGGGGGCGGCCGGGAGGGCAGCGAGGCTGGCCGGGAGGAGGTCAGGGGGAGCGGGGCTGGCCAGGGGACATGGGAGGGGGGCCGAACAGCAGGCGGGAAGCTGGCCGGGAGGGAACTGGGGGGGAGCGGAGCTGGCCAGAGGGGAACTGGCCGGCGGGGAGCGGGGCTGGCCGGGAGGGGGTCGAGGGGAGCAGGGCTAGCTGGGGAGATCAGGGGAAGGAACCGGCTGGCGGGAAGCAGAGCTGGCCGGGAGGGGGTTGGGGGAGCGGGACTGGACAGGGGAGGAGCAGGGGAGGGGAACCGGCCGGCAAGGAGCGGGGCTGGCGCAGGCACACCCAGATCCTGGGGTGCTTCCCGTTCCATGCACGGTCCCAGCGGGACACATGGGTGAGTCTGGCCCCGGGGATTCCATCCCAGCCCGGCCCCACTCCCTTCCTCTCTACTGTGTAGTTGCGTACTGCCTGACTGGTAGACACGCTCACACAGTGTGAGTGTGTCTACCAGCCAGGCAGTACGCAACTACGTACTGATATTCATGATAACAATAAAACTTACTTAATTAGAAAATACCAGTCATTTATATGTCTGGTATTTTCTCAATTTGTTTCCCGGACAGAAAGCTCAAATACCGAACTGTCCGGTTCAAAACTGGACACCTGGCAACACTAGTGTTAGTTTTTATCTGCAAAAACAATGCAGAGTCCTGTGGCACCTTATAGTATGTCTGCACTGCATTCCTCTTTCGAGAGAGGAATGCAAATGCAGCTGAGCGAAATTACCAATGAAGCGCGGATTTGAATTTCCCACGCTTCGTTTGCATAATTGCATCCGGGCGCTATTTCAAAATACCCTATTTCAAAAAAAGAAACGCAGTCTAGATGCGGTTATTTCGGAAGAAAACCCTTCTTTCGAAATTACCCTTACTCCTTATAAAATGAGGTTTAAGGGTAATTTCAAAAGAAGGGTTTTCTTTCCAAATAACCGTGTCTAGACAGCATTTCTTTATTCGAAATAGGGTATTTCGAAATAGCGCCCGGACACGATTATGCAAATGAAGCATGGGAAATTAAAATCCGCGCTTCATTTGCAATTTCGTTCAGTTGCATTTGCATTCCTCTCTCGAAAGAGGAATGCAGTATAGACATACCCTTAGAGATTAACAGATTTAGTTGGGCATAAACTTTTGTGGGTAAAGCCCACTTCATCAGATAAATTGGAGTGGAAATTACAGAGGCAGGGATAGATATATGACTACTAATATAACAGTAGAAGGGAGTTACTTATAAACCGCCCTATACTGGAAACCTACTGACCACTATTCTTACCTACCTGCCTCTAGCTTCAATCCAGGACACATCACAGGATCCACTGTCTAGAGCCAAGTCCTAAAATATAACCAGATCTGCTCCAATCCCTCAGAAAGAGACAAACACATACAGGATCTTTATGAAGTATTCTTAAAACTAAAATACCCATCTGGCAAAGTGAACAAACACGACTGATGGAAGACACCTAGTACAAGACAGGCCCAACAAGAAAATACCAGAACATCACTGGTTATCACCTACAGTCCCCAGCTAAAAGCTCTCCATTGACAGTCCACAACTAACCAGATCTTGGGAGAGAGGCCAGTCCTCACCTACAGACAGCCCCCACTCTTTAACCTGAAACAAATATTAACCAATAGCCACACATCACACCACAGAAACACTTACTTAGGAACCTACCCCTGCAATAAACCCCATTACATACTCTGTTCACATTTCTATACAAATGACACCTAACCCCATAAGCCACACCATCAGGGGCTCATCCACCTGCACATCTACTAACATGATATATGCCATCATGTGCCAGAAATGCCCCTCTGCCATGTATATTGGCCAGACCAGACAGTCTCTGTGCCAAAGAATAAATGGACACAAACCAGACATCAAGAAAGATAACATACATTAACCAGTAGGAGAACACTTTAACCTTCCTGGACGATCAGTAATAGATTTAAATGTAGCCATCCTACTACAAAAAAAAACCAACCTTCAAAACCAAATTACAAAGAGAAACAACAGAGCTGCAATCCATTTTCAAATGTAACACAATCAGATTAAGGCTGAATAAGAATTTAGATGGGTTCTCTCACTACAATGGCAATTTTCCCTCTCTTGATATCCACACCTCTCCATCAACTGCTGGGAGTGAGCAGTTTGACTGAATTGGACTTATTAACACTGGTCCTACACTTGATAAGTAACTCCCTTCTTTTGTTATACTAGTACTTTTATTGAATGCCTGGCTGTGAAGATGGTGTCGCCAGGAGGGTTTTGGTTTCCTTGACCATGGGATGCTATTCCAGAAAGGACTGCTAAGCAGGGATGGCGTCCACCTTACGAGGAGGGGAAGACCCTATTTGGATACAGAATGGCTAACCTAGTGAGGACGGCTTTAAACTAGGTTCAACGGGGACAGGTGAGCAAAGCCCACAGGTAAGTGGAGAACATGGAGACCTGGGAGATGGGTCGGAAATGGGAGGGAGCATGGGCTACAATGGCAGAGAGAAAGGAGGGTCAGGGCAAAACTGGGAGGCAAGGTCAAATCAGGATCTTAGATGCCTATATACAAATGCGAGAAGTATGGGGAAATAAGCAGGAAGAACTGGAAGTGCTAATAAATAAGTACAATTATGACATTGTTGGCATCACAGAAACTTGGTGGGATAATACACATGATTGGAATGTTTGTATGGAAGGGTACAGCTTGCTCAGGAAGGATAGACAGGAAAAAGGGAGGAGGTGTTGCCTTATACATTAAAAATGAACACACCTGGAGTGAGGTGGAGATGGACATAGGAGACGGAAGTGTTGAGAGTCTCTGGGTTAGGCTAAAAGGGATTAAAAACAAAGGTGATGTCATGCTAGAAGTCTACTACATGCCACCTACCTAGGTGGAAGAAGTGGATGAGGCTTTTTTCAAACAACTAATAAAATCATCCAAAGCCCAAGATTTGGTGGTGATGGGGGACTTCAACTATCCAGATATATGTTGGGAAAATAACACTGCAGGGCACAGACTATCCAATAAGTTCTTGGACTGCATTGAGACAACTTTTATTTCAGAAGGTTGAAAAGCTACCGGGGAAGCTGTTCTAGATTTGATCCTAACAAATAGGGAGGAACTGGTTGAGAATTTGAAAGTGGAAGGCAGCTTGGGTGAAAGTGATCATGAAATCATAGAGTTCACAATTCTAAGGAAGGGTAGAAGGGAGAACAGCAAAATAGAGACAATGGATTTCAGGAAGGCGGATTTTGGTAAGCTCAGAGAGCTGATAGGTAAGGTCCCATAGGAATCGAGACTGAGGGGAAAAACAACTGAGGAGAGTTGGCAGTTTTTCAAAGGGACATTGTTAAGGGCCCAAAAGCAAGCTATTCCGATGTGTCGGAAAGATAGAAAATACGGCAAAAGACCGCCTTGGCTTAACCACGAGATCTTGCATGATCTAAAAATAAAAAGGAGTCATATAAAAATGGAAAGTAGGACAAATTACAAAGGATGAATATAGGCAAACAGCACAGGAATGCAGGGGCAAGATTAGAAAGGCAAAGGCACAGAATGAGCTCAAACTAGCTACGGGAATAAAGGGAAACAAGAAGACTTTTTATAAATACATTAGAAGCAAGAGGAAGACCAAGGAGAGGGTAGGCCCACTGGTCAGTGAGGAGAGAGAAACAGTAACAGGAAATGGCAGAGATGTTCAATGACTTCTTTGTTTCGGTCTTCACCGAGAAGTCTGTAGGAATGCCTAACATAGTGAATGCTAGTGGGAAGGGGGTAGTTTTAGAAGGTAAAATAAAAAAAGAACAAGTCAAAAATCACCTAGAAAAGTTAGATGCCTGCAAGTCACCAGGGCCTGATGAAATGCATCCTAGAATACTCAAGGAGCTGATAGAGGAGGTATCTGAGCCTCTAGCTATCATCTTTGGAAAATCATGGGAGACAGGAGAGATTCCAGAAGACTGGAAAAGGGCAAATACAGTGCCCATTTATAAAAAGGGAAATAAGAACAACCCAGGAAACTACAGACCAGTTAGTTTAACTTCTGTGCCAGGGAAGATAATGGAGCAAGTAATTAAGGAAATCATCTGTAAACACTTGGAAGGTGGCAAGGTGATAGGGAACAGCCAGCATGGATTTGTAAAGAACAAATCATGTCAAACCAATCTGATAGCTTTCTTTGATAGGATAATGAGTCTTGTGGATAAGGGAGAAGCGGTGGATGTGGTATACCTAGACTTTAGTAAGGCATTTGATACGGTCTCGCATGATATTCTTATCAATAAACTAGGTAAATACAACTTAGATGGGGCTACTATAAGGTGGGTGCATAACTGGCTGGATAACCATACTCAGAGAGTAGTTATTAATGGTTCACAATCCTGCTGGAAAGGCATAACAAGTGGGGTTCCGCAGGGGTCTGTTTTGGGACCGGCTCTGTTCAATATCTTCATCAACGATTTAGATATTGGTACAGAAAGTACGCTTATTAAGTTTGCAGATGATACCAAGCTGGGAGGGGTTGCGACTGCTCTGGAGGATAGGGTAATAATTCAAAATGACCTGGACAAATTGGAGAAATGGTCTGAGGTAAATAGGATGAAGTTTAATAAAGACAAATGCAAAGTGCTCCACTTAGGAAGGAACAATCAGTTTCATACATACAGAATGGGAATCGACTGTCTGGGAAGGAGTATGGCAGAAAGGGATCTAGGGGTTATAGTGGACCACAAGTTGAATATGAGTCAGCAGTGTGATGCTGTTGCAAAGAAAGCAAACATGATTCTGGGATGCATTAACAGGTGTGTTGTGAGCAAGTCACGAGAAGTCATTCTTCCGCTCTACTCTGCGCTGGTTAGGCCTCAGTTGGAGTATTGTGTCCAGTTCTGGGCACCGCATTTCAAGAAAGATGTGGAGAAATTGGAGAGGGTCCAGAGAAGAGCAACGAGAATGATTAAAGGTCTAGAGAACATGACCTATGAGGGAAGACTGAAGGAATTGGGTTTGTTTAGTTTAGAAAAGAGAAGATTGAGGGGGGACATGATAGCAGTTTTCAGATATCTAAAAGGGTGTCATAAGGAGGAGGGAGAAAACTTGTTCATCTTGGCTTCTGAGGATAGAACAAGAAGCAATGGGCTTCAACTGCAGCAAGGGAGGTTTAGGTTGGACATTAGGAAAAAGTTCCTAACTGTCAGGGTAGTCAGACACTGGAATAAATTGCCCAGGGAGGTTGTGGAATCTCCATCTCTGGAGATATTTAAGAGTAGGTTAGATAAATGTCTATCAGGGATGGTCTAGACAGTATTTGGTCCTGCCATGAGGGCAGGGGACTGGACTCGATGACCTCTTGAGGTCCCTTCCAGTCCTAGTATTCTATGATTCTATGATTTTATTTATATATCCCTGCCTCTGTAATTTCCATTCCAGTTCATCTGAGGAAGTGTTTTTTATGCTCAAAATCTTATGCTCTAATAAATTTGATAATCTCTAAGGTGCCACAAGAGTCCTTGTTTTTCCAGGAAAGTTTCTTCTACTCAATGGAAGGAATTTCTTATGCCGAGAGCCTTGTCTCTTTCTGGCCCTGGCTGGATGCAATCTTCACAGTTCTATGAACTTACTTCTTTCCACTGAAAAGACTGTCCAAAACATATATTTAAAGCCTTGGGGAGGAGCTAGTAGGGAGTCTGATTCTGCCCTATCTTTTCCCTGAAATCAAATCTCTCTCAGTGCTTCTCATGGAGCAGTATTATTCTGTGCTGTCCTCAGTGCTATGAGTACATAGTGCTAACCAAGGAAAACCTCACAAAGCAGTGAGCAAACATGGTTTTTATTGTCAATGAATCACAGTTATAAAAATGTCTGATTTTAGTCATAGCACTTAATAATGATATATTGAAAAGAGTTATTTGCAAATTAAAGTACTCTCCCCATATAGATCCTGATTACCCAATCATTACATTAGTGAGCAATTACAGATGTAAGTAATGACTTTGAGGTCAACAGTGTACATGTGATCACTCACCCCTGTGAGTAAGGATAAGCAATGGTGTTGCAGGGATGTAATACTGAAAATAAATTTGTGCTTTGTTTTTGCTGTTTCATATATAAATAACAGAATAATCTTCTACCAAGGCTCTTATGCTATGCATTTAATATTTAAATACTAGTACGTCTACTATAACATTTTAGTAACACTTTTGACAACAAAAGAAAAAAATACAATCTAGCATTCCTTAACTGAATCTGTGTTGACAACTACTATAAGCATACGTAATTGTGGTCATGGTCTCTGCCAAGAGCATATAAAAAAGAAAATCAAAAAGGCCTAATGATAAAGAATTGAATAAACAGGATAGGTTATTTAATGTGCTTCTATTAGCAATTGTAAATTCTTTTTTTCCTTTTTGTACTTCAAGTGTCTCCCAAAATCAAGTACTCATAGGAGTATAAACAAAGAGTAAAAAAGTATGTCATAAATTAAATGCAGTAATTTGCATCCATGGAATCTCTTTACAACTCTTTATTCAAAACATTATTCCACAGTACCATCAATATACAATGCAAAATATAGGTAGACCATAAGCCACCTTGTGGAAGCTTAACACCTTATGCTTTAGTCTTATATAGTAGTGGAAAATAAAATTTAAAAAACACCCGCAACACCAAATCAAAATCTTCTTGAGAATCATATGTTACCTTTAAGCTAACATGGGTAAACATGTTTCAAAAGAGGTGAAAGTCAGAGCTGGACCACATGATCCAATTAAAGG
This sequence comes from Rafetus swinhoei, assembly GCA_019425775.1. Classification (NCBI taxonomy): domain Eukaryota; kingdom Metazoa; phylum Chordata; order Testudines; family Trionychidae; genus Rafetus; species Rafetus swinhoei. The sequence goes on along the minus strand of CM033427.1, from coordinate 79,877,885 downwards.
CAGTGAAATGATCAAGTATCATTCCTCTTATTTATGGAGTAAGGCCAAAATCCTGCCCCCAGCTCCCAGCCTGAGAAACTCAGCTGGATGCTGGGGAGCATTGTCAGGGAATAGCGAGAAGAATCCTTCCCCAAAAGCAGTGGAGGAGGAACAGTTGTTTTTAAACAAATACATTTCTAATTGAAGGACTTTCCACTCCAGCTGTCTTATCCTAATTTTTAAATAGGCTTACAGTGGATGACGCAAGTCTGCTGCCTCTGGGGGCCAGAGCTACCAAAGTCTACAAGTATTCTGGGACTTTGCTTTTTTTTCTTGAGTCTTGTAATTCTGGCACATGGTCATGACTGTTTTGGAAAGGAGTTTTATGTCAAAGGCCAAATGCTGCCCACAAATATTAGTGCGTACAACTCTAATTTAAGTTTTATTAGTGTAACACACAAGTACTTGTGGGCAGAATTTCACCCAAAATTTGAACTAGTGTTTATGGAGCATTCATATAGCAGCTTACAAAAAACATACACAAGCACTGCCTTAGTTATGTCACTATAAACAGTTTAACTGCTGTAGACTTCACCTCTTGATGTTTTTTACATAAGACTGCTTCCAATGTATTAGTTTCCTTGGGGCTACCAAGCTTAGTTTGACTATTGGCTTCAATAGGCTCTGATGCCAGCCAGCTATGCATAATGGCTTCTTTGTCTAGTTGTCACATGAACAGTTTTATGTTACGATTATTGTCACTCCAGGCTTAAACAGGAAGGCATGCTTTCAAACAAATCATCCACTTCGTGGGCTCTCTTTGTCAGATATCCTGTGCTCAGAACTATTTTACTCCATAGTTTATTAGGATAGCTGATCACTAAAACTTTGAGAATAAAGTTTCAAAATCTCTCGTCTAATTCAACCAATTCTTAATTTTATCCACCTGTCTCAAAAACAAAAAGTCATGAATTAGCCAGCATTTAAATAATGATGTATCATCTAAATGCAAGGAAGAATCAAAACCCAATTCAAGTGTTAAACCATACAGATAATTAAAAAAATATACTGCAAGGGAAATAAAGATCTGAATGAAAGTAACAGAAATAAAATTTAGAGATGAATTTGACCATCATTACCACTGTAGCACATATGATTGAAAGCATCCCTCCTCCATTATTCTGAAAGCACTTCAAAAATTTAACCACAATGGGGAGACAAGCACAAAATTACAGCCACAAAATTGTACCTCTTTGTTTTACCAGTTTCATTCTTTCCATGATTTATGTACCACTAATTAGAGCAGGCCTGGGCAAAATACGGCCCATGGGCTGGATTCGGCATGCCAAGCCACTGGATCCAGTCTGCGGACACAGTGGGGAGCCCCAGGCAGGCTCCCCACTTACCTTGACCCCCACACGCCACTCAGAAATGCCGCTATGCCAGGGGTAGGCAATAATTTTTGCCCGGAGGCCACTTCAAAAATTTCTGAAGTAGCCCCGGGCCACCCCAGAAGGGGCAGGGCCTAAACAGGAAAGGGCGGGACTACTCCACCCCCAGACGATGATTGGTCTGAGTGAGCCCCTTTGCCCCCCCTTCCCACTAGGCACCCATGCCCTGGAAGAGACTTGGCACACTCGCCACCCCCAGGCCAATCAGGGCCTGGGGCGGGGGAGCACGGGAAGCCTCCTCCTGCCCTGCAAGGAACACGTGGCACTTTGAAGTGCCGTGGGCTACTCGCAGGACTGGGGCAGGGCGAAGGAAGCTTCATGCAGCTCCCCCACCCCCAAGCCCTGATTGGCCTGGGGGCGGAGTAGCGCGTGAAGCCTCCTCCACTCTCCCCCTTGCCATGCGAGCAGCGCGCGGTGCTTCAAAGCACCATGTACTCCTGGCATGGTGGGAGGAGGCTTCGCGCACTCTCCCATCCCCAGCCAATTAAGGCTTGGAAGTGCCTTGTGCTGCTCACAGGGCGGAGGCAGAGTGGAGAAGGCTTTGGGCACTGCACTGCCCCCAGGCCCTAATTGGCTTGGGGGCGGGGGAGCAGCAGGGCCTCTGCGCGGGACGAATCCACCCACTTGGCGCTATGGGGTGTTCTTTCTTTAAACTGTAACTCCGGAGAGGAGGGGGGAAAGCTTTAGGAGCTGCTCCCACCCCCAGCACAATCCCATTGGCCGGTTTCTGGCCAGGACCACCACCACAAGGGGCTCCAGAGCACATGGCTCCAGCCTGTGCAGGGGCAGGGCAGGCAGCAGTGTTCCCTCTAAACTGCGCAGCAGCCCAGCTTCACAGGTGATTAATCAGCCCTGCCCAATCAGAGGCTCAGGGCTCCATGCACAGGTAACACTGGCAGGCAGGGAGGCTGATTCAGGAATGGGCTGCTGGCTGGTAAGTCTTTGGCCAGACTGTGCCTCTGGCACCCCAGCTCCTCCCTTCCCCAACCCTCTGCTCCCCACTCCTGTCCCCTCCTTCATGTACCCAAATCCTCAGCCCCCGTCCTGCTCCCATATCCAGTACCCCAATCCCCTGTCCCAGATCACAGTCCCCTCCTGCCCTAGCTCACAACCCAAATCCCTGCACCCCCTCCTGTACCTCAATTCCCAGCCCTAGATCACAATCCAACCCCCTGCGCCACAGTCCAGTGCCCCAGGTCACAACTGCCTCCTTCACCCAAACTCCCTTCCTTACCCCCAAGCTCCCTTCTGCACCCAACCTGCCTCCCAGACCCCGCATCTCCTCCATTACTATTATGGAAGAGTGTAGCCCTGGACCATTTCCAAATTCTTGAAGTGACTCCCCATAAAAAGTTATTGCCCACCCCTGAATTAGAGTTTCAGGTGATACATAGGCTTTTGGATTGAGTTCATTTAAAAACAATATTTGGGAAAGAAAACACATAGCTGAGCTACACAGCTCCAGCATCTTAGAGAAAATCAGGATGATAAAACTGATATTGATTTTTATCAAGAAAGATATGTTAGTTTTGTGGTGACACCAATGCAAGTGTGTGTCAAATTCTCTAAGATATAAATCTATCAAATTCCCTTGTTGTGGATGGCTAATAAGTCTATAGTAGAGTCTGTGACATGCTAGATGGTAGACAAACAACAACCATAAAGGAATCATTCCGATTTATGCTGCTATTGCATTGAAATCAATGAGACTTCATTACGGAATAAATGTCAGCCTTTATAAGACTAGAATTTTCTTTTCAGGACTGAGACCTAAAATGTCAGGGACTAGACATTGATACCCTTACTCACTTTCTGAAGTAACTTGCTCTGGAAGTAGTACAATTGAAGTCAATAGCACTACTAGTAGAGTAAAGGTGCTCTTCAATTAGAGCAAGTGTAATAGAAACTAGCCCAAAGAGAGATCAGGGTACTCATCAGACAGAGTTCTAAGTTCTTAAAAGACCTCTCCAAGAAATATTAATTATTCCAACTCAAATGGTAAAATGTTTGAAACAACAATATATGTGTTTATTGTTTCCTGAGTTTAAACCAATAGTAAAATAATTATTCAATTTCCAACCCAGCTTCTACCCACCTCACTCCACTGAAAAGGCTCTCATCAGTCTCTAAATACCTCTTCCTGGCCAAATCTCAGAATCAATACTCGTCTAGCCTCATCCTCCTTGATCTGCCAGCTGCCTCAACAGCACTGATGACACTCTTCTTGAAATTTTTCCCTCCCATAGCATCCATGGCTCAGTCCTGTCTTGGTTCTTTTTCTACATTTCTAGTTGCTTCTCCAGCATGTCACTTGGAGAATTTGCCCCTTCATCCTCCAGTTTTCTATGTGGGTAAATAGGTACTTGATCCCTTTCTCTTCTCCCTCTTACACTTTGCATCTGGGCATCTCATCTGCAGACACAAATCCATCTACAATTTCTATGCTGACAATTCACAGGTCTACCTCTTCACTTCAGATGTGTTTCTTTCTGTCCACTCTAAAATCTTGGCCTGTCTTTCTGACCTCCTTTTGAGGATATCCAGCCATTAGCTCAATTTCAACATGACAAAAACCGAGCTTGTAATCTTTTTCTCCTAAACTGTCTCTACTCCTTCCTTTGTGCATCACTACAGAGTGTATTCCCATCCTCCTTCCTGGAAATTGGGTGCCACCTTTGAAGTCAGCTGTCACAAGTTCCTTATTTCCACACTGGATCTATATACCTTGCCAATACTTTCTGCCCATATTGCTAAGGTATGACTGTGCCTATTCCTCTACACCACTAAAACGGTCATCTAGGATCTTATCACCTCACATCTCTACCACTACGACATATTTTTTTCTAGCTTGAAAAATAAAATCTTGCCCCCACTTGTATTCATTGAGAATGCTCCTGAAAAAAGAGTTTTCTTAGTTCTTAATTTTCACTATGTCGCCTCCACACTTTGTGTTTGTACCCTGACTACCCTTTCTCTATCACATCACACACAAACTATTTGTCTTCACTATTTGCCTTTCACGTGTCTCTCTTTTCTCATAAGTTAACCAGATTTTTTTACTGAGTCCAGTTGGCCAGTGATGCCAGCCTTCATCACTCTCTTGTTATATTTTCAAACGAACTTTTTCCCATGCTGCCTCTCACACTTGGGAGGACTTCCCTGTAAAGACCTGCAAAGCCACATCATTGTCCTCTTTAAAATTCTCCTTTGCCATGATGACCACACAAAGCTTGACTGTTTATCACGCAGACCAAGACTGTCTCATTGTTTGCTTATACTCTCCCATTGGTCTGTCCATATCCACTTGTCATCTTAAATGTACATTGCAAGCTTTTGGGGGCAGTGTTTGTAAAATGCCTACCACAATAAGGTCCTCATCTGAGGCTTCTGGATGCTACCGCAATACAAATGAAAAGCAACAACATACACTCATATTGAGCTTTGCACTTTCTAGCTGCTTCACAATTATTGATTAATGATTCTTCTTAGTACTCCCTATTAATTTAATAATTAAAAATTAGATAGAATTAGAATAATTCCTATTTTACAGTTAGAGAAACTAAGGGAAGGATTAAATGTCTTGCTTGAAGTCACACACTGAATCAATGATAGAGCCAGATTGCAATTTCTGATGTATACTTCTATGCTCATTCATCTAGAGACCACGCCTCACACATTTAGAGAGTTCAAAATTATTGTTTCAGTGCACATTATGGATCAATTTCTTTGTTGATTAGATATGAAACAGGTAAATTATTCAAATTAAATCATTACAAGAGCAGCAACTAGACATGCCTGGCTAAATTTCAGCCTTACGTTAATTTGTACATCTCACAGACTGCAGTCCTTAATAGATATTTCATCTGAATAAAGGCCATATAATTTGCATAGGTTTACTAACAGAAATACTGACACAATTAATCAAACTGTGTCAGCAAAGCCAATTGCCCTCCTGGAACAGTATCCCTATTTTTCTGACAAGATGTCTGTAATAGATACCAATAGTCTCAATTAATTGGAAAACCATCTTAACTAATTTCTAAGATTTCGTCACATATACAAGCACTCTGCATTTCATAAAAGATATACAATGAATATATTTAACATGTATTTTGTAATGTTTTGTATAGCAACACAAACTATCTTAACTAATTTCTAAGATTTCGTCACGTATACAAGCACTCTGCATTTTTTTCCAACAGCAGCTTAGTTTCCATTAAAAAGGACATCTGAAATGCCTATGCAGGTTGAACCTCTCTTGTCTGGCATCTTCAGGATTTGACCAGTCCCAAACCAGAGAATTTGCTGAACCACGGGAGGTCAATGTTGTCTAGCAGCATTACCAACACTTCCACGGCTCTTAGACGACATTGAGGAGTAAATCAGAGCTAAATAACAGCACAGAACACTGAGAGCCAGGACTGGTGGCTGTAAACAAACCTTAGCAGACTGTGGAAAACTTGGCCACGTAGGTGGACATCTGGCTACATAAAATCACGCAGGACCATGGATGTTGCCGAATCAGTGTGGTAGACTAGAGAGGTTGGCTGTCCCAACTGTTTTTGTAGGGAAAATGATCTAATTTTTACATTATAAAGATCCACATTTTCAATGTGTGCATGAGTACAAGTTGGAAACACACACAAATGAAAATATGGGTCTAAACTATATTGTGCATCCAATTTATTAAAAATCTTCTGTATCACTTCAGGCTGGCTTGAGACTGAAAATAAAAACTACTACTCAATAACTTTTAAAAGGCAACAGAATTAGGAAGCCAAAAGACATGGATAATTTGCCCACGCAAATTGCTACTTTCCTAAATTCCTTCTTCAGTTCAGTCAGTTCCACCCAGGCCACCAATGGGGAAAGGGAGGCAGTTGCCCCAGGACCGAACAATTTAAAGGGACTTGAGGCTATGGGTTGCCACAGCAGCAGCAGTGACCAGAGCTCTGGGTCCTTTAAATACCACTGGAGCCTCTCTCAGCACTGCCTAGACTGTGCTGTGCGCTAGCTGCAGGAGGCTAACTCATAGCCACACCTCTTCCATCTGAGATTCCGCCCCTTCTGGGGGCCTGGAGCCAAGCACACGGACCCACATGCACACACATTGCCCAGAAACCGGTAAAGTCTGTCACCAGCCCTGGTTCTGTCCCATACTGCACTTCAAGAAGAATGCACATACATAATTATGTATGCTTTCTTCCTGAGTTTTGTTTTTGGGCACAACTGCCTTTCAGGGTTGTTTACAGTGAAACTGAGGTCTAAACCCAGCTTTCTGTTTCAGTCTCATACTAGATATGCCACTGCTCAGTCAATGCTTCTTTTAAGTACAAGTCAACAATAATTAAATTACTCTTCTCAAAACTGATTTTTAGTTGCATTTGTTGTTGAATGATAACATTTTCCTAAAATTATTTTTGGCTTTTCTTCCAAGCTATTTTATATTGCCAAGCATAATTGAAAGTCTCACTAAGTTTAGTATACAATCTCTTTTATGCCATGCTTTGATAACAAACTCTGAATAAAGATTTTAGACCTTCAGTAAAGTGAAGGGATTATAGGCCAAAAGTAGATACCGAATATAGAAAAAAACATTAATATAGTGAATGGCATAGGAACCACATTTATATTCCAATTACAAAGAAGCATCTTACAATTAGTAGAAACATCTTTGAAGAATTCCTAAGATTCCAGACTACTTTGTGTTCTAAGTTCATTCTAGGAAATTCATCTATTGGCTGTTCTGAAGATAGAATTTTGTATTGTATTGTCAGTTTGTGTCTTAATTCCAACTGAAATGTAACTAAGGGTTGGCAGAAACAAAAACAGGGAAAAATGCTTACAGGATATCCCATTAGTGAAAGTCTTTATGCAGACACCCCTATACATAGACAAGTTACAAAGCAGGTGTTCATATTCATAATCAGAACCAGCCAGTTTACAGCCTTTTATGCCCCAATCTCTCTTCCTGTTGGACAATATTTTCAGAATTATTGTTAGAAATTAAATTAGTTCAGGAGTTCTCAAACTGGGGTCATGATCCCTTAGGCTGTTAGACTCCACCACAAAACCCTGCTTTACTTTCAGCATTTATGATAACATTAAATATACAAATGTTTTTAATTTATAAAGGGGGTTGCACTCAGAAACTTGCTGCGTGAAAAGGGTCACCAATACAAGAAGTTTGAGAACTACTGAATTAGATGCTCATAAAAAGAGGCATTTGGAAACGTTTTCTTTTCCCTTGTTCAGGCATAGCTCAAATATGTCAGACAAAAGGAGCCCAGCCAATGTTTAAGAGCCATCAAAGAAAAATCTAAACCTTCTTTAAGGAATAGTTCTCCTGCTACTAATGTGCTTTGCCAATCATAGGCTTTGATCCTGCACTGAAGTGAATAGGAGTTTTCACTGACTTGCATGAGTGCAAAATCAAGTCCCCCAGGAGAGAGAGTAGGAGGGTGCTATAAAGGCTTGAAGAAGGAAAGCTGGGGATGTTTGGCCTGGCGCCCCTTATTGGCCAGTTTATCCAGAAGTGATAACCCTAAAGAAAATTATGATTAACCTGTTGATTACTTTATAAAGTTATTGGTTTCCAAGGAATAATTTTGAAAGCAAAAGTACAATGGAAAAAAGTTACTCTATGTAAAGGAAACATTTACATGTTATTTTACTCTTGCTTTGAGTTAGAAAAATTCTGTCTAACAATCTAGCTCAATTGGATGTGTGTGTATTATAGAAGTCAGTTTCATTACTTGTTTAAAATAACTGTCTAAAACAAAATTTTCTGTACATTAAACTATTTCACCTGATGTGGGTACTAAAAGGTACATTATCTACAAAAGCGGCGAGGAGTCCTGTGGCACCTTATAGACTAACCGAAGTGTTGGAGCATAAGCTTTCGTGGGCAAGACCCACTTCGTCAGATCTGATGAAGTGGGTCTTTGCCCACGAAAGCTTATGCTCCAACACTTCGGTTAGTCTATAAGGTGCCACAGGACTCCTCGCCGCTTTTGCAGATTCAGACTAACACGGCTACCCCTCTGATATTATCTACAAAGAAGAAATACAAGATTTTTTTTTTTAAATTTCCATGCATACAAATATTAAAACAAGAGGCATCCCCATATGCAATTAGTTACCAAATCACGAAAAATAAATGCTTCTGGCTGTACCCAGTCTAGAAAAGAAAAAGAACACAGCCACTACAAAGAACAAACACGGTCAGTCAAACCAATGTTTACCGAGAACCCGTCTCCAAGGTTTCCACAAACTCGGATTCGGGAGCCCCCCAAAAGTGGGGAATGGCAGAGTGCAATGTAAACATCGCACTTTAAATCCACAGCTGATCCTCTCTTGGAGTATCGAGAACAAGTGGCACTGAACCTCCCCTGCTTCAGGGGACCTGGCGAACATTAATGCAGTCGAGCCTGCAAACATGGAGTAAGTCATAGAAGAAAAGTTGGGGGGGAGGGTGTTGCAAAGTTGCCGGAGCAAAAGACAAGCGCACCCCTGGGTAACATATTCCCTTTCGGACCCGAACGCGGAGTCGAAGGGCAGCTGCAAACCATCCAAGGCCCTTTGCTCGCGGGATGAAACGCCCGCTGTGACCCGCTTCCTGCTCCACAACGCACCCCAAAGAAATGCAAAGCGGGGCGATGGCTGAAATCCCAGCCCAGCCTAAGCCAATTTGGGGGGATTTTTCCCTACAAAAGCAACACTGTGGGGGCTTTTCCCGCGCTCCCAGACTGAGCGCAGCCAGCACAAGCCCAAGCGCTGGGGCAGCGCCCTGCTGAGGGGCAGGATCCCCCCGCCTCTGGCCAGGGGAGCAAGCAGAGCACCAGGCCCTTGCCAGGCGTCCTTACCTGCCCCAGCGATGCTGAGCTGCACCCCAGCAGCGTCCTTCGTCCTCAAGGCTGCGCGCACCCCCTCGCAGGGCACCGGCTGCACGGGGGCTTAGCCTACAGCCGGCTGCTGCAGGGAGCGCCAGCCAGCCTAGGGATTTGGCCCCAGGGGGCGGGAGGCTGGAGAACTAGTTCCCCTCCCCGCCGCACAGCGGGGTCCCGCTGGCCGCCGGGGGGTGGGGTGCGGGCCGGGAGGGGGAGAGCCGGAGCGGGAGCTGGGCTGCGGCGAGCGCTGGGACAGTCACTGAGGCGCTTCCCCGCCGCCGCCTGCTGCTCCTGGCACGACGCGCGAGTGGCCCCCGCCGCCGCCCCCGCTGTCCCGGGCGGGCTCCTGCAACCTGCTGCTCCCCCGCGCGGCTGCCTTCGCCTCCCTCTGCGACACCGCAGCGCGCCTCGGCCAATGGCAAGTGCCCCGCCGCGCTCCGACAGAGGCGGGGCAGGGAGAGGGGGGTCCCAGCCCAGGAGACGGGCCGGAGGGGGTTGCGGGCTCCAGCCCCCGCTGGGACAGACACGCGCCCCCTGCTGGGGCAATGGCCGCCTGCCCCGGGGCAAGGAGCGGCCCGGAGCCAGGGGACACGCGCACGCAGGCAGGGCAGACCAAGGCAACCATCCGTCGTAGGTGCAACGGGCCTGCTCAACTGCGCTTTGCACGGGCCAGGGGCTGCTGCCCGAAGCAAGCTGGAGCAGCCTGAAACTCCAATGCTCGGCCCAGCCCCGAGGGCCCCTCCCCTCCTCTGAAGATTGCAAGGATGCCCCGCACCTGCCTTCTTGCTCAGACCAGTAAGACCCACTTGCAGTGGCAATATGCCACCCGAGGAGCATCCTACCTTGGGGAGGTTCCTCGGGGGTCAGATCAGCCACGGGCTTCCCGCTGGGACGGTGCAAAGGCACTGCAGGGCCAAGCATTTGGTTCACAGTGTCTAGAGTGAGATCCTGGCGCCTTGAAAGTCAAGGGAGTTTTGTCCAGTTTTTCAGTCCAAGCCTAGATGCAGGATAAAGCTTCACAAGATAGTCTGGACCAGTGTTTTTAAACTTTTTAAGATCGAGGAACACCAAACAATATTTTTTTTATGAGGAACACCAAGGAATTTTTTTAAGCAAAAAAAGGGGAGGAGGAGAGTTATTGAACAAAAAAAAAAAGGGTTGGGGAGAAAGTTATTGAGAAAAAAAAGGTCGCCTGCCCCTTTAAGGGTTGCCATTATGAACTCTGTTGTTCTCCACCGCACACCTCTGACTGCCTATGGCACCGGTGTGCCGCGGAACACAGTTTAAGAAACACTGGTCTGGACCATCAGAGTTGTCCCCTCTGATTGAGGGGCAGGTTGTTACATAGTATGCCCCTCCTGCCAAGGGAACTGGAAAAAAATTTACAGTAGGAGTGCTGAGAGCCATTGAACTAAACTGTAAACTCTTTATGTAATAGAATCCACTTCAAGCCAGGGGGTTCAACAGTATCACCTTCCTCCCCCCTTCTCCCCACCCCCGCACCCCTAGTTCTGGCAGTTATATCTGGTGCCATTCAAAAACATACTTACATGTAGAAAGTGGGATTAGAAATGACTGCCTTTGTACCACAACATGACATATGTTCCTATTCAGGAAGGACACTGTCTCCTTTCATTGGAATCAAACGGTGCATCCTTAATTTTCTTCCAAATATTTTGAAGCTTTTAAGTGGATAGCACTGAAAACAAACACCCATTTGTAAAGTGGGCATGCTCTAGTCACTTCATCATACAGAGATGCCCAAAGAAACTTGAAACCTCTTGGAGACTGGCACAATACAGTTCCCCCCCACTCTCCCTCCCCCAATAATGCTAAATGTAGTAAACCAGCTATATTCTTAGGGTGACTTATACATAGGAAACACTGTTTTACTTTTATTTTGAATATAGTTTGAAAGACAAACTAAACAATGGCAGTGAGAAAAATCCCTCAGTCAGGGCCAGCTTGAGCCATTCCTGCGCCCCGGGCAGTGGGTGTGCGACGCATGCTCGGCTCCGCCCCCGGGCGCACGGCGCATGCACGGCTCCGCCCTCCGGCGCGCTGCGCACCTTACAGCTGCAATTAGCGTTGCCAGGTGTTCGATATTGTACCGGACAGTCCGGTATTTGCGCTCTCTGTCCGGTAAAAAAAATCAGACAATACCGGACATGTGCAATGTCCGGTATTTTCTGATTTTTCCAGCTGCGCACCGGACGGAAGCCTGGCGTGGGCGGGGGGACCGGCTGGGAGTCCCAGCTGGGAGGCGGGGCCGCGATTGCCGCTGAGAGCCCTCGGTTGAGTGTGAGGAGGAGGGGAAGCCTCCTCCTGCTCATGCGTCGCCGGGAGCCTGTGCGGGACAGGCAGTGCCCCGGGATCTGCAAGTGCCCGGGTCAGTCCCACTCCACGCTGGCCGATTTGCTCCCCCCTTCCCGGCCGGCTGGTTCTCCCCCACTTCCCCTCCTGATCTTCCCCGGCCAGCCCCCCTGCACTGCCCCCCAGCTCTGCTTCCCGCTGGCTGGTTCCTCTTCCTGATCTCCCCCAGCCAGCACCGCTGCACCCGCCCCTGCCAGCTCTGCTTCCTCCCCTTTCTCCGCCCCCTTCCTCCTGGCCAGCCCCGCGGCCCTGACCCCCAGCTGTGCTTCCCGCCCCTTCCTGCCCAGCCCCCTTTCTCCCGGCCCCAATCCCCTCAGCTCTGCTTCCGCCCCCTTCCTCCCGGCCAGCCTCGCGGCCCCGACCCCCTCAGCTCTGCTTCCCGCCCCTTCCTCCCAGCCAGCCCCACCCCTCCCGGCCGGTCTCCCCCGCCCACGATCAAGTGTGTCTGGTTTTTTTGGGGGGTCTACCTGGTAACCCTAGCTGAAATTGGGCGCACGGAGCCCGATTGCAGCTCTAAGGGGTGCCACGCGGCCCCTGGCCCCGGGCACGCAGCGCCCGATTGCAGCTCTAAGGGGCGCTGTGCGGCCCCTGGCCCCGGGCACGCAGCACCTGATGGCAGCTCTAAGGGGTGCCACGCAGCCCCTGGCCCTGGGCGCGCGGTGCCACTTACAGCTGCCATCAGGCGCCCCCCATAGGTTGGCACCCTGGGTAGCTGCCCAGCTAGCCCCCCCCTTAATCCGGCCCTGCCCTCAGTACATTGTAATGTTGGCAATTCCTCCTACCTTTCAGCAAAAATGAGGAGTCCTGTGGCACCTTAAACACTAAGACTTTTATTTAGGCATGAGTTTTCATGGGCTGGAACCCACTTTATCAGATGCATCAGAAGGTGCCACGGGACTACGCATTGTTCCTAGCTTGCAACTGTTTGGTGTAATACATCTACTATACTTCACATCAGTAAGACTGGCATAAGTTTTCATGCCAATTAAAGTATTTATGATTTTGAAAATAAAGTTTTCATTTTTAAGATAATCTATTTATGCAGCATTTGAGGGAATGGACAAAGTGAAGGATTTTTTCTCTGTGGTTGAAGAAATGTCTTTGAAAATAGTGCCACCTGCTGTCTGCAACAATCTTTTTAGTGTTGGTACCAAATCCAGTGCTTGGGCTCATTATAGTAATAATAGTGGTCATTGCCTTAGACAAAGAACATTTACAAACTTACTGGCAATGAGTTTTTACTGAATAATAGTTAAAGGATAGTTTTAAAAATCTATAATTGTTGTACAATTACAAGGACTACACTTCTGCCACAACCCCTCTTATATTCTGAAAACTACCCATACTTTATGCATCTCCCACACAAGGAAATATTTCTAACTAACATAATGTGAGAGAAAATAGCCTGAGTATCTCTAAATGCTATGGCCAGGAACCATCTTTTCCTTTGTGCATTTAACAAAGTGGCTCCCTCATTCTTGACTGAGGTCAGTGGATGTTATCACAATACAAATAAATAAAAAAATTGAGACAGGTTTTTCCTAAATGTCATCTGAGTTTGTCAAGTTATGGGCACAATAATGTCAGGCACCATTTTTGAAATCTGAAACGTCAATGCCAGGTATAATTTGTGTTACTGCTTTTTTTGCCATGATATCACATGAGAAATTCTACTGATTCAATAGGGATGCTTGTAGAGGTTCTAGTCAAAATGTTGAAGAGTGGCAGACACCACTGCAAAATAAGTGACAAGAGAAATACCTAAAAAGATTATTTAGTCACAGGAAATCCTTGCTCTTGTAATACAATCTGAGTAATAATGAAGATTTTTAAGTTATTTAAAAAAATATTCCTGATCACTGTTTTGGGTAGAAATACCTGCTTCCATTAAAATAGGTTTTTTATACTGATTTTAACTGAGAAATTAGAAACAGAAAGCACTATTAAACAAATAATGGTGACAATTGACAAACTCATAAAACAAAGGAAGTTTTCATGCTCACAATACCGCACTTAAATATCCCTATTATGGCCATATTTTTTCCAGATACCCAGAGCAATATAGCACATAGCTGATCATAATCCCTGATATAATACACTGAAGATCAAGATAATAAAACTTTGATACCATGAAATCACTTATATTTAGTTTGCTACCTCTATGGAAGGATCTTTCTTGGACTTTCTGCTTTCCAAATAGCTGATCTCCCATTATTTGGACCATTATTCTCTCCCTAAATGCAAAGCTTCACATTTATTTGGATTTTGAAACGTCTGATTGCAGTTGTGCCCTATCTAATCCCTTCAAGAAGTGGTAGCTTTGCAGTTTAATTCTGCATTCATATGCATTTGCTACCCCTCCAATTCTGGAATCATCATCAAGTTTTATTATATTGAAGGACTCCTTTATGCTAGAACCTTAGCATTCAGAATTAAATAATACAGGCTTGTTGATACTCTACTCCTTTGGAGAGCTTACTTGCTAGCTACACCTCTTTACCCAGTCTATTGCATGCTTATAGAAAAAGGAAAAGAAAAACAGGAAAAGGAGATTCTTGCACAGAGGATCTGCACCTCTGTCCCTGAATAGTCTCATTTAACAGAATTGCAGAATAAAGTACTCAAAAAGGAATCTGAATCTGGCCCTTAATGTGTTTGAAGAAAGTGAGCTTACAGCTTATTTTTTAAACACATCAAAACATTGGTCACATTTTTTGTAGTACTCATCAATTTCACTCTGATCCTAGTGATAAACTCTACCCAAATCAGTGGGGAGAGACTATTCACAAACAACAAATTACCAGTGAGACAAGGTGGATCCTGGGCTCGCTAGGCTACACGCTACATATAAATTACCATTTGGTTTGAAGCTTTATTTCCTCGTAAAGAGCAACCTCTACTGTCTCTAGGAAACATTCATTCTTAGTAAAAGCACATAATACTTATCACCTTTTCAGAGCTATGAAACTTCAAAATATTGTTGCCCCTTTTCAACCTAAGCCCCGGGAGAAATTTCAGGGCCCTGAAAATGTTCCAATTGAAAGTAGAAATCAATGGAGTCTAGTGTTTTCTTTGACATAATCTTGTTTATTTACAAATGTACAAAGTTTTGTGTCTTTGAACACAAAATGAATCAAATAGCAGGATATAGGTTCTTTTGCTCACAACACCAAGAACATTCTTTTCAGCCTGCATTCTTGACCTAATGCTTCTTTCCAAGTTTCCCCTAAGACAGCATGCTGCATCTTCCAGCTCTCTCTCTCAGAGCTTGACTACATTATGGAGGCTACAGAAGCATAGCTATGTGCTATAACTCTACAGTGGGGATGCTCATTACAGGGGTTTTTTCCATTGCTACATTACTTACACTTCCCTGAGCAATGGCAACTAGAAAAGCATTATTCCACACAGACATAACCATGTCTATACCAATGATTGAGACAGCACTGTTACGGTGCTCCACAGTGTTTAATTTCTTAGGGTATGTCTGCACAGCAAAGTTATTTCGAAATAACAGCCGTTATTTCGAAATAACGTTACTAGTGTCTACACAGGCAAACCGCTTTTCGAATTAATTTCGAAATAGCGGAGCGCTTATTTCGAATTTGGTAAACCTCATTCCACGAGGAATAATGCCAAATTTGAAATAGCTATTTCGAAATAAGTGCTGTGTAGACACTTATATCGAAATAGGGGGCCTCCAGCCTTCCCAGGGTGCCCTGGTGGCCACTCCAGCCTCAACCAAGAACACTCCTCTCCCTCCCCCTCCCGGAGCCCTTAAAGGGGTTGACTCTGGTCACAGTGCCTGTGCCAGCTCCAAGCCTGCCAGCCCAGAGCCAGCAGTCACTGCCCCGACCCAGTGGCCCCAAAACATGAGCCAGCAAGCCACTGGCAGCCAGCCCTCCAACACTCCCCAGGAGCAGTCTGCCAGCTCCCAGGAGCCTGCCAGGGCCCGGAGAAGGCGGGCGCCTTCCTGGTCCAGGGTGGAGATCATGGACCTTATTCAAGTTTGGGGGGGATGCCCCCAACGTCCATGATCTCCACACTAGAGGGAGGAATGCAGCCGTCTATGGCAGGATAGCTGCCAGTCTGGCCACCAAAGGCCACATGCGAACCCAGGAGCAGGTTTGCATGAAAATCAAGTTGGTCCAGCGAGACCCCCAACCCTGAGCCCTGAGATTCCCCTCCCCCTTCTTCCTCCTGCTTCCCCCTTCCAGCTCCCTCCTCCCAGGTTTCCCCCTCCCCTCTCCCACCCTCTCTTCTCCCCTCTCCCACCTCCTTTCCCCAGTCTCACCAGAGTTTCATTTCCCCCCTCCCAGTTTTGTTAAATAAAGAGAGTTTGTGTTCATGAAAATACATGTATTTTATTTGACATCAGGAAGGGGGGTTAGGGAGGGGTAAGTGGAAGGATGTGAGGGAAGAATGAGGCACAAGCCCCCAGTGGGGCAGACCAGGGAGGCTCTTAGTGCTCCTCAGGGTGGAAGCTCTCCCGCAGGGCCTCCTGGATACTGACAGCCCCCCGATGGACCTCCCGGATGGCAGCCTGCAGAAAGTGCAGCCATGCTCACAGCAACGCCTCCACGAGAAGCACCAGAGTGCCCAGGGGCAGCTCTGGCTCCATGTTGCAGAATGCTGTGGTGTCCTGATTGAGGGCATCCAGAGCACACAGAGACAAAATGCTTTGCTGTCCCTCATTGAGGTAGGCAAGCAAGCAGGGAAATCTGAGAACCAGCTGTCTGGGGGGGGTGGTCCTTTAAGCACAGGCCTCAGATAGCTTCAGGCAGCAGCCACACAAAGTAACTCCTGACCTGATGCCCTGCTGGACCTGGTTCCGTCCGGCCTTAAATGCGATTCAGCGTCCACTCAGTGTGGATGCGCTATTTCAAAATAGCAAAACGCTATTTCAAAATGCACTTTGTGTGTAGATGCGTTATTTCGAAATAAGCTATTTCGAAATAACTCTGTAGAGTAGACATACCCTTACATCAAAGGGTGCAGTTATATCAACCTATATTCTGAGTGTAGACCAGACTTTAGTCACTCAGATTTTGTTTGTTTCTTTTGCCTTCCTGCACACCCCTTACTTATCCAAAGCAATTTTCATCCAACTCACTCAGTCCAGACACTTGTGGAGAGGTCCATAACTTCCTTTTGCCTTTGTGGGGGAGGTTCTCATTAATTCATCTGGACAGTTATGATAATTGTAAGCATATTCACACCAAACTCAAAGAAGTTTGTGATCTATGCAGTCACCACTACCTCTCAGCATAACAGTATTAACCAACCAACCCTCTCAATACCCTTGTGACCTGGATAAGTATTTATCTCTATTTTACAGACGCAGAAAATTTAGAGAAGCAAGTCAGGGCCAGAATCAGAATTGCTTTTCTCACGACACAGTGGTTGCCATTCTTGGACTCAGTCCATTAAATCACATTGCCTCTCAATTATTTGGCTCATTTTTTTTATTGGTTAACTAATTAAGAACAGTATTTTCCCCTTAACCAAAGAGACTATAATATTGCTCACTTAACTCATTCTAAATGTTTGGAAAATGTGTTATGTGTAAATGCATACATTGTATACATTTTGTTACCACAGATTGCCTCAGTTTGAGTTTTAGGCAGGTTTGTCCAAAATGCCACAATCATTTGCTCACATTGAGTAGCACAGTCTCTCCATGCAGATGTTGCCACTTAAAAAAAATCATCATTTTCAACAGCAGGGCACTCATGAAGTAATTCATCTTGTGAACCCAGGGGAAAACTGCACTATCTTAGATGCTACCACATGGTAAGAGAGTCTTTCAATAACTTTTTAATGATGTTAAATGATGTTTTTTATGCTGTGCATAAAACTGTGATCACTACAGGACTAAGAATGAGACTGTCGGGTCTACATTCCAACTGTATTACTTGTGTACTGGAGCTCTCAGGAACCTCTGCCATTTCTGGCTGAAACACTATCATAAAAATGATAAAGGTCAACTTTTTTGCCTGAGACAAATGGTAGGCAAGTAAAAATAAATCCAGATGGCCTTCAAATCCATACACCAAGACGTCCATTTCACAATCATACCAGTCGAACACAGTGCTATCCTCCCACCATACTTGGCAGATGTTTCAGGAACAAAGTATAAACACTACCAGCAGAGGGCATCTTAATCTCAGTTTATTTGCAGAATAGTATTGACTCCATCCTTAGTTTTATGCTTATGATTGTGTTTGCTTAAATACGAAGATTAATGAATACCTACCCTACAGTTCTCTGCAAATGCATTGCCCTGGCTACATAGGGTTTACCATGTAGGTTTTTAGAATCCCTTAAATTATTGACAACATTTCACTGAGATAAAAAACTTGTTGTCATACTGAGTAGAATACAAGATTTTCCCCCCTATTTTAAATAGTTACATTATCTTCCATTACATATTTGTTATACATTAAATATGCCTTTAAAACACTCTTTTTAAATAAATATATAGAACATTAGCATAGGAGCTATTTGGTATGTCACAGTGACAGAATAAATAATCACAAATTTGGGCCAGAATTACTGGATGTTCATATTGCTGGGTTAGACCTATGAATAAGATTGTCTGCACTTTAAAAAAACAACAACCACATAGTATGTTTTTGGGAGACTGTCAAGTCACAGGGGCAGGGCCCAGCAGGGTTGTAGATTTGCTTCACGACAGAGTCGATTAGGGATAGTTGTTTTTATTAATCTTACTACGTCACCACTATTACAGGCTTAATCCTGCCAGATGGTTACAGAGCTACTGCAAAGTAATACGCCAATAAGCATAGGCAGAGCAATGCATAAAAGAGTAACAAGCACTTGGAAATGCTTACGCCCCTTCAGGTCTGTGGGGGGTCCTGTTCCAGTTACCTCGCACCAGGCCACAGTGGACGTGGCTCCAGCTGGGGGACCCAGGGCACCCTTCGAGGTTTAGGTCCCTGGAGATCTAACAGATCTTATATATACTACAGTTGTTTACCTGGTGTGCACGAACCTGGCTCAACATCGTTCTTATCACTTCCATGAGCTGAGACCGAGGTCAAACTTGTTTACTGCTCAGTAGTTTCCCAGCTCAAGGCATGGCTTAAAGCTAATAAAGCCCAGTTGCTGTTTGGGCTTTCAGGGTCCCAGGCTGTGCTAAGCTGGGTACAGCAAGGATGGAAACTTCCATCCCAGACCTGCTAAGTTACAGGACCCACATATGACTTTCATGTGACAGAGACACTATGGTTTTAGTGATATCTTCCTTCTTTGTGATAGAACGTGCTGAAGACGCCTGCTGAAAATAGGGTTTAAAAACAAGGGTTTTCCTTAAACTAAAACTAAAAATAATAAAAATAGGTATATCATATATTACTGAGAAAAATACTACAAAATAAATTCAGCTCACAAGCATGCAATAAGCAGATATTTTTCCACATAAATAGCATTTTTAAATCGATAGTATTCAGTTTCACTACTTCAGTTGCTGAGATAAAGTGATTACATGACGATGTCTGATCAAGTCTATCTTTTCATTTAGGGAAAACATTCAAATTATAATGTGGAACATCTGATTTCCACATAAAGCTCAGAATTTTCTGATATCTTCATCTCTGATAGTTTCACAAAAGGGACCTTTTCAAGGTTTTTTGGATGCTTCCAAGGTACAGTCTCAGAGGGGTAGCCATGTTAGTCTGTAACTTTAAAAACAATGAGTAGTCTCTAATGTGCTACAGGACTAACAAAAATATATGTGAGTATCATGAGCTTTCATGGGCAAAATCCACTTCCTCAGATGAGCAGATTATCTCTGTTCATCTGAAGAAGTGGGTTTTGCCCATGAAAGCTCATGATACTATATTATATTTGTTAGTCTCTAAGCCCTGCTCTACACTATTTCAAAATAATAAGGGGAGCGTCCACACTACCGAGCCCATTATTTCAAAATAGTAGGCTTGTTATTTCAAAATAACCCCTGCTTGTAAAGAGGAATAGAGCTATTTCAAAATTGTTATTTTGGGAGTTATTATTTTGAAATAACTTACTTTGAAATAATTTCGTAGTGTAGACATGCCCTAAGGTGCTACAGGACTACTCATCATTTCCCAAGCTACAGCATAGGAATTTACAAGGATAGCTATGTGACAGGGACAAGGTGGTGATGAGGGGCATTTTCAACAACCTGCAAGGTGCTTGAGCCACTGTCAATTATTGGGATGGAATATCTATTACTGTGCTTATTGCCAAAAGTATTACCTGTAATCCTTACAGTCACTAAGGCAAAGCTGGGGTAGTGATCATGAGGTTTGAGCCTGATTGTGCCTTTCCTAATATGCTGGTGTAAAAGTCTATGAAAAACAGGAAGTCTATCTATATTTGACTTCTGCTGTATGTATGCGTCGGGGCCATGAAACTGCAGACTCTGCAAAAACATCTGGATAAGTAACAGCTTAAAAAGTGCTTAATGATTTTTTTCTTTGATTGATATGTTAATGTAATTGTAGCAGTTACTAACATAAAAGGGGTAGACAGGCATGAGGGATTTGGATTTGACTTTCTGAGATCTTGGATTTATGCTAGATATAGAGCAGATGGAAGTGCTGTATCTTCCTTGGTTTACTTCCTGATAATGCCTTGCAGAGAGTAAAGTTTCCAGGAGCTTTGGATGTAGGGAACCCTGGGTTACAAAGGGACTAACAGGAAGATACCTGATCAGCCTAAATAAGGGTGGTAGTGATAGTCTGTTAAGAAAGCTGATTTATGAAGGGTAGGACCCGTATATGTGCAGTTAGAACAACAAAGAGACAAGGATCAGAAATGAAACTTGAAAGCACTGTAAATATGGCCGCTATCTGGAATAGAGGGAATGCTTCTGTACTTGGACATATCCCCAAAATTACAGCTGGCATGATCCTTCAAACTTGTAGGATATTGGTGTGCTCTCTGTTACCAAATACACTTTCCCTAAACATATTAATATCAAAACTCATTATGCACAAGGCATAATCATGTCCTACTAGGTGAGAATATGGCTATGTAAACAATTTTATAACATAGCAAGGCCCTATATATATATTGAGATGTGAAATTATCTTATTCTCATCTTAAACATGACTCTAGCTACTGTAAGCTGAACTCTAGGGCAGAGGATTTTGTGAGATGAATACATGTAACTGATTTGAGTAGCATTACTATACATATGTTTCCTAACTGTAAAGATTAGATGGAACTAGAACACAGCAGATTGTATTCAAGCACACAATTCACCGGATCTGGACTGAGAGTACCTGCAGTTCTAGCCTGTCAGGAATCCAGGAAGAGGTATTGTAGCCACTCTTAGAAATTAAATGTGAAGATGAGAAGTGGCATGAATGAGATTAGGAGAAGTTGAAATCCCTTTGTAATTTTGAAGGAAAAGGACACCAGAGTAACAATAACAATGCTGTGTTCCTATAAAGCAGCATTTCCTTCCTTCAGAAGCTGTTTTCAGCTGGGAGAGGAAGAAACATTTGTTTTCAACCTAGAAGATACGAAACAGGGTAAAGTACCATAAAGCACCATAGCAACCAGTCTACTTCTCTCAGATTGTGCTTTTGGCCTTAAGACCAGAGAGACAGGAAGAAATTATTCAGGTTGATAATAGATGTGGCTCTAGAGTATTTGGGGGAAGGAAAATGGAGACTGGGAAATATAGATAAAGAAGAAAGGAAAGAGGGAAGAAGCAAGAGAAAAATGGAAAATATAGATGGCAGAGGTCAGAGGAGTAAAGCAAACAGGGATGAAGGAAGAAATTAATAAAAAAAAGCATGAGAGAGCACAATGAGAGAGGATGGAGGTCTAAAAAGCAGAACACAAGAAAAGCAGCAAGAGCACTTTTTGATTTGCCCTGTTCTTCAATGAAATCTACATTATAGTTCCAAGCATCACATATTTCCCTCATTCTACCAAAGGAGTATTTACAATCAGTCCTATACACATATTAGTATGGACATCTTTGACTTAATTTTTGTCATCATTAGTAGGGTATGGTTGAGATTATGGGATAGGAGATAGAAAAGATATAATTTAAAATCACTGACTGCTGCCATTTAACAAAGATTCTACTCACCAGTTATTTCTCTTATCATAGTTTCTCTTGTTGTGTTTATCAGTCAAGAACTTGGGGTATGTCTACACAGCAAAGTTATTTTGAAATAATAGCTATTTCGAAATAAGTGCTGTGTTGACACTTATATCGAAATAGGGGCCCTCCAGCCTTCCCAGGGTGCCCTGGTGGCCACTCCAGCCTCAACCAAGAACACTCCTCTCCCTCCCCCCTTCCCAGAGCCCTTAAAGGGGTTGACTCTGGCCACAGTGCCTGTGCCAGCTCCAAGCCTGCCAGCCCAGAGCCAGCAGTCACTGCCCCGACCCAGTGGCCCCAAAACATGAGCCAGCAAGCCACTGGCAGCCAGCCCTCCACCACTCCCCAGGAGCAGTCTGACAGCTCCCAGGAGCCTGCCAGGGAAACCTGAGAACTGGCTGTTCAGGAGGGTCCCCTTAAGCACAGGCCTCAGATAGCCTCAGGCAGCAGCCACACAAAGTAACTCCTGACCTGATGACCTGCTGGACGTGGTTCCGGCTGGCCTTAAATGCTATTCAGCATCCACTCAGTGTGGACGCGCTATTTCGAAATAGCAAAATGCTATTTCGAAATGCATTTTGTGTGTAGATACGTTAGCAATAAGATATTTTGAAATAACTATTAGTGAAATAAGATATTTCGAAATAACGCTGTAGTGTAGACATACCCTTGGAGACATACTGGGAGTAAATGTCTTAAAAGAATGGTAAAATAAACAATATGAGGAAAATATAAGCTGTCATAGCAGTATCACCACTATCTATAACAACACGATCTGTCTAGACAAAAATAATTTCAGTCTATTACATTCAGTGTTACATTTCAGACTTGTTGTACTGTGTAAGGGTTGCAGAACATTATAGCTTAATCTTGAAAATGACCTAACCTGACTTGATTGTGAGTTAGACCAGAACATCATACCTGCTCTTGCTAAAGTAGTACTTAACTTTCATTGCACAACAAAATATGAGGTAAATAGTCACAAGAATGCTTGTAAAATGTATTGCATCAAATTAAAATAAACTTGTCATATTGGATTTTGGAACTGTGCAACATCTACTGTACACAGAAAAATTTCTTACATTTCACTGATCTTAGAAAGAAAAAAAATTTCCTGTGTGTATGCTGTTTACCGTATCTTGCACAGTGCTACTTATCATACTCCCAAATAACAAAACAAAAACCCTTACCGTAAGTACAACTTTCTAAAGGTAAAATATAATATCTTATTCTTCATAGGGCTGCCAGGTGTCTGGTATTCTACTGGACAGTCCGGTTTTTGCGCCCTCTGTCCGGTAAAAAAATTCAGAAAATACCAGACGTGTAATGTCTGGTATTTTCTGTTTTTCCGGCTGGGTGTCGAACGGAAGCCTGGCAGGGGAGGGAGAACTGGTTGGGACTCCCAGCCACTCCCTCCGCCCGGCTTCTGCATGCAACCACAGGCTCCTAGCACTGATCGCGGCTCCGCCTCCCAGCTGGGAGCCTGTGGTTGCGTGCAGAAGCTGGGCGGGGGGAGTGGCTGGGAGTCCCAGCCACTCCCCCGCCCCCGCCAGGCTTCTGCACGCAACCAGAGGGAGTCCCAGGCTGGGAGGCGGGGCCGCGATTGGCGCTGGGAGCGTCTGGTTGCATGCGGAAGCCGGGCGGGGGCGTGGGGATTGGCTGGGAGGCGGGGCGCAATCAGCACTGGGAGCCCTCAGCTGATTGCGTCTGAGGAGGAGTGACAACTTGGGGAGGAGGAGAAGCCCTGCCCGTGCTCCTGAGCGCTGTTCAAGCGCATTGTGGTGCCGTAGTTCAGGAGAGAAGCCTGCAGGTGCTTTGTAGTTGCGTTTAGGCGCCTTCCATGGGCTCTCAGCCAAAACTCACTGGGGTGGAATTTCTGCTTCTTCCCACTGGGACACCCAATGACCTGGCTATGGGGGAGTCACCTTCCTACCCAGGGTCGCCCCCCTACCCCGCCTCCCCCCCGGCCTGCCATTGTGTTGCCCTGGGGTCTGCCTCTCTATGCTTTGGGTAGCAGGCAGCTGCTTTGCAGAGCAGGCTCTGCTGCCTCCCCCTTTGTTCCCAGCTTGGTGGCTCTTGGTCGGAGCCACACAGGATGTGTGTTCGGTGTGGGTGGGGTTTTTTTTGTTTTTTTTTTTCTTGACAAATTTTTAGTCCGTATGTTTGGTATTTTTTGGGAGACCATCTGGCAGCCCTATTCTTCCATAGCACCATAACAGTGGGCTGGAGAGCCAGGGTCTGAGCCAGTTCTGATTAAAGTGAATCTCATTTGAAAAGGATCAGGTGATCCCAATGCAGAAAGTAGCAGAAAGCTGTGGTGAGAAGTTGAGAAGTTGTGGCTAAGGCAGCCAGAAGGCTGGCACTAAACCGGGCCATGGTCAGGAAAGAAGTTTGAGAAGTTGTAACTGTTGGAAGAAGCTACTGTAGGGTGCAAGATTGGTGCCTGTAGAGACATTTAATTGTGACTCTGGGAAAGAGTGTAAGGAATCCCCTCCCTCAACTGAAGGAAGTGAAATACTAAATCAAGGTTGTGGCCTGGAGGGCCAGATATAACCCAGTAAATTGGAGCCCAGATGGGGAATGTTTGTAATTTTCTTGGGGACTGTGTGGAATAAGTGAAGGAGACAACAGGGGTGGAGTGCTGGTGAGGCACACCTGGCCATGAGGGAGTACACAGGAGGCAGTAAGCAGCCACTGTATCATAGGCACCATTCATCTGAGCATTGTCCAGCTCTTCACAAACATCAGTAGATCTCAAATGACTTATACTCTTGCAGCTAGGTAAAACAAGCCTTAGATAGATTAAGTTACTTGCTTGAGGTCAAGCTGCAACTTGTTGAGAGAGCTGAAAACAGAACACAGAAGTCCCAATTCCTAGTGCCCTCCTCACCTTTCACCAATAATAGATGACAACACCTTCCATATTATAAATAGGCCCATTTCACTTGGAAGCCTGTGGGCAGAAAATGGTTTGCTTGATGATTTGGGGGCAAGTCACTTAACCTCTCTGCTTGCTAAGCTGTAGAAGAGATTTAAAAACAGTGCTGGTGGCCTAATGGTAGCCATTTGTTTTTATAACATTTGATTCTGTATCTCCCAACAAACAATAGTGCTTTCATTTACAGTAACCTCCCCACAGCTGCTGATGTGTTGCTCTGGAGTCCAGAATCCTGATAACTCTGAGTGCTACAAGCACTTCCCATTCTTAGCCCAATCCTTCTCCTTCCTCCAGGGCACATATCTTTCTGCAGGTGCTTCATGAAGAGGTAACATAGGACTGTTTACACTGCCCCTGTGCTGTAGCTACATGCACCAGTGGAATTTTCCTCTTTCCAGTTGTAATTCTGAACAGTTGGGGACCACAGCAGAGGCCTGAACTTGCTGCTCACATGACAGACAGCACTCTGCAATACAATCTACCCTATTTTAAAGAAGCAAAGACAGTATACTCATAACACTAGAGCACCTGATATATCCTTACTAAGAAGTGAGCAATAAAGAATCTTTATCTCAGCATTCTATCACACAGACATCAGAACCAATCAGACATATATCAAGAATCCAGCTCCTGCCGCCAGAATAGCTATTTACAGTGTTGCAACAAGACAGAGGAGAAGGGGGAAAACAGTGCCTGTGGCAAATTGTGTTTGTGGTAATTGGTTACTTCATCACCAAAGTCAGCCTAATGCATATTCTGAAGTAAAATCATGATCTCAGCTCAGTGCAGTCACCATGAAGGCATTATGTGCTAAAAGGACATTTACCTGTGCTTGGCAACTAAACTTCGGTCCAATGGCTTTATGTTATTTCTCTGTGCCGCATACAAAACTGAACTGTGTTGACTGGAAAAAAACAAATCCATAACTGTGTAAGGCTTGCATAAATAAAGGCAGTATTATTGGTTCTCTCATTTGGAGCAACAACAGAACCACAATTTGCAGACAATAAAACATATCGATGAGGCATGCTTTACCACAGGCAGTTGCGGTGGTTTTTTGTTTTGTTTTGTTTTGTTTTGTTTTGTTTTGTTATACAGAAAATAAAGTCAACTCCATGCCATCCACTCTTCACAAGTTGATATGCTGACTACCTTTGGAACCACAGTTATTACTGTTCCAATAATTAGGAAAACAAGTGCATCTCTTTTGCAAATAATTCAATTTCCCCATCAAGGTAGGGTCTAAAGATTTCAGATTTGCTCTTCAATTATGATCTTCCATCCATACATTGACTACATAGTGGTATCATTGGCTATTTTTAAAGCAAGGCTGGATGTTTTTCTAAAAGATATGCTTGAGGAACTATTTTGGGGAAGTTCTGTGGCCCGGGGCTAGTCTATACTACACTGGTCGATATAAGGCAACTTATGTTGACCTAATTATGTCAATGTTTACACTATAGACTTCCTCCTGCTGATATAAATGCCATACTACACCAACATAACAACATTTATACAGTGTCTATGTAGATACTGTCTTTTACATCCACTATTGGCTCTCTTAGTTTCGATGCAGGAGTCATAGCAGCAGTCATAACATTGACAGGAAAGTCACTCAGCTAAAGCCCTGCTTCCCCCAGCTCCCTTGAAGAGATGAATGGCTGGACCCTACTCCCAGCTGGAAGCTGACAGCCTTGTCAATTTCATGTCTCAAGTGAGCTGTGAAATTGACAAGGCTGCCTGGCTACTGGTTGGGAATTTGCAGGGTGGGAGGAGGGAAAAGCAAAGTCATATTGATCCCTCTCGCTGGGGGTCAGAGGCCTTGGGCAGCTTTCCCCAGCTCCCAGAATGGAACAGGGAGGGGTGAAGCCCCAATTGGCTTCCTTGCTCCCAGAGGGGGGCAGCTCAGCTTCCACACTGCCCTTCTTAGGTCAGTGAAAGGGCTCCTGATAAGATCACACACCACCAACATACGGTGGGTAGTGTGAATATGATCCACCGTAGTAATATAGATCAACTTACTTTTCTAGTCTAGGCATACAGGAGCTCAGTCTGGATAATCAGAATGGTACCTTTTTGGCCTTGAAATCTATTAATCTATTTTTCCATCGTGATTAATTTAAGGAACAAAACTGTATCCACAAAAATAAAGGTCGCTGTTTAAATTAGATCCCGATTACGAAAACCAATCTATACTAAAATTAATGTATTATCCAAGTTTATTGCATCAGAGATTAAAGGGGTTCTAAAAGCCTGAAGAGAGCCCTGAAGGGCTCTTCTGCTGACATGTCCTGACATCAGATGGTAGAATCTTTCATGGAGATAGAGTTAGTTCTTCTGATTCACCCTAAAGACCTGAACGGTACTATTAGCTCCTACCTACAAGTATAAAAGGGCCGGAGGGGTCTCAGAGGCAAAAGCGGTTGGGGCATGGTTAGGGATTTTGCAGGTTAAAAACCTTAAAAATGCACAAACATAAGCATAAGTATGTTAATGTTTTGTTGTTATTTAAGTTAACAGTAAGGGAAAACCTCAAACAAGAGGTGAATTTGGACCAGGCCCATTGCATGTTAGCAAAGCCCATCTATTTATAATCTGTTTATGTAATGTCAGCTGAGTATGTTTTACAAAAAATAGAAACTAAACAGAGTAACTTATATTCTGTTGGACAAATCCTAATTTCAGAATTTGGAATGGAAATGGAATGTTCTCAGAATCTTGTTGTTTGACCCAACACAGACTAATCAAAGACTATTTTTAGGGGCAAGAGGAACAGACGTTGATGGAGTTACATCTTGGATGAACATCATACAGTGCTGACCTACTAACTAATATTGTTGATTCAGCAAAGAACCATCACACGTATAGAGACAGATTAAATAGTAACATACTAACAGATTCTGGACCATTTAAATAGTCTGAAGGATTTAATTAATCTGGTTTAAAGATTGTGTGTCCTTTTTATTTATCTACTGAATTTATGTATGAAAAAGTGTGCCTTGGGATTGCTTCTCTTGAACTGTAAATTTAGCTTAAAAATATTATTAATCCTCATCACTAGAAAAAGGTTCTTTAAAGTAAATATGTTTTATATTTCAAGCTATATGTTCTTGCAGAGTTAGGAATTTAGAGCACAAGATTCATGCCTTGCTATGAAAATGGATGTGTGATATGCTGTCACATTTCTTCTAATGTAATTCTGTAAACTGATGCCTAATTATGTGCAATCAGTTATTTGTTACCACCACCCCACTTAGTCTCAAATCCAGATTACTCATTATCATCATTTTAAAAAACATTGTGTTTTGCATTCAGAATTTCTTTAATAAGATAAACACATGGGGCAAATGATGCTCCTTTCTCTTCAGAGTCCCGAAAGGCCTTGAATGCAGTGGAACTGGTGCGGTTCTGCTGCACCAGGGAAGATAGGAGAGGATGCAAGGAAGTCACACACAAGTTTACACCCAGAGCTGTGCTCCACAGAGCTTTCTTCCACTGTAGCACCCAGAATGATCTTCAGGGCTGGAGTGCAACAAGGCAAGTAGATTTGCAGCTCTGCACATGTACCAGCAAAACCCCCATGGGTTTTTGCAGCTCTGCACATGTACAAGCAAAAGCCCTTAGGCAGCTGCTGCAGAGGCTACAGTGGCCTTCAAATAACATAGGAGGCACAGAACAGTTCAGCTGGTAATCCCCACCTCATTACATTTGTTTTAGTAGCTTTTATTTTGTATTCGGATTCCCTGACTGGAAACTGAGATTTGACCATTATCTTCCATGTCAGTTACATTTCAAAACTGTGGACAACCCCTTTGTCTGATGCACATGCAAAAAATAAATCTTGGTCACTGCTGCTGCTTAATTATCCAAAAGCAACTGTGAATTTAACCAGACCCCCAAATTATAAATTTATTATCTTCAGCAAATCCTCCAGTTGCATCCCCCAAATCACTATAAAACAGTGTTTCTTAAACTATGTTCCGTGGAACACTGGTGTTCTGTGAACAACTCACAGGTGTGCCGCGACCTCTTTTTTGTTTTTGTCTTTTTTTGTCTGACAACAATTTTTTTTGAAGAAAATTTTCATAGGTGTTCCGCATTAAAAAATATTATTGTTTGGTGTTCCATGGTCTCAAAAAGTTTAAGAAACACTGCTATGAAATCACCTTGCTCTTATCCAGACTGACTCATGGACGATGTGTTCTCATCCATGACCCAACCTCATCCAGATATGGGAAAGACACTTGGTTGCACTCTCTGGATCTGGACAAGATAGAGGTGTAAAGCTGGATGTCATCTACATGCAGAAGATACTACATCCCAGATATCCTTATATGCTTTTCTAACAGCCTCTCATAACATATTGCATAGGTGGAGCAACTGTGTAAAACCTGGTGGCACCCAACATGAAAAAGGATTAGGGTAGAAGATACCTTGCCTGACATAAGATATCTGGGATCTCTCAGGGAGAAAGGAGCCAAAGCCACTGAAGAGCATCTGTGTCCATGCTCAGAGACCAAGCAGCTCATGAACCATGCTATCAAATGCCAGCGTGAATACCTGGGTCTTGATTTGGTCCAGCCGAGCTATACTTAGGTCACCCTGTGGCATTTTACTTATGCACCATTGGTATTGTTTCCCTTTGTGTCACATGCCACTCGCCATTTTTTTGGTACTTGTATGACAATATTAATCTAAAAATATTTCAGAAATAATGTGAATTATAATTGTGAGGGGGTGTACCAGCCCTGCATTTAAACAGGCTCACATGGCTGAAGAAGCCCTGCCCCCATGGCCCTGCTGGGCATGCTCAGACTGAAGCCTAGGTATAAAAGCCCGGAGAGCGGCTCAGTCAGGGCTGGCTACTGAGATGGCCCTGTTGGAGTATTTACAGGTGGACTGGAACTGGCTAGTGAGAAATGCATGCTTGCTCCATGTGAAGACTGGGAGGAAGGAGATGCTGCTAGAACTCTTGCAGGTGAACTGCCAGAGAGATTGGCCCTGGAATCCAGCCAGCAGGACACCAGCACTACAGAAGAGCTGGACAAAGGTCCCTGGAGGGAATTCAGCTGAGTATGGTAGGAAGTAGCCCAGGGTGGGAGATTGTGTCCTGAGAATCTTAGTGTTTTGTGGTGGGATTCCTTGCCTAGTGAGCAGTGGCCTGTGCCTCTGCTATTAGGCCTGGGATGGAACCTGGTGGAGTAGGGAGGGCCTGGGTCCCACCGCCCTCCTACCCTTTGCCTCACTGCACTACCCTGTGGGGCCTGTACCAGCTTTATACTGACTCTGGCTGCTAGGCCACACTGCTCCAGTGAGAGGGGTGTTTGTTTGTGACTCTGGCTGCAAGGCTGCACTGACCCAGTGATCAGGGTGTTTATTACTGACTCTGGCCTCTAAGAAGTGCTGCCTCAGTGAATGGGGTGTTGAGTCCTAATTGCTGCAGTTAAGCCCTGTAGTCATAACCGGAGGGCTGGGGGTTTAAGACTGAAGAGAAATGGCTGGATGCATGGGGTTATGGTGTAACTTTAAGAGCCCTAGGGACTTCACTACTCCCCTGAGTGGGAGTGAGTATGCAACTCTGTGACAATAATGCATTAGTGTTTGCTCTCCAACATTTAAAACGTTGGGTGCAAAAGTGGTATAGATTAGTATGCAGCATATAAATAAACACCACAATACAGACAAAAATATACTGCAATAGGTGCTTTACAGTCATGGCCTGTTTTTGTACAGGGCATCACTATATAACAAAAATGGGGAAAAAAGGTTTAGAAAACCAAGCCTAAGAAAGCTTGAAAGCAAGTGGAAATGTTTAATCTTGAGGAGACGCCCGAAAGGTGACCTGATAAGTCTTCCATTATGTCAAAGGCTTTTATAAAGAGATTGGTGATCAGTTGTTCTCCATTTCCACTAGAAGTAGGAGAAGAAGAAATGGGTTTCATCTGCATGCAGCAAGGGAGATATAGGTTAAATATTAAGAAAACTTTCTAACTATAAAGGTAATAAAGCATTGGAATAGGTTTTCGAAAGTGGTTGTGGAGTCTCCATCAGTGGAAGCTTTAAAAGCAAGTTGGAGAATAAACAACTGTCAGGGTATGTCTACACTACAGAGTTTTGTCGGAAAAACGGATGTTTTTCCCACAAATTGAGGAATGTCCACACTGCAATTGCATTCTTCTGCATGAAAAGAACAGAGGGGTTTTTCTGGCATTGGTAATCCTCATTCTGTGAGGAAGAAGCCTTTTTGCGAAAGAGCTCTTTCACAAAAAGGCGTGTGTGGATGTGGAAGAGGGAGTTCTTTTGGAAGAAGAGGAAAAAGCACAGGTGCCCTGGTGGCCATTCCATCCATAGCAATCACAGCTTACATTCGAGAGAGTGTCCATTCAGTCTGGACTCTCTCTTTCAAAAAAGCAGATAACATTTTCGATGCAGTTTTGCAGTGTGGACACTCTCTTTTGGAAGAAGTTTTTTCAGAAGATCTCTTCTGAAAAAAAATTCTTCCAAAAGAAGCCTATAGTCTAGATGTAGCCTCAGGAGCAGCTCACATTTACTCAGTCCTGCCACTGCACAGAAGGCTGCACTTGATGTCTTCTCAAGAGCCTGTCTAACTCTATTTCTAGAGTTTTATAATCAGTCGCTGACATTCTTCTCAGTTCCATCTAACAGTCTCCAAACTATGCTCATTCAGTCTGTCACAGGTCACAGCAACTGCATGTGCACTGTCCCTTAATGGTCTAACAAGGGCACTATTCTCAAGTTTCTGGCCCCTCCAGCTATTGGGTAGAAACCTACATCTGTGTCCCTTCTGATCAGGGTACAGTAAAACTCCATTCGTCCGGCATCTGATGGTCCGGCACTCCTGGTGGTCCGGCACCATCAGGAACCCAGAAGTGCTCCGGGCAGCCGGACCATTGGAGCTGCTCTGCCTCCTGCTTCCCCGATTCAGCTGCTGCTGAAACTGACCAGCGGCTGAATCGGGGAAGCTGGGGGCAGAGCAGCTGGAGTGCTGCCGGTAGGTCCCACAGCGCTGTCCCTCGGCGCTGCGGGACCAACCCGGCAGCACCCCAGCTGTCCCCAAGTCAGCCGCAGCTGAAACTGACCAGCGGCTGACTCCGGGAAGCCCGAGGCAGAGCTGCTCTGCCTCGGGCTTCCCGGAGTCAGCCACTGGTCAGTTTCAGCGGCTGACTTGGGGACGCCTGAACAGAGCAGCTGGGGTGCTGCCGGGTTGGTCGATAGCGCCGCCTTGGCGCTGCGGACCAACCCGGCAGCACCCCAGCTGCTCTGCCCCAGGCGTACAAACAACTGGGGTGCTGCTGGTTGGTCTCACAGCGCCAAGGGGCGGCGCTACCGACCAACCGGGCAGCACCCCAGCTGCTCTGCCGCAGGCGCCCCGATTCAGCTGCTGCTGAAACTGACCAGCAGCGGCTGAATCGGGATGCCTGGGGCAGAGCCGGACAATCGGAAGGGGGGGCTATGAGGGGTCTGGGGTGGCATCCCCCCACCACCCTAGACCCTCATAGCCCCCTTCTGATAGTCCGGCATATCTGATAATCCGGCACCCCCTGGGTCCTAAAGGTGCCGGATTATCGGAAGTTTACTGTATTTCCAGACTGACAGTTTCCCGATTTCATTGTATTACTTCCAGCATAAAGATAGTTTGCAGCAGCAGACGTGATTTGCTTCTCTCCTCAGAGATAGTACACAGTGGACTTGCCCCAGTTGTAAGTTACCATACAGTTCTTTCTAAGCAAGCATAGTTCATTCTTAAGGGAAAACCACCACAGAAAATATACTAAAAAAATTAAAAACCCTACACACATGCTAATAAATGTACCAGAGCACTCACCCTACATGTGCACTAGGGCTCTGGTTGGTGCCAGTATTTCCAATCTTTTTGTAAGGATTGGAGACCTCCATGACCAAGAAATTCTGTCCATTTGCTGGATCAGTACTAACTCTCTAAGTTACTTTCAATTCAGGCTATTTATTCAAAAGTTCTTTGTCTGTTTCCCCCTGGAGAATCCACACTGGGTTTCTGAATTGTCCTCCTCGAACAGCTGATCAGCCTATAAAAGGTCCCCTGCTCAGGGAGAAACTTCAAAGTAGGAATGTTAACTATTGGGTATTTTACTAGTCAAGTAGTCAATGGAATTTCTATCAACTACTCAACTAGTCAATAGGCATATCCTCATTCCACCTTTGAAAGGTACAAGAGCCCCCGACGGGGCTTTTCAAAGGAGGAATGTGGAACTCCGTGTGCAGCCCGGGGCCAGCAGGAAGTCCCACTGACTTTGGGCTGCACGCGGGTGTGCCAGCTTTGAAGTGTACAAGAGTCCCCAGCAGGGGCTCTTCCACATTTCAAAGCGGAAGCACAGCATAGAGCCCAGGGTCAGCGGGGGACTCCCTAGCTGATCCCGGGTTCTGCAGAAATGCTGCGCAGAGCCTGGGATCAGCTGGGGAGTCCCCAGCTGACCCCAGGCTCCACACAGCGCTACCACCTTGAAACGCTGCCTCAGCATTTCAAAGCCGCAGCGCCCACAGCTAAGCCTGGGATCAGCTGTGCGGCACTGTGGCTTTTGAAGTACCCCTTCCACCCTCCCCCCCTTTGCTGCCTCTATCTGAGAGGAAGCAAGGGGGGGGAATCAATTAGTCGACTGGCTATCTGATAACCATTTGCTTATCGGATAGTCGACTGGTCCTTAACATCCTTACTTCAAAGACTGAGTTCATAGGGGAAGGTTTGCAATCCCTTCCTCCCCAGTACTTCCAGGGAATTCCATTTCATGCCTCTTGTCTCATAAGATCAATCATGTTTATATATTATTCTACAGTCTTTTGAAGCTCACATTCTCTCTCAGAGTCTTCCTCCTACCAAAGTTCCACAATAGTAAAAAGGATTTCTATTTTCTATACAGTGGTCTCTGAGGTATTAAATATAATTCAATAAAGTTAACTTAATACCATGTGGTGTGCCCAAGATATTACAGAATATTGTCACATCCATCACAACCTCCTTTTAACTGCAGCAGGCTGCTTTGGATGCCTTAGTTTACATGATGCTCTTAGATACACCATATGGAGGAGTATTGTTTAATAGCTTGGTCTGAATTTCTGTGGCATATTG
Organism: Rafetus swinhoei; assembly: GCA_019425775.1. NCBI lineage: Eukaryota > Metazoa > Chordata > Testudines > Trionychidae > Rafetus > Rafetus swinhoei. The sequence continues at coordinate 79,844,008 of CM033427.1, read as the reverse complement.
GATCAATCTTTCACCATGCCTGCTGATTTCTGTGGGTTAGTGATATCCAGTACTGCAGCATATGGAAACTTGGGGGATTACCAGTAAAACAGCACTGGAGCATGCTGCTTGAACTGTTCTGAAATAACAGTTTCCTATTTAAGCTCTCACTTTTGATTTAACCCAGAAGCTCAGGCAGAGTCATGGGAAAAGTATTAAGTTTAGGAGTTAAACAGATGAAGTAGAGCTCTTGGTCTCCCAAGTTGTATGATTATTATATAGTGAAAGAAGCAGCTAGTGCGTCTCAGCTGGAAAGATTTACATAGCTCACCTCACTGTCTAAAACAGACAGTGATTTTGTAGCATGTGTGTGTGGTATACCTAGATTTTAGTAAGGCATTTGACATAGTCTCGCATGACCCTCTTACCAATATACTAGGGAAATGCGACCTACTATAAAGAGGGTGCATAACTGGCTGGACAACCATTCTCAGAGTAGTTATTAACGGTTCACAATCATGCTGGAAGGGCATAACAAGAAGGGGTTTCACAGGAGTCTGTTTTGGGATTGGTTCTGTTCAATATCTTCATCAATGATTTAGATGATGGCATAGATACGATTATTAAGTTTCCAGATGCAACCCCTCTCAGCAGCTTGATATCAAGTGCTTTGGATGATAGGGTCAAAATTCACAATGATCTGGACAAACTAGAGAAATGGTCTGAGGTAAACAGGATGAAGTTTAATAAGGACAAATGCAAAGTACTCCACTTATGTATGAAACTGATTGTTCCTTCCTACAGAATGGGAAACGATTGTCTAAGAAGGAGTTCAGCTGAAAGTGATTTAGGGTTCATAGTGAACTACAAGTTAAACCTGAATCAACAGTGTGACACTGTTGCAAAAAAAGCAAACATGATTATGGGATGCATTAACAGGAGTTAATGCAGTAGAGTCATTCTTCTGCTCTACTCTGCACTGATTAGGCCTCAGTTGGAGTATTGTGTCCAGTTCTGGGCACCACATTTCAAGAAACATGTGGAGAAATTGGAGAAAGTCCAGAGAAGAGCACCAAAATTATTAAAGGTCTAGAAAACATGACCTATGAAGGAAGACTGAAAGAATTGGGCTTCTTTAGTTCGGAAAAGAGAAGACTGAGAGGGGACATGATAGTGGTTTTCGACTATCTAAAAGGGAGGGAGAAGGGAGACTAATTGTTCTCCTTGGCCTCTGAGGATAGGACAAGAAGCAATGTATTTATATTGCAGTAAGGGAGGTTTAGGTTGGACATTAGGAAAAACTTAGTAACTGTCAGGGTGGTTAAACACTGAAATAAATTGCTTAGGGGAGTTGTGGAATCTCCATCACTGAAGATATTTTAAGAGCAGGTTAGACAGACACCTGTCAGGGGTGATCATTTTAGACTGTGCTTGGTCCTGCTGTGAGGGCTCAATGGACTCAATGATCTCTTGAGGTTTCTTCCAGTTCTATGATTCATGGCTAGCTACAGAGTAGAACTGTCATGGTTGGTGTCTACTGCTCTTTTCCCCCTCACTAACACTGAGAATACAACAGGCCCCAGAATTTGCTATGATGGGGGACCAGTTGTCCTTTTAGTGTGTTATTCCACAGGATGTAGGAGACGGGGGCAATTGGAGGATTGTACTATTTTTCAATATGGAACAGAATATCTGGGCATTACAATGTCTATCAGTCATTAGATGTGTAGTGTATTGTCTGATTATATGATCATCAATAACCATTTGATATTACTGTTACATAGCTGCAACAAATCTTGTGCCAAGTAGAACACATTATCAGAAAAGGTTAACAATCCCAGGCCTCATGACCCATAGTCAACCTGTAGAGGCATGTGAGAAGTATATAAATTAAGGCCATTCAATGGTAGTTAGACTAGAACTTTGAAATACAAACCTGTATTAGAAATTAGAGGTAATACTAATTATATGCATTTACCTATATCTAATAGATGCTAAATGTAAACAGACATTTACTGTCTATCACTGTAACTGTTGATTCAGAGATCAGAAGGGAATATTAACATTTAGATGAATCTTGGATGAGATGTCATTGCCAAGATGTCTCTTTAAAGACTGTGAAACTACTTAATAGTTACATTACCTTTATGCTAATTACCCGATGTTTAATTACCATGTGGTTACATCAAAAGACTATTGTGTTCTCCCAGGCCAAGAGATTGCTGCACATGTATAGACAAAACTTTGTCAACACCCAAAAGTCAACAAAACAAAAATTGCTAGTGGTTGTTCACGTTTGCTCTGTCAACAGATCATGTCCACACTGGGGCCACCATCATTGACAGTGTGAGCAGTGCACTATGCGTATATATCCCACTGTGCAGTATTGTGGGAAGGCAGAGCTGATCCCTGCACAGCTTAGGATTCCCTCAGAGTTCTCCCACAGCATTCTCAACTGCTAGGAGCAGTACCACGAGTAGCTCTGTGAGCTCTCCATGCTGAGGAATGTCATAGCAGCCTGTTCCCCTTCCCCTGCAGCAGCAGTCTGTCTGCTGTTGTGTTCCTACTGCAGGGCAGAACAGGAGAATTCTAATGATTTATTCTTTGTTTGTTCCCCAAATGGAGCAGCTCACTTACTCTCAGATACTTCTCAGAGCTTTGAAAGAGGAGAGGTGAATGCCTGCAGGGCAGTAGAGATCAAAACACTGGGCACAGACATCATGGCAGGGATTGTGGGATACTAGTGAACGCCAGTTATGTCAATGAAACAAAAAGGATGCCAGCCCCTCCCTTCCCCCCACCCCCATCCCTAAAAGGCACTGGGGATGGGAGGCTAGGGGCTGGGGCACTCTCAGATGGTCCCCTTTCACCTGCCAGGTGATTCTGTCCTTGTTTTTTCCTGTATGGTTTTATGAGAAGTAATCACATTCCAGGCACATCCCATTTTCTTGGCATAAACCAAACCCTTACTTTGCTTTAAGTTATGATAAGAGGAAGCTGTATGCCAAATTTGGTGGTCCTAGCTCTTACTGTTTATGAGGAGTTCCTGAACAATCATATGGACAGATGAACAGGCAGACTCTCTCAGGGTATGTCTACACTTGCAGCCCAATTCGAAATAGGGCTGCAAATGTAGGCATTCGAAATTGCAAATCAAGCCCGGGATTTAAATATCCCGCAGATTTGCATCTTCAGCCGGCGCCATTTTGAAATTGACAAGCCCGGAATAACTGCCTCGTCTTAAACCTCATTGCAGGAGGAATAACAGGTATTTCAAATAGGGCTTTATTTCAACACCCGCTACACTGCCGTGTGTAGACGTGGCAGTTATTCTGGGCTTGTCAATTTCAAAAATGGCGCCCGGCTGGGAAGATGCAAATCAAGCGCGGGATATTTAAATCCCAGGCTTGATTTGCAATTTCGAATGCCTACATTTGCAGCCCTGTTTCGAATTAGGCTGCAAGTGTAGACATACCCTCAGATACAGTAGGTAAGAAGACCTATATCTCTCCAATAGCCATCTTTAATTTTACCAAGATCCTGCCACCACAAATGGAAATACATATGCAACATTTTAGCACTAGAAATATAATACAGCATAACCACAAGAACAATCATGTCAATATCTAATTACATTTCAAATGTGCAATCATAAATTGCAATGTGCAACATGAAAATGACTGAGTGCAGTAGAAGGAGGGACGAGATGATCACGAATAATGCATCAAACCCACCTATAATTTATTTGGCAGTTGTTAAATGACTAAAACCAGAGAAATATTGTAAACACATTAATAAGGACTGGAGCATAAGTTGGCAGAAGTCTTTGTCTTATAATCATGAGACCATATAGTTATCATCCACTTTAAGGACATTCCAGTTGCCTTAGTAACTAATCTGTTAGAACAAAAATTCCTAAGAGGGTGTAGTTGGACTATATTAAGTATAGAGACTGCTTCTATAATGTTATCTTGCTTTCTGAAGACATTACAGAAATGCTTTTAAGGAAAACTATTCTATTGTGGCTATTTTAAGCAGATCATCATTTTATTGAAAAGACTCCAGATATGGGAAGGTCATATTATGAAAGGCATGCTTTTCTATAAATAAGAAAACTAGGGCACTCTGGATTAATTTGTAATGGTCTATTTATTAGATCATGAGAATAATAAAGAAATGGACTGAAGCTATATAAGATCTGCAAATTCAGGCAAAAGATTAGGATGAACAATTTTAAGAAGAACTCATTTTGCACAAACAGCGGATGTAGTTTGGAACAAAATGACAGAACCAATGAACTCACATAATTAGTATACAAGTATCAGTTCAAAAAAAAATCAGGCGGGAATAGATTTGTGGGTATTTATGCTATATAATATTTAGCAGATTGATTTTTATTGTCTGGATTTGCAAGGGCAAGTCTTGATAGGCCATATGTTCTTTGTGTGGCTTTTCAAAAGAAATTACATAAAAATAAGTTGTCATCTTATTTAAGCCCATTGCACAGCTCCTGTGAAGTCAATGAGGAGTATAAATAGGACAAAATTTGGCCTCTGTTTTTTAAAAATCCGTTTTTAGCCTAAGTGAACAATGTCTCAAGATGTCTTTACCTTTTACAGATGAAGTCATATTCTGTTCTCACTTTCATGGGTGCAACCCCATTCACTGCAGTATTAAATCTTAGAACAGAATCTGGTTCATCTTTTTTTTCCCCAGAGTAATATTTAGACATTTGCCCCACTGTTAAAATCCTTCTTTAAGTGCATACTTTCTTATTTAGATTGCAAAATTCTTAGTGCAGAAACATTTTATTCTTTAATCTTCAAGAGATTGACCATACTGTTGGCACTATATAATTAGAAATAATGTTTAAGCAACCCAAAATCTCTAGTTAATTTTTGGGTGCTCAACTTGAGACCCCTTTTTAAAGGACATAACTTTCAGAAGGAGAGTACTCAAGTGTTTTCTGAAATCCCTTTAGGATGTCTCAAGTTAGTCCTTCAAAATCACTAATAACTTTGGAAAATCTGTCAGATTAAAAGAAAAGGGGGGGGGGCACCACCAGCAGTACCACACCAACAAGATTTTGAAAGTGAAGCCTGTGATAAAGATTTCCATAAATGGCCCAATTCTGCTACTTTCTCCTAATGTGGATAGTGCCTTATGACATGATTAGCTCCATTCACTTCACTCACAAAGGAAGGTACTACTTAATATGAATAAGAATGACACTCATTTTTAGCCACTGATTCTGTCAAAGCTAAAACTCTATGCAACTCTTAGGAAATGAAAACATTCTTCACAGCAAAAGGGAGAAATTCTAGCAATGACTGTCATGTTCAAATGCATATGCTGCTAAGCCAGATTCATGCAATGTGTGCAAAAGCAACTGCCATCAGAAATTTTGTTAGTATGCAAATTTGTTTTAAAAAGGTTTTTTTACATTCAATAACTAGTGATGTAGCACAAATGATCACTTAGAATATGAAATATAAATGAAATCCTCATAAAAACAAAGTCAATATGATCAGCATTTAAAAATTCTGTTATAATTTCATAATGAAAGGTTTATGGAAACATTTGAAAGAAAAGTGAAAATCAGCAATATCTCGGATTTTGTTACAGTATCATACTGTTGAAGCATTTTTAATGGAACAATGAAAGAAAAATGGATATAAACAAATCTTCTTTCTATGATCAGTTTTCAGAGAGGTAGTCATGTTAGTCTGTTTCAGCAAAAAACAAGGAGTCCTGTGGCACTATTATAAATTTGTTAATCTTTAATCTATAATCAGTTGATAGTTCTGTAGCTTTGCAGATATTTGGCCAGATTTTCCACTATGTGCTGGAAGGGTCAAGGGCCTTAAAGTCGGTGCAAATTTAACTTTCCTTGTACAAGCAAAATATGTCAGAGCTGTATAAAGCAGCGTAGTGGACAATCAGGCTTGCTGACATTTAGAAAGGTGAAGAGTCCACAATTTTGTTGCATTTGTAAGATGAAGTTAAAAGCGCAGTGAATATATGCCTGGAGACCAATCTGTGATGTCTTTCACCCAAAAATGGCAATTTCCAGGCTGTTAGTATCACAGCATGAATTGAAAGAATATTTGACATCCAAAAAGCAATTATACAGCCATTGCACAAATTCTGAAGGGCTAGTGAGTAGCTCCCATATGTTATCACATAAAACTCATTTGCACTCTCTAGCCACCATCTGAAGGTTTTGTTTGCAATTACTTCTTGTGAAAGTGGTTAAGTGTTGGCAGACTACTAAACTATAACCCCTACTTCTGCTATTCTACATGATTAACTGCTCCTTTTTAGTCTCTAGCATTTCCATTCCATCAACATTTTTTCAGTGATCTTTAACCAGCTGAGACATAGTCTATGAAGTTCTTGTTCTCTCTGAGTACAAAGTGGGGGGAAAAAATCATTCAGGCAAACACAAGATGAGCATTTTTCAAATGCAGCCATCATGGCTGCATGCAGCCACAAGGGGCTTCTCTTGCAGCCACAGGCCTTCCAAACTGTGATTTGAGAAAGGGGAGAGCAAAGCAGCAGCCCTCTCCCTCCCTGTTTCTCCTTTATACACTGCCTTGGTGCTGGTGCTGGGGCCACCAGCAAGGATTGGGCCCTGCTACACTCTGGAGATGTATAGGCAGGGCCACCAACAGAACTGTCAGGGTCCCTAGACAAGTTGGGGTGTGTGGCTTTGGGCGCCTGGAAGGGGCAGGGCCTTGGGCAGAAGGAGCAGGTCTGGGGGCTATAAAGGTGATTTAAAGGCCCAGGGCTCCAGCCATGGCTGTGGCAGTGGACAGGAGCCCTGGACCCTTTTAAATAGCTGGGCCCGAGGGCAGCTGCCTCTTTCCTTCCCGCTCCCTCTCCCTACTGTCAGCAGCCCTGCACGTAAGGCACAATGCCAAAGGAGCAGGCAGACAGTTAGTTCCACACCTACCGAGAGCTGGCAGAGCATCAAGCTTGGCTGCAGGGCTTCAGACTCCAGTCTTCCTTGCCTCCCAGTACCTCCCTGATCTCCCATCCAGGGCATAATTTGTCCTTGGGTATGGCAAGCCCCAGCCCATCCCCTTCTACCCAGGACTGCAACCCTTCTGTGCCCCCCAGAGCCCAGGCCAGTACCTTAGGCTAGCACCTCCCCACCCAGCACTGGGCAGCCACACAGCCCCAGCTCCCAGAGCAACCAGGCAGCCCCAGGTACCTCTAGTCCCTGGGAAACCCTAGCAGCTGTGCACCTCCAGTTCTCCCCCCACCCCCATGGCCCTTTCTGGCCCCCAGAGCAGTCAGGTAGCCATGTGGCCCCAACTCTACTCTGGCCCCTACAGCATCCGGGCAGCTGCTCTATAGCTCCAGCCTTTCCAGCCATCTGGGCAGCCACATGTTTCAAACTTTCCCAGCTGGACAGAGTGAGGAACCAGCAGTGCTTGATAGTGGGGAAGAGCAAGCACCACTGAGGGAGTCGTCTTCTTCCTCACCAGATGAAGCGATGGCGGACCAAGCGCCTCAACTTCCCTCCATGGACGCCAGGGCCCACCAGGACTTACTAGGAAGGTTGGCTTCCAACCTGGCGGTGAAAGCGGAAGAGGTCCAGGAGGAACTGGACCCTATTGTAGACATTTTGGTTCCATCGGGCCCAGGTCGTGTGGCGCTACCATTGAACAAGGCCATAGATAAATTGTCAAAGACCCTGTGGCAAAACGCCTGCATCGATTATACCCACACAGAAGGGTTTGGAAAGGCAATACTACATGCCCCAAGCAGAGTATGAGCATCTCTTCACCCATTCTGCGCTGGGGTCCATAGTGGTGCAAGCGGCAGGGCAGAAAGAGCAATAAGGACTGCCGGGCCCGACTCTAAAAGCTAAGGACCCTAAAAAGCTAGACCTTCTGGGTAGGAAAATGTACGCCATGGGAGGTCTACAGCTACGCATTGCAAACCAGCAAGTGATGCTGGGGTGGTACGCCTTTAATACTTGGGCATCGATGCAGAAATTTAGGGACTGTCTTCCCCCAGAGTCCCGTCAGGAATTTGGAGCCATCACGGAGGAAGGAAAGACAGTGGCACGTACAACCCTCCGAGCGGCTCTGGATGCGGGTGGACTCAGCAGCTCGGACAATGGCCACAGCTATAGTCATGAGATGTAGTGCATGGCTACAAGTTTCAGGCATCCCTTCAGAGGTGCAAACCACAATACGGGACCTACCATTTGAGAGGTCGGGCCTGTTCTCTGAGCAGACTGACTCCAAACTCCATAGCCTGAAGGATTCGAGGGCAACGTTAAAATCCCTCAGAATACATGCTCCAGCGCCTCAAAGGAGACCCCTCAATCGTAGACCGTACCACAGGTCTTTTCAGCATGGGGTTGGGCCAGAGAGAGGACGGAGGAGAGGGCGCAATAATGGTCGTAGTGACCAATATAGAAACAGGCGTAGGGGATTCAGATCGGACTCTGAACAAGGGTCTGTCCTGCCTCAAGGACCACAGCCCAAGCCTTCATTTTGAATGTATGATCGAGAGCGGAATAGCAGTCATACCCCCTGTACTCTGCTTTGGCTCCCAACTCTCCCTATTTTACCAGGCCTGGTCCAGGATTACATCAGACCGCTGGGTACTCGACCTGGTGAAACAGGGATACACTATACCCTTCCTTTCTACCCCCTCCTCCCACCCCCCTTCCCCATCCCACTTCAGGGACCCCTCTCACAAGACCCTGCTAAGGCAGGAAGTGTCCACGCTTCTGACACTAGGGGCCATAGAACCGGTTCCGCAGGGGCTCAGAGGGAGGGGTTTTTATTCCCGATATTTCCTCATTCCCAAGGTGAAGGGAGGTCTACGTCCTATTCTAGATCTAAGGAATCTGAACGCCTTCATAAAGAAAACAAAGTTCAGAATGGTCACCTTGGCCTCCATTATTCCATCCCTCCAGAAGGGAGACTGGTATGCTGCTCTTGACCTGCAAGACGAGTTCTTCCACATTTCGGTGATGCCAGCACACAGGAAGTTTCTGAGATTCGTGGTGGGCCACGACCACTTCCAGTTTACGGTCCTCCCATTTCGCTTATCTACAGCCGCAAGAGTGTTCACCAAGTGCATGGCAGTAGTAGTGGCGTTCCTGAGATGCCACAGGGTTCAAGTATTCCCATATCTAGACAACTGGCTAATAAGAGGTACATCTTGAGACCAGGTGACAGACCATATCAAAATGGCAAGGGATCTAGGTCTACTCATAAACGACTGCAAGTCCACACTAAACCCCACACAAGTAATAGAGTTTGAGGAGCTCATCTGGACTCCACTTTAGAGAGGGCCTGCCTGCCCAGAGACAGATTTCTCACAATATACTCGCAGACCTACAGAGGTTTCCCATGACCATGGCGAGAACCTGTATGAGGCTTCTTGGCCACATGGCAGCGTGTACCTAAGTGGTAAGCCATACCAGGTTACGGATGCAACCTCTACAAGGATGGCACAAGGGGAGCACACAACCTGATAAGGTTGCCTCTGGATGCAGTGGTTACCCTGTTGGAACCAATACTCCACTCACTAGACTGGTGGAAATAGGAGGGCACAGTGTGTGCGGGAGTTCCCTTTACCAGACAATCCCCGTCAGTGCAGTTGGTCACGGACGCATCAGATGCAGGATCGGGGGGTGCACTTGGGCAACCTCAGGACTCAAGGTATGTAGCTACCAGGGGAAATACCCCTTCACATAAATGTCAAGGAGCTCCGGGCAGTCAAGTTGCCATGCCGAGCATTTCTCCCCTCAGCTGGAAAACAAGGTGGTCGCAGTGTTGACAGACAATACAATGCCATGTATTATATCAACAAATGGAGGGCGTTCCTCTCCCCTTTGCCAGGAAGCCCTAGAGTTGTGGGAGATATGTATTTCTCACAATATTCACCTGGAAGCGTCACCACTGCCAGGATCCAGGAATGTATTAGCAGACAGACTCAGTTGATCTATTCAGGCACACGAGTGGACCATCAGGGTAGACATACTGGAGGGAATCTTCCAGAGGTGGGAATATCCCCATCTAGACCTCTTTGCAACGATAAGCAATGCCCAATGCTGGAGCTATTACTCGTACATGGGCCACGGACTCGGGTCTCAAGGAGATGAGTTACAGATCAGGTGGCCCAGGGTCTACTGTATGCCTTCCCCCCCGCCCTTCCCATTGGTACACGAGACCCTCATCAGGGTTGGGAGATTCAGAGCTCAAGTGATATTAATAGCACCAGTGTGGCCTCGCCAGCACTCGTTCACGACCCTGCTGAAGCTAGCAGTGGAGGGCCTGGTAATGTTGCCCATAGTACCAGACCTGATTACCCAGGACTACGGGGAAGGGAAGGTTCTCCACCCAAGTCTACCGACTCTACATGTAGTGGCGTGGAGCCTGTGTAGTTGTCAAGTCTAGAGCAGACTTGCTCGCAGGATGTACTAGAGGTACTTCTGGAAAGTAGGAAGCCATCCACTCGAGCACTGTATGAGGCTAAGTTTACCTTGTGGTTAGGAGATAAAGGGGATGACTCATTAGGAGCTACGGTCTCATTCATGCTCGAATACCTTAGAAGGCACACTGAGGGTCCATCTGGTGGCAATTTTGGCATTTCACCCAGGGGAAGGCCAAAGGTCTGTCTTTGCCAACGCCATGGTTAAATGATTTCTGAAGGGGGTGGATAGACTACTCCCCTTGTGACAGGGTCAGGCCAGGGAGCTGCTGCAGAGAGGGGAAAAGGCAGCCCAAAAGGGAAAAACCCCTGTGAGAGAAGCAGAGAACTGCAGCCCAATTAGATGCAGCTGGGAGGGAGCTGGCTCAGGCTAATTGGGGCCAGCTGACTTCTCTGCTGTCTGTCTGAGGGCCTTTAAAAGCCTCAGCAGTTGGAGGCTGGAGAGGAGAGGAGAGGACAAAAGGAAGGTGGTGGAGAGGCAGAGAGGAAGAAACCAGAGAGAACAATTTTGACCAGCATTAGGTAAAGGCAGCTAAGGAGGGAGCCTGTGGGCACGTGGCCCGGCTCCTACCATTGAGACTCAAAACCCCTAACTGGGGGCTAAGGGGAGGAGGCCTCCCAGTAGTGGCTTGGGGAAGAGGGGCCCTTGCCACACGTGGTGTCAGGAGTGGGATCGTGGCTGTGAGGCCTCACAGCAACCCAAATCTAGCCAAGTTGACTCGCAGCAAAAGTACCCATGGAGGACCTGGTAAAGCACTGGTGCAGGCCACGGCTGCCCAACAAGAGGCTACTCGGGTGCAAGCAGCTGCCCAGCGGAGTCGGTGCGGATCCAACAAGAAACCAACCAGTTGTTGATGAGCCAGGTAGCCCAGGACAGGGCCACCCTGCAGGAGGTGGTGAACCAGCTGAAAGCCCTGACAGTCCAGGCACGTGATCAAGATGCGGCCCGACCCTTTACGGGCCAATTTCTACTTACAGAAAATGACACAAGATGGTGAGGTTGAGGCCTATCTCTTGGCCTTCGAAAGGACAGCTTTGCGGGAGGCCTGGCCTCAAGCTCAGTGGGCCAGCATTTTGGCCCCTTTTCTGAGCGGGAAGCCCAGAAGGCATACCTTGACATGGCAGAGGAAGCTGCATCCGACTACCCCCAGCTGAAAGCTGAGATCCTGGCACGGGCTGGGGTCACGGTCACAGTGAGAGCCCAGAGATTTCACGACTGGCGATATCGAGATGACCAGGGCCCCAGAACTCAGTTGTTTGATCTGGTCCATCTGGCCCGGAAGTGGCTGCGGCCCGACATCCACAGCCCCAAAAGATTATCGAGGTGATCGTTCTTGACCGGTACATGAGGGGTTTACCTCAGACCTTCGGGAATGGGTGGGCCAGAATGACCCCACGACGTTTGATGAGCTTGTGGCTCTCGTTGAGAGACGATTGACAGCTAAGGAACTAATTCAAATCTTTTCTAGGGTAGGGATTCCTAAAGAAATCCTAACGGACCAAGGACCCCTTTGTGTCCAAGCTTATGAAAGACTTGTGTACCTTGTTCGCATACGGCCCTGGACCTCGGTATACCATCCTCAAACCGACGGTCTAGTTGAACAGTTTAACAAGACCCTAAAAAGTATGCTTAAGAAAGTAGTAAGCCGGGATGGCAAAGATTGGGATATGCTACTGCCCTACCTCATGTTCATGTAAGGGAAGTTCCCCAAGCTTCACTGGCTTCTCCCATTTGAACTTTTGTATGGGCGTAACCCACGGGCATATTACTAGACCTTGCTAAAGAGGCCTGGGAGGAACAACCCAACCTGGGGAGAAATGTAGTTGATCATGTGCTCCAAATGAGGGACAGGATTGCCAGAGTCACCCCCATAGTGCGGAGCACCTAGAAAAGGCACAGGAAGCCCAACAGGTCTATTACAACCGGCGAGCAACCTCCCGGAAGTTCCAGGTGGGAGACCGGGTGATGGTGCTAGTGCCGACGGGCGGAGAGTAAGCTCTAGCCCAATGGCAGGGGCCATATGAAATAATAGAAGCAGTGGAGAGGTAAACTATAAGGTTCGCCAGCCTGGCCGGGCGAAAGCCTGAGCAAGTATATCACGTCCAACCTGCTGAAACCCTGGCGAGACAGAGAAGTGGCCTTGGTTGTGCTGGGGCCACCACCCCAAGGGGAAAACCCACCAAGGCAGGTGGGAATATCTCCTGAGCTGACTCGGACCAACAGGCCGAAGCAGCCGACATGATTGAGCGGAATCGGGATGTGTTTTCGACAGAACCGGGTAGAACTACGGAGGTTTACCATGACATCATCACAGACCCCAGGGTGAAGGTGCACGTTAAGCCATACCGATACCTGAGGCAAAACGAAAAGAGGTCCAAGCTGAAGTTGAAAAAATGCTGAAGCTCGAGTCATTGAAGAGTCCCATAGCCAGTGGTCTAGCCCTATTGTTATGGTGCCCAAGCCAGATGGAAGCCTACGCTTGCAATGACTTTCGAAAGTTAAACTAAGTATCCAAATTCGATGCCTATCCCATGCCAAGGGTGGATGAACTCATTGACCAACTGGGCAAGGCCCGATTTCTATCCACCCTTGATTTGACCAAGGGGTACTGGCAGATCCCCCTAGCACCAGGGGCCAAAGAAAAGACAGCCTTTTCGACTCCAGAGGGTCTCTTTCAATACACGGTCCTCCCTTTGGTTTGCATGGGGCTCCTGCAACGCTTTCAAAGGCTCATGGACAAGCTGTTGCGGCCCCATGCTGGCACACGCAGCTGCCTATTTGATGATGTTGTTGTCCACAGTCCTGACTGGGACACACACATTGAAAAGTAGAGGCAGTATTGGAGACATTAAGGAGAGCGGGACTTACGGCGAACCCTGCAAAGTGTAATGATTGGGCTGGCCGAGGCCAAATATCTCGGTATATCGTGGGAAGGGGGATAGTGAGGCCCCAGCTCAACAAAGTGGATGCAATACAGAATTGGCCCCGACCAACCCGGAAAAGCAGGTCAGGGCATTCTTAGGGTTGGTTGGATATTACCGCAGATTCATCCCCAACTTTGCCTCCAGGGCCTGCCCTCTGACCAACCTGACTAGAGCACGTGGTCCCGACATTGTAAAGTGGACCATGGAGACGGAAGAAGCTTTTAAAGATCTCAAGAATGCCATCTGCGGTGATCCAGTTCTCATAGCCCTGATTTTAAGAAGGAGTTTATCTTGCAGACCGATGCCTCCGAGGTAGGACTGGGAGCGGTATTATCTCAAATGGTTGGAGAAGAGGAGCACCTAATCCTGTACCTCAGCAGGAAGCTTCTGCCGAGGGAACTAAACTACGCCGTGGTAGAAAGGGAATGTCTCGCGTAAAGTGGGCCATGGAAAGCCTTCGCTACTACCTTCTTGGAAGTTTACCCTGGTCACTGATCATGCACCTCTGCAGTGGATGCACCAAACAAGGACAGAAATTCGAGGGTTACCCGGTGGTTCCTGTCCCTGCAGCCCTTCCACTTCCATGTGCAACACAGATCAGGAACCCAGCATGGGAATGCAGACGGGTTGTCAAGGGTGCATTGTTGTCCGATCTAAGTAACCCAACCCCATGGGGTTGAGCAGAGGGGGAGGATGTGACAGGGTCAGGCCAGGAGCTGCTGCAGAGGGGAAAAGGCAGCCCAAAAGGGAAAAACCCCTGTGAGAGAAGCAGAGAACTGCAGCCCAATTAGATGCAGCTGGGAGGAGCTGGCTCAGGCTAATTGGGGCCAGCTGACTTCTCTGCTGTCTGTCTGAGGGCCTTTAAAAGCCTCAGCAGTTGGAGGCTGGAGAGGAGGGAGAGGACAAAAGGAAGGTGGTGGAGAGGCAGAGAGGAAGAAACCAGAGAGAACAATTTTGACCAGCATTAGGTAAAGGCAGCTAAGGAGGGAGCCTGTGGGCACGTGGCCCGGCTCCCTACCATTGAGACTCCGCTGCAAAAACCCCTAACTGGGGGGGGGGCTAAGGGGAGGAGGCCTCCCCAGTAGTGGCTTGGGGAAGAGGGGCCCTTGCCACACCCTATAGATGACCGTCAGTGCCCCCCTAGGACCTTAACTTGGTCCTGATAGACCTTATGAAGCCACTTGTTCCCTAAAGCACTAATCCTGGAAGGTGGCTTTTCTGGTGGCGATCACCTCAGCAAGGAGGGTGTTGGAGCTTAGAGCTTTAACTTCAGGCCCCCATATACGGTCTTCTTTAAAAATTCCTTCCCAAGGTGGTCTTGCATTTTCATCTGTCTCAGGACATTTACCTGCCGGTATTTTATCCCAAACCGCACTCCACACCCAGAGGACAGGCTCTGCACTGTTTAGATGTCAGGAGAGCGTTGGCGTTTTATATAGAGAGAACAAGAGAGTTCTGCAAATCACCACAGTTGTTTATTTCAATAGCAGAAAGAATGAGGGGCCTGTCCGTTTCGGCGTAGTGCATCTCCTCGTGGATCACATCTTGTATCCGGGAGTGCTACGAGGGTGCAGGCAAACCAGTACCACCAATAACCGCTCACTCAACGAGAGCGCAAGCGGCCTCTGTGGCATTCCTGGCCCACTGGACATCTGTAGGGCAGCCATGTGGTCATCGGTGCATGCATTCACAGAACATTATGCAATCATGCAGCTAGCTGGGGAAGATGCAGCAGTTGGCGCAGCAGTGCTGAGGTTGGCCGACATGTAGTCAGAAGTCACCTTCCGACCCCACCTCCTAGGGAACAGCTAGGGATTCACCTAATCAGAATGGACATGAGCAAGCACTTGAAGAAGAAAAGGTTACTTACCTCGTAACTGTTGTTCTTCGAGATGTGTTGCTCATGTCCACTCTCCATCTCACCCACCTCCCCTTGTCGGAAGGATCCGGCAAGAAGGAACTGAGGGAGTGGAGGGCCAGCAGGGGCATATATGCACCGGTATACTGGTGCCACTCCAAGGGGCTCCCTGCCTGGCCCTACAGATACTGCTAGGGGAAAAAGTTCTGGAATCTGTGCACGTGGCACGCGTACACCTAATCAGAATGGACATGAGCAACCGCTCGAAGAACAAAAGTTACGAGGTAAGTAACCTTTTCTTTTTTCCTAAAGATAATTAAGTATCTTGGGTGGGGAAGGGGGAGTGAAAGCAGCCACTAGCAAGAGTTGATGGCCACACACTGATGCCACCAGATAATTTGTTCTGAGAACCTCTGGGCTCAACTAGAAGACTCATTCAGTACATGGGACAGATTCATCTTTGCGGTAATCAGAATGGACATGCTGTAGCCCTGTACCATTTGTACTAGAATGGTAGCATTTTATACACTCTCCACTAGGGAAAAGGACCCTATGAGGTACAGGGCAACTGAGAATCAATCAGACCCTGATCATGTAGGTGCCATTATACCCAAGCCATAACTGGTTACTATCAGAAATTACATGAGCTTATTTAATTCCATTAACTAAATCAATTTTGTTTAGACAATGCTTTTGTTTAGCTCTCAGTAAGAGTTGATTGCAGTTACTGCAGTATATATTTGTTTTGCAATGTGAAGTGTGGTGATTCTCACTTATACCTACACAATCCCATGGATATCATTGGGGCATCAGTGTGTGAAAACACAACTGGACCTTATGTAATACTTGTAAATCTAGAAGAATTTTCTATGACCAGTAAATTCTTTCATGGTCATGCAACAGACATTACCTATGATTTTTCTGTACCGATCATGTGTGTTAAGGTGAATCCATTAAAAAAAACAAGGTCTTTACACTCATGTGGAATTTGTCAGAAATTCTGCACTGTTCTTGAGGCTCAGATAAGATCCATCAATGTCCTAAGGCTAGTTTATGAAGGCCATACTCATTGACATATTAATATATATTAATCAAGCCCAGTGAAACATCCTTCTTTGTAAGATTCATAACAATGGCATGTTCCACTTGCTTCCCTAGCAAGGTTATTTTTAATCATCAACATCATAGTCCATTGTGCAACACTAAATCCAGGACTGTTTCTTTGATTCCGTGGCTTGCTGTTTGTGCAACTGACTTCACATTCTCTTGCATTTTGCTTTAATTATTGTAAAGGAAGCTCTAATTTAATTCCCATAAGGAAAAAAGTGTTTTGGCAGAGCTCTAATGAAGGGAATGAGAAGTTTTAACTAAAGATAAAGAGACTGGATAATTTATTTTTTAAAATCCATTAACTAATGTTGAATAGCAAAGGATCACCTGAAAGCACATGCAACCACCCCATGAACACAAAGTGAACATCTGAGCTGTTGCTATGAATAGTAAATCTTACTGAGTATACATAAATCAAAATGCTCATAGAAAGAGTGACTCTTTAAGAGGGATGTAATAAGTGTGCCTTGAATTTAATAACAGCATTGCAGGAAAGTAACACTAGTTATGAAATGTAGCAAGACATTCAGTAACACATTTTGTTGAATTCCCTACCAATTAATGCATAACATCACTGTTATGCCTCCTGTAGAATCAGTGATGTTTCATAACTAGTTTTTTATATGTACACTGTAGAAAAAAGCCAGTTGATTCTGGCAATCTTGCACCATCCATATTAGACATAGGCTAATGCAGATTCCACATCTGCATGAAGGCATTCCAGTATACAACAACCTCATTACATGAGCCAGCATTTAAAAGTTGTACATAGATTCCCCAAACTGTAATACCTCCTACCCCTAATTTCTTGTCCTGACCATTCCTTCCCTCTTTCCATTCA
Source organism: Rafetus swinhoei (assembly GCA_019425775.1). NCBI lineage: Eukaryota > Metazoa > Chordata > Testudines > Trionychidae > Rafetus > Rafetus swinhoei. The sequence continues at coordinate 79,826,831 of CM033427.1, read as the reverse complement.
TGTCAGTTTGCTACCTCCTCCATGCTGCCTGAACATCAGCAGGGCTGGCACTCAGAGCACCAGAGTGTCTCCTTGCTCTCAGTTCCTGTGCTCTGAGCCACAGCAGCCAGGAGCAGCAATTTCAGGGAAATGCTTCTTAGCCCCTAATTCTGGGCTAGAGCCTGCCCAGTACAGATGTAATCTTTGGAGAATTTAGCTGTCAAACACTAAAAGTTCTCTTCTGAACATGTGTGAATTGAGATTTTTGAACACTCAGCTTAGCTAAAATTGGGTAGATTTTTTTTTTTTACAGGGACAGCAAAAGGCACAACATCCATTGTACAAAAGTGTTAAATTTCAAATGCTTGCTCTGAACCATGGGAATATTAAAACTCAAGTTGTACTATTTATTTGAACATGACACAAAGTATTTTTTCTTTATCTTATTCTCAGAAGTGATAAAGTTTGGCATAACCTGAGAACAGAAGTATAGAATTAGGCATGTTGGGCAGCCTTAACAATAGGCATCTATCTGTAATTTGATTTTCAGACGTGCTCAGTATTGACATAACTGATCCAATTCCAGCCTGTGACTTTTATTAATGGTGGCATGATTTTTAAAATAAACTGTGTTTAAAATCCCATTCATCTTGTAGTTTGACAATTGACCTGCTTCATCTTTTAAAAGGTTAAGCTCTTGAGGCACAGACTTGGCTTTCAGTTGTATTTGAAAATGCCTAACACATTGTAGTTTCTACCTGAAATAAATTGAAAACCAACATAATAAAACTGTTACCACAAATATTCCACAAGCAAAGCAGGATTTAACTGGACCAGTAATTTTCTTTGGCAAAATATTTCTCAACCATTCCACCATATTGAGGAGAACAATGTATTTAAGGTTGGTTAGTTGGTAGGACAATATCAGACATTGTTTCCCTTTAGCCCTTCATTCTGGCCATAAGAACATTTATAACACTTATCTGACTCTTTAAAATGAATCCATTATTAGCACTTGTAGTAATAATTCTATCAGAGGTTTTAGGCTGGAAAGATTTTCTTGACCGAAGTAACCCAAAACCATACCAAATTACTTGAAGTAAAAATTATTGAACTGGTGATTTTAATAGTAAAAAAAAAATTAGGAATCAGAAATTTTTATGAAACGTCTTGTGGCTTGAAAGTTCTCACCAAAAATTAGCTTAATTGTCCGACTATTAAAATTCAATTTTCCTTAGTCATTGTCCTAATTTATAGACAAAGTAAATTGCTTGTGAATCTGATGTCATGCTTTGTTAGCAAATTCTAATTATGATAAAACCTAAGATTTATAGTAAAGTCACTTAAAATGTGATGTTTCCATGAAAACTTGACAAATGTTTTAAAACATTCTGTGATTCATTAACAGCCAAGCACTGCTCATTAACATGAAGTATTATACTTGTCAAATTTGATTGCCTTATTTCTAACTTTTTGATTTACAATGCAGTGCACTTGAGACAAATTTAAAAAAAAATATCTGTACTGGTACATAGCCTCTAGATCACAATTTACCCCCTCCTTTAGCAAACTGGAAATCTTTGTTGGAATAATATAAAGTACCTTCATGGCAAATTTTGCTGACTTACAACCTATGCAATCCTTGATTAAGTCAACAGGATCTCAAAGTGTGTCTTAAGGGTCAAATTTGGCCCTTTTTATAATGTGAGAAATCCTCTCAAAGCAAGAATGAACTTCAGGTTTCTTACTTAGCTCCATTTTCTTATTTTATTCAGATGAGAGAAATACATAAGAATGACAAATTTAAATAATTGAAAGTAGGTTTGGGTATTTGGTGACTAATTACAATAGCAGATTATGATAAATTCATGAAGCATTTTTTGTACACTGGGACTGCTTTGATGCATGCCCATGCAACTCACTGGGGTCCCATTCTCTGTTAAAAATATAGTACACAAAACACAGCATGAATAGCTGCTCTTACTATCTTGAAACAAATTAATATTCACCAGCAAAGCACTTAAGCATGTGCTTAGTCCATTTGAAATTAGTGGATTATTTATGTGTTTAGCACTGTTTACTCTCAAGCATGTGTCCCAGTGCTTTTTACCTTCCAAGATTGAACCTCATAAAGTTATGCTTCTATACTTTTTCCTAACGGATCTTTTATACTTTGATATTCAGTTATTTTCCCAATAAATGCAAGTCTCATTCTCTCTGAAAAGTTATCAGATTGAGACTATGCATTACATATGTAAGTGCAAGAAGCCACTGCACGTGTTCAAAAGAATTGTTGGTGAGTATTTACTGGTATTATTGAGAAGTTTGTACCACCTGTTGTTGACCTTCCATCTATGCTTAGCATTATATTGATGTTCCTGTTGTATGATATCACTTCTTCTCTAGCCTATGGGTTGCCTGACAGCATGATTCTTCCTTGTATTGGACTCACTTGGCTCTTCAAATGAGAACTTTGAAGGGAGGGAAAAAAACAACAAAAATAAGACATGGGTAGTTATTGTCAGTAACGGTATAAGGCGAGATCCCATGGGGGCTCTCTAGAGAATTGTGAGAACCTGTAGAGAAGTAGGGCAGGACTACTGGTGTAAGAAATGTGGCCATGCTCCCTGCTGCTCCTCTTCACCCTCATGGCCAGGCCAAAAGCCAGAGCCAGGCTGTGGTAGGGTAAGCATATTTCCTAAAGGGTAAATGGGACATCGCATGGGGCTCACTCAAACCCCCCACCCCACATATGGAGCCAATCCAAACCCCTTGCCCTACCCATGCAGAGCTTGGCCCAAGACATTCATGTGAGTGCCCCCTATTGGGCCAGCGTGAGCCCCTTCCTCCCTCCCACACAATGCAGACTCAAGCCCCACTGCTTGTCCCCCACACGTGCTTAAAGTTGGCATCAGTTCTTTCCACAATAAGCAGAACCCAACCCTCTGCCCTCTACTACACATGGGGCTTGACTAAAGCCACCACTCATCTCCCCGCCTCCCCCCAAGCTCTTTTTGGGCACAACTGGGCCACGCCATTTGTGTTTACCAACTTATTGTAAGTTGACAAGAGCAAAGAGGACAAATGCCCCTGTTTTTTAAAAAAAGCCATGGTATCCAGGGGAGGGCTTACAAACTCAGAGTTTGCATATGATGCCAAGCTGAGGGGGTTTCAAGTGCTTTGGAAGATAGGATTAAAATTAAAAATTATACTTACAAATGGCCTGAAGCAAATAGGATGAAATTCAAAAAGGACAAATGTGAAGTACTCCACTTAAGAAGGAACAACCACTTCCACTCATACAAGATAGCAAATGACTGCCTAGGAAGGAGTACTGCAGAAAGGGCTCTGGGGGCACACTGGATCACAAGCTGAATAGTCCAAAAAAAGCAAATATCATTCTGGTGTGTATTAGTTAGTGTTGTTGGAAGCAAGATACAAGAAGCAGTTCTTCTGCTTTGCTCCATTTTGATTAGGCATCAAGTGAAGTATTGTCTAGTTCTTGGCACCACATCTCAGGAAAGATGTGGGAAAATTGGAGAAGGTCCAGAGAAGAGCAACAAAAATGACCTATGAGTGAAGATTGGGGGGGAGGGAGATTGAGTTTGTTTAGTCTGGAAAAGAGAAGACATGAAATCAGTTTTCAAATACACAAAAGCTGGTTACAAAGAAGAGGAAGAAAAAATGTTCTTGTTAACCTCTGATAGGACAAGACACAGTGGGCTTAAACTGCAGCAATGGTGATTTAGGTTGTACATTAAGAAACTTCCTGTTAAGCCATTTATTCCAATACTTAACTACCCTAAGGAGATTGTAGTATCTCCATTGTTGGAGATTTTTAAGGTTGGGTTAGACAAACACTTATCAGGGATAGGCTAAGATAATATTTAATCCTGCCATGAGTGCATACTAGACTAGATGACCTCAAGATCCCTTTCAGTCCTACAATTCTATGATTCTGTCCTGTTTTTTATAGTGCTCATCACTGTAGCATCACAATGCTGCATAGATGAATCAGATATACGTAAGTGAGATCCCTTGTGAATTTCATTAAGTCCTTTGTTCTTCTACCTTCTGGAGTTTACAAAGAGTTCTACTTGATTAAAAATACATTTCCCTCTACTCCAAATGGATAAAAAGCAATGAGTTATTTAAAAATAGAATTTATTTAAATACATTTTAAAATAAGTCTACTCAAAATTAAATTTGTAAATAGGACAATGTATATTAAGGCCTACACTTAATCAAAATAATTTAATTAAATAAAATAAACCTTCAAACAATGTTTGCTGTTGATAATTTACAGAAAGTCAAACCACTGCACTGATAGAATTCACTGGCTAATCACATGAAACTAGGATTTGTTGAAGTGCTAAACCAGATTTTGGCAGCAATAGTCTCTTCTGCAGGTAACAAGAAAATATTTTCTTCATTTCAGTTTGTTCAACTAGTTCTCTTCAACAACTTGCTCATTCAAAGTTGAGAAACTGAGAGAAAGTTGAAAGCAAGAAAACTGGTTTTCTTCTTCCAGTCTCTTATGGGGTAGGGGGATGAGATCTACTAGTTCTACAATAGTGACTGAAACAGTCAGTTCACTTCACTAACTACAGATCCTACATATTTAGTTTAATACATGAGTGTTACATGTAAAATAAGTTTTGATCAACAATATTTTCCTTACATATCTAAGAGATTTAAAGCAATTCTATTTAACTAATTAAAAAGTTTAAATGCTATTTTTGTGCATTTTAATTGAATTCCAATTTCCATCCCAATGCAGCTTGACACAAATCACAAATAAAAAATTAATCGTCTAGTAAATAAGAAATTATTCATTTGCCATTTTCTAACATAATTAAAAATACAAAAATGTATATGAATTTATGTTGGGATACATAAAGGCTTCAATAAATGTATAAAAGTATACTGTAGCTTCCTAGTTAGCAAAAAGTTAGTGTCAAGGCAATATTTTAATTACAAGTTACCATGTTTTATTGGTTACTAACCATCAATCTTTATGTAGGAAAGTTGCTAATACTAACTTATTATGAGATGAAGCCTCCAAGAATAAATAAGTACAAATGCAAAATGAAATTAAAATAGATTTAAATCAAGATTTCCTATTTGCTGATTCAAATTGATCTACCCTGCACCATCTCCTCCCTTATCCCATTTATGATGGAAAAGCTCTGGAAGTTCATTCCACAGTTGAACCCCCTAGCCAAATCACTTTATCTCCATCTTCTCATTTGAGGGTGGGGGATCAAGTTGTAGTCTGCCTCCTTTTTTGTGAGTTCTCTTTGGCTACTCAAGTACTAAAGTGTTCTGCTGGATGAGGGTCTAAATTTAGGACCTATATTGTTGCTTTACCTCTTGTGATTTTAAAAATAGGAGATTCCCATCCCCACCATCCAATATTAAACTACTGCTGTAATAAAAAAATACAAAAATTCCTTTCTTTGACATATTCAGAGAAGTAGTCATGTTAGTCTGTTTCAGCAAAAACAACAAGGAGTCCAATGGCACTTTAAAGACTAACAAATTTATTAGGGTATTAGAGCATAAACTTTCGTGAGCTACAACTCTCTTCCTCAGATGGGGGAGGGGGGGAGAGATACAGAGATGGGAGTGTGATGACAGTGCTAATGATCTCAGAATGGATGTGGCTAATCTCCATGGTGGAGTAAAGGTGAGTACTTGAATAGGAAATTACCTATTGTAATGTGAAAACTGCTCTGTGTTTATGTAGACCTTGGTTCAGGGTGTCAAACTGGCATATGAATTCCATCTCGGCAGTTTCTCACTGCAGTCTGTTTTAATTTTTTTTTCTGTCTGAGAACGGCAACTTGCAAGTCTAAAACTGTGTGACCAAGCAGGTTAAAATGCTCCCCCACTGGCTTTCGGATGTTGCCATTCTTACTGTCTGATTTGTGTCCATTTATTATTTTCATTAGACACTCCTGTTTGTCCAATGTACGTGGCAGAGGGGCATTGTTGGCACATGATGGCATATTAATGTGCATGTAAATGTGGCTTTGATGGTATATTATATTTGATGTGGTAAGGTCTTGTGATGGTGTTACTAAGGTAGAGGGGTTGACAGAATTGGCAATGTGGTTTGTTGGGATGGGTTCCTGGATTAGTGTTTCTATTACAGAGTATGAAGCTGGTGGTGAGTATTAGCTTCAGATTGGGGGTGGGGGTGTTGTCTGTCTTTCCTAATACAAATTCATGCCATAAGAGGCGATGGATCACAATATGGGTTAGCTAGTAGTAAGTCCAATTATTTAATTACTGGCACAGAAGGAGACAGTACTAAACTAAAAGTGTTGTGGGGGGGAAAGATGCATACAGGTATTGTCTGCTGGGTATTGCTTTAATTATTCAGTTGTGATGGAAATCATGTTTAATTATAAATCATTGCTGTGTTTTATGTTTTCAGTTTTTAATTAAAGGCAATTTAAAATATAGGAGAACATGAATGCATTGGAATAGTTCATTCTAGCTGCTTAATGGGGAAAAATGTCAGACACACAGAATAGTTTGCTTGGCTATATAGTCAGCCTCCGAGAATTATAACAGCACGCTTCATCTGATAGTTACCTGAATTTTTCCTTGTGAAATATGAGAGAAAGATAGCAAGTAGTAATGAGATACAGGAAGCAGCTCATTTCCTCCTGGAGGCTTCCTCTTGTAAGCATCTCCTGTCAGTTAGGTGTAATCCTGCGCTCTTTTTCTCTGATCCTGGTACCCCACTGACTACCTCACTAGGCAAGTCTTTAGTGGATCAGCCATGTCACACAGTCTAAAATAGATAATACTCGTCTGGAGTAACACAAGTCCCACTGAACATCTAAACCAGGGGTGGGGAAGCATTTCTGGGTTGGGGGCTGCTGACCCACACAAAAAAATCAGTTGGGGGACATGCATCAGAACCTAGGGGCTCCGGGCTAGTAATTTTGTGAGCCCCCTGGCTCTGGAGTAGGCCCAAAAATGAGTAGTTGAGTGGGAGGAGGCTGCTGGGAAAGTGGGCTGGGATGAAGGGTCTGAGCTGGACCGAGAGCAGGGGAAAAGTGGGGGGGCTCAGTCTGGGTGGGAGGTAGGGTGCAGGAGCAGGTTAGGGGCTACAGGGTCTGGACAATGCTGGTGCAGGATACACAGTGGGCTCAGGGAGGGAGAGTAGATTCATGCAAGCCAGAGGCCAAATTTGGCTTCTGGGCCTTAGGTTCCCCGCCCGTGGTCCAAATAAACATCTAAACAAATGATTCTCCTCTTCCTTTTTTTATTCTTTAGCCTGTATTTATGGTCCATTTCTTAGCCCCGTCTAGCTAATTTTAAGTCCTTCCCTGCCCTGTCATACAGCAGTGCCCCCAGCTCCTTCTAACTGAGCCTGCTGGGCTCTGATTGGCTGCTTTTCATAAGGTTTCCCTAGAAAGGCCTGGAGGACCTACTTCTCCTCTTTTGGGGCAGGGTGTAGTAGGGCTACAGGGCCTCCAGCAGTGGGCCTCAGAGGGCGAGGTACACCAAGTCAGAGGTCAATCAGATATATAAAGCACAGGAAGACATTTCTGGTAATGTATGGCTAGGGTGGGTTTCCTGTATCTTAGTCTCTCTAGTTTCAGGCTATTGCTTGTGTTCCCATGATAGATGCATATGTACTCTCTCAAAGGTAAATTATGTGACAGGAGCACTTGAACTGACAGGTGATTGCTGAGACACACACAGTAATCCACTAAGGACACAGACATTGGAGTCATGCACATGATTACAGTATATATTTTATTCTTCTCACAACTCATTTATCCCCTTTTTCCATTATTTCTCTCTTCTTACAAAGGGAAGAAGGGCACTCTGAAATTTGAATACACAACATGTGCATGTGTCTGGGGACAGAAATGCTAAGTTTTAGGAAGCATTACATAAGCTTCTTCCTTATCACCAAGTTAACTAGAGATAAAACAAAACTCTTTCCATTATAGTCATGCTCCCCTGTAATTATCTGGTTTCCAGAATTTATCTTCAGAGATTATTTTGCAGTTAGTAACGCACACATTTCACTGCTCTACAGCCAAAATGCTTCTGAAATAAATGTAGTCAAACTTTACTAATTCTGGGTCACTGAGAACGAAAATGATGCTTAAAATTGTTGATTGGCTCTAGTTTTCAAGATATGCTATTGGGTCAGTATATACGACCCTTGACTTGGGAATGGTGGAGGATAAGTGAGTTATAAAGGGAAGGGATCTCAATTTAAACCAGAAATGACTAAAATACATCTTTGACTGGATCTATGAATAAATCTATGACTGGGTTTGGACAGTACTTGCTTTTTAGTCAAAACAATGAATGATGCAATCTGAAGCTGGTATTGCATCATACATGATAATAACATGATGGAATTCATCCTAGAAGTCATGGATGATGCAATCATAACGAAGCTTACATCACTCTGCTGAACAAATTGCCCTATATCATCTCTAGAAATCATACAGTGTCGTGCTCTCTTATTTGTCAGTGTTTGATTTTGCAAAGGGACACATTTCTGTTTAGCCAAAGTGAGCAGAGATGCCTCAGACTTGTGTGAACAGTGCAGATAACTTCTGCTATGTTTGTGGTGAAGTGACTTTTGCATCACAAAAGCGCAGTATAACCACTATGGTTAAGAAAGCCTATCACCTTTATTTTGGCTGCAAAATTGGAGATCAGGACAAGAGGTGGGCCCACACATATGCTGCAACACTTGTGCAACAAATCTTCGCCAGTGGTTGAACAGGAAAAGGAAATCTATGCCTTTGCAGTGCCAATGATTTGGAGAGAGCCAACAGATCATACCAGCAATTGTTACTTCTGCATGGTGCCTCCAGTTGGGAAAGGTGTGTCAAAGAAGAAAAAGTGGACTGTGCATTATCCAAACATTCCATCAGCTATACGCCCAGTACCCCACAGAGAAGGACTGCCGGTTCCTGATGCACCAGAATCATTCTCACTTGAGTCAGACGAGGAAGAGGAAGAGGATGAAACTTCTGGTCCTGAACCATCAATGTCACAGGACCCACATTTTCTCCCATCCTCCTCCTCTGAACCACACCTCATAACACAAGGTGAACTGAATGACCTTGTCAGGATTTGGAACTACCCAAGAGTAAGGCAGAGCTGTTGGGCTCCAGACTACAGCAGTGGAATCTCCTGGCAGGTGATGTTAGGGTTTCCATGTTCCGTGACTGCCAAAAGGATCTTGTCCCATCTTCTTCATGGAAGGTGATCTTGTAGCCTGCAACAACATCGATGGTGTGATGGCAGCCTCAACATCGCTCACGATCCAGATGAGTGGAGACTGTTCATTGATTCATCAAGACGAGTCTTAAAGCTGTTTTGCTGCATAATGGCAATGTTTTGCCATCAATTCCAGTTGGTCATGCAGTCCATATGAAGGAAACCTATGACAACATGAAACAACTTTTGAGGTGCATAAACTATGACCAACATCAGTGGCAGCTTTGTGGCGATTTGAAGGTTGTTGCTCTGCTTGGTCTGCAGACTGATACACAAAGTACTGCTGTTTTCTGCGAATGGGATAGTCGGCAAGAGATTCCCACTACATCAAGATAGATTGGCCACTCCGACAGTCATTGGAGCCTGGGAGGAAAAGTGTTCAGCATCCACCACTTGTTGAATCAAGGAAGATTTTGTTACCACCCTTACACATCAAGCTGGGTCTGATGAAGAACTTTGTCAAGGCCATGGACAAAACACAAGCAGCTTTCACTCCGTGGAAAATTTCCAAGGTTAAGTGAAGCTAAGATAAAGGAAGGTGTCTTTGTTGGTCCTCAGATTCGTGAACTTCTTCGAGATGATGCATTTGACCGCACTGCGTGGCAAGGAAAAGACGGCATGGAAAGCCTTCCAGTTAGTGGCAATAAATTTTCTCGAAACAACAAGGCAGACAACTACAGGTTGTTGGTGGAAAACCTCCTCAAGGCATACAAAGCCTTGGTTGCAACATGTCACTAAAGATACATTTTTGCACTCTCATCTAGATTTTTTCCACCAAATCATGGAGCAGTGAGCGACGAGCACGGCGAGCGATTTCACCAGGACATTGCAACAATGGAGAAACGCTATCAGGGCAAATGGAGCCCATCAATGCTTGCAGACTATTGCTGCTGACAGTGACAAGAGATGCTCCATTTAATGAATACAAGAGACAAGCCAAGAAGCGCCGAGTAGACACTGAATAGGACTAAACTATGTACATAATAGTTTTTTGCCTTTGTTTCATAATAAATTTTATTTATATAACCCTTTGCTGATTTTTAAAGTGTTACATAAACAGGACAGGTGAAATATTATCATGTAAAGCAACCATAAACACATGAAAAGACCTAGGTTTACAATTTATGATTAAAACTCTACTATCTACACAATATACATAGACGTAAAATGTAAAAACTTAAATATCTTGGAAACAGTAGCCAATCAGTTGTTTTAATTGTCATATTTGAATTCAGCACATCAAAATACATAATAAATAGCACATTTTATCTCTGAAGCAGACGACTTCTAAAAAATTGTAGACCAGTGTTTTCAGTAATTTAAAATACAGGAGGTCATTTATACATGTACATAGTGGGTGTAAATGCTACCCACTGAACAGTGGTGACTATGCAAGATGAAAGAGATCCAACTGTACTTGCAATATTACAGATGTGAACCTAGAGCAATTGCTCTGGAACAAATTGTGATCTATTATAAACCAAGAATCATGCCACTGACATCAATGGAGTTATGCTAGGGTAAAATAAGTGTAAATCTTCAGAATTCAGGTCCGCTGTCTTCAGTAGAATTATTCCAATTGTACATGAGTGCAAATGAGAGCAAAATCTGATTCACTGATTCAATCTGATCACTGAATTTGATCGGTAAAACTAGCTAACAAAACAGTGCATAAGAAAACATATCTAATTCTCAAGAATTTAGTTTTCCTTAGTTGGAATATAAGTAATATCTTTACTGATCCAGGTGGCTCAATTGGAACTAAGAGTCAGGACTGGTATTCTGAAATGTATGTAATGAGAATATTGCTTTAATAATATATTCTACCCAGAAGTGTTCTGAACAGAACATATTCTTTAAAATAAACCGACCTCCTGGATCGCGTTGGTCCTCTGCTAGGTGCTGCACAGATGGCCAGATCCCAAGCCTGGTGAAAACAATTGAAAGAATCCCACTGATTTCCGGTGGGCAGTAGGTCCACTGCTGTAAGTACCCTGTTGGTGCTCAGTAACTCAGGAAGAGCGAGGAGCACAACAGGAATCAGTACTTAGGGAAATAAATAATCCCAGCCATCAACAGGCTGTATGCAAGGTGTAATGTATGTGTGACTAGAGCTAAATGTTCTTGTGGTAATTGGAGTACCAGGCAAGAGAAATTCAGACACAGATATTCTCTAACTTTCACTGATTTAGGTCATTTAAGCAGGTAATAATGTACTACACCTGACATTCATCATTTAAATCAGCTTGCTGTGTTTTGGTTTGGTTTTTTAAATGCATTCCTCTGGGTTCTCTTGCCTTGGGCTAGGAGCATTGATAATTATTTCTTGCAGTTACATCTTACTGCAAAAGTTCTCTCTCATGGAAGCAAAATTTACCTCTTGTACACGCAGACCTGCTGTTCCTCTGCTCATTATTGTAATTTATTGTTATTTGTGACAGATTTTACTGTTACTTTTTTTATTTTTAAATTACCCGAGAGTTCAAAATTCTGCATGTGAAAGTGAGAAAATGGCTCCAGGGTATGATGGCTCAATATGTGGCATGTGAAACAATTTCATCCCAAATAAGGGAGAAAAAGAGGCTCAGAATCTGAGCCTCACCCAGTATGCACTGAGGGCAGTTGTGGAGGTGAAGAAGAATGTGAGCAAAAGTTATTTGAGTCTTCCGAATTCAGGGGATAGTTCTATGCCAGAGCTTCCCCAGCATAGTTTTGAGCATTCCTGGGGCAGTTGGATATGTTCCCAAGGGGCCTTTATGCCAGGTAGGGGTCACAAGCAAAGAGGAGTTCTCTGGCAATGTCCCTTTTCTTTCCTGATATACTCCCAACAGGCATCCTGAGAGATAATAACAGTCCACTACGTCCGAGGACTCCTCGGATAACCAGTTCTGCCCAGCTAGGGTCTGGAAGGCTGGTATATAGAACTGTAATTTTCCAAGAAAGGACATTGACTCCCAAAAGAGGGGGAAACTGCTTGTGGATCTAAGCAAACTACCCACTGTCACCATGGCCTCCTAAAATAAGGTGATTTTAAATTCAAGTAATAGAGGAATCCTGCACTTTGGAACAACAAAAATTGTAGTGACAAACTGCCACTATGGATACTTCGTTAGTTAGAGGGAGAGTGTCTCCTAAAACAAACTATTCCCCCTTATTGTGAGTCTTTTTACTTTGTCATGAGAGAGTGGCTACACACTGCATACCTTACAACGGTGCAGCTGTAACTGCACCTTACACCGGCACGGCTGTGCTAAGTACAGAGATAGCTTGAGCAATGGCATCTGACTTTGAGCTTCCCAGTAGAAGGAGCTGATGAATAACTGAGAGTTTAAAGAGGGAACACCATATGCTTGTTCCTCTGCCTCTGAGCATCCAGATGCCCTATAAGAACACAAAACTATAGGAGATTTCCAGCTGGTGGCCAGCCAGGACTGTATTGAGGCCATCATGTTTCTCTCATCTGAATAAATAAAGTCTCCACACAACCACCAACTTCATTACCTACAACTTTTTTTACATAGCTCAGCTATGCCAAGTTACATTGACAAACAAAACCCTACATTAAAAGAACATTTAGGCTACAAAGTCAAGGACTCAAATGTTAGAAAATGCCAGAATTAAAATTACTCATGCAACCTTGTTGCAGCTCTCCTCCACATATTCCTTAGGATAACCTTTAATTCTATTATCACATACTATTTTTCCTACAAGACTCCTACTTAATTCAGTGCACAGGAAAGGAATGGATAGCTATTCAGTACTTAGTTTTATCCTCATCCTTCTCTGTGTAGCCCTTCTAATATGCTGCATGCTATCCAAACCCTGCTCTGAAGTCAGAATTATTAATTTGTGTCTGGGCTTTTCTATGGTGCTCATTACTACAGAATCTGAGAGCTTCACAAGCATTCAAAATGACCCTGTGAGGGGAAGGACTCTATTGTCCCTGTTTCACAGATGGGGAAACTGAGGCACAGAGCTGTTAAAAAAATGTCCTGTCCTTTTGGATGCTCAATTTAGCATCTGATTTTTCAAGCACTTTGCATTTGATAGCACCTTATATGTTCAAAGCACAGCTCCCATTGACTAAAGTCTCAGTTCTGTACTTCTGCAAATCAGACTAGTGGAGCTAGAACCACAAGGAGACAAAGGTTCCCCATTAGGCACATAAATCCAACATTTAGTAGGGTGACCATATTTCCATATGCTGCATATGGGACAAATTACTTATAAAATTACTCATAGTCCAGTGAGTTCAATAGCAGTCAATCAGAACCAGAAGAGGGTGCCTCAGGGATGGAGTAGCTCTGTAGTCCCTGAGGGCAAGACCCAGGTCAGGCGGGGAGAGGATGGGTGAAGAGGGTGCTAAGCCACTGCAGGTTTGGGATGGGAATAGGCTAGAAATTGCTTTTCCCCCCCAACTCCAGAGCCATCATGCAGTTTGGGGGGCTGTCCTGATGGACCAGCAGGAGGACTAGTCTGGTCCCATGCATTGCAACTTCACCCATCAGCCTTGAATACCCACTCCTATAGTAAGGCACTGGACACCCTCCCTCCACCCCACCCCACCCCCATCACTACTGGTGGGAGAACAACTGGTGAACAGAGATCCAGCCAGCAGCAGGACCTGCCAGTGCTGATAGGGAAAGAGGCAGAAAATATGGGACAATTTGCTCATTTTTAAGAAGTCAAGACACCTGCAGGAGGCCTTAAATACAGGACTGTCCCTTTAAAAACAGGACATCTGGTCACCTTAACATTTAGGCCCCCAAGTTAAGGGGCCATGGTACATAAGTTTCTGCTGGAGTGAACTGTGCAACACCACCATAGTCTTGATAACATTGAGCTGCTTATGGCACTGTCACTTATGTCCACTCAGCAGAGGATCCTCAAAGTAGGCATTCTTTCACTTAGCAATCTAGTAAGTGTTCTCAGAACATGTCTATCAGATTTAGCCTCTCACAGAAAACCAGATCAGGAATTGTCTGGGCTGGAGTGTGCATTGTCCATGAATACCCCATGGTTAGAGCCTACACTTGGGAAATAGGTTTCTAAATCCCCAAATTTGGAGCAAGTACTTTAATTTGGATGTTCCATATCCCAGGTGAATGCCCTAAACACTAACCAGGGTGAGGAACCTTTTTTGGGTCAGGGTCTTCTGAGCCACAGAAAAATCAGTCGGCCGCATACAAGTGAGAAGCAAAAAACCCCAAACAAACCCTCACTGACATGGCCCTGGACTTAGGAAAGACACTTCCCACATTCCTCTTGCACACCTAGCCAGGGGCTCAGGTTAGTAGATGTTGTGTGCTCCAGCCCCACAGTGGAGCAGCAGGTGAGGGGGATGGAGCACCAGCGAGCGCTTAGCAATGCTGAGGGGGGGGTGTCCTAAGCTTCTGGGGCCAGATCCAGGCACGCCAGGGGCCACATCTGGCCCCCAGGCCTTAGGTTCCCCACCCCTGTAAGCCATTGGGTATTCTGACATCTCTCCTGTTGGAGCTGTTCCACTTTGTACACATCATTAAATATTGAGAGACTGACTGTATAGCTTAGTGGTTAAGGCACTCAGATGTGCAGTCCCCTGCTCCATTCATTAGGCCACAACTTCTCAATAAGTAAGGCAGGGGCCCTACAAATAGTCTGATTCAGCTACAGAGTAGGTCCTCCCTGCAGGACAGAGGGATTCAGTGAGAAAATTGAATATTAACATGTAATTAAAGACTGCATAGTAATGCATAGGGGACCTCATTATGATCATCTGGTAAGTTGTTTGGCTACAATTCTGCAGTACCATCCCACCTGCCTGTTCTCATGCACAGTTACCAGATTTACACACACGGTTTTGGTGCACATGTGCATTGCTGGAAGTGCACCATTCTATGCACATCTTGGACATAGGTGATGTTTTTCTTCTTAGAGACAGACCTCTATCTGGTTTCCTCATACATGCTTTTCTTCTACACTTAGTAGTGATACTTACCTTCTTTTGTAAAGCGCTTGAGAGACACTGATGAAAATCACTATACAAGAGCTATGTATTATTCATTTTTACTGATGCCTGGATAATTTGCTATGTACTCATAGCTCACAAATGTGAGTTACTTAATATAAAAATGGGCTAAAGTAAATGATTAATTCAAGGGGGAAATTAATATACTCCATTCTTAGAATAACTGCTTTATTCTTTCTGTACATGAACATAAAAATCACAAGCAATATGTAATATAGAATATAGTCTTAATTTGTAAAATCAAATTATCATATTTGTAAAATCAAATTATCATAATTGTAAAATAATATGATTTATTCACATGAATATTAATAATAAATAAGACTTTATAATGCATATTTATACAGGGAGATCTCAGTCTTATTAGGCCCACTTTACAGCTGATAAACAGAGATGCAGATGCATACATTTGGTTTAACAACTAATCAAGCAAAGTCAATTTTCAAAATTGAAGTAGAAATTTTAAAAAACATCTCAAGTCAGAGCTGCTAGCCCAGTCCCCCACAAACACACACAGAGGTTATGTCTATACTATAGGACAAAGTTGAATTAAGATACACAACTTCAGCTACGTAAATTGCGTAGCTGAAGTCAAAGGACCTTAACTCGGCTTTTGGCGCTATCTAAACTGCAGTAAGTTGAAGGGAGAACACTCTCCCTTCGACTTCCCTTACTCTTCATGAAAGCAGGACAACCAGCATCGACCCTCTCAGTTTGAATTAGCTGTCTTAACTAGACCCGCCAATTCGAACCCTGGAAGATCAGCAGCTTCAATCTTCCTCTGTAGTGTAGACATAGCCAGACTCATTGGAAAGGAGTGTTGACTATATCTCTAAAAACATTTCTTGATTGTGTGGTACTACTTCTTTTATCTAGTATTTACTGAAAGTGTGTATTCTGCAATAAACGCAGCCTTTTAATGTATTTGAAATTTTCATGTTGGCCATACATAAAAGCAAGCTAATGCAGGGAGATAAAGAGATAAGTTATTTCTAATCATGAGGACAGAAAACCATATGAATTCCTCCTTATTTCAAAACAACAGTATTCAAGTCATATATTTCAGGTAAACACAGGCGACCCCCAACTTGCGACCAACTGACCTGTGACTCTCCGCATTTACGGCCGCCCTGCTCCGGGAGCTGCGGGGCCGCCTACCACCTGGTGCAGCCCCCGGCTGGCTGGCTCAGGGTGCTGTTCATGCCGTGGGGCTCCCTACCGCTCAGCGCAGCCCTCGGCCGGCTCATGGCACCATTTGCGCCACACTGCGTGGCTGCCTACCACCTGGCGCAGCCCCCGGCCAGCCAGCTCATGGTGCCGTTCATGCCCTGGGAACACCTACTGCCCAGCAGAACCCCCTGGCTCCAAGAGGCAAAGCGGGCTAGGAACGGAACCCCCGTTCTTAACATTGCCCCTATGGGCAATAAGGGTTCGAGTTACGATGGCCCGACTTATGACGGTTCTCCAGGAACCAGTTAGTTCGGAAGTGTGGGGGTTGCCTGTAGAAAGATGGACAGTGAGAGACTCTTGCACAAGATTAAGATTCCTATGCAGCAAATTCAGCTACTGGGTCAACTTCCCTCAGTTTTCAAAGACATCCCATGGACCAGAATGAAAAATAGGATTGAGTTACACTACTTTCAAATCTTAAGAACGTGGTTTAAAATAGTAAACAGGTGTGGAGGAGCACATGGATCAGACAGACACATCCCTTAGCGGAAGTTCTATTAATAGACATTCTCTGTGTCCTAGTAAAGAGGAGAAGATGGAAGATGATAAAATATAGGTAAAATCTGATGAGAAACAGCCAAATGAAAAAGATGGGGAATAAGCAAGGTGCCGAGCATTATAGAATAGACTCAATGGTATCTTCAGAGACCGTGGATTTGCAGTTTAGTAGGTTCTCAAAGTGTTTCTTCTAGCATTGTTTAATGATTGCTTTGCTCTTGAGGAGGATGGAGCCATCCTTGGAACATAAAGGAGCAGGGTCTTTGAAGCCTGGTCCATATGCAGCTTTTATTGCTTGACAAAAGCTTTTCACATAATCCTGGACATTTGAGGCCTTCTCTTTGCCACCACTAACTGCCTTTGGACTTCATAGCATCATAGGACTGGAAAGGACATCAAGAGGTCATCTACTCCAGTGCTGCCATGAGTGTGGGGGGGCTAAATATCATCTAGACAAGAGTGGGCAAAATATGGCCCATGGGCTGCATCTAGCCTGCCAGACATCTTCTTTCAGCCCTCTATGACCCTCCAGGCCAGAGCCAGAGGAAAATGATCTGTGGCCTCGAGGGACAGTCAGGCACTCTGCTTGCCTGCCATAGCCAGGAGTGCTGGAACAATTTTTGTAGTGGGAGTGCTGAGATCCATTGAACCAAACAGTAAACCCTGTGTATAATGGAAATCAATTTAAGTGAGAGGGTACTGCAGCAACCCCAGCACTCCTAGTTGCAGCACCTATGGCCATAGCCCCAACAATGCCACTCCCAAAAATGCCAGGGCTAGAGGCTCCTGGCAAGAGTATCTCTGTGTATTCCCTGGGGGGAAGGGAGACAGCAGGTCTCCACATGCTGCCCCCACTCCCAACACCATCCTCACAATTCCTATTGGCTGGAAACCAGCCAAAGGGAGTTGCAGGGGCAGTACGTTGCAGGCATAGGCAGTATGCGGAGACCCATAGAGAGGTCTGTCTCTAAGAAAACAAACAAACAAACTCACCTTTGTGGTTTCCTCATACATGCTTTTCTTGTATTGTTCCTTATCTAGACTGTTCCTGGCAGGTGTTTGTCTAATCTGCTCTTAAATCTCCAATAATGGAGATTTCATATCCTCCCTAGGCAATTGATTCCAGTGTTTAACCACCAAGACAGTTAGGAAGTGTTTCCTAATGTCCAATCTAAACCTCCCTTCTTGCAATTTGAGCCCATTGCTTCTTGTCCTCTTATAAGAGATTAAGAACAATTTTTCTCCCTTCTTCTTCTTGTAACAATCTTTTAGGAACTGGAAAATGGTTATGTTCCCTTCAGTCTTCTTTTCTTGACTAAACAAACCGAATTATTTCAACATTGCCTCGTAGATTGTTTTCTAGACTTTTAATCATTTTTGTTGCTCTTCTCTGGACTTCTTCCAATTTGTCCACATCTTTCTTGAAGTGTGGCACTCAGAATTGGACACAATACTTCATCTGAGGCCTAATCAGCATGGAGCAGAAAGGAATTACTTCACTGGGTCTTGTTTAAAACTCTCCAGCTAATACATCCCAGAATGATGTTCGCTATTTTTGCAATAGTGTTACAAACTCAAATTTAGCTTTTGGCCCTCTATGACGCCCACATCCCTTTCAGCAGTACTCCTTCCTAGGCATTCATTTCCCATTTTATGTGTGTAACTGATTGTTCATTCCTAAATGGAGTACTCTGCATTTGTCCTTATTGAATTTCGTTCCTGTTTCCTTCAAACTTTCTTCCATTTGTCCAGATCACTTTGCCATACTTTCTCTCTTCCCTATGCAGTAGAACAGTTTGCTCTTATGCCCATAATAATGTCTCTTTGGACAACTGCCAAATCTCAAACTGTTTCCTCTTAGACTTGCTCCCCATGGGATCATACGTAGCAACTCCCTGAGTTGCTAAAGTCTGCCTTCCTGAAATCCATTGTCTTATTTTTCTGTTGTCGCTCCTACTGTTCCTTAGAATCATGAATTCTATCATTTCATTATCACTTTCACCAAACTGCCTTCCATTTTCAAATTCTCAGCCAGTGCCTCCCTATTTTCAAAGTCAAATCTGGAAAAGCTTCCCCCCAGTAGCTTCCCTGCCCTTGCTCGAGGAAACTAGGGGCTGGCACTAGCCGCAGGGATCCACCACCCTCTTCCCCTGCACTCACTGGCATCTGTGGGGGGAGCAGAGCTCCCCCAGCCACCAAATTGCTCTGCTACTACCAGGGAATTGGAGAGCGGAGAGCAAAGCAACGGGGCTGCCTTGCTCTGCTTCCCCCATCGCTGCCAGTGAGTGTGGGGGTGCCAGACCCCTGCTGCAGGTGCCAGGCCTTCCCCCACTAAACTCCTGACAGCTACTGGATGGGCCTTCAAAAGAGAATTAGACAAATTCACGGA
This sequence comes from Rafetus swinhoei, assembly GCA_019425775.1. Lineage (NCBI taxonomy): Eukaryota > Metazoa > Chordata > Testudines > Trionychidae > Rafetus > Rafetus swinhoei. The sequence continues at coordinate 79,807,455 of CM033427.1, read as the reverse complement.
GGTTAGGTTCATCAATACTTATTAGCTAGTATGGGTAGGAATAGTGTCCCTAGCCTCTATTTATCAGAAGTTGGAAATAGATTACAGGGGAGGGATCACTTGATCATTAATTATCTGTTTTATTCACTCCCTCTGGGGCATCTGGCATTGGCGGCTGTTGGAAGGGCTGGATGGACCTTTGGTCTGATCCAGGATGTCTGTTCTTATATTCTTCCTGCCCACAGCATCTGGGAGGCATGCAACCCCTCCCCACACACATCACCCCGGCCTCATTTTTTCATTGGTGAGAGGAATCTTTTCCAGTTACAGAATGCCATTCTCTTCTGTTGAATTAATACTAGCATAACCTCATTGTTTTTATCAAACCAGTTTTGATGCCGATTAATGGAATTTTATATTGTTTCAGCATCTTTTGACGATTCCTTACAATTATGGAAAGTAAAATACCAAGTTCTATCCCTATTTTGGAGTATGCTGATATTATGGAATAAACCTAAAATGAGAGTCCAGTATTCATCACTTTCACATACAGTGACCCGCCCATTGTCAACTGCCTACATTACATCTGCTGTTCAAGCACTGGAAATGACAGATTTCAGGGAGATCCCGATCTAAGTAATCCTCAGTAGACATTAGTTTGTTCTTTTGATGCATTCCATTTGCCAGGATTAGTCTGCTTTCCTGGAGGGCCTTTTTAGCTACACAATGTTATACTCAAAGAATAGGAGCTGGACTGAGTTGATTCCCATGCAGATACAAATCTTACTCCCAGAAGAGGAATACTACAAAGGGCAGCAGAAATCCTGAGAGGAATGGAGCAAAGGAAGAGATAAAGAGAGGCTATAAGCCTACAGCTTCTATTGCCCACTGGAGACAGAACTTTTTTTTTTTCCATGAGAGACCAAAGGGCAGTAAACCAACATGTATCAGCAAACAAACACTGCAGAGTTATTGAAGGTAGCAAAAGCACAGTAAAATGTAACAGGCAGTCAGGGTATTCCTATATTGAGACAAATTTCAGTGGAGCAAAATCATGCCATCTGCTGGTGGAGTAGTCTAAAACCTGACAGATCTGGGCCAGGAGGTGACATTTGGCGGAAGTGGAAAAGGAGAGCTGTCTCCATGGTATTGACTCCTTGATAATTTCCTCCTATAAATTATTTTTTTCTTTATTGAACCCCATTTTTGTTCACTTGAATCAATTTAATGAAGGTTTAATCCTACCCTCTGAAGTATTTGATTGCTCCCAGATTTGTGTCCTCTACTAGTAATTTGATTAGCATATTTGCCACTTAATTTTCCAAGTTGTTAATGAAAATACCATAGAGTACTGTATCTGGAGTCAGCCCCTATGGCAGACCCACCTGAGGCCTCCTCTCAGGTTCACACTCAGCTATTAATATTTTTGCTCTCTGTATTACACTTTCTAAACTAGATGTATATCACTGTTATAACAATCTCGTATTCTTGTTTAGCTACCAGAGTCCTAGGAAATTGTCTTAAATGTCTCTATATAATTGAAATATGTACAAACAATACATGAAAAGGAGTTGTGAGGGGCAAAAAAACTAATTAGTTTTCAAAGACACCCTTATGCTTACACAGTGAAGAGTCATAGGGCCTAGTATTCAAGACTACACTTCATGGTCTTTATTACACCTATCTAAGAGCTCCACAGGATTATTACAGATCTGGTGCATCCAGGTTAATTGCAGTTAACCAGCCTGTGACAGGGCAGTGTGCGCTCCTTCCTGACCTCAATCTGATCTTTAAGGGCTTGATGCATGAGGACATTGTCTCTGAGGCAGGAAACATGACCTGAAATGGCCAGTTGGCAGCAGGCAACAATGACTTAGTCTTCTAAGCCAGTTTTCAATTATATATGCCTGTCATTGGAGTTGCTTCTAAGCTGCGGGGTGTCTAATAAGTCCTGCACAGGGGCTCAGGACTGCCATGCAGGAAGCTACCCCAACTGGGGAAGAGGCCCCTGTACTCCAGCTGCAGCAGCTCTCAGAGGAGGATGGACAAGTGCACTTCTCCCCCACCACAGCAGCTTCCTGCTGGCCCTGCTGCTGCTGGAAGAGCATTCCTCTCCTATGGCCCCAGCAGGGAGCTGCTGTGGCCAAGGAAGTGCACTTCTCATCTGGTCCCAGAAGTGAGCTGCTGCGGCCAGGGGAGAGACGCACTACTCCAGTCCCAGAAGCAGGGCCAGATTAAGAAAGTGTCTTTATGGACTATAGCCCATAAAGCCTCTGGTTCTGGGCCAGCCCTTCCTGGCAGGGGGAGGCAGCTCTGTGGATGCCATGTGCTGACATTTCCCCGGCCCCATCCCCACTGGGCACTTAGTTGGGGCTGGGAAGCTCTGTCCCTGCACTAACTTCAGCTGGAGGCTCCACCCCTGCAGCTCCCATTGGTCAGGAATCCTGGCCAATGGAAGTTCTGAGGGATGATGCCTGAAGGTGAGGGTAGGGCAGCATGGGCTGCAACGAGCCACCTGTTTTCCCACCACCACCAAATGGGAGCTACCCCACATAGGCGCCCACACGTCAACCTCTGGCCCCAGCCCTGAGCCCCCTCTTGCATCATAAGTCCCTAATTTCCTCCAAGACCCCACACTTCAACCCAGAGCCCCAGCCCTGAGCCCACTCCAGCACGCTAATTCTCTCTTCCAGACCCCAGCCTTTTGTCATGAGCCTACTCCTGCAATCCAAACCCTTTGTCCAGCCTGGATCCCCCTCCTGCACCCGAAATACCTTATCCCCAGTCCTACCGTAGATCCTGCACCCCCAAAACCCTCATCCCCCCTCAGCCCTGAACCCCCTCTGAACTCCATCCTCAACTCAGCTCATCCATGTGCAGAATGAATTTTGCTAAGTGCACCAATATTCACATGGACACAAAGTCAGAGGGAACCCTGCCTGTCACTGATAAAGTCACACCATCTTATGCCACTAGTTGCTGTTGGCAGCACATATGAAAAGCATCCACCCTATTGATGTCCTGGTCAGGCAGCATCCATATTTCAGGTTCATGTCAGGATCAGAAGTACACAGGTTTTAAACATTCTTTTGTATATAGTTTCTCCTTCTTTTGGCTTCAGACGCTCTGCAGATCCTTCATAGCTGAGGCTGCTAAACTAATACTACTTCTGATGTTTGGCGGGCTGCACCCGTTTGATGACAATTTTTCTGCATAGATAGATGAAGTCATCCCCTACTTCCACAGTTTGTCCAGAAGCACAAATGACTTATATCACAACTGACACTCTGGACTTCTCTTTTTGCCCTAGAAACCTTTAGTCCTAGGGCAGATGTCTTAAATTGAAAGTGGTCTAGTGAGACTATGATCTGACCAAAGAGGGACATAATCATCCACATTATCTAGGTCAGTGGGGTACGTCTACACAGCAGTGTTATTTTGGAATAACTAACGTTATTCCGAAATAATAAAGCGTGCATGTACACTACAAGTCTTTATTTCAAAATAATGTCAATCTGGAGGACTTTACTCTGACTCATGGTAACCCTCATTTTACGAGGAGTAAGGGAAGTCAAAGGAAGAGTGTTCTTTCTTCCTTCGACTTCCTAAACAGTGGCAAAAGCCGAATTAAGCTGTTTTGACTTAAGCTACGCAATTTGAAGTAGCTGAAGTTGCATAGCTTATTCCGACTTGAGCCCTGCTGTGTAGTCCCTAAAGAGGCTGAACCAACAGTTATAGTGATATTTGAAGAGGTATGTTAAGGAGCCAATCCATTACACAGCAGCACTGGGCTGGAGCCAGGACACATACCTGCTTCATGCTGAATCTAGTGTGACTCTTGTCAGAACTCTGGGGCCCCCAGTACACCTGTGCCCCTGAGTCATTATGTAGATGTTCAGTTAGCCTCCGCAGAATCACAGGGGTGGGCAATAATTTTTGAGCAGGGGCCACTTCACAGATTTTTGAAGTGGTCACAGCATCGTCTGAAGGGGCATGGCCTTTGATGGAAGGGGCGGAGTCTTTAAATAGCAGAAGTTGAAAGAGCTCACGCCTCCCCGGTGGCTCTCAGCCATCATGTTAGCCAGAGATGAGAGTTGCAAGCCGTTTCAATTCCTGCTATTTAAAGGGCTTGCAGCTCCAGACGAGCCCTTTAAACAGAAACAATTAAAAGGGCTCGCAGCTCCGGCACCAACACGTTGCCTGGCAGCCACAGGGAAGGCGTGAGCCCTTCAAATAGGAGCAGTTGAAAGGGCTCCTGTGGCTCCAGCTCCCAGGCAATGTGCTAGGGGGCCGGGCCTGAAACAGCCACGCAGGCTGGCTCAAAGCCCTAGGCGGGTCGGATCCAACCTGCTGAGTGGCTTTTGCCCACCCCTGGCATATCAGGAACATTGATGCCCTGCAGGGACTTCCTCAAGGCAGCACTGTCAACAGAGTCAAAGGCCGCCTTTAGGTCTATATATGCTTTCAAAGACTGTTTAAATTCATGCTGGATCTCAGATAAGAGACAGAGCAAGCACATAATCCAAGTGCTAAAGATCATGGCATTTCATAAGGAGAAGCTAGAACTGGACAAGTATAGCATCTGTTAGGTCTTTTCCAGGAACAGAGAGTAGAGTTCTACTGCTAGTGTATGGGCTTTCTCCCTTATGAAGGACGATGGTAATCTGTTCCTCTCACTCCATTAGTAGCTTCCCAGTACTCCAAGCCCAGACAAAAAATACTGTTGTAATATTACACTTATGTACTCTGTGGTGCACATGAAAAGTTCAAGCATTATGCAGTTGGCTGTGGTAGCACACCCACTTTGCGATATTTTTAAGGCAGAATGAACCCTTTCAAACACAGGAGCATTTATACAAGTTTGAGGGGACTGAGATTGCATTTACTGCTAATGTAATAGAAATAACCAGTGCTTTTTTTTGTTAAAAAAAAAAAAAAGGTGCTGGTACTCCAGGGGAAAAGTTGTTGAGCTCTGACTGGAGGTGCTGGTACTGAGTCTGGAGGTGCCAGTGCTGCGTACCGGGCAGTACCATCACAAAAAAAGCACTAGAAATAACTGCACACATTTATGGTAAAGTTGCTTGTGGTGCTGTAGGGTAGGGTAGGGCTCAACAGTCCTAGGTCACTTCCTTTTTATGTATGTTCCTAAAGGCTCATGCTTCAGGGTTTTAGCCAGTCACTACAGGGGTCAGGAAGGGAACCCTCCTTTCCAAATGTATTCTCTTCTTTAATAATCATTTCCTTCCTCTGAAGCATCATGAATTGCCACTGCTTGAGACTGGGCAGTAGTTTGGGCAGGGTAAAGGGACAGGACTTTCATGTGCTTGGCTGGCTAGTTGTTGTTCACCTGTGCAGGGTGTAACTGATCACCTGATCATCAGATCACCTGCAGATCACTTGCCAGGATTATTTAGGTACATGTATCCCTGACATGGTAGAGGCTATAGGCATTGCTACACCCTGGACCCTTCTGTTCCCTGTCTGTGACACAGAATAGTCTGATTTCTTTTAGGCTATAATATTTTGGGCTAATTTCAGTAGCTGTGTTTAGAATATATGCTTGTGCCAGTTAGAAGGAGAAATTGGTGATGGAGCCAAGTACTACTTTGATGGAGTCCTGTTTATTTACAAAGAATGTATGAAGTCCTGGATCTTTGAAAACAGGAGGTAACAGGAAACATTTTCTTTGCTCATAACTCCAAAGCTCTTTTCAGTCAGTACTCAAGCCTGGAACCTCTCCCCATAAGCTTTTCCTTGTGCCATGCTCCCTGTGCATGTTCTGCTGCCTACTTGACCTTCTGCTCCTCTCTGAGGTGTTTCTCACTGGTTCTTCTCCCACACACACACACCTAATCCAATCTATCTCATACCCCTGAATTTGATATTAAATCCCAATAGAAGCCGCTTTCTTGTGCCACATAGCAAATTATTTATCATATATATTCAGCCTGAACTCTTATAGGCTAACCTACCAGTTTTAAACTAGTGTTACTTAACTTATAACATTAATGTCAAACCTCTTCTGCATTCTGCAGCAGTATGAACAATATAGAATTGAACTGAAACAGCAGATATTAATGCATAAGCCTGAAAACTGAAGCATTTTTCCTTCAGTTAGAGCCATTTTACAGAACAAACCCCATTATTAAAATCATCCTTAACTTCATTTTAAATTTCAGAAACTGAGTTAGACACTTATAGCAATAAATGCAACAAACAACTGGACATGCCAGAAGAAATAACTTCTATCATCAACTATACTTAAGAGTTTTGGGCACAAAACAGAAGCCAAAGGGAAAGTTTCTTTTCCACATATGTATGCTCTTGATATGGTGATTATGGGCCTCATACAAGGAAGAGTTTGCCTAAGAAAACTGAGGGCATCACTGGATAAAACCCTACTGAGGCAGTGCTCTAGACACTCGGTTCTCCAGCTCATGATTTATTCAGTTAGAACTACATTGTAAATAAACTGTGATGGATATCTGCGCTGCCTGAGGAGTTATTCTGGCTCAAAAAAAAAAAAAGCCTCCTAGGAAGGGGAAATTCCCTAGTTGTGTTTTCAGGATGAACTCTCTCACCATACTGCATAGCCCATCAGCTCTACTGGTCAGGGAACAGCAGTGCTGAGCCACAGCTCCCTCTACTTCTCTCTGTGGGAGGAACATCAGATGCACAGACCCTGCTTTCTACACCACGAGAAGACTTGGTAGCCCTGCAACAGGGATGGGGAACCTTATTTGGGTCAGGGGCTGCTTACCCACAGAAAAATCAGTCAGGAGGACATACACAAGTGAGAAGGAAAAAACACCTTCCCCCAAAAAACAAACTAACAAACAAACCTTCCTTGGCATGGCCCTGCACTGAGAAGCAGAAAGACACTCCCCACATACCCCTCGTAAAACAAAGTCTGGGGCGGCCCAGCCTAGTAGATTTTGTGTGCTCCAGCTCCATGGGGGAATGGTGGAGGGGCTAGAGCACCAGCGTGGGCTCCCCGATGCTGGGGGGCAGCTCTGAGCCTTGGCGGCCAGATCCAGGTAAGCCGCGGGCCACATTAGGCCCCTGGGCCTGACGTTCCCCACCCTTGCCCTACAATTAGGGTTGCGGAATTATTAACTCTTCTACTATTTCCCTGTTTAGGAGCATTAAGATAAGTCCCATTCCAACCCTGAAGTGACTTTGTCAGGAAAGCTGATGAGCAGGACTTGGTTTTAATTTGGGATGTCTGAGCATTTAAAAATCAGATTCTAATAGTAAGCAGTGTTGTCTTCAAGTTGTCATTGTCAAGTCCAAGTCGAGTCTCAAGTCACTACAGTTCAAGTCTCAAGTCGAGTCTCGAGTCCCTAAAGTCACTTTCGAGTCAAGTCCCAAGTCGAGTCTCAAGTCTTAATTTTAAAAATGTCAAGTCACTTTTGTACAAGCCATCAATATTGGCATTTTTTGGACAATTTTTTCACCAAGTCAATTTAACAGAATTAGCAAGTCTCAAGTCAAGTCTCAAGTCACAAACAATGAACCCGAGTCGAGTCTCAAGTCGAGTCACCTAGGCGGCTTAAGTCGGACTCGAGTTCAAGTCGTGGAACTTGAGTCAACAACTCTGAAAGTAAGTCTTACCTGAATACTACCTCCCCTGCTGTGTAGTTCAAAATGAACACTTTGAAGATGTCAGAGGGCCTAGAAACAATCACAGAGAACTAAAAAGGAGATGTATCTAGGAAACATTGGAATGTTAGCTAACACACTGAATAGGCACTCACAGAAGGGCCTATTGGCACTTAATGGCTTCACTTGTGCACTTTGATTATACTTTGTTGCCCCATCTCTAAGATAATCCTTACCTACCTCACAAGGTATGCATGAAGTTAATTTAATGTTAGTAAAGGACTCCACAAATCATCATTAGAAAGTGACACAAGTGCAAGGTCTGATATAAAATCATAGTGGAGCCCTTCTCCTTGGGCCATATAGCAAACTATTTTCCTATATACCCTGAATGAAGGGGGACAGGTTCACACACCAGTTTCAAAATAATTTTCCTAATCTATAACAGTGTTTTTTAAACTCCTCTGCATTTTGTAGCAGTATTGGCATTATAGATTTGAACTGAAACAACAGATATTAAGGCTTATGCTTCACAACTAAAGCATTTTTCCTTCCCTGTAGTATTATTACAGATGGATGAATTGGTATCTAATAAAATAACCAACTTACAACTTGAAACAAATATTTTTTGCTGTGTGACGCATTCACTGTAGTGATGAGTGCCAAAGAAAAACCCATTAGAAAATTAATAATGCCCTGAGCTGGAGCATGTACAGCACAGATGGAATCTTCAGAGAATCTAGCTGCCAAACTAACAAGTCTCCATACTGAATTGTATGCTAACTGAAATTCCCAGAGGCTCATAATTTGGCCAAATAAGGCTGATTTGCACAGAAACAGAAAAAAAGGCAGTTCCCTGCCAGGAGGCCATTGCAGGGCAGCAGGGGGGGGGAAGGGGAGGTGTGGTGGTGTGTCTCCCAAAGGATGGCTTGTGCTTCTCATTGTAAAAGTTTTAACAAAATGGGCAAGACGATGTATATGGTTGAACTATTTTTGCTCATTTGCCCCCCCTCTAAAAACAGTCTTTTCCTATGGCGGATACCCAGCATACAGATTTTCACCCTGAAGCACTTTTAAAGTTTGTCACAGTTCTAAACAACTAAACCAGAGCCATATAATAGGGAATGCCAGATAACCTATCATAGATAGCACTACCTGCTCTAGTTGTAACAAGAAAGCCCCCCATCTCCCAAGCTGCTGCATGTAAGAGGATCCACTGCCTATATAACCCTTAGTCCCACTGACATCAGCTTGCAGGGCTGGAATCTAAATGTTGTCAATGAAGTGGAAATTTATTTTAACAGTATTTAGCCCTTTCCACAACAGCTTTGCCAGCAAAATTTCCTTTAGAAAAACTTTAAAAAATGGCTGGGCCATATTTTATATTATTTTGGGGGATCTTTTTGGGGTTGCTTTCAACTATCCCATGCAGAATGAAGATAACACTGTCTTTTTGTTTATTTTATTGGCGGACTGGCGCTTTCTTTGGGCAGGAAAACAAAGCGGAGCAAAGAACTTCTTCGAGGAGGAGCAAGAGCTTCTGAGTCGGACACCGCGGGCAGGAGGCAGGGCGAGCCTGGAGATGCGAGTAAAACTCCGGGGGAGAGCGCGAGGCCGTGTCCCGCCGGCCGGGGGCGCCGAAGCGGCAATGGATGACGGATGCAGGCAGCAGTGCCAGGAAGTTGCTGGTCCGGCCCGTGTGCGGGTCCCCGGGGAGCGGCCGGGGTGGAGCAGTCGCTGCTGTGGGAGCCGGGCCGCTGCGCACGGGCCGGAGAGGAGACTCCGTCCCCAGGCAGCCCTGCCCGGCTGGCGGCAGAGGGTCGGTGCGTTAGCTGCTCTGCGGTGCCCTACTCGGCTTCCCTGGAGCCCGGCGCTGCGTTGCCTTGAAGAGACCCCGGCTAAGGCGACCGCCCAGCGGGACTGAGCAGCGCCCGCTCTCCTTCTGGAGCCACCAGCACGCTTGAGCGGGGCGCGCCGCCGCGTCTCCGCACAAGTGGGTGGGTGTCGGTCGGTGGAGCCGGTGTACGCCTCATAGCCCCCAGCCTGGGCCACGCAGGTGAGAGCGAGAGCGGCCCTTTGGCGCAGTGATAGCCCGTTCACGGCCAGGCGCTGGCAGCAGAAGAGCTTTTGATAAATTACTCCACTAAAGGCGGGGGTTTTTTCAAAGAAAAGTTGCCCCCTATGTGGTGACCAGCGCGTGTGCGCAATTTGAGTCGTCTCCCCAATAATACAGTCAGACCCGTGAACTAAGTGATCCTAAATCAAAAGTGGCTGTCTGGAGTGGCTGTCTTTCCACCATTGATTTCATAGGCTCCCTGTGATTGAGACACCGACTCCGTTTCCCCTCGGAATTTATTATTCACAGTTATTTGTATGATTGTACCCAGGAACTCCAATCTTGAACCAAGACCCTACTGGCCTAGGTACTGTACCAACCGAGCAAAAAGAGGGTCCCTGCCAGAAGGAGCTTACAAACCAAATACAAGACAGATGGCTGCATAAAGATGGACTGCAAGAAGAAATACAAAGAATCAATATTTCAGCCAGTGGCCTCAATATCAAGCAAGGTACCTCCTGTGGCCCTTATAAGCATCATGGGAAAGGGGAGTTTGCAGATGGGTTAGGAGGAGGAGAAGAGATAATGAGTTTTGGGGCAGTTTATGGGAGCTGCCTTTTCAGGCATAATGGAAAGAAGCATGCAGGTGTGTGTTTGAAAATGAAACAAGTGAGCAATGGAAACTAATGCTTTGGGCCAGCTGAAAACAGCAAAAGGACTTTCAGTGCTGAATGAGAACAGATAGGGAGAGTGGGGACAGTTAAGGAGGCTATGTTTTAGTCATGGATATTATTAGTGAAAATCATGGACAAATCACGGGAAGTAAACAAATATTCACAGCTGCTGACCTGTCTAACTTGTACTATAGATTAGGGATATAAAAGTGTAACTGATCAAATGGTTAACTGATAAATATGAGCTTATTGGTGTTTCTGTAACTATCACACACCGGCTCCCAGCCCTGCTCCACTTCAGTGCAGGGCGGGGGCTGGAAGTGGGGTGTCAGGTGGTTCGTGCTGGGAGCTGGCTTAAAAGCTGACTCCCGGCACACAGTGGCTCCCGGGGAGCCAGCTACTGCCCCCCACTGCTGCCTCTGTATCAGTGGCAGCAGCCAGCTCCCCAGGAGTGGGCTGGCAGGTGCAAGCCAGTACACATTAGGAGCCGGCTTCTGGCTAGGGATGTTAAATATCAGTTAGTTGAATAGTTGAGTAACCTCATGAAATTTTATCAGTTAGTTGACTATCTATAGTACACTGGCTGCTGGCCCCGGGGATCAGAGGCAGCAGTGCAGGGTGCCAAGTGAGATCTGGTCCATGAGGGGAGGCAGCTTAAAAACCAGTTCCCCTTGCGGACCACCTGCCTGTCGCCCTGTGCTGCAGCTTCTCCCTGTTTAGGTGCGGTCTGAGCTCCCAGACCCAGCGTGAGCCAGAACTGAGGTGGGCTGCCTGCCCGGACGGCTCTTAATACACTTGAAATGCAGAGCTGAAACTGGGGTAAGTCTTGGACCCAGCATGAGCCAGGACTGAGCTGGGCCATCTGCCTACCTGGCTCCTAATACAATTGAAATGCAGAGCCGCAGCAGGGGTTGGTCCTGGACTTGTCGCAAGCCAGGATTGAGCCAGGCTGCTGGCCAGCCTGCTAAAAAATTTACTGGCAGAGTGAGGGGGAGAGGGAAATGCGTGTAGTCTAAAGCAAAAACTTATAGGTTAATGCTAATTGGTTTATTGACTATACTATTACATCCCTACTTCTGGCATACACCGACTCCCACCCTGCGGGCTCTGCAGTATAAAGATTAAACTGCAGAGCCCACAGCACATCCGGCTCCCAGCATGCACTGGCTGCCAGCCCTGCTCTCAGGGAGCTTGCTGGGCTGCAGACTCTGCAGTATAAGCTTTATGCTGCCGAGCCCACAGTGTGTAATGGCTAGGATTTTTTTTAATGGTTACATGGTTCCATAGTTAACCACTTTTTAACATCCCTTACTATAAATACCCCAGTAGTGCTTTGTGGAGTTAAGGGGTGCTGCTGCTGCTTCTCTGGGAAGGTAGGGGGGCCCCGGGACTGCTGCTGCTCCAGTGTCCCCTGGGGCACACTACTTGGGGCCATCCAAGCAGCGGTCAGTGCGTCTGGTCCTGGATCTGTCCCAGCTGCTCAGCCACACTGCAGCTGCAGAGGTTCCACAAAGTCACATAATCCACAACAGACTCCCAGCTTTAGGGATAGTCCAGAAGGGCTTTGAAAGGGAAGATGAGAAGTTTATGTTTAGTATGCTAGAAAAGGTAGAAGTGAGTAGAAGGATATCAGTGAGAGAGTGAAATGGTCAAAGTGACAGGTCAGGAAAATTATCTTTGCAATAACATTCTGACTGTATAAGAGCAGGCCAAGATTGCATTTGTGAAAGCCACAGAAAAAGATGTTGCAATAATAGACACAAAATGACTGGACAAAAATTTTAGGTTTGTGGATGGATTGGAAAGGCTATAGCTGATGTAGAAAGAATCTGCAATACTTAGAACTAGAGATGTCAATGTGCAGTTGACTACCCGATTTACTGATAAGCCTGGGCTTATCAATTAATCCTGTCGACTACACACACTTCCCCGCTTGCAGCCTATGTATGGGGACAGTGGCAGCTGGCTTCCCACGAGCACCAGATCCCACAGAGCTGATTCCTGGCTTGCACCCAGTCCTGCTGCCCATCTGCTTCCTTCCCCCACCCCCACTCAGCGGAGATTGTGCTGGAGGGAACCGGCTTTTAAGCCAGCTTCCCCCAGCATTGGCTCCTGCTCCCCCCAACTTTGCTGCCTCTGATACAGGCAGCGAAGGGGGGGAGAGGAGGGACTAGTCAAGCATAAGCTTATTGGATAGTCAACTAGTCACTTACATCCCTAGTTTCAGCAGCTATGGTCAAATAGCTTGATCCCTGGTCATGGGAGAGAGCTGTTTGATCAATAGGAAGATCACAGTTCTGAATGAAATTTTAAAAAGGCAGAACTCAGGCAAGACTGACATTGGAAACCAAGTATTTTAAGTAAAGGCCGATTGATGTACACAGAGATGTGTGTACAGCTGCCATGATTTTGCACGTATTCAAGCAAATTGTGTGTGCAGACTAGATGTTTAGCCATTTGGCAGTCCATTGCATGCATTTGTGAGAGTTGCATACACAAATAGACTTGCAGTTCTGTATAGATCTTGGATAATTTATCAGAATTTGTCCCAGAAAATAAAGCCCATACTGAAACTCATTTGTATTTTTCAAAAGTGGTGATTGAAGTTCTAGGACTTGGCGAATTATATATGCTTTTTTGTGCTTTTTAGTGGTCTTCTAGATAACTTTATTCTCTACTTATTGCAATCCAAGTGATAAAAATGGACAATCATAAGCAAAAGGTAATGTAAATGTCATTTGTAAGTGACAAACTAGGCATTTTGGCATGTCTATATCACATGCTTTCGGTTAAATGAAAACACAAGCCGCAGACCCAGGTAAATTATTTGCTAGCCAAGTTATTCACTTTGATTGAGAAGCTTTTCTAATAAAATCTGACTTCCAATCTATAGAGGATATTGAGAACTCAGAAAATATCTTCAAAAGAAAGGAGGACAATGGAAAAGAAAATTATTCTTTAAGAATCTTTTTCCCCTCATGAACTAGAAGTTTTCTTTGATAGCTCAAATAAAGACATTTAAAATGGGCTCTTAAACTCTTAAATCCTACTTTATGATAACTAGCCATTATAGAATCATAGAATACTAGGACTGGAAGGGACCTTGAGAGGTCATCGAGTCCAGTCCCCTACCCTCATGGCAAGATCCAGTACTGTCTAGAGTCTAGACCATCCCTGATAGACATTTATCTAACCTATTCTTAAATATCTCCAGAGATGGAGATTCCACAACCTCCCTAGGCAATTTATTCCACTGTTTAACCATCCTGACAGTTAGGAACTTTTTCCTAATGTCCAACCTAAACCTCCCTTGCTGCAGTTTAAGCCCATTGCTTCTTGCTCAGAGGCCAGGAAGAACAAGTTTTCTCCCTCCTCCTTGTGACACCCTTTTAGATACTTGAAAACCGCTATCATGTCCCCTCTCAATCGTCTCTTTTCCAAACTAAACAAGCCCAGTTCCTTCAGTCTTCCTTCATAGGTCATGTTCCCTAGTCCTTTAATCATTCTTGTTGCTCTTTTCTGGACCTTCTTCAGTGTCTCCACATCTTTCTTTAAATGTGGTGCCCAGAACTGGACACACTACTCCAACTGAGGCCTAATCAGCGCAGAGTAGAGCAGAAAAATGACTTCTCATGTCTTGCTCACAACACACCTGTTAATGCATCCTAGAATCATGTTTGCTTTTTTTGCAACAGCGTCACACTGTCGACTCATATTTAGCTTGTGGTCCACTATAACCCCTAGATCCCTTTCTGCCGTACTCCTTCCTAGACAGTCGATTCCCATTCTGTATGTGTAAAACTGATTGTTCCTTACTAAGTGGAGCACTTTGCATTTGTCCTTATTAAACTTCATCCTGTTTACCTCAGACCATTTCTCCAATTTGTCCAGATCATTTTGAATTATGAGCCTATCCTCCAAACCAGTTGCCACCCCTCCCAGCTTGGTATCATCTGCAAACTTAATAAGCATACTCTCTATGCCGATATCTAAATCGTTGATGAAGATATTGAACAAAACCGGTCCCAAAACAGATCCCTGTGGAACCCCACTTGTTATACCTTTCCAGCAGGATTGTGAACCATTGATAATCTACTCTCTGAGAATGGTTATCCAGCCAGTTATGCACCCACCTTATGGTAGCCCCATCTAAGTTGTATTTGCCTAGTTTATTGATAAAAATATCATGCAAGACCATATCAAATGCCTTACTAAAGTCTAGGTGTACCATCTGAAGAAGTGAGTGGTGCCCACGAAAGCTCATGATACCATCTACATGTTTTGTTAGTCTATAAAGTGCTACCAGACCATTTGTTGTTTTTTTCTGTAACAGACTAACTCGGCTACCCCCTGAAGCTCCACAAGACTTGTTATCCTATCAAAGAAAGCTGTCAGATTGGTTTGACATGATTTGTTCTTCACAAATCCATGCTGGCTGTTCCCTATCATCTTATTATCTTCCAAGTGTCTGCAGATGATTTCTTTAATTACTTGCTCCATTATCTTTCCTGGCACAGAAGTTAAACTGACTGATCTGTAGCTTCCTGGGTTGTTCTTATTTCCCTTTTTATAGATGGGCACTATATTTGCCCCTTTCCAGTCTTCTGGAATCTCTCCTATCTTCCATGATTTTCCAAAGATGATAGCTAAAGGCTCAGATACTTCCTCTATCAGTTCTTTGAGTATTCTAGGATACATTTGATCAGGCCTTGGTGACTTGCAGACATCTAACTTTTCTAAGTGATTTTTAACTTGTTCTTTTTAAAAATTTTATCTTCTAAACCTATCCCCTTCCCACTAGCATTCACTATGTTAGGCATTCCGTCGTCAGACTTCTCGGTGAAGACCGAAACAAAGAAATCATTAAGCATCTCTGCCATTTCCAAGTTTCCTGTTACTGTTTCTCCCTCCTCACTGAGCAATGGGCCTACCCTGTCCTTGGTCTTCCTCTTGCTTCTAATATATTTATAGAATGTCCTCTTGTTTCCCTTACTGCCTGTAGCTAGTTTGAGCTTGTTTTGTGCCTTTGCCTTTCTCATCTTGCCCCAGCATTCCTGTATTGTTTGCCTATATTCATCCTTTGTAATTTGTCCTAGTTTCCATTTTTTATATGACTCCTTTTTTATTTTTAGATCATGCAAGATCTCCTGGTTAAGCTAAGGCGGTCTTTTGCCATATTTTCTATTTTTCCGACGCAGCAGTATAGCTTGCTTTTGGGCCCTTAATAATGTCCCTTTGAAAAACTGCCAAATCTCTTCAGTTGTTTTTCCCCTCAGTCTTGCTTCCCATGGGACCTTATCTGCGAGCTCTCTGAGCTTACCAAATCTGCCTTCCTGAAATCCGTTGTCTCTAATTTGCTGTTCTCCCTTCTACCATACCTTAGAATCATGAACTCTATGATTTCATGATCACTTTCACCCAAGCTGCCTTCCACTTTCAAATTCTCAACCAGTTCCTCCCTATTTGTTAAAATCAAATCTAGAACAGCTTATCCCCAGTAGCTTTTTCAACCTTCTGAAATAAAAAGTTGTCTTCAATGCAGTCTAAGAACTTATTGGATAGTCTGTGCTCTGCTGAGTTAGTTTCCCAACATATATCTGGATAGTTGAAGTCCCCCATCACCACCAAATCCTGTGCTTTGGATGGTTTTGTTAGTTGTTTAAAAAAAGCCTCATCCACCTCTTCCGCCTGGGTAGGTGGCCTGTTGTAGACCCCTGTTGTAGACCCTTGTTTTTTTTACACCTTTTAGCCTAACCCTGAGACTCTCAACATGTCCGTCTCCTGTGTCCATCTCCACCTCAGTCCAAGTGTGTACATTTTTAATATAGAAGGCAATCTTGTATATATTATATACAAGATTGCACGTCTTTCAGAAAGACATATGTGTTTTGCAGCTATTACAGCAATATAGTATATGTCAGTATGTTTGAATTTGGAATATATCTGGCCAAAGTCAAGAATGCTGAGTCAATATACTTTTTGGGGTGTAATTCCATTGTCTGCAACTAAATGTAGGTTCCTGTGCATTTTGGTGAAATTATATTTTTAATCTCACTCATGACAGAATGCTATAGGGTTGTAGCTTTTTCTTATAGTATTACAATGGGGGGAGGGATGGAATGTGGGAGATTGTTCTGAGAATAAACCATCCACACATATCCTGTAACTGCATGCACAGATTTTATAACATTCTTCATTGAAGTGAATATTAAAATGGTGTTACAGAATATGCTTATTATGAATGAATTCTTACATGAAAAATTGGTTCTTCCCTCGAGACTTGTTTTAAAGTGTGCTGTGTGCCCGTCAAGACTTTGTAAACTTCAGTAGTTTTCGGATCTTTTATATAAGATATTAAGTTGTTTAGAATTCCAGGAAAAATACTCCTATCATTTATTAATCTTCTGTCTGAAATGGAGAGAGCACTCTGCCAAGCCTAACATGAAATACCCTGCTAATCAGTTCTACGTGTGTCCTGAGCCAAGACTACCAGTGATGACACATCTTTTGGGGATCAGATAATGTGCCACTGGCAAGACTTGAAATATGTACTCACAAATGGTTTGTTAGCAATTTCCTTTCATGAGCAGGGCATCAGCAAAGTAAACCTGATATCATGAACAGCATCAATTAAATATAAGTTGTGTAGGAGTAAAACTGACCAAATTGTTCAAGTTTTGCTGAGCTGCTGGTCAGCAGTAACAGAGCCATGGGCTGTGAGATTTAGAAGAAAGAGGCCCCAACAATGAAAAAAAGAGGTTCCCAAAAATGGGGCTGGAGAAAAGAAATAATGAAACGGGGAGGGAGTCAGGATGGAAGAAGCTAATGCAAATGGCATAGAGAACATGGATGAAGTGGGGAGGGGGAGAGAAGCATCTAGAACTAGGGATGAGGAATGGAGAATAGAAGAAGTTCCCTCTTCCCACAACCAATGGGGACTTTGTTGTGAGGAGGAGAGAGAGAGAAGCAGCTGCAGCTTCAAATTTGAGACACTATACAAAAGGGTGCTCAGGGATCTTATTTGGGTGTGAAGATACTGTCAGTGTACTCCCATTTACAGCAGTTGTTGAGCATTGGGTTTCCTCATCCCAGTACTGCCCTTTGTCCAGGGGTGGGCAATAATTCTGGCACATGGTCATGAGCTGGCTGCACCCCTGGAAGGGGCGGGGCTGGGGACTAGACAACTAGAGTTGTTTGGGGCTGGAGGCTTTGAATTAAAAATACAGCAGAGTTTGCGGCTCCTGGCCCCTCTGTTACTGCATTGCCTGGCAGCTTCCCGGGGTTACTATGTCTATTTAAGGGCTTGCAGCTCCAGCTCCAGCTCCAGCCCCTGCAGCCTGAGCCACCATCTGGAAATTTGGTGGTACAGGCTACCGGATATAAATAGAAAGCACCCAGAGTCTGCGGATAGGATCAAAGTGTTAGGCGGGCAGCATCATACCCAGCCCTGCCTTTATCTCTGCTTCAAAGACCTTCCTTCATACCAGTATCAGCCAAGTAGAATATCAGGTAAAAAGGACCAAATTAATAGCAAATTTATTTCCATTTGTAATCAGAGCTAGGTTTGAATCAGAACTCCAGGGGAAAGGCTATTCTAATGCAGGACCCAGCTGAGCCAACAGTCTGTTTTCTTACATTCAATGACTGCATGCTTTCTTCACTGCTTATAGTTAGCACCTTCTTCACCACTTCTGTTCCTTTTACCATATTCAGTGTGTGGATCTAGATTTACAGACTGAAGATCTAATAGAGAATAAGTATGTAACCATTAAACAATAGTTTCTGGAAAAGTAATTGTGTACATCTGAGTTTTCTAGAAAAGTCACAACACACAAAGTTGCAATGGTGTTTGGCCTGTGACGCATGGATTTCTGAAATGTGCAAACAGCTATGCTAGTGTGCAGTAAAAAAAGTAAAGACAGTCTGCTTCTGCCTGTCTCCTTTCACAGTTCTTGTTTTTAGCTATACATCCATATTAGACATCTAGATTAGAGCAGCTGCAATCTGCTCTTTTATTCAAATTTAACATAGCTTATATGATCCTGACAAGTTAACAGGTCAGTCCCTTGCATGAAGGTACAGGTTGAACCTCCTAAATCTGGGACTCTCTGGTCCAGCAACATCCGTGGTGGCAGTGTGAGTGTGAGCCTGCTGGAAGTCCAGCGGCCAGGAGCCCCAGCCTGGCGGGGCAGCAGCGGGGCTGGAGCCCGAGCTCAAATCCTACAGTGCCAGAGCCCAGTTGCAGTGGAGCCAGAGCGGAGCCAGGTGCAGGGGGAGAAGGACCTTCCCTGATCCACAAAATTCCTTCATTCAGGACTGGTCAGGTCCTTAGGGTGCCGGATCAGGGAGATCCAACCTCTACTTGTGATTTATCCAGGGAAGTGTATTTGCTCTCTCAAATGATCCTCAGTCTTAAATTTTAATTGTTACATGTGCACACAGTTTTCACAAACACGCAAACACATATGCAACTGTTGTAATCAACTACACACTCAGGCACAGAAAATCATGAAAAATTAGACCTTGCTAATCAGATCCAAGTATATTCACACTTATGGGTACCATACGTTCAGAGCCAAGGAGACAAAGTATATCAGTGTCTTGAAGTTGAGATCATTTAAGAAAATGTCATTATTAAAATACTCAGAAAAAATCAGGCATGTTTACCTTTTTTAGCTTCACAAGCATCTAATTAACTAGTTAAAGTTAGTTTTAGTGTCTCATTTTATGCTGAAAACCAGGACTTATTTGCTGGAGGAAACTATTTACAGAGTAGTTCAATTTATCTTTCTGGAACATGAAATGAGACAAGCTTTATCTTATTTGTCAAGTTAACATTTCTTTAAAGTATGGAGAAAAGGCGATTTTGGCGTTAGCAAGCTTCTTTGCTTCCTGTTTATGTATTGCTGATTGTGAGAAGGATCTGTAAATGGAAAAAAAGGTCCTTCAGAATGACTGAATTGAAAGGTTTTTCACTAATTGTTAGCAGCTTAATTTCATTATATAAAAAAACACCCACAAAAATCCCACATATAGACAAGCCACAGATTTTTTTCCACATTGAGTGAAATCTGTGGGGCATCTGTGCAACATTTTCTTTTCCCTATTATAAACTGAGAAGTAGGGAAGGATTGATACAGATTGGACTTTTGCATTCTGTATATCAGTGTAACCAGTGCAGTTTACCTACCAGTGGGGCAGAGCCGGCTTAGTGAACTGCTTGGTCTCATATGGAATCCCAGATGTTGTAGAGCAACTCTGCACTACAGTGTTACCAGCACTGATGCAGCTGTAGTTTATCTACAGCATGTCTGGTGAAGATATGCTGTGCGGACGGGAGAGCATCTCCTGACAACATAGCGTCGATGTGGACAATGCAAAACTTGTATCACGTTGGAAGGAGGAGTCTTTCAAACCCCTGTTTGACATAAGTTAGATCCACTTAAGCAGTAGTGTAAACCTGCTCCAGATTTACCTGAATTCCTGTGTGAATTGGTGAGAATGTACGTGGCCCAATGACTAACGTCAATATCAGGGGTATTTCCTTTTTATTAAATTGCTGCTGATAGTTGGGAATGTGAAATGTGGTTCCTGTCTTTCAGCACGTTCAATAAGCTGTTATTTTATTTTTATCCAAAACTTCCTTTTATTTCACCAGAAGGAGAATTAACTTAGAAGTCAATACAGAGAGCCTCTAGTGGGCCAGATCCTCAAAAGTGCTGCAGGGGCTATGGTTGCCTTGTGCTGGGCTTGTTCCCTAGTGCAGGTTGGGGCAACTATTCTAACCTGTATTAGCTTCCCTAAGGGACTGTTTGGGCAACCAGGGACCTCTGGAGTTTAGGGGAGCCTGAGCTATATCCTCTGTTCTGTGACATCATACTATCTGATGGCATTTTCCCCCCAACCCCATATATGTGTTTTAGAGGTGTTGTGTGGCATTAGAGCAGCACAGAACGAGTAGATCACAGCCCACAATTAGGGGGTATTGATTTTAATGGAGTTACTTACAGTTTATACAAGTATAACTGCTGAGTAGGACCCCAGTATCTCACATGATGCAAGCACGTCAGAGTCCAGGGTTCCTAGTGTTCTGTAGAGTAGGGCACGTCTAAACTACATTCCTCTTTCGAAAGAGGAATGTAAATGAAGCAAATTGAAAGTGCAAATGAAGCGTGGATTTAAATATCCCGTGCTTCATTTGCATATTCGCGTCCAAGCACTTTTTCAAAAAAGGGTTTTTCAAAAGTGAAAGCGCAGTCTAGATGGGGTTCTTTCAAAAAAAAACAAAACAAAACCCCACACTTTTTCGAAAGAACCTGTACTCCTGAAAAAATGAGGGTAGCTGTAGTCTTCCTTGCTACAGTCTTGTCTGTTGCCAGCTTCCTAACTTTATACTAGCCCAGCTTCTTCCTCCAATCAGGCATTGTGTCTTCAGCCTAAGCCCCTCCTGTGTGGTTTATCACACTAATTGGCCCTTTCTCGGCTTCCTTTTGGGGCTGGGGTAGGGAGAACATC
The DNA here is from genome assembly GCA_019425775.1 of Rafetus swinhoei. Classification (NCBI taxonomy): domain Eukaryota; kingdom Metazoa; phylum Chordata; order Testudines; family Trionychidae; genus Rafetus; species Rafetus swinhoei. The sequence goes on along the minus strand of CM033427.1, from coordinate 79,786,629 downwards.
CTGTCATACTGCTTAAGAACTTCTTGCCAGCACTAATGGCACCATTGCACACCCCAGTCACCTGGAGCTTTGTGGTGAGAACAAGAATCCAACTCAGATCCTCCTGGTCCTGAAGAACCTGCCAGTTGAGTTACAGGAGAAAGTCTGAGCACCATAGAACATTTGACACAGACAATGGAGCAGCTGATTCCATCCAGAAGTGGTAGTGGAACACCGTCCCAACAGCTTGTGCATTACAATGTATTTCATTTCAGACTCCTTCTTTTGCATGTTTGAGACAAGTCCAACTTCTACAAATTAACTACTTCTGTAAGGTTGTGATTTAGCATAGTCAATATAACTTCCTTTTTTTAAAACACATATAACACCCATCGATGCACACATTTGGCTTAAAACTCTCCTGAGAGCATGGCAAATTGTTCTTATGTTGTTCCCCTCAAAAAAGACAAAAGTCCTAGACAATGCAGGATGATGAGTCACTAATTAGTATGGTTTTTCATTTAGTAAGGAAATTAAGTTTAGTATAAAGTTCATATTCACAGTTCTTCCAATATATTATTTTGTTCAATGTGTAATGGGAGGGTCTTTTGGCCAAATTACCTCTCTGCAAAGTCTTTTCTTCTTGGAAATAGCTGCTCCTTTAGCTTTAAGCAGCTATCTTACCCATCTAACACGTTGAGCATTAATACTGTAAAATAGGACTCAGTCAAAATTTAGGACACATTTCAACTCCATTCTATTCAATAGGGTTCTTGGAATATGCTTTTCACACATATCTTAGTATTCCTTTTACTGTGGGTTGTACCCCATACTTAATACAGCCTTCAAATTCATTGAAATTAAATCTGAAGTTGTCATCTGTGGTTTGTAAAAGCCAATATAAATTTTGTCCAAGTAAGAACATTAGGATTTGGCTTTATGTAAAATGGGTGACTTGGCCTAGTAGTTTCTAAAGAATAAGTATCCACAATAACCACGGTCAGAATTGGCACCTTTGCTGATAATCTTAATACAGAGGCCACAGAATGAACAGGCATGGAGAAAAACGTCTCTTCTGAACCCTATAGGTGATCCTTAGAAGCCAAGTTAAGGTTCATTGGTATTATGAACTATTATGGAGAAAACAGTAGAGCTATTCATGCTCTTATAACGGTGAAGGTTTTCAATATCCTATATGGCATACTGCACTTGCACTAAATTCACTTAAAAATATCCCAAACAGACCCTAAACCCATCAGCATCTTTCATAAATTAGTTTGCTCTTGTAGAAAGAACCAGACAATTTGCATGCTCTTAACATGATCTTACAAAGATCACCTTGTCTGTAGTTTATTTTTTTTAGCCTGCCACAGGAAGAATTATTTTAACATTTTGATTAGATACATAACTAGTTTGATGGAATAATTTTGAGTAAGTAGAATATTTTGTATCAAGCAAATCAGCAAGATGAAAGTGGTTCAAAGCATAGCACTTTGCATTCTGTTACTATTGTGTAATTCTTAGTGGCATATGTCTAGTTGAAACATTGCAATGTATTTGTCAGCGTTTGTGTTAGAGACTTTAGCAAAGGCACTTGCATGTAGCAAGAAAATGAAATCTAAATGTTAAATAGAGCTTTATGGATTATATTACATTGATAATATGTCTGCTGCATTGTAAACTTTTAAGATTAATACGTGAAGGCTGGGAACACAGAAGTGTTGTGAAAATTGTTTGCTTGTGTTTGTATTTCAGAACTGCTTTGGAACCACTACTTCTACCTTCTAATTGGATTTTATGAGAGATATTTTGGTACCTTGCGTGTAATTTCTGGTTTTTGTTCTTGTTTTAACAGGCTAAAAGATGCTTTGGTTTCAGTATGCAGCAAAGCAGCTAGAAAAATATTCTTCTAGTCCACTGTGGAAACGACTGTGTGCAGCCACTACAAATAGACCAGTGTTAACTTTGTTCACGAAGGTAACCCAGCTGATTCCGGGCTCCACGCGGTGCTGCCGCTTTGAAGTACCTTCCTTTTCTCTCCGCCCCCCTTCCCCTCCCACGACTTGCTGCCTTTATCTGATTGAGGTAGCAAGGGAGGGGGGAGCGATTAGTTGACCATCCTGTCAGCTATTTGATAAGCATTTGCTTATCGGATAGTCGACTAGTCCTTTACATCCCTACCGTGTACTGGCTCCTGACTTCTTCTTCAACCTCCATGCTGCTGCCTCTCTATCAGAGGCAGCAGAGGGGGGAGCAGGGGCTCTGCAGGAGCCAGTGCTCGGGGGGAGCCAGCTTTTAAGCTGGTTCCCCCCAAGCACCACTCCTGCCTGAACTCCCACGTTGCTGCCTCTGTGGCAGGCAGGGACAGGTGGCTCCGTGGGAGATGGCATGCACAGGGAGCTGGGGTAAAAACTGGCTCCCCATGGGCATTGGCTCCTGCCTCCCAGTACAGAAGCAGCAAGTGAGGCGGGAGTGCATGTAACCATTAGCATTAATCAATGAACCCTTATTGAGCCCTCAGGCTTATTGGTTAATCATGTAAACAAATACATGCTAACATCCCTAACACACATTCCATTGATTAAGAAACAAGTTCTGAGTTCTTTCTTTTTGTAGAAAGTCTGCAACTTTGTAATATAATTTAACTGTTTTCCAGGATGGGTATAAAAACAAACATGACTCGATGTGGAGGGAGCCTCTGCAGTCTCATCTTCTCTAAGCAAATTCACTACAGTTTACACTTACATAGAAACTTTGCATTGACTATTTAATTAGTCAGTTACCTGATACTTAACATCCTTAGTACACGGGGGAAGCCAGCTTTCATAGAGCTGCCAGCCCCCCATGCTGCTGACTCTGTATCAATGGGAATGCGGGGAGGGCAGATGGGAACTGGTGCTTGCAGGGAGCCTGCTTAAGCCGGCTCCCGCATGTCCCCCTGCGTGTACACATGTAACCGCTAAACAAAACATGTTTGTTAACATCCCTATTATGTGAGGAAACGTACTTTGAAGTCCCAGCTCTGTGTCTGCCATCTGATCCTGCAGTGTGCTTTTTCATAATCTAGAGGTAATAATGTAGGTAGTATTGGCAATAGAGATTAATAATTAGAAATGCATGATCATTGTGCATAGATATTGCTTAGCAGTTTGAAATTCTGTGACCAAATTTCTGACGATAAAGCTGAAACCGTTTTCTAATCTGTCCTCTTCTGTTCAATACATGCTTAAGGCAGTGGTTCTCAAACTGCAGTCTGAGGACCACTAGTGGTCTGTGGGTGCCTTCCAGGTGGTCCACAGCTCAAGCTGAGCCCCCCTCTTCATCCCCCTGCATTGGGGACCCCATGCTGGTGCTCCAACCTTGCCCTCCACGCCCCTGTGAGATTGAAGTGCCAGCTTCCTGCAAGGGAGGAAGAGAAAGCTCTGAGCCTTGCTGCGTGATCCAGCTCCCGGGGAAGAAGCGTTCAAGTCTTGCACTCCCTCTCCCCTGGCTGGGGAAACAGCAGCATGCGGGATCACTGCCTGGAGGCTTTCCTTGCTGCTCCCATGGCCCGGATTCTGTGCCTGAGGCCGGGGCGCTGGATGCCGTGCCTGAGAGCGGTGTGGGACATGAAGGCAAATAACTGCCCCACCACCATCTCATGCCCAGCCCCTTGCACCCCACTGCTGAGATTCCTCATCCCCAGCCTGCCCCTGGCCAGGCACCCACTCCCAGCCTGCTCCTGCACCCTCCCCACTGGCCAGACACTCTACCCCCAGCCTTTTCCTGCATTCTACCTCCCATCCAGAACTCACCCCCTCGTGCACCCCACTTCCTGCTCAGATCCTGTATCCCCATTACTCTCACTGGCAGCCCTGTCCTGCATACCTAACCCCCCCCATTTGTGTCCCAACCCAGAGCCTAGGTGGGTCCACAAAATTCACTGACCGTGGAACCCCAGAAGAGTAAATCTGGCCTAGGGGAAGCCCTGAATCTTAGTCCTCCCTGTCCCTCTCTCCCAGTGGGGCTGGAGTCAAGGTTTTGTTTTGTTCTGTTTTGCTTCTCACTTGTGTGGTCCCCAGCTGATTTTTCTGTGGGTCAGTGGCCCTTGACCCAAAAAAGGTTCCCCACCCCTGCCATAAATAAAGAAAACATAGGATCATTTTGTGTTGAACATTAAGTTAATATTTTACTTTATTTAAAATGAAGTTTGATAAACTAACATGAGAAAGTTAAAGTGCTTAGTATGTTTAATAATTTAAATTAATATTTTCTTTCTTACTGGTTAAATTAAACCATTCTCCCTAGCTGCAGCACTAGCAAATGGTTCGGGCGTTATTATGTAATTAATGGTGAATTTCCATTAGCAACTGGTGGTTCATGGAAAGGTTTGCATTGAGCCAGGTCGGCTATGGGCCAAAAAGTGTGAGAATCACTGGCTTAAGGTAAAGTGCTTTTCATATCTCAGAATGTGGCATATCACTGGCAATTACAAAGCAAGATGATCTCACTAAACTGCAGGCTGCTTATAATAGATCAATTTGTGCTCTGTTAATCTCCACTCACGCAAGACTTGGGCGGGCCTTTTTGTTTGTTAGTAAGGATAGGCATAAGTATGAATGTATTGCCTCCCTATATATTAAAAAAACCAAACTCTTCCCGCAGGACAACAGTGACATTATCACGTCACTCTTCGTCCCGCACCCCTCCCCCTCAGTCACCTGACCTCCTCTCTCTGGCTAACCCCATTAGCTCAGAATGCGGCCTGTACCGCTGCAGCACTTCTCTGCCAGCCGAAGGAGACCAAGAGAACGCGGCCTGCATTGCTCTGGCCTTCTCTGTCAGCCAGAGGCGGGCCGAGCAGCCTGGGATGGCTGTGGAGAAGGGTGTGGGGGCTGAGAGGCCCAGGCTGGCTGTTGGAATGGGGCAGGCAGAGGCCTGGGCTCCCCTCCCCAGTGGCCAGGGATGGGGGCAAGAGGCTGGGGGTGGTGCAGTCTGGCCCTCTGCTCCCCGACGGTTGGGGAAGGGCCAGGCCTGCCTACCCCCAGAGATGGGGGGGGAGGAGGGAGTGAGCGCAGTGAGCAGGAGGCACAGCCCCCTATAATAAAAAACTTTCAGTTTATTGTGTTGCCCAGCACTTTGGATTTTTCTTCTGTAGTAAATTCTAATTTCTTTGCAGCCAGATCAGTTGAGAACTTTCAGAAGGACACGAACATTTATACAAGCTCCTGAATGTCCCATTAAAGTAGTTGAAAGTCTGTTTGTAGACACTCTTGGCTAGTCAAAGCACAGAATTATTTCTGGGCATAGCTCCCATTGGAACTCAATGCTGGCTTTATTAAAGGAGTAGAGTGAACATAAGAATGGCCATACTGGCTCAGACCAACGGTCCATCTAGCTCAGTATCCTGTCTGCTTACAGTGGCCAATGCCAGATGCCCCAGAGGGAGGGAACACAACCGGTAATCCTCACGTGATCCCTCTCCTGTCACCCATAACATAACAAAGTGCCGTAACTTGCTTTGTTACTTGGCACTTGTCCAAACATAAGCTGGAAATGAAATAATTAGATAGTTCTAGATCCAAACCTTTACTTTATTTCAATACAGGATTGGTTTATTTAACTGTAGTTCAATCAAATAGGACATACTTAATCCAGAATAAGTGTCTACATACACACTTGCATCAAAATAACTGAAACTGTGAATTCAGACTGATAACAGCCTGGTCTAAACACATTGTTTCCCCTGTTAACTTAAATGTGTGATTCTGCATTTAGACTGGTGCAATTTTGTGTGTGGACAGTATTAGATCAGGTTAAGCATGGCTTATGTTGGTTTTAAGTTGTGCCTGTAAAGCTATGTCTACATAGCAGCTTTATTTTGTAAAAACTGATGTTATTTTGAAATAACATAGTCTGCGTCCACACAGCCATCAGTTATTTCGACATAATGTCGACATAATATCAAGATGGAGAACTTCTTACTCCAACTCCTGTAACCCTTATTGTAGGAAAAGGAAGTCAGAGGAAGAATGCTCTTTCTTGGACTTCCTGCTGTGTAGACAGTGCCAAAAGCCGAAATAAGCTATTTCAACCTCAGCTACACAATTGATGTAGCTCAAGTTGTGTAGTTTATTTCAGCTTTAGCTCTGCTGTGTAGACTTGCCCTAAATGTACAGCTTCGCTGATATAACAGTATCCAAAGTTCTAATGGTGTCCCCTAGTAAGAGTGCATCTCTGACTTCCTTTCTGCATCTACCAGTTCATCTTACCAGCTCCACTGTTTTAGCAATCTTCCTTTCAGTGACAGCCTATAGTAAGTTGAGCATCCCATATGTTTAGTTTGAAGAGTTCAGTCTGTTACAACAGATTACACGCAGCAAAATTCTGTCTGTCCTTCTCAATAACACATACAATCAGTTGTTTCACCAGCTCTTTTCCACAAGTTATAAATAACACCTGATCTCACATTTACTGTCCTTTATCAGGTTGCATTGGATCGCAAACATTAAAGGTGTGTTTTCACAGCTTAGCCTACCCAAGCTAGCTTGACTTCAATTTGTATGGGTAACAGTAGCAGTGAAGAGAGCACAGCATGGGCTAGTGAGCCAAGTGTGTATCTAGGTAGGGTCCATACTGCAGTTGTATTATCTGCTTTGTAGCCTATACTGCATTGTCTTCACTACTGTTACTCTCTCAAACTGAATTCAGGCTAGTTCATGTAGACTAGCTTCTGCACCTCTTACTGTGTAGGCATACCCCAAGAAAGCTTTGAGGGTGTAGAAAGAAATAGACATTTGCCATCAGTGAACAGTACTTCATGGCAAAGAGACTGAGCCATCATGTTTTTCTTGCTGTATTTTGTGTTAAGTTACTATATGCCTAATAATGTATACTAATGTGTATCTGGAGTGACTCCATGGAAGACAATTAAAAGTTCCAGACAGACACTGGGGAAGTTAATGTAGAAATCAACACTATGACTGTCCTATAACTTGACTTCAGAATCACGCAGTTGTGACAGGTAGAATCAAAATCTTAGTGGTGTTGACCACATAAAAAGGGAGAGATTTCCTTTGTAAATGTACTTATGTAAAAGAAGAATTTATACTCTCACTTTAATCATAGATTGAAATTTTGGAAGTGTGACAATGAGAGAATCAACATTAGGAGTAATCATAGCCTGTGACATATCTAGAAACAAGCTAACAGAATGATTTGCATGTCTTATTTATTCTTTTAAGATCTACATATTTTCTTTTAGAATCCATGCCCGCTGTGTGATGAAGCAAAAGAAGTGCTTAAGCCATATAAAAACAGGGTAATGTAACAAAATACTATGTATATTATATAGAAAAAAAGTAGTTAATCAGGAACCTTCCTTTGTAAAGAAAAAATTGCTTGATTTTATTTGCATCCATTAGTCTTTCATGGGCAACCTCTTCAAGAAAGTTTTAGTGCTGATTTCCATAAAATTCATTTTTTTAAACGTTTTGAAACTCTGTAACTGAAGGAAGTGGTGACTCAAGTATTAGCAAAGCAAACCAACGTATACAATGTATACAGCTATTTTAAAAACTTTTGCTGCTATAATATCTCTCAGGTTTATAATACAGTTTGCAGCAAAACTGTTGTGAGGCAGGTCTCAAATATTCTTAGTCCTGGGTCAGCTGAAAGTACTTTCCAACCATTATGCTCCTCAACTAATAGTCTCTCAACTGTCTGAAATTTGAATACAGAGCAAGTGGTGCACGCAATAGGGTTGCCAACTTTCCTGACGGGACGGACTGGATACCATTTGCAGCACAGGCGTGTGATCGGGAAAGGTGGCAACCCTAGCAAACAGTAACAGACCCAAAGAAAAGCTGGACTCGTGAGCAAAACAGGAAATGCCTGTTGCCACCCGCAGAAAGAAAATAACTAAGATCATATGTGATAAGTTCTCCATTGGGGATTCAGGGCACCATGCTGGGCTAAACATTCAAATTTTTAGAATGTTTGGAAGTATACAAGCAAAGTTTGTGGCTACATCCATTAAGTGCCTGCAAAATCTCAGTCCTGAGGAATTTCTGCAATTTTACCAAGTCTCCAAATGTAACAATTGTAGACTTTCCCTCCAGAACTAAAAATTTGTGTTTCTATGGGAGGACAAATATAGAGGCCTGCTGGAAAAACTGACCTATTTTGTTAAAGTAAATCTGAAATTTAATGAAAGACAGCATCTTTTTTTTTAAAAGAGTCCAATGTTATCTTTAACATTGTTTTTCTTTTTAAAGTTTATTTTGCAGGAAGTGGATATCACCCTTCCAGAGAACTCGGTCTGGTATGACAGATACAAGTATGACATACCAGTCTTCCATTTAAATGGGCAGTTCCTAATGAAGCATCGGGTAGATGTTAAAAAATTTGAGAACCAACTTGTGAAGCTAGAGTTTCAAAATGATAACCAATGAAGGAGATGCAGCTTTAGATTGAAGGGATTTTTAACAAATGGTTTGAAACGGTTGTAAAAATTATCAAACCACATTTTCTTTGGAATGTAATGTATATATTTAACATTCAGTATTTAGCTATTTGATTTATATTCCATTTTGTAGTAATGATGAAGCCCATCTGACTGAATAGGAACTCTTCATCTTCATCTGCTATCCTTGATGGTTTTGTTTTTCAATGAGGGAGTAAGTGCTATTTCACAGCAGCAGATAAAATGAAATGCATTTTCAGATCATTTATACACCCTGCACTGACAATAAAGGGATGTTTAAGTTATGTCTGTATGAAGCTTCTTCTGTGAGACTTTCACACTGCAGCCCAAATGCTCATTTTGAAGTAGAGAGGAGAGCTGTTATAAGTAGGGAGGGGAATTTAAAAAATCCCACCAAATGTATATTCTTGGATAGAATCGTACCTTTTTGACACTTGGATTTAGTAGTTATTCACCCATGAAAACTGAATGTGTGTCGTTTTTTTAAATTGGATAAACATATTACACTTAAGCATAAAATATCTGCTTATGTTAAACAGGGAGATTTGAGCTCTTTAGTACTCAAGTGAAAGTATAAGTGAAAGTTAAATTAAACCAACAGGGCCCAATTTTTCCTTGAAACAAGATTTAACATTGCAAATATGCCTCTCTATGCTAGCTGCTGTTTTCATTTTACTCTCTGGAATTAAAACACCATAAGAGTTTCCTTGTAAATCTGCTGGCATGAGATAAGGTAGCTTCTCCTTCAGGCTCAGGTTACACTGTTAAAAAAGAAAACATGCTAGCATGTAGTTCTCTGCCATAATTAGGGATGCCCAACTATGGCATATAGGTTTTTTTCTTAAGTTGCCATGGGGCACAGAAAACATGATTCTCTAATTGTATTATGGGAACAGTATTTGGATTTAGGGTAAACAGTCTTTTCAATAGTATAGATTGGCCCTTACATTCTCTTGCAAAACACAGAAAACTGACATTTTATTCCCATCAGTGACTTCATTGTAACTTAATTTAGTGATTGGCAAAGAGGACACCTCCTCTTGCAGTGGGTGTGGCAGCTTCTATGAGTTCACAGCAAAGAATAATGTGAATAGCTGCAATTCTTTAGTTAAATATGTTTGAGGAGGAGGATAAATTGAGAAAGTTAATTGTTCCTTAGGCTGAACAGTCTGAGATACTAACTAAATTGTATTGGAAAAGTGTGATTTTTCCTTCAGTCTGTTTAATCAATCTGCCTAAACAAAAATAACTACATTTCTGTTCTCTTCAGTACTATTGTATCCGAGCACCTTCCAGAATTAGGAAGTTAAACAAGAAGTCTGTCTATCAAAGGTGGGGCTTCATTCTCAATTCCAAAAAAAGGGACAAACACACTAAGCACTAGACAGACTTACCAAACTAAGGTCAAGCATTCACTACAGAATTCCACACTAGTTTTGAGAGCTATAAAGAGCCGAAGCTTTGTAAGAGTCCTCCAATCATTAATGAAGGCGGCATTAATGTAATTGATACTATATTACATTAACAAAAACAAGAAAACTCCACAGTAAAAACATCTGCTTACCCCAATAGCATAGACTTTGTTTTGGAGAACTCTTCCTTAGCAACTGGGATTAGCCATCTGACATAGAGGATAATAGAAGGGCTTGTTGTTACCTCATGACTCAGAGATTACACCCAGGTGTTGCATCTGTATAACACTGATGCAGAATAATTTTTCCAGGGGATGGCACTTCAAGATAGGGATGTAATAGTATAGTCGATTAACTGATAAGCAAAAGCTTATCGGTTACTGCTGTAGACTACACACATTCTCCACACAGCCCCCTCCGCCAATACATTTTTAAGCAGGCTGGCCAGCAGCCCAGCTTAGTCCCAGCTTGCACTGGGTCTGGGACCTACTCCCACTGTGGCTCTGCATTTAAAATGTATTAGGAGCCAGGTGGGCAGGCAGCCTGGCTCAGTTCCAGCTCATGCTGGATCCAGAAGCTAAGCCCCCTCTCCATCAGAGGCAGCTGCGTGGGATGACAGGCAGCTGGTCCGTGAGGGGAGCTGGTTTTTAAGCTGTCTTCCTTCACGGACCAGTTCCCACCTGGCATCCTGCACTGCTGCCTCTGACACAGAGGCAGCAGTGCGTGGTGGCAGGGGGCTCCTTGGGAGTGGGGCCGGAGCACACTGGGTGCCGGCCCGCCCCTGGGGACTAGAATAATCAACTAACTGATAATTCATGAGGTTAATCGACTATTCAGTTAACTGATATTTAACATCCCTACTTCAAGAATTTTGGTAAGTGGTCATGGTCTACACTTTGCTATTAATGAAGGGTGTGTGGGTTTGGGACAGAGATTGTGCAGGTGAGAGCTGCAGGGAGGGATTGGAGTGCAGGAGGAGATGCGGTATCTGGGAGGGAGTTTGGGTGCAGGATGGGATGTGGGGTCTGGGAGGGGGCTTCAATGCAGTGGGAATTCTGACCTGGCCAGGGATGAAGGAGAGGGGCAGGATCTGGGAGCGAGTTGGGGTCCAGAAGGGGATTCTGACCTGGGGGAGGAGGTTGTGGTGTGGAAGAGAGTGTGAGGTGCAGGCTCTGGCCAGGAGGTGCTTACTGCAGGCGGCTTCCGTTCACTGGTACAGGGAGGTCTTTTAGGCACATGCAGTCGTGTCCCCGTGCCACTCAAAGCTGCTAGCTGGTACTGGGAAATGTTTCTCTCCATGCTACTTACAGGGAAGGGAGCAGCGGCTCTCTGTATGCCGCCTACACCCACAAGCATTGCCCCTGCAGTTCCTATGGGATGTTTTTTGACCAGTCGGAGCTGTGAGGACGGTGCTGCAGGTGGCGGCAATACACAGAGAACCACTATCTCACACTTTCCAAGGAGAGTCCATGGACACGCTTGCCAGAAACCTTCAGCTGGGGCACTTCTGAGAGTGGTGTGGCTGGGGCCGCAGCAGGCAGACCGAGAGACTTGCCTAGTGCTCTGCAGGTCCGTGAGACATGTTCTTCCTGCCCCAGCCCAGAGGATCATGGCAAACTGGAGGAAAATGTATGGCAGACCAGATCCAGCCTGTGGGCCATATTTTACCCACTACTGGTATAACACACCATCATCTTGGCCTTTGATAAACCACTTCTTTCCCTTTTTATGCTTAAGTTCATTCCTCCAGTTCCTTGGCCTTGATTCTAAGCTGTCTTGCCACTGGCGTGACCACTTTCAACTGTGCTAAGTAAGGTCAAAGGGGATAGAAAATATAGTAGCACAACAAAAGAACTTGGCACAGGTACAAATGATGACACATGGGCCAACCAAATCCACAACTGGTTTCATCATCAAGGATACCAAAGCACCTTTTGCATTTGATGCTGAAATACAGTTCTGCCCTATTTGTAATAATTCAACCACCAATCAGGGTTGCTGAGAGTGGAAGTAATTTCTTTTTACTCAGTGCAAGGCCAAGGAGAATTTATAAAGTTTATACAACCCCTTAAAGAAAATTATTGAAAGGGCACCATTGAAGTGCTAACTTGTCCCTTTCCATAATATAGACAAATTTCACAGCACCTGAGTTTTTCCCTACCAATTTTGGTGATAAAATAATTGTACTATACAGTGCATTTCATCAATAGATCTCAAAGTGTTTCACAAAGACAAAGCATTATTACCTCTATTTTATAAATGGCATAGAGAAGTAATTGGATTTGTCCTGACTCTCAAGATAGTTAGTGGCAGAGCTTGGAATAGTCAACCAGCAGTAGCTGTCCCTGAGATAACAGTATTCTCCCTTGTTTTTATGATGACATCTGCTGTGTAGGAAATCTCAGGAGCAAAATTAAACCTTTCTGATCAGGTCAGAAGATGGCTTGTCTCTGCCTTATTCATTCAAATTGAGGGTGGAGAGTTTTATTGTTAACTATAGATTGTATTTTTTTAAATACTTTTTATTTTATTGTGAATGCTAACAAATATATAGTATTATTTCTATGGATTACAAATGAAATTATTTGTTAGAATCTCTCTCTCTATATATATATATTCAGGCCTGCTTGTAAAGGCCTATACTTTAAAAATGTAGATATATTATTATCACTTAGCTAGTTACAGGGGTATAAAAACAAATCAAAATTACAGTTTGCCTGCGTATTGGCTTTCTCTCACTCTGACAGTCTGAGGCCTTGTCCTTTGGTTAAGCAGCAGGGGTAGCCATAAGTCAGGAAGCGTACTGTCACAATCTCATATTCTAAACCACTCACACTGAAATAAGGTGATATTGGGCTGTTAGAAAGGTGAGTCTGACTCAGCAGTGCTCATCGCCATGAGATAAAGATAAAAATCTTAGAATAGTTAAAGAAAAATTGGTATGATAGCTTTCTGTCTGGCAAGAACCCACTGATCAATATATGTAGTGGTGAAATCCTCGTTTCTTTATTGTTTTGTCTTAATGGTATCCACTTGTCTATTGTTTATCTGCATAATTTCTGTCTGGTTCTTTGATTATTTCTGTCTGCTGTTTAATTAATATCGCAGGGTGTAAATCAATTAAGGTGGTGGGATATAATTGGTTTGATAATCATGTTACAATACATTAGGATTGGTTAGTTAAATTTCAGTAAAATGATGGTTAAGGTATAGCTGAGAATATTATTATATATATTAAACAGGAAGCAAGTTGGGGAAAAGAAATACAAAGAAATTGGAATAATTCTTACTGGAAGCTAAACCCAAGAAACATCAACTTGTCTGCACTTTTGGTCTTCTGGTACTGTGGCTCTCTTCTTATGCTAGAAGAACCAGGGAGTGGGAGGGTGAATGGATGAGCCCTCTCATATTCTTTTCCTGTAGATAACTTGTATTGAGGAGATGGGGGCTTCACAACAGTCAGCCAGATTGATTTTTATGTTAGGAAATCTTTCTAGCCTCAGCAGAGTTAGACAGGTGTGTAGAGTTTGGAGTCTAAATGTATCTTTATTTTTTTCCCAAGTATATTAGTTACTTGTATTACTGTACACCTAGGATCAGAGCCCCATTGTGCTAGGCAAAATAGAACAAGACAGTCCCTGCCCTGAAGAACTTACAATATAAATATATTACTGGTATTGTTGCTGCCTCTAATTTCACATCAGAGAGCACTCATGCCATTGTGCTAAACAATACACTTAGATACAAAGACTTTTTTTTTTTTTTTTGCCGAGGGAGGAGCGGGGAACAAAACCCAACAACTAAAACAAACATCTGCAGCAACATTGGCAGCTAAATCATTTTTGTTTTCATTAAAAAAGGAAAAACACACAGCAAAGATGTTTTAAAAACATACATTAGTGATCAAGCTTGTATTTTAGACTTCGTGTCTCTAAAGCCTTGTATTTGTGGATGTTTCTTTGAGAAATTTTATTGCTGGCATAAGAATAGGCAACTTCATTGGAGTTAATGGATTGACAGACATGATCACCAGCAATTAATTTGATGCAGTTAAGTCCCTTTCTGAGGGATGGAATCAGAGGTACTTTTGACTGTTGCTTTTTAAAATGTAATTTTAACATGTTACAGTTCTCATTGACTTCAAAGGGAGTTACCTTTGCAGAAAGGATCCACCATGCTTTAGGTGTACTTTCCTTTAGAACAGTGGTTCTCAAATGTTTTGGCCTGTGAGCCACCCCGCTCAATTCGGTCCTTTCCATGGACCACCAGCCAACCACTCATGATGGCAAAATGGATGCAAGAGAGGGTAGGCGGGGAGGGTGCACGACCAGGCTGAGGGTGGGAGAGTCTAGCCAGGAGAGAGGGTACAGAAGTGGGCTGGGGGTATGAGGTATTGGCTGGAGGGGAATGGGAGGAACGCTCACCTGGCTTTTCACACCTGGCTGCTCCCAAGCACCTCCCCACACTGTTTTCACTGGCTGGGATTCCAGCCAATGGGAGCAGTGGGGAAAGCCTCCAGCCAAGTGGTTTCCTGCACTGCCGTTCCTCTAGCCAAGGGTAGGGGTAGCAGCAACACACAGAGCCGCTTCTTCCTCCCCCCGCATGAGCTGGATCCAGCTCTGAGCTGGATCCAGCCCATGAGGCTCAAGGCTCTCTTCCCTCCCACATACTGGACTGGAATGCCAGCATAGGGTTCCCACTGAGGGAGAAGGGAGTTGGCCGTGGCCAACTTGCAAAATGGTTGCATACCACTAATGATTCATGGATTATACTTTGAGAACCATTGCTCTAGAATCTTTGGGTATGTCTACACTGCATTCCTTTTTCGAGAGAGGGCTGCAAATGCAGCTGAGCGAAATTGCAAATGAAGCGTGATTTGAATTTCCCGTGCTTCATTTGCATAATCGCATCCTGGTGCTATTTCGAAATACCCTATTTCCAAAAAAGAAACACAGTCTAGACACAGTTATTTCGAAAGAAAACCCTTCTTTCGAAATTACCCTTAAACCTCATTTTATAAAGAGTAAGGGTAATTTCGAAAGAAGGGCTTTCTTTCGAAATAACCACGTCAGACAGCGTTTCTTTTTTAGAAATAGGGTATTTCGAAATAGCACCCGGAGGTGATTATGCTAATGATGCGCGGGAAATTCAAATCCCTGCTTCATTTGCAATTCGCTCAGCTGCATTTGCATTCCTCTCTTGGAAGAGGAATGCAGTGTAGACATACCCTTTGAGAATAGGCTTTTGTATTGTGACTTTTCTGTCTAGGCAAACTGATAATGTCTTAAATGGATAATTGTTCTCTTATGCTCAAAATTAAATATTTCATGTATCAGTTTAGGGATTCATTTTCTGTCTGACATTTGACAGAGTAGAATGTTAGCAAATAAAGATTCACGCTTGATCCATGCAATTGTTTCTCTTCTCTTCTGACCCTCATGCTAGCTTCTGATGTATCAGGTTGCTTTCACTACAAATTTATGTTATAAAGTAGAACTTTGAAAATGAATTGGTTTCATTACAAGCATGAATTTGTTAGTCTTCATAACCCTCCTGTGAGTGGTTATTCCCTTTGGCCATACCTAGAAATGTTAAGTGACTTGTGTGTCACAAAGAGACATATGTGACCATAGTTGTTCCCAGATCAGTTCCTCTGGAGAACATTTATAGGAGTAATCCTACTTTGAAATGTAACATTTAACCTAATAACTTCTCCGTTAGTTAACAGACATGATTCCCTCTGTGTATTTAGTCATCTCTCCAAAACAAGTTTGTATTGCTTTATTACTTTTCATGCTGCAAAACCACACAAATTAAATAAGCTGGATTCTCTTCTTTATTGTGCATTATGCAAAGAGCTGTTTACTAGAGGCCAATTAGCTTGCAAGCAGGGGAATGGCACAGATGTAACTTTAGGGCATAATTTGACTAGCAGAAGCTTTATTGCACGTGATGATGCAATAAGGGGGGGGCAAACTGACGCCAAGCTGAGTTAAAATAAAAATATTCACTTTTTTTAAACTGCAAGACTGGATACTGAGACAATAAACCTCAGGGCAGCCTTTGCACAGTTGCATTTCAGAGCAGAACTGCATTGCCAAGCTCTTTTTGGGTGCACAGGTGTAAGAGATCAGTCCTTTTAAAAACAATTGAGCCCCCTTCTCCCCTCACACATTCACACGCCAATTCCTTGCTCTGCCTTGTGTATTTGTTTTGTTTCTTGGATTATATAGACTAGCTTCAAGGCCCTTTCTGTCTTGCTTTCCCTTACACATCTTTGCAAATAAACCCTAAACCAAACCAGCCCCTGGAAGGCTACAGAATGGATGTGTGCAAATAATCCATTGATCTATTTACATGCCCGGGCTGTTTAGCGCTTGCTCGGCGGAGATGGAGATGCAGTGGCAGCTCCTTGCGAGGCAGGGCTTTGGTTTTCTTCCCCCCCGGCTTTGACCTGGCGCTCTGACTGGCGGCTTCTCTCGAATGCGCCTCCGCGCTCTGGCCACCAGGGGGTCCCAGCCACGCGCCGCCTCCCAGCCGCCCTTTGTCCTGCTGCTTCCCCCGCGCGCCCAGCTCCCCATCCAGTTCGGAGCCCGGGGCTGGAGCCGGGCGAGGCAGGCGACGGACGCTGCCGACTTGAATGAGGGGCCGGCCAGTCAGGAAGCGCGGCCACGCCCCCACCTCCCTCCCCCTCCCCTGCCTCGCCGGCCGGGCTGCTCCAGCCCCCGCTGCCGTTCCACCTCGCTCGCTTGGCAGGTCAATGAATTGCTGGAGGAGTCCGGTTCCCGAGCCGTGTCCTTCAGCCCTCGGAGCCCTGCCTCGCAGCCATGCGCCTCTGCACTTTCCCTGACGCCCCAGCCAGGAACGCCGCCGCTTGAGAAGTTGGAAAAGCCAGGAGGACTAACGGGCGTGTAAAGCAACCCAGCGCTACAAAAGGAGGGTGAGTGTCTGCGTGCAGCGAGCTCTGCTCCCACCCGGGCTCGGAGTGCCTGCGTCTGTCCGTCCGTCCGTCCGTGTATAGGTTCTGTGGGATCAGCGGTTTCCATCCTAAATCCCCAGAGGATGAGGGAACTCGCCCCTGCCAAAGGGGGCGGGGGGCACGGAAACTTGGTGGGCAGTGGCAATGCCAGCCGCGGAGTGATGATAATAATGAAAATGATAATACTTGAAAAGGGCTGTTGGGGTCTCTGTCTTTGAACAATCCATCTCTAAACCAACAATTAGCTGTTTGTTTTCTTGGCTGCCCCTTTGCCCACGGGTAACTCAAACGAAGGTGGTTCATATTTCGTGTCTGTAATGATGTTCTAATCTCCTAGGTAATTACTACGTTTACAGTCTATGACTTACAGTTAAAACAACAAAAACAGTCAAGGAAACAATTTAAACAAACAATTGTGAAACAAATATATGTTAGACACACACACAGAATCATATGCTATGAAGAAGTGGGTTGTGCCCACAAAAGCTCATGATACTGTCTACATTTTTTTGGTTAGTCTCTAAGGTGCTGCAGAACTATTAGTCTGTAACTGAAAAAACAACAAACAGGGCTACTCCTCTGACATATTTAAGCTGTTGAAATGTATAAATAAAAGTTAAGCTATGGCAACATTTGAAGTTTTAACATTTTAGCATTTTAACACAAATTAGGGATGCCGTTTGAGACTAAACCTTAACTCATACTTGCATATTTTTTTCCCTCTAGGTTAGGGAGAAGTACAAATGCAGTTTGTGTATAGAAAAAATATGGCTACAATAGTCACACCATGGACTTTAGTTTGTTTTTTTGTGGGTCTACAGTGTTTCTGAGCTCATAATATCCTATGTGATATATATGCACAGTGGTTGAATTTTAGAATTCTTGTGTAGTTTTTTGTTTACAAGAAGTTTTGCTATCCTTTTAAATAGGAGATCATTATACGTATATATGTCTCTGCATGAGCATTCATTGTGTGTTCATCCCACATTCACTTCTCAGGAGCAGCATATAATATGAATGTGGCTTTTTTTTTCTATTAATGTGATAGAAAACTCAATCTTGAATTAGTCTTGGACAGTGGGAAGGGAAGAGGCAGACTAGCGATGTATATTCTGTGCCTGTATTCGTCTCTGTGTAAGTGAATGTGCGTCTGAGTTGGTTTGTTGTCCATGAACTTTATGAGCATTCAGTTAAGTACTATTCAGTGCAGATTCCAGTTGGTCGTTTACAGCCCAGCAGCTAGCCAGCCAACCCACCTGTTAAAATATAACATGCACAGTCCAGTCAAAGCACTTGGGAAAGCAAGAAAACAGTAAGCAATATCATGTTATCTTAACACAAAGCATGTGTATTAACTTGTGCCTTGATGTAGCATGATAGAAAATGAAGTCTTTGAGTATAAGCCAAATTGCTATTTATAAGAGATTTGGTTAAGTGGCTGGTCTGTTGAGGAGATTTTTGGACAGAGGATTGAGTTCACATAAATATAATTGGACATCCTAGTAAAAAAGAGTAATGTATAAGAATGTTGTATCTATATCCAAAAGGATTTGTTTTTTCATAATATACTGATGGGTCATTTTAACTTTTATTACAAGAATAATGCAACAGAAATAAACAGGGTTGTTAAAGTGACTGTTTCGGCCATATAGTTAAGGTTTCTTCACACACTTATATCATAAAAATACTTCGCCTATCCTGAGTCTCAGAGTAGGAATGCTAAGTCCTATGACTTAGTCTTTGTACAGTGGCTTGAAGATGTAAAGGGCTAAATATAGCTTTTTATAATATTTCTAAATTAGTTTGATTTCAGTGTCAACAAGTTTTAAATATATCAGTTTAGCATTCTTTTGCACTCACTTATAAAAATTGTTTGGACATTTTAAAGAAGTTTGGGGGAAATAATTTGGCAAGCTGTAAATACCTGGAGAAATCTAACCACTTAAAAAATTGCTAAGTCATATGAAGAAAGAGCTGTCTTAAGTATGAGGAATGCAGTTATAACTTTTTTTCACAAGGATATTTAAGGCCTCACCAATGTCCTTAGAAATAAGTCAAAACACTCCCACTCGCATCAGACTGGCATGGATAAATTCCTGCACTTGTACTGATTCTCCCTGATTTTATTGGGGCTTTGTGTGGATGCAAGGGGTCTGACTGCACTGAGCTTGTTGCAGGATCAGGGCCTACGTAATCTCAATGTACTTGCACTATACACAGGACAGTGTCTGAGATGCCGTTACTTCTCAGTTGGACATCTTAAATAGGTAATATAATTACATTACTTGTGGTTTGGTGTTCAAGGAGTAGTCCATTACAGTCGGTTACATATCAAGTAATCCACTTGTAACTACTCATTTCATGTAAGGGGCTATTTTAGCAAAAGTCAAAATAATATGGATGGATGATAAAAGTCTTTAAACTTCCAAGTGATGGACTTCTCTGACCTCAAGGGAATAATTTGGAGCTAATTTAGGAAATATCAACTTTAATTCCAAAGGGCCCAGTTCTACAAGATATGGATTCATGGATTTTTAAGGCCAGAGAGACCATGCTTGTCATCTAGTCTGACCTCCTGCAAAATTGAGGCCACAGCGTTTCACCCAGTAAATTCTGCATTGGACTCATAACTTCTGTTTAAGGAGTGCCCTCCCTTGCCTTACATGTCAGTGACAATTAAAGGTGTTCAGAATCACACAGCTCTCTTTTGCAGGTTGGAGCACTAAATGAATATTAAAAATCCATTTCTTCACAGATCTCATTTAAATAAGAGCTGTTCTGGTGGATCATAATTGTGCGTGTAACACCCATTAACGTACATGAAGACAATCACACTTTTTGTGGGATGCACACTTGTGAGAGCCACACACTTCTACCTCAGGAATGAGGACAGAAGCCGGGAACTCCCAGTAAGGTACAGAGTGGTTCCTGGAAGTGGGGTAGTAGTACCCTGCTCTAAAATGGCATCCAGCTGCCTGCCAGAGGCGATCCTGGCAATTACAGGTTAGGAAATCTAACTTCAGTACTGGGCAAACTGCTGTAGTTTCAACCAAAGAACAGAATTCTCAGGCACATAGATTAACATAATTCGTTGGGGGAAGATTCAACATGGATTTTTGTAAAGGAAAATCATGCCTCAATCTGCTAGAACTTTGGAGGGCAAGGGGCCAGCAAGCTTGTGGACCAGGGGGATCCAGTGGATATAGTGTACTTAGATTTCCAGAAAGCCTTTGATAAGGTCCGTCATCAAAGACTCTCTTAAGTAAGCTGTCATGGGGATAAGAGGGCAGGTCCTCCCATGGATTGGTAACTGGCTAAAAGATAGTAAATAATGGGTAGAAATAAATGGTCAGTTTTCAGAATGGAGATAGATAACTAGTGGTGTCCCTTTGGGCTTTGTACTGGGACCAATCCTATTTGACATATTCATAAATGATCTGCAGAAAGTGAGGTGGCAAAATTTGCAAATGATCTAAAATTGCTCAAGATAGTTGAGTCTACAGCCGACTGCAAAGAGCTTCAAAAGGATCTCACAAAACTGGGTGACTGGGCAACAAAATAGCAGATGAAAGTCACTGTTGATAAATGTAAAGTAATGCATATTGGAAAACATTCCAACTATACATATAAAAAGATAGGGTCTAAATTGGCTGTTACCACTCGAGAGAGATCTTGGAGTCATTATGGATAGTTCTCTGAAAACATTTACTCTGTGTGCAGCGGCAGTCAAAGCAAGCAGAAGGTTAGGAATCATTAAGAAAGGGATACATAATAAGACAGAAAAATCTTTTTGCTTCTATATAAATCCATGATGCCCGCATCTTGAATAGTGTATGCAGCTGTGGTCGCCTCATCTTCAGATCTACTGGAATGGGAAAAGATTCAGGAAAGGGGGGAAACAAATGATTAAGTGTATGGAATGGCTGATTGTGCTCTCACATTTGTAAAACTAGTGAAAGTCTATGGACTTTAGTGGAGTTACTCCTGATCTACCTGAGGAGATAAGAGAATCAGGATCCTTGTATTTCATGGTTTCTCCCATAGATATTGTCACAGCCCCAGCCATCAGCTGGGAAAAGGAAGATGGGGCAGTAAAATACAGTTGTACCTCCAGGCAAACATTTTCAAAAGTGGCCTCTGCTTCTGGGTGCCCAACGCCAGACTCCTGGTAAAGTCAGTGGTATGTAATTTGTGGATTATCTGCACCTTTGAAAATTAGGCCCAAGCTATGGCCAAAGTCCCCAATTTTACAAGCTGCTTCACAAGGGCAGACCCCTGCACTCACAGTGATCCAGTTTCAGGTAGAGGGTCAAAGAGCCCAAAGCTCTGAGAGCCTTCAACTGTAAATGAAAATTGAGGACCCTCAACGCGATACAATATCAACTTATAAAAGTGAAAGTGGTTTTGTTTTGGTTTGGTTTTTTTGGTTCATACTCACTCACTTTATTGTATTTAAAAAGTGGTGTGTGAGAGTTATTGGTTTAGACCCAGTCTTCAGTTGCTATTCTTCAGAATTTTAAATAGGAACTAGCCAGGTCAGAATTGAAATTTTCTACAAAATCCATTTTGGCAGAACTTTTTTTCTTTGGAAAATTTGAACATAACATTTTGTTTCAGGTTGACCCAAATTAAAATATTTGGGTTTTGAGTCTCTATGCCTGCCTGAGATGCAATGGTACTTCATAGGTAGTGTAGTTCTGCATTCCTCATGATCTCTCCTCCATCTCTTTCTCCCCAGGGAATTCCCATGATCCACCATGGTCTCTTCCTGTTGCTGAGCTATCCTAATACATTATGGGAGATTTAGTCCTGCCCAGCTCCTGAGCAAATGAGGACAATGAAGGCACAAGGGATTTGCAACTACATATCTCTCAAGGCTATAACAGATACAGCAATTAAAGTAGATCTGAAATTAAAGGTATTGTTTCAAGTTAAGGATGTCAGTGTGTAGATGACTACATGATTAACCGATAAGCCCAGGCTTATCGATTAATCCTGTCAGCTACACGTTTCCCACACCCCCTTGCTGTCTTTGTATCAGAGGCAGCAAGGGGGGGGTGAGGTGGCAGACGGTCCCCTCCTCCCCCCCTCCTGCACTGCTGCCTCTGATAGAGACAGCAGCATGGAGGATGAGTGGTCAGGTGGGAGCTGATATGTGTGGTGAACAGGCTTTTAAGGTGAACCTCTTTCCCCCCCTCCCCTGCTAGAGGCAGTAGCGTGAGGGACAGGGCAGAGGAGGCTGCCATGAAGCAGCCTCTGTCAGTGGCAGGCCCAGGCTCACTGTAGATGGAGGCTGCTTTGCGGCAGCAGCCCTTGTCCGTGGGAGGTCTAAGCTGCCTGCGGACTGAGGCTACTCTGGCATCCTACACGGCAGCCTCTGCCCGCAGGGATCTCAGGTCCCCCACGGACAGGGGCTGCTGCCATTCTGCACCACTACTCTGTATCAGGGCTTATTGTATCAGCAGCAGGACAGGGTGGCAGGCAGGAGTTGGTCTAAGCGGGGAGCTGGTTTTTAAACTGGTTCCACTCATGGACCGGCTCCTGCCTGCTGCCCCATGCTGCTGCCTCTGATACATTCAGTTACACACTATCTAACATCCCTATTTCAAGTCTACACACAACTGACATGTTTCAATTTGAAACTGTCAAAACATTTAGTTGTAATGAAAATTGTTGAAGTGGAATGTTTTGACATTTTTTAGTTGAATTTTTTTTAACTTTTCAATCAATCCAAAATTTCAATATTAAGAAAACAGATGTCAAAAAATGAGAATGTCCTGTGAAATGGAATTTTCAGTTTTTGATCAGCTTTAGAATTAACCTTTCAGAACTGGGGGGAAAAAATGGTCAAGTCTTGTGCAAAGAACAAGGCCTTTTTTTAATATATACTTATCAAGCCAATCACTATAGTTTCATACTAAATGCCTTCCCTCTTAGTCATTTGTTCTGATTAATTCAATGGGACTACTCATATACTTAGTTAAGCATGTGCTTAAGTTCTGTGCTGGCTTGAGGCCTTAATCTTCGATGTTGTAGTAGAAAGGGAGATTGGATGAGTTCTGGAAGTGAAAAAAAATCATTGTTTCACAGTCAATAAATAGATGAAATTATGTAATTTATAACTAATAATTAACCATGACTTAGACTTTAGAGTGCTCTGTATGAAGCCTCTAACCCCTTTTCCACCATCTATTACTTTACACTTATATGCATTTAAGCTCAGTAAGAAAAGCAAAGAGGAATCATGGGCAGTGTTCCCTCTAAGGTGTGAGCCTGTGTGGGTGAGCACCAAGAATTTGAGGCCCACCCACCTCCTCAGCAGAGTCACACAGTATCTGGTCAGCAGTTCTAGGGTGGGGCTGCGTGGTGGGTGGCTATCCCGCCCCAGGAGCAGCAGGGCAGCCATTACGTGGCCCTGGTGCTAGCTTCAACCCTTCCCCAGGGCTGGAGCTGTGAGCTGCATGGCAAGGAGCAGCTCCTCCAGTGGCCCCAGCCAGGGCCAGAGGCAGAGCTGCATTGTGGGCGGCCGGCGACTGCTCCTCTGGCGACACTGGTGAGGTCCAGAGCTGGAGCCATGTGGTGGGTGATGGCAACAGCTCTGGTGGCCAGGGCCTGGGCCTGAACCATCTCATGGTGGACAGCGGTGGTGGCAGCTCTGGCGGCTGGGGCTCGGGCCTGAGCTATATCGCATGGTGAGTGGTGGCAGCTCTGTCAGCCAGGGCCGAGGCCTAAACCTCCACGGGCTGGGGGTGGTGGTGGCAGTGGCAGCTTCGTCTGCCAGGGCCAGAGCAGCCGCGTGTGGGGGTATCTGGGGCCGGGGCAAGAGCAGCCACGCGGGGGGAGGTAGCTGGGGCCAGGGCTGCTTGAGGGGCAGCTGGGGCCTGTGTCGGAGCCACAGGGTAGTCGGCAGCCCTGTTGCAGGACCGGCCTTAGCGCTGGGC
Source organism: Rafetus swinhoei (assembly GCA_019425775.1). Classification (NCBI taxonomy): domain Eukaryota; kingdom Metazoa; phylum Chordata; order Testudines; family Trionychidae; genus Rafetus; species Rafetus swinhoei. The sequence continues at coordinate 79,762,854 of CM033427.1, read as the reverse complement.
AAACCGGGCCCATAGCCAGAGGATGAGGGGCAACTGGGCACGGGTATTGCTGGGCAAAGTGGGTGAAGGGTACTGGGCAGGGGGCAGCGTGGCAGGATATGCTGGAAGCACAGGGTGTGGGTTGGGGGCATAACTGGGAGGAAAGTGTAGGGGTTGAGATGAAGGGGGCACTGGGTAGACGTTAAGGACAAAGGGGCCACAATGAAGGATTAGTGGTAAAGGATGCACAGGATGGGGGTGCAGGGATTGGGGAGTCCAGGAATGGTGGGAGCAAGGCTGGGTGGGAGTGAGATTGGATGCCAAGCTGGTTGGTTTTCAGGGTGGTTGGGTGCATGGTCATGCACCTTATTAATTGTGTCTTGTTTTAGTATTTTTTCTTGCATAACAAGAATTTTGCATAAATTTAAATTGTGTGTGTGTGTGTGTGTGTGTGTGTGTGTGTAACTGGTGAGTGCCACAGTGACACACATCCAAACAAGCGCATGTGACACCAGTATTGGTGCACAAGTCAAAACTCACTCTGCTCACGGATGGAAAATCTTAGAGGGAATGCTGATCGTGGGTGCTAGTCTGTAGAAAAAGTGCAGCAGATGGAAAATTTTAATACAAAGAAAGTGAGGAGTAACTAATGAAATGTCAGATGAGGTAATGAGATGCATGTGGGTGTGTGCAAGGCTGCAAGTCATTGGTATGTGTTCTATTTCATATTGTGTATACATATGTATATTTTTCTTCAGTATTCTGTGTATTCTGGGGCAAACTAGCTGTGTGATGTCTAAGAAGCAGCAGCAGAACTACATCCTGCCAACTTTCAGAATTAAGGGAAAACTTGCTCTCAAGGATAGCAATCTGCATCTGTGTTCCTGGGCCTTACTCTGACATTCTTTTTCCTGTCTCATCATTCTTGTATCTATTTTTAAAATACATAGGTTTTATGAAGTTTGTCACAATTTTTAGAGTAATATATTGTCAGACTATCATTGATCTAATGGTGTACCTATTGCTTATTATTCAGATATTGGCAAACGTAAAGTAAGGTTTAACAAAATAGCACACAACCTTTGTAATAATGTTAATATCAAAAGAGCTGGGGAAACTAGTTACATTTTTATCTAATCTTTACAAGCTACCAAGCATATTTTCAAGTACACGTTGAACCTTTCTGGTCTGGCATCCTCTGGAACTGACTGGTCCCACGCCAGAGAATTTGCTGAAGCATTGGAGGTCCATGTTGTGTAGTAGCATTACCAACCCTTCCACTGCTTACTGGAGTCTTTGAAGATATTAAGGGCAAAGTAGAGCTAAATAACAGCTCAGAGAACACAAACCAGGACTGGTGGCTATAAGCAAAATTTATGGGACCATGGGAAATTTGGCCACACCCATGATAAGGAGATATCTCGCTATCGTGCTGGACCATGGATCTTGCCAGATTAGAGAGGTTTCTAATGCTGACATATATATCTTAGTTTGATTATATCTGCTGCAGGAGAGGGAGAAGTAGTTTTTTTTGTTTGTTTGTTTTTTGTTTTTTTTTAATTCCAAACTTTGATTCCAAAGCGCATTGAAAGAAGGTGAGTAGACTTCATATTTGCCTTTATAGCACCACTTTTGGAAAAATCTGGTGTTTTGCTATTAAAAATATTCAGCCTTTTCTCCCCCTACCAAAAAAAAGACATCAAATTTTCAAAAGAGCTCTGTTCCCATTCATGTACATACATGAAGTAGCCAGATATTTTAAATAGTGCTCCATTCTCAATGGGGAGAAAAAAACCAAAAGAAAAACAGTGAGAGGTGAAAGTGAAATAAGCAATGGGTTGAGGACAGTGTTAACGAAGAGAGAGACTCCAGCTCTGCAAGATAGACTATATCCCTTCTATTCTGCAATCACCCCCCATCTCAGGCAAAGGGATTGGTGCTGAATGGAGACCTGAAGGTCAGCACCCAGGATCTGTCTAAGCAGTGAGAGGGAAGTGAGTTTTAGAGCGAAGGCCTTACTATCAAGAGTGTCTGATTTCCTAACTGTGGCTTATGGTGTCACATAGGAAAAAGGAAGAGAATGGCCTTGACCCACACAATATGGGACTTAATAGATCACTGTTAGTTCCTTTGGTTGCACTTGGAAATAGGTCAGTACACTTTTTGGAGAAGTATTTTAATATTCTTCCTATGGCTACCACTACCAAGCTGTATTCTGCAGCATCAGCATCCAAAGAGTCGTTAAAGGTAGTTCCTTCCAGGGTGCACAGTGGCACTCTAGTCTATAGGTTACAGAATGTTAAATTGCTATAGCCAGATACACATGAGAAAAAAATTGTTGCGAACACCTTATTAGACCCAGCTGAAGTGAGGCACTTTTGTCCACCTCCTGGGAAAAGAGGAGTATCTGGGGATCCCAAATCTCTCTAGATTCATTTAGGACAAATCCCATCAGTACCAAAATTAAGTCTCTTGGCCTATGTGCTGGGCTACTGAGTTAGGGCCATCACTCTTTACCCACAATATAATCCTTACTGATGTGAATAGAATTTTTGTGTAAAACTTGTTTCTCTTTATTTTTGCACATCTGTCTTTTTTTTTAATCATTTACTCCTTTCTGTACTGTGGTGCTTCGTAAGTCTATCCTGTGTATAAATAATAGCATACAAAGGGCCAGTGAGAGCAAGCTCTGTTGTGCTAGATATTGTGAAATCATCCTGAGGAACCAGTCCATGCCCTCAGGATTTTCCAGTTAAAAAAGATAAGTGCTACATGGAGAGGAGAAAGAGACCACATAGTCATTACAAATATGTAGTTGCAAAAGAGGTGTAGATAAAATGCATACAATTTCCATTTGCCCATCCCGACCTGGCCACCTTAAATTTGCTGAATTTGTTTTTTTTTTTTGTAGGTGTAATGGTGAAAATGGGACTTGGAGCAAGGTATGGCTTTTTTGGGGGCAAGGGGACATGTCATATGTAACAGAGAGAATGGAAAAAGGAAGCAATACATTTGTGAGAAACTCAGATGGGCATTTGAAAATGGTGTAGTTGAGGATACAGCAGAACCTCAGTTCTCTTGCTGCGGGAAGATCTAGGTTGGATATTAGGAAAAACTATTTCACCAGGAGGGTGGTGAAGCTCTGGAATGTGTTACCCAGGGAGGTGGTGGAATCTCTATCCCTAGAGGTTCTTAAATCCTGGCTTGACAAAGCCCTGGCTGGGATGATTTAGTTGGGATTGGTCCTGCTTTGGGCAGGGGGCTGGACTCGATGACCTCCTGAGGTCTTTTCCAGCCCTAGGATTCTATGAGTTAGGAACATCAGAGTTACAAACTGACTGGTCAGTCACACTTCTCATGTTGAACCTGAAGTACACAAGCAGGCAGCAGTAGAGGTTTTTTTAAAAAGGTAAATAGTATAGTACTATGTTAAATGGGAATGGAGGATGTTTGTAACTCTGAGGTTCTACTGTATTGTTATGACAACAGCAGACTTGGGACCTCTTTTGGTCTCTTCTCTTTTTTTTGCAGGGCTATAGCCAATTTGCTGTTTTGTGGTAATTTGATTTCCTAATCCTGCTGCTGTCTCTGTTGAGCAGTAGCATTCTCTATGACCATCCTCCTTATATCCTTGAGGCAAGTGAGCAGTTAGCCAACATCATCCTCTAGGACAGGGGTAGGGAACCTTTTTTGGGTTGGGGGCCGCTGACACACTGAAAAACCGGAGCCAAAGGGTGTCCAGGCTAGTATATTTTGTGAGCCTCCCTTAGGCTATGGAGCGGGGCCAAAAATGAGGGGTTCAGTGTGGGGAAGGAGCTGCCAGGAAGCAGGCTTGGGATGTGGGCTCTGGGCAGGAAGGCTGAAGCAATAGTGGGTTGGGGTGTTGGTGGGTTTGGGAGGTGCAGGAGTGGGCTAGGGATGGGAGTGCTGGTTGGGAGGTAGGATGTATGAGCAGAGTGGGGGTGTCATTTTGTTGGATTCTAAAGATCACTGTTGCACTCATGGGGGCAGTGTTTGCCCCAAAAGTCTGTACAAAGGGAGTCATGTGAGGTGTCACATGAAAGCTTGTGTTCTGTATATGCTATTCTGTATATGCTATTCATGTACTTGTATGATATCTGTATATGGAGTTATAAACATGTACTCTGTAGGGATGCTGGAAAATTCTCTGTGGCTGAGCAATGGGCAAGGAATGCTCAGCCAATGGCTATGCTAATTAGGAAGGAGACAATGAAGCTCTAGGTGCAGATATACACAAGGACAAGAGATTTGTGAGTCTACAGCTTATTGTTGTTACCCTACTGACTGGGGGGAGAGAGAGGATGGGAGCAAGGGAGACACACCCAGCCAGCCCTTTGTCTTTGTTAGGCCAGAGGCTTCACGTTTTGAATCCACCCAAGGGGGAAGGGCAGAACTTGCTTTGGCAAAGGAGACTTACAGTTTAAACCTGAAGGGCCAAGACTTCAATGGTGTGGAGCCAAAGATGTGGTATGAGAGAAAGTACTGACCTACCCCGAACGGGTTCTTCCGGTCCCAAGAAACCAGCCACAGGTCCCGATCAATTTACACTCTGGATCTTACCCACAAGATCACGCTGAGCCAATCCTTTAGAATCTAAAATCTAAAGGTTTATTACTAAAAGAAAGAAAAGCACAAGAGTAAGGTTGTTAAAGGATAATACATTACATGCATCGAATCACCAAGTCTCGATACAGGCTCGTAGCAGAGATGTTATAACTGCTGGCTTAAAAGTTTTTGGTGTACATCTTATGTCAGGATGGGTCCACAGTTCTTTCCAGCTCGTGGTTCCCTGCAAGACTGCCTCTGGGATCAAGAGCTGAGCTGAACACCAAGATGGAGGGTGCCACATGGCACTTATATACCTCCCCTGGCATCTTCCTGGCCAGAATAGGTCACTGCAGGTCACATGGTCCAACGACCTATCCCCGTGTCCCATGCTGGCAGCCCTTTGGCCCTGGCTGGTTTACAGGTATCAGTCACATTCCTGAGGTGTGTATTGGCACCTAGAGCTTCATTGTCTCCTTGCTAATTCGCATAGCCATTGGCTAAGCATTCCTTGCCCATTGCTCAGCCACAGACAGAGAATTTTCCAGCATCCCTACCGAGTACATGTTTATAACTCCACATACAGATATCATACAAGTACATGAATAGCATATACAGAATCAGTAGAACACAAGCTTTCATGTGACATCTCACATAACCTCCTTTGTACAGACTTTTGGGGCAAACACTTCCCCCATGGGTGCAACAGTGATCTTTAGAATCCAATAACGTGACAGGGGGTAAGGGTCTGGACAGGATGGTGTGCAGGAGTGGGTTGGGGGTGCGAGGTAGGGTGAAGGAACAGGCTGGGAATGGGAGATTTGGGTGAGAGAGTAGTGAGGGGTCTGGGCGAAGGTGAGGTGCTTACCTGGCTCAGCTCCCCGGTGATGCACATGGCTCCATATCGCCCACTGCTCCTAGGCACCACCTCCTGCTGCTCCTATTGGCTGCAGTTATGGCCAGTTGGGGTGGAGGGGGAAAAGCTTCCAAGCAGCATCTTGCTGTGCTGCTGTTTTCCCAGCTGGGGGAAGTGGCGCGGCAGTGCACAGAGCCACTTCTTCCTCCCCGCCAGGCACAGTACGTGGGTCAGATCTGGACCTAGCTTGCTTGACTCCAGCCTGCAAGGCTCAGGGCTCCCCATTCCCCACCTCCGCAGCAGGGAACTGGTGCTAGTGCTCCAACCCCACAGGGGGCAAGACTGCGGGAGGCTGCAGGGCTGGAGTACCAGCGCCAGCTCCCTGATTCTGTGCAGGAGTGGGGGGAGAGTCCAGCCTTAGGTTTCCCCATTCCTGCTCTAGGAATTCTAACACTAGTACTCTAGAATGAATGCTCCCCCATAGTCTAGCCAAGTATTCAAACAAGTCTCTTAAATTCCAAGACAGCTGGCATATTTAAGAGAATCCATTATTCAGTAAGCAACTCAAATTGTGTTTTTACAGCACTGGGTGATGTGTCCGCATTGTGCTGTACAGAGGCAAAATTACCTATTATTGAATGAGCTTGAGCTTTTTCAGGAAAATTTTCTTCCGTGTTAATCTCGTATATTATAGTCTAGTTTCCTCCAACACATTCAGAATCAGAAGAAGTGAAACTGGGTTAAATCAAAGAGACGTTTTTGTCCCTTCTTAAGTTCAACAACTAATCTGAATCTAAACACTCTTAGCCACAAAACAAACATATCTCGAAGCAAAAAACATTTAACTCTGCTTCCAGACCACACACTTTCAGAATCCACTGTGTAGATAAGGACAGTTGGTCAGCACAACACTGACCTTGAGATATGGGAGACCATAGAATGGGGTTGTTATTTGAGAGCGTGAGTTCTGACTTTCTTGTGACCGTGAGTATGGAGAGAGTAAGGTGCTTGAAGAAGAAAACTATCACAAAACCTACGCTTTTTTTTTTTTTTTTTTTAAACCTGTAGACTAAATATTCAGGAAAGAAAAGGTATAATTCCCCCCTCTTTCATTAGTCTAGTAACTGAGCACCTCACAGTCTTTAATGTATTTATCCATCTTTGTGAGACCGGGAAACACTAAACACTGTTGTCCCCACTTTGTAGACTGGGAACTGAGATGAAGGGAGACTATCTCATCCAAGGTCCCCCAGGAAGCTGTGCAGGTTCAGTTTCCTAGTCTATGTTCCAAGACCCAGCCTAGAGCTTTGTTCACTAGAGAATTCTTCTGCTCCCTATCTCTCCTCTTACCCATTCTTGTCTAAAATCTCTTGAGGCCCTTGATGGACAGAAAGCCCACTCTTAGGTTCACTCGGTCTAGAGTGAAGGCAACAGCTAATAAAGTCACAGTTTAGTCATTGATGTGGCAACCAGTATTTTGTGTACAACAGAAAGTGGGCTGGATAAGCTAAAAGTGTCTCTCTTGATCCACCTCTTTACAGATAGATGCAACATGCACTGAGAGGGAGAGTGTTCCCATATATATTGGCATTATCTAGCTCTAAAAACAAATGTATTTGATTGTGTCTAACTTGTTTGAGCCCTGGAATGGTTTTAATTTGGGAATAATTATGATTAGGGGCCATTGTAGTCAATTTCACAGGCATAAGGTTTGAAAATTGGTAAATTTCACATTTTCAGGTGTTTAAACCTGAAGTTTCAGGGTTTTGTCCCTACCCAAAGGGAGATGGGGAGAGGTCATGGGATTGCCACTCACTTCTGTGCTGCCTTCAGAGCTTCCTGCAACTGCAAAAGGTTCTAAGAGGTAGAGGTGGGTCTGGTCCGGTCCCCCTTGTGCCACCACTAGAGCAATTTGCAGGGGAGCGACAAGTCTCTGTCCTTCCCCTGCCCAGTCAGAGACAGGAAGCCCCCTTTGATGGGGCCCTTCCAGCATCACAGGGAAGACAGGATCCAACTCCACAAGTCTCCTCCAGCTGCAGGAACCTCAGGCTACTGCCCAGTCTCAAACAGCATCCTGCAGCAGAGGGAGGCACCAGGAGATGGGTTTGGTCTGATCCCTTCCACCGCCAGAGCTGTTTGCAGAGGAGGGGCAGGTCCTGTTCTTCCCCTGCCCAGTTGGATGTAAAAAAAAACCCCTTTGATGGGGACTCCCAGGCACAAGGAGACATCAGATTTCATGGGAAGGGCTTATTTCACGGTCTGTGATGTGTTTTTCATGGCCGTGAAAATGGTAGGACTCTGATTATGATGCATAGACTTGTATTTCAGTGACGTCCATGTGGGTGATGGCTCTCCACAGAATCATATGGCTGCTATGACAACTGTGAATCTCTCTCATACTCCAGCCTACCGCTACGAAAGAGCACAAGCATGCTGTCATGGTCAGAACATTCGCTCTTCCACTTTGAAGCCAGGGCCATCTTTTGTTCACATATTTGTGATCTTTTGTCATTGACCTACTCATGAAGACCGATGAACTTGGTAGATTTTCATATTTCTTAAAGGCACAGTGTTATACGGTAAGTAATTAACTGTCTCAAGGGGATAGTAAAACATTTTCTGTCCACAGCTCTTGCTATCTATCATTGCCTTTAAGCATATCACATATTAAAAGGAGAGTGAGATCTGGCATTCAGTTCTGTTTGCAGGGTTTGAGAGTAGATTTTACAGCAAGAGAGTAGCATGAAGAAAGTGGCGAATAGCTTAGCACTTTGGAGCACTGTTCTGGGTCCCTCCCCAATGCAAATAAGCTTTTTTGTTTAAGCTTTACTTTGCTGTGATACTGTAGCTTTGCTGCTGCCAGACAGTTTATTTAAAAGTTCAGACATGGCTTATAATACAGTTACATAAACGTTAATAAACTCATACATGTTGTTGCAAACTACCATTTAACTGGACACTGAATGCATTTTCTTTCTTGTACTTGCTGATTACCAACATGTATCTTTCCCAAATCTCAGCTTTCTCCTCTCACAGTCAATCAGTTCGATTTCATTTATGTCACAAACTAGCATTGTCATCATTACACTCTCTTGCCTGGTTGTGAAATATAATGCCTGACACTGAATTCTACCATCCTTGAAGAAAGCAGACAGGAGGAGTGCATCAGTCATCAAATATATTTGTAATTACACCCAAAAATTTTCATTATGAGTACTGAATAGGAAAGAAAACAAGCCTACGTGAAAAGAGTCTATGGTAATTTATGTATTAAGGAGCTAAAGAATTGGAAGTTTTCTCATCTTTGCATTCTTTGTTTCTATAAATATAGTTTACAAACAAGTCTTCTCTTGATTACTGCCTGTCACAAATCCTAGTGAGTAGTCCTCCTGACCACCATCTTGGATTACTGTGGGGGAATCCAAACCTTTATGCTGTGGATCACTTAAGGTGTGTTAAACTTCTGGAGCTTAACTGGTTCCTCTCTTGGCCTTTCTGGCACATATCCTGGGTACTGACTCAGTCTGTTACCCCATCACAGAAATGGGACTCCTCGGCCTACTTGCCCTAGCCTCCGAAAAGCATCATTGATGTCCAACATAGCCCAGTTATTTAGATAACCTCTTTCCCACAACTCCATGCCAAAGCTTCTAGCTACAGCATAACTCTCTCAGGCTTTGTCTGCATAGGTGTGGGCAAATACCAGCCACGGGGCCAGATTGGGTTGCCAAGGTTAGCTTCTGGCAGGCCCCTACCACTATATTTACCTGCACAGCATCAGGTCCTGGCAGTTGCAGCTCCCATTGGCTGGGGGGGAAGGGGGGGGTCCCTTTTTCCTGGCCATTGGGAGAAACTGGAAGCGGTGTCCTGGTCCACGTCACTCCTGTTGACTGGGAACAGCGATCCACAACCAACAGAAGCTGTGATTGCTGGTACCTGAGGCCGTGCAGGTACATATAGCAGTGGGGGCCTGCCAGGAGCTAACCCTAGTGAACCACTGCTGGGTTATTGCCCACCCCAGTCTATACTAACAGTTTAAAACGCAGCCTCAGCAGCATGTTTAAAGTGTGGCCATGGCAAGCTACCTTTGAAGGGAATAGCTAACAGCTCTGGGAGTGCTGTAGCCTGGTTCAAACTGGCACTTGACAGCTCTTTAACTTGCTGTGCTTGGAGGGGAGTTTTTTCACATCCCTGAGCTGGAAAGTAAAGTGCCAGTAGTCTCAGAAGCAGCAGTAGTTGTGAGGCAGTGCGTGTGCACGCGCGCGCGCACACACTGCTCAGTCTAACATCTTTAATCTCTTTTATACTTAATCATGTCAAGCACAGAGGAGTACAAATCATACAGAGCAACAAATACTAAATGCATGTCCCTGCCTTAGATTTCTCACCACTCTAGGGCATTCTTGGGGCATTTAGAGCAGTGTTTCCCAAATGGTGTTCCGTGGAACCCTGGGGTTCTGCGAAGTGACAGGGTTCCGCGAGAAAATTCCATTACAATAACATTTTATGATTAAAAAAAATTAATATTTAAGCATTTATGAATTTTATGGAAAACAATTTTCATTTGTGTTTACCCACAATAAGTGTCCCTGTGTAATGCCAGCTTAGCCAGAGAGTGTGGGACAATGATGTCATTACTCTGCACTGCGTGCGCAGTCAATCAATGGTGCAATCGCCCTGTTATATACCACCGTAAATCCCCATACTCACTCTCAGGGACCATGGATCACATGGGTGACTGAATACGAATATACTAGCGCCGCGTCGGACAAAGTTGAAGCTCCAGCTGTCAAACCAGTGGCTTGTATGGGAGTACGCAGGCAGTGCTCTCGCAAATACTTTACTTCAGTATAGTCGCGTGATTTCTTGTATTTAAAAATTTAACAGTGTCAAATACAAATTGACTATGATAGATTAATCTACATATCATGACCTTGTTTAGCATTTGTTTATTATTATCCTTACTTATTTGTGGTCTACTTTTTCAGCTCCATATAGGCTGTTGTTAGGGGTTCTGCAGAATTCTTTCGAGTTTAAAAAGGTTCTGGGGCCAAATAAAATTGGTAAACCACTGATCTATAGTTATGGGACCATCTGAGCTCAAGAAAGCGGGTAGAGCCACCCTGCCCCAGGAGGCTGTTTCATGCTTGGTAATGTCTCCCTTCTGAAGGCACTCAGCCAGTTTCTGTGACATTGCTCTCTTTTGCCCTGCATGTCCTTTTCCTGTTTGGTTTCTCCTGTTCCACTGTGTTTCTTTATTGCAGCCCTACCCTGTCTCTCATTCTACTCCTGGCAAGTTTCTGTTGCTTGTAACTTCCCTCTCCTTCCAGAGGAACCAGCTTCTTTTTTTAGCATAACCTTTGAGAGGTGTAAGTGCAGTTGCTCACTGTTAATATTTTCTGTTGTCCCTGTCTGGTATGTATCCATTATAGGGCCTGACACATACAAACAGACACAGATTTTAAAGCAGTTTTTCAGAATACAGTTTTGTAATGTCAGTCAGGATTCAAAAGTTGTATTGCTAGCCTCAATTCATCACACTGTTATGTGATTACATGAATAAATTCCAGTTGCTTTGAACTTATTGCTCATTTCTAATGTTCTGTTTTTCTAATACCTTACGTAGGCCACGTTTTCACTTCCTGGAATATTGACACTGTAGTGGTCCAGCTTCCCAAGTTCGATTAGCAGGTCTAGGAAAGATCTGCTAAATTGAATGCTCAGGGCACCCCGTCGATGCCGGAACTACTACTCCTCATGAGGAGTAAGGGAAGCCGAAGGGAACGTTTTCCCGTCAACCTTCTGCTGTGAAGATGGCGCTGAAGTCCAGCTTAAAGTATGTTGACTTCAGCTACATTTTTTTACGTAGCTGGAATTGCATACTATAAGCTGACCTTCGGCTGTAGTGTAGACCTGGCCTCAGGGCTAAGCAGATGAATCCAGCACTAATGCTAAAAGAGCTGTATTATAATTTGAGGGCAAGAATTGTTTTCTGAGCATAGAGGTCCTATTCTTCTGGAAACATCTTTTTTTTTCCCTTTGAGTAAGAAATTGGCTTGTATTTCTATTATTCTACAAAACTAGGAACCTAAAACCAATTTTAATAATGGACAAGAGCAAATATGTTTTTCTAAACCCTGACTTAAGCCTTTTTGTTCCCACACATTTTTCTGGGTATGTTGCCAAAAGGGGCTTCACAAGCTCCTGGTAATGTCTTACCTATGTCTGTTAGGGCACTCAGAGTGCTTTGTGACACATACTCTTCTATCCAGGTCACTGAGAGAACTGCTCTTAATGAAGAAGTGGAGTAAGGCCTTCAACTTCTAAAAGATGCAGTGTTCAAACTCCCCTATTTTGTTATATAATGAGAGAGATCAGGTTATTTTATTCAAAATATTTTATTGTATATTTGAGACCGTTCAATCAAAGGCTGTTAAAACGCAGTTTTCTTTGTATACATTTCCTAGGGAGAGTTTGCTACCATTAATACTTGTGACATACACATATTTAAAATACAGTTTCCCATATTCCTATTAAGAGACATTGGAAAAGACCGACAGTAGAGCACTGATTTAAAAATAATTCATTTTTGCTAAAGATGGCTTGAGCTTGCAGGTTTTTTGTGTATGTTACATATATATTAAAAATGTGTGGTGAATAGGAGAATGAAGAGGCCCCCATATAGTTCAACAGAGGAAAAATTCTCTCAAGGCTGTGTGAATGGGAAACAGCATGAGTATATAGAAAATGTGTAGCAGAAGCAGTTGCAGTTAGAAAGAATCCATAATGGTTACACATGCATAGCTGAAATACTTCTCAAGTAATATGAGCAAGGCTCTTCTGGTACAGCCAGAGCTGGGCATGTGCTTTTCTGTGTGTGAATACTTTGCTTTGAAAGCTCCTTTATGATTCACAAAAGCAGCTGCTTTAGAGCTGAAGTGGCTGCAGTGCTATTGCAATTAATTAAATAGGTATATTGCAGACTGCTTCCATCTGTTTTTGAAGGTTTGTGAGAGTTGAGTATTAGGAATTTATTTGTTCACCAGTGGCAGTGACCAGGAAGTACACAGTGTTATTATTCACCGTGAAGCATTCCTTTCTTGATTCCTTTTAAGGTGTATGGATCAAACCTATCAAAATAAGTTGGCTTTAGTTGGGCAGTCGATATAAATTTTCCAAAGCCTTCAGAAATGTACTTCATACTCCACATTTAAAAATGTTGAAAATTTCTAAGGTAGAGTTCAAGTATTTCCTGTAATAGTGCAGGAAACTCACCATTTATGAACACTGGGAGCCATAGCTCCCAGCCCCCGCTGCCCCGTCTCCAGGCCTGGGCAGAAGACCCACAAATATGTGGAAATGCGAATAGTGATTCTTCGAATCACAAAGGTCTCCTGTAATATTTCAGATGTTAGCAGTCAATACAAAGTCTTTTCATCCCAGGCTATGTCTACATTGCGGGGGGGTCTCGGAAAAAGATACGCAAATTTCATATCTTTTTCCGCTTGTTTTTTCGGAAGAGGCTTTTCCAACATTTGGCCTGTCTACACGGGGCCAAATGTCGGAAAAACCTCCTCTTTCGGAACATCCCTTAGTCCTCATAAAATGAGGAATACAGGGATGCTGAAAACGCACCCGCTTTTTCAGAAACTGTTCTGGAAAAGCATATGCGTTCCCTGGACATAGCAGAGTTTTTCTGGGATAGGTACCTATCCTGGGAAAAACTCTGCAGTCTAGACATAGCCCCAGTGATTAAGTAAAATTGTAAGGTTTTGAGGGGGACGGGTGTTCGTTTTGATTTTTCAATAACTGCTAAATGTTTCTTTTCTTTATATTTTTTTCTCTCGGTATAACATTTTTGCTACTTATTCCTCTGGTAGTCAGATCAGGAAGTTTGCAAGGACTGCATAAAAGCTAATATAAACCTGAACAATGGGCTTATAATGTATTCATGGCAAGTGATTTTAAACCCCACTAGCTAAATAAAAAATAAATAGCAGAGAGTGTCCATTTGGTTGTCAGTTTTGCGATAACAATCCTTATAGAAAAATATTACAGAATTGAATGGGGATGAAACCAATAGAGTTCTAATATACTGTAAAAGTCTAAACTGAAAAAGAGAAGGAGATCTTCCTTTCTGCGTTGTGTTTTTTGTTTCTTTGATTTTGGCTGGCCTTTTGTTTTAAAACCAAGAGCATTCTATCGAAGAGTTATGGTTCTCTAGTTCTATTTTATAGGGAGAGGTCATGTGTTAGTATGTGTAACCAAAACAAGGGAAGTGGATGAGAGTGTGATTACTGAGAATCATTTATAATCTTATGTAAAGTTTCACTAATGCAAAAACAAAACACTCTTCTTAAAGGTGCCAATCTCTTGGATTCAGATTTGGCTAACATTTGCCAGAACACTCCTCCGGCAAAGAGTCATTGAATATGAAATACAGTTGTCAAGTTTCAGATTTGGGCTTTGACAATCCCATGTTGAACAATAAGGTCACTCAATGGTGTAACACAAGACAGGATATGTATCAATTTGGCTTCTAATCTTAACTGTGACATCTTGCTACCCTCTACTCCAGGGGTCGGCAACCTATAGCTCGCGAGCCATATGTGGCTCACTTAGGAGTCCAATATGGCTTGCAGCTAGAGTTCAGCACCCTCCCCCCTCCTCTCCGCAATGGGGAGCCCACGCTGACAATCAATCTTGTGAGGGGCATGAGGCTGGGAGCCAGTGCCAGGAGGGGGTGGGATGGGGGTGGAGAAAGCCCCAAGCTTTGCTGTGCGATTAGGGAAGGAGCCATAGCCACAAAACAGCTCCACGCATGCATGTGCTCCTCTTCCATCTCCCCCTCCTCCAGCTGAGGAAACAGCCACTCAGTGGAGCAGTGAGAAGCCATGGCTGGGACAGGGAGCCTGAGAGCAGCGCGGGGTGCAAAAGCAGACCCCGCAGCAATCTTGCCCATGGAGGACCCACTGCTGCCATGGCTGTGTCCCTGCTGCTGTGTTCGCTGTTCTGCCCCCGCTTCGTGTTGTCTGCATGTGCCATGCACTTGCACCCCACAGAGAGCTCCATTGGGCCACTGGAGTCTATTGGCCTGAGCACATTCTTCCTGGCTTTCCAGATGCTGGTGGGCTGGATTTTGGCCAGCCTGGAGAACTACAAGAAGCGCAACTGAGTGGGACAGGTCCCATTTGTGCCTGGACTCGCTGGCTGGATTCCCTGCACTCCTGGTGAGGCATGGCCTCCATTCCGCACTCGGCCCTTGGGTTGCTAACTTATTCCATGACCCGGGTGGAGCAGTGGCTGGCTGCCACATGGGAGTGACATGCATATATTACAATGAATAAACCCTGTTAGACACTGGGGGGGGGAAGGAAGTAAGTGCCACTCAGACCCTGCATCCCCAGCCTGCTCCTGCTCCCTCCCCCCTGGCCAGACACCCACCCGCAGCCTGCTCCTGCCCGCTCTCCCTGGCCAGACACCCTACTCCCAGCCTGCTCCTGCATCCTACCTCCCACCCAGATCCTGCACCCCCTATTCCTATCCCACTCACTTGCAGCTTTGTCCTGCATACTGGACCCCTCATTTTTGGCCCCACCTCAGACCCCACTAACCCTGGAACCCCAGAAGAGTTTATCTGGTCTGAGGGCTTGAACCTCAGTCCACTGTCTCCCCTCCTCCCCCCCCCCCAGTTGGGGGCCACATCAGTGAGGGTTGGGGGGCGGGGGGTTTGGTTTTTTGCTTCCCCGGCTGACTTTTCTGTGTGTCAGTGGCCCTTGACCCAAAAAAGTTTCCCCACCCCTGTCTTAAATAAAGACAATGTTGAAACCTTTTGTGTTTGGACATAATATTCTACTTTATTTAAAAATGAAGCCTAGCCAACCAGCCCCTAATCGGGGCCCAGCCCCCCTTCTGGTTGCAGCGTCATAACACTCCAGCAACTCCCACCCACATGGCAGCCCTGAGTTCATCATACACCTGAACCTGCTGCCCTGAGCCCCTCTCATCCCCAGACTCCTGCACCCTCCACATCCCCAGTTCTCTGAAAGAAGACAGCCTGAATGGATGCATGAAGGAGGATTTGACCAGTTATGATGTAAACGTCAAAGAAATGTGCGAAAAGATGCAGCAGCAGAAGTACCATTAAATAAGGTCTCTGAGAACAATGTTTCATTTATGCTAGTATTAATCATGTCAATTATCAGTATTATTAAGTTGTATATTTTCAGTCATTCTTATACAGCTCTGTGTTGACCACTTGTTCTGAATTTTGATGTAGTTTGGCTCTTTGGTTTGAAAAGGTTGCCGACCTCAGCTCTACTCTGTCCATTGTAAGTAGCTGAAAGACTCCATGGACTGAGTTTCTCTCAGTCTCATGGTGTTAGTGGGAATACCCTTTCAGTCTGCCCTTGCTGGGTGTGTGTAGACAACCTAGTTCTTTAATCAGAAAATTGCCTGGATCGGTCCACACAAGAGATCCACTTCCTTCACACTACCGTACAATTAAACAACCACATTTTCAGCACTTTATACCGGAAACCTACCAACTGTTACACTTATCCACATGCCAATCAATCGTTTTCAGCCAGGCCCTAAGATACAGCCAGATTTGCTCCAATCCCACAGATGGAGACAAAAGCCTACAGGATCTATATCAGCATTCTTAAAACTTAAATACCCACCCAGGGAAGTGAAAAAAACAGATTGACAGAGCCAGATGGGTACCCAGGCATCAGCTTCTTCAAGATAAACCCAACAAAGCAAACAGGGCACCACTGGTTATCACTTACAGCCCCCAACTTAAACCCCTCCAGTGCATCATTAACAATCTACAACCTATCCTGGAAAATGACCCCTCACTCCCCTCTTCGGGGAAAGGCCAATCCTCGCCCGCAGACAACCCCCAGCCTCAAAACAATTTTTTCCAGCAACCATGAGTGCACCTCCATCATACTTATCAAGGAACCCTCCCCTGCAATCAACTTCAGTGCCAACTCTGTCCACACATCTATACAAGCAACATCATCACGGGACCTAACCACATCAGCCACCACATCAGAGGCTCATATAAAACTGTACATCCACCAACGTGATCTAGGCAATCAAGTGCCAGAAATGCCCTTCTGCTATGTATTTTAACCAAACCAGACCGTCTCTGTGACACAGAATTAATGGACACAAATCAGATATTTGAAATGGGACTGCATGGAAACCTATTGGGGAACATTTTAATTTGCCCAGGCACTCACTAATGGATATAAGAGTGACTCTATTATTACAAAGCAATTTCAAAAACCAACTTGAGAGAGAAGCTGCAGAACTTGTAAATGAAACCAAGTTTGGCACCTGGAATTGAGGTCTGAACAAAGAGCTGAACTGGATGGGCCACTACATTACAAACCCTAATGATGTAAAAAGCTAAGCACTGGGTACTCTATTAGCTTCATTTAGCATGAACACTAATTGACGACAATATTTTTTCCTTCTCCTTCCCTCCCTATCCCCTCTCTTTCTCTATTTGTATCCTGGACCCCTTAACTCCATTCATCTGAAGAAGTGGGTTTTGCCCATGAAAGCGCATTATACTATCTACATGTTTTGTTAGCCTCTAAGGTGCTGCAGAACTAGTCGTTGTGTTTAAGTTTTTTCAGTTACAGACTAACACGGATACCCTTCTGAAACAATCAGAAAATGTCAGTCATCCTGGCTTCTTCACTGCTGATGTCTTAAAATTCTAGTGAAACAGCAATATTTTCTTTGCACTGTACAGGAACAATTGCCTGTATAAAAATTACCTCAGGATATTATAGAAGTGAAATAGAGGGATGGTCTTAATGGTATAAGCGTTAGAGACCCCAAGATTCTGTGACTAGCTCTGATCTGAGCTCTCCCTGTGGCTGTGGATAGGTCACTTCAACTCTTTGCCTTTGTTTACCTGCCTGTAATATAGGGACAATAATACCTCCAGAATACGGTCAGGATTGATCAATAAGTGCTGTGAAGTGCTTAGCAGAATGCACTGGCTGCCGGCCCCGCACCCAGGGACTATTGAATAGTCATGTAACTGCAAAGATTTCATGCAGTTATGTGACTATTCAGCTACCTGATATCTGACATCCCTATTGGACCATATTAACTTAGGTGGCCCAGCATATTGTTTTTTGTTGACACAAGGTCTTATTGAAGCGTTTTCCTGTTCCCTCCTGAATGTGCAGCCGAAGCGTAATAATGAATTCCAGTGTTTTGAGTATGAACAGTTCCTTATCGCTGTTGAATAATTGTGTCCTCCTGACTTTTTACCAAATTTCTCACTACTTTTTTTAGAAGATGTGACCCTTGGAAATAAAATTGTGTGTGTGTGGGGGGGAAAATAGTGTTTGTTTAAAATTTCACTTAGCGTGGATTGCATTGGTCTGTGTGTCAGGGAAAAAAATGGGGGGAAAGCATACTCACTCTTACACAGACCTGTATATATTGACAAGTTTTTTACAGGAATACTAGAAAACAAACCCAGAAATGTGCATCTTGAAAGACTTGTTATTAAGAAAAATGTAAATAAACACCTATCTTACAACTGCTAAGCAAAATGTTAGAGCAAAACAGAGCTTTTCTGAATCTGATCTGTTTTATAGTACAGGACCACATTTGCTGGTGCCAGACTGAGACTTACTTTGGATACCAATAGAAACCATCTCCTTGTGCTAGATGAAGCAATTGAATACGTGCCCAAAAAGCCTGGGGTTATTTGGATGAGTAGATGGAGGCATGCAGCGATGATTGAATTTGAATCTGTTATGAGAGCAAATATTCATTCACTCACTAAACAAAGTCCTGAACAGAAATAGACCTAGGCTCATAAATTTAGGGTACTCTGCACAGATGATTTGGTAGCTGTTGCAATAACTTATTGAAATGTCTAGGCTCCCATTTTCAGAGATAGTAACATGGATTAGATACTTTATTCTCTTTAAAAAGGATCTTTTAGAGGAGACTTTATTAGTAGAGAATCTTCCTTGTAGTTAAACTTTGACTCTATAATCTTAGTCAAAATTAAACACATGACCAGATTTCTCCCCAACCCCAAATCAGCCCAATTCTTTTTTGAGTTGGATTTTTTTTTAAATGGTCTGAATTATCACAGAAGCAAGCATGGCTGGCATTAGACTAATATTGATCACAGAGAGGCAGTGATGTTTTACTTCTCATTTGCCTTGAAGACTTCTTAGCACACAAGATTTTTCACAGGAAAATAATCAGTGAGACTGAATGCTATTCTTGTACTGTACCTCTCTGCTGCCCTGAGTTTGTATGCTGCCTTGCCACTTTCTCTCTGACACTATGCAAGAGAATTGGAGAATAGGCACATTATTAGGGGTAACGTGATTTGGTCTCCTGGGAGGATGTCCGTTTCTGTGCCCTTCAGCATCCTTTGCTATGTGATGCAGGGAGCAGCATTAATGGTAGTTGAATTTGAAGAAAGGAAAAATCATTGTAAAACATTCTCAAGCCTGAAGATAAAAATTAAACCACTCAGGAGTGAAACAGCACAAAAAGCACACCTAGGGTGAAATGCTGTCTCCACTGACAGCAGCAGCAAGATACCCAGTGGGACCAACATTTCACCCTTTGAAAGAGCTTTATTACTTGCAACAAGTAAAAAGAGTTACCTAACGAATACAGAGCCTTCATAGTGTAAATAACGGTTTTCTAATACATATTATCTATAGTTGCCCTTGACTGATTATCACTGTATTGTCTAATATCTACAAATAATGTAGTGATTTGGAATAACTGGTTATTTAAGTGTTTTATCCACTTATATTTTGGCTTTAGTTTCCTTTTATAAACTACTAGCTGGGTCCTTTACTACAGTTAAGTTTAAAAAAAAAAAAAAAAAAGGAAAATGTACATGCTTTATTTAAATCTTTTGGGCAAGATTCAAGGTAGGGTGTAGGGGGCTCAGACTAGTGGGCTCAGGCAGGTGGCTGGGGGGCTCACTGGGACCGCCCATGGCTGTGGGCTCCCTGGGGTGCTACAGGCAGCTGTCCAGTGCTGGGGCCAAGGACTGAGGGAGGGGGGCAGTGCATTGGGTTCCCCCTGTGGCAGGTGGGGACGGTGATGGAGGATTGGGCTTCCTCTGTGGGGCATGGGGTCAGCCAGAGTGGGGAGGGCAGCCATAGCCAGCACCAGTCGGGTTACTTTACCCGTGGATGGTGGCTGACAACATTCAGAGCCCCTTCCACAGCTGGCCAGTCTTACTGCTGCACCTGTCCTCCTGTGGTCATTCTGCAGTATGACTGTCCCTCCTGGCAGCCCCCTCCCTTAGTGGGTTATGAGAAACATTTGGATTCCAGGCACATCCCATTTTCCTGGCACAACCAAATGCTGACCTTGCTTTAAGTTAGGATAAGAGGAAGTTGCATACCAAATTTGGTGGTCCTAGCTCTTACCACTTAAGAGACGTTCTTGAACAGATACACACACACACTCTCTCTCTCTCTCTCTCTCTCTCTCTCTCTCTCTCTCTCTCTCTAAAATATATAGTATATAAAAATATTATTATGGCAGGCATAAGTGATATTAAAAATTGCAACATACGAGTAAATAATCCCATCTGTATCTTGTGTTTATAACTTTTCTTTAAATTACACTTGTCCCATCATTTCAAGTTTTTTACAATGGAGAAATATTTCTCTCTAGCTAATTAGTTGTCTTTGACCTCCCACAGCCTCTGACTTTGTCCCCAGTCATTAAAAACAGACATCTGCTGTTGTTAGCTGGAGGCATTTAGTGTTGGAAAAATCTGTGCCACAAACAGATGAAGGTGACAAAGTCAGAAAAACTGTTAAAATGACGGAACAGATTCTGCTCCCTCAGGGAAAGCAAGGGTTAGAAATTTGAACACTTCTGCATTTCTGGCTTTGGACATGTACTAAAATGAGAGATTCTAAATCAGATCAGAATATTTGGAAGTACAATATCTCCAATACCTGACTTCCAAACTCCTCTGCGCCACCAAAGATGAATGGAAATAATTCCAATAATCCATTCACAAACCCTGTTCATATTTGTAGAAGCTTATTTGGGGCAAGACATTACCCCACACACACTCTCACTCTGACTCTCAAATAGTCCCCAAAGATCCTCATAGGAGGCATGATACTTTTCTCCCATCCTTGATATCTTCAGCCTCTCTCTCCGTCCCTTTCTATTCCTTTTAGCAACTCTGCATCAATCTCTTTCCATGTTCTTCCCTTCATCTCTCGATTGCATCCTGCAGATGCCTACTTCACCAGTGTCGCTGCCTCAGTTTACCCACTCTCTCAATCTCTCAATCTCTGGTAGTTTTCGTGCATTTGACCTCAGCCAAAGCAAAAGTTTGTGTTCTCAAGTAAAACAGATGTGCCAAAACAAAGAACATCATTGCCAGGACTTTTTCAGATTGCCAGGACATCATTGCCAGGCATGTGTGGATGTGAAAGAGAATTTTTTTTCGAAAGAAAAGGCCTCCAGGAAGAAGCACAGGTGCCCTGGTGGCCACTTCATCCACAGTAATCACAACTGAAATGCGAGATAGCGTCCACATTGATTGGACACTATCTTTTGAAAAAGCACATCGCTTTTTCATTATGCTTTTGCTGCATAGACACTCTCTTTCGAAAAAGGCTTTTCTGGAGGATATCTTGCGAAAGAAGCTTGCAGTCTAGATGTAGCCTAAGACTCCTCATTTTCTTTCTTACCCTTCAGTTAAAATGCTTGCTCAGTCTCTTTGGCTAAGTCTACACTGAGTTTTCTTGGCAAAAAATATGCTAATGAGGGACTAATTTGCATGCCACGATCTCATTTGTATATTTTCTGCCGATCCGTTTTTGCGCAAAAACAAGCAGTGTGGATGTTTTCTTTTTGTGCAAAAATATGCAAATGAGATCGCGACTCATGCAAATTATTCCCTCATTAGCATATTTTTGCTGAGAAAACTCGTAGTGTAGATGTAGTCTTTATGTTCCCATATTGATTACTCTACCTTGTTCTGTTTCCCAGACCCTACATGTTGCTTTGATCTTGCACCTCACTCTTTGGATTCCTCCACTGAATCAAGTTTAAGCTGCCATCAAAGCCTCTTCCTCCTAACTTATCTTCATTTTTTTTTTTTTATTGTTTTACATCAGCCTTTCAATTTCTAGGTCCTCTTCTATGATGCCATACATGGAAAGCTCATCCACAAAAGGGTCCTAAACCCTCCTCATTCAAATCCCTGTTGAAGATGTAACTCTGCCAGTATTCCTGCAAAAGAGAACTAATAATGACAAATTTGCAGAATAACTGGGAGTAGTTCATGTATTTCTCCTCAGAAAAGTCATCCTATAAAAATAAATTAGTCATTTAACTAATGCATACTGCACATTTCACTATAATGTAACTTAATAAAAAACTAACTAATCTATACCACGGTAGTAACATGAAATATTGCCTAGATGTGCCTAATCATTATCTGGACTACCTTACTTGTATAGTTCCTACCCTCTGCTTATCTTTTAGGTGCTTTCCAATCTCTTTATTAGGTCAGCTAGAATAAGCAGAAAAATCATAGTTCATTCTATTGACATGGCTAATATATAATACTTAATCAAATACAGAAGTAATTTAGTAGTAGTTCTGTTGTAATTTTGCATGCAGTGATGTCATCTTTTAAAATGCTGCTAGATTTTGAAATACGAGAACAAAATGCAGTTTTAGAGCTGGTAACGGCCTGCATATGCATTGTTACTCATTACAATGTCAGATAATAAACCACAGATAACAAACCTCTTGAAACAGAATTCGTGTTCTCCGATTCTGACCTAATATGCTACTTTTCATGGCTTTTCCTTTACTTTATTTAAAAAAAACACACAAGAGGGAATGCCAAAAGCTGATTAAGGGTGTTGTGCAGCTCTGGAAATGGAAAAACCTGCTCAGGCCATCTAAAAATTTGGAAAAATTAAAGAATTCAAAATAGGAGCAGGATATGGGAAAAAAACATCTCTCGTATACACTAACAGTATATTGTGTTTTAAGATGCTCTATGGGCTCAGTAATCTTTCTTGCTACAAAAATAATCGCTTTAATTCTTCCTAATTTGTAATCTGTGCATTGAATTATGTTGACTGAGACAGCTCCTGTAGTGACACACAACTTTGCAGGAACATAGCGTTACCTCTAAAAATAAAATGATGCAGTACATTGAAATGGGCACTATTGATTTGTGTCAGAGTGCTTTCCAGTGTAATAATTGCAAAAGGCTAAGACTAGATTTTCACAACTATTTCCTGTGAGAGTTGTTAATTCCTGTGCATAGGTGATCAGATCTTGAAGTCACAGCTTTTCCTTTTTGTTTAATGTAGTAAACAATATTTTAATCAATCCTAAGAAATTAACAGTGTGTACAGTCATTTCAACTTCTCAATGTCGGTTAACTTCAGTGTGAATTGTGGATTCTCAGCTCTTCTCAGGATTGAGCCTTTGTGCAGCAGAGTCCTTACTATCAGTTAATTGCATCTAGGTGACCTAGAGCAGGGTTGCTCTCCCAGAGGTCCACTGCTCCCTGAGAGTTTGCGGGGCTGATAAGGAGGAGCTCTTTATTTCAAAAGGAATTTTAAGATGTAGTAGTCTCCTGGAGATTAACAAATTCACACATCAGAACTTCTCTGTTATGGTCTTGTGCCCAGGAAATGACCAGAGAAATGACACTTCAGTGAGTGACCAGAGTTTCTAAGGTGCCACAGGACTACTTGTGTTGTTTTTTTAAAAAAAAATTGTTTCCAGAGTTTCATATGTGTATTTCGGCAGCAGTGTATTAGAATACAAATGTCAGCAATACATAGTGCCTCGTTACGTGAGCAGTGTGTGTTTGTGATCCAGATGGTATATTAAAAATTGTTTTTCCTGCTCTGTAGCAGTTCCATGCTCTTTTACATTTGGGCAACTGCCCAAAGAACTAGACACAGACCTTTAAAGTGGCGTAGGAAGCCCTCTGGCTTTGGGAAACTTGTCCTTTACAATAACGTTTGGAAGCATTGTCTCTCTTAAAAAAAAATGAGTTAGCAATGGATGCAAATAGTGCATCTGCCCTTCAGCATCCTTTCAATTTTTGAAAAAGCGGCGAGGAGTCCTGTGGCACCTTATAGACTAACTGAAGTGTTGGAGCATAAGCTTGCGTGGGCAAAGACCCACTTCGTCAGATGCATGTCATGTCATGCATCTGACGAAGTGGGTCTTTGCCCACGCAAGCTTATGCTCCAACACTTCAGTTAGTCTATAAGGTGCCACAGGACTCATCGCCGCTTTTGCAGATTCAGACTAACACGGCTACCCCCTGATACTTTCAATTTTTGTGGGTTTACAAATAGGAAACTATTTTAAAATATATCTTTTTCTCTTCTGTGTACAAGATCCCCAAACATATGACAAGCAAAATTGGCAACAGTGAAACGGACCACCAAGTGCGGTCTAATGAAGTAACTAAACTAAGAATTTTTCTGCCTCCTAATTTTTCAGTTATTGAAACTTAAAATTGGTTCAGACTTCCCCAAGGAAAAGACTAACATGAGCACTAGCCCAGAAACTTTAAACAGAAAAGGAAGTATGAGTAATTTAAAAGGAAGGATTAGAATGGAAATTGGAGTATTAAGCACTATCAGCACCCAATACAACTGTTTTGTGGAAACTTGTTTTTTCCATTGTATTGAAGAGTCAGTGGGCATTTGGAGTCTGAGCCTCACAGTTAGTTTTGCCATTGATTTCAATGGTGGCTGGGACAGATTCTCCAGGTAACTTTGCAAACTCTTATTTTGACAGAGTATATGATGTACCTACACAAATTAAGCACTGACATGTTGTATGCTCACTAGCAACGAGGCCTTTAAAGATGGATAAGTTGCCCAGTGTTATGCATTTGAGAGAGCGTGTGGTCTAAGAACCAGCTGCTTTTTCTCTTGACCTTACTTATGTCCTCCTTTCATGTGAAATTGGTTTGGTATATATAAGGATGGGTCCAAAAAACCCCTCTGCTGTATCACTGATTTTTTGCATAATGTGGCTGCATAATCAAGTTTCATTTCACAGAGAGACCTGACACAGTCGTTGGCTCAACAATGAGAAAACAGAGGCCAGTTTCAAAACTAGATCAGGTCTCCATTTATATTGTTACCTTCAAAAGGTCATTTCTTCTCCGTTATTCCCACCATTTCCTGATGTCTGATTTGGCCTTTTGAAAGCCATTCTTTTCTGCTGAGACACTGCTGCTGGTTGAGTAAAATGTCATTGTCTTGCTTTCTTAGATGTTTGCCTTATCTTGTTACATGTTTTCTTTCTCATTTTTCTTTTGTCTCCCTATCTTCTCACTCTATCATCTTTGGCATTCACCACCACCTCAGGGCTTCTAACATCACATGCTACTAGTACATCTCACTTCTAACTCCAGTAATTTCATGTCAGTCAGATGAATGCTGGAATTAGAAGCTGTCTGTAGAGCCCTACTACAGCATTTTTCATGCTGACAAAGAGGCTCTCAAGATGAATGCAGCATTCAACTATAAAGTCAGCTATATGTCCAGTAAATTACAGCAGACAACGGTACCCTTTCCCCAAGCCGTGGTACCCCAACGTTCTGGTACACCCTTGGGTCTCCACAGTGCTAAAAAAATACCTGCATAAAACTGAAGTATAAAGTTCATGATTGGTGCTCTGTTACCTGGCAGGAAGGGCGGACATTTTTTTCAAGGCCTTTGATGGGCGGGTCAGATGGTTTATATTCAAGGTATCAAAGATCTTGTTTTCTGCACTCAGACAACATTCCCATGAGAAGTAGCAGCCACAGGTGTGGACATACATAGAGACACTCAAACAACACTGCAGGGTGGCACTTCATCATCAGTATATTATTTCCTTCATAAAACTTTGGGTTTAAGAGCACAGTGTTGCACTTGTTAGTGCCTCAGCAAGTCAGAAATTATCTACATTAAGAATTTTTCAGTTTACATTCTATATTAGGCAAAACTCTTTCTTTTCCGTCCTTGTATGCTGCTGATAGAATTCTGCTGTAGGATCTGTGGACCTTCATGGGACTGAAGAATAGAAAAATACATACATGCTTACCTGCAAATTTTACTTTCTTCAATTATTAGGTTCATAGATCTAACTCATTTTGTCCAGCATAAAGGGTTGCTATTCAGCTGCTAAATGGATAATAAAGTTCTCTTTTTAAAAAAAAAGAATAAACAGTGAAAACTGTTTCACTTATAGCAAGAATTTAGTTTTAGAAGAGAAGGTTTCATAGCTATGAATAGAGCCCTGTGTAGGTACAAACCTTTATCTATATCTGCAAAAATGAGCCGCAGATATACGCACAGACATCAGTGGATGTCGATACCCGCAGATATAAAGTAGATATCTGCAAATTTGCAGGGCTTTAGATACAACATTTGTAGCTGCATCCTTCACATTCACAAAAATGAACTGTGGATATCTGCATTCACCTCTGCGAATGAGGATACCTGCGGATGTAAAGCAGATATCTGTGGATTTGCAGGGCTCGAGTCATGGAAGTTTTGGCAAGAGACTGCACAAGTGACTAGCAGGTTTGAGTTCTGCCTCAGAACTGCACAGACTCTGCAGACTCTTACTCAGTTGGATTTATAGACCTTATTACTAGAAGGAAGGAAATGTTGTTGGATAAGCATTTAGACATTTGCTGTTTTCTCAGGCTGTCTTGGATAAACAGAAAGCTCTAGTTTGAGAATATTTTGTATATAGGACTTTGGTCCTAATTTGTAGGTTTTATTATATTTCCTTTTAGCATATGTCCAAGATGAGCTCCAGATGGACATACTGTTAAATACATCCAAATGAACAAATCCATTGTCCCCACTGGAGCTAGTATGCAGGGGGTCAGGCAAGTAAAAGAACAATACTTGGCATGTTTTCAAAGACTATATTTTTGTTTATGGGGTAAACTAATAAACTTGAAAAATGCATTCTTTTTAAAAGAATAACTTAACTGATCCCTTCAAAACAACGTTATGGTCCTGTCATGGCATATCGCTTCATTGAGATGGTGCATGCTGGAGCATCAAAAAAAGGAGGTGTTTACTAGCCAAAATTTTAGGAGACCTGAACAAAAATATAAAAGATTGGTGGGTGCTAATGTATTTTCTATCCAGGAGTATTCAGCGCATACTACATGATTCACAACCGGTATTCAAGAGAACAGCAGCGTTGTATAGAAACTTTGAATTGTATACAGAATCAGAAATATAGTATTGCTTGTAAATTCTTAAATTAGAATTTCAGTTTAAAAACTAACTAATCTCTGGCCCACATGTGACCGGTTAAGTGAAGAGGTGGTTGCATTTGGTCATGGATCTTTGACTGAAAGTTCCATAGTAGATCTATACCAAAAAAGCCCAAATAGAGTGATTAAGCTTGTGCAACCCCCAGTGTTAAAAATAATTGTGTTCTTGTATTGACTTTCTAGTCTGGTGCAGTAATAAGATTTGAACAGTTTCATTACTGCTTTGTAGGTGTTAGTAAAAATGCACGATTCCTTTATCTTTTTTGCCTAGTAAATGGTTTTTTTCTAGAACCATCAGTTGTTTGCACCATAAATGAAGTACAGTAAACTTCCGATAATCCGGCACCTTTAGGACCCAGGGGGTGCCGGATTATCAGATATGCCGGACTATTGGAAGGGGGGGGCTATGAGGGGTCTGGGGTGGAGTGGGGGGGATGCGCCCCTTGGCGCTGCGGGACCAACTCAGCAGCACCCCAGCTGCTCTGCCCCAGGCGTCCCCAAGTCAGCCGCTGCTGAAACTGACCAGCGACTGACTCTGGGAAGCCCGGGCAGAGCAGCTGCTCTGCCCCGGGCTTCCCGGAGTCAGTCGCTGGTCAGTTTCAGCAGCGGCTGACTTGGGGACGCCTGGGGCAGAGCAGCTGGGTTGCTGCCGGGTTGGTCCCCTAGCGCCGCCCCTCGGGACCAACCCAGCAGCACCCCAGCTGTTCTGCCCCCGGCTTCCCCGAGTCAGCTGCTGGTCAGTTTCAGCAGCTGCTGAATCGGGGAAGCCGGGGGCAGAGCAGCTCCAATTGTCCAGCTGCCCGGAGCACTTCCGGGTTCCAGATGGTGCCGGACCATCAGGAGTGCCGGACCATTGGATGCCGGACCACTGGAGTTTTACTGTATGTAGCTTCTCTATATGTTATGTGGTGTGTGGGGCGAGGGGACACCACTGACATGATCTGCGATCAATTCTGAATGAAAGTTAGTATATTGAAGAATCTTATGGGTGGTATGTTAGCCTGGTGTATTGATAATGTACAGTACTAAACATTTTGTCACGGGGGAATATACTTGAAAAGGAAAATGATACAGAGCTAATGAATACAAGGGAAAGAAACAATAATGGAAGGAGTTGTCAGTGCTGTTAATTTTTTTTATTTAAGAGGTGCAAGCTTAGGCAGTAGTACAGAGGCTGTTTAAAATTACATCTGAGAATGCTGTGCTATTGCCAACAGCATTTTCATGCCAATAGTATTTTCCCCCTCTGTCTTATGGTTTTTACGGTTTAGTTTGCTTGAACAGTATGACTGGCCAAATCCTTCACTCAGACCAAAAGGAGGAAGCCAAGATGAATCTGTGTCATGTCATGGTTAATGCAATGTTGGTTCGTTCAGTTTTTATAGGTAACAATTTCCAATATTTAGCAAGCTCTCATTTACTGACATTCATAGCGTCTGTTGAGTTGCTTAGTCTGTATTTAATATGAAGAGTAAAAATGGGCCCAAATCAAAACTCTAAGCCAGACCTCTTGTGCCCCCCCTTTGCAAATTTGGGTCAAGTTGAGATCCAGGTGTGGATCCTAGCTGCCCATCTCTGCTTTCAGAAACAAGAGGCTTTAAAATTTCTGTTTAACTTGACTTGCTTGAAGTGTAAATTTTGTCCTGGTAGGTTGCTTTTTGCAAACCAAACAAAAAATCATTTAAACAAACCAACCACCGTTGAACTCGAAGCCATGTCCTGTTCTCTGTCCATAGCACAAATCCTGTGTCAGTGAATTATATGCATGTATCAAAGGCAGCGTATGGTCTTCATACTTTTTTTAAAAATTAAGATATGTTGCCTGTAGAAATGCAAACCCACCAATCATAATCAAAATATACAAGAACTAAACTTATTTATAGGATCAAATTTCAGAGTTCAGTATCTGTAGAAGATTGTCCCTACAGAATTATTTATTTACTCAGATGTAGCAGAGTAAAAAATATTTCACATTGACCAAAGTAACCAAATTGGGAATGAAGGGAGAAGGACACCAAAATAAAGATGTGCAACTGAATCCATTGTTAATCTGAATCTTGTATAGTCATTTGCACATGTGCCAAGTGAGTGTGGAAAACACTTCCTTCTGATTTTAGTAGTGTCCTACACCTACTTTCCACTCATATTTAAATACCTACACAGGCAGGGACATTGGAGAATCTGGCTTGTTTCATCTATTTGTTTAAAATTACTAACATGTTTACTTTGTCAGACTATTCATAAACAGCTGCTTTTAGATAATTTGGATTTATTTGTCTGTCTAGGTTGTCCTCAAGGTTAGGGATATAAGTTAGCCCAGTTGTGTTTGTTCAATATGAGTATTTGAAGCCTAGGTTTTTGGTAGATTGTAGATATTGTTATATCTGCGTTTGAGCCAGTCTTTTCCTTTTTTTGGCTTTTGTTAAGCATCTTATCTTGAGCAAAGTGTAATACTATTTGAAGCTGCTAGTGGCATAGCCATTTCATATTCAGAGAGAAACAAAACTTCACACGATTTATATATCAATCAGGGATTTTTGTAAGCTTCTGACTACCATTGAGAGAGAGCTACATATTAGACCAAGTGAAGGATGTGTAAAATGAAGCATAGATAGGTTAAGACCAAAATGTTCAAAAGTGATGTTTGATTTTAGGTACCTCCCAGTTTTGAGTATCTGCTGGTGCCTGGAGGTGCAGGGCTGAGAAACAAAATGTGAAAGGCCTTTCTGGCCGCAATCATTTATCACAAGTAACAAACAGAACCAAACCTTTAAAATCCCATCCCTTCGAGGATTAAATTCTTCTTCCCTTTGTATAAGAAGGGGAAAGGAACAGGTAGGCTTATTTCTGCCTGACAGTGCTAGACTTTTTCTCACCATTAGTTTTCCCAGCAACTTCATTTCCCCCTTACCTGTGTCTCTGCTTCTATTGGATGGATTAAAGTCAACAGAGACAGACTTTACCCTCCCCCCATCTGATCCCACTCTGCTCTTTTACAGATCTCTTCTATTAGGATAGGAAGCAGTGGCACGAGCAGTGGATTGAATTTAGGGATATGAAAGTGTAAACGAGTGCACGGTTAACTGATGAGCCTGGGCTCATCAGTTAACCTTCATGGTTACATGCAGGACCCACTCCCTGTGGCTGCCTGTCTCTATCACGATTGAACAGTACGTGAGCCGCCTCTTCCTCTCCATCTAGCTGCTGCTTCTGTATCTGAGGGGGGCAGGGCAGGTGGCTCCCCGGGAACCAGTACTCACAGGGAGCTGGCTTAAAAGCCAGGGGGAGTGGGGGCAGCAGCTTTGTGGGAGCTGATAAGTGCGGGGAAGCAACTTAAAAGCTGACTCCCATGTGCACCGCCCCTCCCTCCCTGTGTGTAAACATATAACTTCTGAAAATTTCATTAGTTACATGTTTACCTAAATAAGTGCATTTTAACATCCCTAGTTAAACTTTCCCTCATCTCCGTGGATGGAGGGGAATATATTCACACTCTTTTTTTCAGAGTATCCTATAACCTTTAGAGCTGTGGATGTCAAGATGCCTTAAAGTGGGCACCTAAAAATGGAGGCGCTCAAATCAGAGGTCACTTCTGAATATTGATGTAACTGACTTACCCAAGTCAACACATGGAAAACCAGATACTTGAATTCTGATTGAAAATGCTCTTTTAAAACAAACAAACAAAATAACCAGTTGAAGGCTAGTCTACACTGGAAAGGTTTGGTGACTGAAGTGTTGTCAACATGCACTGAAAACTGGTCAAACCTGTTTTTTGCCTCCTGTTGTTGATGCTTCATGGCCACATTGTTAGCACCCCTGTCAACAGAGAGCAAAGCAATGTGAGTAAGCATCCCACAGTGCCTGACGTCCCCTTCAGTCACTGTGTGGGAATGCACAATATAGCACTATGTATTTTGGGAACATGAAAACTGTCCTGTTAGCCACCTCTTTGCTTCCCAGCCCTCCTGCGCCACTCAAATAACACTCCTTGCTACAGACTCCAGCATCTGCTGTGAAAAATCACGGATCCCACAATTCTCTCCCATGTTGTGTTCAATGTGCTTAGGATCACGCACTGCAGCAGAGCTACTTACTCAGTTAATAGCAGAGAACGAAGACTCTGATGGGGATGACACTGTGAGTGACAGGGATAGCACCTAACTGGCATTGCATTGGGCTGTCACAGATCAGCTGTGCACAACAGAGCAGTGGTAAAACCAGCACTGAGGTGGGATTGCACTGTCATGCAGATGTGGGATGAAGACCAGTGGCTACAGAACTTTCAGATGCATAAAGCAACCTTCCTAGAGCTGTGTGCTGTGCCGACCCCTGAATGGAGGCATAAGGACACCCAAATGTGAGCTGCTCCCTCAATAGAGGAGTGTGTTGCCATTGCTTTAGGGAAGCTGGCGACTCTGGATTGCTATTATTCAGTTGCAAATCGGTTTAGAGTGGGGAAGTCTCTACCATTGGGGCCTTATTTATGCAAGTGTGTGGGACAATAAATCACATTTTGCTGTGTAGGATTGTGACTCTGGGAAATGTGGATGACATAGTGGCTGGTTTTACTGTAATGGGCTTTCCAAACTGGCAGGGCATCAATGGCGCACACATTCCCATTGTAGTACCACCGCATCTTGCCTCAGCGTACATCAGTTGTAAGGGGTACTTCTCCATGGCATTTCAGGTGCTTGTGGATCACCGTGGACATTTCACAGACATAAATGCAGGGTGGTCTGGAAAGGTGCATGATGCATGCATCTTCAGGACCAGTGAGCCTGTACAAAAAGATGCATGCTGGGACTTTCTTTCCAGGCCAGAAAATTACAGTAGGAGATGTGGAAATGCCCATCGTGATCCTAGGTGACTTGGCTTATCCCTTAGAGCCCTGGCTAATGAAGCCTTACGTGGGCACCTGGACAGCCGAAAGGAGCAGTTCAACCGGCTAAGCTGATGCCATATGATGGTTAAAAGCAAAATGATGAAGGTGTGTCTGACAGCTGGATTTTTGGAGGATCGCTTCTGCCCCCGTCGGCAAGAGCAACTTCCCAAGCTGCCCACCCGTCTTCGACCCCACTGCAATACACAGCAACTTACCGCCCCGCATGCCTCCACCTCCTCTCCCCTGGCTTCACTAGAGCAACTTCCTGCCCTGCAAGGCTGCCAACCTCTCTTCCCCACCCTCACCTGCATAGCAACTTGCCCTGTTTCTTTTCCCTCCCTTCATGCTCCACATACGGTTGCCAAGAGTCCTCACAAACATTGAGACTTGTGAATGATTCCTTGCTCACTGATTGTCACTGCATTGAGCCTAACCTTTCGTCCGCTTCCACCACATCGTCAATAACTTCTGTCTTCAGGACAAGTGTTTCTGACTCTGTGCTATGGGACATGGGGTCCCCACACAGGACTGCGTCCAGGTCTTTATAAAAATGGCATGTTGTGGGTGCAGCACCAGATTGTCTGTTTGCCTCCTTCGCCTTTTGGTACACCTGCTGGAGTTCCTTTATCTTGGCTCTGCATTGTGGAGTGTCTAGCTCATACCCGTTCTCACAGAGGGCTCGAGAAATGTGGCCATATGTGTCCCAGTTCTGATGCGTCACTCACAGCTGTAGTTGCACCAATTCTTCACTCTACACACTGATAGATTCAAAAGCTCTGATCTGGGCTTCTAATACTCCTGTCATCTGAAGAAGTGGGTTGTGCCCACGAAAGCTCATGATACCATCTATATGTTTTGTTAGTCTTTAAGTTGCTACTAGTCTATTTGTTGTTTAAGTTTTTTTCCAAAGCAGGAGAGTGTTTTGAATGATAGCCACCCCCCACCCCAGTTCCCTGAGAAGATGCCATGAGGACTACTACACAATGAGCCAGACACCAGAAAATGGATTTTTAAAGTTCCTGGGGTTTGCAAGTGGGAGATCCTATCTGTGTATGTGGCTGCAGATCAGCAGAGTTTAAAGTGCTGGCCAGAGTGTCTAATCAGACATTGTGGGGAAACATGCTGGAGGTCAATAAACTTGACAGAAAACCTACAGTCATACATGCATCATGATTGTTGATGGTGAAGGGAGGGCATGAGACAAAAGTCTCGTGCGGAGATGGAAGTTTTTTGTCACCAAAAAGTTTTTTGTGTGGTGAGACTTTTGTTGCATCACAGTATGGGCGCTCTCCAGATTTTGTTGCCAGAAAGGTGGTTTTTTTGGCAACAAAACTCGCGCAAGTGTAGAAAAGGCCTTATCCTGCATATCTGAGGTCCTTCAATATGTTGGCTCCATAACCTCCTGCATAGTCCCTGCCCATTTTTATCACTAAAAAGTATAATAGTATTTCCTTGCTTTCTTCTAAGGCTAACAGAAAGGGGCAATAGAATTGCTGGAGGTTAATGGGAACATGGTGAGACTGGGGGTGGAGGGCGGGGGGACTACAAATTTGAAGAATAGATTAAACTTCCAACAAAGTACAATTGTACGTCCTGTAGTTCATACCAACTCTAAACATGCACAAAGATTCAGGCCACTATTCCTTTGTTTTGTTCCCTGACTAGAAGAAAATACGTTTTAATTTTATATTTTTCACAGTTGATGCAAAAAATAACTTGCACTGAAATACAGCATGCATTAGCTTATTTTTTTGCAAAGAAATGTAAAAAGGTTAAGGCTGTGTAACAGCCAAAGTAGTGATGGGATTGTTCTTTGTTTCCCATAAAGTGCTGGTCCCCATTCATTTAAAAAAATTGTATGGGAAATCCAGAACTATAATGTATTTGGCTGGAGATACTGGACTCTAAGTATGTGCTGACAAGTTAAGTATTCCGGATATACAAATGTAGTATTTAAAGTTATCTCCAAAATTGGCATCGGGGGAAGAGTTATACCCATTTTTCCTTCTGCATGCTTAAAAGCACATGAAAGATTATATAAAACGTCTGCTTCTTTGTTTACAGTACGAAATTTCGTCTTGTCCTAGTTTTGCTGGAAGACTCATTCAAGAACTCAGAATGGGAGTAGTCTTAGCCCTTCCTCCCTCAGTTTGCGGGAATGAGTATTTCATAAAGAAAGCACTTCATTCATATGTTCATTTTTTTTTTAAATGAAACGTTTTATTGCTTTTGGGATTTGTCAATCTCTATTTCAATGTTTTTGCCATTCTGACCAAAATTCCCGTTTCTCTCACTTGCTCAGGTTTCAGTCTTGTGTGTGCTACATTTCTGCCAGTTCTCCAGATCTTCAGATAGTCCTGTTGCAAAAGTAGAGAAGTAAAATGTCTGTAGTTTGTAAAAACCAACCCCCAAAAACAAACCACACCCTTTCAGGCTTTCTGAATATGTGAAAATGTGGCCAAAAAAGTGTACAAATACCCTTTTTTTTTTTTCATTTGCAAATTAGGTTTCCATTAAACCCCCATCCCCATAAATGATTATGTATCCAAGGTATTAGGCTTTCAAGTTGAGGACTTTAGGAAGAAGTGACTGTGGTGATGGGAGATGCATATGTTTACTGAAAGTCTTATTACTTTTTCATTATTGGCAATGATTCAAAAATCCATTCATTTGTAGTTTTTCCTGTGTGTACATCCTCCTGTTCTGCAGAATCTAAGCTTTTATTTTTTTAAAAATGGTTTCCATTCCTTGTGGTTGCAAAGGAAGCCTTCTAAATGTGAAGAGAATACCGTCTTCCTAATTCTGCAGATGGCTCCAGAGTGCACTAATCCTGCTGCATTAGAGTGAGAACTGACCTGGATCCTGAAAATAATATGCTGCTGCTTTTCAGAGTCATAGCAGTATGTTGGAAGCAGTAAAACAGACAAGAAGCTGGGCATTCTAGTTTCTGCTGCTCTCTCTGATCACAGCTTAGCTTAAGCTATGTTCAGCAGAAGAGTAGGAACTGGAAGTATTCACTGGGGAAGATGATTAAAAAACAGAGGCCTAGAGAAGAATGAAGTAGTGGAAACCAGTCCACCCACTCTTATAGCAGCCAGAAGATCCTGAAGCTGGAAAAGAGACAGAAAGAAAATGCTCTCTTACAACAGCTAGTGTAATATACTGGATGAAGAGAATATTATCATATTTTTTATCAGAAACTTAACTGGAGGCTGATAAGATGGAATCCCCAGTAGGGATGTTAAGGACTAGTCGACTATCGGATAAGCAAATGCTTATCGTATAGTTAGTCGAGGCCCCTTCCAATTCTAGTATTTTATGATTTTCTCAATTTTTAGGTGGTACATTTCGTTCTCTGATTATCAGAGGTTACAATTTCAAAAACCTTATTCATAAAGTATATGTGGGGTATGTTGTGGAGAGAGTTTAGTGTGAGGCTGGCACTGGGTGGGGGG
The DNA here is from genome assembly GCA_019425775.1 of Rafetus swinhoei. NCBI lineage: Eukaryota > Metazoa > Chordata > Testudines > Trionychidae > Rafetus > Rafetus swinhoei. The sequence continues at coordinate 79,727,782 of CM033427.1, read as the reverse complement.
GGAGAGATTTATGGAATGGAATATATTAGCAAAGAAAATTTGGTACTGAAAGAGTAAAGAAAAGAGTGTAGGAAGGAGAAAACAAAATCTGAGGAAAAATAGAAGGCAACAGTAAGGACACTGAGACAACTCGGGGAAAGACACACCATAAAAGAAAACGGGGGGAAAGAAAGTGAGAAAAGCAATGCAGATGGAGTAAATTTTATATATATAAAGCTCATTGGCACTGTTGCAGTTAAATACAGCATGCTACAAATGTACCATGATTTTATTCCTTTAAATTAAAGATGGGGGTGGTGGGGAGATCGTGTTGTGGTCATGGTAGCACAGATATTTTTAACTCTAGTTTGCTTATTTACTTCTCAGGGATAGAAGATTTGGGAACCTTTTTCAAGCCTTGATAATTACATTTTGCTATTTTAAGTATTTTTACTTTTCATGTACTGATGAAGAATGTGTGTGAGAGCTATCCCCTGGTAAGGAAAGGCATGTATCACCTGTTCTTGACCTGCTGATTAGGGATGTAACAGTTTGGCTTCTGTTCCCATTGCCCCCTTTGAATTAAGTGTTGCCAGTTGCTAAGTATTGACCTGTTACAAGCAGAAAAAGAAAAATCTCATGCAAGTTTAGCAAACCAAACCATGTCAACAGTGTATTAGAGATCTGTAAGTCTTTCTCTCTCAAAGAACTGAACAGCACAGACAGCCACTAAAAGTAAAGGCAGGATCCCTGTTCTTTTAGTTTTGACATTTATATAGTACCTTTTCAATCTTTACAAAATATTGTGTTAGAATTGCTTGTTGTTGAAATTTGGTCATCACTACTGAAACACATGAATTGTCTATTGGCACATTGCAACAGAACTCAGCTGTCTGGGACAGGAAATAATTAAGAATATTATATGCAGTTTAAGATCCAGTAATATTATGGTTGGTGAAAAGGAATGATGTAAATTGAAGGTTGGGCACAACACCAGGATTCACACCCCTTTTCTTATGAAAAATTCCCTGATTTTTGTTAATCAGTAGCCAAGACCTAGAAGGCAAGATGCTGCCTGAGTGCTGTGAGAACGTATTGGGTCAGTAGTGACTTGGAAAGAAGAGTTCCCTGTAATTGAATTTTCACCATTGCTTCTTTTGCCATTGAAATGTGGGAGCCTCCCATCAAGCAAATAACTCAGCCTACCTTTTTCAGATGGGATATAGGGTGCTGTGGTTTCTATTCAGACACTTGAGATCAGTGTTCTAACATCTGTAGTTTCATGTATATCTTTTGAAAAAGGTCACATGGAAACGCATTTTAAGGTTGTACAGAAGACTGAAACCAGATTCTAACTGGGATCCTGTCCCTTTCTGATGCTCAGGCAGTATGGAAGGGCCAGACTCTGGCTGCCACAGGGCATTACCCAGGCAAAAGACCTACTGGTGTAAAGCTGGCATAGGCATTTTCTGCCACAGCAGCTGAGGACAGCACAGACTAATCCTCAAAGTCAGGTAGCTGAAACCAGCTTCCTGATGCTGTCTCTGCCTCAAGCCAATCTGAGAGAGAATAGGACTCTTTGGGAAGTTTAAGCAGGTCCATATGCTCTTACACACAAAAAAGCAATTTTGTTTAGTCCAAGAATAAATATTTGTGAAGACAAAGCTGTTCCTTAACACAATGGAAATGCAGTAGCTTCTGAGACAGTCACAACAGATGCAACAAAATATCAGCTCAGCAAAGATCCAGTCTGTTGCTGGAATATACGCTTCATAGCTTGGCATCTAGGTCATGCAGCTGTACATATTTCATATAAGTTACCAGCATGCATGCTGTCTCAGCTGCTAGATTTAAAGCAAGAAAGGAGAAGGGGAAGTAAATAAGACTCTAGTCCCAACGCATAAACTATTTTTCTATATTAACTTACTAAGAAGTGAAATTTATGTAGACAAGCCTAGGTAGCTGACATGCTCCAGGTGGCAATGAAGACTCTTTCATTCACTTTGTTTTGGCTTGCAGTGCCTCACTTAGACTGGGAGATTTATTTAAAAAACAAACAGTGAAGAGCTAGTATACAATTTAAATACTTTTTTCATGGTTAGGCACTTGTGCCCCTCAGGCATTCACCTTTGTGACATAAAGCATCTACCACAATCGACCCAGATTGTACCTGAGAAATCTGGCTGCAGTATAGAATATTAAACAAAAATAACAGGCTCTGCATTTTCCTGGGTGATTGGGGAGAGTAAGAGCATGAGGAGAGGGAAGTTTTGAGGCAAAATATGGTATTTTAAGGTTTTTTTAATGTATTTAAACAGTATGGAAAATACTATAAAAGATGAGGAAAAATGTTTTGGTGGTTTTATTGGCTTTTTACCTCCACTAGTTTAACAGGCTATACAAGAGGCTAGCATGGTTCAGTCTAGTTGAGGTTAGGATAGGAAAGATCAAATCCAGACTAAGGTCTGATCTCGATTAGCGCTGAATGACTTTAATTGTCAAAGACTAAGCATGTTGACTGTGTTTTAAAAACAGCAACCGATTTTGAATCTATGCCATTGTCGTTTTCAAACTTTTTGGGAATAGAAAAAGGATGAACTAAAGGAAAAAGCTAGTGACATGCTATCTACCATCCTACTTGGGAGAAAAAGAAACTGTTGCTGAGAAGTAGAAAGGGAAATATGAAATATTAGCAGGTTGGAAGCTTCATTAAACTTTTTGTGGCAAAAACAGAGACCTACTATGAATGGGCATATAGTGACTTTGTAGGACAGGAACTGCAAGTTGTTACAATTGTAGAACTTAGAATGTCAAGTGGGAAGATCATATTGAGAAATATGGCATGTAGGCAAATACCAAACAGCTGTGCCCTATGCACTAGTAGAGGGATTTTCAAACAGTGTAGAGGGAGGGAGAGGTCTGAGAGGGGTGGCTCGGGGCTTTTTCCTTGTTTGTTTGGGGGACTATGTACTGGTTTGATTTCCTGGGGTGCCCGTGCTCATGCCCAAGTGCAGGACAAACATGTAAGGAGGTTGATCTTGCTACTGCTACCATCCTCCCGGTCTCTGTTGCCATTGTGGAGCATACCTGGTATTGTGCTGCCATCTTATTTCCAGACAGCTGCCCTGGGAGCCACATAGCTTCAGTGGGACTAACTCCCTGTCTCTCTTCCTCCTCGGTCTCTTGTGTTCTTCTCTCCCCTGGCATGGCTGTGCTGGTAGTTAGCATGACACCAAGCAGGGAGCTTGCGTGTGTGAAGGAAGGGAGGTGGTGTCATCACCCATGGATTGCCACTGCAGGCGGCTGGGATTCAGGCCGGGTGGATGAGGCTCCTCCCCAATGTGTGTTGGTTGCATTGTTTTTGTTTTTGTTTTTTTTTTTTGTTTTTTAAAGAGCAGTGAAGTTAACATCTTCTGTGAATGTGTGATTATAGGGACTGTGCATTGCAGAGAGACCTGTGTAGAACCTAGTGGCTGGAATTAATGGATTGTTACCTGCTCGGTAAGGTTTGTGCTAGGAGGCCCTGGCAAGGCCGACAGGCTGATGTATTGGGAAGCTGTCGTGCAGCTGCAGCAGAGTTCCCACTGGTTCAGAGGGGTACCATAATGCTTTGTATGGGTATCCTTAGCAGTTTTGTCAAGCACTGTAACAGATTTTAAGCTGTATAGTGGGCTGGTTCTCACTCTAGCCAGGAAGGCGTTAATGAGCTCATCTGGGCACAACAGTCTCTCTCTCACATGCCTCTGTGGTCACCAGCAGGAGCCTTCCACCTGAATGATTTGCTCTGTGTCCCAGAGCTGATCAGCACAACATGCAGACTGTCTGAAACTTGCAGCAAGTGAGTTCAAAACAGTGAGCAGAAATGGCCCCTGAATGGATTATGGGACATTTCCAGAGGCCAGTTACAACACAGCAATCGACGTGTCCACACTGGTACAGCAGCACTGTGGCCACTGTGCAGAAAGCTATACACCTATTGTCAAAGGTGGTTTACCTGGAGCACAGCAACTGTGGAGTTAGTGCATGGGAAGTGTCTTGCCAGTGTGGACACCTCAGGAGTTAGTGCTGGGAGCTGATTTACAGTGCCGTGACTTGCTAATGGAAACAAGGCCTAACTTTTAGTCTGGATCTCCACAGTTTTCTGTGCTTCCTCAGATGAAGGCTACACTAGGGGTTGTTTCCGCTGCCTTTATGATCCTGGAAACCTTTAAAATGTATTCTTCTAAACCTCTGACCAGGTGAATAACCCCTTGAATTTGGCCACACCTAAGTTCGAGGTGTTGGCCTTTTTCCTTTGAAGAAAACCTGTTTATCAACTCCTCCATGGCATACATTTTAGATTAGTTATAATTTCAGCACATCTGCATAATTTTGTGGGTTGACCATACATATATTATGCACAGATACTAACGATCAGGTGAGGTACTATTTTTCCAAATGAATATTATGTGATACAGATCGTAACAGTAGTGAGTTTGGGTACATATGTGATCAGGCCAGCTGAAAGTCATTACTGAATTATTAGGGAGACTTTTATATTCTGGCACAGAGATTCTCTTAGGGCAGTGTTTCTCAGAGTGGTCCGTGGACCCACCCTGAGAGAGCTGCTACCAGGCAGCTCCAGTTTGTTTACTTACCAGCCACGGAGCCTTGCAGCTTTTGTTGGCTGTGGATGGCTATTTGCAGCCAAGGGGTGTCATGGGAAGCAGCATGGCTCAGATCATGCTGCTTCCCACAACTCAAACGTACGTGTGGCCCACACCTCAAACTTAGGTGAGGCTAAATTCAAGTGGCCACTTTGAGAAACACTGTCTTAGGATCACAAACTGCATTGACTTTCCCTGCCTGTGCAGCTGCAAAGGAATCCTTTGAAAGCAGTGAGTTTTGTCGCGAGAATCACAGGTCCGATGATGAATACCCAAGGGGGGAAGGACAGAACCAGGTGGACAGTTTTATCAAATAAAAATTATTTATTTATGACAGTGGTGAATTTATAGAATTTATTCTAAGATTTTTAATAGACCGTGTTAATAATGAATTTACAGTATTTATTATATTTATTCTATGGTTTCTAGTAAAACGTGTCAGAGAGATAAGGATGGGCATGGCAAGGGGAATAGTCTCTAATCTTAAAATATCCAGCTACAGTAATTTAAATAACAGTGATAACTACAAACTCTTATGTACTACCCAAAAACAACTACAACACTAAGCTTATACAACAAGAAAAAATCAAATCATACATACCAACTTACACAGCACACGGAACATTTCACAGATATCGGTTCTGTAAGGCCTTGGTTACGCCCGAGAGTCGGGGAGGTGGCTGGTCGGTTGATCAGGCAGCGCTTTGAAGTATACGAAGGCACACGACGGTGGTACGTGTGTTGCGAAGACCTCCTAGAGCGAACTGTGCCATGGGTATTTATCCCCAAATCTGCACATCGCTTTCCTGCGCTTGCATATTACCATATGGCCCAATGGTCACCAAGTGGGGGTCTGTGTCCCAGGGTTGGGCCAAACTGTGCAGGTTTCATGAGACCAGGTAAGCCCCGCAGTTCTCACGCCAAGGTGACGGGTGGGAGAGTCAGGCTATTTTCCCCTTTTCACACCTTCCCCTTTTCTAAAGGCAATGGTATGCAGGAAGGGTGCAGCCGGTTTCTCTCAAGGAGTCAAGAGCGGCCTGGCCAAACCTTTTTACTGGGGGGCAGTTTCTTTTCTCTAACAAGTTTCTCACACATACACTTAACATTCTGGAAAAAATCCACTCTATCCTTGATTTTTAGTTCAATGACTTTGTATAGAAACACATTTCACAGAATTCACAGAAAAACAACTTGGACAAGAAACATTTTGTTTTATGAATGTCAGCAATAATTTTAAATTCAGCTTTTCAAGGAGCTTTTCCAATTTTGAGTTGTCTTTTGTCACCTGGTATTTCTGTAGTCCACCCAGGCTAAGGCTACTCCATATTAGTTAAGCCTATTCCATGTGTTGAGGATGATCAAGAGAAGCCACTTTGATTCATTTCTCAAACCTGTGTGGAAGGGCTGGAGAAGATAGGTCCCCAAACATTCCTTGGGGGGGCCTGCCATCCACCCAAGAAGGCCAGATGAATGTAGCAAACCAAACCAAATGCCTTCTTTCTTCTCTCCTTCTCACCAGATGAGAAAATCCACTGCTGTCCTCTCCAATTGGCAGCTATTGCCTCTCAAAGAAAGAAAAGTCAGAGATGGCTGTTTCACGTCAGCTTGAAGTTGTGCAATCTGCACTTATCTTTCACCACTAATCATATTTAAGAACAAATATCTGCAACCTTAACAGAAAAGTGAAATATCAGGAGTATGAAATCACACAAAGCAAAATGAAGAAATTTTGTGCAAAAAAATTTCATGGCACAATGTCCTTGTTTTTCACACTGCTCTAACAAATAGAAATACACACCGACTCTACTGATTTTAATTTCTCTTTTTTTCTTTCAACAATTCATTGGATATTTGGTATTTTGGCTTTTCACAAAATTAAGTCTGTTTAGAACTTTGCCTAATCACTTTGGAACCCACTGATTAAGAAAGCAGTACCCAGAAGGGCTTTTATCCAGGTCTGGCTCTCAGCAATCTTCAGTTGCAAACAAAATGTAATTCTCTGGAAAGTGCAAAGTAGCTCACCTGCAAGCTTTTCAGAGAAGCCATTTATAACAAATACACAACAAAAATAAAAAACATTTGCATGCAGCTGTAAGTAGGGTGCAGCACTTCCCCTGAGATGTTCCCAATATAGCCTGAATACCACCTGAGTGTTTTTCTATTATATAGTCTCCATCCCCGCTAACGCTATATTATTCAGTGCTCTTGTTCTGCTGGTAAAGCAGAATGTGTTTTGAAAAAGAAGCTGCTAAAAGAACATTCAAAATGTGTACCTCTGTCATTTGCGTGAACTATGTTGGACTAAGAATTCTAGCACTGAAACTTTTTAATATAATTTGTAAACACAGATAATAATCAGATTTTAATTTTGTATTATGTGTTTATAGAGTTCTAAAATCCTAAAGATAAGTAAGCAGGTAAAAAGCAAGGCAAATTTAGGATTTATCCTTAAGTATTTTATCAGTTTAGAAAAGATTAGGGTAAAATACCCATTTTATGAATATGCTGTTCTATTAATAGATCCAAGTCACAATAAAACATTCAGTACTGAGACTTGAACTGTTATTCTGGAATTGCTGACCTCAGTCTTGTTTCTTTCACACCTTTTCCCAGAGCATCGTTACCAAAACATTTTTCTAGAAAATAGTTGATATTTCACTTTTCTGTGTTGTGAGTAATCCATGCTGAAATCTAGTGCCAAGGGAGCCGGTTCAGTCCACCCAAAGTTTTGGTTTCACTGGAAAATTTAGATATTTCAAGCCAAAAGTAATTACACAGATCAGCTGATTTGACTGACTGCAGAAAAGAGGCCACAGAATTTCACCTAGTAATTCCTGCAGAGGAGGGAATTATTTTCCCCTGCTACATAAATGAACAATTGCAAGCACAGTAACTTGTGACTGAACTGGAGCAGTCTTTTTAGAAAGCAAGCTCATCTTCATTTAAAAACTTGTAGTGATAGAGAATCTAACACATCCATTGGTAATCTGTTCTAAGGATGAGCTACCTTCATGGTGTAAGCCAAAGATGCTGAGACCAAGAGTGATGTCTGCTTTATGGGTTCAATCTAGGGATGTTAAATATCGGTTAATTGAATAGTCGATTAACCCCATGAATTCTTATCGGTTACTCAACTATTCTATATTCCCGGGGGTGAGGCCAGCAGCCAGTGCACTCAGGTTCCACTCCCGAGGAGCCCCCTCCACTCCGCGCTGCTGCTTCTGAGTCAGAGGTGCCAGGCAGGAGCTGTTCTCTGAGGGGAACCAGTTTATAAAACATCTCCCCTTGCAGACCGGCTGCTTGCCTCCCCACTCTGCTGCCCCTGATACAGGCGGGGTGGCAGCAGCCCCTGTCTGGAGGGGAGCAGGTCTCAGCTCCCGGACCCAGCACGAGCCACAACTGAGCTGGGTTGTCTGCCGACCTGGCTCGTGATATGCTTTAAATGCAGAGCCATAGCAGGGGTAGATCCCAGACCCAGCGCAATCCAGGACTGAGCCGGGCTGCCTGCGCACCTGGCTCCTAATACACTTCAATTGCAGAGTCACAGCAGGGGGTAGGTCCTGGACCTGGTGCAAGCTGGGACTGAGCCGGGCTGCTGGCCAGCCTGCTAACATATTTACTGGCGGTGGGGGGGAGGAGGGGGAGAGGGGGAGGGAGGTGTGTAGTCTATAGGATTAACCGATAAGCTTTTGCTGATCAGTTAATCGACTACATTATTATGTCCCTAGTTCGATCCCATCTGCCTATGACCTGGTTCTGTTGGCTTTACAACTGTTAAAGTGTTTTTCATTTGAATCGTTCTCTCTAACTTCCAGCAACTGGATTTGTTAGGCCATTATTTGCTAGATGAAAGGGCCCCATAAAATCAGATCCCTTCTTCCTGTGTAGGCACCTTTAGATTGGGATAGTCACCTCTTAGCTTTTTTCAAAGAAAAGTCCCTGCCCCACCCCCTTATCCAATGGGGAATTCTTCACCTGAACCAGGCCAGAAGACAGATGGAAGTCAAGGTAGAGACTCTTATTCAGTAACTTATTTTTATCAGTGTGTGATTACCTAGGCAAACTAGTTAGGAGACCCCTCAAAGGATCAGCACCTAAAGCCAAGTCTCTGGCAAATCTCTTTGGCTTCCTCCTTGACCGTTTCAATATGGTTATATTCTCAACAAGTTCTTTATCTTGTAATCCTGTCTCATGTAGACAGCTGTGTTTGAGAACTGAGAAAATGATACACATGTACAGCAGCTATTGTCATTTCAATTTCTCAGAAGACATTATTTGAAGAGTCTCTTGAAAAGCAGTAGTACAATTCAATGAAAGAGGAGAGCTGTGGATACTCAACACTCAGATGACTGTGCCTTTTGTTAAGCATTTAAATACCTTGCTTTTTGTATCCACCTTTGGAACTATTGGCCTGAATGCTGAAGAATTGACCATTAAGGAGAATTGTATGTCTATCTTTTATTTTATTAAATTTAGGCTTTGTCAGCCTTTTTGGGAGCCCTGTGACTCATGCTGTATGACCCAGTATATTTTGAGAACAAGCAGTTCTTTTTATTCATGCAGATGTGTGTCTGAAGCAATGATAAGTTCCTTTTTATTATTATCAAATGTAGAAATACTGTTGTAGTAAATGCTGACTTCCTGTATGCTGGGCTGTGAACAAACTGCCTGTTATCATTGCCACTGTGGCTTTTTTTGGGGGGGGGCGGGGCGGGAGAGGAGGAGGAGGAGGAAGTGCTGTTTCTACATTAATTGAGATCAAATTGGTGCTGGTTTTTAGACAATCTGGATAAAATTCTCCATTGTAATCTTAGTACCCATAGAAAGAGCGAAGTTGACGTTGACCATGCTGCTGAGATTTTTAACCTGGCAGTAGGAATTTATCCCTTAAGTCCCTTAAGAATTTGCCCCTTAGAAACCAAAGTCAAAACTCCCATTAACCTCAATGAGAGCAGGGATGGTGTTGCTGACTTCAAATTTCTTTAAATGTGCTCCGCATCCTTTGGGAGGTATGTATCACTGTAGGGGATGGAGACCCACCATGTCACTGTTTCTAATCTTTCAGTGGCACCTGGTTACTTTACTGGTTTTAAAACATGTTTTTGCTATTGGTTTGAACTCTCTCTGAAACACTCATCGCCACAGTTTCACTACTGCCGAAATTATTGTAGAGTCCATACAGCAAAGGAGCACAGAGCTGGATTTTATGTAATCTCTTACACGATCAGCCAAACTGTTAGCTGAATTTTTATTGCAGGTCACCGTTTAGTATGGAGACATGGTAGCCAATTGTGGCATTCCCCCACAATACAAATAGATTTTTAAAATGTGATATCTGCCTCATGGCTGGTACAACTAACCTGTGGCAGAGTCTGAGTTTAGCTCACAGATTTAAGGGTTTGTTAGTTTTTCTACTTTGTAAATACATATGCATGCCAGATTTTAAAATGCTCGAGGTCCCTTCCAATTCTAGTATTCAATGATTTTGACACACAATAGTATGGCAACCAAATGAAGACAGTTTACTTGATTCATCTAGTTGTGAGCTAGTACATGCCACCTGAGGTTAGGTGATAAAACTCTAATTTTAAAATTATTAGTATTTGTATTGTAGTAGCACAGTGTCCAACATTATTGGGCTAAGTACCGTATAAACATAACACTAGATAGTTCCTTCCCTTTACCATCTAAAGCAGACAAGAGACTACAGTACATTAAAAGGGAGCAAATGACAACAATGAGCTGATTTGGGTCAGCATGATATGAAGTGTTCTCAGAACACTGACAGTGAAATCCTGATCCCATGGAAATCAGTAGCATACGTCCCTTGGACTTCAGTAGAGCCAAGATTTTATTCCAACTGCCTAACTATTGTAGGTATTTTCTAGGTTGTCATTGGAGATTTGAAGGAAGACAAGGGGTGATCTTGTGCATTTTTCCAGGGAGCTTTTCCTTAGGAGCAGCAGAGGAAGAGGTTGCAGTAGTTGAAATGCAACATGATGAGGGTTTGGATGGAAACTTCAGTTGGGTGGATGTAGAAGCTGATCTTAGACATGGAATATAAGGCAAGATATTCACAGAGAAAGGAAAATGTCCTAACACTACCCAGATTGTGGGCCTGAGTGTCAGGGAAGAAGGTGGTGGTGTCTACAAGGATGGAAAAAAGAGGCATAGCAGGAGGGAATGAGCAGCTCAGTATAGGGCATTGTGCCAGTGATGACCATTTAGAGTAGTAATATGAAAATTTAATATCAACTCAGACTATGTTAAATTGGTGGAACAAATGCCTGGCACCTCGCCTTCCCTCTCGCCTCAGCCATCTGTGCTCGGGAGGGCTATAAGGAAAGTTGCTTGGAGACACCAGAGGAGATGAGATGTATGCTTGGGGAAGGTGGGGGTCCCTGCCTACCTTCTGAGGTCTGGATTGTTCACCAGGCTGGGAAACTTCTGTTTGTTCCTCTTTTTGCTTGTGTTACCTTTCTTGGGTTGTGCTTGATTAAAAAAATGCTTTGCTGCTGAGCATCTCTCACTGCCTGTTGCTGGGTCTTGTTTCTGCTCAGTTACCCTCCTGGTTTATAGGAGTGTTGATTTCTCAACCATGGGACTTTTAAAAAGTGGTTACTTTTTTATTGAGGTGAATAACCAGCTGCAGTAGGCAACATTGAGCTACCAATTTCCCTTCAACTTGAAATAGACTTTGGCATTACATAAGTCTGGCACTTTGTATTGTACTGTGTCTTGGGAAGCAATTATTTAAAAAACAAAAATAGTGTTTTTGCTAATGGAAGCCTTTGTGGAAAACCATAAGTAAATACTGATCTATTTAAACAGGTCAAATGCTATTCCTGATAAATACATACATATGGCTAAATATTTGTTTTAAAAAGAGGTTATAAGAATAAACAAAGTCAGAGAAAAACTGCTTAGTGGACATCAACACTAGTCTGGGCTAGGGATGTTAAAAATGCGTTTATTTGTGTAAACGTGTAACTGCTGAATTTTTTTCAGAAGTTACACGTTTACATGCGGGGGATGGAAGGCAGGAGCCAGCGCTTGTGGGGGGTGTTGGCTTTTAAGCTAGCTCCCCCGCCAGCACTGGCTCCCATTTGCCACCACCGCACTGCTGCCTTTGATACAGAAACAGCAGTGCAGGGGGCAGATGGCTCCCCATGAGCACTGACTCCTGCCTGCCCCTCCATTCATATACTGCTGCCTCTGTGGGAGGCAGCAGCATGGGGGAGGGGCAGGTGGCTCCGTGGGAGCTGGTATGTGTGGGGACCCAACTTAAAAACTGGCTCCCCACATGTACTGGCTCCTGCCTGCCTCCCCGCCCGCCCAAACTGCCCTGTGCTGCTGCCTCTGTGGGAGGCAAGGTGGAGGAGGCAGCTCTGTGGGAGCCAGCATGTACCCGGAGCCGGTTTAAAAGCCACCTCCAACTGTTCACCCCAACCTACCCACCCTGATACTCCGCTTGCTGCCTCTGTAACTGAGAGGTTTAAATGATGAACCCAGGCTCATTGGTCAACTGTGTACTCTGATACATGTTTTTTGCAAAATTAAGGCCAAATCATATCCTGTATAGAAAAAAACAAAACAAACCAGTGCTAGTGCCCATAAACTGGTAATACTCTGTATTTAGAAACGAATGGAGAAGTTAATTCTGCCTCTCATGTAGAATAGCCGGGCTGGCTGGAAACACAGCTGAGGGAATGTTTTACACAGTGGAGCACCATTCAAGGTGATGACAGTGTTGTTTTCATAGTGGCTCTTTCCGTATTGGTAGAAGAGGGCAGTTTAGTGGGGAGAGAGCACCATTGGCCCCCACCTATGTATCCTCTAAAACTGCAGACTCTCAAACCTGTGGAGTTGCAGGGGAAAGACTTGATGCTACTATTCCCCTGCTCTCCATGCTTTTTTCTTTTCAATATATTAACATGAACCATTGTTTAGTTTAGATTTGAAATTCTCATGAAATACGTAAGTATTATCACTCTCATCCTCTTAGAGGGAACGTTTGAGGTACAAGGTTGCTAAGTGACAAGCTGGCGACATTATTCTGCCCTAACCCATCTTCTCCAGAACAAAAACAGAAGCAAAGTACATGTCTCTTCACTGTGTCCAAAAATCATCGCTTTATTTCAGAAATTTTCCACTTCCAATTTTAGTTGAGAAATTCTAAGCAGGGTTTGGAGAAATGAAGCACAAGGCAATTTGTCTCCATAAAAAAATGCCTCCCCATCTTTCTCTTCTCTTTATTTTCTGATTTTAAAAGGGTGTTAATTTATACCAGTTATCCAGTGAACACACATGGTAACTTTTTCTGCATAGCAACAAAAAATATCCAATCAGTCTGCATGTGGAATTTCCTTTGACCTTAATGAAAGTTCCATCATAGAGCAGCAGCAAAATTCAGCATTGTGTATGTGTAAACACAGCACAAAATAAATGTATCCATTTAATGCATATAAAAACCAGCTACTTCCTTTTTTTTTTTTTTCTTTTTTTAAAATTTATTACTGTCGCATCTAGAGGCACCAAACTGAGAATATAAACTTTTTTGGAGCCCGCCCAAAATTCTAAATAAACGGGGGAAACAGAGGCATAAAAGTGAAATGAGCTGCCCAAGATCACACAGGATGAGTAACAGAGCTAGGAATAGAATCCAACCCGTCTGCCTCCAAGTTCTGTGCCCTTTCTACTCTTCCCCTCTGTTAATTGTGAATTCTCTACATATACGTATTAGGATGTTACATTTTGATTAATCGGCTAATCGAGTAGTTGATGGAATTTCCATCAACTAGACAATAAGACAATAACTAGACTACATGTAATTTAATAATGTACCTTGCTTGCCCTGCCAAACAAAAATTCCATTTCTTCAAAAGCCAGACCAAACCTGAGCATATACAAACATACTGTAAAAAGCAAGAGAGCTACAATTAGCCTGTTTTTCTTCCAAATTATCTCTCTTACACCAATTGGACAGTACTTCTGAAAATTACAGGCATGAACCAATGCTGTAATTTGTTCAAAGATTGTGATAGGGAGGACATGAGGGGAAAATCCCCTTTTTGATGAATTTCAAAGGCCATTCTGCATATATTGTACTGTAAATCTAACAGCAACATGTTCTAATGAGATTGAGATTTGCAGATGATAGTTCATTTCACATCCTGACCAATGCTAAAGTAGTGGCACTTGAGAATGGAAAGGAATAAAATTCGACTGTGGTCCTACAATGAGCAGTGCAAGGGCTCGGTGCAGAGATGACCGCAAGATCTGGGCCAAACAGAGAAACATTATAAATGTAGTTTTTTAACTGTGGGTTTATTATGGTGTAAAAGCAACTTGCTTTTTTAAGCCTTTCTCTTGTGACAAACTAACCTGGAAGGAGTGTTGCTTGTACCAGAGTTAGTGTCCTCATAGTCAGAGAGGTGAGATTTATAGCTATATCAGGTTAAATTTACACATTGTTCTACCAAAAATCTTTCCTGTGTCATCAAAGCCTAAGTTTATATGGCATAGAAAGCTACTTTGAAATAATTGCTGGAGACACATAGTTAGGCTAATTCAGGTCCTAAATAGTAGTATCGTGAATAGAGCAGGTATGTATAGCATTATAGACTTCATAGATGTTGTGGCATTTACTGTTTGGAATAATTGTTAGCTCATTTAACTGAATATCTGAGGATCAATGGGACTTTTTGCTTTGAGGGAGAAAACCAAATGTGATAATAGTTCCCATTCAATTTCATTTCATGGCATTGTTAGCTTTTGTAGCAGAATTCAATAACTGAAAAGACTTTTGTTAACGTGACCTCTAATTACTCGTAAGTTGTCATTTTAACACTGTACCTGGGAAGAAGAAAATAATCAGAAATTATTTGGGGCTGTGTTATTCAAGAAGTAACTTTGAGCTGAAAAGTCATTGCAATTCTGGTTATTTTACAAAGATCTCAAGTACGAGGGGCGCTGGAACAATTTTATAATGGGTGTACTGAGAGCCATTGAACCAAACTCTAAACCTTGTATATAATGGAAACCACTTCAAACCATGGGGTGTGACAGTACTCCTAGTTCCAGCACCTAGGCCAAACACATTTTCTTTGAAGAAAAATCCTTTCTAGAGAAAATAATTCTTTATTTTACTTACAAAAATGTGATCAACTGAGGAACAGCAGTTAGTATGATTTAATCGTGATGGCTGATTTTACCTAAGGAGAGTCAAGAAAATACTTGGCTTAAGAACCATTTGTCTTGTGAAAATGTATGAGATGTCTAGGTCTTGTTGTTTGATTCATTTTTTTCCCGTTATTTCCTGATCCCTTCTAAGGTAAATGTTGTCTACCAAAATGGAGTCCTCTTAGTCACTTATGTACATAGTAGAAGTCATCCGCAATAACAGCTATGATATTGCACATCATCCTCAGTAGCATTGCACAGTTGTGTTCACTTTCCAAAATAATGCTATGAAATACTTTTTTGATCACTTATTTCAGTTTACACCATGTTCACAAGCTATTCCTTTTCCCTCACCACCACCACCACCACCACCACTTGGCCAGTGTAATTGATCAGCTAAGAAACATGGCACTATTTCTGCCCTCAGACTAGATGATTCCCAAACCCAAAGAGTTTTGGAGATGGCCCCATGACCACTTTAATCTCAGATGTAAAGGCACAGACATACCTAGTTTTTTTCAGAATCTTATATAATTGGGCCAAACTGTTCTGTTCAGGCGCAGTTCTCTCAGAGATGAGAACATCTTAGAATTGGTATTCTTTTCAGTGAAGTAGGGTGTGGCCCCTTACGTTGGGTGGAACTTGGCATTGGATGAAGGCAGTCTGGATACATTAAATATTATTTTACCCACTTTAAATCTAATGGAAAAATGTGAAATAATGTTTTTGTTTCAGAATTTTCCATCTAAAATACATTTTTTACATGTTTTGTGTGTGTAAAACATATTTAAAATTTTCCAACCTCCTTTTTCCAGTGGGGAGTAAAATGAATGTCTTTGTGCCCTACAGCCACTCCCCAAATTCAAAAGTGGGGAGAATTGTCAAAAAGGAAAAAGACAGTCTGACTGAATCTGTGTGAGAATTTGTTTTAGTTGACTAGATTGATATTTGACCAGTTGTTATTAGATGATACACTGCCCACATTGTGTCATCCCACTGACCCATATCTGCACAAAGGGAGGGAGTGTGTGTTGGTGGTGATAGTGGAAAGCAGTTGGTTACACTGTCCAACCAGTGTGTCAGCATGCTACTGCAGATTAACACTTTTTTCACCCAGGTGTTTCTGGAAGCTCCCTGTATCCATGAGTATTTAGAAGGCAGACCAGTATAATTGCTTTCCTAATTGCAGAGGGAGAGAGCTCTGATCTGTTTGGAGATGGGTACATGAGGATAATTACTATACCCCTCTAGATATTGCTTCTGAAGTCTCCCAGAATGGTAAATCTTGGCAACTCCAATAGCAGGCATGGCAGTAGCTCCATTAGCTCTGATAGAAAGCAAGCAGCCTACGTCCTTCTAGAAAGCCCACAGGTTCTGTCTCTGGACCTGTACATGAGATGAATGAATTTGACCGAATTCATTGTCAGGTTTGGGGCTCTTCTGTATGCAAGGCTGACAACGTGACCAGTCCACTTCTCTTCACTCTCTCTGTGCTTGTGATCTACCAAGTGACCTGCAGGAGGGAACTGTGCCAATACAGTACTGTGGGAGTCCTCTAACCATTGCACACTGTCACGAGTCAGGCACTTCAGCTGTGATCAGCTCATGAAAGCTGAGAAAATAACATGACTGCTGTTTCACTGATCTGTGGGAATGTGAATTGTAGATGGCGGACCATCATAGAAACAGCCATACGGGAGGTAAAAGGAGTAGGTAGAAAGTGCCCATTATTTGATCCCTGCAGGGAAATGGATTTTTTTGTACTGTATTCTCCAATGACTATTTGGTGAGAAATCCTGTGCATTTGGAGTACTTGCATCCAGATTTTGTGGTTGTGCTGGATTCTGAGAGCAGAACAGATTTTTCCTAACCGCTACAAATATTAGCTTAAACATTGACACAATGCAAAAGGATTTTGAGTTGGCAGAATGAGAGTGAGACCTATGAGCAGTATGTACAGGGTTGGCAATTGCCGGAGGTTAGGGAGATAGGCTAAGCCATGTAATTTAATTCCTACTGGTTGGAATGGATGATAGAAGTAACACTTGACTATTGAGCTCTATGTCTGGCATTTAGAAAGGGGCAGTTTAGGAAAATAACAGCAGCAAGGAGCAGTCATTCCCCCTCCTTCTAACTTCCACGGGGAAGGGCAGAGATGGCTGTCACAGTTCCAGACAACTGTACCTGTACTCCCTCTGTGGTCCTTAATGGGCACCTCCACAAGCTGCTCAGCCATAGGTGGCAGGTAATATAGGCAAGGGGGAAAAAAAACACAAGGGTGGCCCCACCCATGATCTGGCCCACTGGGAAGGCTGGGGCCACATAGGGGACTGGAGCGGGGCTGGGATTGCACAGCTGTTCTTGGGAGCAGGGGGAGCTGGGGCTACCCAGCACTGGAGGGGTGTTAGACACTAGCCTTGGGCAGGGGCTAGTGGCTATAATGGGGGGGGAGGGGGTACAAGGCAGAGGTCAGTAGTCACAATGGGGGGCTGTGCTCTGGTGGTGGCAGAAGGGGTGGGGCTGAGGTTTGCCTCCAAGCCAGCAGTGCATCCACCGCCCATGTCCTGAGTCGTCATCTTTCATAGGTAGAGACATGTCTCTTTCTCTGGTGTCCAGGACTGCAGTTCCCTGCTTATTCTACAATATCCCCAGCAACCCAGGTTGCCTAAAAGCATATGTTCTCTGCTTTCTTGTAAGAGGCTATGCATATCTGTAGTTGCCATCAGTCACAAGATACTACCTTTAGAAGCAAGCACACTTATTTGTAAGGTAAAAGTATTCTAAAGAAAATGGATTAAAAATAATAAAAGTTCCTGGATGTGTGCTAAAAGCTTTCAACAGCCTTATAGCAATTAAGCAAGCCAAAGTTCATCCAGGAAGGATTGGGGCCTCCCTTTGACAGCAGGTTGTGTCTATTTGCTGGATCAGAAAGCAGGCCCTAAATCACTTTAAACCCAGGTGAAGTTGGGGTTGTGTTTTTGGTTTTTGTTTTTGGTCAGTCTTTGGAAAAATCCAGTTTGAGCTACAGGATGAACCTCCCTAGTTTAGCACATTCTGGTCAGCAACATCCGTAGTCTGGCGTGATTTTAGTTAGCCGGATATCCACTTTTCAGAGGTGTGGCCAAGTTTTCCCATGATCCCATAAAGTTTGTTTACAGTTACTTGTCCTGGCTCTCAGTGTTCTGGGCTGTTATTCAGCTCTAATGTACCCCTAAATGTCTTCTACGAGCCCAGTAAGCAGTGGAGGCATTGGTAATGCTGCTAGATAATATTGACTTCCTGTGGTTTGGCAGATTCTCTAGTTCAGCACCAGTCAGGTCCCGAGGCTGCCAGACTAGAAAGATTCAACCTGTAGTATATGTGAGCCTCTCCAAGGGGTGGTCCTTCTCCCGAGGAGTTAGTATGAAAGAATTCCTGATCACTGTTCATAGTTCCTAGAGGAGCTGTGGTCACGGTCCCCATGGAATTGCATATAATCCCTGACCTGCAGTGATACATAAACTTAACACGGTAAACTCTCTCAATGGAATTGCAGGAATTTGCCATATCTGTTACAATGGTCATTAGAGTTGTTTGGCCCAGACTTTATATGCTTGACACTGGAGAAAGCTACAACACAGAGAAATTCCTCCCGTGACGTGAGAAAGGAGAGATCCTTTTGGATACATCTGACCATTGCCTTTTACTGCATGGTGTTGTAATGTTGTACATGCTTCAGAACAACTGTGATAGGTACACTTAGTATAAAATAAGAAATCTATTAAACAAATGTTACAAGTGTGGTCCATACAGAAATACTGTGATGGGAAAACAAGTGAAAGCAGATGTTGTGGTTTTGTTCGATAGGTTTTCTTTTGTCATCAGCAGTGGCACAAGTTTGTGCTATTGACATGCAAGCCCCATCTAGGGAGAGCCAGAGGACTTACGCAATTGCCTTGAGACCTTCATAGCCCAAGATATTTATTATGAAATGAAAACAAGGTACTTGAAGGTACTGAAGTGAGAAAGCTGGCTTTATATCACAAGCAGTTCAGACTGAGTATTTTAGTGTGGTAGTTTATAAATAAATAATTAACATAGAAAAAAATCCCCATATCACACTATAATGGGATTATAACCCGCATTTTAAATTTTATTTTATGATTAGGATGCAGCACTGACTGATAACTGCTGGTCTTGTCATAGCTGTTTTCAGCATTTCCTCCAGACCGACTCATGTGAAGGGGCAGTACTCACAGCTAGTGCTTTGGCACTAAAGAATCATGTGCCTTGATGGGAAGTGCTGCAGGAACTCATGACTGGGGGGGGAGAGGAGAGCGAAGCAGCTGCCTGGGGATAAGGTCTGGGCACAGACAAGACTGGTATTAGCAGTGATGATAGATTTTTATTATTATTTTTAATAGTAACTGCAGTTGTTTGCCCTTTGTACCGATATTTAACACCCCCCCCCCCCCCCCCCACCATGTTTATCCAGTATACTTGCAGTAGGGATTCTTAGAAACATGTGTGCTTCTGAGTTTTGGCCTCTTTCATTACGGTGTAAAGTAGCACACTCAGACATGATGAATGTTGTATTTGGATAACCTTTGAACGAACATTGAACTTCATTCAGGGTTTATCAGTTATGACAGAGTCAACATGTTGAAACTCTTCCATTGAACTGTCCTTAGCAAAGTGAGGGAGGGCACTTAAATAAAGAAACTTCATTTTTCACTTAAAATGCAAGATTCATTTTGCTGCTTACTTCATCATCAAAATGGACACCTAGTGTCCTAGTTCCAAGTTAGTTGGCTGTTTACCTCAGGAAAGACAAAAAAAGGATGAGGTCACAGCTCATGTTTCCTCCAATTTTTCCCATCCATGTGCGGAATAAATTTTATGTGCACTGTGGCATATACAGATGTTCACCAACAGTAGAAACACGTGCTGGTGGCTGTGGGCACTCTGCTAATCAGTTGGGCAGTGCTATTTGAATCTCTCCTTGGTGGCCGCTAAGTGCTCAGCTTACAGGGGAACACTGTGGTTGCAGTAGCCTGTAGCATTTCAGCAGAGCATTAGCCCAATGAAAATGTTTGCTTGGCCTTGGCTTAATGATGAGTCTTCTCTGAAATTTTAATCTTATTGTAATCAGAAGATACATGTTTAGGCCAGATCTCCAGCTAGTATAAGTCTATGTAGGTCCACTGAAGTCAATAAACCAATATGAGGACCTGGGCCATAATTTCATTTTGGTTACTTTTAATGTTAGTACCATGCTGTGAAAATGTAAGCATAGGTGCTGGCGTCTTCTGGTCCTCAGGGTGCTCAACCAACCTCCACCCCAAGCTCTTCCTCACTCAAACCCTTTCTTTAATCCCTCTCCGCCCGCTTCTGCCTATTCCTGCGCCTTCCCCTGAGCACACCTCTTCCCCCTCCCTCCCGAAGTGTCCTTAAAACAGTTGCTTGAGTTAGGCATTAGGTGCTGGGAAGGAGAAGAATGTTAATCCATGGGACCACCAGCAGGAGGAAGGCACTGGGGAACAAGGAGAGCTGGCTGTCAGTGGATGCTAAGCTCCTGCGAATATCTTTCCATGGCTAGAGCACTCAGAGTCAGTGCTTATTAATGTAAGCTGGTGGCAGCAGGGGTCACTGGAGGGAGAGGGGTTAAATTGCCGAGGGCTGCAAGTGGGGCCAGGCGACGTGTGGGGGAGAACACATGGAAATCCCTGCCTCCCCATTCCATGGGCTCTGTCAGAGGAGGGTGCCCACTGACCCGCTAGGAGGATTTGAGGACTGGTACTGGCCCTAAGGTCAATTTGAGTTTGAGATCCCTGGTCTGGAATAGGGATGTTAAGTATCGGGTAACTGACTAATCGAATAGTCGATGCATTTTGTATCGACTATTCGACTAGTCGATAGGGCGTCTCTGCCTTTGAAGTGTAGAAACAGCCCTAGGGCTGTTGCTGCACCTTAAAGGTGAAAGCGCTACGTGGAGCCTGGGGTCAGATGGGGACTCCCCACTGACGCTGGGCTCTGGGGCGCTGCCGCTTTGAAACACCACCATGGGAGCCCAAAGTCAGGCACCTCATGGCATTTCAAAGCAGCAGCGCCTCACAGAGCCCAGGGTTAGTGGGGAGTCCCCATCTGGCCCCAGGCTCCATGTGGTGCTTTCACTTTGAAATGCCAGGAAAAGCCTGTCACCAGGTTCCCGTGGCGGCGTTTCAAAGCGGTAGTGCCGCGTGAAGCCCAGGGTCTGTACCCAGGCTCCACGTGGTGCTGCTGCTTTGAAGTACCCCCGCTGTCTCTTTCTGATAGAGGCAGCAGTGGCGGGGGAGAGGCGGGGGACTAGTTGACAAGCTTGTTGACTATCCGATAAGCATTTGCTTATTGCATAGTCAACTAGTCCTTCATATCCCTAGTATGGAAAACTCTCTTCTAGAATCCTGGTTCTAAAATTATCTATATGTTCTTAGCAGCACTCTGTTTATCTGTGTCATTCTTTATCTATGCATGCTATAGAAATCAGTTTGTCATATAAGTTTGTACAAAACCTGATATTTTTTAAAAAACTATTTTGGGGGAGTATTTTATTGAGACTACATAGTCTGTATGTACACGCACCTGCAGAATAGATCGCTGATAGGGACAGATCCTATTCCCGCCTTGCGCAGCAGAGCTGCAGCAGTTCAGTTAGTATAGTCCTAACCTTTCCTCAGCCACAGTGGTATTTTCCTTCTGAGAAGTGACCTACCCTTTAACCTTTGCTAAAACTTGAGTAACAGAACAGGGTGAGAGGAGCACATCCATACTTAGGGTCTTGAAGCTGCCCTTACACACACAGCAGCTGTTGCTCAGTTATTGTGTTATGTTACAGAGATAGTCTAATCCTGCTTTTAAAAAGAAGTGGAAGTAATTGCTGGCTGCAATCCTTTAAATGGTGGTTTTTAAATTATAGCATATGTGTAGAGTTAGGACACTTGACTATTTGTCTTGTGCCTGATAGCCCAGTCCCATGCACGGGAACATCCAGCAATTAATCTAATCTTAAAGTAGTTGAATGGTTTACAATTGATATTGAGGGTATGGAAGTGGAGTGGGTAAATGTGAAAGTGGCTCATTTGGTATCATCAGAGTCTGACTAAAATAGCAATTGAATAGCAACAATTATGATTAGACATCAGCTGTGAGGAAACTGGGTTCTTCCAGCTTCTTTGTAAGAAGTTTCAGAGGGTGTTGATTTTAGCCAGATAACTTCTATTGATTTACAATGGTTTTCTCTCACTCAAGATAAGCTCATCCTTAAATAAAAAGATTACAAAGCTGCAATGTTGTGACAAGTTTATGTGGCTGAATATTTTAGGTGTTAATAAATCCAAAGCAATCATGGTGTTAGATCAGTAGGGCTATAAGAAAGTGCTGTCTTTACCCAGGAATTGCTGTGTAGTAGCCACCCTATATTCTGGTCAATTTCTTGTGCAAAGCTATTTCCCAGTTTGACCTTTTTTTACCCTTTGGACTCTGGACTCTTGCAAGGTAAGCATTTTAATCACTTTCTTCTCTACAGATTTAGAGATTTCATTTTCCTTGGAACAAAATATACTAAAATTTCATGGGGGAATGGATGGTTCAGAAAACGTATTCAGGTATATGGTGCTTTCCACCATAGTTTTGCTAGTTTAGGCCAGATCCACAGTAACCAAAAGCTATCGTTATCAAATAGTTGTGTCAGTAATTATGTTAAACGAGACAGGTGATATCATTTCAGTTCTCAGTGACCACTTATTTGCATCATATACCTGATAACTTAATTAGCATGCTTTTTGGGCATTTTAGCAGCGTCCAAGAATTTAATGAGTACTAAGCAGGAGTGTCAAGCGTATTCCACGAGTACTAAATCCACATTTTTTTTCTAATTATATGAAAATTGGGAAACATCATTTTGGAGAAGGACTCCATGTTGAGAAAAGATTAGAACAAGACTGTGTGAATCAGATTCTATTTCTGGTTGATTTAGTCATGGTTCTGAATCAATATGTTTCATTTAGGGTTAGGGGTTAATTGAAGACTGGAGATTGTAACAGCATTGTATGTGTGACAAAGTAAATCAAATCACTAAAAAATATTTTAAGCCAGAACCCCAAAGAACCAGAAATCATGCATGATAACTGATGATAGTGCTGAAATGGTGTGAGAAATATAATTAGCCAAGAGAAATTCAGCAGACTACTAAAATGCACTTGTAGAGGAAAACAGATCATAAAAGATTAGGGTTGGAAGAGGCCTCAGAAGGTCATCTAGTCCAGTGTTTCTCAACCTTTTTTTAATAAAGTACCTCCTTAAAAAAAAAAAAAAGTGCCCCCAGTACCTACAGTTTTCAGACACACAATTTTTTTTTCTACCATTGCAACACATTTGTTTAAACAATTTAATTGTAGCTGGCGGGCCATGAAATATTTGAGTGTAAAAAGTATAAAAATAATAAAGCACTGTAAAACTGAAAACAAAAATTCAGTTTTCTCCAAATTTCAGTTGTGCTGACGTACCCACCAGACTTCTCTTGAGTATCCTAAGGGTACTCGTACCACTGGTTGAGAGAGACTGATCTAGTCCAACTCTACTCAAAGCAGGACCAATCCCAACTAAAGATTCCAGCAAGGGCTTTGTCAAGCCTGGCCTTGAAAACCCCTAAGGATGGAGATTCCACCATCTCCTCAGGCAACCCTTTCCAGTGCTTCACCACCCTCACAGTGAAGTAGTTTTTCCTAATATCTACCTTAGACCTCCCCCTTGCAACTTGAGACCATTGCTCCTTGTTCTGTCTTCTGCCAGCACTGACAATAGCCTGGCTCTTTTCTCTTTGGAACCCCCCCTTCAGGTAGTTGAAGGCTGCTATCAAACCCCTCCTCCCTCTTCTCTTCTGAAGACTAAATAAGCCCAGTTTCCTCAGCCTCTTCTCATAAGTCATGTTCCCCAGGGCCCTAATCATTTTTGTTGTCCTTAGCTGGATTCTCTCCAGTTTGTTCACATCCTTTTTGTAGTGAAGAGGGGACCCAAAACTGGACACAATAGTCCAGGTATGGCCACACCAGTGCCGAACAAAGGGGAATAATCACTGCCTGTAGATTGAGGGAAATGCTCTTACTAATGCAGCCCCATATGCAGTTGGCTTTCTTGGCTACAAGAGCACACTGTTGACTCATATCTAGCTTCTTCTCCACTGTAATCCCCAGGTCCTTTTCTGCAGAACTGCGATTAGTCAGTTGGTCTCCAGCCTGTAGCAGTGAATGGTAATCTTCCATCCTAAGTGCTGGACTCTGCACTTCTCCTTTTTGAACCTCAGCAGATTTCTTTTGGCCCAGTCCTTCAAAAGAAGAGGTCACTGTGGACTCTATCCCTATGCTCCAGCACAGAGAAGGGCAGCCAAGGCTAGTGAATGGGTTGTTTGATTGGCTCTCCTTCATCTCCAGTGGGCTGCAAAATGGAAATCGGGCATGTGCACTAACCATGATCCCAAGAATAAGATTAAATGTATTGCATTTGATTCTTCTTCTGTATCATCCCTTTCAACATAATTTAATTTCCCCCCTAATAATAGATCACTTTATCAGCAAAAATAACGTAAAGAAGTAGAGGGTGTACATGGCTCTCACAATGTTGCACCTCACGATTGCCCTTGCATAAATGTGCGTCACTACTAATTTTGCCAGGATTGCTTGACCCTCCCCTCTGCTCCAGGCCCTGCCCCCATTCTGCCTCTTTCTTCAAACCCGCATCCAGTCTCTTCCCTGCCTCCCCTCCTGAGCACACTCCAACCCTCCCCATATCCCTGCCCCTCTCTCCCAGCACTTCTGGAGCACTGTGAATCGACTGATTCGTGTTCCAGCCCCACTCCTCCCCTACCCTCTGAGAGCTTGAATGCCAAGAATGAGCTGAGGAGGAGTAGGTAAGTATAAGGATGTTAAATAGTGAGTAATTTACTAGTCAAGTAATCGATGGAATTTCCATCAACTACTCGAGTAGTTGATAGGCACTTCTGCATTTCTCTTTTGAAATGTACAAGAGCCCCCGCATGTAGTCTATAGCATTAACCTATACGCTTTTGCTTATCAGTTAACTGACTATACTATTACATCCCTAGTCTTGAGCCCTAAACCCTAGGCTGCCTTATTCATTGTGCCAATGGAGGACCCACCCCACCTTTAGGGGCCCCCCTGGTCCTTCCTCCATTCCAAGGGCTGGTGGTGGTGGCTGCTCCCAGGGCAGGGAGATCTGGAGCCCTCAGCCTCATGCTCCTGAGGCAGGTCCTTCTCCATTGCCCCAGTGGAGGAGCTGCCCTACCTCCTCCATTTCCACATTGAATTGCTATATGGGATCATCACACCACAGAAATGATAATAGGGTAAAGTCCTGGAGTGCACTCGGGGTTGGGGGGGACGGGTGTCTCCAAAATATCTTAACATGGGGATGGGTTTGTGCCTGGCTGGTTTACATTATCCAGAGAAGTTCTGGAGGATCTGCATGGCTCCAAAGCAGGCTGACCCTGGCTGTTTCTAAAAGCAAGTGTTTACCAAAAAGGATGGAGAGAGGACCTATATTCCTCTTGCCCACAAAAATCTACTTCCTGTGGGGAAATTAAAGAAATGGATGGAGCTTGATAAATAATCATTACCCCTTTGAGAATCCACAGGACATACAACCCTATCCACAACTAGAAGGTTCTTCTTTGCTTGGCACCAATGTCAGGTAATAGTTGTAAGGAAGCAGGATGTCTGCATGGGGAGGGTTGGAGAGGATAAGGAGTGGCATAGGGAGTTGCAGGAGGCAGAGAAGTCTCTTGTATTAATTTTTTTCCAGCCATTCTCCTGCCCACTACCCCTCCCAGCCTCAGAGCTGCACAGATCAAGCCATTTTTTCCTTTATTTTGCCATTTTGCAACATGCTGATTTTCCTCCTCCCTTTGCAGGTTGACCTGCTGCAGAGACAGCATCTGCGGCCAAATTCTAGTTTTTCCCCTCTCTTTAAATCCATGGGTAATTTCAGCAGGGCTAATAAGTCTTTGATATACACAAAATGGTGCACATAGATGCATTTTCTGAGACTTAAGTGGATCTATTAGAAGATGCTGGTTTAAGAGGATAACTAAAGAAATTTCACAATGATCATATCCTAAGACCTAATGGAACTTAGCAGCTTTTGCACAATTTGACCCAAGTCCCTTTTTCACATTTATAAAAGGAGAATGAACCTCAAGTAATAACCTAAATTTCCTGCATGTACGTATACAGCAAGGGTGGGGAACCTAAGGCCTGGGGGGCTAGATACAGCCCCCAGCTTGCCTGGATCTAGCCTCTGAGGCTCAGGCCTCCTTCCACCCCCAGCATGGGGGAGCCCAGCCCCCTGCCATCTCACCACAAGGCTAGAGTACACAAAATCTACTAGCTTCTCACTTGTGTGTGGCTCCCGACTGAT
The DNA here is from genome assembly GCA_019425775.1 of Rafetus swinhoei. NCBI lineage: Eukaryota > Metazoa > Chordata > Testudines > Trionychidae > Rafetus > Rafetus swinhoei. The sequence goes on along the minus strand of CM033427.1, from coordinate 79,701,527 downwards.
TTTTCTGTGAGTCTGCAGCCCCCGACCCTAAAGAAGGTTCCCTATCTCTGGTATAGAGAATAATGTTGGGGTTACTGTGAATCTTTTTTTAGGAGAATGAGATTGGAGAACTATTTCTAAAATGTATAGTGCAGTAAAAAGAAAATAAATCACAGTGACTATGCAACAGTGCCTGTGAAGCTCAGAAAGCCTGGGTTCAATGTGACCCTGTTAAGGTCACTAATGTTTTGCTTTTCTGGGAGTGAAAAGGTAGCTTTTGTAAATATGATTTGTGATTTCATAACCTTACATTAACCAAAATTGTTTGGGGGGATTTGATTCATCTTTTTAAAAAGCTTGTCAAATGTAAATGTAAGTGAAGTGTTTAAACAGTGTGAATTGGAGAGCATTTTCTGTGACACTTCATGCTGTTTCTTTCACCCTCACATGAGAGGGGGACTTGAATGGGAAATGTTCTAAAGCCTTTCAGAGTTGCCAGCTGCATCTCTCTTCAGCTAATCTTCATAATGGTCTCATCTGAGAGTTGATTTGTTTTTTTTTCATAAGCATCTGATGATACTGGCCAGGCTAGTGAGACTACCAGTCTGAATTCCTAAACAACAGATGTTAGGCAGCACTAGTATTGGGATAGCTCTGAGACAGCACAAAGGAGCCAGGATCTGGCCATAGTTGGCCAGGTACAGAATTCCCCCAGAGTGGGAGAGAGACCTCTGCTAGTGTAAAGCCAGCAGAAACAGCTGCTGCGCCAGCTACCCCATGCCAAAGTAAGGGGTATAGTGAGGGTGAGAAGTGGAAAAGAGGCTAGACAAACCTAGTCCTTGGCTAGTCCCATAGAAATCCTTTGCCAGCAGCATAAATAAGAGCAGGCTCTAGCTTGCTCTGAATCGCTGCATGTGTGTAGGACTGACACAGACTGGGCATAATTAGCTCTCTGACAGCTTCTCAGTCCTGTACAAGGCAGAGCATAGACACTCTAGACAATCTGCCCCAGAATGTTTATTTTTGGGCAGAAGTCCAAAGAACACTGTCATGTTAAAATTCATATTCAACATCCTTGCTATCACAATCTCATTCCTTACATTTCATTCTAATAATAATAGAATATATATATTTTTAAATCTGACTTTTTCCATTTAGTTATGTTGGCCTCTCCTTCAGCATAGATAATAAAAGTAAACTTTTTGCAGTTTAATTGTTTGTTCTGTTTCTAGCAAGTTTTATATCCTGGTTCTCGTGGCCTAACACAATGCTGCAATATGTGGCTCAGAAGCATTGGAAGAGAATGTTTAAATTCAGACAGCTGTTTTCATTTTAATTAAACTGGAAATTAAAATTGAGTTATTTTACTTAATTTTGTTTAAAAAATGGTGGCCCTCTTTTTCCACATCTAAATGTTGTCCCTAATTTACCTAACATTCTTCAGTGATTAATAATTCAAGACTTAAAAAACATCCCATGTAGCTTTGAGGCATCCCACTTTCTCTGCCACCTTGCATGCTCATTACAGGCACCTCCTCCTTTGGCAGATGGGAGGAACTGTAATTTTAGTTTCCCCCTCATATTGCCATATGCAGCAACCCTAACTGAGTATAGGGACCTGCCAGCATGACTGCATATTTTAAAAACACAGAATCCTCTTAAATGTGTACTCTCTCTCTTTGCATTAGTAACTATTTATGAAAACATATAGCATAACTGATTTTGAATAGCTTTCCAGAAAATCTAAGTTTGGGTGGAACTCTGTGTAAAAATTATAGAAGACCGATTTAGAATGTACATCTTGTTTTTACTGGGAAGCTCTTTTTGTTCCCTTATTAGTGCACCTTCCTGTGTGGAAGCAAATGGTAGGAGAGTATTTTTAGTTACTTTTGTCTGGAGAGGAAAGGGAAAAGGAAAGACGCTTAATTTTTATATTCCTTTTTTTCTTTAAAGAAAAAGGCTTTTTTAATCTTCCAAAATATTCTGTTTAATTCCTTTGCCAATAAATACAAACCAGTGCCAACAAAAACACTGAAGGATAAAATACAAAGTAAATTCCTTTCGGTGTGTGTTGCAGAGAGAGGGGTAGCAAACACACTCACACGATTACATAGACTGATTATACACCGTTATTTTGAGAGCACATATAAATAAGTTAATGCATGGAGAGTGCTTTCAGGGAATAAAGTACTATATAAATTCCATGTTTTATTTATTTATTGAGTGCTAACAGTGGGCTCAGCAGTGGACAAAACATTAGAAGAACTGGCCCCAGTTCCAAGAGTTTATAATCTACTCCTGATCCTGGACAAATAATATAGGGAGGAAAGGACTGTCTGCTACATCCACACCCAAATTCCCACTGTACCTCAGTTCACACAAACTGCAGTAGTGAACCCCATATGAGGCAGATGCATGAGTCACTATTGAAAGACTTTATGGGGCAATGTGTTTGGGGTTTGTCGGATGAGACAAATGGTTGGGATAGGAAATCATTTTAATATGAAATGGTTATGTAGATTGAGAGTCAGAAAAGAGCTTATGTAAAATACATTGACAATATCAAGCTATATTAGTATGCATTGATAGGGTTGCCAGGTGTCCGGTATTCACCTGGACAGTCTGGTATTTTTGCCTCCTGTCCGGTAAAAAAATTCAGAAAATACCGGGCACCTAAGATGTCTGGTATTTTCTGATTTCCGCCTCCCCCCCCCCGGCCAAGAGCCGAAAATGCCGGGCACCTGGCAACCCTACAAACACTCAGCGCCCAGTCTCCCACCCTCTCTCCCCCCTCCCGAGCCCGCCCCCCCCTTTTTTTTTTTTGCTCAACAACTTTGGTCTCTTCCCCCCCCCCTTTTTTTCTTCAACAGAATTTTTCCTGGGTTTTTTTTGGGGGGGGGTCAGTATTTTTTGGGGGGGGTGGGTTTTTTGGGGGGCAGGTGTTCGGTATTTTTGTTTCAACCATCTGGCATTGAAATGGTGGTATGATTTGGGTAAAGAGAACCGTGTTAGATACTGCATTCATGTGGCTTTCAAAAAAGTCTTGTGTTTTTTTTTAATTGACCAAGTCATGTTTAATAGGCTTCTAAAAAGCATTTGATGTTAATGTGAAATTGTTAGTTGTTGTTGTCAAACTTGCCTGTTTAAAAAAGATTACTACCACCTCCCACCTCAAAAACCACAGATACTAAACACAGTAAATGTGCTGTGGTGGCAAATGTTTTTCATTTGCCTTCTGATTAGTGAAACTTGAGGTTTCACATTTTGAAGCTTCTCTCTTCAACCATGAGGACTGGAAACTTTTTTTAAAAGTGAAAACCAATTCTGATATAATCATAATTCCAGGAGCTGGGGCTTTAATAAGAGCACCAAATATCACAAGACTCAATAAAATGATGAGTTAGAAACACTGCATGGAATTTATATATTTATTTCTATTCATTAAATTATATCAAAGATTGGGACTGTATTTCTCCAGTTATATGTTGTCTCATAAATGTTTTTTTTTTTTTTTTAGTTTTTCAAGTCACTGGCCAGCTCAAGCCTTTTTGCCTTACAGATTTTGTTTTAATTAACCTCCATTGCTAGCTAGCACCACCACTTTAAAGCAGAGAGGCTGCTAATCTATCTTTAAAGCACTGTATTGATTAAACCTTATCTGAGCAGCATTAGATGACCAAGGCTGCAATCTTGCAGAGGCTCCCAAATGTGCTCAACTCTGTACACTGAGAATAGACCAGGGTTACTGGAAGTTTGGCACATGAGGTATGCAACCTTTGCAAAATCAGGGTCTACGTGCGGGCATTCCTCGCTCACAATGCAGGTCGGGAGCTACTTGCTGAAGTAATTTGAGTTTTACTTCACTGCCGATATGAATGGAGAATGAAGCCCATAATTTTATAAAATTCAGTGTTTGCAGGATTGGGGACTTAGGGTGTAAAATGGAGGCAGCAGTCCATTTGTTAGCCTAGTGGTGGTAATGGTGACTTTTAAAAAACAAAACACTCCCATTTCCTTAGGTAGAGAAGGATTTAGTTGTAACTGGGATTTGTCTCTGACCACTATCCCCTAAGTTTTTTTTCCTGCAGTTAATGTAAACTAAGGGTGTGTTAATGTAAACGACAGGGTTTTTTTTAAAAAAGTGGCCTTTTTTCGAAAAAACTTCCCCTGCATCTAGACTGTTGCCGCGTTCTTTCGCAAGTAAATCGAAAGAACGTGGCAGTTTTTTCGACCGCGGAAAACCTTGTTTTACGAGGAAGAATGCCTTTTTTCAGAAGTGCTCTTTCGAAAAAAGGCGCTATGTAGTGCAAACTGTGCTTTTTCGAAAAAGAGCATCCAGACTGCCTGGGTGCTCTCTTTCAAAAAAGCGGGTTGCTTTTTCGAAAGTACTAGTTGTAGTCTAGATGGTCTTTTTCGAAAGAGGCTTTTTTGAAAGTATCTTTCGAAAAAGCCTCTTTCGAAAGAGGCTTGCAGTCTAGACGTAGCCTAAGGGTATGACTTCTCACACATTAACGCACTGTGTGGGCAAGGTGGGACTCTCCTGCACACGATGTACTAATTTGCCCTGCACCGGACTGTAGCAGCATCCATATGTATGTGGCGGACTGGTGTATTGTAGGTTATGTGCTGTCTTGCCATGCATTACTAAGCTGGATCCACAACCTGTAGATTTACAATTTGAATCTTTCCATATAGACTCCAACGGGATTTGAATCTGGTCCTAACTGACCTATTCTCTTTAAAACTAACACACCAGCCTTGCAGCAAAATAGTGTTAAAGGCAAAGCATTTAGCCATAAAACAGGGTTTTGTAACACGTTTTTGTTTCCTTTTCTTGGTAGCTGGTTGCCTTTGGTTTTTGTTTTGTTTTTGTTTTTTAGCTGCTCCAAAGAGCACTTGTTTAGCTTTTCCCTTCAGCCTATAAATGTGAAAGACAGTCTGAGGTCAGCTGCACAGAACAAGGGAAAACACACTATATGGAAAAATTTTTGCACAGGGTGAGACTGTGCCTTTCCTTTTCAGATCTGAAGTGCAAGCGAAGGATTTGTTATCCAGATAAAGCTAGAGTCCTTGAAAAACATGCCTCCTTGTGACCCTGGTATGCACCCTTCCTTTGGAGGTTGTGGAGAAGTGTCCTTTTCCTTTTCCCATATCCCATACTCACCTCACCTTCTGTGCTGTTACCATTAGAGGAGATGTAAAGATATCTCGAAAAAGAGATATTGGCATTGGGAAAGGTTCTGAAAATGGCAACACAAATTATTAGGAGTTTGGGATGGGTCCCATATGAAGAGATTAAAAAGACTTGTACTTTTCAGTTTAGAAAAGAGGAGATTAAGGGGGGATATGAGAGAGGTCTATAAAATCATGACTGGTGTGGAAAAAGTGATTAAGGAAAAGTTATTTACACTTATTCCCACAATTCAAGAATTAGGGGTCACCAAATGAAATTAATAGGCAGCAGGTTTAAAACAAGAGGATGCTTTTCTTCACTCAGCACACAGACAACCTCTGGAACTCCTTGCCCAGAGGATGTGGTGAAGGCTAGGATTTTAACAGGGTTCAAAAAAGAGGTAGATAGATTCATAGGTCTATCAATGGCTATTAGCCAGGATGCGCAGGAATGGTGTCCCTAGCTTCTGCTTGTCTGGATATGGATGACAGGAGAGGGATCATGTGAGGATTACCCTGTTGTGTTCCCTCCCTCTGGAGCATCTGGTATTGGCCACTGTCGGGAAACAGGATACTGAGCTAGATGGACCATTGGTCTGTCTCAGTATGGCCGTTCTTATGCTTTTATGATCTATTGTGACTAGACAGCTACTATTGTGAGTCACAAGAGAGCATTTCATCAGAAACAGAGGGTTTATCAAAACACTTGCAGCTTCCATTTAAAAGGATGTGCAATAGCAATAATAAATAACTGTACAATTGAGTTGTTCTTATCCAGACAAGAATGTTACTAAATTGAGTGCTTGGAGATTTTACATTACCAAAAGTGATGCATGGAGGTTTGCAGTATGACTCGTAATGAAGTGAATTGAGATGTAGGTAAATCTTTTCTTAGCACCTTAGGCCAAAAGTTAACCAGGCATGTCTAATGTTTGGTTCTTAAGTCCACTTTTTTGGCATCTCTGTAAGTGACCTGGTTTAAAGGAACTGAAAAAACAATAATTGTCCTGTTGCTTTTAAAGGTTGTTTTTGTTTTGTTTTTTAAAGTTGCAGACTAACACGGCTATGCCTTTGAGACTGATTTAAAGGGATGAAGAGCACCTTTAGCTCCCAGTTACTTCACTGTGTACCAGCCTGTCTGAAAATTGCCCATGTATGTCCAGGGTCCTACATGTGGATTTAATTTCCAGAGTTGAGGCACTCAGGTTTGGAAATTTTGTCTTTAAAATATGCTCTTGAATAACTGAGTATTTAGGTAGCACATTTCTGAGTGACCTATTTCTTGGCAACAGTAGAACCTCACCTCACACCTTGGGAAGGCACCACTGCTTCCACTTCAGCCTCAGGCAAAGTTAAGAAGCTATATTTATTTATGAAACTTTACTAGGCTGAGAAGTGACACTTCCCAATTCATAGAGACCTAATCAAAAGCAAAGTGAACCATCCTTTCAAGGTTGCCAGCTTCACAATATTTTGTCAGTGCTACAGTTCTGGAACATTAAAATTGGCCTTTACTCTTGTGTGAAGCTGCTAGGTTTCTGCCAGGGGGTCTCTACTGGAGACCGCTGCAAGATTTGGGCTGCAATTCTTGCTTCCCCAGCAGAGTCCATTGCTCCATTTGCTGCACCCTGTTTGTGTTGAGCGTGGGATCAACTAGCAGCTTACAAATCGGGCTATTTATTTAACCAGCCTGGATGGTAATTCAGCCATCCCTGCTGAAGTACATAGGCACATCAAAGTGAATTGAAATACAGCACACTTGGGGGCGGGGGGGGGAGGGGAGGAGCAAGAAGGTGGAACAGGGAGGGTGCTTTGAGTTCAGTCATTGGCACAGCTCCCCTGATGTAGCCAGTGGTATTCACAATAGTGGAGTTCTGCTTGCTTTAGCTGGGGGTAAGTTCTACCATTGTAAATAGCAAGCTTGCCCTGATTTCAGCCTGCTGTAAATGGGCAAGTCCCCAGAAGCGATGAGGCCTTGGCCTTCAATTCTGAATGTCCTTACTTTTTGTCAGTTTTAAGATCAATCATTGTACAAGCTTGTTTAAATTATTTGAGCAATAAACAATAAAAAGGCACTGGGGAAACAATTGAAGAAGAGTGTTGTCAGTTCCACCAATACAATGTCATTAATCTATTTTTTTTTTTCCCTTCATGGAAGTTACCTAAGGCTTTGTCTACCTCTTAAACCATTACAGCAGCACAGTGATGGGAGGGGTTCTCCATCACTGTAGTAAATGCACCTCCGTGAGAGGTGGTTGCTAGGTTGACAGAATAATTTTTCCATCAACCTACTGCTGTCTGCACAGGGACTAAGATCAGCTTAATTACGTCACTCGGAAGAGTAGGTTTTTCATACCACTGAGTGATGTAGCTGGGTAAGTCTAATTTTGTTGTATAGATTGGCCCTAGGAGCCAGATGGGCCACTTTTTTCAAATGGCATCTAGACCCTAAATATAAAACTTGTGGGTATCAGACCTGTAGTTGCAAGTCTGTTTCCTTACGTTTACAAGTGTGTGTTGGGTATGCAAATTAAGATTCCTTCTGACTTCGGTGGAACTGAATAACATATTATGTGTACAGTAGGCAGGTACAAATGAAGTGGCTTCTCTGAAGATTTGGGTTACAGTGACAGCGTATTGCTGGGAACTTAGAGTGTAACTTGGAAGCACTTGCCATTTTGTTTTCACAGGGTGTGATTAAATGTTACACACATGGAACACAGACTTGAACAACCCAGACACCAGAAATACCATCCACTCACATTTCAGTGACACAAGGTATCTGCAATTCCTGCTCCACAAAGGAGTTTGGAGACAGGTGGCACGGATCAGGAAGTGTTTGGACGGGCCTGGGAAAATCTAGTCAGAACACCCAGAGGATGTGCTGAGTCATAGCTTTTTCCTCCTATTTATCCAGTAATCCAGAAACTCTTTTGAGAAAAACAAGACAGAAACCTTCTGACTTTCTTGTTAAGAGGGCTAACAAAAACATAGCACTCCTCCTTTATACATATAAAGAAAGCAAAGCGTAACCACTGTTTTCCCCCATCCCCCTTTCGAGATCAGCCTTAAGTTAATTTTATTTAATTTCTGTTAACAGAAAGAAGCCTTGTAAGTAAAACTTAAGGCCCACAATCATTAAGATAATGTATGTGTCCTGCCACATAGAGTTGAAAATTCCACTGACTTAGCCTGCTCAAGCTACCTGCATTCTACACAAAGAGTTGGGCATCTATGAAAAGGATACTCAGAGGTGAGCAAACTGAGCAGGGAACTGCCTCAGCTAGCCAGGAGGCCAAATGCAAATGGTTTTGGCCTAGATTCAAAGGTACTTGCATGCTTAATTGCCCCAGATCTGAACCTTAGGCACCAACTGATGGGCGAGAGAGAGGCCCCTCCCTCTGCTCAGAGTTCTTAGCCATCAATCCTCTTCTTGGCATTAGGGCTGTGCTGCCTTTAGGCACGTTTCTCCTGAAAACTAGAGAAATAGACCACCTTAGCCCAGAATACCCAGTAACCCAGTGGTTAGGGAACTTGTCTGGGATGTACGAGACCAAGATTCAAATCCCTTCTCTTTCCACCTTGAGCCCAGATCTAACTACGGATTATTCTGGAGTTGTGCAGGGGGGTTCCCAGTCTTCCTGGTGGTTGCTGTTCCCCATTGTAGACAATTAAATATTCATTGGGCCAGAGACAGTGGTGGGGAGGGAGGGGCTTCAGCCTAGTATCTAGGTAGGAGACTTGGGTTCAATTCAAATTTGAGTCTCCGATTCCAAGGGGAATTCTCTAACCACTGGGCTTTGGGGTTATTGTGAACACACACAAACTTGTTCCCGATGCTATAAGCACTCTCAAAACATCTGGCCATCTCAAAACATCTGGCCATCTCAAAACATGATCCTCAGGCCCCATTGATGAGATGGGTAGGCGCACACAGTTTGAGAAACTTACTGTGGCAGCTCCACAGTTTTGGTGCCCAGCTGCTGGTTGGCTGTAGAGCATTATCATGCATGCCCACTGGTAAAAATTAAGTGCAAAGAAGACTTAGGCACTTGCAGGGTTAGGTAGCAGCTGAGCTGTGGTATTGAAAGTGTAAGTGGGGCCTTGGTATTGGACATCCGAGCCTAAGTGACTTTGTGAATGTGGCCCAAAGTTTGGCTAGTGTAAGTATTCATTTGGCAAACTTCATGAACTTCTTTTTTTTACTAATGAAAAGTGTATTAATATATTTAATATTATACTTACTTTAATATTTATACTTGATTTATATGTACATGTGTATTTATTCAATTTGAACTTTTCTATTTATACAGTTCTACTGTGCCAAGAAAAAAAAGGTGTCACCTCCAATTTAAAATGGTTTGAAATTCAGGGCATCTAAATAGAAGCACTGATTTATGGATGGGTAGTGACGTTTTGAAAACATACAACAAATAAAGGAACATTCAGGGATCTGTCCCGGGTCTGGTTCTATTCAGTATTCATAAATGGTTTGGATAATACTGGTGGCACTTTCCTGGTCCTGCACCCTCAGAGCCGGGGTGGTCCCAAACCACAGAGTTTGCCGGACCAGAGGAATTGAAGGCTCCATTTCCAGCTGCCATCCCTGTTCCCTGCCACCAGCCCCACTTCCCCCAGCCTTGCCAGTGCTGGGCTCCCCATTATGCTGGCTGGGGCTGCACTCCCAAGCACCAGTCCAGGCTGCTCTTCCAGCTGCCAGCCCCACTCCCTCTGGTTCAGCCGGGGCTGCACTCTCCGCTCTGCCAGCCCCCTGTGCTCCCGGCCTGCCCCAGCCAGGGCCACACTCGGGGGTGCTGGTCCTGCTACTCAGGCCTGAGTGGGGCTGTGCTCCCTTCTGTGCCGGATCCGGTCGGGGCTGTGCTCCGCCTCACACTGGCCCCACTGCCACCAGAGCATGCACTCAGTGGTCTGATTTCTGACTTCCTTGTCCATAGCTGTGTCTGCTTTTTTTTTTTTCCTTGGACTGACTTGTTAGTGACACAATTCCTTCACCAGATCCTTGCATGTCCTTGGCTTTTTTTTTCCCCACAGTTGATGCAATTTGTCTGCTAGGGAACATGGTTGACTTCTCAAGGGCTGGTCTGCAAAAGTAACTGTTAATAGCTACTTTTCATGATAAAGATTGTTACATATTCACTAACATCCATGTCCCTGAAGAAAACTTCCCACTTTTGGATTATCCTGGAGGGAAACACAGATGGCTGCAGACGCTGTGACTGTGGTGAGTTTTAGAAGTGGGGAGAAAGTGGAGTGAAGGAGAGATGGGCTATGACTCCCCAAGAAAGTACAGACCGCAGTTGTGCAGCTTTTGCACAAGGAAACAGTTTTTGATAATCCTACACTTGTCCACAGGCTGCAATCACTCTTGCTGACATATCCCTGCTGAAGGTTAACAAGCAAATGCAGGCTGAGCTATGGGGGGCTCCCTGGTCCTTATGCAGCCAAACTGTGTGCTGCCTTCGTTTTGGCAGCACACATTGAGAACTGGTTCGGGAAACTGTCGTACCAAGGTGTGCGTGTTGGGGAGCGAAGGGGGGAACAGTCCTCCGATGGAATCTCCATGAGAAAACTAATAAGTACATCGGGTGAATCTTCAACACCGTTTCCCAGGAAGATTCTATTGCTATCTGTGCATGCGTCGATGCTGCTTTTGGCCATAACGCAGAGCCAGGGAGTGCTAGTCAGCTCAGAGGAATACAGCTTCTGGTTGTCCCGTATTGCTGCCTCCCCTCCCCAACTGTGTAATGCAACTTAGCACCCAGAATGGCCACTACCCGCTCAGCCCCCAACCCTGGCCACCTGCACAGCAACTACTCACCGGGGCACCACCTCCACCCCGCCCTGCATGGCCGCTGCCCACTCAGCCCCCAACCCCGCCTGCCTGCACAGCAATGTACCCTGTGTTCCTTCCGTTGCTTCAACACCCTGCATCTCTTCCACGTAGACTTGCTGAGCGTCCTCACAAACATCAGAGGAGTAACCATGTTAGTCTGGATCTGCAAAAGCAACGAGGAGTCCTGTGGCACCTTATAGACTAACAGATTTATTGGAGCATAAGCTTTTGTGGGCAAAGACCCACTTTGACAGATGCATGTAGTGGAAATTCCAGGGGCAGGTATAAATATACAGGCATAAGAAAAGAGTACCAATCAAGAGTAAGTAAGGTTGGAGATAACGAGGTCAATTCAGTCAGGGAGGATGAGGCCCACTTCTAGCAGCTGATGTTTAGGTGTGAACACCAAGAGAGGAACTTGAGAACAATTCCTTGCTGCCAGGAGCACAAGTTGTCACTGGATTGACCCTCACCTCTTGGCCCTCTTCAGTCTCTTCATCAACGTGTACCTGTGTATCTGGGACAAGTATTTCTGGCTCTTTTTTGAGAACTGTCCACAATGTCCTGGGATTTGGTCATGGGGTCCCCACTCAGGATTCTGTCCAGTTCTTTATAAAACGATCATGTTTTGGGTGCAGCACCAGATGGGATATTTGCCTCCTTCACGCTCAGGTACACCTGCTGGAGTTCCTTGATCTTGGCTCTGCATTGCAGGGTGTCTCACTCATATTGCTTCTCACACAGGGCTCACCCCTCTTTCCTTGAGAAGATGCTATGAAATGACCACACAATGTGCTGCAGACACAGGAAATGCATTTAAAATTTCCAAGGTTTGCAGGTGGGGGGTGGGCATCTGTTTACCTAGGGCTGAAGGACAGCAGAGTTCAAGGTGATGTCCAGAGTGACTAAACAGAATATTGTGGGATGCATGCTGGAGTCCAGTAAATTTGACAAAAAACCTACTTAGTACACACTGTGTGATTGTCAACAGCGTAGAGACAAAAGTCCCTCGCAGGGCTGGAAGTTTTTTGTCATTAAAAAATGGCTATATATCGTGACATTTGTTGTATTGTAATGTGAATTCATGGAGGTAATTGCTCAACAATATCGATGAAATCAGCATTGTGCTGCCATATGTTGTAAAACTTTTCAGAGAAATCTTGCAGGCATTACATAGCATGTCTTGCCCAAGTGGTAAGTAAGCATAATATCTTCCTGTCTCAACATTCTCAACTTGTATCCCATAACTTTGCAAAGTTGTTTTTCTTCAACACTGAATGCTGCTATACAATATGAGTTTTTAACAGGATTTTTCTTTTAAGCCACAATGCTAATATAATGAAAAGTTTCAGAGGGGTAGCCAAGTTAGTCTGTAACAAGAAAAACTTAAAAACAACAACTAGTCTGGTAGTCTGGCACAGCCCATGAAAGCTCATGATACCATCTGCATGTTTTGTTAGTCTTTAAAGTGCTACCAGACTATTTGTAGTAATGAAACATGTTATTCTAAAATTGATTTTTCAAATATTCTTATGCTCCCAGTTAATCCCCTGCTGGTGTTCATTGTGAAAAATATTGCATAATGTTTTGCACTTTTTTAAATTCACTGTCCAACCTGTGTTTTTTGCCCTTCTCCTCTGGTGGATTTTTAGAGGATACCAGTAGAGCTGTCAGCTAAGGGAGTTGTATCTTGAACCCAAGTAGTAGAAGCTTGTGCTTTTTAACTGTAGATGGCTCCCAGGGTTGGTCTTTGGTTACTGACTATGATGGAGGTTATTACGCTTATTATCCCTTTAATCAGAAGTTCTGAATGTGCTTTGGTGTAGGCAGACTCTATAGTTAAGAAACAGACAACTTAAAATGGGAAGTATGGAAATGTTGAGAAGCCTTATAATTTTGTCTGCTGGGACATCCATCTGAGGGATGGGGGGGAAGTGAGAGAGGACCAGGAAACTGGGACAAGGAGTCCATAGCAGTTTTGTGGGGTAGTTGAAATCAGATGAGAAACTGAGGTGGGTTTTAGAGGAACTTCTGTGTTTCACCCAAGAGCAAAGGGATCTTCAGTGAAAATAGGAAAGGAAATCCAAAGCCAGAAAAAGGAAATACTTTCCCCCACACAAACACTGTGTATAATTAGACTGTGGAACTCATTGCTCCAGGGAGTCACTGGAGCCAGTAACATGCAAGAGGATTGAACATTTCTATGAATAGAATATCCAGGGTTATCAGTTATCATTTTTTTTTTTTTTTTTGAAAACCTCATACTTCAAGGGTTTATGCTAGTTTCTAATCTGATGTGTTGATCCCACAATATGTGGCAATATTGCCTTCCCGGAAGCTAAGGTAGGTGAGATATAGGTAAGATATCTGCCTTAATCTCCTCGCTCTGGTAAACTTATTGTCTCCCTACAGTGGTCCTCCAGGCCAGCACTGCTGGATGAGTGACATGACTAAGCCCTCCAGGCATATCACACAAGTCGACACCTTCAAAAATTAATAGAACAAGTCTAATAGAAACAAAGCCCTTTCCCAGCTGTTCTCAGACTAGCGAGATCTTCCATTGTTTGCTCAGAGTGCATCCTCCCAGGGCTACCTAACATCTTCACCCTCTGGGCAGTAGTTCCTATTCTAGCTCCCTTCTAAGTTCAGCAGTTCACTTTCTCTGGTGGCACGAAGCCATCAAAGGGGCTTTTCCTCCCACCCTCACTGAAGTCTGAGCTTCAACTCTCTCTAAGCAATTGCAAATATCAGTTCCTTTCAACACTGCTTACATCAGTACTCTTCCCCTGAGACTTCCCATTTAGCCTTGTGTCTGGGCTCAGGGTCTCCCAGATCCTCCTTTCAAGCTCACTATGGAAAGCCACTCTCCCATAGCCCTTATCACTCACCTGACCTTACTGCAAGAGAGTCTTCCATCTCCCTTCTCACTGATATGAGCAGGCTTCCTCTTACAGAGACCCTAAATACCTATTGTCTGGGCAAAAAGTTAACTAGGCACAGGGAGAGCTGAGCTCAACTTCCTTAAAGGACAAGCCCACTTTCTGGCTGCCCCCAAATGATATTTTTCAGCTTGACATAGACATAATTAAGTACTCCTCTTCTGTGGTACACAACCTTATATGTTCAAAAAACATCAAACCATTCTGAAATAAGTCTGCAGTCTTTAATCATAGCAAAAGCATGAAAGCTGTGGGTTGTGTGCACCATGTTGTCATAAATCCATTTTGCCCAGAAGTCTTTATCTTCACTAGCAAAATTTTCTGGCAGAATGGGGTGCTCCATTGAGGCCCTTAAAAAAACATGATTATATCAACCCATGTAAGGATTGTCAAGAGCAATATGTGACTTGGTTTCCCGTTTGGTCTTTAACATTACTAGCTTGTGATTTCTCCTTGATGCTTAATGGTAACTTAAAACAGTGAGCAACACATAGCGTTGACCTGCGAGTAAAAGATTCTGGAGAGACAGATAAATATATTTTCTTAAAGAATGTAAAAATAAATGGGAACCAAAGCACCCCCACAAATTAGGTTTTAGTTCTTCCGTGACACTAACACTCCTTTGGGAACAAGTAGTAGACCTGTGGCACTTTAGAGACTAACAAATATATAGGATCTTGAGCTTTCATGGGTAAAACCCAAGAGGGTTTTACTCACGAAAGCTCATAATACTCTATATATTTTTTGTTAGTCTCTAAGGTGCCACAGGTCTACTCATTTTTAAAGTTAAAGACTAAAATGGCTACCTCTCCGAGACTTTTTTGGGAAAACTTCTGGGAACAAGTGCGTGCGTGCGCGCACGCACCCTCTCCTCTTGGTTCCAAAGTCTCAAAGCTGATTGATATGAGCTTTTGAGTTGCATTTCTTGAAACTGATCAGAGACTCATGGGGATGTGGGAGTGGGAAACGAGAATGGGTTTCCAAGCATGTGCATGCAACAGATGCATTATGTGCTGTTTTTAATAAGGGTGATGAAAAAGCACAAATGGGCAGTTTACACAAGAGCTTCACTTCAATATTTGTATAACTTTTGCCTCCCACAGCTTACAGCGTAAGAGCTTTTTTTGTCTCATGTGAATTCAAACCACTCAGGGTTTCTGCTGAAGCTCCAAAGAGATTCTGTCTTCATTAAAACTGAAAATCCACTATTGTAATTGAATTCATTAGCACAGTGGGTTTAAGAAATTAGTTCAATTTATGCACAATAATCAAAAGTGCAATGAGGATTCTAGTGTATGTGCCTGTTTTATAAATGCAGGTGAGCTGCTGTTGAAATTCCTTCCTTGGCTGGTGAGGCTGTTTTTTGCAAACTCCATATGTTAGGATATAATTTAAATAAGAAGTCTGCATGCCTTGCAAACAGGTCTTTTTGGAGTCCTGTCGTTTGATCCCAGAATTACAGGATCCCCAGAATTTCCTCTCCTGCAGGAGGAAAATCCTTTGCTATTTAAGTAACTGTTTCTTGTTAGGAATATTCTGCTGTTGGTGTAGCCAAGAAACGAAGGCCTATAATTTCATTCCATAATCTGGATTGCCAACATTTGGTGGCATTTGTATTTAAAGGGCTGCCTGCAGCCTCTTTATCACATTTTGCCTCTTTGTTGTAGTGACAAAGGAGGCAGGGGAAGGAAGATAGGCAGGTCTGTATATTGACTGCTTTTGTGTTTGAAGATCCCACAGAAAGCGATTTTGAATAATCCAAAAAAAGGGCGGGAAGTGGGAGGACAGATAACAGCCCACTGGTCATATTTTGTGCCATCTGTGGGTGTGAGGGAGCAGATCAGGAAGGAAAAGAGTCGATAACAGGGGTGGGCAATAATTTTTGACTGGGGGCCACTTCAGAAATTTTTGAAGTTGCCCTGGACTGCCCCAGAGGGGACAGGGCCTGAGGTGGAAGGGGTGGGGACAGGACACTTCCATGCTTCCTTACCCACAGACCCTGATTGGTCTGGGGGTGGGGCAGTGCATGAAGTCTTTGCCCTCGCCCCCATCAGAGAGAATCACCAGCTGTTCTGAACAGCTGGAGGTTCCTTCTAGGCACTCCTGCCCCTGGTGGTGGGAGGAGACTTTGCATGCTCCCCTGCCCCCAGGTCAGTCAGGGCCTGGATACAGGGAGCATGTGAAGTTTTGCTCCCTGCCCCCGCCCTGCAAGGGAGGCACCGTGCTTAGTCAACCACCAACTGAGCAGAAGCTGGCAGTTGGCTTTAAGTGCTGAGCCCTTTGCAGGGGGGAGGAGACTTTGCGAGCTCCTCCCACCCCCAAGCCCTGATTGACAGGGGACGGGAGCATGCAAAGTCTCCTCCCGCCCTGCCCCCATCCTGCAAGGAGCGTGTGGTGCTTAGAAGTGCTGCACCCCTTGCAGGGAGGGAGGGAGATTTGGTGTGCTCTCCCCGCCACCTCCCACCCACAGGTCTTGATTAGCCTGTGGGTGGGAGGAACCACGCAAATTCTCTCGCTCCCTGCCCTCCAGTACATGCTGCTTAGAGTCAGCTACCAGGGTTGACGCTAAGTGTCTTGTGCTGCCCCATCTCTAGGCCTTCATTGGATCCAGCCTGCAGAGGCCCTTTTGCTCACCCCTTGTCTATAAGTTAATGCTGACCTTTGCTGGAAGAGCATCTTATAATATTAAGTAAGTCATTATGGGGAGAAAGATAAGGCCTTGGGGCTAAAGTAGAAGACTAGGATTCAGGAAATGTGGTTCTGCCACAGACTTCCAGATTGACCTTGAGCAATTCAGTTCAGCACTTTCTGGGCAGTAGTGTCCTACTCCACTTCTATGCCACACAGTGGTGGTGTGAGATTTACTGTATTAATTGCTATAAGCTGCTTCAGATTTCTCAGAAAAAATGTTACAGATCGGTGCAAAGTATCACCACCATTCAGCAGGCACGTGGTAGTGACTAGTGCAATGGTCTCCAATCTTTTTACTCCCAAGATCACTTTTTAAATGTCAGGGCAAGCCAGGATCTACCCCATCCCTTCCCAAAGACTCCACCCCATTCTTGAGGCCCTGCCCTCTCCAAACCTTTCTGCGGACTACCCGTTGCCAGTGGAAAGTCACCATTAATTACATAATTACGCCTGAGCCATTTTGCTAGTACTGCAGCTGGGGAAAATGATTTAATTTAATTATTAAACAGACTAAGCGTTTTTCATGTTAGTTTAGGTTTCAATGTTTTCTTTATTATGGCAGGGGTGGGGAACCTTTTTTGGGTCGGGGCCACTGACCCACAGAAAAATCAGTTGGGGACCACACAAGTGCGAAGCAAAAAAACTCCTCCCCAAACCCCTCAACGCTCACTGATGCCCCAACTGAGACACCTCACTCCTCTGGCACTCCACCCCCATGTGGTGAGCAGAAGGGACAGGGAGGACTGAAGTTCAGGGCTTCCCATAGTCCAGTTGTACTTTTCTGGGGTCCCAGAGTTAGTGGATTTTACAGACCCCCTTAGACTCTGGGGTGTGAACAGAAATGAGGGGCTTAATATGTGGGACAGGGCTGCCAGCGAGTGGGATGGGGATGGAGGATCTGGGTGAGGACAGTGAGGAGGGTAGGGTCTGGAAGGGAGTTTGGCGGCAGGAGAGGGTGTGGGGTAGAGGTAGAGAGGGAGTTTGGGGGCGGGAGGGGGTTGAGGGGAGTAATGCAGAAAAGGTGATAGGGTGAGAATGCAGCCAAATAGCTAGTTGGGGAGGGAGGCAAAGATGTGGGGAGGTAAGCTTCTGAAAATGCAGCTTCTGAAAGTAAAATGGTATCTTCCCTCTGCTCCAGCCTCATGCCCTCAGTCCCATGATCCCTCCCCCTCCCTGCCTGATCCCTGCATGCCCCAGGCCCCTCAGTGCAACCCCTACCCCTGCATCCTCCTTTTTCCCCTCCCCTCCTTCTCACATCCCTGTGCCCTCAGCGCACTCGCCGGCAGGACAGCATTGCTGGAGCAAGAAGGCGGGGGCAGAGTCTCTTCTCTGCCTGGCCCAGCCCTTTACCTGCAGGCAGTGACTCTGGGGTTGGGGAAGGCAGAGCCTGGGGCTGCCCATGCCTGGCTCCAGCCCAGCCAGGTGGAGCGGGGCACTGGGGAAGGGGCTCCCTAACCTTGCGCCACAGCCTGTGGGAAACAGCATGGCATAGCACAGGCCCTGGTGCACCACATGTGCCAGCTGCCCAGACCCATCTCTGCGGAGCAGGCCCAGCCCAGCCCCCTCCCAGAGCAGGAGACCAGAGCCAGGGATGCACATGTGTGTGCGCACACGTGCCTCTCCCCCTGTCGGCAAGTAAACAAAGAGGGGTGGCTGCCCAGCAAGCTGACCATGGCATTCAGCCTGCTGAGGCTATGACTAGACTGCAGGTTTAGAGAACTTCCGAAAAAGTGTGTCCACACTGCAAAAGCACATTGAAAAAGTGATCTGCTTTTTCGAAAGATAGTGTCCACACTGAATGGATGTTATCTTGCATTTTAGCTGTGATTGCTATCGATGGAGTGGCCACCAGGGCACCTGTGCTTTTTCCTTTCCTCTTCTTTCGAAAGAACTCCCTCTTCCCCGTCTACACACGCCTTTTTCCAAAAGAGCTCTTTTGGAAAAAAGCTTCTTCCTCATAGAATGAGGATTACCAATGTTGGAAAACCTCCTCTGTTCTTTCGATTTTCTTTTAGAAGAACGCGATTGCAGTGTGGACATAATTGAAGTTTTTTTGGAAAAACGGACGTTTTTCTGTAAAAAACAAAACAAAAAAACCCAACCTCTGTAGTGTAGACATATCCTGAGGCTACACTGTACTCCAGCTGGGCTGGATCAAAGAGGGCCAGCTGGCCCCAGTGATCGACTCTTAGGGACACTGTGACTGGTTGGTCGGGATTGACGGGTTGGAGACCACTGCACTAAGGAGTAGACAGGTTACATGTTGTTTTCACGTTGGTCAATTAAATCAAAAATCCAAAAGCAAAATTATACTACCTAGGAATAAATGTGTATTGAACCATGAACTTTCGTGGGCAAAACCCACTTCATCAGATGACTCCATTTCGTCTGATGAAGTGGGTTTTGACTATGGAAGTTCATGATTCTGTATCTTTTGGTTAGTCTCTAAGGTGCCACAGGGCCACTTGTTTTTAAAGTGCGGCTACCCTTATGAGATTTTTTTTTTTTTAAACACTGTTTTGTTTTACAGAGCTACACATAAGACAGTGTTTCTCAACCTGTGATACGAGTACTCTTAGGGGTACTCGAGAGACGTCTGGGGGGGTTACATCAACACATCTGAAATTTGGAGAAAACTGAATTTTTGTTTTAAATTTTATAGTACTTTATTATTTTTGTACTTTTTACACCCAAAAAGTTCATTGCCTGCCCAGCTATGATTAAGTTGTTTAAACAAATGTGTTGCAATGGTAGAAAAAAAAATTGTGTGTCTGAAAATTGTAGGTACCGTGGGGATACTTATTTTATTATTATTTTTAAATGGGTACTTTATAAAAAAAAAAAAAAAAAAAAGTTGAGAAACACTGACATAGGATGAACTCACTAAAACAGAAGCTGCTTGTTTCAGAATTTTCAAACTGTGGTCAGGGAACCACTCTGAGAGAAGATTATTTAATCTTTGCTCCCAAGAATAATAAAGGATGCCACAAAAGGTGCAGAGGGAGAAAGAAAGGAGAATTGTATCATGTACCTGCAATTATGGGCAGATAGTGCCCTGAACTTTTTTTTAGTGCGGTCTCTCTGAAGTGCAATTGAGGTTTAATAATCTTTTGCACTTTACAGCACTTTCAAAACAGGTGAGACTAAAGCATTTGAATCTGGTGCCAAAGGCAATGTGAAAGGAGAATAGGGAAATTCATGGGTTGAATAGCACAATAGGAAGGGAATTTTCTCGGCCGAATTTTGCTAAGAGAAGGAGCTAGGTGGGAATCAGTCTAGATGAGAAGGTTGCAGTAATCAGTGCAGAGAAAGGAAATGACAGATACTTATTGACTTGAGAAAATATGTATACTCTTGTCACCACATACTCAATGCCAGCTTTCATTAGAAACAGGATCAAGTCTAGGGCTGTCCTCCTGGGCTTTCCAACTGCAAAGTTTGAGCCAGGTTTGTGTGTCTGGTACTGTTTCCGTTCATCTCAACCCTTTCACATGGTCATATTACTTTGTGTTAGCATTGCCTTTCTCTGTCCTTCTGCCTCCTCAATATTACATCTCTCATTAAGGCTATGTCTAGACTACATTCCTCTTTCGAAAGAGGGATGTAAACTAGATCAAAATTGCAAATGAAGCCGGGATTTGAATTTTCTGTGTTTCATTTGCATAATGGTGGCTGCGCGTTCTTTCGAAAATGGGTATTTTGAAAGTGAAACCACCATCTAGACATGGTTCTTTCGAAAGAAAAACCCTTTTTCGAAAGATCCTGTACTCCTCAAAAAATGAACCGCGAAAGAACTGTGTCTAGGTGGTGGTTTCACTTTCGAAATACCCGTTTTCGAAAGAACGCACAGCCACCATTATGGAAATGAAGCACGGGAAAGTCAAATCCCAGCTTCATTTGCAATTTTGATCTGTCTAATTTACATCCCTCTTTCGAAAGAGGGGTGTTATTTAGACATGCCCCACTACTATGCGAAAAGACCCCTTTTCTTCCTTCCCTTTGCTCTTACTTTCTCTTTCTTCCTGCTTAAATATTTATGGCTACAATGGAGAGATTTCAGATACTTTGGGTGGAAAACATTCAGAATGAATTTGGGGTTTTATTGGCTATAAAGATTTATTGTTCTTTAGAATCCACATTGACTTCGGCTTTGCCTTAGCCAGTATATACCTCTTAGAACAATTAATCTTGATCTTTACCTCAGCATATAATATATGCTTAATATTGAACCCTATAATTGTGTTAGCTTCAAGCATATACTGTGGAATGCAGTTTGCATGAAATACATTCCCAAAAGTACTGTTTGGAATCAAGTTAATTACATTTTAGAGCTATGCTAAAATTGTAACAAAACTTTTTTAAAAAGTTATTCTCAAGGCCTGAATTAATGTCATCAGTTTTATGTTAATGTTTTTTTCATTAGAAAATGAAAATTATTAAGTTAGACAAAAGACTAGGGCAAGGTTTCTACACTAGCCTGGAATTTCAAGGCAATGCTGTGCACAAGGTTTTGAATTAACATTACAGATGGGACATAGCTACAAAGCTAAGATTTCTCTGTGCTCTAATAGTCTGCATTTAGTTGCATCATCTGGTGTTTCAGAAAATGCTCTTAAAATTTACCACATGGCTGATGGATGTGTTTATAGAGGCTTGAATGGTCACTTTTTATATGGAACAATAAATTTGCTGTTGTACATAATGAGGCCAGTGAAGCAATCAGAAAAGAAATATATAATTCTGTAGCATGGGTCTGTAAGCACAGTACTGTCTAGGCTATTTGAGTTTAATGAAGCAGCTACTCTGCTGCTGCATATTCTTGTTGAACAGTCTCAGCATGTATTTTAAAACAAAAGCGTTACTGGTAATCATGTTCCTGCACACACTCCTTGAAAATCCTGTGGGTCCTATTCTCATAAGAAGTCTTCATCTTTTATGTGCTAATGGTTTTGAAATTAGTCATTTGCTTCATTTTCCTTGTAAATGAGGGTCAGACTGTGATTTCCTTCTTTTCCCTGTTCTCTGAACATTAAAACTACTGTAAGCTGGCTCATCGGTATTCAGTTCTCTCTGGGGTATTGAGTTTGAAAAGGTAGCTGAAACGATCCCATTAAAACACACATGTTCCCACTCCTGGCATTCTTTCCTATTCTTAGAAACCTCAGAAGGCCTGTACCCATACTAAACCTTGCATTGTATAAATGGCATGGCATCATCATCACATCATTGCATCTGCCCAAGGTCTTACTGTCAAAGAGATCCAGTCAGGAGACTTCAGAAGGTCAATAGTGACATTGCTGTGTCTATTCAAATCCAGCAAGATCAAATTACACTGCTTCTTTTAAGAGCTCTTTAGAAATGTATGTATAAAGAGTGAATTAATGATTATTATTTAAATGCACAGATTGAATCCTTGAATGCTTTGGTACAGTACAAATAATGGTGGCTGCAAGATGAATTACATTTTGAGTTTTTCTGTGAACTAAAAGTTGTGCACACAGAAACACTTAGGGTATGTCTACACTGCATTCCTCTTTCGAGAGAGGAATGCAAATGCAGACAAACGAAATTGCAAATGAAGCGCGAAATACTCCGTTAAACCTCATTTTTTAAGGAGTAAGGATTATTTCGAAAGAAGGGGTTTCTTTCAAAATAACCGCATCTACATGGCGTTTTTATCTCGAAATAGGGTATTTCGAAGTAGCGGCTGGATGCGATTATGCAAATAAAGCGCAGGAAATTCAAATCTGCGCTTCATTTGCAATTTCACTCAGCTGCATTTGCATTCCTCTCTCAAAAGAGGAATGCAATGTAGACATACCCTTAGGCACTATATAAGTCTGGTTTCAGTGTGTGCAAAGAATAATAATTTACTATATATTTGCGAGAGTTTGTCTATTCAATAATTCATCCTAAACAGTAAGTCCTAGGACCCGCAAATTCGGCATACAGCTTTCCTTTATCCTAACTTAAAAGCATTATAAGGGTTTAGTCGTGCCAGGAAAATGGAATGAACCTGGAATGGGATTGCTTCTCATAAAACCATGTAGAAAAGAGACAGAATCATCAGGATAGAGGGGCTAGCTGGGAACACACCTTCTGTCTGGGATTGCCCCATCCCTGAGTCCCCTCCTCCTCTCCCCCGCCACAGAAACCCCTGCCCAGAGCCCCTCCTCACCCCCACCCCAACCCTGACTCCTGCATCCCCCAGTCTCCTGCCCTGAGCTGCTCCTTAAGGACCTGAGCCATGCCAGGTAAATGTGCTAGTCATTCATAGCACTTAAAATGGTATTTTACATCCAGGGATCTCAAAGCATGTTACAAAGAAAGAGCAGTGGTCTTCTAGAGCAGTTAAGCTCAGACCCGCAACAGGTATTTTGGCACCAACTCCCAAAAGGGTCTTTGCCCAAGTGATCTGCCCAGTACTGCATTGATTCAGTAAAATAAAGTCTCAAGGCACTGAGCCCCATGTCTTATACATGGACTCACACTGCTGTGCCTTAAAAATCACACCTGGACATAATAAGCATCATTATGTGAAGCTGCAAAGAATGTGTGTACAAAGACTCTGTTTTCTTCCCTGATTGCTTGTGTAACCTTTGCTTTGCAATTACCACTCCCCGGGACAGCATATAAAATATATTCTAAGTGATGGGAAAATGAGCCAGATGTATGAGAGAGCTGTATGCATGCTATGATTTTTACCTCACCCAGTGGCATGAATTATTACCGTATGCAGGTTATCATTAAGTAGGTTTATGTCACAAACGCTTGGTATAGGATTCTTTGCTGTTTCTCTGTTGTGCTGTGTTGAAGTAATGTGCTTAGCAATAATGGATTATTTTCACAGAGGGATTTCACAGAGTAGATTATCAACTACTTTCTTTCATGATGTAGCCCTGTTAGTTTGTGGTCAGAGGCAAATGTCAAGGTAAAATGAACCTAATATATTCATTTCCACATGCAGGCAAAAGAGACAGACAAAAGGTTCCAATCTTTTCATTTATCTCCAATATGACTTTAGAAATCCACAGAGAAAAACAAATAAAGGAAACTCTATACATGCAGTTGCTTCCCAGAGAGAGATGAAAAATAGCAGTTTGTGCATGGTGCATAAGTAATATTTTAAGCTCTCAATACCAAGAGCTGTGTAGGTTTTTTCTTTAAAAAAATTTAGAATGATCAGTAGGACAGAGTTACACAGAGAGATGTGCCTGCTGCAGTGTTAAGTAGCATGGTTTATTGTGTGTGTGTAAAATTTGTAAGACGATAAGGTGCTACTCCAACCCTATTTCATTTTAACTAATGGGATGTTGGTTGCCTGTAATTTTGCATTCACTGTTAACAGCCCTGCTTTAATAAATTGTTTTCTGATTTGTTCCTAGATGGAAATCCTGTATGAATGTGGAAGCCATTAGCAAAGTAATTGCTGTCTATTGCCATGACAACCAGCCGTTGCAGTCACCTGCCTGAAGTCTTACCAGACTGCACCAGCTCAGCTGCTCCTCTGGTTAAGACCGTGGAGGATTGTAGCAGTCTTGTGAATGGACAGCCGCAGTATGTCATGCAAGTTTCAGCCAAGGACGGGCAGCTTCTGTCAACAGTAGTAAGGACTCTTGCCACACAGAGGTACAGTAGTACCAAATCAAGAAAACATGTAATTGATCATTAAACTGTTTTAGCTAGGAAGTGCAGAAGGGGGGCTAGAATTATGTCATTCAAGTCTGTGTCCAACAAAAGGTCTTCATTTAAAAAAAAAAAAAAAAAAAAGTCTCTCTCACATACTGGCTCAGTCATATCCATTTCTGTGACAATTAGGTAAGAAGCTAAAAAAAATTCATCATATTTAGTTTTTTATTTTAAGTCACACACAGTAGGAGATAGATGTGTTGCTGCTTATGTAAGATTTGCTGTTGTGATAATGAAGCTCTCGTCACTATAAATTTATCATCATCATCCCACTTTATTAATGAAACTCTCAACTTCATGCAACAAAAAGTAGCAGTGCTGTATGAAGATGCAGAGGGTCAAGTGAGTAAGTTTCGATAATTTCTCTGGATTTGAATGAAACTTCAGGTGTAAAATTCTGATGACTTGTGTTTGCTACTCATTATTTACTAATGAGAACACTTATTCCAATTATGCCTCATTTGTGTTTTTCATCTCTAACACACTGTCATTGTCAGGGTACAGACTATTGCATACAGTGTTCTCTTTTTCTCCTTACGTGCTGTTGTTAGTACTTCCATAATGCGTTTTGTTCAGATTGCCACTCCTAAACCATGCCACATGCGCTAACGCACTCAATCAGGAAAGAATCTGTCTCTTGTGAAGATTCACATGGAAGCTTCATTGCCTGAGTCATTTCTCATGTGATTGATAGCAGCTTTTCATGCTATTGACGCAGACTGACAAATTATGTGGCAAAATATATGTTCAAGTCATATACTTTGAGACCTTAAGCTGCATGGGGTTTGTTTGTTTGTTTGTTAACACTTTAGTACCAGAGTCCATAAGAATTTGGCAATATTCACACAGGAGATTTTGGGCAAAATTCTGCTCAGTTTCCCTGGTGACTTGAGAGTAGTACTGGATTCACATGAGTGTAACGAGCACAGAATCAGGCCCACTGCATTGGGTAGATAAAGTATCTGCAAAGGAGGAAGTTCTTAACCTGCTGAGGTATCATGTAAAAATGTGGGGAGGGGTAAAGTGAAACAATTTATTTCGACAAGATTTTACGATAAACTGAAATCACTAGCTCAGATCTGCATGCAACGTTGTAATACGTGCAGGGTTTTGGTTTTTTTAAATAAGCAACGGGCTAGGTTGTCAATTACACTTATGTAGTGAAAGGAGAACCTGGCCCTATGTACGCAGGATACCATTGAAAAGCAGCCAGAGTAGGGGTAGTTAGTGGGCAGCAACAACAAATTGCACAATAATGAAGGGGGAAAATTTGGATTAGAGACAAAGGCACTATTCTAACAACTCCGTGTGAACTCAAAGCATCCATACAGAGTTGGCAGGGCCTCTGCTTTCAAGGTCTCAGCCAAAAGATCCACCCACAAAAATGCAACTTACCTGCCTTGGCAGGATGAACAGCTAAGTCAAACCTCCTGTGGGTCCAGGAGTCTAGGTATTTCCAGTTGATAATGAATCTCCCCCTCTAGCATGTTATAATTCTAGAATTTTAGGGATCTAGTCCTCTCTCATTTATTTTTCATTCGTTTTGCTGACGGATGCATGTGTCTATAGAGTCCTGAGGGTGGTTGTAAGAGAGGAGTGCTCTTCCCCTCCCACATCTGTTCCCCATCAAAAGTGATCCATCTTGTGGCTGAGAAGAATCACACTGTTCCTTTCAGAACCCAGTAATGGTGGTGCTTAGCTGGCAATAAGGAATTGCTCCAGATACATGTGCTGTTGCCTTCAGCAGACCAGAACATGAAGTATCTCTTTTGTGCCCAGTCATTCACACTTGACTTGGAGACACTTGGCAGTGAACTGTGCTGCTTAGAGGATATCTTACCCCAGGGGTCACCAACCAGTAGATCGGGATCTACCGGTAGATCTTGGACCATCTGATAGGTGATTTGGCCAGGAAGCTATCAAGCGCTGGCACTTCAGTTGTCCCTCCACCCACTGTCATGCTGCTCCTGCCCTCTGCCTTGGAGCTGCCCCCCTAGGAACCTCCTGTTTGCCATGCAGGGTGTGGGAGGGAGAAGGGAGGCGCTGATGTCAGGGTGTCTCTTCTCTCCCCATTTCTATCCTATCTCCACACAGAGAGAAGGGGATGGAGGGAGCTTGGCAATGCAAATCTCTGTCACTCTCACAGTGTGTGTGTGTGTCTGTCATTCTCACAAACACACACTGTCCTTCACTCTCATCTCCCAACCCAACACACGTGGGGTTTGTTACTACTTTTACTACTTGCAAAGTGGGTTATTTTTGGTTTTTGACTGGTCTGTGCATTTCATAACTTTCATTTCTCTTATGCTTAAATTTAATTCTTTGAGTAGTGAGTTCTAAAATACCTAAACTGTTGTGGCTGGAGTAATTATCCCCATAGTAATTGCTGCTCCTGGAAGTGGCTGGCATGTCCCTGCAGCCCCTGAGAAAGACAGAGCAGAGGGTCTCCACATGTTGTCCTTGCCTGCAGACACCACTCCTGCAGCTCCCATTGATCAGTAATGGGGAACTGTGATCAAAAGAAGCTGTGGGCTCGGTTCCTGTAGATCAGGGGCAGTACATGGCACCATTGCTGTACATGCCAGCTGCTTTCAGGAGTGGTGCAGGGCCAAAGCAGGAGTAAGCCTGCCTTAACCCCACTGCACCATTGCCTGGAAGCCATCTCAGTTAAATGGTGCCCAGCCAGAGCTTGCTTCTTGAACCCGTCCCAGACCTAAACCACCTCCTGCAGTCATCCCCTTGCACCAAAACTCCTTCCCGAGAGTTCGACCCTGAAACCTCTCCCGAACGCCAATCCCCCACCCTGGGATAAGCCCAGAGCCCTTCCCACACTCCAAACCTCTTGACTCAAGACCAGAGCCTGCAACTCAACCCCCTATCCCAGCCTGGTGAAAGTGAGTGAGGATGGGGGGAAAAAGGGGATGGAGTGAGCAGGGTGAGGCCTCCGAGAAGGGGTGGATCGGGGCAGGGCCTCAGAGAAGGAGCAGGAAGGAAATGGGGCAAGGGTATTCAGGTTTGAAGTAGATCTTACATTGCACTTAAATTGAAAAAGTGATCTTGTTGAAAAGTTGGAGACCAGTGTCTTACCCTATAGTTCAGTGGCACAGATCATGACTAGTGTCCCTGTAGTGGGTAGGGTTAAAATACTCTGCCCCACTTAGGGATATCTCCTGTAGTGCACCCCACAAAGCAGTTCCTGGTGTATTTAATATAGTGGGAAAAGATAAATTTGTCAACGTAAATAAATTGTCTGTCTGTTCCCTTCTCCAATTGTTAAGGATTTCCTTCCAGCTTATCACTGTATAGGCTAGAAGTAGCAGCACTTTTGAACAAGAATATCAAAGTACCTTCAACTTTAGCCTGGGTAAACGTTATACGTGTATGCTAATGTATAAATAAGAGTGAAATATATACATGATGTGAACATCCCTTCTTGTTATGTTGGAACATGGGCTAAGGGAGAAATGAAGTGCTTTACAACTTAATATACTGACCAGCCATTTCCATTTCTTGTTTAGCAGCCCTTTCAATGACAGACCAATGTGCAGGATCTGCCATGAAGGCAGCAGTCAGGAAGATCTGCTCTCTCCATGTGAATGTACAGGAACCCTGGGGACTATTCATCGCAGCTGCCTGGAGCATTGGCTGTCGTCTTCGAATACCAGTTACTGTGAACTCTGCCACTTCAGGTTTGCAGTAGAGCGCAAACCCAGGCCGTTGGTAGAGGTCAGTAAATGGGGCATGTCCTTAAAAGCTTAGCTTTAATGAGCAAGTGATGTATGTTTTACACGAGGACCACAAAGCCTTTGCAGCTTCACTGAAGCAAAAGAAAGGCTGTGGATTTGGGGTATTGCGAGGTGGGGGCAGCAGTGCAGGAATAACAAAACCTTCATTTTGAAGCAATCAGCTTGAGTGAGAAGAATGAAATTGATGGTCTTGCTCCACTGTAAACATTGAACCGAACATCATCTTGTGAACAGTTTGCCACAAGTAGAAAATGCATAGTATATCATTTTAGCTAGGCTGGTAGAAATCCATCTAGAAAACAACTGAAAAATCTATGGAACACTAGACAAACTTACTTGGGATAATGAATATAGGCCAGGAATTAATTAATTCAACCTCCCCCACAAATCTGACCTCTGTTTTTAGCCCATAGAATGAATTGTTCTTGTTGGAGGTTTCACATTTTTAGCACTTCACATTGCCCTTTTCCCTCTTCTCTAGCCTGTGTACCAGACTGCTGAGTAATACTGAGTAATCATTTTCCCTTTCACAGGTTAAAATCTGACTATTGCCTACTGCAGTTGCTTTAATGGACAAAATTGTCTGGTCCATGCTAAAAACCAGTCAAGATATGGGTTTGACTTGGCTGATAAGTTTCCTTCTCCCGTCTAAAATACTGTGAAATTTGAATCCCTTTTGTAATTAAAACTGAATTGTTTCAAAGTGAAGTTTTGTTATTCCTGCACTCCAAAACCACCTCCCAGCACCCATTGAGATACTTATCAGAATAATGATATCTTACTTCATGTTGGCTGGAGATACAGAGGTTTGATCATGTGTTGTACATACTTCATGTGTGGCTGATTTTTGGCTTGGCACTGTATTTTTACATGGAAAAACTAACAATATAAACTGAAAAAAAATCTTGTTTTCATCTAGTTCATAAGCAATGGGAAGTAGATTCTATACCCACCAATACCATAATTTATCTGTTAGGAAAAAAAATCAGCCCAATCCAATTGGGGTGGGAGATCAGCGGAGACTACCCAGTGATGCTTTACATAAGGACAGAGCAGCTTCTTTAGTTTTCAGCAAAGAAAATATCTTCTGCTAGGTTGTACGTGTTCAGTATTGAATACCAGAGATGTTAAGTATCAGTTAACTGAATAGTCGAGTAACCTTGTGAATTCTTATTGGTTAGTCAACTATTCTATAGTCCCTGAGGGCAGGGCCAGCAGCCAGTGCATTCTGGCCTCACTCCTGAGAAGATCCCCTGCCAGGTGGGAGCTGGTCTGCAAGGGGAGCCAGTTTAAAAACCAGGTCCCCTTGTGGACCGGCTGCCTGTCGCCCTATGCTGCTGCCTCTGATAAAGAGGCAGTAGTGCAAGGTGGCAGCAGCCCCTGACCCAGCGTGAGCCGGAACTGAGCTGGGCTGCCTACCTGCCCGGCTCTGAATATGCTTTAACTGCAGAGCTGCAGCGGGGGGTATGTCCAGGACCTGTCGCAAGCCAGGACTAAGCCAGGCTGCTGGCCAGCCTGCTAAAAAATGTACTGGCAAGTGTGTGTGTGGGAAAATGCAGGTAGTCTATAGCATTAACCTATACGCTTTTGCTTATGGGTTAATCAGTTAATCGACTACACCTTAACATCCCTATTGAATACTAGGAACTATAGTTTTCTCAAGACATAATGGGAGGGGACGTCCCCTTCTCTCGCCCAGTCCTATATGCTGTTTTCCAGTGGCTTCTGCAACTGAACAAGACATTTTGAGAAATGTTGATTTTGGATGTTCCCAGGCTAACAATGACTAAACACCAACATCATCATCGTTTGGGTTATACTCAAAGATGACATTTTAGTTTAGTTTTAGCAAGTCACTCTGATCCTGACTCAAGCAAGGTGCGACAAAATAGATCCATTTGTGGCTTGAGGTCCCAACCATTGTGTATTTGTCTCCTAAGAAACAAGATGAGTGACCCTAAGATCACGTGAAATAAATGAGCTAGATTTTTAGGGTCCAGCCTGTTTCAACTTTGTCCTCACAATGACTGCTCATGACATTTTCTTTGTACAAATGGAGTGTGACATTTAGAGCAAAATCTAACTCTTCTAGAGCCAAGGGAGGCTAGCTGTTTGATCTTCCATGCTGAAGTGATCTGTCTTTCATACAAAGTAACTTTTTTTTAAAATGGTCTTTGTTTCTCAGTTGAAGAAGTTGAGAACTCAGTACCAGATGCAAGTACATTCCAGAACAGTATATGTTGTTAGTTACCATTTTACTTTTTACTTGATTCTTTACTACCACCTCCCTAAAGTTTTTATAGATGATCAACAGTAACGTGAGGACAAAGCAGAATGAATGTACCATTTTTAAAAATAGTTTAAATCCTCATTTAAGCTCAAACCATTTTTTGGTGTCAGATCACAATGAATTAAAGCTGTAAAAAGCAAAGAAATATAAAGGGAAAATATCTGAATTTTGAGCAAAAGGACAAATCCAAGTAGAAAATATCACAAGTTATCTTTATTTCTATTCATATCTTTGTGAATATAATCTAAGCTTAAAAGTTGAACAAAATATTGCTTCTTGAAAACAGTGCACACAAGGTAGTCTAATCCAATGTTTTTCCATAAAGAAAAATTGAATCTTTTTCCTATGAGAAGAAATGTTAAACTATTTTCTTAAAAAGAAACTAAGAAAATGGTATAGATTATAACCTCCTTATTTATCCCTTTCCCAGTTTGAGCAGCTTGTTGTACTACTTAACTATGGAAAGGAATTGGTTTAAACAAAAATAAAAACAGATATTTAGTTTGCTTGAGCTGAAAGTTCTCTCATACTGGAAGATCACTCAATCTCTTAACACTCTAGAGCAGGCCTGGGCAAAATACGGCCCACAGACCGGATCCAGCCCGCCAAGCCACTGGATCTGGCCTGTGGAGGCAGCAGGGAGCCTCAGGCAGGCTCCCCTGCTTGCCCCGCACGCTGTGCAGAAACACCACTGCAGGGCTCCATTTCTGTTTTAAAATGGGAGCGGAGGGGGAAGTTTCAGGAGCTGCCCCGCCCCTAGCACAGTCCCATTGCCCTGTTTCTGGCCAGAAACCAGACAATGGGAGCTGCTTGTTGGAATAACAGGCAGCCAAGAAGAACCACACCCCCTCTCCTTGGCTCAGTTATTCAGTGAAGCACATGGCCAGGCAAGATGGCTGGCTGGGAAACGTTTTAAACTCTGTAGGCAGGCAGGCTAGTTTGGCAGCTGGCAGGTAAGTCTCTTGGCCGCAGCCTGCTTCTGGCACCCCAGCCCTTGCCTGCCCTAACCCTCTGCTCCCCCACTCAACACACCCAAACCCTCTGTCCCCCTCTTACACCCTTATACCTATACCCCCTCCCAGATCAGGCACCCCAATCTCCTGCCCCAGATAATACCCTCGTATCCTAGGTCATATCCCAAACCTCTACACTCCAGTCCCCTGCCCTAGGTCACAACCACCTCCTTCACCTAAACTCCCTCCCAGACTCAAGTCTGCTTTCTGCACCCTAATCCCTTACCCCAAGCTCCCTTCTGCACCCAACCTCCATTCCAGACCCTGCATCTCCTCCATTCGTATCATGGAAGAGTGCGGTCCTTGACCACTTTCCAAAATCTTGAAGTGGCTCCCCCGTCAAAAATTGCCCCCCCCCATCCTCTAGAGAAGTGGGGTGGCAATAGGTTTGACATAAACCGCGCAACAAGTGATTTGACTGCTCATTCCACCAAATTACTCCCGTGTGTACTTTATTACTATAGCACCAGAAAATTCCACTGCATTTTTAATGATATGATAAGAACAGGCTATTAGATTCACAATATTTTTTCCCATATTGTAAGCAATTTTCTTCTCTCTCAAAAAAAAAAAACAAAACCCCACCAAAATATTCCCTCGTTTGTCAGAAGATTGATTAACATCCCTTTAAGAAACACTTCTTCTCATATTGAAAAGCAAGAGCCATGCTCAGCCTGATACCAGCCATTGTGATTGCTAGTGTGAGAGACTTGGATGTACTTTCTTACCAACTGAAGGGATCGCAAACAAATGTAACAGTACGTTTACATAGGGTGTGATCCACAAAGGTCCTTAGTGCCTGAGTCCTGTGTGTAGGCACTGCTGTGATCTGTAGAACTCTCACTTTGGCTGCCACCAAACCCCGTAGCTCTCTAAACTCATTTGGTTTCCAATGTGAGGGGGATACTTGACCCCCAGCTCTGCCCCTAATCCCTCCATCACTTTTTCCCTTTTGTTAAGGCTCCCTTCTATCCTGCCTTTCCCACCCCTGCCTCCATCTCTTCCCTCCCCTGAGTATGCTGCATCCTTGCTTCTCACCCAGAGCCTCTTGTGTGCAGCTGATTGCATTGGGCGGGAGATGCAGGGAAGGAGGGAAGGCACTGATTGGTGGGGCAAACTGGCAGGCAGGAGATGCTGGGAGAAGCTAATAGGCCACCATTTTTTCCCTGTGGGTGATCCAGCCTCGAAGCATCCACTGAGTCAGTGCCTGTGCTAAAGATGTTAAGAAGCAGGCAATTGACTAAATCGTGTACTCTATACAATTTGTATCGAGTACATGATTGGTCGATAAGCGGCCCCACTGTGGCTCTGCAGTTTAAATGTAGTAGGAGCTGGACACACAGGCAGCCCGATTCCTACCTCATTTAAACTGCAGAGCCGCAGCAGGGTTAAGTCCAGACCTGGCACGAGCCGGGACTCAGCAATACCAACTCACACCAGTCCTGGACGATTGCACCTCTGCCTCTTAAATGTAGCAAGAGCCAGATGGCTCTTAGTACATTTAAAAGGCAGAGCTGCAGTGGAAGTAGGTCCGGGACTCAGGCTTGAACCTACGTTTAAAAGGCAGAGCCACAACTCCAGGACTGCTTCCGCAGAGACCGTGCTGGGAGAACCAGCTTTTAAGCCAGCTCCCTCCAGCACTGGCCCCGGCTCCCACCTTCTTGCTGCCTCTGATACAGAAGCAGCAAGGATGAGGGGAAACGAATAGTCAACTACTCAGGTAGTTGCTTACATCCCTAGCCAGTACTTGGTGCCCGTGTTTTTGCTGTAGAAGTTCCCTAGGTGCTAATGTTTAGCCTCTGAGTGTGTGCACTGCTGCCTTCCTCAAAAAGCCTGGGTCCTTTATTTACAGCCTAAGCCTTAAAGCAATTTGCAAATAGTGTTTGGCCACCTAGTCAGTGTGGGAGCCTAATTTGGCAGGTGTCCTCTGAGCACACCTATTGGATTAGGTCCTCAGAAGGCCCTTTCATATGACCTTTAGACTAGTACATTAGGGTACTCACTCAGGATATGGAAACTCTCTAGGTGGAGTCCCTCTTACTCCTAAGAAAGAAAAGGGATTTGAGCAGGGATTGGCTCAATCCCTCTTTGGTGAATGCTGTCCCTACATGATTTCCTACGCAGTAGGGGTTTTTAACATGTTGCCTCCCAATTTCCTGGGTTTGGCTCTCTTAGCTTGTTGAACAATATAATTAGACGAGAGCCATCGGGACAGATGAAATTTGCAATACGTTATTAAGAAATAGGATTTGGAAAATGGAAATTCAGAGGAAAAACTTCACACAATATTTTGATCTTCCTTTTGGCTCAGAAAGGCATGGTGATATTTTTCGTGGTGGGAGAGATTAGATTTCCTCATTTCTTTTTCCTTCAACAGACCCAGCTGCTTGATAAGATTTGTATGAACAATTTAAAATGAACTTGTTCCCTACAGGCTGTGAAGGTTTTAGCCAAATTGAGACTGGAGCCTGTTTTCACACATTTCAGTTATAAAAGTTAATGATGTATAGTAAGTCATATGATGGATGAGTTTTTTGAAGGTGCTTTTGTTTTATCATAAAGAAAATTTTTTAAAGAGTGCTGAAGACCCAGCATGTTTTATCTACTGCTGTATAGGAGCACTGCAGCGTTCATCTTACTACATTGAAACCTCTTTCTACCTTTTTTTAAATTACAGCTGACTAGACAAGCACACTACGACTGCCCTTTTATCTGTTCCTTTATAGAACATCCAGGACTTGGCTTAACACCTTCTGATACTTAAATCAGACCCATGTAGGCTTTTCCTCTTATTCTTGGAAGTCAGTAACACCAGTAGTTTCATGTACTTTTCTCCTGCCTACATAATAATCAGTGCTGTATTTCTATCTGCACAATAATTCAAGGGAACACCCTGGGCACAGACATCTGTTCAAAGAACTAGCATTCCCTGCACTAAACTATTATAATGTTATAGGGAAGCCTTAGTCAGAAGAGCAGCTGAGATTAGAAAATACAGGGAGCCACCTCAACCAAATTAATTGTATTTAAGAAACATTATAACTCATCACAATTCTGCTCAATCAAGCTCCAGCTATGTAATATTTAGGATATGTAACATCGTCTGGTTCTTCTCATGTCACTTGAATACTCATCACTGCAACAGCAGTAGATAAAATACTGAAAATGCATCCAATACAGAGGGAGCGTACAAGGAAAACAGATACATTAGTGCATAAACATAGGGAGACTGTAAATTTGAAAGCTTTTTGTGTGTACCGTATTAATCTGGGTAGTATTGCCTTTAAAACCATGGAAAATATGCTGGTTAAAATGTCTCATTTTAACATCAGATACTTAGCTAATAGAACTGTAAATTAGATTATCCATGTTCCCTCTTGAATTTAAATGTACACTACACCTGCTGATTTTAGAAGTTACTGCCATATTTTAAATCAGCCCAATTGAAAATAGCACTTTAGATGTGTTTGTTGGGTAATTTAAAAAAATGAAACATAAATAAACAGTATGGGCTAGTGAAGAATCAAGTAAAAATAACATTAGCATAATATTGGACAGATGTGAACTTCTTATTCTCTGTCAGCCCATCGTTAGCAATGTAGCTTGTGATAGGAAAAAACTAATTCTGGGCATGAAAGGATTAAGATGAGTTTGCATTATAATTAAAAACTTTCAGGAGCTTTATGCTGAAATCTGAATTGACTTTCTGTGCAGGGCTTTGAGCCTTCCTTTCTTTTTATCCTTTGGGGTTCTTTTTGTGCATTTTATCTCTGCTGCTCAATGAAGCAGAAGGTTAGTGTTCAGTTACTGGAACAGAGGAACACCAGGAGTTGTTTAATACAGTTAGCAAAAAGATTGCTCTCAAGACCAGAAGGAAAATGTTTCAGATGCATAGTCAACAACAAGCAGCATTCAGTTCATTCTGAGAAAACAGAGAACCTGTCTCTGTCACACAGCACATTAGGGCAAGAGAGCAGATAACTTCATTACATCTTTCTAAAGGCAATGATGGATATGCTGCATGAGTATTTGAACACCTTTCAAAGAGAAGAAAAGGGAGCACAGAAAGAGCTGCGAGAAAAAATGATCATGGACAAATATATTTGCTTGGAGAGGAGATTGACTCAGAGTGCTAAGAAGCAAAAAGGGGTATAAAAGTTAACCCTAATTAACCTGCACTAAAAAACTGTGCAGTAATAAGACATTACTATTGAAATCCTGGCCCAATTAACTCAATGGAAACTTTGTTTGATTTCAGTGGGGACAGATTTCCACTCCCAGGGCCTGATTCTTGAATACACACAGTCAGCAAAAAGCAGCTGTCCAAACCATGAAGTTTACACTTCAGAATTCCCCCTGGAATAAAAAGAATTAGTGATACAGTGCCATTGTAGCTGCTTTATCACCCTCTCTCCTGTCAGAGTCCTGTGCCACAGAGAGATAAGAGTAAAGGGGTGTAGCAGGGGTGAGTTTATGTCCCAGTCATCCCCAGCTACGAGTCTAAAAGAAGATAGGCATATTTTCAAGCAGTAGCCTTAATTTAAGATGTGTGTTTAATTTATATTATACTGGGAAATCTAAGTGAGAAGTACTCCCAGCTAAACATACAGATTTCATTTACTGGTCAGGGAATAAACACTTCAGGGTGCTAACTTTTTTTTATTTTTAAACATCTCTTCAAATTGTACTGAAACCATTTACTAGTCACTTTCACTGGGGAGTAATCTAGATAGAGCTAAACAGGTTAGGCTCGGGCAACTTGGCATAACAGGAAAAATAACTCTCGTATTAATTACAGAAGTCTGTTAGTACAGAATTTTTCTCTTCTGACTTTCCTATGCCCCTTTTTGGCTCTCTTGCAGTATTGGAGTCTGAGGATATGAATGAGAGATGGGAAAAGTTTGCCTGGGGTGTTCAGAATACTTACTAGAGAGAAAGAGGTGTAAAATAAGGCTATTAAGACTACAGCTGCTGGGTGTTTTAAATTTAGGAGAAACAGCTATTAAAAAAGGATGCTGGGAAATGTTCCTGTAAGAAACTATGCACACATGGGAGTCCTGTCCCAACCAGGCAATCAAAGAAAAAGTAGCTCTTATAGAAGGGACTGTGTTTTTTCTTTAAGGGTTAGGGATTGGGCTGGAAGTTGTGGGTTTTCAAAGGTGCAATTCATTGTGTTTCAAATAGTTGTTAATGTCTTTTCTCTTGATGTTATGATACTACAATAAAAACCTAGATTGCAACTGGGACGCTGCAAATGTCCAAAACAGCGTTTGCTACTGCTGCAGCACCTGGGGCCAGATGTTTCCTTTTGCTAGGGAAAAGCAAATGCTGTGTTCTCTGCTCGCTATGAGGGTTGCCCACCTTCTACCCAACTATCCCCATTAGTTTCTATAAATCTCAGTTTACGGATCAGCACTTGCATTAGACAGGGGTTCATCTGTTAGTTGACTCCATGCACAGATGTGGAGCTAGATACATCCTATTTGGTCTGTCATGCTCTGAATTTGAAACGCAAAACAGGATTCTTGGCCAAATGCTTATTTTTGTCTTCCTAACTGGGAATGGCAGTATTCACACAGTATCTTTGCTTTTGCCAGGGGTGGGCAAAAGCCACTCAGCAGGCTGGATCCGGCCTGCATGGCTGTTTCAGGCCTGCCCTCTAGTGCGTTGCCTGGGAGCTGGAGCCATGTGAGCCCTTTCAACTGCTTCTATTTAAAGGGCTTGTGCCTTCCCCACGCCTGTCAAGCAATGCATTGCCTGGCAGCTGCAGGGAAGGTGCAAGCCCTTTAAATAGAAGCAGTTGAAGGGGCTTACGCTGCTCAGGCTCCCAGGCATCACGCTAGCAGCGCCGGAGCTGCGAACCCTTTTAACTGTTTCTATTTCAAGGGCTTGCCTCGTGCTGCAAGCCCTTTAAATAGGGGGAATTGAAAGGGCTTGCAGCTCCCATCTCCAGCTAACGTGATGCCTGAGAGGAGCCACAGGGGAGGCATGAGCTTTTTCAACTCCTGCTATTTAAAGGCTCTGCCCTTTCTGTCAAGAGGTCACACCCTTCCATATGAGGCCCCACCCATACCAGAGCAGCCCACAACCAACTGAAACATTTTTTAAGTAGTAAAGGGATTTTTTCCTCCCAGATATGTTTTGAAATATTTTATTTACTACAACTGTCACCTCAAATATGAACTAAGAGTGGAGAATATGAAGGCTGCTTATAGAAGCAAATTAGGGGAGACAATATTGTTTTGTGGGCTGTAAGAAGCCACTTAGATATTATGCAGCTGTTGAGTAACCCGCTGTTGTTTTCCCTAGCCTGTAATTAGAATGCGTCTGAACATTCATATTTTATACTCCAGAACTAAGATAAAGAACTCACCTGACATTTACAGTGCTGTATGTTGGCAGAGTGAGTGGTATG
The DNA here is from genome assembly GCA_019425775.1 of Rafetus swinhoei. NCBI lineage: Eukaryota > Metazoa > Chordata > Testudines > Trionychidae > Rafetus > Rafetus swinhoei. The sequence continues at coordinate 79,663,739 of CM033427.1, read as the reverse complement.
TCAGCTTTTAAGCTATGCTATGACACTAATACCTTGTGCCTACTGCATATAACACATCTGGCTAGTCACAATCAATCATAGAATTGGCTGCTATTGAAGTCCGTGATAAAACTTCCATTTCAATAGGAGCTGACTGCAGTAGACTAAGATGTTTCAACTTGCTCCTGTGGTATGCTGGAGCACTTCTCAATTGCTCTGACTGTGAAGAGTATATATTCTAGCACAAACCTTTTACTTTAAGCCATTGCTACATATATCTACTAAGGCTACAAATAATTCCCTTCCTTCATCAATATTATGTTGACAGTATTTGATAGACTATGATCATATTCCTGCTAAGTAGTTTCTAAATTCCATAAACTTGGTTTCCTCCCTCTCTTCATTCAGGACTCCTGTAAATTGATCCTTCTATCAATTTTGTTATCATCCTCTGGTTTTCCTCCCTCATGTTCTTCTTCAAACATTCATATCATTCCAGGTGTTATATACACTAGGACTATGTAAAGTGATACTGCTAGCTCTGCATGTTCTCCCTTTAAATACTCCAAAAGGAGTGACTATTTAAAACAAAAAAACACCACACTCACACTCACACTCTCTCTCTCTCTCTCTCTCTGCAAAAGCACAATGATTTGCTATGACCTTCACCTGGGCAGAACTACAGCTGGCCAGTGTAGCTATTAGTCATTTAGAAGGCTTAGGTGTTAAATGAAACTGAGTGTAAAGGACATCAGCTCTTATGCTGCCCACATAATAAACAAACATTCTCATAAAATTGAGATGAAATGCAAATGGCGTTGGCTTCCCTTCTGGAGATTTAGCCCTGATTTGTTCACAGTTCAGCAATGAAAATCTGCCTTGTTGCCTTGCTTTTCTCCATCTACAGAGAATCCAGTCCAGTTTTCAAATAAAAAGCAGGAATCTATTGTGTAAGAATGTGCCACTTTTGATAGTCACTTTTCAAAGCAGCGCTGAATTTTAAGTTTTTCTTCGTGGCCAAAAACTGACCATTTATTCCTGATCTTATGTTTTGTATCTAGGCTGGTTCTATACAAGTTCTTTACATCTCTTCCCAAGACCACCAAGTTTCCTTAATAATCTCTTGGGACAGACTAGGACAAAGGCTTTTTTGAATGTCGGTGTTACAGTAGCTTCTTTTTTATTCTTTCACTGACAAACACAGAATTATTAAACAGCTGGATATGGTAGGACCAAACTGGAATGGCTTCCATAAAAAAAATGCACCTCTGTTTCTAGTACAATTCTTGGAGTTTAAATATCATTTAGGCAGTCCTTTGCCCTCCTGAAAAGATGGTTACCTTCCATAACTGGTGTTCTTCAAGATGTGTTGCTCATGTCCATTCCAAGTTAGGTGTTTGCTCGCCCCATGCAGTTGTTGGAAAGCTGTTCCCTAGCAGGATACCTTAAGGTGGCAGGGGAAAGCCCTAGCGTGGTGCCAATATGGCTAGGTACATAGCACCCTGCTGACCGTCCCCTTCCTCAGTTCCTTCTTGCTGGAAGTTATTCTGACAGAGAGGAGGTGGGACGGTTTTGGAATGGACATGGGCAACACATCAAAGAACACCAGTTACAGGACGTAACAATCTTTTCTTCTTTGATTTGCTCATGGGCATTCCACATTAGGTGACTCCCAAGCTGCTATCTGGTGGAGAGGTTAGAGAGCACCAGTCTGCAGTTTGTAATACTGCCCTTCTAAATGCGATGTCCTCTCTAGCCTGATATTGGATGGCACAGTGGGACATAAACATGTGGCCCGAAACCATGTGTCTGCTCAACAAATGTCTTGGACAGGAACATGAGCAGGAAAGGCTGTTGACCAGGCCTGTGCTGGGGTTGAATGGGTGGACAATTAAAAAAGCTGCAACCTTTGCCAAATCGTAAGTGTGGATACAGGCCGTAATCCAGCAGGAGATCATCTAGGCAATGACAGGGAGGGAGTCCCTTCATCCTATCTGCTACAGCTACAACCCATTGCTTGGATTTCCTGAATATCTTAGTGTGCTCAAGGTAAAAAGGCTATGGCATGCCTCACGTCCAAAGAATGTAGGGACCAGTCCCAAGAGGTAAGATGAGGCTTGGGGTGGAACACAAACAGGAAAATATCCTGTGACACATGAAAATAGGAAACAACTTTCAGGAGGAACAAAGGGTGGGGGTCTAATCTGAACCTTATCTTTAAAGAAAACAGTATAAGGGGGTTCCACCATTAACACTTTTAGTTTGGAAACTTGTCTGGCTAAAGTAACGGCCACCAAAGATACAACCTTCATAGACAAATACAGCAACGAAGAAGTTGCTAACAGCTTGAAGGGGAGTGCCATCAACTTTTACAACACCATATTTAGGTCCCACTGGAGCACCAGGTCCCTCACATGAGGGTATAACCTAGCCAACCCCTTAAGGAACCAGCCCACCAACTGGTCCATGAACAATACCTCCTAGGCCCTGGGTGGAATGCCAACATTGTGGCCAGCTGGGCCCTAATGGAGGAAGTAGCAAGCCCCTGTTGCTTCAACCTTATGAGGTACTCAATAAGGGGAACCATAGCTTGCAGGGGCTGGACGCTCTACTGTAGGGCCCACATGGAAAACCTCTTCCACTTGGATGTGTATATAGCCCATGTGGAGGGTTTCCTACTACACTGTAGAACTGCTTTCACTCCCTCCAAGCACTGTTGCTCTACTGAGCTCAACCATGGAGAATCCAAGCAGTCAGATGTAAAGCCTGGAACTTGGGGTGCAGCAATGTGCCACGATCCGGGGACAGCTGGTCTGGGAGTAAGGGGAGGGGGCTCGGAGGGGCCACCGACGCAGCTTCATATACCAACGCTGCTGGGGCCAGGGTGGTGCTATCCTAAATAAATCTGCCCTGTCCTCGCGGATCTCCATCAGCACCTTGTAAACTAGGGGGAAGGGAGAAATGCATATAATAGTCTCCTCCCCCCCCAAGTGAATTTGGAAAGCGGTATCTAGTGAGCCCTTGCTGGTGCTGAGGTAAGAACAGAAGGCCCTGCACTACTTGTTCTAGCTTGTGGCAGAGAAGTCCGAGCAGGGATGACCCCACCTTTGAAAGAACATCACATCCCACCTGAGAGACCACTCGTGAACTTAAAACAAGCCGCTGAGGCTGTCCACCAGAGATCTGGGACTCCAGCAGGTAAGATGCCACCAAGTTTGTCTCATTCCAGATGTACAACTCCCACAGTGACATCACCTTCCAGCACAGGGGAGAAGAGTGAGCACCATCCTGTCTGTTAATATAAAATACCGTTGTGGTGGTGTCCGTCTGGACCGAAACATACTTGCCCCTGATTTTGTTCAAAAAGGCATCACAGCCCTGAACTCCTTTACACTGATAGGCATCAAATATTTGGCCTCTGACCAAATGTCCTGAGTCCTGAGACCACCCAGCTGTGTACCCCAAGTCCAAGGCGTCAGTAATTAATGTCAATGCAGGCGGTGGGGAGTGGAAATGAACCCCTTTGCACACATTTGCAGGGTCTAGCCCCCACTGAAGAGCCTCTATCACTGATGGTGGAATAATCCACACCCTGTCCAAGTGATGCTAATGGCTTGTACACACTCAGTCACACCTGTAGCGGTCATAGGCAGATCCTGGTGAAGGGAATGACATAGATACAGGATGCCACATGCCCCTACAGCTTCAGGTAGGTCCTGGCCGATGTTGTAGGGTGGGCCCCCAGATCCCAAATCATACTTTCAAAACAGGGCTGGGGGAAGGAAGCTTTGGCTGCCATGGAATCTAGATGAGCCCCAATAAACTCTATAACCCATGTGGCATCAGTTGACTTCTGAAGATTTAGAAGCACACCTAAGCGGCTGAACTTGGGACTAGTGATCAACTCCTTGTGGGCCCTCACCCCTGACTCAGAGGGCCCTTTGATTAACCAATCGCTCAGGTAAGGGAAGACCTGGACCCCTCTGCAGGAATGCTGCCATCACAGCCATGCACTTCGCAAATACCATTCGGCCTGTCTGCTGCCTCCAGTGTAACACCCTCAACTGATAGTGGGAGAAGTCCACTCTGAAACAAAGGAAACTCTTGTGAACCATAACTACAGCCACATGAAAATAAGCGTCCCTCAGATTGAGGGCCACGTACTACTCTCCTGCATCCAGGGAAGGAATAATTGAGGGCAAGGATGCCATATGGAATTTTAGTTTCCTTAAGCTTCTCTTTAGACTGCAGAGGTCCAATATGGGGTGTAACCCACCCTCAGCCTTTGGGATAAGGAACTAGCAGCAGTAGAACCCTTTGCCCCTGGAGGAACCTCCTCTACTGCCCCCACCTCAAGGAGCATCTGCCCCTTCTATTGTAGGAGCATGGTAAAAGTGGAATAAGCAATCTCCAGCAACAAGGTCAGGAATGGAGAAAGAGATTCGTCACCCTCGGGCACATCTTCAAAAAGTTCTTCCTAGGGCCTGGTGGCTGCCTGGAAACCTGGCCCTGGTTACTAGCACTCCCATTGCTAACACCACTTTGGGGAGTGTGGCAGCGGTGACATCTACCCCTTCTATTAGGCTCTTGTCTAAGATGGGGAGAATAGTAGCGTGGTGGTAGTGGCGGTTTGAAATGCCTATGCTGAATCATAGGTGGCTGGAGTCCCAAAAACTTTAATGTAGCCCTTGCATCTTTTAAACTATGGAGCCTAGAATCCATCTGCTCTGCAAAAAGGCCAGAACTGTCAAACGGAAGGTCCTGTATCATATTTTGAACCTCTGGAGGGGTCCCAGACACCTGTAGCCATAAGTCCCATCTCATAATTCTCATTGATCTTGTACAGGAAGTGGAGTCTGCAGCAGTGAGAGCTGCTTCAAAAGAGGCCCGGGAAATCACTTTCCCTTCCTCAACGAGGGCAGCAAACTCAGACCTCGAGCCTGAGTAGGAGCTCCTTAAATGTGTCCATGGTCACCCATGTATTGTAAATTATAGCGACTCAGCACCCCTTGTTGATTAGCTATCTTTAATTGAAGGCTACCCAACAAGTAAACCATCCTCCCTAGACAGTCCAGCTTCTTTGAATCCTTTGACTTAGAAGTTGGGCCCTGTTGATCTTGTCACTCCTTAGCATTAGCTGCATCCACCACCAGAGTGTGCCTGATTGCCCCTTCCAAAGGGTTGTTAGTATTTATATATGCAAAGTACCTGCAATCAACCCCTTTAGCAGTTGGAGGAATAGCTGGGGTTTGACACCGTTTTCATGGTGGAGGAGATTGATAAAAGGGAATGCCCTGCTGGACCGCCCTCCTGTTGACAAAATATCCACCATAGGATCTACATCCTCCACTTGTAGGCCCATACTCTGAGCCATGCAACTCAAAAGCTCCTGGTGGGCCATTAGGAAGCAGCGACATCACTGAGCCAGCTACTGCCTTGTGGTAACAAAGATGACAATCCCAACAGTTCCCCTTCTTCCTGGTCAACATCCGGGACCAAAGGGACATGCCCAGGGTCACTGGCACTGGGTTGCTGAACCAGGGACGGTACCTGGTGCCACTGGTGCTCCCTGGAATGGGAACACGTTGCTTGCCACAATTCAGAGTTTGATGCAAAATGGGACACCATCAGCACCCCCAGACACCTGGGTAGAGGGCATCTGCAATCCCAATTAGGTTTGTTGTGAAGACTGAACCCTGACAGTAGGGTCTCTCCCTAAGGCCGCTGACGGGATTCCCCTGCTGACTGACAGAGACCACTGACAGACCTGGAACTGTCTGAGCCTGGTGATAGGCTCGGGGGGGGAAGGTTTGTCCAGAAAGGCCACTGGGGAGGCCATTGCAATGCCAGCTCCAGCTTCCTCTGTCTGGTTGGCAATGAGTAGAGGGGTGCTGCCTCTTGGACTAGCAGGCCTCCAGTTCCAATTCTGACATAGGTATGGAACTTTTGAGACCAACAGGGAGCAATACCATGATGCACCAGCGGCCTCCGCGAGATCTCCATCAGGGAGATCTCCATCAGGATATTTCAGAGGCAAAACTCTCTATCCCTTTGTGTACTTGAAGTAAAGGCCCTGCAGATCTTGCACTTACCTGCTAAATAGGCCACTTCCAAACACTTAGGCAGGAGTTGTGTGGAAAGCCCGTAGGCATAAACTCCTTGCACTGTTTGAAGCTGTAGAGCGGAGGCATGCCCTGGCCCCCGGGCGGGGAGAAACACAAGGAGTCCCCACAGAAAACTTAACCACTAACTATTAACTACTGAAGACTTGAGAACTATCTACAAACAATGGCTAGGGAACAAACAAAATAAACGAGTTCCAACAACCCTCACTGGCAGAAAGAAGGAACTGAGGAAGGGGACGGTCAGCAGGGTGCTATATCCCCAGCCATATTGGCGCCACTGTAGGGGTTTCCCCAGCCAACCTATGGTATCCTGTAGGGAAAAGCTTTCCAACAACTGTTCATGTGGCACGTGCACACCTAACTTGGAATACACATGAGCAATCACTTGAACTTTTACCAGCAGTACATACAAAAAGAAAATTTTATTCTTGTATGCTAGATTAAATTTGTGATACTGCCACGGAGAAATTTTTCTGATGACAGCACACTCTAAAGCCAATTTCCAAACACAATTGAGTATAAGATTTGTATTTCTTGTGGCAGCTGTGATCTAATGTTGGATTGCACATTGTAAAGAGATTGGGTTGTGTGTTCTATTCTTGAGTTTGCACTGACTTATGTTGGCTTTGGTGAGTAATTTAGTCTACACTGCACTGTAACTTGAAATAAGATATGCGATTTGAGCTATGCAAATTGAGTATCTTATTTCAGTGCTATTTTGAAATAGCTTATTTTGTCTACACAGCGCCAAATTTTGAAATAAAGTGTATTCCAAAATCTCCCTTACTCCTCATTGAATGAGGTTTACAGGGATGTCGGAATAGTGAGCCTGAACTAACGGGCTTCTGGTGAAGATGTGGGAAAGCTATTTTGGGATACTCTAGAATCGCCAAAATAGTGCTGTAGTATAGACATAGCCTTAGTATGTCTGTGCCTTAGTTTCCCCTCTATAAATTGGGAATAGTAACGTATGCTTACTTTAAGATCCACAACTGGGCACTATATAAATGTGAATATTTCTTTAAGTTAAACAAATACTTTGGTTAAAACAAGGCCATTTCCATGGAATCTCTCTCTTTTCAAGGGTGGCAGTTTCTACCATCCTTAATTTATTGTAGAAACCATTGAGCCCTTTAAAAAAAAAAAAAAAAAAAAAGCAGCAAATTGAGAATTGCATCGCAGAGCCAACAGTAGCATCTCAGTCTTTCACAGCATGCTAGCACCTCTATACCTCAGAATCAAATAATCCACTCAGCACCTTGCTGGAAACGTGGGGTTTCAGTTCAGTTTCATGAAAAGATTTGCTAGCTTGACTTTTTAGTTGTAAAGTAGGTTGACCGTGCATGTTTCCAAAAGAAAAGACTGAATACGATTCTAAACAGATGCAGTTTTTTAGGAAGAAGGGTGTGCTACTTCGGGAGAAAAATGGGCAGTGACTGAATTCATGCAGCCTAAAGTGTGGATTATGTACGTGCAGTTTTGGGTTCATATTTCAGAACCAACTTCTGAAATCTTACTATACCTATAAACAGGGCTTGACAAGCGGTGGAGAGCCCCGCTCGCCAGCCGCGCGGTTTGGCACGCTGCTCATGTGCTGATTGCGCTTGCAGCGCCGTGCCGGGCTAAAATCTACTCGCCACAGGCGAGTAGATTGCCCTAATTGTCAAGCCCTGCCTATAAAAAAGCTTATGCTGTGGGATGACAGTGATATCATGTTTCTCTGGCATCCCAGTCCTCTTTCCCCTTTCCTGGCTGCCACACCACGCCTCCCTCCTCTTGTGTTTGGCAGCCAGGAGGAGAGCGCAGGGCGTCAAAGGGCTTGGAGTGCCCCCTTTCTTCCCTCAGCAGCTGGGGACACAGCAGGGCCTGACATGGCCTCAGCCAGGAGAGGGGCCGTTAAGGTTAGGCCGTGTGCCTTGCAGCAAGATGTACCACCCTTGGTTTGGTTGAAACCTGCTGCCTTTTCATGTCCTTAAGTCACCCTGCCTCTTGCACTGTTATATGAAGGGGTAAACAACATGTCCTTATTCACTTCTCCACATGGTTTACAGACCTCTAGCATATTCTGCCTTTTTTAATGGCTTTCCTATGTTGTCACAGATGAGGCCCCCCCTAACCACTAGGCTCAAGGTTACATGGTAGGCCTCAGCCTCCTTGCCCCTTCAATACTTTAATGGAGCATTCAAAGATAGCTCATGAGAAATGCTTTTGGCACCTAAGTGGTTCCTGGCCAAGGATGGCAAGCAGTACCTGAGACAGACAGACATGCTGGCTGTTTCCTTTTCTGTGCCTGAGAAGAGATTTGAATAGTGCTCAAACTGTCATTTGAGTGGCCCAGTTGGGACTGTAAAGGATACGGTGGGTTCATTCCATGTTCGGGGAGGCGGGCGTAAGGTTTGGGTGTGTGCTTAACATGGGGTTCAAATCTCCCTTTACGGTTGATGAGAGGGGATTTAAACCTTCATCTCTTACCTCTCAAGTGACTGGCCTAAGTGCTGGGCTAGACACTATTCTGAGCTGGGGGGCCGCCTGTGCTTGTCTGCTGATGCTGTTCCACTTTCAGTACATATTCATTGGACCAAAACTCCAAAAAACTGCCCTGCGTAAAAAGCTAACTGGTTGGATATGTGCCCAGCAGCTGGAAAGTTGGGGTTCATGTCCCCTTCTTGCTTGTTGATCTCTTACCTCCCAGCCCAGCTCTTAGGCCAGTCACTTGAGAGGTATTCCAATGTGCTGGCTTCCTCCAGGTTTCCTTTTGAGGCTAGGCCACTGTCATTAAATAATCATTGAGCCACAAGCATTGGATTACTCTCCCTCTCAAGCTTATCAGTTAATGCTTTAGAACAGTGGTCCCCAACCATCTGAAGCTGCCAGGGGGCGTGGCCGTTCACCTGACAGATGCCAGAGGGCGAGGACACTCACGCACCCGGGGGCGGGGCCACACATACACCACACCCCCACGAGCCACGTGCCTGGGGCCAGCAACCCTACGCGCCGCGTGGCCACAGGCGGGGCCGCCCATTTGCAGCAAGCCTGGGGCCAGCATCCTCCAGAGCCGCGCGCCCAAAGCCGGCACCCGCCCTATAGCTGCGTGCCTGGGGGCAGGGAGGCCAATTTGCCACGCGCCCAGGGCCAGCGCTCCCCATGCGCCACGCTCCCAGGGCCGGTGCCCCCCATAGCCGCGCGCCCAGGGCCAGCACCCCCCATAGCCGCGCGCCCAGGGCCGGCGCCCCCCATAGCCAGGGGCTAGAGCACTCCCAATGCTCCAAGGGCCAGCTCCAGCACTGTGCATGCGCCACATGCCCGGGGCGGGACCAGCCCTGAGCACTTGGCAGGCGCACAGAAATGGCACCCGCGGGCACAGTGTTGGGGACCACTGCTTTAGAATATACATATTTCCCTCCCCCGGCCAGTAAATATTTTAGCAGCCTTGCCAGCAGCCCTGTTCGGTTCTGGTTCACACCGGGTCTGGGAATCTATCCCTGCTGCTGCTCTGCATTTAAAGTGTATTAGGAGCCCGGTAGGCAGGCAGCCTGACTCAACTCCAGCTTGCACTAGGTCCAGGAGCTCAGACCCTGGCTTAGACGGGCTGCTCCCACCTCACACTGCTGCCTCTATCAGAGGCAGCAGCACTGGGTGACAGCAGCCAGTCCACAAGGGAAACTGGTTCCCCTCGTGAACCAGCTCCCGCCTGGCACCCTGTGCTGCTGCCTGTGATAGAGTGGCTGCCGCCCCTGGGGACTATAGAATAGTCAACTAACTGATAAAAATTCATGAGTTTACTTGACTATTCCATTCACTGATATTTAACATCCCCTAGTTCAAATCCCCTTTATGGTGTCTGAGAAGGACTCGAACATTGATCTCTTCTCAAATGAATGGCCTAAGTACTGGCCTGGTCAGTGGGGGCTGTTTCAGCCTCTGCTGTTGATAGCTGGCCGGATTCAATAAATGAGAATTGAGCCACTTAATCTTTGAGACTCCCTCAGTATGCATGTGCTTTGGGTACCTGCTCTAGAGCCCAGGAGGTGTTGGTTCAAAACCCTTGTTTGTTGAGGAAATGAGTGGCAGTGAGAGCTATTACCTTCACATGTTCCACTTTAGCTATATATAGCTGAAGTGGAACATGGTATTGGGGGTAGGCTACCCACCAGGTATGTGAGTGCCCTTGGATCAAAATCCTGCTCTACCAGGCAGGAGTGCTGTGTGTGTGAAAGACTAGAGCCCATGTAGCTGATCAAGAGGCCTTTTAACCACCCTTCTTGCTCTTTTAATAAACAGGAATTGCTACTGGGCAGTAAAACCCCCACTCACTCTTGTCTATCATAATCAGTTCCAGATTATGAGTTGGTTGCTTCTAGAAATTACTGTTATCCACTCACTCACTGCTCTTGGTTTTCTAAGTAAACGAAATATAAACTCCATAAAAGAATCACTGAACAGTGGTCTTCAAAATTATATACAGATCTATAAAATACAAAAACTAATATTTAAATGAGAACTTATAAGCCCTTATTGTGTAAGAGCATTTACACAGACTCACGTAAGCATTAAAATGTTGAGATGTACTTTGAGATTAGGGACTTGTGTACATTTGAAATGCAACAGTGGCCCAGCTGTTGTGCTTTAGTGTGGATATGAGAGATTCTCTCATCAGGTGATGATCCCTCTCCTTAAGAGGCAGTAGATAGCTTGACAGGCAAATTTTCCTTTGCTTTAGCACTTTCTAGGTGGGGTCAGCTTAACTAGGTCACTTAGAGGTGTGGATTTTTCACATACCCCCACTAAGCAACATAGCTGAGCCTGTTTAGCCCTAGGACATGAAGTATCTGTATTAGAAATACTACACTGGCCACGGGCTATAGTGTACACATTGCAGCAAGGGAAGGGGTTCTTCTGTCACTCTAGTATATCTACTGCCAAAATGTGGTAACTAGATGCCATAAAAGCTGTTGCCACCATAGCCACATATGTGCTAACAAGAATTGAGCATTTTACTGTAGACAATTCTTTCCTACCTAGTGCATCTTAACACAAAAACAGTTGCCCTTGCTTGCCCCCTCCTCGTCAAAATTGATCTTAATAAATTCAACCTTCTCTCATTGCAGACATTGTCAAGCTGTTGCTTTGCTTTCATATCTTACACTTCATTTCCCCTGGAAGCTGCATGCACACATACACCAGCCTACCACCTCATTAGCAATGGAAAGATTCTTGGGCTGAAAACAATAGCCCACTCTCTGGCTGAAATTTGGCAACTTGGGCTGCTTTGAAGGCAGGTGTGGAATAAAGCTGCAGCATATAGTGTCTCAGTTAAGGTTAGACTAGGACACTGCTACTAACTGTAGCAGACAGAAAAGATTTTTCACTACATCATCTGCACTGTAACTGCTAAACTGTCATATGCATGTACAGATAACTTTGTATGCACAGATACATGTATGTTATAGAAGTGGCACCACTTTTTCAGATGTCAAACCAAAACCATACCTAACACATATGCACAATCACAAATACAAAATCTTTTCAAATATTACTGACATCAGCCCTATTAAGTAATACACTTGTGAGCACTCGCAGAATGCTGCACAGTACCTCTCAGTGTTAGCACCCAAAAGGTGCTAACATGGCTTATTACCTTACGTGCTTACCTATCCCAACTCATGCCAGTGAAGCCCTTTTCCTTATCAAGTCAGCCTTTCCAAGAGCTGGATAAATGGTCGCAGTTGCATATGGCTACACTACCTACAATATCTTTATTGTACGTTGCTTTTTCCTTGTGGAGAAGACCAAGTCCCTTAGTTGAAAGACAGCAGCTGGTTACAGTTAAAACACTTTTTACTGACACTTGTTTTGTTTCAATTTCCCTCTGCAGTGGCTAAAAAATCCAGGCCCACAGCATGAGAAACGGACTCTGTTTGGAGACATGGTGTGCTTCTTGTTCATAACGCCACTCGCAACCATCTCTGGCTGGTTATGTCTGCGAGGAGCAGTGGACCATCTGCACTTTAGTAGTAGGCTAGAAGCTGTTGGCCTCATTGCACTCACTGTCGCACTCTTTACTATTTACCTCTTTTGGACACTAGTGAGTACTATTTATTTACCCTATCTGTAGGTGTCATCCTAAGTAAACTTTTCCTTAAAGGTACTTTAGTATTTGGTAATTAACTCAGAGCATCACGGAGATGGTGGGAGGGAACCAGTAAGCCAGAAGAGAGAAAAGATTAAGACATGGCATAGCAGTGACCTGTCATTCAGGCTACGGGGAGGAGAAAAGGAAGATTTAAGAAGGATCCTTGCATCCTTAAAATGGCTGCCACATGATAGTGGCATAAGCATTGTCTAATTTGATCTGACTGCTATGAGTGCAGATACTTTTCAAAGTGCTGAGTTTCCACCTTCCTGCTTTTTAAGGTCCCCATGTAGTCTTTTGGGGGAATTTGCCATGAAATCCACATCTTACTGCAACAGGGAGCTCCAGAACCTAAGCCTTCCTGTATATTAAAAAGCACCATTTTGAGCTCCTGGGGTTGTGATGATACACTTCCAAATGGAAGCAGAATTGGAAAAAAAAACCACCTTTGGCTATGCTGGAAGTTGGGGTGCATGGCTGCACCAATATAAGCACCCCAGTGCAATGTACCCATGCTCAGGATTTGGATCAATGTAGCAACACTGGTGCACGAGTTTCCAGTGCAGCCAACTGGCCCTAGCACACCACAATGTTGCATCACAGCTGCAGGCAGCCTGAAGCAAGCAATAGCTCTGGCCCAGGTGTGAACTGTTTCAGTCATCATTGTAGTTTTGGCTCATGACTGCAGACCACTTCGGGAGCTTTCCCAAGAAAACACATGCAGTTCAGAAATTTTGCTTAAGCTCTCTCTGCTGCCCTTAGTGCTGTACCTTGCAGAAACTCACCCAAGGAAAGGGTGTGGCTTAATTCCTCAGTTTGTAAACACACTAGATTAGAAGTGTTTTTTGTATTTCATACTACTCCGTAACACTTGTAGATTTCAAAGTGGTGTTTCTGTACTTTACATCCAAGTCATCCTGGAAGCCCAAATGGAGCCCTATTTGTTTCTTAATTTCAAGAAATATTAGTAGGGCCTGCAGCTCTGCAAAAAGAGTTTGGCTGAATAGTTAGATTTAATTATTCAATGCATGGACTTGTCACTGGTCTTTAAATGCCTATTGCAACAATTAACTACAGCTACTAAAAACCATTTAGTGTCATTATCAATAACATCTGAAAATCACTTTTAAAAGGTGTCTGTTGAGTACAGAAAAAAGTGGTGTGTGTCTTTCTTTCAAAGTTTGAGTAGATGATATGGTGATGAGCCAAATATCTCTACATAGTTAAAATCAGTTTAGCAGAAATACAATACCTTCATTGCTCTATGGCCCCCTAGAAGCAGATGGAGAGGGGTGTGAGTGTTAGACAGCCACTTCTACTTTTACTCCAGGCAGCATGAGGTGAATATGTTAAGGCAATGTGTTCATGAGGGTCGAGAGCAGGAAGTATCTCATCTTGCAGAGCAGCAACCACTCCTGTTTAGGGGGAAGTTAATTGGACTGGCTAGAAGGAACCAAGCCAGTGAGACTGGGATTCTCATTACAGCACTGCTGCGCAGAATGAGTTTGATCATGTTACTCAGGTGCTGTATGCCTCATTTTTCCCCATCTAAAATATGGTTGTAAAGTTCCTGTACCAGAAAAGTTACAAGACAAATATATTTGTAAAAGCTGGATGACATACCTAGACAATAGGCACTATGTGCAAAGTATTTTACTTTATCAGCAAGACACTAATTTCCTCTGGACAAGTCAAGCTTTTCAAAGCAACTATGATTTTAAGCTGCTTAATTTATAGCACCTTAAAAAAAGCTCAAGTTTCAAGGAATCCTGGCCATTCAACTTCTCAAGATCAAGACCATCCCAAGTGAGAAGTTGGGCTACGTAGAATCATAGGGCTGGAAGAGACCTCAAGAGGTCAAAGTCCAGTTCCCTGCCCAAAAAGCAGGACCAATCCCAACTAAATCATCCCAGCCAGGGCTTTGTCAAGCCAGGATTTAAAAACTTCTAGGGATAGAGATTCCACCACCACCCTTGGTAATCCATTCCAATGCTTCACCACTCTCCTAATGGTGAAGAATGTGACACTACTCCAGATGTGGCCTCACCAATGCCAATTAAAGGAGAATAATCACTTCCCTCTATCTGCTGGCAATTCTCCTCCTAATGTACCCTAATATGCCACTAGCCTTCTTGGCTACAAGGGCACACTTGACTCATATCCAGCTTCTCATCAACTGTAAGCCCCAGGTCCTTCTGCCAAACTGCTACTTAGCCAGTTGGTCCCTAGCTTGTAACTGTGCTTAGGATTCTTCCATCCCAAGTGCAGGACTCTGCATTTTTCCTTGTTGAACCTCAGATTACTTTTGGCCCAATCCTCCAATTTGTCTAGGTCACTCTGGAGCCATCCCCCCTCCAACATATCTACCTCTCCTCCTAGCTCAGTGTCATCTGCAAACTTGCTGAAGATGCAATCCATCCCCTCATTCAGGTCATTAATGAAGATATTGAACAAAACCAGCCCTAGAATCGATCTTTGGGGTCCTCCGCTTGAAACCAGCTGCCAACCAGACACTACCTATTGAGCCTGACAATCTAGCTAGCTTTCTATCCACCTTACAGTCCATTTATCCAATCCACACTTCCTTAACTTGCTGGCAAGAATTATGTGGGGGGAGACCATCTCAAAAGCTCTGCTAAAGTCAATATCCATCGGCTTTCCCATGTCCACAGAGTCAATTACCTCAGCAATCAATCAGGTTATTCAGTCATGACTTGCCCTTGGTGAATCCACATTGACTACTCCTGATCACTTTCCTCTCTTCCAAGTGAGAAAGAATGGATTCCTTGAGAATCTCCTCCATGATTTTTCCAGGGTGAGGTGAGGCTGACCGGTCTGTAGTTCCCTGGATTGTACTTCCCTTTTTTAAAGATGGGCACTACATTTGCCTTTTTCCAATTATCTGGGATCTCCCCCCATCTCCACAAGATAATGGCCAATGGCTCTGCAATTATATCTGTCAACTCCCTCAATATACACAAATCTATGGGGCTGAGGGTGTCTAACTTTTCTAAATAGTTCTTAACCTGTTCTTTCTGTCCACCTCCTTCCCCTACTGTGTTGCCTAGTTCAGTAGTCTGGGAGCTGACCTTGTCTGTAAAGATGGCAAAAAAAAGCATTGAGTACTTCAGTTTTTCCCACATCATCTGTCACTAGGTTACCTCCCTCATACAGTAAGGGTCCCATACTTTCCCTGATCACCCTCTTATTGCTATCATGCCTGTAGAAACCTTTGTTACCTTTCACATCTCTTGCTAGTTGCAATTCCAATTACACTTTGGCCTTCCTGATTTCACCTGTGCATGCTTGAGCAATATATTTATATGCCTCCCTAATCATCTGTCCAAGTTCCCACTTCTTGTAAAGCTTCCTTTTTGTGTTTAAACTCACCAAGGATTTCACTGCTTAGCCAAGCTCATCACCTACCATATTTGCTTTTTTTACTGCTCATCAGGATGGTTTGTTCCTGCACCTTTAATAGGACGACTTTAAAATATTGCCAGTTCTTCTGGACTCCTTTCCCCTTCTTGTTAGCATCCCAGGGGAATCTGACCATCAGTTCTCTGAGGGAGTCAAAAGTCTGCTTTCCTGAAGTCCAAGGAGTGTATTTTGCTGCTCTTCTTTCTTCCTTTCATTAGGATCCTGAAATCAACCAGCTCATGATCACTGTTTCCCAAGTTGCCACCCACATTTACTTCCCCTACCAGTTACTCCCTGTTTGTGAGCAGCAGGTCAACCTGCACATGACCCCTGGTTGGTTCCTTCAGCACTTGTACCAGGAAGTTATCCCCAACATTCGCCAAAAACTTCCTGGATTGTCTGTGTACTGCTGTATTAGTCTCCCAACAGATATCAGGGTGATTAAATCCCCCATTTGAACCAGGGCTTATGATCTGGAAGCTTGTTAGTTGTCTGAAGAAAGTCTCATCTACCTCATCCACCTGATCTGATTGTCTATAGCCACAGCATCACCTCTGTTGCTTCTGCCTTTAAGCTTATCCCAAAGACTCAACAGGCTTTTTCTCTCTCTAAATACTGGAGCACTAAGCAATCATACTGCTCTTACATACAGTGCAACTCCTCTACTTTTTCTCCCGCCTATTCTTCCTGAACAGTTTATAGCCTTCCATGACAATGCTCCAATCACGTGAATCATCCCACCAAGTCTCCTTTGTTCCAATAAAATCGTAGTTCTTTGACTATGCCAGGGCTTCTAATTCTTCCTACTTATTTCCCAGGCTTCTTGCGTTCGTGTACAGACAGCTTAGATAACTAGCTGATTGCCCTACATTCTCTGTACGGATTAAGTGTCCTCCTCTGTTTCACCTTCCTCCTTGTGTTTCTTCCTGATATCCCTCTTCCCCACTTACTTCAGGGCTTAGGTCCCCATCCCCCAACTAACCTAGTTTAAAACCCTCCTCGCTAGGTTTGCAAGCCTGCCTGCGAAGATGCTCTTCCCTCTGTTAGGTGGATCCCATTTTTTCCTAGCAATCCTTGTGCCCAGAACCGCATCCCATGGTTGAAGAAACCAAAGCCCTCTCTCCACCAGCAACTACGCATTTACTTCCAAAATTTGACAATCCCTATCTGGACCTTTTCCTTCAACAGGGAAGATGGACAAGACCACCACTTGTGCCTCAAACTTCTTGATTCTTCTTCCCAGCGCTAATCTACAAGTGATCCGCTCAAGGTCATTCTTGGCAGTGTCATTACATAAATTACATCACTTTTGAAAAAGTTTAGCCCCATTACCTTTACTCTTTTTATAGAGTATCATGCACTTCTGTATGGCACTATTGCCAATTTTAACAGAATGAAAAGCACCATGAGCAGATCCATTCTAATCTGAAAAAAATAAGAGAATCTGCACTGCTCTCTGTTACAGCTATGGAGGGAATATAAAGTATGTGCATCACAGTAATCATCCTTGAGGTTTTGGGAAAAGTAAATTTCATTTTACTTTCAACAAATCAGTTGAATTTTCTCTATAATCCAAAACTGACATATGGGTTATTTACACACCACCATGATGGGGCTTGTCTTTGGCAGCCCATTTTTGGAGAGAGCGCTTATTTAAGAATAGGGTAAAATACCTTTCTTGCAAATTTAAGAGCCAGGGCCCCAAGAATTTAGTCATTTCTGTCACCTGTACACACAAAATTCTCATGTTCTTGAGTAGGAAAATCTGCATGTTGGGTCTGGAAGCTATTTAAACCAACATTTTAGGGACAAATTCTGCTTTGAGTTTACTCCCTGAGCAGTGCCTCTGACTTCTGTGGAATTGCACAGGATGCAACTCAGAACATTATTTTAATCCTCCAATTTGCAAAATAATGTAATTGCTGTTTAAAAAGATTAAGAACAAAGGTCTATCTGTATGAGTTTACAAAACATGGACATGAGCTTTTAAAGATGGATTCTCCAAATCCTTGATATCCAAGTCCTTAGACAAAGCAGCTTAATATGCCAATGATGGTTGTAAAACATACATTTTATGTAGCAAACCTCAGGAGTTTCATGTCTAATAAAATGGCTTCTCTGAGAAATGCAATGGTGAGCAAGCCTCATCATTGCTGAAATTCACTAGCTAACTTCACTTAGAAACTGCCCTAAGGCAAGAACCCATTGTAAACAAGCTGTCAAGCTTAACTAGGATATCCTGTGAAAATGTCTTAAAACAAACTGTTCTAGCCTGGTTTAACAATGCAGCTGTTCCCGAAAGGACTTGTTTGATGCTGTTGAGAATTAGAGCTAAGATCCAGATTGTCTAGATTTGTTCTGTTTTCTGTCTAGAATTTATGGTCATTACTTTCAGCAAAACTTCTTTACCTCACTCCATTGTACCTTCTCCAGATGTAAGCACATTCATCACTTTAAAGAACACGTGTGTTCATGTTTACACTGAAAATGCACCTATAGGATGTGTCTCCAATGCAAAAAGGTACATTTTTACATAAGTGTAAAATCATAAAGGAGAGAAGGCAGACAAAGTAGCTAGATGAAGTAAACACAAGTGGGGGATACAGGGTCAACCTTGACTAGCCATATCAAGATAAATGCTGTGTAAGCCTTGTCTCCACTAGGATTTTTGTATAGAAATAGCTAACTCGACAGCTTTGGAGACATAAGCATTTGCATCACTTAAGTGTGTGATTGTTTTATATCCCCCAAATCCTCCTGGCCATCAGCTATGGATGTTTTACTTGCTGCTGCTACAGAAAATACTGAGTTTTCTTTGACAGTTCAGCAACCCACAGACTGATTCTACTGCAAGGTTTGTGTAACCAAACAGCAATACCTTCCTACTGCCCCCACCCCAGACCAAGTATGCCACCTCCAGATACAATGTCATTTCACTCCATGTCTCCTGTATAGCGGTGACCTACAGAGACTGCATAAAATAAAACAGAGACAAATGACAAAACACCTGTTAATGCACAGGCAGTCCTCATCCCTGGCTCAAGAATACTATATTGTCATCTCTTCACAATGAAGTTACAATCAGTGTCTCAACTGACATTAAGCTACATGGGTTTTGTCCCAATCAATTCCACTTCCGTTGCTGAAAACTTGTGATGCAGTCTGTGCAAGAGTTGGCTCTAGCCACTACTATTTTTATTCAACCATGAGGCTGGTAATACATGATCAGAAAGCTCAGGAAAAGGATACACAGGGATAAGTAGGGTATCACTGGAGAATTCAACTGGTAACATTGAGATTTTTGTTGGCATGAGCGGACAGGGGAACTGAAAACAAACATATGAGGTTCAATTCATTACAGATAGAATGCTCATCCCAGGTTAAAATATTTATTCTTTGTTTCTTATATATTTAATTCTAGGATTTTTTAAATTTATTTTTAATTTAGTCTCTCTTGATCTTTCCCCAGGTGTCATTTAGGTATCACTGTAGATTATACAATGAATGGCGTCGGACCAATCAAAGGGTGATACTCCTAATTCCAAAATCTGTCAGTTTACCTTCTAACCAGCAATCATTGCTGGGCCTTCATTCAGTCAAAAGGAACTCAAAGGAGACAATCGTTTGATACTGGCAGCTCTGCACTGGAGTTATGCACGAAATATACTAAAACCCGTGGGCTCTGATTCCATCAAGAGCCTGGTACAGTGCTATTCCGATTTACAAACTCTTTGCAGAGGAAGAAATCACTGTTTTAATTGAAATCATGGATGCTGCAATCATATGCTATTTGCTAAGCTGCCAAACATGTTTATTTAGCAGATACTGTATGGAATTCTACAAATTCATGTTAATGCAAGCCCTCCTTTTTTATTAATGTTTAAATATATTAAACTGATAATTAATGTAAAAAGTTTTAAGAGTGCTTTGTTTCTACAGTATTATTTCTGTAGGTATGTGGATAGGAAACAGTGCTGAATATTTTATTTTCCTGACTCAAAGAAGATGGCAGTACAAGAAGGAAATTGTGCTACATTTAATTTTATTTAAAGGGCGTTTTATACTAGGGTTATTAAAAATTAATGTTTTTAAAGTGAGTTTTACAAACAGGCATACTTTTTAACACCATACAAATCCATTAGAAAACACTCTCTTCAGTTTCTTGTTCGGTAGTAAATATCTGAGAGGTTTTTTTTCTAAGAAGAAAAAAATGCAAAATTTGAAAAAACACAAGCATCTCAGATTATTGCAATAATCTTCCTAGTCAACATATTTCATAAAGCAGTTTACTTCTTCTCCCCGCTTTCCCCACCTCAGTTACAGGGTTATGTCCTTTTCATTTAGAAGGAGCAAATTAGCCCCAAATTCTGCACTAAAGTTACACTGGTGTAACTGAAAAGAGTTACCCTTTATTTACCTCTGAACTAAATTTGGCCCTATTAATTTTGTAAAGGGAACTTTGCATGCATAATAAATTAGTAGATCATTAGACATTTCCTAGGAAGCCTAGACAAGTCTTGCATAACAATTAGCATTAATCTTGAAATGCTGAATTTTCTGCTTGCCAGGTAAAGGCAGTGAGTATATAAACTCTCTCGTAGCATTGAGACTAAGACTCTATACAATATAGAATACTACATGCTATTATGACCACACTTGAACCTGAATATTAAGTTGTACTTCTGGGTAGTATTTCCTGCTCTCAACCATCCCCTTTATTTTTATATTTAAACTTTTGATTAATTCACCAACTCAGATTATTGGCTCTCAAATTATGCAATAAGAAATATGCAGTTATGTGGGAAGACTGAATGCTTCTACAGCTAAAAAACCTATTAAATGCTTACAAGCTGCTGGCAAGCTAGTGACAAGTAACTTATTTGTCATTTTAAAATAAAGATTTCTAGAACATGACAGAGGGTAATTCTAGAATCTGCTTTGTTTCTTACTCTGGAAGAACTGGTGTGTGTGTGATGGATCAAGCTGATGCAGATGTTGTCAGCCAAGACAGCTATTTAAATACAAAGTTCCAGGAGGGGGGGGAAGAAAACCAACACACCCATGCTTTGTGCAGTCTCAGTTCTCATGTATTTGGAAGTATAACAGTGTCAACAGGAAAAATCTAACTCCAGTGATACAAGTAAAGATTAGACCTGATTGGGTCAGCAAAATCCCTTATCCATGACCAAAGGAGGTCATTTCTGGCTCCCTGCTACCTGCCCCACTGCACTTCCCAGCTCTCCTGGCAGCCCATCTGGGTCAAGCACCAGGTGTCCTTTCCCAGCCATGGACTCCCAGCACTGCTGGTCCACATGCACCAGACTTCCCACATCCTGCCTTTGCCCCCCAAGTCCAGCTGGGCCACTGGCCGCCCACCCCCCACACACACCGTCCCTGCAGCCCTGCCATACCATGGATGTTGCTGGACCAGAGTTCCAGTTTATAGAGGTGTGTGCAACCTGTTTTAATATTCCATTTAGCAGTCAGCACCTCCAGGGGTATTAGAACTACGAACAGTCATCATTGCCTAACTTTTCTGTAATCAAATACCAACTTTGTCTATCCATCACACTTTACCCTTCACAGAAACAAGATCACTCACCTGAAAATCATTTTTTGTTCTTCAGTCTACCTTTAATACTTTAGCGCAACAGCACAATTAAGGATATGGCAACAGTAGTCCAATGGCACTAAAAAGGTGGGTTCCTATCATGCAGATATTTGTTTTGAACCTAACATGCAAGAGTGCAGTAGAGATCTTTGGAGGAGGAGGCTGGTGATTATATCCCACACCCCATTTAATGAATCCATGCCAATGACATACTTAAGCTTTCTACATGCACCAGAAGACCACATTCAAATGCCTTGCTCCCCCCCTTCACTCAGCAAGGCAGTAGGGTGAGTGCTACTAGCACATGTCCACCTTCCTCTCTGGGCTCAAGTCCTGGCAGTCAGAAAAATCTTACTGACCAACTCTGCTTCCTCTTTCTCTAGGAGCAAGTATTCTTTTCATACTGAATCGCTGTTTGGATTTATGTAAATTCAAAATTGATTTTTGTCTATCAACAAAAATTATTGAACAATAGCAACAAACTCAATTTTGTTTCTGAAGGGAGATAACATCTTTGGCACTAGCTACATTTTGCAAAACTAACGACAGCACAATGAAGGCTCCACAGTGCTATAACAGACCCAGTAAAGTAAAAAATAAACATTAAGTACAATAAGAAGAGTGGTTTTATTTTATTCAATGTACCTCATTCTTTCCTTTGGCTGGCACCAGCATGGTCCTCAAAAGCATTTTTCACTCACACCTGGAGTAGGGATGTTCAATATTGGTTAACTGAGTAGTCAATTAACCTCACGAATCCTTATTGGTTACTTAGCTATTCTGTAGTCCCCGTGGGTGGGGCCGGCAGCCAGTGCACTCCGACCCCACTGCCAAGGAGCCCCCTGCCATTCCACGCAACAGTGACTATATCAGAGGCAGCAGCGTGGGCTGCCAGGTGGGAGCTGGTCCGTGACCGGAGCCACTTTAAAAACCAGCTCCTCTCACAGACCAGCTGCCCTGTGCTGCTGCCTCTGATACAAAGACAGCAGTGTGGGATGACAGCAGCCCCCTGTTCGGCATGGGAGGGGGTCTGAGCTGCTGTAACTGAGTTGGGTTGCCAGCCCACCTGGCTCCTAATACACTTTATATCCAGAGCTGCAGTGGGGGGGGGGGTAGGTCCTGGACCCAGAACAAGAAGCCAGGACTAAGCGAGCTAAAAAATATTACTGGGGGGTGGGGAGGAGGAGAGACGAGAACATGTATATTCTATAGCAGGGTGGCCAATCGAGCCGCAAATTGCTGCTCCTGACGGAACCGGGACAGAGCCCGGAACCACTCAGGCCAGTGGCTCTCACTGCCGGGCCGCTATGAGCCGCATGCGTGCTCACGGGCCCTAGCGCACTGTGTCATATCCTGCACATGCAGACTGGGTCACACATGCTCAAAGCCGGCCGCTCAGTGCACATGCCCCAGCACCTGGAGCGAGATGGGCGGCTGTAGCAGCAACGTACGTACGTACGTACGTGGTGGGGGGGGGGGAGGTACCTGGCTCTGGGGAAAGGGAGGGGGACTGGGGTGGAGCAGGCTGCTCTTCCTCTCCCCTAAACAGCTGGCACGCTTCCTGAAATGCTGGGTCTGTCACACCACTGGGGATTTTTCCCACTGTTGCCTGCCTGCGTGGGGGAGAAGGGAGGTGGGGCGAGGGAGTAGGAATCCTGGAACTATATGCCAGCTCCAACTTCTCAGGAAGCATGCAGCTGTCGTGGGGAGCAGAGGAAGAGCATGCGCTTCCTGAGAAGTTGGAGCTGGCATGCAGTCCTGGGACACTCCCCGCCCACACACACACACTTACTTTAAGGTCAGAAGGGACCATTATGATCATCTAGTCTGACCCCCTGCACAAGACAGGCCACAGAATCTCACCCACCCACTCCTGGAATAATGCTCTCACCTATCTCTCAGATATTGAAGCCTTCAAATAGATTAAAGACCCCAAGAAGCAGAGAATCCTCCAGCTGTGATCTGTGCAGGCAGGCAGCAGGGGGAAGGAAGTCCTTGGCCGAGCAACAGACCGGGCATTTCAGGAAGCGCACCAGCTGTTTAGGGGAGGGGAAGAGCAGCCTGTGTGCTTCTTGAGACCCAGGATCCCCAGGTACTGGCCCCAGCTGTCTGACCCCTCCTCCTGGTCAGACCCCCTACCCCCGAGTACCCTGCCCCAGCCCCCACCAGCACCCTGCCCCAGCACCCTGCCTGCTGCCCCCACCAGCACAGTTGGGGCCACATTAGTGAGGCTTGGGGGGTTTTGGAGGGGTTGTTTTTTTTGCACCTCACTTGTGTGGCCCCGACTGACTTTTCTGTGCACCCCTGACTCAAAACAGGTTATCCGCCCCTCTCATAAATAAAGCCTGGCCAACAAGCCCCTAAGTGGGGCCAAGCCCCCCATCTGGCCACAGCATCATAACACTCCTGCAGCCCCCGACCCCAAACCTGAGCCTATCATACACTGGAACCCCGTCCTGAGCCCCTCTCATCCCCAAACTCCTGCACCTCTCACCCCTTCCCAGTGCTTTTTGTCTGATCCACAATAGCAGTAGAGACAGTTTGAAGAGCCGGGGCAAAGTTGTTGAGCCGTGCCGTGCCGTGCCCCCCCCCAAAAAAGGCAGGGCCATGAAGACCTGGGGAAAAGTTGCACACGCACATGCACCCACACACGCACGAGCAAGCAGCCGTGGGACAGTGTACCAGCACCTATTTTCCCCCAGCACAGCGTGGGTTTTTTTTGTTTTGTTTCGCTCAACAACTTTGCCATGGCTCTTCACGCTGTCTCCACTGCTATTGTGGCTCTTCATCTGGAACAGGTTGGCCACCCCTGTTCTACAGCATTAACCTGTAAGCTGTTGGTTTATCGGTTAATCGACTACACTATTAGATCCCTAACCTTGAGTTGGGCTTTTCATTCATTTTCCAAATAAAAATTTAGCAGAGAGGAAAGGTACTTAGTATTATGAACTGCAAACAGAAGTCAAACAACAATGCAATCTCATGTGAAAATATTTTAGAAAGTGGCAGGCACAAGTCAGTTTTATTCCTTCCTCTTATGCCTAGTCTTAGGCCTGCACACATTCTAAGCTTCCAATAGAGTGCGCTCTCAAGATATTTCTTGGGCCACATAAGCGCCATTTCTGTTCAATATTAATAGTGAGAAAAGAAAAAAGTTCATTCTTTGACCCTTGTTGCTGTAAGCCTACCTGTCACAGGACAATGATCATGAGGGATATGACAACCTCCCTTTTTCCAGACCAAATACGAGCCCTAAAATTTCAGCAGACAAAACGTATATAAACAAGACTAATTTATTCCAGTATTTAAAGCTTATGTTATGCAGCCATGCTTCACAAGCAAGTTATCCTAGATTTTGTTCTTCTAAAGAGAGCCTGAAATCTATATAGAAATGCTCAGTATTCCTCAAACAGTCAGAGAATGGCATTAAAAAAACAGATGGGAGGGAGGGACTGGTAAGAGTTTGTTTCAAAGGAACAGCGGTAAACGGTCTTCATCAGAGGCTGAGACACACAAGACTCCCCCCCTCTCCAGCGTTTTCCTTTACCAGAGACTGGAGAGCAGTCAGTTTCTTTTCAAACCAGCCTGCCTTTCTTTGCAAGGCTGCTAGATAACTGTTTGTGTGTCCTCCACTTTTATTTCGGGCTCTTAACAGTTGACTTATTGGTACCTTCTTGAGCAGGTTTAAGGGAAAGAGGAGTTCTCACTTTTTCAATTTCAGAAAATCTCAAATATAAAGAAGGGGAAGAACAAGAAATGTTTACCAGCAGGTGTCATGGCAGCTCTTTGATGAGGACTCATCTATAGCAATTGAGCAGGAAGCCCCAAAAGCTAAAGATAAAAGCTTATCCTCCTTTCTGGGATGCAGACAGGACTGGTTTATAAGAGGAAGTTACTCATCTTGTGCTTTAACGATGGTGCTTTTGTGAGCATGATATTGCCCTCTAGTGACTGGCCCTGCTACTAGAGTTCTCCAAGTACGAACAGACCTATGTAGGTCTGTTCCATCCTCTGCTGTGAGAACAAGAACTATACAGTTGTCTGTCAGCAGTCATGAATTCAGTATCATCATACATTTGGAGAAGAAAGCCTCAAGTAGGAATTGTCTGAACAAGACACAAAAAGAAGGCCTCAACATGTCTAGAGGGGAAAAAAGGAATGGGAAAAAATAAGATGTTTGACAAAAACAAAAGGAGAAAAATCTATGCTTTTATAGCGCCAAATACCGATCTGGCACTTGAGGTTGGCTCTCAGTTCTCAAATAGCAGGTAGCACACAAATACTGGCTATTGCTGTTCTAAGACATCATTGACATGACATCACTGAGATTAATACAGCAAGTTGATACAAAAATCTTTTGAATATAAGGATGTGTATATTGTTCTGTAGACTTCTTAGATTATTGCAAATAAAATTTTATCTGGCCAGAACATTTAATTCACCTATCCAAGTGAAGTGTCCATAACACTATTTTTAGTATTATTGTGCAAGCCCCACAAGCTTGTAGACTCAGTGCAATGGGTTTTGGTTTTTCCTCACTGTAGAAATACCTAAGAGTCAGGTCTAATTCTGTTAAATTTTGATATGTAGTTTGGAGATAATGGAAGAGTGCTTGGAGAAAATAGGTTGTTATATGATGGACCAATCTCTGCCTGGCCATGATTAAGTCTCCTAGTGTTTTAATACTACATATGATGTGGCATAAATGTGTGTTTAGTAATCAATCAATAAAAAGGTTAATTAAGGTAGCTTCATTGTCCTGAAGCATCACATAGATGTAATTATTATTGACCCACCATTTTCATAGCTTGCCCCCCTCCTCACACAAAATCCAAACTGAAGCTACTCATCCTATAAACTCATTAACACACTTTTAGACCCAGAAAGAGACTGCTAATTTAGTATGCTAAGGGCAATGGATCTAAGGTACAAAACTGTTCAGACATTTATGATACAGAACTGCCAATTTAAGTGAAATATGAAAACCTATAAGATATTAGCAGGAATTTCGGATGTGAATGCAGAGAACTTCTTAAAGCGGGGTATGAAATCAGAGCCCCTATCTTACCAGCTCTTCAAGTGGAAATAATGGCTAACAGAAATGAAGTTTTTATTGACAGGTTTACAAGGGTCAGGTTGTGATCTGTTCCAAACAAAGGCCTTGTGAGACACTCCGAGAGTCAAACTGAGGTCCCCTGCTGGTGTAGGGCATCTGATTTGTGGGAAGAGGTTGTCCAGTCCCTTGGAAACAGCCATGTAAAACCCATTTAACCACTTATCTGGGATCCTGCAGCATGGCATAGTAGGCCTGGTCAGGCTGGAGTGGCCCTCCCACCCACAGAATGGTTGGGGGTTGCTCCAGCTTGGCCAGGCCACTGGTTAACAGTAAAGCATCAGCCTTACATCCCTACTTGGAAAGCCTCCTTATTGGAGGCTGAGCAGACAGAAAATACCTTTATGATGTATTTGGAAACTCTTTGGCCTTCCATTGTACTTCTAGATCTTCAAGATAACCCTGTCCTGGTTAATCTCATCCACTTTTGGATCCAATTGGAAATCTTTTGTGAGGACACTGGGAGATCCTTTATCTTGCCTGCAACTGCAACAGAGCTGGGTTGATTTCTAGTACCACCTGGTGCGCTCCAGGCAAAATGGCAGGGCCCGGCCTCCAGAGTGCGCCACCTCTCTCTGTTGGTGTGTGGCTCAGGGGTAAAAACCACCAGGAGGGAAAACATCTGGTTAACATGGAAGCACAACACCACTATTGGCAAAAAGGGCAGATGGGGTCACAACCATATATGGTCACAACCATATATGGCAGCTCCAATGTCAGTTTTTATCTCCGACATCTGTGTAACCGACCTCACTACTGCAAAGGTGACTTTTCATAGTGAGTGAGTGAGGGAACAAGAGTCCAGCAACTTGAACAGCAGTTCCATGAGCCTGGAGAGGACCAGTTTGAGGTCCCATTGAGGGACAGAATCCTTGGCAGGAGGGAAAAGCCTCTCCGAGGCCTTTCATGAACAGAGCTGACAAAATCTAGTGTGAAAAACACCAACATACTCTGCAGTCCATCTAACAGCCATCACAGCTTTCCACCCCTTGATTCAAACACCACCACACTGAGGAGACATTACACTCCAACAGCCACAGGGAAAATCTCATCCACTTTGGCAGGTAAGTCATTCTAGTAGAGGGCTTCCAATTGTCCAGTAGCACCTGTTGTATCTCCCTGGAGCAAGCTTGCTCCTCCAGGTTCAACCATACAGTGAGGTAGAGGGATGTTAGATTGGGGTGCAGGAGGCAACTGTGTTCCTGCAATAGAGAAGGTCCAGTTGGTCAGGTAGTGCTCACTGAGGGACTACTACCAGATCCTGCAGCATGCCAAACCAATGCTGATGTGGCCACATCAAGGTGATCATGACGACCCTGGCCTTGTGTGTCAATTTTTGACAGGACACTACTGATGAGCTGGATGGATGGGAATACAAACATCATCAAGTCCCCCAACCAGGATAAGAGAAAGGCATTTGAGAAAGTACATCTGACACCCCACAGGGAGCAAAACTGATGACATTGTCTATTCTGCCTCATGACAAACAGGACCACTTAGGGAGCCCCCCACTTCTGGAAGAATGAGTCACCTCCAAGTGAAACCACCACTTGTGGGAGAAAAGAAGGACCTGCTGAGGTGATCCACTTGTTTGTTTTTTATTCGGGGAAGGGGGAGAAAGTAGAAGCCTTCAGGGCACCACATGACAGATGCAGCAATCCCATAAACGTCATTTCTCCAAACAGGACCGATAAGCATGCTCCTTCTTGCCTGCTGATGTAAAACAGAAGCCATATCGTCCATCAACACTTGAACCAACATGGCCGGACAGCTGCAAGAGGAACATTGCACACACCACGTGAACTGCCCCAAGCTATTTAACATTTATTGTGTGACTTGAGCTCTTCTGAAAACCACATACCTTGTGTCCCCCCCTTGCCTTGTGGTGTGCTCCTCAGACGAGGCCCACAGCATCAGATATTAGTGACTTACAGGCATAGGCTAACTATCATGCTAAGCACATCTGGCAGTATGGTGATGACCCTCTGTCCAGGTGATCCCTGGATGGGGTAGCCCATAGCCAGCCATTGTTGGAGCACTTGCATTTGGTGCCTTGCATGGCAGATGACGTACATGTGTATCATCATGTGGCTCAGCAGTCGCAAACAGACTCAGGCTATCACGAGAGGCAAAGTGGAGACTCCAACAATGACTTCTCTGATCCTCCAGAACCTGTCTCAGTACAAATGCCCTTGCTCTAGTGGAGTCTAGGACTGCCACGATAAACTCTATCCTTCACACAGGAACAAATGTTTATTTTTCTTCATTTATCAGAAGACCTAACTTCCCACACGTGGACAGCAGCATTGTGATAGCATTCTTAACCTGGAGTGGTTCATTAACCAGTTGATGTACCGAAACCCCAATGTCTGACGTAGGCCACCAACACTGTCATGCATTTCATAAATACCCTCCGCACTGCTGACAGGCCAAATGGTAGCACTGCAAACTGGTAATGCATAGATCCCACCATGAAGTGGAGAAAGCATCTGTGTCTTTGAAAGATCAGTGAAAATACACATCCTTCAAGTCAAAGGTGACATACTGGTCTCTTGAATCAGGGGAGGAATGACGGAGGCCAGGGACACTATATGAAACTTCAGCTTTCTGAGATACTTGTTGAGGTCTCCCAGGTACAGGATACGTCTCAGAACAACAACAACAACAACAAAAAACCCAGGACTTCCAGAGGGTGGTCTTACACATTTCCCACCTGCAACAAGCTCTGTACCTCCTTCTGTAGTAGATTCACATGAGGGGTCCCCTCAAGAAGGGTGGGGAGAGTGGGATGGAGGAGTAGAAACCAACTGAAGAGCATAGCCCTGCACTGCAGTACCGAGGACCCAGAAATCTGAGGTTACAGATGCCTAGGGTCACGAGAAAAAAAAAAAAATTCTGTTGCAGAATAGAAGGGCAGGATCCAGGGTGGTGGCTGGGATGTTGCCTTCAGGCACACACTGAAAAACAATCCTGGCTTATTTTCTCTGAACCTTCTTATGCCTGAACATTTCAGATGCTTGAACAAATCTAATTCAGATACATGTTTAACCAGTTCCCTCCTCCACCTAGCTGGGAGGCAAATCAAGTGGAAACAGGAGTGAATACACAGGTATATTTGGTTTTATTATGACTTACTAGTACCCATCCAACGTATTAAAAATAAAGGCTAAAGGGTTAATTATTTTTGCTGAAAACAGAACAAATGTAGCTGGTTTTATAGAAGTTACAGAACCAACCAATAAGAACATGCAACTTGTCTCAAGAACCACTGACCAAAGACTAAAAAAAGAACTATAAACCTTATTTCTGAAAAGTAAAACCAGCTGCTATTTAACAGGGAATGCTGTTCTATTTGTCTAGAAACCAGGCTGCATTAATATAGCCCAAATCTGGTAGAATATTATATTGCTAATATACAATTAAAACCACTGAATAGTTCCTCATAGTGGTAGGTAACCTTAGAGATGTTGAGAAATGTCAACCTTGGACAGGATTTACTGTACTTGTTACAAACTGGAGAACAAAGTATCAACATTGTGCAAAAGAAATCATTCATGTGTTTACGCACATCACAAGTGGAACATGTCTGATTGTTAGGAAGCCAGAGATTAAACTATCTAAGAATGAGTTTCAGAAATAGTACCAAGAACCATAATCTATGCAACACTGTGCAGTGTGTCAGAAGTTAAATCAATGATTAGAGTCCTGTCCTAAATACATCACCTTAGGTGTACATGTAAATTTTAACTCAAATCAGCGCACATGTTAAGAGACTAATTCAGCAACAGAAGTAGTCAAATGCATTTTCATGCAAGTCCATTCTAAGGTATACATGGAACATCTGTGAGAGGGGAAAAAGAATCATTACTTTTCACAAAATAAAAAAAGTTGCAGTGGGTATATATAAATGTGAGACTTTCCCTGCAACCACCATGCTGGTGTCAAAACTAAGTTTTTGATTATGGTAAGTAAATAACTTCTTTAAAAAACAGACTGCAGCGTGCATAAATTAAACTTGCTTCCTAAGCTTTAAAAAAGCTGATTTCACAGTATCCAATCAAAGTGAGTGAAACACTTTTACAAGTCAGTCATTATGAAGCTCATAAGGCAGTGGTAAAAGTTTGTAAGACATTCTGGTAACAAGACCCCCATCTTGTGGTAGGATGTTTCATTGTTAAGGTTAGCAGCACATGATCACAGAAGGGTCATTTATAATCACTAGTACTCTCCTAGTTTAAAGAAAAAACTTGAGTATTTTAAGACAGCATTTTAAAAATTGACATTTAGCACAAAAGTGATTTACCAGAGCATTCAACAAACCTGCAAAGCATTCAACTCTCTACAGAAAGATTTTCAAATACCAGCTCCTATCCGTGTGCTAAGCTAACTATAGTCCTGTTCATCTAACATTGTCCTTTCCATGAATGCACCTGACACTACAAACTTGAAATTAAGAAAATGTAATTATGATTTGGGCTCTTCAGGTTCTGCAAACAGAATCGATGGCTACATGTGAAATTCAGTCATTAGTAAGAGTCACTATTCAGAATGGAATTCCACTTTGACACTGAGTAGGCCTTAATTGGTCTTCTTTTAGTTTTTGCCACCAGCTTTAAACCCTAAGGGGAGAATAAAGATGAAGAATGTAAATGGCCACTTCCTACTCGGAAAGAGTACATGAGAGGGTGTGTTCAGAAGAAAGCCACAAATAGAATATGAACAGGGATCAATGAGCTCCCCTGGTCAAAATACAGAAAAAAAAATTATGTAAGATTCAGTAAGGATATCAAAATTAATTCAGGCAGAAGAGTTTAACAAAAAGTCAATACTGTAAACTGATTTTTTTTTCAAATTCACCCAAATTTTGGGGCTTTTAAGAGAAAGTTGATTTTGCTCTCAGGTTACTCCTGTGCTTTCCTGATTCTGGCCAGTTTTAAGAAGAAATGCTCAACTGCTATGAGAAGTTGTTCACAGTATTGCAAAGAGTTATTATGAGTATGTGACTTTGTAGTGCTTTATTCAAATGAAAACTTGAAGGCTAAGTCAATTATTTTTAATCATAAGAACAGACAGTGAGAACTGCCAGTTGCTTTCCCATGAATATTTCTATCAGGAACAGTTAAAGATAAGGCACTCGCCACTAAAGAGGGGATGAGTGGTTAAATAAAATAGGACCTTTGACTTCAAATAAGTGCATTGAGTACATTCATCATCATTGGAGGAATATTTCAAGACAAGCTGGCAGTGAGACTTATGATTACTCTCAAAGGCTCAAATGGCAAACAACTTTTTACATCGATAGCTCAGACCAGCTGAACCCTCTTCTCTGCCATCAAGAAGCAACCTAGATTAGAAAGTAGTTGCATGAATTTTACAACACAAGTAACAATTTCATTAACACGGATATTAAAATAGATAGTTGGAGGCTAGGTTAAGTATTTAATCAACTCATACCAAGTTTGTGGCTCTCTCCTCCAGGAGAGAGAGAACCACAGACACAATGCTGCAATTCCAAACCCTCATTTGAGTTTTTTGCAG
This sequence comes from Rafetus swinhoei, assembly GCA_019425775.1. Classification (NCBI taxonomy): domain Eukaryota; kingdom Metazoa; phylum Chordata; order Testudines; family Trionychidae; genus Rafetus; species Rafetus swinhoei. The sequence goes on along the minus strand of CM033427.1, from coordinate 79,631,820 downwards.
TCTATATAAACACATGGAAGTTTCTGACCTAGTACATTTCTAAAAGGATAATTGAGCATAGTAAGAACAGAGAAGCTTTCAGATTGCTGAGGACCATAATATTTCAGCTAAGGAGTGAAATGTGGAATTTAATCATAGATCATCATATCTAGCCTATTCCCCAATGAAGAAGTGTATTTTGATTAGCTTTTTTCCCTAAAATTTTGGAGACAAGACATGTCATATTAAAACAGCTTTTTATTTGTTAATATCACATAAACTTTAAGCAAGTTACACTATCTTTAAAAACACAACTAGCATGTTCAACATGAAACATCCCCCCCACCCATGGTTAAGAATCTAAGTAAAGAAAAAAGTACCAATAAAACAAGTTCTGTTGCTTCCTTCATCCTTTGATGAGTGCTTACGTGATTAGGAATTTTTTTCCCCCAAGAAAAGCTTGTCTTTTCTATAAAAAAGGTTTTGTAACCTTGATTACGTAATACAAAAAACAAGTCTTCAATACAAAAGAATTCATCATCTTGGAAATGCTTTCCACTCCCTGACAGCACCTAAATATAAAAAGGGATCAACAGCAGATGGCTAGTCTAAAAAACAAACACAACACAACACAGTGGCATATTTCCCTTTTAACAAGAATTAAAAAAAAAAGATTGGCATAAAAATTGAGAGGTCATTTTCAGACAGTACATAGTTCAGTGTCAACAAATCCCACCTTGTATGAGAGTTACAGATATGGTTTCTTTACAAAAGTTTTCTTTTCTGTGACAAAGGAAATTAAGGCCATCAGACTTGAAGCTTAAAAATTCACATAAAAGAAATACAAAAATATTGTGCTTCTGAGAAGGCTCTGCTCTATAGGAAAGGATTACCATAATCTGAGGAAGCTGGTTGACTGAAGAAATTCACATGATTGCACAGCTTCTGTTAGCTGCCCTGGGGTCTCCCTGTTAGGAATAGGGAAAATTAGCTCTGCAAAACACAAGTCCTAGAGTAGAGGGTTCAGCACTTTAATACATGACACTTTGCATAGTCTAAGACAAAGTCAGTCATTACTAGGGAACATTAACTGAAAAACTGTAAACAGAGTAATGATAGGTATCCTCTCCTTGGGGAGGCAGTGAAAGACAAGTGTTAGAATAATTATTCTTATTTTGGAATGTGAAGGTAGATATTTGGTAAGATTTGTGGAATGTGCATTATGTATGGTTAGTTTTTCCAAACAGAGTAAAAAGATACAGCTATATTTTCTTAAATTAAGGACTTTAAAGTACTGAATGAGAGTCCCAGAAACAGAGTTGTGCAAATAATGGCATACAGGTTGTACCTCCCTTAACCAGGACTCCCTGGTCCAGCAACATCCGTGGTGCAGCATAGTCCACGGATGTTCCTGGATGACAGAGCCCAGGAAAAGGAAGGTCTAGCAATGGAGCAGGAGCATGTTAGGGGACACCGGCAACCGGAGGGGGGGGGAGGAGGAATGGGCAGCACAGCACGGAGTTCTGGCCACAGCAACTTCTGTGGAACTCCAGTCCCAGCCCTGGACCTAGGCGGCTGCTGAGCTCTGCCCCCGGCCGCAGAGCAGGTGCTGCGTAGCTCCAGCCTTGGCCCCGGCTCCCCATCCCAGCAGCAGTGAGGCTGGCAGGGGAGGGACCTTCCCTGGTCTGGTATATCCCCTCGTTCAGGACCACTCAGATCCTGAGGGTGCCAGACCAGGAAGGTCCAACAAAAATTAGCATCAGAAATCCATAAATAATATTATCAGACTGTCAACTGAAAGTATTTCCAACAGCAGTCACAGTTTTCTTTACAGGAATATATCATATTCTGAATTATCTTTTGTGCACTAACTTATGCCTCTATATTGGTGTTCTGGTTATGAGTTCAGGCTGAAATTTTTCCTAAATTTAGTGCCTATGCACTCAGCCTCATCTTTTAAAGCAAAAATTAGACTAACCATCCCTTAACAAAAAAATACCTGCTGGTGGAAAAGATCTTCCTCTTCAATTGCTTCAACTGCTTCTTCCTCAACTTCTTCCTCTTCACCTTCATGTAAAGTTGTTTTGAAGACAGTGGTTCTCTGAGCTACCTCCTACAATAAGAGTTATTTTTTATTATCTAATAACACTTTCTAAGCCTAGAGACCTGATGCTCCTAATCCAAGTGTCATTATGGCTCCAACCTGAAAAAGAATTTCTGCTTGCTCATCTACTTTATTCAAATGCCTGTACTAAGCACATTAGCAACACATACTAGGAAATGTGTGTTTGTTTTTTTGGTTAAGTTCCTCAAGTGGCTAGGGATCTTGGTCTAAGTTTTCCTTTAGACATTTCCTGCTCTAAGAATTTTTTCCTCCCTCATTGAAAGCTAACTGATCAGGCTCAGTGTTCCCAAAGTTCCAATATCTTGCACCTTACCAGACCTACAATAAATATTTTATTAGAAGAGAAGCTATGTTCAGCTGAATATCCTTGTATGGTTCAGAGAACTGCATTTATAAGCAAAGCTACTGAGTTTGGAGTTTTTTTTGGAAGATGGTAGAGATTTAATTCAAGCAGAAAGTAAAAGTGCTTCACTATAATGCCAGGAGGCAAGCATTAAGACCAACCTTACTAGGAAATCTGTCTTAAAACGATCTTCAAACATTTTTTGAAATGCTTCTATATTGAGGCAACTTCTGTCCAGCACCTAATTTGTCTGTCCAGTGAGAAGTCTTAAGAGGAAAGTTTAATTATATCTAATCTACTTTACCTCTCCCTGAGAGTTTTTCAATATAACTTTCACATCTTTGCCAGTGCCCCAAGAGTTCTGGTTCTTCCAGATGAGGTCAGAGGGAGGGCTGGCAGTTACTCCAGCATTTGCAGCCCAGACCTGGAAGAGAAAGAAGTCATAAAGACAACTGAATGACATGAGTCTCAGTCACACAATACATTTGTGGTTACAGCTAGCATGTGAGAGAAAGGGTTAGGTATGAAAACTGGGTGAATGTATCCCTATTAAAAGTGAAGGCTCTGCACATTTATACTGTTTTACTAGTGTAAAAGCCCACTTTTGTACATGCAGATTGGATGGTTTAAGTGTATATACTTTCATGTGCAAGTGCATGGTCAAAGCTCAACGTGCACATGATATTAATACAGGTGCTAGCGCTATTTAAATGTTCTGAAAACAAGATGACTCAAACCGAAGACTCATTATCCTATTTATGTTTATATTCCTTTCAAAACACAGTTTCATATCTTTATCAAAGCTAATTTCACTTACTGTAACAGTCTGGCCTGCCTTTAGTACATATCTTGAGGTATATTTGTAACTGACAGAAGTGTCTCCTATTTTTCTGATCATCTCCCAACCTCCCATTGGTTGATCCTATATATACAAAGGAAAAGGCATTTAAGATTCAATTTACACAAAATACAATTTCCTGCAAGATAAATAAAAAAAAATCATACCCCCAACAGTAAGCTTTAGAAAGTATTCTATAATAGTATTTGTGATCACCTTGTCCTTGTCTATGTAGCTACAGTGCTGAACAGACTCAGATAAGCTCATGTTCCAGAATGCAATATTGCACCACATAACACATTACACCATATCTGATTTATAATTCTGATGTTAGATTGGTTGAGGATTCTATCATTGCAGCTTAGTTTCTGAAATATAGAAGCTGAGCACCATTACAAAATATATTGCCCTCTAGAACTCAAGTTTTACATATATAAAGTATGTCCAATATTCTCAAAAACCAAGAAACACTTGATAGTTTTCCATTTCAGAAAACATTTCCCTAGCAGTACTCTGTGACTGTGCTATTGTGACAAATGCTATGTTATGGTTGGTGTAACATGGCTTTTTATAACCAATGCCAAAAGTAAAAAACTCCAAACATTTATGGTCTCTGATGATTAAGCATTTCCAATGTTTGTGTTATGGAAAACTGAAGCTTTAATTCTGGGAAAAAAAAAAAAAAGGAATTGTTTATTCTGAATAGACACAAACTTCCAAATAGGAGTGCAATGCTTGAGTCTAAAGACGCTAAGACTAACGTATGGGGCAACTTTATTTATATTATTGAGTTTTAGGGGTGATAATCAAGTAGTCATTTTGACAAAGTGGGATATATCTGTACCAAATTATGAATTCTACTTTGTATTATGCTGAAATGCATTCCAAACAGTGTCCTACTCTGGTACGATATCAGACTCTCTCAAAGGCCTGTCAATCAACTAAGATATCCACTCTGAATGGCTCAACCACAGGCCTACCACCAATGTTCCCTCTAATCTTTTCCATGTGCAGAATAAATGTATGTGCACCAAGGCACATGCATGTGTAGAAATACAAAACCTATCTGTGAGAACTCTCCTAGTCAACTGTGGAGCATTTGAATTTCTCCTGAGCAACCGCACAAATGACCAGCTTACAAAGAAGACTGCCCACCTTTATGAAACAATGGATTTCTTACACACTGGCCTGCTGGAAGAGCTGGAGCATCCCAGTGGAACACATTGAAAAGGGACAGAGGCGCTACATGAGAGCAATGTTCTGTTCTATGAAGGTTAAAGGACTTGCAGGAAAGATGATAGGATTGCCCAACTTGAAACATTGAGAAATCTTGGACTTAGAAGGGGGACACTGAACACAGGGAAGGAGCATCAGGACTTTTACTACTTACTTTATTATTATTATTAACTTTATTATTAAAGTCTGCGTTTAAGAAATTGCTTTTTAAGCCTGTATTTTTTGCTCTTACCACAATGATCTGAATCAGACAAACTAGAACCCAGGTATGTGCACAGCCTAGGCAGAGTTCTAAGGAGGGCTTCAAAAGTCTCAGGCACTGCTTCTGGGTTCTAGGACAGCTGAGCAGAGCTAGAGCTTACTTGCTCCATGTCCCAAGGAAGAGCTTCAGAGCAAGGAAATGACTAGATGCTCCCCAGAGCTAGGTAGCTTGAAAGCATGAGGGAACTCAGCAACAGGATCCATTTGCAACAGACTGAAGATGGGGACACTAGGCCAGACTGCAATAATTAGTTCGAAGTTTGGTAGTTTCTCTTTTGAAGATTAATACTATGCATTACTATAGCTCCTTCCAGAGAAGCTCAAAGTTCTTTTCTTTTTTTTAAAATGTATTTAGCCTTATCACACCTTTGGAGGAGAAAAGGAGTATCTCCATGTAATAGATGGAAAAGCGAAGGCACAAGTGTTTTCAATCCATTGCTGACATCTGGTGCCAGTGCTGGATGCACATTCTAAACACATCTTAGCTACAGTCAGAGACAAGCCAAGTTGAGTACCATTCTGGCAGTTGTGCTTGATGAGAAACAACATGATTTTGTAGACACAGCAGTCTCATGCAACTCACATCTAGGTTCAGTTTCTAGCTCTGACACAGACTTTCTGCACAACCATGAGCATGTCTTGTCTACAGTGTGGATCTAGCGTGATTTCAGTCGTTTGTGGCTAGCCAGTGTAGCTAGATCAGTACAATATTTTAGTATTGACACAAGGAGCCATATGGTGTGACTGGTGCAGTTTACTCCCAGTTCTGAGCAGCAGCAAACTACTGGTGCAAATAATGGCTTTGGCCGTATAAATTAGGGTTTTGCACTGAAAGCTGGACACTGGATGAGGGCAACTGAGGCAAGTGCCTACATAGTAGGAATATGAACAACTAGTTGACATCCAGATAGGCTACTCAATTAGTTGCCTCTCCCCCTTGCTGCCTATCAGAAAGAGGCAGCATGGAGGGAGTGCTTCAAAGCATCAGTGCTGTGTGGAGCCTGGGGACAGACCCCGGGCTCCATGTGGCGCTGCCACTTTGAAACACTGTGTGCAGTACAGGGCTAGCTGGGGGAGTCCCCAGCTGACCACAGGCTCCACGAGGTGCTGCTGCTTTGAAACGCCACATGCAGCCCTGGGTCCCCCACTGGTCCTATGCTCCCCACAATGCTTTCATCTTTGAAATGTAGCAACAGCTACACAGATAGCACCTTCAACTATGTGCCTCAGTTCCCCCATCTGTAAATGAAGGGGGTGGTTTTTTGCTACCCTTGTCACTTTTGATAGTAAGGTCTTTGAGGCAAGGAGCATTTCTTACTACATGCAGGCTCAGAGTCTAGACATGTGACTATTAATAAGTGTCAAGCTGTCTTAAATGATTAAGTGTTTATAACATGTGCAACTGAGGTTCCTAATACCTCCAACACCAAAATGTTGGTTAAGAGGTCATGCTGGATCATTAATTTAATGCTGAAACTTAGAGCCGTGCGTTTGTACAACACTGTTGGGTTCTGGCACATAATATGAAGCCTAAAAGACAAAATGATGGCATATTATTTTGATTTCAAACCTGCTCAGAAGTGTTCTTCAAGCGGATGAATTTCCCATCCACATCTATCTCCTCAATGGAGACATTTCCAGTAGCAGAAGCTGAATGGGAGATGCTGACACTACTGCTGGCTTCAGATTCTTCCACGTCAATTCTCTTCCGCTTTCCTCTGGTTGTGCGCATGCTACGACTTGATGATGCTCGAGAGACTGTCACCCGAGAAGATGGACTAGGAGATAGTTTCAACCTGGATTTGAGGAAGAAAATATGTATATCAATTCACCACACTTGACTCATCTGAGGAAGTGGGTTTTGCCCATGAAAGCTCTTGATTTTATATATATTTGTTAGTCTCTAAGGTGGTACAGGACTACTAGCTTTTTTAAAACATTATAGGACTAACAGTTACTCCCATGAGACATTTCACCACAGTATTCCTAGACTGAAAAAGCACATAAATTGTATTTCCTTATGGATGGGCTGACTGAACAAGCATCTATTGCCAGCACCACATACATTTGTCACCTTGTTCCCCAAGAGAGTTTGAATATTATTCCATTTAAGTCAGACTAACAAAATAAGCAATACTCCTACCTTCCCCTTACTTTCAAAAGGCCTCCTCACCTCCGTATTTAAAAAAACACACCAAACCTGCTAATACTAAGCATTTTCTCCTATTACAAGTGTACTGTTAAAGACTGCTAATAAAAAGTAAAGCTTTGCAGGAATGCCTTGTAGATTTGCTCATCTCCCCTTACCACATCTCTCCTTTAAATCAACACTTAGTAGCTTTTGAGAATATTAATAGAAGAAGTCACACACACCTTACATGGGGCTGCACAGGGCCTCTTACTTTTGGAAATATGGACATACGTAGTAAAAGACCCTGAAGCATTTACATGAAAGTCTCTCTACTAAAAAACACTCTTGAGATTTACTTAAAGTTTTTCAAAAGACACCAACAATATTCAATGGAACATAATTTTTACCTCTCTTCTTCACCCTCCAGCAATTTCCTATATGCATTAATTTCCATATCCAGAGCCAATTTCACATCCAGAAGTTGTTCATAGTCATTCAACTGTTGCTGCATCTGATCTCTTATCTCTGCCATTTCTCTTTCCTTGTCAGAGAGCATCCTACGATAGTTGTCCCTTTCCTTAGCCAGTGTGTCCTCCAGCTCTTGCATCTTATCCAGCCATCCCCTAGACTAAAACAAGACAGAAAAACAAGTGGCTACACATAGAAACCATTTGCTTCTTGAGGGTATCAAGAAACCTAGAATTTCAAAATTAGTCTAGACAGTTTTATCTTCACTGAATCCCAGCCCATCCCCTCCAATTTCCTGTACTACACAAAACTTGAGGAGCACACACTTGTCCATGCAGTGCATATGCAGGTGAAATCTCAACAGTTAGCGGCGCTGCAGACTCGACAGCATAAAGCTTAGCAGCAAAGCCTCCTCGGGAGTGGGGCCATTAGCCCCTGTTGGCCCGACTCCCAAGGAGGAGGCTTCACTGCCAAGACAGGAGCCAGTAGCGGAGCCTCCTCCCCGGGAGTGGAGCAGGCAGCCCTTTCCTGCCCAACTCCTGGTAAGAAGGCTTCTCTGAGTACAACCAACACCATTAACCAATAAGCATGCACTTATTGGTTAAATGGTTAGTCGTTTACACTTAAACATCCCTGGTGTCTATACTAGGGATGTACTTGAAAAATCAAGAGAGATTTGTCACTTGCATGTTTAAAGAAGTGAAATTAAATGGCAGCTTCTTCAATGATTCAAATTTATAAAGTTGAACTTCAATAGAAACATAAAATACGTAATTCATTCCTATAAGTGGAGTAATGAAGGTTCAGGATGAGTTAGTGAAGAGAACTGGGACTTAAGTTTTTACTTAGAACTCCAGTAGTTATTTTAAATAAGATTTAAAAGCCAATATTTATTCCTGAGATAATTGTGCCAAAAATGAAATATTCTGCACACAATTTTAAAATTCTGCATATTTTATTTTCAAAATAATTATCACACCATTTCCAATTATTTGCTGACCAGTATTTTGAAATAAATTACTAAAATAATTGAAAATGGTGTGATTATAATTGCCATGTTTGTGTCGTTTTGACAATTAAAATATGCAGAACTTCACAAAAATTCTCAGTATACAATTCCCTCAAGAATACAGGGTTCTATGTGGTGCACTCCAGGTGTGGGTAGCTTGGTGGGGAGTCTGAGTTGTCAGGGAAGGAGCGGCTGCCAGATATGGAGGGGGTATGGGTGCAGGAGAAGATTCTGACCTGGAGGAGGGATACAGGAGGATGTGCTGAGGGTTGGGTTAGGAGTTATAACTTGAGGCAGGAGGAGATTGTGACTTGTGCAGTAAGGGGCAGTGGCCTGGGGCAGGGAATTGGGGTGCAGGACAGGGTGGGGGTGCCGGGTCTAGGCTTGGCTGGGAGGCACTTACCCAAGGCAGCTCTTGGCCAGTAGCCCAGCAGGACGGAAGCCAGCTGATGTGTGGCAGTTCAGGGGGCTGGGGTGTACAGTCCCAGCCCCCTAAGCCACCACACAGCAGTCGGCTTCAGCTTTGGCAGCCGCCATGTGGCAGATGGCTGCCACAGCTGAAGCCAGCTGTTCACAGCGGCTGTGGGGGCTGGGGTTGTAAACTTTAAAGAAATGTGCTAAAAGATGCAGCAGCAAAAGTCCCATTAAATAAAGTGAGTGAGTACAATGTTTCATTCATGCTATTAATCACCACGTCAATTATCAATAATAATATGTTGCAGATTTTCAGTCATGCAAATGGACATTCTAATACAGCTCTTTGTTGACCACTTGTTCTGAATTTTGATGTAGTTTGGCTATTTGGTTTGAAAAGGTTGCAGACCCCTGCTGTATGGGATGGTGCCAAAATTTCAGGTGGGTTAAAAGCTTTTAGGCTGCTTTTGAATACAGCTGGTCCCCAAGTTGCAAACGGTCAAGTTACGACCGTTCGCATTTACGACCAAAGCTCCCATGGAACGGTCGTAAAGGCGGTCCCCAAGTTACGAACGCGACCCGCGCTTACGAACAGCGCGGTCACTTTGTAACTCAATGGGGTCTGAGTTATGGCCAAATGTTGGTCCGTAACTTGTTTGTAACTCGGGGAGAGGCTATACTGGAATAGTTACATTTCAAAGTTTACCTAGGGTTTAATGGTTTAAGGGAAGAAAGGAAAGGATTTTTAAAGCTGAATTTTTTTTTTTTTAGTGTTGTAGATATCTGCAAAAACTAATCTTACTGATTTTACGCAAATGAATTTGCATAATGAATATGCAAATACAATGTTAACCCTCCCAAATCATGTTGACATTAAGCTCTCAATCTCCCATTGTAATTACATGGATTCAGCTGCACTGACAATGAGGGTGAACAGTAGTGTAGACCAGCTGCTATTAATCTGCCATTATCTGGTCTAAATCTACTCTGAGTGGCATTATACAATATGGTAGAAACACACCACTGAGCAGTCCACATGAGTAGGCTCATCACTTCTTGAAATGGATGAACTACACTGATGCCAATGCAACTGGGACACTGAAAAAACATACTACTGTAGACATTACTCCGAATCTGCATTTGAGGGCTCTGCAGGAGAGATAGCAAAAATGTATAAAAACTTATTGAAGTGATTGTAGTAGCAGATATTTCTCTTTTAAGAAGTTGGGAAGAGTAAGTGTATTACTACACCAATCCAAAGTTAGGCAATATCACGTATGTGGTGGGCGGGGGGAAAGGAAATGCACATACTGTACTGAAGTTTGATTTCAGGAAGTCCTTGTGGCTCACTAGTTCCAGTCAAACACGGTAAGCATGCCTGTAGGTTTTCTTATTACAAACATAAGTCACATACAATACGAAGACATATAGGCATAGATTTAGTTGCCATCTTTCCAAACTTCTTTAAAACAACATAGAACAATGGTATGGTGCTTAGGACACACTAGGAGTTAATTTCTGTACTTCGGTGTCCTCATCTTTAAAATGAAGACCATCCAATCTACTTAATAGGATATGTTGGAAAGTTATTTTATTAGTGTTGTAAAGCTCGCCAAGTGCCTCGAAAGGAAGACAAGCAAGTACAAAATCATTATAGACCAGGACCATCAACCTGTGGCACACATGCCATAAGTGGCACATGAGCCGATTTTCAGCGGCACGCAGGGCAGGAGTTCAGCTCCGTCCCTCCTCCCCCACACAGCTGCTGGAGAGCCCTCCCTCTTCCCCAGCAGCAGGTTAGGCTGTGGTGGGAGGAGGCAGCACTGGAGCTGAGGATCCTCAATGGCAACTCTGAGGTTGGCCCAGGACTGCGTGACCGTGGCAGTTGCTGCAAGGGGGCACGAAGCCAAGTAAGTGTTGTCCCCACCCCCATACCCAAACCCCCACACCCCAATCCCCCTCACTCACCTCCCCACCAAGACTCTGCACCCCCAGTTTGCTCCAACACCCTCCCTTGCTCCTGCACCCTCCCTCCTGGCCAGACACCCTCCCTCCATCCTGGTCCTGCACCCTCATCCCTGGCCTAGCCAGATACCTATCCTCACCCTCCTCCTGCACCTACCCTCCCTTGCTCCTGCTCCCTCTACCTGGACAGACACCCTACTCCCAGCCTGCTTCTGCACCCTACCTCCCACCCAGACCTTGCAACCTCTCCCCTTCAGCACCCCAGATCCTGCACCCTCATCCCCATCTCACTCGCTCACAGCCCTGTCTTGCGCAATGAACCCCTCATTTTTGTCCCTACCCTAGAACCTAGAGGGGGAGGTCCATAAAAAAAATCCAGTAACTCTGGCATACCAAGGAAGCAATCCATGTGCCCTACCTCATATCAAACACACACCACTCAATCCCCACCAAGAGAAAGGATACTCACTATCTCCCCCTTCCAGCACCTACTAGACTGCCCAGTGCCACATGAAATGGACACAAAATGCAAAAATGCCCTGAATTATGCTGCAATATATACATGGCCCCAAAAGTCTCAGAATTCCCTAACAAAAGAGGGAACAGATACAATTGGAATGAAGTAACAGATGTGGCCAAACATACAGTATGTCCTAAAGATCTGCAACTAGGATCCTTGATTTCAAAAGGACTAACTTTAAAAAACTAAGTATGTTAGGGAAGTGGCCCAAACTGAAGAATATACGAATTTGAATATAGCAGACTCAAAGTAATTCTAAGTCAAAGTTGCAGAAATTATCAATCCCAAGCAAAAGGAAAAAAAGAAAATAAGACAAGGGTTGCAGACCCAGCTGAACGAACAAACGTCTCAAACAGGTGATTTAAAAAAAAAAAAAAAAAATCAGAAAGCCTACAAGAAATAGAAAAAGGATCAGCAAAGAAAGTTAACTTTTGTAGTTCAGAAAGGCTAGGGATAAAGTGAGAACTGCCAAAAGCTAAACAGAGATGGAGCTTGCAAAGAGCATTAAAAATTAATAGTAAAAGAGTCTATAGCCAAATAACTAAGAAAACAAGGACAGAAAAGTGTGATCACTAAGCAATGAGGATTAAGGATGTTAAATTGCAGTTATCTGGCTAATCATGTAGTCGATACAATGCAGAGCTCTGCGGCTCTGCATTTTAAATGTAGTAAGAGCTGCTGGGCTCTTACTATATTTAAAATGCAGAGGCGCAGCATCCGGGACCAGCGCGAGCCAGGACTGCTTGGTCCCAGCTCTTGCTGAGTCCAGCAGCCCCTGTTTGTGGCAGCCAGCCTTGTCGGACACAAACAAGGGCTGGTGCCGGAGCAGCTCCTGCACGTGGCCAGCCCGGGCTGCTGCAAAAAAAGGGCTGCTTGGCATCAGCGTTCCCTAAATCACCCCCCTCCGCACTGCCTCCCCCAGCACCAGCTCCCCCCTCCTCTGTTACCTCTCAGAGAGGCAGGGGGCAGAGGAAGAGTGAGTAGACTATACTCCAATCGACTACCCAATAAGCTTGTGCTTAGCAACTAGTCGACTACTCGCTAACATCCCTACTGAGGATGGGATGATGGAGATTCAAGACAATCTAGGCATGGACCAACATCTAAACAAATGTTTTGCCTGTTTTTAATAAGGCCAATGAAGAGCTTAGGGTTAGCTGCAAGGTGAATAATGGGAACAAGGATAACACAGGAGAAATTAACACATCAAGACAGAAGTGAAATTTACCAGCTTCGTAAGACTAATCTGCATCCAACTATATTAAAGGAACTGGAATGTGAAACTGTAAGCCCAAGAAGAAGAATTTTTAATAAATCTGTACACAGTCATACCCTATGGCAGGACAACTGCTAATATGGCTCCTATTTTTAAGAGAGGATAAAGTGAGAGCTGAGATACTGCATGCCTGTTTTGAAAGAAAACAGTTCAGGACGTGGATGTAAATGGTAACGGAGATAAAACACAACTTGGTTTACAAAAGGTAGATTGTGTTAGACCAACCTGAACACCTCTTCTGTTAAGGAAACTGTTTATAGCCACAGGAACTGCAGTAGATACAATATTAATTTTAGTAAGGCATTTGATACAGTTCCACATGACAAATTATTAATTGAACTGAAGAAGATGGGAACTAATGTGAGAACAAAGATGGATAAGGAACTGGTAAAGGGAGACTACTATGGTTCATAATTAAAAGGAACTATGAGGCTGAAGGGAGGTTGCTAGAGGAGTTCTTTAGGGATGTGTCTTAGGACCAATCTTGTTTAATATTTTTATTACTGAGTTTGATAGAACTTGACGGTGTGCACTAAAAATGTGTGACAGACAAAATTTGGAGGTATTGCCAATATGGAGGAGGAACAAAATATCATAAGAGATTTGGGCGACATTGTAAACTAGAGTAACAAATGGCCACAAATATTCTAGGATCAGAGTGTCCCAGTGCACTGCAGGAAGGTGGGGGGCCCAGAAGCTCTGTGGTGGCTCAGCTGGGCTGCAAAGGGGGAGCTGGAAGCCAGCGTGTGGATCAGATGGGCTGAGCAGGGGAACCAGGAAGGCGGGGGGGAGGAAGGGGAGAGGAGGAAGAGGCACTGGCAGGGGGAGCCAGCATCAGGGGGGCCTGAAAAAGCCCTCATCTGGTACCAGTAAGGTCCCAAGGGTGCCAGACCAGGGAGGATCAACATGTAATGCAAAGTCAAGTACTTAAACATGTCTACAGTAGAATTTACTAAGTTTGAATTCTGAGCACCCAATTTTACAAATTTGATTCTTCCCTGTAGTGAGGAGACAGAAATTCGAATGTAGTCTGAGGCAGGCTCCGTTAATGTGGATGCACTACCTTGGACTAAGAGCCCTAGGAAGCACTTTGGGGAGCTGCAAGAGGCCTCCCGGAGGTCAATTAGTACGAATTAGCAGCACCAGAGCATCCACACTAACACTATTTCTAACTACAAGTTCGGGAATAGTGTTATTCCTCATGAAAAGCAGGACTACAGAGTTCAAATTCTGCAGCCCCTTATTCCGGAATAACAGGCTTGATAGTGTGGACACATCGCTTATAAATTCAACCTGGGGGGTTATTTCAGACTAAGGTCCTAGTGTAGACCAGGCCTTGGGGACAAATAATAATTTTTGCTATAAGGTGAGGACTTACCAGTTGGAAGCAACAGAGAAGACACAGATCCATTGGTTGATCACAGGGTGATTATGAACCGATAACAGGATATGGACACGAAAAAGACTAATGCAGAGCTAGGATGCACCAAATCAGATATTTCGAGTAGAAACAAGGAAGAAGGGTTAGTACCATTATACAAGGAATTGGTGAGATTTCAATTCTGGTCTCCCATGTTTAACTAACAATTAATTCAAATTGGAACAGAGCCAGAAAAGAGCTACTAGGATGATCTGAAAACTGGAAAACCTACCTTAGAAGAGAGTCAGAGCTTGACTTTTTTAGCATAACCAAAAGAATGACAATGAGGAGATGTGATTGCTCTCTCTAAATACAACAGAGGGAGAGATACCAGAGAAGTAGAGGAGTTATTTAATGTAAGCACCAATGTGGCCCACAAAAACAAAATGGATATTAACTAGGGATGTTAATGTATAGTCGTTTGAACGATTAACCGATAAGCCTAAGCTTATCAGTTAAACCAAATAGCTACACGGCCCGCCCCGCCCCACCCTCTTGCTGTCTCTGTACCAGGCTTTTAAACCAGCTCACCACACATGCTACTTGTTCCCACAGAAATTTTCTTGGGAGGCCAGCTGAAGACAGTGGAATCAATTCAGATAGGAACCAAGGACCACAGCCCTCACCACCTTTTACTCCACATACAAGATGAATTTCTTTGATCTTGCTTTCTCTAACACACACATAGCAATGTGTGTGAACAGAAAATAGAATTTCTAGAACGTACTTGATATACACTGGGAAGAGAATGAGAACACAAATGTGACAAAAATCACGTTGAGTACCTGAGCTCTTGGGCATTAAGCAGAGTGATGAGTGCAGTAAAACCACCCATGTAGCACAGAGAACAAAACAGTACACAATGGGGAAGGAGCACGAGATGAAAATAAATCCTCCTAATTCTTGAAACAGAAAACCATCTTTCAAGATCATCACTACAGCAGAACACCAGCCATTTCTAAATCAATGCCACAGAACCTGCATTTACAAGCAAAAAAAATTGAACATATTGTACCAATGATCAAAACTGCAGATTTAGTTTGATGTGCCCATTCAAGCCATTAACCACTTAGTCATTAACAGAATGATCTGATAGTGAAATAGGTGAACACAAACAAGTTAGCTACTAGAAGAATTCAAAACAATTAGAACAAAACCAGTTCAGTATATTTTCAGTGTGTAATTCAGTGTGTAATTCACTGAGGATAAAAACACCTTTCCCTTTTCTCAAAGACATTAATGTAAAAAACTTACTTACAAAAAGATATTCAAGGGAGTATTTGAAAAAAAAATTAAGACATCTTTCCCCATTTTATAAAAACTTTACATAAGAGAAACAGTACAACTGACCTGAAACTGCTGTTAAATATTTGAAGTAAACAAAAATAGTTTAATTCCAATCTTTCAGTTATGGGAATCTTTGGTATTTGTAACAGTGACGGAATTTAAAAAGCAACAGCCAGTAAGATATCAGGAAAAGTAATAAAATCCATTTAACATTCAATTAGAAATAAAGAAAAAAGGGTGTA
Source organism: Rafetus swinhoei (assembly GCA_019425775.1). Lineage (NCBI taxonomy): Eukaryota > Metazoa > Chordata > Testudines > Trionychidae > Rafetus > Rafetus swinhoei. Next base: position 79,616,306 of record CM033427.1, on the reverse strand, counting down.
TACTTTTAATCAAGTTCTATTAAAGGAACAGCAAATCTGAGATGATTTGTTACCTCTTTTTGTAGGCTTGAGAGCTGGGAGGAGAGGCTTTCAATTCGTATACGACTTTCTGTCAGTTCTTCTCTTACTGTGTTCGCTGTGGAACTACTCATCTCAGAGGAGAGTCTGGCGTTCTCAAGCTAAAACAAAGCAAATTGCACATCAGTCTCAAACGACTTGCTACTAATAAGCAAGAAATCATGGGCCACCTAAAGAAGTTTAGGTACTACTAATAAACAACAAAGTTCCCGTCTGCTGCTGTAATACAGGAAAAGCATCATGCTGCCTTTTTTGGCAAGTGTAGTGCTCAATTAGTGTGCTAGATTCACTTTCCCAGATGTCAAAGTCTGATTGAGCATCTACGCTAGGAACAAACAGCAATACAGGCTTTCCTCCAACTCCCCACATCATCACTATGTCCCAAATTAGAAATGTAAAAGTCTTCATCCAGAGGCAAGTTTAGGTTCAAACCCTTCATTCTTTGATCCTAGGATTGACAAACAAGGGTTCTTATTGTGGTGCTGCCTATGCAGGCACTTGACCAAGATCAATAGTTTTCATAGAAGTTATCCAATGTTACTTTTCCATCTGTGTATTAGACAGTCCCAAATAAAAAAAGACTTCATACCACATTACCAGTACTTTGAGACATCACATTCCTTCTCTTTACAACCACCACCTTCCTTAAATAATTTACTATTAAAAATATATTAGCAATTAGGGAGCTGCGTGTAACCGTGACACTCACATCCCTATTAGCAATTACGGAAACTAAAGTGAACAACGACACAGTTTAGCACAGTGAATTCCACTTCTAAAAAATATCTTGTGTCAAATATGGTAAAAGGTACAGACTAAAATAGAAAACACACTCAAGAGTTCTAGGGGAAAAAAAAATCTTTCAGGCTAGTAAGAATAGATTTAGTTCCTAAATTTTAGTCTACACTTTAAAGAAAAAAGCATTTCAAAATCCACTTGAAGTTTCTCAAGGAAGATTAATCTGAACATAAGTATCAGTAGTAATTTACTATAACTATTTAATTCATTCTTTTATCAATGCATTTGAGTTTTACCTATTATGAAACCCATGCATACAAGCAGGAAAAAGCAAGCTGAAGAGAGTTTAAATTGAGAGTAGTCTGTTTACAAAACTGCCAAATCATCAAGGCAGAGGAAGGAAAACATTAACTACCTTTTCGCAACTGTTGCTCAAGAGCTGTTGCTTATGTCCATTCCATTCTAGGCATGTGTGCACAGAGATTTTTGCCTTAGTCATATTCGTAAGATCAGCTGTGGCACATCCTTGAGTGCTATGCTCATGCGCTGCTATAGTAGGTGCCGCCAACCCTATGTCCTCTCAGTTTCTTCTTGCCAACAACTCCAACAGTACAGTAGAACTGTGAGTAATGGAATGGACAGGAGCAACGCATCTCAAAATATGTTATGAGAAGGTAAGTAACAGTTTTCTGTGAGTTTCTGTTCATGTCAGTTTCATTCTAGGTGACTCACAAGCAGTATTTTCAGAGGAGGGCTCCGAGTTCAGTCTAGCAACTTGCAGCATTGCTCTACTAAAGCCAACATTATCCCAGGCCTGCTGGGTAAGTGCATGATAGGAATGTAATAGTATAGTTGATTAACCAATAAGCAAAACATGCATTCCCACCCTCCACACTCCCACCCGGCAAATTTTTTATCAGGCTGACCAGTAGCCCAGCTCAGTCCCAGCTTGCACAGGGTCCTGGACACCACCCCCCGGCTCTGCATTTGAAGTGTATTAGGAGCCAAGTGGGCAAGCAGCCTGGCCCAGTTCCGGCTCACACTGGGTCCGGGAGCTCAGACCCCTCTCCCCCAGACAGGGGCTGCCCTGGGACTACAGAATAGTCGACTAACCGATAAGAATTCATGAGGTTAATCGACTATTCAGTTAACCGATATTTAACATCCCTAGTGCAGGACAGAATGTGAACATGTAGACAGAAAAGCAGGTGGACATCCTACTAATGTTCCAGATAAGCACTTGTACTAAGAAAGCTGTCAAAAAGGCTTACATCCTCATTGAGCAGTTACAATTCACCAGTGGCACCTTTGATTGCAGCAACTGCCAATGCAGGCAGTGAGCCAAGAGGAAATTCTTTGAGCGAACAGTGGACAACCTTTCATTCTGTCAGCCACTACGACAAACAATTGCATCAACTTATAGAATGGCTTCATCTTTTCAATATAGAAGGCTAGTGGCCTTGACTCTAGGGAATACAACCTACATGGTCCCTCCTCTGACTTGTGCAGCTTTGGAAACAAAGACAAGTAAATATCCTGGCCCACATGAAACAGTGAGACCACCATGGGCAGGAAAGCCAGGTCTGGCCACAGATGTACCTCGTCTTCGTAGAAGCCCATATAGGGCATTTCTGAGGTAAGCAACCTAATCTCAGACACCCCATTAGGTAGATGTTACCACAACAAACATGACCTTCCCAGAAAGAAGGAGAGAGCAGGAAGCCAAAGGGCTTGTCTGAGGAGCCACAACAGCACTGGATTCAGGTCCCTCCTTGATGTGTGGATCAAGGTATTCAAAGCCCTGGAGGAACTTAGCAGCCATGTTCTGAGTGAAAGCCAACCAATCCTTGAATGGCGGATAGGAGGACTAGATAGCAACCAAATAGACCTTGTAGCTTCAGGTGCAGAAGATACAGGATTAAATAAAAGGCATCTATCCTGAGTGAGCCAGACTGTATCTGAGGGCCAACAAGCAAACTGCTTCTATTTGGCTAGGTAGGTCAGTCAGGCGGAGGGCTTTCTGCTGCCCAAGAGAACCTACTTTAACACCAGCCAAACACTCCTGCTCCTCCGCATTTAACCATGCGGTAACCAAGCTGTTAGGTGCAGCACCCCCAGATTCAGAGTCAGAAGACTGCCATGGTTTTGGGGACAGCAGATCCAGCCTAAGCAGTAGCTATAACAAGTAGCCACTGAGGTTCAGAAATGGAAGGTTACTCACCTGGGGCAGTAACTCAGCAATATCTGACAGCGATATTTCCAGTGTATGTTACCTGTTTAAACTGTTCCTGAAAGGATTTAAAATCATCCCCTGCACTGGGTGGTAGGGGCATGATTGTGTCATCAGGTGACAAGGATGAAAGGTGTGTAGGTGGGGGCAAGTCTATTGTTCATTCTGCCCCTGTGATGTCAACTTCCTCTTCGTACTCTGAGAAACAGGAATGGTCGGGCAAATGAGTGCGGGGGGAGAAGCGGAGGCTTGGGCACCTGTGGTAGCTGTGGCTAAGGTTGTTGAACTCCGTACACCGCCCACTGGTCCCAATATGGCCAGTTGGTTGATATGGGTGGTGAAAGCCATTATGACTGTTACCACTGCTGCACTAGCCTGGGTGATGGAACTTCTGGGAGTATGAGTGTATAGGGTTCTCATCGTCACTGTCACTCAAAGGTGGTGCCAACGCTGGTGAAGAAAAACTGAACCTGGGGGTATTTGGGGTGTCATCTGTCCCAAAGAGCACTGTTCCCTGTATCAACGCCACTGTCAATTCTGTTGTGGTGGTAAACTGAGGCAGCAGAAGTGGGGAGAAGATGGAGGAGGAGGAGAGGAGAGAGGGGGACACCAGAGGCACTTGTACTGTTGGCACCGGCATTAAAGCTGGAGCCTGTGCCAGCTGCTTGATAAGCACGTTTGCATACCTCACTGGTGTCTGTGCTGATCGCGGTCTTGCTGGTGCCGCTTTTTGCACTGCTGGCACTTTCGCCGGTACCGGCATGGAGCTGTTGTGTTTCAGCTCTGCGCTCGGCTTACGGTTGATAGAGGTGGTATCTGAGCCATTAGCTATCATCTTTTAAAAATCATGGAAGTGGGGAGATTCCAGAAGACTGGAAAAGGGCAAATATAGTGCCCATCTATAAAAAGGAAAAATCAGAGCAACGCAGGAAACTACAGACCAGTCAGTTTAACTTGTGCCAGGGAAGATAATGGAGCAAGTAACGAAGGAAATCATCTGCAAACATGTGGAAGAAAATAAGGTGACAGGTAACAGCCAGCATGGATTTGTAAAGAACAAATCATGTCAAACCAATCTAATAACTTTCTTTGATAGGATAACAAGTCTTATGGATAAGGGAGAAACGGTGGACGTAGTATACTTAGATTTTGTAAGACATCTGACATGGTCTTGCATGACCTTCTTATCCATAAACTAGGGAAAAACAACCTAGATGGGGCTACTATAAGGTAGGTGCATAATTGGCTGGATAACAGTTCTCAGAAAGCAATTATTAACGGTTCACAATCATGCTGGAAGGGCATAACAAGTGGGTTTCCGCAGTGATCTGTTTTGGGGCCAGGTCTATTCAATATCTTCATCAATGATAGCATAGAGTACAAAAGTCTGAAGATGATACCAAGCTGGGAGGATAGGGTCAAAATTCAAAATGATCTGGACAAACTAGAGAAATGGTTTGAGGTAAACAGGATGAAGTTTAATAAGGACAAATGCAAAATACTCCACTTAGGAAGGAATAATCAGTTTCACGCATACTGAATGGGAAGTGATTATCTAGGAAGAAGTAGTGCTGAAAGGGATTTAGGGGTCATAGTGGCTGACAAGTTAAACATGAGTCAACAGTGTGAGACTGTTGGAAAAAGAAAAAAAAAAAAAGCCAACATGAATCTGGGATGCATTAGAAGAAAACATTCTTCTGCTCTACTCTGCACTGATTAGGCCTCAATAGGAATATTGTATCCAGTTCTGGGTACCACATTTCTAGAAAGATGTGGAGAACTTGGAGAGGGTCCAGAGAAGAGCAACAAAAATGTTTAATGGTCTGGAAAACATGAGGCATGAGGGAAGATTGAAAGAATTGGGCTTGTTTAGTTTAGAAAGGAGAAGACTGAGAAGGGACATGATAGCAGTTTTCAAGTATCTAAAAGGGTGTTAGAAGGAGGAGGTAGAAAAAAAGATTGTTCTCCTTGGCCTCTGAGGATAGGACAAGCAGCAATGGGTTTAAATTGCAGCAAGGGAGGCTTAGGTTGGACATCAGGAAAAACTTCCTGTCTGTCAGAGTGGTTAAACACTGGAATAAATTGCCTAGAATCTCCATCACTGGAGATATTTAAAAGCAGGTTAGACAAACACCTGTCAGGGATGATCTAGACAGTGTTTGGTCCTGCCATGAGGGAGGAGGGGACTGGACTTGATCTCTCGAGGTCCCTTCCTGTTCTAGTGTTCTATGACTGATGCAGGACAAAGTATAGCCTCCACAAGAAGGACCCTCAAGCAGATATTCCCCGCTTTTGGGTTCTAGGGCAAAAAGTTTTTACAAATTCTGCACTTGTTCTAAGAGGACTTCCCCAAGCACTTCAAACTTCTGTCATAGTGAACACTAATAGGCATCTGTCATGCAACAGTCTGAAGCTGGTATAACAGAGCATCCCTGCTCTAGGGCAGAGTCCCAGCCACCAAACTAGCCTAACACTTAATGGTCTGGTAGCACTTTATAGACTAACAAAACATGTAGATGGTATCATGAGCTTTCGTGGGCACAGCCCACTTCTTCAGATGATCGGAGTTATGAGTAGGGGATATGAAAACTCGAAATAAATAGGAGAAACTTCTAATTAGGAGAAACTCCGAGAAAATTGGAGGGAGACTTCTCTTAGAGGAGAATCCATTGATAGAGATTCTCTAAGCTGTAGTCAGAACGAAAGGAGGGGAAAGGGCAAACCATGGGCCAGAGCAGACAAACAACCGCATACAAAGGAATCCAATGCATCAGGGAAGGAGCAGACAAATAAGCAGTGGCAAATTTTTAAAGTGCTTCTACACAAATGCTAGAGTCTGACTAATAAGATGGGTGAACTAGAGTACCTAGTATTAAATGAGGAGATTGACATAATAGGCATCACTGAAACCTGGTGGAATGAGGAAAATCTGTGGGACACAATCATACCGGGATATAAAATATATCAAAGGATAGAGCAGGCCGGGTGGGTGGCGGAGTGGCACTGTATGTGAAAGAGAATGTAGAATCAAATGAAATAAAAATATTAAGTGAATCAACATGTTCAATAGAATCGCTATGGATAGTAATTCCATGCTCCAATAAGAAATTAGCAGTAGGGATATATTACCCACCACCTGACCAGGACAGCGATACTGACATTGAAATGCTGTGTGGGAGATTAGAGAGGCTACCAAAATAAAGAACTCTATAATAATGGGGGATTTTAATTACCCCCATATTGACTGGATACATGTCACCTCAGGAAGAGAAGCGGAGATAAAATTTCTCAATGGCTTAAATGACTGCTTCTTGGAGCAGCTGGTGCAGGAACCCACAAGGGGGGAGAGGCAATTCTCCATTTAGTCCTCAGTGGAGCGCAGGATCAGGTCCAGGAAATAACCGGTACAGGGCCACTTGGGAATAGTGACCATAATATAATAACATTCAACATTCCTGTGGTGGGAAGAACACCTCAGCAGTCCAGCACCCTGGCATTTAATTTCAAAAAAGGGAATTACACAAAAATGAGGAGGTTAGTTAAACAGAAATTAAAAGGCACAGTGACTAGAGCCAAATCCCTGCAAGCTGCGTGGAAACTTTTTAAAGACACCATAATAGAGGCCCAACTTAAATGTATACCCCAAATTAAAAAACATAGCAAGAGACCTAAAAAAAGAGTCACCGTGGCTTAACCACCATGTAAAAAGCAGTGAGGGACAAAAAAGTATCTTTTAAGAAGTGGAAGTCCAATCCTAGTGAGATAAATAGAAAGGAACAAACACTGTCAAATCAAGTGTAAAAATGTAATAAGAAAAGCAAAAAAAGATTTTGAGGAACAGCTAGCCAAAAACTCAAAAAGAAATAACAATGTTTTTTAAGTACATTAGAAGCAGGAAGCCTGCTAAAAAACCAGTGGGTCCCCTAGATGATCGCACTATAAAAGGAGCAATCAAGGACGATAAAGCCATTGCGGAGAAACTAAATGATTTCTTTGCTTCAGTCTTCACGGCTGAGGACGTTGGGGAGATTCCCAAATCTGCACCGTCCTTTGTGGGTGATGAATCTGAGGAACTGTCCCGGATTGAAGCGTCATTAGAGGAGGTTTTGGAACAAATAGAAAAAACTTAATGTTAACAAATCTCTGGCACCGGATGGCATTCATCCAAGGGTTCTAAAAGAACTCAAACGGGAAATTGCTGAACTATTATCTGTGGTTTGTTTGTAACCTATCCCTTAAATCGGCTTCCGTACCTAATGACTGGAAGGTAGCCAACGTGACACCAATATTTAAAAAGGGCTCTAGAGACGATCCGGGCAATTACAGACCAGTAAGTCTAACTTCAGTACCGGGCAAATTAGTCGAAACAATAGTAAAGAATAAAATTGTGAAGCATGTAGAACATAATTTGTTGGACAAAAGTCAACATGGTTTCTGTAAAGGGAAATCCTGTCTTACTAATCTATTAGAGTTCTTTGAAGGGGTTAACAAACATGCAGACAAGGGGGATCCAGTAGATATAGTATACTTAGATTTTCAGAAAGCCTTTGACAAGGTCCCTCACAAAGGCTCTTGTGTAAATTACATGGCCATGGGATAAGAGGGAAGGTCCTTTCTTGGATTGAGAACTGGTTAAAAGACAGGAAACAAAGGGTAGGAATAAATGGTAAATTTTCAGAATGGAGAGGGGTAACTAGTGGTGTCCCCCCAAGGGTCAGTCCTGGGACTAATCCTGTTCAACTTATTCATAAATGATCTGGAGAAAGGGGTAAGCAGTGAGGTGGTAAAGTTTGTGGATGATACCAAACTGTTTAGGATAGTCAAGACAGAAGCAGACTGTGAGGGACTCCAAGAAGATCTCACCAAACTGAGTGATTGGGCAACAAAATGGCAAATGAAATTTAACGTGGATAAGTGTAAAGTAATGCACATCGGGAAAAATAACCCCAACTATACGTACAGTATGATGGGGGCTAATACGACAAATCAGGAAAGAGATCTTGGAGTTATCGTGGACAGTTCTCTGAAAACTTCCACACAGTGTGCAGCGGCGGTCAAAAAGGCAAACAGGATGCTAGGAATTATTAAGAAAGGGATAGAAAATAAGACCCAGAATATCTTACTGCCCCTGTATAAAACTATGGTACGCCCACATCTTGAATACTGTGTACAGATGTGGTCTCTCTCACCTCAAAAAGATATTTTGGCCTTAGAAAGGGTTCAGAAAAGGGCAACTAAAATGATTAGGGGTTTGGAACGGGTCCCATATGAGGAGAGGTTAAAGCGACTGGGACTTTTCAGTTTAGGAAAGAGGAGACTGAGGGGGGAATATGATAGAGGTGTATAAAATCATGAGTGGTATGGAGAGGGCCGATAAAGAAAAGTTGTTTATTAGTTCCCTAAATAGAAGAACTAGAGGACACCAAATGAAATTAATGGGTAGCAGGTTTAAAACTAATAAAAGAAAGTTCTTCTTCACACAGCGCGTAGTCAGCCTGTGGAACTCTTTGCCAGAGGAGGCTGTGAAGGCTAGGACTATAACAGAGTTTAAAGAGAAGCTAGATAATTTCATGGACATTAGGTCCATAAAAGGCTATTAGCCAGGGGATAAAATGGTGTCCTTGGCCTCTGTTTGTCAGAGGCTGGAGAGGGATGGCAGGAGACAAATAGCTTGATCATTGTCTTCGGTCCACCCTCTCTGGGGCACCTGGTGCTGGCCACTGTCGGCGGACAGGATACTGGGCTAGATGGACCTTTGGTCTGACCCAGTATGGCCGGTCTTATGTAGAAGGAAAGGGGGAGGGGGAGAAAAGAGAATGATGCATCATTCTCTTCTCTCCCCTACCCCCCTTCCCCTTCTCCTATTTCGAGTTTTCATATCCCCTACTCATAACTCCGGTCATCTGAAGAAGTGGGCTGTGCCCACGAAAGCTCATGATACCATCTACATGTTTCGTTAGTCTATAAAGTGCTATCAGACCATTTGTTGTTTTTTTTCCTGTAACAGACTAACTCGGCTACCCCCTGAAGCTACTTAACTTAATGGCTAACTACTTTCCTACAAACTATATGCAAAGACGAGAGAGAACAGGCTGTAAAGAACTGCTAAGACTCTTGCAATGCAAGACAAGGCACTCTGACTGTCAAAGGTGGCAAGAAGGGAGCATGTAATATACCTGTGAACAAGCATGGCACTTGGGGGGCACCACAGCCAAACCTATAGATACTGCTAAGGCAAAAGTCTCCAATGACCGTGCACACACCAAGAATGGAATCAACATGAGCAAGTACCTGAACTATCTCAAGTGACAGATTTCGATACAAGTTTCATATTGCCTCTCCTGTAGGGGGAAAAAAAAGGGATGGGGGGAGGGGAGTTAACCATGCTTAACCATATTTAATGTGTCATCACAAAGGAGGTTAGCCTTTCAGCAAGACCTATTAGACCTAGGTTTATAAAAAATGTGGGAAACCCTGCTCACAACCAGTATTAATGTAAATTAATTGCAATTCAAACAAACATTTTCTGGAGTCCACAGTACTCGTCATATTCCTCATTTTTTAACAACTCATAGGAAGTGCAATTCAAGACAGTACACTTGGATATTTCCTGATAATTTCCAGTGGAAATCAGATTTTACATGTTTCTGGGTGTGAATTTAAATTTCCAGACACATGAGGCTTTAAATCCAGCCCAAGGCTGTTCATACATCTCAGTTATCTGGAATTACTATAATCTCCCACCCAAGAAAAAAAAGTCTGTCAAAGAGCAATATAAAGAAATATGCTCTCACTTTGGCATGGTAAGTCTGTTCCAGCTCTTCTTTATATATTTTCACTTGTGCATCATGCTGCTGTCTCATTTCATGAAGTGCTTGAGCCAGCTTGTGTTCATACTCAATTTGGCGCCCAGAATCCACCTCAACCAAGCGAGTTTCATGTTTCCTTCTTGTCTCATTGATTTCCTAAGAAAAACAGAAATGGCATACCTTTCAAAGAACATGAGTTTAACATTAACAGTAATCAGTTAAAATGAGCTTTAAACCAACAGCCAAGAGTCCAATTTTAAGCTGCTATAATTAGAATGTGAAATAATGAAATTATCAACTAGTATTCTGAATAAATGTGAAATACCCCAACAATAGTATTTCCAGTAGCATATCCACTCCAGGTCTTCATATATTACAGTCTGGTGAACACCGAAATATTTCACAAAGCCGATTCCATAACTGACACCATAAACTGAATTTTATATTTATAATATTTAGTCAGAAGTGCTGGAGGAGCACCTTCAACTTGAAATACTACATTTCTGAAAATTATATACTTTTGCTACAAGCAAACTTTAGGATTTAAAGTTTAGCAGAGAAAATTTACATGTCTCAATATTTATTTTGTGCATTTGACATTACTTGAAAAATTCTCCTCAATCAGTGATTAGTGATAAGAGGCAGCATGCTTACACATTTTTCCCCCTATGTTCTACAAAAGGGTGTTAATAGTAAGCTGAAACTGGAAAGGAAATGTGTGTACACAGAGTAAGGGATGCTGCACTCAAACATGTTTTTTGTTGCTCCTGTGATTCTCCTGAACACTCATAATAGCGAAGCGAAGCGAAAATCTTTACCTTAAAATGAACATACCAATTTCAGGTTATACTATTTAAAAAGGCACACAGCTTAAAATAATTTTCAGTCATGTCACATGCCAAGTTATGCTTTTGCAATCAACATATACCAGGATTCCCAACAAGCTGTTCAACTAGTCCAAATTTTTATCACGTGCTTCCTCTACAACGAAAACTTACTATAAAAAGATAATTACCTCTTCATACATATTTTTACGGAACTCCAAGTCCTCAGTCAGACTCTGACAACGATTTTCAAGATCCACCTTCAGTAAAGTTTCATCTACCAGCTGTTTCTTGGCAGCAGCTAATGAGGCTTCCAACTAAAAAAGGGTTATTACAGTTAAACTTATGTATGAGCATTCTACATAACTTATTGACATCTTTAAGCAGCATCTGAGAATGAATGGTGCATTGAAATACAGTTTACTTGTTCAACATACCATTTGTGTCACAAAACCCACAAACCACAGCCAATGGGAGCCATAACGCTCCATGGTGAGGAGCTATTAACAAGTGGGAGTGGCTCATTAGCAGCTCTCTCCAAGGTTATGTCTAAACTACGTGCTATTTTCGAAAGAGGATATGCAAATAGCACATAATCTAGAAATAGCGAAAGTGGGGCCATGGTCCACTTTGAGAAACACTGACCTAGATTGTGAGAAGGAGAAGACCATCATAATCATCCAAAACTTGGAGAACAGATTTGGTGGTACTGAGGTGAGGGGGACAAGGACAGAAGAAAGGTATGGACTAGGGATGTGAATGGGTAACCAGTTTAATGGTTAATCATTAAGGGTGATGCTTACCAGTTCTCAGGAGCATCCCCCAACCGCAGACTACAACAGTGCAGCACAGCACCCCAGCGTGGGGACAGAAGCAGACAGGCTGAAGCAGCCCCTGCCTGCTCCCCAACCCCATCCCTTGTTTAATCAGTTATCCAGTTAAACTTAGTGTTTAACTGGTTAACTTATTAAACTGGATTTTACAGTCCTAGTATTGACAACACCTCTAATGCTGAAGAAACCCCTCTCAAATGCTAATTTAATTCTAAAGTCTGAAACTTCATTAGCAAGTCCAAAATATAGAAGAGAAGACAACTGAACCAGGAGATAAATGGGCCTTCTCAGGGATGTTGAAATAAGTAAAGGCAGTCCGCTGATGGCCGTGAGGGGGACAGCTCACAGGAAGGTGACAAACCACCATTTCCTTCTCCCTCCTCCTCTACTAGGGATGTGAATGATTCCTTGACTGATAAGCAAATGCTTATCAGATAATCGACAGGCTAGTCGACTAGTCGCTTCCCCCCTCCACTTGCTGCCTCTATCAGAAAGAGACAACGGGGGGAGGGTAAGTACTTCAAAGCAGCAATGCCACATGCAGCCCGGGGCCAGCTGCGGACTCCCCACCCCTCGACACTGGGTTCCCTGTGGCCTTTCAAAGTGGCAGCGCCGCCGCGGGGCCGGGGGGGAGTCCTCAGCTGACCCCGGGCTCCATGCAGAGCTGCCACTTTGAAATGCCATGGGACCATGGGGTCAGAAGGGGACTGCCCTGCTGGGCCTGTGCTCCCCACAGTGCTTTTACCTTTGTAGTGTATCAACAGTCCCCCTGTCCCTCCCGAGGATAAGGAAAAGGATGACAGGAAACATTTCCTTCAAGGAAAATGGCCCTTAAAATTTTTTCTCTCAGGCCGGAAGCAAGCATCTACTGCCTGCTCATGGAGGGAAAGAGACTAGGGAGAACAGAATAGTTATAGACAGGGATCGACAAATCAGACAATCTACTTGCCTGTGGCAAGTAGATTTTAGCCCAGTGCAGCAGCGCGACCGCAGCACAGTCTGCGCATGCGCTTCCGCGCAGCTGGCAAGCGGGGCTCGCCGCCGCTTGGTGAGCCCTGGTAATAGAGATGTAGCCGTGTTAGTCTGGCCTTGCTGAAACAAAAGACAGGACTTTGCAGCACTTTAAAAACCTAACAGGATGGTTTATTAGGTGATGAGCTTTCGTGAACTAGACCCACTTCCTCAGATCAAACTGTGGAAGAAAATTGGCATGACCATATATACCAAAGGGATACAATCAAAAAACGTGATCTGAGGAAGTAGGTCTGGCCCACAAAAGCTCATCACCTAATAAACCATCCTGTTAGTCTTTAAACTGCTGCATAGTCCTCCTGTCTTTTGTTTTAGGGAGAACAGAGTCAGTTTAGCAAACATGCCAGCAATAGTGTTTTCAGTTAAGAACTTTTACTTTCATTCATTTGGAGAGTAGTAGATTTACTTCTGTTCACAGCATTTTTTGGTCCAATTGTTGATCAAGTAACTTAATTCAGTGGTCCCCAACCTTTTTGGGTGGCGGGCGCCACGCGGGGCCACCTGGGGGCGGAAGCCATGCATGCACCGAGCGCCCGGGGGCAGCGCTAGGCGGGCACACATAAATGCCCCAGCAGGCGCCATGGTGCCCGCAGGCACCGCATTGGGGACCACTGACTTAACTTTTTTACAAGGAGTGGTTTCCCGGGTTCAGAACCCATCTGTTCAACAGACTGGATTGTGAACCACTTCTTTAGCTCACCTGTGCAATTTGATCTCGCAAATCCTCGAGTTCCCCTTCCAGGCTTTTCTTATCACCAAGTGCTGTAGCTAGCGCAGCTTCTTTGGAATTTAGAGCTGCCTCAAACTCCCGAAGTTTAACTTGGGCTCCACTAAAATCAGCTTCTTTTTTTGCATAACTGAGGAAAAAACACACAGAACAGAAACTTGGTGACAAATGTCTAGAAACATCTAACAAACTAACAACTAAAGTTTACCAGCAAAACCACACTTAACAGTCCTGATACTTTTAAGTTACAAAAGTCTAGATGACCTCTCCTTTATACAATATAAAAAGGCCACATCCAATTAAAAGAATCTTTGGAAGATTACATTTAGCAATATTTGGAAGCAAGAGGAAATATAGGAACTCAGTTCATTTACTAATAAACACAAATATTCTTGCAGGAATAAAAAAAGTTGGCTGATCTAGCAACAGTGGAGAGCATCTTTAGTCATAGTCCAGTTTGCTGCCATCAAATAGCTAAAAGATTTGAATCAATCACAGAGCAACCTCAAACACACATTTTCAGACAATTTTTCCTACAACCACACGATGGCAGGCTTTAAGAGATTTAGCAATTTAAGTCGCTATTTGTACAATGAGAACTGAGATCCAAACTATCTTAGGCATTTACACAGTGAATCACTGAGATTTATCAGCAGCCTAAATCAGCAATTCACAAACTTTTTGGTGCACGGCCCACCCCACTGAACATGGGCCTTTCTGTAGACCATGAGCCAACCACCCATGATGACAAAATGGGTTCAGGAAGGGGTGGGGGGTGCGGGGTCTGGCTGGGAGGCAGGCTGCAGGAGCCAGCTGAGGCTATGGCTACACTACTTTTTTTCCCCCCCGCGCCTCCCCCCCCAGAAGATATGCAAATGTGAGCGCAAGTTACATATCTTCTTCCGATTCTTTTTGCAGACGAGGTTTTGACGATATTTGGCCCCATGTAGATGGGGTCAAATGTCGGAAAAAAACCCCTCTTTCAGAAGACCCCTTATTCTTTGTAAATGGAGGTTTACAGGGTCTTCTGAAAGAGGGTTTTTTCTGACATTTGGCCCCATCTACGCGGGGCCAAATATTGGCAAAACCTTTTCCGCAAAAAGAATCGGAAGATATGCAAATGCGAGTGCGATTTGCATATCTTCTTCTGGAAAAAACCCAGCAGTGTAGCCGTAGCCTGAGGGCAGAGGGGTATGGGCACGAGGAAGATGGGGAATGCTTAGCAGGCTCTGTGCATCCAGCCGCTCCCACGCACCGCCCCTCTCTGCTCCCACTGGCCTGGATTCCGGCCAATGGGAGCAGTGGGGAAAATCTCTAAGTTAATGATTTCCTGAGAAGCCATTCCCCCAGATGGAGGTTAAGGGGAGCAGCAGCATATAGAGCTGCTTCCTTACCCACTCATCCCCCTTCCCCTACAGTGGAAAGCCAGCACAAGGAGCTGCTCCAGCCATGCCAGGCCCACATGTCATAGGCAGGGGGCCCAATCAGAGCAGCCCCTGTCCATGGCAGGCATGCATGGGCTGGAAAAGAGCCCCGCCAGGCTAGAGCACCCCCCCACCTGCATTACGCAGTTGAAAGGGGAGCAGCTGCTCTAGTCCAGTCTAGCCATACTGGGATGAACTGATTAAACAGGATTTTACATCCCTAATTTTAATTGCCATATTTAAATATTTTTAACAGAGTTAGGGATGGTGTATGCAGTAACTGGAACCAGAGATTCTATCACCAGATCACAACTTTAATTATTTCCATACAAGTCCACGTATGCCGATACACATTTTGTTGGGAATACAGGTACATGGTTTAAATTAGAGCTCCTACTGTTGCCACCACTACTGGCAATTAGCGAAAGAAAAATGTGTAGTACAGATTCAATCATAGGATAATTGTATGACCAAAACCCCATCTGCAGTTGCAATATACCTGTACTTATTTTAAAACTGAAAATTTCATAAGAGTAATAAGCATTCACATTTCTAAGACTGGCTAAATTTTAGCAGAATTTAACAGAAGAGAAAGAGGTTTAGAATTGATTTTAAAAAATCTAATGACAGTCAATTTGTATTTTGACAGCTAATCCCTATATTTAAAACAAAATGCAGACTTCTTGATAGCTCTGAACATGCAACATACAGCAAGAGAGCCAATCCAGTGGATATCTTTGTAATCCTGAAGAATGTGCAATTCACACCATCTCTAAATAAACTAAGGATGTTAAAATGTGGTTAAGTAAACATGGAGGGAGAGAGCAGGGGGAAGTCAGCTTCCCCCCTTCCCCTCTTGCAGGCCTGGCTCAATCAATCATATATATGGTTACACTTTTACATCCCTCAGGCTCTCAGACTAGGGAATTTGTTTCCAATAAGATATGGTAAACTGTTTGAGTTTTGCAGGCACAAGAATTTAACACTAGATAATTACACAGTATGCATGTTTACAGCTATGTAATAGCGAAAGCTCATGTTTGTCAACAATGCTACCTTTTCCCCTAAAAAGAAGAGCACATAAATATCTAAAAAGGTGTTTATAAGGAGGGAGTGAGGGAGGAAAAAAATATTCTCCTTAGCCTCTGATGATAGGACAAGAAGCAATGGGCTTAAACTGCAGCAAGGGAGGTTTAGGTTGGACATTAGGAAAAACTTCCCCTCAGCGTGATTAAGCACTGGAATACATTGCCTAGGCAAGTTGTGGAATCTCCATTCTCGGAGATATTAAAACAGACTAGACATACGTCAGGAATGATCTAAACCAGGATGGGCAATAACTTTTTTTTTTTGGGGGGGGGGGGGGGCACCAAGAATTTGGTAAATGGTCAAAAGCCACATACTTCCATATTAATGGAGGAGGTGTGGGGTTTGGGATGGAAATGGGTGCAGAAGGGAGCTTGGAGTAAGGAATTAGAATGCAGGAGTGTGTGGGGGATCTGGGAAGGAGTTCTGGTGAAAAAGGGGCTGTGACCTAGCACAGGAGTGCAGGAGGCTGTGCAAGAATTTGGGTTATGATCAGGGGTAGGAATTGGGGTGCAAGGTCTAGAGTGGTTTGTAACCAGGAGGAGGGATGTAGGAAAGGGATGCAGGGTTTGGGAGGGGGTATGAGTGCAGAAGCAGGGATGCAGAAGGCTTGGGAATCTGGCCCTGCCGAAGACAGAGGCTGCTCCGTAGCAGAATCCCCTTCCCCACCCCTTGCTGCCTATCAGGGGAAGGGGCCAGTTCCACGGAGCTGGTGCTTGTTGGGAACCAACTTTTAAGCCTGTTGCAAGCACCAGCTCCTGCCTCCCTTCCCCACACCTTGCTACCTCTGTGGGAGGCAGCAAGGGGATGGGGGCAGGAAGGCAGCTCCTCAGACCGGCACACACGAAGAGCCATCTTAAAAGCTGGCTTCCCACGTTACCTGCTCCCACCTGCCCTGCCCCCCCTCTGTGAGAAGCAGCAGTAGGAGAGAGCAAGTGGCTCTCGCCTCCTCCCCCTTCACTGCCTTTGATAGAGAGGCTGTGAGGGGGAGGAAATGTGTGTCATTGACAGAATTAACCGATAAGCCCTGGTTTATCGGTTAATCATGTAGTCAGCTACACACCGACATCCTTAATCTACAATAGTCTTTTTTCCTTAAAATTCTCACCAGTGTACTTCTATCAGCAGGAGCTATAGCACAGACTGGGCAAAGGACAACAGTGGCTAGAGTTTGTAAAACCCATTTTGTGTAGATCTAAGCAGGCTCAGATAATATGGTTGTTAAAGCTGCCCACCAAAGCCTTGCCTAAACCAATGGCTCCCAACCACTGGTCTGCAGACTGGTGCCAGGCTGCGAATTGTTGGCTGCCAGGCCGCAGCACAATGCCAAGCCACACCCATGCCTTGTTGATTGGGTTGGCAAGAATTAGGGATGTTAAGGACTAGTCGACTAGCCGATAAGAGGTTACTCACCTGGATAGTAACTGATGTTCTTCGAGATGAGTGTCCCCGTGGATGTTCCACATTAGGGTTGGTGTGCTGGAGCCAAGCCTCAGAGCAGAGATTTCATAGCAGTGTCCCTGGGTCTGCACACCAGTCACATGCTGTTAGTCTGCAGATATTGCGCGCATGCGCGAGCCACTCTCCGCCCCAGTCCCCCTCCAGTTCCTTCTCTACCCTGAAACCATAGCTTAGGAATGCCACGATCCCGAAGTAGAGGGGAGGAAGGGAGGGTTATGGAGCATCCACAGGTACACTCATCTTGAAGAACGTCAGTTACTATCAAGGTGAGAAACCTCCTATTCGAGAGAGAGATTATCCCTGGGGGTGCTCCACATTAGAGGACTACAAAGCAATTCCCCTTTAGGGAGGTTGGGACTTCAGATCTGGCAGAAAAGAGTGGAAAGAACTGCCTTAGCTAATTTCAAGTTGCAAAGAGGTCCCTGTGAAAGTGCATAGTGCTTTGCAAACATGTGGTCAGAGGACCACATGGCAGCTGCACAGCTATCTCTTATGGGTACTTTACGGAGGAAAGCTATCAAGGTAGCCATGACTCTGGCTGAGTGTGCCTTTATGTTCTCTGAGGGAGCACACCTGACTGTGCGAAGCAAAGCTTGATGCAATCCAAAATCCAGTGGGAGAGTCTCTGTGATGAGACGGCCTGGCCCCTATCGTGGTTTGCTATTGAATAAATCATCTGGAAGACACTCAGAACAGTCCCATTCTCTGCAGATAAACACAGTGCTCTGTGTAGGTCAAGAGTATGCATTTTCATCTTGGAAGAGTAGACATGTGGTTTGGGGAAGAAGTATTGTCTGATTGATACGGAAGGATGAGTGTACTTTGGGTAGTAACTTGGGATGGGTACGTAAGTGACCTTGTCTTTAAAAAAAGATGGTATATGGGGACCCGCCATTACGGCTGCAATCTCTCCTACCCATCTGGCCAAGGTAATGGCTACCTGGAAAACCATTTTCATGGCCAACTGTAATAATGAGGTGTTCGCCACTGGTTCAAAGGGAGGCCTAGTTAGAGCATTCAATACTAAATGCAGGTCCCATGGTTGCATTGGTGGATTGAGATCTGGATAAAGTGCCTACAGGCCCTTTAAGAACCTCTTGGTGAGTGGATGAGCAAATATGGACGAGTAGTCTATCTTGGAGTGGAACATAGTAATGGCCACAAGGTGAACTTTAATGGAGCTTATTGTGAGGCCCGCTTGTTTAAGACGCAGAAGATAGTCGAGGATGGTAGGTAAAGGGGATGTTGAAGGAACCAACTGGTGACAAGGCCAGCACGTCGAGAATCTTTTCCTTTTCTGAAGGTAAGTCTTGCAGGTGCTCTGTGCCCTACTGTGTAGAACAGGGGTGGGCAATAATGGTTTGCCGGGAGCCACTTCAAAAATTTCTGGGCCACACCGGAAGGGGCAGGGCCGGAATACTTCCTGGTTCCCCACCCCAGACCATGATTGGCCTGGAGGTGGGGGAGGGGGGAAGCACCTTTACCCGCCCGCCTCCCTCCCTTCCCCCTAGGTGCCTATGCCCCTGGCTGGAAGGAGACTTCCCACACTCCCCTGCCCCCCAGGCCTTAAAATTGTTGCAGATTGTCTGCTGGTGGGGAAGGCGATATCTGGAACACCGCTTCATCCTGTCTAGTGGATCTGGGTTAATGTGAGGAGCTCTCCGAATCGGAGTGAGGTAATTCACTGTGATCATTAGAACCCGTTTGAGATATTACTGAGCAAGGGTGAGCAGGCGAAGACTGCGCGGATATTGTGGGGGAGCGCCTAGAGGTGTGCTGATGTTGTGATGTAGAAGCTGTATGTCTTGAATGGTAGGCATGGGACAGGCATGGTAGGTAGCCTTGCCATGTATCCCAGGAGACCCACTGAGGCTGGAACTGTTGTGGAGGATACATCCACGGTTGGTTAGACCACATGGGATACTGTTGGAGGGAATGATCCCTGCATGAAAGCCAGTGATGGAGAAGGAGAGGAATGGCACGATGAGAACCTACTCCTATGCCTACTGCCATAATCAGTTCTTGGGGAGAGCGGTGCAAGAGGAGGGAACACCTTGTTGCATAGTAGTGTGCCCCTGGGAGTAAGACACTACCGTGGAGTATGGTGAGCAAGCTCCCGCTCTGGTGTCTGGCTGAGAAGATTTTTGTAGGTGCTGCATTTTGTTATGCTGCAGTGCCAGAGGACAATCAAGGTCGTTCTGCATGGTCTGTTCAGACACCGAAGGAGAGTTAGTATGGAGATATACCCCTCTCATAGAACTGGAAGGGACCTTGTGAGGTCATCGAGTCCAGTCCCCTGCCCTCACAGCAGGACCAAGTACCATCCCAGACAGATTTGCCCCAGATCCCTAAATGGCCCCCCTCAAGGAATGAACTCACAACCCTGGGTTTAAGCAGGCCAATGCTCAAAACACTGAGCTATCCCACCCCCCTCATCAGGAGCTGATGGTGGGGGCATCTGCAGCTTCATTGGTGACGCTGTTTCTGTTACGCTGACCATTGCGGCAGGTTTGGATTTTGCCTCAGCTCTCCTGGCTGGTGCAGACTTGTGTTTCTCCACAGTGCCGGAGACCGACATCACCGGGGAATGAGAGGCTCTGGGCAATGCTGATAGTGAGCGTGCCAGGGAAGCCCGTGCAGTTTCAGAGCCTTTGCAGGGTTCCCTGGGCTTTTGCTGTCTGAGTCCTCTGGTTTGTCCTGTGATGGTTGAAGGGACTTCTCACAAAGAAGGGTTTTAAGCCACATTTAGCATTCTTTTCTGGCCCTGGCTGGCATTTTCAGGCAGTGACGGCACTTGTGTGCTGCATGAGACTCCCCCAGGCATTTAACACAGGAGACATGGCCATCCAGGATAGCCATCGAGTATCTGCATGAGTCACATCTTTTAAAACCCTCCGGGGGAAACCCGGCATGTTGAAGGAAAGAGCCACAACCACGGTTGCCTTACTCTTTTTTTTTTTTTTTTTTTTAAAGTAATGAATGTTGAAACTAGCGATAACTGACTAAACTATGAGGTAAAAGTCTAAACTAATTCTATTTATCTTGTTTTCCTGTCTGGAAGAAGAGTGCTGCTCTGACTCCATCTTCAGCCGAGGACGGTGGAAAAGGAACCGACGAGACTTGCACCACAAACAGCGGGGATGCAAGACGCTGGGTGTGCATGAGTGGCGCAAGGGGCACTGCTCAGCAAAATTCTCCGATCCCCAGCACGAGAATGCACCGAGACCTCATTAGAGCACCCACAGGGACACCACTCGCTGAAGAAGCAAATGCTTATCAGATAGTCGACTAGTCGATTCCTTCCCCCTTGCTGTCTCTATCGGGGGAGGATACTTCAAAGCGGCAGTGCTGCACAGCTGAGCCCAGGATCAGCTGTGTGGCACTGGCTCCTTTGAAACGCCACCTCAGCATTTGAAAAAGACAGCGCCGCATAGCTGAGGCAGGGATCAGCCATGCAGCGCTGCTGCGTGTGGAGTTTGGGGTCAGCTGGCGACTCCCCAGCTGATCCCAGGCTCCAGCACTGCATTTTTGTGGAATCTGGGATCAGCTGGGGAGTCCCAGATAAAATCACAGCCTTCAAAACCAAGCTGGAAAACCGGGCAAATGTGTGGATAGGGGAATTTTTGACATGTTTCATACTTGTGCATTTTTCAGAAGCTGTTGGACTTTCCAGGTTAATAAGTGAACACCTGAAGTCACTCTTGAACACATCTGAGCTGTATTTTCCAAATTCAAGAGATCCAAGAGTCGGGAAAGAATGGATCCACGATTTGTTTCTTCCTGCCAACAAGATGCCGTCCTTGCCCCTGACACAAAAGGATCACTTTATTGAGCTGGCATGTGATGGACAACTTAAAACTTTGTTTAATGCATCCTCATCTCTGTCATCCTTCTGGATTAAAATAAAGTGTGACTCAGCACCCTAGTTCTGAAGACCTTGCTGCCATTTCCATGTACATACCTTTGTGAAGGTTTTTCTGCAATGACTACCACCAAGACCAGACATCAGAATAGGCCTGATGTGAGAAACACACTGCAAGTCTCACAGTCAAGCATAATGCCTTGATATAACTTGCTTGTGTTGGGCAAACAGGCCCAATGATCCCACTGGTATGATCTCATCATTAAGTCATACATTTTCATGTTATTTAGCTAGACTAGCTAGTGATATCTTATGTATGATTTTTAACTGTTGGGAAGTAAAATATTTTGGTAAGTGATGTATTATGTATGGTATGATTTTCAACATACCATATGTTATTTCATGAAAATAAAATACTCGGGTTAGCTAGCAATGTGTTATATACAATTTTTTTGAAGGTGAAAAGCAAATATTTTGGGGAGGAGAATAAAAAATCCATTACAGTCACTGTAATATGTAAAACACCAATGACCTATTAAAATTAATTACAATCATGAATATGCAAATAAAATGTTTCTGTAACCATCTGCCAATAGTTTTTGAATGAGTATGCCGATCCAAGGTATAAAAAAAAAAAGGTTGGGAACCACTGGTCTAAACTAATGCTCCCAACTTTGCTAGTGGAGCTGTACAGATGTAGTATATTTTACAGGATAAAGCTGGTGTAAAAATCCCTACAGTGCAGCTGTGTCAAGTAGCATTTCATTAGCTAATCGAGTAGTCAATGGAATTTCTATACAGCTAGCCCAGCTCCTACTACATTTAAACTGCAGAGGGGTTAGCTTCCGGGGGGGGGAGGGGGGGGGCGGCGGCTGTGGAGCCAGCCAGGACTGGAGCACTCCTGGCTCACGCCAGATCCCCAATCGCTGTGCATCTGCTTTTTAAGTGTAGAACTGCACAGGTCTATCAGCACAAAGCAACGAGAGATCTGCCCATATTTCCACCAGTGTTCTAACAATACATAGGAATAAATGTCAACAGTGGAAGTGTTCTGAAGTGACACACAACACAACCAATTGCTTGGTCATACATTGCTTTGGTACAGTGATTAACAGATTTTGGGGCAGTTATTAAGCTTTTTTTTCCCCTCTATTGCAATTATAAGTAACATCCTGGCAATGAAATAAACTAGCTCACTGTGTTGACCTAAGCAGCAGTACACAATATCAGTTTTCCAGATTTTCTTTTTTTCCTAGAGTGGTCAGACAGCAAAGTAGGGCTGTCTGATACAGAGGCAGTAGTGCAGAGGACTAGGCAAGAGCCGATCCATGCACGGAAGCTGGTTTAAAAACTAGACCCCGCCTGCCTCCTGTGGCCAGAGGCTGTGCCAGCATCCCACGGAATCATCTTTCCATGAGGAGCTCATGGTCCCACAGACAGGGGCTACTGCTGCCTCACTATCAGAGGCAGCAGCACAGGGTGGTGGGAGACTCCCTGTGACTGGGGCTGGGAGCATTTTAGTAACCATGTAACTGCTAATAATTATTGTGGTTACACGATTACTAAAATAAATAATTTCTAACATCCTTACAGCAAAGACACTTTTAGTTGTGAAACATTTATATCTAAATTAGTAACCAGAGAGGTTCTCCTGTAAAAGCATTATTGTTTGTAGGATCCGCTTTACCTGCTGTACTGACACGTAAACCTATTCCTAACTCACCACAAGCTTCTTCTGTAGCTGTCATATGGTAATTTTGTTCTTGTTCTCACATTTTTATTAGAATAAATTACCAAATGCAAGCTAGCAACTTATATTAGAATTAAGTCATGAACCACTACTCAGATCCTAAATCACCAAAACAGTCCACCAAAGCACTTCATCGTGCCCACGGCCTGCTTCAACACAACATATAAATGGCTGATTCATTAGCATTTAGTTGTCATATTCACATTGTTTTAATTTACACACGTAAATAGACACTGCTGTAGAAAGAATTTAATTCATGCAAAGCAGGGATGTTAAATTGCATTTAATCAACCAGTTGATGGAGTTTCCATTGACTGGTCGATTAGCCAATAAGCGGGGGAAACTGCAACGCCTCAGCGAGGTTAGCTCCCCGGGGGCACCAGCAGTTTCTTGATACATTTAAAAGGCTGAAGCGCAGCTGGGGGGGGAGTGGGGTGTCTTAGGTGCAAGCTGGGACAGCTGATTCTTGGCTCATGTCCAGTCCCAGCTATGCCTCTGCCTCCTCTGCCCCCCGAGGAGATAGCCAGTTTAAAAGACGGCTCCCCTAGCACGGTCTCCAGCACCGGCTCTTTCTCTCCCCGCCCGGCCCCCCAACCCCGTTGCTGCCTCTCTCTGATAGAGGTAGCAAGGGGCCGGGAAAGTGACTATCCAAGTCACTAGTCTATTACCCAATAAGCATATGCTTACTGGATAGTCGACTAGTCGCTTATATCCCTAATGCAAAGTAAGCTGATAGTAAAATAAGTCAATACAGGTGACTCAAATTTTAAGATGTAGACTCTGTTAGGCCTACAAAAGATTTGGGTGGCTTAGCTTTATGTAGCCCTCCTCTGTAATATGGTTGGGCCCCACTGATATAGGGCTAAGTTGTGTCATCTGTTCAACTATTAAGTTAATTGCTGGAATCCACCTTGTCTACCCAGAGGCCTATTCATCACTCCTCACTCAGGCAAAGCTCCCCTGAACCACTAAGTTAAGCATTTAACCCAAACACTAGGGATGTTAAAATTCATTTATTTTGGTAAATGTGTACCTGCTGAATTTTTCAGTGTGTACATATTTACATGTGGTGGGGTTTGCAGAAGGGGCTCTGCGGGAGCTGATGCACATGGGGATCCTGCTATAAAGCCAATAAAATTCAGTGTGCAACAGCTCCCGACTGCCCTCCACTGCTGCCTCTGATGGGGGGGGGGGGAAGAGAAGAGGGGAGAGCCTGCATGTAACCATCATGGTTAATCTATGAGCCCAGGATCATTGGTTAGCCATTTGCACTATCACATCCCTACTTAACACTAATTTTAGAATGCTGGCTTGCTTTTCAAATGACATTCAAACAAAGAACCTCATTTCCCCCCCCCCCACACACTTTCCCCTCAGAATGAAACCCGTCAAACAAGAAGGCATTCTGGTTGCTGGAAGAATAAGCTATCAGCCACTCTGATATCTGCAAGTGTGGAATCAACAGGTACTAAGAGGAATAGCTCATTTTCCCTAAGGGTGGTGTGTGTCTAAGGGTTTTTGTCGACAAAAAAGCTGCTTTTTAAAATAAAACTATACCTGCGTCTACACTACCGCTGCGTTGTGTCGACAGTAAGTCGACAGAACACGTGAGTTTTGTCGACAGCGGTAAGCCTCATTTTATGAGGAATAACGCCTTTTTTCAAAAGTACTTTAGAAAAAAGGCGCTATTGCATGGAAACTGTGCTTTTTCGAAAGTCAGCGTCAAGACTGTCGAAAAAGCGGCTTGCTTTTTCGACAATACTGATCGTAGTCTAGATGCTCTTTGTCGACAGTATCTGTCTACAAAGCCTCTGTCGAAAAAGGCATGCAGTCTAGACGTAGCCTAAAGGGTTTAGAAGTGGGATGCAAAGGACCTCAAAAAAGATCGCTGTGGACAAAATAGGCACATACAAACAAGATCACAAAGGTGTTCATTGTGAGCTCTAACTCCATTGAAGAGGTTAAGGTACTGAAATCCTTAACATTTGAATAAAGGGGTTCTTTGATAAGGATACTGAAAACATGTATTATGAACCTTTTGTCCTTAAATCTGACTAAAGGTCCTGTCTCCATCCACCCTGCTACTCCAGAGTTACCTAACTTTCATTCTCCTGGCACTTGTTTAAAAAAAAAAAAAAAAAAAATCCACCATTTCCCTAGTTGTCCAGTCTTCCAGCCTACGAAAAGTGTTTCAAACACTCAACATATTAAATACAAAATTAGAAACCAAAGTTCTCCATTTCTCCTTGCCAGTCACCTTTCAAGGAGACCTGATGACCTCCCCCAAACGAGTCCCTAGCACAGTAACCAAGCATTTTGGGGAGAGGGGGTGTCCATCCGTCCATATCTAGTTATCCTCTTCTGTTTGTAATGCAAACAGAGATTTTCAACCCAGAACTTGAGCAGCCTATGCACCAAAAATAAAAATATATAAAGCTAGCAATGTAGGAGAAAGATTGGATTGCTAAGTACCATCCAAGGTAGTTGCTAACTGTTAGGCATCCAATCTTTCTCCTACATTGCTAGCTTAAAACTTTATTTTTGACTTTTTGGTGCACTTTGTTCTTATTTTTAGTCTTCTGGAGCACTTTCAGAAAGATTGTCTCTTTAAAAGTTTTTTTGGGTCTGTCTTTTTGGTCGTAAATCTATTGTGTTTCAACTAATAACAAGTCCAAGGTTCGTATTGATATACTTACGTAGTTTGAGCTAGACTTGTTTCCAAAATTTTTTGGGGAAGGGTTTCTGGAAAGTTCAATGTGACTGGAATTTGTGTAAGAGTATTCAAGGTGAAGAAACACAGAACAAACCTACCATTCCAAATATAAGAGACAACACATGAGCACATTGAGAAAAAAAGGTGGGGAGAGAAGGCAATGAACACCAAGAGCTGTCACGGAACACCAACTGCCCAGCTATGAGTGCTGTACATATTATAGCGCAAGTAGGCTTTCGGGGGGAGTTGAAGGAGCCGTGCATGTTGATGGGGAGTGCACTTGACAGATAAGGGTAGTGGGGAGCTGTTTGTTGGAACGCTTCTTCATTAGGTCTTCGTAACCTTAAAATAGTATTTTTAAATGTATGTGCAAATGTGGGGTGGGGAGCTAAGCATGGGCTGTGCCCGGGAAGGAGGCTTTTACAAATTGGGAGGTGCGGACTGTGCCCGGGGGTTACAAATCAGGGGATTACACATGGGGGGGGGAGCAGGGTTGTCAGGGGATGCTCAGGACAGGCTGGGGAGAATCATTGGCTGGGGGAGAGCACTGGGCTGGCAGGGCAGCCGGTGGCGGCCATGTGGGTCTCCCCCCAAGGGGCGGGAGTATTATGGGCTGGGGCACCCCTATGGCAGGACGGAGGTCTGTTTGCAGCGTGCTCTTACCTGCAGCGCCGCACAGCAAGCTCCTCTCCTCCATGAGCCGAGGCTCACCTGCAACAGCTCCCACGGTCAGGCTGGTGGGAGGAGGCGGGGGCAGACAGCAGCCCATGCTGGGGGAAGCTGGCTTATGAGCTGGTTCCCCCCTGCACCATCTCCACAAGGGGGAGGGGCAGGGGAAGCGGAAGCAGAAGCATAGCAGGAAAACAGTGTGAGCAATCGAGGCAGTCAGAGGCACAGCTGGGATAGCGAGCACCCCACCTCCCCCTTACTGACTGAGTAGTTGATGGAAATTCCATCAACAACTCGATTACCTGATTAATCAAAATGTAACATCCCTAGTCCAGTACCTCTGCTGCTTTTCATGGTTTTACTAAACAACTACATGAAGTTAACATGACTCAGGTCAGTTTCACTCTAGTATTCAGAACCCCATGAAACCACAGAGAAACTAGCAGCAAACTGAAATGATTCTTGAGAACATTATTGCTGCAGAGGCAGGTACTCATGTGAGAAAGACAATATTCCCAGCCCCCAAAGCCAAAGTTCAAATCAAGACCTTTCCCTATTTGCAATATATGCAACAGTAATAGCAGTTTAAATATCCCAGTAATGACTAAATCAGATTTTATAATTAGAGTCTGTTCAAAGCACTCACTGTTTCAAATGTCTTAAATTGAGCTGCAGGAGTCTAATGCTCCTAAAAATCAGATTTTTTCTATTTTGCCAGCCACCCTATGTTGAATAGCTCCTTGCACCGTTACATCTGATTGAGAACAATTAATCTGTGTTTTGCCTGCAATATAGAAACTAGAAACATATATTCTTTGAAAAGCACATTAAGACAGCTTCCCAAACCAGGACCTCCAATCCATTAAAACATATCACGTGTGCAATGCAGGAAATGCTGGGACAGCTGTTTCAACTGTGCTTGCCTTGAGACAGCAGGGTTCTTCTGAGCAGTTGTCCTGTACACCAGCTGTACTGTGCTCAACACATGCCTAGTCACTCACTATTGCCCCATCTATCAAACCCACATTGAGTCTATTTCATTGTCTAATCTCAGTTCAGAAATTCCTCCTTTCAAAAGAAAACATCTGGAAAGAAAGCTGGTTTAAAGACACAAAGCAAAGAAAGTTTAAAAAAAAAAATCAAAGCACAAGACTAAGCTCCTCTTGATAGTTACAACCTTAATATCTTCGTTCAGCTATATCGTTTCCTTAAAACCTGCTTTCATGACATTAACCCCTACGAGGGGAGCAGATGTACCTAGCCACAGGTCAAGCACTATGGTGAAATCTCAGCCTGTCATTAAAACAAACACTAGTTTAGTCATGAAATCCAACATTTATTTTACTGCAGCTCACCTTTCCTAGAGAACGCTTAAACTGAACAATGAATGTCTTAAACATAGACAAGAGAGGGCCCTTACAGATGAGATCAAGGAGGTCATACCATACATACAGGATTGCACAGAGACAAACGTGTGACAATCTGATAAACAGATGGACAAGTTGAGAGCACTGGTGGAAGCTAACAGGTCTTTAAACTAAGTTTGACAGAAGAGGATAAATAGACAAGGGCAGACTTATACAGCATTTTCAAGGTGACAAAAAAAACCTTGCATTTGACACAATCCTTAGTTGGAAAGCCAAACGGAAGAATTCAGAGAGTAGTTGTATAAACAAAAAGGAGACAAGGAAAAAAGTTTAGTGGCAGCTTTTTGCATGGACTAAAGGAGAAAGCAATGTCTGATGAAAGCAGAGGATGTAATATATAGAAGAGCTTTTATAAATAAATTAAAAAAAACCCAAAAAGATAGAAACCTGCACCTTAGAATCCTAGAACTGGAAGGGACCTCAAGAGGTAATCAATCAGTCCAGTCCCCTGCCCTCATGGCAGGACCTTACAACCAGTAAGAGTGCACCAGACCAATGTATAAAATGTAATGGATAATGAGGAGAGGTCTTCTAAAGGAGCTGTCAAACGTTCAGTGAGATTTGAGTTCTGGTGGGACCACCAGTCCACCCGCTCATTATTCTTCAGACCAGCAGTTCCCAACCACCAGTCCATGAACCTCTGGCTGCCAGAGCGGACGCCAGCTGTTTGCAGCAGCTCAGCTCCAGTAGCCGTGACTGATTTTGCCCGGCAGTGGTGCTGGGGCTGAGGTAAGATGGTGGTCCGTCCAGGACCCCTCTTCTACCCATGGGGTGCGAGACGCATTTGGGGAGGGAGAGGGTACGAAGGAAGAGGGAGCAAACGCACCACTAACGGCCGCTCCCCTGCCCGTGTGACAGTAACGGTCACACTCCCTAGAGGGGGGCAGTCTTGCTCTGGGGAGTGTGGGGGTGGGGACATGGAGCAATAAGGTGTTGGCATGGGCTGTAAGGGTCAGAGGTTAAAAGGTCAAAAGGCACAGGGTATAGGTGTGGGGGTCAAAGGGTGTTAGCACTGAGGAGGAAGAGACTGGGTTGAGGCTAGGCAGCCACGTAACATTTGCATATTCATAATGAAATAAAATGTTGCCAGTCCGTCAAAAGTTTGTGAATGGGTTTGCCGGTCCGCGGTATTAAAAAAAAAAAAAAAAAAAAAGCTTGGGAACTACTGATTCAGACCATTTTAAGAAACTATTTTAGCCACCTTTTAATATCAGAATTAATGGCCAGAAAGGAACATCAAGCCTGACATCCTGCACATTGCAGGCACTGAACATCTCCATATTAACTCTGCATTAACCCCAATTACTTGTATTCGATCAAAACATCATTGCTAGAACAAAGCAGCCAGGAACGTAATGCAGCCAACTCTTCACAGACCATCAGAAAATGCTCTACAGACCACAGCCTCTACAGATACCTATAGAATACCTGCATTTTAAAATATCTAGAGGATCAGGCAACTATACATTTGTTGGAAGGTCTTCAGTCAAAGAAATACAGACTTTAGATCAGAAACAACTAAGGAACCTTTTTGATGTACACACAGATGCTAAGTGAATACCTGGGACTTGAAGGTTCTGGAGCTGTCTACAGTAGGGATGTAAAACCCAATTTAATCAGTTAATTGGTTAAATATATTGTTTAACTGGGTAACTAATTAAAGGGGAGGAACAGTGCGGCTCCAAACCCCACCATTAAGAGTGAGGCTTAATGGTTAAATATTCACATCCCTAGTCTAGAGTCAAAGGGTAGTAGTAGTAAGTGCAGCAGTTTTCATATGAAAATATTTTCACAAGCACAAGGAGTAAGCATAGTTTTTAAGATGAAATACCGTATTGAGAAATGGATGATTTAGGCCAGGGCTACTCAACTTGGGAAGCCCCTAGGGCCACAATGATACTCACAGCAACTTAAGGGGGCCATAACTTAAGTGTGGTTGCATATTCATACAAGTATATATGCAAATAGCTTCTGTCACACTGACGGGCATGAATACAAAGATTAAGGCAAGACTACACAACACACAGGCCCCATTTAAGTCAGTTCTGCTGATATTAATAAAATGCAATATTTACTCTATTTCCACCCATATGACAGCACCCGTGGGCTACATGCTGAGCCCCACGTAAACCCAAACCACACCGTGGGCCACAAACTAATAGGCCGCGGGCGGCCCACAGGCCACATGTTGAGTAGTCCAGATTTAGGCCAAAAGTTGCCAGGAAAGACTTCCTTGAAATGAAAATGAAGCGACACTATACTAAGAATATTTCTCCATCATGCTATACCAGAGAAATGAAGCTATTGTTTGAATTTTTTTGAGTGAATGTCAGGCTAAACCAAATGGAAGGCAACTAACAGCAAAAAATGTTTAAAATTAAATTAGCTTTCAGGTATTATGACAGATTTGTAAATTATGAGTAAAAAATTTAAGTGAAGGACTGGTATTGAAGAGAACAAAAATATGCAGAACAGGAATTTACACAAATAAATTATCTACATAGGTTATGGCCTGACTGACTCATTAAGAGTCATATTTTTAAAAAAACACTATCACTATTCTAGAAAATTATGGGAAAAAACACACCACTATTTTGTATGACTAATGTCCCATTTGACATTTTCCTTAATCACTTTTAAAAAAAAGTTAGTCATAAAAACATACAACCTATTTCACCAAAATGCATGACTAAAGCTCTATCTAGTTTGTTTTACAACCAAAAGAAGGAAGAATCCTAGACACTTTGTCTCAAAACTTCAATTTTAACATTAATTTTACTATTTCTTTCTCCCAACTAAAATAAAATTGGCAATATGCTTTTTAAAAAATATTCCTGATTTAACATTGAACCCTCCCCAGGCTCTACAAGTCTAACTAATGACAATCCTTGCCACCTGAATTGAGTGTGAATCTTTGCCCTAGGAACCCTCCTTTTCTCCTCTAAAAAAGGACTGCCTGCCTGTAGTGCTTCATGATACCACGTATTAGGATTGACTCAAGTGCTTCATAATAGTATGTATTAAGAACATTACATAAAAGATATACATTGTAAATACATACTGTACTAATAAGTCAGACAAAAAAAAAAAGTTGTAGTGTGTTAAACA
Source organism: Rafetus swinhoei (assembly GCA_019425775.1). NCBI lineage: Eukaryota > Metazoa > Chordata > Testudines > Trionychidae > Rafetus > Rafetus swinhoei. The sequence goes on along the minus strand of CM033427.1, from coordinate 79,585,535 downwards.
GTACAAGTAGCTAGAAAGGTTATACAAACACTTAAAGGCTATGTTTAGCACTGCTCTGAACCCACTTCCCTCCCTGCTCCAGGGAGTTCGTAGTTCATACAAGATTCCTCTTCTCTCTGTCCCAGAGCTGGAAGCTCATCACCAGACAGGAATGCGGGACTGCCAGAGGAAAGAGCAGGGACATATTCATTCATTCATTCGTTCATTCATACAGTCACTAGCTACAGCACAGGGAAGCAGCTGCAGCACACAGGCAACTGTACTCACAACTAGTGAGAATACAATCCTCTCAAAACATGCTGTTCCTTTATCTCTTGCTAAGGGAGAAGTTAATATTTTTAATGCAATGTTCGTCTGTTGGAAGATCAAGCCCCCGACGCGGGGGGCGAGACATGACGGCATCGACATCTATTCCCCACAGTAACGTAGGCCAGAAATAGAGCCAATGGGGGAGTAGAAAGATTTGGGGTGCAGACCAGGAGACCCTGGCAGCATGGTAAACGCAGGAACACTCCTTTGCAGAGCTCTATTCAGGAGGAATAACCCCAGCAAGAAACTAGCCGGCTCTTCCCGTAAGACAAGAGCTCGGAGTGCTGAGAGGAGGAAAATGTGGGGGCTGATGCTGAGGCCCCCAGACACAAACACGCTGGACAACCAGTGCCCATCCAGGATGGTGCAACTCCCCACACAACGCTGCGACTCGCCTCCCTCTTGCTCGAGGGTCGGAAGAAGGCAGCTTCCTTATTAAACGCTGCAGGACACAACGGCGTAGAGGAAGCCCAGATTCATTCATTTCCGTTAAAACTCTCCCATCTCAGGCCGCGCTGCAGCCCCCACCCGAGGACTGCGAAAATTAATTAGGGGCTCTTCCCTCCCCAATTAGAGCTTCGCCGGCCCGGGGGCGGGAAGGGTGTCGCTCACCTGCCCAACAGTTGCTCGTGCTCCGCGCGGATCTTGCCCAGCTCGATCTGCAGCTTAGCCCGCTCCCGAGCCGTGTCGTCCAGCGCCCGGCGGGCATCGGCCAGCTCGGCCTCATAGAGCGCCTTGAGGCCGGTGAGCTCCCGTCCGCGCACCTCCTCCCGCTCGGTCACCTGCAGCTGCAGCGCGCTGTTCTGAGTCTCCAGGCTCCGCACCTTGTCGATGTAGACAGCGAGCCGGTCGTTGAGCTGCTGCAGCTCCTCCTTCTCCTGCAGCCGGGAGATGCGCGTCGGGCTGAGCGGGGTGCCGGCCGCGCTGCCCCGGGGCCGCTGCCCCACCGGCGTGGAGGCCGCCATGGCGAACGGCGGGGGACGAGGGTGCGGAGCAGCGAGGGCGGGAGCCGGTGCGAGAGGACGCGAGTCGCGGGGCGGTCTAGGAGCCCCGGCGCCGAGCCGAGGGGTGCAAGCGGGCGGCGCAAGAGCGGTCCGTGCGCGCGGGGCAAGAGGGCAACAAGCAGGAGCCGCAGCGTGGCTGGGACAAGGGGGAAAGGAGGGAAAAGAAAGGGCCCGCGGCCGCGCGCGACTTCAACGAGCGCAGCACGGGCAGGAGCCGCCGAGCGAAGAGGCCGGCCGGCCGGCGCCTGGAGCTGCAAGGAGCGAACCCGCCCGCCTTGCCCGCGCGCGCCGCCTCCTTCCCCTCCGGGTCGGGCTGAGAATGAAACACAAAACAGGCGGGCTCCGCGCCCCTCCAATATGGCCGGCGCGCGCCTCAAGCCGGGCCCTCCCCGCTCCCGCCCACTACGGGGACGACCACGTGACCCGCCCTTGCCCAATGAGGCGGCGAGACAGGCCGGGCTCTGCTCTTTTTTGCAGACTGGAAACTAAATTCAAAAGCCGCCAGCGCCCGCAACTGTCAGCCGGCGTGCGCCCCGCGCCGCCCCACCCCCGCTCCGCGCGCTAACTGAGACTCTCTCTCTCTCTCTCTGTCCCCCTCCCCTCGGGCATCCCAGCCCCGCCCGCACAGAGCAGCCTGGCCGCGTCTTTGTTCCCTCTCTGCTCCCCACACCGAGACAGGCCGTGGTGCAGCGGCGTGCCGGGTAGTGGCAGGAGAGGCGGGGGCTGCCGTATCCCGGCGCTCCCCGCCCGTTGCAAAGGCAGCCCCCAGGGCACTGGTCGTTTCCCCGCTATTTATGCCCCAGGGCAGGTCTGAGTCAGCTGAGTTACCGCGGGGGAGGGGAGGTCTGCTTAGAGCTGAAAAAACAAGCCATACCTCACTCTATCCTGGCCAAGCCGCCCACCCTGACACGCAAACACCGCCCGTCCCTGCACACCTGCCCCTGGCTTCTGCGTACCCCGTCGTGCTTTCCTCTGCTTGCCCACACACATCACAACCCTGCAACCACACAATCTATCCTGCCTGCCAGTGCACACACAGCCATTTCCCATCACCCCGCGAACTATGCAACCTGCCCCTTTTATGCACACTCTCAGCCACTGCCCACTCAGGGGCGGCCCTAGACTAGCTGCCAGCAACTGGCGCCCTAGGCGAACCATGCAATCGGCACCCCCACCTCCAAACCCCTCAATGATATTGCACCACCATTTGGCGCCCCATTTAACTTGGCGCCCTAGGTAACTGCCTAGTTCGCCTATATGGATGGGCCGCCCCTGCTGCCCATCACCCTACAACTCATCCCCCCAGGGAGTTCCCTAAACCTCCCCTGAATTCTCCCAAACCTCCCCCTCCCCCCAGTTTTGTGAACTAGTTACATGCCAATTTAGTGATTGTTTGGAAATTTGAATTGAAATTGAATCATTAATACGCACTTTAAAAGCATATACAGTGTATGATAAGATATGTGTATCTGAAAAATAGATTTGAAAAGTATGAACATAGACTAGCTTCCTTATACAGCTGGGCTGTGTCTAGACTGCCAGTTTTTGCGCAAAATCAGCCGTTTTTGCGCAAAATCAGCTGTCTACACTGGCCACTTGATTTTCCGCAAAAGCACTGACGTTCTCATGTACGAAATCAGTGCTTTTTGCGGAAAAGCTTTGACGCTCCCGTTCGGGCAAAAGTCCCTTTGCGCAAAACTGTTGCGCAAAAGGGCCAGTGTAGACAGCTTTTTTGCGCAAAAGCAGGCTACGCGAAAAAGCGGTTTGGATGCCGGAGACCCGTAAGGAGCCAGGACTTCCTGGTAACCCGAGCTCTTAAAGCACACGCAGGCTGCTGAGCGCACGTGGCAGGAGCATGCCTCAGACCTCTTGCCTGAGGTCTGCCACGCTGCCCCTGCTGTGCCCAGCAGCCACCTTGCAGCCCAGCATGGCAGCTCCGGGCGCTCAGCCACCCGCACCCGCAGCGCGCAGGAGGCCCCCAGGGGCCGGAAAAGAAGGGCCCCATCATGGTCGTCGGGGGAGCTGGAGACCCTCCTGGACTTCTGGCAGGAGGAGGAGGCCCTCCACCAGACCCACTCCCGGCGCCGGAACGCCGACATCTTCGGCCGCATGGCCCAGGCGCTCACCCAGCAAGGCCATCCCACCCGGACCCTCGAACAAGTCCGGGCGAAAGTGAAGGAGCTGTGCCTGGGCTACGTGCGGGCCAGCGAGGGCCAGGGGGCAGGACCAGACACCTGCCCCCATTACGACCGGCTCCACGCCATCCTTGGCCAGCCAGCCCCACAAGCCCCAGACGTGGCCGTGGACAGCAGCGTGCGCCCCCCCGTCACCAGGACCACCGAGGCGGGGGAAGGAGACAGCAGCGCATCAGAGGATGAGGCCAGCATTGCCACCCAGCAGGCCCCCTCCAGCAGCCCTGATGTCTCCGGTGCATCCTCCGAGGCCGGGGAAGGATCCACCGGTGAGTCTTGCACTTTGCACTCACAAGGGCGGGGGGGGGGCCAGGCGCCCGGAGGGGGGAGGTGGAGAGCATGTCACTCAGGCCACGCTGTGTAGCATTAGGCAGCAAGCAGCCCGTCCAACCTCGTGCAGCCTGGTGACCGAGCGGCACGTGGCCGCGGCAGGCAGCTGCAGGGCACGCCTGGGACCATGCTGCTCACACACATTCGGCGGGACCAGGGGGAAGGGTGGATGCCGGCTGGAACCAGCCAGGGCCCCAGGGACTCAGCCCAGAGCCCGCACCGCCGCAAGGGTGCAGCACGGAGAACGGCACACTGTCCCATGCCTGGCTGTGAGGCACAGCCAGCTGCTCCTGGGTAAACCGCAGTGTCACAGCCCTGTGAGCGTGGCCCCCACTGAGCCCCTCGCCTGCTCCCGGTGCCTTGGCTGGTTCCCGAGGAAGTCCCCACTGCAGCCACACATGTCCCTGGGCTACGTGTGTGAGGGATAGTGGGAGGAGAAGGGAGAAGCGGGCCGCCCCTAGGGCCGCCTGAGTTTTGCTGCAAGGATGGGACACTCCCAGTCACTCTCCTGGTTCCGTCCAGGAGATATCCCACGATGGGGATCTGAGAGCCCAGACCACGTGCTCCCAGGCACTGTGTGGGATTCATCTCGCTTTCCCTGTCAAATACCATTGATTAGCCCAAAGCCTCACAGCCTCCACCGGCAGGAGTTCCACAGGTTAACGCAACACAAGCGCCTCCCGCCTCCATGGGGCCAGGACACAGACTGGGGTTCCAATACATGGAGGAGGACCCTGCTCCAGGGGCGGTCCTCTGCAAACATACAACATGGGGGGCAGGGGAAGAACCGAGGGGGCCCAAGCCACACCACCCTGTGGTGTCACCTGGCTCAGGGGTGGGGTGGAAGGCATGAGGTGTGGGACAGTGGCCGGGCTGCCTGACTGACCCATCCTTTCTTCTGTTCCTGCAGCGGACCAACCAGGAGCGGGGACCCTCCAGTCCGGCAGCAGCAGCACCCCCAGCTGCCCAACCACGCAGGCAGCGCGTCCGACACCGGGACCAGCTCCTGCGACGCCACGTGCAGGCCGTCGAGCGGGTAGAGGCTGCCATCCAGAGGCGCACAGAGGCGGACCTGCAGTGGTGCCAGGGGGCCTGGGGCACCTTCCAGGGACACTGTGCAGTGATGGCGAACTCTGTTGCCAGCCTCTCCGCACAGATTGCCCATGCCATCCATTATGGCATGGCCGCGCCCATGCCCCCGCCATCCCTCCCCTAGCAGTGCCCCTGCCCCCTCCTGCCCCTCCCCCTCCTCCAATGGCCCCTCCTGCCCCTGCTCCTGCCCCTCCCACTCCTGCCCCTGCTCCTGCTCCTGCCCCTCCTGCCCACCTCCCCGTTCAGCCTGCCCCAATGAGGTCCACCCCCCATGTCCAGGTCCACCCCGCAGGAGCGGTCGCAGGGGCCACCCCTCCCAGGAGTAGATCCCCTTCCCCTCCCAGTTCAAGGTCTCCTCCCCCTCCCAGTTCAAGGTCTCCTTTCCCTCTCCCTCCTTTGTAAATAAAAACCGAAGTGTTTATGGTGAAACCAAACTGTGTTGTTGTGTGTTGGTAGGTAAGGGAGGGGAGGGGAAAGGAGGAGAGGGAGTTGTCCAGGGAAACTGAGGCGACCCTACTCCGGGGCCTGTGAGAACATGTCCGTGAGGGCCTCCCGGATGCGCACCCCATCCTGGTGCGCCTGGTGGCTGGCAGCTGTGTGGGGCTGTTCGTAGGCCTGGCCCTCTGCTGCCAGCCATGCGGGAAGGAAGGCCTCCCCACTCCACTCCACAATATTGTGGAGCACGCAGCAGGTGGCCACTACCTCCGTTGCATTCCGCTCACCCATCTCGAGACGGGTGAGCAAACAATGGAAGCGGGCTTTTAAACGGCCGAAGGCGAGCTCCACCTGATTTCGGGCCCGGTTGAGGTGGTCGTTGAACCGGGCCCGGTTCTGGTCCGGCCGCCCCGTGTAGGGCCGCATTAGCCAGGGCTAAAGGGGGTAGGCCACGTCCCCGACGACGCAGATGGGCATAGGCACATCCCCGACAGTCAACTCCCGCCGGGGGAAGTAGGTGCCCGCCTCCAGCCTGCGAAACAGTCTGGAGTTGCGCAGGATGCGGGCGTCGTGTGTCCTGCTGGACCAGCCCGTGTAGACGTCCAGGAAGCGGCCCTGGTGGTCCACGACGGCCTGCAGAACGATGGAGCAGTACCCTTTTCTGTTCATGAAATGGGCTGCTCGATGCTCCCGGGCCCGGACGGGATGTGGGTTGCATCCAGTGCTCCCCGCAGTTGGGGAACCCGAGGAAGCGGCCGTGACGGAAGGCCCACGCCCCGCAGGCGGATCACTCTGGGAGCAGGACGCCGTTGATGGCGCGGACGACCTGCAGAAGGTGCAGAGAAACACAGGGGAACACATCACATAAGGCAGGGTGTGGGTGTGCGCTCCTTGGCCCCCTCCCCGTGATTCCCTCTGTCCTCACGCACACACACATCACAGCCCCCTCGCCCTACACCCCCCCCCAGCAGGCCTGTGCAAGGGAGGGACGGCCCGAACCCCTGGGTGACCCAGCGTGGAGTCTTGGTTGCCCCTGGGCATGGAGTGCAGCACCCACCCCACTCCCCACTCCCCCTGGGACTTACCTCCATCACGACGGCGCCGACGGTGGATCTGCCCACCCCGAATTGGTGTGCCACCGATCGGTAGCTGTCCAGGATGGCTAGCTTCCAGACTGCGATGGTGCCCCTCTTCTTGACGGGGATGGGTGCCCGCAGCCGGGTGGTGGCTCTCTGGAGTGCGGGGGTGAGCCAGGCACAGAGCTCCATGAACATCCGCTTTCGCATGCGGAAGTTCCGGAGCCATTGCTGGTCGTCCCATTGCCCTAGGACCAGCCGGTCCCACCAGTCGGTGCTGGTGTCCAGTCTCCACACTCGCCTCTGCATCCCTCGGTGGGGGTGCCACAGGGACACCATGGCCTCACTAGTGAGGGGGTCCAAACCGATGGGCCCCTCCTGGTCCTGGAAGAGGAGGGCGCCAACCTGGAGCAGCAGCTGCAGGCACTCCAAAATGTCTGACAGGGGCCAGAGCAGGCACATGGCCACCCGTGGTTCCATGGCACAAGACAGAGGGCTAGGAAAAAAAACCCTGGCAAAAGCAGTAGGTGGCCAAAGGCAGCGGTGTCCCAAAGTCAGAGGGCAACCACCAAACCTGCTTATGGCTGTCAGTCCTTGCAAGGGGCCCTCTAGCATGGAGCGCAGAGAAATGGCTGTCCGGGAGATCCTTTAAGCACGTGTCTGAAATGGCCGCCAGCCCCGCCCGGAAAGGGCTGGTGCCCTTGTGCCCTCCACAAAATGGTTCCGGGCTTCTGCTTTATGCGAAAAGCGCGCCAATGTAGACGCCGCTTTTCCGCAAAAGCGCATCGTTATAACGCGAACTCTGTGCCAGTCTAGACGCGCTTATAAATACTTTTAACGGAAAACTTTTCCGTTAAAAGCATTTGCGGAAAATCATGCCAGTCTAGACGTAGCCCTGTTGTTTTTATGGCAATGTCAGTGCATTCATTTTGGTGATGTTGGCCAACTTAATAATTTCAAATTATGATTTGTAAGCAAAGTCAAAATGAGCTCTCCCCTGACAGCTAGTGATGGGCTGGGGGGAAAGGCTTCAGGACCAGATTGTATTTACATTCACACCTAATCTACCTAGGTATCCAGCAAACAGAGCTGGGTTGCCCAAGTGATAGATTTTGGCTGGGGTTGGGTTACAAATCACTTGAATGCTGGGGGAGGAGAGGGGGGGAATGAAATGTTGTTGTTCTTATTGTATGAGTAAAGGGCAGTAGAACTGTACTTAACCTGTTCTGATTGAGGGTATCAAGAGAGAGGGTGGGGACAGGTGTTTTGCTTGATGGTCTGTCTGAGTCACAAGTACTATTTGACCTGCCCCTCTCCACTTTTAAAGACAGAGCTGATTAGGCTCCATATATAGTCTTTTGTTTTGTTAAGTGACCACTACAGCTGAAATCACTGATAATCAGGTCTAAGTGCTTAGTCCTGCTGTGGGGACAGTGTTCCTGTGGGTACAGTGTTTTTGTGTAAGAGACAGCCCAGACTGCACTAGCAGCAAGGTTCCCCCACTGAGAGCTCAGCTGAAATCACTGAGGACTGGGTGGAACCTCAAGAGACCAACTTGCAGAGGTCACAGTGGCAGGTGGCAACAGAAGGTGACAGTGCAGGGCCATCGGCAACAGAGCGATGGAGTGAACAGTGGCACAACGAACAACAGTGGCCAGAGTGAACAGTGAGCAGCTGGAGGAACAAGCAAGGTGCCTTCTTGCCCCCCACCTGGGAGGTGTACTCACGTGAAAGCACCTCTGAACTCTGAGTCTCCACTGACCAAGGATAACACCAGTGAGTGGGGTGAGGTGGAGGGAAAAATGAGGAGCACGTTAAATAAACATTTGTTTGTTGGACTATATTTTAGTGACTTTGCTCCAGAATGCTAGATTTGTGACTAGGAATGAAAACTTATATAAATGTGTTTCCTAGTAGGCCAAGATTTTTAAAATGCATTATTTGCCAAGGTTGTTATCTCACATTGTTGCTATCTTGAGAGATCATTATGTTGGGGAGTTTCTGTACTAAACATTTTTATTATTATAATTAATTTTTACATAGGAATGGTCATACTGGGTCAGACCAGTGGTCCATATAGCCTGGAATTTTTCCACTCAAAGGCCTCAAAAAACTAACCAAGATGAAGAACACATCAAGAACCAAGAATATATCAACATGTCATCTGAAGGGTCAAGTGGTATATCTACATCCGACCAGCCCGAAGCACAAATATAGCTACCTACTGAAGAAACAGTGTCTCCAAAACCTAAAGGCAGTTCCCGATGTTTGTCGATCAAAGTGTTCCCATTTATTGAAGTTACAAAAGATGGCTACTGGTGCACCTCTTGCAAAAAGCTTACGAAGAAGGAAAGCTTTCCAATGCTATAACTGGTAAAAGTGGAGGAGCTTGGTTTGTCAGACCGATCAGCAAAGCCAATGCTGACAAACTACGTGAAAAGGCAGCAAAACACCAGGCCTCTGGACTGCATCAACATGCAGAAAGCCTTATAAGCCCACTTTCAAAGCCAATTTTAGAAGTACTTAATGAGGCTGTTAAGAATGCTGGAGACACAACACAGTTCATGCGAACAAACATGGCTGTGGCATCATACTTTCTATTTAAGCAAGAGATACCACACACTACAAACTGGAGGCCAATGTTAAGTGCATTGTCACTTGTTCATCCTGATGTTGAACACTGGTTCTGAACAAGACCAGCAAATGCTCACTATCTTTCTGCAGGAAACTCAACTGACTGGCTAGAAGCATGTGGTGCAACAGTGAAAGACTCAACAGTTGAAAAAGTGAAGAACTCTCTCACCACATTCAAAAACCTGCATACATGGCTAATGAATGCACCAATGCAAATGGGCATCAAGTATTAAGTCATTGTGTACGTTATCTTGATGTCAGTGGTAGGCCAATAGATGCATTTCTAGATGTTCAAGTTATAGAAAACACATTGGCTGCATCTGTGACAACCCACATCTTAGAAGAATTAAATGCTTGTCAATTGGACCCCAAACAGATGGTTGCTTGTGCATTTGATAGAGCTGCGAACTTCTCTGGAAGACATGGTGGAGTACAAGCTTTGCTCAGAGAAAAGTGTAACCCTAATCTCTCTTATACATACTGCAGAGGCCATCTACTCCAACTAGCACTAGTACGAGCTGCAGAATCTTCAAAAGACATTTAAAAAGCTATAAATGTAATGTCTTCATTATATTCTTTTTTCAGCAAGAATCCAAAAAGACTGAATATCTTGGAAAATATAGAAGATACACTGGGACTGAAGTTCAAATTAGTCCAACCTGGGAAAACCCGCTGGCTTTCTCATGAGCGATCCTTGGCTGTTGTCTTAAAATTACTCCAGCCATTATTACTGGCTTTGGAAAGTATCTACCAAGATGGGATGAGTCTAAGTCGTGAGGCTGGTGGATTACTTTTGCTACTACGTTCAGAGAAGACTATTGCTATTCTGTCTCTCGTAAATCTACTCTTGAAACCACTTGGGTCATTAAACAATGCCATCCAGGCATCTGCTACAACAGTAGTAGATCTTTGTCCAGCAATAGAAGCTACATTTGGATCAATCAGAGAGCTAGCCATTGAAAAAAGTACTGGAAGAAGCAAAGATTTCAGTCCAGAAGTTGACTAATGAAGGCATTTATATTGAATCCTTAAGTGAAGAGGACAAGAAGTGTTTGTTAAGACAACTGAAAAAAGTACACAGACTTGATTCTTAAAAATCTACAACAGCGACTTCTAGATTCTACTTAACCTCTACGTAGCTTTTACAGATGCCTGTTCTATAAAACACCGACAGTTGAGTGGAGTGAGGCACTACCAGCAATGGGGCTGCCATGTGCTCAGGACAGAATAGAGAATTTGAACACAGAGTGGAATATCATACAACGAATGACTGAAGATTTGACTTCAACTTCTTTTTTATCATCACTAGTGGCTCGACCGGATCTTTGTGCTATGTTTCCTGGGATGAAAGAAGTAGGAATTCATCTCTTGCTACTCCCAGTCACAACACCTACAGTTGAGCGTTCTTTTTCATCATTGAATAGAATTTTGTGTTCTGAAAGAAGTCACCTTCTGCCTGATCATGTGAATGAACTAATGAGCATATCAGTTGAAAGAATGGAAGTACCAGACACATGAGAAGCCACCGAAGATGAACGCATTGCATTCGAGAAGTTCATTAAAAGAGTTGTGCAAAATTATAACAAGAAACCAAGAAGGATGTAGACGTAGTGCTTCATAGAAGGCTTGAGTAGCCAATTTTAATTTGTGTGATTTTAAAACATGAGTTAAATCTAATAAAATGGTCATGAAACATTTTTCAGTTTTTACTATGGTGCCATACAGCCCACCTTCACCCTCATCGGCCCTGACACGCCCCTCCTGTAAATTCGTCCCCCACCCCCCCCTCCTAATTTTAATTCCTGGGAAAAACATTGCATCCCGCCATACACACAGCTACAACCTGTCACCCCACAACCCCTTCAACCTACCCCCTTTATGCACACACACAGCCACAGCCCATCACCCAACTAGTCAGTCAGCCTCTTCCCCTCTGCACACATACAGCTACAGCCTGTTACCCCATGACCCACAAAACCTATCTCCTATACACATGTAAACAGACACATCCCATCACCCATGACTCACACATTCTATCCTCCTCTTCCCTCACACATAGCCACATCCCATCACCCTACAACCCACATAATATATCCCTTCCATCTACCTCACACACACATCACCACCACCACCACACCACTTCTGTGACTAGCCTAGCAGACCTACCAAGATTCACTTTTTTGAACTGAATCTCTTTCATTCAGAAATTGTCTCTTGTGAGACAAAGGTTTTTGCTATATGCATCTCAAGGAGACACCATTTAATGTTTGTTTTTTCAGTCTGGAAGATATGCATATAGTTAGATAAACACTAAGCCTCACTCCTGAAAACACACAGCTTAACTTTCCTCCAGTACACTCACTGAAATAAATCCTGCTTTTTAAAACAAACAAAAACCATCATTTCATCTGTTCTAGCACAAGCCTATTAAAGCACCCTATAAAACAGAATCATAAAATTGTAAGACTGAAAGGGACCTCAAGAAGTCTTCTAGTCTAATTCCCTGAAATCAAGACAGGACAAAGTATCATCTAAACCAGTGGTTCTCAAACTTTTTAGCAATATTAGGACCCCCTTTTGATTTTAAAACATTTGGGGACCCCATTTTGCCCTTTGCTGAGTCCCCATTCCCGCTCATTCTGTCGCACTACTTGTTTTGCTTGCTCTCCCCCCACCCTCACTCACTTTCACTGGGCTGGGGCAGGGATTGGGGTGTGAGGTCTCCAGTTGGGAGCATAGACTCTGGGATGGGACCAGGTATGAGGCATTTGGGGTGCCAGCAGCACTTATCCTAGCTCCCAAGAAGCAGCCTCTGGGTCTCTGTGGCCCCTAGGTGCATGGTCAGCCAATGAGATGCCATGCACTGCCCCCAGGCCTACAGGCTCTGTCCCTAGAGCTCTCATTGGTCACAGCCCCCCAGCCAGTGGAAGCTGTGGAGCCAGTACTTGGTGTTACCAGCAAGGCACACTGATAATACCCTTAGAGAAAACTGCGTTAACTGACTTGTACACTGCCTTGTCCCAGAAGATAGATCCGGCCTGGAAATACCGTATCTATCACCGGTTGATCTCTCAAGATGTTAAATAAACACAGACTCCGGTTAAAATTTGAATAATCAATTGAACTGTATTGGAAATAACAGATAACACAATATAGAACACAACACTTAAACGAATAACCAACCCCTCGCCCTCTGAAAGTAAAAGAAAGGACAGAAATGATAATGAGTGATGGAAATACTCAGTCTTTCAGAGGCAGCTGAAGTTCAGGACCTGCGACCCCTTCAGCTGCAATAGCTGTTAGGGGAGGAACACTGAAGCGTCCTCGGTGGAGATGAGGTGTCCGATGGTGTTGGCCTCTGCTTACACAGCTGAGTGGTGACACAGAGCGGTTTGGCAGACGATCAGGAGGGCCTTCACCACGGCTGATGATAGGGCTCTATGTGATCCCAGTGGTGTTGATTCGGGAACACAGGTAGCTAAGGCTCACTAACTGGGCTTTCACCACAGCGTGGGCCAGAGCACCCTGAGGGCGGCAGACAGGAGTGGAACCGGACAGGGTAGGTTGGACGGGGCCTTCGCCACAGTCGCCTCTCTACGTCTCGACTCCTCCTTCTCCAGATGGTAGGGGAACACTGCCGACCAGATCTCCTCAAGCTTTGATGCTTTATAGAAGTCAAGGCAGGAACTCTCTGGTCCTGTGTGCAAAGCAGGGCGTGGTGCTGTGTGCAGACACGTGGTGCTGGGTGCAGCGGCTGTGCAGTGTGCAAGGTCAGGTGCCGTGTGCAAAAAGGGTGTTTTTGGCGGCAAAAGTCCTCACAGTCTGATTGAATCCATTTTGAAAGTCCCAGCATGCACCTGAACTCCATTTTGAATTGTCCGTCCTCCATATTACATTTCTGTCAAAATCCCTATTAACATTGGGCAGGGGCAGCATGTGGAGCCTTCCCTTGTGCCTGGTGGTCACTTCCAGGAGCAATATAGAACAAGGACCTGCATGCCTGACAGCCCCAGCCCACAGGCAGTGCTGGGAAGAGGGGTGGGAAGAAGGAAGGAGTTGATCAGCGGGTCCCACAAACCCCCTTGAGTTCCCTTGCAGAGCCCAGTTTGAGAAATGCTGCTCTAGACCATTCCTGATAATTTCCTATTTGGAAATTTAAGAGCAGGTTAGACAATGACAGAGATTTCACAATCTCCTTAGGTAATTTATTCCAGTACATAACCACCATTACAGTTAAGAAGTTTTTCCCTAATGTTCAGCCTAAACCACTCTTGTTGCAATTTAAGCCCATTGCTTCTTGCCCCTTCATCTCCTCAGAATTTAAAGGGAACTTTCCCCTCCTACTTGTTACAACCTTTTATGTACTTGAAAATTATCATGTCCCCCTCAGTCTTCCCTTTCCCAGACTGAACAAACCTACTTTTTTCCAATCTTCCCTTATAAGTCATGTTTTTTATACCTTTAATCATCTCTGCTGCTCTTCTCTGGACTTTCTCCAGTTTGTCTACATTTTTCCTGAAACATGGCACCCAGAACTGGACACAAAATTGTACTGCAATTGAGTCTTAATCAGCACAGACTGGAAACAATTACTTCTTGCGTCTTGCTTACGACACTACTGCTAGTAAATCCCATAAATATGTTTGGATTTTTAAAAACATTTTTGTAATAGTGCTATACGGTTGACTCATTTAGGTTGTGCTCCAATATGATCCTCACATACCTTTTCAGCAATACTTTTTCCTGGGCAGTCATTTCCAATTTTGTTTGTATTCCACTGATTGGGCCTTCCTAAGTAGAATATGTAAGCATTTTTCCTTGTTAAATTTAATCTTACTTACTTCAGAACATTTCTCCAGATCATTTTGATTTTTAATCCTATCCCCCAAGGCACTTGCAACCTCTCTGAGCTTGGTATCATCTGCAAACTTTAGAAGTGCACTCTCTATGCCACTATCTAAATCATTGATGAAGATATTGAATAGAACTGGACCCAGAACTGATTCTTGGGGGACTCCATTCGATATGCCCTTCCAGTCTGACTGTGAATCACTGATAAGCACTTCCTAGAAAACATTTCCGAGCAGTTATGCACGCATCTTATAGTAGCTCCATCTAATTCTAAGTTTTATTTCCCCAGTTTGCTTTTGAAAACATCATGTAAGACAGTATCAAAAGCCTTGCTGCAGTCAAGATATCTACCACTTTCCCCCATCCACAAGGCTTGTTACCCTGCTAAAGAAAGCTATTAGGTTGGTTTGACATCATTTCTTCTTGACAAATCCATGCTGAATGTTATTTATCATCTCATTATCTTACAGGTGTCTGCAAACTGATTGCTTGATTATTTGCTCCATTATCTTTTTGGGGTATTGAAATTAAGATGATTAGTCTGTAATTTCCCAGGTTATCTTTATTTCCTTTTTTATAGATGGGTAGTATGATTGTCCTTTTCCAGTCCTCTGAAATCCAGTGGCAGCTGGCCACTGAAGGATTATGATGGTTAAAATGTATACTCTGTAACAAAGGGCATAAATTCTACTGCACTGTTAGTGGATAAGATGAAAAATTCTGTAGCAGCTAAATTTAGCTATGTTGATTTAGACCAGCTGAGGATTTGGCCCATGACTAAGTTGACTATATACCCTTAAGGAAGTTTTAAATAAGTATATTATTCAGCCCTGTCTATGCTAGAAAAAAATTGGCATTGTTGTCACTGATTAAGGCGCATGCAGCTCTTGTAATACACTCCATGTCCATACAAAAAAATTGCTCCTAGCATTGCAGAAGCATTGCCAAGCACCATGATAGTACCCCTGCAAGGCAACTCTTAACAACTCTCCTACCTAGACTGAATCAAATTACTTCAGGTACAGAAGGGAACTACATGTTTTGCAGCTAAATCAGTGAAGCCAGCACTCCCATATCCTTCCCACAATGCTTTTTCCTCCCACTGTGTTCCATTCACCTTCATCTTTTTAACCATCCTGCCAGGGGCAGACTGGCAATCAAAATAGGCTCGGGAAATGGGTTGAGAACAGCCCACTTTTTCACATCAAAGAATTTTTTAAAAATTTACTCTTTGACCCCCATTAGCCACACCCCTGACCCCTGTTAACCACGCCCCTGACCCCCATTAGCCACACCTCGTGACTCCCATTAGCCAGGCCTCTAGAGGTAACACTCTTGGGGCAAGATGGACACATGACCAGAAGTAAAAGGTGTCATGTGACCCCCTCTCTAAGGACTTCTCCCACCATCCTCCTACCAATAGGGATTAGTTTGGCCCCCACCAAACCCTCCTCATGCAACTATCCTGCAATTGCATTAACCCAATGTATGTGACATTAACGAGAGGGCAGAGGGGGCAGAGAGGCTGGGGGAAGTGTTCCCTCTAAGAGTTTCCTGCCATGAGCAGAATGAATTTTGTGTTGTGCACCAGTACTGAGTTCATGTGGCTTGTTTGGATGTGCCACTGTGGCACCCAAGTTATTAATAAATATCTTATAAACCTCTACCTTTTCCCTCTGCTGCCATGTCTCCTCCTTGCTCCATCAGCTCCTGGTGCCTGCTGCCCCCAACCCCTCACCCTCCTCTGCTGTCCTGACTCCTGCCCTTCTCACTGCCCTCAGCCCTCCTGAGACCTGCCCCCTCCACCAGCCCTTCTCTCCCCCCTGTGCCCACTCCTCCAGTAGCCCCACTCTGATCATGTGAGCTACTCCTCCTCATTCCCTCTCTAACACCTCCTCTACACACCTGCCCTGCCTCTCTCCTCTGGTGCTGGTCCCTCCTGCAGGTGTCTGCCCTTCTGCTTCACCCCCAGAATCCCTGGCACCTGCACCTTCCCTTACCCCTGCACCCTCCTGGTGCCTCCCCCTTCCCTCACTGCCCCTGCCCCCTTTGCCTCTTTTTCCTGATGCCCACCCCTCACCACCCTCTGCCCCCATTCCCCTCATGCCCCTGTGCCCTCACACATGACTTGCTCCATCCCGGCCTTCCTCATGCCCACCCCTTCTTTCAAGCCTTCTCCCAGCACCTCCCCCCCCCTCTAGCCCCCAATGCCCTTACCCTCTCCTCTCTCAGCATCACCCTGTCCCCCCTCCCACTGACACCTCTCCTCCTGCCCTTTTCCTCATTGTCTCCACTTGGCCCCCCGGCATTTGTCTCTCCTCCACCCTGTCCCTTGGTGCCTTCCCCTTTCTTCTGGCCTGTCCCCCTCCCCTCAGCACAAGTCCCTTCCTCTTTCACCCCTTCCACCTATTTTTCCCCTTCCTCCTGCCATCTTCTGCCTTCCAGTTTGCGGGGCTGGAATCTGTGATCGGGCCCCAGAAGTCCCCGCAGCCCTGGCCCCAGCTGCTTCTGGGGCTCCAGACCATGTGCTGGGTCTGGAGCTGGGCCGCGGTGCTAATTTTACTGAAGTCCCTGCACCAGCTTTGGCTCCCATTAGCAGGAACACGAAGGTGGGGGGAAGTCCCCACCCTCCCAGACCCGCCATGCGGAGCACTGCTGTGTAAGCGGGTCCGTACCAGAGGCGTAGTGAGGGTGTTTTCCGCCCGGGGCCAAAGGCCAAATTTGTTACTGTGGATCGTATTATGTCCTTTTATAGAAATTTTGTATACTTTTACAGAACATAAAAACTTTGTATTAAGCCTTTTTACATAGAAACCTTGTATCTTGTAGACTTTGTGCCCCTTCCCCCCTTTGCTAAACTGATTGTCCTGTTGAGTGAATGGATAAGGCATGAAAGAAAAGCATCTCTGGGCACTTGCAATGGTTGGAGAAAGGTGGAAGCCAGATTCAAGAACAATAAGAACAATGGGACCTGTGAAGTGGGCTCATTGAAAAAAGGCTAGACTTATGGATGCCTTGGGAGTAAGCAGCAAGCGCCTGCTTTTGGAAGGTCCCTCTTTGAAGGTGAATGGGGGAGCATTCACCTTCATCCAGAGCAAGGCACCCCCAGTGCCGGGGGGAGCACTCCCCCAATCAACCCTCCCCCCCCAGCCAGGCATGGAGGAACATACCTTGATTGAAAACTACTGCTTCTCCTACCCAGCAGACTGCTTCAGCTGCAGTTTGGAGAGAGCCGCTCAGCCGCAGCAGCACTTAGCCAGCCAGCAGCTCCTGGACCCACCCCAGCCGGCGCCCCCTCCCCACCCCTCCTTCACTATGCCTCTGGAGTGGGGTGGGGCGGGAGAAAGGGCCGTGCAGAGCCAGAACTCCGGCAGCTGCAGTTTGGAGAGTGCTGCTCAACTGCATTAGCACTTAGACGGCCGACAGCTCCGGGACTCACCCCAGCCTGGTGCCCGGGGGAGGCAGGGGCAAGTGCCCCCGCTGCCCCCCCTTCGTTACGCCTTTGGAGTGGGGAGTGGCGGGGGGGAGAAAGGGCCATGCAGAGCCAGAACTCCGGCAGCTGCTCCCAGGAGCGGCTTGCCGGGTTTCCCCCTCCTCCTCCAGCAGCCACCAGCTGGCCCTTTGGCCGACTGCCCACCGGGAAATTCCAGGTATCCTGCCGGGCCAGTCTGCCCCTGCATCCTGCCCAGGAGCAGCACAGATTCCAATTATTACTGTTTGTACCTCCCAACAACAATAGGACATATAAATTCAAGCAATTTACAGACCTAATGAAAAATATTCCTACTAAAGCAACTTGGATTTTTATAATAATAAAACTATTTCATTACAAAATGTTTTAACGCTATTCTTTTTTTAAAAAGAATTCCCTTGACCACTGTTAAAAAAGTGAGTGAGAAACAGAAAGTAAAAGGGAAAAGGGGGCAACCTGTAAAATACAAAGGCCTAATCAGGCACTATGGGGAGGGCAGGCAGGAAGGCCATTTGTCCTGGGCCTCAGGAGACAAAGGGCTCATCTAGACTACGCAGAACAGTCGAAAGAGGATATGCAAATTCCACGGGAATATCTTCTTCCAATCGCACTTTTGAAAGCAGAGCTTTCGAAAGTGAAAATAGTTTAGACGCGGCTTTTTCGGCAAACTCCTCCCCTCGAAAAGCCGCGTAAACCTCATTTTTTGAGGAAGAACGTCTTTTCAACAAAGGGTGGAGGGTTCGCTAAAAAAGCTGCATCTAAACTACTTTCACTTTCGAAAGCTCTGCTTTCGAAAGTGCAATCGGAAGATATGCAAATTCCCGCGGAATTTGCATATCCTCTTTTGACTCTTCCGCGTAGTCTAGATGAGCCCAAAGGGACCTCAAATTTTGACATTTTCTACCAAGTCATTTCCATTTATTGTACACCTTGCAGTTATAACAGAGATAACAAAAGCTATATATATCTGCAAAAAAAATGATTTAAATCATTGTGGGACCTTGAGCCTTTGCCAATTTTTCAGTCACAACAGAGTTTTCATCTGCATGACTGGAGTAGCTTCTGTGATTAGTGATTCTACGTTATGAAATGCTGTTTAGAGTCTTTGCATAGTTTAGAGGTGTTGAAAGTCGCAAATAATTCTGTTACTGTAAAATGATTTTGACTGGTCTGAGGTTGAGTTTAACCTTTACATTTGATATTTATCTCTGCATGGGAGATTTTCATATTCCTGTTTTTTCTTTTGTGTCTTCGTATACAATAACCATATCAGGCTCAGCTGTACGCTACCTCTTCATCCAGTTTCACCCTTAAAGGCTTTTTTGTGATAATGAACTTTTAATTCTAATTATTTAATAAACTTTATAGCTTGTCTGGCAATCACCCCATGTTCATATTCATAATAATGCACCAGTTAATAGAGGAATTTAATAGCAGGAACATGTTAGCAGACAAATTTTCAAGCCTTTGAAATAAGACTATAAGGATCGTAGTAAATAAAACCCCCAAACAATTATTATGTAACATTAATTGCAAAGTATATACAAATAAAATTTTGTATAACCAATAGCCTTTAGTGAATTAATGTATTGTGTGTTTGTGTTTTAAAAAAAACCCTTTATAAAAATGAACTGAAGATTTGAAAGTGGTGCAAGTAAAAGAGAGTAATATTTCAAATGCATCAGTACTGTCTTATCCATCCGGTTGGAACATCAGTAGACCGAATACCTGCACATGAAACTTCATTATTGCATAAAGATAACTACATTACATAGAAATCACCTAGTAAGGCAGCACTTGCTGAGTTCAGTTGAAAACTTGCTCCTGAGGGAAATAAATACAAAAACTGATAATTGGAAAAAACTCCTCAAATGCATATTCAATATCATTCTTTTTCTTTCTGAATGGGGTTTGGCTTTGTTTGGTTCCAGTTAACATAGGTGACCCTGCAAATGGAAACTTTCTTGGTATACTTGAGCTTCTTAGCAAGTATGACCCCCTTTAAACATGTTTGTGAATCACAAGAGAGCAGAGAATGCATGCAAGTCCATTATCTGTCTACCAGAATACAAAATGAGTTTATTGAGCTGTGTGGGACATTCGTGCAAACAACAATTCTTAAAGAGATACGACATGCAAAGTGCTTTTCAATATTGATGCAACTAGCCAATTAGCCCGTCATAAGACGGGATTTTCAGGTCTCTCCTCCACGTCGGTCGTCTCTCCTGAGCCTCCGGTCTCTCGCTCCGTCTCTCTCTCTCTCTTCTCCTCCTCCTGCCTCCCTCTCTCTCTCTCTTCTCCTCCTACTCCTCTCTCTCTCTGTCTCTTTCTTTCTCTTCTCCTCCCCCTCCTGCCTCTCACTCGGGGGACCGTGGAGCCCAAATGGCCTTTTGGGCTCCGCACTCCCCGTGCTGCATGGGGAGCGTGGAGCCCAAACGGCCGCTTGTGCCACTTGCTCCCACGCAGCGGCCCGGCTGAGCGGCGCAGAAGTCAGCTGAGAGCCACGGCGGGAGGCGAAGGGGGGCAAGGCGGTGACATTCACGGCCAGGGGGCAGGGCCTGGAGCTGCTGTCATGCTGCACGTCACTGCCCCGCCCCCCTTTCCCTCCCGCCGTGGTGCTCGGCTGACTTCTGCGCCGCTCAGCCGGGCCGCCACGAGGGAGCAAGCGGAGCAAGCGGCCGTTTGGGCCCCGCACTCCCCATGCAACACAGGCCACCCAGAGGGAACAGCCAGCATTTCAGGCAACAGCGCCCCCCAGAGGGAACAGCCAGCATTTCAGGCAACAGCACCCCCCAGAGGGAACAGCCAGCATTTCAGCGTTACAGACTCTCAGACAATGGGCTACTATATATATGATTCCAGACTGTTCTCATAAAGAACAGATGCCCTTGATTGTTCAATATGTTAAAATTGCATGAAGTTCAAAACTTTCAATTGAAGAACGATTGATGTTGTCCGATAATTTCATGAAAAAATGGAAAAGAAATTGACGGTTGTGTATTAGAAATTCTGGAAGGCTTCAAATTAAATTTTCAAGTCTGCATTGGCCAAGCCTATGACAATGGATCCAATATAGTTGAGAAGTATAACAGAGTACAAGCAGTCCTTCTTGAGCAAAATCCAAACTGTATTTTCTCTAGTTGTGGCAACCACACACTAAATCTTGTTGGTGTTCATTGTGCTGAATCATACAAGGAAGCAATCACATATTTTGGACCAATCCAGCAACTGTACAACCTCTTCAGTAGCAGTCCTCGAAAGTAGGAAATTCTGAAGCAGCATCTGCCTGTTTCCCTTTATGACATGTCAACAACGAGATGGTCAGCACAAATTGATGGAGTTAAACCAGTTGCGCAGCATTTAGACACTGCAAGAAAGGCTTTAAATGAGCTTGAATCTCTTACACTGACAACACAGGCTTGCATTGAGCTTAAGTCAATTCAGAAGTATACATCCACATTTGAATGCTTTTTAATGTTGTCCATGTGGATGAAGATGCTAACAATGATCAATGAAACTAATATTGTAACTGAAACATGCAATGCTACATTAAATGTTGAAAGGGATAACATTGAACAACTTCTTAAAGAGATCCAAAAGACTCAGGAACAATGGGACACAATCCTTTCTGACTCTAAATCAGTAATACAGGGTATTGACATTTCATCTGAGTTCTCCACCAATCATAGCCTAGCATCTCAATCTGATGCAGAATGGCACTATCGAGTCAATGTTGTTGTTGTTTTTTGGGAGGATTTTTTGTTATTACTGACTCCATCAAATCTGGTCTTACATGTCAATTTGAGTCACTGGGACAAATTTGTATCCTTTTCGGATTCCTTTGGGAGTTCACAGAACTAAGTGACGAAGAGCTATATTCAGCAGCTGAACAGTTTCAACAAAGGTACAACAACAAAATTTCAAGAGATCTCTGTGACGAGATCATCTTCCTGAAACATATACATTCCACCAACTTTAAATTGGACTGCAAGCCAAAAGAACTGCTTCAGAAATATTCAATCTCGGCTTTTCGACCGTATATCCTAATATCACAATTGCATTACATATTTTTGTCAGTATCCCTGCAGCAGTGGCTTCAGGTGCATGAACATTCAACGTGTTAAAACAAGTAAAGAACTATTGTTGTTCTACAATGGGACAAGAGTGTTTGAATAGGCTTGCGATCTTTAACATTAACAGTGATGTTGCACATAAATTAAATTTTTCTTCAATTATAAATGAATTTGCACACAACAAAGCCGAAAAACATTCCTAAAATGAAAAGTTTTGCTTGTAGTGGAATCTCACAATTAAAGTTGCATTTTTAATATCATGCTATTGGTATAATGACTTAATTGTTAATAAATAAATGTCTCAAGTGTTCATTTTCACTTATTTTTTTGGTTGTGGATGAGAAGTTAGATACCTCGGGGGGCTAGGGCTGAGGCTAGGGCCTCTAAATTCAAAGTGGCCTAGGCCTTTGTCATTCTCTGAGAGGGCCTAGTCCTTATTCCAATCTGGATTGCTTCCTCAAATGGAAATACCTGGCACTAGAAGGGGGTTGCATGACAAAAAGTCTAGTCTCTAGAGTTTCCCTAGTCACTTCACGTGTTTGCTCTTCTATAGTATGAGCCATGGTTCTGCCTGGGCTTTCCAGTGATTCTGCTAGGACAGGCCTGGGCAAAATACGGCCCACCAAGCCACCAAATCTGGTCTGAGGACGCTGTGGGGAGCCTCAGGCAGGCTCCAAGCTTGCTGCTCCCCACCTGCACACTGCTCAGAAAAGCGGCTTCTGGGCGTTTCTGTTTTAAAAACTGTGACCCCTGAGGGGAAGGCTTCAGGCACTGTCCCCTCCTCCAGTACAATAGCATTGGCCAGTTTCTGGCCAGAAACCAGCCAATGGGAGCTGCCTATTTGAATAACAGTCAGGACATGAAGCACCATGCCCCCCTCTTTGCTAGCTCATAGTTACACACACACACACACACAGCCCTGCACCCTGTGCAGGGGCAAGACAGGCTCCCTGCTTGCCTAAGAAATGTGCTTGGCTGCTGGCCAGGAGTCTCTTAGGTAAGTCTCCTGGCCAGAACCTGCGTCAGGCACCCCAGCCCCTCCCTCCCCCAACCCTCTGTCTCTCACTCCTGCCCCCTACTCCACATATCCAAACCCTCTGCCCCCTCCTGCAGCCATATATGCAAGAGCTCTCAGTGGTAGCCCCTTATTTGTCCACTCAGCCACTTCGCTGAATTAAAGTTACTTTAAATCCTCTAATGAGTAGTTGGCCAGTCCAGTGCCCCAGGTCACAATTGCCTTCTTCACCCAAACTTCCTTCCAGACCCCACTCTCTCTCTCCTGCACCCCAGTCCCTTACCCCAACCTCTCTTTTGCACCCAACGTTCATCCCAGAATCCACACTTCCTCCATTAATATCATGGAAGAGTGCAGCCCTCGACCACTTTCCAAAATCTTGGACTGGCCCCCCATCAAAAATTATTGCCCACCCCTGTGGTAGGAGATAGTCTGCAGGTTACTGTGCCAGTCCCAGGGTTCTGGTATTTCATTCCACCTCCTATACACCTGCACCAGAAGCCTGTTTCCAAGACTACGTTTGAGAGATTTCCCACTCATCAAGGGCTTCCTTGATTAACAGGGTAATATAGTTCCGGGAGCTGTTCGAGGCCAGCTGCGGCAGCTGGCGCCCCAGGTGGGCGGCACAATTGGCGCCCCCCACGGCCGTCAATGGCCGTGACGTCATCACGGGGCGCTGTCAGCCGATGGTCAGGGCAGTGAGTGGTGTGTGTGTGTGTATTATACACCCGAGACTTCAACTGCCAGGACCGGGTCCTTAGCAGTGGGCAACCTGGAAGAGGTTGACGGGCGCCCCAATAAGTTTACAGGGAGAGCTTATACACCGAGACTTCAACTGCCAGGACCGGGTCCTTAGCAGCGGCAACCTGGAAGAGGTTGACGGGTGCCCCAACGGATCTGTCCCTTATGACCGGCTGGAGTTCTTTAAATTGTGCTTGGTTCTGTTACAGCAACTGAAGGAGTCAGGTTAAAGCTTAAACAGTTACTATTTTATTGTTACAGGGTAAACTTAGCTGTTAAATGCTACTGCTGTGTTACAGATAACACAGCCACTACAAAAGGACAGGACAGAAATTACACTTAAAACAAAAGTCACTTACAGGTACCATGAAACCCTTTTGGTTCTCTGAGCTCTTATTAAATGCATGCAAAATAGACACATAGCAGGTATATATTCTCACCCTCATGCGTTCCAGACTTGGCGTGGCCAGCGTCTTTCTCTCAATCCCTCGGGAAGAAGTAGGGCGAGGTTGGGCGCCCCACAGACCTCGAGTCAATCAATACCTGCCAGCAGGTATAGATGATTGAGCTCAAATGGGGTGGGCTACTAAACCCCTCTTTATACCCCTGGGGTCACGTGAGGCTTCTTCCTGGTCTCAAGTGGCCAATTAGGAAAATGGCTTTGAATGCCAAGTTTCCCACGAAGGGTGCAAAGCATAATTCACACCTGGGAAAATGCAGACAATGGGCACCTCTGGTATGTGATGGGCGAAGATTCCTCTCCTGGGACAGTGCAGGCGTGTCAATTACTGGTACTAGCCATCAGGCGACGGAGGCCCCGGTCGTCAGCCAGCCCATTTACTGTCTGGTTTCTGTTTATGGTAGAGTCAGGGACAGGCAGCACACTATGCTCCCAGGGCATCAAAGGCTGACTGCCTTTCTCTTGCTCTTTGGGGGGGGAAACAAGATGGGGTTCATGTCTGGCTACAGGCGCCCGGGCCAGCGGCGCTCTAGGCAACTGCCTAGTTCGCCTAGGCTCACGGGCCGCCCCTGTATAGTTCCCATGGACAATGGCAAACAAGTTATCCAGTAATTAGCACCTTCATTTTTTAACTCCTCTCCCTCTCTCAACTTTTCTTCTGCCTTTTCCAGTTTTTTGAAATCAGCAGAGCTTCTGAAAACAGTGAAAGCAGCAGAAAAAAAAAGTCATAAAATGTGATTGCATCTCAGCAGCATGTTCTGCAACATAAAATTGATAGCAAAATAGGATTACAGCATTAGGTAGTTTTACACTGCAGCTGACACTACAGTGAAAGGGTCAGCGTGCACAAGCAACATAAGATCCAAATGACATTTTGGATATTTATTGGAGGAGAAAGTGACGGCCCTGGCGATGTTTAATGTTGGCTCTGATTAAATATGTTTCTTACTTTTTTTAAATCCCTTAGTCTTCATTATATCAAGGAAGTAATTTTCCCTCACAAGCCTTTGAGGTTCTGTATTTTTGGAGCAAAGAATACCTAGTTTGCTAAGGAAGCTCGGAGTTGGTATGTTTTCATTCACCTCCTGAGTATTTTTCATCCTGGTATGCTCCTTATCCCTTAAGGAGTCCTAATGATACTCAATTTGTTTCCAGCTATAATCTGTAGCTTGTCATTGGGACCATGACATTTTAGCTCCCCATCTTTTCATCTGAGGAGAAATTAGATGGGTACTCTCTGAAATATCAGGTTAGCTGATTGTGAAAAATTATTGTGGTGGCATGTGGTCAGATCAGTTTAAAGAACAAAGATTTTTCACACTCAAGTCAATAGTTTCAGTCTACCAACTCCCATTCCCAGGGTTAAAACTCAGTCTAATTAAAAAACAAATGGCACAGCGGAAGGCGATGTTTCCTTCATATGTAGACAAAGACAATGAATTTTTGCTAAAAGAAATCCTACAATCACCACACCACTGGATTAATAGTTGCTATATGTATGTGAATTATAACACTGGGTGACTTTTCAAATGATCATATCATCAGTTAGATTTTTACATTTGTTATGAGCACAGGTCTGAAACTTCTTGTTTGTCCTTTTAGTGAGATCTAGTTCATCTTCCTCGGTCAGAATGGAAAAACAGGAAACTCTTTTTCATTCTTTTAAGTTGTGCCTCAGGCTAGTATTAGATCATTATCAGACATGTTACACATTTTTCTGTAAAGCTGAACATTATAATGTACCTCTTTGTTCTGAGTACCGTATTCCTGATATGGGGCACATAAATTGTACTATAGACCTCCTTTGGAGCCAAAAGTGAAATTCCTAAATCAACCAAAGGAGTTGCTATTGAGTGACCTCATAGGCATAAAGGAGCGGAGGACACTGACAACTCAAAGCTTCTAGACTGCTGGCCAATGGAACCACCAAATTCTTCCCCACACACAAACCCTATCCAATAGAGAAAAAACAAGGAATACCATGCTTATCTTGTTTGTTTACAACTTACATTTTTTAAAATTTCATTCTATTATAAGTAATTGAGTGCTTTGGCATGCTTTACAACTCTTATAATAAACGTATACATTATATACTCAAATATCATTCTAATTGCATCCATAGTCGAATATATTTATGGTTATTATGGTTAGCATAAATTGTAGACACCATTACATACTTGCCAGATGTTTCCTAAACACATTCTTCTGTATTTGTCAAACCATGCTATATTAATTCTTTCGTGCTCTAAATTTATAGAATTTCCATCTAAACTCTGTGGTACTTGTTCCTTTAATCTTTAACTGGAAAACTTTGCATTCATGCTGCTGTTTATAATTAAATTATTGGCTTGTATGTTGCTGTAAATAAATTAATTTCTAGACTCAGGACATGCGTGTAGACGTTTTGGAAGATTAGCAGTAGTTTTTATAATCTACAATAAATAAACTATACTTATTTTTATCAGTTTTAACTAAGAGTTATTTAATTAAATAATTGGAACTAATATTTTCCTATTTACCTTTTAAGAAGTTAAGAACCAAATACTGTAGCTCACTTGATCAGAAAATGGGTTGTGACTTTGAAGCTAAGTTTTACTTAAGTATTTGGGAAAGAATATTCCCAGGAAGATAAGCAGTGTGTTTGGGCAGTTATTTTAAATGCCATGTTATACAATCCAATGTTAGTATCAATTTTATCAGAGAGTATTTTATTAATTTCCATTTGAGGAAAACTATAAATGAAGCTGGAGGAGAAAGTGCTATTGTCAGTGCTTTAAATGAACAGAAGATCATACGAACAAAATACGAACAAAATACCAGTAACAGCAGTAGGTAGTAAATATCCCTTAGGATCAATGTTCCTCCCAATTACACCAGTTTCAAACTACCATAACTTCACTGATTTCAGCTGAGCTACTCTCAATTTATCCTGACTTCAGTGAGAAGAGAATCAAGCTCTCACTTCCTTATTTGTAATATTGCTTCACAGCAAAAATGGGAAATAAGGATATAGTTAATTTTCCATAAACCACACCATAACAAAATACTAAACAAAATTCTGAGCACAGCAAAAACTTGTTCGTGTTCAGCGCTGCTCTCATTCACCTCATTAAGGAACTAATCCAAAGTCCAATGAAGACCAAAGTCTGATGCTGAGAAAGGTAACAGGAAAGGTCTCTTGTGCAGAAAAATAATGGTTTAGCTGCTGCTGCTTTTGTAGGAATTGTGAGTATCTTTCATTTTGCATGTCCAGGCTCTATAAAGGTGTTAAGGAATGAGCGTGACCTTCCTTATTTGTCTCTGTGACGCTGCACAGTTTCTTGGTCAATTACTTTTAAATTGGTACTGCTCTTCTCCTGTTGTAGTGAGGGATGATGGTGTAACACAGTGAACTTTTCTAGTAGCACACCGTCTCCTTACCATTCATGGAATTTGTCATCCTGTTCTCAGTCTGAAACTGGTTTTTTCCAGTTACTTGTAATCTGAAACTGTTTTTCATAACGGAAGGTGGAGGGGAAACACTGAGATGAGATTATTCATTCATTTGGTTTAGTGTTAGAGCTCACTCAAGAGGTTTGGGGCTCTCAACTGATATGTTGCTGGTTTGTGTCTTTTAATATCAATTAATAATTAAATGAGTTTTAAAAATAATGAGAATCAATATTATTTTTAAAGGCATAGCAGGCCTACTGTAGTTATGAAATTTACCACATTGTTGAAAATCAGCCAGCCTGTGCTTTTATTTGTATGTTTGTTTATTAAAAAGGTAAAAGGCTGAAGTTTCTTTGTGCCCTCCAGAGAATCTTTGGGGCACACCCCCAGTTTGTGAACCACTACTACAGGGATAATTAAGTAGTTGATATATATGTGTTAATATTTCTTTTCTTTCTTTAGTTGATGCCAGTCTTCTGAATAGGCATCTTCATAGTATGTGCCTAAAAAGTACTGATGGAGCAGAATTGCCATGAAATAGAATTCTGCTTTTTCTGGGATACTGTAGAGAGAAAAAGAATATCTGACACTGTTTGCAAAAGATAGAGCAGTTTGAAGAATCCTCACGTAGTTCAGCACATAGAATAGTGACCATGCACTTCCTTGTTGTTTGGACTCAGTCAAGCAGAAATGTGTCTGTTAGATAACTGTGTAAAGGCTGCACTGGCCATGTGTTTCTAATTTCTGCTCACTATACTTGATAATCCCTATGTACAAGGTCATTGTCAACATACAGCTAATTAGAAAAGGTTCCCCCAAATATAATATTAAGGCTTTCATAAAAAAACCATTGAAACTGCTAATTATACATTGCAACTGACAAGTTGAGACATAATTGAAATTCTCCCCTCATTGCCATTGTAGGTGAAATGCAAAGGATTTGTTTGCTGTGCTTTGATTTTATTTTTAAAGCTATAATGGAAACTTATTCATGAATTTTTTATATCCCTCAAAAAGATTGCTTACAACCATTTTTTAAAATAAGCTGCATGGTGCTTGCCCTGGACTCTGTGCAGCACTGCCCTTTTGAAATGCCGCGGTAGCGTTTCAAAGGGGCAGAGCTGCAGGGAGCCTGAGATCAGCTGAGCGGCGCTTGGTCCGGGCTCTGAGCGGCACTGCCCCTTTGTAACACAGCCACAGTGTTTCAAAGGGACAGCACTTCACGGTGCCTGGGGTCAGCTCAATGTGGCGCTGCCAATTTGAAACGCTGCCACAGTGTTTCAAAGGGGCAGTGCCAAACGGAGCCCAGGCTCAGCTAGAGTCCCCAGCTGACCCCAGGTTCCTTGTGGTGCTGCTGCTGCTTTGAAACACCACCATGGCCTTCCAAAGGGGCAGTGCCGCCTGAAGCTTGGGGTTAACTGGGGAGTCCCTTTGAAAGGCCATGGTGGCGTTTCAAAGGGGCAGCGCCGTCCTATTGACTAAACAAATAGTCAATGCAAAAATGCATTGACTATTCGATTAGTGAATTACACTATATACTTAACATCCTTCGTTTCAAAGGGGCAGTGCCGCACAGAGCCCGGGATCAGCTGTGCGGCACTGCCCCTTTGAAACGCTGTAGCGGTGTTTCAAAGCAGCAGCGCCGCATGGAGCCCAGGGTCAGCTGGGGAGTCCCCAGCTGATCCTGGGTTCCATGCAACGCTGCCCTATTGAAATGCCACAGTGGCGTTTCAAAGGGGCAGTGCCGCCCCTATCGACTAATCAAATAGTCAATGCAAAAATGCATCAGCTATTCAATTGGTGAATTACACTATACTTAACATCCTTATCTCTGATGTCTCTGTTATCTGCATGCCTACCATATTCGCTATGAGCAGTGACTCTATAAAAATGGGAGGTGGCATGGTCTGAGCTGGTTAAATTAAGGCAAGTGAGAGGAATATAGAGCAGCAGCAAAAAATCAACCTCTTCCACTTTAACCATTTCCCAGCTTTCACACACACAACTGTCACTTTCCAGTCTGCCTTATTCTTGCAAATCATACAGTTTTCAATTGGCATGAGGAAGGCCAACAAACATCAGGTGTACTATAAGGTTACAGGGGTAAAAACTGTACTCGTTGATTTTAGCTAAGATGGCATTTTGGTGAACATTATAAGTATTATTTGAGCCAGTGTTGTGGTGTATGAATACAGACTCTGTGCAGTGCCACTTATAGCCACATAACATTCCTTCACCTCATCCTATTTGCTACCATTCAAAGAGATGGGAGAGACTACAGTTGTTGAAAGAGAAATGGAAACAAACAATGCTACACTTAACTCCATACTAAGGGCATATCTGCATTAAAAACTTTTGCCCACACAGGTTGTCTCAGCATAAAACTACTCATGTTAGTATATTGCTTATGTAACCTGCACACCTAGTGTGGTTCATTGTCCCATGTAGTGGCACTTTCACCACTTACAGTGAGAGATAAGAACAAGGGAGCTCTACAGCCTAGGCTGAGAGCCTGCTGACTTTATTGTTCAAGCTGTAGAGGCTCCTACACTAAGCTCCAGAAGTCCCAGGCTTAAATCTGCCTTCTGGTGGTTACACTTGTGCATGTGCATACTTGGCTCCTTGTGTCAGCACTGCACATACTCCACTGGAGTGCTTGTGTCAATGTGCAGTGCAATGCACTGTGGGTAGGTATCCCAATGTGCAACTCACCATTGTCCTGTCTACTGTGTTTTGGGCAGTTTTAGCATTAACTAAACTGAGGAGTTGCTCTGGTTACAGATATTGGTCACCCACCATTTTAACTACACTAATACAAACACTATCCTAACAAACATACAAAGCACCTATAACACATGATTTGCATCAGTACAAATCAAACTTGGTCTACTCTTAAAATGTAAATTGAGTTATTTAAGCACCATGCTTAAGCTGACCCCATCCTTGGTGTAGAAGCATCTAGGTCGGCAAGATGCGTTATCTACATCGATTGGGGAAAAAACAGTTTCAAGCTGGGGTAAGCTGAACTGATGCAAATCACCTATCTATCCTAGATATTTGCACCAGTTTAGCTATCCCATGTGCTGGCACCCAATGTCTGAAATCTCCTTATAGATAAGGCATTATATTTTATACTACCTCTCTTTTGTGTACTTAAGTAGATAAGATATGTCAATGTTTGTTCTCCTTTGAGTAATACTGTAAATATTTGCAAACTGAAATTTATAATCTTTTAGAAGACATAGAAGAGGCACCACCAACACCTTCTGATTTTTATAAAGGGAATATAAAAATTGTAAAACAGCAATTACTTGAAAAGTGTCCTGCTTCTCATTTTACTTTTTAAAAGATTTGTCATAAGCAAAGGTGCACTAGGTATACCGGAGGGCTGTGTCTACACTGGCACGATCTTGCGCAAAAGCGGCCGCTCTTGCGCAAAAACTTGCTACCTGTCTACACTGGCCGCATGTTCTTGCGCAAGTAAACTGACGTTCTAATGTATGAAATCAGGGCTTCTTGCACCAGAACTCTGACGCTCCCGCTCAGGAATAAGCCCTTTTGCGCAACTGTTCTTGCGCAAGAGGCCAGTGTAGACAGGCAACATGAATTTCTTGCGCAAGAAAGCCCTATGGTTAACATGGCCATCAGAGCTTTCTTGTGCAAAAGAGCGTCTACACTGGCAAGGATGCTCTTGCGCAAAAGCACATGCCAGTGTAGACGCTCTCTTGCGCAACTACTTTAACGCAAGAATTCTTGCGCAAGATCACGCCAGTGTAGACATAGCCGAGGTGTAACCTGTACCAGAAGAATGCCTCATGAAAGATATAAGTTTTGCTATAAATGCCTGAGGTAATAGTCAAGCAAGCCATATAACTTTTTAACTAAATAGGGTGAATTGTTGGCAGAATTTCAAAGCAATTTAAAGTTGACACTTTACTGAGCCATTTTTTATGAGATGAAAACTTGATTTTAATTGAAAAGATCAGGTGGATCATGCCCCAGTCACTTCCTTCACTCTTAAGTCCCAATTCTATTCCAGTTGAAGCTAATGAGATTTTTGTCATTGACTTCAACAAGAGCAAGGTCCAGCCTATCAGCGTAATAATAAAGGGTTCTTTGTTCCATCCTTATTATTGACACATATATTGAGAAACATTTATGTCAGTGCAGTCTCAATCTGAGCAATGTGATTGACAATAATATTTGAATTTGATCCATAAAAATGAGATTACTTAATGTTATTGCAGTCAGTCATATCTAATCTTTTTAATGTCAATTTTCCCACATGTATTTGTCTTTCTTACAGAGCCAATAATGCACCCCTTGTTTCAATATATTTGCATTATTTACATTTTTTTAGATTGATTTTTTTGTGGATTGAATGAAAGGTTGTATGGCAGCATCTCCTAAGAATGATTTTTTCTTTCAAAATGCATCTTTTTAAATAGTAAAAATATATAATTTTAACATTAAGGGAAGATGAGTTCCATATTGCATATTAGTGCTAGACTTTCAGAGCATATCTGGAAAATGTGGTTTCCTAAGCGCTATGCACATGCTATATACTCTAATTAAGTAGCACATAAAGATATTGCAACTTTTCAATATTCCTAGTGCACAAATAGACAATTCTAACAAAAGCAATAAAATCCATCTGTCATCAACAGCTTTTTGGTGCATGCCACTGTAGTTGGCAGCCTTCAGACCATACCTCAGTTTGAAAGTGTACAGCTTCCTAAAGTAGTGTATTTCCTTTGGGAGGAATTTGCTGTGGACTGATGGCTGCTTTTTCTCTGCTATTCAATTTAACATTAAGAGCAACTAAAGAAAATAAAGGCTCTGCTTGAGACAAAAGTCTTCAGACATATCCAGTTCAGACTATTAATCTGTTCCACTACTCTACAGTGCCTTAGCTACATCTGTGGAATCAACTGTTTCCACCTGTTCTTCAATCTATAAAGCAGTCTACCGTGTCAGAAAATGTAATAATCTTTTCTCACAGTTCAGTTACTGTGGTAGCGAATTATGAGACAGAAAAGATTATGAATGTTTCAAGCAAGAAATATCACCACAAGCATTTTTTAAATATTTTGAGAGCAAAAAACGATTCTCAAATGCAATTTTATATTAAACGTCACAAAAGAACTTCTATTTGCTACACTTAGGATTATAGGAATGCCACAATGTAACTAAAAGAAGCTACTATGGCCAATTTTGCAGTTTTGAAAACAAAATGCAAAAATGCATTTGGCTTTTTGCTGTATATTCTCCATACTGCTTTATTTTCTATTAGGTGTAATAGTAAAATTATATCTAACTCTTTTACACTTCTGCCTTAAGCTATCTGAATTCAATTCAAATTAAAAATACTGGAGTTTCCTTAGTCTGACTTCTATAAAATAAAGGATAAAACTATTAAGATGATTTTATTGTTTATCTGCTGAGTAGGCTGTGCCAGATGCTTAGAGTACTGTTTAATTTCATAATTAATCAATGTAAAAAGCAGTTTAATGAAAATCTAAGAAGCTTTCTGCAGGATATTAACTCCTACGGCAGGGCTATTCAACTTTGGAATCCCTGGGGGCCACATTGATACTCACAGCACATACTGAGGGCCACAACTTAAGTGTGGTTGCATATACATGCAAGTATATATGCAAATAGCTTCTTTCACACTGAGGGGCGTGAATACAAAGATTAAGGCAAAGACTACACAACATAGGTCCCATTTAAGTCAGTTTACCCAATTTCCACTCATATGACAGCACTTTAATTGAGCAATGATTGTCCAGGAATTTAACTACTAAAACGCATATCGACAGAAGACCATTATATTGACTCGCCGTTGTGGAGCATGTTCACAGTGGAGGCCATGGTCAAAGGATCCCACCTGTAGGCCACATGTTGAGCCCCACGTAAACCCAAACCGCACCACAGGCTGCAAACAAATGGGCAGTGGGCCGCATGTTGAATAGCTCTGTCCTACAGTATAGCTACATAGCAGTATTATTTCAGAATAACTGACATTATTTTGAAATAACATAGTGCATGTCTACACTACAAGCCGTTATTTTAAAATAATGTCGAGATGGAGGACTTTTTACTCGGACTTATGGTAACCCTCATTTCATGAGGAGTAAGGGAAGTTGAATGAAGAGTGTTCTTTCTTCGACTTCCTGCTGTGCAGACAGCGCCAAAAGCTGAATTAAGCTATTTTGACTTAAGCTACGTAATTAACCTAGCTGAAGTTGTGTAGGTTAATTCGACTTTAGCCCTGCTGTGTAGATGTACCCCTAGAGTGTAGGGTCATGTATCTTGCAACACCGCTATAGTCTCTCAGCCAAAGTGTAGAGATCTGAGCATTGAATGGTTATGATATATAAGCAGAGTTATTATGAAAATCAGTTGGAAAGCAGAGACTTATATAATTGAGAAATTAGGGCCTAATTTTTAGATATGCAGAGCACCTCCATTTCCATTTGACTTTGGCTAGAAGCTCTGAAAATAGTTAACATAAGTGGGATAGTAACTGTTCTCTGACAACCTTAAGTACAGTGAATAACATGATGCTCTCCTATGGTTCATCAGGAGGGATTGGATCCAGGACCTCTTGTGCTAAAAATATAAACTTGCTAAACAAATCTTAAATTTGCTATTGGAAGCTGCAGGAAAGTCATTAAGCTCTTATGCAGACAGCCACTTTATGTCAAAATGGGTTTTAATAACAAAAAGAATTATTAATTTTTTGTAGTAAAGAATGTCTAGTTTTATTGACTTGGGAGGTAAATATGTGCAAAGCTTCATATTTACTAAAAAGGGATAATAGATCTTACTCACCAATACATTCATTGTGAGAATCTTGACTTAAAATTTGATCTAACCGAATGAACTCCCAACAGACTTTATTCTTTTAAATGAATATTATAAGGACAAAAGCCTCCTCTGCATTACGAGGCAACATTGGACAATAGACAAAGATAGCTTCTCATGCACCCCTTCTTCCTAACAGTCTCACAGAATCAAGGCCAGATTTTTTTTCTTGGTAGTATTATGCACATAGCAAAGATTTCAGTAGAAAGGACTTCCACAACCCAAAGATGGATTCCTTGAGGTGTTATAAAAATGACCTGAGTCTTGCCATGCTTACTAATTGCTGCCTTTCATAGAGTGACAGGAAAGGATAATGATGCTCACAGTAAATAATGGATGCTGCGTTCTTTGCATTAGTTAGAACATATACAAAATTAAGTGGGAGTTTGAACCATTAACTGATAGTAAAGGAAGAATTGTTGACAGTTTTCAAAATGTACTTGGAACCAGTGAGCAGTCATGTGTTTGTTCTAACTTCTAGTGTCCAGTGAGTATGTTTCCTCAAAACAGACAGCATATTACTTCAGCATGAATGGGCAATTAATACGCCATATCAATAGCAGCAACCCAAATGTGATCTCTGTGTGACTCTTTTCCATAGGCGTGCGCAGCACATTTCATTAGGGTGTGCACCCAGGGAATTTTCTTTTTCCTTTTTTTTTAAAAGGCGAACATTTATTGAATACTCAATCATAAAGGACATTATTTTTATTCATCAAACAAACTAAAGAAACTAAAACTTAATTAAACTTTTTTTTTTTTAAATTAACAACTAAACTTTACTTAAAAAATACAAACTTAAGTATGGGACATTGTACTTCTTAGTTTGTTTTTTACATGTGCAATTCAGCACTTATTGCATAATACAGCAATCCGTACTTTAAAACTAAAAGAGTGTATCATGCGATTAAATTAAAATGCAAAGCCACTTTTTTTTTTGAGACATTATAGGGTTACCAGGTAGTCTTAAAAAAAATACCGGACACACTTCACAGGGCAGGGCGGGGGGGAAGGGACCGGCCGGGAGGGGAGTGGGGCTGGCTGGGAGGAAGGGGGCCAGGAAGCAGAGTTGGGGGACCAGGGAGAGCTGGGCGGCTGACGGAAGTAGAGCTTGTCAGTAGCGGGAGGGGGTCAGGCGGAGCAGGGCTGGCCGGGGAGATCGGGGAAGGGGGTGGCCAGTGGGAGCAGGGCTGGCCGGGGGAGCTCAGGAGGAGGAGGGGAGAACTGGCAGCCAGAAGCAGGGCTGGCAGCGGGTGCAGCGGGGCTGGCCGGGGAAGATCGGGAGGAGAAGTGGGGGAGAACCAACCGGCCGGCCAGGAGGGGGCGGGGATGCGGGAGGAGCGTATCAGCCGGTGGGGAGCGGGACTGACCCAGGCAGTGCAGATCCCAGAGTGCTCCCGCCCCCCGCACGGTCCAGGTGAAGCGCAAGTCAGTCCGGCTGTGGTTCCACCATGCGCTTGACCAGCATGCAGGAGCACGGACTGGGCTGCCCCTCCTCCTCACACGCAACCAGGGCTCCCAGCGCCGATAGCGCCCCGCCTCCCAGCCACTTCCCCTGCCAAGCTTCCGGGCGCCCAGTCGGAAAACCAGAAAATACCAGACATTGCGCATGTCCGGTATTTTCTTGTTTTATTTTACAGGACAGAGCCCCCAAAAAAACAGACTGTCCGGTAGAAAACCGGACACCTGGCAACCCTAAGACATTAGGGTGTGCCTGGGCACACCCAGCACACCCCATACGCACGCCAGTGCTCTTTTCATATTGTCTAGCTACATCTTTCAGAGCCTGATACTTACCCATATGCTAAGCAATTTTCCTACAATGAAAAAAGGTTAAGAGCTGTGTTGCAGTTTCCTGGAATTACTGAATTACACTCAAGTTATAGGAAACAGCATTACCTGTCTACTTATTAAATTTTACACCTACCAGTTTACCAGTTGGCACAAGAACAATTTTTGGAATCTTGAAAATTAGCTCCTTGGAGTTTAACAGATCTGGGTATTAATTCCAAATGGTATCTACAGAGGGCCAAATTCCATCCTGGGAGGTGTGAAGCTTGGTTCTTCTCACTAACTTCAATTACTTCTTCACTTGTTCAGCAGAGGGCAGAATTTGGCTTTAACGTTTCTTACAAAAGGTTCTTGATGTGCCATACGTTCATTTACACAAGCAAATACTGTGTACTCCTCTTGAGAGTATTGTAACAGCAAGTAATGTCAAAAACCACAAAGAATGAAGAAAGTAAAGCATAACAACATGGGTTAACAATTTTTTTGCTTGAAAAAGCATTTTATATTTAGTAAGTAAAAACTTTGTCATATGCACAAAATGAGATGTGCTTTTTTTACAGTTCACATATGGAAAAAGAGAAACCATTTCCACCCACAAATTATTTATTTAAATAACTTTTTCTCCTGCAGACAATGGTATAATGAGGCAACTGCTAAGGTGATGGTAGAATGTTGCAAAAGGAATCTCTTGTTATTGTATAGAAATACATTTAGATGCTTTTGAAGGCTCTAATTCCAGCTTCCTTGAAAATCTCAGATAGTTGCACAACTGATTCACCAGATTAATTCATAGACGTCTGTAATAAATCCTTTTGCCCCTGGGCCAGAGTTTTCATAATATTTTACAATAATGAATCAATGTTTTGAAAACATACGTAATACAAAATCCAGAACACGATCTGTTGCTCACTCTCATCAATTCTTTCTTTCTCTTCATTTGGCTTAGCTTTCCTGTCCAAACATGGTAAGATTTCTGAGTGGTCTTGCTGTGTTAAAACACCTCCATTCTCTCTGTAATTAGTAGTTGCTAGCAACAGAGAGAGGTGGAGGTATATTGTATGATATTCATTTTCCTGTCAGAGAGAAATTCATCTTCCTGTCATGGACCAACATAAGGTCTATGCCCCCATTTAAGCAGCAGTGCCAGCTCAAGCATTCAAAAATCATGCGTCAGGTCCTCCAAAACAGTAAGATTTAAAAAGAATATACTGTAAGTTTCTTTTTTAAAATCTATCTTCTGTTTTTTGAGCATTTAGGGCAGAGGTGGGGAACCTTTTTTAGGTCAGGGGCCACTGACCCACAGAAAAATCAGTCGGGGGCCCCACACAAGTGAGAAGGAAAACCAAAACCAAATCAAAACAAAAAAACCCAACCTCAAACAGCCCCTAACTGAAGTGGCCCCCAACAGAGAAGAAGAAAGACAGTCCCCACATTCCCCTTGCACACCAGAGCCTTGGGGTCCCAGGCTAGTAGTTTTTGTGTCCTCCAGCCCCACGGTGGGACAGTGAGGGGGCTGGAGCGCCAGTGCAGGCTCCCCAATGCTTGGGGAGCCCTGACCCTCAAGGGCCAGATCCAGACAAGCCTGGGGCCACATATGATCCCCAGGCCTTAAGTTCCCCTCCCTTGCTTTAGGGTTCTTACCTGCAAAACTTCCTCTGCAATAATGAGGACTAGAGCGTTTTTTTTTAAACCTGAATTTCTCACAATCACTTGATTGCAGGACCTAGTGCTTTAAGAAAAACATGAAACATCACAAGAGTCATAATAAAACATGAATGTTAGCCAAACTGCTTAAGTCTCAATTGCAACCTCAAAACAGGGGTTACGTTGGACTTAAAAGGGATAGTGGTCCTTTACAAATGCAAAAATGTCATCCTCAGTGAGGAATTGCTTGATAGGAAAGTGCTGCATATTAGCACAACTTAATCAAAATAAATTTAGAAACATTCAGAACATCAGCAAAAGTAGATTACATTTATATTTTTTCCAATCACATGAGTAACATTATCATAGACCTGGAAGGGACCCCGAGAGGTTATCAAGTCCAATTCCCTGCCCTCACGGCAGGACAAAGCACCATCTTCATGCCTGATAGATTTTATTTGCTAACACAGCATTCCTCCTGAGTCAAAGATGAGAAGAAGAAAGAAGCTAAATGTCAGGATCTCCACTTATTAGATATCAGGGTGTGGCAAATGAATTAGTAACATTCATTCTAATTTTTATGTATGCTTACATTTTTGTTTGGGCCTGAGTTGCTAATATAGTTTGCAATAACTTGCACACATAACCCTGATCTGAGTGGTGCAATGTACAGTGTATGTGTTCAGAAGTACATGGGCACTGCAAAGGCATGGATGCACGCACACAGAAAAGGAAACGAAGTGATAACATGAAGGAATAATCCTGTTCCCAATATGGACTGTGGTCAGGGTTTCCACCCAGTTTTGTGGAGTCTTTTAGGGCTTCTCATAGTCCTCTGCTGCAATTACAAACATTTTCTCCTGAGTCCTGGATTCGGCATCTATATAACCCAACTGGTAATCATTAGACCTAATCACCTGATGCTGCTCAGATGGCCCAATGATTCTCAGTACCTGCTAGCCAGGCTACTCTCTGGCTTCTTTGACCCTTAAAGAGGCAGATCACCTGGTTATAGGTTTCCTCTACCTTCTCTTGAGAGAGGTGTATCATACTTGTTATTATAGCAAGTGTAGAAAAAACTGTTTAGACTAGTTAGAATCTGTGGGTCAGACAGATTCTACTCTTAGTTTGTGCCACTGTAAAGCTGGAGTAACTCAATGGACTTCAGTGTAGTTGTGTTTTGTGCAGTCCCACTTTTTTTTCTGTGTCCCTCAGTATGGATCCTTGTCAAACCATGTATCCCACACCTGGGCTTTGTCAGGAGTCTGAGTTGTTATTCTCAGCTGATACTAACAGGAATAAAATTTAATAGTCCCTTTTTTATAGGAAGGAAACAATGGGGGAAATCAACATAGCACTCAACTTACTAAAACTAGGTTGAGCTGCCATCTATGGATTTACTATAGAATCCATGAAAAACATAAGAAAAACAAATTAGCTTCTCAATAAAAATCCACATTACTTCTCACTCATGTAAATCAATCACCAAATGATCAGTTTTAAAAACCAAAGCCATCCAAGTGTGACCTTTTAGTTGGTGAATGTACATCCAGCTTAGTTTAATAAGAGAGCGTTGCTTTAAATCAGTGGTCACCAACCAGTAGATTGGGATCTACCAGTAGATCTTGGAGCCTCTGACAGGTGATCCTTACTGGTTTAGCCAGGAAGCTATCAAGTGCTGGCAATTCAGTTGCCCCTCCATGCACTGTCATGCTGCTCCTGTCCTCTGCCTTGGAGCTGCCCCTTGGAAGCCTCCTGCTTGCTGTGCAGGGAGTGGGAGGGAGAAGGAAGAGGGCTAATGTCAGGGTGTCCCTCCTCTCCCCATTCCTGTACTCTATCTCCACAGAGAGAAGGGGATGGAGGAAGCTTGGCAATGCAAATCTCTATCACTCTCACACACTGTGTGTGTCTGTCATTCTCACAAACACACAGTCCTTCCCTCTCATCTCTTGACCCAACATGTACATGGGGGGTTGTAGCTACTTTTACTGCTTGCAAAGTGGGTTGTTTTTAGTGTTTGACTGGACTGTGCATTTCATAACTTTCATTTCTCTCTTATGCTTAAATTTAATTCTTTGACTACTAAAATGCCTAGCCTGTCATGACTGGAGTAATTATCCCTGTGGTTTATTGTGCTCCTGGAGGTGGCTGGCATGTCCCTGAGAAGGGGCTCTCCACATGCTATCCTTGCCAGCAGACACCACTCCTACAGATCAATAATGGAGAATTGTGGCCAGTGCAGGCTGTGGGGTCAGGGCCTGTGGATGAAGGGCAGTACATAGAGCCATTGCTGTATATGCCAGCTGTGTTTTGGGGAAGAGAGTAGGACTTCCTGGGCTCTTCTCCTGGAGCAGGTATCTAGTTGCTCCCATGGTGGGCAGGACTTGAACCCACCAGTCTGTACTCCCCAGGCAACTGCCCTATCTCCTAGTCCACTCAAGAGCCCACCCTACCTCTTTAACTTCAGAGGGTTTCTTATCCTATGTCTGGTCACTCCCAGGGTGGGAGGAGGAGGTAGGCTTAACAGTAGGGCGGTGGAGTGGGATCTCCAGTGAACTTGGGGATGGGCATTAGCCTCTGGAGCACAGGGTGGTGGGCTCAATCTCGCCTCCCTCCACCTACTCAGGCAATGGCTGGGCCACAAACATAGGCTGCCTGAGGGATGGACCTGGCTCCCATATTAGGAAGGCAAGATAAGGGACCTTCTGAAGTTAAGCTGGTAGGATGGGCTCTGAAGTGGCTTAGGGGGGGCTATGGCATTTACCCTGGGAACATAGGGTGGTGGGTTCAAGTCCAGTACCCAAGCCCTGACCCACCTGAGGAACAACCAGACAAGGGACCTCCCCCCAAAGGCAGTGAGATGAGGTGGACCAGGAGATATATCACTTGCCTGAGAAGGACAGGGTGGTGGGTTTGAGTCTTTGCCCAGCAGCCCAAGCCCTGCCCACCTGGGGAGTAGCAGATACAGAACCCTAAAGGTAGGGAGATGGGGCAGGTTCAGCTCTGCTCTGCTCTTGAGTGGCTAGGACATTCACCTGGAGAGCACAGTGTGGTGGGTTCAAAGCCTGGCTGCCCTAGGAGCAGCTAGACAGCCAACATAGGCTGCCCCAGTGATGGACCAGGCTCCTGCATTAGGAAGGCAGGATAAGAGTCCCCCCCAAAGGTGGGGGGGACCCTGGAGTGGCCCATGGCAGTGCCTCTTAGCCAGTGGTACAAGTACCCTTAGGGGCACTCAAGAGAAGTCTGAGGGGTACAACAACTGAAATTTGGAGAAAACTGAATTTTTGTTTTGAGTTTTACAGCGCTTTGTCATTTTTGTACTTTTTACACCCAAAAATTTCATCACCTGCCCCGCTACGATTAAGTGTTGCAAATGTGTTGCAATGGTAGAAACACATTTTGTGTGTCTGAAAACTGTAGGTACTGGGGGTACTTATAATTATTTTTTTAAGGATCTACTTATAATTTTTTTTTAAAGGGATACCTTATAAAAAAAAAAAAAGGTTGAGAAATACTGCTCTAAAGCACATCTGACAGAGAGCCATAACTTAAGAAGATTCATAGTCTAGCAGTAATTCTGTTTGAGGCATGTTCTTCTCTTCCTTCAGATCTGATGGAAACATCTCCTTCTGAGTTCTGTGGATTTGGGCTTTGGAGAATGGGAAAGATGAGGGGCAAGACTAGAAGAGACAGCTTGTCATGGCCAGGAGGGAATGGGCAGTCAGGCTGGTGGGCCGAGACAGAGCCTTGAATCAGCAGCCAGGAATCCAAAGCAAGGCCTATTTTAACAGCCAATCAAGGATCCACCAAGTTGCACAGACAACTTCATAGTGTCGTCTCCAGGGTTAATTAATGTGCCTGACCTATAAGACGTCTTGGGAGCATTGCCAATTGGGCCCTCGGGGGGTGGCACTGCTTGTGGTGCATGGGTATGCAAGACCCATAGCCCACCTACTCAGAGTTCTGCTAGAGGCAGCAGTATAAATGAGGCAGTTGCCTATTGACCAGCAGACCCATCTTCCAGCCACCTGGATCCTCATGCAGTCTCTGTCTGTTGTAACTTCAAACTGCAGGAAATCCCAACATAAGTAAAGGCGTTAATTTATGTTAGTACTTCCAACACAATGTGGCATTTCCCAGTTAGTGCAGTTGAGAGGTGGGAGAGGTTCTTGTGGAAGTTATGCTAGGACAGGATTGGGTGCAGTGTAGAAGCAGAAACCCTCTGAAGCATGATTCTCCCAATGCTGAAGAGTATCAAACTGTAGTTTTGGTGATCTTGTGATTGAGTGTGGGGGCTGCAATTTGCTTCGAGGTTACCATTTCCATTTGCTATGATAGCTTCCACTAAACTTCAGTTGCTTGGTCTCCTTAAAATTTAATGCCACTATAATTACGTGTGTGACCTCAGACAGTAGGGGGGATGCTTCTTAAGTAATGCAGTGATGTTTTTCTCATCTTTCCTCACTGAACTCATAGAAGTCATAGAATTTAAGGTAAAAGGGAAACTTCAGATCATATGCTCTTATTTTCTGTATGCTGCAGGCAGAGCTATCCCATCCATTGGATGTTTCAGGGCAATTGCCCCAGGTCCCACGCTTTGGGAGTCTTTGCAGGGCTCAGGGCATCCTTGAGGATTGCGAAGGGGTCTGGTGCCAGCAGCAGCGGTAGGGCTAATCCCCACATTCACCATGGTGGCAGGAAGCAAAGAGACCCAGACCCAGCCTGCTCCTTGCATTCATCTCCCAGCTGCATTGCTCCACTTCATCGTGGTGGTGCAAAGCAAAGTAACCCAGCCACAGCCCACTCCATCTCTCGAGCAATGCGACCTGGAGCCAAGCTCAGTGGAGCAGAGCAGGCTGGGCCAGGTCGCTCCCTTTCCCACCACTGTGGTAGGTGCGGGGACTCCACCACTGGTGCTGGCACAAGGCCCTCCAGTAATCCCTTGGGTTGCATGACTCAGGAGGCGGAAGCTTGGGAGAAGAGATGCAATGAGCATAGAAGGGGGCAGAGTAGGGGTGAAGCAAGAGTAAGGCTTGGGGAAGAGGTGGAGTAGGGGCAAAGTAGAGGTCAGGGGCTTGTTCTAGGCCCTGCACCCATCTGGAGATGTCCCTGACCGCAGGCCATCAACACCACCCAGCACCCCCACATTAATGCCAACAACTGAATTTAGACCAGCATTTTACAGCTCTCAAGAGACTAAATTACAATGTGCCACTGGCAGAGAACAGAAAGGACTGAAATGCACCATAGCCAGAGGCCCCTGTAATGGCCAGGAACTGATTAAGTGAGATTGTCAGGTGATCCTGACAATTGACTCATACTCCATGCCAGAGAGGAAGGCAAACCCCACCAAGGTCACTGACAGTTTGATCTGGGAGAAAAATTCCTTCCTGGCCTCACATAGGTGATCAGTTATACCCCGTGCATGTGACCAAGAACCACCAGACAAACATCTGGATAATATTCAGTGCCACCTCACAGCAACAGCCCAGCCTATCCTGTGTTCTTTTCCAGTAGTGGCTCTGATACTTCAGAGGAATGAGACAAAAAACCCAGAATACAGTGGGAGAAATCCCTTCCTTTTCCTCCAACTGACCAGTAGAAGCCCTGAAGCATGAGATTTTAGGAACATCTGACTTGAACCAGAAGGGACTCTCAGGGTGACAAGCCCTGCCCCTCACCATCACAAGCAACCCCATCGTACAATCCTACTCACAAATTTATTGTGCTCCCTGTTAAAACAAATTAAGTTGTTTTCCCTCACAACTCCTTTTGGAAGGCTGTTCTATAGCCTCATTTTCCCAATTATTAGAAACCTTTTTCTGATTTCCAGTCTGAATTTGTCCAATTTATATCCATTTGTGATTGTGCCATATTGTTCTTTAACTTAGTAGCTCTTCACTCTCCCTGGTGTTCATCTCCAATGTACTTATAGGGAGCAATCATATCCCATTCTTTTTTGCTAGGCTAAACAAGCCAAACTCTTATTAGATCCCTCTTTTAAGATACACAATCCATTTCCCAGAGTATCCTAGTAGCTCTTCTATCCACCTGTTGCCATTTGAATTCATATTCTTGAACAGAGGCAATCTGAATTGCAAACAGTGCTCCAGATGAGATCTTACCAGTGCCTTGTACAATGGCATTAATACTGGGGATGTTAGCGTACAGTCATGTAAATGATTAACTAATAAGCCTGGATTTATTGGTTAATCCAAACAACTAGGCTATGTCTACACTGGTGGGTTCTTGCGCAAGAATGGCTGTTCTTGCACAAGAATCCGCAGAGTGTCCACACTGCCCACACTCTCTTGTGGAATAAGATTTACAGTACGACGTGGTAAGAGAGGCTTCTTGCGCAAGAGCTACGCTCTTTTTTAACAGGTGTAAGCTCTCTTGCGCAGGGGCTCTTGTGCAAGAGGACAGTGTGGACGTTCTGCAGGGGTTTCTTGTGCAAGAAAGCCCTATTGCTAAAATGGCCATCGGAGCTTTCTTGCGCAAGAGAACATCCACACTGCCATGGGCGCTCTTGCGCAAAAGCACA
Source organism: Rafetus swinhoei (assembly GCA_019425775.1). Lineage (NCBI taxonomy): Eukaryota > Metazoa > Chordata > Testudines > Trionychidae > Rafetus > Rafetus swinhoei. The sequence continues at coordinate 79,541,570 of CM033427.1, read as the reverse complement.
GGTCGCACATGGCAGTGTGAACGTTTTCTTGCGCAAGACTTCTTGCACAAGAACCCTTGTGCTAGATGTTCTTGCTCAAGAAGCCGCCAGCATAGACATAGCCCTAGTGTCCCCCTTAGACAGGCAGCAGTGTGGAGGGTGAGGGGGGGCAGGCAGCTCCATGGGATCTGGTTCTCCCATACAGGCAGGTGGGAGATGGTGCCAGCTTAAAAACCAGCTCTCCACGAGCACCAGCTTCACTGAGCCACCTCTCTCTGCCCCGTGCTACTGCCTAAGTATCTGTTTAAAAACCAGCTCCCCACACAGACCGGCTCCCACCTGCTGCCCTGAGCTGCTTCCTCTAATACAGAGGCAGCAGCACAGAATGGCAAGGTGCTCCCCTGGGAGTGGGGCTGGGAGCGCACTGGTTGCCAGCCCCACCCAGGGGGACAATTAAATAATTGTGTAGCTGCTAAGATTTGGTGTGATTGCACAATTATTAAATGATGCCTAACATCCCTAATTAATTCTTCTCTATCACTACTGGAAATGCTTGGCCTAATATGCCCTAGTATTACATTTGCCTTTTTTCAACGCCATATCACATTAGTGGCTCATAGTTATCCTGTGCTCAACCATTACATGCTGTTCTCCCTCCTCTTCTGTCACTTTCAATTGAAGAGCTCCCAACCTGTAGCATCTAATGTCTTATTAGACAACCCTAAATGTATGACCTTGCATATACTATTAAATTGTATCCAGTTTTCAAAAGTCATCCAGATCTTTCTATGTAATGCTTTTCTTCTCTGAATTGACAATGCCTCCCAATGCAATTAATTGCATCACCAGCAAATTTCATTGGCACACTTCTACTTTTTGTACTAAAAACATAATAATAATATGAAATAAGACCAGTCCTAGGCCTTATCTATCCTGGGGTAAAGTCCAGCTTTGTCTATATAAGAGGATTGTCCCAGCACTGATCCCCAAATGCTGAAATTGGATCCAACCCTCACTTTCATGTTAAAGAGAATGTACTACCATATTTGTATGAGATGAATTTAAAAATACTATTTCTTTTTTATAATGTTTACAGTGAAAATATTTTTAATAAAAATAAATCCAAAATGAGCATGGGACACTTCGTAATCTGTGTTGTAACTGAAATCACTATATTTGAAAAAACAGAAAAACATCCAAAATATTTATAATGCATTCTATTCTTGTTTAGCTGTGCAACTAAAATTGTGATTAATCATGACATTTTTAATCTAGTTAATTGTTTTTGTGTAAATTAATTGCAGTTAACTCAAGCGATTGACAGCCCAAGTTAATATTAACAAAATCTTTAATCAGCAACTCTGGCTCCTTTTGAAGACACTGTGTCTATGCCTCATAAGAATGTTGCTTAGCTAAGAAAAGCTTGAAGTAAGAGTGACACACAGTGGAGAGAGAGAAGAAATGCTGTTTCTCAGTGTTGTTCTGTTCTCTTACGATAACATGTAAGTCTTGTTATTTTTCATTTTCATATAGATGAGACAAGTACAGAAAAGTCCTAACACCCCTAAGTTACTAGGTTTTATAATTTCCACCTAAAGTACTATGTAACCAGGCTTACCCACTCTGGCTTTGGGCCCTATGCTGTCTCATTACAGGGAATCAAACTTCAGACAGCAGGTGTTTCTCAGTACAGCTCCCCTTTTGGGAGTCTGGTGTGATAAAATAAAGTTCAAAACAACACAGATCATCTTCCATCCAGTCTTCCTGGATGGCTCACACCCTTGAGCCAGGGGTAGCAGTCCTGTCCCTAGTGAAGTTTTTCCTTTAGCTGGCTCCTACTCCCTGCAGGTCTCTTGTCAAACATTTCTACTTAGGAGCTCTGGAAAGTTAGTCACCCTAAGCCTCCACACTGGATCCTTCCTGGCTGTTCTGCCACTCTTACTCCTGAATGAATTCAGACTACCTTCATATGCTGCAGCAAGATTGATTTTTAATCAGATTTGCCCCATCATATGATTCATATTCTTTCCTTCTACCCCAGAAGAGAGGGAGGCTAATTCAGCATATGTAAGGCTCAGCCCCTACATTTCAAAGGGACATATTTCTGAAATAAATGGAACTAAACCCCCAGCTGCAAGCACTCAGACATCAAGATATTTATAATCAGGACTTGGATCCAATGTTTGCAGCTCAGACTTATGTCCAGTTAAAAGGTGATCAAGTTAGGTTTAGGATTTCTTAATCCCCTCTGTAAGAAATGGGGATGCCAACGAACGCAATGGTGCATGGGTTGAAAGATTCTGGAGACCCACATGCTGAGGAACACAAATACATATACAAACAAAAAGAACAGGTGGGTAACATTCTTTCTTATTACAGCACTCTTAAAAATAAGAATAGCAAAGTTTGTAAAAGAAAATTGCTTTTTCAACACAAATATGAAAAGAACTATCGTGCAAGTGACCATAAATCAATGCTGTTGTTGCTTCTTTATTGTGATTCCATGTTTTATTCAATGTCTACCTACCCAGTGCCTGGAACAGACTTCTTCTCAATAGCATAGTCTACGCTGAGAATTTTTTTTTTTTCTTGAAAAACTTTGCATTTTTGCTGAAATACTACTATTAACCACCATGGGAACATGGGGCCAGTTCAGCCACAGACACTTTAACACTATGCTTTCTGAGCAGAATTATTAAACAATTCTGTGTTTGTCCAGTGCCTACAGCAATGGGGAAATAGACCATCACTGGGGTCCGTGGTGTTATGATAATACAAATAAATAAAAAAAAAATATAATGTGACACTGGTAGTCCATTTATCCTCTTGCTCATGGCACAGCTAATACCAATAGAGCTGCAGCAGTATTGCAGCACATGTGGGTTGTCTGATGAAAAACAGTAGGGCAGCCTCAGCTCCCTGTGTAATTCACCTTATTTGCTTCCTTTAAATCCATCCTCAAAGTTTACTTCTTTGAATTAATTTTTCATAATATCTATACTATTTTGCTGACCAAATACATTAAAAACAGTGAAAACCCAAGAAAAATGTGAAACCAACACAAACTAAATGATTTGTACCTTGGAAAAGAATGCTCCCTAGAGAAGCTTTCCCTTTCACCTTATTCTATTATTTCCATCATTCCCAGAGGGCAGCCACCATTTTCCTTTGAATTATATGTCTATTTATTTGTGTTTCTATAGTAACCATCATAATATCTAATCACTTCAGAATAGTAAAGATGCAGAGTTCTCTCCCTTTCTCTGTATAAGCCAATTTCTTTTAGTGATAATAATATAATGACAATTTTTAATAAAGGTGGATAAGCAACATTTCATAGGCAGGAACTTAAATTTCAGAGTCTAAAATGGCAGCATCAAATATCCCCATATCATCACTTTTATAAGACACCATTAATCTCTGTCTCAGAGACAATAACTCTGTCAGAACATGGATCTTGATTTCTTATTCACCTGCAAAGCACTGTGCACGTATAATACTATATAAATAATAAAAAGAACGTCCTTCACATCTGGTATCATCTATGCTCTCATATATGCCACTCCTTTATAAGTCACCCTGATTAATTATTTAGGGCTCGTCTAGACTACATCCCTCTTTCGAAAGAGGAATGTAAATGAGCCCCATTGAAAGTGCAAATGAAGCGGGATTTAAATATCCCACGCTTCATTTGCATAATCGCATCCCAGCGGTCTTTCAAAAAAGGGTATTTCAAAAGTGAAACTGCAGTCTAGACGTGGTTCTTTCAAAAAACAAACACCCCACAACCCTTTTTCCAAAGAACCCGTATTCCTCATTTTTTCAGGAGTATGGGATCTTTTGAAAAAGGGGTGGCTTTTTTTAGAAAGAACCATGTCTAGAGATATTAAAACAAGAAAAAGACCGCTGGGACGCAATTATGCAAATGAAGCACGGGATATTTAAATTCCCGCTTCATTTGCACTTTCAAAGTGTTTCATTTACATCCCTCTTTCAAAAGAGGGATGTAGTCTAGACATAGCCTTACTGTTTGATACTATTTTGAAACAGATCCAGAATACAGTAGCATCTACTGAGAATATTGGTTAATATGCTCCTCTTCTCTCAGATGCAGTGGATATGCAGAGAAAACAATTATGTGCCCATGTGGGCATGGAAAAGATATTGGCGTGGCTAATAAGTTAGTGTGCTATGCCTGTTTCTTTAGCCATAAAGTTGCGAATAAGGGTGCGTCTACACTGCAGGGCTTAACTTGAAATAAGCTACGCAAATTGAGCTATGTAAATTGCATATTTTATTTTGAAATAGCATCTACACAGCACTTATTTCAAAATAGAGCACTCTTCCTCCGACTTCCCTTATTCCTTGTACAATGAGGTTTACAGGAGTCGGAGTAAGAAGTCCTCCAGCTTGACAGTATTTTGACACTATTTCGAAATAACTGCCTGCTGTGTAGATGCAGACTAAGTTATTTTGGAATAGCACTAGTTATTTCAAAATAGTGTTGCAGTGTAGATGTATGCTAAGAGTCAGCACCAAAGACAGGAGCAGCATTTGATATCACTGTTCTTTTCTGTGTGCATTTGATGTTTGTTTGTTTTGCTTGTTTTAAAAGAAGCAGAATCAGATTGCAACAACAGTGACAGATTATCTCAACTAAATTTTCTTTTCCCTAAGGAGAGGTATTATAATCTATAGTAGAATCTAAAAAACTGTCAAGCACACAATTTTCCCTATAAAAACTCTGTATAGTTAGCGTGAAGGGGAGTAAAGAATAGTGTTAACATGAAAGTCTTACATAATACATTTCAACTTATTTAATTATTTTTTTTTTCTGTATTTTTCATAAAATGTTATAAATAATGATGGGTGTTGTCATAAAATGAAACAGGACAAAAGTCTCTTTACTTACCACCCCCACCAAATGTTTAATTGCTCAATATTATAAATTGAAATTAACACAGCACTACACACCCAGCACTGAAATACGTTCTGTACCAGAACGCAAGGGCAGCGGGTAATGGCAGCCCAGCACAACATGCTTGTTGTCAGGGACATTCTTCTCCCAACCAGCTGCAAGCCTTTTACAGCCCCTGTGTACTGATATCACAGGGATGTCAACGTTACTCATGAAAGCTCATACTCCAATATATTTGTCTCTAAAGGTATGTCTATACAGCAGGGCTAAAGTCGGAATAAGCTATGCAACTTGAGCTACGTCAATTGCGTAGCTTAAATCAAAATAGCTTATTTCGGGTTTTGGCACTGTGTACACAGCAGGAAGTCGAAGGAAGAGTGTTCTTCCTTCAACTTCCCTTATTCCTCCTAAAATGAGGATTACAGGAGTTGGAGTAAGAAGTTCTCCAGCTCACCATTATTTTGAAATAAAAGCTGGCAGTGTAGACGGGCGCTATACTATTTTGGAATAACGTTAGTTATTCCGAAATAACGCTGCTGTATAGACATAGCCTAATACAGTGTTTCTCAAAGTGGTCCGTGAATCCACTCTGAGAAACCTGCTAACTAGCTGCTCTGGTTTGTTTACTTAATGGCTCCACAGCCAAGGAGCCTCACAGCTCCCATTGGCTCTGGTTCGCCATTTGCAGCCAAGGGGAGCCGCAGGAAGTGGTGTGGCAGGAAATGGCAAACCAGAGCCAATGGGAGCTGCAAGGCTCCATGGCTACGGAGCCAGTATATAAACAAACCACAGCGGCCAGTTAGCAGGTTTCTCAGAGTGGATTCACAGACCATTTTGAAAAACACTGCTCTAATATATCACTGCTCTAATATATAGTCTCTAAAGTGCCACACGACTACTCCTTTTTAATCTTACTCATGGTTTTTGAGAGTGATGCTGTAGGTCATATTTTTATTTCTTTGTCTATAAAAGAAAATTATTTCAGCTGTAGATTTTATCCACAACTACAGTAGCTCTGAGGTTAAAGCCATAACAATAAAAATATAATGATATTATTTAAATATACACACACACACAAAAGTGTTTCAGATTTGGAACCAGAGTAAATAAACTATTTTGTGATTAGCATTTCTAGACACAAAGTACTAGAAAGTAACCCTAAGTGAGCACTTACTAACTATGTATAAAAGTGTTATTGAGACACTATAGCTTGTTTGTTTCCATGATGACTTTGCAAATCTTAAGCACTTATAAATTAAAACAGACAGCTCCGTCCTGCTTTTGGTCTAGTCAGGAATGAGCCTCTACAACCCAGAGCAGAAAGTGTTATAAAGTTAAATTTTAATTATAATTTGAAATAAAGTGTATTTGTGACTAAAACAATATTTTTAAATTATGTGCCAATGTACATTTAAGTGTTATTAGCATATAACAATGGCAAGCCAAAATTTCTTAATTGTTTTCCTTTCAGCGGATGTGAAATAAAATAAAACTAGTTCTGTGCAAAGTACATTTTGTATCCCAAAACATTTAGGAACACTTAGCAGCTTTTAAATTTAAAAGGTTTTTAATTTTCTTTAATTTCCCATTTCTCACCTGTTGAAATTAGAATCTGTGGCATTTTCAAAATAAGCAATTGTGAATAAATAGCCATTACAATGCAAAATTCAATTAAGTAATTTTAATGGCATCTGTTCTTGACTGACAAATGGAAATTAATTCCATAGCAGAATGCTCCTGTATGATTGGAAGCAACTGTTCTTATTCATGGGTTTTATTTATCTATTTCCATTTATATTTTTGGGCCTTTCAGCATGTACTTTAAGTGATTGCCATTTAGTATCTCTACAAATTTTGTCTCCTTTACTTCCTCCATCATCTTAGTGGCTTTGTAAACCCATGAATCCACCTTCAGCCAACAAAGGAAATTTCTTTTTGTGGTATAGCTTAAGTTAGGAGCAATTTAGACCTAGAGCTGAGTCAAGTGTAACAGCATTAGCTGGAAAATGTCCCCATCCTGATGTTGCTACCTCCATCTCAGAAAGTATCTTCTTTCACATTTAGGTAGAGGGAGAAATGCAACTATCACCTAAAGAAAAGTAAGCGGGAAGTGAACCAATCAGCTACCCCTTGAAGTCCCAGGAAAGGAAAGCTAGCTAGTCACCCTCAGAAGATGCAGAAGGGCTGGTAGGCCAGAGTCAGAGGGACTTTCTCTAAGAAAACAACAGAGAATAAGGAGTGGGACTGATAAATCTTTTGAAATGGTGATGGAAAAATCAGTAGAATCCAAAAGTTTGTATAAATTTCAGATAATCATCCAAATGTCTGTATGCTGCTTATCTACGTCAAACTGGAAGGCTGAAACTTTTGAGATTATCCTTTCCCTAATAAAAATAAGCTGGTCAAAATTCGGAAAGAAATTGTTTTGCATTTCAAATAGAACATCTAATCAGTTTTAAAAATATGTTAATTCTATTTTGAAGAAAAAAATGCACCACACTGTGTTTTCTTGCAGCAAGTTTAAAATTCACAGTCTATACAGTTCAAACATGACTGTAATGACAGGGGAAAAAAAACAAGTCAGAGTTTCATCCTCCATGCATGAGCAACCACAGACTTCTGATACCTGGAGAGATGAGAATGTATGGGAATATCCTCAATTGGCATTTCCAGAGGAATTTTCTCCCGTATGCATTTTCTTTCTTCTCCATGGCAAAGTCTTTCTCTATGCTCCAAAAAGAGACAATCTTCTGTGGCACCAGTATATATCCCAACAACCGCTGCATGCTGTGTAAAGAAATTACAATGTTTGTCTAAGTAAAACTCATTTCTGCCTGAATTAACCCCTTCAACAATTGCGTAATTAACTGAAAAACCTAATTGATATAACAACCTATTAGCACCGTGGTGTCCAACCAGTTCTGAAGCAGTTGCCACTATAGAGATAGCTCACTAAACAGACGAAAGCAAAAACAAAACAAAAAAATCCAAAAACTCTAGGCCATATTTTCAAAGGGCTTTCTTTCCAATTTGCATGCACAAAAGCCAGGCTGCAGTGAATGGACACTGTGCACCCAGCCTCCTGATTTTTGCAAGCAAATCCACACCAGAATTGAGCTTTGGATATTGTGTACATATTTTGATCTGTACATATTGATAAGCTTTCACAGGTATATGGCTTACATATTCATACACGTACATAATCATTCACTTAAGTGTATTTGAATAATATACACATCTGTATTTATCTCTGTATGTTATGCCTCTGTGGAAGATCAGACTTTGCAGTTGTTAGGCTCCGACCATACAAACACTTAGAACCTAGAGTAACTTTATTGATGGTTGCAGTCAATGAGTTCAATAAGGAATTAAACTTATAGGTAAAGTATATTCACTTGCCAGCAGGATTGGGCCCTTAGCAAAAGAATATGAATACAACTCATGTGAATTTGAATTACTTCTAACTTTTCTAATTGATTAGCAAAACATGCCTTTCTTAGGAAGGACTTAAATGTGTGAAGCTTTAAATAATAATAATGCTTGAGTTATCCAAGCATGTAAAAAAATAAGAAAAATTTTAAAGAAACATTTTTTCTTGTTTTAATAGTTCTAGAAAGGCTCAACAGATATTTTTTAAAGTTACCATAAGGCTGAATGACAAATTTGATCGTAAAAGAAAATATTTTAAGAAAGCTATTAGTGACTGAACAAAACGTGCTTCCACCAAGAGCGGCAAGACCTTTCAGAAACAACAGCAATATAGTCCCGTGGCCAGGTTTTCACAAGTGAAAACAATGTGACTCAGCCCCTTTTGAAATTAGGTCACTATTATATTGTTAACAGGATGAAATATTTTTCTGGTCCCACTACCTTTAAAGTGAATTTCCTGTTCTTCATGTCTTCTTTCCAGGGCATCACATAATGTGCTGGAATCATCCCATGTTTGTGTGATAACTGTGGCAAGTGGCAATGAACAAGCCTGTGAGACAAAACATTTTTAAAAGACAATGGGGCAGTATGAGAAGACAGCTTCTGTTATTAACTGAATCAAACAAGTCCATATATAATCCATAGAGGGGAAAGTATTTAATATGGCTAATAAAAATATTACTCCTTCCTTTCCCTCCAAACAAGCGTATTATTTAACTTGAAATTTCCATTTTTTCTCCTGGCACACTATGCTGAGTCAACAAATGTTTCTTCTTCTGTATTTAGCATAACAGGAGAGAAATGAATTCAACCACATATATTGAGAAGTGTAATTTATTAAACTTCCAATAACTGCATGCCCCCCTCACGTCCACTCTCCATGAAGACACAAGCTGGCTTTGCACACTTGCCCAGGTTCAGGACAGCAGGAGTGTGCATCTGGCTGAGCATGGTCTTAGTGCTCTACTTTTTGTATAGTGTGCCCATCGGGACACTTCTTGGAGCAGAGAAGAATGGTTTTATTTCTGTCCCTCAGCTCAGTGACACAAGAGGCCTGCTCAGCACTTCCTCGTCTAGGGTTGCCAACCATTGTCCTCGCATCCCCAGGTATTAAAGAAAAAATATTGTGTCATATGATGAAACCTCCAGAAAGTCATTCAACGAAAACTTGCAAGCTAATCTCTGGCAAAGATGCTTCCTGCCCTGAGGGCAGCAAGAATGTAGTTTAGAAAAAAGCCACAGAACAAGGGATGTCTGCCAACCCCAAAGAGCCTGAAGTGGGACCAATACCTGTGCAGGTGCCTGCTCTGGGGAAAGCCCCATCAAGCTGAAGTCTCCCCACCCGCTCTCTCAGATACGCAGGAGAGAATAAGCCGAGCAGAGGACTGCGGGAGAGACGAGGGGTGACTGATGGCACGAGGAAGACTGAGAGATAAGCAGGATGACCCCCATTAGCTCCTTCGAATTGGCTCTGCTCAAATGCAGTCACAGCAGTGCCTGGCGCTGCCTAGGTACGGGGAAGGGAGGGAAGAGCTGTTGGGCGGGCCAGCCCCAGCTCCGCCTTCCTTGCTCCTCACCCTTTGAGGTCCGTGTTGGTCCCGATGGAGACCATGGCGGCTGTAGTCTAACCCCGCCTCTCCAGCTCGCAGCGCTGGTCTGCAGCGGGGAGCTTTGGCGTGGGCGCCTTTGTGATGCAGCCGCCGCAGCCACTTACGTTCCACAAGGCAGCCGGGTTGTGGCTCCTTTGCACCCGGGCGCACGGAAGGCGGGGGTGGCGCCTTTGCACCTTCAAATCAGCCAGCGAACGGGCTAGCGCCGGCGAGGGCAGAGCCCGACGCTTCAAGGGAAAGCGGCACGATAAACCTCCCTCTACCGCGTCACCAGCCCTCCAATCAGCCCAGGGACTCTACACAGCCTCCGTGCTGCAGACGTGACTGCGGCCAACGGGGAGGAGAGCGCAAGCAAAGGAGAAGGCGCTCGATTATCAACCCCAGTGGTAGCGGGAAAAGGTTGGCCCGCCACCTTAAATTCATCCCCGGTACCGAACGGGACGCCTGTTTCCCCAAAATTAGTAGTTTCCCAGAACGCTGGGCGAGCGCAAGGGCCCCTTGTGAGCTAAATAAGATACAAACAAAAACAAACAAATGGTCTGGTAGCACTTTATAGACTAACAAAACATGTAGATGGTATCATGAGCGCTCATGATACCATCTACATGTTTTATAGTGATAGAAATGTAGCCGTGTTAGTCTGGTGTAGCTGAAACAAAAAACAGGACCATGTAGCACTTTAAAGACTAACAAGATGGTCACCTAATAAACCATCTTGTTAGTCTTTAAAGTGCTACATAGTCCTGTTTTTTGTTTCATCTACATGTTTTGTTAGTCTATAAAGTGCTACCAGACCATTTGTTGTTTTCTTCTGTGACAGACTAACTCTGCTACCCCCTGAAGCTCAAGATACAAACAGGGAGCATGTGCATGGGAAAGGTTAAAGTGATTAACCCCGATTTTGGTTCAGTGTATGAGGAAACCTGTGCTCAGCATCGTGGGTATAGTGCCAAAGACACTGGCTGTCTGAAGTGACCCTGCCACAGTGCTTAATTTGTGCCAGCACTTAGAGCTTGCAGCCTTGGCTGTTCATAGCGGGCTCTGGGCTTCCTACCTAATTGCTTGAACCCCTCATCTCGTTCATTACAAATTAAGCACTGCATAGGAACAAACTGCTAGGGTATCAATATCAGTTTAAATCCACACTGTGGAAGATAACTCTTCCCCATATTAGTACCCAATCCAGCTGGTTTTTTTCAGTAATAAAAACAATTCCTCTCTAGGGTGTGCATATATGGTCACATTACTCTGTGCAGTTAATACAGGGGAAAACCCTTTTAAAGGAACCCATCAGAAGTACCAAAAACAATTTAAAAGATGTAATCTTTATTTTTTGCACTCTACAGCCATGAACTGAGCCACATGCAGGAAATTCCTCCTTTTCTAGCTAGGTCTCTCAAATGCACTCTTTATGCTATTAGCAATAGGTCAGGCTAATGGGTTTCTAAGTGATTTTAAACTACTCAGTTCATCTTTTTCCTACTTCACTATTATGGTTGGTAAAGTTAATATACTGTTAGGTATGGTATACAGCAACTAAACTTAGTTTTCGCTAACATGGTCTCTGTACTTGAACAGAAATTAAATGAGTATGAACAGCCACAGTTTTTCAGTAGATACAAAACTCTTCCACAAGTCACAGTTATAGGAGGATGATCAGCTTTATGGATATTCTTCCTATAGATTTTGAGAAGCTTCATATGTTTTGAAGTGTGTTGAATTTCTCCATATTACACAGAAGTGTATATGGACATTACTATATTTTGTTTTTCTAGTGCTCTTGTAGTCTCCTGATATTAATGGAAGTTTTGGATGGGCAAAAGTTGCAGGATCAGGCCTTTTGTTTTGGAAACATTTTAGACTGAAATACACATTCATTTTCAATTATAGAACATCAACTGTAAGAAACATTAAGATGTTTGTGCAGCACGAACAATGTAGCACACAAGTTTTTCTGTTATAATCCAAACAAAGAAAATTGATCAGCATCATACCAAGTATCACTTTCAAAGGGCCTTACCAACATTAAGTAACCCTCACAATCCCCTTGTGAGCATGGTAGGTATTATCCTCATTTTACAGATGGGGAAAAAATGAAACAAAAGGCAATGTGACAGATGGGATTAGAGCTCAAATTCCTGGCAAGTTTCTGTGATCAAATCTCTCGACATGTTCTCTGAATGCTGTAAAGGCATGCAAAAAAACTCAACCTAACACTTGTTTCTGCATACATACAGAAGATGGAGCAGACTACTACAATTAACTAACAGCAGACAAATCATTGAAGGGAATTTCAAATTAGCATCTGACCCATTCAACAATAAAATAAGGTCATGATTGATAAAATAGGGAAAAAAAACTTTTTATAAAAAAAAATGTGGCTAGTTCAGTCCATAAGAAATGGGAAGGCTCAGAGTCTTTTATAAATGTGTGCTTCATGTGCTATCCACCACTGATTACTTTGAGAAAACAGGTTGTTATCCAAGTGACTGAAAACTGCACGAACCCAGCTGCTTTTGCGTGAACAAACCAGCCAGAAAAGGTTTTACAGGACTTTTAGTCCTATACAAAGTAATGTTTCTCGGTATTTTGCCATATTAAAAATACAGGACCTTTAATACCAATATTTTATATTAGGCAAAATGCTTTCCCCCTCCATTAGATTTAGGAGCAGTGTCTGCCTAAGTATGACATTTTAACTTTAATCAATGAAATAGTTTGTTTAAACACTAGCCTTGAGTTTATTCCTAAATTTGCCAACTAAGTGAAAATCACCAGCAAAAGATTTTTAAGACAGAGGAGAATTATCTAAAACATTTTAACATCTTCTGAAGGACACAGTGGCCAGATTGATAAAACAGGATAGGTAACTTCTCTACCAAGCACTCACATTTAGCTAATTATGTCAAGTTCTCTCAAATACAACTGTTTCCAATCATATTTACTTGTGCAATTTGTGAAAATAAGTAATCAGAAGTATAATATAAAAGGCTGATTTAATATCAGAGATTTAGTTCTTTAACGTATCCAGTCCATTAATAACTAAAAAATCTCCAGCTCATGAGCATTATCAATTTCAATGGCATCCTCTGGATCCAGCTTTGTTTCACCATGTCCTTCCTGTAAATCATCCAAAGAAGCCAGGGCCTCATTTGTGTCACTAGCAAAAGTTTCTCGAGATGCATCATCATACTCTTGAAGGTTGAGCCCTTTTATAGCTTGTTTCATCTTCTTTCCCAGAACTTGTAGTCTCCTCTTCTTAGCAGCTTTTTTGTTTTCATACTCCTTCTGGTTTTCAACACAGAAGATTTCCTTAAAGAGGAAAATATTTATATAATATGCTGATTATGCATATGTTTACCTTAAAACTGCTAAAGAAAAAAAAATGAAAGAGCCCTACGGTACCTAACCAGGATATAATCGCCTTTAATAATCTTTAAAATAGTAAGATTGAGATTAAGACAGAAAGGGGTTAAATAACTAAAAGGGTAGGTGTCCCAAATTCAACCTTTAAAGACATATTAGAATATATAAATAGTATTTACGACTATTCCTTATAAATAACTAACAATTCCACATTAAACACATCAGAGCTTTGACGTGTAGATTTGTATTTAGATAACTGGAGGAAGATTGTGTTTGTACTACAGATTGAACCTCTCTAGTTCAAGGAACCCTTGGGACCTGACTGGTGCCGAACCAGACAATTTGCCAGACCATGGGAGGTCAATATTGTTTAGTAGCATTAACAACAGTTCCGCTGCTTACTGGGCTCTTAGACATTTAGGGGTAAATTAGAGCTAACTAACAGCACAGAACACTGAGCAAGAAATGGTGGCTGTAAATAAACTTTATGGGACTGTGGGAAACTTGGCAACACCCACGATAAGAGGACACCTGGCCAACTAAAATCATGCCCAAACCAAAGAGTGCCAGACTAGAGAGATTCAACCTGTAGTCTAAAAGTTATCTATAAGAATGGCCATACTGGGTCAGACCAAAGGTCCATCTAGCCCAGTTTAGGGATGTTACATTTCGATTAATCAGCTAATCAAGTAGTCGATGGAATTTCCAATTAGTCAATTAGGGAATAAAATAACTAAAAGGGTAGGTGTCCCAAATTCAACCTTTAAAGACATATTAGAAAAATATATAAATAGTAAAAATATATAAATAACTAAAAATAGGGAATTTCCAATTAGTCAATAAGGGAAGGGCTCACTATCCCTCTATGCCTTGCCATTTGAAATGTACAGGAGCCATGGACAGCTCTTGTACATTTCAAAGGGAGAGAGGCAGCGGGAACCTGAGACAATCCCTGCTGGCGGGAGTTCCCCTCTGTGCCTCTCGCTTTGAAATGTACAAGAGCCTGCAGCTCTTGTACATTTCAAAGCGAGAGGCACAGCAGTTGACCACAAGCGGGTCTGTTTCAGTCCCTGCTGGTGCTGTTTCTTTGCTGCCTTTTGCCTCCCCAGTCCACCATGAAAATGGTGCTGGGGAGAACCAGCTTTTAAGCTGGCTCCTTTTCCCCCCCCTTGCTGTCTCTCTCTGATAGAGGCAGCGCGGGAGGGAAGGGGGGGGGGTGGAGGGGAGGGGAAGAGGGAGCGACTAGTTGAGTTCTTACTCATTTGTTTATCGGGTAATTGGCTAGTCACTTACATCCCTAGCCCAGTATCCTGTCTTCCAACAGTGGCCAATATCCTGTTGGACATTAACAATATAACCAAATGCTTCCTGTTTGTTACTATAGTCTATTGATCGATATAAAGGGGGATATTAACATTTGGATGGAACTTGCATGTAATAATATCATTACCTATATTTCTCTTTGAAATTAGTAGTAAACTGTAGGGATGTGAACGACTAGTCGCTTTCCCCGTCGCCTCTATCAGAAAGAGGCAGCAGAAGGGGCGGGGAGAAAAAAAGGGGGTACTTCAAAACAGCAGCGCCGTGTGGAGCCCGGGGTCAGCTCGGGACTACCCCGCTGACCCCAGGTTTCATGTGGTGCTGCCATTTTGAAATGCCGCGGGGAGCACAGGGCCAACAGGGGACTGCTTAAGTCCCCCGCTGGCCCCGTGCTCCCCGCAGCGCTTTTGCCTTTGAAGTGTAGCAACAGCCCTGGAGCTGTTGCTACACTTCAAAAGCAAAGGCACCCTTATTGACTAATCAAATAGTCAATGCAAACTGCATCGACTATTCAATTAGCCCATTAATCTAAACGTAACATCCCTAAGTAAGCTATCTAAAAATTGCTTAACACTAATACTTTGTGCTAATGAATGCAACTAGCTATCTGTGCATACCTAGGAAATAGAAGGCTTTACTTCAAAGATTCCATGTTTCACCCAAGGAATAACCTGCTGTCAAGAGGCTGCCAAAGAACTATAAAAAACACTCTCAGGCCCTGATCCTGTTATATCAGATTTGCTTAAGCTTTGCCAGGGGAAGTTTGAATTGCAAGACTAAGGTCTCCAGCCCCACTCTGGATCACCTTAATACTAGACTATAACCTATGGAACTAATGCCAAAGAACTCTTTGAAACTCTAAAGTTCATGATCTCTACTATAAAAATGACTTTTGGACTTTATTCATATGTGCATGTATAATCAATGGTCTTTTAACCAATATTCTTTAAATAAATTTTAGTTTAGTTAATAAGAATTGGCTGTAAGTGTTTATTTGGCTAAGATCTGAAATATTAATTGACCTGGTAAATAATGTGTCCAATCTTTTGGGATTAAAAGATTTTTTTTTTGGTATAATATCAACAAGATTTTCAGAAATCCTCATAGTATTTGACTTGGCTATTTGGCTCATTTGCTTTAAGGAAACTGTATTTCTGGTTTCTGGGTAACAAGCAAGATATTATAGAAGCTGTTATGTTACTGGCTTGGTGAATCTAAGGTTAGGTCTACACTGCAATGGTAAGTTGGAAAAACAAATGCAAATCGCGTATCTTTTTCCGCTTTACTGTCCAAAGAGGCTTTTCTGAAATTTGGCACATCTACGCAGTGCCAAATTTCGGGAAAAAGTGCTCTTTCGACACATCCCTTATTCCTCATAAAACGAGGTTTACAGGGATGGCAGTGCAGTCTAGACGCGGTCTAAGTATTAAAATAACCACCAGTGTTGAGGATCATCTACCCCTATATTTGAATTTCGCCCTAATTAGGCAATCTCAATGTGCACGCTCCCCGTTGAGACCCTAGTCACAAAGACAAAAACAGAAAATAAACATTATTTTTGGAAAAGTGCCTGGAACATAAACACATGTATCACAGTCCTGGTGTGAGGCCTGAGGCCTTACACAGCAATGGTCAAGACTCTGCTAATATAAAGCAAAGTTAAGCTGCGTGCAAGAGCCAGGTCCTGCTCTCAGAAGTTGAAAAGGACAGGACCGATATTACGGAAACTCTCATACCTAAGGGGTACTAAGCACAATCATAAACACACTCCAGAGAGGCTGTAACAGAACACCTTGTTAAGAAACATTCTGGTATCAAACACACATCCCACAGATAACAGAACATACCAACCAAGGTTCAGGACAGGTTCTAAACTGACAGTATGATAGATAGTGATCTAGGTAATGTCAGAGGGTGGCAACCTGATACATCAAAAGTGATGAGTAACTTGTTTGTATCTATGTATAAAAATGTACCCTAAGGGAGCTGTCTTTGTCCAACCTAGGGGGCAGTGGCACATCCCTGTCATTCACGGAGCGGAGACCATTGTAACGAGCATATATGCCAACAAAACACGTAGATGGTATCATGAGCTTTTGTGGGCCCACTAAATCTCATGATACCATCTACATGTTTTGTTAGTCTTTAAGGTGCTGCTAGATTATTTGTTGTTTAAGTTTTTCCAGTTACAGACTAACTCGGCTACCCCTCTGGAGCATATATGCGTTAGCCTAACCCTTAACATCTAATCCAGGGAAGCTTCATCTACAATAAACCTGGCTTGGTGCCTTCAATCCTTGTCTGATTTTTTGATGTTTGGGGGGCTCTCTCAGAGTCTGCAGTGTTGGCTACTTGCACAAGCTAACAAGACACATAGGGGCCAAATATACAGCTGATCGGTTATCATCACTGACGGAGCTACCACGTGCCATATTTTTTACATTTTTATATATTAAGTATTTGACAATTGCCATGTAATTGTGCATCAGAATGTTTATTTTTTTTAAAGTCACTAATTTATATGGGTTGAAAAATAACCTTGAAAATATTAAGTAAATGTTAACTACTGCATGAATCTGCTCCTGTTATCTCAAACAGGGTGATAACAAAGAAGGCCTAAATATGACAAAACATCAAGATAATTAATTATTCTACTGCTGAACAAACATTATAAAAACAAGACAGAGTGGGAGCCAGCAGAGACTAGCGCTCAGCTGTACACCCTAGACTGGTAGGGGAAGATAGAACTGGCACAAGAAGACTAGAGGGGGAGAAGGGTGTAAATTAGAACCAGTTACATGTAAAGACTGACATTAGATCTGGGATGAGACACTGAAGGGATTGTGGGGTAGAATGAGGGAATATGATCCTATACTGGCAGAGGAGGAGGAGTTGAAGGTCTGTGACCATTAGAGAACCTTTCCTATAGAATCTAGAATGGAACCTCAAGATTCTAGTCTCACTATTACTCTGGTGTCAAATATTTGTGAAGCCTAATGGCGAAATACATTGTGTCCTTTTCTAGTGCTGCTCCTGATACCATTTATTCCATTAGCACATACCGCAGAGGTGCATTCTATGTATTTAAAAATTCTGACATTGCAGAGGAGTTCCTGTCAATATAATGCATGATGAATTTGAGGGTTGTTTTTTTTTCCAGTTTGCTTTTTAAAAACAAACAAACAAAAAAAATCCTAGGAAGTCATGCACTCAAAAGATGGTGTATATATCTGTACTAAGATCACTTGTGTAGCTATTTCTGTGGCCCTTTCACATATGCATTATTATACAGTCTTTATTCACATGATTGTATACTATTTTTATTACAGTATGTTTGCCTCATTTAGTGCACTGGATGCAGCATGATCTGGGGACGAATCAGAGTTGTAAAGGTAAGAAGCTGCAGTCTGTAGTACCCTTGCTGCATTTGTTGTGGAAGCTGAAAGGAGAACACTACACATTTAACAGCTGCTCATTAAATGAGCACTATCCAATTTGAGCACGAGTTCTGTGGAAAAAAATAGTATGAGATCATACAATTAAAGACTGTTATAAGTAAGGTCCTCTCAAATTCTTGGCCATGAAAAATACATTATGAACTGCAAAATCTGGTCAGGTGTACTTTTCCTTTATACTAATACAGATTTCATGGGCATTTCTCAAACTGGAGTGTTCTAACCCAAACAAGGGTTGCAGGCTAAGTTCCCTGTAACAAAATTGATTCCACTCAGTTGTGGGGAAAAATTAGAGGGAATACTGGTTGCGGCTGATGGAGGGGTCCACAAAGCTAGTGTGTGTGGAGGGGGGATGGGGAGGTGAGAGGGGGTGTCATGACATTATCACCATTCTATGTTCTTGCCTGTCCAGCAGCCACTGCTCTTTGCTCTGGCTTTAGAGCTGGATGGCTGGAGAGGAGTGGTTGCTGACTAGGTACCGCCACTTCCCACAGCAGTGAAGAAGTGTGGTATGGTCGAGCAGTTCACCATTTGGGGAAGTGGGATAGGGGGAAATATGTTGTCACAGCCTGTAACATTTTCAGGGTCTCTGCCAAAAAAAAAACAAACACCAAACCAACACCCACAACATCCCAAAACCTACCATTGAGAACCCTGGATTTAGTAGACTCCCTTATCCAAAGCCACTTACAAATGTAACAGTAGTACAATATTTTTGTATATAGAACACATCTATAAAATGTCATTTATGCCATGAGCAACCCACAAAAAATAACTTCACAATTTAAGTTGACCCCCTAGTCATTACACATATAAACAAGCAGCTGAATTCAGAAGATTAGCATTCACTAGCTTTGCAGGCCTTAACTTTGCACCCTTAATATTGCCTTTAACCAGGGGCGGAGAACCTAAGGCATGGGGGCCGGATGCAGCCCCTGGTTTGCCTAGATCCAGCCCCTGAGGCTCGGGTTTTTTTGTGTGCAGCCCCTAACTGATTTTTCTATGGGCCAGTGGCCCCCAACCCAAAAAAGGTTCCCCACTGCTGCCTTTAACAGTTGTGTGTGGGAACAATTACAGATTTGCACAATGAACATTTTCATATTAGTTTAACTCTCCTCTTAAAAAAAATCACTCTAAAATTATTAGTTCTTCAAAGAAGGATTTTAATTTACTGTAGTCTTACTGATTTACAATCTAACTTGTTTACCTTGATTTTCTCTCCAGTGATGCTAGGTGTATTCTTCAGGAGGTTTAAATAAACTCCTCCTGGCGTTCTTCTTCTACTACCATTCTACATAAAGGAAAAATAAGTTATTCAACTGATTCAAAATAATCGTCATTTACTAATTCTAAAATGTCCTTTAATTTTTATTTGGTAACTCCTTTCTTTAGTATTTTTATTATTTATATCGTGGTAGTGCTCAAAAGTCCCAGTTAAGTACCATGACCATATGTGCTAGGTGCTGTACTGAGGTAGCATCCAGATGCCCAGAACCAACTGTGCCAGGTGCTGAACAAGCATGTTACAAAGACAATCCCAGCTCTGAATAGTTTTTTTTCCCCTTGAGTTTCATCTACAAAAATTGGCCAATGACACACAAGACTTCTAATTGGATAGGTGAATTATGAAATTTAAAAAAATACTCCATCTAAAGTTTCAAGAACCAGTTAAGAAACAAGAACTGGTGTAATAGATCACATCAGCTACAAATCCACCTATTCAGGTATTATTAATTTGTACTACCATAGCACCTAGCAGTTGCAATCATGAACCAGACCTCTTGGACTTGGCGCTGTACCAACGGGGGAGAGGAGGAGAAGCATTCCCCAAAGAGCTTACAATCGAAATACAAAACAACTGATGCATACAGACAGGGGAATACAAGGAACAAACACTATTTGGAAGTAAACACATGTTAACATCTCTACTCCAGACCTGACAGATGTTAAAAAAATAATTCTGAAACCTCCCTCTATGCACAGTAGTTGCATGCTCCTTTTGAGTTCAGTGGTTGATGTAACAACAGTAGCAACATGTGGTGATGGAGTCATATTAGAGCATGAATGGAGCTGAACATTAAAAAGACTGAAAATTATGGCCATGTAATATATTGCTAATAACAGAATTTAACACTTTCCTTTATACTGTTTAAACACAAATGCTACCATTAAATATGACCAAAAAAATCAAGAACAGGAATAGCCCAATACTAATACAAACATTTAGTTTTATTGCATTTACCTTTAATAATTTTAAGACAGAGACAATACACACTTATCAGTTTGACTGCACATAAAACCCTAACCGAAAACAACTGCAACTATGAGGTGTTCTTTAGGTTTGGTCAAAAATACTTCTGTAGCACATACATAAAAGAATTCACTATCTGAAGAATATGAGGGGCAAGTATTCTGAGGAGTTACATCCTTTCTTTTCATTTGAGCGGCAAATGCTTTAATCCTTCAAGGCAGCATTTCTTCCTAAAAGAAATCTAAGTTCATTAGCATGAATGTTCAGATAAAATATTTTAAGTATCATTATCAAGAGTGGTTCCTGGAAATATAGGATTAAAGTAACTTATGCATATTTTATGCTCTTCCCATAGCTCAGTTGTTGTACAAACTTTGACAGCCCTCAACCCATAACAAAGTCTATACTTAGTAACATCTGTAGACAAACTTATCATCTGTAATGACTCTCAACACAGGCATGCAAACAAGATGTAAGTCTAACTACCATAAGGCTGTAAAATTAAATTTATAAGATTCCTTCCCTTTACTACAAAAGTTTACGCAAAGCAGATAAGAACTACTGAAATTATATTAAAAAATTAGTACTTGGGAATAAGCTTAAGTCAGATGTTGAACCTGTCATCTTGACATCTATGCTTATTAAACTTTACACCAGTGCTGTTCAACATCCAACCTGCTTGATGTAGTAGACGTGGATACTGCAGAATTCCATACTCCTGGGACAAGTGTCCAGTGGAGAATCCCCACACCCACCTCAAATATACATTCTGCCCAAGAACTGCTGCAGTTCTGCCTTTTGTTCATCAGAGGCAGCTGTGGTGCCAGACCACACTAGTAGCAGCCAGCTACTTGTCTCACAGCTGCCTGGCTGGGAGCCAGGTTAGGAGGCAGAGTGGAGCACGTGGGGTTTCTGGGTAGGGGGTATCATAGATGGGTTCAGATGGTGATACAGGCTCAGAAGCAAATGGGTTAACAACATTGAGCCCAGATGACAAATGGGTGGGAGGGCTCCAGAACCACTGGGGTATAAGGGCAAGTGAGCACGGCTGATTAGGAGAGGTTTGGTGTCAGCCAGAGTCTGCATAGGGGAAGCTCCCCAACTTCCTCCCTTCCAAAAAACCCCAAAAAACCTCAAAAAAACCCACACAACCCTGTTCCTACTACCCTCACCCATACCCTCCAGATTAGGGATGTTAAATTGTGATGTATTGACTACACTATTAGCCAGAGCAATTTGTATTAACTACACTATGGGTAAGCAATTAGTCGACTACCCGATAAGCAAATGCTTATCCGGTAGGTGAGTAGGAACTCAACTGGTCACTTCCCCCACCTTGCTGCCTCTATCAGAGAGAACAGCAAGGGGCAGTGAGGAGCAGCTTAAAAGCCAGTTCCCCTCAGCACTGTTACCGCGGGGGGCACAGGAAAGGCAGAGGGGAGAAAATCTGTATTTTATTTGTTAAAATAACATATTATAATCTCATCAGTTTCAATTATTTTGGTGATTTATTTCATAATATCTGTCAGCAAGTATGTCTAACAATGCAAACAGCAAAAAAGATGCAGGATTGTGTTGTGTGCTCTTTGTTTTTGTTGTTGGCAAATAGATTCCTTATTGGCATATTAAAACAATTTTCAGTAATTAATTTAAACTACAATACAGACATTTTGTTTCCCGCACTCCTCAGTGCAAAGGCTTGGGGGAGCCAGGGATAACAAAGGAGCTGAAGGAGCAGAAAGGAGACTAGGAGTGAATCTGGAGTAGGGATGTAAGCGCGTAGTCGACTGTTGAACTACCCGATAGGCTGCCTCTGTATGAGAGGCAGCAAGGGGGAGGAGGACAGGAGCCAGTGCTGGGGAGAGCCAACTTAAAAGCCGGTTTTCCCCAGCACTATCTCTGTGGTCCTGCCTCCCCCTTGCTGTCTCTAAGGCAGGCTGCTGCAAAGCGGGGAATAAGGGAGGCCCAGGCTGCCTCGAACAGGGGCTGCTGGGTCCAGCGCGAGCCGGGACTGCTCCTGGCTTGTGCCATTCTGGGATGGTGAGCCTCTATATTTTAAATGTAATAAGAGCTCGGCGGCTCTTACTACATTTAAAATGTAGAGCCGCAGTGGTCCAGAGCTGACACAAGCTGAGACTGTTCAGTCCCGGCTCCATGCAGCTCCTGCTGCGGCTCTGTGGAGGGCCACCTTATCGATTAATTGTGTAGTCTAGGGATGTTAAATTTCAATTAATCATCTAATTGAGTAGTTGATGGAATTTCCATCGACTACTCGATTAATCGATAAGAGGGGCGCTCGTGTACATTTCAAAGGGAGCTGCAGAATTTTTAACTTTTTAGCAGAATTCCCACAGGAATAATCTAAAGCTTTCATTACAAAAAGAAAAAAGCTACTAGCCCTCTAGTGTATCTTCTAGAAACACTAGAGATGTTTTTGAAGATAGCATCTCAGTATTGTCTTCCTGAGTCTGCTGACTACCTGAAACCCTAAGAAATGTGAACAGGGTCTGGTGGCCCTGGTTTCCCGGGGAGACTTTGCTGCTAAACTTTATACTGTAGAGCCCAAAGCAGGTGAGACCACTAAGATTTTTTGTTAGTGGTTACACGATTACCATGTTACATGATTTTAACATCCCTAGTTTTTATGGTTACAAAACTAATTTTTGAACTCCATATTTAAATAATTGTTTGACCTTCCCATCCCAATGGCCTAACTCCCCAAAATTTCCCATAACTGCAAAAATTTACATTGAAATAATACTTCAAAAAGGCTTAAAAACTATAAAATAAAAACTGACTTTGCAAAGCCTATTTATATGTAAGCATGAACTATTTAAATGTTTAACTGTTGATTGTTTTCATGGATCAAATGGAAAAGGGATGGGTATGAAGTTCATGATGAGGACTGAGATTTAATGCAGGGAATTTGGGAAAATTTATCAAGTGTGAAAGCACTACAATAGTACTTAGAATGAAGACAGGTTACAAAATACAGTTTTTCTTACCATTATGAAGAGTCCACCATTTTGTTCCACTTCAGCTGTTTCCATAAGCAGTTCAATAGCTTTCTTATTTCCAATTATTTTCACTATTCGGGCTATCAAATCTTTCTTTGGTTCCTGAAGCCTAAAAAAAAGCATACCTCCCAGTGAGTGGGATTGTTCACATGAATAAATTAAGCATGTGACTTCAGTGGGGCTACTCAAATATCTAGTGTTATAAATGCTACTGTCTGCAGGAGATTAAAGCTTTAATTACCCCAAGCTAAAGATGAATGTAGATTTTCTGCTTAACTACTGCCAACTCTGATTTTAAGACCGATTTTAATATACTGTACTTGCAACAGTTCAATCTTCAAATAAGATGCACAATTTTGTTTTTAAATATCTTTAAATATTTTGGTAAGGCTTTCTTTCCTCACTGTTGATGTTTGTAAGATCTTTTCAACAAGCATTTTCCCAAGTGCATGTAGTTGCAGCATCACGAACCACTATCTATACATAAGAAACCATGAAACTGATGGCATATGAAGCACTGTCAAATTAATAAAAGAGTTCAGAGAGTAATCTTACATTCTTTGTAACTAAACAGATGCAAAGTTTTTGGACAAATATCATAGAATACTAGAACTGGAAGGCACCTAGAGAGGTCATCAAGTCCAGTCCCCTGCACTCATGGCAGGACCAAGCACCATCTAGATCATCCCTGACAGATGTTTGCCTAACCTGCTCTTAATTATTTCCAATGATGGAGATTCCACCAATTCCCTAGGCAATTTATTCCAGTGTTTAACTACTCTGACAGTAGGGATGTAACAGTATAACTGTTAAGGTTATATGCAGGGTCCTGGCTCCGCTTCCAGGGAGCTGGCTGCCGCCCCAGGCTGCTGACTCTGTATTAGGGATGTTTAAATGCATTTGTGAAATTTTCAGCAGATACATGTTTATGTGGTGGGAGGGAGGGGGCGAGAGCACCAACTCTCTTTCCACCCCCACCTGCCTCTGTACTGGGGTGTGTGTGAGAATTGGCTCAGCGGGAGCCAGTACACACAGGGAGCTGGCTTCAAAGGCTTCTTCTCTAAAGAACCTGCTCTGCCTGCCCCCACGTGCTGCTGTCTCAGTGGGAAGCAGTGATGGTGCAGGGCAGACGACTCTGCAAGAACTAGCACACACAGAGACACCAGCTCCCACCCCACCCCCCTGCTGCCTCTCATACAGAGGCAAGCAAGGGGAAGGGCTGCATGTAGTCATTTGGATTAACCAATAAGATCAGGCTTATCCGTTAATCATTTAAATTACTATGTTAGCATTACAAAAGCCCTAACTTAGCCCATTTTGGGCAGGTTTTCATAAGGATAGCAAAAAGCACATCTATCAAGTACCTACTCTGAAACACATGTGGATAGAGGCACTAGAGATTTTTAAATAAAAGGTTTCCACAATTTTTCAACATGCGCAAAACATTATTTCTTTAGCCTTATTCTCAGAAATGGCTGAATGCTTTTGGCTGAAGGTGCATTTTTTTTCTTTTAAATCAGCCTCAAGTTGACACCTTTCATGGAAAATTAATGACAAATTTTAACCATTTTGCTAAGGCATGAACAACTGAAAACAAGATCTTATAAAAGTGTTGGGCAACCTTGATACAAAGTGATGCTACCAGCCCCACAAATAATACTGCATTTAGATTTCAGAATTCTTGGAACCTGAACAAACTGTTCAAACCCCTTTCTCATAATGTAACATGGGCACCTAAAACAGTCAGCCATTAATCCTCTTCAGTAACTTTCACATAACCTAAACAACGAAAGAACATAAAATCTCACCTATAAGAAATTTCATCAGCCACTTTTTCCTCAGAATCTTCTTCAGTAATCTCATACCTCCCTGTATAATTCATTTCTTGTCTTTCACTCAGTCTGTCCTTCACAGGCCGTTTCCGTTTGAGAAGTCCTTGTCCATTTTCTTCCTCCTTTGAAACTGTTTTTTTGTCATCATGCATGTATTCATCCAGCTCTTTGTCTAATATCTCCTCCACATGTTGGTCAGTTTCTCTCATCAGCTTTTTAGCCAATAAATAATTGTAACTCTCAGACTGCCTACTCTTGTCAATATTACCTTCCATTCCTAAAATTCCAAGTTCAGTGGCCACTGCATCCTGATTTTGTTCCTGAAGCACTGCACCCCAAATGTTGTTGATCTTCTTACCTCCTAAAACAGTTTGCTTTTGGTGACTCTGGCCAAACTGAAAAGGCTCTGATTTAATCGGAGGAAGGTTAAAACATTTTTGTCGTTTCCGTTTCCACACAGAAGTGTCATCATCTGAATCAGAGAAGCTCTCCTCACTTGAGTCCACACCTTTTATCATCCGGTAAGTTACACTTGGTGCACATGGTAAAATGGTGCCCTGAAAGGGCCTGGTTGAACTGTTGCTATCATGTGGTTTCTGGAATGGCAAAGTCATTTTTCATTAATTCAATTAGCATTTTTAAAAAGGAAAGTGACCTTAAGTGGATTACGATTAGATTCCATAAAACCAATTTATTCTGATTCATATGACAATTTAAAAAAACCAAGCTAGATTAGCTATACTTTACTTTTAACTAGAACTTTCATCCAAGGACTTCAAAGCATCCTACTAATACCAAGGCTCACATACCCATATGAGGTAGGCCAGTAATAATTCTGTTTCAGATGGGTAAACAGAGATATGTTCAAAGTTATGGGAGACACCTGTGAAGAATAGGTAATATAACCCAGTCTTAGCTTCTAGTCAGACTAACCACAAGACATACTGCTATGACCCCTATAAAGTATCCTTTACTGATAATTTCAGTCCCTCCAAAAAGTATCTAATAATAAAGAACTCAGAAAAACAAGAGCATATTTAAAATAATTTTTTGTCCACTCATTTTTTGGTTAGGGATATTAACTCAGTCATTTAAACAATTAACCAAAAAGCCTGGGTTTATTGGTTAATCCAAAAGACTACATAGCCCACCACTTGTATTAGAGGCAGCAAGGGCAGAGACAGGAACCAGTGCCCCTGGGGAGCTAGCTTTTAAGCTAGGCCCCCAGGACCACTGGATCCTGCGGAACCCCGTTCCCCACAGTGCTGCAGCCTCTGATACAGTTGCCTGCTCCCCCTTGCTGTGTCCCAAAGAGGCAGCGGGGGTGAGGGGGCTGGCAGAAGCCGGTACTTGGGTGGAGTCATCTTAAAAGCCTGCCCTGACTCTGGGCATGTCTAGACTACATCCCTCTTTCGGAAGAGGGATGTAAATTAGACAGATCGAAATTGCAAATGAAGCCGGGATTTGAATTTCATTTTCTGGAGTACAGGATCTTTTGAAAAAGGGTTTTTTCCCCCCCAAAGAACCACATCTAGATGGCGGTTTCACTTTCAAAAAGCCCTTTCTTGAAAGAACACATGGCCACCATTATGCAAATGAAGCACGGGAAATTCAAATCCCGGCTTCATTTGCAATTTTGATCTGTCTAATTTACATCCCTCTTTTGAAAGAGGGATGTAGTCTAGACATGCCCTCTGTATCATAGGCAGCAGCACAGAGGGCGGGGGGGGGGAGGGGGGTGCACAGGTAGGATGTTGGCGCATAACTTTGTACATGGGGAGCTTGGACCCCCGTGGACAGGGGCTACTGCCATCCTGCACTGCTGCCTCGGTTTTTAAAACCAGCTCCCCCTCTCGGACCGGTGCCCGCCTGACACCCCATGCTGCTGCTTCTGATACAGATACAGAGGCAGCAGCGCAGGGTTGCAAGGGGCTCCCCAGGAGTGAGGGTGGGAGAGCACTGGCTGCGGGCCTGCCCCCAGGGACCATCGAACTAAGATTTGGTGCGGTTACATGATTATTAAACTAAACTATATCTAACATCCCTAGTTTAAATGAATATATTCACCTCTTTAACCCACACAACTCTTTCAATAACCTGATGGCATTTTTTAATTATTTTCTGGCATAAAGCAACAGAAGCAGACTTCAGCTTGTCTTACCACCATATCAAATATACAACTACTTTGAATTAAAAGGACATTTGATAGCACTTGGAAAAACATGGTGAGAATAGCCCTATGCATTAAAAATGCTTTTGTAGTTTACATGCTCCTTTCATGGTGCACATCTCAAGACTATACTACACACATCTGTACTAGTAGAAAATAAAAACTCAAATCTTCAATGCAATACTCTCTCCTATTGTACTATTCAAGTTAATTAAGGGCAGTCTCTTCTGCAGATGAAGGCTTAAAGACAAAAAGGAGAGCTTTCAAATTCAGAAATTGCTATTATGACAAGTCCTTTTTAAACGTCCTTCTTTGCTGTTTGGTTTCTGAAACCACGGGAGACAATACAGCCCGACCAACCACGAAAAGCCAGTAACATACTCTGGCAAACAGGGATAGAGGAAATGTAGCAAGTAAACTAAGTGGTGGGTTATTCATGTTTGAAGAGAGGACTGTACCTATCTGATAAAGGGGAAAAAACACTAACGGGGAGAGGGGTGTCACTAATTAACGTCTCTTCCGAAGAGAAACAGCCAGCAATTCCACCCAATTAATCCCGTTGCTCGTCTCCCCTCCCCCCAGCGCACAGAAACAGCGGAGGAGGCTTCCCCGGGGCCACAGCCTGGCTCACTTTGCAGCGCTCCGGCAGATGCGGCGGGAGGGGGCTGGTCAAAGGGGCTGTTCCCAACCCACGTCTCCTGGCCCATCCCGGCAGCATCTGAGCGCTGCCCAGGCAGGGTGGGGCCGGGCACGGGGCATTTCCTCGGGCCGGCGCGTTCCCCGGGCAACCCGCCGCCGGCCCCGGCCCCGCGAGCGGAACCATCCCCGGGCTGTGCGCGCAGGCCCGGTGCGGGTGTCTCCCGCCTGGGGGGGGCAGGGCAGCAGTGGCGGGGGGCGGGGCGGAGCCCGGTGCCGCGGCGGGCTCACTGTCCGAGCCCCTGGGGCCTCCCCTCACCTGCGGGGGGCCGCTGGCCGAGACGCTGGCCGGCATGTCCGAGTCCGAGTCCGAGATCTCCCCGTCCTCCGCATCCTGCTCCATGCGCCGCGCCTCCAGCGCCATCTTCCCGCCGCGCCACCGAGCTCCCGGGGGAGGAGGCGGGAACAGCCAGCGATTCCGCTCGCAGGGAAGGGGGGTGGGCAAAGCAAATGGCACAGCCCACTTCGCCCGCGCAGGGAGCGACCGCAGGGCTCACTTGCCCCAACGTGCCTTGCGCTGGGCGGGCGGGCCGCAGGGCATGCCGGGATATGTAGTCTTTTTCTGAAACCCTCCCCCCTTGAAAGGCCTGGCTCAGTGGCTGGGACTGTCTCAAGGGGCCTGCCACAGGCACGTTTCCCGTTCCTGACGTCATCGTGCCCCATCCTAAGGCATGGGCTGTCACATCAGGTGCCTGCATGCCAGCGTCATCCCACTGCTTTGCCAGAGCATGTCCCCCTGTCACCACTGTGTTGGGAGCTTGCTAGAAAAGATCCCTCTGGCTCTTTGTGAGTAGGGTTGCCAGGTGTCCGGTTTTGAACCAGGCAGTCCAGTATTTGAGCTTTCTGTTCGGGAAACAAATTGAGAAACTATAACTGAGAAAATATAAATGTCCAATATTTTCTAAATAAGATGTAATGTAGACTGTGATGTAATGTCAAGTGTGTCCGGTATTTTTGTTGAAGCCATCTGGCAATCCTATCTGTGAGCATAGGTAGAGCCCTGCCTGGATACAAAATTGATACCCACATCCAGATCTGCAAAAAGGATTTGCAGATATAAAGCAGATATAGTTGTATAGCCGCAGATTTGCAGGGCTCTAAGCATATGCCATGAGCCAGGTCAAGGTGTCACCAGGTTGCTACTTCCTGATGGCATCATATGTTTGCAGTGTTGCCACCTTAGCTCAACTGACCGTAGCCATAGTTACTGTGACCATATTTTCTGAACCAAAAATAGGGACATGTTAGCCATGCCCCTAGCCTCATTAGCCATGCAGCATGGCCTTATTAGCCATGCCCCCTGGTCCCTTAGGCCACACCCACCTGCCAAATGAAGTCCCATCCCTGGAGGAAGTACTTCTGGGGTCAAGATGGACACATGACTGGAAGTAAAGGGTGTCCTGTGGCCCCTCTAAAAACTCCCAAATCCTCTACCAATAGGGATGTGTTTGGATCCCATAGGACACCCTCCTGCCCCCTCCCCCCCATGCAACTATACTACAATTGCATTAATCTAACTTGCATTGCATTAACTTGGGGGAAGAGGCCAGAATGCCTATATTTCAGAGGTTCTCAAACTTTTTGGCCCATGAACCACATGGCTCAATGTAAACCTGTCCACAGACCACCAGTTGCTAATGGAAACTCACCGTTAATTACATAATTATGCCCGAGTCATTTTCTTACTGCTGCAGCTAGGGAGAATGGTTTAAATTAGTAAATAGATTAAGCATTTTAACTTTCTCATGTTAGTTTATCAAACTTTATTTTAAATAAAGTAAAATAATTTATGTCCAACACAAAAGGTTTCAATGTTTTCTTTATAGCAGGGGTGGGCTACCTTTTTTGGGTCGGGGGCCACTGAATCACAGAAAAAAATCACTTAGGGACTGCTCAAGTGAGAAGCAAAAATACTCCTCGCACAACCCCCCAATGCTCACTGTGGCCCGCAACTGAGACACCTTACTCCTCTGGCACTCCAGCCCTATAGGGCGAGGGGAAGGGACAGGAAGAACTGAAGTTCAGGGCTTCTCATAGGTCAGATTTACTTTTGTGGTGGATTTTATGGACCTCCTTAGTTTTCAGGGGTGGGGACAAAAATGAGTGGTTCAGTGTGTGGGATGGGGCTGCCAGTGAGTGGGATAGGGATGGGGTGCAGGATATGGGAGGGAGGTGGGGTGTAGAAGGGGGAGAGGTTGCAAGGTCTGGTTAGGAGGTACAGTGCAGAAGCAGGCTGGGAGTAGACTGTCTGGCCAGGGGGAAGGAGCAGGAGCAAGGAGAGTGCAGTGTGTGGCAAGGAGGGAGGTTGCAGGAGCAACAGTGGATGCAGTAGCAGGGTGGGGGTTGAGTGTCTGGCTAAGAGGGAGGGTGCAGGAGTGGACTGGAGGTAGAGTGTCTGGCCAGAAGGGAGGGTACAGGAGCGGATGGGGGAAGGGTGTCTGGCTAGGAGGGAAGGTGTCTGGCCAGAAGGGAGGGTGTCTAGTCAGGAGGGTACAGGAGGGGATTTGGGGTAGGGATTGGACCTCCCTGGTCTGGCACCCTTGGTACCTGACTGGTCCTGGATAAGGGATTTTTCTAGATCAGGGGAGGTCATTTCAGGCTCCCTGCTACCCCACCACCATCCCCTCCCCTATTGGGCTTCCTGGCTCCCCTTCACCCCTGCAGCCCAGCTGAGCGGTGCATCGGTTCCCTGCACATACCCTCCCCCCAGCCAGTCAGTTCCTCAGCCCTACTGTTCCAAGATCAGGCCTAATGTTATAAAACTTACTGTTCAATTGGAAATCACAGTGTGCATGGTTGTAGCACTCCCTTCTGTATCTGTAAGTTTATTAATACATTTAGGAAAGTCAAACACTGTGACCCAGAAAGGTAGAGAAACATCATAAAGAATGTACATCTGAACATCCATATACTCACCATGTCTTGCAGAACAACTTGAAATATTAATCATTATTTTCATGACCATCACCTTCCTTATCATCACTAGTGGTCATCATCCTGGCACTCCCAAGAGCTATCTCTGTCTCTCCTCTTGTTCACGGGCTGAGATAGAACTTTTATAATATTTTATGTTGGCACCACTATGCCTACATATTCAGCAGGGGTTTCTTCCCTCTTCTTTATTTGTATTTCCTCACCCTACTAATGTTAGGGTGCCCTTCTTCTGTAGCAGGGGTGGGCAATAAGCGACCTGCAGGCCGGACATAGTTTGTCAGGGTTAGTTATTTCCCACCCCTGTTCTATAGGTTAGTATATTAATAACCTCAACTTATATCTCTCACTTTGTCGCCATAGTATTCTTATGGTCAGACATCATGTTCTAAAATACTCAAAAACTACTGTTAACTCCTATTCTTGTTGGCTCATGTTATGTACAAACTTCCCCCTTAGATACTCTATTCCCAGTTCTCCAAAACTTAGGGGTGACAATTAGGCCATTTATGTGTCCCAACATTCATAGGCCTCACACCATATGCTAAAGTCAATCTCTTACTGGATACAGGCTGTAGATTCCTGGTGTTACTGCTAAATAAAATAAATGCTAAAACTAGCTCTAAGAGCTGCAATGTTTATGGTCCAAATCCTGAAATCCTAGGTACGTTTTTACTTAGGTTCTGGTCCTGCAATAAGTTTCATGTGGGCAAAACCCTGTGTTTGTGTAGTGCTCGTTGCAGAATAGGGACTTTGGGGCCAGATCCTCAAAAGTACTTAGGTATCTAAACCACAGATTTATGTGACTATGTTTCAGTTTTAGGCTTCACTGTAAAGAAAACTCATTGGGCTTCTAAGTTTTTCTTTGGTGCCTAAGATTCTGCCTCTGAGTATGCACACTGTTACATCACTCGGGGGCTACGTCTACACAGCCGTTCTTGCGCAAAAATTTGCGGAGCGTCTACACTGCACGCACGTTCTTGCACAAGTAAATTTACAGTAAAGCGTCAGAAAAGAGGGCTTCTTGCGCAAGAGCTTTTGCTCAAGAAGGCAGTGTGGACAGGCAACAGGAGTTTCTTGCGCAAGAAACCCCTATGGCTAAAATGGCCATCAGAGCTTTTTTGCACAAGAGAGCATCCATACTGCCATGGACGCTCTTGCGTAAAAGCACATCTCTTGCGCAAAAGCACATGGCAGTGTGGACGCGCTCTCACGCAAGAACTTTTGTGCAGAAACTCTTGCGCAAAACAGTTCTTGCACAAGAAGCTTGCTGTGTAGACGTAGCCTAGGTGCCTAGACACTTGTCTCCTTCCCAAGCCCAGCATAATCTATAAACTGGGGAAAAATAGGCATTCCTCCCATAATTTCCCTGTGGGACATGATCTGGCAGGCATGCTCTGAGCCCACGTCATGGATTGAGCCCTATTCAGCGTCTAAGTGAGGGAAGGGTGCCAATCTTATAACTTTTACCTGCTGATTTGAGCACTTATCAAAGAGACCCATATTAGTTTCATTCTCTGCCTAAGGGTGGAGGAAGGATTTGAACAGCCATCTCACACACCCCTCAGAAGAGTGCTCCAACTGCTCATGGAAAATGCTGGTGTGGGTGTCTGCCTCCCAAACTCTCCTGTTTATTTTGGATAAATACTTAAAGAGCCATAGGGCAAAGAAAGAATGTCATAAGAATGGCCATACTGGGTCAGACCAATGGTCCATTTATCCAGTGTCCTGTCTTCTTACAGTGGTCAGTAGCAGATGCTTCAGAGCGAAAGGCCAGAGAAGGCCAATTATTGCATGATCCATCCCCCATTGTCCAGTCCCAGCTTCTAGCAGTCAGAGCCTTAGGCCACACAAAGCTTCCCTGAGCATCTTGGGTAATAGCTATGGATGGATCCATCCTCCATTAACTTATCTAATCCTCCATTAACTTAACTTCTAGTATAAGAAAATCCTAATTACCTTATTGGCAATATCAGAAGAGCAGCCAAAGATGGATGTTAAACTACCTGGTATAGTCATTAACTATACTCTATAGTTCTTCTAAATCAGTATTGATGTAGCTTGGCAGGCTAAGGTATCCACATTGTGCATGTGCTTTGTCTGCTCTGTGAGTGGATGATTTCAGGCCCCAAGTCTGTAAATCTAGTACATTTCACACTTATATTCACTCTAAGACATAATTAACTCTAATAGTAAAAATTTAACTTACTTATAAGGAGTGATGGAAAAATAAGATGTAAAAGAAAGACATTCTGAGAGCGGAGTCTTTCTGTCCTCAGTGTTCAAATGTGGGACACAATAAGACTTTCTCTTATGTACTTACTGAATCCCCCTCTCTTACCACAGTATCTGAGTACTTCACAATCTTTAATGTATTTATCTTAACACCTCTGTGAGATTGGGAAGTACTATCATTTTTATATGCAGGTGAACTGAAGCATGGAGAGGTTAAGTGACTTGCCTTTGGTCACATAGGACAACTGTGCCAATTAGGGTCTTAAACGGTCTTTCAACTCTGAGGCTACTGTCCAAACAATTGGACAATCTCTTTCTTTCCCCCTCCCTCAAAGTACTCCAAAGCCAACATGCAAAGATACCTCACAGACACTGTGAATGTAAGATCGCTGTGAAATAAACCCCTCAGCATACAAATGAAGGCATATTTTTTAAAAGACAAGGTCTGGGCAAGATTTTCAAAATACATTAATAAATACTCCCTTTCAAATTTCTTCATGCTGGATCTGTCACACATTCTTTGTGCTCTAGGTTTAGGACTTCAGTGTTCAATACAGAGAGAAAACCTTGTCTTTCTAGTGACAAACCCACATACCGTAGTGTACCTCTCGTGTCTTTTTACTGTCCCTTTGAGAGGTGCCAGAGTCACAACTTCTGAACATGAGCTCTCTGAAGTTTCAGAAGGGTCATCTGAGTTCATAATCTCTGTGAGGCTTCTTATCAGTTTCAAACACAGATGCCTGGGATCCTTTTCTTTATGGGGGTTTATTGTGTCAGGGAATGGTAGGCCATAGCTCTTATGGCCACAAAGCCCTCTTAATTAAGTGATTCAGGTACTTTTCTAAAGGCATGCCCTTACCTGATCCACCTCTGGAGCTGCTGAAGTTCCAACTGCATCAGAAGCTGCATAACTTACAGACAACTGGAACTTGCTTGATCTTAGGTATTAAATTAACCTTAGGAGGAAGGCTTGCATTAAGAGTTACAACTCCAGGGAGAAAGAATGAATGACTCAAGAAATTATGGGCTACAGAGCTTTTTTTTTTTTTAAAACCTCTGGGTCACTTGTTCAAACCCAGCCAAGGTCAGTAGTGACTGAAATTTGTTACCTAACAGGCCTTGTGGTGGCCCGTGTAAAAGGAATTGAGGGTGTCTGGTAGCAGCTGGCACCCTTCTTGCTAGTTTTAGCAGAGTGGACAATGATTGAATAGCCACGGAGACGGCGCTACTTAACAATCTATAGAGACCTCCAGGTCAAAGTTGTGAAGGCAGTCTGTTAGGGTGGAGTGAGGAAGGTTGAACTACTCTTTTGGGTACTATGCGGGTAGATAATGGACTTCAGCTCCTAGTGAGGAAAATTAGGTACCTTTCAGAAGTATTGATTTCACTTTAAAGTGGTACTTATTCAAATTGTTCATATTTTCCTCCTCAGAGTTAAATAGATCACTTGCTTTTTTAAGCTGCCTACAATATGCAAAAATATTCTACAGATAAACCAAATAGAGCTCATTCCTGCAACTGCTGAGGTCAACATCACCTTTTGTTGTGGAATTGAAAATGTAGCATTTTCTTTGTTTTTGATAAGGGTGTTTTCTGGAATAATCAATAAAATGCACTTTGATTTTGGCTATCTTTTTATGTAATGGTTGATTACTTTTTCTTTGCAATTTTATTTTACTGCATTCATGCAGTCTTTATTGCATATGACCACTATTATGGGATAATATATAATAACAATTATAATACTTAGTTTTTATACAACACTTTTCTTTGGTAGATATCAAAGCACTTTACAAAGTTGGTCAATGTCATTTGCATTTTACAGATGGGGAAACTGAGGCAGAAAGCAATGCATTAATTTACCTAAGACCATCCACCTGGACAATAATAGACTCAGAAACAGAATCCAGGTTTCCTGAGTCCCAGGTCAGTGTGCTGTCCACTTGGAATTAAATTCTCTTTTGATTAACATAAGTATACATTCCACTGGTTATCAAGCAAAGTCTATATATAGTAACTTAACAACAAAAAGAGTTCCCTTAGTTTTGACTGTAGACTAAAATTCTGTTGTGGCTTTATTTATTTAATTAATTTATTTAAATATTTATATTTATTTATGTGTTTTTACCAGTACAGGTCTTTATATCTTTATTTTCCTCTCAGAGACTACTTTTTAAATAATTAATTACACATATTTTACCAAAATATATGGCATTTTAGACAATTTAAACAATATTTTCTTGCAGGGGCATAATACATTAAAATAAAATTATCGTTGTTATTACTACTATTACTACTACTGAATAAAACCTACTATATATTTGAGAGAGTTTGTATGTCTGTCTGTCCGTCTGTCTGTTTGTGAGTCTCTTTATTTAAATAGTAAGAGCTAGGACCACCAAATTTGGTATGCAGCTTCCTTTTATCATAACTTAAAGCAAAGTAAGGGTTTGGTTGTGCCAGAACAATGGGATCTGCCTGGAATGTGATTGTTTCTCATAAAATGGAAAGGGAGGGGTCTGCTAGCAGGAACAGTTAAACTGTATATAACCACAGGGGGGCAGCAAAAGGCCAGAGATGGGAGCCAGGACAGCTATACAGGCAGTCCCCAGGTTACGTACAAGATAGGGACTATAGGTTTGTTCTTAAGTTGAATTTGTATGTAAGTCGGAACTGGTACATATTGTACCCCAGGTGTCCCCGATTCAGCCGCTGCTGAAAGTGACCAGAGGCTGACTACAGGAAGCCCGAGGCAGAGCTGCTTTGCCCCGGGCTTCCTGGAATCAGCCGCTGATCAGTTTCAGCAGCAGCTGACTTGGGGACACATGGGGTAGAGCAGCTGGAGTGCTGCCAGGTTGGTCCCCGCAGTGCTGAGGTGCGGCGCTGCGGGGACCAACCCGGCAGCGCCCCAGCTGCTCTGTCCCAGGCGTCCAGATTCAGCCGCTGTTGAAACTGACCAGCAGCGGCTGAATCGGACACGCCTGGGGCAGAGCAGCTGGAGTGCTGCTGGGTTGGTCTGGTAGCGCCGACCCTTGGCGCGGCGGGACCAACCCGGCAGCACCCCAGCTGTTCTTGGGGACGCCTGGGGCAGAGCAGCTGGGGTGCTGCTGGGTTGGTCCAGTAGCGCCGCACCTCCGCGCTGTGGGACCAACCCGGCAGCCCCCTAGCTGCTCTACCCCAGGCATCGGCGAGAAAAGCCTGGTCTGCTGGGGGGGGGGCGCACTAGCTGCGGCCCCCCCCCCAGCAGACCAGGCTTTTCTCGCCGCGGAGGATGGGGCGGCGGGACCGCGGCGCGTCTCGGCGGTCCCGCCGCGTCCTCGCGGCGAGAGCCGCTCCGTGTCTCCCTGGTCTGCTGGGGCCCCAGCAGACCAGGGAGACGCTGGAGCAAAGCCGCTGGAGGACGGGGCGGCGGGACGCGCGCGTCTTGGCGGTCCCGCCGCCTGCGTCCTCCGCGGCGAGAAAAGCCGCTCCGTGTCTCCCTGGTCTGCTGGGGCCCCAGCAGACCAGGGAGACGCGGAGCAAAGCCGCGGAGGACGGGGGCGGCGGGACCACGGCGTGTTTCGGCGGTCCCGCCGCCCGCGTCCTCCACGGCGAGAAAAGCCGCTCCGCGTCTCCCTGGTCTGCTGTTTATTTTGAAGAAAAAAAAAAATATTTCATTTAAGGACCCAAGCGACACCGGGCAAATCCTCTAGTTTTATATATGGAATACATTTGCTTACAGCTCTTAGATCCTGATCTTGCAAACACTTATGCAAGTGCTTAACTTTAAACATGTGAGTAGTCCCATTGAGGCAAATAGGATTTATTCATATGCTTACAGTTAAGCATGAGCCTGAGTGCTTGAAGGTTTGGTTTTTTAGCATCCACTTTAAATTATAATTTGTTTAGTCTTTCACAACATGTTGCATTCCATAGAAACATATGATAGTTATCTAGTGGTCATAGTAAGTCATCTAAATTCCTATGAGCATTAAATGTGAACTACAAATTAAAGGGAGATGATGCAAATATCATGATTGCTCTAACTGAAAGCAATTAAACAAACAACAAAACAATGGGTGTTTTCTTTGACAGACCCTGTTCACTCATGCACTTATGTATATGCTTTACTTATTTAAGGATGTGATTAGCCTCATATTGAAGACACTGAGGGCATGACTTCACTTGCAGTGCCAGAGATCAGCCTGCAAATTGAATGCTGAAGGCAGTCCCGGCTGGTGTCTGTACTCCCAGTCGCAAGGAATAAGGGAAGTCAACAGGAGTGTTTCCTCCCATTGGCCATCCGCAGTGGGGATGGTGCCAAGATTGGCTTAAGCTAAGCTAACTCCAGCTATGTACATTGCATACCTTAAGCCAGTCTTCCAGGTCTAGTGTAGACCTGGCCTCAGAGGATGAATTCAAAGGGACTACTCATGCTTAAAATAAGGCATTTAAGTAAGTGGAACCTTAGTTATTTCCCCCTGTAGTTTGGGCTAGTTTTTACACAATAGGAAAATAACTTTTTAAAAAATAGACAAACTTTGGCATGTGGTGCAAAATGACAGGGTAGTACCTGAAACCTGTTTTCACATATTTTATGAGACTTAAGTTCAGAGTAATGGTATTTCTTTAAGCAAATAAAATAAGGATATGTGCTTTTGTCCTGTATCACTCTTTTATGTTGTTTAAACATGACTGAAGTTTTAATGCTCTCAAGTCCTTTCAAAGGATTCTACACACCTCTGCTTGGGACTGAAAGACTGATGGCACTGCAAGAGAAAGAAGCAATCTGACAAGTGAACAGTAGCCTTTCCCCATTTGCTTTAACCTGTTTCAAAGACTATATGCAGGGAAAACCAGGTACCAACAGATGGAGAGAAACTGATCAGAGAGCTTCTAAATATTGCTAGAGAGCAATAATCTTATGTGCCAACATAAGCTAGGAGAAACCAGGCCTGGGAGCTTTCAGAATGAAAGTACATCAGGAGTCTGGCACATCTGGGTGGCTGTCCCTAATTTATCCTAGTTTACAAAAGAACTCCAAGATCAAACTTTTCTGCTTTCAAGAATGGCATTCATGAAGCGTTCTTTTTCTCACTGTCTGAATAGTTTGAGGTGTGAGAAATTGAATTTGTTTTAAACTCTAATAACATTTCTTCCCAGTTTTGTACACTTTGCGTATCAGTGCCTTCCTTGTGGTTTC
Source organism: Rafetus swinhoei (assembly GCA_019425775.1). Classification (NCBI taxonomy): domain Eukaryota; kingdom Metazoa; phylum Chordata; order Testudines; family Trionychidae; genus Rafetus; species Rafetus swinhoei. The sequence continues at coordinate 79,503,179 of CM033427.1, read as the reverse complement.
CCAGATTCATCAGGACTTTGTACCCTTGAACTGGTCAAGCCTCATTAGTCCTTAGTTGGACTTTTGTATTACAAAATCTATAAAACAGCATGGCAAGAAAATGACTAGCAATTTAAATGAATCCAGTTAAACATGACCTAGTCAGAATGGTTAATTCTCCTACCTCTTAACTCTGTTCCTATTGTCAATAATCCTCAAATGGTTGTTCTGAATGGGAGAGGGAGATTAAGGCCCAAAAATTCTAATTTGGAAGGGTGGGAGGATAAGGGTCCAAAACAGAGGGGGTTTTTTGGGGGGAGGGTTGTTTTGCTTAAATTGACCATTGCAATAACTAACCCTTTTCAGTTGTGACTACTCTGTTCTTTTCTACAATGGCACCTTTTACTTGTGAAATAATCTGGAGCCGATCTTGATTTGCAGACACAGTTACTTATGGATTACTGTGTTTTATCGCCTTTGAGCTACAGAATGCAGCCGGAGCCCAGAACTGAGACTTTGATGGATTTTGCTGTCTCCGAGTTCTCACATGCCTTCGTTTCAAATCCCTGCCTGAGTTACTGCGAAGCTGTTTGTTAGCCTCACGCTGACACAAAAAGCGACGTAGTTTCAAATTGTCCATTGCAAAATAAAATATACATTACATTGCACAGGGAAGGAAACACTCCTTGCACAAGAGGGGTTCCTTGAATTCCCCAGCGTAGTGCCTATAGCATTGATTTCTTCATACACTAGACGGCAGTAACTAATTCATTCACTCCCTCTTTCACTAGCCAGCCTTGGTCTGTGAAAAGGCGCTGTGATTGTCTGTGACAGCCCCTCTTTTATCTATGGTTGGAGGAACAGCCTGCCTGACGCTCCTCGCTGAACAACCGGACCAAGCATGTAGGCCGATCCCTGAATTCACCAATCATGTCTCCCAAAATTTGGGGGCGGGTCAGGACTACGTATTGCTGCCTCCCATCCAGCAGCGGGTTTGAGTGCGCTGGTCTAGCAGTGTTCGCTATGCTGCAGCTAAGCTTTGCTCTTACCAGACACGTTTTGCTGAGGAAGAAAATTGTAACATCTTGTAAGAGGCCTGCTGCATTCATGTCTACTTTGCTGATCAACCAGCCTCAGTATGCGTGGCTGAAAGACCTGGGACTGAAAGAAGAAAATGAAGGCGTGTATAATGGGAAATGGGGAGGAAGAGGAGAGGTAGGTTTGTAGCTCGGGAATTCTGACCGATGGCACTGATCAAGCGTGCCTGACTTTTTAGATTAGGAAAAGGGAGCTGCTGCCAAAATCCGGAGGCGTCTGAAATCAGTGTGCTGCGGAAAACAGGAAGAAAAGTATTAATTATGTTGCAATCGGGCAGCTTTGACACCTTTTTAATCTATTGTTTCCGTGCAAAATTAAACTTATTTTTTTCTCAGTGGGAGAGGAAAGTAGAAACCTTTGCCTGCCCTATCCTCCCCCTTCTCCCCCCCGTTACAGGCCTTCTGAAGTGAATAAGTCACTAGGGTTGAACAATCACGAGGTTGTATGTGGCAATCTGTTTAGGATCCAGCTTTTGGTATGTATTATTTGTCTCACCTTTTTTAGGGCAATGTTATCTCATTGCATCTAATCGGTCTTTGCCAGTTTCTCTCCCACCTGAGATCTCCTTGGTTGGTGCAATTTTTTACATGCTTTGTGCTTACTTTTTTTTGGTACTTGTTTGCATTATTGTTTCAATTTATTTTTGCATAAAAAAGTCACCATGTCTCAGTACCTCAAGTATCATACCCCCTCCACCCACTACATACACACAAATATTCCTCTCAGTTATGCGTATTTCTAAAGTGACTGTAAAATATTCTCTCTTTAGATTGTGACAACATATTGCCCAGCTAACAATGAGCCAATTGCAAGGGTGCAACAGGTAAGTTTATCTGATCTTTTTCTGGTGCATGTACCAGGCACATGGTAGTGAAAAGCTAATTTGGAAAACAAAAGTTCAGCTCTCTGGTGAGAAGGCCAGTACCTCCATCTCAGCTGGTGGGAAGGAGAGGGAAATGGAATTTTGATCAAGTTGCTGTCTCTGGGTCCTCTATATTAGTTTGGCAGTCAGGTGACTGGTAAATGTGAAGCTTCTGGGCAGCTTCTAGAGTGGTCCAATCTCCTCACTGTCTTTAGGAGAGGAGACATTTTTGTTCTTTCTAGTCTTGGAGGTGCTGCAGAGAAGGGGGAGATTCTGTTATCTTCCCTTCCTATAATCTTTCTTTAGGGGGTTGAGGAATGCAAGGGAAGCTCCTATTTTGCTTCTGGTTCCCATCACTTCTGTCCTTAACTTTTTCCCCAGATACTTGCTGACATGTCTCTTTTCATGGTTTCACTGAATAGCAGTGATGAAATGGAACAAGGGTCTTCACAATTTTAGCTGTCAATCTGTACATGGTATAATTTGGACAATTTCAGTGCTGGGTTGCTTGACTTCTACCCCTTTTATTACAAAAAACTTTTAAAATGTATATCTGCATTGTTAGGAACATTTAAAAAAGATGTATTCTTAACACAGGTTAGCTCTGGTTAAAATATCATTGAAGACACAGCAGCTCAGCTAACTTGAATTCATAGGCTGAGTCCAACCAAAGGCGCTTCTAGGCTTTAATACATGCTGTTAACCCAAATTAAAACCCAAGTTGCTTTGTCTTTGCTATTGTTTTAACACGAATTATCTAAACAGTCTCTTTTTTTTTTTCTTCCGTGTAGAATTGCCCCTAGGCCCAAATTATGCCATTCTGGTCCCATAGGTGAGGTGAGCACAAACCAGTAGATACAGCATGGAGGAGAGAGGGGCTGTTAGCCTTATTCCCCCACTCTCCAGGGGTTTCATGCTGAGTGCAAAGGAAAACCTGGGAGGGCAGATATTCTGCAGTTCCTTTTATTATTGTTTTATATTATTAGTGGGATTTATGATAATAAAGCAAAATGTCACTAAATATGCAGTGTTTGTTCCTGTGATTATGGGGAATACAGTTGAAGGAAAACTTTATTTAAACTGTGAAGTTTGGTGAGGATAGTAGATTTGTTCCCCAGATATAATTATGATATTAATTTTTCAATTTAATTTTCATTTCTAGCAACTGTCCTAGCAACTGTCCTATCAGCACAGCTAGAAACCAGCATGTCACACTGTGAACACAATACTTTTCCTAAAGAATGATGCCTCCCAATTCAGCACTGTCCATAGAAAATCCATTCTGCTTGAGTTATGCTCACTGCCCCTTCTGTATTTCAGCTTCAAGCAACAGGAGGAAAGTGACTTTCTGTGTTTTGTTTTCCTCTTGCCCCCACTTAATCCTCATTCATTTAGGCCAGCTTGGAGGACTATGAAGAAACAATAAAGAAAGCTAAAGAGGCATGGAAAACATGGGCAGATGTAAGTTGACAAATGATTATGCATATGTTTGGAAGTGTCTCTACAGCAAATAAGGATCCCATAAACAACTCTTTTCTGTTGGCAATTTAATCAGGGCCCCATGTCCTGTGTGATATTTTAAATCTAAATTCTGCAGCCAGGAACTCATGATCATACAGCACCATTTCCAAGCCCTCACTGCCCTCCTTGTCCAATATATTCATTTGATATAAAAAACAAAGCTTTTAAATCTGTCTCCAAACTTTCAGTGTGTGTCAGACATTTGTACTGTAATGCATATTCGTACTATAAAAGCTGTTATAGGGGATGGAAGGAAGCTAGAAATCTTTAAAGTTAAGTAGGGAAATGGTTAAAGTGTATGTGAGAGAGATGTTTCTTGTTTGGTTGCTTTGTCTACTTCTGTCACCCTGAAGCTGCCCAGGGAGGAGGCTTTAGTATCCAGGAGGGCAAGTGATCAGTGTGGAATTGGGGAAGGCACTAATCTACTTTCCCCTTGGGTAAAATAGATATTGCAATTTTTCTCACTCCAGAAACCTTTTAATGAAAATAGCTGCTCTTATCCCAATAATAATATATTCAGCAATAATGGATAAATACATCAGGCCAAATTGCTGGCTAGTGTAAATCAGCATGTTTATGCCAGTTGAGAATCTGGCTCATCAGCTGCCTTTCAGCTGAAATCATCAGCAGTGAAATAGTTAACAAGGTTAACATTTAAAATGCTCTTACTGGGCTTCATAAGTGATATGTAGCTGAGTCTGATGTGCTCTCTTTAATATCAACAGAACTGTAATTTCAGACTGTCTGCAGTCTCTGGTTGATATCATTGGAGTGATTACATACAGCTTACATCTTGAAGGTAGTTTAGCAACCAAAAGGATTAGATGGCTTTTTTGGACAGATTAGCTTCTGTAGCACAGCTGTGCAAGACATCTCTTAAAATGGGGAATTGTGTTGCCAACTACTCTGCCACATAAGTAGATCATATACTGGGCTCTAGACACTGATAGTAGCAAGATGCTCACATCTAACTATGTGAAATCAGGACTAGCTGCACTATAAAGAAGAAAAGTAAAAATGCAGTGATCATGATATGTGAGGAATTTACTTTCTAACAGGTCCCTAAAGCTCATACCTCTTTGAAAACTGCCTCGGATAAAGAGAACAGTAATTTGAATTCAGCCAGTGATGGTGTCTTAGCACCAGAATCTGATAAACCCTTAGTCCTAGGAACAGTTCTGCTTAAGGTCCCTCATTCAGTAAGATACTTAAGTAAATGCCTAACTTTAAATTTGAGTAGCCCATTATAGTTAAGAAGAGGAAAGGGGACAGAAATACAGAAACTGGCTGGTATTCCCTGAAGGTGCAGTTTAGTCTCTAAACCAATTTTTTTTCTAGGTTCCTGCACCTAAACGTGGAGAAATAGTGAGACAAATTGGTGATGCCTTAAGACAGAAAATCCAAGTTCTGGGAAGCTTGGTAAGATGCCCTGAAAAACACCCACACATTTGAAAGTCAAAATTATGTTTTCCTTTGGTTTTAATGTAGCTCTGTGTGATTAAGTGAGAAATTGTTAGTCTTAATAACTGTGGAGTACTTTGGTTTTTGCTAATGATCTGTGTAACAAGATTTTTTTAAGTACATGTAGAGCATTTTTGGTGCTCTATTTTAAAAATAATGCCACTTCACTTTAGAGTTTTAAGCGCTTCCATCACAATTCCCAAGCTCCAGGTTTGGATCAGGTTTTTTTTTCTTTTTCATCCACTGCTCCTTCTCCCTTTCTCCTTTTACGAGTTTACAAATCTGTATTTATTGTTACATGTTTCTAATTGTGGAGACCACAGCCTCAGTTTTTTTTTAAAGACAGTTTGTGTATAGGAAGTAGGTCATAATATTAATTCATAAATCAAGGATGGGGTTTAGGAAAAGTGTTCAGAATGAGTTTAATTAATCAGCTGGCTCCCACAGGAACCAGTCATCAAATTCTCAGTGACTTAAATCAAGTCAGAAGATAGCACTTCAGGGGAACCCTCCCCCATATCTCTAATTTACAAACTGGCTTAAAATTACAGCAAGCTCACGATCACGCTGTCATCTCCAGGTTCTCCCCTTCTCTTAAGAGCTTTGTCCTCCACATACCTATCAAATCAGGAAAAATGTAAGTGATTCTGAAACACTGTCCTCTTTCCAAACAAAGACCTTTATGGTACTCTGTTGTAACTATGCTGCTTTCCCATCTTTCTGTAAGACAGCACACTGTTACTAAAATAGTCCTGAAACAAGACTTCCTGTCATACAGAGCTGAATTCTTGCTGGTGGGCTGAAAAATTTTGAGAACTAAAATGTGGAGAACTAGAGATTTAGAAGGTGAGATGGTGTGTGAAAGGATCCCAGTAAGTGCTGGTGCAGGATATAAAGTTCGGGATTGCTGCTTTAACACCTGTGTTAGTTGACAAAGAATTCTCATTCAGGTAGTTAAAAAGAGCAAAGTTTTTTATAGCTTTTCTTTGCTCTTGGACCATCAAGCCGTTTCCATGATGAAATTAGGGTGCTAGGCACATATGTGTTTAAGCAGAGTTCTGTTTTCCTGGCTAATGTGGACACTCAGAGGTCTGAAAAATGTGTCAGAGACAATATGTTTCATCTCCTAAATGTATGAAGTTATTATATGGTTCTTAACCTGGTGAGGGGAAAAAATGCTAGAACCCTGTTTGAAATCTATGGATACTTTTAAACAGGAGATGATTATAATGGTATCTGGGGGGTATCAGGATCTATGACTCTTCCTAATGGGGTGGGGATGTCCCTTCCTAGTAATTTCAAACTCCCACTCCTTGCCTTGGGTGAACCCTCTTTCAGCCTTTCAGGAGGCAAAATTTCACCCAGAAATCACTCCAGTAACTTTACAGATACAGGTGAATGTTGGTGGATTAAAAAAAAGAAAAAGTTCCAGTGTTCTTCCAACATCTGTCCCTTAGTCACAGATGAGGGCACCTCTTTTCTCTTGTGTGGCTGATCTTGAGTGCAGTGTGGTGCAGATTAGGGGTGTTAAAATGTGATTAATTAAACGTGTAATGGCTGAAAATTCCGGTCAGCTCTAACCCTTAAACCCAGAGTTCAGATTTCTACCCTGTTGTGTCCCTGGAGCAGTAGCAAGTGCCCTGTTCTCCAACCTGCACTGTCCCATTGGATATAATTCCAGATGGGAAATTATTGGTTCAAATGGAGAATATGGGGATTTAATATGAGGACTGAAAGGTGGATATGGAACTGGCTAAAGGGGAGGCTGCTACAAGTCCTAATGTAACTTCCTTCCAGTCTGTTGCTAGTAGAGTTCCTCAAGAATTGGTTTTGGAAACAATCTTAATTTTTTTACTGACCTTGGCATAAAAAGTGCACGTGTGCTAATAATATTTGCCGATAATACCTCCCAGTTTTATATCTCCAATATGGAGGAGGACTAGAGCATCATACAAAATCACTTGGATGACCTTGTAATAGAAATGGGATGATATTAAATAGTGAAAATTGCAAGGTCATGCATTTAGGGACTAACGACATTTTTTGCTATAAACTGGAGATGCATCAATTGGAAGTGACAGAGGAGCAGAAAGACCTGAGTGTATTGATGACTCTTTGACATGTCTGTGAAAAGGGCTAATGTAGACCTAGAATGCATCAGGTGAGGTATTTCCAGTAGAGACAGAGAAGCGTTTAAACCCTGAATCAAGACACTGGTGAGATCTTATCTAGAATACTGTGTGCAATTCTAGTCTCCCATGTTCAAGAATTCAAACTGGAACAAGTGTAGAGAAAGGCTACTAAGATGATTTAAAGAATGGAAAAACCTACCTTATGAAAGGAGACTCAAAGACCTTGGCTTATTTAGCCTAACCAAAAGAAGGCTGAGGGGAGATATGATTACATATAGAGGGATAAACATCTGGGAGAGAGAGGAGTTATTTACATTAATCACCAATGTGGACACAAGAACAAAATGGATATAAACTGACCATCTACAAGTTTAGGCTTGAAATCACTCCTCTGATGGTTAGAAACTTTCATCTGAAGTTCTAGTATAGCCTCCTCAGCTGAGCCAAAAAAAACCTAGCTGGTATCAAAACTGATCTTAATAAGTTTGAGGGGTTGGTAGGATGACTCTGCCTACAACAGCATGTAGCTGATTTGCAACTATTATCTGTAATATCTCCAAACAGCTTGTGATCAGGCACTAGATGGGGAGGACACTGAGGGAACGTCTACACTGTAACGCTATTTCAAAATAACTAGCATTATTCCGAAATAATGTAGTCCATGTCTACACAGCAGGCATTTATTTTGAAATAGTGTCAAAATACTGTCAAGATGGAGGACTTCTTACTCCGACTCCTGTAACCCTCATTGTATGAGGAATAGGGGAAGTCGGAGGAAGAGTGCTCTATTTTGAAATAGATGCTCCCTATTTAATGTAGCTCAATTTGCTACAAGTTAAGCCCTGCAGTGTAGACATATCCTGAGTTTGTACAGAGAAATGTTTCTTAGTTGTCTGGCTGGAGGGTCTTGCCCAGATGCTCAGGGTCTGACTGCCTGCCATATTTGGGATTGGGAAGGAATTTTCCTCCAGTTCAGATTGGCAGAGACCTTGGGAATTTTTTTTTGCCTTCCTCTGCAGCATGGGGCACATTTAAACTAGTGTAAAGAATGGATTCTCAGAAACGTGTAGTCTTTACACCATGATCTGAGGATTTAAGTATGTCAGTCACAGGTGATTTTGTATATTACAGGAATGTGCAGAGGGTGAGGTTCTATGGCCTGCAACATGGTGATCAGACTTCATGATCATGATTGTTCCTTCTGGCCTTAAAGTCAAAGAGTCTAAAAAGTGATGTCCTGTGTGTTCTTAATGTTGTCAGGTTTCATTAGAGATGGGAAAAATTCTTGTCGAGGGTGTTGGCGAAGTTCAGGAATATGTTGATGTCTGTGACTATGCTGTTGGTTTATCCCGAATGATTGGTGGACCTGTCTTGCCTTCAGAAAGTAAGCACGTATTAAAATTTGTATTCATAAAGTGCTAGATATTGAGATCTTTCTGTATCACTGCACCATGGATTACATATTGCTGCAATTTACCAGATTTCTGTCTGCTGTTGTGACTTTTCTGATCTACATGAAAACCTATTGTGGTGCTACAGAGTGCATCCATTCTTGTCTCAATTAGAAACTATATACACATATAGTAACAGAGAATGGAGTTCCTCCCCATTAGCTAAGCCATTAACTCAAAATATATGATGAATACAGCAAAACCTAGCTAGTTCACACTAAGACATGGGAAATCTGTTGTCAATTAAACTTTGCAGTTTGGGTCAGCAACAAATATGTTTGTACTTTTTGTTTCCCTTGTTATCCAACTGACATAATTACAGCATGCTTGTAAACGAGTTGTAAGCAGCAGAGTATAAATGTAACATGGCATATATTGTATAAGTAATGAATTCCTACAAATAGACTTTACTAAAGCTATTAAAATTCTATTGAAAAATGAGATGATGTTGTTTGGTGAAAATATATGGCTTGTGGGTTATTGAAATAAATTTCACTGTATTTTTCATCAGAACATCTAGCTAGAATGCATACAGCCTTTCTGTGCACTAAGATATAGACGTGGACAACTCTAATACAGTTTTACAGAAACTGACCTTTCTCATTTTGTTCCCTAGCAGGATGTCTGCATTGACTTTTTTGTGGCTGTCCTAATGGTTATGAGAAAAATACACTTGTTATGCCACAGAGTTTGCTATGTTTTTGTTCTGATAAATATGCAACTTATGTTGTTATAAACAAATGCCCTAGAACTACCAATACAAAGGTAATAAATTGAGTGCTGCTCACATCTCAATGCAAGTAAGATAAATCATCCACCTTCTCCTGATAAACATTTGGATAAATAGTTGTGTACTAAAAGTCAACAAACTTTGGCTCTGTGTCAGATCCAGAAGAGTTGTTGCAGTCCATGCCTTTTCCTTTTTTCATTTACTGAGCTAAACATACACATGCATGTACACACAATCAAATGGCTCCAATTTGTGTCTGTTTTCAGGACCTGGACATGCCCTTATAGAACAGTGGAATCCTGTGGGATTGGTAGGAATTATCACTGCGTTTAACTTCCCTGTAGCAGTGTACGGTTGGAATAATGCAATTGCAATGATCTGTGGGAATGCTTGCCTTTGGTAAGATGCTCAAATACTTTTCAACTAATATTTTAAAAGGTTGCTAGTGGTAGTCTTTGTTCATCACAGCAGAGCTATGTTTATAAGGATAATCTAAGGCATGTAAACAATACAGTATTTGAAATGTCAGGATATCTGCTGTTCATCCCACATTTACAAATCCTTCACTTCTGATATTTACTAGGCTGGCTCCAAGTCCTGCTTAAAAACTCTGTGCTATCTTATACTACCTTATACTATACTGTCAGCTTTTTGAATCGGGGTGTCTTGGAATTCATGTCTGTACCGCAATCTAGCACAATGGCTCTAATGGCCCAGTTAGGTATTGAGCCCTCTCTGTAATACAAATGATAGAGAATATGATTGACATTTTAAAATGTGGGTATACAAAGCTAGGCATTCAAATAAGTTGCATGATTTTCAAAGTTCTGGGTACCCATAGCTTAGTTTCACTTTGCTAGAAGTTCTGGGTCCATAACACCTCTTAGTATTGAGTCACTTCCTCCTAAGTATCTAGCATTAGAACTCAAGCTGAAAGTGTCTGGCTAAGTTTCCCGTGCCAGATATCTAGCTCAGATTTCTTGCATATTACAAGAGTTGCATAAAGTGCTTTGTATTGTTGAGAATGAAAATGATGTTTTGCATCTTTTTTTAAAGGAAAGGTGCTCCTACAACATCCCTCATTAGCGTAGCTGTTACCAAGTAAGTTTTTTATTTTTCTATACATATAATTGTTTTTGTCCTTTGTCTCTGAGATCTTGTGGCTGGATGAGAGTGGCTTTGTCTCCTCACCTTGTCATACACACAGCAACAAATCTATATTGAATATGTTTGTTCCCTTGATTGTCCCTTCTTCTGACTCCTTTGCTGAGCAGTAGCGGATGTCTGCAGCCTTTGCAGTTCAGCTTCTTAGTAGAGGGGAAATCAATGATGACAAGCCTGCATGATGCTCTAAGTGTAATGTGTTTTGTTTGTGCACATACCAGTCCTGAATGAGACTATGAAACAGCTTGCTGACAGTCCATCTTCCAGGAATCTCAGTCCAACATCAATACTTAGATTTCAGAAAGCAACTTCAAGCTCTGATTAGTGTCATTTTTGAGGCAAACTCTCCTGTTGCTTGCCCAGCTCTCTCTCTTCTGAAGTTGCCTCAGAACAGGACCTGGCCTAATCAAAAACTAACCACACAGCATGACTTTCCAAGAATCAAAACTTGCTAACATACAAAGAAAAAACACTCGGAGAACTGTAACTGCCACTTGGTGACACTTGTGATGGCACTATCAATACATTGAGGAGATGATTTGCAATGTGCTTAACCTGTTTTAAGTAATGAAAATACCACAGTATTTATAATACTATTTGTTAATGCAGTACAGAGAGTCCCTCTCCCCAGGTGCTACTTCTGAGAATAGTTTCAGGGAATTTCCAAAGGAAATACTATGAATGACAGTATCATTGGGATTTTCTATGTTCATCTGTTTTCTCTATGCTAGTTATATCCTGGAAGATGCACTATATTTTAAATATGTGAATTTTGTTATAAGGCTTACCATTACACTGGACAAAGATCTTTTCAGATACGAGAGTATGTTTATGTATAAAATTGCATCTGTATCAGATGATAGATTTTTACTATTTTCATCTTATCAACAAAAAAACCTGTTGATTTTTATCATGCCTCTGAGATCTCTCAAATCCGAGTTTCTCAAGAAATTTCTCTTTACTTTTAGGATAATAGCCAAAGTTTTGGAGGATAACAAAATGCCTGGTGCAATCTGCTCCCTGATATGTGGCGGCGCGGATATTGGGTAAGCTAGACATCTTGCATTTTGTGGGAAAGGGAAGGGAAGAAGGGTGACTTATGGGCAGAACTGCCTCTTGGGCAAGGGGAATTGGGGTGAGCACACTAGGCCCTGCAGTTTGACATCACAGTGTCACAGCTGGGATGAGGACAGCAGCTGTCTGCCTTGAGCAGGCAGAGACAGTCAGTGAGCAGGAGGCAGCATGGTTTGTCTGGCCCTGCCTCCTGCCAGTGATTCATACCATTGGCACAGCTCCATGGAACAGCTGGAGCCCAATTGCCCCCATCAGCATGCCCCTTGCCCCAATCCCACCACTACCAGCACCGTCAGGGGAAACCCAGAGCATCCATGGGAGGCCCATATGGGCTGATGAATCCTGGGCCCCACACCTCCTTAGGGACAGCTCTCCTTATGGGAATAGTCTAGTTTGAAAAACTTTGCTCTCTATGGGGTTGTTACTACCCCTTTAGAAACCAATTGTATTTATCTTGTTTTATTCCCCTATAACCTGGACATTCCTGTCTGTCCAGAGACTGTTTAGCACAGGAAACATCCTTTCTTGATGGTCTGGAAAGAGTCCAGCACATTGCCAACATGACTGTAAATATGTAACTAAGAATTTCATGGACCACTATTGGAACAATATGTTGCTACAAATGCAACAGACTGCCAATATGGCTTCCAGTTGGTGAGGGTGTTTCCATTTTTAACTCTTTATTTTTCCCCTCCCCTTACTTTGTAGCCACATCTAAAAAACTCTCTGGGCAGCCATAAAGAGCACAGCCTAGGGATAGTCCCTGTAATATCCCCTCTCCCAACAGCATTTATGGGCATGCCATTTGAAGATGTTCACTCCCATAGAGGAGCATGTGAGCCCATAAAGTACAAACAGGCTTGGAAGATGTACAACCCAAGTAGTAGTTGATGGCATGGGTCTGAAGGAGGTATTAGGGCACTCAGCATGCCATTGGTCTGGTACAAATCACAACCAAGTGCCTTGTTGCTGTCAACAGGATTAGACTTCGGAGTTAGTTTATAAGTCGCAGTACTAGACTCTGACATGGAAATATGGCCCTTATTTTGGCACTCATGCATCTTTGAGTTGCATTTTAGTTAGGCACTGACTTGATTCTTTTTTAATCTGTTTTGTATTCCTGGCTTTTGAAGGCATAAATGTAACATTTTGTTATAATTAAGGCTAAGATTTTGTGTCTCACATTTTTTTAAAAAAATTACATACAGCTCATAGGTCACTGGCTTCTGTGAATTTTTCTTTATTGTCTATCTGGGACTTTCACTAAAAATAAGCATGAGAAAATGGGGAGGTGTGGGGCTCCCACACTACCGTAGGGGGCCTGGCAGAAGCTGCAGGCTTTCCACAGTGGCCAGGAACTCATGGGGCTCTCCAAGCCACCCATGGCCACTACAGGTAGTGGAGGGACCCTGCAGCTCTTAGGGTGCTGCAGGCTAGTCACTAAGATCTCTGGAAGTCAAGGATGCTGTGCCTTTAATAACAAAATGGTAGCACTAGTTAAAATAAGAAAATACATTTCTCACATCTGCTTGCTCCAATTGTCCACTCTTTTGAGGATAGTCATGTGTTCTCTCACGTAGCACCGCAATGGCAAAGGATGAGAGGGTGGACCTTCTGTCTTTCACTGGCAGCACTAAGGTGGGCAAACAAGTAGCACTTATGGTTCAGGAGAGATTTGGTAAGTGTGTAGATTTTTGTTTTTTTTTCCCCTCTGTTTTGTTAGTTTAGGAAGAGGGACTAAGGGAACTCGGCCAAACAGGCAACTGAGACAAGTGTTTTTTTGTTTTTTTTTTTTTTAATTTTGTTACAAGTGCAACAGTGAAGTGAATTTCTCCTAATTCTAGCCTAATCAAGAAGTTTTTTTTATTTTTAAAGTCCCCTGAAATCTAGACTCAGAGGGCCTGCAAGTGGGTTTTTGATGGCCTCTCTGAATCTACCTGATTCTTAATTAGTGTGTGAAAATGCCACTGTGATCAGCACTGATTTCTGGGAGAGTCAACAAAATGATCCTTGGGTAATGGCCCCTACCCTCCCAAGTGTAACTGTTAGGAAGTGTGTAATTCGGTAATCATGTAGCCAACAAAATCTTGTCGGATACGTGATTAACCGATAGGTTGCTCTTAAAGAGCTTGAGAGCTGATGCACGAGTCCTGGCGTGTCCAACAGCTATCCCTGCTGTGGCTCTGCAGTGGGGGTAACTGTTGGACCCAGCACAAACTGGGACTGAGCCAGCTGCTCACACACTGGCTTTCAAGCTCTTTAAATGCAGAGCTACAGCAGGGTAGCTGTTGGATCCGACGTCAGCCGGGACTGAGCAGAGCCATGGGGTAGGGGGATTACGGGTAGCTGATAGCATTAATGGATAAGCATTCGCTTACTGATTAATCATTTAACCAGCTACAATATTACATCCTTAGTGACTCTGCCATTTTTTTTTATTTTATTTTTTTAAATGGGGGAGGATGTATTATCATCAGGACTCACAAACTGCCTCTGCAGCAGAATGTTGCTCAATCCTAGATCCATGCCCTGTTAGCAACGTCTAGATATTTTACCTAGAAAATAAGCACAAGTGTTAACTTTTCTTGCTGTCCCCTTTGATTTTATTAGCATCTTTCTCATTGTCTAGGTCTTTCACGTGTTCCACTATTTTAGTGGGTTTTGTAATTTATTTTTTAAAGCAAAAGTTCTTGTCACTATAAAATAGATTATGTTACTCGTAATCCTTGAGTAATACCATTGGTTTGAATGGGAGCACTCATGGAGTAAGGTCCTATTCACTGTGCAGGGACCGTGTATGATTGTTACTCACAACTAGCCTCTTAACTCACATTACTATTTACTTATTTTAACAGGACGCAGTTTGTTAGAGCTTGGTGGCAACAACGCTCTTGTTGGTAATACACAATATAATAATCTCTTCTCATACCAAGTTACAGCTAATGTTAATATTGCGTTCATAGTAGACTAATCTTTTTGTCAGGAATTGTCTTCTGTGTATGGAAAGTACCTAGCATACAATGAATGCTATCACAGCTGAAGGCCCAGATTTAATAAGATCTTTATGCAAGTTCCTGACTCCAAATACATGAAATACCCTGCTGAAACAGGACTAAATAATATGTGAATAATGATCCCTCCCCCTCCCCACAGACCTCCATTTTTATGATCAGTTCTCCACTTCCATGCTCTCAAGGCTCTACATCCTAGTCACCATATTCCAGTCAAAGACTAGATGGAAATCCCTTTTGTCTGACAGTGCCTTTCTTTAACTGGCCAGAGAGATCACAGTGGAACAAAACACCCTTTAAAAGCTGAACATACATCTTCTGATCTTGGCATTGAAGGGTGAGGACTATAAAATGCACCCAGGTGTTTCATATGGTTGTGCTGAACTTAAATACTGGATCATACGTCTATTTATAGGGTTTTTCATATAAAAAATAATAAAGACACTACCTCTCTCTCTAATGTTCTCTATTAACTGAAAACAATTTTTGCTTTTCCAATATTTTGCTTTTTAAAAAACATTTATATATTTGTATTGCACTCTGCTTGAGTAGTAAGTCTAGAATAGTCATTTTCCCATTGTGGTTGTATACTAGCACACTACTGTTTGAGGGGTTAGTGGTATTTTGGGGCTGAACGAATGAAGGACATACGCAAGTGAAAAGTCAAAAACTTGTGTATGCATTGTGTCTTGGTACACTTATTTTTCTGGTACATTCAAGTGATGGGATATAAACAAAATTACTTGAGGACCATGTTTAAGGAGAGCGTTAGTTGGAGATAGCTGTGTCTTTACGTAGGTGCTGACCAATAGGCACATAATTCTGGGAAAACATTCTTAAGAAAAATACCTACTTCCCTCTGTATTGTCCAGTAGTATAGTTCAGATTTTGATATCTTAAGGCCTGATCTACAGCTCAAGAGAAATCTTGCCTGATGTGAAGGTGATGTGAGTTTTTCCATGACTACCTTGACTTGAGCTAGTGGGTTAACAAAATTAGTGCAGCTACAGTGGCATGGGCTGCAGTTCAGGGTAGGTACTAGAGTTTGTACCCAGTGGATCAGGCAAGATTGCTCTTGAGCTGTAGCTCATGTCACTGCAGCCACACTGATCTTAACACACTAGCTCAAGCTGGGAATTGTATCTCCCTGATGCTGTGTGGATATAACCTTTAGTGGAAACAGGGGAAAGGTATACTAGTTAACACTTGAGATCCTCATACACTTTTATCCCTCTATTGCACTCTTTTAGCCTTTTGTGGTTTTTATCTTGTTTGTGTGACTGTGTAGAAGTTACTTGACCACTCTTGCCTTTTATTTAATAATCTTGTAAACCAGCAAATTTCCTCCTGGCTAATCTGTCTGGAGTCTTTTGGAACAAGCAAAACCCAGAATGACACCATTTTGAGCTATATTAATTTTTACGCTGGCCAGTTTTTTTTTTTTTCTACTTCATGTTTTTTTTTCTCACTGCCCTTGCTCCACTGAATTAGACATTTGTGCCCTGAGGGATTGATCCTCCATGCTATCTGACCACCCTCTGGTGTTTGTTCTCCATGCCATCTGGGTTCCACTCAAGCAGAATGGAGAGAGGAGGAATGCAGGAAACTGATTGCAGCTTCTTGATTCATAATCAAGTTGTGTTGCTTGGGAAACTTTATTCAAAGTGGCCTGGAGAACCAAACCTTTGTGCTTAATTCCAAAGACATGCACCTGAAGTGTCTTTAATTTACTTTGTGCATTCATCTCTTTCCTAGTGCTACCTGAAAGGCCTAATAGAATTTACTACATTATGTTTACTAATTTGTGTCCACTGAATTTAGAAGGCATTAGAACCAGAAGCCAATAACTTACATCTTGATGTTCAATTCCTCTTTCAGTGTTTGAAGATGCAGATCTTAACCTAGTGATCCCCTCTGCTTTATTTGCTGCTGTGGGGACAGCAGGCCAGAGATGCACAACTGCCAGAAGGCTGGTGAGTAAATATGTATTGAAGTTGGGATAATTAAATCATTCAGTATAGTGCAGAATAGGTAGTAGTACTTGTAAAACATACTTCAAGTACATTTGAAGCCAGTGTGACAGGAAAAATGACTATTAACCTGCAGGTCATAATTGAAAGTTCCAGAAGTATTTCTTTCATGTGACCCATATTGAATTTCACTTTGCTTTCCTTGCCAAGACAGTCATCTTCATTTATTTGAAATATACTACAGTTTCTGGTTCTTATATACTGTACTTGTAAGTTGTGCAATGTTTGGATTATAGCATGTAGGGCTTTTCTTTGGCTTTTAAACAAGTAATTTCCATTATATTAAACTTGTTTTGACTATGTTTATTGATTTTTTTTAACTTATTTTAATAAAATCTAAATATTAGAAACCTAATTTAATCAATGTCCCTTTTTTTGGATGAATAGTTACTGAAGAAAATAATAATTTGCCCAGGAAAACTTGAACTAATTTTCCAGGTTTAGGATTATAAACCTAATATGTTTAGTTCTTAAACATTTTGTCTAATTATTATACTTCAGACTGCAAAGCCAAATTAATACCAAAAACTGCTCTGTTTTGCACTAGTATTACAGATGTCACTTGTTTAGCCACCATAAAAAGTCCAAGTGCAATTTTAGTATGAGTAACTTCGTACGTTCAGTAGAAGCTTTATGAAGACATTTTACAAGAAGTGAAGGAGATTGCTTATGGTTAATTTGACATTTACACTCTATCAAAGCAAAATTAATAAATCAATGTATTTTTCACCATTTAGTCTGGCTTGTGTTTAGTTTTAAATTGATAGCTAATGTACCAGATTTTTGTGTAAGCTATTGAATCTTAGCATGAGACTTCACAACAGTAACTTGATACCAAACTTTGTTTTTTAAACTGCGTGAAGTATGAAGATTATCATGTCTCTATTGTAAATTTCAGTACTTTCATAGTGAGAGGCTGCATGTTTAACTTTCAGTACAGTGCGCTGGAGTAAGATGGGGTGAGAAAATATTTCAGAGTTGCTAATGAGATTTTTAATCTGTTTATCTTCTCTTTATATTACTGGGAATTGATTCCTCTTCATCAGGGATTTTGTTGCTAACTTTTACAATGTCGTGAGTCATAGGATATTTGGAGGGTTTTTTTCCTTAAATTCCCCAGATTTTCTAGAAAAGTTTTGAAAATGTGACCTGGATGCCCCAGGAAGACTCAGAAACCAGAAGGCAAATCAAAACCCCCCTTTCTAAAAAAGAGAATATGTTTTTAAGTCAGTCTCATGATTTTTTTTAGGCCTTATTTAGACTTTATTTTTTTGAATGCTTGAGGTGGATTCTGCAGGGATATTTCAAAATTGGGGTGTCAACAGCTATGACATATTACTAATTGTTTCATAAAACTCCTGTGACTCTGTTTAGCTCTTGCATGAAAGCATCCATGATGAGGTGGTAGAGAAACTTGCTAAGGCCTATGCACAGATTCGCGTCGGTGACCCATGGGACTGTAAGTATTTTATTTTAAGTTTTGCTCCTATTCATGGAGGGAAAGACTATTATAAAATGATCAAATTAGCTTCCGTTAGAATAGGAGCTGTGAAATAGGGAGGAGGAATCTAATTATTCCTAATTGTTGTTTATCTTGGACATGTTAAATGGCTATTTGCCCAGTGATCATGGTGATAAGCATGTTAGAAATATATACAGTTATCCTAAAATAATGTCTTTGAACTCTACACCATACATAATATGTTCTTTTACTTTTCAGCCAACACTCTGTATGGACCTCTCCACACTAAACAAGCAGTGACGATGTTCCTTCATGCAGTGGAACAAGCCAAACAGCAGGGTGGCTCTGTGGTCTATGGCGGGAAGGTGATTGTTTTTACTATCTGGGCCACGCCCGCTGGTGTGGGTGAAGGGAGAGCAAAGGGGACAGTTTCCCCAGGGCCCAGCAATTCAAAGGGGCTTGGGATTCCCAGCTTCCACTGCCACTACTGGAGTGCTTGGCCCTTCAAATTGCCACCAGCATCCTGCCGCGCACTCCATGCTGTTCTGAGGGCAGGAGGGTCACACTGTGCTCTGCCTTTCTGGGACCACAGAGCCCTCCCCCCCCGAACCCTGCTGTCAGCTCCTTTGACCTGAGCTGTTAGAATAGAGCACACACAGTGATCAGAAAAATAACCACAGTTGGTGGGTCAGGGAGAGCCCAGACCATATTCCAATTGGTTGTATCCAGTGCTAGCAGGATCTTCAGATATGTAAGTCTATTAGGTCAGGCATGTGGAGTGGGGATGGTTCCACCAGATACCTGAGGCGATGTATTTTAGAGAATGGAGGTGGGTTTGGAAAAATTAAAATTAAAATCCTGACTTCAGTGTCAGCTCTGCCACTAATTCAGTTGTCTGGCCTTGGACAAGACTCTTGCACATTCCCCAATGTGGGGAAAGAGGATACTGCTTTCCTATTCTTATATTGTTGAATTGCAGTTCACGTTTTCACACACAGAAAAGCACCTGCCCTCTCCTCCATGCTCTGGGCTCCCGTACTCAATGAAACACAAGGATAAGGGCTATGAACATCATCCTGAGTCATGCAGCATCTCTCCATGAAGCAGGATAATAAGGTCTTATCCAGGCCTTCCATTTGGATGTTTGAAATCTCTTCCCTGACACACACGTCTTTTCCCAAGTCTCTTGCTGGGGGTCTTATCCACATGCGGGGTTTAGTTGATCACTATATTTGGAGTAGGGAAGGAATTTTTCCAGTTCAGATTGGCAGCAACCGGGAGATGAGGGGGGTTCACCTTCCTCTGAAACATGGGTCACTTGCTGGTGTGAGCTCGTATATCAGTAATGTGAAGTCTTTAAATCATGATTTGAGGACTTCAGTAACTCAGCTGGAGGTTAGGGGCCCATTGCAAGAGTGGGAGGATGAGGTCCTGCAACATGCAGGAGATCTTACTAGATGAACATGATCATCCTTTCTGGTCTTAGTCTATGAGTCTTTATCTCCACCTTCATGCAACTGGAACACAGTCACCAATCTTCCCTGCTTGCCAATCATAGTATAGAAGGAAAGAGGGAAGCCTCCCTTGCTGTCTGTAGGGTCACTATGCAATTTGATTTTGTATGTATAATTTTATTTGTAATGCTGTACATTGTGCTCTTTAATTTTGGATATGCAATTTAGTAGCACTTGGTACAGTGGGTTCAGTTTAGCTACTCATAGAAGATCTTCTGTTTCTCATTGCAAGGTACAGTTACTGCATCCAAACTACTGAATGGGATTTGCTAAGTGTACCTAGTTCTGAAGCCACACACTGGTTGTCTGAAGTAGTAACGTGGCTATCATGATTTTTCTGTGTTTCGAAGGTTCTAAATCGCCTTGGCAACTACGTTGAGCCAACAATTGTGACTGGCCTTCCCCATAATGCATCCATCGTGCACACTGAGACATTTGCCCCCATTCTTTATGTGCTGAAATTCAAGGTAAAAAAAAAAAAACAGGAGAAGTTAAATGAGCTTTGGTCCAGTGTTCTTTCAATAGTGCATGTGTCTTGGATGTTAAATTGAGGGGGAGGCAGAGAGAAATATTTCCATGTATGTGCCATGTTCATGAAACTGTCCTCATGTATTATTATTCACTTATTATGGTTCTCAACTTAGGGCTATCCAGCATAACAGCATGGCTCAGGACTTTGTTTTGTATGCATGCATCTATATCTTATTTAAAGAGCACCCAGCCTTAAAAAATGGGAGTCTATACAGGACTGTAGATGACTCTTGCATAGATTGGGGAAAAAAGCTCTTTGCTATTGCCTTTCTGTACAGCCAGTGTATGCAGGAATGCAAAGAGGTATATAGCTCTTTGCCATGTGATTAACATAGTGCTAGTTTGTTAGCATTCCCTTGTTCACAACACCTTTCTGTGGCATTCACTCTGTCGTCAGTAGTCCTGGCATAACTACTTATGTAATTTCTTCTAGACAGAAGAAGAGGCCTTTGCTTGGAATAATGAAGTAAAACAAGGTCTCTCTAGCAGCGTCTTCACCAAGGATTTGGGCAGGATTTTCCGCTGGCTTGGGTATAACTCTAATATTTTTTCTCTTTAAAACACAGGATTGTCTAATTTTGTCGTAAATCTGCACACATACAGTCAAACATGACTTCTTCAATATTAAATCCTCTCTTAAAGATGATACTGGGTTCTTTTTCTTATTGTGTGACTCTAGATAGAAGATCACATTGCTTGTCTATCTTTGCTGGCAGGCCTAAGGGATCAGACTGTGGTGTTGTAAATGTCAACATTCCAACCAGTGGGGCTGAAATTGGAGGTGCTTTTGGTATTAATTACATTTTCTACCTTGATGTTTTGGAACAAATTGATAGATTTAACAGTAGTTAAGTCACCAGGACCAGGTAGTATTCACCTCAGGGTGCTGAAGGAACTCAAATATGAAATTGTAGAACTGCTAACTCTAGTATGTAATCTCTCATGTAAATCAGCCTCTGTACCAGCTGACTGGAGAACAGCTAATGAGATGCTGATTTTTTTTTTTTTTTCTTTATTTTCTTTAAAAAAGGCTCCAGAGGTAATCCTGGCAATTACAGGCTTGTAAGCCTAGCTTCTGAATCTGGCAAATTGGTTAAAACTATAGTAAAGAACAAAATTATCAGACATATAGATGAATATGATTTTTTTGGAAAGAGTCAATGTGGTTTTTGTATAAAGAAATCTTGCCTCACCAATCTATAAGAATTTTCTGAGGGCATGAACAAGTATGTGAACAGGAACGATCTAGTTGATACAATGTACTTCGACTTTCAGAAGGCCTTTACAAGGTCCCTTCCCAAAGACTCTTAAGTAAAGTAAGCAGTCATGGGATAAGGTTCTCTCATGGATCAGTAATTAGTTAAACAGATATGAAAACTGACCATTTTTTCCTAAGGAAAAGAAGTAAATAGGATCCCCGAAGGATCTGTACTGAGAGCCGTGCTGTTCAACATATTCATAAATGATTTGAAAAAGGGGTGAACAATGAGGTGACGAAGTTTGCAGACAATACAGAATTACTCAAATAATGAAGTCCAAAGCTGATTGCCAATAGTTTTAAGAGGATCGGTCAAACCAGGGAAACTGAGCAACAAAATGGTAGATAAAATTCACTGTTGATAAATGCAAAGTAAAAGCACATTATCAAGGCTTGACAAGCGGCTGCGAGCCTCACTCGCCAGCCGCGAGGTTTGGCACGCTGCGCATGCGCTGATCGCGCTGCAGCGCCGTGCTGGCTTAAAATCTACTCGCCCTAGGCGAGTAGATTGAGTGACTAATTTGTCGAGCCCTGCACATTATATTTTCCAGTCTCAACTATACATACAAAATGATGGGTCTAAAAAGAAAGATCTTAGTTATTGTGGACAGTTCTCTGAAAACATCCACTCGATGTGTTAGCTTTAACTCTGCTGCAATGTTCAGAACTATTAGGAAAGAAAATATCATAATGCTACTCCATTAATCAATGGCATGCCAACACCTTGAATACTGT
The DNA here is from genome assembly GCA_019425775.1 of Rafetus swinhoei. Taxonomy (NCBI): domain Eukaryota; kingdom Metazoa; phylum Chordata; order Testudines; family Trionychidae; genus Rafetus; species Rafetus swinhoei. The sequence continues at coordinate 79,481,166 of CM033427.1, read as the reverse complement.
GTGCAGCTTAGGGCACAACATCGCAGAAAAAATATTAGAATTGGAAAAGGTACAGTGAAGGGGGAAAATGTTAGGGATTGAGGAGAGAGAGAGTAACAAGACTGCTCAGCTTAGGAGAGAGATGATTGGAGGCGGGGTGGATGTGATAGAGGTCTTACAAAATCATGACTGCTGTGAAAAAGTGAATAAGGAAGTGTTGTTTGCTCCTTCACATGATGTAAGAACCAGCGGTCAGCAAATAAAGTTAATAGGAAGCAGGTTCAAAACAAAAATAAGAAAGTGCTTCAGTATACAACACACAGTCAGCCTGTGGAACTCATTGCCAGGGGATGTTGTGAAGGGCAAAAGTAGAACAGAGTTAAAAAAGAATTGGATAAGTCCATGGAGGATAGGAATGTTAGTGGCTATTTGCCAAGATAATCAGGGACACAACTTCATGCTCTGTGTCTCTGAACCTCCAGCTACCAGAAATTGGAACTGGACTATAGAGCATGGATCATTCAATCATTGCTCCTCTGAAGCATCTGGCACTGGCCACTGTCAGACAAGATGCTGCACTATATGAACCAATGGTCTGATCCACTGTGGTGATTCTTAAGATACTTTTAGATTATCATATCCGACAGCCATAAAAGGCCCATGGTATAAATCTAAGGTTCAATTTAAAAAAAAATTTTTTCCTTATGAACACTGTATTTTCTTCTTTCATGGCTTCTGGTAAAGATTAGTCAAAGCATTGCCATTTTAAGAATACTTAATTGATTTTAAGGCCAAAATCTGCCCAGTTTCTATGGAAATATATGCTATTGTTCAGCATTTATGCTAGTGTAGCAGAGACTAGAATTTAACCAGTGGCAAAATTTCTTTTTCATTAAAAACTAAACTTTATCTGATGAAAGGATAGAATATGAAATGCTTACTGCTATGAAAGGTAACTCAAAATACCTTCATGGGTATGCTAGAAAAGATCTCATAGCTTAGGGTCACAACATCTCACTGGCTGAAAGCACTGACTATTAAACACAAAATTCCAATTGCAGAATGCATAAGAAAAATGGCTTTGAGATTATGCTAGCTACTGCACTTCTTCCTAAGGGTCTCTGTAGTACTCCCTTCTTGCACATCTCTCTCCTAAACCTCACCACCCTGCAACAAAATAAAACTGCCATACCTTTGCTCTTACACCAACCATTCATATAATACAGTTCACGACAGGAAGTCAGAGAGAAAGTGAATGAAGGCCAGGATTTTCAATCTGAGTATGGGGAGGTGGGGGTCTCTTTCACTTATAAATTGGGGGGGGAGGGGAGAACAGCTTGTTTACTTCTGTGAGTTTTAACTAAACTTGTGTTTAAAAAAAACAAACAACTCGTCCTCCCACAGGACAAATATAAATTTGTTTGAAGTAGAGGAGCATAAGTAAACACAAAGCAGCTTCTAGCCCTGACTGATGAAACTTTTTTTTTTTTTTTTTTTGGTAAGGTGGTGAAAAGCATACTGGTGGTGGAAGAGAATCTGGTAGTGATTCATGGAAACTGTACATGAGAAGGTCCACTTGGTAAGAGCTAGGTTTACATATTTTATATACACATCAATATATAAATGTACAGGTCAACTTGCTAAAGTTAATACCTTGTATATATCTTCAGTTGCAAGATAACTTCCCACAGCAGCAGTAATAGCCCCTCAGGGGTAGCAAGGGCACTATTGGAGATTCCTAGCTAGTAACAATCAGAGATTAGTCAGTGCTCTCTCTATTGGCTAGAATGCCCAAAGAGCTTCAGAGATGAACTATTTGTTACAAGAATCTGTTGATTATTACAGAGCAGGAGATAAACATTTACTTGTAATTGGTTAAGAATAAAAAGGAGATGTATTCTTCCAAGAAGGCGCTCAGGTACAGGTTGAACCTCTCTTAACTGGGACTCTGGTTTGGCAACATCCCTGGTGTGGCAGCACAATCAGGAGCTCAGCAGCTTTGCTGCTGCTGCCCCAATGGTACAGCAGGACTAGGAAGCAGCAGGGCTGCCCTGTGGGGCTGGGAGCCCAACAGTGGGGCTGCTTGGTGGTGGTGCAAGGACCCGGGAGTGGGACTGACACTCGGTGGTGCAACAAATAGCCTAGCAGCCCTGCTGCTGCCTGGTGGAGCTGCCCAGCGAGGCTGAAGCCCATGCGGGGCTGCTGCCCAGTGGCACAGCTGGACCTCAATGGGGGCTGTCCCGCGGGGCTGGGAGCTCAGCACCGGGACTGCATGTGTGGCATTTGGGCTGCCATGGTGGGGCTGGTAGCCCTGGTCTGAGGGGCCAGCAGCAGGGGGCTGACAGCAAGACCATGGCTGGAGGGGCTGCATGCAGTGGCTGGGGGCCCCAGAAAGGACTTTCCCTGGTCAGGCAAAATCCCTCATCTGGGACCAATCAGGTCCTGAGGTTGCTAGACCAGGGAGTTCCAACCTGTATTATTAACATCCAAAACTTGCCCTTTTAAATATATACATTTCAATGATTTTGAACTTGACTAAGTAAAATATAATTGCTGTGATTTGTAAGGAAATCTGTGAGGTGATCTCCACGGAGAGTTAGGCCACTATTAACAGTGGCAAGTACATAGGTAAATACTTAATTTCTCTGACTGTCCATTTTTAGGGGGTGACTATTGAATAAACGGTAGCAAACGTGTCCTAAACTTGTATGACAATAACTAACAACTTTGTTTCTCGATGAGGAGGGCTATGTTGTATAGACTAAGAAGTAGAAGTGGCTTTCAGTAGTAGAAATAATTTGAAAGACATCAGTCTGCCACAACACTCTTGGTTGGACACAGATGGAGGATTCTATCTTCTCTTCAGTCTGGTGGAGAGGATGTAGTTAAGGGGATGCAATCAAACTTCTACATAATAGAGACTGGTAAAAATGACTTTTCACCATGCATTTGGTGTAAAAAAACCTGGCAACTGCCTTAAGAAAGTCTTGTGTACGTGAAATGATTCGTGTAATTGATTTCAGTGACCAAGTCTACTTTCTAAATTCTTCTTGTTTCTCTTATAGTACAATCAACTACAGTAAGGATTTGCCTTTGGCTCAAGGAATCAAGTTTCAATAACAACCTTGCAAAAGGGGGTATCCTGAAAACTCCTGACATTTCAAAGCCATGCACCTTCTAATCCTTATGACTGACAATAATCTGAAACAATACTGCACCAAGATGACAGCAACAGCTACAATACTTCTATGCCAACAAGCCAATTATTACATTTTGTATCAGTCTGAATAATGTATCATTCTTATTTCAGTTCTGAAAAATGAAGTACATGATCTTTGGGGAGGAGCTTTGCTCTGGATTAAAGTGGCTTGCAAAATTTTATAATTGCCTTTTCTCTATGTGCTGCAGTGTCAACAGAATTTCTGTGTCCTTGTCCAAATACTGATCTTGTTGTGGGTGTGGTTTTTAGAGCCACACTTCAGAAATGCATGTTCAGTATTTAACCAAAACTTAGGCTGATATGAGGGACTGTGCCCCTCTTAAATGTATAAATAAAATCACATTTTGGAGACTCATGATACTTTTGCCTTTTTTCCATGACTGACTTGGGGCTAAGAATCTTCACCTTACTGGTCCCATTTTCTCCCTGTGATAGTTCATAGGGGAAGTGCCTTTGAGCTGGATGGTGTTCCTTGGCTAGCAGTCAGCAAGAAGGACCATATGTCCCAACACAAGGGATAGAAGATAAGATCATGGGAAATGGTTCCTGTTCTTGTACTCTGAGTAGTCCGGTTGGCAATTGGTGGAGGAGTCATAGGCCAGATCATCCTTTGTTATGGTCTCATTGTGCCACTCCATCAGCATAAAAGAGCTATAGACCAGGCTGCCATGGACTGTCTTCAAGGAAGGATGAGTCCCCAGGGGAGGACGAGTTTGTTGGGGAGAAACGGGGTGGCCAAAGTGCTACTGCACTCCAGATATGTTCAGCTGCCATAATGGCCATTTGTAAATTACAGCAACTCCGGGGGGAGGGGGGAGGGGCGGGTCATCTGGGAGCTAGACATAGAATCATAAAGGTGGCTTTAAGATGGGGGGGCCCCCTTTTCTCAAGCCTGTGTGGCGTAGATCATGGGCCATGCAGATATTGGGTGATGGTAGTCTGGTCAGTGTTACAGTGTAGACACTGAAGGCTAGTTTTCAAGTCTTTTGCAGAGTACTCCATAATTGCAGAACATGCTGTGGTCAGTTTCGGCTTTAACTCAGGGCCATAATGTAAATCTATAAATCAACAACTATCACATGAGATTTACTATACAGTATAGCCGTAAATCTATCATAAAAGATCAGTCCTACTTCTTGCAGCACTAGCTGAGCCTAGGGGTGTTCATGGCATGCTACCAGAGAAGTCAATGGGAATTTTGGCAGAGCTAGGCCAATCTTGAATTTTTATTTATTTTTTTTTATTTTTTTTTTAATTTTTGGAACCTCCCTCCCCAGCCTTTGGTAGACTGGCTGGTAATTAAGTTAGGCCATAGTTTTCAGAGACATAGAAGTGCATTGCTTGAGACATTTAAAACTAGAATGCCCACTCTCCCAGCAGTAGAGAGATCACTAGTCATTATATGATTAACCTGTTTCCCCTCCCCTCTAATTTCTAGAATTTTAATTTTTGTAGAAATGTGCTATTAAAGCTTCTGTCCTTTGTTGCTGTTTTGCAGTACCCCTGGGTTGCTTTCACTTAGGTTTATGTTTTTTAAACTTGTTCACTTATGAGCGGAGAATTGGTTTTACAATCTTCTTCCCCCCCCCCCCCATCTTGCTGCTTTTTATTGCTGCATTCTCTACAGATAAATTAACAGCCTTACCTTACTAGTATCCCATTCTTATGTAAATTGAAAGATCTTTTCATGACCGAGTTCTGGGCAGAATAAACATTTCCCATTTGTTTGTAAATTGCAGTTACCTGAAAATCTGAAGTGTTATGCACAATACTGAGTCTGAAAGTCTCAGGAATCTGTCCTTAGATATTTCAGATAGTTTGTTGTCCAAGCTCTTCTGGGTAAGAACATAAGATCAGTCTGTTGATCTTACAGTTATTTGCTAATATTTTTGCTTATCTTCAAACTTTTGACTGAAAATGATCAGAAAAGAAGTGCATCTTTGCTGATGGTGATTGAGGTCTTCACTAAAATATCAAGTGTTTACTATTTAGAGATTAACTTGGAATTTTATTTTTGAAAAGATTTAGGCTTCATCCCAAACCTTCTTGATGCTTTTCTGTCCCCAAGGTGCTCAGCAAGTACTTTCTCAATTTCAAGCACCTCTGCAGCTGCTCTTGTTTACTGCTGGCTACTGCTACCATTTATCTACTTTATAAAGAATTAGTAACAAGCCCCTGTATATTATTGGAGTTATAGGCCCATCTAGAGGCTTTCTGATCTTACAAGTCATGAGATCAAAGCTCATGTTTGTGTAATGGTTAATATTTGATCTAGAATTACAGTTCAATATTTTAACACAACACTTTAATCAGCTCTCTAGACAACTCCTGCTACTCTTGGGTGATTCTAGCAGCTCTGTAAAAATGGGTAACTAAACTCTGAGATTTGGTCACCAGAATGGTGCCCATTGAAGCTAGTCTCAGGAGGGTGTAAATGATGGTAGGGTAGTTTTTGGCATAGATACCAGTGCCATAGGTTAGATACCTGTAGCAGGCTTCTAATACCAGGTCTGTATTTACAGTGAATTAATAAAAGTTATAAGTTTAAAGATACTGTGAACAAGCTTGTTCTTAATTTTTGGGGAATTATTGAGTTCACTCAAACTAAATTGTATTAACTATCATTTGTTGTTTGCACCGCGAGGAAGCCAGTTTGGGTATTTATGAAATACATGGTCTAGAGCTGCCAGTGAGCTACATAATGGAGTTTGTCATATAGTAAAACTGCTGTTGGTGGCTTCTGCTGGTGCACAAACTTAATTACTATTGAATGTGAAACATCAGTTAATTGCAAATGTTGTGACGTGCTCAATAATTAATTTCTTAGCACAGTATCATTTACTATGAAATGGCCTTGAAGAGACCACACTTGCAACTGCCTTCCTTTTGAGGGGCATTTGTATTTGTAACCAACGATGCACATAATTTCTACTAATGCCTTTTCTTTTATAAACAGTGTAGCAGTGGCGTCTGTGACCAGCTCATGATGAAAAATCACCTACAAATTCATGGGGAAAGAATTGCTGTTCCCATTATGTTCCATTGTATCCTAGCACAGATTGTAATAGGAGAGTGAACTACCAGACCGATGGCATTGGAATTGCTTTCAGGCTCAAGAACTAATGGATACTACTAGTTAATAGTGAGTCTCAGGTTGGATTTTTGCAAAAAGCTGCCCCATAGTGCTGAATTTAACAACCTTGCAGGTCTCTGCAATTACCGTCTAATACTAATACAACCGCAAATTCAGAATTGCTTACCTTACATATGATTATATCATGCTGCTCTTTCTATGATATTCCTCTTATAAATCTGTGTTTTGCTGTTGCACACTGTAGGGGTTCAAAACTCTAATTTGATGCCCCTTTCTCTACTGCATGAAAAACCAATCAACTTAGACTGAAATCAGCGGAAGTCTTTGCATTAGTTTGAATGGAAGCTGTCCCTAAATGGATGATTGTGCTCAAAAGCTCTTTGCTTATCTTGTCTTGTGAAACATTTGCCACATTCTGCCTGCATAATGAGGTTCATGAAGTACACACTACATAGGTGTATACTGCTAATGATGGCAATAACCTGGGTAGGTTGGAAGGGAGATGTGAATTATTAAAGGTGTATATATTGAACTTCCTGTGCAATATAACTTTTTTACATGAAGCAGGTGGGTTTAACTTTGCATAGAAGTTGAAAAGCTATCTTTGAATAATTTAATTAGTTTGCCAATCCCAACTGCTGTAAATATATTTTTCCAGTGTTAGGCATTTGGCCTCAGTTTGGAAGTGATCAGTAAGGGATACCCCAAATATACAATTTACAGCAAGCTGCCCACAACATCATTTTTACATTTAAATAATTTGGGGGGGTGGGTAAGAGGAAGAGAGCAAACTCGCCCACCCACCATGTAACATGGACAGTTTCCCATCTCCAGGAGTAAAGGGGGAAACACTTTGTACAGTGGGCTGCGTGGACTTAATCTTCATTTTGTTGTCCTCTAGGTGGCACTGTTGGTCAGAACAAAGCTTGCTAAACAGAAGAGTGCATTTGGTTTTTCAAGTTCTCCTTCTGATTCATGAGGTCACAGCCCTTGCATTCATTAGGCAGATGGGTAAAAACACCAGCCTCTACTTTTGAGTGCCTTTTACATTCTAGCACAGCTGGGAACATTGGTTTTTTTAGCTGATAATTACAGATGCTTCACTCTGCTTAAGCCTCAGTTGATTAATACCATTCTTATATAAAACATTATCTAAAAAGAGTCAAAGATGAAAATACTATTTCAGTTTAATTGTATTCAAACATCCTCCATGGGAAAGTGCAAACCAAATTAAATACTACATTCAATGCCTTACTTCTATTTTTTTGTCCTTTTATAGTACCAAAAAAAAAAAAAAAATCTACAAACTGGGCTGAACACTTGTGTTGAATGGAAACTGAGAAAGTTACACTCCTGTATCATAGAGGAAGAAAAACTTTTCCAGGAAGGCAAGTTTTATACCACCTCTGTAAGCTGATAATTCTACACTCTCTTAACAACTTTTATCCAGGGATCTCAAAGCCCTTTCAAACTAGTGAGTGTGGCATCATATCACTGAAGTAGGAAAGCATTATTATCTCAGTTTTACAGATGGTGAAAGGAAGGCAAAAAGGCTAAGTAGCTTGCCAAGATCACACTCAGAGACAGAGAGTCCAGAATAAAGCACTCTTGCCTCTATGGCCTATGTTTAATTCCTAAACCATTCTTGATTTTTCAGGTTTTCGTCCTGAGGCTTAAACAACCTCTCCCTAAAACCAAACCAAGCCCCTAATAGGCCTATTGTCAGCATGTGACTTAGATGAGGCTATAATGGAGCCATGTTCTGAGCACAATAGGCAGCCAATGTAAATAGGAAGTATCTGAGGATATTCCTACATATCATTGCTTTGTCTTGAATTTTAGTTCTAATTTACTGCAGGCTTCCTCCATAGTGATGCATCCCTTATTTTTAATGGACCATTGAAGAAATATTGCAATCTTGATCCCAAAGAGTGAACACTTCTAGGGTTCCAGAACTATCATTAAGCAGCAATATTTGTATATGGTGCCATAAGTGTGCACAGCTCTTATGCGGCAACAGTTGTGAACCCCTTGCTTACTCAAGTAGTCCCACTGGAGTCTGTGGGACTATTCATGGAACTATGTGCTAGCATGAAAAAGGGGGTTCACATTGCCACCCTGAATGAGTAAACTCATGATGGCTCCTCTGAAACTGACCACATCATGGGGGGGCTTTATAGCAGATAAACAGCCGGTAGGATGGAGGAAGAAATAGGTAGATTAAATATATGGTGTTTCGTGGGCAGTACATTATGCATCGTTCCACTCTACCCAGGTCTCTTTGTCTAGGGGGAAGAAGGGGATTTTTTTCTGGCTTAAAAATAATTAGAGGATCATTGTGAAATGTGCATGACATACAGGATTACAGAGGCTATTCTAGGCATAAGGGGAAGCATAAATGAAGGCAGAAGGGAATTATGGGAGAAATGGAAAAGGTGGGAGGGAGGAAGGTGGATTGGTAAAGTTTGGGATTTCAACAGAAGAGTTAAGAGATACAGGTAAGGACAGAGCTTTGAAACTGAGGATGAAGAAACAAACTGATAGGTAAGGAATGATAAAAGGAGTAATGTGGCCAGGGTGGTATGAGAGAGAGGTTTGGCTGGAGTATTTCAGATAAATCAAAGGTTATGTGGGGAAGGCTACAGTAGAGGAGGCTACAGTAGGGCAGGTGAAGATTATCAAGATGTGGACATGGCAGCAGGAATTGAAGAGATGGGACAGATTTTGGGTCTGTTCAAAAAGGAAGAAAGGACAAGTTTTAGCAACTGCTTGAAAATGATGGTACAGGACAGAGGGGAATCAAGCAAGATATGTAAGTTGCAACTCTGGGGGATGGGCAAGATTGTGAAACTACTGTGATTGTGAAGGAATGGGAGGACGTGGGACAGAGTCAATCATTCTGTTTGATATTGGTTCTAACATTTAGAAGAGAAGTGACTGCAATCTCTCTTAGCACGTGACATGTGTAAAAGCTTTCTCTCTGGTTTGTCGACTCTGATGCTATAATCCATATATTTCAAACCTGGCTACAGCTGTACATTTGCTGACCTTATACCAGCTAATGTTTGCCTAAAGTACTCCAGTTTACATGCTGATTATGTCATTGGCTATTCCAGTTGCTCATCACCAGCTTCTTAAAGAAAAACAAATAGATTAAACTTTGAGCTTAAGGACTGGTCATGGGTGATGTGAATTTGTTTCGCAAAACTCGTCTTTCATAAATTGCACAATTATCTGTTATCTATGGTGAAAGAGTCCTCTTACATCTGAACATTAACTTATTTCTACATCTGTTGTAGCCGTGTTATGAAATTAGCAAGTGGGGCCCTAATAATGTTGCAAATGTTAAGCAACTTGCTCACAAAGTACAAGTAGAGCAGGGAATAGAACATACATTTCCTGCTATCAAGCTGTGTGGTGCAAACACTACAGAAGCTGCTGCTTCATCATACTGTCAGGTTAAACCAGCAGGAAGTCATAGCACTGTAGTACTTTTTATCCCTGATGACAAAGGGCCTGAGCCAGCTTCTAATAAAGTTAAGGATAATTCTGGTGTAGATTCAGGCCTTGGCTACATCATGTGTTAGTTATTGTGCAATCTACAGGTTGGACCTCCCTGGTCCAGCCTCCTCGGGACATTAGCAGTCTTGGACCAGTGAGTTCAATGCTCCACTGCTGGCTGCCCTGCTGCCAGCTCCTCTCCCTGAAGCTCTCAAGGCTGGGGTTCCACTAACTCTGGCCCATCCAGGGCTCCCTGCCTGCTGCCACTGGGGGGTTCCTGGCCAGGGCTGCCTGGTGGCTGCCAAACCTGCTACTGCTGGGCAGGTTCCTGAGGGTTTCCAGCTGGGACCACCAAACCGGCCCCACTGCCACCAGGAATTTCCCTGCTGGGGCTGGGACTCCCAGCTGCTGCCTAGCTCTGCCACCTGAGTTCCTGGGCCACTGCATGGTCCCGCTGCTGCTGGGGAATTCACAGGGTTCCCCGGCTGGGGCCTCCTGACTCTGCTGATTCCAGGGGTTCCCCAGCTGGGGCAGAGGTTCCCAGATGCTGTCGGGCCTGGCCAACACTGGGGTTCACCTGTCTAGCTGCTGCTGACCCAGCTGGGACTCCACAGACCCCACTCTTGGATCCAGTGGCATCCATGGCCTTGCCAGACCACAGATGTTGCCAGACTAGAGAGTCCTAGATTTTGGGGGGCAGGGGTTCAACCTGTACTGGCTGGCACTGTGCATACCAAAAGTTTCCTAGTGTAATTCTTCTTCCCATAACAGTTGGCAACCAGAAGGGCTGGGTTCAGTATCTAGGGGGTTCTGTCAACAATGTAACCAAACTGGCTCAGCCCCCTCCCCCCCAGTAAACTGGGCAAATTTCAACCCACCCACTGGGTGCCTTTAAGGGTAATTCGTCCCCTCTCACAAGCATGGAGTTGGAGATAGGAACAGTCTGTTTTAACAACAGTAATCTAGCATTAATCTATGGAAACACATAAACGGAGAAACCCGTAAGCAAGTTGCCATCCCCACACACTTCAAATACCCCATTCCCAGCTCTGTCCAGTCAGTACAGACCCAGAATTCATAACGTCTCCCCTCGTTAAGCATGTGGCAATGCTGCCCACTTGCTGCTCCCACTGGCTGGCTGCCGGCCACTGCTCCCGCTAGACTTGTGATGGATTTGGTATTACATAACACAACTTCCCCTTCCAGTGGGCTGTAATGGAACCATTGATTCAGTCCCTGCTTACACTAGTGCACAACTGACAAAGTCTCATTACAAAACTGCATTATGTCAGTGCTTACTGGGGAATTTCATATGTATAGTTAGTGCACAAGATGTAATTTGTGCCCCGGCTAGTGCACACTAGCACATCATGTAGATAAGTACATGCATGGGACCAGGCCTCAATTCCATCAGCACATTTTTCAGATGTCCTATAGATTGAAATACCTTGCCTATCGCAACTGTTAGATACCTACATTTATTTTAAGGGCTCAGAGGTTCCAAGACACCAGAGGGGACGATTTTCATCTAGTCTGACCTCCTGTATAATACAGGCCCTACAACTCCTCCCAAATCATCTCTTTTGGAAAAAACATCCAAAGAATTGTCAATCTTGATTTTAAAATGGTCAATGATGGAGAAGCCATCAAGACCCTTGTTCTAATGGTTAATATTACTTTTAAAAATTTACACCTTCTTTCCGGTCTGTTTATCCTTTTTCTCTGCTAGGCTGACACGCCCATTATCAAATGTTTGAGATTGGAAGAGAGTGTTTGTCAACTCCAGTAAAGTGGTATGTTGCTGATGTACAGTTTCTTAAAAGGGAACCGTGAATTTAACTTCTGTAGGCGATGCCAGGACACTCCATGACAGATGGTTTTGGGGACATTCAGGTTGGGCAGTATGTATGGGATCACCTCGCAAAAAATAAGTCAGTGATTGAGATTAGAGTGGGAGTTGCAGGCATGGTGCTGGAGTCAGAGCACTGAACTGGGATTGCATAGCACACAGACATTCAGGGGCTTCTCTGCTTCTCCTGAGTGCACCCAGGAGTATAGGACAGGTAGTGACACAACCTCACTGGTCTAGACTGCACCCCCGAACATCACACTACTGTGTTCTCTACCTGCTAGGACACTGATCTGTAAACTTCCAAGATCATTTTCTGCTGTGTTAGCTGTGACTTGGATACAGGTAATGCCATTTTTGACACAGTCCCACTTCCCCTTCCTTTTTGCCCACTCCATTCTTCTTAAAAAGGTGATAGAGCCATTGATTTTAATATTCGAGTCAGGGGACTCATTCCACTAGGTTTCAAAAATACCAACCAGTGCAAATTTACACGCACAAAAAATTCCAATTATTCTTGTTTGTTCCCTTGCTGGACATCCTGAAATCACCCATGCAGCTGAATCTAGGAGAGCCTCTCTCATTCCCTATGAAACTCTCCTGTTAACTGACTCTGAAAGGACCTGGGGATTACAGTGGAGAAGAGTCAATAATACCCCCTGTTGCCAAGAAGGCTAATGGCGCATTAGTAGGAGATTGCCAGCAAACTGAGGGGAAGAGATGATTCCCTCTATTCAGCACTGGTGAGGCCACATCAGAAGTACTGCATCCAGTTTTAGTTCCCCTGCTACAGAAAGGAGGTGGACAAATTGGAGAGAGCCTAGCAGAGGACAACCAAAAATTATTAGAGGACTGGAGCACGTGACTTTTGAGGAGAGGCTGAAGGAACTGGGATTATTTAGTCTGCAGAAGAGAAGTTTGAGGGAGACAAGGGTGCTATTTAGGTGGAAAAGGGGGGGGGGCAAAGTTTCTTATAGCAGGACACTGTCTCCTGCCTCTCCTCTAGCCATGAGTGAAAGCAATGCAGGCAGCTTTCTTGGATTCCTTATCTCCCCCTTCACCTTTGCTCATGGGAGTGAAAAGAAGTTTGCAGGCTCATCATGCAAAACAGAAGACCCAATCAATGCAAACTGCTGCTTGGCTCTGGGCTGAAACCAGGAGTAGCTTGGTTAGAATCAGAGCTCCTGAGACACTGGTGGCATCTTGGCTCCACTTTCCCACCTCCCCAGGCTCAGCCACACTGAAAAGGCAGTTCATCCCTCCGGCCCCCTGTTGGCTATTCCTTCCTCTATCAACAGGAATGCAGGGGTGTATCTGGCAGATCCAATAGCAGGGCTGGGAGATTCTGCAACACTTTTTTCAAATTCTTTGAGACAAGCAGGCTCAGGGAGTGGTGGGTGGGGAAGGAAGCTCAGAAGATAATTGTGGCAGATTTCATCATGATCTGCCCTCATTCTCACAGGTTGCTATGTTACAAAGGCTGGAGGAACAAGCTCCTCCTGACTCTAGTAGGGCTGCTCAGGCAGGGGAAGGGCCTGCTGCCCCATGAACATTCAAATTAGCCCAGCTTTGGATGTTTCAGTGCTTCACTGCAAGAGCAGCAAAGCTAAAGAATGACCACCTGGGGGCCTTTCCCTGCTGTCAAGGAAAAACAGAACTGTCACACCACAAATAGTGCTTAAATTACATTTAAACTTTCCCATTTTTTCCAGCTCTCCAGTTTTTTGGTTTTTTTGGGGGTGGGAATGATAATACCCCAGGGTGGCCACCTATTCTTCCATTTGTCCCACTTGTCTGTGAGAGTCTTTCCTTTGATTACAATGGGCTTTGGATCTAGTTAGGAGTAGGGCTCATATGGCCTGTTACACACAAATGTGGATTCCTCAGCATGTTGGCAATTGCACTAGGACTTTCCCCCAGAACCCCTTTCAAGGAGCTGCTGGTCTTTTATATGGGCAGATACAAATACATGCTACCCTAAGTAGCCAGTAATTTGGCAGCTATGTGTCTGCTGTGCTGTATGTCCTCCTCCTCTTCCAATTGGTAAGTCATCCTAGCTCCTGTTTACTTAACATTTCTGAGGGTGACAGAGTATCACAAACTTGTGTACCTTCAGTGAATGTCATAGAGATGATGTTTATACTCTCAAATCTTTAGAGCAACACATTAGGAACCTCCTTCCAGTCCTTTGCATTTATTCATAACTATTTGCATAAACCATTCAGTGCACATAAATAAACCCAAGCCAAGATTTGGCTGATAAAATTTGTTTGTTATAGATCTATGTTGCCAACATCCATCATTTAATTATACTCTCAGATAGTGGTTCTTTTTAAAGGTAAAGACCAATGTGGCAATAAAGAAATTGTTTAAATAAATTGGGCTACTGTTTGTTGTTTAAATGACTGTGGACTATTGATTTAGTAGAAATCTGGCAATTCTATTTTTGCTGATTTTTTTCCCCACAGCCCAGATGAGACCATGGTGTTGTCCATTGCTTTAGTTTAGCTGATATCGGGAATGTTATTTGTTTTTCAGTAATTCATTTACTTTTAAACATTCCTGGAAGAAATTAATTCTCTCATTCTCCTCTTCACAGTTTGGACCATAAGACATTTAAAAACAACAATAATTGCAAGGCTAAGCACATTTTACGCAGATTTTATTATCTCTACTAAAGATAGCATACAAAGTATCAAACTTGTGTTAAGGCTGCATATCTGACACAAGATTTGGGATTGGAAATATCTTGCTTTTGATTGTTCTAAATTTACAAATAAACTTAAAATATGGCTTTAATGGGTATTTATTATATTTTTTTCTTTATATAAGAAAAAGGAGCACTTCCTGTCAGTTAATTTCTAAGTTTTCACCTGCAGAATAACCCAGGAGTTTTCAGGTGTCTAAGTAGCCTCTGGAATAGAATTGTGGTTAAAGCAGCCCCTCCCCACCAAAATCTGAAATAATACCTCTGGAGGGGATTTGATAGCAGCCTTCAACTGCCTGAAAGGGGGGTGGGTTCCAAAGTGGATGGAGCCAGGCTATTCTCAGTGGTGGCAGATGACAGAACAAGGAAAAAAGTTGCAGTGGGGGAGGTCTAGATTGGATATTAGGAATAACTGTTTCGCTAGGAGGGTTATGAAGCACTAGAATATTTTACCTAGGGAGATAGTGGTTTTTAAGGTCAGGCTTGACAAAGCCCTGTCTTGGATGATTTAGTTGGGATTGGTTCCACCAGGCCGTGGCTTGCTTTGATCTGGCCCGTGAGGCTCAGAGTCCCTCCAATCCCTTCAGGGGCGCGAGCCAGTGCTGGCACTCCAGACACATTAAGGTGGGGCACACCACGACTGGAGCACCAAACCCGGCTCATTGCTTGTGAGGAGGGATCTGAGCCTCACAGGCCCAATCCAGACAAATTTTGGACCAGTCCAGCCCACAATCTCTGCCTGGTGGTGGTGGTGTGTGGGGGGGGAGGTGGGGGAGGGAGGGAAGCAGCTCTACATGCTACACAGAAGCACTCCATGCAGGCACCACCCCCATCAGCCAAATCATGGCAAATGGGAGCAGCAAGGGAAGTGTCCTGCAGCGCATAGAGTTGTATGGAGCCACATGAGTACCTTCCCTCCCCCCCAGCTGTGCTAGGTAGGCACCCATGCCCCCATCCTCTGCCCCAGATCCTGCACCCCCCCCCCTCCCCCGGAGCCATACATCCTCCCTCCCACACAGACTTGCCATCCCAGCCCACTCCTGCACCCTTCCTCCTGCCTAGACCCCACAGTCCCAGCCTGTTCCTGTACCCTATGTCCTGCCCAGACCCTGCACCTGCTCTCCCAAGCTGTTCCTGCACCGTGTCCCACCCAGACCCTACACCCTACCTTGTGCCCAGACCTTACCCCCCCTCCAGCTTTGTACCATGCACTGAGCCCCTCATTTTTGGCCCCACCCTAGAGTTTAGGTGGGCCCCATAAAATCTACTACCCCAGATCCCCCTAGGCACTGGGTGGAGCTTTAGGGTAGTGAGTTGAATGCTCCCCTCCCACTACCCGCTTCTCAGTTGGGGGCCACAACTGTGAAGGGGGTTTTTCCTCCTCACTTGGGGGCTAGGTCAGCGAGGAATTTTTTTTTGGGGGGGGGGGGCTTCACTTGCATGTGGCCTCCAACTGATTATTTTTTTGTGGGGGTCCGTGGCCTCTGACCCAAAAAAGATCCCCCAACCCTAGGCTAGATGATCTCCTGAGGTCTCTTCCAACCCCCAATCTTCTATAATTCTATTTGTTCACAGCTCTCTCGTTTGCTTAGCAAATAACGTTTTATACCAAGTCTCCTTGCTTAGCTCAGGTCAGTACCAGGAAGCGACTAGCCACTCGAGATTTCAAAGAGTGGAGCTGATCAAAGCTCCAAGGCTTAGAGGCTCACATCTTTACCAAGGAATCAAAAATGGATCTGTCTCAGCTGCTTACTCAGAGAGACCTGTGGCCCAGCTATGTAATCCAGGGCCATGCACAGACAGCAAACAAACAGGAGCAATGGACACTTAGAACATCATAGCAGTAACAGATACTAACATGTGTGGAAGCAAATTTTCAGGCAAGTATTGCTCAGTGCAGGTAATGTAATGAGACAGAAAGGCTAGTGGCTTTTGTCATCAGAAAAATGCCATGATCCCCAGTAAATGCACTGCTTGATAGGTCTTATTCCTAATATATTCCTGGATGAGCAACTCATTTACTAACCCTGGAATTGCCCAGTGTTACTCAGATTGCTATGCAACATGAAGTGCTAGCCCTCTTTTTCCTCTCATATCTCCCACAGAGGGTACATCTAGACTGCATTGCTATTTCAGGATACCAGAAGTATTCCAAAATAGCAACATCACATCCAAGGAATGCGTCCGCTGTTTTGAATTTTTTTTCGAAATAACGGACGTGCTCTTTCGCCATCCCTGTAAACCTCATTCTATGAGGAATAAGGGATGGCTTGAAAGAGCACTTTATTTAAAAAATTGGCACCATGTAGACCCGCCAAATTTTGAAATAGCCGCTTTAGAAATTAAATCCAAAAAAATTGCGTATCTTTTTTCGATTTTAGAGTGCAGTCTAGATGTAGCCTCAGTTGTGAATGAGTCTTTTCCTTTCTTGACAGCATTAAGACCATTACTGCCTTGCAGCATTTAGCTTCCATCAATGTACTTTGCATAAATTTGACTGCAAAAGAGTATCAATTTAATTTTTCCCAAGAATTCACCATGTGCAGCATCACACAGAACTGGATTGCTTCACTATGCCTTATCTTGTGCAGTCACTTACTCCTCAAAGGGTCTGTGTCATGGAGTGGCTCATGCCTCCCTTGGGGGAACTGTTGAGTCTCTGGGATTCTGGAAACCACACCCCCAATCCCACATGTACCATAACTCCACTGTTGTTCCAAATCCACGGCCCTGCCTCTGGGGGGCCATGCAACCTAGCAGCTAGAGTCTGTAGCAATAAATACAGGGCTCATGGGTTCTGGGGATTGAGGAGGGGGTAATGGGACCTGGGCCCTCCCTATTCTGCCCGGTCCCAGCCTAGGGCCCTAATAGCAGTGGCATGGTCCCTCTGCAGCATGCCAAGCTCCTTGGGATACAATCTCCTGCCCTGGGCTTCTTCCTACCAACCTCTTCTGGACTCCTTCCAGGGTTCTTTCTCCAGATCCTCTGCTGTATCACTGGTGTCTCGCTGGCTGGCTTCCAGGTCCGGTCTCTCTGGAGGTTTACCTGCAGGAGCTCTGGCAGTACCTCCTTCCACCTCAGCAGCCATCTCAGACTGAACCTCTCTCCAGGCCTTTATACCTGGGCTGCCGGGGACGGACTTCTTCAGTCAGGTGAGCCTGGTTAGGCCTTGCTTCCCCAGTGTGGGGCTGGTACACCCCATCACAGTCTGTCAATTTCCTGAGCCAGAATTCTTCACTCACACCAACTCATAATGGCATTTACATCCACTTTGCCCAGATGTATGTGATTTTGAGGTACAGCCAGGGCCATAACCAAGCATTTTAGCACTGGAGAGGACTTATCAAATTTGCACCCCTAAAAGTGATGAAATTTCTGCTTCTGATTTAGCATGCAAGTCTTCAAACTGTGGAGTGAACCTTCCTAGCATGGTGCCTGCACCCCACTGTTTGAAAATGCTCATCTCCTGCCAGAATCTAGCAGACTGGAAGCAGGTGGGCGTCTGCTTGGGCCCCTGGCTCTTCATGTCGTGGGAGCTGAGGTACTGGCTGGCTGCTCAGCAGCCCTCCCTGCCCCGTTCCCTGAGCCTGGCCACTTCTGCACATCTGGGTGTTCCCCAACATTCTCTTGCCTGTACCCCAAAGGAACCTGGCACTGCTCAGTGATGCACCCTGGAGCCAGCCCCTCCCTGCCCATGGAGCCTGGCTGCCATGAGATGCTCCCTGAGGTGCGCTGCACAGTACTTATCCCACAGGCCTCTCAATATCCTGGTCACACCCTTTCACCTGCCAGGAACCTGTCACTTCAACTCGGTCATTTTTCCCCCACTCACTCCCTGTGCACAGAGGGAACCACCCCATGGCTCCTCTGTCCTACCCCCATGACTGCTGGGCTTGAAGACACGCCCCCAAGCTCTGAACTTGTCCACATGAGCCCAGGGCCAAGTCCAAGTTCTGGGAGCAGGTGGCTGCTGGTAGGATGGACTCACTCCTGCCAGCTCCAGAAACCAAGCAACCTCTAAGGTTTCTTTATTTCAAGTTCCCAAATAGAGGACACGGCCAAAGGGAGATTGAGGAGGAGTTGGGGGCGCTGGAATGGGTTTTTGGAGGTGGGCTATCAGTGCTGCAGGAGTAATGGTGCAGGGGAATGAAAGCAGAAGGGCTAGATTAATGGAGGGAGCCCCAGCTGCTGCTGGATTAATGGAGGGGACACTGCATGCAGGGCTCCCACTTTGAACCATTCTTGTAAAAAGTGACTTCCTTGTATGAACTTCCCTTCGTGGCCTGTCTCAGCTCCAGCTTTTGTACTGCAGCCGAACGAGATCACATTGGAGGATTAGCACAGCCCTTCAAAGGTTATAGGCGCTACAAGGCTGGTGGAACAGTTCCAGAACTGTGTTTTGCACCCTATACCAGGAACCAGGTACAGCATGCAAGGTGCTAAGGAAATGGTTACAGCACCTGTTCATTCTTTACTTTGGAAAGAACACAGTGCTATCTGCAGATATATAGATAAGAGCTAGTTTCTAATTTTACATTTGAAGCACATCCAAATGATTGCTCTCTAATCTGCTACTGAGCACTGGTAAAGTTCCTTTTCAATGGAAAATTACCTCATCAGTTTTATTATATATGAAATGCAGTTGAAGGACTCCTTCAGTCTACTGTCCTCTTTCCAGCCAAAGACCAGGAAATTTGTTTATAAACAATTAAAGGAGTTTAAAATGGACACATCCATTTCATCATGACTTGAGTAACCGCCAGACAGTCTTTCCCAGGGACTTCTGTATGACCAGTAATGGTGTGTTTCTTAACTTCCAGAAATCAATGCATATGTGACCAGTAACCACATCAGTTTAACCCAATAGAAGACAAAGGATCATGTATGTAAGAAAAAAGCTAACTGTCATTAAACACAATGCTCAAGATGATTACACACAACAATGGTGATTTTGTTGTGCTATAGCTATTTAAGTAGATACCTGAATATTAAATGAAAGCTGTGCTGAGAAGGAGAGAGAGAGAATAGAAGAAGTATGTATGTAGGGGAGAGATAAGAATAGATGCACTTTAGGAGGAGATACCTATAGGCTACATGAAGTCTTATAGCTCCTTGTTGTTTCCCTGATATATCGGAACAAACTCTCCATGGTAGGGGTAACCTTAGTGAAAGGTAGTGGTGACACATCTTTAAAACCTTTCCTCTGGTGGTCCTCCTAAGCTAAAATTTGGAGCACATCAGGACATACCACATATGACCTAGCTGTTTAGTTAAGCTTTTCACTGGTTTTTAGTAAAAACCTCCCTCATCATCCCTGTAATCAACCTAGTAATAGGCTATCATCTATTCCCATAATTTTATGAAACTCTTGTTTTATCAAAATTCTGTATACCCTGCATTAGAAGAATCTCTGCTGCATGTATAGCAGGAATTAGCAAAGAGCTCACTGGTTGCAAGCCACAAATTTCAAAGGCAACAAGTAAAATTAGTCATTCTGTATATGCTAGCAAATTAAGAGTGTTAAATAAGGGTTCTGTTATTTCTCACCTCTCAAACTGCTATTAATGTTTAGCTGGTGAAATCCTTCAAATAAAGAAGCCGTTGTTTTATTTATAAAAAAGCATATGACAGAGTGATAAAAGACCCAATTTCAATTGCACCTATAAATAGCAGTCCTTTTCTCATTATCTTTATTGCCTGCTATTCCTCCTTAATAACATCAAACTCTCAATGCTCTCAAGTGCAGCAGGTCACCAGTAACTGCAGCTGATCCAGTCAGGTGATAAACTCATAACGTGCAGAGCTAAAGGTTCAGCTAGAGATTATCAGCTGACTACATATCTATAGCAATAAGACTATGTCTACACAGCAGCTAGAAAGCGTAATTCCCTGCTCAAACAGAACTAGATATGCCTAAAAATAACATGGAAAGCAGTATCGGCAATGGCTTGTGCTAGGGGCCTGAATACATACTCAGAACAGTTTTTCTACAACTTGTCCCTTCACAAATGTAGAAGGAATTTGATGAAAAGACAGTCAGACTCAGACAGTCTCAGGCTACGTCTACACAGTAGGCTTTTTGCGCAAGAACAACTGTTCTTGCGCAAAAACCTGCGGAGCGTCTACACTGTACGCACATTCTTGCACAAGTACATTTACAGTAAAGCGTTGAAACAGAGGGCTTCTTGAACAACAGTTATTCCTCTCCTCACGAGAGGCTAAAATGGCCATCAGAGCTTTTTTGCGCAAGAGAGCATCCACACTGCCATGGATGCTCTTGTGCAAAAGCACATGGCAGTGTGGACGTGCTCTTGTGCAAGACCTTTTGCGCAAGAATTCTTGCGAAAAACAGTTCTTGTGCAAGAAGCCTGCTGTTGTGTAGTCGTAGCCTCACTCTCTCTCTTCAGGTGCAGCTGTGATGGAGATGTAAGGCTCAATGCAGGGGCGGAAAGATCCCTGCAGGAGGGCAAAAAGAAGTTGAAATAGGTGAAACTCAACTCCTCTGCTTTATCATCCCTGGCATCCTCCCACTTTTTAGTATAGCTCGTGGTGATCTGCTCTTTATTGACTAGATGAGCCTAGGACTCTAGGCCAAGTCCAGAGCAGTGAGAAGGAGGCTCTCTGCATACCAAGATGAACCTGAAAAAGGTTTTATGGGCCCTTTCTCAGCAGCTCTCTATTTCCCCCGCTGGGGAGGGCATTGCACCATAATTGGTACTTATGCTGTGCAGCACCTTTTGGCTCAGATCCCATAGTGCTATTGAAACATTTTTATGCCTTGCCTCACATTTGTGAAGCAATTTATCAATATTCCAGCCCTTCAGTTGTGGAAACTGACAAACCAATGATCTTAGTGCCATGCCTAGGATCAGAATGCAAGAATGAGCTCTCCTGACCTTCCCTCACCACACAGCTATGTAGCAAAGAGACAAGGGGAGTGTGGCAATATCTTTCAGTGGACCAGCTTCTACTGGTGAAAGCTTTTGAGGTCTTTACCTACTTTGTGTCTTTCTAATGCTCTGGGACCAACACTGTCATGATGACAGTACAAACAACATATGGGTTGAAGGGCACTATTAAAATAAAATTGGATTACATATTCACTACTACAATTATTTGTTCTGGTCACTTATCTACTGTACCTGCCTAGCAAACATGTTAGTGATAAAACTTTAGCCTACCTGCTCTCCTTTAGAGTTTTCTATAAGACTTAAGTCATCATATTATAAATAAATCCCCATACAGCTTTCTTATAACAAAACCATGCTGGCTCTATTCAGTGACTGGCAGTAATTGGTGTGCTTCTTTGAGAACAGGAAGTTCTATTGATTGATAAAACCCAACCCATCAATTTTTAAAGGCACAATACTTCAATTAAGTGATACCTAGAACATTACAGGTTGGACTTTTATAGTCCAGACTTCCTTCATCTGCCAACATCTGTGATCCGGCAACCCTGTGGGTGACCCCAGGCTGGCACTCCCAGGGAAAAGCTGGGGGCCTGCATTCAGCAACTCCTCCTCTGCCCGCTCAGAGCTCTGCAAAGAGCTCTTTCGCAAAATGGCATGTGTGGATGGGGAAGAGGGTGTTCTTTCAGAAGAAAAGGCAAGAGGAAAAAGCACAAGTGCCCGGATGGCCACTCTGTCCATAGCAATCACAGCTTACATGCAAGATAGCATCCATTCAGTCTGGATTGCTTTTTCGATATACTTTTGCAGTGTGGACGCTCTCTTTTGGAAGAAGGTTTTTCAGAAGATCTCTTCCAAAAAAAGCTTCTTCCGAAAGAAGCCTGTAGTCTAGACATAGCCTCAGAGTCCTGACCTCTTTCTGCACCTCAACCTTCTACCCCAGCCCACAGCCCCATCCCACCATGACCCTTTCATTCCTGGCCCCACTCAGGAGCCCTCACCACCACATCCCAACTCTGAGCCCCCCATCCTCTAAACTCCTGAGCCTATGCTCTGTGAGGTCACAAGCATCCATTTTCAATTGGGCTGCCAAAAAATTGAAACCACTGGTTTAAAAGACACCATGTTTAGAAATGTTGTTCAGATGTATTTGAACACAGACTGTGACAGCCTGTTTCCCATCCTGAGCTGTGCTTTGCTTAAAGCCCCAGGGCTCCCTTTGAATTAAACAGGAGCCATGTGGGCACATCAGAGGCAACATTTGGCGCTTAGAAATCTGGCTTATGACTTTTTTTGGACAAAGTTAATTTGCCAAAACATGCAGCTTAGTTGACCTTAGGCTTTGTGAATTTGACCCACTTAGTTCTCCCTCTTGGAAAAAATTTTGCAGGCCAGCAAAGTAAGACAGAAGGGTTATGTCTACACTCGCGGCTTCTTGCGCAAGTACAGCTGTTCTTGCGCAAGAATCCACAGAGCGTCCACACTGCCCGCCCGCTCTTGCGCAAGGAAATTTACAGTACGGCATGGTAAAAGAGGGCTTCTTGCGCAAGAGCTACGCTCTTTTTTAACAGGTGTCAGCTCTCTTGCGCAGGGGCTCTTGCGCAAGAGGGCAGTGTGGACGCTCGGCAGGGATTTCTTGCGCAAGAAAGCCCTATGTCTAAAATGGCCATCAGAGCTTTCTTGCGCAAGAGAGCGTCCACACTGCCATGGGCACTCTTGCGCAAAAGCACAGCTCGCACATGGCAGGGTGGACGTTTTCTTGTGCAAGACTTCTTGCACAAGAACACTTGCGCAAGATGTTCTTGCGCAAGAAGCCGTGAGTGTAGACATAGCCAAGGAGTTTCTCCCATTATAACTTGTACCCCAGTGGTTTAGGGTATTTGTGTGTGATTTGGGAAACCCCAGCTTAAATATCCTCTGTGGAGAAGGGACTTGAATTCAGCATTCCCCTTTCCCAGCTGAATGCCTTAATCATCACCAAACTAGTCATTTTCTTCTACTCACTCTCTATTTTGTCCAAGGAATATGCGAGCAGTTCCAAAAGCGGACCAGCTTCAACAGTAGAGATTCAAAGCAACTCCTCCTAAAATAGCTTATAGCCTGGTTGTTGAGTGCTCAGTTCAGGATACTGCTCCAAACAAGAGATTTAAACTGGGTCTCCCACATCCCAGACAAGCACTACAACCATGACCCAAAAGGTTATAAAGCAAACATATTTTCACTGTTATTTTAGCCAGCCTGAAACACTTTTTTGATCTGCCGACAAATCCCAAACATTTTTAGCACAAAACTAAAAAAATTGATTTTTTTGACTAAGTATACTTCAAGTTGTCTCAAGGGTCAACAAAATTTAGTACAATCTCTGTTGTGGCATCTCTCCAAGTAACGTCATGGAGAAAGTTATTACCAGCATTGGCACACATTTTATATTGCAAACTCAGGTGCTCAAATTCACTGCATACTCTCATGTTCCATGGAGCCTTCATCGGATGGGCCAAGCTTTGTTAGGCTGAGAGGAAACATGACGGGGGAGATCCAGTGTTTTGGCAATTTTCCACTGTCATAATCCTCAGCAGGAATCCTCCGTGGAATCACATTAGGACAGCTCTCCAGGGTATCTGAGCTTGTCACAGGGGCTGAGTCAGTCTCTGAATAAGGGAGTTGTTTTGCCTGTCCCATACACTAAATTCCCTGAAACTCAGCTACTGCCCTCCATTGTACTATGTAATGCCACTAACTTCATAAATGAGGGCAGAATTTGGCTCATGTTTGGGAAAGTGAGATGAAAAAAGTTGTGTGGATCTCTCTTAAGGGGTTTGTTTATTAGTTTGCTCAACTAGTGATATTTATATATCTAAGTAAATATCAAAGACCCTTCCAGAAACTTTATAGCCACAAGAAAAAAAAAGTACATTCAGTAGAACTTCTGCCTCACTGTATTTTGGATGGACTTTGAAGTGTCCACTTAAGGTATGGAACTCTAACTTCCAGCATGCTGGAGAGCCAAGCCTTGTGTTCTTTTCACTAAGGTGTGTATTTGTGGGAAAACCAATCAACCTGAAATGGGTTCTCCAAATGGGATAAAAGGCTTGAAGTAATCATAAGCACCAATTACATGTTTCCATCCAGGCCCTCTCTGAGAATGACAGAGTCCTGGGCTACTTTGGCTACATCTACAGGGCAGAGTTTTTGTGCAAAAACCATTGTTTTTGCACAAAAACTCAGAGGATCCACACCTCAAGTGCGTTTTTGTGCAAGAAAATTTACAGTGAATCGACAGAACAGAGGGGGTTTTGCAGTACAAGTATTCCTCTTTCTACGAGAAATAACTCCTTTTTGCACAAGCTCTTGTGCAAAAAGGTGTGTGTGGATGGGAAACACAGGCTGTTTTTGCGCAAAAAAACCATCGAAAGAAGCAAAGGTGCTCTGGCGGCTATTCCATTAATGGCAATCAGAGCTTTCTTGCGAGAGAGTGTCCATGCATTCTGGATGGTCTCTTGCGCAAAAACACATCACTTTTCTGATGTGCTTTTGCAGTGTGGACGTGCGTTTGTGCAAGAAGTTTTTGTGGAAGAGATCTTCCGCAAAAAGCTTCTTGCACAAGAAGCCTGCAATGTAGACGTAGCCTTTAAGTGCAGAGACCGCAGCACCAGGGCCCTGATGTATCTAACTTCTCATCCACGGGATCATAATAAAACCAAAGGAATATATTAAAATGAACACTTGAGACACTTATTTATTAACATTTAAGTCATTATACCAATAGCATGTATATTAAAAATGTAACTTTTATTGTGAGTTTCCACTGCAAACAAAAACTCTTCATTTTAGCAATGCTTTTCTGGCTTTGTTGTGTGCAAACTCATTTATAATTGAAGAAAAATCTAATTTCCATGCAACATCACTGGTAACGTTAAGCATTGTGAGCCCATTCAAATGTTCTTGTCCCATTGCAGAATGACGATAGTTGTTTACTTGTTTTAACATGTTAAATGTGCATTCACCTAGATTAAATATTTTTTTAAATAGTTCTTTTGGCTTGCAGTCCAATTTAAAGTTGGTGGAATATATATGTTTCTGGAAGACGATCTCATCACAGAACTCTTGAAATTTCGTTGTTGTACCTTTGCTGAAACTGTTCAGCCGCTGAATATAGACGTTCATCACTTAGCTCTCTGAACTCCCAAAGGAATCCAAAAAGGGTACAAATTTGTTGCAGTGACTCAAATCGAAGTACAGGACCAGATTTGATGGAGTCAATAATAACAAAAAACCCCAAACATTGACTCAATAGTGCCTTTCTACATCAGATTGAGATATTAGGTTGCGATTGGTAGAAAACTCAGATGAAATGTCAGTACCCTGTGCTACTGATTTGGACTCAGAAGGATTGTGTCCCATTGATCACAAATCTTTTGAATATCTTTAAGAAGTCATTCAGTGTTATCCCTCTCAACATCTAATGTAGCATTACGTGCTTCAATTCCAAGATTAGTTTTGTGGATCATTTTTAGCAGCTTCATCCACATGGACAACATTAAAATGCATTCAGGTTTAGAAGTATACTGGTGAATTGACTTAAGGTCAGTTTGAGCCTGTGCTGTGAGAGTAAGAGATTCAAACTCACTGAAAGCCTCTCACAGAGTCCAAATGCTGTGCAACTGGTTTAATGCCATCAATTCATGCTGACCATCTTGTTGGCGACATGCTGTGAAGGGAAACAGGCAGATGGTTCTTCAGAATTTCCCGCTTTTGAGGACTGCTACAGAATGTTGTCTGTTAACATGTTCCCATTATTAAATTATTTTAATAACTGGTGTGTTATTACGAATATAAACATGGGGCGATTGCCAGATTAGATATAAAGTTTATTAGACAATTAAAAGTTTATCATCACAAAAAAGCCTTTAAAGGAGAATTTAAAACTGGATGAAGAGGTAGCTTACAGCTGAGCCTGATATGGTTTTTGCATACGAAGACACAAGAAAAAACAGGAATACGAAAGATAACATCTAATTTAAAGGTTAAACTCACCCTCAGAGGAAACAAAAATCACTTTACAGTAACGGAATTAATTAAAATTTTCAAAACCTCTAAATTATGCAAAAACTTTAAACAGCGTTTCATAACGTAGAATCACTAATCACAGAAACTACTCCAGTCATGCAGATGAAAACTTGGATGCGACCAAAAAACTGGCAAAGGCCTGAGGTCCCACAATGATTTAAATCACCTTCATCACTTAGTTCTCTGAACTCCCAAAGGAATCCAAAAAGGATCTACCAGTAGATCTTGGAGCCTCTGAGAGGTGACCCTGATTGGTTTGGCCAGGAAGCTATCAAGCACTGGCACTTCACTTGCCTCTCCACACACTGTCATGCCGCTCCTGCTCTCTGCCTTGGAGCTGTCCCCTGGGAGCCTCCTGCTTGCAGAGTGTGGGAGAGAGAAGTTGGGGGATGCTGATGTCAGGGTGTCCCTCCTCCCCTTACTTCTGTACACTATCTCCACACAGAGAGAAGAGGATGGAGGGAGCTTGGCAATGCAAATCTCTGTCACTCTCACACATAGTGTATGTTTGTGAGAATGACAGACATACATAGTCCTTCATTCTCATCTTGCGACCCAACACATAAGTGGGTTGTTGATGTTGTTACTGCTTGCAAAGTGTTTTATTTTTGGTTTTTGACTGGTCTGTGCATTTCATAATTTTCATTTCGCTCTTACACTTAAATTTAATTCTTTGAGGAGTGAGTTCTAAAATGCCTAACCTGTCGTGGCTGGAGTAATTATCCCTGTGTTAATTTCTGCTCCTGGACATGGCTGGCATGTCTCTACAGCCCCTGAGAAAGAAAGAACAGGGTGTCTCCACATGCTGTCTTTGCCTGCAGACACCACTCCTGCCGCTCCCATTGATCAGTAATGGGGAACCGTGTTCAGTAGAAGCGGTGAGCTCAGTACCTGTAGATGAGGGGCAACACATAGCACCATGGAGCCATTGCTGTACAGGCCAGCTGCTTTCAGGAGTGGTACAGGGCCAGGGCAGGTGTAGGTGTAAGCCTGCCTTACCCCCACTGCTCCACCACCCGGAAGCTGTCTCAGTTAAGTGGTGCCCAGCCAGAGCCTGCATCCTGAATCCCTGTCCCAGTCCTGAACTCCCTCCTGCCCCCAACCTCCTGCCCCAAATGTGTGTTACCCTGCACCCAAACTCCTTCCTAGAGCTTGCACCCTAAACCTCCTCCTAGACCCGCAATCCCTCACCCTGGGCTAAGTCCAGAGCTCCTCCCACCCTCTGAACCCTTTGGTCCAAGACCAGAGCCTGCATCCCAACCCCCAACCTCAGTCTGGTGAAAGTGAATGAGATTCAGGGAGGAAGGGGGATGGAGTGAGCCGGGTGAGGCCTCGGAGAAGGGATGGAAAGGGGCAGGAAGGTAGCGGGGCAAAGGTATTTGGGTTTGAGGTAGATCTTACATTGCACTTAAATTGAAAAAGTGATCTTGTGGTTAAAAAGGAGACCACTAATTTAAATAATTTTTGTAGGTATATATAGCTTCTTTTGTTGTCTCTGTTATAACTGCAAGGTATATAATAAATGGAAATGACTTGGTAGAAAAGTGTCAATTTGAGGCCCTTTTGTCTCCTTGGGCTTTTGATCAGGCCCTAGCTGCACTGTATAGTTTGATGTATTAGATTGGAAGAAGATCTGAAAACAGTTTCTGGAGGCACAAAACAGAGTCACAGTAAGAGCAACATTTCTGATTGCAAAGAACCTGTATCAGCTTAGTTGTATACTATAAGCAAACTGCCACATGTGTAAATGGGCAGGTACAAGTGAATGGTAAGCACCAGACTTTTTAAATCAATTAACTTTTTATTAAACAAAATAAGATACATTTCACAGAAATGATTATAAAATGCATGTATAAATATCTGTTAACTTACAGGTTCTATCTTATGCTACCCAAATATTGCCTCATGAAAACCAATCCACTTGGTAAACCAAAGAGTTAAAATCACCAGTTACTTCATCATTTAAGGCTCTGGGAAAACAAACAGGACAATGTAACAAGAGACACACCTATTTTTCTTCTCTTCACTCCAATAGAATGGCTTCTATCATTGTATTTTCATTAAATTGCCAGTTCCCATTGTGTCAGGATGAAAGACTATGTGGGATCTTCCATGACCAAAATAACTACAGGACTCCTGGTAACTGGAAAGAGAACTGCACAGCTAAGACCCTATGTGACCATTTGAAAAGGGACTTAGCACTTCGCACTGAAGGGCATCATGAGCAAACAGTGTTATAATGATAGATTTAAAACATATGGGATATTTTAAACAGTGCGTAGGTGGCTCATTGTGCTGCTATCCTCATAAATAGTCTGCAGAAGCTACACTTCATAGCATGTGGGATATGCTATAAAAATTGTGAGTGATTGCACAGGGCTTGATCTTGTCACCTATGGCACACTCTGACTTTGCTAGACTGTCAACTGGAGCTATACCAGCTTAATACCAGCTAAATGAATGGAGACAGGTGGATTTAAACCAGCTTAGAGTCCGGCACATAAGGAGCAGAGCACACTCAGCACCCCACAGAATCAGCCTTGGAGAGACTGGTCATTAAGGTGTGACACAACTGGGTAGATGTTGGGGAACTGAGGCAGAACAGAAGAAAAATAAAAATGGAGTGTTTATTCATAACTACAGTAATAATAGTGGGATAGGTGACTCTTTAAAAGACAACAAGCATTTGCACATGCTGGTTCTGTAGTTGTACATCCAGGACCAAATTCTGCTCTGTTACAGTCATGTGAATGAAAAACATTGAGATAAAGGGAGTTATTGCAGATTTACACTGGAGTAACCAAGAACAGAATTTGGCCCCAAACTATTTTTTTAAAATCACATTGTTTGTACTGATGTGTGACCAGCAATGGAAAACCCTGATTGTCAGAAAACACAGATATATTATTGCACAAGAATAAACCACTCTCCAGAGTCTTAAGATGGAGAAGCTACTGCCACAGTCTAATTGTGGGGTTAGATTAAAAAAAAAAAGGGAATGTGAACTCCAGCCTGCAGAGTTCACTGATGCTGCTTATCAGAAGCAGGAGAATGAGGTACAAAGTAGCGCAGAACATCGAGGTTTCAATCACCATCTTCAAGTAGTCTTTGTAAGTTGTTTTGTATCTTAAAAAAAGAACAGAAGGTTCAGATAAACTTAATGGCTATTCACACAATTAGAAAGCATTTGTTAGTGCAAGTTTGGGTGCCCCAGTTAATTCTGGCACTGCTATTTATACTTTGCATATAAAATAGTTACTATTCCAACATCCATTTTTATCTGCCAGGTACAAGCCCAGTTGGAAAGCTGGGACTGAGGTAATGAGATTTAGGAGCACTTTTTTGTAAATTCCATAGCTTTCATGCACTTCCACTACTAGCTCAAACTTAGTGGACTACTCCATGACAACAGAGGTGGAAAAAAAAATCTGTGATTAATTTAATTAACTTTTTTCCATAATTGATCTTTTTTGGGTAATTGAAAAATGGTGAGCAACTTTACAGAAGACCAAAATCTCAAGGAAACAGCTACAGAACTTTTATCAAAAGTTTTGGGTTTTCAAAGTAGGAAATTCAAAGCATTTTGGTCACTGCAACAGAATCTAATTCTGAACAGGTTTTTTGAGAGTATGTCTAAGGCCAGACTTTTGCAAGTCTGTGGGAAAGATGTGTTGAGGAGAGGAAAGCACATACTAAGGACAGGTACCAGGACTAATAACTTTCATCATTTAAAAAAAATGTAAGAGAAAAATGTCACACCACGCTTAGCTAATTATTTCATAGTGTTTAGCTTAGATACTTGCTAAGGTTTAGCAACTCTTTACTGAAGAGAGCCAGTGACAGAGTTTTAAGAAAGGTGTGTTGGTATGCAACAACCGAGGTGCTGGGGACAGTAGGACCATTGTATTGTAAGTTGGCAGCAATCCAACTGTGAAAAACAAACAAGCAGAGTTAAGGTCTCTTTAGAGGTTCAATTCTTTAGACCCCACTTGACCAAAGCATTTATCTTTAAGCATAGGTTCAAGTCCCACAGAAATCAATGAGACTTTAGAACATGCTCATGTACTTGCTGAACTGAAGCATTAGTCTTTCCCTGAGACATCCCATTGAAATGATTGGGCCTGTATACTTGGGTCAAGATTGCAGGGGTGGTCTCTGAATATATCTTACCATACAGTCAGTCTCCTCTCACTTGCTACTTTTAACCTAGAAAACACTGACACTGAAATCAATGGAATTACTCCAGATTTACACTGAGGAGTGAATCAAACCCTTTTGCTTGGTAACAAAGTTGTTCTGAAACCTTTGACATATAGCTAGTGGTGATGTTAAATCATCTCAGTGACATGCAACCTGAAGAGTTTGCTCTGGAAAAACAAACAGTATTGAAGATCTTGGCTAGCTATCAACATTTTAGAAACAAAAGCTCATGTGATTGTAGCATGTAGGAATTCAAATAAAGGATTATTACCATAGAAATACAACTCACATGCTCGGTAAGTGGAAAAAAATGAAAACACCTTAGTTTTAATTATGAGTTTACTGAACTTGAAATGTAAATGTATCAGAGTGAAAATATAACTTCCTGCCTAGCCTTGTTTGTGTTTGATTTTCCAGCTGGGGTTAGCAAATATATTTAGTTCTGCAAGTAGCAAATGGAAAAAAGAAGAGGTTATCTGCAGGGAACAAATGGCTGGCACACTTGTGTTACTAAGCAGTAATAGACTGTTGTTAAACACCCATTTTATAGGGGGACACTAGAATTCCAGCAGCTTTTATTGTTTGGGCAAAACAGACTGAATAAACACATCAACTAAGAAAGGTAAAAATCAAGAGTCTGTTGCCTAATTAGCCAAGGAAGAATGTCATTAACTGATCTTCAGCAGAATAAATCACTGGAGGTTGAGTGTAATTAAATTGCAATTGATTCCTTGACATCTCATAAGGGAGCACTCACATATACTGACACATGTGCTTGGGCTTAACAGTCAATTTATGCCATTGTCCAAAAACTGTCTCACCTCAGGAAGGTGGTTCATATTCTTCCAGAGGTGCTGCTCTAAGATCTACAAAAACAAATCTGGGAGGGTCTAGTGCTTCTGGCAAAGACAAATGTCAGCGGTTTGACAAGCACCTGTTGCGCTCATCATGTATCCTGAGTTCTGGGCATTTAAGTGTTGCATAATATTATTCATCTCAGTAAATTACCTTTTCCAGTTTTATGAGGTTAGCTGTTAGTTCATCACAGAAGGCATCAGCATTAATTTGCAGATGGGATCCCAGACCTCGTTGCACTGGCTGTCTGTTAAATAAAAGAATGAGATATGAAGGAGAAAAGGAAAGATGAGGACATTAGAAATTTTGCATAGTGAGCAATGAATGATTTGAATGGGAACATTGCTAGTATGATAATTATTTAGTACAGTATTTCTGTAATATCTTTTGTGCCCTCAAACTGCATTTGACTAATTTTACAGAACGAAGATGGAAATTCTTAAGTATTTTATTAGTAAAAGTATGCTTGTGTTTTATAACATGGATCAAAACAAATTTTAAAAAAAGTGTAGGAAGTGCTCATTAGAATCACTCTCTATCCTTTAAAGGTTTGCCCACATTGGAATGACCCTCCCTCCATTATCAAAGTCGTTTGATAATGTGAGAACAGTCTCATGCAACTCTAAATAAGGGGGGAAAAAACCAGTGTCTGAACAGCTTTTCAGACATTCCAGTTAAGAATGAGGCATCATTCTCTTCCTACTCCTTGAAATGAATAATCTAGAGCATAATTCTGCACTTTGATAGATACATATTGTCTCTACGGTCAGAACAAGCTGAGAGCAGAATTGGACTCTAAATGGTGCAATAGTTTTTCTAAGCGACTTGGAGTGTTTTGTCGGGGAACTGGGCTGTCATGGATGATTCCTGCAGGAAGATGGAGTTAGAAGTCTAACTCAGCTTAGTCCAAGAGATTGGTTCCTTTCAATACTCTGCAGACAGGCCCACCCATTCTGGTTAGGACACCACCTTGTGTTAGGTTTTGCTTTGTGTTGCTTTCTTTGGCTGCTTGTTTTTCAGGTGGTGCTTCTCCAGCTGGATGACTATGTCAACATTTCCGGGTATAGCACCTGCTGCTGCAGGTTTGCATTTTGTTTTACAATTTGATTAACTATTTTTGCACGCTAGATTAGTAAGATACGTAGTCACACGTGGAGAGAATGTAGCTGAATGTAACCCTAAATAATCTGGTCACTTTCCCCAATTATATCCACCTATGAACACAAGTAGCAATGGTTTTGGTGCAGTGACTAGGCATTGTTCTATCTGAGCAGAAGTTTAGGTTTCTGGGGCTCAGACTAGTGCTGGATCAGGGACCCTCACTAAAGCAAGTTGTGGTTCAGCCTGCTGGGAATAACCACTCTGCTCATCTGAGGAAGTGGGTTTTGCCCATGAAAGTTCATGATTGATATATATATTATATTTATTTGTTAGCCTTCAAGGTGCTACAGGACTACACGTTACTTCTACTCTAATTGGCTCTATTTAGGACACTGTCTCCCTGCTGCTGGGTCCCATTCCCTCCCAGGAATCATACTTGTAGCAGACAGAGGGTAGGAGGAGCCTGGGGAGAAATCTGTATTGTCATTCTCTCATGGAGCCCCAAGCTGCTGCTGAAGATAAGGTTGGTTCTGGACAACGGGTTGGTGGCACAGAGTGAGGTTGGCAAAGGAAATGTTTTTACTTTAAAAACACCCACAGGAGGTGCTAACAAATGGGGACTGGAGGGGGACTTGATGGGGTAATGAGGAGCAGGCCCTGTGTTTGCTTAGGTACCTCAGGATGGTCAGTGAGTTGCTTATAAATATACTGCTATGTATCTCATTGCCTTTTTCCAAGGATGAAGAATATTCATTTGAAGGGGGCAAAGAGTTAACCACACTCTCCACATACTACTCAATTTTGTATTGCCTTTTCCATTAACTGAGGCCATTGTTTTGGGGTCTGGGAATCTATTTAAAAGTCACCTGAAACTCCAGACGTGAGTTTATTGGTGTGTATTTGGGACTGTGCTGCTAATGGCCGAGATTAACCAGCCAGAGGCTCAATGAGGCACTCTTGAACTCTTGTTCAGCACACCCAACTGGAAGCAGACACAGAATAAACATGATCTTTTGCAAACAGCTCAAGTATTGAATACTACCTGAATACCAATTGGCTGCGCTAGAAATAAGTATTTAGATCTGACCTCTTGTGTTTTTAGTGCAATATAGATATATTCATATGTTTACTAG
This sequence comes from Rafetus swinhoei, assembly GCA_019425775.1. Taxonomy (NCBI): domain Eukaryota; kingdom Metazoa; phylum Chordata; order Testudines; family Trionychidae; genus Rafetus; species Rafetus swinhoei. The sequence continues at coordinate 79,447,552 of CM033427.1, read as the reverse complement.
TCAGTAAACATAAATATTAATGAGTTAATGTAAATATAAATAACCTAATCCACTAACAAAACTACTTGTATTTTCCTATCTACTCTCTCTTTGCCCCATTAACATACTTAGTAGTTTAAAGCTAGGTCTGTGCTTAAAAGTTTTGCTGGGAGAGCTGTGTTAGTTAGGAGTGTGAAAAAGAGTCAAGTCCCCTAACAACATAACTATGCTGACATAGCCTTAGTGTCAATGCAGTTATGACAACAAAAAGTCCTTGAGCTGATATAGCTTATTTTAGTTGGAAAACTGGTGTCTGATATCTGCAAAAAACCCTCTCATCATATATATAGTAGCCCAATGTCTGAGAGCCTGTAACGCTGAAATGCTGGCTGTTCCCTCTGGGCGGTGCTGTTGCCTCCCTGGCTGTTCCCTCTGGGTGGCGCTGTTGCCTGAGTCACGTCTTTCATCTCCCGCCTTGGCGCTCGGCTGACTTCTGCGCTGCTGAGCCAGGCCGCCGCGGGGGGGGGGCAAGCGGCGCAAGCGACCGTTTGGACCCTGCGATCCCCATGCAGCACGGGGCCCCATGCAGGCGGGGCCCAGCTGTGTACGTCACCACCCCGCCCCCCTTCGCCTCCCGCCGTGGCGCTCAGCTGACTTCTGCGCCGCTCAGCCGGGCCGCCATGGGGGAGCCCAAACGGCCACTTGCACCACTTGCTCCCACGTGGCGGCCCGGCTGAGCAGCACAGAAGTCAGCCGAGCACCACAGCGGGAGGTGAAGGGGGGTGGGGTGGTGACGTGCGGCGTGACAGCAGCTCCAGGCCCTGCCCCCGAACATCACCGCCCCGCCCCCCTTCGCCTCCCGCCGTGGCACTCAGCTGACTTCTGTGCAGCTCAGCCGGGCCGCCGCATGGGAGCAAGTGGCGCAAGCGACCATTTGGGTTCCATGCTTCCCATGCAGCACGCGGCGCGCAGAGCCCAAATGGCCATTTGGGCTCCATGGTCCCCCGAGTGAGAGGCAGGAGGGGGAGAAGAAGAGAAAGAGAGAGACAGAGAGAGAGGCAGAAGGCAGAGGAGAGCTGATTGAGAGAGAGAGAGAGAGAGAGATGGGGAGGCAGTAGGAGGAGGAGAGAGAGAGACGGAGCGAGAGACCGGAGGCTCAGAAGAGAAGACCGACGTGGAGGAGAGACCTGAAAATCCCGTCTTATGACGGGCTAATTGGCTAGTCTATAATAAGCTATGTGCCTAGTAATATATAATTATTACTAGGTGCTAATATAATTATACCAATATAGCTACACCAGCAAACCCCTTCTAGTGTAGATCAGGCCTAAGTCTATGAAGCAAGAAAACCCCTACTGGGGACAAATATTTTCCCTGAGCTGAGCTCTGCAGGCTGCTGCAACAAAGAGAAAGGTAAACTGGGCCACAAGGATCACGGGAAAATTCCCCTAGTGGACACACACCTCACAGCAGACATAAGTGGTATTCATTTCCAGTGGTGAGGGCAAGCCTATACAGTCCAGAACTATGGGAGTTCCAGCCTTCTCTGAATTGTGTAATGGTCTATAAGTGGCCCTCAGAAGGCTTTGGCTGCTCTAATTTATGTTGCCCATGGCCAGAGTAGCTCAGATTGAGGGAGTAATTTTTTTCCTTTCCTTTGTGCTGCATCAGATAATCAGGGTTTTAGATCAGTAGGATGGGTGTTCCTTGAAGGTAAAGATAGCCCAAACCTTCAGGAACCCTCTTCCCTACAATGTCCATGCAGGTTTTAAAGGGTCTAAAACTAGCCAGATAGCTCCTGGAAATAAACATTTCCACTTCAGAATAGCCAGTGTCAGTGTTCTGGGGAACTCAATTATGCCTCTTTGAAGGGAGGGTACAGTACTACTCTAGATTGTACCATAATATCCTATGTAAACTTTACTCCCAATTAACTGAAATTTGCTTAAATTCAGGTTATACCCAAATTCTCTCTAAAGTACTTTTATCCCAGTGCTCCTGAGAAACAGAGAAAGTTTGAGAACTGCATAGCCTAAATTGCTTGTCAATTATCATGAAGTTTTGAAGACAGGTTCCCAGCAGAGCTTAATGCCTAACAGAGGACTATAAATGTTGCCTTCTTACTCATTAATATGGGAGTCAACAAAGGAAGCCATGGAGATTAGCCGTTCCCAGAACATTGATTTTATATCTCATGTAGAGGGTAGAAACGACAAGGACACAGACACTGCAAGAAAGAAAAATAAGTCATAGAACAGCTGTGCTAGTTGGGACATACCACCCTCATACAGATGTAACCAAAAGAATTTGACAATATTTAAAAATCAATGAATAAAGTTATTATTTGTACACTGCAAAATTCTTAGGGTAGCATTTTCAAGCTGCCTTAATACGTGGCATTTCCAATTTATCTGGGGCCTGCATGTTTCAGGCAGCTTTGAAAATCTCATTCTTAGTGTCTACAGCCATGCCAAGTGTTATCTGGAATGGACATCCAAGTAGTGTTATTAAACTTAGCAGTCACAATCACCTTAGAGCCGTGATGTCCAATATGATAGCCTCTAGCCACATGTAGCTATTTGGCCGGTTGAGTGTGGCTAGTTCGCTATAACAGTAGCCACTATAGTGGCTTCAGAACTGGTTGGACACCATGGCCATAGAGGGTTCTACTGGGCATAAACTCCACCCCTACTCTAGAGCACTTCTTTGACCCAGTTAGAAAGTTCACAAGAAAAAGTGTTTTTCTGCTGGTTATTATGCAGCAGAACAAATTTTACTATAAAATTCTATTCCTGGTACACCAACAAAGAGGAATGAAGAAACCCTTTTAAAATATGCTTCTAGTTTTACTTTGGTGCAACACCACTGAAATCAGCACTGTCATGAAACTGGTGTAATAAAGGCAGGGGAGACTCTGATGGTCTTGGTAAGGAATTGTTCACTTACAGAACTGCGTAGAAGATAAGTATGTGGTTCAAAGATAACAATCTGTGGGACTTGACTCTGTGTAAGAATCCAACGTCTCCAGCATGGCCTGTTGTGAGAAGAACAGAGTTATTTTAATCAAACTGAACTGATGTAATGCAACAAAAGACTTCACAAATGTGGGAAAGGATGTAAACAGTGAAGGACAGATACCATAATGATGTAAATTGGTTTAGCTACCTGGATTTAAGTGGAGCTACACCAATTTATACCTGCTGAAGATCTAGCTTTAGTTCTTTACCATTTCTGGGAACGTTCCTGGCCGTTCCTTCAGGCATATGTTTACTGTGTATGTCTGTATGGATAGACTTTGCTTCTGCCTTCAAAACTTTCAGATGAGTCTGGGTCTCAATGACATGGTAATCTGTCAAAAACAAGATTGGATTATAAAATTAAATGAAGCACAAAGAAAATGATTACGGTCAGTTAAGACATAGTTCCCCCAATATGATGATCTGAAGGGAAGCCCTTTTGGAATCTGGATACTGGTGGCTTAATTATAAGATTTCTCTTAAGATTTCATTACACTCTGCATAGCAGTTCAACATAAATTTTACAAGCTAAAAAAAAAAAGCTATTGGATCTGCAGTGGTGAAATGCTTTGCTATAGTGTATTCAAGTTTCAAGCTTCTTTGGCACGTTTCAAGTTAGATGGTAACTCTCGTGAGCTTTTCAGGTTATCAGTGAAGAACACGTACAATTACTAGACACAAATTCTATAATACTCTGAAGTAGTGAGCCAAACCACTGCACCAACAATATCACAAACTTTAGGGCTTTGGATCACTATTACTTAAAAGCATAGCTCTAATAAACACATTTTCTTTCTAATACTCTAAAAAGTGGCTTTCTTTATCTTTATACAATTAAAATAAATATGTTGCTCTTGCAATGGAATTCTCACAAACTCTGAATGGTTGAATTTTAAGAACTTGGATGCAGGCATTTATTGGGTGGAGACATAAGTGTGTCCGCTATTATTTTTTGTTGGAGGAATGCAAAAAGAAAATATATATTTTAAGTCTACTACCAAGAAGGTACAAATGAATATTTAGCCCCCCCCAAAAGGTTTCCTATATTATGAGTGGGAGTGAAATGTTGATGATATGATTATTAATCCTAGAACTTGCCCTTTTGAAATCAAGAGGACTGAAAATAATAGGGTTTTATGCCAAAAATAGCAAGCTACCAGGTCAATGTGACTAAATCACAAATCCTGCCCTTAGCCACATGCTGAAGTGATTGGCCATTCTCTTTGACTGCCAATTTATTTTCTTGGGAATTGCATGATGGCTATATTTAAGAATCCAATTTAACTAATCATATTCTGTTTAGGTTCTAGGAGTATACCGATAATGGTGGTATCTGAGTATGCTGCAGAGATTAAGCTAAGTCTTTTAAAATGGGATGCTTTGCTTTTACTTATGAAGGCAGAGTAGAGAAAAGAACACTGAATAGAGCAGTGAAAGGAAGCTCTAGTTCCTGCAGGAAAGAATTCTGAATTCTTGAAGCAGTTTTGAGTATGCAAGTATTAAAAAAGTTGGCCATATCACTGGGGGGAATATAGCTATACCGCCACAGAGTTAGGAGCCAAAAAGGACGTGTGTTCAGCGGGTGGTAGCAACACAACAGTTTTGTTGTTGCTGCATTCTACCACAAAATAATCGTTTTCAGAAACCTATTTAGTAAACATGAGTGAGGGGGAGGAGGGGAAAAGGGTATTCAAACTTGGTGACAAAGTAAAAAGCCCTACTAAATTAAACCTAACCCAATTAGTAGATTCTTAGATTCTAAGGCCAGAAGGAACTATTGTGATCATCTGGTCTGACCTCCTGAATTGTACAGAACATACAGTTTCCCAAAAATAATATAGGCATTTGAAGTTACTATTATTAAAATGGCTTTTCATGTGATACAGATACTGATTTGGAATTGCAAGACAGAATGCCCCTTGGGGGTGGGGTAAAATAACACTGTAAGTATTAGACTCTCTGGACACGCTGGTCCATATTGTGCTGTCCTTTACCCTGGTACACCCCCCTACTGACACTATTGCAACACAGCAGATTTTTACCTTATTTCTTTAAACTGCACAGACTGAAACTCTACTGTTCCCATTATAATTAAAGGAAGCAACAAAGTCATCTCTACCTCCCACCCTCCTTCTGCAATGTTTTGGGACATCTGGTTACAGAAAGCAATTACATCAAGCAAAAACAGGGCTAAGGAAGGATAACTTTGTATATATTAAGACATTTACAGATATTGTTCAGAGAACCTTGAGTGAATACGTTCATATGCCCAAAGCCAGTCTTTTCTAATAAAGTGGTAGAAAAACGGAAACATCTGTAATATTTCCCAAGGCTTCAAGAATAAATAGCTTTTGTTTTGTCTGTTTTGCACCATGACACAAAAGCATCTATTTACTAATATGGGATAAAGTAGGAATACAGTTGTTGCTACATGACATACTAAAACTGAAAATTAATGCAGTACACAATATGTCATGAACTTACCTGGTGTCTAGGACAAAGGCACACAAATCACCACAGTCACTCTAAGGATACATCTAGATGATGTTCTTCCCACCCCTTTTCCAAAAGAACCCTGCACACCTTTTTTGAGGAAGAAGGGTTCTTTCGAAAAAGGATTTTTTTTTCAAAAGAACCATGTCTAAACTGCTTTCTTTTTCAAAAAAAACGCTTTTGAAAAAGTGATTGGAAGAAAATATGCAATTTAGTGCTGAATTTGCATATCTCCTTTTGAAAGAAGAATGTAGTCTAGATGTACCCTAAGTGAAAAGGAAATGTAGGTTCCCAATTCTAGGAAGAAAGTTTAATATCCCCAACTTTGCAGACAGACCCAATCTCAGGATGGGATACCAGGATGGCTTCCCTGAGCGCCAACATTAAGGGGTGTCAAGTAGGGATGTTAGATATCATGTAATTGAATAGTCATGTAACCACATGAAAATGTAGTGGTTACATGACTATTCGATAGTTCCTGGAAGCAGGGCCAGCAGCCAGTGTGCTCCGGCCTCAGTCCTGTATAGCTGGGGATAGCACTGGTAGCACCTTTTAAGCTGGCTCCCCCCAGCAATGGCTTTTGCCTGCCCACCCCCGGCTACCTCTGTAGGAGGCAGCAAAGGGAAGGGGGCAGGCAGGTCCGTAGAAGCTGATATGCTCAGGGAGCTGGCCTGAAAGCCGGCTCCCTGAGCATATTGACTCCAGCCTACCCACTCCCACTCTCCACAGTGCTGCCTCTCTATCAGCGTGAGGGGAGGCAGGCGGATCTGGTGCTTGTGGGGGGGCGAGCAGATGGATCTGGAGGCAGGTGGATCTGGAGGCAGATGGATCTGGTGCTGATACAGAGGCAGGCAAGGCGGGGAGGAGGAAATGTGTGTAGTCGACAAGATCAACCAATAAGCTCAGGCTTATCGGTTAATCAAGTAGTCATCTACATGATGACATCCCTGGTGTTAAGTTACCACATTTGCAGGCACGAAAAATATTTTGTGTTCTGGGCAACAAAACACATAGGGCCCGTCATGTTCAAAGACTTACAGTGTAAGCGTTTAGCTTTACTTACACTAGTATCTCCATTTGCTCAATGGGTCTACTGCTGTGAGTAAATACATGTAACCACCTCACTCATATTCTTGTTTGCATTATCACAATCTTAGGAAGACCATATTTTATTATGTACAATTGTTTATTACATACAAAAAGAAAAAGGTTAGGAGATGTGTGTCTATATCTATATGGATTTATTTAGACTCCAATCATGCAAACAAGTAGATGAGGGACGAGTATGGTACTCAGACTATAAGGGTATATCTACAGTGCAACTAGCAAGGTGCTTCCCAGTGCAAGTACACAGACACATGCTATCTCTACTTGAGCAAGTGTGCTAGAAATAACTGTATAGCTGGGGGCAGCATGGGTAGCAGTTTGGCTCCATTTAGAAACTGGATCATGCTTCTTCTTGATAGACTACTGTGCTCAGTTCTGGTGTCCAGATCTCTGAAAAGAGGTTAGAAGATTGGAATGGGTTCAGAAAAAAACTACAGAAATGATGCTTCAGGTATATTTTCCACACCTTGCAAGAGTAAAGCAGTTTGATCTATTAACATTGTTTTAAATATGCTAAGAAGTATCTATAAGTGCCTACATGCAAAGAAAGTTTGTGATAGTAGAGAGCTTTCTAATCTAACAGACAAAGGCATAATGACACCCCGTTGGCTAAACACATCTACACATCTTAATTTATCCATCTTCTGTCCTTTCCTTTTCTCAATTTGAACTACACTTCGGGAAAATGTGGTGTAGAATTTCATAGCATGATACTTTCTCTCCATTCATAAGTGCTTTGATGGGTAATGTTCATATCTATAGTCATTAGCATCTGATTTAATGCCTATTGAAATTAATGGTGCAGTTCGCATTTCAGAACCATTGTTTCAGGCTGCCAGCAGATTCCAGATGATGTCTTTGCCTTGGTGACACTTGGTGTTCGGAAGGTTTTCATCATGTGAATTTTAAAAAAATGAAAGCTGAGACTCTGGAGAATAACCATGATGTCCATCTGTACTCTCAAGGCTAATTTTATCTTATATGACCTTTCCCCACACTTTGGGAAACACTGCTCTAAATACTTTCAGTCTTAAAACATTGAGATTATGCTGACCTTGGAAGTGTTCTGATTCAGGGGTCTGAGAACCAGTACTGCTAGATTCTTCCAACTCTTGTCTTCGATGGTGCACTATACCATCCAAATCTGAGTAATCTTCATTGAAATCCTGAAGGGAGAAAGTAATGAAAGAGACCAGGCAAGTCCTAAGATTATGAAGATCAGTTGTTTTTATTTCATTACTTTTTGGGTTACCTGCACCTTAAATCTGTACCAACATCAGCAGAAAATTTAAAGGTGTCATTCTACTGAAAGAATTTAGTATAGCCATAGCATGAACTATTTGGTCATTAACTGCAGCATGTGTCAGCTACTGAAGAGCAGCTTTTTTTCAGATCAATGAGCTGACCTGGCATGTAGGGGAAAGATTGCAAGCACTAACTTTGAGAAGTCTGTTATTCTGCCTTCAATGGCAAGGGTAGTCACTTGATGCAACTCTAAGTTAGTACAGAGCATAGAGAAAGACTGGCTGCTGCAAACACAGGTATGTGGAAAGGAAGAAAAATGCAAGTCAGTGCACAGCCCACATACAGACAGGGGACACACGTGGGGGGACACCAGGACTCACATGGCCCCCAGATGCCATGGGTGAGAGGGGCTGGCGGTGGCAGGAAAGTGGAGCAAAGTGGCCCCAGTTTGCTCTGCTCCACTGTCAGTGAGTTTGGGGAGTGGCCAGACCCCTCCTGCTGGCACCAGACCCACACCCCACTAGTCCTCTGGGCTGCCTTGGTTTTGGGACAGAGCAAGGGGGCGGAGCAGAGGCAGGGAGGGTCAGGGCCTGGAGCAGAAGGAGGTTGTCCCAGGGAGCAGAGCGGGCGGGGGGTTGCACATGACCAGTGGCCCCTCCAGATCCTCCCTCACCAGTTACCTCTACATATAGACCTTAATAACTGGCATTTTTATATACTCAGAGCACACAGACATCACATCCATTCATGCATTATTCTTGTGGAGATAAGATTGTTTCTATGTTGGTATTACCAATTGCTATCTTGCTGGTCATTCAGATATTTCTGAGGTGACACAACATGTATGTGACAAGCTTTCCTTCAGTTTGAAACATTAGAAGAGTTTGGACAATATGGACTTCAATTAATGGAACTTTATGAAAAACAAGATGAATCATCTTACCAAAGTCAGGGTCATAGGGCGATCGGCCCTGAAGCTGTTTTCAGCAGAAGAAGGATTGGTACTGTTGTCAACACTTTTATCCTGAAAGCCAACATTTTAAAAATTATCTAATTGCTAATCTTGAAAATAAAAAGCAGTCATAAAGACCATAACTGAGCTGCACAACTTCACTCTGTCAATACTTACCTCTAAGTGTCTACAGACAGTTTTTAATAGCTTATAGGTTGTGTCTCTGGAGAGCAAGGAGACAAATATGTACTGAAAGGCAAAAATAATAATTTACATAATTATCGTTTGAAAAGACATTTTGCACAAGCATCATCTTATCAATTGCTGGTTAAGCAATTGCTTTCTAAGGCCTGCAGATAATAAAAGACAGGCCTACAAGATAGGAAGTAAGAACACAGTTTAAGAGTTTTGCAAAGAAATGTAGACAAAGGACTATACTAAGGACTATATATTTCCCCATCCCACTCACGTATGTGTGGAAAAAAAAATCAACCTTACTTCCCCTCACTTCCTTGGTCAAATTATACTGAAAATCTGGCCCCTTTCTTTGCATGGATATTATAGGAGCTCACAGGGATTCCCCCCCCCCAACAACAAACAAGAAGAAATAATCCTGAATGCCCATATAGGCTGCTCTTATGTTGTAATGGAACTACATTAGGTTATTACTGGCTGCAGAGCCAGAGGTGCTGTAGGAGGTGGGGTGGCTGATTCACTAGATGTCACTTTTTCTTTTAAGCCCTGCTGCCAGTGGACAGGCCTTTCTACAGCTGTATAAAGGTTTCCCCCCATATAGGTTCATTTCCTTAGCTGTTTTAGCTCTAGCCTGGATTGCCATGTAGTAGGACCATAGAGAGCTACTGGCACCCTGCTTCTCTATGTCCCCCTCTTCTTCCAGTACCCTGCAGCATTGTATCTTCTGTGGGTCCCAGGGGAAAAATGGTACTCTGGAAGGCTGAGTACCACAGGACAGGCAAGAAGTCCCATTAGAAGGGCGCTTCAGGCTGCAGAGTTGGTCAAATCCTGCAGGGTTTGATTTTGTGAGACTCAAAAATGGTCACGTGGGACTGGTCTGTGCCTTGATAGCTGAACAGCCATTTGGCAGCTGCTCCCTCAAGACTCCATTACAACAAATACTAGGCATAAATAAAGCAAGAGAGGTCAAAGACCATCCCACACTTACCCGGTCAGTGACTGTTGCTATGACCAAGGCATTTGGCACCAGAAGGGCAGTTTTGGTTTTCTTTATTAATGTTACCGAGAGCGCAGGTATACTAATCTGAAATGAAATCATCACATTCTTAGCATGCCAAAATAACAGAATACTTAAGTCACCTTATTGGGTATATACAAGCAGCAGTTCATGTGAAAACCAAGCCACTAACATAGCTCAAGAATGTTGAAACAGTAGCTTATCTGAGGACTTCTTTTCCAAGGCCCTGTTTTGATTGTTACCAGTCCTGCTGATGTGATACCAGAGGAGGATAGGGGAGGCGGCACAGGGGGCAGTTGCCTAAGGCCCAGAAATTTAAAGGGCACTGGCTGGTGGGCCCAGAGCACTCTGAGCGTCTCTGAGGGCTGTTGGGGTGGGGCACCTTGCTCTAGGTAGCGCGCAAAGCTGGCTGCCCTGGCCCTGCCCCTTCCAGGAGTGCGGAGCTGCTCCTCCTCTTGCTCAGGGGCCTGTGGAAGCTATTGGCACTCCTGATTTTTACACACAAAAGATGTGGGCTGACGTAAGGAACTCTATTTTTTGCTTCCACTTAAGTGTAAATGTTAATTAATCAGCTATGTTTTATTCAAAAACCTGTGTAGTATTCAAGAAATAAAAGCAACCTCCCCTCTTTTCTGGGGTCTACAGTTTTCAGAAGAGATATGAATTTATTTTAAGTTTCTAGAATATCTGTTCAGCAAATAGCATAAAGCATAAGAATGGCCATACTGGGTCAGACCAAAGGTCCATGTAGCATAGTATTTCCTGTCCTCTGACAGTGACCAATGCCAGATACCCAAGAAGAAGTGAACAGAAACAGGTAATCATCAAGTGATCCCTTTCCTGTCATCTATTTCCATCCCCTGACAAACACAGACTAGGGACACCATTCCTACCCATTCTGGCTAATAAGTATTGATGGATCTAACCTCCGTGAAGCTAGGCACTCTAGCAGACTCTATTTAAGAAAAAGAAACATTCCAGAACATAGATTACACAGCGCAAAGAAACATATTTCAAACTCTTCCCCACTATTTTTATAGTGCCTAGTTTGTGGCAAGCAGATGAGTAAACACTTCAGATCTTTAGCACAACTAAAAGGGTTTAGGCCACCCATGCTAAATATAAACACATCTCCAGGCATGCTGTCCAGCCTTTTTGCAAATACACCTGCAAACTATGCTTTATATAAATCAGTACTTTCATTACTTTTCCTTCCTGTCTTGTAGCTCCATACAGCTTCATTAGTAAGAGCATATCCTTGATCACAAAGTTTGCTTTCTAATGAGTACTTCTCTTAAGTTTCAGGGTGTTTTAGTCTAAAAGTTTGGTATGTGGCTCACTTTGAAACCCCATATTACTAGAGAGTGTGTGAAGGGCAGGCTCTGTTTCCAATGAAAGGCTGGCTGGCGGCAATATGTGCAGATGTGATGCTTCATGCTATAAAGATGATGGAATGGTCATCACCCTGTTAGCATTAGAAATGGGAAATCCAGTGTAACTGGTTAACCTACTAAAGGAGGGGGATGGTCCCCTGTGGCAGGCCAGAGTGCCCTGCAGGCCGGGGCTGCTCGGCCCACCACAGACAGACGCTGCTTTGACCATGATGCTGGAGCAGCCCCAGCCTTCAGTGGGCCTCCTGCGGGGCTGGAGCAGCTTCCTGGCCCTGGCAGGCTGGGAGCTGCTCCAGCCCCCACGGGTTAACCTTAACTGGTAAGCCTTACCTTAACGGTTAACCAGTTCAACTTTCACAGCCCTTGTTTGTATTCCAGTTATTTACACTTCTGACTCATACAGAGTCCAGAGAGATGTGGGAGATTAGGATAAAGGGAAACCTGTCTAAAAATTAGTATTCATAATACTAACTTGAAAGCATGTAATACTGCAGACTAATTATAATAGGTTGAAATAAATCATTCCATAAATAAAGTTTCAAATCACCTTTTAGATGTTGGCTTCTATTTATGAAGGGTCTCTAAAGAAAGCAGCACTGAAACATGAAATGGTGTCTCATTGCATTTGTCATTCAACTATTTTAGAAATGGCTAATGAAATGAATACTCTGCCCTCATAAGACTAGAGAAGGGATCAGGGCCACTTTCATCAAAAGCCATTGGTCCATTGGTGGTAAGTTTCTTGATAAAGAGAGAAGCTTGAATCAAAGCTTTAAGTTCACTCTCTCTCTCTCTCCTCCTTTCCCCCCCGCCAGGTTTTGGAAGGCTTGGATCCAAAGTCTGCAATACTGGCCCATCTCCAGTTCTCAGTTTGTTTATTTTGTGTGTTTGAACTTCTCTTTGGCTGGCTTACTATGCTGTTTTCACATGTAATGTATCTCATCCACTTCTTTAAATCACTACTGAGAATAGCTTGCCTTCCTCATCCTACTTTCTATACCTTTCCCGCTGGAACAATTTGTATTGTGGGGTGCTGAGAGCCACTGAACCAAACTGTAAACCTGGAAACCACTTAATTCCAAGGGGTTTAAAAACTCCCTCAGCACTCCTAGTTCCAGCACCTATGCCTTTCCCCCTTGTTTATATCCAGGGCTCGACAAACTATAGAATCTACTCACCCGGGGCGAGTAGATTTCAGCCGCGTGCCCCGCTTACCGGTGGCGCGCGCATGTGCAATGCGGCTCTTGTGCATGCACAGTGAGGGGCTGGCAAGCGGCTTTTGCTGCCGTTTGTCAAGCCCTGTTTATATCATACATTGTATAGTTAGATAGTAGAAATTTATGAACAGGGTTTTGTTTGTAATATTTTTCTGTAAAATGACTGTCAGCATTATTCAAATTAATGTATTTAAATAGATCAATTAAAATATTCTGCAAACTTAATAAAATACAGTCACCTACTGCATTAAAGTTTAATGTTATTTCTGCTGCATACTATTTTGGTGGCCAATATTAGATTATTTTTCCGCTTTGAGCTAACCAAGTGGGATGAAATACCCATTTCCTACGCACTTACACCAGCAACTGTTTAACAGGGAGACTCACTGGAAGACCATTTCACTTCTATCTGGCTGTGCGATCCATTTGAAATACTCACTGTCCAGACTCGGATTGAAACTATGGGTAATTTTTTGGGAAAAAAACCCTACAAGTGGAGAGCTACATAGTATAACCCAGTCTAATGATTCAGAACTGTGATTCGCTCTTGGGAAAATTTATGATTGCTGCCCAGCTAGAAGAGGGCCTACTAGGCCCCAAAACCAAGATGTGGCTATCAGGAGAGCCACCAGGAGCAGATTTGCTAAGTCTTTTGAGGTTTATCCAGCATTGGTATAAAAATCTCTTCCTTATTAAACAAGTAGGGCTTTGGGATCTGGACTTCCAACACTCCTGTCATCTGAAGAAGTGGGTTGTGCCCACGAAAGCTCATGATACCATCTACGTGTTTTGTTAGTCTTTAAGGTGCTACTAGACTATTTGTTGTTTTTTAAGTAGGGCTTTGCAATTCAGCACAAATCAGTCATACCAGAACTCACCATCTGTGCTTCATACTCTGAATAACTGTTTAGTTGAAATAACTACTTTTCTCAGGGCTTAAAACAGTACGACGTTATAGATACAGAGAGTTTAGAGACAGAAAAGATCCATTAGACTATGTAGTCCAGCTCTTGTCATAAGAAATAATTTCTTATTGAAAAACTTTCCTGTTTTCATTCAGTCTCGTTTTAAGAGTTCCTAGCAATGGAACATCTATGATCTATTACATTATCCTTAATTATATAATTTTGCCTTTTGTTTGTGGCACCCAGGAAATGTTTGTAGGCTTATCATGCAACCATACAGGTTCATCAGTTGCTGCTTGGCAAGACTATGAACATTTAAGTTTTTTTCTTATAAGTCAGTCCTTCCTGATTCCTAATCACCGATACTCTTCTCTGAAGTCTTTCAATTTCTCAAATCTTTCCAATAATCTAGTTGCAGTTGCATCGCAGTCATTACCGAAAGACTGAATTGACCCCTTGAACTATGTAATGTTTTTGTGTATTATATATGCAGTCCAGAAATCATACTGATGTATTTTGAAATCTGAACACATTCTTAAATGTCTAACTTCTAAGTCTCTTTCTGTATTACTGACCTCCCAGGTTTGTCCCTCCCATTGAGCATGTGAACATTGGATTATATTTCCTCCTGTATGTTAGCGTGCAAATTTCAAAGCTGAACTTCAGATTGGGTCAAAATCTGCCACTGTTATTTGTGCTGAATGTCAAGTTACTCTACAAGCAGTTTCATTAATTTCAATGGAACTATTTGGCCAAGGAAGGTTCTACTCAATGAGCAAGGGTGCCAGAATGTGACCCTTTTGTTAATTTCAGCTTCCTTATTTATTCTACATGGCTGGTAAGCACATTTCCCCATTCATGTCAAATAATTTACTATGACTAATGCAATCTGTTAATTCACAACAAAGAATAACTCAGTTACTTCAGCCCTGTAATAGAACATCTCGCAAATGCAATAAGCAGTGGACAATTTATCATTAATCATTCTTTAAATTTATTTAATATTCTTTAAAAAAATTCTCCAAATATTGGAGGTGTTCTATTAAGCCAGGCCTTTGATCAGATTTCCTTCCTGGGCTGCTAACATTTTAATCTGTTTTTCTAAGTCAGTAGATATGGCCTTGGCACCCTAGTAATTATATAAGGAAAGGATGTGCATCTAAACCTGACTCTCATTCAAGAAAATGTAGAAATATTTTACACATTCAGGCACAGTGTTCCCACTAAAAAGAACAACCCCCCAAAACTCAGATACACCGATTCATATCAGTGGGATCCCAAGAACTAGAAGTCAGGGCATAATGTATGTTATAAACATACATTTCTTTGGGCAGGAACCATCTCTTATTATTGTCTGTATTTACAGTGGCCCAAGAGGGATGTGGAGCCATCACACCATGGTACAACAACAAGCAGCAGCTAGACTAACTTCAGACTTAATGAAAGTCTTTCAGAACTCTTTCCCAAAACAACTAGTACAGGTGGCAGGTGAGTCAGTACTTCTACAGCTCACTGCCTTCCCAGCAGACCCTCAGGAAAGAATCCAGAGCACTGGATCCCTCCACATGAGGAGTAACAGCAGTGGTAGGGAGAATCTGTTTCTCCCACCTTCCAATACCTCCTGAGCTCCCAAACCACGCTCTCCCTGTCAATTCAGCGTCTTATCTTTTTCTCCTCCTTCCCTTTCTATTGCTCTCCTCTCTTCTGCTTCTACCCCGAGTGTCCCTCCAGCCCCTCTAGATTTTGTAACACAAGTAAAATTTATAAACAAACATTTTAAAAAATCAGATATGAAACTAACATGATGTGGGCTTGTTACTACTCTGGTCACTGTATATTGTATGCTTTCTCTACCCCCGCCCCTACTTTGTCTTTGTGGGAATTTCTACAACTCACCAAGATGCCAGAGAATTACACTGCTGTTTGCACTCAGAGATGCTACTAACCTTGGTGTCTTTACCAAAGACCTTGGAATGGAAACAAATCCAGTTTTCAGATATAAATAATTTTCCTTGGTACAGAATTTCTTTCTGCAGAGCGCAGGTAAAACCTATAAACACAGACATATTACATTATTCAGCACCTTTAGTACCTGCAGCCAAGATTTAGGGTTGCCAGTTTCGGTTGGACATATTCCTGGAGGTGTCATCACAGGATATAATCTTTTTTAATTAAAGATTATTTAATTCCTGGATACCCCAAAATAATTCTGGAGAGTTGGCAACACTAAACTGAGCATAGGCTCTTTAACCCTCCCCCAAAACCCTTGTGATATTCATAAAAATAAATTCATTTCTTGTGTGTGCTTTAAAGAGTTAGTTATGCATAGAAAGTCTTTAGAGCTCTAATCTGAATAGGTTTGAACTCTGATAAACCTTCCAGTATTAAAAATGAATTGTAAATGGGGATGAGCCCAAAGAGTTAAGAATTCTTCAGGAAGTTCTGAACATTCTGAACTCAAGTGTTGAAGAGTGTAGTAAGATCTACAACATGAAAAAGCTCCCAGGGATGCCTTACACAGTGACTGCCACTTACTTCCTATAAACATATTTTCCTCACTTACAGGTTACTACATACTGAAAACAAGAAGAGTTCTTAGGTGTGTTAGCCAGTTCACTGTTTAAAGCCATTAAATACAATACAAATCCTGCAGGTTAGTCCAAAACCAGATTGAGAGATGCACATTTAAATAGGATTTTCTCTGTTATAGCTACGGAACAATCCCGCCTCACTCATTTGTGTAGTGTATGCTGGTCACACGCTAAGTTGCTATTCCTTCTTCTAAAGTATTGAGCCACTCTGTATATCTTTTGTGCTCTTCTTGTATATTTTGAACTGTTAAAGTTTTTATATATTGTTTTAACACCGCTCATCTGCTACTTCTCTTACCAACACCTGAAATTTAAAAGGATTCAGCTTGATCACTGTGTATTTCCAGGTAAGAAGACACAAAAAGTTTGCCAGAATTTTAAAAGTTTTACTAACTTGAATGTCTTCTGAATAAACTAGCCATTTGGTCAGTTCTCCATACCTCTATTACAGGTTTGGGTTAGTATTAATCAGTAGTAACCAAGTAGAAAGTGTAAATCTTAGTTATTTCTATTTGGAACTGCAAAATAGTCAGAACACAGATTACGAGTCACAAAAATCTCCTGACAACTGTAAACAAAGGAATGATTGTTTATTTGTGCAAGATTTCCTCTGGAACTAAGTAGATGGAGGAACAGGTCTTATGTATAAATTCATGCAGCTAAAAGACTATTATTATTATTGCATGTAAGAGAGATGTTTGTTTATAATAGTGGATTTTGAATAAAACAGCTTCCATGGTTCTGTCATGGATTCACTTTTCATTCTGGGACAGATAAAACAATGATGTGGTACTTACTTTGCTTCAGTGGCTCTGCAGTTGGGACATCCAGAAATAGCTTGTGATAGTGAGCATTTGCCTTTAACTAAATTAAAACAAACAAATCAAACACAGCACACATTTTGGCTATTCCTTCATTAAAATATATTTCCTTCCCCTTACTTTAGCATCCTCTATGTGCTCATATAGTATGGTGATTAGTGCTAAAGAAATGCAGATAAAGGAGTATTACACACTTTTTCCTTAAAAATGCAACAGTTCTGGAAGTTAAAAATTGCCTCATAGCCAGCGTTCTCTGTAAGCTGCGCACCTGGGTGTGGCCGCACGGGAGTGAATCAGGTGCTGCCCAGCTAATTGGCAGAGTGCCCACAGATGGCAGTGTGTGTTTCTATTGGTTATGAACATCTGCACATGCCTCTGTGCACATAACAAAATATATTCCGCGCCCATGGATGGAAAAAATTAGAGGGAACGTTATTTATAGCTCTTCTTTTAAATGCCCTTAGAGAAGAGAGCTTTTGTTTGTACAACCTTTATGCAACAGAAAGTAGCAGTATTGAGAGAGGTACAGCCAAACTGAGATTTTCACTTAGTCCTCCAGCTCTGCAGGCTGGACAATGCACTCGATAATAAGGAGGCATTATTTGTAACTCTGTAGTTAGAGTTGAATTTTCTTCTATAGCTGTACCATCTAATTACAGGGGGTCTCAAACTCCCAGCCCATGGGCCATCCCCATCCCTGTTCCAAGCCTGGCCCCTTCCCACCACTGCTCCACATTCTCTCCCCCATGGCACCCCATTCCCCAAGAACATGGCTTCTGGGATCATCATGATCACCATGGTGGCACAAGGTTTGGGGAAGCAGAATACACTCAGCAGGCACACAATCCGCTGTTGCCATGGGGAGTATGGGCAGGGGAGAGGGGGAATGCTGTTGCCACCCCCGCATCAGGTCCCCCCCCCTCCCAGTGATCCCCAATGCCACATCATCAGGGCGTGGAATGCCATTGGGGGAGAGGGTGAAGCAATAGCAGGAAGGGGTGGGGTTGGGACTCCAGGGTTGAATTGCACAGCTGCTTTGGCTGGGGATGGGCCGTGGGCTGGGAGTTTGAAACCTCTGATCTAATGTGATCTGAAGAAATCCTGCAGAGCAGAAGGAACAGTAACACTATTCAACTTTGGGGGCCAAAAAGCACCCAAACTCCAGCTTAAACAGAGGACAGCAAACAAAAAGCTCAATGAACATTTTAAAGTGAGAAATATACACTCTAGAGGTTGCCACGTGAGTGTATCTTCACCAGTAGGCTGATGTGATATAGTTAGAACATTACACAGGGTCAAGGAAGAGAGAATGTTCCATGGGTGAACTTTCCCAAAAGAATGTTCCTTTTTCTCAAATCCACAGTGTCTGTACTTAGTAGTATGGGTTCACTTTTGCACTTAGCATGTTTTACACAGTCTTAAAAGCACTGGGTAAGAAACCAGTGGCAGTGCACAACCCTGCTGTTATTGGGCCAGGTAATGGTTTAGTAGAGTCATTTACTCTAACCAAACCCACACGTGTTATGTCTGCATTACCTGATTTGAGCCATGTTTTTTCCTTTCAATCTTGGCATCAGTCTTGACATCTGTTGTCAGGAGGGGACTGTCCACACTCATCTTTGTCCTGAGCATAAGAAAACATTACTAATTTCATGCTTAGTGTCATTTCACTAGTTTTGTTATCATCAGGATGTATACTTCTGTCGATGGCCCACATTCATCCTTTATTAACTTTCACTCTTGTTCTTCTGTCTCGAGGACAGCAAAACAGATAAGGACAGTTAACATCAGTTTCAGAACATGCCAGGTCTCATAACTCAGTGAAAAACATTTTAACATTAGAGGGAATGTTCATTTGTTGTTTGGAATAAATTAACTCCTGCTAGTTTCTTCTGTATACTTTGGTTCACGTAGGCAAAGCCTTATAGGTTTTTCTTTTGGATAGAAGAACATAAGGATGGCCATGCTGGGTCAGAACAGAGGTCTATCTAGCTCAGTATTTTGTCTAACTGTGGCCACTGCAGATGTTTCAAAGAGAATCAACAGAATAGGACATTTATCACATGTCTAGTCCCAGCATATGAGAGTCAGAGCCTTGGGATACTCAGAGCAAGAGACTGCATCCATAATCATCTTGACTAATAGCCACTGATGGACCTATCCTGTATGAATGTATCAAATTCTTCTTTTAACCCAGTTATAGTTATGGCCTTCATGACGTGCTTTGGCAATTAGTTCCACACAATGCACAGTCCTTGTATTTGTTTTTAACCTGCTGTCTATTCATTTCATAGAATCATAGAACCATAGAGCTGGAAGAGACCTCAGAAGGTCATCAAGTCCAACCCCCTGCTCTAGGCAGGACCAATCCCAACTAAATCATCCCAGCCAGGGCTTGGTCAAGCCGAGACTTAAACACCTCCAGGGATGGAGATTCCACTACTTCCCTACGTAACCCATTCCAGTGCTTCACTACCCTCCTAGTGAAATAGTTTTTCCTAATATCCAACCTGGACCTCTCCCACCACAACTTGAGACCATTGCTCCTTGTTCTGCCATCTGTCACTACTGAGAACAGCCTCTCTCCATCCTCTTTGGAACCTCCTTCAGGAAGTTGAAGGCTGCTATCAAATCCCCCTCACTCTTCGCTTCTGCAGATTAAACAGACCCAACTCCCTCAGCCTCTCCTCATAAGTCATATGCTCCAGCTCCCTAATCATTTTGGTTGCCCTCCGCTGGACCCTCTCCAATGCGTCCACATCTTTTTGTAGTGGGGGCCCAGAACTGGACACAATACTCCAGATGTGGCCTCACCAGAGCCGAATAAAGGGGAATAATGACATCTCTGGATCTGCTGGCAATGCTCCTCTTAATGCAACCTAATATGCCATTAGCCTTCTTGGCTACAAGGGCACACTGTTGACTCATATCCAGCTTCTCATCCACTGTAACCCCAAGGTCCTTTTCTGCAGAACTACTACTTAACTGGTTGGTCCCCAGCTTGTAACTGTGCTTTCATTTGGTGACCCTTAGTTCTTGTTTTATGTGAAGTCATTGTATGTGTAATTTGACATTTTCTACTGGGTTCAACTCTTGAATGATATTTAAAGCCTTGCAAATCTGCAGATATCTGCTTTGTATCCATGAGTATCCACATCCATTAATGTGGATGCAGATATTTATGGCTAATTTTTGCAGGTATGGATGAGGATACCAATTTTGTATCTAGAACCCTGCAAATCTGCAGATATACATATTATATCTGTGGATGTGGATATTGGTCAATCCTTTTTGCAGGTGCACATATGGATACCAATTTTGTATTAATGCAGGAGTCTAATGATATTCTTTCTATTAACCCTACACAAAACACTATACAGGGACTTATCCAGTAAATTTTTCCTGGGACAGAGATGCCTAACCAGAAACCTTCAGTCTACAGTGGATATTCTTGAACTTCCTCAAGAGTTTTACATGAAGAAGCAAGGAAAACGCAATATGTGCAAGACTACTCAAAAGGCTCATGTGTCTTTGCCTTGTAAGCAAATCTGTGATCCTAGGTTGGTTGTTGCATCGGTCATCTAAGGAACAGGCAAGATGAAAAGGACATTAGGATTTGCATGCTATGATTGTGAGCAAATCATCTAGCTCTTTGGGTGGGATTGTAAAACCATCACAGCCTTTGTTTTGTAAGAGTTATTGGTATTCCCCTGCCACCCAAATGCTTTGGATTTAGCATTTTCATAAGACCTAGTGTATATACTGCTACAGAGATTTCTGTCATTGAACCCCGTTTCCCTAAAAGAATGATGTGATTGACACGGTGAAAAGATAGAAGATTCTTACCAAAGGGATCCCATACTGGGGTTCAGCTCTACCTTTGTCATGAGCAAAGGACTCTACAACATTGTGCTGTACCAAGAGTCGCCCTAGAATCAGACACAGCTTGCACCCCAGTCTCTCCCTGTTCTGCAATAAAAGTAACCTGCACCAGGTCTAGACCTATGCAGTATACTTCTTCTGGTATGCTAATAGAGCTAGGCTAGCTGGTGCGTAGAGGGGCCCAGAAACACTGGTTCTGCATGTTACCCATACGCACCGACTCCGTGAGTGCTCGGGGATGGAGCACCCATGGGGGAAAATTAGTGGGTGCTGAACACCCACCAGTGCCAAGGTCCTGCCCATCTTACCTGCTGGTGGCCCCACTGATGTACTTATTCCCTGCCCTCCTGGAGCTTCCTGAACAAGTTCTGAGGAGATGAGGAAGAAGCGGGAATGGGGTGTGCTCAGGGGAGAAGGTGGGGTGGGAGCAGGGTCAGAGCAGGGGCAGGAAGAGGCAGACTGGAGATGAGGAGTTGGGGGAAAAGGAGTGGGGTAGAGTAGGGGTAGGGCTTGGGGAAAGAGTGGAGTCAGCATGAGGCCTAGGGCAGAGCAGGGGGTCAAGTACCATCCTCCTCCCCACCAGATGGAGGGGAAGATGGCACCTATTCCACTACCTACCTCATTCTGTCCTCTCCCACCTACTTGTATAAGAGGTTGGATGTAGGCACCCCAAGGAAGCTGCTCTTTCCCTGAAATGCTCCTTTCTGCATTCCAGTAGCTGGCCCGAGTGTCTGATACTCCATTATTCCCTTGTGCAGCTGCACAAACTGGGCCACAATCTGGATATTAAGTGTATTAAATATTTATCTTCTCACTAGTTTCCTTGGATGGGTCTCAGCAATTTTTTATCTGACATTACCTGGCAGCACCAACTTTTTTCCGGTCATCAAAATATTCAACCTCATTAGAAGGGGTCTGTGGCAATACACTGGGTGATTTTCCTGCCTTCTTCTTTTCCTCTGCACCATACTCTCCTTCTGAACTGCAGAGAGAGAGAAAACATTCCTCTTTATCTAAGGATTCATACCAAGGGCAAAAACCAAACTGACCTAAAAAAGAAAATTGTCCAATGTGTACTTCAATCATTAATTATAAATGTTAACATATAAAGATTTTAACAATAGTCATTCTTGGCTCTTTTATCATGGTTGGGAAAACTAAATACCTATCCTCCATGCTTGTTTACCTAGAACTTTAATCTAGTCATCTTATTTCTGTCACACTAACATATGAATTTAAAATAGCCTCTAGGTCAGCTAATATTTACATAGATACTACAGTGATTGATGCTAAGTGCCTCTTTGAAGATTTTTACAGTTTAGAAATTGACAAAAAAGGCTCCCCACCCCATTAAAACCTTTCCATGATGAACATTTCAAAAAGTAGTCTCATTTTCTAGGATGCAGCAAAATACACAAAGTGTGGCTCTAAAGCCTGATCAGGGCATATTGTAGAGCCCACCAATAAACTTCCAAGTTAAAGACAATGGTAAAACAACCAAAGAGTTTCAAAGACTTTGTGAGGTTGACCCCCCCTTCATCATTTGGAGAAAAAAAGCACCATTCTAGCTGAAGGATAAATGTCAAACCTTTCATATGAATGTCAAACTGGTTTGTTTTCCTAGAGCAGCGTTCAGACATTGTACTTACAGCAACAGCTCTTACAATCCATGTAACTGGGAAATTTTATGCTGGCAGAGTTATCAAAATATGAGTAGAGGTAGATTACACAATTTAATGAAAATTGTGACTGTGTCCTAAACAGTTATTTAGGCTAGGTCTATACTGCTTCCTTCTTGCGCGCAGAAGCCTACGCAAATGAAGCGCAGATTAGCATATTGCTGCGCTTTATTTGCATAATTAATTAGGGGTCATTTTTGCACAAGAGGCTTTTGCGCAAAAAGGAGCTGTGTAGACAACTCCTTTTTGTGCAAAACCCCCCTCTTGTGCAAGAGCCATTCTTCCTCATTTTTTCAGGAGGAACGGCTCTTGAGCAAGAGGGGGGTTTTGCACAAAAAGGAGCCATCTACACAGCTCCTTTTTGCGTAAAAGCCTCTTGCACAAAAACGGCCCCCTCATTAATTATGCAAATTAACTGCGGCATTATGCTAATCCACACATCATTTGCATAGGCTTTTGCACAAGAAGGAAGCAGCATAGACGTAGCCTTAGTGTCCTGGAAAGAATCTCCAACCACAGACTGGATGTCTCCTGAACAACATGATCTGCACTATTGAAATTCTAGTAATGGGGGGAAATGACCAGAAATGAAAGTGCTACTATTTCACAGTGATAATGTTTTCAGCCCAGCTTTGGTTCCAAGTAGTAAAGGAATAAATCTAAACTAAAAGAGTATTCGGTGCTTAACAGAGTCAAGTAGTACCAGTAGAGTTAGTATTTTTTAAATTTTCTAATCAACCTACAACCTGTATGTCATACTTAACACATTTGTTATAGCGAAATATTATAAAAGGAAACAAGTTAAAGCAGAGTTCCTGAGATCCTCTTATCTGGAACCAACTAAGTCCCCATAACTCTCAGTCACTACTTACTATAAAGTGTTTTTATTCCACTTTATTTTGAATGTGAAGAAGCATCTGTCAGGTTTACAAAGGTGACCTATGTCACAATACATAGTCTGTGTTTAATAGCCTGCGTATAAAAACGGAAATCAATCTCTCCCATGGCAAACATGCATACTTCCACACTAATTAAGTTATGTGGTAAATCAATTTAAACAAAAACACAAAGTCCTTTGCAAAATTTTCCCTGATGCTCAATGCTATCCTAGATGTTTTCATATACATGTGCTCATGGGTTGAAGTCTAAAGGCAAAGGAGGAAGCTGTCAAAACATCTGTATTTTTAAGCCTCTTCTCTCTCTCCCCATCCATTGTTTAATACTGTTCCACCTTTAAAAAGTATCAAATCAACTTCCAAAAGACAAAGTAACAGTTGAGGGCAGAGTTTAATCCTGTGGTATACATGGTTTTTAGTTAGTTGGTTAGATTTTTTTAATTAAGCCACCACATACATATCTTTTTTTGGGAATGAAGTTCTAGAAAGATTAGACATTGCCAATAAACAAAAAGGAAGATAAAGAGTAGCAAAATGATGCATTTGTCAATATTAACTGCCCTCCTTAAAGGTGGTCCTGGATAACTCCACTTTACAAGGACCAGTCAGTGTAGTATTTATAGAGCTCTTTGCAATTTTACAATTGTTATAGAAAATGGTAACCACAGTCCTGACCATCATCTTGATCATGACATTACACAATGTAACTTCAATTAAAAGTTTTGTTAAGATATTTTAATTACTATCCTAAGACCAAGGCCTTACCATTCATATTAGCATAGGCCTTCTCAGACGGATTTAAACTCTCATATTTTTATTGGGAATTGCACAAAGAAATCAAAAGAGTGTCACAGTCTACATGATGTTGGCTGAGTGAGGTCATTGCAAAACTCTCTTCCAAATGTATCTCATTCTCTCACCTATCAGCTAATTACCAAGGTTTATTTGATAGGACACAAATAATCTGGTTTATTTACATTGGCCTTTGTAAATATGAATGCTTGAGAGAACACTCACCTGTTGAGCAACCCAGTCCCACACCCAGTCAATTTAATGCCGGTGAAAGAGATACCAAATTGACACTTGCTGCCGAAAATTCCATTTACTCACAGAACAGCAAGTTTCCATACTGTTGCACTAGCATGTGTCAGTTTTGTCTGACCAGACATGACAATTTTCAATGACTGCTATTTCAGGTTAGATCTGCAATCTAGAGGTGGTGGGTAGCACAAAACTTCCACTTCAATAATTCAACCAGTAAGTGTATTTAATTTGAAGTTCCAATAAGCATGAATCTCAAAGAGGACTTTAGTCAGGCCCTGGGCTAGCCAGGGATGCTCCCTCTCATTACAGACCAGGTTTGGCTATCTTAGGGGCACAGCAGAAGGGCCTAGAGGCCTTTTAATCCCTCTTTATGATGGCTTCAAGAGATAGTCATATGTCCACCACTTTCCCCCACAATTCTTCAGCTTCTTGGGAACTGTTACTTGCCAGAGAGGAAAGTAGGCCTCTTTGTTAGTGTTGGAGCGTGTGTGGAGATGAGAGGAGACAAGCCTTCCACCCACACTAAGAACTTCTGAATTCACGGTACTCCTTAAATTTATGTAACCCTTCACTGGATTTAAGATTAATGTTTATATTACTGCCATGTTGAGAGTCCCCATTGGGAATCAAGGTCACACCAGACTGGGCACTGTAAAAAGCTATCTAAAGAAGTTACAGTGCTGCTTAAAGAGAAAATTGACAGAACTGAACTAGTGACACAAAAAACAGGGAGGGAAGGATGAGGAACAAGGAAATATTATGCAGTTATTCAGATTTCTCAAAGAAATGGCCCCTTTAAGAAACGCTTTACTTTTGAGGCTTTTTGGCCAGCGGCTGCCTGCCATCTTGCCTCCCTGCGCCAGGCCAGACAGCTCCCCTGCGGAACTCAGTTAAGCACCCAGGATTTTCGCCTCCTGGCCAGGAAAAAATCTGAAAATACCGGACATTTAAGTGTCCGGTATTTTCTGAAACTTTTTTTTTAACCGGACAGGAGGCAAAAATACCAGACTGTCCGGTTCAATACCAGACACCTGGCAACCCTGCTCAGGGGCCGTGGCTCACATCTGAACAAGTGCACATGACATGTTTGGTGCACAAGAAGAAAAACTCATGCTGCTCATGTATGGAAAATCTTAGCAGGAACACTGGGGCATGCTTGGGGGAGGGGGTGGGAACTTGGGGGAAGGCGTGAGGTGAGGGTGGGCCCTGGGTCAGAAGAGGGAGTTGAGCATCCCCTGGGCCCAGAGGAAGCTGGCACCTGTGCTTTAAAAAAAAAAAATCAGCAGTACTGTGTAATTTCTCTGCCATTTCAGGCTCCTTAGACACTATTGCACCTTGATCCAGTCAGTTCTCTGCCTGTGGCACATAATAGTCCAGGCTCCTGAGAAGCTCCTTTACTTTGGTCTCATTTCAGTTGTTGGATTTAGTATGAGTGTGCTGCTGGTGGCCAGTGATATACAGAAGATTAGACTTAAATGATTTAGTGTTCCAAGGGTTTGCGATTTGAAGACTTCATTCTAATAAAACAATTTGAGAGAAAATAGTTCATTCCACCTAAGTGTTATGGTAGGTGTCATTTTGCTTAACACGGTTTTCACTAAAGGAGACTATGTTTATAAGATGAACCCACAGCAAAAGGAATAAAGAGCAGAGAAATATTTTAACAAAAAGCAGTGGACTGAGTGTCTCTTTAATGAAGTGTACCAAGACACCTCATTAGCCAGCACATTTTAAAAGTTATGAGAACTAGATTTTGTCTTCTTTATACATGGTATATAAACACAGAAAATTAGTGACAGATCTGGGGGCCCAGACTTCTTTATGTTACAGAAAGAAAGTCCCTTCTGAACTCAAAATAATGACTTCTGGATTAGAACATCAGTAACTCAGACTTGTAGTTAACCTATGCTCCAAAAATTGTACTACATTGATCACGAAGGAATTTTTCCAAAGGAAAAAAAAAAATCAAACTACTATTATGAAGTGTAATTGCTACTAAAAAGCCTATTCTATATCCTGCTCCCTTTGCACTCACCAAACATAGCTTTTTGGTTGATGTTGAATGAAAGTTGCTTTCAAATACTCAGTGTTATTTGACCACCAGGTAGTTTAAAAAAAAAAAAAAAAAAGGCATAGTGATCAGAACTGTATGCATTTATTAAATGTTCTGAGAAAGGTCCAATACATTTATTTTGTTTTTAGTTTTCAACACAGAATTCAGGAAAAATGAAACAATCTCTAATATATGCAGAAGCATTATAATGTGGATCCTTAATATTCAAGAAGCTTGCTCATATTTTCTAGAGTGGCAGTTATACTCTCTTTCGAAGTCCACCCTCTCTCTGAGATCAAAAGCTATCTTAAATAGTGCCCCACTAGCTCATTTATTAAGCTGTCTCATCTACGTAGAGCAGAAACAAAATCATGTTGCTTAGATGACCAGTTCTGAAACGCCACTATCATAAAAAGCTGCCATTTGCTCACTTGCATTCTTTGTTGAGTATTTTCCAGTTCTGAACAGATTAGAAAATGACTTCACTCGTTTGTAATGCCCCTTGTAACTACTATTTTGTCTAGTTATGAATCTAGTCAGTTCAGTCCTGAATACTGTAAAAACTGCACCATCCAATAAAGATAGTCTCTGTCTGGGATAGGCATGTAAAATCCCTGTTAAAAAGTTAAGCACTTAAACAGAATGTTAACCTTTCCCACAGGCAGAGGGCTGCTCCATCCCAGCTGGACCTGCCCCGTCATGGGCTGCTCTGACCAGGCCTAACCCAGCCTGCCGCACCATGGAGTGGGGAGGGTAGCTGTTTGGGCCAGGCCCACCACACCGCAGGCAGAAAGCTGCAGCAGCCTGGCCGGGCCCACAGCACAGCACAGCACGGTGGGCCTGGCCAGGCTGGAGCAAACCCCTGCCTGTGTCAAGGGGGGGACTGCTTCAGTCCAGCTGGGCTGCCGGTTAACTGGTTACCCGTTAACATCCCTAGTCAGGGACTGTCTACCTATTACCCAGTTTACTCTTAAATATCCAGGAGGGTAAGCTATGTTCCCTCTAAGCTGGGCAGCAGTACAGCTTCACAGGTGATTAATCAGTCCCACCCAGAGGCTCAGGGCTCCCTGCATGGAGCTGAGTGACTGGGCAGGGCTGATTAAACACCTGTGAAGCTGTGCTGCCCCACAGTTTAGAGGGAACACTGAGCGTAAGGACTTCCTTTGCAACAGCATAAGGGAACACTTTTTACTGCAGTATTTAATCTTCCAAGTGAGCGACACATCGTCCTTGGCTCATGTCTCTCTTGGCTGGTGAGAGATAAACAGGGAAATATCTATTATTTTTGTGATGGGGTTCATATGGCTGTGGGAATGGCTACCCGGCAATTAAAACACATGTGAGTGCCTTGTGTCTACTGATATGGGCTTACGGGGCTTTGGCTGTAAAACTGTGGCATAGACCATTGGGCTGGGTTTTGGGACCTGTTCCCCTCTCAGGGTCACAAAGCTGGGGCTCCACCCCAACAGTCTACGTTGCAATTTTTCAGCCCCAGAGCCTGAGTCCATGGGCAGTGGGTAAAGGTAGGGCTGGGGAAAGTGAAGCCCTCCAACCCTGCTCCCAGCCTCCCCGGCCCCAGAGCAAGGGGGAAGGTTGAGGGTGCGCGGCACCAGCCTCCCTGGCAAGGGGGAGGGAAGGTACTTGAGGGCAGCCGCATTCTGGGGTGGAGTATGGGTGGGGCCAGGCAGGTGGTTTGGGAAGGCAATGCCTTCCCATGCCTACCATACCTGCCACCCATGCCTGAACCTCTATAGGCCAAGTCATCTGACAAGGGCCAGCTGCAGGTGTTTAATTACAGCACAGACACTCAGGTGTTTAGTTATGGGCCCTACATGATGTGGGATTGTAGAAAGGGACCAACCAGGGAAAGCAAAACAATAATTGACAAGATAAGAGCCTTAAGCAAAGAATGGGGAAGCTGTTTATTGGGGCCTAGGCCTAGGATAAAAAAGGATACTAAACCATTACAATACCAAGGGACTAGAAAAGCAGCGTGGAGGGTTGGGTGAACCAAGAATTGCTGCCCAGGGAGAGCTGACTAGCAATCAAGGAGATACAGAGCATGCTGCAAGCAGAAGAATCTGCTATTCCTAGCCAGCAATGGAACTAGGCTAGGTGAAATATACCAAAGCTTTAAAGTCAATGTAAGTGAAATATATGTTTAGACCTTTATTGTTTAACCCTTCACTTTCCATGATGTGTACTAGGTTGGTTGGATAGCTAGCTAGCTACTTTCTTTTGAAGATGCTAGTTCTGTGTCCCTGAAAACTTGTACTGTCATAGGCTTGTGGTGAAAGATGGTGTACAACTGTCAAACCTAGCAGGACTTATTAACATGGTTGGGAAATGGCATGTTACTGCTCAGAGTCAGACCAGAATGGTTGAAACGTATAGTTCTGGCCACAGAGGGGTGAAGGAAGTGAGGCCAAAGGAATATACAGTCCAAGGTTCTAAAAGAGGAATTGTGTAGTTCGCCTTTGACTGTGACAGTTGGCACCCTGTCTTTACCAGATAAGGATGTGGTGAGTCACACAGCAGCAGATGTGCTGCTAACACCATATAAAATACATAAAGATGTTCAGCACTCAGCATTTAAAAGGAAGAGAATCTATTTATTCTGAGCTGTCCTGTTGTCTGAGGTGAACGCTACAGAGCTTAGATGTTTAACTTATCTGACTGTGATATAAAACTCCAAGATTAAAACCATTTGACTAGCGTAAGTGGAGACACACCAGTGTATTACGATTTTGACAGTGATTCAGAGTGAATACTATTGAAACATTCACAGCACCAAACAGAACACAGGCTACATTTGGACTAAGCGTGAAAAAACAGGAAACTAAGTAGGTCAATGGTATATCTGAGTGGATGGAGTAAATTTATCTTTGTGTAATTTAAAATACTTAGTGCTCTGGCCTAATCATACAAAAGCCCAAATCTGATTTTTGAAGGATACAATTTCAGTTGTATATTGGAGCGGTATAAAGATATGACAATTTTACATGTGACAAAGGAGCGAGTTCAAAGCTTAAAGAATTCAGGGATACTAAAATTGGGCTCAGCTAGTTATTGCACATGTATACAGCGCTAAATATAGTTGATGTTCTATTCTTTTCTAGCAGATGCTAATGGTCTGCATAGCTTCAATCCTTTTGAGAGCAATGCTAGGAGGCTAATTCTCTCATTATAGAAACAACTCACTTGAGCCAAATATAAACACAGCCGAGAGAAGCTGCTACAGTTGATGGCTATATTGAGTTGTACCCTCCTCCCATCCCCCCAGCTATTCCTCTCTTTTACTAGATCTTCTGAACACCACTGTTTTGCTCTGTCAGCCCTTCTCAGTAACATAGGCAGCAGTCTCAGAACACGATAAGCCTAGGATTGACTGTTTCCTGACAGGTATAGCAATGTGTGGGGTATGCATATTTGAAATGGCTCTTCAAATGACACAGAAGGGATTTGAAGACATTAGCACAAGTGGGTTGCTTTTATTCACTACTGGTGTTTTGTTGTTGTGATTATATCTGAGAGGGAAAGGAAGGAGACTCTTGAAGCAGAGTATTTGATGTATTCTCACTCTGCAGCAATATCTTTAAACCATAGCAATGTACGCACTTATTTGGTTTGAAATGTCAGTATTTTTATACAATATTAGAAAATGTATTAAATTCTCATTTTAAACAAGTAATGAATTTTGTCTAATGAAAACAGTAAAAAGCATGGACTTACACCTTTTAAAACAGCAAAACAAAACAGACAGCTCCTCTTATTGTACTTTTTTAGTGCAGTGGATGAACATTTCACATAATAGCCAGGTCACATTTCACACCAGAGTGCCTTAGCAGACAGCAGTAAGGTCATTCTGACTTTATGGAGGTCATTAGTGTGTAAATTCTCAGTTCTTAAATACCATCTATTATTAATAGGCAGTATTCCCCATCTAATCCAAAAACAGGCTAATGTCAAGTTCCAGAGAAAAATAGAAACAAATTCCTTGTGCCATTAAAAATAAAACAGACCAGGAATGTAAGCCATTATGATTCTATCTTTCTTCGAAGTGTGTGTGCACTTCGGGGGGGAGGGACCCTCACTCCATAATATTACCACTGCAACTTTCCAGGGAGCCTCAACAGAAAGTCTAAGGCCAGAGAACTGTTACTGAAGTAAAGAATATGGCCACCTCCTGGCAGGGAGCAGCGATCCTGGCAGGGAGCGGAGATCCTGCCCCCATTCGTTAGATCAGTAGATATGCTCTTGGTAAGGATCCCATGTCACTGACTGAAGGAGGGTAGCGTGGACACAAACCACCACAACAATTACTATGGTGGCTGTAAGTTTTTAGCGTAGACATGCCCCAAGTTTTGTTCAGGATCAAGAAGGGGAAGGAAGAGACACCTGGAGGTCTGAGTTTCCAATTCTTTTCTGCCAAGTTAAATAAGGGGAAAAAAATGCAGTTGCCTGCAGAATCCGCCAACAGTCATTATATTAGGGCCTGGCAAATATTCCTGGTATATGAAAATCCATAACACCCAGTCTCAGGCACAATGTAGGCATTTGTGAGCATCTTCACAAGAGTAAACAAGCAAGGAAAAGCTTAGATCAGTGGTCCCCAACCTTTTGGGGCCTCTCATGAGCCGCGTTTCCAGGGGCGGGGCCACGCATGCGCCACGTGCCCGGGGCGGCCCAGATCATTCGGCGGGCACACATAAATACCCCGGCGGGCGCCATGGTGCCCGCGGGCATCGGGTTGGGGACCACTGGCTTAGATACACCACTGGAAAGTGTGTGGCATTTTTTTCAAAGTGTTTGGGAAAAGTACCTGCTTTCCAAACTGATTCTCTTCATGTGACTGTGAGTCAAGTTTTCAGATTCAGCTGTGTTTATGCAAGAAATCTATTGATGAATATGGCACTTCTATATCCCCATAGCACTGGTTAATTGTACCAAGTGCTTTTAACAATACATATTCAAGGAATTTTTTTAAACTTAGCATACTGTAAGAATTTTAGTAAACAAGTCTGTTGTGAGATTCAGAAGTCCTACTGGCTCCCTTTTTAATAATGGTATCTTTCTGCACTTACAGCACTTTGCACTGCATCTAGCAGTCTAATCAGGATCTGTTTTATCATCAGGGATTATAGCTGTGCTTCATGAAAGCTGTTTTAATCTGTGTAAAGAAATAACCAAAAACATGTAGCTCTTGATTAGGTAAATAGAGAGAGAAGGAAACCTATGAAAGGGACAGTTGGATGGAAGCTGATCAGATAGATGAGCTATCTGAGAATTAGTATGGATACCTGATCAGCCAACACTGCAAGTGCAAGCTTTGTGCCAGAATCCGACCTAAAACTAAGTGGACTGGGTCAAGAAAACTTATCTATCTGATCTCAACCTTCTCAATGACTCTTTTTAGAAAGAAATATAGATTAAAGGCAGGGCAATAATTGGAGAGTTTGTCTGTTTAGCCCCACCACTCCCCCCTCCCATTTCTTCTCTAGTTACAGGTTGAGATCAGAATTAATGCATTGCCTGTCCACCTAGCCACTCCTCCTGCCCCCCTCCACCAAGAGGAATGGCACAGGTCTATCTTAGGTAACTACTCAAAACTCTCCTAGCACCTCAGCAAACATTCCACTTGAGTTCAGCAGACTGCACATTTGTCTTCTGTAGTCACAGGTCTGCTTCCATGGAGACAGACAGTTGATCTGGGCAAACTTATCCACTAGGAAATGTGAAGACTTCTCATGGTAGGAAATATTGGACTAATGCTGGATGTAAACAGTCTGGCTTAATTAGATTCTGCTCAATTTGCAACAGCTCCTTTGACCAGGACTTTGCAGAGACAAACCAAACATTTCTCTAAGAAATAAGATTGCAGAGGGGTTTTTTTATGTTGCCATCAGATTTGGTACAAGATTTCCACCTCTGGCAATCTACCCATCTTCTCTCCCATTTTTACATTACCCTGGGAATCAGTCTGTTATAGTGACTGCTCCTACAATTTCTCAGCCATCTCCATCATTACCACATATTGGCTGCTGTGAAGATGGCAACCTTCTTCCTCTCTAAGCTGGATTCCTCTCTAAGTTGAATTTTCCTCTCTAAGCTGGATTCGACAGATTAGTGCACGTTCATATCTATATCCATCAGCAAACTCCATGCTGGTTTGAGAACATTTTGGTTGTAAACTGCTCTGCATCCTTCCCTTTTGCACTGTAGCCTCCATCATGTACTGGGACAACCAAGTGGTGTTACAGTCAATCACACACACATGCAGAAAGAGAGGAAAGCCATTAAGAGTCCTGGATACTCCTTTCAACTAGGTTTACCCTTGAACAATAGGCTGGAGGCAATAGGGAACAATCATCCTGTCATTAGGCAACACAACACCGCTATGATAAGGAGATAGTAAAATTCTATGCTGGAAGTAGACAGACAGGCAATTGTCACCTGTGTATCTTCTTCCCTCAGGTGAAAGTCTCCCACTGTTCTGTCAGTGGAAAAAGGACAAAGTATCTGTAGAGGCCTCTGGCTTTTTACACCTTGTTTGTGAGAAAGCATTGAGTATTTCTCTCTATTTGACTCAGCTATTGTTCCCTGAAGAGCTTTCTTTCTGTGGAAAATAGAAAGGCAGACAGAAGCTGCTGTACTTGGCTATCTGCCTTCTGCATCCTGAGCCAGAGCTTCTTGTGCAATATAGCATTTGAGGAAATAGCTCTGGCAGAAAACTTAATTGTATCTTGGGAGTTGTCAAAGAATACTGGTTAAGACATTTTTCTTCATATTGATTTTATCTTTGAAGGTTGCTAGACCAAGCAAACAGCTCTTCTAGCATAAGGGCTGGCAATAACATATGCCTGCATGGTAAATGAAATTTATAACTTTCTTCCACAAGAGACCAACAACTCATCTGTCTGGTCATGGGGGTGCAAAGTGGGAAGAGACAGGTGGGTGACAGTGTTAGATCCCACTGCAATATCTACTTTGGGTAGCTATACAAAGTTCACTGGCTAGTGTCTCTGCTGATTGTAAACTGTACTGCTAGGGCACATGGAGCATACAGGCAGTTTCTCTTACAGACAGCTCCCTAGACACAGGTCATTGTGAGCATACTGCTTCAGGAACCTAGGAGCAGCCTGATGGAGGGGGTTGAGTATCAGTGGGATTGCATGTTCAGTGGGAAGCCAGTGCAGCTATTTGAGCAGGGAGGCCTGGTGCTCACAAAAGGAATGGGAACGTAACTGGTAAGCATCACCATCACCTCTTAAGAGTGATGCTTACCGGTTAACCTTCAACACAGGCAAGGGGCTGCTCCAGCCCGGAGAGGCCGGCTGAGGGCAGGGGGCACTGCAGCCTGGAGGGAGCAGCCACGCAGGTGGGAGGGCTCTGGCCTGGTCGCCTCAAGAAGGGGCAACTCCCCATTATGTTTAACCAGTTAATGGATTAAATGGAGTTTTACATCCCTACCTCACAATGGCCTTCAGTTACTGGAGCAAAGTTACAATAACGACCATCTGACTAGCAAGCTTTACATCATTACTCCCCTTTTTCGATAATTCAGATTTTCTGGCAGCATCTGGAAATGTGCAAGTTTAATTATTATTATTTAGCAAAACACCAGAATGGTTCAGCGGTTTGGGCACTAGCCTAGGACTTGAGAGGCCTGGATTCAGTTCTACATCCTGTCACAAACTTCCTGCGTGATGACTTAGCCTTTGTCTATAATATACTGCTAAGTTTAAAATGCAGTCACAGCAGTGCTTTAATGCAGCAGTGTGGTTATGGCAGCAGCATGCAGGAGAGCTCTCCCAGCACTGTAGGTAAACCACTTCCATAGGGGAGTAGCTAACAGCGCTGAGAACCCTTTTAGACTGGTGCTGTACAGCGCTAACTTGCTGTACTCAGAAGAGAGGTATTTTTTCACAACCTGAGCAAAGAAAGTTACAGGGCAGTAAAGTGGCAGTATAGACAAGTCCTTAGCCTCCCTGTGCTTTGGTTACTTCTCTATAAAATGGGGATAAATACCACCTCATAGGTTGTTGAGAGGAAAAATACAGTAAAGATTGTGGGGTGCTCAAATACTATGGTAATGAGGGCGATATAGATTCACAGAGCGTTATCCCACCTATGTGTCAGAAAGCCCAGCTTCTCTTAAATGGAAGCTTGGCCAGAAATGCTAGTGTGTGTGTGTGTGTGTGTGTGTGTGTGTGTGTGTGTGTGTGTAAGTGTGAGAGGGAAAAAACAGGACTGATAGTGTTTTAAAAACCTTGATCAAATATCATAAGGATTGTCTTACTTGTTTCTACAAAAAACACAACATTAGAGAGTTTCGGGTGACACGAACCTCTTTGATGGCAGGGTTTGTTTACATCCATTGCTCTCACGAAGCCACACGCTTCTACAATTAATGCAAAACTGATCGCTCTTTTTTAATGTTGTCTAGTGCTCTGAGAGTTTTCAGAAATCAAATAAATGCACCCAACTCCTGCTTTAAAAAAATACAAAGATTGTTGCAGTAAAATCAAACAAAACACCCTTAAAAGGAGTGTCATTTAAACTACAGATGTGCACTTGATTTTTATGTGCTACTGTAACTAAAAGAGGATCTCATGGATATTTTCTATTTAGACTCACAGCCTAGTATAGTATTATGCAGAACAAGTATATGCATCTAGTCTAAAATGTATTCATATATAATTCTGTGCAAAATTATTACTATACAATTAAGATACGCAAGTCCTGATTACACAAGTAGATCCATATGGCCAGACAGTTGCACTATAAAAAGCATCGCTGAAATAATTAGGGATCCACCAAAATGGATCTGTATGCAGGGTCAGGGCCATCAACTCTAAGAAGTCAGTGAGCTCAAGAGTGACTCATTTGTATGGGATATATAGTTGCTCCCTGCCCCAAATGGAATGTGGGAAAATGCAGAACATGCCTCTTTCATTCCTCAAGCATTGCCTAAGGAATAAGTTATTTCTGCTAATGCATTTCTCTATGGTGGGTATTTTGGGAGTGCACCTGTTTAGACCAGGACACAAGTATTGAAAGCATATACACCTTTCCAGAAAATGAAATAGCTGTTTATGCTCTCCATCCTCCTCACTGCTTACAGGACTAAGATTAGAGATGGATGGAAAATGGAATTATTCTCCTGTGAGAAATTTCAGTAGGCTAGACAATAATTTCATCCTAACTCCAGATTTAAAAAAAATCAAAGATTTAAAATTTTTCACAGGTGGGAATATTCTGAGATTCCATTTTAAGAGAACTGAAAGGGATTTTTTCAGCCTTCTCCCACTCCTTGGACAGCTGCCTTTTCAAGATGCCTAACTCCCCTCAGAGCTGGAGTCATGGGGTGTCAGGCCCCAGAGGACCTTCTTCAGGAGTAGAGGCAGCCCAGACAGGACGATCTGCTTTCTGGTTTATGTGGTTTCCATCAAAAGTGCTGGCACACATCAAATCAGCATTTTCTCAGAGGTAAGGGTTGTGCTGGAAAATTTTTAGCCAGCTCTAATCATGATCTGTGATGCATAACAGGGAACTTTAATTTCCAATAAGGATGAGGCCTTAAGGTGCAAAATTCAAACTCTCACAAACTGAGTTCTATTCAGCTATTCAGAGCCTTGTGCAGATATAACATTTGTATCCGCAGACCGCAGCCACAAAATTGATCTGTGGAGATCCATAGCCACATCTGCAGATGTAGCTACCCGCTGATACAAAGTGGATATCCAAGGATTGGCAGGGCTCTATGGATATTTGGTTTGGGTAGACCTGTAAGCTCTGATACTTTGGGTAACATGTGGTAACACTGTTCACATCTTTCTTCAATGCTGTAGTCCAAAATTGTGCATTGGTATTTAACTTCTCAAGAATATTTTACATTCATGAGTGCCTTGTACTGAGAGCTCTCTGACTGATTCACAGGCTTCATGCATACACAGGAAATGCAGCCACCTGTCAGGCAGCAGGCAGAAGCTTAACAGTGTACAGCACACGGTACAACTTCACAATAGGGGAAATTTTGACCAACACCAGGGCAAACACTTTCCTCTGTAAGTACCACCGTGAGGTTTTTCATATTTAGGCAAAACAGGCATGGGTTGAGTTTTAACTGACAGTCCTCCATGCAGTTTGCATCATCAGTTATAGATAGAATTATGTCATAAATCACTTGTCTGTAACAAGGATCTTATCTCAAACTAAATACCAATGAGAGTAAGACTAAATAAGAAGGGTATAAAATGTATATGTTGAAATAGTGAAAAATCAGTGCATGTATGATTAGATCTTTGGACTTTAAAAGATGCAATTACATAAATATATTGAGATAGTAGGTAGGGAGATGTTCAAACAGCACCCAGACTGAGGTCGGTCATCTTTGTGAAGGAATGCAGTTAGGGCATACTAAGAGTTAATGAGAAATTTTAAAAGGAGGAAATCTTTAATGCAAAGTTAATAAAAACTGAACTTGCACATGCACTCAAGTTCTAGTCCTTCAGAAAGCCACTGCGTGTACGTATACATACACACGTTCCTCCCCTGTTCCCTCTCCCCAAATTTTCAGACAATATTTTCCAAACCACACAAAGAATTTAGGACCCTAAGTCCCATATGACTTTGGATTTTAGCACTATTGTTTTTCAGTGAAACTTACAAGTTAAGTTACATTTGAAAAAGGGACTTAGATGCTGGGAAAATTTTCCAAAAGTAACAAAGGAAGCTTTCTCTATCTTCTGTTCCCACCTGTGTCATGGACATTTTAACACAAGCATTTTTTGACAGTAAAGAAATATTTATGTAAAGAAGCATCATGAAGACATGATTTAAAATAAACAACTGTTTCAGTACAGACATATGTCTCTCCAATCTTATTATTCCCTGTCATTAATCTCACATATTAATGTTGTATTTGGAATGGCCATTTTATCTTTAAACCTCCCCTCCTCAAGTAAGCGCAATATAAAAAAGTCAGTCACCATATAAGCGTACAACAGCCTTCAAAGATTAACAATAGCAAGAAATGTAAGTTTGAATGAGTCTCAAAAGAGGCCATGTTAGTCTGTAACTTTAAGATCAACCTTCAAGATCATCTCACCTGAAGTGGGTTTTGCCCACAAAAGCATGTGATTATTATCTATCTCACTATATAAGTGTTATTAAATACATATATATAAACATTAATTTCTAAAGTGCCACAGGACTACTTGTTTATAAAGTTTGAATGAGTTCATGGGTATCACTGCCACTAAAGAGTAAACACTGACCAGCCTACCTGGATATAAATTTTGAATCCTCATCCCATCCGCAAACATGGTCTGTGGATATGCTAATTCATACATGCAAAGCAGATATAAAAAACAGATTTTCCCTATGTATCTTTACACAGTATTATATTCCATTATTATTCCCCCCCACTCCAACTTTGGAGCCAGAAACAATATTACCCCCTCCCTTTTCTTAAATTAGGGGAACTAGGGCAAAGGGAAGTAGCATTTTGATTGCATCAGATGAAACTCTGACCTTTCACTTTAGCTCCACTTAGAGATAAGAAGCCTGATTCTAGACTCATTTACACCTGTTTAAATTCTTCAGGGGGTAGCCGAGTTAGTCTGTACTGAAAAAAACAACAAATAGTCTGGTAGCACTTTATAGACTAACAAAACACGTAGATGGTATTATGAGCTGGGGGGGAGACACAGCCCACTTCAGATGACCGGAGTGTTGGATGTTTAGGACCAAAGTAAATGTTTAAACCAAACCCTGTTTAAATGTTATTGTGCGGGGTCAATGGAATCATATCAGTGTAAAACTCTTCTCAGAATTATGGCGTGCTGCTAGAAAGTCAGCATAAAGACCCTATAAAGTGGCCTGGGCTTTCAAGGAGACGCACAAGATGTTTAGAGGGTTTTTTAGTCTAGATCTAATCATAGTTCCATTTCTCTAAATAAAGATGAGCTTAACCCATCCCCCAAATTTCCTGTTCAGACGCTGCATGGCAGGCAAAAAAAAAAAAAGAAAAAAATCAAACCACTAGAAAACTACAACAACCTGAGATAGTACACCATAGTTACTTAGACTTTGCACAATACAAGATTGTTGAAGGCTCCCACTAGATACAAACTTAATGATCAGCTCTGGCAGCCAGAACTCTGATATCATATGCGCATATTTACACATTCCTCAGCTACCACTGTAGCCCCGTAGCTTTAAAGAAAGCCAGACCCAAGTTCTATTCAGCCCTCTGCTTGCTCATTGAGTAACACAGCTAGTCACGTGTAGCCGCACTATAAACAGATTGCAATTGGAGTTCACATATTTTCTTAATTCCACACGATCATATCGAGCTAGGCGGCATTCCTGAAACTTTGTAGCTTCTCTACTAAGTTTCAGCGTTAACAACTCTGAAAGGAAACAGCAGAATCGTAGAGGGCAGCCAGCATCAAAAGTTAAAACACAAAAACTGTATAGGAATTTGTCCTTTGATACTGTAGATACACTTCAGTTCAACCCCACACCACAGGCAACAGAGACATTGCACACAATACATCGGATACTTACAGGAGGAGAACACCTTTGTTTTCTTTTTTATTGACAGCCCTTACAGGTTTTAGTTCTTCCACATCAGACTGTTGTTCAGTCATTAGCGCCGTCTGCGGAAAGCTCGCTGCGAGTATCCGTGTGTCTGCTCCTCTATCCCTTACCACCAACAATTGAAATAGACTCGCTCCAGCTTTTCCCTCCCCGGCACACAACTCTCTTTTGAAACTCCGGAGCAAATTCAGCCAAGCTCTTTGTCTCTGGCTAACCTGAGCAAGTTCAAACTGGTCCTATTAGCTGGAGCTAATGGTCAAGGGAAGGCAGAAGAGGAAAGAGAGGAGGAAGGAAGAAAGAAAAGAGCCATCCTCCCCCCAGTAAAGGCGGGGGAGGGGAGGGGGGGGTGGAAGGGAAGGCGGGGAGAAAGCCTGTTCAACAAGTCTTTCTGAGAGAAGAAACTAATGAGCCAAGCAGGTGAAAACACGGCGCTAACAATTCACAGCGGCTTTACTCTTTAAACCATAAGCGTATTGGAATGACTCTGTACAACAGGATTTAATGATGTTAAACATAATTATAAAGCACTGACTTTAGATGACTTGAGATATAACAACAGTCACAAAGAACTGAGGCAACACACCATGATCCCGTCTTTTAGGGGCTGGTCTATTACACAACTTAAATTATTCAAACAGGATGTTGCCTCATCGGGCACTGCCTCCTGATTACTTAAACAAAAGGTCTATTTAATGTTTTATATGGGAATGACAACGATGGTAAGAGACGCCAGTGACTGTGCCATTAACTCTTTACTGTCCCAGAGAGCCAATTTTTGTTTTCAGAGCAGACAGCAGGCATGGAGTAGTGCTACCAATGACCAACAAGCTGGCCATGGTGACAAGTATTTGTGTAAGATCGATAGTGATAAAGGGGGTGCAAAAACCTAAGTGGATTTATAACAGCAGCAATAACACACTGCATTTTTATAAACTTAAAAAACAACAAATAGTCTGGTAGCACTTTAAAGACTAACAAAACATAGACTTCATGCATCTGACGTAGTGGGCTCCAGCCCACAAAAGCTTATGCTCAAATAAATGTGTATGTCTTTAAGGCAGTGGTCCCCAACCATTTGGAGCTGCAGAGCACCAGGGGGGCGGGGCCGTTCACCCGCCAGGCGCCAGAGGGCGGGGACACTCGTACATACGCCACAGCCCCACAAGCCACGTGCTTGGGGCCAGCAACCCCATGCGCCGTGTGGCCACGGGCGGGGCTGCCCATTCACTGCAAGCCTGGGGCCGGCGCCCTCCAGAGCCACGCGCCCAGGGCTGGCACCCCCCCATAGCTGCGTGCCCAGAACCGGCACCCCCCCATAGCCATGCACCCAGAGCTGGCACCCTCCATAGCTGCGTGCCTGGGCACGGGGAGGCCAATTCGCCGCGCGCCCGGGGCCGGCGCTCCCCATGCACCACGCACCTGGGGCGGGGGAAGCCAATTCGCCGCGCGCCCCAGGGCCGGCACTCCCAATGCACCATGCGCCCGGGGCGCACACAAATGCCCCTGCGGGCGCCATGGCACCCACGGGCACCGTGTTGGGGACCACTGCTTTAAAGTGCCACGGGACTCTTCCCTTGTTTTTGCTGAAACAGACTAATAGAGCTACCTCTCTGAAATGTGAATTTTTATAGGGTCTTTCATTCTGAAGGCCCTCACTCAGGCTACATCTACACTGCAGAGTTTTTGTGCAAAAACTCACGGAGCGTCCACACTACAAGCACATTTTTGCACAAGAAAAAGTGCAGATTGTCAGAAGACTGGGCTTTTTGCACAAGAGTTATTCCTCTTTCTACGAGGAATAAGCCTTTTTGCGCAAGAGCTCTTGTGCAAACGGGCATGTGTGGACGGAAAAAGCACAGGTGCTCTGATGGCCATTCTGCAAATGGCCATCAGAGCTTTCTTGCGCAAGAGCATCCATGGCAGTGTGGATGCTCTCTTGTGCAAAAGCACATCTCTTGCGCAAAAGCACATGGCAGTATGGACGCACTCTTGTGCAAGAACTTTTTGTGGAAGATCTCTTCCACAAAAAGTTCTTGCACAAGAAGCCTGCAGTGTAGACGTAGCCCCAGTGTGCCTCACAAAAGATTCCACTGGTCTTGCAAACTGTCTGCATGGAGCCCTTTGGAAATCAATGATGTTATGTACGGGTACAACAATCTTCCCAAGTGCAACAAGTTGCAGAATCAGGTTTCAGAACTTATGCATCATGGAGCATAGTAGTCAGCTAGTAGGCAGTAAACAATATTTGGGGAAGAGGTGAGACATGAGGATATTTATTGAAGAACACTGGGAAAATCTGGGAAAATCTTCAATAGGTTATGACAATATGGCTCCAAGTATAGTAAAACCTTTGTTATCTGGCACTCTGTAAACCAGAAAACTTTGTTAACTGGCATTGCCCCCAGCCACAATCTATCACATCTTCAGGCGTGCAGGCCTGGCTTGGTTTACCATGATTGGCTTAACAATTTTTTTTTAAGAAGTACTAATCATCTTTAACTCAAAATAGAAATGAGACACCAAATGCGTCACACTACAAAACTACCAATATTAAAAACTTGAGTTTTACTATTACTGTCCATTGGTTTTTCCTAGGTTGATGGGACCCTCAGATAACTGGAATTTTTAGATAACCGGAATGCCCTAATCCCCGAGCATGCTGGATCACACAGGTTTTACTATAATTATTTGATTTTCAACATTTACAAAAGTTTTGCCATAGTCTTGACTCAACAAGGATGTCCTGAAAAAGTCATGTCATTTCTATTAAGAATGCAGAGACATTTCAGGGTTTACCATAGTTGGGTTTTTAAACTCAGGGGCTATGTCTACACTGCTCCTCTTGCACAGAAAATATGCAAATGAGGCAAAGCTTTGAATATTGCCGCAGCTCATTTGCATAATTAGCGAGGCTCCGTTTTTGCACAAGAGGCTTTTGCAGAAAAGGAGCCATCTACACAGCTCCTTTTTGCGCAATCTCCCCCACTTGCACAAGAGCCATTCTTCCTCTTCTTTTTTTCAGGAAGAATGGCTCTATGAGTGGGGCTTTTTGCGCAAAAAGGAGCCGTTTAGACAGCTCCTTTTTGTGCAAAAGCCTCTTGTGCAAAAACAGAACCTCATTAATTATGCAAATGAGGCATGGCGATATTCCATGCTTTGCTTCATTTGCATATTTTTTTGTGCAAAAGGGAGCAGTGTAGACATAGCCTGGCAGAATTTAGCATGGAAATTAGTAAGTCTATAGTCACAAGATGCAACAGTATCTCAAGCCTGCCTTCTCTGTATTTACAAATAAGAGACTTGGCATCTTTAACATATGGGAAAAAAAGAGAGCACTTTTTGGTGTAAAAAGGCGGCTTTTGAGGGGCTGGGTTTTTATTTTCCTGCTTGTAATTTAGAAGCGCCTGTCTCTCTAGTTTGAAAGTTTTTATGGTGTCTGGACAGTGAGTGCAATGGATGACATCACAAAGGCTAGGGGCTTGATCCTGCTCCTGTTAAGTCAATGGCAAATTAATGACAATACAATATGATCAAGATAGTGAAAGTTGAGTCATGGCAATGGAAAGCGAACTGTTTATTTTTGGGTTATTTGAACCCATTTCACGTCAATGTTCAATTCAAATGTTGGATAAAGGAAGCCTCTGTTCACATTCAACATCTTTGCCCCTTCAATTAGCATTTTAGATCTCACAATAAACATCCCTCAGACCTCCTATGGTCCTCCCACAAAACCAGGGAACATCAAACTCTGCATTCCTGCTATTTCTAACATAAATAAATATGGATATTTTGGGCACTTCTCAGGAGCCACTCAGCACCTGCCAGGCTTATGTCCCAATATTTACCTGTGACCATTAATGTGAGTACCCTGAAGAAGTTTGCTTAGGTTCTGGTGGCGTGGACCCTCTATATTATAATAGCTCTCTAGAATAATTCACTGGAGCTGATGTTT
Organism: Rafetus swinhoei; assembly: GCA_019425775.1. Lineage (NCBI taxonomy): Eukaryota > Metazoa > Chordata > Testudines > Trionychidae > Rafetus > Rafetus swinhoei. Next base: position 79,404,509 of record CM033427.1, on the reverse strand, counting down.
TCACCTATGTTGGTTCAGATAAATCTGTTTTTTTTACTCTGTCTAGCAAAACCCTAGGTTGGCATGGCAGCCCCAAGAAACCATCTAATGTCATGCAACAAATATACAGTAAGATCAAATGTCAGACCCCCCCCACACACACTTACACTCAGCAGGATGCTGCAGAACTTGCAGGTAGAGAGAAATATTAAATGGCAGCATTTCACACAGGGGTTTCTGTGTGCTAGCATTGAAATATAAATGAGAGTATCAAAAATAAATGCTATAAGTTTAAAAGCGTGGATTGTATATCTATTTCAATGTGTATTAGAAGGACTAAAATCAATTTATAAAAGAAATCCCCTACAAAACTGGTCCATTTTTATGACATTTTAAAAGTATGGTAAAAATACAATACATGTTTATATCGGAATCAAAATCACCATACCAGATCCAGTGGAGTCACCAAGACTCCACACAGAAGAGGTCTTTGCTAGTTGGTCCCAGAGTAGGAACAGGACATTTGTAAGTACTTCAAATTTTCTTTTCTTTTCGTGTACCAATAGAATTCTCAGCTGAATATTGTCTGATGATGGGTGAAGCTTACTTCAGGATTTCTTATAGCTAGAACCCTACCAAATTCAATCCATTTTGGTCAATTTCACAGTCATAGGATTTTAAAAATTATAAACATAATGATTTCAGGTATTTATGTTGAGCTGTTGAATGTGCAGGGGCTAATGTGGGTGGAAGAGCCTCTCAAACCTTAGGCTTTTATTCTGATATTGAGACGGATCTTCTGACATAAAGGAGAAGGCACAGTGGTGCTTGTGTGGTTATGCAGTTGTAATTGCCCTCACTTAATAGATACAGTAAGGAAACCATGCAAAGATGAACTGCTGTCACCCACAGAGACCTGCTGTTATGTCAAAGTCCACATCCTACTATGTCTAATAGTAATTATATAGCTTTCCAGAAGTACTCTTAGAAAACATAGATATCACTGTATCGTAAACCATACTTCATAGCTATTTCACATCTACAGCACCAAGATGCCGTACAAATAGCAAAGATGTGTACCTGCTCCAAGGTGTCTGTGGTGCTGATCCTAAAACTGGATCTAACTAGACCAACTTGCATGATCAGGACCTAATCTAAGATACAACACAGCACAGGATGACAAACTAGAGGGGGATATAGGAAGGTTGTGAGATGCAAGAACAAAAGATAATGAGAAACATAAGATCCTTTGTCACCCTTGCTAATCCTTGCTTCTCCGCTTCTTTCTTCCCAGAGTGGTGGTGTAGGGCACTGAGAGCCGTGGGCTCTCAACCTTTGCAGACTACAGTTCTCTTTTCAAGTGGGCTGGTTTGTCTTGTGTACCCCCAAGAGACACCTTAGTTAAAAACTACTTGCTTACAAAATCAGACATAAAAATACAAAGTGTCACAGCACACTATTACTGAAAAATGGCTTATTTTCTCATTTTTACCATAATATTAAATAAATCAGTTGGCATATGAATATTGAACTTAGTTTCAGTATATAAGGCACAAGAAGATTTACCTGGAATCGCTCGGGTCCTTAATTAATTTTTGTTTCATTTGAATCATTGCTCTGGGGTGGGGCTGGGAATGAGGGATTCAGTATGCAGGCTGCCCCAGGGAGACGCGACTACCTCAGCCCTCTCTCACCACAGCGGCTTTGGGCCATGTGAGAAATGCCTCTCCATGGCAGTTGCCACTCCAGTAGACACAGATGGGGAAGGGGTACATTTCCCCAGCTTGAAGCAGGTTTAGGTTCATCTACCTCTTGTGCTCCCCAGCCTGAGTGAGGAATGTAGGCATCTGTGCTGACAAAAGGAAACAGCCAGCTAGCTATGTTCCTGTATGAATTGCAGGGGGAGGGAGGCAGAGAGGAACTTCAGGCTGCCCTGCCCTGCCTCCTGTAAGACCAAGCCCCAAAGTCTCCCGTTGGAGGCTAGCGCCTTGCCACTCCCCATCCCAGCAAACCACAGAGAAGTCCTCCAAGGAGACTAGAGTGTCTGCAGGATGAGGCGACCAATCGGGGCCAGGAAGGCCCTAGAAATGGGGCTGCAGGACCAGCATCAGCTCAGTGTTGCTGGAGCTATGAAGTAGAGAAGATCACAGGTAGCTGGCTGATTAAGGGTGTAGCAGCAGCACTGAGAGCTCTGTATGGGGAGCTTGTGAGGACTATATGATGAACTGAGGTAAAACCCCTATCTAGTAGCAAGGAACTCTTTCCAGGAAGAGAAGCCCTAGAGGCACCACTCTCTCCTGAGTGGTGAAACAAAATGAGAGACAAAGAGGGGCCCTAACAGAGACTACTGAGATGGGCTGCTGTTAAGTGGACACCTTAGAAGGGGTTTGAGTATGTAAACCCCTCTTTCCACCCTGGGTTACTCAGGAGCAGGCATTGCTCACCTGGGTGCCTGATCTTTTTAATATTAAAGGAGATCCTAAGTATCCCAGTGATATTGGATAGTTGGGGATCCTCTGTCAGTCCCTTGTGTCTAAAGGAATATAAAATGGCAGTGCTTTCACCTGGCTGGACCCAGTACACACTTAATGGTGTGCCTTAGGAATATCCAGGAATAAACTTATTCTGGTAATAAGCTGGATCTAACTCCCAAACAACAATTATAAATAATATACATTATTATGTGCTAGCATTACTAATGCTAGTAGTGGGTTCACTGGGCAGATCACTGCCTCCTTTTGGGGGCTGGACTCTTTCAGCCCTAGGATTCTATGATTTTACATCTAATTGACTAAATTAGAATTAACACACCTTTACTTAGCCATTTAAAGAAACAGGTTTAGCAGACTAAAATTGAATAAAAATCAATCAACAAAGTACACAGAAATAAATGAAACTCATCTAACTGGCATTTACACTGCCACATATATCCCACCCCAGAGTGTGCACTCCTCTGGATCTCAGAGTCCCAGACACTTGGGGGGAGGGGGGGCTAAAAGTTAAAAGTATTTCCGCAAAAGAGCGTCTAGATTGGCAAGTGCCTTTGCGCAAAAGATTTGCTTTTGCAAAAGCATCTGTGCCCAGTACAGATGTGGTTTTGCGCAAGAAAGCTCCGCGGCCATTTTCGCCATCGGGGCTTTCTTATGCAAAAAATTCCTGTCCCTGTCTACACTGGCCATCTTGCGCAAGAACACTTGTGCAAGAGGGCTTTTTCCTGAGCAGGAGTGTCAGAGTTCTTGTGCAAGAACACTGACAATCTTACATTAGATCGACAGTGTTCTTGCACAAATTCTCGCGGCCAGTTTAGACAGCTGGCAAGATTTTGTGCAAAAGCAGTCGCTTTTGCACAAAATCTTGCCAGTCTAGACGCACCCTTGAGCTCTTGAAGATCTGCAGCTGGAGTGGAGACAGCACTGCAGGTTGTGTGTGTCAGTCCAGGCAGTCAGCTAGCTGCAAAATCCCTTTGCCACTGGAGCAGGCCCCACCAAATGCTAGCAGGGGGTTCACTAGACAGATCATTCTGCCTCTTTTTGGACCCAGATTCAGTCTGTCTTCTGTGCTCCATCCCAGGCAGTCCTTTCCCAAACAGCCACGGTTACTTCTATGCAGGCTCTTCTTATTCACAGGCACGGCCAGGGTCCATCACCAAGAGCCCCTGAAATAGCCTGCTAGATCCAAGCCCCATCCAAGCAGGCTCTAGCTTCCAGATTGAAAGGCTCTGCACCAGAAATCTGGCTTCTCTCTCCAGATTGGAGCCAATCAATTCTCTCCCTGCACTGCCTGGAAAAGAACACAGTTTCCCTCCTTTTTTCCAAGGCATCATGGGAGTTTGTCTGTAGGGCTAGATTGCAGCACAAAGGATTCTTCCTGTAAAAGTCAGAGGCTCTTAAAGGAGGCCTATAAGTGATTCACACAAGTGATTCAGTTACAGGGCTGAGTAGCCAAAAGAGTCTGAAGAACAGAGTGAGACCAGGCACATGCGTTTGACCAGATGCTGGCACTCTTTATACCTCCCTAAAGGGCCCAGGGGTAGGAGGCTTAGGCTTGGGTCTGGATCACCCCTCCCCCCACATACATCTTCCCACCTCCTCCCCTATCTTCTGCACCCCCAGCTAACCTCTTTCACCTGCCTGGTGATTCTTTTTCCTATATAGTAATTTAAAGACAAACAATCCTGTTCCAGGCACATTCCATTTTCCTAGCACAACCAAACCCTGATCTCGCTTTGTTATGATAAGTGGAAGCTGCATACCAAATGTGAGGGTTCCAGCTCTTTCCATTTAGGAGGAGTTCTTGAACAAACAGACTCATGGATGGATAAACAGACACACAAACTTTCTAAAATATATAGTAGAGAAGTATAAACAAGTCATTGTATAAAATGTTAACTTTGCTAGTGCTTTTTATGTAGCCTGTTGTAAAACTCTGCAAATATCTAGGTGAGTTAATATAGCCCTGGAAGACCTCTCCATACCCCAGGGGTTACATGTACCCAGTGCTTTTTTTGTGATGGTATGCCCTGGGACGAAGTACCAGCACCTATTTTTCCTGCTTAATTTACATGAATTGCAATCCCCTCTGGCGTACTGGCACCTATTTCCTGGGGCAGTCGGGTTGCTCAACAACTTTTCTCCCCCCGAGTTTTAGCGGTTTTTTTTTTTTTTTTGCTCTTTGTTGCTCAACAAGTTTTCTCCTGGAGTACTGGAACCTTTTTTCTTACAAAAAAAGCACTGCATGTACCCCTGGTTGAGAACCACTGTGCTAGCACAAACCAACCTGTGGCTCCAGAGCTGCATGCAGCCCCTTGCATAGGCACTGACTTAGTGCAAACTTTCCAATGTGCTTGGGGTGCTCACTGCTTAATCCTCGCCTTTGCCCAGGCCCCATTCCCACTCCACCCCTTTTACCAAGGCCCCCACATCTTCCCCTGAGCCTGCCATCTCCACACTCCTCCCCAGAGCCTCCTGCATGATGTGAAACAGTTGATTGTGGTGAGTAGCAGGTGCAGGGATGGAGAGAAAAACTTCTGATTGGTGGGGCTGCTAGCAGGCAGGAGGCATGGGGGCCGGGACTGATAGAGGGGAGCTGCTGAGATATTATTGTGTCTCTTTGGCATTGTACACTGGTAAATTCTGGCTCTTTCACAAGCTCAGTTTGGCTACCCTGTGCTAGATGAAAGCAACAATGAACAGCTCCTCCTAATGGTCCAGTTTGTTTCCATTGAAACAAAACTGAATTAATATTGCTTTACACATAGCATATATATTTTACTGTACTGTAAATAAGCACCTATAGCCAAAATGTAGCCTTATAAATTCTTATCCCTACATGCACTTAGAGTTTACCCGTTAAGATATTCTGAATGCTTTAGATAGACTTGCTATACACACTGCCGCAAATTAAATATAAAAGTCAAAATGAGATATTGTGGCTCCAAAATGAGTTTCCAGAATTTCTGCTTCAAAGAAATATTTTAAAAAAATCTGTTGTTTTTTTTGTTTCAACTTGAAACAAAGTTTGTGATTGAATAAAAAAAGGTGTAGTCAAAACCTTACTCACCAATGCCCCTCTTACTGTTCAACAGTACATCAGGTGTCTATGAGGACTGAATATGTTCTATTTTCCCTACTTAGAGTCTTGCTTGCCAGTCTGTAGCCATTCATATAGTTACTCCCTGAGATGCTGCTCCTGTCACAGCTGAGATGGTTTTAGCCCATCCTAAATCTCATCTTAGAAACTCCATTACTACTTCTCTGGAACCTTTCAGAATGCACCATCAGGACCTACCCAATTAGACTGTTCTACATATCAGGCCCTAGAGAGCACTTTTTGCTGTGCTAGGTAGACAAACCCTAAGCTTTTATCTCAAGTTAATTGAGAGAGGGTATACATGTGTGTTTGCATGCATGCGTGAAATAACCTAGGCCTCCAAGAAACTGAAGCCCCCTCTCTACCACAAACTTCCTGTTTGGATAAGGTCTTGTCTACGCTTGCTGGGAGGTCAGTGCTGGAGGATCTATTTCCCCCAGGGATTGATTTAGCAGGTCTTTACTTGACCCACTAAATCAACCACTGATCATGCTCTTGTCGACTCTGGTACTCGACTGGATTGAGAAGCATAAGAGAATCGATGGGAGTTCCTCTCATTGAACCCCCTACAGTGAAGACACTGCAAAACTCCATATAAGGTATGTGGACTTCAGCTATGTTAGTTATGTAGCTGGAGTTGCATACCTTAGTTTGACATTGCCCCATAGTGTAGACCAGGCCAAACTCACTTAGGCTTGGTTCCACAAAGGGACAGAAATCTCTGTTCAAAAGCATTCTTTTCATCAGGCAGAGGGGGGAATTGGACTGGGGTTTGTCACAGCATGGATGAGTACTAGGGATGTAAACGACTAGTTGACTATCGGATAAGCATAAGATTATCAGATTTTCCAGTAGAGTGATTTGACTAGTCACTTCCCCCCCCTTTGCTACCTCTATCAGAGGCAGTGGCGGGGAGGGGGAGCGGGGAACAGGAATGGTGCTGGGGGAAGCTAGCTTAAAAGCCAGTTCCGCCCCAGCACCATCTCCGCGGGGGGGGGGAGCAGGGATGACAGAGGCACAGCAGGGAAACGGTGCGAGCGGGGACTGAAGCAATCCCTACTGATACCGGTTCCCATTGCGGTGCTTCAGCCTTCGGCATGTAGCAAGAGCCCCGCATCTTGCTACGTTTCAAAGGCTGAAGCCCTGCAGTGGGAACACGAGGAGAGCAGGACTATTTGAGTCCCCACTCGCCCCGTGCTCCCTGCGGTGCCCCCTCCCTTCTTGCCTCTGAGAGGCAACAAGAGGGGGGAACACAAGCTGGTGCTGGGGGAAGCCGGCTTAAAAGTTGCCTGTCCCCCTGCTGCCTCTATCAGAGGCAGCAAGGGCAGATAGGGGAGGCTGCTGCGAAGCAGGTCCACAGGGGATGCTAGACTTAGCACGAGCTGGGACCAAGCAGTCATGGCTTGCACAGACACTGCTCCTCTGCATTTTTAATGTTGTAAGAGCCTGGCAACTCTTCCTATATTTAAAATGCAGAGCCACAGCACGGGTGGTTCCCGGAGCTACCCACGCTGCGGCTCTGCACAATGGCTCTATCAATTAATCCATATTGTTGATACAAATTGTATTGACATATATGATTAGCTTGGTAACCGCAATTTAACATCCCTAATGAGTACCCCAACTTCTGGCCTAAAGCTTATAGGTGAAACATGATATATAGTACACAATCAAGAGTTGTGCAAAATGAACAGAAGTGTCTGAGGCAGGAAAAGTTTGGGATATGCAACAAATAGGTAAGAAAATGCTAAAACCAACTGTGACGGGGCGGCGGCCACCGCGGCCGCGCCCCACACTCAAGCCAGCCCCGGGGACCGAGCGGGGAAACCCACCACGGGGCCGGACGGCGCGCCGTTTACGGCGCACTCAAGCCTCCCAGCGGGGAGGCAGCTGAGAGGGCCGGCCAGGACCGAGGCCGGCGCGCGCCGGCGGATGATGCCATGGGCGTCCTCCCGCAAGGGGCGGGGCCGCCATGCCACAGAAACGCTGCGGAAGGACGGAGCGGGGGCACGGCGTTGGCGGGAAGTTTAAAAGGGGGGCAGGAAGGCTCCCCGGGGAGGAAGGCGGCAGGGGACCGGGACCCAGCCAAGAAGGAGGAACCGGGTAAGGCTGACCCGGCCACGGAGGGCGGGGATTAGACGGACCCCCGGGGGGGGGATCGGGGGAAGAAGTAGCCCAGGGCGGGGCCGCAAAACCCGAGAGCGGAGGGTTTGGGGTGACTACCCCGTCCGCTGAGCGAGGTCAGACGACTTCGCCTTAGGGCCCTGGGCTGGGGTTCGGAGCGAGGGTGGGCCCAGACCCCCTTCCCCCTACCGGAAGCCAAGCGCCACTCCCACTCATCAATAGAGGAGGAGGCGAACGCCGGTATCGGGCGAGGCCAGATAAGGGGACCACAGGTCCCGTTACGGTGAGGGAACCCCTGAGAGGGAAGAGACTGGGGCACAACTTGTGACACCAACTACTGGAGAACCATAGTGAATAAAGTACATAATGATAGGGGTGTGCGTATGGGGCCAACTGCCTAAGCCACAGCCAGAGTCCTCCATAACACTGCCATGAAAAGCTTTGTGGAAGAATTTGTACAGCACTAAACACAAGCTGCCAATATAAAGTTGTGATATCTGGAAAACATAAGGCAAACACAGAACAGAGCTGTGTTGTTGTTTTTATAACACACACCAACATTCACTTAGAAACATTCAGTCTGAGGTTAGGGGCCTACTACAGGGATGGGTGAGTAAGGTGATGTTCTGTGGCCAACATTATGCCAGGGGTCAGACTAGATGATCATGATGGTCCCTCTTGACCTTTGAGTCTATATGTCTGTAGAAGGATTATTTGAAGTATCCTATCAGGATCACTTTAATGACAAAGATAAGATTAGATAAAGACTTTTCAGTAAGTGGTAAAAATGTGAGACATGGGCGGGCTTTAACATAGAAACAGAAATTGTGCTAGAAGAGAAACTTAACTCAGACATGGGGAAAGATGTTGAAACCACAGCTAATCCTATCACACATGCTAAAGAGCCACTCCTATTAGAAACACAAGCAAGTCAATGAAATGTTGTGAAACATCTGCAAGTCCTTTAGCACACAAGATATGTACAAAGTAAATCAAAGTCCTGGTCAGGATTTAGAAGATAAATTAAAGATAAATTTGATGGATGCTTCATTGAAACATTTCAGCCTATGGATTGCTCACGAAGTATTTGCTATGTCTATTATTTTGTGTATTCACTATTCAGAATTCCTTACTTGTAGGTTTTAATTGATTTGATATTTACAAATCCTATTTTGCACAATTTATGCATATCTACATGGGAATGAAATGTACATAAAGATTATGGATAAATCAAACCTGCTGCTAGCCAGAAATTTCCTACACAGATGGTGGGGCATATATAGACCATATATATTGTCCTAGGGATGATGATAGAACAATTGAATGAAATATACGTTAGTAGATATTGTGGTAGCTAATAAGAACAATCAGCAAAATATTCATATAAATTGGGGACACTTTGTGGGAACAAATATGAAACCTCAAATGGATTTTCTGCAATGGTGCACTAGTAACATGGTTCCAGGTCATGTAATAGTGGGTCTATAACACATTGTACATATGCCTTAGCCGCCATTCGAGCATCTACTTGATTGATATTCTGATACCAATGACTTTCAAAAAATTTTCCATGTGAAGTCCCAGTAGGCCCAATGTGTACATATGAGGAAGTGTCATTGCAAAAATACTATATGGAAAGAGAGGCTAAGAACAATCCACCACCAGAACAAAATGCACTGTGATTGGTGGAACACAGGGTCATTCATGTCTCCAGTCTGCTCACAGAAACCTCTTGATAATATAAAGTAACAAAAAACAGGACTATGTGTGTGGATGGGGAAGAGGAAGTTCTTTTAGAAGAAGAGGAAAGAGGAAAAAGCACAGGTGCCCGGGTGTCCATTCCGTCCACAGCAATCACGGTTTACATGCGAGAGAGCGTCCATTCAGTCTGGACACTCTTTTGAAAAAGCAGTTCACCTTTTCAATGCACTTTTGCAGTGTGGACACTCTCTTTTGGAAGAAGTTTTTTGGGAAGATCTCTACCAAAAAAAGCTTCTTCCAAAAGAAGCCTATAGTCGAGACGTAGCCTCTGTTACTGCTGTAGTCATCATGCCGCTGCTATAAAATAAGCCTATCCTTATCACAAGTTATTTTCTTATGTCTCTTCATGCAACAAAGTTAGTCCTGCCTGTTTAATTACCTACAATGACTTTCATTAGATGAAGCTACTATTATTCATTTCTCTTTTTATGGTAGCCTCCAGATTTTTCCAGACATCTAGGACAAGAAATTCCTCCCCTGAATTGCTCAAACTCTAGGAAAAATTCAGAATGAAGAAAACATATAACATCAAAAATGAATTACACTAGTCCAGTCAGTTCCTTGCTGTTTTTATAGCAAAGAAAACGGCAGGTAATAAACTGTTCTACTGAACAATTTATTTCATATAAAGAAAAAATAATCTCTTTTTCTTTTTGCTGCTTTGGGAACCTGTAAAAAATGTGTCCCAGATATAACAGGCCACATCAGACAAATGCTTATCCTGGGGAAGTTTGTTGTGTTATTGACCATCGCAACAGTTCACAATGTTTTAAGTGGTCATAATTAGGCTATAAGGATAGCACATCTTTAAGAAGAAAGGTGAACATTCATCCCTCTCTTTACAGCTTCAGTTTGTCTGAAGCCTTGGTAACCAACCCAGTGTGGGTTGGACTTATCTCTGAAGGATACAGTTGTCACCACCAGAACTTCATTTGTATTTAGTGAAAGTACATATTCTGAACAATATATAAACTTCAGCAAAAGAAGAACCTAAATTTATGGTTTCCTAATAAAGATGCTTAATATCTACATAATACTTTTCATATTCAAACTGTGTTATGGCTGTTAACTAACCCTCCTCACTTAGACCTCTGCGCAATAGATAAGTGTTCTGAATGACATTTCACAGATGAGGAAACCCATGGGGGAGAAATGAAGAGATTTACCCAAGGACAAACTGCAGATCATTGGCAGAGCCAGTATAAGACCCGTGGACCTTTTGACTTCCAGGCTATACTGGTTCCCACACTGGAGTCCCTTTTAGATTTTCTGTGTGTGTTAGCTTAATCATTACTGGCCATTGCTAACCCTTTATTTCCCTTTACAAACATCTGTACTGAAAACAGATTTTTTATGCTTGTATTATCATTGTATTGTTGTTAAGGGTGATAATACATATACACTGTATAATAGGTATACACTGAGTCTTGTAGACACCATAGACGATAAGGACACTAGTCTACTAATCTTAAAAAACAAATTTGTACATAGGCAATCCATTGGATTGGCCTAAACCACAAAGTTTGAGTTAAAGTTGAGACTTTTCTGAGGTTTGGTGGATTTGACTGTAAGATTTTGATTCAGCCCCATTATAGAGGTAGAGGTCAATTGTGAAGTTCAGATCTTAATTAACTGGTCTGGATTGCTGGAAGGTGGCTCTCAGGACAGCTTCGTGAATCCACCTGACAGTGCTGCGGATGCATATTATTAACACTCTTTTTTTTGGATATAGACTCCTAAACCTGATCCATAAAAACACAGGGCTGTGCATGCTGCACTCCTAACTGAAGCCTCAGTTGTAGTATAACATCCCGTCTGTTTCTGAAATCAGGTCTGCTCTTTGTCAGAAGCTACATGCTGCCATGGTGATAAATGATGAGCTCCCCTGTCTGAAATGTTAATAGGCCCCTGGATTCCTGCAAATTTATACTCATTTGCACAGTGCCAATTACAGCAAGAGCAAAGCTGAGGTATATAAAAGCTTAAATATACAGTCACTCTTTGGCCTCAAGCATGACTAATTATGATTACTGAGAACAATCATTAATATTAAATTGTTAGTCTCTATCTTTACACATAGATAATGTTCTATAAATAAACAGGATAGTCATGAAAATTAATTGGAATAAAAAAAGCCTGAATGCCTTTTTAAAAATCTTATTTCACTGACAGTGGCATGCACCTCACTTTAGGTGTCGTAACTGTGACACACATACCGGAAACAAGTCCATAAGAGCTCACTCCAACTGCCAGGTCATGCCATGGAATTACATATGCTTCCTTCCTAGGTTGTCTGTGTTTTGTTGTTGTAAAGTTAGTTCATGTTGTTGGAGTGTTTCTTTTTTAGAAAGGCCTTTATGATCCCCCACCAGCCACCAGATTGAGCAGGACTGGATTGGGTTTCTACAGGGTCTGTCTCCACCACTTGTTATTTGGCAGGATAGGTTGTTTTTGAGTGACATGAGGCATAGGAATCTCTACCTCTCCACAGAATGATTATGCTGCTTCCAGAACATCCAGGGTATCTAGCTGGGTATGCATACCCCCCATCCACATCTGGGGTACATAATATGGTGAAGCGAGTACAAAATAGGCACACAAATGAACACTGGATGCTGATCTGAAAGCAGGCCCTAATTGACTCCTTTCAGGAAACAAAAGGAACTTCTGACACCAATTTAGTTAGAACTCAGGAATTCCTGTCTCCTGATCCCGTGCTCAGGCTGGTAAATAATCTCTTTCCCATAGTCAAAAACTAAAAATTATAAAAGACATTATGAAAATATAAACATTAAAAAAATATTTCACAGGAATTGAGGTCAGGCTATCAAACTAATTTAACTGTAAACAATATTTTTGAACCCTGGTCTCTAATTATTTTAACACACTGAGATTTATTCTTGCGTCACAAAATGACAGTTACCCAAGGGAATGGCCAGGGTGCTCCTCACGAGCCCCGAGGGTGCTTATATAACACACACCAATCACCAATTTATAGTTAAAAAAAAAAGACTGTGATGGTTATTAATAGTATTTGTGGCACGGGGCAGATACAGAGGTCAAATAGTGGTGGAAAATTCTCATCCAAGTTAAAGTGGTGGCAGAGCTATTCTAAGAAGCTCCTTCAGCACACAGCCCTTTGCATAACTCCCATTCCTCACAGACACATGTGCTGGAACAAGCGGTGCTCCTGCACCCCCTGGTTTGAACTGGTTTCCACCATAGAAAGGGCTCAGAATATTACTTGAAATTATTCTTATTATTTCTATACAAAAATAAGGAACTGTAGTCTCATAAATCTTGTGCTGCCCCGTAAATTCCCCCACAGCGCTCCCTTTAGATTAACTTCCTCATACTAAAAGTCTCAGAGGGATAGCTGTGTTAGTCTGTAACTGAAAAAAATTACAAAACAACTAACAGTTCTGCAGCACGTTAGAGACTAAGACTAAGTTAGTCTCATACCAAGTGCAGCCACTCATCCAACTGTAATCGTTAGCACTGTGTGCTTTGCCTTCACAAATTTAAACGTCTTTGTGAGGGCTTACAGCAGCATAGGTGCTCTGGTGCCATCCCACTCTTTCACTGCTATTTTCTCTGCAAATATCAAATAGGTTCAAAATGCTCAGTCTGAACCATATTGAACTTACCTCAGAAACACTGATCCAATGCTATCTGTAAGGCTGAGTGGAGAGCCATCACCAGGCTTCCGGAAGCTGTTTTGAATCTCATAATGAAAAACAGAGTCATCCAAGGAATGCCTTTTTTCTCACCATTTTTAATGGAGTTAGTGGCAGAATTCAACAAATTCAGCACAAATTGCTGATCTCCGAAGTGATCCTTTAAAAGTTCAGCCGTTCACTGCTGTAGGAAGTGCATTCTTGATGTGAAACCCAGCTCAAGCTAGTTTTTTTTTTTGTTAAATCTGTTAATAAGTAACACGTTAGCATGATATCACAAGGTGGTTTTCCATTTGTCCATAGTGCTTCATATACTTCAAACAAGTCAGACTATGTTGTGAGATAGGACTTTAGAACTGACTACTAGCCCTATTACCTTGTTGGTACATACCACTTCTCATAGGCAGCTCTAATACTATTAGTGAAAACATTCTGCCTTTTAAATAAAAAAAATGAGGGTATGTAAAAGAATTGCACTCTTCAAATAATTTTTCTTTGACAAGTTCAGCATCAGAAGCAAATAGAAATATGCTCTATACCATATGGACTATCATCCTGACTCTAATTACTCAGACAGAAGGGCAAAGTATCTTTTATATAGTATATATACTACCTTATCTAAATCATTTGGCATATCAAGGCTATTTTATTGCTACCCACATTAAAAAGTGCATATATGTGTGTGTATAATTATCAATATATGTAAATGTTTTAAAATTAAGATACTGCAGCTCATTTTAATATGGCCTTTTACATTCAAATCACCAGCTAACAATAGCAGTTTGCTTAACCTTTCCTTCCAGAGGGAGCTGCAACCATTAACTGCAAGCTTGCATGTCTTCCTATTTGCTGAAGATGATGGTAATGATTGTACATGAGAAAACTGTGCACACAGTGGAAAAAAGTGTTTTAAATATGATGACTTCAGTCATCCTGGCTGAAGCCCTCAATCCATGCAGATAGCCCCTCATGCCTGTATAGAGTTCCTTTACCTTCAACCTGGATATAAAGGGCTAGCCATAAGGATTCTCATTTCCTGATGGATTCTAAATTTATGAACCTGAATTCCTATTCTGAAGTTCCCTAGACACATTCTTTAGCAAAGCAAATGACAATTTAATTTGGACTATTTCATCAAAAACATGTTGTTTAAATTAAATTATGATTTTCTGTACAATTTACTCTCTTGTTTCTTTATATAATTAACCCCTCCCCCCCAAACTGCTTAGTTTTGGAAAACAAAAATCTCTTTTGTGATCAGTGTGAAGCAAACTGTAATTACATCTACTGTAAATGACAGAAACAACAGAAGGGAAAATAAGCTATGACAACACCATGATTATCACCATCAGGGAGGAAGCGTAGATCAATACAAAACAGCACATCCCTTTGCAGGTGAAAACTCCAAATCAATTAAACTATTAAAGAAAAGATAAGGAAGGTTCTCTGTGTTGCAAGATAAAAATATGAGATACAGAAATATGTATGGAACACAAAATAGACCAGTAAAAAGATTGTGTAAAGATTGTAGATAGAATATTATGAAATTAAGTTTTAAAAAATGAGTTAAATATGTACTTTCATCTCCTGTGCAATAACAGACAAATGAGCCCCCCTCTTCCCCCCAAAAGCAAGTTATTTTAACTTTTCTGATCCCCGGAGTTAAACTTTCTGGAAATCCAATAAATTAGTTCTTTCTAGAACTATATTTTACATTTTTGGATTCCAGCTGTCCAGATCTTTTAGCTGCCTGGGTGAAATCAGTTTACAATCATAGGCTGATTAGCCACACAGCATCTTTGCACTTTACTCCTCTTCTTGGAAAACAAACAGATAAAAAGTTAGCTTTCAACAAGCAGAGCAAAACCAATGATAATGCCGTTAGTTCCTTCAAGGATACAAAAGATCTCATAAATGAAGAGGGTGGAAGTGGCCTCAAGAACAAAGTGAATTCACCCCATGGTTTAGCAACTTCTGTTTTCCCCTTACTCCTACTTCATTCAGAGACAAGGTGGCTGCTCCTGCATCAGTTTGACAAGCCAAGCCCAGCTGTCTAGTTTTGCCAAGCCCCGGCATTAAAAAATTAAGCATCAGGCAGCACAACATCCTGAGTGTTCTTCAGAACTGTTTTCTCCACCAACCATCTTAATTGAGTCTGAGTCAGCTGTCTTTCAGCCACAAGCTGCCCTGCATCACTCAGATATTTCATGCTTGTTATAGATCCATAGTGTTGAAGCAGTGAAATTAAACCAACTCTAGTGTGGAATGGCATTATCGCATTTTAGGCAACAGAGGTGAGTGGAACTGTATGAAACATGGAACTCCAGTGGTGTAGACAAAGCACAGTGACACTGGCCTAGACATGTGAACACCATGAGGTGCTGGTTGATAATTTGTACCATGGCTGTCAGTAAAACACCAGCTAGTGCTACATTCAACAACAGTAACAGGAGCAGGCCAGCTGCAATATAATTAGGCATGGAAGGATTAAGTTTGCTTCAGTAAATGCTGATTTCACTGTACACACACAAACTGCTGAAAAAATATTTCCACCAATAATAATCATAATTCACAGATAGGCAAAACAAAAGATGGATTTGAAGGATATTTACTTGGTATATTTTGTCTTGTGTTTCTATGGTTATAAAGCTTTAATATTTCAAACCACAGACTCTGCCCCCCCACCTAATTTCCTGCAATTGTGAAAATTTAAATAGAAACAAATAAAAAAAATGCTTTAAAATAAAACATATTATCCATAAAAATTACATAAAAACCAAATTCTGCCAAGCCTAAATATGACAATACAGCAAATACCAAGCAAGGATGCCTGAATTTAAGGCCTGAACCAAAGCAAGCTGAAGTGAATAGAAAATTTCTCATTAACTTGAATGAGTTTTGAACAAGGCGTTAATCAGAGCAGCACAACTATGATTCAGACACTCCTGTGTGGCAACAATGAGTCCAGACTTTAGAGAAGTAGCAAGGAGAGGGAAACAAAAAAAGAAAAACTGAGGCAACTTTAGCAATCAATAAACACAGCTGGAACAAATCTGGGTTTGATTGCTTTGATTCTCTCAGGAAGAGGATAGGGGAGCATTTATAGAGACAAAGCAAGAGAAGGAGCTAAGCAGCCTAGGAAATCTTAGAATACTTTAAGCCTCTCCTTTCACGCAAGAATTATTATTATGTTTTTGCCTTTGGTGCCTACAAGCCCCAGTCAGAATCATGGTCTCATTGGGCTAAGAACTGTACAAAAATTGTACTAATAGCATATATTTTGTAAATTAGATTGAATTAAATGGGAGAATATTTTATTTTAGTAATTATTTTGTTGTTTCCCATTGTTTCTTTCTTACATTTCTGTAGAACTTTCTTCCCCCAAATCTCTGCTCTTCCCCATTTCTATTTTTTAAAATATGTATCCTTTCTCTATTCTATCATTAAGAAAATAAACAAATGATGCAGAAAAAAATATTACAAGGAGTTCTGTCGGTATCACCCTTTCTGCTTAACCATGGTCTTTCCAAAATGCAGTCACAGCTATTTCCTTTTAGAAATAGTATCATATTTGTGTACATAGATGTACCAGCTTTAAATTCAATAAACTTAGGTTTCTTTTCCTACTTCAAGGAGAAAGAACTTACAAATCCTTTACATTGTTGTTCATTTAGTAGACCACGCCTTCAAAGCAATTATCTATTGATATGTACTGTTTGGAAAGGGTGTGCTTACCTATTTTTTTTGTTTTCTTTGTTTGATTAATGTCCTTGCTTTCAAGGCTCTCTCTAGGATACAGGAACTGTTGTATATTTCCCTTCCTACATGCAGCACTAATCGCTGTATCTACCCAGTGCATTGATTGAATCTCACTGTTTCCCATCTTTCTGTCACTCACCACTTATCACAACTCACCACAGTCTCTTCCACAAGGAATTTAGTAATTGTGCATTTGTGTTTGGCCTTTGATATGAAGAGTGAGGTTGCATAGCCTCATTTGATTTAACTGTTAGTACCAGATCTCGGGCCAGGGCACTTTTCTGGAACTGTGGCTATGTCTGAACCTCAAACAAATGCCTATTGCTGGCCTGTGCCAGCTGACTTGGCCTTGCAGGGTTTGGCCTGTGAGACTATTTTGCTGTGTAATTCTGGGGTCCGGTTGGAGCCTGGGTTCTAGACCCTACAGGGTAGGTCAACTGCAGTTTTTTCTTTGTGGTATAGACATACCCTGTGTTTTCAGTGTCTCGTCATTCCCATATACAACGTTATTTCTTATGTCTACTAAATAGATTTATTGGGCTCTGTTTTTCTGCCACCACTTATCACTATTCACAATAGCCATTAGCCCATCTCTTTATAATGCTAAGAACATAAGAATGGCCATACTGGGTCAGACCAAAGGTCCATCTAGCCCAGTAGCCTGTCTGCCGACAGTGGCCAGCACCAGGTGCCCCAGAGGGGGTGGACCGAAGACAATGATCAAGCGATTTGTCTCCTGCCATCCTTCTCCAGCCTCTGACAGAGGCCAGGGACACCATTTCTATCCCCTGACTAATAGCCTTTTATGGACCTAACCTCCATGAAATTACCTAGCTTCTCTTTAAACTCTGTTATAGTCCTAGCCTTCACAGCCTCCTCTGGCAAGGAGTTCCACAGGTTGACTGTGCGCTGTGTGAAGAACAACTTTCTTTTATTAGTTTTAAATCTGCTACCCATTAACTTCATTTGGTGTCCTCTAGTTCTTCTATTATGGGAACTAATAAATAACTTTTCTTTATTCACCCTCTCCACACCACTCATGATTTTATATACCTCTATCATATTCCCCCCAAGTCTCCTCTTTTCTAAACTGAAAAGTCCCAGTCGCTTTAACCTCTCTTCATATGGGACCCGTTCCAAACCCCTACTCATTTTAGTTGCCCTTTTCTGAACCCTTTCTAAGGCCAAAATATCTTTTTTGAGGTGAGGAGACCACATTAATACACAGATTTGTTAACATTAAGTTTTTCTATTTGTTCCAAAACCTCCTCTAATGACACTTCAATCCGGGACAGCTCCTTCAGATTCATCACCCACAAAGGATGGTGCAGGTTTGGGAATCTCCCTAACATCCTCAGCCATGAAGACTGAAGCAAAGAAATCATTTAGTTTCTCCGCAATGGCTTTATCGTCCTTGATTGCTTCTTTTATATCTTGATCGTCTAAGGGACCCACTGGCTTTTTAGCAGGCTTCCTGCTTCTAATGTACTTAAAAAACATTTTGCTATTTCTTTTTGAGTTTTTGGCTAGCTGTTCCTCAAAATCTTTTTTTGCTTTTCTTATTACATTTTTACACTTGATTTGACAGTGTTTATGTTCCTTTCTATTTATCTCACTAGGATTGGACTTCCACTTCTTGAAAGATGCCTTTTTCTCCCTCGCTGCTTCTTTTACATGGTGGTTAAGCCACGGTGACTCTTTTTTAGGTCTCTTACTATGTTTTTTAATTTGGGGTATACATTTAAGTTGGGCCTCTATTATGTTGTCTTTAAAAAGTTTCCATGCAGCTTGCAGGGTTTTGGCTCAAGTCATTGTGCCTTTTAATTTCTGTTTAACTAACCTCCTCATTTTTGTGTAATTCCCCTTTTTGAAATTAAATGCCAGAGTGCTGGACTGCTGAGGTGTTCTTCCCACCACAGGAATGTTAAATGTTGTTATATTATGGTCACTATTCCCAAGCGGTCCTGTAATGGTTATCTCCTGGACCTGATCCTGCGCTCCACTCAGGACTAAATCGAGTGCCTCTCCTTGTGGGTTCCTGTACCAGCTGCTCCAAGAAGCAGTCATTTAAGCCATTGAAATTTTATCTCTGCTTCTCTTCCTGAGGTGACATGTATCCAGTCAATATGGGGATAATTAAAATCCCCCATTATTATAGAGTTCTTTATTTTGGTAGCCTCTCTAATCTCCCTCAGCATTTCAATGTCAGTATTGCTGACCTGGTCAGGTGGTCGATAATATATCCCTACTGATAAATTCTTATTATTGGAGCATGGAATTACTATCCATAGTGATTCTATTGAACATGTTGATTCATTTAATATTTTTATTTCATTTGATTCTACATTCTCTTTCACATACAGTGCCACTCCGCCACCCACACAGCCTGCTCTATCCTTCCGATATATTTTATATCCCGGTATGATTGTGTCCCACAGATTTTCCTCATTTCACCAGGTTTCAGTGATGCCTATTATGTCAATCTCCTCCTTTAATACAAGGTACTCTAGTTCACCCATCTTATATTATATTATAACAATGCTGATGTTATAATAGTCATTTTATGTGTAAATACATGCCTAGTTCTAATTGGGAAGGGCATAACAGCATAGAAAAGCAGGCAGTTGCATTTTTCCTAGAGGTCCCTTTGGAGTTGGTTTAAGTATTCAAAGGTGAGTCTGAAAAGTAGAAAAATATTTGAGGGAATGAGTGGGTTATGGGATTTGTAGAGGTGCAAAACATTTCATTTCTAGGTCACTGGTTTAATTCTGACCATGTTATTGGTAAAAAGAAGTTGTCTCTGCTTCCTGCTTGTTTGGTGGTTAGTGTGAAATGTGTTAACGTTCTCAGTCCTTGTGGATGGATGGCAAAACCACCACCTTGACTGTCACTAATTGCCACCTTTGTTACCATTTTCAGGAGAGAGGATTAAACAGTTTGAATGACATAAAGACTGATTCCCTGGCATCTTTGCGTGGCAACGTATGGAAGCATGTGTAACACCGACAGGCAGAACTGAACATGGGACCTCTGGAGCTTTGTGCATGAGCCTCTACACAGCTTGAGTTAAAAGTCAACTGCCCCTCAGTAAAGGAAACTCATTCTTTCTCTCTGTAAGTAGTCAGTAGTCCCATGTGAGTAGTAAGTAGTCCCATATATAGTAAGTAGTCTCAGTAGTAAGTAGTTCCATGTGAGTACCTCTGCATGGGACAATGAACCACATCCAATAGGTGTGTGGGTTACACATGAACTAGTGCTGCTGTGGCTTTTTTTTGAGGAGGGGTAGGGATAAACATGTGACTTTAAACTCTGCTTTGTTAATTGGCAACTAACTAAATTCACCTGAGAGCATAGGCGTGTGCAGCACATTTCATTAGCGTGTGCACCCAAAGAATTTTTTTAAAATGTACTTTGACCCCCATTAGCCACACCCTTGACCCCTGTTAACCACGCCCCTGACCCCCATTGGCCACACCTCTGGAGGTAACACTCTTGGGGCAAGATGGACACATGACCAGAAGTAAAAGGTGTCATGTGACCCCCCTCTAAGGACTTTTCCCATCATCCTCCTATCAACAGGGATTAGTTTGGCCCCCACCAAACCCCCCTCGTGCAACTATCATGCAATTGCATTAACCCAAAGTGTGTGACATTAACTCGGGAGCAGAGAGGCTGGGGGAAGTGTTCCCTCTAAGAGTTTCCTCCCATGAGCAGAATGAATTTTGTGTTGTGCACCACTAGTGAGTTCATGTGGCTTGTTTGGCTGTGCCACTGTGGCACCCAAGTTATTAATAAATATCTCATAAACCTCTACCTTTTCCCTCTGCTGCCATATCTCCTCCCCTTGCTCCATCAGTTCCCCTGGTGCCTGCTGCCTCCCAACCCCTCACCCTCCTCTGCTGTCCTGACTTCTGCCCTTCTCACTGCCCTCAGCCTTCCTGAGACCTGCCTCCCTCCACCAGCCCTTCTCTCCCTCCTGTGCCCACTCCTCCAGTAGCCCCACTCTGATCATGTGAGCTATCCCCTCTTCTAACACCTCCCTCTACACACCTGCCCTGCTTCTCTCCTCTGGTGCTGGTCCCTCCCTTGCAGGTGTCTGCCCTTCTGCTTCACCCCCAGAATCCCCTGGCACCTGCACCTTCCCTTACCCCTGAACCCTCCTGGTGCCTCCCCCTTCCCTCACTGCCTCTGTGCCCTTTGCCCTCTTTTCCCCTGATGCCCATCCCCTCACCACCCTCTGCCCCCATTCCCCTTATGCCTCTGTGCCCTCATACATGACTTGCTCCATCCCTGCTTTTCTCATGCCCACCCCTTCTTTCAAGCCTTCTCCTAGCACTTTCCCCTCCCCTCTCTAACCCCCAATGCCCTTACCCTCTCCTCTTCCAGCATCACCCTTTCCCCCCTCCCACTGACACCTTCCCTCCTGCCCTTTTCCTCATTGTCTCCACTTGTCCCCCTGGCATTTGTGTCTCCTCTACCCTGTCCCTTGGTGCCTTCCCCTTTCTTCTCCTGACCTGCCCCCCTCCCCTCAGCACAAGCTCCTTCTTCTCTCACCCCTTCCTCTTATTTTTGCCCCCTTTCCCTCCCCTCCCCTCCTCTCCCTTACTTTCGGCTTCTGCCTTCCAGTTTGCGGGGCTGGAGTCAGAGCCGGCCCAAGCTACAGGCTGGCCAGGCCCTAGCCTGGGGTGCCTCAGGGTGCTGCCGGGCCGGGTGGGGGCACCCCATGGCGCCTATGGGGTGCTGCGCGGTGCTTCCGGGCTGGGAGGGGGTGCCTCAGGGGCACCGCATGGTGCTGCCAGGCTGGGCGGGGGCGTCCCTGGGTGCATAAGGGGCGGCGCACTGTGCTGCTGGTCCAGGCGGGGCCCGGGCCGCAAAAATGGCTCGGGCTGGGGTCTGTAGTTGGGCCCCAGCTGCTTTTGGAGCTGGGCCGCACGGTTTTAAAGTCCCAGGCTGTGACGTCACGCTACGCCTGGGTGTATCCCCTGTCACCTGTTGCGTGGCGTTTGAGGATGCCGCGCATGCACTCTCTCTTCCCCACAGTGCCCCGTAGATGGCTGCGGGGAATTTAAAGTGAGGGGCTGCGGCGCCCCGTCACAAATCCCCCTCTTCCTCCAGCAGCCGCTAGCCGGCCTGAGACATTAGGGTGTGCCTGGGCACACCTGGCACACCCCGTGCACACACCTATGCCTGAGAGGTTGATCCATTAGTTTCCATCCCACTCATTCTCTTCCTTTCCTAGTTATATATAAAAACATTATAATAGTACAGAGAAGTCCACATTCTGCTTGGTGCTGCACAGACTTAAGAAGGACAGCTTCTACCTCCACAGAATTTACTGTCTAAGTTTTTAAACAAGATGAAACACCAAATGAACAAATAAAATTGGGACAGGGAGTATCAAGAGAACATTATCTTTTCATAAACTGGTCTGGGCATGATTTGTAATATAATCAGAAGGAATCTGACTAGAAATCCATGATATCACCAAAAAGGACCCTTTAATTGTAACAGTATTTAGTATTTCTATGGCACTTTTCATCTGAGGAACTCAAAGTTCATTACAAATATTAGTTAATGAAATACATACCACCCATGTAGCTAGGTGAAAAATACGTTGTTTTATCTCCATTGTGCAGTTGGGTAAATTGAAGGACAGAGATTTTAAGGGTGGATTTTTTTTCAGAGTGCTCAGCAGAGGTCTAATGACAGTCCGTTGACTTCTGTGCTTTTGAAAATCTTACCCTCACTGACTTGCCCAAAGTCACAAAGAAGAGTCAATGATACAAGTAGGAATAGAACTCAAAATTCCCACTCCTCTGCTCTAACCACAATATAGCACGTCTTCCCTTGAGTGACTACTTTGTGTCATGAATTACTATTAAAAAGAGCTAAAGAGAAAGCAGAGCTCTTTTTGGCTCTGCTTTCAGTTGACAACATTACTAGCAGGAGATGAAGCATAGTTCTGGTCTATTCATTTCTGTACAAATCCCCAAGGTGCTGGTGACAGGGGTTAGATTTTTAACGAACTGCATTACACAGCTCCACTTTAATCTCCTAATGGCGTTTTCCCTCTTAATCCCTTGCAGTAAGATGAAAAAAATATAAACTAGATGAAATTAATATTACGGAATTGGGAACTTGCAAGATAACGGTTTTTTAAAATAAAGTACATTAATTATTATTATATATTCTCAACATAAGAAACATGTTGAATCTTGGCATCAAAATCTGGTTTTGTGTTACAAATATCATACTTTCTGGTGATTATGTAGCTAATGGTTTAGAAGCAAACATTATTTTCTTCAATATAAGGTATTACTCACTACGGAATTACCATTTTCTGTAGCAAATGTAGACAGGCTGTGAAGCTGGTATCTAACTCACCAGCAAATAGAATGGTGCTATCTATTTTTTAAATTTAAATATCAGTAAGGGGTGGGCAGAGGAGTGGGAATTTGAGTTCTATTCCCATTTGTGTCATTTGACTTTGCCTGTCACTATGAGCAAATATATGATGATATTCCAGAAGACATCAATTGCCTTATTTATGCTTTATTGTCTAGAGTAAAACAGTGAACTATGAGAAGGCAGTAAACAAAGTCTGCAGTGTGTATGTGTTAAATAGTGCAATAATGACCAGTAGTATACCTGTAAAACGGGACATATATTGCTGTGCTTGCAAACATTGTTTTGAATCACAAGCTGTTCCTTAGAATAATAAAATTAGCATCAAATTTTAATCTGTCTTCAGGATGATCAAAACCAGCAGAAAATATTGCGACCTGTACTACAAAGTGAGAGAAAAATATTTTCCCAATGCTTTTTGAGTGATTCAATTAGATTTCTGTTAAAAAAACAATTAATTTTGTATTCACTATTTCCCCTCTCCCTCATTAATAGTTTATTAATGACTTTCTATATAGTTAAAACTAACTGAAATCTTTGTAAATAGGTCTATTTGAAGAAATTACATTATAATGGGCAAAATTATTGATTGTTGTCAATGTGTTATAATTACAGTACGACAGCATATGTCATTTTTAAGTAGCATCATTCTGATATTAGAGGTGACTCCACCAATCATTACCATTCCTCTTTAGATATTATATTATTTATTTTTTGTGTTACCATAGTGCCTAGGAGCCCTCCTCAGGGGCCATTGTACTAGGAACTATACAAACAGAAAAAAAGATGGTCCCTCTGTACAGAGTTGAGAACACCGCGTTGGTTTCTCTCTAGTTGTCTTTACTGTGCACCTCCCCTCACCCAGATTCCATATAGTCACCGTGGCGTACCTCTCCCGCGGTAGCTCCGGTGTTCCCGCACTGGTCGGTTGTGCCCTTGGACACTGGAGGAAGCGGGGTAGGGGGACTCGGGCCCGTCCACTCTCCCGAGTCCCGACCCAGGGCCCTAAGACAGGGAGCCTACTCCCTGGCTAGCGGGTGGGGTGGTAATCCCTAAACACACCTGCTTTTGGGTTCTGCAGCCCCGCCCTGGGCCGCTTCCTACCCTGCCAGCTCAGTCCTTTAGCCCCCGGTAGCCCCCGGAGCCCGAGTTTCCTCACTCGATCACGAGCCTCTTCCTCCCTTTGTCTTCCGCCCTGGCTGCCGTGAGATCCTTTCTCTTCCTCCCCTTCGACGGCTCCAGCTCTCCTTTTTAACGTCCCGCCGTCTCGGCGGGTGACGTCATCCTCCGGCGCCTCCTGGTCGTTGCGCTCAGCCCTGACGTCATCACCCATTGCCCCTGGGTTGAGGAGCGCTGTGCTGACGTCATCAGTGCGCGCCGCCTGGTCCGCCCGCTCAGTGCCTTCAGCGCCGGTAACTAATCCTGCCCGGGCACCTCCCTCCTGCGGAGCCAGCGCGGTTTCTCCGGCGGCTCTCCTGCAGGCATCCCTATCTGGGAGTCCCTCCTCCTGGGGTTCCCCTCGCCCCCCTGAGTGCAGGGTTGCTGCACCCCGCTACACCCTCCTCCAAGGAGTTTACAATTTAAGTATAAGACAAGAGATGACAGATAAATACAGACAGGCCAATTGGGGGAGAACAAGTGAACAATCAGACAATATTTATCAGCACATGGGACTACTGCCCCAGCATGCTAACATCCTAGTTGTTGTAAAGTTTTTGGTAGGCATCAAGGAGAGTTTTGAGGAGGAATTTGAAGCTGTACACAGATAACTTTGTGGATGTTTACAGGCTTGTGATGACGCACCCCAGCCAGTAGAATAGAAGGGTTTATTGCTTCTAAGAGATATAGCACAGCATAGGCTCGATGATGACATAGGAGCCAGGGCAGACAGCCTTAGTCCTCTTGGGGGAAAGGGGTTCAAAGGCCCCTGACCCCCCTTGTACTGGACTTAGTCTGCTCTCTTCATGCTTCCCCCAACCAAGACTAAAGCAACTCCCAGCAACTGGTCCCTGAGCCCCCAGGCAGCTCCGCCTCCTGCATTGTCCTGCTCCCAGACCAAAGGTGAATCTTTTGTCACCTGGTCCCCAGGAGGTGAGACACTGACATACTTCCACAGTGAGTCATGCCTGGCCTGTCCCTCCTCATGCAGAGAGAGCTGCAAGGGGGGGAAAACTGAGGTACACCTACACACACACACTACATCAGTGACTGTAACAGCACCCCCACTACAGCTCAAGACTGCACCTCCCAAACATGTGAGAAAGCAAGGTGGTGCTTGTAACATGAGCAACAGAGGCAGGAATCATGGTCCAACTGGAGGCAAGCACTGACTGCTCAATAGCAAAAGAGTGGGGACTGACTGCAAAGGGCCTTGAAAATGAACACCTGCAGCTTATGCAATAGAGAAGAGGGAGCCCACTGGAGGAATGCAAAAGGAGAGGTGATACAAGGGCTGTTTTAGCCATGTTGAATTTGAAATGATGGCTAGTCATCCATAAGGAGATCCCAGAAAGAAAAGCTGAGATTTTAGTTGCATGCTGTAACTTTTGCTTGAAATGAGGCAGTGGTGTTGAGGTTAATGATATGCATACATCAAGAGTTCCCATTACAAGTGTACACAAACAGAAAGAACACTGGATTTAACACATCAGGTCTAGCTATCCTCCCAATTGCATCTTTGATTCAGTGCACAAATGCTGGTGTACTTTTCCAGTCTGCAATTGTCATCTTGTGTTCCTCTTTTCCGATTCCATCTTAGAACCTCACCAATCTGGCTTTGGCTTTCTTCACTTGCCTGGGACCACTCTTGTTTAAGTCCCTAATAATCATCTTTTCCTGGTCAAATCTTGGGACCTGTACTCTGTCCTGATCTGCCTCAAACTCTTAGCTGTCTTTTACATCATTGCTTATCTAGATGTCTTTTCCTATCCTAACTTTTATGATTACATTTTTTCCCAGCTTGCCTCCTACATGTCAGAACCCTTCCCATTTCATTCAGTGGGACCTCTCCTCGACTTTTCTTCTTTCAGTGTAGAATCAGCACTCCATCCTTGGTCCCCTCCCTTTTTACCCTCTTTATCTCATTGCTGAGCAAAGTTATCACTTTACTTGGCTTCAACCATTATCTCTGCACCAAGGATTACACAAATCTATCTTTTCTTTCTGTCTCCCTGTAACCAGTCTCACACATTTGACCAAGCTCCCCACTCAGGGTTGCCAATGGATCCTTGTTGAGTTTCATCACTACAACTGGAAGGAGATTTTAGACCATTGCCTTGTTGCTTAACATTTCAGCGTTGTAGCCCATTCTTGAAAGAAAATGGCCCTTTCATGCAGTAGATCTGTGACAAATCTAGTCACAAATGTAAACTGGACAATTTTAGAAAAAAGGTCAGAATGAAGGATAAAAATGTGGTGGATGTGGTGGCCACATGCTCTGTGTGAGAAGTTCAGTACTTTTTTCCCCCTAAGACCAGATAACTGGGAAGTTGGTGAGAGACTGAATTCTATATTTCAGTAAAACTGGAGACTATTACCCATGGAGACTATATATATGGCAGACTAGCACCACCTAGTGGATTATAACTCTAATTTTGTTGCTTCAGGGGGTAGCCAAGTTAGTCTGTACTGGATAAACTTAAAAAACAACAAATGGTCTGGTAGCACTTTATAGACTAACAAAACATGTAGATGGTATCATGAGCTTTCGTGGGCACAGCCCTCTTCTTCAGATGGCTGGAGTTTTGAGTTTAGGATGTGCAGACCCAAAATAAATAGGTGAGAAAGGTGGGGGGGAGGGAGGGGGGGAAGGAGCAGAGGGTATGAAAATATCAAAGGGAAAAACAAGTAGGCAGAACTGGTAATCTATAAGCACCTGAAGATTGGATAGTTAAAAAGAAGCAGATAAGGATCAAAGGAAAGCAATTAGGTAGGAAGGGTACTAACAAAAGAATCTACACAGACAAAGAGCTGTTGGCACCTTCATTGAATGTTAGGTTGATAATATCTCAGCCATCCTTTATCTCGATTGAGAAGGTTATCAGTGGAGGAATTGAATTTGTGGATGAATTATAATTCTAGTGCCTCTCTGTTATTTTGTTGTACTGGGTGATTTTTGTCCTCCTTGCACCCTCAAGAGAATGACTAATGTCATTTTCAAAGGGCTTGACAGGGATTTAGCTGAGTGAAGCCCATGATGAGTCACATGACTAAAATCTGAAACTGTCTGGTACTTCATCTTTTGGCTAGGGAAGGTTTTGATTCACATGAGCTCTCCAGATGCCAGGGGCCCATCCTGGATATGCCTTGCTTTTCCTCCTATAAGGAGCAGCAGGCCAAGAAGATGGGTTGGTGGAATTCTGCCTCCATGCCACTTCACAGTGGAAACACTTGGCAGGTCATGAGCCTCAGGAAGTGGCCCACAGAGAGCCCAATTGACTGGATATTCCTGATTGATCCAGACATATTATTAAAGCCTGGGGAAGATACAGGAACTGTGTCTGTTCAACTAGGTGGAACCTCATCTATCTGCTGCTACTGACCCTGCCTCTTCATGCTGCTCCTGAAATTGGTTCCTGATCCTAACTTTTACTTCTGAGATCTGATACTTGATTTCTGACTTATCTTTGTTTCTTTTTCTGTGATTCAAGGATCGAACTCCTCAGTCACTAAAGAACCTATGAAAATTAAAACCCAGGTAAGAGATTATTCTTGGCCTCGAGGGATCGCTGATGATTATGTGAATTTATTGGTGAAAAATGCTTGCAGGCTTCTGGGCATATCTAAAAAACTCAAAAGGGAAATATGCATATCTAAAAAACATATCTAAAAAAAGCATATCTAAAAAACTCAAAAGGGAAATATGCCTCACAGATATTGCAAAAGGGGGAGCAAGGGAACACATAAGCCCCTAATGTAAATACATACAAACAATATAGAAGACATTAAAAAAGAAATAATGCCTGAGCTTTTATAGGCAATAGGCTATATAGAGGAGAGAATTCTAGTTTTATGAGGCCTTGATTAAGCATTACATCAGCATTACTCATCTTACTAGCTTAAGTGGCCTCATGGGAGAAAAGTAAAATAGGGCTAATATCACAAAATATCTTCTGTAGGTATTCATTTAGAATTAAATCACAGAACCTAGCTCTTCTTTAATGTTTTAAATCATTAGATTTCAAAAGGCTTTTTACAATGGAGGTAAATATCATTGTTTATTTTACAGATAGGGAAACTGAGGTTCCAAGAGGCAAAGGGACTTCTCCAAGTTCATCAAGCAGACCAGTGGCAGAGCTGGGATTAGACACCAGGGCTTCTGCTCTTGAAGCCAGCATACTCTTAAAGAGGATATACTGCCTCTCTGAGTTTACTTCATCTTGAGTTTTAATGAATGAGTTTTAATAGCAAAAGTGTTAAAGGAAAGTACATTTTAAGCTTGCATGCTCAAGTAGTCACATTACAAGTGGTGAATGGAATGATGCATTCATGACACAGCAGGGGAAAGATTTAATAAAACCCATCCTCAGATTCCAGTCACAGAGGCAATTAAATTAGTTAGTTAAGGATCTAACCCTACCCTTTGTAGCTACCATTACACATGTAATTGTTTTGTGTTAACAACTGTGGTGATAAACACGAAATTGCAAACTAGTAAACATAGGGAGTTAGTATAGTTTGGGGTGGGGATGGGTAGTACACTACTCCTGCTGTGTTAAGCATAGTGTTTCCAAAAATTTCAGCTGAGCTTCTGCAAAGAGACAGTTAAACAAGCCATATAAAGATCTAAGAGTGCGCTTGGTAGCTAGGACCACATGTACCATTCTCATGTGTGAATGCACTGAAAAATTAAATCTGCACTGAGCACCCTACACTAGCTTCATTTTTCTAGGAACAGTGCTCAGGTTTGTGTGGAGAAAGGGAAAGTGTTTAATATTTTCTAAAATTCTGCAATCCTAGTTATCTCCTGCTCCCTCTGCCTGTAGAATTAAAGCTCTAGTGGTTTCTTCAAGTCCTGCTGATAATCCTGTTGAGGGAACAGCAACAACACTAAAAAACGTATATGGCCAGTCTACGCAGCTGAAATATCAAATACTGAATATTGAATATTTGCAACAAAATGTGATTAATCATAAAGTAAAGAACCTCTCCGAAAATTCATCAATTAAATCTGAAAGTAAATAATCTGCAGGCATTCTGGTAACAGAAAATTTCTCTAATAAATTATATTATGAATGATTTACGTGGTGAATAGTGATGGCAATAAAAAAATCATAAGTTACAAGCTTTTTTTCCCCCCTGTGCTATTTTGAACAGCTTTCTGGGACCATACTGAATAAATGGAAGCTCAGTAATTGCCACATTGGCACAGAATATTTGTCCACCCAGTCTGAGGATTAAGGTGTTCCCTGCCTCTCCAGTGGCTAATTGTGTAATGTTCATAGCTGGAGGCTTGTCAAGATAAATCATGAGGGAAGTTATAAAAGTGTCAGGGTGAATCTGTCACTAAATCGCAAACTGACTGTGTAGCAAGCAAAATGAATGTGTAAAACTCAGCTTGAGCCTTCATAGGAAATAACACTTATTTTGTTTACTTGGGGGAGTAGGAAACTCAGAGATGGCTCATCAGGTGCTTTTTTTGCTGCAGGATTCTTATTGAGTTTTTGCTCTCCATTAACTTCATGTGCCTCCTAGGGTTTAACCTTTCAGGCTCTGCAGGAGACTTTTTGAGCATTTGCCTCCCTCTATGCTTCTGACTCAAGTGCAAAAGCCTCAAAATGTCAAGCGTTCCGGATATTAAGCAATACACCTAATAGCAATGGCCTGAGTTACCCCCTGATAATTGTGACAGATATCCAGTCTTAATTTGGAAACACAAGACTTCAGTAGGTCCTGAAAATTTCATTGAATTTCTTTGCAATAGAAAAAGAAACATTGTGTTTGACCAGAGAGGGAATTCTAGATCTAAAATTTGAATGTAGAAAGAAAAATCACTTTCATGCATTTGAGAAGGAAATTGATGCTTGGATCACAAGCCCTTGGTGATCATAGCTGCACAGCCAGTAGGTCTGCCTACAGTTGGGAACAAATTTGTTACAATAATGAGCATTTAATAGGGGCTGTGCATCATACAACATACATTTCATAATACACTATAATCTGAATGTAGGTCAGGGATAGTTCAGAAAATGGTACCAAACTGCAGTCACAGGGGCCTTACTAATGCTAGTATGAACTATAGTTATGACACTCTACTGCTGTGGTATGTATGAACTGCTATATGTAGCAGAGAGCTCTGTGGGGATAACAACTTGAGTGCCTTTATCTTGACCTAGCGGGGGTATAGTGCCTCTTTCTGTTTAACAGGAAATCTCCATCCCCTATTTCCCTTTCATCACAGAGACCAATTCTGAACTGAAGGAAAAACTATGTAGAGCTTTAAAGACTAAACCATCTTGTTAGTCTTTAAAGTGCTACATAGTTTTTCCCTTTGTTTTAGCAAGATGAGACTAACAGGGCTACCTCTCTATTACAATTCTGAATTGGTTACTTATTCTGTCCCTAAATGACTTAATGATTAGATGATAGCCTTGTTTGGCTTTAAGTCTAAGCCCAAAATGGAACCTCCAAGCCAGGGAAGATCTTTTTCTACCTGAGGTCCCAGCTATTTCCTTGGGTGTGCTATGCCAGCCAAAGACAAAGGGACAGTTAGCTTCACATATTTTCATAGATTCCAGTTTAGGTGGGAACTTGTGGTTCTCGCTTCCACCTTCCATGGAAAATTACCCTGTCAGACCCTACCAGTTGGGGTGGTCACATGTCTTCCTAAGACCAACCACTGCTTAGAGTTAAAGACAAACAGGGCTGTGAACCAATGGTTAAGTTGACCATCTAGATGTTGAGGTGTCCAAGCTTTGGAAACACCCTTGATGGCTTTCATTTGCATATTTAAAACCCTAAACCATTCCATACTATTGGAACAGATTCTGGACATTGTGTATGAAGCAAGCAGAAGAGTTTATTAAGGCACAGCGCTGGTGGAATGTTACTTCTTCGCTTGTTAGGCTTGGTGAACACTGCCAGACAATAGGTTACAACTAATTATATAGGATGCTTAATGGGCGGATGAAGTGATTGGGCGGGGGGGGGGCAGGGAGCGGAATCCCAGACCCCCTGGATAGGTGCTAATTGTGAGGCAAAAGGAGAGCAATAATCTAAAGGTTACATAGTGTTTTCCGCCCATAGCTTGCAGAATACCTTATATCTACTTAAACGAGTGTTTAAACAAAGCAGACATCAATTATCAATTAAGTGTTAACTGGTGATGTGTCTGTCAGCTTCAGGAAGGTATCTCTGCACGAATGTGATCCATTGGTAATGCATCTGGGGATTAAAGCAGAGACATTAGGAGTACTTGACAATTGCACATTTGTTCCTAGCACCATTGAATATGTCTTGTCCTGTCTCTCATCCTAGGTCATTAGCTCTACGATGACCTTCCTCCGATGGGCTACGCGGGGCTGAGGGGGGGACCATCATGTACTGTGTTTCTGTGCCAGTTCCAGACTTGAAATTTAGAATAGGGGTTCTTAACAGAATATCATAGCCTGCCTCAGAAATTTTTACCCTACACATATGTAGCCAGACAGACCCCCCCCTCCTCCCTCTGACATCCTGGGGAGAGAGAATCCTTGAGAGCGAAACTCTGTCTTCAAAGGCTCCAGGGCCTCCAGAGGTGCTGGAATAACAAAGACCCTGGATGCTAGACAGGAACCAGATAACAGTGGCAATTGGGCCAGCAGGCGGTCAGGGGCCTTGGGCTACCCATGGCTGGTACCAGTATTATTACGCCTACACACACCGTCCCAGAAGAGAATCTGTCGCCCCATCAGAAAAAGGATGGCCCTAATGATTTAGTTACCTCCACCTCACAGGTGCAAATTAAGCTTTGGATCCCCTGTGGGAATGGGCGTCACAAAGACGTTCCAACTTAATTGGCATTTTAATGACAAGAGAAGCGTCTACGTGACCACAGGGGTATAAAGTAGGGCCCTGTGCCCCACTCTAATTGGAGATCCACCCACATACCTGCTGGTCAGGCGGTCTTGGACTCCCCGAGACTTTAGGGATGCCTTAGTCTCATACTGACTGCTTCCCATTGGGATTGAGAGGAACCTGGCTGCGCTGGAGTAAGGATCGCAGGGGTGAGAATATACCTGCTAGGTGTCTATTTTGCACGCATTTAATAAGAGCTCAGAGAACTGAAAGGGTTTCATGGTACCTGTAAGTGACTTTTTAGTGTAATTTCTGTCTTGTCCTTGGTAGTGGCTGTGTTATCTGTAACACAGCAGTAACATTTGACAGCTAAGTTTGCCTTTTAAGAATAAAATAGTAACTGTTTAAGCTTTAGCCTGACTCCTCCTGTTGCTGTAACAGAACCAGACACAATTAAAAAGAACTCCAGCTGGTCATAAGGGACAGATATAGGTAGAGCTGGGCATTTGGATCGTGTCGCTCCAGGCGACAGATCCATGGGGCACCTCTCAGCCTTCCCTAGGCTGCCCGCTGTGATGGGACCTTGTGTCCTAGCAGTTAAAGTCTGAGGTGTAATAAGCTCTCCCTGTAAACTTTGGGGTGTCTGTCAGCCTGTTGGCTGCCCGCCGCAAAGGGACCCTGGTCCTAGTGGTCAAAGACACGGACGTAAAACTTCTCGGGGTGCCCGTCGGCCTTCCCTAAGGCCGCCCGCTGCGACAGGACCTTGTGTCCTAGCAGTTGAAGACTCGGGCGTACAACATACACCATGCACTGCTCTGACCACCGGCTGACAGAATACCCTATATCTCTAACTTTGCATACAAGAGTGATAACATATATCAAAATAAGATATACATGTCCAATGACTGAGACATTAAAATTGATAGGTTACATGACGTATTTTGTCCAAAGCATCTTTGCGCTATGCATTAGGGCTGTTAAGTGATTAAAAACATTAATCACGTGATTAAAAAAATGTAATCATGATTAATTGCGTGCACTGCCTCTTTGAAATGCTGTGGCAGCGTTTCAAAGGGGCAGCACTGCGGAAGCCTGAGATCAGCTGGAGTCCTCAGCTGACCCCAGACTCAGTACAGCTGCCCCTTTGAAATGCAGTGGTGGCGTTTCAAAGGGGCAGCACTGCGGGAGCCTGGGATCAGCTGATCCCCAGCTCCTAATGTGCTGCCCCTTTGAAGCGCCAGAGCGGCACTTCAAAGGGGCAGTGCAATGCGGAGCCCGGTGTCAGCATTAACGTCTGTGATTAACGCATTAAAAAAAAATTAACATGTTAATCCTTCCCTGCGTTAATTGCAGGCATTAATTCACATCAATTGACAGCCCTACTATGCATATTTGTATCGATAAATCAATTTCATAAAGCATGTAGAGGGGGAACCAACTCAACATCCTGTCCCTGGAATCCCAGATTCTGGACAGCACAGAAAGGCCTCTGCAGGGCTCAGAGAGGTAGAGGGGGTGGTATCTGTAAGTGGTGTAGCATTTTTGCATAGAAAGGGTGGATCCACATGCAAAAGTTCTTCATGTGCAGATCTAGAGGACATGATCTGGTCCTATGGTTTCAGTATGGGTACAGTGATCAGACATAACTCCAGTGGACTTGGTGGAGTGACACCTGTGTGAAACTGATAACAAAATAGAATTAGTCTTTCTGTGTGAAATCCTAGCCCATGAAGGTCAATGGCAAAATAGGGATTAGGGTTTCATTTTCTGTGTATTTTCTTTACTGTCTTTCTGCTTCTCTCCCGCCCTGCCACAGTTCTCTCCTCTCTTCCCCATTTCCTACTCTCATTGCAAAGCAGAGGTGAGAAGTCCTTTTAATTTCCTTTCTTTTTTGTAATTTGGCTGCAAGTTGCTTTTTGCCTTCATTAAAGTGAACCTCAGTCCTCAGTGGGTTTTTTTCTCTGTTACCAAGTACTTGGCTCACTTGAGTATTCACAAATCCAATTAAGGAGAATAGAAGAAGAGTGTTTGTAAATTGTTACTCAAATTATAAATTATTTGCATAAACTGCAAGTATTGTAGTGGCCAAGAAAACTCAATGTGTGTCAGTAAATTGATTACAACTTCTAATGTTTAACGTGGAATACTTTGCAGCACTAAACTGAAGGCAGTATATCTTTATGGGCTAATTTAATATGTGCACAGGTCACCAACTGCCTATCTCTGATTTGGGAAAGAAATTCACATAAATTAAAAATGTTTTCACTATCAGCTTTTGTTTTTCTAGAACAAAATACTTAATTGATAAAACAGATTATCCTTGATGCTTCCTGGTTTATTTTCTTAGTTTGACTTTAAGCAGTGTATATTTGCTGTATAAATAATGTATTGTATTTATCACATGCTTAAAAGCTTATCTAAAATTTCTGGCTTGTACACTGGTTAGGTGTCAATAGAAAATTAATTTTCTGGCTGAAACCAAATGTATATTTAAGACTTTTCCTCCTGAAAGCACAGAATGACACTTGTGCTCCCAGTTCTTTGTTACAAGTGTCTGAGGATGAAACTGTTCAGGTGGCAAAGCACGTGAACTTTTACACTTTTAATTAAAAAGTCACTAAGAAATAAGTTTTCAGGTTGATCTAGCCAGAGCTACACCAGTAAACTACCAAAGTAGCCTTTTAATTTATAAGGATCCACAATGATTTCACAGTTTAACAAGGAAGTATTCAACATGTTCTTCTTTCATTCGGTTCCTGCGGAAAGTAGTTCTTTAGATATTTCTGTGGTGAAAATGACTTTTTCACCTGTTGCCTCTGCCAAAAGCAATGTGTTCACAGACTGAGCAAAGAAATGTGCGTTAAGACAGACTCCACAGCGCAGTGGTCTCATTATGGACTCTTAATATCAAGAATGTAGCCTCCATGTACAGAAAAGCAGAAGCATGTCAGAAAACTGTATGCCATAGTCAACTCCATTTTCAAGAGAGAACTATTGATTTGACAATGCCATACTAGTCACCGAATGGACTTCATTCCTCTAAGCAGAAGGCATTCCCCCTGCTTGCTGTCAGTCAAACTGCAGTGGAGCACACGGCAGTAAGACTGCTGTGGGGAAATTGGCTTTTCATTTCCTGCCAAACTGTGGAAAATAAATCCGAAGTGCATTGGTGTTGATGTGTAATTTCCATGGCCTATTGCAAAGTCAGAGAAATGTGCTAGTTGAACATGTTTGTGTTCGCTCCTTCTGCTCTAGAGAACTTCAACTGGTGTTTTAAATTGCTCAGCCAACTGAGCAAAACTGAAATGTTTGGACTGCAGGGCTTTGATGCCTTGGAGCAAAGACCAATTTGGTCCTACATGCTCACTTGACCAGGTGGTCAGGATCCATGCTTGATCCCTATACTCTTTCACCATATATTGAGATGCAAGAGAGTAATTCATTTCTAATGTTGAACCGAGTAACTTTATAGTCTCATCAGTTTTTCCTAGGAAAAAGTTGCCATCTTTTACTACGCAGAGCTGATGCCTATGCATTTTCTTATTGAGCATTTCATTAAGTCTGCCACTCAATTGAACACCCATGAACCATTTACCCATGAACCAGGGTCAAATCATGAGAGACTCTCAGTTTTTGTCTCTCAAATGCTAAAAAAGTCATCCCTGGTTTAGGTCAGTGATGGGCAAAGGTGTGAGTTGAGGCTGGTTTTATTAGAGACAATTTATCCATTCTGATTTCTAATAGTATGCAGGCTCATCCTAAACTGGATCAGGAAAATCAACATTATATCTATGACGGTGATCTGGCCATGGTCACACAAGCAGGGCCAAAGCTCACAATTGTTTCATTGCTTCAGAGGGGTAGCTGAGTTAGTCTGTAACTGGAAAAACTTAAACAACAAATGGACCTGCAGTACCTTAGAGACTAACAAAACATGTAAATGCCCACAAAAGCTGATGATGCCATCTAATTGTTTCATTGTCAGGTCAGCAAGGGCATGGAACCAGACTAGGATGGAGGAATTAGGTGACTGGGGAATGAATACAGCTGTGGATTCTACAGGATGCAGCTGATACCTAAAATGAGGAATAGGAACAAGAGTAGGGGAAAGGCTGGCCTCAGAAATTGGTGTCTTGACTTGCATATCAGAGACTGAGAAAGGTGAGAATCTTTTTATTTTTAGACTCTGTTTATGCTTTCCACAAAGAGGAAGAAATAGAATATTTATTTCTACAGTGAGAGTGAGTTCTTTCGACATCCAGGAGCCAGTATTTATCTTAGCCTCTCTAGTATCACAGCCCCTGCTCAGTATATGTCTTGGTGCACGCTTTCTACAAAAAATTCTGTGATGGGGTGTGGTCAGACCCGTTGGGATTGTTCCCTGATGTGCTGATCACACCACTGACACTCACCTTCTTGCTCTCTGAGGCTCTCTACCACCCTGTTCTGCTGGGCCAGATCCTCTGGTCTCATCCAGACAAGGCACAAAGTTGGGGTCCCCT
The DNA here is from genome assembly GCA_019425775.1 of Rafetus swinhoei. Taxonomy (NCBI): domain Eukaryota; kingdom Metazoa; phylum Chordata; order Testudines; family Trionychidae; genus Rafetus; species Rafetus swinhoei. Next base: position 79,367,719 of record CM033427.1, on the reverse strand, counting down.
GAAAAGCAATGCAGACACTGAACTACTTCAGCTCTGGAAGAATGCAGTTCCACTCAGGAAACCAACCCTCGAAAGGGATCAAACCCCCAAATAAATCTATCTTTCTTCTGTGTAAAAGTTTTCACACTGAAAGCTCATGAGGATGTTTGCCCTCTTTATCAATGAGAGATATGCACACTGGTCGTTCCACCCCGAAAGGTAACAATTATTTACTTTAGGCCTGATAGTAAACAAAAGCATTTTTATTAAGTACAAAAAGTAGGATTTAAGTGGTTGCAAGTGAAAATAGACCTAAGTAAGTTATTAAGTTAAAATGAAAAGAAAACATAGCTAGTGCTAATTCACCAAAACACTTCTTACAAGCAGATTCTTGTCCTAATGAGCTGTTCTTATTTTGGTAAAATCTTTAGGTCAGAGACTCTTTTACCCTGACAAGGGTCCTGATCCCTATTTGGAGTGTGTTAGGCCAGCCAAAGACAAAGGTCTGATAGCTTCCCATTGCTTAGTCTTTTCCCCAGCTTCCCATTGCTTAGTCTTTTCTCCAGGGAAGGAACCTTTTGCTCTATGTCTCCCCTTTCATGGAAAACTACTATGGTCAACATGGAATTCCAGTACTAGGTGGTATGGTCACATGTCTTCCTAGGACCAACCACTGCTTAGACTTATAGTATAAACAAGGCATTTACAAGTCATTAAATTGGTTCTTAAGGCTTTGGGGAGGGAGGAAGGGGAGGTGGGCACCAGTAATGCCTCCCATTTGTACATTTAAAACTATAGACACTCTCATACTTCATATTTCTAACTTTACATACAAGAATGATACATGCACCAAAATAAGATATACAGATCCAGCAGATTGTAACATTAAAATTGATAGGTTACATGAGGTATTTTGTTTAAAGCATCTTTGAGTTATGCATATTTATATTCATAAGCCAAACTTTATAAAGCGTGGGAGGACAATCACAAATTCCCTTTAATTTTCGCTTCCTTTTGGCAAGTATCATATCAGGCTCTAACAAAATACAGGACTATGTAGCACTTTAAAGACTAACAAGATGGTTTATTAGATGATGAGCTTTCGTGGGCCAGACCCACTTCCTCAGAGCAAATAGTGGAAGAAAATAGTCACAACCATATATACCAAAGGATACAATTGAAAAAATGAACATATATGAAAAGGACAAATCACATTTCAGAACAGAAGGGGGATGCGGGCGGGGGGGAGGGGGAGAAAGGTAAATGTCTGTGAGCTAATGGTATTAGAGGTGGGGAAAGGTAAATGTCTGTGAGCTAATGGTATTAGAGGTGATAATTGGGGAAGCTATCTTTGTAATGGGTAAGATAGTTAGCGTCTTTGTTGAGACCGACGCGTAGAGTGTTGAATTTTAGCATGAATAACAGTTCAGAGGATTCCCTTTCAAGTGCAGATTTAAAAGTCTTCTGAAGCAGGATGCAGGTAATTAAGTCGTTGAGACAGTGTCCTTTCTGGCTGAAATGGCAAGAAACTGTTTTTTCTTTGTGATCCTGTCTAATATCTGTTTTGTGGGCATTGATCCTTTGGCGAAGTGTCTGAGACGTTTGTCCAATGTACAAAGCAGACGGACACTTTCGGCACATGATAGCATAAATTTTATTTCTGGATACGCAGGAATATGTATCACCTCTAATACCATTAGCTCACAGACATTTACCTCCCCCCCCCCCCGCATCCCCCTTCTGTTCTGAAATGTGATTTGTCCTTTTCATATATGTTCATTTTTTTAAATTGTATCCTTTGGTATATATGGTTGTGACTATTTTCTTCCACTATTTGATCTGAGGAAGTGGGTCTGGCCCACGAAAGCTCATCATCTAATAAACCATCTTGTTAGTCTTTAAAGTGCTACATAGTCCTGTATTTTGTTTCAGCTACACCAGACTAACACGGCTACATTTCTATCACTATATCAGGCTCTATGAGTATTTTTTCAGAGGCCAGCCACTTTATGAATGTGAGGGGTTTTTATTTTAGGAAATGTATTCTGCAGATGTTTCTACTTTATAAAATGTAGACAGGACATAAAGTTTAAACTGCATTATCTTGATAATTAATTCTGAATTAGCTCACTCATAAATTTCTACCTCCAGCCATTCTGGGACATGTGTTATACAGCAAATGTACCGCGTGGGGTAAGTCAATTAAGAAATATTTTCTGTGATATCTAGGAGTATAGGTTACTGTATATGTTTTTAAAAACTGCCTTTCTTGTAGATTGATTGGTATGGACCATGTGAGAGTAACTCTGACTGGCATTGGGAGCAGAAGGCTCCTTTTTGGCCATCCTGGTTGAACTGCTGCCAAGTCTCAGCTGGGATAATCTGATGCACACAGTGAGCACAACTGCTAGATTGGATAGTCCACTGGTATATGGTCAATAGCAATAGTGACTAGTAACTTGTTTTAATTTCCATGTGAAGAATAGATTTCATCCCAAAGGATCTGAGCTGTGCAATTGAAAAGCCAGTGGAGTCACTATAGCCAGTAACTGAGGTCAGAATCTGGCCCACTGCATCTGGGGACCACTTCACCTACCTCAGCAATGGGATGGAATACAGCAGATGTTTACACTTCAAACTGAAGTAAGTTGCACTGGCGCAAGCTCTGTTTTATATCAGTGTAGTCCATATATATTGAGGGTTTGTATCTGAGTGATTACATGGGTACCAAAATCTCTAATGCAGACAATCCTCATGGCAGTTAGTGGACAGCAGTCGCTAATTCAGATAAGTCATAGGCCCCCATGTTCCTCACACGTATGCATATATTTACCCTATAGGACTACTCAGGTAGCAGAGTTAAGTGTTTGCAGAACTGTTTCATATTAGTGATTCTTGTCCATTAAAGTTTCATTAGGTCTTGTCCAATGTTCCTTCTAATCTTTTCCATCCATGTGCAGGATAAATTTTATGCACACCCAGTCATGTGTGAATGTGCATCACCCCTTGAAACAAAAAACCTAGCCATAGGGTTGGTGCTAATCAGCTAGACAGCGTTTGAATCTGTCCTGACCGGGGACACAAGATCACAGCTTACAGTGAACACTGGCCTACATCATTTTGCAGGATTGGGCACCTAGTTCTCCTGACAGGTACTGAACGTGTTCACCTCCTCCTGTCTTCCACGAGAGTAGAGGGTGCTGAGCAACTTGTAGAATCAGACACTAAGTGATTGTACTTATCAATTGAAACCTACTTATTTTGATTACCTATTAAATATGCATGATTGACTGCGTTCTATATTTAGAACATTCAGATAAATGGTTCCAACTTCAAAAATAAATGTTGCTGTATGTTAGGAATCTTGGTAATGACTTGAATTAAAAGGGAAGTGAAAAATACATATTTCATAAAGACAAGTATATGCCATAGTTCCTAATTATGTAACAACATTCTGTATACAGTGGCACAAATATTTATATTTTATATGGGTTAGGTCAAGCCTTTAGGCTCAGACCTGAACAAGATCTTGTTGTTTCTCCATTTGAGGAGCAGCCCTGGGAAGGATTTGTGACTCTGAGTGGTAGGGAGGAGGGAAGTTATTGCAACTCTTGAAAGGGGGCATCTTAATTGCCTTCAAGCATTGCCAGCTGCTCTGGAAGTGAGTGGTGGATTAGAATGGGGGTTGGGAAGTGGACCCTTTTTGATGCCTGGTTGTTTGCAGGATGGAGTATCCAGATAGCAGGTGCAAAAACTGGATAAAGTGAGCAAGGGTTGGGAGCCTTCCTCCTCTCCCGCTGGGTAGAGTAAGTCAGTCAAGGAAACAATCTGGCTCTTATGTATGTTAGCATATTTACATTATGCAACAATGAAATGTAATGCCTGTCGAACCTATAAGGATCATAGGAATTTCCATACTATATTAGACCAGTTAGCTGGGTTTGCCGTGCTGTCTCTGATTAGGATAGTGCCATAAGCTTTAAAAGAAAGAGCAAGAAGATAATTATGGAATAACATACTCATAGAGAAAGTATCCCTATCTTGAGTTTAAAGTGTAAGGGTTTATTTTCCTTTTAATTTTTTATCCTATATAATGTAAGTGAATATTCTCTTTCTAATGTGAGATTCTTTTTTGAATTCTACTGAGCTATTGACTTCGATGTCTCATGACTGTGAGTGGCACAGGCTAATTGTGCATGTGTTTTAAAGTAGTATTTCCTTTTTTTGGTATTAAATTTGTTGCCTTTCAAGTTCCTTGAATTTCTCTATCATGTTTAATGAGAACAGGAGCACCTGATTTGCCTTTTTTTTTCCTATTTATATGTGGTATACCCTTCTTCACGTCCCTCGCGTCTCCTTTCTAAATTAAATAGTTCAGTCTTTTCAGTGTGCTTATGCTGCCATCTTTCCAGGCCTCTAGTCACTTTTGTTGACCATAACTAGACCACTTCTATTTATTTCAGTCTTATCTTTTTAGACACTGTGACCAGATTATTATTTTATTTCTTTGTATTGCTGAGGTCACTAGGAACCCTAGTTAGGAATGAAGGTCCCATTGCTCTAGGTGCTTTAAAAATACAGAACAAAAAGACAGGCCCTGATCCAAAGAGTTTACTATATAAGACAAGAGACAATAGGTGTATATAGAGAGACTAATGTAGGAGTACAAGAAAATAGCAAAGCAGTACGGACAGTATGATGGACGACTCTTTCAGTACACTAGCAGCCTAACCATTGCCAAGTTTGTTTTTTTTGTGTGTGAACACCACCACAAAGGGGACTTTTGAGGAGGGATTTGTAGGTGCATCACAAGCTATCAGAACACAGTACTCCAGCTGAGACTGTACCATTGATTTACATAATCTTCACTGTGTTATTTTCTAATGCATTCTTTATGCATTCCAACATTTTGTTGGATTTTTTTTTATCAGTAATAAGCTTTAAACAGATATTTGACTGAGTGGCTCACAGATGACGGTTGGGCTTTTTTGAAACTCTAATAAATATATATCAGTTGCTTCTCCATCCTCTTTGTTGCTGATACACTCAAATAATTCTTTCTGATTAGAGCAGCACAAGTTTCCCTTTTTTAAGCTGTGAAAGGTATGCATTACTATTTATCTATTTTATGATTTTGCCCATATGCATCAGTCAAGATCCAGGCTCCATTATGCTGAACACTGTACAGCTGTATAATAAATGACACCCCATACTTCATCATATCATGATAACCTAGGTGCTTTATAATTCTGATTTTAATGATCATTTCGTTAAGGGTTTTTGTTGTTGTTGTTATTGAAGTAGGACTCCCTGATCTGCAAATCCCAGGGCCATTCCTTATATCATTCTTTGGACTTAATTACATGTACAACTTCCCCCCCCCAACACCTAACTTTAATGTGATAAGATTTAGTGGAATATGATTTGATTTATTCAGGTACCATTTGATTTTATAGAACTTTTAGTATTTAAAGTTGATCAAATAAATTTAAAAACTGAGTTATATATTGGCGTGGAGTTAATACATAGGCAAATATAGCAGTCTTAGCTCATACTCAATTCTCTTTTGGAATTCAGTGGCACACTGAATGGTTACAAGGGTCCACCTGTGAGGTGGAATTGCATGATCTGGGCCTAAGTTTGTAGTTTTTAAAAAAAAGTCTTTTTAATATTGTGGGAATAATTTTGTTTCCATAGTTACACATGTAAGCCTTTAATTACAGCCACAATTAAACCCACACAGGCATGTATCTGACAATACGCACAAATCAGACATCTAAATGACTACAGTTGTGGGCTCATAATTGCAATGTCAACACTGGAGTCTTGGTTGAAGGCCAAATAAAATTAGGCCTCTTTTATTAATAGTGGCATTACAGTCTACTCTCAGTAAAGGACAATGGACTCTAACTCCCATTTATGCTGTTACTAGAGATGTTACTCGGTTTAGTATCTTAAACACAGAATGGTGTCTGCTTAGTCCTACAAGTGGCACTGTAGGTATTGCTCAGTGACACTAAACCCCTGTGCAGTGCTTGAACCTATTACTTAATAGCCACAGGTGATAGCGATGTAACAGAACCAGCGTCACAACCACTACATGCAGATCCAAGTATGACTTGCAGCTCTATTATTTAATAGATGTAAATTCATCCCTGTCAGTTTCTCTTCTGCTGCTCTTTTTAGTCTCTGACAGTCACTATCAAAGCATCACTGGTATAGCCTGCCCTTGGTTCAGTAAAAGGCCCTCAAGACAGAGCCTACATATCACAGCAAAACCCAACAGCAGAAAAAGTAAGGACATTTAAGAAATAAAAAATGGATTTGGGATCCAGATCTAAAAAAAAATTCCCTAGTTTGAGGCTTAAAATTGTGTTGGAATCAGACGTGCTGGGATTTGTAAAAGAGCAGTTCAAGCAGCCTTATATGAAATTCAATTCTTTTTTAAAGCACAATTGACAGAAAACCCTGAGCCCGTCATTAATCTTTCTTATCCAGAAAAGGGCCAGATTCTCTTCACAGCACACTTGGCAGTATCTTCATTGACTTGCAATGAAGTTAGCAAGCATTGGAAAATGAAAGGCTGTATCATTCTGTGGGGGACCCTGCCCCTCACCCTCCAGCAATCCTGTTAGCATAGCTTCTGTCAATGGGCTGCCATCTTCAGGAGACATTTATGCCATTTCCAAGGTGGCTGTAGGCAGTTTCTCCCAATGCTTTCAATATTGAACCAGCAATTGACCTATGCCATTGTCAAAATTACAGAATGATAAAGCCCGAGAAATTGGATGGATATCATGGGGCAGCTGTATGCCTTTTCAGGTATCAGACAGGTTAGGATTGAGTGGAAAAGCTTATGTGAAAATTGTTCTTTCCAATTTTTCCTGAACAGTTTAGGAACGTGGATTACACATGCTGCTGTTCCTTCTTCTCCCTGGCTCTATAGGCACTGGAGATCTAGAGCCAGGAGGTCTAGTGCTGAATTTCTCTGGAAATTCTGAAAGAATTTAAGAATTTTTTTCCAAGTCATACTGAAAACAAACTTTACTGGAAATTTTTGATGAATCAAAAATGTTTTGTTTCCACCTGAGTGAGAACATTCACTTTGGGGTTTAATGCTTTCACTTATGCGCATTGACTTCTTGACTTAAATTGCTTTACTCTAATCTTCCTGAGTATCCCAGTGTAGACATTTGCTAAGAAGCATAAGGAGTATATAACCGTCCACTTTCCAAGACAGCCTTCATTCTATACTGTGGCTTCTGTAAAGGATCAGATATCATGCAATTCACTGTCTTCCATGGAGATGCAGCTAATTTACATAACACTTATTTACATAATGTTACTTATTTGCATCCCCTTTACAACATCTTAACAAATTCATGCTGTCTGGGCCTCTGTAAATTATGTGTATTATACTTATCTACATCAGCGTGTTAATGTATTAATTTGAAATGCATGATATGAGAGCAACTGTGTGTTATTAAAATGAAAAAAACACTCTAACTCAGAGTTTTTAAATGCTCTAATGGGTTCCCTCCACCTTCTCAACTCAGATGTATATTTACTGTTTCATTTAATTGTGGTCCTTTTAAAGTTACAATATTATGGTCCTTAAGAAACACATTAATAATTAAGAACTAGTGCAGATGGAAAGTTAGCACTCAGTGTATATAGGTTTTCAGTGTAGTAACCATAACTGAATATAGCTATTTGCACTCCATAAGGATGTTCCTGTTACTTGAATGAAAACCTCTGCTCTTTTAGTAATTGCTTCTTATGAACTTGCACCAAAACATCAGAGCCAGACTTGAATTTGATTGTTCTGCTTTGCTATGTTTCTAAATATGCAGAATAGTGGAAAACCTGGATTTTGAGCAGCCAAGTTAAGAAGATCCAGATTTAGGATATGCCCATTACTGAGAAATAAAGCTTTAGTACAAAGGTCAGATCCATTGCTAGTAATTGCAATGGACATCAGCTCACAATTACTTTTCTTTTACAGATGGGTTCTCCAATTTATCTATGGTGTCTGCCACGTCAGCTGTCAACTGATCAAATTTATACTTGTTAGGCTTTTATTTGCAGCAGAAAAATGGGTAAGTGTGTGGCATCTTTTCATTTTCCTTTTTGTTTTATTTGTGGGGTTTTTTTTTTTTGGTCACAAGTCTGAACGATTTAGATGAAAGTAATGTTTATCTAGCTAGTGTGCTTGAGAACAAATAGCGCTGAAATGTCTCCTGATCACAGTGTAATTATGCCATCTACTGTTCTCTTTCTAGTATCACATTTGAATTGTCTTGAAGTCTGCTCAGTGAGCACACTTAATATACTGACAGGTAATTTATAGCCAAGCTGTATTTCTAGGGAAGTAATGTCCAGCTTTTAGCATGAGGAAAGTATGGAACACTTTTTTTAAGTACATATTTTAGTGAATCATTAAACATCAGTCATTTTCGTCATGCCTTCTTAATCCCTTGCCAACCTTTTCAGTGCTAAAGTCCTTAAATATAAATGTACCAATTCGTTTATTACTTTTCTCTTTTATGATTCAGTCCCAGCAGACCAAGGTAACATCCAGATTTGCAGAGAACTGCACATTAATCTAACTAGATTCTGCCAGCATGTGACATTGCAATGCAATACAGACAGCTCTGGAAGGACAGTCAGTAGAAAGAAGTGATGCAAAGAAGAATTCCTTCCTTTGTTGCTTCAGGAGAACAAAAAGTGTGGTTCTGAATTGCCTGAAATAAAGGGCATCCTGACAGAACTTAATTCATTCAAATGGCTACTATTCATAGTCCATTGACTTTTCAGTTGATGGTTTAAATTTAATTTAAAATTTGTTAATACAGGTTCAACCTCTCTAGTTCAGAACTCTCTGGTCCAGAAACATCCATCGTCTGGGATGATTTTAGTAGCCGATGTCTACTTTTCATGGTTGTGGCCAAGTTTCCCACAATTCCATAACATCTGTTTACAGCCACCAGTCCTGGCTCTCAATATTCTGGGCTGTTGTTTAGCTCTAATTTACTCCTCAATGTCCTCTAACAGCCCAAAGAGCAGTGGAAGTGTTGGTAATGCTTCTAGACAATATTGACCTCCCATGGTCCAGAAAATTATCTGGTTCAGAACCAGTCAAGTCCCAAGGGTGCTAGACTAGAGAGGTTCAATCTGTACAAGAAATTAAAAATGAATATAGTATGGCACTTGGAACTCATGTTTTTGAGGCACTGAAATATAGTGATGTTGGGGATCATGTAAACAACTAGAGAGGCCTAAAGGACACAAACCATCTTAGAAGTCCTAAAGTTCTGCCTATTTTTTTCTTTTACTCCTTTAACCCTCAGAGTCTACCCTCCCAGCCAAAGCTGGCTGTGGACCCTAGAGTATTGTTTCTGAATTTGAAATATCTCTTCAGAATATGTTTCCCTTCCTGTGATGTGAAACACTCATTACATAGTTTCCCATCACCTGCTGCTGATGAGCTCAGGAAACAAAGGGCTGACCTAAGTAGACATTATGCTCCACTGCTTGGAAAGTTAGATGTTCTGGGTTCTATTCCCAGCTTGACATTTGACTTACTGCATCTCATTGGAGAAGTCTCTTAACTTATCTCCTAGCCCTCCTTTATAAAGCGCCTTGGGATCTGTGGGTGAACGGTGTTAAATATTATTGTTGTAACTAGAGTCAAACTTGTATCCACTGGGCAGGCCATATGGCAGTATTTCATATGACTAAGAGCTATATTAGTAGTGAACATAATAGGGAGAAAGTTCCTTATGATAGGGAAAATGATGAATTATGGAAATCCGGAGAATGGAGGATTTATAGTAGGGTCCTTGCAAATAACATTTTGGGGAGTGTCTGTAATCAAATGAATAATCTAGTGGGATTAGCAGTGAGGGTGAGGATTTTCCTTTTGTTTGCAAACTTGGAGATCTTATCTTTGCTTATTCTAGGATAGTGGAATTTACTATATATATTTGAGAGAGTTCGTGAGTGAGCGAATGAGTCTGTCCATCTGTTTGTTTGTTCATGAGCTCCTCTTAAATGGACCACCAAATTATGTATGCAGCTTCCTCTCATCAGAACTTAAAGGAAGGTAAAGGTTTGAGTGTGTGTGTGTGTGTGTGTGTGTGTGTGGTGCTGGAGCTCCCCCCCTCCATGTGTACAGGAATGCATAAAACCATACAGAAGAGAGACAGAATCACCAGGCAGATGAAAGGGGCTGGCCAGGGACTGTGCCCCCCCTCTTGGCCCCAACCCTGAGCCTTTCCCCCACCATGAACCCTTTAGGGAGGACAGGGTAGGCTGCCGTTCTCCCACCCTATTTGTACAGGAACTTTGCTGGCTGTTCCTCTTGGTCAGGGAGAAGGGGTTAGTGCACTGTTTGCTCCATTCCTCACTCTGGTTGGAGAATGCAGGGGGCAGACAAACCTGGACCTGCCCCACCCAGGGGACATGCACCCCTCGCCTGGTTGTGCTTGCTGGACCTGTAGCAGCAATGGAGAGGCACTTCTCACCTGTCCCCAAGCTGCTGCAGTGAAAGAGGACTAAAGTAGTCCTCTTTCCCTTGGTCAGCCTGCATACTGAACCCCTCATCTGCAGCCCTACCCCAGAGCAATGATTTAAATGAAGAAAAACAAAAAATAATTGAGTTAAGAACCCAAGAAATGCTGGGTAAATCTTCTAGTAATGGAATACATTTTATATTTTCCAAGTTTCCTCTGATCATTTGTGGCTTGATCTGAAACACAAATAATTCTTACCCCATTCTTAGGACTATTGGGAAAATGTTAATTTAAAAAAGAATCTGCAAATCCCTATACATTTTCCTAGGAAAAAATATACTTAGAAGCACAGTGCAAACCAGCCCCTGTATTGGAAACATATACACGAAAGCATGCGGTATGTTAGTCTCATCATGACAAATATATTTATGCCAGCAAGCACAATCTCATTTACAATACATACAAGAGCACAGAATAAGTACATTTATATTGCAAATATAGATAAAAGAAAATGGAAAATCCCACTAGAGCTGGTCCTTGTCAAATAGGGAGATTTTTTGGTGTTTGGGGAACCAGCCCCAAACTTCCTCAAGGAATAACAGGGGATTAAAATACAGCAAATAGGTGGGGGAGAGAGCAAGGTAACAGTGAGGAAAAAATTGGTGTATGGTCTAACTGCTTCCAGGACTCTTTACAGCTCTATGTATATTGTTTATTGAAACTGTTCCTCTGAGGCAGGGTGACATCTATTATATACCTGCCCTCATGAAAGCTAGAGGCAAGATTTTGAGATCTCTAGCTGATTACTCCTTATTCAGTTGCTGTTAGCACTCTACCGACCAAGCCAATGCTGCTCTGATCCATTAATTCAGGCTTCTCATGTATCTTGGCTAGTGCTTCCTACTAAAACAGAGGTGTTATACCAAACAAAGAACAAGGGACCCTCTGGCTTTCATTTAATAGAAGTTTCTTTTTTAGTAACTTTTTTTTATTTCTTACACTGGGAAGTACCTTTAACAAAAATCTGAAACTATGAGATTCCCACACTAAAGCTTGTCTTCACTCTGTGGAAGATCAATGCAGCTATGATCGATCTTCTGGAGCTTAATTTAGTGACTCTATTTAAGCCTTGCTAAATTGAACTCAGAGTGTGCTCCCACTGGCATTTCGCACCCCTGCTCTTGCGAGGAGTAAGGGAAGATGCCAAGCTTGGCTTAAGGTAAGCCGTCTCCAGCTATGTAGAATATGTATCTGGAATTGCGTGCCTTAAGCCAAGCTGCCAGGTTTAGTGTCGACCTGGCCTAAGAGAAGGAGCTGTCAGAGTTTCCAAAAATAGAAAACATACCCAGCTGACAGAAGGGAGGTGTGACGGGGAAGCCGACCCCGCACTTACCCCGGCCGCCGAGAGGGGTGACCAGCCCTCGACGGGGAAACCGGCCAGCAGCCCCGCCGGCTAGGGGAGCCGGGGAACGCCGCCTGCCGCGGCGCGCGGGCAGCGGGAGGCAGGGAGGCAACCCGGCCGGCGGTAGGACCCAGAGGAGCGGGGTTTGACGCCGGCCGGGAGGAAGCCGGAAACCCCGCCGGGCGGGGGGTTTAAAAAGCGGCAGGCAGGGGGGAAAAGGGTGAGGGCTGTGGCTGCCGGCAGTTCCCTTCCCCCTCGTAGGAGGCGGCGGCGGCAAGGCGACCCCGGGAGAGCCCCAGCCTAGGCCGCGGCCGGAGCCGGAGCAAGCCGGAGGTGCAGACGCCAGAGCCGGACCGCGGCCGGAGCCGGAGCAAGCCGGAGGTGCAGACGCCGGAGCCGGACCGGAGGCCGGAGCCAGAGCGAGCCAGAGGCGCAGACGCCGGAGCCGGGAACCACCGGGACGAAGGCCAGACGCCGGAGCCGGGGACCACCGGGGCGCAGGCGGCCATCGAGGTGGGGGCGAGGCGACGCCCGCCCCGAGACGGACACCGCGGGACGCGGGAGGACTAGAGGCCGGGGCTCGGACTTGGGGTAGGAAAGGGGTTACAGGTGGGGCGCTAACCCCCCCCCCGGGGTCTAGGTGGGGACCCCCCGAGCAGGAACTCGGTCACAGGAGGAAAGAATGAAGGGATAGGTTTTATGGAGCATTTCAAATGTGGTTACTGCATCAGAATGCATATGATGTTTCATAATGTAGAAGGTCTGATCTTTTGTGATTCTCACTACCCAATGCAACCTTTGCCTGAGCTTTCACAACCCCACATGACAAACTATATAGAAACTCCAATATGGTATATGAATGTGAAATTAGAATTCCTTGATTGTATTATGGTAAGAGTTTTAGTGACTATGGCTTTGGTATGGTACTAAAAAGAAAATAACAGCACAACATAATGTTATGGAAGAGCCAAGATCACTGAGCAAGTACAGTTGCTTTTAGTGCTGATGTATATTTTTTTCTCTCTGTCCATACACAGCCTCTTCCTACTTGCTGAAATTCTGAATTTTATTGTATTTCCATTGACTGACTGCCAGGATATCTACTAATGAGGGCAGAGGGGATCTGGAGCTGGCTTAGTTGAACATATCCAATAAGCTGTTAGTAGCTTCAGCAGATGCTTTTTTTATTATTATTTAGACTCAATAGATTTGCCTCTTAGGAGGCAAAGAAAGGCTAGAAACTAGTTTCTAGCAGGGTATGGGCAAAGTTTGTGTTAGAAATGGGTTATTCAGATCTAAGCCATGAAAGATTCACCTGAACAAAATGAGCATCAAACCATTTTTGTGCCATAGATTGCTCAGAAGAACTTCTCCTCTTCTACCTGGCTCTGATCCAATCTTCTGTACTTAGTGAAGGCTCAGATGAAGACTCTGGGCCAGGGGATGTGCAATGATAATACTAGCAGTAGAACTTAGTGGTTGCTGAGAATTTTTGGCCCAGACTTTCTCACCAGTAGGAAGAACAGCAGCAGCACTTGACAGGTAAGAAGATGATGTATCCCAGGTGGAAATCACCAATTTACCTCTACTCCTCTTTAAAAAAGGTTCTGTTTTCCCTGCCAGTTCCTCTTGGGAGACACCCCCTCCCCACCAAAACTCCTCTCCAATATAGTGGAGGGGGCAGGACACTCTCCTCCTTTGGGGAACCATGAAGAAATATGCACATTTAGGTGATGCATACGGTTTCTTTTCCAAAAATCTGTTGTAAATGCAGTAGATGCCTAAAATTTTTTAGAGAAGAAACTTCCTGACCTCAAACCCTTCCCCCTTCCCCTTTTTACATCATAAAGATTCTCTGTTGTGGTGACATTTTTCACCTTGGTAGAAATTGGAGTGGGGAGCATCAGGGATGTGTCCCTACTGAACTATGTAGATTGTGTATGCACACAAACACCCTTTTGTTTTTCTGGCTGTGACCCAGCTTGGGACACAAATTATAGGTCCATTTCTTTTTTGTATCTCCTTGTTATAAGCTGATACCTCCAAGATTTCTGAAGACAGCCACAGAATTGGATGACCTCCTCCTATTTTGACCATTGATTTTACTGTGCTGTGATTTGCTGGAGGCGATGGCGATTTTTGTGCATGCAGGTTAGAGCTTTGCAGGCATTCAGGGAAGTTTATATTGGAATTTGAGGGTTTGTAGAAGTCTGAGTTTCATTTTGTGAGCACTGGAAGACAATGCATTGGCTGTCTGCTTCAGGGAGCTGCATCACAGCAGGCACAGATCATGCTTAGGAAAGGTAGTGGTGAAGTGCCTCACAAACTTGGGTACTCCTGTGGAGCATCACAGTTGTTTAGTGGATTGGTCTTAGGGTTAGGAGCTGGGAGCTCTTTAGTTCTTTGGGGCAGGGCAAATCACTTAGCTTCTCCATCAGTTTTGTCATCTAAAAATGGGGATAATATTTCCCTACTTGCCAGCAGTGTTGTAGGGACTAAAGGGCTGCACAAACATTACAAATGGGAAGTTAATAGTAATAGCTCTTTTGCACATGAAAAAGTTCACATACTGGCAACAGTCCCAAACTACAGAATGCTACATAGCAAGCCCTTCAAGCAGAGCCTTTTTTCAATGTAATCTGCAAAGATTTTACTAAAATCCAGCCTCTTGTTGTATACGAGACCTTACCGTTACCCTAAAATTACCAGAGGTTTGATCTGTGCTATGACCCACGTATCAAAAGAAAAAGAAAGCAAAAAAACAAACAAACAAAAAAGTATTTTTCTTCAGGCTGTGCAGTGTTCTGAATGTAACAAATCAGTGCTTGTAGCTCCATTTCAGATGCTTTTCAATATAAATGAAATTTCAAGATGCTCTGGCCTCTAAAGAGCTATTTAGAATTTCTAGGGATTGTATGTTCTGATAACAGACTCCTGTTTGGAAAGTTTTGGTGAATGATGGTTATTTATTCTTGTTGCTGCAGCACTCACTGTTTTAGCTGCAAAACAAATACGTATAAAAAAGACAGTTCCTGCCCCTGAAGAGTTTATAATGTAGGTAAGGTGAATACAGGCAGATGAATACTGGTAAATGCAGACAGATGAGGAAGCATAAAGAAGCAATACTGGTGAGCATGATAGGCCATGGCCTTATCACATCAGCTGCTTAAATGTTTGTCAAGGTTTTTACAGCAAGAGTTCTTTTTAAGGAGGGATTTAGAAACATTTCTTTATTTGCAGTAAACAAAGAGGCTTACATTCCATCATTTGCAACCATATTATCTCCCACTCTCATGCTTCCTCTTTAAGGGTCATTTGGAGACTATGAACCCAGCAGCTTTCAGCACAGACCGCTACTACTTCAGCTGAAAGAATAATTTTATAAGAGCTAGCACCAAAGTGGAACTTGACATAAACTTCACTAGTGGCTCATAAAAGCAATGAGGAATCTTGTGGCACCTTATAGTATATTTATGCCTGCCTCTGTAATTTCCACTCCATTCATCTGACAAAATGGGTTGTTGCCCATGAAAGCTTATGCCCAAATAAATCTGTGAGGTTATGTCTACACTACACGCTTATTTTGAAATAAGTATGTGTCTACATTGCAAGCCCCTTATTTCGAAATAATTTCAAAATATTGGGCTTCTTACTCCAACTTCTGTAACCTTCATTTCACAAGGAGTAAGGGAAGTCGAAGGAAGAATGCCAAACACTGCCAAAGTTGAGTTAAGGTACTTTGACTTTAGCTATGCCATTAACGTAGCTGAAGTTGCATCTCATGACTTTAGCCCTCAGTGTAAACGTATCCCTAGATTCCTTGTTGTTTTTGTGGATACAGACTAACTTGGCTAGCTCTCTGATGCTAGTGGCTCATGTAACCTATGTGCTTTTACAAAAGTATTTTAATTTCAGTCCAAAACAAAAGCAATGGAGAGCAGGAATGGATTTGTTTTGAAGCATCTGTTCTATGCAGATCTGTATAGAGTAGAGCAGGGGACTGAGCTAGTAAAGTCTAGGAGATTGTAGAAGTTACTAAGCATTCTTGGTAGTTTTTTGTGAAGCCGTCTAGAAAGCCACTGTTACCAGCAGGCAGTTCTTTATGTCTTACGCATCCTGGGTCTGAGACTTAGCCAATCAGAGCTTGGGATTTGGAGGTGAAAAGGGAAATGTGTTATACAGGAGCTATTATTAGGTACAGGTGAGTTAGCTGCTGATGGTGTAAGGGCAGGATGTGTGTCTGCTGTCATAGCGGCTTTCCACATCTGTATCATTTTAGCTAGAGGCAAAATTTCCTGTCTCACCATGGCATGTCAACTATTACAACAGGACAGAATGCTGCTAGCTAGAGGAATTGGCTGACTAGGCTTTCTGTTTGCTGAGAAGATGGAAGGTATAACAGTTAATTTCAATTCTGAAGAATCCAAGGGACCAGTGTTTCTCAAAGTGGGCTGCGGGCCTGCTTTGTGAAAGCTGCTAATAGACCACCCCGCTTTGTTTATGTAAAGTCTCCACAGTCACGGAGCCTCATGGCTCCAGTTGGCTGGAAATGGCCAAGTGGAGCCAATATGTATACATGTTAATACATAAGCCAATACTTCCTCCCTTTCCCCCCACGCCTATCCTTCCTGCAAGCTGTTCTCTTCTATATCAACATTCCAGTCATGTGTACTATTCCACCAAGACTCTGTGATACTAACTATATCATCATTGGGTTTATTTACTCGCATTTCAAGTTCTTCCTGCTTATTCCCCATTCTTCTCTCATTAGTATGTAGACATCGAAGATACTGTTTTTGATTCCCCCCCCCATTTGATCTTGTCTCTCCTTTATCCAGGGGTGGGCAAATTCTGGATCCAGTCCACAGAGGTCATCCCCGGCGGTCCCCCACCTCTATGTTTACCTGTGCTTATGCAGGTATCAGACGATCACAGCTCTTGTTGGCTGCGAATCACCAATTGCAGCCAATGTGAGCTGTGGGAAGCGGCGTCCTGGTCTGCGCCACTTCCTGCCACTCACATTGGCTGTGAATGGCTAATGTGAACCTGTCTGATACCTGCAAAAGTGCAGGTAAACATAGTGGCGGTAGGGATTCCCCTAGCAGGCCAAGCTGATCTTGGCAGGCTGCCATGGACTAACTCTGGCAGGCTGTCACTTTTTTATTGCCCATCCCTGCTTTTATCCCTGCGATTACAACTCATGCTCTCCCCAATTTCTGCCCCTTCTCCCAAGTTTCCATGTTTTTGACTTACCTATGGGCTTTGGTGATCTGCTCCATTCAAGCCTAGTTTCAAACCCTCCCCATAGGTTAGCCAGTCTGTATCCAAATATGCTTTTCCCCTTCCTTGATAGGTGAACCCCATCTCTGGTTAGCGTCCTTCTCCCTGGCATAGCATCCTCTGATCAAGGAAGCCAAAGTCCTCCTGGTGACGTCCTCTTTGCAGCCAGGCCAGGATGCATTTGTCTCTGCCTGGGCACCTACCCTTGACTGGATAGATCAAAGAGAACACCATCTGCACTCTGAACTTCTTCACCCGTTCTCCCAGAGCCCTGTAGTAACTTTTGATCTACTGAGTTTCATACCTCAAAGTATCATTAGTGCCCACATGGATGAGGAGCATGGGGTAGTAGTTAAAGAGCCAGATGATCCTTGACAATCCCTTTCTAATGTTTCAGGGTGTGTCTAGACTACAGGGCTTTTGTCAACAAAAGTGGCCTTTTGTCGACAAAACTATACCTGCATCTACACTACCGCTGCGTTCTGTCGACAGTAAGTCAACAGAATGCAGCGGTTTTGTTTACAGCGGTAAACCTCCTTTTATGAGGAAGAACGCCTTTGTTGACAGAGATCTGTCAACAAAAGGGGTGTGTGGATGCAGGGAGCCAGTTCTGTAGACAAAAATGGCCTCCAGGAAGAAGCCATGGTGGACAGTCTAGCCTTTACAGGTACACCACCTCTGTGGTTCCTGGCTGCAGCCTCTTAAAGGCACAGGCACCCAGACAGCCCTTGCTGTCGGGCAGCTAGCCAGAGCACCTGTGCCAGCCATGTCCCAGCCTCAAGGCCTCCTTGGCCCTTCTCGGGACAGAGACGAGGACCCACCCAGGGGCACCAAAAAGTGGGCACCAGCCTGGTCAGGGCCAGAAATCAAAAACTTCCTGGAGCTCTGGTCCCAGGAAGAAGCCCTGCAGGCCCTGCAAACACGCCGCAGGAATGCGGACATTTATGAGCGCCTGGCCCAGGGACTGGCCACCAAAGGGCATCACCCCCGCAGCATGGCATAAGTCAGGGCCAAGGTAAAGGAGCTGCGGCAGGGATATGCTAGGGCCCGGGACCAGAGCTCCCACTCCGGGGCAGCCCCTGAGACCTGCCCTTACTACGAGGAGTTGGAGCAGATCCTGGTCAGTGGTGAAGCCCAGACTCCACTGCGTGTGGTGGAGTCCGGGTTACCCCGCCACATCGTGGACCGACTCCTCCTGAGGGGAGGAAGACCAGGCAGGAGAGGTGGGAGAGCTGCACCAGGAGGAGGAGGAAGAGGAAGAGGAGGCAGCAGGGACCCAGACCCCAGAGGCCTCCCAGGCGTCCATGGACATCGGAGAGGGAACATCAGGTGAGTGCTTTGAGGGGTCACCACACACGGGCGGGTTGGCAGTGTGGGGGGCCAGCTAGCCCCATTGCCACTGTGGGGCCCCTGTGAGGCTTTCAGGCCGCTGCCCAACTCACACGCAGTGTCACGTGTAACACCCCTGAGTCTCCTGTCCAAAGGAGAGCCCCTGACAGCCACGGCATGCCCTCGGGGACAGCAGGGGTGCACACAGACAATGATTGTCTCCTCCTCTTTTCCTCCACAGCCGGACCCTCTACCCAACAGGGGAGCACTACACCTGCCCCATCACCATCCTGGACCCGTGGCACCCTGCAGGACCTCAACAGGACCCTCCAGCAGAGGACATAGGCAGAGGCTGAGTGGTGCACCAGGCTGCTGGACAAGCTGGTTCAGCAGCACACTGACATCTGTGCCACAATGAGGGAGCTCTTTGCCTTGCCTGCCCCTGTCACAGGCACTGCTCCTCCTGCACACCGGGCCCCTGCCCCTCCAGCCAGCCCTCCCTTGTTCCCCTTCTCCCCCAGCCGCTCCAGTCCCCCATTCCCTCCAGCCCCTCCAGTCCCCCCTTCTCCCCCAGCCCTTCCTGCTCCCGAGCTCTCACAGGCCCAACAGCTGCCCCCCCATCCTGTCCGGGCCAGGACTTGCTCTTGCTCCACCCGATCCCAAGGCCGTGGCGATTCCAGGACACAGGAAGGTGGCAGGACCCTGTGATCAGGGAAGCAGCGGCCTACTTGAGCCGCCCTCCCCCTTCCAGGTTTTCAGTCCCCTACCCCCCCCAGTTAAAGGTCATTTCAGTTATATAACAAAATCTTTATTTTTGAGTAAAAGATTTACCTTTACACATTTGAACAGTACATAGAGAATTTTTTTTAAACAGTTAGCACATTTTCTTTACTGATAGTGTTTCTAATAAAAAACTAATGTCTGTGTACAAAGAAAACCATGTGTGTATGTATTCTTTATGGGAAGAGGGTGAGGGTAGTGGAGGGACAGGTAGGGGTGGGCCAGGCCAAACCCCTCATGGGGGAGGCCCTGGGGAGAGTCAGTGGGCTCCTTCTGAGAATCTCTCCCTCAGGGCCTCTCGGATTTGGACACCAGCCTGGTGAGCCTGGTGGATGGCAGCCATCTGGGGCTGCTGAAATGGCCTCTCCTCGCCATCAGCACCTGATCCCCACCCAGGCAGGAAGGCCTCCCCTTTCCTCTCCACCAGGTTATGAAGGGTGCAACATGCGGCCACCACCTCTGCGTTGCGTTCGCCCATCTCCAGCTGTGTGAGGAGGCAACGGAACCTCCCTTTCAAACGGCCGAAGGTGCATTCCACCTGGATGCGAACCTGGCTAAGATGCATGTTGAAAAGCTCCTTGCTCGCATCCAGGTGGCCGGTGTAGGGCTTCATGAGCCATGGCATCAGGGGGTAGGCTGCATTGGCCACTATGCACACCAGCATCTGCATGTCCCCGAGGGCAAGGTGCCGCTGGGGGAAAAATGTTCCTGCCTGCAACCTGCGGTACAGGTAGAAGTTCCGGAATATGCAGCATCATGTGCCCCCGGCCACCTGACACAAATGTCCATAAAGTGTCCCCGGTGGTCGACCAGGGCCTGCAGCACCATCGAATAATAGCCCTTCTGGTTTATAAACTGGGCTGCTCGATGGGGCGGTGCGCGGATTGTGATGTGTGTCCCATCGAGGGCTCCTCTGCAGTTCAGGAATCCAAGGGTGGCAAACCCGGCAATGATGTTGTCCAGGTCTCCGAGACGGACGAGCCTCTTCAGCAGCTCTGCATTGATGGCCCTCACCACCTGCAGCACGAGACAAATAGACAGACAGAAACCAGGGAGTTAGACAGGGTACCTAAGTTCTTGGGGGGGGGACCCACCCCCCTTCCCACCCACCCGTCCCCTTGTTAGGACACCCCCCTTCCCCACATCAGTGCAGGGGTGGCCGAGGAGCGGCCTCCAAGTGCCACTCCATCCCCCACTCCCTCTTGCCCTTGCCTGGTAGTCCCCCTTTCTCAACCCCCCCCACGCAGCAGGGCCTGTCCCCTGAAAGTGACTTACCTCCATCAAGATGGCCCTGATGGTAAACCTTCCCATGCCAAACTGGTGTCCCACGGAGCGGTAGCTGTTGGGGGTGGCCAGCTTCCACAGGGCAATTGCGACCTGCTTCTGCAGGGGGATGGGGGGCCGCAGGTGGGTGTCCTGGAGTTCCAGATCAGGGGCGAGCCAGGCACACAGCTCCAGGAATGTGGCCTTCCGCATCCGGAAGGTGCGGAGCCAGTGGTTGTTGTCCCAGAGCTTCATGATGAGCCGGTCCCACCAGTCCGAACTTGTCTCATGCTTCCAAATCTGCCTATCCCCAAAAAAGTTTGGGGGCAAGGGCAGAGCTCCTGCATCCTGGAGGAGGGTTTCCTCGGTGCAGTCTGGGTCCATATGGGGCAGGAGATTCACGACAGAGTCATGCAGATGCAGCAGAAGCTGCAGTATGGCAGCGTGGGGCCATCACCTGTCCAGGGGCAGCTCAGGCTCCATGGCCAAATAAAAGGTGAAAAGCAGAAAAAAACCCTGCAAATAAACTGCTGTGGTGTCCGAGGAAGCAGGGCAACCAGAGCAAGCACTGCAGCAGCTTTGCTTTCCCTCTAGTAGGTAGGCAAGCCAGAAGCAGGAGCAGAGCAACGGCTGTCCAGAGGGATCCCTTTAAGCACACATCTTTGCAAAGGGCAGGCAGCAGCACCTGGAAATAAAGGCTGTCCCCATGCCCTGCCAGAAGCACTTCCGGGTGCCTTCTTTTGTCGACAGCATCCACTAGTCTGGACGCTCTTTTTTGAAAAAGAGGATTGATTTTTCAATCCAAATAATGTAATCTAGATGCTCTTTTTCGACAGAGGCTTTGTCGACAGATACTGTTGACAAAGCCTCTGTCGAAAATGGCGTGCAGTCTAGACGTAGCCTCAGATTGGCGCCCTTGGCAGGCAGCATATCTCCCAGGATGGCCATGACAGGGCAACAGATGGGTGCGTCAGTCCACCTCAGAAGAGGACTAATCACCACTACCCTATGTTTCCTCCTGGGAGTGGTAGCTGCATATCTCCCAGATTTGGGGGTACATGGTTTTCCCTCTTCCACCTTAGGGGGTGATTGCTCATCTCGAATGCTGTTTGGGCTAAATTGTTAACTGTTGTAAGGAAACATATTTATATTGATACAATAATCATTGTGTGAATTCCTAAAACAAATCCCCATTTTTTTCCCTACAGGAGCAAATATAGAGAAAGCAGATGTGGCATGCAGGGTGAATGGGGGATTTCTTTGTACCATTTTCCTGATGACTGGATGGTGTTTCCTTGTGAAGTTCTAGCTATACAATATAGCAAATTTTGCAGTTTTGCTTTAAAAATCTCATCACATTGTGTTCCCTTGTGGTAAGAGTGGACAGATCATAAGAAAACATGCAATCTAGATGTTATGTTCTAAAATTATTTGAGCCCTGCAGAATATTAGCAGTCAATTTGTACTCCATCTAAAACATCCTGATGACCTGTAATGACTAGGATTTGAATCCCATAATCTGAATTTACTTAACAAGATAATTAAATATTTAAAGTGAGTTCATTTAGGGGCTAGAACGGATTATCTCTCCACATTTGCAGATTTCTGTCCCTTTTTATTAGTATGCGCGGCTGTACATCCTCAATTTTTGTTATAGCTTTTCTTTCAAAACTGTATCTCTGCCTTCGCCATGGCAATTACGACTGTGAAGAGCTGTCATTGTCCTAGGAAAAGAAATCATGAAACACTGAATAAGACAAAAATGGGTCTAGTCCTCACTGCAGTGCAGAAAAGCACTCAGAAAAGTTAATTAAGCTCAGGAAATAGATAGCAAGATAATTAAGATTAGGCCTAATTTTACACGGCAGGCATTCTGTGCTGTTTTTGCAAGAGACGAAAGGGACATCATGCAGAGAAACTCCAGGCCTCCAGTCAGATTCTCTAAAGATTGTTCCGGCTGATGTTAAACAGATAGGCAAGCTAAGGTGATGGGGCAAATGTTTCTTTTTTACATTTTATTTAATATAAACGTGTGCCATAAATGTAAACAAAAATGAATAGGGAATTGATTATTAAGTATTTTTTTCAGCAAGGAAACAAACATCGTTTGTTACTTCATCTGCCAGATTAAAATTTTGTATACTGTACTTTAGTTTATCGTATTCTGGAAAATTACTGAGATACCTCTTTCATTTTGATTTAAATCAAGCACACAGTGTGTGTTTTCCAACCATTGGGGTCCTCAGATTAATATGGCTCTTCACACACAGGGAACACATGCTCCTAGCATTGCACATCAGCAACAAAAGAAGCCCTTTAGGGATTGGAGTGTACTGTATAATGGCCCTTTGAGAATACTTGAAAGAGGTGGAAAATGAAGTAAGAATACAGAATAAGATATGCTCATTACCTGTAGTAAGCCAGGTACTTATGTAGTGGGTTTTAAAAAAATTCTTCTACATCTGTGCATAACAAATTACTTTTTCCTATATTTGTGGCTAATATTTTTTTAGATACTAGTTTTGCATTGAGTTCAAAGCTTGTAATTTCCAAATCCCTCTTTAGATTTTGTGGTTACTTTTAGGAAATAACTGCATAATCTATTTTTTTAAAAGCTGAATGGTCTGTCATGGATATTTTTATCCGTTATTGTTTGTTGTGCATATGTTTTCTCAAGTAATTTCTCTCAATTTTAGTGTTCTTCCTGAGATGAAAGATCATCTCTCCTGTGGAAAAAGTTGTGAAGAATGGGTGACTTGACTTTTTTTTTAAATCATTACATTCACTCTTATTCAAAGCTTAGTAAAGATGTAGCTATCTGTGAAGCTTTATTCCATTAGGAAGTGAAAAGGATGGAGAACATCCTTTTGCTGTGGTTGAATACATAAATAATGGTTTACTCTGAGACATTTTAATCACCTGCTGTCACAGTTTCCTGGTGCAAAACTTAGCTAGACTAGTTGAGATAATATGGCTGGGAAGAAAGAAGCCTGCACCCAGTCAGATTGTGCTATTTCACCTAGAGAGAAATGCAGGAAGTCAAACCTGTCAACTGAGGGGTGCACTTGATTAAAAAGGGCTCAAAGCTGCAGCTCGTCCTGTAACTGTGACATTAACCATGTCCTATAACAGTGATGATTAGGTCTGCTCTTCCGTTACAGGACTCATGAATCACTGAGGGATGTCCCTAGCTCACCTTGCTAACAGTACGAGATCTAATCAGGGAGTCTGGTAGGAAATATATCCTCTTCCCTAAACATCAAGAAATCCTATGTTGATTAGGTGTTCCACTATCCAGATAGGTGCTCTCGCCACATCTTCTAATACTACAAAAATCTAACCACACCATTTCAGTCTCTGTAACAACCAAATGATTTCAAGTAAGAGAACATGATGTGCCACATTTCTACATCCTATATCACTGTGCTGTATGAGTTAGAAATTATAGTTTTTCTGATATTGTATCTTTTTAAATGTAAGCCAGCTTCTTTGTCCTCTTGCCCTGAGTTAATGTGAGATTTTACAGCATATGACACATATTTCACCTTCTTTCTCAGGGTGACTTTAGACTGTTTCTTTCTTTGTCTTAAATAAAAGTACTTGCTTTGCTTTTTGTGTAATAATCATTAGGGGAAACACCACACACAGATGTTGAGAAGCTCATAATGCTGAGAGCTGAACTTACAGTGATGTGCAAACTGAACAAGTTTTGTTACAGAAGAATATATAGACCGTCACTATGTCTCTGCTGTACTGCCTGTACACTGAAATTCCACTCATAGAATTGTGGGAATATAAATGTACCCCAGTCAATAAGTAGAATTCAGGTGCATAGAACATACTATACACACAATTTCTATAAATTCGTTACTGACGGACATAATGATTGAAAATTAAACCTACCATGAAAACCCTTTTTTAATATATCTAACAGTCACTCTTCATTCAAGGAATCACTTGTGTAGTTCAACATAGCTAACCCCATGCATTCAAAAAACAAGGCTTCAAAAAATCATGAGATTGGGTTAAAATTGCAAATTAAAATAAAATAACTTAGAGACTTCTTTGTGTTCTCATTTCTGAGACTTCCGGATGCACTTGGGGTATGGATTTAAGCCCTCTCCTCCCTCCAACCCCATCTGAAGGTGTAGGTACTCAGTTTTTGTAAAATAAAAGTTGAAATTCTCCCAACTTCAGGAACCCAGATTTTGCAAAATTCTGTGTTAACTTATAATTGCAAGAATTGGGAACGCTGGATTACTTGTAATGATGGGAAAGCAAGACATGATCGGGGCCCATCTAGTCACTGATGTATTTGGTGTTACCTAATTTAATTCCCCGCCACTGCAAATGCATATGGTAATGCAGGTGAAAAGGAAGAGGTAGGTTTCCAATAAAAGATGGTTTTAGGTTTCTGAAATTCTGCTTATTTTTAAACTGCCAGATATTTTTAAGCCTCATGATTTCTCATCATTTCCCTAACATATAAGTTGCTTATTGGTTATTATAAAGTCATTAAACATTTTGAGAAAGCTTTATCCCTAGCATAAATCAGAATGAATAAATCAAGATTCAAGGGGAAATGACCACTGGGTAGGCATGATAGCAAATGTTTAAAACAATAAAGACCTAAACACACATTCCCCTTAACCAAACCCCTCTTTGTGAGCTTTTCATGTTTAAAAGTCTCAGGGTATGTCTACACTAGCCCCCTAGTTCGAACTAGGGAGGCTAATGTAGGCATTCGAAGTTGCAAATGAAGCCCGGGATTTAAATATCCGGGCTTTATTTGCATCTTCCGATCGAGCGCCATTTTTAAATCCTTAGTCGAACTAACTGCCCGAGGCTGCGTGGCAGTCAAGCGTTAACTCGAACTAATGACTCAGTTTGAGTAAACTGTTATACCTCGTGGAATGAGGTGTAACGGTTAACTCGAACTAAGGACTTAGTTCGAGTTAACGTTGACTGCCGCGTGTAACGAAGCAGTTAGTCGACTAAGGATTTAAAAATGGCACCCAGACGGGAAGATGCAAATAAAGCCGGGATATTTAAATCCC
Source organism: Rafetus swinhoei (assembly GCA_019425775.1). NCBI lineage: Eukaryota > Metazoa > Chordata > Testudines > Trionychidae > Rafetus > Rafetus swinhoei. The sequence continues at coordinate 79,342,115 of CM033427.1, read as the reverse complement.
GGCTTCATTTGCAACGAATCTCATTAGCCTCCCTAGTTCGAACTAGGGGGCTAGTGTAGACATACCCTCAGAGGGTTAGCCATGTTAATCTGTAACTTTAAAAATAATGAGTAATCCTGTGGCATCTGTCTGCACTACACTACACTACCAGGTTATTTCAAAATAAATTATTTTGAAATAATAACTATTCTGAAATAACCTTATTCCTCTTCACAAGCAGGAGTTATTTCAAAATAACAAGCCCATTATTTTGAAATAACAGGCTTGGTAGTGTGGACACTTGTCTTATTTCAAAATAAGGGGAGTTATTTTGATATGACTCCTCAGTGCAGACATGTGTTTAGAGACTAACAAATATATATATATATATATGTATGTCAGATGCTACTGCTCATGTGCGGGTTGCTAGATTATGCTGGTTTCTGTCTTTGTAATTTTTTCCTACCGTTATTAGCCTACATAAAGCAAGGGCATGTGAAATGAGGTGCATGCTGATTGCAGAAGACATTGACTGTGACAGCCGTGCATGCTCCCTCTGCATCCAGTCAAAGTGCTGCTATGGTTCAATGGGTCCACCCTGCAAATTCTAGTTAAGTGCAGTGAGCAAAACTACCCTATACCATGGGGCCATCTTGGTTCTGACCATTTTATGGCTCCCTGAGATTAAAGGCCATTCATGCAGTCCAATCACTGGCTTAGGTTTCCCATTGCTGTCTTAATATGTATCAAACTCTCCCTCCTACCAGCGTCTTTTTAACTAATAAACCTACTGTATGCAAATTAGTTGTGAAGAAAGAATGGTGATTGCTGGAGTTGCTTCTTATTCCCAGTGGCCTCACTTCAGTAATATGTGTGTGTTGTGTGCTTGGATATAGCCCATATAATTATAGGCGATAATTATTAACTTACTTTAGTTAGACTTTATTTGAAGAAATAAGATTCTATGTACAAGACTCCATTTAATTTTAAGTATGTGGAAACACTAAAGCATCAGTGTTCTATTCAGATGTTTCTGGGCAAAGAAAAGATTGACACACATGCTAAATGTGTCAGACTTTAACTCGTAAATGAATAACAGATCGATTTTTGAAAATTTTTTCAGAAGATGGGTTTTGTGCCCAAAGAGTGACTGCTGTAATTTTGGAGATGATACCCTGTATCTTTTTGTACAAAACAGAGTTTGAGACTGTGCTTTAAGTGCAAAATGAAACTCAACCTTAACTACTGAGTTTTGATCAGTGCTTACATACTAATGAAGAATAATAAGTATCTTCTTGAGATTCCACTGAGTGAGACAGATTTCTCTTGTCTTTATTCCTCTAAAGTCCTTTTGTAAGTGTCTAGTACTACAGAATCTTCCTTTCATAGAATCATAGAATCATAGAACCATAGAGCTGGAAGAGACCTCAGAAGGTCATCAAGTCCAGCCCCCTGCTCTAGGCAGGACCAATCCCAACTAAATCAACCCAGCCAGGGCTTGGTCAAGCCGAGACTTAAACACCTCCAGGGATGGCGACTCCACTACCTCCTAGGCAACCCATTCCAGTGCTTCACTACCCTCCTAGTGAAATAGTTTTCCTAATATCCAACCTGGACCTCTCCCACCACAACTTGAGACCATTGCTCCTTGTTCTGCCATCTGTCACTACTGAGAACAGCCTCTCTCCATCCTCTTTGGAACTCCCCTGCAGGAAGTTGAAGGCTGCTATCAAATCCCCCCTCACTCTTCGCTTCTGCAGACTAAACAGACCCAACTCCCTCAGCCTCTCCTCATAAGTCATATGCTCCCAGCCCCCTAATCATTTTGGTTGCCCTCCGCTGGACCCTCTCCAATGCGTCCACATCCTTTTTGTAGTGGGGGGCCCAGAACTGGACACAATACTCCAGATGTGGCCTCACCAAAGCCGAATAAAGGGGAATAATTACTTCTCTAGATCTGCTGGCAATACTCCTCCTAATGCACCCTAATATGCCATTAGCCTTCTTGGCTACAAGGGCACACTGTTGACTCATATCCAGCTTCTCATCCACTGTAACCCCCAGATCCTTTTCTGCAGAACTGCTACTTAACTGGTTGGTCCCCAGCTTTTAACTATGCTTGGGATTCTTCCGTCCCAAGTGCAGGACTCTGCACTTGTCCTTGTTGAACTTCATCAGATTTCTTGTGGCCCAATCCTCCAATTTGTCTAAGTCACTCTGGACCCTATCTCTGCCCTCAAGAGTATCTACCTCTCCCCTTAGCTTAGTGTCATCTGCAAACTTGCTGAGGGTGCAATCCATCCCCTCATCTAGGTCATTAATAAAGATATTGAACAAAACCGGTCCTAGAACCGAACCTTGGGGCACTCTGCTAGAAACCGACCGCCATCCTGACATCGAGCCGTTGATCACTACCCGCTGGGCCCGGCCTTCTAGCCATCTTTCTATCCATCTTACCGTCCATTTATCCAATCCATGTTCCCTTAACTTGCTGGCAAGAATATTGTGGGAGACCGTATCAAAAGCCTTGCTAAAGTCAAGGTATATCACATCCACTGACTTCCCCACATCCACAGAGCCAGCTACCTCATCATAGAAGCTAATCAGATTGGTCAGGCACGACTTGCCCTTTGTGAATCCATGCTGACTATTCCTAATCACTTTCCTCTCTTCCAAATGCCTCAAAATGGATTCCTTAAGGATCCCTTCCCTTTCATTCAGGTACTTCTACACAACAGTGTCTACACTACAAACTTTTATTTCGAAATAATGTCAAGCTAGAGGACTTCTTACTCTGACACCTCGTAACCCTCATTTTAAGAGGAGTAAGGGAAGTTGAAGGAAAAGTGTTCTTTCTTTGACTTCCTGCTGTGTAGACAGCGCCAAAAGCTGAATTAAGCTATTTTGACTTCAGCTATGCAATTGATAGTTGATATGCAGCTGAAGTTATGTAGCTTAATTTGACTTTAGCCCTGCTGTGTAGATGCACCGTCACTGTTTAATTCTTAAGGTTCAACATGCTGTTGTTATTCCCTTCACATTTCCTGAGATTGTCATTGTCCTTGGATAGCTAGAATAGACATCTTCCAAAAGTACAATATGATTTTCTGGAGTAGCTATGTTGAAAATAGACGTATTTTTGTCCCCAAAAGTAGTGTTGCTAAGTTGTATGAGTTTATTACTGCTAGCAAGCTGAAATATTACCTTTTCCCCCTTCACAAAGCATTAAAATATTACTCATGGAATAGCTTTGGAACTCAAGCCCCAAGCCTCATCTGTCATTATGCCCTTCCAAATTGGAGACTTTTCTGTTTCAATCAGATTCCAAGCACAGAAATGATATCATTTAACATTTGGAGGGGGGTTCTTTTGTTTGTTTTAGGCTGAAAAATAACTTTTGTCAAGAAGAAATATGTCAGACAACTTTTTGATCACCTGCCTAAAACAGTATAGCTATTCAAAGGGAGCCTATACCTTCTTGAAAGATTGTTTGCTCTATTAACACTTAGATACAAATAATGCTACAAACTCTGGTGTGCATGGGGAAAAAAGTACCAAGAGAAAATACTAGGACAGAAAATATACACCTCATCAGTGGCACTATAGAGGTTTAAATTCAAGGCTTATTTTTCTTATTTGCTAGACTTTACAAGCAACTAATATATGAATCATTTACTAAACCTAATGAGATTGGGATAGAGCATCTTGGGCAGGAAAGACACAGTTTCTAAGCCAAGGGTGGGGAGCCCCTTGGCTTGCCTGAATCTGGCCCCTAAGGCTCAGAGCCTTGGGCTGGCACATAAAGCTACTGACCTTAGGGCCCCGCCCCTCCCTGGCTCTGGTGTGGGAGGAGAATGTGGGGAGTGTCTTTCTCAGTTGGGGACCACGTCAGGTTTTTTTTTTTTTTTTGCTTCTCACGTGATTTTTTTCTGTGGGTCTACAGCTCCTGACCCCATAAAGGTTCCCCACTCCTGTTCTAAGCTTAGTATTGAACTTTACATTGAAAACAAGGAAACATTAACAGTAGTTAAAACTTAATGCACGATTAGTATCTGATGGCGTTGTTTGGAACAATGCAAATCTTTTGTGCAGCTGATCTTTTATGTATGATACACTGATCCAGCAAATTATAATATTAAAATTGTTCGTTTACATGAGGAATTCTGTTTAAAGCATCTTTGAGTAATTATTTTTATATTCAGAAGCCAATATTCATAAAGTAAGAAGGGGAACAGTCACACCTTTTATTATCATCTTCCCAGTGTTATTTTTAGGCCACAGATTAGCATATGTTTGTCCCAATATAAAAAACTTACAAACGTTTACTTGCTCGTTCAGCTTTTATTGCAGTTTCATTCAGTGAGGATTTTACATTTAATTCTCACCTTTCATCCCTAAGGATTTCAACATACTTCACAAACTTAACAACTGGATATACTAAGTGATGTAGAAATCACTTAATATGCCATTGAAATGCAAGAGCCTCTAGGGTGAAACACTATGCAACAGTTTAAGAAGAAGTGAAAAAATACCTCATCAGCTGAATTGCGGACAGAATATAAAAGATCATTCACACAGTTAAGTAAGAGTTAGGAGAGTTAGATATTCCAGTGGCTGTACACAGGCATAGGAATACTGCACATGTTAAAAGGCTGAAGCAAAATCATAGCAATATGGACACGTCAAGCTACCAAGAATCAATCACTCTGTCTCTGCCACTGGTATGAGGTCAAGCCAATTTGTGCCCCACGGTCTTATGACAATAATGTACAGTCTTCATTTTGTGAAAGTAGTTCTCTCATTAGAGCATCATTTAGCTTTAAAAAAAGCGTCAATAAACTATGGTGCAATGTACATAGATGGAACACTCTGATAAATATGTAGGAATTTAAAGCTTATCATTTAAATAATAATAGTTGCAAAAAATTATTCAGATCTTGGGTTTCCATTCAGCAGTACAAAGCACGTAATAGGAATATCAATTAACCATACATGTGATATTTTTTCCCATTTGGATGGATCTATTCTTCTGGTATAAAGTTTTATTTAATTTGAATTACTGCTTTATTCAGCAGTAGTGGAAGAAAAAACAACAAAAGCATAATTAAAATTGAAAAAACTCACATGTGCTCATAAAGCCATCATATAATAGCATGAATGTTAAATATCCTTTGTCTTCCAACAGTTCATTAGTGGATCTTGAATCTAGTGTTTTACCTTGTTCCAAGAGACTTTCTATATCAATACAGCTTTTTATTTGCTTATGGTAGAGGGGTGCGTGTGTTAGTTATTGGAGTAAAGCAATAGTTGTAAATAAGGTTGCATCATCATTTCCATTCTGAAGCTGTTTTCAGATGCTCTTAACCACTCAACACTTTCAGGCTGAAATTTGCCCCTCTCTCTGAGGTGGACTTTGAAGAAAAAAGAGGGGAAAGCTGTTCAAGCAAAATTGGTTCTTCTATTAGGGAGCACACAAAGTGTGAGAAATACTTTCTTCATTATAAACAGAGAAATCTCGCAGTTTCCTTTGACCTCTAATGCCAGAAGAGCAGTGCATGTAAATGCAAAGTTTGACAGCAAAGTAGTCTTCATTTAGAAATGCTTTTGACTTCCAGTGAAAATTGATTTGGTTTTGCTTTGACCGAGTTATGAACTTTAGAAAATGGTACTTCTTGATAAATGCCTCAGTGGCCTGATTTCAAAAGGGCTCAGCACCCCACAGCTCCCGGTGAAAACACTGGAAACTACTGGCTGCTGAGCTTTTTTGAAAAGTTGACTTCAAGCTCAAAGTGAGCAGTGAGGGAATGTTGTACTTCAAATTCACACAATAGGTAAGCACCAGGGATGTGAAGGTTTAACCAGTTAGCCTCACCCGTACCTGGTGAGGCTTACCAGTTAATGTTAACCACTGGGGCTGGAGCAGCACAGTAGGCAGTGAAGCCCTTGCATGCGGTGGGCCAGGGTGCCCCACAGGCGGGGCTGCTATGATCAGGATGCTGGAGCAACTCCTGGGAGGGCCGGGAGAGCCCTGGCCTGCCACACTTAGGAGCTGCGGTGGCATCCTGGCTACAGTAGCCTCTGTGCATGGCGAGCCAGGGCACTCTGTAGGCCGGGGCTGCTCTGACCAGGAGGTGGGATCAGGCCCTGCCTGTAGGGTGCCCTGGCTTGTCACAGGCAGGGTCTGTTTGGGTGTCCTGACCCATGCAGTCCCTGCCTTCAGTGGGAGAGGGTGGAGCATTCCAGCCCCATTTGCCCCCCCTTTAATCAGTTAACCAGTTAAATGATATGTTTAACCAATTAGCCAATTAAATGGATTTTACATCCCTACAAGAAATCTAATCCTGCAAACATTTAAATGGCTCATTTTGATATTTAGTTTAGAAATGATGTTCAAAACGTTTTGTTCAACCTGATGGACACTTTCTGTGTGTGTGTGGATTTTTTTTTTGAAAGAAAAATGAACCAATTTTTTGGGGGTGGAGGAGGAATTTATTATTGATAAAATAAATCAATTATTAGGTCAGTGCCATCTGGAACATAACTGTAGTATTGAAACTGCCTGTCCTCTCACACTGGCATACTTTCATTGACTTCAGCAGAGTGACTCCTAATTTATACCAATATATGTGAGAGGAGAATAAGGCCTATAGCAGTTGTTATAGTTGTCAATGTATTTTTTTTCTAGGAGGTGGTATTAGAGGAACATAAATGAGCTATTTTAACTCCTGCATTAAGAGTGTGAGTTCCATACATTCTTGCAAATTAAAGGCATCCTTACCCATGTTTATTCAGCAAAATCGGGCATGTTAGCCGTTTACAAAGGCCAAAACCAGCTCTAAAAAAGGAGAACTTACACATGGCCTGATGGTCTTGAGGAGAAGAGAGACTTTCCACAGAAACTCTGCCTACCATTCTTTTGCAGAACCACACCCTTTCTTCTGTATTGAACACCTAATTTGTCTACAGGGGCAATACATTTTTACAAAAACTGTAGCAAAATCAAAGATATGGCTATGGCTCTGAATATTTATGAAAATACAGCTGTCATGTTATTCACCACTCTGTTCAAGGGAACAAATCATTTTCTAGCATGCTCCTCATCTGTTTGCTAAGATAGAATACCGCTTAGTCCAGCCCTCACAATTTCCAGAGAACATTACCAAGGAGCATGGCTCTTCTGGAAATTGCATTTCAGTGCTTAACTCATGCATTGTGTGTTGGACAATACATTTGGAAGGTGATGGAGATCAGCAGACATGTGAATACCTTGAAGTTTTACATATGTGATGGTGTGCACATTTTCAAACAAAAAAAATAGAGTAAATTATAATAGGAACAAGAAAGCTAATCTTTGTGTTGAAGTGATGTTGATTTAGCACAGGTACATGAGCAGATATGAAATGTTATTAGATTTTATGTAAATCAAACCCTTGGCACAGCATGTTAACAACAGCTGAACATAACTTGCTCTCTTCCAAGTAACACTTATTTCCAAGTGTAGCATGCTCTCATTAAACTAGACCAGGTTTTGCATTCCATGAAAGAAAAACTATCAACAAGAGCATTGAATCATGCTGCCTACTAGACCACTTCTTTCTATCATTACATTTAGTTAAAAGGCCGTCATTGTGATTTATACAGCTTTGTTTGAAAGAATAAAGTATTTCTGCTGGGGGAAAAATCTTCCCTGAAAGAAAACAAACACAGGACTCATAATCATGAGGACAGCATTCCAGTAGGTGATTTGACTGGAAATGTTAGTTGTAATTACCATTGAGAAACTTTGAAAAGCCTTGTCACTACAAATGACCAAGTGAGAATCAGCACTACAGCTAAGGCAATATTTGTTCCATGGAAGACAAGAGAGCATCATCACCTGGGTTGATGCTCATCATCAATCAGTTTCAGAATGCAACATGGCTGTTTTGGAATTCCATTGGCCTTTGGAAATTACCTTATTACTTTTTAAATACCCAGTAACTTCTACCAGAACTTCTCACCAATAAGTAAACAATTTTGTCAATATTGTTAAAATATTCCTTCAGGTGGAACAAAGTTTCCTCTGTAAAACTTTCATTTAAATAACAGAGAAATAAAAAAAGTAACACTTCATTTCCAGCACAAACACAACCGCTGGAAAGTGTAGAAAATTAACATCATACCTGAAGAGAATTGCCACAGAAAATATAACACGTGAAGTCTGATTCACCTTCTTATTGTTCTATGGATAACTTGGAGGTGAATGTGGATATACCACTGTAAAACCAGTGTGAATGAGAGACCAACCTATTATTGCAAACATACTGGGGTAGTGGGAAGAGAGAGGCTGGAATGTAGTGCCCAGCACAAGATATGCTATGAGCAAAAGTCATGCCCTTTTAAAAGGAGATACTTGCCTGCAAATTCACTGTCTGGTAGATGAATTTGGCACCAGTGTTAAAATACACTGAATATGTAAACACATTCCAGCAGGCTAACATAAGTACACCCCAACCTAGCACATAAAAAGGTTTTACTGAATCCTAGGAATGAAGGGCCTCAAGAGTCTAGCCCCCTGGTCTCAAATGAAGTAATGAAAAGTGATGTTTTGTCTGAAGCATTAGGAGGAAGGTACCAAGGGAGGTAACAAACATGGTATGAAACACGTAAGGAGATACAAAGTTGTTTCAGAAACCTCACCTGAACCCTTTGACTGGCCTATAGGACAAAAGGAAGTCCCTCCACTAACTGAGTAGGTCTACCAGGAAGGGCATAACTGTACTAGTATTCTTGTAGAATATATGATGTGCTAATACTGTGCTTTGTCAGCAATAACCTTGGCGAAGCATCTTTGCCACTGAACCAAATTTATGGTGATTCTGGACTGATTGATCAAAGTCTTCTATGCCAGAGGTGGAACAGCACAGAGAGAGAACACACACAGCTAACAATTGACAACAGGGTTAGATGCATTCTAGGAGAAAGGGGGAGGCTATTAGAGGATATATTCTGTGATGACATTCATGGTCTCAATGAACTGTGTCGAGGCACTGTAGTAATTAAAATCTCATTTCAGAGGAGATTATTTTTTGATTTACAATTACTCTCTCTTTCAGGAGCTGCCTGGATCTAGGTATTATGGAAACATGATGCTTCTGTTACTTACTTGATTCTTTGCATATCTCTAAAGCAGCAGTAAATTTTTTCCAGATCATGCAGATAAGAATCATGAGTAAAAATGACTTAGTGGGCATTTTAAATTAAAATAATTAGGCCAGAGTGGAAGCTTTCAAAGATTTAGCAGTTATGTCAGTATGAGAGAAATCTCCTCATTAACTTATGTGTCAGATTTTTCTATCTAATATTTAGTGAAACAGTCATTTCTAAATTCACATTAGGAATACCGAGGAAATGAGCTAACCTACTTAAGAGACTGTGTGTTTCTATTATCAGATTTTTCAAAATCTAGAGAGCAAAATAATGTTTATTGGAGCAAATTCTGTTCTGTTCTATGTCTATGGTTCCCACTGAAGTCAATGGAAGATGTATGGTGTAACAAAATAGAATGAGCTCTTTAATGGTGATCAATAGTCAAAATACATAATGAGTTTGATTAACTTCTCACAGCAGTACAACACCATTGATTTCAGAAAAGTTACTTCTGATTTCTATCAGAGAGCAGAACGAAGCCCAGTGTCTTCATAGGCTGCTTTTCTGACTCAGAAGATACTAGTCCTAATCTTCAGCTGTAGTTGAGGAAAGTGCAGTTCAAGGCAGGAAGAGATGAACAAAGATGGCTATAAGCCATCTTTGTGATCTTCTGCTTCTGAATTAGGTGCACTTTGGTCATGTCCACTATAAGTTAGAGCAATCTCAAGCCTTCTCTAAATTGTGCCATTTTCCAAGAGCTCCAAGAAGCTGATACAGCAGCTTGAGTTCAGTAGGCTCAAAAAAGGCCCTGACACACTTCCTTTGCTCTGGACATACAGTCTTCACTATCAGCTGGAACAGGTGGTAATGCAGAAGCTGTTATACCAGATTTCTGTCACCATCCTCCTATGCCTCCCACAGGGTCTTCAGGGATGCTTTGTTCTATGCTGGTAGAGGAACTGTAAAAGAAGGAATAATCAAGGCCATCATTTTTCTACCTTCTCCAGAAAGTTGGCATGGCCTGGTGAACCGAGTTGAGGAATGCAAACGTTAGGAATGCATGTGTTCTAATCTTAGCTCTGCCACAGATTTATTGTGCGGCAGCAAGTAAATTAGGTTGCTTCTGCAGGCCCCAGTGCTTCCTGTAAGATGGGCACTTGTGTGGCCTTTCAGGAGAGATTCCAATGCCACCCAGCTGATTAGCAAAGCGCCCACAACTAGGTTTTGTGTTTCTATGGGTGGTGCCCATTCACACATGCCTCGGTGCACATAAAATTAATTCCTTTCATGGATGGAAAAGATTAGAGGAAACATCTATTTTTCTGTTTCCAGGGTTTCTAGGCAACTTCCATACCAACTTGGGCTCTAATTTTTCTGCTTCTGCCATACCCAGGGTCCTGTATTCTCCCTCCTGCCACAAGGAGATCCTTCTACCTTTCATTACCATCTTCCTTGGTGCTAGGGGATATGTGTGCCTCCCAGTTTTCTCCCTCATGCTAGGGGTACTACATTTTCCCCATACTAGGATTCTATATTTTCCCTTGCATGCAAGGAGCGGTGTGCATGCATGCCCACTTCTCCATTCCTCATTATTGTTTGTCTGGGAGACTAGTTATTCAGAGTGTCAACAGGTTAAACTCTGTTGGGATGATAGGCAGAGATGAAATGGGGTATTATGAATGAAGAAATTAGTGGGTTCCATCAACCAGCTGGATGTCCACTTATCATGGATGTGGACAAGTTTCCCATGGTCCGATAAAGTTTATTTACAGCCACTAGTCCTGACTCCAGTGTTTTGTACCTTTATTTAGGTCTAATTTACCCCTAAATGTCTTCTAAGTACCCAATAAGCAGTGGAAAGGTTGGTAATGCTGATAGACAATATTTACTTCCTGTGGTCTGGCAAATTCACTGGCTCGGCACTGGTCAGGTCCTCAGGGTGCCAGACTAGAAAGGTAGTTTGGGATGGGCTGTGGCAAGGAAGCAGAGCTGCAGGAGTAGGGTTAACTCCTACAGTGGGTCCGCAAAGTGGAGAAGTCCCTGATTTAGGGTCTGTCGGAATCAAAGAAAGAAGGAAAAGCCCATGAGGGATGAAAATCCAATTCAAGTGATCCTTAGACTCTGAGCAGGAAATCCTGGGCAGTCAGTATCCTGAAAAAGAAGCAGAATTTAATTTAAAACCCAGGAGGGGTAAAGGGCCTTTTGTTTGGCAATTAATCCTGGAAGGGGATCAAACTGCTGTGTGCCTTGGCTGGATGGCTGAACTCCAGAAGACTCGGTAAGGCAATCTGGAGAAGAGATCTAATGGGAATAACCATCTGTTAAAGCTGTTCCCTACTCTGGCATTCTGAGTGCAGAAGATGGGGGTCTGCAAGAGACCTTAAAAATACTTTGCCTCTATAGGCTTCTGCTTAAAAGCTCCCCAAGGTCACTGATTCCCTGGTCTTGGGAGGCTGCTACCACCAAGTGAAACCCCCTTTTTTCTTGAACCCAGAAAGAAGCACTTTGAACTTCTTCCAGATGGGTACCCTAAATTTTTCTAACACAAGAGAACTTGAATAAAAGGAGAAAACAAACTGTAATCTCTGATAGCTGACCACTGAGTCTTAGGCATGTATACACAGACCTCCTATTACCTTCTAGGACACAAGAATCAAATCATTGCCTTAAAAAGGTGATTTTATTATAGGCATTCCCTATCTACTCAGATACCTGTATCAAGTTCAAGTCCATTTCCATGCCCAGTATTCTTTATAGGCATGGTAGTTGTACCTGATTCAATTAATCTTGTTCCCCCAATTCCTGGCTTAAAACTCACACAAAGAAGAAAAATCAATCAAGGTTTCTTTCATTTCAGTTCTCAACATCTTTCCCCATTGGCTCTCCTGGCTCCCTGCCAACACCTCCTAGCTACCTGAGTTTAACCCTTTGGTTACTGGATGCTGGGATGTTCTGAAAAGGCCAGCATTCTTATCCATCACATCATCATAGCTGAGGAAGCAGCCATCAGAAGGACAGTGAGACACTAAGTTGCCTCATATGTGACATACAACACAAGGAGGTTCCATTGGTGTAAGGGTGTGTGCACTTGCAGATCTGGAATGTAGATTATCAATGTTCCCTTTAATCTTTTTCTTCCCTGTGCAGATTTTTTCCATTCATGTGTGGAATACATTTTTTATGTGCATCAAGGCATGTGCAAATGTGCCTACCAGTAGAAACAATAAACCTAGTTGTGGGTGCACTGCTAATCAGCTGGGCAGCATTTGAATCTCTCCTGAAAGACCACACAAGCACATAGCATACCAGAAACACTGCGAGTATCAGTGACCTGTCCTCTTTCTTAGTTACTACGCCCTGATTTTTTGTCAGCGATTTTGTTAGCCAATACATATGTTAAGTGTAGTATACTGATAGATATTATGTGCACGGTATATTGAATATAAGTTGGGTAATTATGCTAAATTATTTATGCTTATTGTTCTCTTATGCAAAGTATCCCACAATACCTTAGGCACAGCTCAGTCAAAGGCAAGTTAGAGAAGTCTTTGAGTGTGGTACAGATAGTGCATTCATGGTTCAACTAGGTTGAAATGCTATGTTCCAAAACAAAAGATGTTACCAGAAAAACAAGTTGAAATTTGTGGGTGGAATCTTAAATGACATAAAGAAGGTTTCTGGCTTGTGAATAACCCTATTTATAAATGGGTGTAGATTGGGGATATATTTTTGGGAGCTATGTCTCTCATTGATTTATTTCCCGAGGCTGTCCAGGAATCTAGATTACTTATGATAGCATTAGGTTCAGGTAAATCTGGGTAACATTACTATTGCCATCAAGCTGAGGATATGACCTTGCAAGTGTGGCCAATTACAATCTCTCAGAGCCCTTTCCTCATCATTAAAAATGTGCATGGTTGTGGGTTAATTAGCTGATGTTGGCATAATATAAATGCGATTGAAAGTATTGGAACAGAGGAAGGACATGATGCTGTCATCTTACCACAAGACATTTCTTAGTTTTAGTAAACAACCTTTTTGGGATTCACTACTGTCACACTCTGTACTTTAAACATTTCTAAGCTCCACTTTGATTAACTTTGCCGATTGTTATCCCGTGGGTGTTAGTTAGATGATACTATACATTCTTTCTAGCATACACATGGCAAGTAGGACAATGGTGACATTGGCTGCTAATGTATGCAGAAGTGACCTTATCTCTCTCCTAAACGGTCACACTAATTTCCATGAATATGTTCATCTTCAGATAACCTTAATTCCTTGATTTTTTTAAAAAAGTAAATCTGGGAAGTAGAGCAAGTGAACAGTTTAGTGGAATACATGTTTTAATAGGGCATTCCATGCATAAATGACATCATCCAGTAAAATCTCTCTTTGTGCCTGTTATTACTCTAGTCATTTCCAATACAGAGAAAATTGTGGGAAATGGTAAACTGAAAAAGAAAATGGAATGTGGGTCTCTGTCAAGGAGTCTATATTTTGTAATTAATTACATCACAATTGAAAAGAACTTCTAACAGAACACTTTTTTAAATATTCATTACATTAGGAACCTGTCAGGACAAACTCTAGGGATCTGTCATGGTTTGGTAAAAGGTTTTATTGGTCTGCAGCAGAGGGAGAGAGAATCATATTTAGGTGGTCTAGGACTTGGAGCTTAGATTTCTGGATTTCTTGTTCTCAGCTCTGTTTCTGGCTTCCTGTGTTATCTTAAGAAATTTACTTGTGGTTTCTGGCTCATCTGTAAAATAGGGATTATTATATGTCTCTACATCACGAAGGCTATGTCTAGACTGGCGCGCTTTTGCGCCAGAGCTCTGCAAATGAGGCTCAGCATTGGAATATCGCTGAGCCTCATTTGCATAGCTATGAACCACCATTTTCGGAAGAGGTCTTGCGAAGACGGGTTGTCTACACTGCCCCGTCTTGCAAGAAAACTTTTTGCGCAAAGCCGTTATGCCGATTATTTTCAGGCATAACGGCTTTGCGCAAAAGGGTTTTTCTTGCACAAGAAGGGGCAGTGTAGACAGCCCCGTCTTGTGCAAGAGCCTCTTCCGCGAAAATGGCGGTTCATTAGCTATGCAAATGAGGCTCGGCGATATTCCAACGCTGAGCCTCATTTGCATAGCTCTGGCGCAAAAGCGCGCCAGTCTAGACGTAGCCACTTTGTAAAGTAGATCTATGGGTTTAAAATAAGTGCAAAGTATTTGTTATTGTTTTACTGTAGCAGATCTAAGATATCTAATAATCTTGAGATCTATTAGCCAGTTTCTAATCCATTTGCTAGCACACACTAAACAAATTAAAAACTGGCTAGCTGATAGGTCTCAAAATATAATTGTAAACAGAGAATCATTGGTTTCTAGTGGGATGCCACAGGGATTTGTTCTTGGCCCTATGCTATTTAACCATTTTTGACAGGAGCTGCAGACAGGGGAGTTTGAGAGGGACTGCAAGAGATCCCGCCGCTGAACAGGCTACTTGGTGAGAGTACTCACTTTTGGTGTGAGTGAGTTTGCTTGACTGTTTGAATTTTGTTTGTTTGTTGAATTCTGAATCTGATTTCAGGTGACTGCAGTTTCAGTTTCAGCTGCTGTGGCAGTTGGGACTAAGTGCCTGACCCTTTGTTCCCTCAATTGCTCTCTTGATTGCATCTGGTCAGCCTTCCCCTGTGTGACTCACGAGGGGGAAGGCCTGGCCTAGGCAAGCAGGCTTAAAAGCCAGAGGCAGAGTGACCAGGGAGCGAAGTGGACAGGAGCTACAGACAGGGGAGTTTGAGAGGGAGTTTGGCAGAGGGAGGCCTACGATGGTCAGGAAGACCCGCAACACCTGTGCCAGCACTGCTTCTGTCCCCTCCACCGGCGCCTGTAGCCAGACAGAGCACCTGAGCATGGATGCCTCTACCCAGATCTTGGTGTGGTTTTGCAGGGACTGTGGATTGCAATTCCCACTTATTGATATCCAGGCTGGGGAGATCATCCAATGCGAAAGGTGCCTGCTGGTGGAATCTCTCAGGCAGCAGGTGGCAGAGCTACAGGAGCAGGTGGCTAGGTTGAGGAGCACCCGCATCCATGAGGAATTCCTGGACCATGTTCATGAGGAGACAGCTGAGGTAGCTGTCCCGGTACACAGGACTGGGGTCACACCGCTGGTGGAGGAGGAGACGACTCAGGGTGGACAGTGGCAGCTGGTTACTTCTGGCAGCAGGCACTGCTCCACCCCTGCTCCGAACCCTCCTGCCGTGGTACTAGGAAACCATTATGCTCTTCTTTATACAGGAGATAAGCAATCACCCCTACACCGGAGGAGGAGAAGCCCCATACCCCAAGGCTGGGAGGTCTGCTGCCACCACTGCGAATAGGAAACGAGAGTAGTGGTGGTTGGAGACTCTCTTCTGAGGGGACGGAGGCGCCCATCTGTCGCCTCTGACATTTCATCTCGGGAGGTATGCTGTCTGCCGGGGGCCCGTATCCGAGATGTTACGGAGGCATTGTCGAGGATTATCCGGCCCTCTGACTACTACCCCATGCTACTCATCCATGTGGGCACTAATGATACTGTGAGGTGTGACACTGAGCGGATCAAGAGTGACTACAGGGCTCTGGGGGTACGGGTGAAGGAGTTTGGAGCGCAGGTGGTATTCTCGATCCTTCCTGTCGAAGGTAGGGGCCCGGCAGAGACAGGTGCATCCTGGAGGTGAATGCCTGGCTGCGAGGATGGTGTCGCCAGGAGGGCTTTGGCTTCCTCAACCATGGGATGCTATTCCAGAAAGGACTGCTAAGCAGGGATGGCGTCCCACCTTACGAGGAGGGGGAAGACCCTGTTTGCATACAGAATGGCTAACCTAGTGAGGAGGGCTTTAAACTAGGTTCGACGGGACAGGTGAGCAAAGCCCACAGGTAAGTGGAGAACATGGAGACCTGGGAGATGGGTCGGAAATGGGAGGGAGCGGGCTACAATGGCAGAGAGAAAGGAGGGTCAGGCAAAACTGGGAGGCAAGGTCAAATCAGGATCTTAGATGCCTATATACAAATGCGAGAAGTATGGGAAATAAGCAGGAAGAACTGGAAGTGCTAATAAATAAGTACAATTATGACATTGTTGGCATCACAGAAACTTGGTGGGATAATACACATGATTGGAATGTTTGTATGGAAGGGTACAGCTTGCTCAGGAAGGATAGACAGGGAAAAAGGGAGGAGGTGTTGCCTTATACATTAAAAATGAACACACTTGGAGTGAGGTGGAGATGGACATAGGAGACGGAAGTGTTGAGAGTCTCTGGGTTAGGCTAAAAGGGATTAAAAACAAAGGTGATGTCATGCTAGGAGTCTACTACAGGCCACCTACCCAGGTGGAAGAAGTGGATGAGGCTTTTTTCAAACAACTAACAAAATCATCCAAAGCCCAAGATTTGGTGGTGATGGGGGACTTCAACTATCCAGATATATGTTGGGAAAATAACACTGCAGGCACAGACTATCCAATAAGTTCTTGGACTGCATTGAGACAACTTTTTATTTCAGAAGGTTGAAAAGCTACCGGGGAAGCTGTTCTAGATTTGATCCTAACAAATAGGGAGGAACTGGTTGAGAATTTGAAAGTGGAAGGCAGCTTGGGTGAAAGTGATCATGAAATCATAGAGTCTACAATTCTAAGGAAGGGTAGAAGGGAGAACAGCAAAATAGAGACAATGGATTTCAGGAAGGCGGATTTTGGTAAGCTCAGAGAGCTGATAGGTAAGGTCCCATGGGAATCGAGACTGAGGGGAAAAACAACTGAGGAGAGTTGGCAGTTCTTCAAAGGGACATTGTTAAGGGCCCAAAAGCAAGCTATTCCGATGTGTCGGAAAGATAGAAAATATGGCAAAAGACCGCTTGGCTTAACCACGAGATCTTGCATGATCTAAAAATAAAAAGGAGTCATATAAAAATGGAAAGTAGGACAAATTACAAAGGATGAATATAGGCAAACAGCACAGGAATGCAGGGGCAAGATTAGAAAGGCAAAGGCACAGAATGAGCTCAAACTAGCTACGGAATAAAGGGAAACAAGAAGACTTTTTATAAATACATTAGAAGCAAGAGGAAGACCAAGGAGAGGGTAGGCCCACTGGTCAGTGAGGAGGGAGAAACAGTAACAGGAAACTTGGAAATGGCAGAGATGCTCAATGACTTCTTTGTTTCGGTCTTCACCGAGAAGTCTGTAGGAATGCCTAACATAGTGAATGCTAGTGGGAAGGGGGTAGTTTTAGAAGGTAAAATAAAAAAGAACAAGTCAAAAATCACCTAGAAAAGTTAGATGCCTGCAAGTCACCAGGGCCTGATGAAATGCATCCTAGAATACTCAAGGAGCTGATAGAGGAGGTATCTGAGCCTCTAGCTATCATCTTTGGAAAATCATGGGAGACAGGAGAGATTCCAGAAGACTGGAAAAGGGCAAATATAGTGCCCATTTATAAAAAGGGAAATAAGAACAACCCAGGAAACTACAGACCAGTTAGTTTAACTTCTGTGCCAGGGAAGATAATGGAGCAAGTAATTAAGGAAATCATCTGTAAACACTTGGAAAGTGGCAAGGTGATAGGGAACAGCCAGCATGGATTTGTAAAGAACAAATCATGTCAAACCAATCTGATAGCTTTCTTTAATAGGATAACGAGTCTTGTGGATAAGGGAGAAGCGGTGGATGTGGTATACCTAGACTTTAGTAAGGCATTTGATACGGTCTCATGATATTCTTATCAATAAACTAGGTAAATACAACTTAGATGGGGCTACTATAAGGTGGGTGCATAACTGGCTGGATAACCGTACTCAGAGAGTAGTTAATGGTTCACAATCCTGCTGGAAAGGCATAACAAGTGGGGTTCCACAGGGGTCTGTTTTGGGACCGGCTCTGTTCAATATCTTCATCAACGATTTAGATATTGGTATAGAAAGTACGCTTATTAAGTTTGCAGATGATACCAAGCTGGGAGGGGTTGCGACTAATCCGGAGGATAGGGTAATAATTCAAAATGACCTGGACAAATTGGAGAAATGGTCTGAGGTAAATAGGATGAAGTTTAATAAAGACAAATGCAAAGTGCTCCACTTAGGAAGGAACAATCAGTTTCATACATACAGAATGGGAAGCGACTATCTGGGAAGGAGTATGGCAGAAAGGGATCTAGGGGTTATAGTGGACCACAAGTTGAATATGAGTCAGCAGTGTGATGCTGTTGCAAAGAAAGCAAACATGATTCTGGGATGCATTAACAGGTGTGTTGTGAGCAAGACACGAGAAGTCATTCTTCCGCTCTACTCTGCGCTGGTTAGGCCTCAGTTGGAGTATTGTGTCCAGTTCTGGGCACCACATTTCAAGAAAGATGTGGAGAAATTGGAGAGGGTCCAGAGAAGAGCAACGAGAATGATTAAAGGTCTAGAGAACATGACCTATGCGGAAGACTGAAGGAATTGGGTTTGTTTAGTTTAGAAAAGAGAAGATTGAGGGGGACATGATAGCAGTTTTAGATATCTAAAAGGGTGTCATAAGGAGGAGGGAGAAAACTTGTTCATCTTGGCCTCTGAGGATAGAACAAGAAGCAATGGGCTTAAACTGCAGCAAGGAGATTTAGGTTGGAGATTAGGAAAAGTTCCTAACTGTCAGGGTAGTCAGACACTGGAATAAATTGCCCAGGGAGGTTGTGGAATCTCCATCTCTGGAGATATTTAAGAGTAGGTTAGATAAATGTCTATCAGGGATGGTCTAGACAGTATTTGGTCCTGCCATGAGGGCAGGGGACTGGACTCGATGACCTCTCGAGGTCCCTTCCAGTCCTAGTATTCTATGATTCTATGACAGTGATCTGGAGGATAATGTTAAATGATCACGGAAAGTCTCCAAATGACACACACGCAGACTGGAGTGAGGGTATTGATGGGGAATGAGGGAAAGGGAGGCTGGTAAGTAAGGAAGAAATCAGGTCAATGAGCAATCTGGATCATTTGGTAAACTGGGATCAAGTGAATAATAGGCATTTCTGTATGTCCAAATGTAAGGCCATACGTCTGAGAACAAATAACGCAGTCCTTACTTACAGGATGGGATGCAGTGGTTCTGAAAGCTACTTTGTCACTGAGCAATCTGTCAAACATGAGCTCCCCAGTGCAATTGTGTTTAAAAGGGCTAATGTGATTCATGGTTGCATAAATAGGGGAATCTCAGGTAGAAGTAAAGAGATGAAACTACCCTTCTAGTAGGCACAATTGCAAGTATTGGAACACCGTGTCCAGTTCTAGTGTACACAAGTCAAGAATAAGTAAAAATAAAACAGGGAGGGTTCAAAGAAGGTCTAGTGTAATGATTAAAGGATTGGAAAAACATGTTGTGATAGACTCAAGGAGTTCAGTCACTGTAGCCTACCAAAGAAAAGGTTAATTTGACTATAGTAGATAAGTACCAAGATGGGGAATAAAAAATATGAGCTCTTCAATCTAATAGCAAAGACAAAATAAAATTCAATGGCTGAAAGAGGAAGCAAGATAAATTTTGGACAAATTTTGGACAAGGCATAAATTTTCAATGGTGAGGTTAATTAACCATGGAAGGATTGGGGTGGATTCTCCATCACTGACAGTTTTGAATCAAGTATGAGTATTTTTTTCTGAAAGATTTGCTCTAGTTCAAACACCAATTAAATCAAGGAAGGCTTATAGCCTGTGTTACACATGAGGTCAGACTAGATGATTACAGTGGTCCCTTTTGGCCTTATCTGTGAATGTTTCTTTCCTGAAGAACTTGGGACCTTGCACCTTTTGCTGTATTCTCTCACTCTTGGTTTTGGAGATTTTTCTCAAATCCGTACAGTAGATGATATCAGAAGGTATTCTGTGGGGACCAGCCTGCAGGATAGAAAAGATTGAGTCTGAATCCCAAAGGTATTCTAGATTGTGAATAGATAAGAAGTCAGGACTCCTAGTCCCATTGAAGCACAACATTGTATGACAACTAACCTACTGGAGCACAGTCCAGATTAGTGTGTGTATATGTGTGTGTGTGCGTGCGTGAGGTTGTAGTCAACCTACAACATACCAAAGCAGCTCTCAGTATTGAGAGGAAAAATGCAGCAAGTACAATAGCTAGCTCTGGGGGTGCATGTGCAAGAGATAAAAATACAATACGAATATAAGACAAGATGGGTGAACGTGTGTGTCTCTCTCTGACCCATCTCCTTATTGTTCCCATTTGTTTTCACCAGAGTATTTTTCATTCTTCTTTCCAAGTTTTATTGCCTGCAGCTTATTGATACATCCAAAGCAAAATGCAGCAGAGTGTAGTGTTAGACTGACTTTTCTTGCTCTCCATCCTGTAATAATAATAGGCTACCTGCTGTGACCTAGATGGGTACACTGATAATTAAGATGGGAAAGTCCGTTATTCCTACTTCATATCTGATGAGATGCAGTAGCCACAAATTCCCTGTTGCTATACCATGTACCCACAGAGACTGTCTATGTTACCACAGGCCCTTGAAATGTATCTTTTCCACATGAATTCACATTATTGTGTTGCATATGCCTCAGGGTGCTCTAGTTCACCTTTGTTTTATTAAAGGTGCTTCTGAGGTCAAGTACCACTAACTGTTCAGTTAAATATTGATTTAGCAATTTGAATTAATGTAATTTTCAGTCTTTCTTCTCTACTTAATGTACAGCAGTACTTCAGTGACCCAGTCAATCAGATCAATAGCACTCTCACCATGCTCAGGCAAAAGCAGTAGCTGACTTGCTTTTGTCCCTCTGTCCACTCACTTCATTGTGGAACCAGATAGTTTTCAATAAATGTGTGATCTGTTCTCTCTTTAATAGTACTGGGAGTGCTCCGGACCATCATTTATGCACCTATAATGCTTCAGAAATAGATGGTAGTGAAATTAGTGCCTCCACCTCTGTAATGTTGATTCTTAGCATCACTTTTCTTTCTCTTTTTGTTCTTTGTAATGACAGACTAAACAATAAAAGCTCTCTGATCACTTGTTTAAAAGTATTCCATAAACCTTTGTGTGACAGAAACAAACTTTGCATATGAGCAAAAATGAAGACTTTGTAATACTGATGAACCCTGGCAATTGACTGTGCTTCGTTATAGACTAGACCTTAAAAGGGTAGAGCTGACTTCATCAGAAAATAACAATTTTTGAAAAACAAAGCTTCATGGAAATATCTATGGGATGAAACTTTCATCGGAGAGGTGCCTCAGGTTGATGATGGAAACAAAACAGAGCCCACTCTAGCATATGCAAATACCCCATTAGTTAGAGCATACCTGTGGGATATGGAAGACCCAGATTCAAATCCCTGTTCTTCCTGATGCAGAGCAGAATGTTGAACCTGGATCACCCACTTCCCAGGTGAGTGCCCTTCACCACTGTGGTCTCTCTCATGTCTCTTACCTCCACCCTATGAATCATTTCAAAAAGTCTAGCTTTGGTTCCAATCTAGAATGAGAACAAAATGTCATAGCCTCTAACTTTTCTGAAGTGAAATTCTTGTTGTTCTGGCTAGCCCTAGTGCTGAGCAGATTGGCTCTGATATAGCAAAGAATGGTCTCATCTCTAAACATGTTGAATAGTATATGCTTTAGGACTTTGCTGGTTCGTAGCCAGATTTTTCAGCACCTTGTAGGAGCAAGTCTTGTGGGAATCAATACTTGCTGAAACTTTACTAACTGTTGTTGCATAGAAGGCACTCAATAAGATATATATATGAAGAATTCTTATCCCAGATCTATTTCCATTGTATTCCTATCTGGCTCCCCATACAATATACAGATCAGGGTAGAAATGCAGGGAGGAGTTTTGGACTGTGTGCATTTTGAACAGTTTTACAGGATAACATGGTGTAATTAACAATAAAAACCTGAATGTAGCACGATTCCTGCATTTGTTTAAGCTAAAAGGCACCCATATTCGCTGTGAAAAGCACAAGGAAAATTTAATCACTCTGTTTCATTTTGAAAGGAGGGAAGCACAAACCTGAGTTCTCTGTAGGGAGTTGTTGTTCCCTTCCCTTCCCCATCTTTTCTGCTGTGTATTATGGAAACACAGTAGGATGCCCTGACTGTTGAGGGATCAGAAGCTTCCAGTGCTCAATAACTGAGAGATAAGATTACAGAAAGCAGCGGGGATAATGCAGCCGCTACATCCACATGCTTTACATGCACAGAAAGCGAAGGAACACGCTGCCCCCGCCCCCAGCTCTCCCTTTGCAGAGTTTTGGGAATGTAATTAGAAAACAACAGCTTAAACTTTGAAAGAATTAAATTAAGCGGCACACATATCGTAGAAACAATCAAGCCTTTTGTCCTAGCTCCAGATTACACAAGGAACCGCTAGGGATCAACAATAGAAGCCACATGCTTTTCTATCTGCCAGTGAGAATGGATTTTGATTACATAACTGTCTTAGGTGATTATTTTTATTCACTTCTACCTGGGCCTCCTTCCAATTATCTTTTTCAACATTGTGAATGTAAGATTAAATGAAATCGCTGAGACAAAAGGAGATCAGTGTATATTAAAATATAATTGAAGTACATTTATATACCGGAGGGAGTTTTAAAACCACAACATTCAAATCTAATGTATCTTTTCAACAATTTACATGTGTCTTATGTGAAGATCTACATCTGAAACCACTTTTCCCCCTTCAAAAGCCTTTGTCTTTGTAGTAGAGAGAACCGCCTTTGTGCTTTCTAGCCATTCTTTTATTTTGTAACCTTTTCAAGCCCTTTTAATTGTATGAAATAGCATAGATTAAAACACCTCAGGAGAGCTTTGTTTCAAACCATGCCTTTCCTTGTTTGTGTGTGTGTGCTTTATATTCATAATGAAAACAAAAATCATCTTGTCCATGAATCTCTTTTCTTGCCTACATTTCCCTCTCTTTTTCTCTCTTTGTAAGGCAGGCTGACTGGAACATGGTGATTAAAAATTCTCATCATGCCCATCTGCCTGTATGCCCTGTACTTTGTCATTCAGGAGTAGGGCATCAAAGCAGTATCATCAATGTTCTTTGAAAACTAAGCAGGTTGGACATGCAAGTTAGATGAAAAACAATTATGCTGTGTTAGCTTGCTTTTGGAGAGAGTATTAGGGCTCATCTCCGAGATGGGAAACAAAAGCAGCACTTCATCTTCATGAATTTCAAATGAGAGGGAGAGAGAAAGAGTTGTCTGGAGGGAGATTCTCCACACAACCTTTCTCTAACTAGTTCCTTTCTCAATAGAATATGCCCTAGTGTATGCTACTGGCTGAAGGTGGAATAACTTCCCACTCCTTTCTGCAACACAGATAATGTTAATGATTCTATTACAAGAATTTCTTTGAGGTCCCCTTTTGATAGTCATTAAAAATCAAAAGGCCACTGTGACAAACTTAACAACTTGAAAGAACATAGTTAAAAGAAATGCATGTCTTATGTAAGGATGTATGAATGGCAACATCCAAAAGCCAGTGGGGGAGCACTTTAACCTCCCTGGGCACACAGTTTCAGACTTGCCAGTTGCCATTCTCAGAGAAAAACTTCAAAAAACAGACTGCAGAGAGAAACTGCTGAGCTGGAATTCATGTGAAATTTGACACCCTAAACCAAGATCTAAACCAGGGGTCTGAAACCTATGGTTCTAGAGCCAAATATGGCTCAGTATGGAACCAAATATGGCTCTTTTGTCATTCCCAAAATGCATGCAACTTTTTAAATTAAAATGAAAAATTAATTAAAAAAATTAAAAATGCGTCATTACTCATGTAGCTTGAATGCATGCAAGAACCTGAATTTGACCAGTTATGATATAAATTTCAAAGAAATGTGTGAAAAGATGCATCAGCAGGTCACATTAATAAAGTCTGTGAGTACGTTTCATTTTTGCTATTATTAATCATCATGTCAATTATCAATAATATTAAGTTGTATATTTTCAGTCATGCAAATGGGCATTCTTATATGGCTCTTTGTTGACAACTTGCTCTGAATTTTGATGTAGTTTGGCTCTTTGGTTTGAAAAGATTGCCAACCCCTGATCTAAATAAACATGTGGAGTGGCTCTCCCATGACAGTAGGTAATTTCCCATTCTGGTAATCTCACCTTTTCACCACTGTTGGAGATTAGCCACATCCATTCTGAATTAATTAGCACTTATGCCACACTCCCATCTCTGTAGCCTTTCCCCCCTCCTATTTCTGTCTTTCTTTGTTTCTTTTCTCTTCAGCATCTGAGGAAGTGAGTTGTAGTTCAGGAAAGTTTACGCTCTAATAACCCAATAAATTTGTTAGTCTTTAAAGTGTCACCAGACTTCTTGTTGTTTTTGCTGATATGGACTAACATGGCTACCTATCTGAAACATATGTAAGGCTGTGTATTCACCTAACTTTTGGTGACCTAACTTTTAAAAAAAGTTCTTCTGTGAATAACAATTTCTTTTGCAGTGCTAAATGGAATCAGCTATCTTCAAATACTTTTCAATTTTCGATGCAAATATCTATATATTCCTGTTTTCTTAACTTTTTTCAAGAGTATAGTGAAGGTACTGATATAGTTCTTTTTTAAAACCTTGTGAAGGAAGGGTATTGAAGCACATATTTAATTTGGAAGACAGCTATTTAAAGGTCCTTGAATTATGAATGGACCATCTCTTGGAGAAGGCAGTAAGTCCATGCATGTGCATGTCTGGCACGGAGGGTGGGGATGGCAGTCCGGTCCTGGACAGATGCACCTATCTTTCTTTGAACACAGCAGCATTGGGCTTACTATCATAGGAGAGTATCAGAATTAGGGATGTAAGTGAGTAGTCGAGCAATCAACTACCTGATAAGCTTAAGATTATTGGGTTATCAAGTTGACTACTTGCTCCCCACCCCTTTGCTGCCTCTGATACAGAGGCAGCAAGGGGAGGAAACAGGAGCTGGTGCAGGGGGGCATCCGGTGCAGGGGAAGCAACTTTTATTCACGGCACCCAGGCTGGCCATGGGCAGGGGCTGTTCTGGCAGCAGCCCTTGTCTGTGGCCAGCCTGGGCACCACGAGACAGGGGCTACTACCGGACCAGCCTGGTGCTAGCTGGGACTGAGCAAGCCTGGCTCAGTCCCAGCTTGCGCCGGTCCGAGGCTGTTGCGGCTCTGCATTTTAGATGTAGTCAGAGCTGGGCGGCTCTGCTCCTCCACAGTTTAAATGTAGTAGGAGCTGGGTTGCCTGCACACCCAGCTCCTACTACATTTAAACAGCAGAGCCTTATCGACTAATTGTGTAGTAGATACAAATTGTATCAACTACACGATTAGTCATTTACCCGCCTCTTAACATCCTTAATCAGAATTGGGATTTGCTTTTTAGATACGAAATTCCCTCCCTAAATAAACTGAGATTGCCTTGTCTAGTTTAGCTAATTAAAAGTGTGAATCTTGATATGCTAAGCAAACCATTTCTGTTTAAATTCAATTTGTTCTGCTTTTTGTTATGTTTACTGTTGTATGAATGATTTCACACAGACTTTCCTGAGGAGAAGAGAATCTCTAATTCTCTAAGGAGAGATGTTGATGAGTAAATTGCTTCTGACCCTACTCAGTCTTAGTCAAGAGAATAGGCCTATTGACCAAATAGGAGACTACTGGTTGAGGTATTGGCCACAGTCAATTTCTGGATGAAGAGATTGTGTACTGTAGACCATACATGCAGGTATATTGCTCAAAGCCAACATTTTACTGTGGCAGCTCTGATGTTCAGTGATTATTCAGTGCTGTGCCCAGCTTTGTATCTGGGAGCTCAGCCCTGTGAGCAGGTCTGGCCCCCCAACCTAGTGGTACAAGCCCTTGCAGTTATGATGTACAGGTCTTGCTACTTGGTTCTTGGTGCTCAATATGCAAATACCCAATTTACCTGGGCAATAGCAGGGGCATATTTTTTTTGAGTGACCCTTTCTGAAAATGTGGCCTCTTTTGGGACATACAGGTGTTGTCTGAGTATGTGTACTGTAAGATACAACAAGAGCAAAGCCAGAGTGGAGCCAAGTATATAGCTAGTGATCTCTCTAAATATCACAAACTCCTGAGTTAAGTTTTACAGAGAATATGAAAGACATGTGACCACAGTTAAAAGTGAAACTGATTAATCGTTTAAATAAATATTAGTGGAAGCATTTTATGTAACAGTTGCCCAACCCTTTTTCTGGATTGTTAGGTTGCTGTGGAAGCAAAACATTTTTGAGCTACAAAGAGCAAATTCCAAATGAAAACATAGTTTTGAAACCTGAATTATGTAAGCTATTTTAATACCAACGTAGGCATTTAGTTGAGCTGTATTTGATTTAGATTTGGCTATTCCCTTTTCCAGAAAGAACAGGACCTGGGCTCTGTTAGCTCCAGTGATACATTGTCCCATGAAGGTACAAAATACAGCTTTTCTTTGCTTAGTGATTAAAATATGATCAGCATGTCACTGCCAAATATTCCTCAATTTCAAAGTAAGAACCTTGGGATTTTAATGCTGAGAAATCATGCAGAAATCAAGAAATGTATATAAAGCAGATCATAGGCTGTAAAGAAGCAATCTTTTATGCTGTTCCAAGGAACAGATACCAATGCAGTGCTGTGTGTGTAAAAATAAAAACGTTGACAAATGGATTTACTATATGAAATGGCACAAGAAAATAAAATCTGAAGTCACTCAACATATATGCCTAGAATACAGCATATTTATCTTCTTTATAACCTCTCTTGAGCCCATAAGCATAACAGAATTGTTTTTGTAGTGAACCCCTGTGTGTGTGTGAGATAGAAATATATGTACACACACCACTAAAGCACAGTAGATGGAAGGAGATTTGGAAGACCTTTATACTTCCTTATACTGTAATTTCCAATATAATAGTGTAATGACTACTGTTCACATCTACGTTTAGGGTCACCATGCCTTTAAATCAAGCCTAAAAGGACAAAAGATCCAGTCTTAGCTTCCTGGAGTCTTATCCAGAGGAAAACAAACCAGTCACTAGTCAGCATTCTTCAGCCTAATCCAAGGGAAAATGCAACAAAATACTTCTTACTGTATGTTTAGTCTCTGAGAACTAATGTAGTTCTTATGGACAAGCAAGGCTGATAATTCTCCAGTTTCTCCTTATCTATTGGTCTAGGCATGGGTGGTGGGTATTAGGGGTAGGTGTGGCCATATGTGGCCCCACTCACACTCCACCCCCAGGCAGCTCCCCCTGCTTTAGTGTGGCTCCCTCCAGTCTCCTGGTGCTACCTGCCCTCCTCATGCTCTGGGGCCAGGGAGGTTGGGGCCAAGCCATACACCATCTGCTAGGGAAGGGGATGGACTGGGGGCCTGCCCTAAAGTGGGGTGGCTTGGCTCCCCTGGGAGGTCTGGGATGCCAGGGTGGGCCTGAGGAAGAAGGGGGCACGGCTCGGGGTTTGCCTCACCTAACCCTAGGTTCACCTATCATCCATGGGTCTAGGTTTGAATCAGGAGGCTACTAGACTAGACAAGGGAGCATGAGTTCTTCCTTCACAGGACCATAGCTCTCATCTCACCTGTGTGGAAGCTTCTTTTGCTTTTATGGCTTTCTAGTTAGGTGGCACAGCTTTTGTCCCCATCTCTCAGCAGCCTCATAGGGCACTTCCTTTTTTTCCATGACTAAAACATGAGCAGTTCCTGAGGATGAGAGATTTAATCTTTTCTTGGTTAAGTTGTTATTAAATAAATACATTAATTAAATAAATAAAGTAAGTTGGTATAAATAAATATTGATGAGGAAAAATGAGTGCAGACAGTGATATGGAAAACTCACTATAAGGAAACACCACAAGTTAAAGTTTGAAGTCTTAAATTCTGTCAAAGGATTCAGTATAAATGATTAAACTAGGGATATGTGTTAACTAAAACACTGACTAGCACTGGGGGATTCCGGATCTCTTTCTGAAATTCAAGATTTAGACTTCCCTTTTGAGAATCTAGCTCTGATTCTGGTACAGTTGTTCTTCTACTTAAAATTAGATTAAGATTGGTATAGAAGTTGAGATTCTGTGAAAAATGAAATGAATCTAAAATCAACTGGAAACTCATGTTTATAATTCCAGAAGGTAAAGTACACCTTAACTTTTTTGACAAAAATACTTTTGAAAAATAGACACGCTATTGGTATGGGAACATGATGTTTGTATTGTATAGGTGTTGCTGCAAGTAGGACCTGACTGAGCTTTCCCTGAGAGCTAATGATGGACTGGGGGAAAAGACTCTGGGCTTGCATAGACTCACCTACTCTGCCTAGGTATATAGCATGATGGAAGAGCTTTGCCAAAATTATCACTGTTAAGCTGGTGTTTGGGCTATAATTCACTTTAGTATTGAGTGTAGGGTAATGAAATGTTATCCTTATTGTATGAGTAAAGGGCAGCAAAAATCTACTTGGTCTGCTGATTGAGGGAGTCACCCTAAACTGAACCTCACTTGATAAGCAGCGATGACAAATTCCAGTGAGGGAAGGAAGGGGGGAGATATGGTGCTACCTGATGGAGTGGATTCTGCCTAATATGTCCTTAGCACCATTTGATCTTCCTCTCTCCATCATTTAAAACTTTTAACTTTTGGGGTGTTTTTTCTTTGCTGTCTGATATATTTGGTAATCAGTCTTCATGCTCATCTCAGGAACCATAAGGGTTAGAAATATTCTTTTAAAAAATGAAAACTGATCCTCACATGCTTACTTATTCCAGGAATTGGCACTTAAAGAAAAAGAGTAAATACCATGAGATTCATAATGCTGGCATCCCATGGTCACATATTTACAGGGGAGAGAAGCAGGAGATAAGAGAGCCAAACTTTCAGCCCTTGTCAGTACAAACAGGGTTGCTAGAACAATGTTTATAGAGGGGCTGCTGAGAGCCATTGAACCAAGCTGTAAACCTTGTATATGATGGAAACCACTTCAAGCCATGGGATGCAGCTGCATCCCCAACCTGTAGTTCCAACAACTTTGATTTCAAACCAGAAAGCTGCCTTAAAGAGGTAGCTGAGGAGTCCTTCTGACCTGGGGGAATCCTTAAGTGGTGTACAGTGTCTGCACTCCCTGCTCAAGGGTGAGTTGGGCTTATGGTGCACCGCCAGAGCCAGTGTGAGTGGACTTCCATGTACAACCAGTGTAACTTAAAGCAAATGCTAGAGTCCATATTAGCTCCAGGACAATACCAGGATAGGGAGAAGAGAAAGGTGGCTTACAGCTGCTCTCTTCGCCCCTGTCTTCCTTTGCCTTGCTCTCCAGCTTCTCCATCAAGCTCAGCCCAGCCAAACCCAAGTATCTGGCATATGGATTCAAAGATCCCTGACCTTTGTGTGTGTGACAGAGAAAATCCAAATATGGATTTTACAAGTGATCCCACTTTATAATTGGCAGAACCAAACTCCAGAATACATATATTACTGACATCTATGTGTCCGGATCTGAATTTTGTCTTAATTTCTAACACTAATGCAGTACACCTGCTCAAAAGACTTTTTTAAAACATGACTCTCTACCCACAACGGTTGATCTGCAAACTTACCTCTGTAAGAACACATTTAAAACCCTTTCCGCGTTGTCTGTGTGCCCTGCTTGTCCATTGTAAAAACCTATTTGATTAGAGCACATCAAACAATTCATCTGGGGGTTCTGATCTTTTAGAAATGATGTTGATTAACGTTTTTGCAATTCATCCTTAAATGGGAAATTGGATGGTAACAGCTGCATTTGCAGAGGGAGGTCTGTCTGTTCTTTAGAGATCACTTTCACAAAAGCTTTCTAACAGAACTCTGGCAGGCTTTGAGAATTAAAATGCTCAACCCCTCCCCCCCACCTGTTTAAGACCCTAGATCATAATGGAATTACATATGCAAATTTAAACATTCCTGGTCTTTAATGTGTGTTTTGAAATCCAATCTGAATTCAAGGTAAACTGAATTATTTTATTCACATTAGGACTAAAGGACTGGGGCACAAGGTTGTGAATTTGTCATGCAGCAGCTGGTATAGCTGTCACCTAAAGAGAGCAGGGAGCTGCACACCTTAGGTTAGTAAGGTATATAGCTGGCTAAATTTTTTCCAGCGGAACACTTTTCTGTAAGAAAATGCTGACTTAACAGAATCAACACATTTCACATGAAACTTCTGATGGACACAAATCAGGCAAGCTGGTTCCTCCAACTTCTTGCCTCCCCGTGCTGTGTGACTGCAGGAGGTGGGAAGTCCTGGGCTATGGCCAGGAGCAAGCCCACATTTTCTGGTTTTGGTTGCCCCAAAATTGATTTAAAAAAATTCCAGAGAAAATGTCTAAAAGAAATTGTTCATGGGGGGAAATCTGTTTTCTAGCCAGTCTACTATTCAATTTTTGAAAGGGGAATATAGAAATAGGGTCTTGACAGATAAATAAATTAAGGTACATCAAATAAAAGCTAACAGAATGTTAGGACCCAGTTGGAAAGGGGGTAGATAGTAAGACAGAAAATATCATAATGACACATATAAACCTATCATACACCCACACCTTGAATACTGGATGCTATTCTGGTTGCCCCATCTCAAAAACACATGCAATGTTAGAATTGGAAAAGGTAAAGAGAAGGGCAACAAAAATGGTTCGGAGGATAGAACAGCTTCAATATGAGGAGTGATGAAAAAGACTGGGACTGATCCTCTGCGAAAAAAACATGACTAAGAAGGGGACATGATAGAGTTCTATAAAATTGGAATGATGTGGAGACAGTGAATAGGGTAGTGTTATTTACCCCTACGCACAACATAGGAACTAGAAGTTGCCTAATGAAATTGATAGTCACTAGATTTAAAACAAACATAAGGAAATAAATCTTCACAAAATACAGTCAACTTTGTGGAACTCGTTGCCAAGGGATATTGTAAAAGCTGAAAAATGTAACTGGTTTAAAAAAAGAACTAGATAAGTTCACAGAGAATTATTCCATCAATGGTTATTAGCTAAAATGATCACATATGTAAACCTATGTTCCGGGTGTCTCTAAACCTCCACCTGCCAGAAGCTGGGACTGGACAAAGAAAGGACAAATCACTCAATAACTGCCTTGTTCTGTTCATTCCCTCTGAAGCATCTGGCGCTGGACGGTATCAGAAGAGTGGCTACTGGGCCAGATGGACCATGGGTCTGACCCAGGATGGCCATTCTTATTCTCCTACCCCCTTTCTCTGTCTTGTCCATTTAGATTGCAAAGTCATTCAGGCAGGGACCCATATTTTATTATATAATAGAAGATTTACCCAGCATTTCTGGGTCCTTAACTCATTTTTTTTCATTTAAATCATTTCTCTAGGGTGGGGTAGGGGTTGAGGGGTTTTGTATGCAGGTTGCTCTGGGGAGAAAGGGGACTACTCCATCCCTCTCTCACACTACAGTAGCTTGGGGCCAGGTGAGAAGCACTTCTCTCATGGCCTCTGCAGCTCCAGTGGGCACAGCCAGGGCACAGTGTAGATTTCCCAGCTGGGACAGGTCCAGGTTCATCTGCTCCCTACACTCCTCCGTCAGAGTGAGGAATGCAGCAAATTCTGTACTTTCCCCTCACTCCCTAACAAAGAGGAACAGCCCGCAACGTTCCCCTATGAATTGGGAGGGGAGGAGCTACAGCTCCCCTGCCCTCCCTAACAGGCGTCTGGGGGGTAGGAGGTTCGGGGCTGAGACAGTCCCAGATGGAGGGTGTACCCCCATCCAGCCCCTTTAACCTGCTTGTGAGTCTGTCTCTTTTCTGTATGATTTCATGAGAAGCAATCCCATTCCAGGCACATCCCATTTTCCAAACCTTCAACTTGCTTTAAGTTAAGAGGAAGCTGTATATTGAATTTGGTGATCCTAGCTCTTACAGTTTAGGAGGAGTTCTTGAACAAACAGACAGACAAACTCACAGATGTACAAATCTACTATATTTGGGAGACTTTTTCTAGGACAATGGGGACTTAGTCATGGTTGTGGCATTCAGGTTCTAGTATACTATTACTAGGATCTGTAAAAACCTGTGCTACAGTATTTGTATAAGTTTTAAAAAATCCTGAACAACTGGTGTTATGATAACAAATACATTTGACTTGCCCCCAAATTCTAATACTTTCTTATACAGTATTCGGAAACTTTTATGTTGCATATTTAAGACTATATTAAGGGTTGGGGCTATAAATCAGGGGTGGGGAAACTTTTTGGGGTCAGGGGCCACTGACCCACAGAAAAATCAGTTGGGGCCACACAAAAAAACCCACCACACTGACATGGTCCCTGACTGAGAAGCAGAAAGACATTCCCCCTTTCACCCTTGTACACCAGAGCCTAGGGGGGCCCAGGCAAATAGATTTTGTGGGGGCTGGATCTAGGCAAGCTGGGGGCTGGATTTGGGCCATAGGTTCCCCATCCCTGCTATAAAGATGTTATTAGTGACTGCTTGGACTTTGCATAACTCATTAGTGGCTTTGTAATTTGTGAACAATGTATTCATCCTTAAGTCATGCTGAGAATACTCTTTTACCCCATCACTCTAACACCTATCTATTTAAAAACAACAAATGGTCTGGTAGCACTTTATAGGCTAACACAACATGTACATGTTGTGTTAGCCTATAAAGTGCTACCAGACCATTTGTTGTTTTTTAAGTTTATCCTGTACAGACTAACTCGGCTACCCCCTGAACCTATCTATTTGTTTATTTCCCTGTTTCCCCAAAGTCTTATTCTACCCCTCTCTCTTTGTGTTATCTGAGTGTCTTACTTGTTAAAGAGAACACAAGATCTTCATTTCTTTCTTGTTGACATCATATACTGTATACACACATATACAATTACAGAAATAAGTGTGGGTGAAAAAATGAGTTGAAAAGAAACAAAAAACAGTTCCATGCATAGGAAGGGCTCCTATAGTAGAAGCTGAACCTTTAGGCTGTGTCTAGACTGGCAAGTTTTTCCGCAAAAGCAGCCGCTTTTGCGGAAAAACTTGCCAGCTGTCTACACTGGCGCTTGAATTTGTGCAAGAGCACTGACTTTGTAATGTACAAAATCAGTGCTTCTTGCGCAAATACAATGATGCTCCTGTCAGTAAAAAGCCCTCTTGCGCAAAAAATGTATTTGTGCAAGAGGGCCAGTGTAGACAGCTAAAAAGTGTTTTGCGCAAAAAAGCCCCGATGGCGAAAACGGCGATCGGGGCTTTCTTGTGCAAAACCGTGTCTAGATTGGCACGGACGCTTTTCCGCAAAAAGTGCTTTTGCGCAAAAGCGTCCATGCCAATCTAGACGCTCTTTTCCGCAAATGCTTTTAACGGAAAAACTTTTCCGTTAAAAGCATTTGCGGAAAATCATGCCAGTCTAGACATAGCCTTAGTGAATAATGAATATTACTTCTCATGGAGGTGACTTTTCTCATGTGTAAACTCCCCAGACAAGGAAGATCAGGATCTTAATTCACTAAGCTATTGTATGGCACCAAAAGTACTAGCTCAGTCATTCTATTTTCAAGGAAACACTGAGGCAGCCTAT
The DNA here is from genome assembly GCA_019425775.1 of Rafetus swinhoei. Taxonomy (NCBI): domain Eukaryota; kingdom Metazoa; phylum Chordata; order Testudines; family Trionychidae; genus Rafetus; species Rafetus swinhoei. The sequence continues at coordinate 79,308,439 of CM033427.1, read as the reverse complement.
GAGAGGTCACAGTGTGTAGGGTCTACAAAAGTCAATTACTCCATGAGCCAAAGGCTTTCTACACTTGACTATTTCTCTAATTCAATGCTCACAGAGCCAGATGTGAATGTGTAATGCAGGATTTAGTCTTTAGCCAGTTAGTAGTTTGCAGAGTGCCCTTTATGTTACACTGCTGTCAAGTCTGAGCTAGATTGATTTCTCCTGCTCCAAGAGACCAACAATGAAACCAAGTGCCAGTCAATTTTCTTAATTAGGTTCCCTTTTAAACGCTTGCCTGCACTCTTTGGCAGAATGAGCTGAAGCTGGCTCTGGAACCTGCTGAGGTAGCTCTGACACTTTTAAAAGGCACGGTTTTGCTTTTACTGCTTATCTGTGCATTTCTTGCTTAGTAGTCTTCTTCCCCCCTTCCCCACATGCAAAAATAAATTGAGCATCAACAGTCTGTAAACTCCTGAGGGGAATTAAAGAAAAGTGAGTTTGCTGCAGGTTCAGCTAAATCTGTTTTATTGTCTTCCTAGCATTACTCTAGCTTACTCTGAGAATAAATGGAGTGCACAGCACCTCCTATTATGTATGGGTTAGTGTGTGTGTGAGAACTGTGGAGGGGAGAACATGCTGTTTAAAACTAAGACAATGTTGATGTGATGGACAGGTTTCCTCCTTTCTTTTCCTCCTAGAAAGGCTTTTCCTATGGCAAGGAGCATTAGCATGTAAAGAGCACGTGAGTCCTTATGGGGTAACATTCTCATGTTACATCAAAAGGATTTGTCAGAATGAGGAGCATATGTGATCAGGCAACTTAGACTTGCATTTAATGTTGTTGTTCTTGTTATATCTACACTTTAGTATTTGGCTTTGTCAGTTTCCCTCCCATTCCAAATTTATTTTCAGCTTATTTTAGTGACCTTGAAAATGAAGGCTACGTCTAGACTGGTGCGCTTTTGCGCCAGAGCTATGCAAATGAGGCTCAGCGTTGGAATATCGCCGAGCCTCATTTGCATAGATGAACCGCCATTTTCGCGGAAGAGGTTTGTGCAAGACGGGGCTGTCTACACTGCCCTTCTTGTGCAAGAAAAACCCTTTGCGTAAAGCCGTATGCCTGAAAATAATCGGCATAACGGCTTTGCGCAAAGGGTTTTTCTTGCGCAAGAAGGGCAGTGTAGACAGCCCCGCCTTGCACAAGAGCCTCTTCCATGAAAATGGCGGTTCATTAGCTATGCAAATGATGCTCGGCGATATTCCAACGCTGAGCCTCGTTTGCATAGCTCTGGCGCAAAAGCGCGCCAGTCTAGACGTAGCCGAAATGAAATGGTGATGTCACTTCTCCAGAGATCTGTCCTTACGATGGGCTGGCTCTTAAAAGATAATTTTTGCTCAGAGAAATCCCCGAGGGCTTCACCTTCATCAGCTTTTCAGAAAGCAAAGCTTCCATCTTTTTTCATTTTTATACTGCACAGCCTCTGACTGTTCCCCTATCACTTCCTCCTCTGCCCCCATATCAGTGCACATAAAAAAATTCATTCTGCTCAGGGGTGGGGCCAATGGGTTCTGAGTGTGGCAGGGGGCTGAGGTCTGGGGCAGAGGTTTGGGGTGAAGGAATATGAGCGCTCTGGCTATGGGTGGGTGCAGGCTATGAGGTGGGGTTGGGATGAGGGGCTCAGGGCTGGAACAGAGGGTTGGCGTGCAAGGGCCCTGGCTGAGGGTGTGGGCTCTGAGGTGGGGCTGGGCCACAGGTCAAGAGTGTGAGGGGGAATTCTAGGGCTGCCCTGGATGCAGCAGAGGGGCTTCGGGACCTGGGCTGCAGCAGGGGAAGTTCTGGGTCTTGGGCCACTCGGGCCGCAGTTGTGTTCAGGCTGGGGGAGAGGCACCAGGTTCAGGTTGTCCCTCCCCAGGCCCTGGCAGGCTAGAGACCAGACAAGGGGAGGATTACGGTGGCACTACTCTCCAACTTGGGCTGGTGCCTTGAGCGCCTGTGCAGCACTAAGCAGGTAGTGGTGCATCTGTGCAGCTTACAGAGAACTTAGCCGCAAAGCCTGGTTGAAGACATAACCAAGCTGCAAATACCGTTCTTTTTAGACCATTTGCTATATTCCACAACCCTGAAGAATGAGAGACTTTGGGAGAACTGCTTCCTATAGCCATATTTTCCTCTGCCTGTAGTATCCACTCCTATCCTGTGTGTCACGCAACCTCTCTCTCCATTTCTTCTATCACTGACCTCCACTTCAGCCTCTGACTATGCTCCTTAAACTACAAATATTACATTTACTTATAAAATAATGAATAATAAAAAGAGGAGGCAGTAAGATACCTGTGCAACAAGAGCAAGACCTCATGCTCTTTTACTCTTGTCACCTCACCTTCCTTTACCCCTTTCTCAAGCACTGGGCCTGAACCTGGGAGGTCCTTCTGAGAAGATGTCTTCACAGAATGGGCCAGTTGATCCTCTTAGGAGGGGCCAGTTATGCTCTATGTACTTCCAAATGTACAACAATGAATAAATAGATACTATTTGTGTGTGTCACTTTAATTTGCAAGTTTAATTACTTTACTGTGTTTGCAGTGTTTTTGCAAATTTTAAGCTTCAGCATTTAAACATGAGCCTACACAGGTCATACAAGGGAGCAATAACTTGGTGTAACTAAATAAACCAAGTTAGCAAAACAGAAGCTATAATACTAGTGAGGCTACAGATAATATGTAACTCTATGTAAGTTGATTGGTTCCTGTAGCCTAGCTGTTCTCAAATTGTGAGTGGAGATGACAAAGTGGATTGTGACTCCATTTTAATGGAGTCCCCAGGACAAGCATTAGACTTGCTGGGACCTGTGGCTGAAACTGCAGGCTGAACTCCCTCGAGATCTGGGGCAGCGGGGCTCAGGCTCTGCTTTCCCGCTCTTGCAGGTCATTTAGTATTTTGTTTTCAGAGGGAAGCTGCAATGCAATGAAGTTTGAAAACCGCTGCTCTAGCCTTTAGACACAAAGAAATTGTAATTTCCAACACTATAAAAAGAATTGTGGAATTGCTACTGGTCCATGTCCTCAGCCTGCTTCTTGTTATTCACCAACACATGGAACTTTGAGAAGAGTTTGCTTTTTCTGTGTTAACCTTATTGGTACTTATGAAAGTAAAACGGGTACTTGTACTACCAATAACAAACATTTACACAAGAATAGTAAATGCTGATGTCACGGGGCCCTCCCATGCTTTATGAGAATTGGATTATGAATATGTATAACTCAAAGATGCTTTATGTGAAGCCATCATGTAATTTAAGTTATAATCTCAGAGGTGGATTTTCAGTGAAACATATGCTGTCCTGGCATATGCTCCCCCCAATGACATGGGGCCCCCAGAGGCTGGGCAGTCCAGCAGGGGGCGGCTACTCTACGGGGGCAGGGCAGTCCCTCTGTAGAGAGGGCTGTGTGGGGGGAGGAGTGGGGAGGCTCATCTGCAGGCTGCAGCCTCAGGAGAGCCAGCAGGAGACAGCGAGCAATGTGAGCACAGGCTGGAAGGCTTCAGAGGAACATGGGGCAGCTGAATAGCTGGCCAGAGAAAAGTGACACTTAGAAGCTGGAAAGCACCACTTCTCTCCGGCCACCAGCTGTGCGGCTACCCAGTGCTCCTCTGAAGCCTTCCAGCCTGTGTTCGTGATGCTGGCTGCCCCCTGGTGAGTGGAGGCTGCCCACAGGTGAAGGGGAGAGCGGCTGGGGGATGGAAAGTCCGGGGCACTCAGGTGGCCAATAGAACTGTGCCACCCTCACCTTTAGGTAGAGCACATATGGGTCTCTGCCCACCTCTCTGTGCCAACCAGCGCAGGGCCACTGGAGCGCCTGAAGTTGTCCTCCACAGCCATGGAGATTATGTTTTATTTTTTTATATAAGCACTCTTATCCAAAGTACTTTACAATAGTTAGCTAATGGTACAAACAATATTTGGAAAGATCATTAAGTGGCACACCGAGACCCTTAGCAATTTTCAAGTGGTCTGTGAAAAAAAAAGTTAGACTACAAAAGCAATCAAGGCACCTCACTTTTTTCATTTACTTTTTATTACTTATAATCCAAAAGGAAGATGAAGAAAAAAGAATGAAAAATGGGAGGGGCCGGAAGAGAATGTTATTTTTCTTGACAGGGCCCCACCTACTCTAAATCTGTCACTGTATAATCTGCTTAATCTGTATTTCCTATTTTTGTGCATGTATCATTCTTCTAAGTGAAGTTAGACATATGAAGTGTGAATCTGGTTTTAATTAAAAATGTGCTAATGAGGGCCAGTAGTGATACTTTAGGAATGTAATGACTCAGTACTCAAATCAATGACCCATGAATGGTTTTAGTCTTCCTGTAAGCCAAAACTGTGGTTGGTCCAAGAAAGACATGTGACCATGCCACCTGGTACTGCAATCCATCTTGAATGTGGTACTTTGCCGTGGGGTTGGGGAGTGCTAAACAAAGAGTTCCTGCCCTGGAAGAAAGTTTATTTAAGGAATGGAAAGCAATCAGGTGTTGGTCTTAAGATAGCCTTTGAAACTAGCTTGCCCATCCTATGAGGATACACGTGAAGAAACCTGAAAACAAAGGACTCTAAAGAACTCTGGAAAAAGCTGTAGACCCAGACCAGAGTAAAGATCAACTCTGACTTCATTTTACCTGAGATAAGAACAAATGATTAGGGTAAGAATTGATATATAACAAGTTTCTTTGATGTAGCTCAATTTGCGTAGTTTATTTCAAGTTAAGCCCTGCTGTGTAGCTGCACCCTAGTGCGTAGTTTATTTTGAAATTGGGAGCATCTACACAGCACTTATTTTGAAATAGAGCACTTTCCCTCTGACTTCCCTTACTCCTCATACAATAAGGGTTACAGGAGTCGGAGTAAGAAGTCCTCCAGCTTGGCAGTATTTCAACATTATTTTGAAATAACTGCCTGCTGTGTAGATGTGGACTAAGTTATTTCGAAATAAGGCTAGTTACTTTGAAATAATGTTGCTGTGTAGATGTACCCTTAGTATATTAGAATAAGGTGGTGTCTTTTGTTTATTTTAACGTAGTAACTTACTTTGATCTGTTTTCACTTGCAATCACTTAAATCCTACTTTTTATACTTAGTAAAACACTTGTGTTTATTAACAAGCCCAGTGTAAATAATTGTTACCTAGGAGGGTGGGGAGGATCAACCACTGTGTAGATCTCTCTTTCATAGATACAGGAGGCTGACACACAGTAAGAAGGGATTTATTTGGTCCATTTTGGGGGCTGGGTTCCTGGGTGTTCTCAAAAGCTGAACCCTCCCAGAACTGAGCTGGTTCAGTGTCTGTGGTATTCTGAAGGGGCAGTGATAATCCCAAACTTGTGCTTTGGCTGAGGGAGACCAGAGCTTCTGCCCCAGCAGGACAGGGTGGTGGGGGGTGCCAGAGAGCAGGAAGACACAGGGGCGGCCCATCCATAGGCGAACTAGGGACGCCAAGTTAAATGGGGCACCAAATGGTGGCGCAATATCATTGAGGGGTTTGGAGGTGGGGGCGCCGATTGCATGGTTCGCCTAGGGCGCCAGTTGCTGGTAGCTAGTCTAGGGCCACCCCTGGGAAGGCAGGCATCAGTGGCTTCAGCAGCACCCCAGGAGACTATCTCAAGGGGATTTCTGTGATCCAATATGTCACAATTGACACAATTAACTGTCCTATTGCATACATGTATAGCCTTCTCACCTTTCAACAGGAGTTTAACAGTGCTACAGTGAGATCTTACAGTGTTAAGACTACAAAACCAAACCACAGGATAAAGTGGTGGTATGAATGCTACACTGAAATTTTAAAATACAGTGCAGCACAAATGAATGTATTCATTTATTTGTCTTCTTGTTTGTATATTTTCCTGCTAATTCATAACATTTAGTAGTTTTCAGAGTACGCATGGCTGGCATTACTGATGTTTTATTGTAATAACTTCACTAGAAAAATGAAGGCGATGTAGGGAATATTTCTATTTTTGGAATAAAAGTTGACTATCACAGGTTAATACAGACTATTTGTGTTATAATTTAGGGATCCTCTGTTCCCTTGACCTCTGGCAATTATCCCAGTTCAATGGTGGCAACTTTTTAAAGTAGATTTTATTGTCTTTACAACAGCCCTAAAATCCTTCTCATTTTCTCTCTGCTCCATTGTTCAAACCCTATGTCACATTACCTATAACTTCCTTCTTTCTAGCCTCCTAGATTGAAATTATTATTTCTATACTATACACACACTTTCCCCTCCCTTTCTCTCTAACAAGCTTTCCAGTGCCTGAATGAACATAGCAATTCTCAAAATACTGTTGTGCAGTGGAAGATACAGCTTTGCTTCTGTAAAGACATATTTTTTTTTAAGAGTCACAGTCCTAGTTGCCTATTGAGTAGGTGAGTGAAGGAGAACTGATCACTGTTGTTTTTAAAAATAATTTATGGTTGTAATTAATGTATTTGATCATTAGATGGGAGTGTGGCATGGGCCTTACTGCTCTACTCTGAAAGTGGTATATGGGGCTGTATAGAAGAAGGTGGAACTGTCTGGTAGCGAGAGAATGAGTAGCCATGTTGGCAATATTTTCCTCTTATTTTAAGTACCTACAATGTAGCTCATAGTGAAGGACTTGCTCCTTTGCCATTGCAGAAAAGATATTAGAAGACAGTTCATGTGAAATCCAGCTCAAATGTATAGATTAAAGGCAACGCTCTTTAAAAAAATACATGTTCACGGTTCTTTGTCCTTTTTTGTAATTCCTTTTTTATAATAATTAACAGCCAGAGACATTTCCAAGGTTACACTAACTCTATGCAAGAATTCTCCCTACCCCAGTTCCCAGAAACTGTGGGAGAACAGTTGCTATTTGAATGATTAGCATGGTTTTTCAAATTGCAAAGAAAGACATTTCTAATTTTAAGATGCTAGATGATTGTTTCTATTGTGACATGGCATAACTTTAAAAGCTTTCTTCACTCTGCTCACAAGCTTTCTAATGCAATTCTGTTTTTACAGTATTTTCCAAAAGTGAATATATTTCAAACCAGCAACAAAAAGTATATTATGTTCTAACCGAGTTACTTATGTTTTTTGTGTTATGCCAAATAAACATGTATGGCTTAAACTGAATATTATCTGTTTCACTTAGTTCATTAAATAAAATGTGTAGTCAAAATACTTTTTAACTTTAAATACTGAATTTTAAAGTCCATTGAAAGGTTTTTAAACTGAAATAACTGAGCATACATTTGCCCAACCAAAGGCAAAGTTTCATTTAAACAGCTCATGCAAAATTCTAAGTTATGGGAGTTCAAAAGTATAGGACAAGAAGCTACTTTTGTAGCACAGACCACATCGTAATAGCGAGATTGTATAGCGAAGTATCTGCCTATCTGCCATGGATACACACACCCTTCTTTTGCCATCTGGAATTGCTGAAGCAGTCACTCTATCATTTGCTACCACTTAATATCCTTCTGACCACCCCAGGTCATACAAGGCATCCTGGCCCTAGCAGAGTCTTGGCACCAGCTGCGCAGGAGCGGCCCAGAGAGACTCTGGCACTGGCTGCATTTTGGGGGCAGCTGGGTGGTGTCCCTGCCCTGGACATGCAAGGAGGGCTTGGATGACTGTGGCTGCATGAGGCAGGGAGGTGGGTCTCCAGCTCAGGCCAGCCCCACCCCCAACACCCACCTCTCGGATTCAGCCAGGCAGGCTGGCAGGATACTTCCCTCCGCCCCTCACTGTGTTGGATTGGCTGAGGCTGGGCAGGCAGTTAACCAGTTAAACATTAACATTTTAGATGTTTAATCGGTTAACTATTTACATGTTTTTTTAACATGCCTAGTATTGATGAAATCACTGCACTACAAATAACATAGCAAGCTATTTTCTATTTGGACATACCACTGCTCAGTCTCCAAAAGGGCTCTGCTGGCATAAGCAACTAGCTGTTCCTTGAAAAGATCTCCAATCCATTCTCTGAAGCCACTAGAAAGTCAGTGGCGCTCTCCTGGCTGGTACTATTTCAGAACAGAGCCATCTGTTTTTTGTCTCAGTATGTGAAATGCTGGTTGTCGGGGTTCTGCCCAGCTCTAGTCAATAAGCCAACGTATGGATTCCACTACTGCAGCCATGTGTGGACAGAACTTGGACATAAAATTGAACCTTCCTATGAAGCACAGTACCCCTTTCAAATCCACTAGAGCTGGCACATCTCTGACAGCCATGATCTTGTTGGGATCTGCTCTCAGTCCTACAGCTGTGAATAAATATCCAACCTGTGTCACCTTACACTGTTTGAGTTGCAGTATTTCTGGGCTGAATTTTATGTTTTTGTCCTTGCATCCCGGCAGAGAAGCTTGTAGTGCTCTCTCATGGCTTCAATCATTTTTCTGTATCTTTGCTCCTTTCACCCACAATTAAGATGTCAACTGCAACTGTCTTCACCCCAAGCAGCCTTTCCAGTTTTTGGATGAGTCTTCTCTGGAGCACCTCTGATGGTGGGTTTATGCCCATCAGCATGTGTAGCACCAGATAGTGACAAAATGTTGTTGCAAAGGGCATCAGCATGCTTGCCTCTACACCCAAGTTTGTGCCCAAGCCCATTCCTCACATCACAAACAATAACGATGCTGGCTTGGGAAAGTTCTGGCAAAATATCAGAAACTGTGGATAGTGGCTTAACATCTTTTCAATGCACTGTTCAGTGGCTTTGGGTCTATAAAGTTGCATAATTTGCCTGATGGCTTCCTTATAATCACCATGCTTCTTATCCAGGTTGCACATCACTATCTACCTGTAAAATCAGGTGTTACCATGAGTCTAACTGCACAGCCTTGGAGGGAGCCATGAACTCTTGTAAAAACAACAAGTTTTTTTTCTTCTAGACAAAAATGTCCACTTAGTTCTTTGAATTAGAGCAAGTGTCATGCTCCTGTAAGGAAAGTGGGATGCCTCCCCATTCTGTTTAGGTCAGAAAGCTGCCACAGGAATGTTCTGCTTCTGCAAGAGAGAGAAATCCTGCCTCTCAGTGAGTTCACTGGATCTAGATTTCAGCCCTGGAGTAAGTGAGGGGAGAATACTGCAGCAGCAGCTGCTGCCACAAGCGTGCAAAGAATTAATTCTCAGGCCCTGGCTAGACTTGTGGGAAGATCAACACTGCGGCAGTCGATCTTCCGGTGTTCAATTTAGAAGGCCTAGTAAAGAGCCATTAAATTGAACACTCAGAGCACCCCCTTCAGTGCTGGTACTTCTCGCTGTCGTGAGGAGTAAAGGAAGTTGATGGGAACGTTTCTCCTGTCGACCTCCTGCTGTGGGAACAGCGGTGAAGTTTGGCTTAATGTATGTCGACTCCAGCAGCAATATTTACATAGCTGGAAGTGCATACCTTAAATTGACCTTCCCCGTAGTTTAGACCTGGCCTTAGAAACTGTCCTGGGGCCACTCAATAAGGATCTTTCTCTACTGCTTGCATCATGTCTCTTTAGAAACCCCATCAGTCACCCCACTCCCTCATTTGTTATTGGGGCCAATTGCTTTTTCTTGACTCTGGTTCCTTTTGCATGCACTATTGGCCTTCCTTTGACTTTCTAAGCAAAGTGCTTACCTGTTATAGCCTCCATGCATATCAGCTGAGTTACTGTATATTACTTCTCTGTTCACAGTCATACTAGAGTTTTTACTTGGCATTGCTCTGGTCTTTAACTCAATTTTTGATTTTCTTCATTTAAATCATTGCTCAGACTGGGGCTGAGGATGAGGGGTTCAGTATGTAAGCTGCTCTGGGGAAAGCGGACAACCTGAGCTCTCTGTCACAGTAGCAGCTCAGAGCCAGGCGAGAAGCACCTGTCCATGGTCACTGCAGCTGGAACAGGAACAATGGGGGAGTGGTACATGGCTGCTGGCTGGGGGACAGATGGACAGACAGACAAACTCTCTCAAATATATAGTAGATAGCTATCCCTTTCTCAATTGATGCCCCCTGCTGGTTCAGTGGGGTTATAGATGTCCCAGTCCCCATCTCTGGCCCCTTGCTGCTCCTCTGGGATCATTATACAATATAATTGTCCCTGCTACCAGACCTCTCCCTTTCTGTTTTATGAGAAATAGTCACATTCCAGGCATAACCAAACCCTGCCCTTGCTTTAAGTTATGGTAAGAGGAAGGTGTATACCAAATGTGGTGGTCCTAGCTCTTCCTGTATAGGAGGAGTTCTTGAACAGACAGACAAATTCTCTCAGATACATAGTAGATTCTGATGACAGACTGAGAACCAATACCCACCCTTAAGGATGAGATTGTAGCTTTAAAATCTACCTGAGTAAAGGGAGGGTATAGCGACAGTGTGGATTCACTTACCATTTTCCTTCAACTACCTATTGCTCTAGGGGAATAAGGTCCTTCATTTCATTTTGTGGAACAGCTTGTTGTTTGGCCAGCTACTCCAGCTGAAGAATAGGTGAGATGGAGCCTTCCTGCTCTTTACCTGTCTGTCCTCTCCCTCAACAAGGCAAGTACTAGACAAGAAGATCCAGCTTCCCCATTCCTCTTTGCCTTACAGACCTTGCTCAGGCATTCAGGGAAGTAACAATGAAGCATTAATTAATTCATTCAATAGTTGTGTGTTTGCTACTGTTAAGTTAACCATGCTGTGCAGAGTAGTAGAGCTGTATATCCAGTCTGAAATGAAGCTTAGAGCCATCATGGAAAGTGAAAAGTCATAATAAAAAAATCAAATGGTTATAACGAAGCATTTATTTTCAGTCAAATCATGTGTTGACCATTCAGATTGCATCATTTATCTAAACCATCTTATGGGAAGATCTCAAACTATCACTACAGTGACATCATCTTGCTTTCTAATTCCACCCTGCTCGTGTTGTACAGAACAGGAAGGGCATTGTGTGAAGATTGTATCTATTAAACAGATGGAGGTTGACAGAGTAAATTATGGCATTATTCCATCTTCAGGGCTTTACAACAAGCTTTTTCTCTCTTTAAGGAAGATGTCAAACTGTAAGTGGAATTTACAAGATCTGTGCTATGTGACTATATAAAAATGTGTCAAACAAACTAACACATCAGGATATTCACAAATACACAAAGAAAATTGTTTTTTATTTTGTTTATATCCCTTAGTATTTTTAAAGGTGATTTTTCTAGAAAATAAGTAGAGATCAGTACAATTATAAGCAACTGTTTTCCTCAAAGCATCTCCCTTTCTCAAGTAGATTTTGAAAATTCAAAAGAAAACAGTATAAGAAAATACCCTGCCAAGGTAGGCTAACCCTTTTATCCATTCCTCTAACAAAATACTCATTTTTAAATTCATGGTGAAGAAAAACATTATCACCACGAAAAACTGATATGTCTTTGACAGCAAACAAGAGATCTAACAAAACAACTTATTCAAAAGACATTTGCGTCTGAGAGAGAGAACACCTTGGACATAAACTAATTATGAAACCCCCATGCTGTTAAAAATTACATTAAGAATTTCACAGGGAAGCATTTTTAACTCTGCACAATTACATGTGCTAATTTATTTTATTTTGCTGGCACATAAGGTTAATGGAAGAGGTAAGATTGACGTTCATTATGTGATATTAATGACATTCTTTTTTAGTGGGATGCCCCCTGCACAGCACAGAGGTATGTAGGCTCAGTTTTAAAAAGGAACTGGTTTAGACTGGTGGCTCAGCTGGAAGTTCAAAATATGTACAATGTGTCAGTCAGATGTTTTAGATGAGTGGCATATAGCTCTTCTCACCTGGGATGACAAATAGTTGGCCTATCTGGGTACATCTGGGGGTTTCCCACTTGTAAATAAGGAACAATAATGACAGCCCACTCAGGATGCTTAAAAATCCTACAGCCCTCCATGAAATGACCTACTGTACCCAGCTAATCTCAAACCTGAGTCAGACTCCTCACATCTGATCGGTACTATTTGGTTGATAACTGCAGTCAAATTCTGGTTCCCACTATAGCCCCTATATGCAACTTAGGTTGTGCACTTCGGCTAAAAAAAGAGGCAGAGCCGCTCGAGAGGAAATTTCCCCAGGGCAAGGGCCCTCTATAAGCACTATAGGTCTGGTAATAGGGGCATACAGGCATAGGAGGAGGAGTGGCCGAAGCCCTCTGCAATCCAACATTCTGCACGGCAGAACAGGCCATAGACAGCCATACAAGTCAAGGCTTGTCTACAAGCTGTGAGACTGCACACAATGGTGTGTAAATATGCTCCAATGTGTCATGCCATAGTGGACCCTACTGGTGTGCACTAAAAGCTCCCATTTCAAACATTAGTGTCAGCATAAACTAGGGAATGTTCAGTGTGTGCCAGCAGAGTTCACCCAGGTCAATTAAAGTACGATACAGAGGAGTCCATTTTAATTCACACATACAGAATGGGAAGCGACTGTCTAGGAAGGAGTACGGCAGAAAGGGATCTAGGGGTTCTAGTGGACCACAAACTGAATATGAGTCTGCAGTGTGATGCTGTTGCAAAAAAGCAAACATGATTCTAGGATGCATTAACAGGTGTGTTGTGAGCAAGACACGAGAAGTCATTCTTCCGCTCTACTCTGCGCTAGTTAGGCCTCAGTTGGAGTATTGTGTCCAGTTCTTCAATTTCAATAAGGATGTGGAGAAATTGGAGAGGGTCCAGAGAAGAGCAACAAGAATGATTAAAGGTCTAGAGAACATGACCTATGAAGGAAGGCTGAAAGAATTGGGCTTGTTTAGTTTAGAAAAGAGAAGATTGAGGGGGGACATGATAGCAGTTTTCAGGTATCTAAAAGGGTGTCATGAGGAGGAGGGAGAAAACTTGTTCATCTTGGCCTCTGAGGAAAGAACAAGAAGCAATGGGCTTAAACTGCAGCAAGGGAGGTTTAGGTTGGACATTAGGAAAAAGTTCCTAACTGTCAGGGTAGTTAAACACTGGAATAAATTGTCCAGGAGGTTGTGGAATCTCCATCTCTGGAGATATTTAAGAGTAGGTTAGATAAATGTCTATCAGGGATGGTCTAGACAGTATTTGGTCCTGCCATGGGGGCAGGGGACTGGACTCGATGACCTCTTGAGGTCCCTTCCAGTCCTAGTATTCTATGTTTCTAATTGATACCCCCTCTGGTGTGCAATACTCACTGTGTAAATGAGCCCTAACAGCAGCCTGGAAAGCCCCATTCCTTGGGCACTGACAGGCATGCTCCTGGGGAGAAAATTTTAAAAGACAACAAATAGTCCTGCAGCATTTCAGAGACTAACAAAACATGTAGATGGTATCATGAACTTTTGTGGGCACAACCCACTTCTTCGGATGACTGGAGTTAAGGGGTCCAGCATACAAACAAATAGCAGAGAAAGAGAGGGGATGGGGAGGGAAGGAAAAAATATTGTCAATTTGCGTGTCCATGCTAAATGAAGCTTACAGAGTGGGCTCTAAGCTTTTTATGTCATTAGTGTGTGGAATGTAGCGGCCCATCCAGTTCAGGTCTTGGTTCAGACCTCGATTCAAGAAGTCCATTATAAAAAGGAACTTCAGCAGCTGTAGGCGAAGAGAGAAATGCCTTGCCTTGCCAGATCAGAACACTGCTTACCGCAGGTATGGGCAAGATGCAGCCCAGCGGCCGGATTCAACCTGCCTAACACTTTGATCTGGCCCATGGACTGCATCTGGCCACTGTCTAGTTATATCCTGCTGCCTGTGCCACTGAATTTTCAGGTGGTGTGTCAGGCAGCAGAATCCTATTTTAATGGCTTCTGGCTCCTGGTCACAGCACTATCCTGGCAGGGGTTGAGGCGACAACCCTTTTAAATAGCTGTAGCAGCCCCAGGCAGCTGCTAGGCAATGCAGTAGCAGTAGAGCTGCGAGCCCTTTAAATTGCTGCTATTTAAAGGGCTCACAGCTCCTGGCCCCACCTCTAGCACATTGCTTGTCAGCCGCCCATGTTGCTACAGCTATTTTAAGGGTTCCTGGTTATGGCGCTACCCGGCAAGGGCCAGAGCTGCAAGCCCTTTAAATAGTTGCAGCAACCCAGGCAGCTGCCAGGCAATGCGACAGTGGCTGGGACAGGAACTGTAAGCCCTTTTAAATAGCAGCAATTTAAAAGGCTCATGGCTCCCGGCCCTGCTGCTGCCGTGTGGACTGGGAGATGCCAGCAGTTGCTGCAGCTATTTAAAGGGCTCCAGGTTACGTAGCTGTAGCAAGCCCAGGCAGCTGTTAGGCAATGCAGTGGTGGCGGGACTGAGAGCTGCAAGCCCTTTGCTGTGTTTTTAATTCAAAGCCTCCAGCCCCAGACAACTTGGTGAGGAGGCTAGTTCCCAACCCTGCCCTTTTCTCCCCAGGCCCTGCCCCTTCAGGCAAGAGACCATTGGCAAAAGACATGAGGGGGCTGCAGGCACCACACCTGTGGTGACTAGTGCCTGTGGGGGAAGGATGCAGGAAGGGCCACCCAGAGGGGCAGGGGGAATAGTGGGGCATCCTATTTAGGAATTAAAATGTTGGCAGAGGTATGGGGGTGCACCTCCCACATGCTACCATGAGTCATCTATGACACCCCACACCCCCGCAAGCTAAGATGCAGGATGTGGCTGGAAGTGGCCCCATAGAAGGTGAGCAAGGATCTGGATAAACTTAGCCTGTCTGCATCCTCCCTGGGCTGCAACCTTAGGTTCCCAACCCACCGTGGAGCTGTGACTCTTGGCCCTAAGGAGGGCAGTCCTAGGTTACTGAAAGAGGCCAGTAGAGATGGGACCTCACCCAGACACACAGGGCACGCTGAACTGATAGGAAGGCTGGAGGGGGAGTATATCTAGTGGTCTGGTCCTAGCAGACCAAACCATCCAGCTACAGCAATATATGGTAGGGACTAGTGATTCAGATGATTAGACCAGATGGTAATGGGCCCTTGTGTAGTTGCAATGGCCAGTCACAATGGCACTCTCTGAGCTCAGGGAGTTTCAGGAGCTACTCATTTCATATGCATGTACAAACACAAAGGGTGAAGTTAAGATTGTGTTTTTGCTCCACCTTCTGTGCTGGCTGGGCCAGACAATTGACAGAGCAGGTTGCACCTGCTCTTTGCATCAGGGAGCCCAGGGGACAGAAATGTATTGCTCACTGGAGAGTGTCACAACAATCAGGGCCACTGATAGGAGAGGCAAAGGAGACAGTTGCTCTGGGGTCCAGAAAGCGGCAGCTGGAGATCTGGGCCTGTTACATTGGAGCTGGAGTCCCATGTGGCACAGTCTGGTTGGCACTGAAGGCTGGCTACCCCAGCTCTGCCCAATGCCCTGCGCCTACCGGAGGGCCCAGAGCCAAGCTTCTCACCCCCCTCTCCCCTACATAGTGCCCAAGGGCCCGCAAAGTCTGTCGCCAGGCCTGACAACAATCCAGTGTTTAAAATGTAGCTCTGTTCTGCACAGAGAAATTCAATTAAAATGGTACCTTGATACTCACCATACTTAAGCCATAGGTTAAATCCTCAACTTGTGCAACCCAGCATAGCTTCAGTAAAGTCAATAGAACTATGGCAGTCTGCACTATGTGAGGATTTGTCCCCCCTGTTTGAATTCATAACTTCTTATTTGCTAGAAAATATGTTATACCTGAAGAATCAACATGGGGAAATGGGATCTGATTCTTGCTAACTCACCAAAAGAACTACTGATTAAGAGTCAATTGCAGGGCCACAATTTGTCCTCATTTGCCTATAATTCTCCACTGCAGGTTCTGTTCTGTAGGATCTTTATTGCTGGTGATGAGATGTTGCACAAGCTTCTACTGGCTAGTGTTGATCCGCTTGTCTGTCACTTGGTCTGACACTTGTCTGTCCGCTTGTCTGTCACTTTTCCCGCTCCCTGCCCTGGGTTGCTTCCTACCCCCTTCCCCGACTGGTAGCGGCCCCACCTGTCGGCGCGGGTCGGGTGGCTGTAGCGGCGCATCCCCAGTCAGCCTGGGGGTCTGCGGTGGCCGGTCCGGTGCCTGGGTCGCGGGGGGTTGGCCGGCGGCTCCGTCGTTGGGGTCGAGCCCGGCTGGGGCCTGGCAGCGGCGTGTTCAGCAGGCCTGGCGACTCCCTCTCTGGCGGTCCGGTCTGCAGTTGGGCACTAGCTCCAGCTCTGGTCACAGTCTGCCCCTTCTGAGCAGGCCTTGCAGCCTTTTGTACCTTGGCTCCCCTGGGAGCATGCCCAGTAGGGCTGTGTGGGTGGGACCCTCTCCGCCCCCGGCGCCAGGTGGTTTCCCTGGGCTTGAGTGCAGGGCGGGGCCGCCCCATCACAGTCTGCTAAAACATCACTGAGCCCACCTTCCTGCCCTCATGGGCATCCCTCAACCCTCTGTTCTGCTGATTCAGGCCCTCTGGCCTCCACCAGCACTGGCACAGTGGAGGAGTCACAGCTCACAGCAGTGTAAATACAGATGATGAGATCAGCTCAGATCTGGGGAGGGTCAATCAAAGGGACTTGCCACAGTACCCAGGTGCACAGCTCCAATGGAACCTGGACTCTAGATAAATCAGTCTTACTCTGCATACACCTCATGTTGCCCTTCCTCTTTCTTGCATAAAGAGAGACGCACACAGCTGCTTGCACCCTCCCAGGTAACACTGATTTATACTGAGTTTAGTAATAAACTGGTGAGCTTTTCGAGTATAAAAAGTAGGATTTAACTGATTGCAAGTAATACCACTCAGAGCAAAGTAAGTTACTAAGCAAACTAAAAGAAAACACACCGACTAATCTTAATACACTAAGACACTGGTTACAATGAAGATCTCACCCTCAGTTTTTTTTAAGCTTCTTTCACAGACTGGACAGCCTGCCAGTCTGAGTTTGATCTTTTCCCTTTTCAGTCTTAGATGTTTCTAGCAGTCATCTTGGTAAGCAGAGGTGTCCTGACGTCTTGCAGCTGCCTCTGGTTTTTTTTTTTTGACTTTTTACCTTTATATAGATTTTGGGTTCAGTTTAAACTTTTTCACATTTTCAGTGGAAAAATACAATGTCCAAGATGGATCCCAGCATCAGGTGACAAACAGCACCCCTTCGTGGGGACTCCCAGCTCCTCTTGTGGACTGGCTCATAGGAAAAACAAACCTATCGCAGCAGCTCAGAGTCACTGTTGCAGCGCGTCTTGCTGGGAATTGGTTCAGGCCATGGAGTGTGCTGCCCTCTGGGACAGTGCCTCACCCATTGTCCACTCTGCTGTCTTCTGCTGTATCTGGACCCACGTCACTCTCTGAACTGTGGTGTCCTCTTCAGGATACTGCCCTCTGGCAGTGCCCACCACTCTGTTCTCCCCCGCCCCTTCTGGGAGTATCAGCAGTCCTCGTCCTGGCACTTGCCTCCATGGTTGACTGCAGCCAAGGTCTAGCCCCTCACCTCAGAGGCAAGCCATAGTCTTTAACAGCCACACTCCAGTGTGGCAAGGTGCAATGTGTGTGGGGGGAGATCTAGGCCTACCTACTACTCTGGGTCTTGACCCAAGGACGCTCAGGCAGCAGCTATATCCTGCCCTCCTTTTCTCCCCTTGACTGCTTCCATTCTCTGGGCCACTTCCCCATAGCCCTTGCACCTTCTTGGGTCTTGTACCAAGGCCCACAGTCTGGGAGTTGTCAGGCTGCAGCTTCTCTCCAATCCTCCTGAGCCTTGCTGGTTCCCTTTGCTCCTTTACCCGCAGGACCCAGCTTCTTCTCCCTTGATGATCAGGGCAAGAGTGAGCTCCCCTCAGCTCTGCAGCCTTTTATATAGCTCAGGCTGGTATATAAAACTGTTCCTCACCTTGATTGGCCAGGTTTGCACAGGCTTCCTCTGGCCTGTTTGCAACCACCTACCTGCTGGTGTGGGCTACAGCACTACTACATCCATTTACAGATCATTGTCCTTATCTATGAGCCACCAAGTTTCTGAAATACTCTTAATGGCCCTCACTTAGCATGTCTACATCGGTAACACAGGTTAATATTTCTAACTTCAAATGCAGGAATAACACATGTACACAAATAGAATATACACATTCAACATTATGACTTTTCAGATGATACTTTACAACAGAGGAATAATAAGGGGCCCACGGGCCACCAGATGCTTTATTTACTCGATCGTCTGCGGGAACAGCTGCTCACAGCTCCTGTTGACCATTGTTCACTGTTCTCGGCCAATGGGAGCTGTGGGAAGTGGCACTGGCTGGGCCACCACTTCCTGCAGTTCTTATTGGCGGGAATGGCAAACAGCAGCCAACAGGAGCTGCAAGCAGCTGTACCTGTAGACACTCAGGTAAATAAAGCATTTGGTGGCCTGCCAGGAGCTAACCCTTGCAAATTGTATCTAGTCTGCGGACAACTTATTGCCCACCCCATCTTACAAGAAGTATATTGCATAAAATATTTTCAGTTATGCATATTCATAAGCATATTCCAGAAGGCATATGAACGGACCCATGATAGATACCTAATACTGGTAGGAGGGGGAGGGTCAGGTAATTGGACGCATTGTATGTAGGCCCCTTCTGCGTAAGTATTAGAGCAGCTATCTCAGCAAGATGCTTACAAAAAGTCTGAAAAAATTGTTTGGCTTATTCTAGAATCCCGAAATCCTGAGCCATTATGTGGTATTTCTTTGAATCCCTGTTCATTTAGGTCTATTTCTAACTATAAATTAGGCCCCAAGTTGTCTCTGCTACCAGAGAAACAAGAAACAAAAATAAAAAAGTGTTACAGAAACCACAGATATGAATGGCTTCAGAAGAGAATACCCAGTGTTTCTAAACAGGAAAAAAATATTATTCTGGATTTTTTTTTGAGGAGTGTGAATTAGTATTGTGCAAAAGAAAGGACTCTTTTTCTTCTCTCTTTGGCTATCTAGCAGGTAGTGGCTCAGGGAAGGAGGGGGGAATAAAGTGGAAAAAAGCAAAACATAAAACAGCTTCTCAAAGTTTTGAAAACACAGATGTCCTTTTTTGTACAGAATCTTCTGGGCTTGGTGGGCTATATTTGAGCTGGATTTTACTTTAAGTATTTTAGCTCAGCACAGCAATTATTGTAAAGCCCATTTTGTATTCTCTTTGTAGACTGAGAGGACACAGTTCTTTTCCTAGCTTACATTACATCTTTTACAACTTTCTGCTGAGACTCAGTGTGCTTTCAAAATGTTATGAGGAAAGAAAAATTTTTAAAAAGTTTTGAAGTATTCAGAGCTACACTAGTCGTGTAGTTGGTCTGACACACCATCTATAAGTGAGGGAGAAAGCAGACTATGGAAAAACATGCTTCAATCAAGAGTTGCAGACATCAACCTAGACTTGAAAGGTCTCTTCATAAGTAAATTATGTGAGCAGAGAAGGCAAGCGATGACTTTATGTACCATTCAATCATTATAACAAGCATCTCTATAGAATTCAAGTTAGACAGTAGGGATCAAGTAAATACATTGCTACAAGGTGTTTATGATAAACCAGCCTTACATGATCCACTAGAAAAAAATCCAAAGAGCATTGAGGGCTTATGGGTGTTTTAAAATAGAGTTACTAGGAAGAAGAAGCTTACAGTGCCTGATTCTCTAGAAATTGTCTTTTACTTTTAAATCACCTATCTTAATCACCTCCCTAATAGGAAAAAAACTAGAAGGACAGACCAGCTTCAAAAGTTTAGAGAAGGATGGCTTTGTCTAATGCCCTAACCACAAGGACCCATGAGATCTAGGTTAAGCTCTGCTAGGGTATGTCTAGACTACATGGCTCCATCGACGGAGCCATGTAGATGAGTTTACTAGACATAGGAAAATGAGGCGGCGATTTAAATAATCACCGCTTCATTTACATCAAAATGGCTGCCGTGCTGTGCCGATCAGCTGTTTGGCTGCACAGCGGGCAGTCTGATGCGCCGCAGTCGACAGGAAGCCTTTGTCGACCGCCCGGTATGCCTTGTGAAATGAGGTTTACCGGAGTGGTCGACAAAGGCTTCCTTGTCACCACGGCATGTCCAGACTGCCCGCTGTGCCGCCAAACAGCTGATTGGCACAGCGCGGCGTTATTTTGATAAATGAAGCGCGATTATTTAAATCGCCGCTTCATTTTCCTATGTCTAGTAAACTCATCTACATGGCTCCGTCGACGGAGCCATGTAGTCTAGACATACCCCTATAGACTTCCTCTATGATCTTATATTGTTAATTCAGGAGTGCTTTTTATCTATGTATTTTATGGCCCCAATAATCACAGCATTTGAACACCTGATTGTAAAATGGGGCTAATAGTATTTACCTTCCAGGAGTGTTTTGGGGATAATTTCTTTCATATTTGTACAGTGAGTACCTAGAGAGGGTTAGTTGGAAAATCATTCCAAGATTCACCTGTTTTCTCATTCTCTTTCTATTTTGAATACCTTCAGTCTCTGCATTCTCTTCCTCTCAATCGATTTATGGAATGGCTTTGGTTCAAGAAGCCCTTGGCTTTTTATTTTTTTCATTTTGTTCCTCAACTGGTTAACTTTTCCTTGGAATAAACACCAGTAAAAAGTTGAAGCTAATCAAATGAATAGTCCTTTCTGACACAGGCAATCTTAGATAAAAAAATTATGTAGCTGTGTTCATATATAAAATGGAAATGCCACACTGAGGTGATGTGACTGTACCACTCATAGTACAGTCTAATGAAGAAAGCCCATTCAAATGTCCGCAGAAGCTCAAACAAAGTTGTGATAAGCAAACATCAGAAAGTTAGCTGATTCAGTTTAGACCAGCATCTGAAAGTTCAGATAGTGCTCTATGTTTTAATAACAAAAGTATAGTCCAAAAATTGACTAAATTAATTAATCAAAGAAAAAGATCTCTATGGGTTTTCTATGCGCCTCCCTTTGGACAAAAAGCTTTACTCTGGAGCAGCAGTCTACCTTCCATACTGCTCCCTCTCCACTCCTGTGCCCTTCTACAGTATAACTGGGACCCCATCTCCCATTTAGGAATATGGACTGGGCAGTAAGGTCAGGATCTCAGTACTAGCATTGAGATCCAATGCTCTAGAATATTTATTTTTGGCCCAAACTGTACAATGTTTGCTCATTATTTCTATTTTCAGGACTGCTACAATTTCTTAGAAAACAATGGAGCATCCTTTGGTTTTCCTGTCCCTGTTCTGTTTGCTTCTTGATCTTTCTGGGCTTCTGATTACTCAGGACATACAGAGCAAAGTCTTCTCACATTATTGTTACTGTAGCCCTGAAGTTCTTGTTCCATCCCTGGTTACAGCACTTCTAAGCCCTTCTCCTCCCCTTACATGCACACACTCCTCTCCACAGAATTATCAATAGTATGACACCAAAAAGATTCTCCCAAGCAAAAGTGAAAAGTGGTCTGTTTAATGTTAACAAGGGCTCTGGTAGGTTTTTTTTTTTTTTGCTCTTAATAGTTCATCTGCTCTAGATGCTTTATTCCATAGATACAAACTCATTAACCAGTAAACATTTTGATCTTTTGGTTTATATAACATTTTACTATAAAAAAAGAAACTAGCTATAAACAAAATATGGGAAGCTCAGAAACAGGCCTTCTTTCAAGATGGATTTTGAATATC
This sequence comes from Rafetus swinhoei, assembly GCA_019425775.1. NCBI lineage: Eukaryota > Metazoa > Chordata > Testudines > Trionychidae > Rafetus > Rafetus swinhoei. The sequence goes on along the minus strand of CM033427.1, from coordinate 79,286,865 downwards.
CCAGTTTTGGCAGAGTATGAACTACACAAGAACAGCTTTTCTTGCAGTATGTTGCTATCTGTGCTTTTGGTACTGGATAAACCATGAAATGAAGAGAAACATGGAAATGTATTATTAGCAAACAGCATTAGCACTGGCTATGTCTAGACTACAATGATCTATCGGAAAAAGGTACGCAAAATGCGCTCCGCAATTTCCCTGTCTACACTGGGCCAAATTTCGGAAAATCCTCCTCTTTCAGAAGAGCCCTTCTTCCTCGTGGGAGGAGGAAGATAGGGCTTCCAAAGGAGCAGTGCGTCTGCTCTTCCACCAAAAAAAAAAAAAAGCGGAAGAGCAGACGCGTTCCCTGGATGTGGCTGAGTTTTTTGGGATACCTGTGGTAAAAACCCATAGTCTAGAAGTAGCCACTGTGGTGGTATCTCCATAGGGAAGGCTTCCAGGGTGCTAAAAGCTGCACACATTCAGTGAAACTGACAAATGTTAGTCAAATGTTTTTGAACATCAAAAAGCTCCTGGTTTATTCAAGTCTGTATTTGACTGGAGCTGAATTAGTTTATTCATCCTTAATTAAAAGGTTCATTGGTGCACGTGAAAGAATATCTGCATGGTACTTGTGCAAAAAAAGTCAAAACATAAACAAAAAGAAAATATAAAAGTACTGAATTTTGTTACATTTATTTCATTTCTGTTGTGCACAAATTAAAACAATATTTAGGTTCCAATCCTGAAAGCTTTTACTCATGTATGTAGCAAGCACTGTTCAAAGACTAAGGTTCTTCCTGGGCAAATCCTAATTTAGGTGAAGCTTCTGCAAATCAATTATTGTAGAGGAATCCTTGGGCTTTCAAGAAGTCCCATCAATGTCAGTGTTTTCATGTAAGTACAGTAGTCTGCCTACATTACAAATACAATAGCAGAACTTATACCTTAAGTACATTTTTGACTAAATTTCATCTGAATTTCTTTAATTGCATTTTATAAGTGTAGCTCTTAAAATCTGTGACTATTAACATTAATGTAACTTTAACATATGGTATGAATTTGAAGAGTCACTGGAATATTATATTTAGGCTAGAAAAGAATCAGACTAGCAGTAAAGTTAACCTTTCAGCTCACATTCCCTTCAAGTCCAGCCCTCAATTATGAATAAGAGATGGTTGTTTTTCAGAGTATTTGACATTAACTTGCTAATATTTAATTCCAGCTCCCTGAAAGTTGAAGGAAAGTCCATCATCTCCACTCTAGCTCCTGTGGTGGCATCCAGAGGTCAGAAAAGCCCTTCAGAGGACTGGGAGAGGATTACCCACTTTCAGGCATTATGTTGGAGGACCCATCTCCAGCTTCAGAGCAAGGACATATGATGACAGAGTCTAGAGCTGGAGGGGGTAACCTGAGCTTCTCAGTCTTGGAGGGACAACTGTAAGTTGGTGCCCACAACTGGGAGGGTACAAAGGTGACTTAGTCCATCTCCCTAAGGTCTGCTAATTATATGCTGTACCTCCAAGTGGCCCAGCACAGCATCTTTCCTTTTTGGTTTGTGGTTTTATTTTTTTTTCTGCTGTTCAAAGAATCATTACTGTATTTACTGGCAGTTTTCAGAGTACCTTAAGGACCTTTTCAACCAGAATGTTCCAGATCCATTAACTGTAACCCTCAGCTGATATTTAAATACTCTCCTTTCTCCTTCCCTGACATGTGCTTGCCAAAGACTAATGGAAAAATGAAAACTGCAACCAAAACAAATGCCAACTGTTGGACAAGCACTGAATATATTTAAAGTTCTACATGTGACGTTTTAATAACCTACTCTTTCTCTTAACTAGAGAATTTAAAAAAATAGACTAAGGATTAAAATGACACTAGGAAATAACAGAATTATTTTAATAGACTTTTATATTTAGCAGAAATCATCTGCACCTCCTCAGCAGTGTGTAGCTACTTTACATAAAGTCACAGATCTCCACCAAGTCCTGATACTCATTAGAAAACTTAAATGACCCATGAAAACATCTTTAGACTTTCAGGCTTTCTACTGGAATGTGTGTTATACCCAGAAAACCCTACTTAAAGGGAGGCATGAGACCCAGATTCCGACACTTATATTCCCTGCTGGTAAAATGGTTCAATTTTTTTTCCATGTTATAATGGAGATTGCCTATCTCCTAGAACTGGAAGGGACCTTGAAAGGTCATCGAGTCCAGTCCCCTGCCTTCACAGCAGGACCAAGTTATGACATGGTTTTCTACTGTTCCAGTTCAGTAGAGCATAAATATGCCATTAATCAGCATTCTATTGATTGATATTGAGCTCTATTGGAAGAAAATATATCCACACCAGGTTAGTAGCAAGCATGTTGAAGTCCAGTGACGTGAAGAGAGTTCCATATATACCATGGTTATTGTCTGGAGGTGGGTGTTACTGGTTCTGCACTAGGAAGCTGAGGAAAGCTGGTTGATGGTGGTGCAGCAGCCTTTGAGAAAGCAGTCAGTAGCCAGGAAGGCAGGAGGAGTTGCACCAGGATTAGGCTCTGTGTGTACCCAGCCTCAGAACTCTGTGTGCTTCCATGGCTGGCAGGTGTGGAAATTCAATTTCTGTTGAATGGGGCCATTAATGAGTAATAAAAGGGCTACGTGCCTCAGCTAATATTAACAGCAGAGCTCCAACTGGGTGTCTAGAGATGCAAAAGTCATGGTAAATTAAGGCACATTTAATTCATAGCAGCATTTATTGCAATTGGTTAGAAATCCCGCATGATTTCCATTTTGAGCAGTAGGATGTTTAAATTCTGGCAGACAGTGAATTTCTGGGATGCTGTCCATTTTCTGTCAAGAATACAAACAGTTTCTCTGATTATAATGTGAGAGACAGATGAAATGAAATTGCTTACCCTTGAACATACACATGCTCACTGCAAGAAATCATTTGAATACAGTTAATATTAAAAACAGTTCAGAATGCTCACCAAGTCAGATGACCTTGCTTTGTTGAAGAAAGAGCAGTCACAGACCTCTGGCACTGCTATTCTCACATAATAATCTGCTTGATTAGTAGCATAAAGCTATACAAGCCAACAGATAAAAATATAAGCTATCATAAAACTACAGGCTATAGCAACAGACTCATTAATCTCACAAAGAGCTCAGTTCAGCTGTGCAAAACACATAAAGTAGTTATTATTGACTGAAAGGCTTACGGGGCCTGATTCATGTCTCACACCAATTTTTCACTGGTGTGGCATCATTGGCTCTGGATTTATATTGGCGTAAGTGAGTTTGGATCAGGCCCCTTGATTCTGTTTAAACAATGGGATACAATAGAACATGCAGTTTCGGCAGATTATTGTTTGTGTTGGGAGAGGAAGGTATATAAGTCCAAATGCTTAAAAACTTCTGTCACTGTGTTGTAGTGTATTGCCCCTCCTGTCTTATTGCCAGTAGCAGTGAACAGTTTTCAACCAGTCATTGAATGGTTAATAAATTCCCCAAAATTCATTTCCAAGACAACACATGTAAAAATACTTCTTGATAACAATTGACCATGCTGGGCCGGCCCACAACATTTTGGAACCTGAGGCGGGGAGCTCAAATGACGCCCCCATACCCCCTTGCTTGGGCCAAAACTTTGAAAGGTCTCAATTTTGCCTTCTTCCTGTTCTACTCCTCTCATGGTACTGCTCTGCTAGCTACCCCAATAAAGGAGAACTAACAACTTAAAATGCCTTGTTCAAAAATTTCAAGTAACACTTAACTTTCAATTGCCTGAACAGCAAATGTAACTTTTCTTGTCTGCATAGTAAACACTGGCATTTTTATCTGTTTGAATAATCAAAGTGGTGCTTTTCCGTGCCTTCTTGGTTGCAAAGATTTGAGCTGCTTCCTGAAGGTCCGCAGTCTGGGCCAGCTCATGCTCTATTGAGATGGTTGCAAGGCTGACCAGCCTCTCCTGTGACATTGTGGAGCGTAGATGTGTTTTATTAACTTCAGCTTGGAGAAGCTGCGTTCTCCACTGACAACTGTTACAGGAAGGCTGTGTCTACACTGGCACCCTTTTTCGGAAAAGGGATGCTAATGAGACACAGCGCAATTGCAAATCCGCCGCGGGGGATTTAAATATCCCCCGCGGTATTTGCATGAACAAATTTGCATGAACAAATACTTTCCTTGAAAGTAGGAATAAGAGATCTTGCGGAAAAGGGTTTATTTTCCGCAAGATCGCGTCTAGACTGGCGCTTTTCTCCGGCAAAACCCCGAGCCGGAAAAAAGCGGCAGCCATGTTCATGCAAATACAGCGGGGGATATTTAAATCCCCCGTGGATTTGCAATTGCGCTGTGTCTCATTAGCATCCCTTTTCCGAAAAAGGGTGCCAGTGTAGACACAGCCAAAGTGTTAGAAGTATGCGCAGAGCAACAAAAGCATTTGGAAAGAGGGTGGTCATCTTATTTGTGCACATATATTCCAGAACAGTCTTTGGAGTTGATCCTGCTGAGTGTATCTTGAAAGGGCTTTCAGTTCATCACCTAAATCACTCGCATCAATATTGCGCATACCATCATGTGTCAACACTTTCTCTATTGCCCTACATTGCTGGTGTAGGTCTTCTTCAGGTATAGTGAGGAGTTTTGGAATATCATACAACATCCCAAATATACTGCTGTGTTCCTTGAGCTGCATGAAACGTTCTTCAACTGACTGTATTGCACAATCTAGCACTTGGTTAAAGAATTCAACTTTGAATTGTTGTTTGGGGTCTCTTATGGGATTATCCCGTGCCTCATAATCAAAATGTCTTCTTCTTCAGTGACTCTTGTATTCTTGAATGGGTGGGAAAATAGCTTCAGTGTGAAGTTCCTCTGCCAACTACTGTGCACTCTTCAGAACATTTTGAAATCCCTCATCTGACCGGTAAGACTGTAGGTATGACTTTGCTTTGTCCAGTTGTTCCATTGCTCCAGATATATCAAAGTCAACACCTTGGAGTCTCTTGCTTACAACATTTATTTCAAACAGTATGTCATGCCACAACACTAAGCCACACAGAAATTTGAAGTTATGTATATTTCTGGTGATTCCATTTCCCTCTGCCACTGTTCTCCCACAAACAGTTCCTGTCATAGCATTATCCTCCATAATGGCAACTATGGCATCATCTATCCTCCCAATTTGGTGTTTGATAGGCTTTATCGCCTCCACTCGACTTTCCCATCATGTGGCACTCAGTGGTTTCAGAGTCAGAGAGGATGTTCCCAGATGTTGCTTCAAAATTTGCCATCGATGAGTTGATGCAGAGAAAAATACATAGATGCTTTGAATTACATAAAAAAATTCTGCAGCCTCACTAGAAGCTGATGCTGCATCACTGACCACCAACTTCAATAAATGAGAACTGCATGGGACAAAAAAAGCTCGAGGGTTTAACTCTCGGATCCATGTCTGCACTCCTCTGTTCTTTCCTCTCATGTTAGCACCATTATTGTAGCCCTGACCTGTCATGTCAGCTATCGCCATTCCCGTATCTTCCAGCTTTTTAAGAAGCACATTTGTCATACCAGCTCCTGTAGTATCATCAATGTCAATAAATTCCAGAAAATGCTCTCTGACCATCATCATTGTAGGGACATTTTCACTAGGTTCTGTTGTTGTTACAAAACGCACCATTAAAGTCATTTGTTCCGTATGGCTGATGTCAGGTGTGCAGTCCAGAATAACAGAGTAATATCTTGCTGACTTCAGATCTGCCACAATCTTCTGTTTGACTTTTGTTGCCAGTAACTGTATGATCTCATTTTGAATTGTTTTTCCAAGGTAGTGGTGTGTGTACATTTCTTGGGTGGTGACTCTTCTTAAATGCTCCTGGAGTACAGCATCAAACTCAGCCATCAGCTCCACAATTTTAAGGAAGTTTCCATTGTTTGGCACATACAGCTGATCTGAAGTGCCACACAGTGGTAGGTTTTGGGTAGCAAACATTCTCACAATGGCAATGAGCCTTTTCAGAACATTTTGCCAGTAAAGGGACTCTGATGCAGTGTTCTCTTTATGCTGATCATCTATGGTGGCCTTTAACCTTAGTCTCATCTCAAGCTCTTTCCACCTATGGAATGCTTTCTGGTGATTTGCTGCCTTCTCACAGCATGCCAAATTTCTAGCCAGATTTTTCCAGTCCTTTTTTCCCGTAGAACCCAATGTGGCTGGAACATTAGACTGGAAGAGTTTGCAACAAAAACAGTATGCAGCATTCTGAGTTTTTGAGTACATAAGCCATGGCCTCTCCACTTTGTCACCATTGGGGATTTCACGCCAGTAATGTGTTAGATGGAAACTTCTATTTTCATTGTCTTTGGGGAACATGAAGTTTTTCACTTGCTGTGGCCCATGCAGTACAAGGAAGTCCCTCAGGATACTGCTCAAGTGGGTCCACAGTCCTGGATCATCTAGACTTAAGGAACTAAACTCAGCAGCAGCTGTTTCTTGCGCCTCCACCACACTCTTCTCTGATCTACACTTTTCTTCAGGAATGTGCACGGTTACATCCAGTTGAGATGAACATGTAGATGCTGCAGTAGCTGCCAGGTCACCTGCACTCTGACTAACTGGAAGATCAGGCATCTCCTCACCACTCACATCCTCACTGAGGCCGGAAGGCTCACCCTGAACATTTGTGTCTATGTATCTCAGGCGAGTTCCTTCCTGCTTAGATAGAAAAGCTTCCTTTGCTTTCTTTCTTTTTCTGAATGCTGCCCCAGAGGGGCATTTTCTTCTTTCACTCATGACTGCTGTTCTGTGCCAGCCATAGTGGCTCTCAACACTCAGTTGAAGGGGACAAATAAGCAGGGCTGGTAGCAGGGCCTGAGTGAGGGAAGATATCAGCCTCTTAAGGGCCTAACTGGCTCCTACTACTTCAGTTGACTTCCTGTTCTCCTCAAGTGGGTTCAGGGAAGCAGCAGGAAACAGGAAGCTCCCTGAGAAGCTGGTGTTAATCAGGCGCTTGGGGCTGCTAGAGAGGTACATAAGAGGCTCCTCCTCCTCTCTCTCCTTGCAGCTCCTGCTGCTTTCTGTTGTTCCCTCTCACCTTTTCTCCTGCCTGCCTGTTATGTCTCTTGTGCCCTCCTTCTTCTAGCACAGCACTCCACCATCTCTGTCTAGAGCAGAGAGAATACACCAGCAGCAGACACAATTTTCTACACTCTGGGTCCTAGTGGCACCCCCCGACAGTCTGGCATCTGAGGCGGCCGCCTCAGTTTGCCTCATGGTAAGGCCAGCCCTGTGACCACACAACTTGCACTTGTGAATGGAAAGCCTTGGCCTCTCTGGGCTTGGCAGTTCATAGCCCTGGCACCTCTGCTGCATAATTACGAATGTAAAAAAATTGCTTGAGCCCTGGCACTTCTTCCATTACAAATTAAGCTCTGCTCCCAACCATGCTGCTCCAAATTGCGGGCAGATACCTACTTCCTTGTAAACTGGCATCTTATAGTGGCTGAATGCAGAAACAATTTATTAATGGAAAAGCATTAATGCAAAAGTTAAAAGCTTTTTAGCTACAGTCTCTGTAAAATGTAACTTGCGGTAACACAACCGTTAAAGGCACCACCAGGAAAACACCTCAACATGTTAAAGTACTCTTCCACTAGTGCAGAAGTCAATTTATTGTTGATAATATCTAGGCATATAATAAGCTTTTTCACTCAATAAAAGCCCTAGGCAATCTTTTGAGAATCCCTTGAGATTATCAGCTCATTTGTTATAAAACACAAATTACATATTCTCTGTGGTCCTGACCCCCACCTAAGGGGTCCATTCAGCTTGTGCCACTGGCATAAAGTCCTGAAAAGTGTATTCTTGATTTAGCTAACCCAAGTTAAAATCCTAGTGAAGATAAGATGGTTTGTAAACTCGAGATTGAATCTATTAGATTCTAGATTTAATTGAATCTATTAACTTATATGAAAACTACAAACTACCTTGTATTCAGTAGGATTTTACCTGATGTTAGGTAACTTGTGTTAAAAATACACCTTTTTATTCCAGTGAGGGAGAGCAATAGGGAAGCATATCTTAGATCTTCCGCATCCCCATCCCGGCCCCGACATGCCATTGTCTTTCCTATCTTGTCCCCTACATCAGGAAGGAAGAAGGATATGAATGATAGGCAAAGCCAGGAGCCATCTCTTCTGTGAGGAGATCCCCGGCAACACATGATTTCTCCACTGACAAAAATCCAGACTTTTCGAGCTGCCTGAAAGGAGCAGAGAGTCTGGATCATTTGCACTATTTTGTCTATGGAACTGGGATAATTGTTTGCAGTGTTGTAATCATGTTGGTCCCAACATATGGGAGAGACAAAATAGGGGAGATAATATCTTTTACTGGACCAACATCTGCTGGTAGGAAGGTGTAAACTCTGTAGCTCAAAAGATTGTAACTCAAAAGATTCCCAGAAGTTGCTGGGAAAATATTATCTTATCTGTTTTGTCTATCTAATTGAGATAATGTTGTTTTATTTATTTACTTAACTATTGTAAAGTTCTATGTCAGTGCAAACTGTTAAGAACAGTCGGTAGGTAACAAAGGTGAGAGGGGAACTTGGGATTTAGTGCTGCCATGACTTAAATCACTAGACTCTGTTGCCCTTTGACACACACACTAATTTTCAATTTTCACATTTAATTGAAAAAAAAATTCCATTCTGACAAAATTTTACAGCCCCCCCAACATTTTGGGGTGTATGCTCTCACAAAATTAATGGCTAATAGTTTTAAATAATATTTTGAGGGGATTTTCCCCAGTTTTGCAAAACTCTTATGGAGACAATCAAACACTTGTGGCCACAGGCACTTTTGAACTCATGGCACTTTTGAACATAGCATCTCAAGAGATGTGAAGCTAGTGTAGTTCTCACAGTATGACACCACATCTGTTTATTTAAGAAGCCTTTTTAATGGTGCATAGGATTACAAGCCATTACTTAGTATTAATATTTTTTTACTACTGCTATTTCTACTGCAAAGTGGTTTTCTGCCTGTGGGATTTAGAGGAGATCGATAATATTAATTAGGCTTCCATTTGTATGTGCTATCACCATTCTATGCTGTTGGAAAATTGGTCTTAATTTTAAAAGGGTACTGGAAGCATACCAGACAACTTTATTTTTATAGCTTGTTTTCTCCAAAGCGTCTCCAAAGCTGCTTTACATTAAATACAAGTAACTCAATTCTGCCACCTTTAATCTTAACTCTGGTTTCAGTGGGACTACTCATGGAGTAGGGTGTTACTTCTCGTCTGCAAACCTGCCATCTCCAGATGATCAAAATACTGTTGCTAAAATTGTCATTTATGTCCACCATTCAGAGCATGTTGCAGCGGTAGACCCTTTCTCCATTGCTTATTTAAGCATGCAGGCCATCTCATCAAAGTTTAAAATGCATCCCAAGTCACAGATAGCTGACACGTCACTTTCAGTAGTCAATGGTACACAAGGAAGCAATATGGCTAGCATCATGTTTGACCATCTTTGACTCCCTTAACCCACTAAGTTATGTACCCATTTGCAGCTGGATGGACTGTTTACAGTGTTAAATACATGGTTACAAAGTTATTCATTATATATTGTATATACACTTTCTCTACCTAGCACTAAGATCAATTTGCTAACCCAGTTATTTACTTGATCAGGTTGCTGACTCACCTTTTTACCAGACAAGCAGGCATTTTCTCACACATCCCAGAACCTAAAATATACATTCTATACATTCCCTCCTACAATGAAATCAAATGAGACATGAACCCCCTCAATGGCTATCACGCCAGAGTAAATTTGGAAAATACTATGGACATCAGTAGGCATTGTGGGTGCTCAGTACCTTGCAAAGAGATCCTGAGCTATTTGAAAAAGAAGAAAAGATGTGCTATCTATTCTAGCAATTATTCCATTTTTTATAAGATGTATTATTACAAACTGATTTGAATGGAAAGTAGCATTTGCTGTCTCATTGAATGATATCTAGAAGCATAGACAGTTTTTTGGACGTGTAGTTTTCTGAGTAATAGAAGGCCAAGCAGGGTGAATCCAATAACAAATAAGATGACATTGTAATTCCATTATTTATAATATGTGATAGTACAATCTCAATCACTGTTAAGGTCATTAATGACATTTTGTTGGCTTTGGGTAATGGAGATGTATGCAGAGCAATTTGAAGCATTCAATTCAATTGATCATGTTTTATGATAAAAATTGAGAAGCTTATGGTTTTCATGCTTGGCTGTTATCATGTCTCAGTAACTTGGCAAACCACAGTCAAAGAATGGTTTTAAAGGAAGAAGCTTTCAGCTCCTGCACCACCACTCTAAGGTTAGTTTTTGGTCACTTATTTTCATTGTAATTGTATACCATTGTTTCTGGTTTCATTTAAAATCCAGTCACCAGTTTACATTGTTATGCACGTGAGTATGAATAAGATCAAATGTTGACATGACATTAAGACTTAAATGATCGATAATGGAATATTGTGCTAAAAATGCACACATTAGTTCTCACTCTTGTTTGCATGTGTAAATGAGGTAGATGTGTATACAAACAACTAGCTATTACAGATGGTTGAGACATTTTTGACTAAATGTATGTTCATCATTCTAAGCCAAAATGTTTCAGAGAGCTATATCTATTTCAACAAAGTTTTTGACAGTATTGATTTCCAAAATACAGAATTCTTTGGTCAATTTTCATGAGAGGGAGAGAAAAGAATTAAAAAAGGTCAGGTTCTCAATCAGAAAATGGACATTTTGACAAAATTTCCTTTTGTGAAAATGTTTGAAAGCTTTTGTTTTCATTCCGTTGCTGAATGAAAACAAATTTGGAAACGTCAGAAGCTGTCACAAACCAGAATTGTCATCCTCTGCCCAGCTTTGCTGGCTGGTGTTCATTGGTTTACATGGTATATAATTATCACTGTAATCACTCAAAAGACTTACAAGCCATTGTGACCAAAGAATACCCAAGCTACTTTCAGAATTTATAACATATCATGACTGAGAAGCAGCCAAGGAACAGACCCTGTCACCTCTGAGCTACCAGCCCTTCATGGATGGGAGACCCCTCTGCCCCATTACATCATCACTTATCTATCTAGCTTAGTGACTTTGTCTTCATTCACAAAAACACGTAGGCAATGGCTTTAACTTTAAGCATGCTTAAATATGAGCTCCTTTTTGCTCTCTCCCCAAAACTGTGATAGCCAATTAATTGAATGAAGTTTTTATTTGGGTAGATCCTTATTTTTATGTGTTGATCTTTTAGGGTATGTCTACACTGCACGGCTATTTTGGGATACTGGAAGTATCCTGAAATAGCTACCCCACGTCTACACAAACTACCCAATATTTTGAAATATTTTTAGAAATAATGGGCACACTATTTTGCCATCCCGGTAAGTCTCATTGCATGAGGGTTAAGGGATGGCTTGAAATAGTGTCCTATTTTGAAATTTGGCACTGTGTAGCTATTTTGAAATAGATTTGAAATAAGATACGCAATTTGCCTAGTGCAAATTGTACATCTTATTTCAAGTTTAGGGTATTGTGTAGACACACCCTTATAGTGGATGTTGAGAGTGGCTACCATTAAAATGTAGCATGAACCATGGGTTACCTTACCAAAAAATGGTTGCTGAGTTCCTGCTATTCTTTCCCATTCCAAGTAGAAGAGGGAAAATATAGTGTCTGCTTTACAACTGTTAGCAAACAATCACTTTTTTTTTAAGGAAAAATTGATTTTTTTTTTAGCAAATCCAGAGCCTGTTGTCTAAAGTGAGATCAGACACTGGGCAGATGTGTCATGGGAGAATAATATTGTACAGCATGTGCAATGGCTGGAGGTCACTCCAACTTCATCCCTTACATGCTGCCTACCCTGTCATGGACTCCTCACACACCCGGTCCCATTTGCACAGAACTGCTCTGTGTTTTTCTGCCAAGGTGTCAGGATAGAAGGTCTGCAGCTGGGCTTTCTAGACAGAATAATGGACATGTTAGCTACAGCTGACCTGCCAGATTGGCTGAGGGGAACCAGCAGGTATGTTTTTAAACCTAGTGGCAGTTGGTAGGTGACCAAAGCAGTGATCACATCTGTGCCTGCCTTGTTTGGTTCCTGACTCTGGCTCTGATCCTCACTACTGCTCTGACAAGTGGATCTGAATGCCCATGCCCTGCTTGCTAACATAAGAACAATACAGGATCAGACCAAAGGTTAATCTAGCCCAGCATACAGGCTTCCAACAGTGGCCAATGCCAGGTGCTCTAGAGGGAATGAACAAACAGGTAATCATCAAGTGATCCATCCCCTGTCACCAATTCCCAGTTTCTGGCAAACAGAGGCTAGGGACACCATTCCTGGCCATCCTGGCTAAAAGCCATTGATAGACCCATCCTCCATACATGAATGTTCTTTTTTAACCCTTTTATAGTCTTGGTTTTCACAACATCCTCTGGCAAGGAGTTCCACAGGTAAACTGTGTGTTATGTGAAGAAATACTTTCTTTAAAAAAAAACTGGTTCCTATTAATTCCATTTGGTGACCCATACTTTTGTTTTATGGGAAGGAGTAAATAAATTTTCCTTATTTACTTTCTTCACATCTTTCACGATTTTATAAACCTCTACCATATCCCCATGTAGTTATCTCTTTTCCATCTGAAAAGTCCCAGTCATACTAATCTCTCCTCATGACATAAGATGTATTCTCAGTTGCAGAGAAGTGGTCTGGATTTGCCTTTAATGGCCAGTTATCTTTTCATGTGGAGATACAGAAATGGGTGCACTGCTTCAACAATAATTGAGCAGAATGGTTTCTGCATGGTCTCTCTTGTAATTGCATTGTCGCATTTCCCATTGAGGGCTGCTTTCACTATATGCATACTTCCAATGCATTTCAACAAGACTGCTGCACTCATTGTTCTTTTATCTTCATTACAGAAGAGGTTTTATGTATCTCTCCCAGAAAAAAATGGCCATTTAGCAGCCTTTGATTTTAAAAAGCAAAATTTATTGGCTTGTTTTCTCCTTACTCTTTGGCATTGTCCATGTGCAGCTGCTTTCTGCAGATGTTTTCTGAGCAGAGTTAGTGACTTTTAAAACCTTGCTAATGTTGGCATGGTTCCAAGTTCTTGCTGCTCAGAGAGCTGCATCACACAAAATACATCTGTCCTCAATAAGTGCTGGCTCACCTCCTCACCTTTTAAAATATAATCTCCTACTTAACACAACAATAAGAGAAAACAGATCTGTAGATTAAATAAACAATCACAGATCTGTTACTACTATTGGTACACATTTCAGACAGCAAGGTAGGTAACACACAGCATTTTCATCAACGGTGTATGTACTGATATATAATAAACCAAAGTTAAACACTGATTTTTATTCCTTTTTGGTACTTTTCATTTTTATCTTAACATTGCTTTCCATTTTTAATTAGCATTTTTTGGCAACAGAATTCTAATCACTATTGCTCCTCTTTTGTGCTCTTGATATTCTCCTGTTTCTCTTCTTTCTCTATTTCTCCTTTCCTCAGTCTGTTTCCTCTCCTTTCTTTCCCCAACTTTCTCCTAGAAACCCCTACACTGAATAGATTGCTTCAGCACATCAGAATATATCTTTATGAAACACTTTCCCTTGCTGCCTGTGAGGGGTTTCAAATCTGCATAGAAATAGTTTCTTTACACCACTTATTTTAAAGAGTGTGATCTGTTGAAAGGCAGGTTACTAGAAGAAGTGCTTCTGAAAATGAGTACATTGTTTGGTTATATTTATTTATTTGTTAGTATCTGAGTGGGATATGGATAACAGATGCATGAGGCTTGGACATCTGTGGAGGGAACCAGTGTTGATTTCTGCTCTCTGAAGTAAAAAGTAGCAGGCAGGGTTCGGGTCTTTAAAGTGTTTGGTGACTCGAGCGAGAGCATCTTAAGGGTACTTCTGAAATCCAGAACAATTTAAAACCCCAATGACTGAGCCAGAGCAGCTGCTTTGTCAAAACAACAAGAATGTTGTTGGTAGAAATGGATCAAGCACGGGATCAATGCCCACAAAACAGATATTAGACAGGATAACAAAGAAAAAACAGTTTCTTGCCATTTCAACCAGAAAGGACACTGTCTCAATGACTTAATTACCTGCATCCTGCTTCAGAAGCCTTTTAAATCTGCACTTGAAAGGGAATCCTCTGAACTGTCATTCATGCTAAAATTCGACACTCTCGCGTCGGTCTCAACAAAGACGCTAACTGTCTTACCCATTACAAAGATAGCTTCCCCAATTATCACCTCTAATACCATTAGCTCACAGACATTTACCTTTCCCACCTCTAATACCATTAGCTCACAGACATTTACCTTTCTCCTCCTCCCGGCATTCCCCTTCTGTTCTGAAATGTGATTTGTCCTTCTCATATGTGTTCATTTTTTAAATTGTATCTTTTGGTATATATGGTTGTGCCGATTTTCTTCCACTATTTGATCTGAGGAAGTGGGTCTGGCCCACGAAAGCTCATCATCTAATAAACCATCTTGTTAGTCTTTAAAGTGCTACATAGTCCTGTATTTTGTTTCAGCTACACCAGACTAACACGGCTACATTTCTATCACTGTTAGTTCACAAACGTTGGAGCAGAATGCTGATCACAACTGTGATTATTATAAAAGGCAGTGCCTAAATCTATTCATTTCCTGACTTCTTGGAGACTAACATCTTGGGCATAGTTTAAGCAGAAAACCCAAGGAAGCAATTGATATTTCAAAGAGCATGCTAAGTGCTATCTTACATCAACCATTGTAGAAAAGAGTGAAAAGGCCTGCCATTAAGGTGGACAGAGTTTATCTGGGTGTATCTAGACTACAAAGTTTTTTCGGAAAAAGTGGCCTTTTTTCGAAAAAATTTCACCTGTGTCTAGACTGCTGCCACGTTCTTTCAAAATTAAATCAAAAGAACGTGGCAGTTTTTTTGACTGCGAAAAACCTCATTTTACAAGGAATAATGCCTTTTTTCGAAAGTGCTCTTTTGAAAAAAGGCGTTATTGAACTGCCTGGGTGCTCTCTTTCGAAAAAGCAGCTCTCTTTTTGGAAAATACTGGTTGCTGTCTAGACGCTGTCTTTCGAAAGAGGCTTTATTCTTTCAAAAAAGCCTCTTTCGAAAGAGGCTTGTAGTCTAGATGTACCCTTTGGGTCTAGAGAACAGTTTTCAATCCCAAGATGTAGGGAAGCCAAGATTTCTTTCAAAAGAACAAAAAAAGGGGGTATTTTACTTTTTTTTTTTAAATATATTTTTGTTTCTTTCTCTGTTGTAGGCTTCATAAGAACTGCTGAGTGTATCTTTTCAAGATATTATTATAAATGATGCTTCAGCATCATTGGTTAAATATTTCTCATAAGTAAACATAGGTTTTTCGTAGAGAGGAATATATAGGACACCACTTGAAGCAAGTGACACAACTTAGTGAAAAGGAAGACAAAGGTCTGTTTTACATTACATAGTCTGAGGGAACTGGTTCTAATAGAACTGTGGCAGGGTTAATGGATCTTAGCAGTATAAATTATATTACAGGGGTTGTGAGGTTGCCAGTATGTAGATAACTCTGCCAGGAATAGCTATGGCAGAGCTTTCTTGAGCTATTGCTACTTGATTTGGATTTTATCATTTATACAAGGGATATTTCAAATTGCTTTCCTTTCTGTTAGAAACATGGATTTTTAAAAGGTGCTTACAACTAGCCTAGAATTTGATATGACAGATATTTATATTTAATGCAGAGCAAAACACAAAATACACTTAACCTTTATTCAGTTTGCATTGTAAATGTATTCCACTTTCTTTCAACTGAAGTGAATTATATTAATAACTTGTTATTGTTAAAATGTCAAGAGTATTTTCTTTCTCTTTGAATAATCATTTCTCTGCTCAGGGTATTGGGTTTTGCTTATCGCTCCTGACATGGAAAGGGAGAAATGTAATCTTAAGTGAAATGTTCAGACTTTTCCTGAATAAGTAAGTTATTTCTTTTAGATTAGCTCAAGTAATAGTTGCAAAGCTGACATACGGAATGTGGAAGGAGACAGGAACCAGACAATGCACAGAAATGGAAACTCCTTACTTAAAGATACAGCGTCACTGGGACTAACAAACTGATGTGCACAATGTATCAAGTAACAGCATCAGACACTTTTAATTTTCAGTCAGCACATTTCAAGTGTATCTGATAGTAATATTCCCTATGTACAACCAGAATGCAATGTTTATTTAATGATACAGTCTGAGATGCACAGGAAAAAAAGCATCTTTGCAAGTAATTAACATTTTCCACCCCCTTTACAATGAGCTTAGTATACTTCATGGAAGACTTTGGTTAATCAGACAGTCTTTAAATAGCCCCTTGTTCCCCATACACCCTCTTAAAAAACAGGTCACTCTGCCTCATTTGAGAGAACTTGGTTCCCAAAATGTAGCTAATTCACTACCATTCTGGAAAATGAAATTGAACATTTTTATGGAAAGAGAAATCTTTAACTTTGCTTTTTTTTTTGAGGGTTTCGAAAAAGTAAAACAGACCATAAGTATTGTTTGTAGTATGCTATTCATAGTCAGCACACATTCCTTCTAAATGGTTTTGCTCTAGCAAACAAAATCAAATTCAAAATGATACACATTCTGATGAAGTTATTTGGCTTTAAGATGGATGGAATGTTTTATTTTAATTAGAGCCATTCCCTCCAGCTCCATAAATAAATGTACTGCTTTAAACTCCATCAGAAGGGAAAATCTGGCTACAAGGTTGGCAGCAGCAACAAAGCTTTCCTCCTGTTCTGAAGTTTGGCACAGATCAAAGTGTGTGTGTATGTGTTTGTGCATGTGTGGCCTGTCCTAATTTTCAATTTAACTCCACTGCCTTCCACTTGTAGCTATCTGTGGATTCATACAGCTGTTAAATGGTAAAATGGCAATTCTTTGTCTCCCAGGATACTCTCTAATGCCTTATATTTCTCTTTAAAAATAAAAATGTTCAGAGTCAGTATGATTAGACAACAGTAATTCTTTTCACTAGACTATTTTTGTATTTGTGTGCTCAGCAGAAATGTCCATGTCATTTCTTTTGGGCTCATACTGAGCTCCTTACCCAAACAAAACTCCAATTTTCTGGACTAAGACACACAGGATTAGACCCTGTAAAGGCAGTATTGATTTTCACAAGGAATATTTCCTTATCAAATTTTTTTCCTCTATATACAGTATTTCATATCCACGTTACTTTTCTCGGTTTTCATTCTGTGCAATCATTAGTATTGTGCACTGTAGTAGAGGGAGCTTTCCTGTACTTCTAAGACCTTGTTGAAAAGAGCATAGGCTAGAAACTAAAGTATAAATCCAAATACCCCAAGCTCTAGAAAAGTTTGTATTTGCAATTGAACTTCACAGCTTGCTACTTTTGCTATACTGGCTGGACCTTGCTGGTTCAGCAACCTCTGGACCTGACTCGTCCTGAATGAGAGGATTTGCTGGACCAGTGGAGGTCCCTCCCCCGATGGGTTAGCCCTCTCCCCAGGGCTCCAGCTGAGCCCTGCTGCTGCCTGGCCAGCTGTGGATCTCCGGGCCAGAGTTCCCTGGCCACTGTGGGGGCTGGAGCTGCACAGCAAGGGCTGGAGCTCCCTGACAGCTGTTGGGGCTGGAGGTGCACTGCAGGGGCTGGAGCTCCAGCTAGTGCCCAGCTGCTGGGGCCAGAACTCTCCACTGTGTGCCCCCCACTTTGACCCGGGGCTCACAGCTGAATCACTGCAGCCCCATGCTGCACCCCTGCCCTGCAACCAGACCTCCCTATACCTGAGCTCTGTGGTCTAGAACATCTGTGGTCATGCTGGACCCTGGATGTTGCCAGATAGCGTTCCCTTTAAGCTGACTTGGCGGGGCTGATTAATCACTTGTGAAGCTGTGCTACCATACAGCTTAGAGGGAACACTGTTGCTGAACCAGGGAGTCCCAGTTAAGGGAAGTACAACCTATAATAGGTTTAACTAAAACCTGAGTCTGAACACCCCAGAATTTTGGGACAGTTTTGATCCTGAAGCTCATTTTTGGGTCACCAGCTTTTTTCTCCCTCTCTCTAAAATGAGAATGTTAAAGTAGAAACTATCTTACTCTATGGAAATGTTACTCTGTCATTCATAAAGGATTTCTTTAAGTAAAGATATTGGACAAATGCACACTATAAAATGTATTGTTTTTAATTCTTGTCTGCTTTCAAAACACTGTACTCCAGATACCTTCCTTTCATAAAGGAAATGACCCAGTGTTTGTTTGTTGTGTGTTTTTTTTTTTGAAAGTTTCACTTTTACCATAGCTAGAAGCAGCATTAAATAATATCTTGCTGATTCTTAAATTATATAGCAGCAACCAATTATTATTCATTGAAGTGAGGCTGGAAGATGAAGCACAAGGAAACAGCAACTACTTCCATCATGTTATCTTGTAATTGTAAAGCTGCCCACACTATCTTTCCTTTATTATGAGCCAGTTTCATGTGACAAATTATTCTTGTTCCTCCTTTTCCCCAAGAGTCTTTCACATTAATGGGTCAAGAGTTTATTAAGGAAATGTTTATTTGTATTACTACTGAGTTTAAGCCCTATTAATAAACCTAGTCTTTGTAGCTAAGGATTGTTAATTAGCTAGTTTTTTTTCTAATAACCAATGCTTCCACTAGCATAAATAGAGTGGAGCATATATTTTTTCACGTAATAAAATATATAGTCTTTATTGGGCTTTTTAAAAAGAAGCCGATATGAAAAAGTACTGTGTTCCTAGGAACTGCTTTGCAGATAAACATGATTTTCTCTGGACCATTTATAAGACAGCCTCTTGTTTTGATCCCTTTGAAAAGCATGTTAGCATCTGTGATAGTTATAACTACTGACCTAAAGTGTCTCTCTAACCTACCCCATAAAGGTCTCTGCTGGCAACTGGAGCTGGGCCAAATATTTATCACTCCTGTGGAGGTCTTAATGTGCCTATTTTTGAGTTTGCAAAATTGCTGTGAGATTGGAGCCAATTTGTAAAATGTCAGTGTTCTAAAGGAGCTTTTGCAGGCGACTTTTCACCTTTGGAATGGTTTGGAAAAATCTAAGAGGGATTTGGCTGCATAGGTGTGGGGTGGTGGGAAGGAACTCTAAAAGCCTGGTGGGCTGAGAGTCTATTCCCCATCTCCTCTGTCACTAATAATTCTTTGCACTCCAGACTTCAACACTTGCCAAACATGCTGTAGTTAAGACTCACACGAGCCCTATGAGGTAAATAAGTATTATTAGCTCAGTTTTACAAATGGGAAAACAGGCCCAGAGAGATTATGCTGCGTCACAAAGCAAATAAAAATCAGAAACAGGATTAGAATCCAAGTCATCAGACTTTTTTTCCTGTGTCTAATCCACTAGGCCAGGAATGGTCAATTTTAAGACAGTAGAGGGCCACAAAAATTACTGAAACCCTTTGGTGGGCCAGAGTTATGACATCTTAGGGGTGGGGGAAAGAGAGGAGAGGACCCTGCTGTGGGAGAGGGGGCTGTTGTAACATGGGCTGAGGTGAGGTGTGGTAGGTAAACTACTTGCTGTGTGTGGTGTAGGTATGTGACTTAAGTCCAGCTCTTGGGGGCATGTGATGCTGTGGGGGCGAGGGTGAAGGTTGAAGTGCCTGCTCAAATTTTCAGTTTTCACTCAAATTTTCAGTTTTCAAAATGAAGAGAGGTAAATATTGGTGTTCATCAGGAGTCTGTAGTGGGACCAGTACTATTCAACATAGTCATAAATAATCTGGACAATACAGGTAAACACGGAGGTGGCAAATTTTGTAGATGATACAAAACTACTCAAAATAGTTCAGTCCAAAGTAGACTATGAAGAGTTACAGTGGGATTTCACAAAACTGGGTGACAGGGCAATAAAATGGCAGATAAAAACCCATGTTGATCAATGCAAAGTGATGCACATGAAAACATGATCCCAACTATGCATATAAAATGATGGGGTCTAAATCTGTTACCCTTCAGTCTAACGCTGTTACCTCTCAACAGAGAGATCTTGTCGTTATTGTGGAGAGTTCTCTGAAAACATCCTCACAGTGTGTAGTAACAGTAAAAAAAGTGAACAGAATGTTGGGAATCATTAAGAAAGAGATAGGTAAAACAGAAAATATCATATTGTCTCGATATAAATCCAGGGTACACCCACATCTTGAATACTGAATGAAAATTTGGCCAAAAAAATGATTTATTAGAATTGGAAAAGGTTCAGAAAAGAGCAACGAAAATTATTAGGATTATAGAACAGCATCCACGTGAGAAGAGATTAACAGGACTGGGATTTTACAGTGTGGAAAGAGATGACCAAGGGGGGAAATATGATAGAGGAAGCATCTTATGTCATGAAGGGTATGTCTACACAGCAAAATTATTTCGGAATAACAGCCTTTATTCCGAAATAACTATGCGAGTGTCTACGCAGCCATTCCATTATTTCAAAATAATTTTGAAATAAAGGGCGGCTTATTCGGAAATCTGTAAACCTCATTCTACTAAAAATAACGCCTATTCTGAAATAGCTAAGGCGTATGTAGTTGCTCCACTGCTGCTATTTTGAAATAGCCCCTCACCAGGGCCATTCTAAGTTACTAGCCAATTAGCCCGTCGTAAGACAGGATTTTCAGGTCTCTCCTCCATGTCGGTCTTCTCTCCTGAGTCTCTGGTCTCTCGCTCCGTCTCTCTCTCCTCCTCCTGCCTCTCCCCCCTACCCCAGCTCTCCTCCACCTCCTGCGTCTCTCTCCGTCTCTCTCTTTCTCTTCTCCTCCCCCTCCTGCCTCTCACTTGGGGGACCACAGAGCCCAAACGGTCGCTTGCGCCGCTTGCTCCTCGGTGGACCGGCTGCGCCCCACCCCCATTCGCCTCCCATTGTGGTGCTCGGCTGACTTCTGCACCGCTCAGCTGGGTCGCCGCGGGGGAGGAAGCAGAGCAAGCAGCCGTTTGAGCTCCCCGCGGTGGCCCGGCTGAGCGGCACAGAAGTCAGGCGCCACGGCGGGAGGCGAAGGGGGGGCCGGGCGGTGACATTCACAGCCAGGGGGCAGGGCCTGGAGCTGCTGTCATGCCGCACGTCACCGCCCCACCCCCCTTCGCCTCCTGCCGTGGTGCTTGGCTGACTTCTGCGCCATTCAGCTGGGCCACCGCGAGGCAGCAAGCGGCACAAGCAGCCGTTTGGGCTCCCCCGCACAGCCCGGCTGAGTGGCGCAGAAGCCAGCCGAGCGCCACGGTGGGAGGTGAAGGACATGACTCAGGCAACAGCGCCGCCCAGAGGGAACAGCCAGGGAGGCAACAGCGCCCCCCCAGAGGGAACAGCCAGCATTTCAGCATTACAGAGTCACAGACATTGGGCTACTATATATATGACTAGCCAATTAGCCTGTCATAAGACGGGATTTTCAGGTCTCTTCTCCACCTTGGTCTTCTCTCCTGAGCCTCCGGTCTCTCTCTCTCTCTCTCTCTCTCTCTCTCTCTCTCCTCCTACTGCCTCCCCCTCTCTCTCTCAGCTCTCCTCCACCTCCTGCCTCTCTCACCTTCTGCCTCTCTCTCTGTCTCTTTCTTTCTCTTCTCCCCCTCCTGCCTCTCACTCTCCCTTTCTCTTCTCCTCCTCCTCCTGCCTCTCCCTCCCCTCCGTCTCTCCTCGCCCCTCTTCCTCTTCCTCTTCCCTTCCTGCCGTGGCGCTTGGCTGAGTGCTGCCTGCTCAGCCGGGCCGCTGCCAGGGAAGGGGGCAGGGCAGTGACGCACGGCCAGGGGGCGGGGCCGTGTGCATCACTGCCCTGTCCCCCCTTCCCCTCCTGTCGCGGGGGGAGCCCAAATGGCCCCTTGCACTGCTGGCTCCCCGCGGCGGCCCGGCTGAGGGGTGAAGCACTCAGCTGAGCGCCACAGTGGGAGGGGAAGGGGGGCGGTGATGTACATGGCCCTGCCCCCTGGCCATGTACATCACCACTCTGCCCCTTCCCCTTCCTCCGTGGCGGCTCAGCTGAGTGTTGTGCGCTCAGCCAGGCTGCCGCGGAGGAGGGGGGAGTAGGGTTGCCAGGTGTCCGGCATTGTACCGGACAGTCCAGTATTTGCGCGCTCTGTCTGGTAAAAAAAATCAGAAAATACCAGACATGTGCAATGTCCGGTATTTTCTGATTTTTCCGGCTGCGCACCGGACGGAAGCCTGGCTTAGGCGGGGGGAGCGGCTAGAGTCCCAGCTAGGAGGTAGGGCCATGATTGCCGCCGGGAGCCCTCAGTCAGTTGAGTGTGAGGAGGAGGGGAAGCCTCCTCCTCGCTCGTGCATCGCTGGGACCCTGTGTGGGACAGGCAGCAAGTGCCCAGGTCAGTCCTGCTCCCTGTCAGCCAATTTGCCCACTCCCCCCCTTCCTGGCCGGCCGGTTCTCCCCCACTTCCCCTGTTGATCTTCCCCGGCCAGGCCCCCTGCACCCCCCCAGCTCTGCTTCCCGCTGGCCTGTTCCTCTTCCTGATCTCCCCGGCCAGCGCCGCTGCACCTCTCCCTGCCCCGCCAGCTCTGCTTCCTGCCCCCTTCCTCCCGGCCAGCTGCACCCCAGCAGCTGTGCTTCCCGCTCCCCCTTCCTCCTGGCCACCCTTGCGGCCCCGATCCTCCCCCAGCTCTGCTTCCTGCTGGCCTGTTCCTCTTCCTGATCTCCTGGCCAGCGCCACTGCACCCGCCCCTGCCAGCTCTGCTTCCCACCCCCTTCCTCCCGGCTACCCTCATGGCCCCGATCCCCCAACTGTGCTTCCCACCTCCTTACTCCCGGCCAGCCCTGCCCCCTCCCAGCCGGTCCCCACCCCCGATATCCCGCGGCCAGCCCCGTTCCACCCGACCGCCCCCCCACAACCAGCCCTGCTTCCCATTGGCCCTCCCATCTCCCCCGGCCAGCCCCATTGCCTCCCCCCCCTTCCTGGCCAGCACTGCTCCCTTCCTGGCTGGTTCCCCCCCTCCTCCGCAATGAAGCGGGCCACTGCGGGGGAGGAGAAGGGGGCCGGGCACTGACTTACATGGACAGGGGGAAGGGCTGTGTATGTCACTGCCCCACCCCCCCTTCCCCTTCCCCTCCCACCGTGGCGCTCAGCTGAGTGCTGCACTGTCAGCCAGGCCGCTGCGGGGGAGCCCAAACACTCCCCACGGCAGCCCGGCTGAGCGCCACAGTGGGAGGGGAAGGGGGGGCAGGGCGGTGATGTTCACGGCCACACCCCCTGGCCATGTACATCAGTGCCCTGCCCCCCTTCCCCTCCCACCGGGGCCCAGCTGAGCGGCGCAGTGTGAGCACTGCTCAGCTGGGCCCCAGTGGGGGAGAAAGTGACGGCAAGCAGCCGTTTGGGGTCCACGCGCCCCATGCATGGGGAGCGCGGACCCCAAACGGCCACTTGCCGCCCGGGGCCCCGCTGAGCGGCGCTCCCGCCGGGGCCCAGCTGTGCGGGGCAGTGCCCAGTGGAGCGCCCTGGCAGGAGGGGAAGGGGGGCCGGGCGCTGAAGCACACGGCCAGGGGGCATGGCCGTGTACGTCAGCGTTACAGATTCACAGACACTGGGCTACTATATATATGATTCCTTCTGAGTGCCTCCTGGGGCTCTAAATTGAGATAGCACATCTACATTAGGGAAGCCTGCTTTGGACTAATTTTGAGGCTTCCTTGTTGTGTAGACATGCTATTTTGAAATAAGCTATTTTGGGGATAACTATTCCGGAATAGCTTATTTCAAAATTGATGTGCAGTGTAGACGTAGCCAAGGAGAGAGATTATTGAGAGTAGGACTTTTCAGCCTGGAAAAGAGACAGCTAAGCGGGACATGACTGAGGTCTAGAAAATCATGATGGGTGTGAAGAAAGTAAGTAAGAAAATATTGTTTACTCCTCATAACACAAGAACTAGGAGTCACCAAATGAAATTAATACCCTGCAGATTTAAAACAAACATAAGGAAGTATTTCTTCACACAATACACAAAAAACCTGTGGAACTCCTTGCCAGAGGAAGTTGTGAAGGCCAAGATTATCAGGGTTCATAAAAGAACTAGATGAATTCATGCAGGATAGGTCATCAATGGCTATTATGCAGGATGGGCTGTCCCTTCCCTCTGTTAGCCAGAAGCTGGGAATGGGCAACAGGGATGGATGATCACTGGATGATTACCTGTACTGTTCATTCCCTCTGGGGTACCTGGCATTGGCCACTGTCAGAGGACAGGATACTAAGTTAGAGGGACCTTTGGTCTCACCCTTTATGGATGTCCTTATATTTGAAAGCCATATAACCCTCAGTAGAGAAGAAGGGTGCTTATAGGGAAGTAGAGTACAGTTGCTGCCTGAGGGAGTTGGAGGCTGGCAAACACAGAGCAGGGAGTCCAAGATGTAGGCAGGAGCCCAGGGAAACAGCATTAAGAGGTGGGATTGTGGCTGCTTGTTATAACATGTCTGGGCTGGAACTCAGAGTAGAGGTCAGGTCTAGGTTCTCTTTCCAGCCACTGGGGAATGGCAAGGATAATGGAAGTGGCAGCCACACAGCAGATCTGGAAAGACTGAATTTTAGTGACATGGATGGGAAGTGAGGGAAAGTTCACACTATGGAATTCTCCTTTCCTTAGTGCAAAAAATGGGGCATCAAAGCCACCTTAACAATGCCAAGGATTCGTGGCTGGTCACAGACACAAATTAGAGCGCCCCAAAAAGCAACTTTGCCTCTCACAGGGCTACAGCAGCCCAAGAGGCTAGCTAGAGTGCAGTATGTTTTAGCTGTGCCCCTTCTCCTGCATGACTGGCATACCTTTCGAAATCCTGTAGAGTGTTGTTTTAGATTTAGAGCTTTTCTGGCTGCTCTCACCTGAGGTAGAAAGGTCTGACTTTATCCCATGCCTTTGTACTCTCTGGTATTGCCTATTTTATCCTCTGCTACTTTTCAATTAGGCTGTTTCTACACTGGCGTGATCTTGCACAAAAGCGGCCGCTCTTGCGCAAAAACTTGCTGCCTGTCTACACTGGCCATGTATTCTTGCGCAAGTAAACTGCCATTCTAATGTATGAAATCAGGGCTTCTTGCACCAGAACTCTGACGCTCCCGCTCAGGAATAAGCCCTTTTGCGCAACTGTTCTTGCTCAAGAGGCCAGTGTAGACTGGCAACATGAATTTCTTGCGCAAGAAAGCCCTATGGTTAAAATGGCCATCAGAGCTTTCTTGCGCAAGAGAGCGTCTACACTGGCATGGATGCTCTTGTGCAAAAGCACATCTCTTGCGCAAAAGCACATGCCAGTGTAGATGCTCTCTTCTAGAAGGCTGCGTCTAGATTGGCAAGATTTTGCGCAAATACTTTTAACGGAAAAGTTTTTCTGTTAAAAGTATTTGCGCAAGAGAGCGTCTATACTGACATGTGCCTTTGCGCAAAAGATTTGCTTTTGCGCAAAAGCATCTGTGCCCAGTGTAGATGCTCTCTTGCGCAAGAAAGTTCCGATGGCCATTTTAGCCATCGGGCTTTCTTCCGCAAAAAATAAACGTGGCTGTCTACACTGGCCCTCTTGCGCAAGAATACTTGCACAAGAGGGCTTATCCCTGAGCAGGAGCATCAGAGTATTTGCGCAAGAACCACTGATTTTGTACATTACAAAGTCAGTGTTCTTGCGCAAATACAAGCAGCCAGTGTAGACAGGCGGCAAGATTTTGCGCAAAAGCGGCCACTTTTGTGCAAAATCATGCCAGTCTAGACACAGCTGAAGAGTTTTTGCACAAGAACTCTTCCGCAAAAGAGTTCTTGCGCAAGAAACTGCCAGTGTAGACGTAGCCTTACGGTTTTTTTAAAGTTATGTTTTCTCTTGCCATGCAATCCTGACATTTTTTACATATCATCTGTTCATAATAAGTTTTGATATAGTGAATTATCTTTTTATACAAGTTGTTTTCCTTTGTGTTTTCCAGACCCTGTTGTTCTCTCAGTTTTCCACTAAATTATTATTTTCTCTGTATTACTTACAAGTTGTAATTGCTTTGTTATCTATGAAAGAAAGGTAGGTTCAGTTTACCTCTTTCATCACTGACAGAGCCTTGGTGAATGAATCGCAACTCTCCTCATTACCATAGCTTTGTTCTGCTCAGTTTTAATGATAATTGCCCTTGTCATCGTCTTGTAACATTTGCTGCTAAATCTTGTAGTTTAAACACACACACACACACACACACACACACACACACACACACACACACACACACACACACACACACACACAAATAAGCCAGAATATTTTGCAAAATGAGCTAATAAAAAAGTTTACATTTCATAGCATTAAATAACTGAGTCAGAATTCAGTGAGTAAACATGGCAACACAAAAAAAGGGCAGACAAAGCTACTTTGATCCAATAGATATAGCTGGAGTGAGAGTAAGAAAGTTTGTATTGTTTGGCCTCTGTGAAATTTTGATTGGGTCAAAACAAATACAATTTCCCCAGTGCATTAATTTTCTTTAAACATAGGTTCTTTGCCCTCAACACCAATGCTTCTCCAACTCTGCCATCCTATTTCTTTTTGTCATTCCTTCTCTTCCCTACTCATTCCCCAGAAAGGAATTGTTCTCCCCTACTTCATACCTTTCAGCCTAAATCTTTTTCCCTCTTTGTTGCCTGGAAAGGATACTACTTCTCTTCACTTCCAATACAATGAAGCAGCATGCTAATGTGTAAACTTGCTGATTCTAAAAAGTGTCACTTTCATTCCCAGACCTATTGCCCTAATTTAAGCAATATCTTCTGAATAGTGTCACTGCCAAAAAACAGCTGCCAAGTCTCATCTAGTTTCACTCAAGTGTAGAGAGCAATTAAGAGTAGATTATTAGTGCAATCAATTATTTTAAAGCATGGAATAAAATATACAGCATTAATATTTAAGGCAAGTAAAATATAACTCAAAACTTAAAAAAAGCTTCAGTGTGAGTATAAGTAGTGTTTCTTTCAGTCCATTGCAGGAAGTCAGGCAAGACCAGCTGGAGGATGTTTTAGATTGGGGGTGGGCAATAACATGGCAGTGGTTCACCAAAGTTAGCCCCTGGTGAGCTGCCACCTATATACTTACCTGCATGACTGCAGGTATCAGTGATTGCATCTCCTGTTGGACATGAATGCTGTTCCATTGACCCTATCTCTAGTTGTCACCTATCACCTCCCACTAGAATCCACTCAGAGTATCACCGGACAATTACAACCCATATTGGACAGGGACTACATCCTGACTGAAATTTTCTCCACATTCCTTCTTTTGCCTTTAGACAGCCCCCTAATCCTCCAAGCTCATCCAAAGAAGAAAACTCCTCACAGACCAGGGCACATCAACTTTACCTCAGACATTGTGGTTACTGTCCCCAGACCTAGAGAAGAGCTCTGTAATGATTGAATGTTGGTACTTTCCACCACTAGATGTTGGTTCAATAAAATATATTCTCATTTAAATCTTGCAGATGACCAGCAAAATTCAAGGTAAAGAATCTCTGATACCTATAGCATTTCTTGATAGGCTTTGGAAAAGAATAGATCTGTTTGAAGAAAGGGCTATATATTTACTATCTTTCTATATATATATAACTTCTACGTCTCACCAGACCCATGCCATAGAAAAGTTAAAAAGGCATCTTTTCTTATTTTGGCATCCCAGAAGAAATAGTCATGGACAATGGACCATTTTTTGCCACCTCTGAACGCAAGCTTTGGGGTGAACGCATGTTACTTTCCAGCCACTGTCACACACATTGTGATCGATTTGTGTGGAAACTGTCACGGGTTGCTAAGAAAACACTGTAACAAAAATGCCCTTCGCTAGCTCTGTTGAACAACTGACTCCCATGTCAATCACTGGAGTAACTCCAGTTCAGTTACTTATAAACCTTACAAATAAATCTTTGTCTTAAAATATCCTGTTTTAAAGGATGAGAAAGTGAGAGAGGCTAAATCAGAGACCTCATGCTTTTTTTCATGGCTATCAGTATGCCAACTAATACTTATCCAAGCTCAAACCAGGACACCCAATCCTAGTAAAACTGGGTGAAGGAAAATATTGAACATCAGCTGTTTTCACTGCATATACCTGCACCATGTGTTTGAAACAAATGTAGTGATTCAGTAAGAGGTGACTTTTTCATCTGGTTTCAAATTCAGTTGAATGTCTGTTTCACCCCTAGTAACAAATGTACTATCTTTACAGTCTGGTGAAGGGAGATGATTGAACAGGAGCCTACTGCATTGGCACTTAGTTCAAAAGTATCAACTGGGAAAAACCCTCCTCAGGGCCAAAAGATGATCAGATGAGACAAATGTTGAAGCCAGAGTCTCCTCTGGATCTTTCTGTCATTATTAATCATAATCTCATTTGTCTTATGTACCTTTAAATCTGCTGAACAAAGTGTTCCCTTGGAGGCTATGTCTACACTACAAAGTTTTTTCAGAAAAACAGCCGTTTTTCTGAAAAAAACTTCACTTCACTTACGTCCACACTGCAATCGTGTTCTTTGAAAAAAATATCAAAAGAACAGAGGGGTTTTTCCAACACTGGTAAACCTCTTTCTATGAGGAAGAAGCCTTTTTCCGAAAGAGCTCTTTCAGAAAAAGGCGTGCGTGGACAGGGAAGAGGGAGCTCTTTCGAAAGAAGAGGAAAGAGAAAAAAACACAGGTGCCCTGGTGGCCACTCAGTCCATAGTAATCACAGCTTAAATGTGAGATAGTGTCCATACTGAATGGACACTATCTTTCGAAAAAGCAGATCACTTTTTCAATGCGCTTTGGCAGCGTGGATGCTCTCTTTCAGAAGAAGTTTTTTTGGAAGATATCTTCCAGAAAAACTTCTTCTGAAAGAAGCCTGCAGTCTAGACATAGCCAGAGGCAAGAACCTCCCATTTGCCTCTGCTGGTATGTCTAGACTACATGGTTCTGTCGCCAGACCCATGTAGATTAGTTTACTAGACATGCGGCGATTTAAATAATCGCCGCTTCATTTAAAAATGCTGTCGGTCAGTCAGTTTGTCGCTCAGTCTGTTCGACGCTCGCAGTTGACATCAAAGGCATTTGTCGACCGCCCAGTTATGCCTCATGGGATGAGGTTTACAAGGGCGGTCGACAAATGCCTTTGATGTCAACTGCGGAGTGTCCAGACTAGCGCGCTGAGCTGACAAACAGCTGACCGGCACAGCGCGGCAGCCATTTTAATTTAAATGAAGCGGCGATTATTTAAATCGCCGCTTCATTTGGGTATGTCTCGTAAACTAATCTACATGGCTCTGGCGACAGAGCCATGTAGTCTAGACATACCCTGACAGTCTTGTCTCTTCCTCCCTCCCTCCCTCTCTCAGTTGAGTTTTATATTTCTAAAGCTGGTCTATGCAATCTAATTGATGGTAGTGTGCTTTATGTACTAGATCCTAATATCCCATACCATATCCTTTTGTGAGGAATAGGCATGGAAAAGTGAGTCGAAGATAGGACAGGAAGACCCTGTCCCTGGAGGGAAACTCAGGTTTATATTGTTATACATCACTACAACCCCTCTAATTTATCATTGAATTCTCTTCAATACACCTCCTAAAGTCCTATACCACAGCCCCATTCTCTCCTATGCAGGAATAAGTTGCACAGGAAAGACAAAACTCCATTATTTTAGTTTGTGGCATTTTTGGGCCATTTTTCTGTTGTGGGGTGATAGGTTGTCTTTTGCTCTCCCCTCGTGAAATAATGTGAAGCTTCTACCCCATAATTTATGGATCTACATTGAACTGTGAGACTTGCAGAGGATTCAAATGAGGTAAGGAGCATTGAAGTACCTTCCTCTTACCTTTGGCTACATCCTTTAGAACCAAGGAGGGGAAGACAGCAACATGTACGCAGATCACCACCAAATGCTACATGGAAGTTGTCTGAGAATTGCTGAGCTAGAAGGATCTTGTTTGAGAAGACTGTTCCCATTAGTACCATAGTTCAGAGAACATTCCTGTACTGTCCATGTGCACTTAACTTCCAGAGACTATGTAGTAACTGTGTAGAGAATGGTAATGTCATTTTTATGGAGGTTTTTGAAATTTGGGGGTTTTCTGATGGGGGACAGAAACCAAAACATTAGAAATTTCCCAGAAAGGGAAAGCCTTGGAGCTCTAGGGCACTCTACCTGGCTGATTTTCTCAGAGCCATGGGCTGTCAAAGTCCTGGCTTTCCCAATTCAAGGGCAGCCCACATAGCCTTACAAACTCTGAGGTACCTGATTTGGGAGCAGTCCAGCTGGCTGCCCACTCCAGAGTTATGGACCATGGAAGCCCTGGAATCACCCACCAGCTGTGGGGCACTCCACTTGACAGGCTGTGGAGCCGTGGACCCTGGAAACCCTAG
Organism: Rafetus swinhoei; assembly: GCA_019425775.1. NCBI lineage: Eukaryota > Metazoa > Chordata > Testudines > Trionychidae > Rafetus > Rafetus swinhoei. The sequence goes on along the minus strand of CM033427.1, from coordinate 79,256,418 downwards.
AAGTCTGTAATGCTGGATGGGCTCCTAGGGCAACATCCCTCCTGATGAGCTCTGGAGGAATCAAGGAACCTTTGTGCTTAGCAGTTTGGGAGTTGGGGTTTCTAGGTTCTCTATCAGTTCACCTGGCGGGTTGCTAGATCAGGGAGCCCAGGGCCTTGATTGACATAAAGCCAGGAGGGAGAAAGGGAGTCAGGTTTCTGTCAGACCTTTGTTAAAATCAAACCATCTCCCTGAAATGTTTTGATTTTGATGAACTGGCATTCTTTGATGGGAAAGTGTTTCACTGGAAAATCTCCAGCCAGCTCTATAACTGAGAGCTATCGGGACATGCAGCCTAAGAGAAGAGGAAGCTTTTGCCATGTGGGTGTTAATATTCTGTGTCATTGGTAGTGGATAGTTACTCTCAGGAATAGGTCTGTTAGAGAGAAATCAAGTAGCAGTTAATGTCATTTATGCTTTCACTATATTAATTAGTTTTTCTGTCTGCTTCAGCTCCTTTGTACTTACATAAGAAAATGTGTGTTTTGGGACTGCTGACCCTCAGCCTATTTTGCTTTTTCTGTGTGTGTATATTTAAACCTGACTCTTCATTTTTTTATAGTAAGTGAGATTCATCTAGGAATTAGCTAATAAAATCTACAAGCAATTCTATATTCTACATTTATATGTGATATCCCTTTTTAGAAGGTGACTGTACGGAGAATTTGTTGGATGTTTGTAAGGGGATAGATCTTGCTCAGTTATAATTCCATCTAAAAGGTGTTTATAGACTTTTGTCTCCTACATCTTTCTCTTCTTACATTGATGGTGCAAACAGAAATGGGATCATTTTCTTATGTTCTTATATTCTGAAGGGAGATTTAATGCTGCCAAACAGTGGTACAGAAATGAAAACAAACCACTTCGGCAATAGTAAAAACCTAACCCAGATAACTTTTATAATTAATATGATAGTACAGGTCTCTGGAACAAAATATACAATATCTAGTGATTGTTTCCATTTTCTGGCTATGTTATCTTCACTATTATTATAAAATGAGTATGCTACCTAACTTTAATACCTTTTTCTACACTCCTTGTTACTCTAGCTTTATTAGTGGTGAACACAGGTGGTGTATTTAGTGTAACACAGGTGGGGCTTTTGCTGTACCACCCTTCCCTTAGCAATCCCTATATAAGAACAGAGTGGGCAGCTGCCCTATTTTTAGAGTGTCAAAGTTATAAGAATGCTGTTGTAGTAATAAGATCCGGGCAGCTCTCCTGGGGAGAAGATTTCTGTAGGTGAGTGTTACTTTGGAATAATTCTTAAGAGTTGTTTATAATGCTGTACTATTAGTGATAAAGAAATTTAATCATTCAACAGCTCTACAAGTCTCCCTGCTTTACTTTTGATTCCAATTAAAGGTGAGGTAGCATCTCACCTACAAATAAGCACAAGTTCAATAATTTATTTGAACTCTGAAGCCAAATAAGCTTTGAAGAGCTAAGTACAGCTTCAGAATTAATTACATACACTGATAGTTGTAGATGATATCAAAGGCCTTTTGATAGATGTGGTCTTCTGTTTATAATGTTAGGGACAGATCTCAGCTGGTGAAAGTTTTCATAGCTCTATTTACTTCAGCTGACAATTTAGGCCCTCTGAGGATCTGTCCTATACTCTTTGGAATCTGTATTTTGGAATCTGTATTTTGTAATGGCTACTATAAAGCTTTCATTTTTCTAGTTTTTTGTTGATAATTTTAAATCTGACTATTTTTGTTGAAAATTAGACTTTTTGCAAATTAGTAGCTGACTCTTTTGTGAGCTCATTATTTTACCATTACTCAAGTTAACTTCTCTCTTCTTTATTTTTGGGCCTTTTCTTTTTGTAGCTTGTTTCTAAGATATAAAATTTCTATGAAGTCCTTTTTATTTCCTTAGCATCTCATGGTAATACAAAGAGGAATGTGTAGTTACTGTAAATATGATGTTCTAAAGTTTTCTCCCTTTTCCCTCTGACTCTCTGCCTTCTGTAAAACCAACTGCATTTTTTTTCAAAAGTCTTCTCAAGTGGCTTTTAAGCTTATGGCTTCCATTTTCAGATTAGCCAGACAGCAATCATTAAGTTTCAGGCTTATTTTTAAAATGTTTGAAGATATCATCTTTGTTTGGTTGTTTTAGTGTTTTGAAGAGGAACTTGGTTCTGACTCCAGTTTTGTTGTCCTGCACTTTCCTATTTGGCTTCACCATTTTGATGGTCATGTTTACTTACTTTTCAAGATTTCACTTTTGTAGTGATATTTCAACTTTTGAACTAAAATTGTTACCTTTTGTATTTGTCTTCATATTTCTCTTGAGTATTGTGACTTTTTTCTGTTGGAATTCGCATGATGCAGCTAAACAATCCTTTTGAACTGTTTTGTAGACTTCTAAAATACAAATCTCAGTTAAGAACGTCTTAATTTTCAAGGCTTATATTTGAGAGAATCCAAACATAAGTAGTCAGACAAGCATGTAGAGCTACAAGGCCAAAAACTCCTGGGCTACTGATGACCTACCGCTTAATTTTTTTCAAGTATATTTGATCTATGACAGCATTCATTTGCTGTACATTGGAACTGCTGTATACTGTATATAAAGAACACTAGTTCAATTCAGCTATGTATTTCTTAGCTTTAATGAACACATTTCACTATATTCATGCTTAGAAAGGCCCATAACATCTGTCTCAGTGGGGAAAAAAAATTGACTAAACTGAACATAATCTTATGTCTAAGCAAATTTCATATAGGAAAAATGGAGAGTGTCTCTATGAGGCTTAGTAGTCGTGGTTCCAGTTCATGCTGGTGCCCTGTACTTGTTTCTCTAGGTAGATAGCTGGGCAATTTATCTAAAGAATTTGTGGGACTCATGGTACATTAGAAGTTGCTTAATAGAACCTGGTTCAAGATATAAAAAGTTGTAATATCAAAAAGCAATTATAAAAGGTCTCTTCCAAATCAAAGCCACAATAGAACTGAGTTGAAACTTTTGTACATGGCAAATATCATTTCTTACTTATTGGATGATAGTCACTTTTTCTGTGACTTAATAGACTCACCTTCTATGAATGGGGCAGTGAAGCCAATAAAATTCTGGCAGTGGAGTTAAAATGGAACTAAAAGCTATATTAATTCTTTTAATCATTTAAGATATTGAGACCTCATTGTCTGGGATCGCTGGGGAGTTTGTCTTTTCAAAATCTGTATGCACTACTGTCTCAGTTTAGAGGAATGGGAGAGATTTCTGAAGCACTTCAAAGAAGAATAAGTACAGAAATGGCTTTATGTTGCTATGTCTACCTCCGGAATTGATTCTGCTGTGAAATTATTTGCCCCCTTAAAAGTAAGCTAGGGCTGACAATTTCAGCAGTGAAATATTTTCCTTAGCAGCTTATCACAGTGATACACTGAAGTCAGCAGCTTTCTCTGATTGTTTAAAAGGATGCCTCAATTTTCAATGGTCTTCAGAAGCACAACGATCTCCCTGCCTCTGAGTTTTTCCACCCCTGTTGTGTCATTGAATGTAACAAGGAACTTAACCAGAAGTCTCAGATTCTGTGAAAGAAATGTAGTAAACTTTGCTGGTATATTTGTATTTCAAACTTGGGCAGATCTGCTCTACTTTAGTGTTTTTCTTCTCTGATATTTGTTAGCATAATTCAATAAAATAACTTTTCAGGTAATAACTTCTGGTATGCAGTACATACCCTTCAGTCCTACCAGTTCTTGCTCAGATTTTGCTGGGTTTGGGTTAGACTGGACTAATATGTGGATGAAGACTCCTTGTAGTGAAGCCCCTGGTGCTTCAGGAAGTGGTGTTGGTGAGCCAGCAGATATGCTTCTCTTTTGAGCCATATTGAGCCAATATCAGTGCATGGTTTAAGGAGCTATCGTACTACTGCAGGTAGTCTCTTGGTTGACCAATATACCTGAACTCCTGGTTGCTAACTAGTGATTATATAGTATTAAAATGCACAGTATTTCACAGAAAAGTGAGATGTCACCTTTGCCTTGCAATTAAGCTGAGCTGTAACTTGATGGACAGCAATTGCTTTGGGACAGGGGAAAAGAGGATGGTGGTCAAGGTAAAGATCATATATTTGCTTTGGTAATATAAAAATCCAATGAGGATCCAAGGAGCATGTGTGTTTTTATTACTTGAAAGGCTAAGCTAAAATTTGTGTGCTTATGATAATAAGGTACCATGCCATCTTACATATGAGTAGGAAGTTAAGTTAGATGTTAATTGAATTCTGCTACCCAAGTTTCACCTCTGACCTGTACTATTTTGCTGCATCTATAGGGGTATGTCTACACTACAGAGAAGATCAAAGCTGCCACTTTCAATCTTCCTGGGTTCGAATTTGCCTGTCTAGTGGGGACACGCTAATTCGAACTGAGGGGCAGGCTAGTTGATGCCAGTAGTTTTGCTTCCAGGAGGAGTTAGGAAAGTCAAAGGAAGATTGTTCTCCCTTCAAATTCCTGCAATGTGGATAATGCCAGAAGTTGAGTTAAGGTACTTTGATTTCAGCTATGCAGTTAACATAGCTGAAGTTGTGAATCTTAATTCACCCTTATCTAGTAGTGTAGACATACCCTAGCGGTAGTCCCTTCAGGGGGGGGGGTCTACTTCTTTCATGGATGTAGTAATTCTGCACATCAATACTTTACATAGTAGTTGCAGAAATTCATTTATTAATGTTGGTAAAATGCAATGACTATGTGTAGGAGATTAATTAGTTTAAATGATCATTTAAGCAAAAAGGTGTTAATTCTTATTGTGTACAGTCTTACTCCAGACATAAAATTCAACTTCAAGTCATTGGAGGGAGGTGGTGGGCCTCACTAGTGCTTTCTGCACTACCCTCTTGTATCTAGCAACCTGAATTCAAGTGTCAATTAACCCTGGTAATAAGGCTTTGTCTTATTGTGGAATGGTTATATGGAATGGAATGACTGCACTCCATATTTAAGGGCCACTGTGCAGTACTAAACTTTGTGTGGATTCTCAGATGTTCTCTGAAGAGAGGCAGAAGATAGCAATACAGACTAGGAGACAGATGGGCACTGGTAGTAATGTTCACTTTATTTCTTATTGTTAAACAATTGCTTTTAAAATAGTACAAATGGTGACTAGGAACAGATAATCAAACTGACCTGTTTCACACATGAACTAGCCAGGATTCAGAGATTTCAGAGGTTCTCAGAGGTGACATGGTAATAAAATAACATTACATAGGCTCATTCTTTCTCTGCTACTTCACATGCCATTAAAAGCCACGTGTGCCAAGGGACTGTCTTAACCATGTTAGTAAAATATGTAACAATGCTTTTCTCCCCATAAGATAATTCTTAGGAGGTATGCAAATGGACACTTTAAACATATTACAAGTTGAAGCTAGAGACCTTGAGAGCCTGGCTTGCCAAATTGTTTCTAGGCTTGGAGTTTCCATTCAGCCTGCCAGGCAGGCTGTTGGAGCCAGGAGGGGAAGCTAGTGTGAAGTTGGAGTTCCATCTGGAACATGCCTGATATGCCAAATAAATTAATGTCAGTTTGTTTGTGGGGGAAAATGTTCTGTCAGGAAACTTCTCACCAGCTTACTACCTTCTGAAGTTGCCTGTTGTCTTGAATCTTCTCCCATGTCACCCTTTGTGCATAGGGAAAATTCCACCCAGAATCTGTGGGATTCCATTGCTTCCTTAAAACTCAGCTGTGCTTATTAGGCATTGCTAAAACTATCTGATAATGGGTGTGCTGTTGGCACTGTGGGATCATTGTGACTACTGATAAAGGTAATACCTGCTGAAACCTCTAATCTTTGCTACCCTGTCCTCCCTCCCCAGGACCTGCTTGTTCCTCACCCACCCATCTAAATAGTGAGCTTACTGAAGTTGGAATTGTCATTTACTATATGCTTGTACAGAGCCAATCATGATGATGAAGCTCCAAATTGATTGAGGTCTCTAGGAGCTACTGCAGGAGGAGAAATCTGTATCTGCAATATAATCATCTGGTAGCTTTATAAAGGTTGTATCTTGGTTAGCTGGTGTTATTCCAAGTGAGTTTTGGATTCCAGAAGTGGAGGGCTAATATTTTATAGGCATTATAGAAAACGCATATTTTGAAGGAGGAATTTGTATAAGAGGTATTTCAGACATGAAGGCCTGCCTGGTAGGCAGAATGGAATTGAGAACAAGACAGGAGATAGTAAAGCTGGTCAAAGTCAATTTTCATGGAAAAAAATCTTAATACTCTTTAAAAGAGAGCTTTCCATTGAACTAACATTTTGTAGGATATCCGTTTATGCAACACGCTTTCAGGATTTTTGTTTTTCTTTCTAGTAAGCAGTTTGATTTTCAATTTGAACTGCAAGCCAGTTTAGGGGCAAATTTTGGCCCAAATTAAAACTTTTCCAAACACATTTTTGTTTGGTCAAAAAGCCATTTCAATTGGAAAAGGTTTCAACAAAAAAAATTACTTGCCTTAAGTCAAGGGGTAAAGGTGGACAAAGATGCCCAATTTAAGTCTCTATCTGCAGGGCCTTAAGAGTGAAGAGATGGGGATTAAAAGATGCAATTAGTGAATGCCTTTAAGAAGGAGATGAATGTGGTCAGAGGTGGGTGATTTCTGTTTTTGAACTGGCTTGTCTGAAGATTGGGAGGTAAGAGGGAGATAGAAATTGCATTAATTGATATGATCCAAAACACATGTTGTGGTTTTAGCAATGGGAATAGAGGTGAATGAATGGACTGTAGTGATGTCTTAGCAGAAAATCTTGCCCCTTACAGCTACTGAGAACCTTGCCAGGAATTCAAAATGTTCTTTTAGAGATACTGTTGACCCTGTCTCTGCCTTTTTCTACACGTGAGAGAAGCTTTAGCTCAGTAAATACACTAAAAATTGTCTTGCTACGAGCAATATCAGAAAACTTAGGATAGTTGCACTTCACCCTGTCCTATTCTACCCACCATGGGATCTCATGAAGTGTTTTCTCAAATTCCTGGGAGGCTACGTACTAGCACAATCATCACACAAATTTGTAAATATCAAGTAAAGTGATTTCTCTAAGTTTAAAAGTCTTTTGTTGTCCAGTTTAGTAGTCCGTGTCTGTTATATAAGTTTATATGTAGACATCTGCAGGATTTTCTAATTCCCCAGGAAGTGGAAATGATGATTGAAGATAAGACAGTGCTAGTTCTGAAGAAGCAGTCCAGGAGGAAGATGCATCATGGCTGAGTAGCTGAGAAGAAAACTAATATGAGCATGGGATTGGTCCTCCTATCAATCAAAGATAGTGGTGGTACCATCTGCTCTGTGAGTGTATAAAACAGGAAAAAAGTGTCAGAGTAAAAGAGTATGCTCCTGGAGCATCTGCTGTGACACTGTGGCAAAATAACCATGCAATGGCTAGAATGTCTGTGCAGAATTGAAAGGTAAAGAGTTAAGAAAAAGGGGCATTGACAGTGGTCTGCCTGCTGGTCCTCTTGTCTAAATCAGGTGCAATTCTTAGATCTCCCCTATCTTTCTTTTCCTTATTTTCAAGAATCACACTGATGTTATCCACCAACTTATGACTATCGATTAACAATGTAACCATGAATGGAAAAACTCTTACTATTAGCAAAGCTTTTGGAAAATTGGCTGTTCACCAGATTCATTGAAACTGAAATATTGGCTACTGTCTACCTAAATATATTTTGCACTTTTTGTTCTGCTGAGGGGCAGGTTTTTAACAAGTGGAAACTATCGTTCATCTTGGCAAATGCTCCACTTTGATGTGTAAACTTCATTCTGACCTGCATAGGGAAACATACTGGTTAGTGCTCACATTGGAAGCAGGTCTTGCATTATAAAAGCTCTAGTACACTGGTTCTATTGTGCTGGTTAGTCTCTGGTAATGAACTACAATATATGTAGATGATGATTTGTATTTCAAGGTGAGCAACACTGCAAGTGTCCCAATCATTCTAGTGGCTGCCGCAAGGTTCCATTTATGGGGTAGAGGTCCAAGAAAACACCTGGTAAGAAGGTGGCTAAGAGGCAAAGCCTTCATGCCCCAGCCAGCAAGTATAGGGGTGCGATGCACTGTATTCAGCAGCTTCTAACTGGGAGGAGAAGGATGCACTTCGCTACCCCAGTATATTTTGTGCCGATTATAGTCTGTACTTACGTCAGTTGTAATGGACAGGATATGAATAGCTATCTTGTAGGAATGGACAAACCGATTGCACAAAGGTCATTAAACAGCTGTTAGATGGGAAACCATTTTCAGTCAGCAAATCTCCTTGTGTATAGGAAGTCAAACTCTTAAAAATGCAACTCTGAGCACTTGAAATTTAATTTCTGTTATGCTCACATGTAATCTTGTTTTAGTTACAGATGTTTCCACAAGTGTAAAGTGTTTATAGCAAGAGAAATGCTTTAAACCATCCTAATGGAGTTTAGGCTGTATTGTATAGGATTGTGAACTGCAGGAAGACAGAGAAGACCCCTCAAGTTATGGCTGGCAAATGTTTCAGGAAATTTGCCATTTGCCCTTACTAACTTAACCACTATTTCTGACTCAATTCATTCAAAAGGCTTTGAAAGCACAGACTGGTAAAACAAAGGTGGTTATGGTTTTTGAGAACCAACAGCTGGGTGTTTCAGACATGTTCTATTTTATCTGAATCTTTAAATGGTGGAATTGTAGGGGAAGAATGAGTATATGGGTCTGGCTTTTCTCTCATCTCTACTTTCAAGAACACTTTTTTCCAACAGAAAAGACCAAAGTGAAAAACTACTTATGGGGAAGTGGGAATTGTAAACTATCATTTGTTGCACCACAAAAAGGATTATTTTCTACCCAACAAATTTCTGTAAATCATTCTGATACTCATATCTTTTTTTATGGTTCTACAAAATGAAAATAGGAGAAAAGGTATGGTTGAATGAAATGTGGACAATTTGAAATGGCAGTACACTGCAAAAGTACTACGGAGTATGGAGGAGAAACCAAATATTACTTTTGCTGAACAGCATACAAATATTATGTTTTCTAATTAAACTGTAAATTGGGGCTGTCAGTTGACCTGCATTAACAAACACCTGTGATTAACGCAGGACAGGATTAATGCATTAATCCTTCTAATGTGTTAATCGTAGGCGTTAATGCTGCACTACCCCCTTAGAAGTGCCAGAGCAGCACTTCCAAGGGGCAGTGCAAGTGAAGCTGGGGAACAGCTGGAGTGCCCATCTGATCCCTGGCTCTGCTTGCGCTGCCCCTTTGAAGAGCCACCACAGTGCTCTGCATGGAGCTGGGGTCAGCTGGGGACTCCAGCTGATCCCGGGCTCCTGTGGTGCTGCCCCTTTGAAAAGCCACCGCTGTGTTTCAAAGGGGCAGCTGCACTGAGTTTGGGGTCAGCTGAGGACTCTAGATTATCCTGGGTTTCTGCAGTGCTGCCCCTTTGAAATGCTGCTGCAGCATTTTAAATGAGTAACGTGATTAATTGCTATTAAATTTTTTAATCGTGCAATTAATCATGATTAATTTTTAATCACTTGACAGCCCTACTGTAAATGCTTAATACCAAATGTGATGGGTATGGTCCAAGTTCCCCTTGAGACAATCACCTGATGGTCTGATCATACCACTGAGCCTGCCTACCTGCTCTCCCCCAGCAAAGGCATGGAGTTGGGGTCACAGACTACAGAAAAGCAACAGAGACTGAGAGCATCTCCACCAGGGAAGACTCTGTCCTAGGGATTTGGTATAGCACCTAGGTGCATAGCCCCAATGGGACCCGTACTTCAGATGATAAATCCATCTTATTCTGCAAAAAGTGGTGTTTTGTGTTATCACACACACACAGCAAGTTCATAAGTTGTTTGCTCCCTTTATCAACAAGAGGTGCACAGCTGTTATCCTCAAGTAACCATTCATTACACTGGATTTAATGATAAACAAAAATTATTTTATTAAATGTAAAAAAGGATTTAAGTGCTTGCAAGTGATGAGACAAAGTAAGTTACTAAGCAAAACAAAATATGCCAGCAAGCCTAATACATCCAAAAAAGCTTGTTCCAAATAATAACTTCTCACCCTAGTTCTTATTTCTGGTAAAATCCTTCGCAGACTACAGATGTCCCATGTGATGTTGGTCCAGCAGTTCTTTCACCCCTCTTGTTACAGTTCTTTCATTTCTAGGTGTTTGGGGTAGGAAGGAAGTCTGAAAAGTCAGTGAAGATAATCATTGTTTACTTCCCCTTCCCTTCCACAGAATTTCTCTTGGGTGGGAAGTCGTCTTTTTTTTCCACAGAGGCATGGGGAATTGTACAAAATGCAAGATGGATTCCAGCATCCAGTGGCATGGATACCTAACTTTGTAGGACCAACCCTTGACCAGACTAACAGGAAAAGAAGACTATTCTCAGATCATTGTCCTGTATACAGGGCCATTAAGTTCCTTGAGTACTACTAATGGTTATCATTAGCACACCTAGCTATAGAAACAAGTTTATACTTCATATTTCTAACTTCAGCTACAGGAGTGATACATGCATACAAAGAGAATGTATGCATTTGGGGGATCACAAGTTCTCCAGTGACAGGTTACATGCCACATTTTGCATAATGCATATTTGAGTTATGTTTTTTGAATATGAATAAATCTGTTGGCATGATGTGCCTAGTAGTCTGGTTTTCTCGCCAATAATAATCAGGGATTATTCAGCAGCAAAACTTTTCTGATCAACCTCTGCTATTGACAGCAGCAGACTGAGTTGTGTGACTGGGCTCCTCTGTGCCATAGTTCCATCTACACTAACACATTTTGTCAATAAAACTTGTGTTGACACCCAAAAGTTGACAAAACAAATCACCAGAGGGTATTCACACTTGTTCTCTGTTGATCGATCATGTCCATTGTACTTCAGTGGTCCGTACTGTCAGTGTTCAGTGTCTGGTCAGGGTTCTCGGGGTTGTCCCGGTGAGCTCCTGACAGGACCTCTACTCCGTCGGCGATGATAAACTTTCGGCTGTGTGCGTCAATGTCAGTGCTCCTTTTATCTAGAGCAGGGGTTCCCAACCTTTTTTGGTCCCCGTACCTCCTTGGCTTTTAGTAAACCTTCCTGTACCCCCTATTCAATATGAAAGGAAATAAATTCTAGACTCTAGAATCCATAGCTTTTTTCACTAACACTACTATTGGAATATTTCAATTAGGATAATCTAGTTATTTACCAACTCTTCCCCATACCCCCTTGACAAGCTTCTCGTACCCCCTTGGGGTACACGTACCCCAGGTTGGGAACCCCTGATCTAGAGTGTTAGACCACGTGCACTTGGGTCAACACAGGAGATCTGAGAGCCCCAGGAAACAACAGATGCAGGCAAGGGTAAAATCATCAAGCAGGTTTATTGTCAATGCAATGCACTAACAGTTCTCTTGGCTCCTGTGTTACTGAACCAAAGTCTTGCTCACTAGATTGCAGACCTGTTGGTGTTTCCATGTTACAGGCCTGCTGACTCCATATTACGAACCCTCAACTTACTACAATGTCCGCACTGTGGGCACCATCATCAACAGTGTGAGAAATGCACTGTGGGTATGTATCCCTGTGATGTGGTGGACCAGGCCTTGAAGTCCCTTCTTGTGGCCTTGACACACACCACCCTAGAAAAAGGACAATAGAGAAGTCCTCCAAAGAGGCTAGAGTGGCTGTAGAAGGAGGAGCCAATTGAGGCCAGGATGCTCTATAAAAGGAGCTGCATGACCAGAGTCAGATCAGTGTTTCTCAACCCCTGTAGATGTGCAGAATGAGGCTGGCTGAGAGCAGCAGCACTGCAGATAGCTCCATGGGGAGAGCCAGTTATACTGTTGGACTATACTGGGACTTCTGAGATAAAGCCTTGTGATAAGGGTGTGCAAACTTTCTCCAGTTGCATTGCAGTGTGTATGCTCTTAGTTTTGTCATCAAAAGGCAGTTTTTGTTGACAAAACTTGGAATTGTAGACTTAGCTTAACTGACTTTTGGTCCCTGCAGGCATCCCTTGTGGGATCATCCTCTCTGTGGGCTGGAACTCCCTATTCAGACCTCCAAGAATACATGGAGGAAAAGATGTCCGTGGAAGTGCTGGTCTCTTTGACCTTTGAAATGGCCAAACAAAACTCCATTTAAACTATCCTATTCTTGCCACTTGTTTCAACAGACTCTGTTCTCCTCACACTCCTAATCAGAAATGACTTGTGAGATGCAGGCAGGGGGAAACTTCCTGATATTACCCACCTGATTTAAACAGGATTGCTTGTCAGACCAGTGTCCCTAAATGTACCATATGGCTAGGAAGACTGTTCCTGATATTAAAAAATGAGGGGTTAATCTAGCAAGTTGCTTGTCCTTTGCAGATGTCAAAATGGAGAGTTAGGAAGCTAGGTACCCAAACACTGCTAATAGTGTGGGAAGAAACATCCATCCCTGGAAAGCACTATACTTATTCCCCCTCTGCCTTCTCCTACAAAGAAAACAAAGCATAGGAAGGGATGAAAACCTAAATAAATTGACAATATTTTTCTCAATAAGAGAAGAGCTTGAATTTGAATATCTGTGTTCAGTGCTTCCGGTACCATTTGACTGGATACCAAATATGACTATAATTAGAATTCTAACAATAGTCTCATCACACATCTCCTATGTGCTGTTAGCCACTCTTGAGCAGACTGCCAATTGTCTAAGGACCAGAATGGGGGTATGTCTACACTGCAAAGTTAATTGAAAATAACAGTCGCTATTTCAAATTAACTTTAATAGCGTCTATACATGCAAATGGCTATTTCACAATTAATTTGAAATAGCGGAGTGCTTAATTCGAATTTGGTAAACCTCATTCTAGGAGAAGTAACGCCAAATTCGAAATAGCTATTTCAAATAAGTGCTGTATACACACTTAATTTGAAATAGGGGGCCTCCAGCCCTTCCCAGGGAGCCCTGGTGGCCACTCTGGGCATAACCAGGAAAACTTATTCTCCTCTCCCCCAGCCCCGGAGCCATTAAAGGGGTAGACCCTGGCCACAGTGCCTGTGCCAGCTCCAAGCGTGCCAGCCCAGAGCCAGCAGTGGCCACCAGGACCCCTGACCCAGTGGCCCCAAAACATGAGCCAGCAAGCCACTGGCAGCCAGCTCTCCACCGCTGCCCAGGAACAGTCTGCCAGCTCCCAGGAGCCTGACAAGGGCTGGAGAAGGAGGGAGACTTCCTGGTCCAGGGTAGAGATCATGGACCTTATTCAGGTTTGGGGGGGATGCCCCCAACATCCATGATCTCCACACTAGACAGAGGAATGCGGCCATCTATGGCAGGATAGCTGCTAGCCTGGACACCAAAGGCCACATGCAAACCCAGGAGCAGGCTTGCATGAAAATCAAGTTGGTCTGGGGAGACTCCAACCCTGGGCCCTGAGCTTTCCCTCCCCCTTCTTTCCCTTGCTTCCTCCTTCCAGCTCCCTCCTCCCAGGTTTCCCCCTCCCCTCTCCCACCTCCTTTTCCCAGTCTCCCCAGAGGTTCATCTCCCCCCAGTTTTGTTCAATAAACCCAGTTTCTATTTTTGAACATGTCTTTTATTTGACATCAGGAAGGGGGGCTAGGGAGGGGTAAGTGGAAGGATGTGAGGGAGAAATGGGGCACGAGCCCCTGGTGGGGAGGACCAGGGTGGCTCTGAGGGCTCCACGGGGTGGACGCTCTCCCTCAGGGCTTCCTGGATCCTGACAGCCCCTGATGGAGCCCCGGATGGCAGCCTGCAGCAAGTGCAGCCGGGCTGATGGCAACGACCCCACGAGACACACCAGCGTGCCCGGGGCAGCTCTGGCTCCATGTGGCCGAGTGCTGTGGTGTCCCGAGTGTGGGCACTCCAAGACAGGACTGCTTTGCTGTCCCTCATCGAGGTAGCCAAGCAAGTGGGGAACCCAGAGAACTGTCTGTCCGGGGTTGGGGTAGGGTCCCTTTAAGCACAGGCCTCAGTAAGCCTCAGGCAGCAGCACCACACACTAAGTCCTAACCTGATGCCCTGCTGGCACTGGTTCCGGCCAGCCTTAACTTCGGTTCAGGGTCCACTCAGTGTGGACGTGCTATTTTGAAATAGATTTTGTGTAGATATGTTATTTCGAATTAGCTTAATTCGAAATAACATATTTCAAAATAACTCAAATTAACACTGTAGTGTAGACGTACCCTGGGTGAGTTGTTGGAGTATTGTATCCAGTTCTGGACACCACATTTCAAGAAAGATATGGAAAAATTGGAGAAGGTCCAGAGAAGAGCAACAAAAATGATTAAAGAACCAGAAAACATGAGGTAAGACTGAAAGAATTGGGTTTGATTAGTTTAGACAAGAGAAGACTGAGAGGACATGATAGTGGTTTTCAAGTATCTAAAAAGGTGTTACAAGGAGGAGGGAGAAAAGCTGTTCTCCTTGGCATCTGATAGGACAAGAAGCAATGGTTTTAAATTGCAGCAAGGGAGGTTTAGGTTGGACATTTGGAAAAACTTCCCAACTGTCAGGGTGATTAAACATTAGAATAAATTGCCTAGGGAGGTTGTGGCACCTCCATCTCTGGAGGTATTTAAAAGCAGGTTGGATAGACATCTATCAGGAATGAGCTAGCTGGTGCTTGACCCTGCTGTGAGGGCAAGGGACTGAACTTGATCTTTTGTGGTCCCTTCTAGTTCTAGTATTCTATATGAACTGATGGGACAAAATTCCTAATACGGAGGTTCTTAAGCTGTGTGGTGTCACGGGCATGGAAGCAATGCTTATGAACAAACAGTTTCACTGGATTGGTCATGTTATAAGGATGGATGATGCATGGATACCAAAGATGATCTTCTATGGCCAGCTTGCTCATGGAAAGTGCTCTATCGGTGGTCAATATAAGCGCTATAAGGACATCTTGAAGGCCAATATGAAGTCATGTGGCATATCTCCCAATGATCTGGAAACTCTAGTTCAGGACAGATTTTCCTGGTGATAAACCATTGTACAGGCTCTTAATTGCTTTGAAAGTCAGCGTATCCAGCCATTGCAGGAAAAGCGGAGGATGTGAAAAGAACATACAGCACCTGCAGTTGGCAGCTGTTACATCTGTAATCGGCTCTGCCAATCAAGGATTGGTTTAGTTACTCATCAAAGGCATCATAAGATGAGATCCATTGATCGACGGCTCAGCCCAAGAAGTAGTCTATGACGATTGTTGGCTGCATTTCATACAGCAGTTAGCATTGTGCTTACCCAGACCAAGTGGTTTAGTCAGCTCTGAGTCCCTCACTTTCATAAGCACTGAATACACCCTCCAATGTTTTTTTTTCTAATTCATAAAGATTGAAGAGAAGAGATCCCATGATATATGCTGGCTTTATATCCCAATTTGTATGCTTAACCAGTCACCATGTGTCAAAACTTGCATGAATAAGCTTTTGTTTGCAGCCATTCATTATGAAACAGCAGAAAGATGGAGGAAAATGAAAATGTAGACTTCCACATATTGAGGAAACTTTTAGGAACTGCTTTATAACATTATTTGAACCTCAATGAATGAAAATTACATATTATCAAACACTGGAGTTAAGTGGTTATAAGTTTTCTGAATTTTGCTGTTTTTTAACATCTGTAATTCATGAACAGGAAGGTGATTTGAACTGTTCATAAACAGTTGCCAGTAGAAACAATTTTGCAGTGCACAACTTCACAATTTAATGGCTTGACAGTACCTGGAAAGTGTGTTGCATGTTCTTGGGTGCCGCCATCTGGCACCTTCTCTGAGTTATTTTTATATAACCAGTGCTTTTTTGTTTATATATAAAAAAAAATGCTGGTACTCTTTAAGACCCAGCCGACTGTCAGCCATTTTCATTACAGAGGTGCCAGTACTCTGTTCTTTCCAGGTAAGCTCTGACTGGAGGTGCTGGTACTGCGTACTGGGCAGTACTATCAAAAAAAAAAAAAAAAAAAAGCACTGTCTATAACAAAAAATGGAGTACTTCTGACAATGTAATGTTAATATTTCAAAATATTGGTATAGGGTGTTCCACAAACAAAACACTTATCTATAACTTCTCTAGAAGCTTAGTGTGAGAGATAGGGCTGCCCATAGGGGGACCCAGGGCAACCCATCTGCCATTGGACCTGCTCCCACCCTTCCCTGAAGCCGCCTCCCCTGAGAAAAGCAATTTAAGCCAAAACCTGGGGGTGAAGCCCTGGCACAAGTAACAGCAGAGCTTGTGACCCTGCCACACTCACTGTGGCAATGGGAGCTGTGGGAAGTGGAGCAGGCCAACAGCCTGCTCTGCTGTCTCCTAGCTTGGTCACTCCACTTCATGACGGTGGTAGGAAGTGGGGCACCCCGGCCCCAGCTTGCTCCATGAGCCCTGTGTCACTCAGGCTATGTCTAGACTACAGGGTTTTTGCAGGATACCGCTGGCATTCCACACAAACCCTGCCGCATCCAAGAAAGGCATTTGCTCTTCCCTGAAAAAAGCTGAAGAGCAAATGCGCTCTTTCCGGGAGCTCTGTATACCTTGTTTCATGAGGCATAAGGGCTCTGCTGAAAAAGGAGGCTTTTCCACCATTGGGGCCCCATCTAGATGGGGCCAAATGGCGGAAAAGCCTCTTCCGGGGGGGAGGAAGTGTGAAAAGCTATGCAAAATTCGGAACGCATTTTGCGTAGCTTTTTCTGCAAAAATGCTGCAGTCTAGACCTAACCTGAGAGCTGAGGCACTCTGCTTCCTGCCACTATGGTGAAGAGGGGTGACAAGGCTGAGATGGGCTGGTGGAGCAGAAAATTCAGTTTCCTGTTGCCACCGAGTGTGTGTGAGGTGCTGACCTCTGCTGCCTTCCATGCCATGTTATCCCCCAGCTGCTGGGGGGACTGTCCATCCATAGGCTGGTTGAGGTGGCCATCACATGTACAAGAGCTTTCTCCCAAGCTATGTTACACAATTTCAAGGGGTTGCGGTTAGTATGAGTTCCTTTGTGCTGATCCATAGGTGTTGTAGGAAAAGGCATAAGGTTACCAGCAAATCAATGACACAGTTGTTTCCAAGTATAGTTGTCATGGCATGACCTTTGTTCAAACTGTTGAGTATTTATCACCCTTTTTAAAACTTCGGTGTACCAAACTATGTTCAGCTGCATGTTTCCCTTTTTACTCCATAAAGTGTTCCAGTTGAAGTATTGCTTTAAGGCTTTGGGAAGGAATAGATTTCCAATGGAAATGCGCACTCCTTGTTTTGAGGCATTCCTCATCTCCTCTTTCGAGTGATCTATTAGCATATTTTCAGCCACTTGCACTCCTGGGGATTTTTCCCTTCGTGTTAGCTCCTGTCTTCTCCTCCCTCTCCTCTACTTACACCAAAGTGATGACCTCTTCATAATATGGACCCTGGACAGGAGACTCTTGAGTTCCATAGGGATTTTTGACAATTTCCACCCCACTATCAGCCACAGTCTGGACCAGTCCACACGAGCTCCTTAATGCTATGGTACAAATAAAACTTGTTCCTCAAACATTCAGTGGAATTACAGTGATGGCATCTTTGGGGCTCTGTCTGTAGAAGGAAGTAAACGTGGGGGGTGAACACCCAGCCTTCCATTCACCCTCCTGCTTCCTAGGGGTGAAGTGGAGACCTTGTCTCCCACCAGATTTAAAACCACTCTGCTTGAGATTTTCCCTTTCCAAGTATTTGTGATTGCTCATATTGACCAGCAAGAACTTCCACTGATTGGAGGCACAAAATGGTCCAAACACTGTTTCACATCATTAACTATATCCAAGAACATTCCAGAACTGCTAAATCTCACATGCCTTGACAGCTTGGGATTCGCATAGGATGATGGCCCTAAGTTAAGCTCCTTTGAATTTAATTTTTATTTCCATACTTTGTAATGTTGGGAATCTTTAAATAAAACCTGAGTTAGGAAATTCCACACTGTATAGTGTCTCTTGGGGTTGGAAAAGACTACAGTGTTCTTTAAAGTGTTGATTTCTCTACACTATAGTCCTAAATTGATCTAAGTTCGGTAGACTTCCAGCCACTGCAATAATTACTGCGGGGGTTAATGTCCACACTGCCCTCTTCTGACAGTGAGTATCCTCACCAGGTGTACTTGTACCAGCTGAAGAAGGGTAGTATGGGGGGCTGAGAGCTAGAGCTGACAGCTTCGTGCTGGAACCTAGTTGTCACTTGCTACCCAGCTCTTGCCTTCCAGACCCTAGCTGCACAAAAAACTTTCCTATTGGAAAATGTGGCTTTTTGTCAATAAATTCCTCCCCCCTCTCCCTTTTCACCATCCATGCTAAACTTTGGGTCTTGATGAATGCACACTCCCCAGTTGAAAAGGGGAAAGGGAGAAAAATTGGTGTGGAGGTGAGCAAAATAAAAATGTAGAGTTTAGAAACAAAAACCCCCAAAACCATGTTTTTTATCCCAGTTTGGAATGGTGTTTCCAAATGAAAAAATGCAGATGGCAAACATCTGTCAGGGATGGGTTTGGTATACTCAGTGCTTTTTTTGTAACGGTACTGCTCGGTGCTCGGTACTCAGTACCGGCACCTCCAGATGCAGTACCAGCACCTCCAGTCAGAGCTCAACAACTTTTCCCCTGGAATACTGGCACCTTTTTTTATGCATGCTTGTGTGTTTAAAAAACAACAAAAAACTGGGTATACTAAATCCTGTCTCAGCATGAGAGCCTCTTGAGGTCATTTCCAGCCCTACATTTCTTCTATTCTATTAACTTTCTATCAGAAACAAATTCCTATGGAAAACCTCCATAGAAAAAATATCAAAGGTTTACCACTAGGACACTTTGGATTTTCCAACAAGCTCTAGGAATGATTAGGAGCTACTGTAATACTTGACAATATGGAGCAACTCAAGCTCTAACGTGTTAAAAAGCAAAATATAAATGGCTTTCTGGTATTTATCTGAGAAGACCAAATTGATTCTTCATTCATTCAGTTGTACTGCATTATGTGTCAACTTTCTATGTAATGTCCAGTTTTTCTTCCTTTCTTTTCAGTGGCTTCTTTGACTGTCCATTCCCCTCTCCCCCCAATAGCACAGGTAGTATAGTGCATCTTGAAAGAAGAAAGTTTTGGCCAGTGTAGTAACTATCCATTGAATGAGGTATATGGGAGGCAGACAAGGTTGAGTTTCTTGGAATTTGAACAGAGGAAAAATGCTAAAGGTGTCTTGTAGATGTCTAAATAACAAAAGCTCATCTTTCTGGTATGTCAGTGGTTGGCATGAATATTCTGCTGGAAGTTGAGCCATAAACTGGAATAAATATTTTGTGTCTTCAGCCCATTCTACTGTAAGACTGAAAATAGCACTTGGTCTTTCAGGGATACAACAGTGAAGCATGTTCCCTGACTTGTTGATGCGGGGAATCCATCTGGGGGAAACCCCTAAAGGGTTGCAACTAATTATATAGAAAGTAGTACCATGATACAACTCTCTAGAAGGAAGCCTCTGATTTCAAATGGAAACAGACTGGGGTTGCATAGCCCCTTTAGGCAAATCTATCCAGGAAAAGGAGAAAACAGACTTCAAACATGAACAATCTAAGCTTGTTAGCTTGGAAGGCAGGTGGACTAGAGTGGCATTCATTGCCGTTCAAAAGGTTTGAATGGTGGTGGGGACTTCGAAGAAGACACATTAATAAGCTGTCAAAGAGAATGATGCAAACTCAGTCAAGAGTAGGCTGACCTAGAGGCTGCTCATCATTAGATGTTGGAACATTGAATGCCAGGACATTACCAGGCTAGGAGGAACAAGAATGAATGGTGTTCAGCTCTCTAAGTGCTTTAGGATGAAGAGAAAAATAACATGCCTATTGTTCAGTCAGTGCTTTCTTGCTATTGTCATAAATTCGCAGATTTATTTGAGATTTTGTTGCGTAGCTTTGCTGTGGTGTGTGTGTGTGTGTGTGTGGGAAACAGTACAGCAAGAAAAAGGCACATTTTCCATGAGTGCAGTGGGGTTGAAGTGGTTGTTTGGTATCTAGAAATCTGCTGACAGCTTTTTTTTTTTTTTAAATATACAATTATTGGTTCTGATGGGGCACTAACTTGCTAAAACTAACTGTGACACAGAAATAAATGTGGTCCTCATAGAGACTTATCCCAGTGAAACAAACATTCATGGAAAATCCTGCTTAGTTGAAACAGATATGATGCTGTAGGAGTTTGGAACTCTTCCTTTCTTCCATTTAGTTCAGGCTATGGTTCCAGAATCAATCTGCCTATTCCTACCAGTCAGGTAGCTTTCAGGGACCACAGTCTGAGCTAAATGGAAGGAATTAAAGGTGGCAATCCAGTGGATCGTTACTTCCTTTCCCTTCCTTGCCAAACAAGAGTCTTTTTTTCCAATGTTTACATCTCTTTGGATTAGGATTTCCCTTCTCCCCATCTTCCTAACTCAAAATCCTTTCTTCCTATTTGTCTGCCTTATGTATTTACCTAGCCTCCTCCCATACTTACTGATCTATTAACAACCCTGTGGGCAACAAAATGGCAAACGAAATTTAATGTTGATAAATGTAAAGTAATGCACATTTGAAAAACAATCCCAACTATAAGTACAATATAGTGGGGGCTAATTTAGCTACAACTACTCAAGTGAGATCTTGGAGTCATTGTGGATTGTTCTCTGAAAATATCCACTCAGTGTGCAGCAGCAGTCAAAAAAAGCAAATAGAATGTTAGGAATAATTAAAAAGATCAGAATAAGACAGAAAATATTTTAATGCCTCTATATAAAACCATCGTACTCCCACATCTTGAATACTGTGTACAGATGTGGCTGCCTCATCTCAAAGATATATTGGCATTGGAAAAGGTTCAGAAAAGGGCAACCAAAATGATTAGGGCTTTGGAACGGGTTCCATATGAAGAAAGATTAAAAAGACTTAGACTTTTCATCTTAGAAAAGGGGGGATATGATAGAGGTCTATAAAATCATGCCTGGTATGGAAAAAGTGAATAAGGAAAAGTTATTTACATAGTCCCACAATATAAGAACTAGGGGTCACCAAATGAAATTAATAGGCAGCAGGTTCAAACAAAAGGAAGTTTTTCTTCACTCAGCTCAGTCAACCTGTGGAACTCCTTGCCAGAGGATGTGGTGAAGGCTAAGACTTTAACAGGGCACAAATGAACTAGCTAGATTCTTGGAGGTTAGGTCCATCAATGGCTATTAGCCAGGATGGATAGGAATGCTGTTCCTAGTCTGTTTCTCTGGAGGTGGGTGACAGGGGAGGAGATCACTTGAGGATTACCTTTTGTGTCCCCTCCCTCTGGGGCATCTGGTATTGGCCACTGTCAGCAGATAGAATACTGGGCTGGATAGACCGTTGGTCTGACCCCGTATGGCTGTACTATGTTCTTATGGAGGGAAGTATTGTCCTCCCCATTTTCAGATGGGGGAACTGAGGCACAAAAGAGATAAGCAATGTGCCTAAGATCACACCAGATATATTCGAATACTAGGATTTGAACCAAGATGTCAAGACTCTTAGGTCACTGTCTTTAAACACAGCCTTTGTTGGATTCCTTTCTTAATTTCCATGTCCTTTATAATCACTTTTTTTATGGTGGAAAGCCAAGAATGCAGTCCAAAAGGTTTTCATTTAAGTACAGAAATGGAGAGGGGAAGTCATGGTTCTGGTTTTGCAAAAGTTGCTTTCCATTTTTGGTTCTGAAAAAGCAAAGTTGAATGCAGTTGTCTTAGATCTAGTTCTCATTTTGTCTGAACCTTCTCTCTTGGCAGGAATTAGAATAATGGTTCTGTTGTGTGTGTGTGTGTGTGTGTGTGTGTGTGTGTGTGTGTGTGTGTTTAAAAAAAAAAAAAAAAAAAAACACCTTTGCTCTGGAGGCTTTCAGAGAGGCATGCCATATCTAGGAGAATCTGCTGGAAGGGATCTGGGGCCTACTGAAGCTCATGGTGGAGTAGCATGCTGGGGGCGTATCTTTTGTGGGTATGGTAACTAGAAGAATGTAGGAAATGGGAGTTGTATGGGCATGAAGATATAAGGAGGGATCTGATTGGTTTAGGGACAGGAATGTAAGGACTAGAGAATTGGTGAAATGTGAAGATAGGTGCATTAAAACAGGATGGGCATTCAAACAGTGAGACTCATCTAAATCAGCAATCAAGTTTATCCATCACTACCGCCTACACTATCATGAGGATAGGCTTTATAAATAATGTGGCATGAGAATGACTTGC
Organism: Rafetus swinhoei; assembly: GCA_019425775.1. NCBI lineage: Eukaryota > Metazoa > Chordata > Testudines > Trionychidae > Rafetus > Rafetus swinhoei. Next base: position 79,234,138 of record CM033427.1, on the reverse strand, counting down.
ACTATTCCATTTTTTTTAATTTGTTTCTGGAAACAAGATGTCTGTGTGTGGTTCTGTAAGGAGTAGCCTGACTTCAATAAGGTGGGCCAGTAATAATCAATGTTGCTCTTTTAGCCAATTTGACTGAAATATAAAAAGTGGCTTGGAATGTATACCCACCCAACATCAATCAAGTCACATTGTGGCTGGCCCCCAAAATGAAGTCATTGTTTTGTGACAAGACCGAAACCTGTTTCAGTGCCTTCCCATTTTTGGGAGCATGCTTAAGTAGGAGGAGTAAAGGTTAAAGGAGAGCCCTTTTTTTTCCTGTATCAACAAATACAAGGCAACTGTTAGATGAGGAGAATGTCAACTATGTTGGCAGGAAATGTCCAGTTGTACAGCTGATGCAATCTTGGCAAGGGATGCAATGGTTTGGTACTGTAAGCTGTTTGTGGTTAGTGTTACCACAGCTGGCAGACAATCACCACATAGGACTGCTGACAGGCAGTAATCTAATTTGTCTTCCCATTTGTTCTTTGTTTTTATCTGCTTAACTCATCTTCCTCTTCATTGACCTGCATGCTATTTGAGATTTGAACATTGCATTGCATCTGGTTGACACCAGCATGGCAGAGGTGTTACAATCAAAATCATGTATAGCAGGGTAAACATGGGCAACAATTTTTCATGAAGCTGTGTTCAGTTTCTAATCAGTTGACTTTATGTGCTTATTCCCCTTTTTGCATGCTTTGCCCATAAATAACAAATAGTCCTGTGGCATCTTGGGTATGTCTACACAGCAGCGTTGTTTCAGAATAACTGACATTCTGGAAAAACATAGTACATTTACAGGCCTCTTATATCAAAATAATGTTGAGCTGGAGGGCTTCTTACTATGACTCATGGTAATCCTCATTTCACGAGGAGTAAGGGAAGTCAAAGGAAGAGTATTCTTTCTTCGACTTCCTGCTGTGAAGACAGCGCCAAAAGACGAATTAAGCTATTTCAATTTAAGCTACGCAATTGACGTAGCTGAAGTTGTGTAGCTTAATTTGACTTGAGCCCTGCTGTGTAGACGTACCCTTGGAGACTACTAAAAACATATAGTATCATGAGCTTTCATGGGTAAAGCCCACTTCATCAGCCAGCTCATCTGATGAAGTGGATTTTACCCACAAGCTCATCATATTATATATAATTTTTGTTAGTCTCTAAAGTGTCCAGGATTAGTTATAGTCTGTAACGTTAAAAACAAACATGGCTACCCCCTGAGACTTTTTTGCCCATGAATTTCCTTGCAAAGAAATTTGCAAATACCCTGTAGAAAAACTCCCTCAAACACCCAACTTCAAATAAAATATGAATAGTCATGGTGAGCACATGTCACATTGTGAATCTCACAAAGATGTGTTCTTGTATTCTAAAGTATGTATTGAGAAACTCCTTGTTAGGTTTATTTACCTGTGATTAATCCGATCTCTATCTGCATATGCCCATTGATTTGTGTATGGTAATATAATATAAAAAAGAATCCTGTTTTTCATTACTAGCTGTAACTATTTAGTAAGGTAGTAGCACCCAATACCTGCCTGGTGTTAAGGCCGCATATAAGGATAAGTCCCCTCACTGAAGAACTTGAAATCTAAAGACAAATAGATGGAGGCAAAATAGGAAGAGCTGGCTGCAAATAGTGCTTTGGAAAATATTGGTTTTATATCTTTCAGTACAAGACAAACTTCTCTTAAAAGCTGTCCCTCTCTTTTTTGATTGCACTAGGTGTGACGTATATACAAGGTGGTCAGTGTGGTGATGAATGCAGTGGTATTCGATTTCAGTTTTACTCCCTGCCCTTGTTAGATCTCTTATCTCCCTTTGCTTTTGCCCATTCCCATCATATGTAGTTTTGCAGCTGAGGGCAGGGATGGAGTAGAGGAGAAACCTTGCTGCTGCTTTGCTCTTGCTATCTTTTTTTGTGTTCTGTTTTTTCTCCTGTGCATAGATTGAGTGGGGAAAGTTGTGAAGCTTCTGGATATCCAATTTTCTCTGGCATGCAGATATGCTGTGCATTTTCAAAGTAGTTCGTTCCTCTCTCTTCTCCATAATCTGATAGCAAGGAAAGAGAAGTGCCGAATCCCCAGTTACTTGATTTTTAGAGACTGCTTAAATTAAAAGTAAATTAATACATTCTTGGTCTAATACAAAACATGCATTTCCAGCATGAATACCTCCCACTTATAATTACCCCACTGTTCTTCGCTTAAAAGGAAAATCAAATAATACCCAAGCCCAAAGCAACGTGCCACATCATAAGGCTACGTCTGAAATTTCAATAGGAAAAGAGCAGCAATGGAGACACTAAGTTGAAATATGGATATGTGAATGAGTTTTGTTCCTGTATGTCATTTCCTTTTAAAAATCAATAAAACTGTCGACAACAGCAACAAAAAAGTGTGTGTGTGCGATTAGAGAAATATTCTTTTAAAGCTGTTACAATGAGTCATTTGCATCTTTAAGAGTCTTGTCAGTTTCGCTGGCTAAGAAGGGATTCCAAGTCAACACAATTGTCCTGGCTTAATATTTGTAATTGTAAACCTTTTTGTGGAATACCGGTATTTTGTCTTTAACTTGATGTTTGTTCATGCATGGCGACCAGAATGTGAATGATACTTTAAAAACAGAAAAAGGGGCTTGTGTGTGGGGAAACCTACCAAAATGGAATTTTATTTTCTCTTGCCAATTAGTGGTTTGTTTTTTGTCTACTTAAATTATACTCCTTTCATTTGAGGTTTTAAAAAATAATCTACCACATTTATGACATCCAGATGATCTACAGCCCCAGTGGGAAAGGCACTCTTTGTATCCAAGTATTCTGCCAAATAGACTTGGAAATGTAACTGAACCACAGTACTCTTCCCATACTTCATTCTTGGAGGAAAAACCCAGAATTAAAATGAGTCAGTGTATAGCTCATGAAAATGAGTTATAAATACCAAAACAAAATGACTTTTTCATGTTATAAAGACTAAAACAAATTGGATCTAAGAACAGTTTAGTGGTTTTCCAAATGGTCCAGGCTGATAGACATAATGATCATACTTGGGACTTTGATAGCAGTAAACGATTATCTTATTAAAACCCTATGTCTTTGACAGAATACACACTGCCTTCTACCCACTGCAATTATGCTCACCAAAAAGGGAAAGATGACTTTAGCATCTAATATAGGACTACACAAGGTACCAGAGTAATGAGTACACAGCGTCAAATTGATCTGTTTTGTAACTTCTTTGAAGATAGTGAAATTGACACACAAAGCCAACTCCCAAAAGGAGAGAGTTTAACCATGTAACGCAGTCGTCTTATACTACAGAAATAAGATTAGCTTAATTTTTAATTTTAAAATTTATTTTGCAAAAAAAGCAGGGGAAAATTAGGATTTTCATTGTAAAGCACAACCAAAATATAAATATATTTGACCTAGAATGAGTAATTCATCAAACCTGAAAATTTATGGGTTTGGTTTATAGTCAGCCATCTTTACGATTTTGAGCTTTGGGATTTTTTTAAAGCATGGTTTTGAAGACTACATGTGATTTTTGCTTAATACAAAGGATTGTTTCATATCTATTCTTAGCTCATAACATTGCACAACCTCCTCATAGGCTGTGCCAATATTCTAAAACTTAAGATTTGTAATCTCAGTTGTCCACCATGAAATGATTTTCTGAAAACAACACACAGACTGCATTTCAAAATGAACTGAAAGCTTAGTTTTAATCTTAAATTTGTTAAACTTTTAGAGTATCATAAAGGAAGCAAGCAAAAGGTGTAAAAATTTAATCCTTTGAATTGACTCGGTTGGCTTGCTCCCTGGATGAATTCTACAAAATGGAGGAGGAAGTTATTCTTGAGTTTAGGGCCGGCTTAAAAAATTAGTGGGTTTTTTTCCAGTAACCATGAAATGTTGTGGAAGTTCTATCCATTCTGTTGATGTGGATGGAAAAATAGCTTTATGGTTAAGGCCCTGGACTTCAGAGATCTGCATTCAATCCCTGGCTCAGGCTACCAGTGTGACTTCAGGGGACTACTTAGTCATTCACGTCCACATCAGTGAAATGGTCTGAATACTGTTTGGAAAGATGTGTATATACAGTGTTTACATAACTCCTTTACCTTAATGAGAATAACTATACCATAAAGCCTGATTCTGAGATCAGCCTCAGATGGTCTTCCTTTTGTTTGCACCTTCAAATGACACACACAAATAATTTCAGGTACAATTAATAGCACTGAGATGTCAGTTTACCCAGAACCAGGAAACTCTGTTGTCCTAGTGATATTGTTCCAACACACATTTTTAGACTTAAAACTATGCTTGGAACTTTATGCGCAGAAATATTGGGAACAAAAAGCGAGGCAGGCTTCTAAATATTGTTGCTCATTCTCAGCTATTCAGATCAAGGAAAGCTTCTTTTTCCTTCCCCTACTGCAATAGTCTTTCCCCACTTCGTTCTCATTTATCATTGAATAGTTTCTTTGTATTCAAAAGGAGAACTAATATAATCGCATGGGGTGTGGGTGTGGAGGGGGAAGGAACTTAATGCTTTCCTAAGTAAAATAGCTACCATTTATATGAAAATGGATGCAAATAAGTGTTTATGAATAATGCTAACTACTTATTCGAAACTAAGTAATTTAATATGCAGACTACTATTGTACTTCATTTTGGAGTGCTTAAACAAGAAATAATGAAATCAATTAAGTGCTTTTTTTTTTTTTTTTAAATGGCAGTCTCTTTAGTGCTTTGAATTAACTAGTGGACTTCAGTGTTTATTCTTAGCCTAGCATAGACAAATCCTATTAAAAGCCTTGGTAAAATTTTAATCTTCAACCCAAAGGGAAGCATAAAATAAGTTGGACTATAACCATTTGGCTCTGAAGATATCCAAAAGGAGGCAAGAGTTGGATCTCCTTCCTTTGAGAGTACATTGCCTTTACATTACCTAGCACAGCAATATATGGATTTATTGCATTGGATAAGTGGATCTTGTGCAGCTGCCATAACATAATATAGCACATTTATGACTTAATTTTTCTCCCCTTCCTGGGTGGAAAATGGAGATGACAGAGGCAGCCCTCTAATTACTGTTAAGCTGAATAAGCCTGAAAACTTATTGCACAGAGCATTTATATCTATTATATAAGTTTTATTGATACACTGAGCAGAGTTAACCTTTAACATAAAAGTATCACATACAGTAAGTATGTAATAAATATTCCATCTGTTTCCATCATTAACTGAGATTTGTTTCGAGTTGCAGTTGTGCATGAGAAACTGCAAAATAAAAATTTTTCCTTAGCTTACAAATGTCTCAAGTCAGTTTTTTGATTAGTTCTAAATTCCTTTGATCCTCGATTGTTTTGAAACAGTTCATTCCTCTAATTCAACCATTTGTCAGATTCCAGGAAATATCAAACAAATTAAAATACATGGAAAACACATGTTAAAACAAATGCACATGTGAAAAAGAATCCAATTAATGATACTCATCTCTTCCAGTGCTCTGTAGAAGATTTAAACTTGTAATAACAAATTGCTAAGCACTTGAAATAGTTGATAAACCCACACTTTGATGAATAGAGCATGTGGTGTCCAAAATCTGTCAGCTTCAGTTGCTTCTCTCTCCTGGGTTGAACTCTGAAAAGGGACCCTTCTTGATCTGTCTGTGCGTGCACATTTTTGTGTGCAAATCAATTAGTTACACATGCATATTTTTCAGTCACTTTTGCACACTTTAAGCACCTAAACTCTGCAAACAAATCCATTTGTACTTTGTCTGCTCATACATCCCTGGGGTTTTAAGTGTGGCAATTCTGTGTAATAATTGTATATTTGAGTAAGCTACTCAAATATTACAGGCCATGCTTGTAAAATGTTATATGGAAGTGAGGTATGCAGAACATATTAGTGATTAACCCTCTCCAAATTAAGGGCCTGATCTCATGTTTTCTACACAACATCTCTGCTGATGTCAGTTGGAGTTTCTGGTACACTCATTTTATCTTCCTTATTTAGAATAAGGAATGAATAAAACCTTCAGCTATCGAATCACCTGTGTTCTGAAGGTCTCTTACCATTGCTTTTTTATATGTAGGGGAAAACACTGTATATTAATACAAATTACCTTCTGAACGTTATTTTTCCAGAATTGTAGCTGTGCTTGGGTATGTTTTGATATATAGGCATCACAGAAATGGAAACATGATTTTGTAGTCTGAGAAGATGGATTCTATTACTGAGTCATGAGAGATGAATTCATTAGTCAGAGACTCAGATCTTCAATGGAAGTTACTATAAAAATGGATGGTCTCATCAGTAATGATCATTGTAATGTACTTTACATATAGAATAATATGCTATTCAAAATAAGATGCATTAAAAGACTTACAAATGCAAAGTCAAAACCTCAAATGTTAGAAAGTGAGAGAATGAAGGTTGCATGAAATCTTTAACTCCAGTTCCCTTGTGCATTATGATAGTCTTCTTATTTGTTATATGATCACATGCTGTTTCTTGGCATGAAAATCTTCAGCCCTAGCATGTAAAGTTTGGTAAAATAATAAGTAGCTGAAATAGGGAGTTTTTGAAGCGAGCAAAAGGGCAATTGTAGCAAATGTGCACTCAGATGTAGACTGTAATAACATTGTGCATGAAAATCATGTACAAAATGCTTCAATGTAAACCTGTGTATGGTCCTAACATTTTGTAGACCACTAGAATTTTTTAAAAAGAGGACATAGTTTCTTGTCTCTTGCTGAATGTGTATATTTGGTTATAGGATAGAATAGCAATCTTACCGATAGCTTTCTGACCAGACAGACCATGTGCAATGGAGTTTCTGGTTTCTGATGCTGCTTTGACAATCAATTTTATGGGGAAAATAGGAAATTTTGGTTATGATCATGAAATAAAATACCATTGGTAAGTAAGTGACAAAAGGTTAGAATATAATTTGGCACTGAAGTTCCACACTCTAAAAATCTTATGTTTTAAAGACTGAAATATATATGCATAAATAACTTGAATATATAGACCCAATAATAGACATCACATGATTAAAAGTTTGTCTGATTTCAAATATTTACTTTTTTTAAACTGGGTTTGTTGAGTTCCCTAACTTTGAACATTCACAGGGCAAGTTAATGTAATTTTAAATGGGCAGACTGCCTTAATGAAATTTAGGTCTGGTTGAGTTTCTTTACTTTTGGATTTGGGGAGTAGGCTCCACTTTGTCCTTTAAATTAAAAAAGAACAATTGTAATTTTTTTAAAAAAATGAATCAAATAAGGACCTCTTACCTCCTTTACTGATGCCAATTCATCACACATTTATCTATACAAACAAGGTTTGGCTATAAAAATACAGTATTTGCCTTTGTGCATCGTGTCATGTTTTAGGACGGGCTAAAAATAACATTGGAAAGCAGGATATTGCCATAGTGAAAACATCTTGCATTTCAAACATTTGGAATCTATTAACCTTACAATCTCTCTTCCTTGAGAAGGTGTCATGTCAGTTTCCCTAACCTCAGAGTTGTTACAAGAGCTGAACTCGTGGCTGGCTAGCAGAGCACTATAAATACCACTTCATACTCTTGGAATTTGTCAGTGTAATTGTTGTAACTTCATATGTCTGCTGTTTGGGTTTTTAAAAATATATCTAGTGCTGATTGTGCTTATGCTAGAAAAGCAATCAATCTTACCCAAGTCAGGCACAGGGATAGTTTTATTATTTTTAAGATACACGTATGCCAATGGAAACTGTTGCACATCAATATATGAGCATATGACTGTTAAAGTATCATGAAAATTAACATTGGAACAGTCATAGAATAGGTAGAAATAAAAATCCATATTATGTATATCTATTGTCTGAATAAAAAAACTGACTTTGCAAGGCATATTCTGTAGTGAAAAATGGGCAGATTAAACTCAAATTTTCATAACTTTCTCAACTTTCATGATGTGATCAAAGTCAAATCAGTTAACCACAAATCAGTGTTTGTCTACCTAGTTGTAAGCTAGCTCTGATGTTTTACCCATATAGTGTTGAGATTGTTTAATGAATAATTTGTGTAGTTCTTTGAGAACCTTGTATGAAGGGATGTAAAGTCAAAGAATATTCTACTACTACTTCTAAATAAATCTACAAAAGAGTATAACTAGGAATTGGACAGGTGAAATATCTCTACTTTTAATCTAAATTTGTCAGAGCAGTGACACCATGAACATCCATGTACCTGTAGAGTACCAAGAACAAGGGATACGATTCTGTCCCTGGCCCAAACCTTGTAAGATGTAGACCTCTGAATTGATAATAAAGATCTACATGGTATTTCCAGGAGAAGACACACCAATGCTCAGTATCCAATGGCTGGTTAAGCTATATCCTTGGTTCACAGCATATCCTGAAAAATGTCCACAATGTAGAAACAACTTGAGAAATCTAGACCACTGGTTTGTTTCTATAATTGTAGAGCTATTGGAGATTGTCTAGCATCTTGGTGGTGGTTTAAAAGCTACAATGATAAGAGCAGTAGAAATAACTGAGATTTCAGAAATATTCTGCAGGGTAATATTCTGGGAAGCCATAAAACTGCATCATAAGCTAATATGCATGCTTTTTCACTATTTTTTCTGATCACTTATGTGCAATATGGACTGTAGCGTGTATACAATGTGATAAGAGAAAGTACAGTTGTACGGAACAGTATTAATCGTATGTAGTCTATTAGTAAAACTTGCCTGGTGTCGAGAGCCTGCATAATACACACTGCTTCCATTAAACTCTCAGGCTACACCTATGCAGCAGGGCTAAAATCAAATTAAGCTATGCGATTGACATAAGCTATTTTGACAACTTTAGCTAACTTGGCTTTTGGAGCTGTCTACATAGCAGGAAATCGAAGGAAGAACATTCTTCCTTTAGCTTCTCTTTTTCCTTGTGAAATGAGGGTTACCATGAGTTGGAGTAAAAAGACCTCCAGCTCAACATTATTTTGAAATAAAGGCTTGTTTAGACAAGATCCCACATGCTTGTTGTTCATTGACTTTTTAAAAAATCCTTTGATTTGGCGAATCCTTTCACAGGGCATCTCCCTTGTATGTTAGAATCAGACAAAATTCCATGATGGATGCAACTATGGAAATCACACTTCTTGAAGATGCCTTGAATCAGTTAAGTGAGGTATAAAGCAAGGGTCCATTTGTTCATTGAAGCTGTTTGCCAGCATCCTGGAAAAACATCCTGCAGAAGATCGACGTGAAAGATGGATTTTTGATTGATTGGCAAGGTTCTTCAGATGCTCCCTTTCTCAGATGACATCCTAATTGTGTTGGAACCCGAAACATGGCCAACTCTCCTCAGTGACATCAGTAAGAATGCTAAGGAGATTGGCCTGATCATCTACACTGGAAAAGCAAGATGGATGAAAAAAGCATATTGTTCAGAGTATGCCATGCAGCTGGATGGACAGACCGTCAGGCTGGTGGATCAATATGTAGATCTTGTACAAGCATTGCAGATGGAAAAGGAGTTGGGCCTGAAACTTAGTAAGAAGAGGAGGTTGAGCTGGATTGCCTTATGGAGTCTGCACAGCATTTTTGTTGATACCAAACTTTCCACCACCGTGAAAGCCCATCTCTTTAACACCAATATCCTTCCAGTAATGCTCTATGGCTGCACAATCTGGAACACAATGCTTACAGAAGAATTAAAGCTGCAAACCACCCAAAGATCAATGGAAAGATGCATGGTGGGTGTAGGTAAGCTACAGTGTGTTACTATCAATGATTTGTGCACAAGGATATCATTGATAATGCTTCAAGTTATGTACGATTGGACGTTGTGTGGACCCTTTATGGAGGATTGATGGAAGGACATGGACAAGAATCACAAAACAGGATGGCATTAGAAAGTTGCACTCCACATTGGTGGCAAGACCATTCAGATCAATGAAATCCTGGATCTTCCATGTATCCAAGTAAGTGTAGACATGTTCTTTGTTATTTCAGAATAATGGCAGTTATTCCAAAATAACGCTGCTGTGTAGATGTACCCTTAATGGTTTAGGGATGGGTACAATGTATCTAACACATCTGGGTTTCTTAGGCTGATCTCAGTAACACATACCTACCTCTACTATAATCCATGATCTCTTGCAACATTTCATGAAGTACAAACTTGGCTCAGTTGACTCCAGCTCAACTTCTGGTTTCCCAGCTTGTAGATGTCCAGTATCTTTGGAATCTTTCACCGCCAGAACAGGTTATTTCTGTTGATTGAGTTTACTCCCTTGAAATGGTTTTGTTATAAGTGTCAAACTCGTCCTTCTATCAGTAGTAGTAGCATATGCTTATGATCACAATTTCACTGTTCGTTTATTAAGACAATGGAGCAAGTGGGGAAAACTAGTGTATGCCAGTGACAGGAAGAACAATTTCATGGTTAAACCGTGTTTAAAAAAAAAATATATATATTTTAGTTGTAGAAATATTATTGGCCTGAGGTAGGTAACATTTTTAAGGTGACCCTAGGTATTAGAAGCATGAATGTCACTAGGGAGATGAACTGAGCATTCACAGTTTTTTCAAATGATAGTGTAATTCTGCGTAAAACTTAATAAAAACACAGGCCTTTTTATTATTTTTATAAGTGCCTGTGTTTCCATTTGTTGTTGGGGGAAAGCCTGTTCTCTACATCTTCATGAAGCCTGAGCACACATTACAGTATTCTGTCCATGCTTCATAGACCACACGTATGCTGTAAAATAGAAGGACTTGCCATGCCAACCACTGGAGTTTACCTTGTAGTTTCTCATTTCATGCTGATCTTTCACAGTCAGGGCTAACTTATTTACACTGAATTTAATGACATGCAATACTTCATTTCTGAATAGATGCAAACAGGCAGCAAATTGGAAATACAAGCTAAAGAGATACAGGTGGCTGTTATCACATAAACAGTATTTGGGTTTCTGCAATTACAATTATGACACCCCTGGATGATCTCTGATCCTGCCATATTATGATGTGACAGATGTATATTGCTGTGATTTCTCCAGTGATGCTCATTGTTACTTCCTTGTCAGCTTTAATAACAAAGCAACTGGACAGATTAAATTGAAATGATTTATCCTCTATGAAAGTCAGTCAAAGCATGCTGTCATAGTAACAGGTTAGGTTTCTGTAACAATGAGGTTATCCTGCATAATAGGTTTGTGCTGCTTGGAACCACATTGTGTCTAGCAGTGTCACAGATACCAATGTGTTCCTACAAAATGAATTGTATGCAGCTTTTATTTCTGCCCCTCTTTGCCCTCCCTATTCCCTTTTGTATGAAACAAGGATATTATTAAATAACATCTCGACGCTTTCTTACTAGATCCTTAGTTCTGAGGATTTAAACAGAAGTTCATACTAAAGATAGCTTATGCTACTATGCTCCTCAAATGGCTCATCTTAAGACAAGTGAGTTTTATGACTAGTTTGGATTTAACTGGGCTGTGCAGGGGGACCAGGGCCATCCTTAGGATTTATGGAGTCCTACACAGTATTATTAAATTGATGCCTCTAAGCCCAATGACAGGCCTGGGTGCATATGTGTGATTTGATTTTTTTTTTTTAATAATCTTCAGAAACACGCTAATTATTTTTAAAGCAAATTTTAAACTAAGATCTGTAGACTAACACAGTAAATTCAGAAATTGACTATGTATCAGGAGCTGGCAAATGCCTGTTAAATGGCTTCATTATCACTTGAATGGCTCTTGCACAGGTTCAATGTTCTGCTAATAGGTCTGGCAGGCTTTTTCATTTTAAGTTAACTGTGGTTCTGCTTCCCCCAGAGGATCTAGAACAGAGGTAGGAAGAGGCAGGTAGGTGGACAGTAAGACCCAGTGGTACCGCAAAATTTCAGGTATCCTATGCAATTGTATTTTTGCATGGATAAGGAATGGGGTCTTAAAATTGGGCTGAACTTAATTACTTAAACATTACAAAAATTTTTTTCTACACTTGAATTTGAACAAATATTTAATTGTATTTGACTTTCACAGAAGATTATTATGATTTGGTAACTTAGGTTTAGTGCCTTTGTTATGTAGCAGTGACACTAATAGCTACCTCCCTTTCCTGTGATTGGTAAACCTAGAACAGGAGAAGTGCTTGATCTGCTCCTATTAGGAGCTGAGTTTAATTTCACAAGTGAGTTGACTAGGGTGGAAGTAGGATTTCACTCTAAAGGAGATCCCCGTTTCAGAGCATCAATCATTCCTTTTTGTTAACAGGCACAGGACAGAACAAGTCTTAGCTTCCATTTTCTGTAAACTAAATACTTCTACAACTCTTTACCTTAAATATTTTTATGAGGACAAGAAAAAAAGAACTAAATATATTAATTAGCCTTTTCAGCAATGGCCAGCTTAACTATAGTGGAAAATTAATCTATTTGTTCAGCACAGTACCTGAGAAAATACTGCTTGTTTATATTACTCCAGAAGTAAAACATAAGACAGGCAACACTAATGGAACAAGGGTGCTACTGATCACTTAAAAGTAGTGCTAGAGTGTAATGCAATAACATTTTCACCATAGTGTTCATGTCTAAAGGAACAACTTCACTCGCCATCCCTGAGAGCAAGGTTCTGGCTTTCAATTTAGCGGGTCTAGCATAGGCCCATAAATTGAATGCTGAGGGCAGCTCTGGCCAGAGTCTGTACTCCTTGCAACTGCAAAGAGTAAGGGAAGCTGATGAGCCTTTGCTTTCATTGGCCTCCCACAGTGGGGATGATGCTAAGCTCGCCTTAAGGTAAGCTGACTCCAGCTACATATTTTACATAGCTGAAGTGGGGTACCTTAAGCGGACCTTTTAGGTCTAATATAGCTCTAGCTTAAATCTGTCCCACTCTGCTCCACATTTCCCCCATGTCACTAAAGAACTTGTACTGTGGCATAGGACAGAGCTGCACCCAAACTCCACAGTTCTTTCTCAGTACTGTGGAAAGCTTTTATGAAGCAGGCACCTTACCTATTGAACACATGCAATTGAGTTCTGCAACCATTGGGATTTGGGAGCAATTGTCTCAAGAATTAAGTCTAAAGTGCAGACATGAACTGAGTTTGATACCTTATTGTATCCACCACCAGGCACAAGAAGCAGCTTATGCTGTATTTTGGCCCAACTCCTTTCAAGATATTTTTGTGGCTTAATTATTATCACAAAGAGGCTTTGGATAGTCTTTCTGAACAGTAGTCTATTGCTTCTATGCTGTGTTGTAGGTACTACTATAACACAATATACTTTCCTTCACAACATAATGCATTTTTCCAGTTCTAATAACTCTACCTAAAATTCCATAAAAGAATTGGAAACTGCACCCTTAGGCTATGTCTAAACTGCACATTAATTTTGAAGCTTCAGGGGGTAGTCGAGTTAGTCTGTACAGGATAACTTAAAAAACAACGAATAGTCTGGTAGCACTTCAAATAGTGCATTGACACACACAATGTGCATCGAAATAGTGGTTTGCTATTTTGAGAGAGTGTCCACACTGTTTGGACACTAACTCGCATTTAAGGCCACCTGGAACCAGTTATCTCGTGTGGCTGCTGTTGAAGCTCTCTGAGGCTCTTGCTTAAAGGGACCACCCCCATACAGCAATGTCTCAGGCTCTTTCTCTTTGCCTACCTCCTCAAGGGACAGCAAAGCCTTTTCTTCTGCCTGCTGCAGTTGCCCTTGTGGAGACCTTAGCTTGCCAGACATACTGCCGGAGCTGCCTTTGGGCAGTCTACGGCTATTGCAGCTTGTGCTGCAACTCATGCAGCAATTTCTGCAGGCTGCCTCCATGGCCCTGCAGGAGCCCAGCTCTTCTGGGAGTCGCTTGGATCTCTGAAGGCATGGCTCATGCAGCTGGGTCCTGCCTACCCTTCCCTGGACACCTTGCCCCACCACCCCTGGCATCCGGACACCAGTGCAAATTGGTGGGACTGGATTGTTATGGAGCAGTGGGGAGAACAGCAATGGCTACAGAACTTCAGGATGAGGAAAGACGTTTCTGGAGCTCTGAGTGATGCACCCCTGCCCTCAGGTAATGGGACACTCACATGAGATCCACCATCCCCCTCCTGAAGTGTGTCACTGTCGCCTTCTTGAGGCTCTCCATGCCAGATAGCTACTGATCTGTGGGGAACCAGTTTGGCTTGGGGATATTGACCGTCGGGGCCCTGGTCATGCAGGTATGGCATTCTTGGGCTATTGTTCCAAGGAGGCGGGACTGCAGGAAAGGGGTTTCCTAGGGAAACTGGCTGGGCAGTGGTGTTGCAAGCTCCCTTCCCAGAGGTTTCATTCCTGCCCTCAAAAAGCCCTGCCAGGATGGGAGGAGTGGAGGAGTTGTTCCTGGTGAGTGGGGGGTGGAGTAGAAATGGGGTGGTGGGCTGGGAGAACTCCCAGGGGCTCTGGCTCCCCTGTGTAGCTATGTATGTTTACCTCTTTCTACAGGTGGTGCAGGCCATGAACACCATCCTGCTGAGCAGGGTCATCCACCTCTGTGACGTAGACACCATCACCAGGTTTGCCAACATGGGCTTATGCAACTGCAGGAGTGTGTGTGTGTGTGTGTGTGTTGCGGACAGCACCCACACACTCATCTGGGCCCCTAACCACTGGGCCTCTCTCCATCAACCATAAGGGATACTTTTTCAATGGTCCTGCAGGCCATCACGGACCACTGGGGTCAGTTCACCGCTACCTATTTTCAGGTGGTCAGAGAAAGCTCATGATGCACATGTGTTAGAAACTCTAGCATGTTACAGAAGCTGCATGCCGGAACTTTTTTTACCCAATCACACCATCAGGGTCGGGGATGTGGACATGCCCATTTGAATGGTGGGGGATGTGGCCTACCCTCTCCTGCCTTGGCTCATGAAGCCATACACCAACTGCCTACACTCCTCTCAGGAATGCTACAATGCCAGGCACAGCAGGGCCTTCATGGTGGTGGAGGCGCTTTTTGGCTGTTTGAAGGTGCAGTTCAGATGCCTTCTCATCTGCTCCCTGAGGTCCAGCTGGAACATCCCACGTATGATGGCCGTGTGTTGTGTGCTGTACAATGTGTGTGAGCAGAACGGGGAGGCATTCCGGCCAGGGTGGGGGGACAGAGGCTGACTACATTGGCAGGGCTTTTGAACAGCTGTGCACAGCTACCATCTGCCATGCCCATCGGGGGGCCGTGCACATCTGGGTGGCCCTGAGGGAGAATTTCTCCCCAGGGGCCCAGTGATAGTCTCCCCTGGGGTGCCCTACTAGGGGCATGTGCATCGCCCCTCTCTGCCTTTTCTCCAACAACCCCTCTCTTCCCTCCTTTCTCTGAGACAAACTTTTGTTTTGGAAAAAATGTTTCTTTTGGGGTCAAAAACTGGGGAAAGAACCTGGGAGAGGGGAAGGGAGGTTGAGGATGGGGGATGAGAACCTTGGAGAGGTGAAGAGGGAACTGGAAGGGGAAGGAGGAGTGAGGAGAGGATTGCGGCTGGGAGTGGTGCCTGACTCTGGTGAGCCCACTGCTGTGGGGAGGAGATGGTGTTGGGGGAGGAGTGGGAGGAGGATGGGGAGCAGGAGGGAAAGGGAGGAGGAGCAACAGCGGGAGTGGGAGCAGGAGCTGGAGCAGGAGTAGGCATCATGCTGGCAACGAGGGATTGCAGAGTCGCGCACGTGGAGAGGCCCTGCTCCAGCAGCTCCCGTCAGGTGTCTTGCCGCAGCTGGATGTCCTCCTGGAGCCTGCAGTCGATGGTCTGATCAGGGATTGGAGTACCATAAGGTGCTACCTCTGGAACTCATCCATGGGCTTCTGGCACCTGCAGGTCCCTCAGGAGGCTGTCCCAAGTGGTATTTATCTCCCCCGCCCTCGCAGCTGGTCTGACTGTGGAGAATAAAGAGAGATGGTCAGTCATCACAGGGGACACCATGTCTGAAGCCTACCCCTCATCTGAGCCCAGAGTGACAGTTCTCCTCAGTTGAAGGTGAAGTGCTTGGAGCAAGGTGTGTGCTCTTGCCAGTGAGCCCATTTCTACAGAGGCCCAGATGTTCCTGGGAGTGCGTGATGCCCTGAGAGTGTGGGCATGCCTGTGCGCCATGTGCGGGACTGCTGCGTGTGTGTGTGTCTGTCCCCAACCTCCTTCTAGAGGCGGTTTGTGGAAGAAGTGACCTACCCTGAGGTCATGAGTGTGGCAGGCCTGTCCAGACACCCTGTGGCCAATAGCACAAGGGTCTTCTATGGCAGCCTCCTGGAGCTGTGGCCAGGAGCAGCGCAACACATGTTCCCACATGCACAGGTTGCTGTGTGATCCCCGGACCTCAAGGGCTGAGTAAGGAGTGCCCAGCTACCCCTCACTACCTACCCCCTCCACCCCTTGAGTGAAGGGAATGTGATGGCACTCACGTGATGTTCCTTCCCTGTCTTTGGGACGATACCTGGGACATGTCCACTGGGAGGGGTACTGGCTCCAGGGTCAGGAGGTTGCAGGTGCTGGCTCCAGCTTCTACTCCATCTCTCTTCCCCGGTGAGGAGAACAACGGGTGTCTCGAACCCAGAGTCAACAGCTATTCTGAAATAACTTGGCTGTGTAGACATGCCAATAATGTATAATGGCATA
Organism: Rafetus swinhoei; assembly: GCA_019425775.1. Taxonomy (NCBI): domain Eukaryota; kingdom Metazoa; phylum Chordata; order Testudines; family Trionychidae; genus Rafetus; species Rafetus swinhoei. The sequence continues at coordinate 79,217,449 of CM033427.1, read as the reverse complement.
GAGCAATGTTGTCATTCAATATCAGAGCTGACATGAACAAAGGAGCAATAATGTTTGTTAACCTTATTTGCAAAAAGAATGGAAAGCCACTCTAGGTTTGTAACGGTCAGTAGCATTTCTTCACTGCATTACATAGCTCTATTGAGCTAGAGAATATATTTTACTCAATTTCTTTTCTGTAGTACCATCAGTTTCTAAACTAAACTGCACGTGAATTGTGTGCAAAAAAGTCTCTTTTCTAGGTGCAGTAAACAGATTTGTACTGAATTTTGGTCTTCAAATGATGTGCACATATGGATTAGCTTTAATATGTTCATGTAGTTAGAATTATTAAGCTACAAAGGCTTACTGAGCAATATATTAAACATTGTACTGGTGCTTTTAAGCAGTTAATCTGTAAATACATTTTCCAATCACATGGGATTTTTGACTGTACAATAAGTTGCTTCACCAAATCTAAATTCAAGGTATATGGCGACTCCCACACTTACGACCTAATTGGTTCCTGGAGAACTGTTGTAAGTTGGGCAGTCGTAAGTCGAACCCTTATTGCCCATAGGGGCAATGTTATGAATGGGAGTTCCATTCCTGACCCACTTTGCCTCCTGGGAGTTGTAGTCTCCTGGAGCCAGTGGGGTGAACGTCACCCAGAAGCGACCGTGGGCTGTGCCGGGCGGTAGGCGGCCCTGCGGCTCCTGGAGCAAGGCGGCCATAAATGCTGGGGATCGCAGGTCGGGTGGTCGTAAGTCGGGGGTCGTCTGTACTTTGGAAGCTAGATAAAGGCTAGCTACTATATTTAGTGCACAGCAAAAAGCCGCAACTTCTTATGGGAAATGTTGTCTAATAGTTTATTTTAAAGGTCATAGTATAGTCATTCTGGTGTGTTTCTAATAAATGTGCTGAACCAGGTGGCTTTCTATAGAAGAGCACCTTTTCTCTTCAAGAATGAGCGCTCATTATGCATGTTAGAAGGTAACACAAGCAGGCTGTACCAATAAGAAATCCATTAATTTTTAAAGTGTCTATGATAAATGTTATGTTTCTTTGGGAATTAGACCTATTCTACAACTCATTCTCAGTAATTGGACTTCTTATTCATCACCCACTGTGTTGAAAATGTATACCATAATGACTAATTTAATTTTTCTCTTAGGTTTAGTGAACTAGACAGTTTATGCTGGAAAAGGACCAGCTGGTTAATATTCATGCAGTGTAGACCAATACAAATCATTAGGTAACTTTGGTACAGAATATTCTGCATGAATTTCTTACCTAATCCTGTCTTGAAGACTTGCAGTTGATATTTTAGCTAAATTATGTAAAACCTTATATTGTGCCTACTCAATAACTTTATGAGAAACAATTATTTGTGCTACTTGTAGCTAATCAGGATAAAAACTCCAGTCACTCTGCCTAGTTTTGCAGATGAGAAGTCACATCCGAGTACTCACACACAAAAATTAAGTGCATTACTTAACACAAGTTGGCTAACCCAAGTACCTTTTCCGTCTGAACTCACTTTTGAAGTGTGATAATACTTGCTAAGATATATCCTTTTTTCACTTATGACCTTTAGTTTTGCATGCATACAATTTTTAAGCAAGTCAATTGAGGTATATGAATTGATCTGATTCCTGGCTTGTAGTCTTTGAAGTGTGTATGTTTAGTCATAAACTGACTCTTCATATGCAAGGATTAGACAAATCAACCTCTTGAAGTCAGTTAATTTAACGTTATCAGTTTTGCTGTCCTTACACTGAGTAGTACTTTACTTCTTGCTGGTATGTTAACATGAATAAGACTGGCAGAAAACTATTTGATATAAATCAAACGTAATGGCTATGACATGAAGTAGTCACTGTTGTTGGCTTCTAGAACTTTTTAAAGTTAAAAATCCATATTGTTAGGTTTCAATCCGAAAGTTTTGACTCACATTGGTAACAATTGCATGAATATTCTCATAAATGAGCCCTGTCTTGGATTTCAATATATAGTGTGTAACTAGAGCTTTCGTAGCAGTAGCATGCATTAATATAGCAATTCTTGTCTGTTACCTCTCAAAACATTTTGCAAAGATAGGCAAATGGGCAAACTGAGGCATAGCCTACTTTTCCAGCCTCCAAGTCAGTAGCAATATCTGGAAGAAAAACACTACCTCTTAAATCTTAGCCTTATGCTCAGTCACATGAGCAATAACAATACCCTTATTTATGAAAATGACACACTTGAATACTTCAATTTGTCCACCATGAAGGTTTATAAAAGCTAAAGTTCTCTGAGCCACTGAATGATATGTTGATGAGATCATGGTATCTTTGTGGCTTTTTTCCTTCTGTTTTTCCGCAGAAATTCTGTTATAGCTCTTTGGGAAGCTCTCCTAGAAAACTTTGTCAAAAAGGATAAGTTCCAAGGAGTTTAGGTTTCAACAAATGTGCATTTTTCTCATTTAAAAAGTCTCATTAAAAGTTCTTGACCAGCTCCAGTGTTCTCTTGTTTTGTTTATTGCCTGTAAACACCGATGAAATTATTTCCATTGGTTTGTCTCAGTAGTTTTACCTAGAATGATCTATGTGAAAGTCATCTGTGTGAACCTCACTCCGCCCCTCCCACATATTTTCCTTATTTCTTTCTGATCTGGTTGTTGCTGATATAAAATCTCATGATACAGGAGAAAAATTACATCACAAGTTTAATATAAATAGTCTAAAAATACAAGACTGTACTTTTTATTCTAAAATGTACACTTTTATTGTAATTAGTCATGTGCAGCTTAAAATAGCAATCTCTGTAGGCAATTTGAAGTGGTACATATTTCACACAAATGGCAAAGTGGTAATAAATTCTCAGATTTTTTTCATTTTACAAAGAATCTGCAATCACTTATCCTATGTCTGTTTTGTAGATCATGAAGAGAACACATGAAAACATAATAGCCAGATCTCAGGATACAAGAAACCGTCAGATGTTTTGAGATCTATCAAAATACATTTCAGTTTGATAGAAACAGTAAATGTTAATTTTTTTAGCTCTTTTTATAAACACAGGAATGATCTACAAGGGGAATGCTGTTGCCCCAGCAAACGCCCACTTGAATAATTCAAACCCAATTAATGATTATATATATAATACACTTTGAATATATTTGATTCAGTGACAACTGATTAACAGCTTTTCAGATTCAGCTGTTGAGAAGATTCCACCTTTCTTTTAACATAACAGCATTGATTTTTTTTTAACCAAAACAAATTTAAAAACCTCCTCACCTGCAGTATAGCAGGCATACCATATTTCTATTCTAGCACATACAAAATTCTTTAAGCACATGTTCTGAGTTTTTTTTTTTTTAGTAGCTGATAAACAGTTAGTAGGTGCAGCTGTTTGCAGTAGCCACATTTTATTACAGATTAAGTTTTCATTTTTAATTCAAACTAGAAGCATGTGTATTCTTTTAAAAGGATGATTATTCTCTCTCATTCTATATTATCATCACCAAATTAGATAGTAAGGCACTCATTTGCAATCTTAATCACAATGTACTTTGGGACGTGAGGGGAAAAAGACAAATCTGTCAGTTGATTTTTAGTTAGCCTCCAAAATGAAGCAAGTTGTGTAAATTACTTGGAGCTCTGTTTCTGGCATGAGGCCATTGTGACTTCATCCCAATCAATGTTTCTTATGCTGCATACAATTGATGGAAATATCAGTTCCCCTGGAGAGAACTACAAAACAGATGCCAATGTTCAGAGGGTGAAGAGAGATCTATAGAAAACATCAGAACCCACCAGACATCACCAACTCCTGCCCCTCCTGGAGAATATCTACTTTAGAAATTCAGGCTTCCGAGCCCTTAACTCTCTCGGGCAGACACCAACATCTTTCTCCCTTCAGACCAGGTTTGCACTTCACTGTGATTTCCCTAACAGGTCTGAACAATGTCCAGCACCTACAGTTAATCTTTCTCCAGTTACTCATGAGCCTTCACCAAGCAAAATACTTTTGCCCTAAGAATGAACATGTTACTAAGGCAACATAATCCTACCAAATGCTTACCAAGGGGATCACATCAGTCTTACATGTCTGTCCTTCAAACCTTTTTTTTTTGTGGTGAAGGTTCTCCCCTTAGAAAAAAGATCCTGTCAGTTTTCTGATTTTAAAAAGGGGCCTGTATCCATTTAAACTTAGTCTTTTTATACCAAGAGTCCTTTTGGTCTGTTGATATCTGGAAAACTTAGTTTGAGCCGGTAAATATAAGCAGGAGGGAGATCCCTCTGAAGTTGTGTACATTTTGAGTGATTAGCCTAAACCTCTCCATTCCAGTAGGAGCTGTGGTGACCCTCCTGCGCTCAGAGTGACATGTATTCCTCAGTCTTCAATGAAACCAACCATTCATAAACTTAATAAAATATGGCCCCCCCTCCAAGATAATGCTCACAATTACAGTATCTGTCCCAACATGTATTGAGTCACTCCAGTGTATTTTAAGTGGTATTGTCACTTACTTTGCAGACCTGCTACAACGGTGAAATATTTTCTTGATAAATGATCTTTTTATTCTTTTGTTGGCACTCTCTAAAGTCCTCTTAAACTATGTAATAGCATGTCTCCTTTGCTGATATGCACAATCAGGATTGCAACAATTTCTTGACAGCAAGTTTCAGCTTCCATAGCAACACAGCTGTAGTCTGGACAGCAACTATTCTGAGTTAGCTCTGCCTCTGGATGAGTTTGCTGCTTTATGGTATTGGTTAATTAACTGCTGGCCACCTTTACAAGGAGCAGCTCTAAAATTTCAAGCCATCAAAGGCCTTTTCACTGATCTACCACCCCCTCCCCTCCCCCCCCTTTGAAGGTATAGGTTGTCCACAGCCAGCAGTAGTTTCTCCCTAGGTACTGATATGGGCCGATGGATAATAATTTGGGCAGCAATACAAATCCACCTAGAGTCTTGGATGTTCCAGTTTGGAATTAAATGTCTCCCCTTATGCCAAATGAACCTCACAATCTGTAGTGTGTATCTATCAGGAAGAGGGAGGATTATGATGAGCCAGGTGCTCCAGCAACAAATTTGTATGATATGAGGAGGCTAGTGGAATCAGCCAATCTAAGAAGAACCTGTGCAATGGGTACCCATATCTGAAGAAAACTATTCTAACTTCCCAGAGAAGAGTTCTTAGAACACGCCCCAGAAGAGAGGACAGGCTCTCATTTGGATTTTGACACTTGAAAGAACTTTGTGGTCAGCTATAAATAGAGGTGATCTGAAACCTGAAATTTCTCTTTTGCAAGAAACTGACAATTTGAAGTAGCAAGAGGGTTTTAAACAAGACTACAAGTAATTCCTCTGCTCTACCCTGCACCAACTACACCTCACTTGGAGCATTATGACCAGTTCTGGGTGTCACTTCAGGAAAGATGTGAACAAACTGGGGGAAAAAAAAAAATCCAGAGAAGAGCAACAAAAATTAATAAAGGTCAAGTAAGGTATCTTTTTAAAGGCAGATGAGTCAGTAATGACAACTTGGCTTTGTACTTCTCCTCCCACAGAGACTTACATATGATCTAGCTATGGCTTATAGCACTTAACAATTCTCTAAATCTGGTCATTTTATTACACATCATTTACATGGCCCGTATCCCTAATTTACAGAGGCACTCAAAGCAGGTGTAGTAGTCTGACCCAAAGTGCTGGCTTGAGTGATCTTTGAACATTCAGAATGTTTGTTAAAGTGACATAAAGGCGTCAATCACCATGCAACACACTCCAGTCCAGGCTGTTGGGGGAGTAGCCAAGCAGCTGCTGCTTCTGATTGAAGTAGGTGAATAATTAAAACTGATTCCCTCTCCACTAGTATTATCAAGGTTCCATTCAATCTTGCATACAATATGGTGGTTCCCTGTCATTTATCTCCCTAAATGCACTACTTTGCAGAAAACATACTGCTTGTAAGATTAAAAACTGATGTCAGAGAAAGGTGATGTTTGATGCATGAATAATAGGAAAAAACAAAGCTGGTAAGTGGAAGAGTTTTGTGAAGGAGGTAGAGACAGAGTTGGATTGGGTTCTGGTGTGGCCTAGGGGACAGGGCATTTGCCTGGGGAGGGCATGGTGGTGGGTTCAAGTCCCACCCCTTCCCTGGGTGGGATGGGATGGAATAACTGCTGCCCTGGTGGAAGGCAGGTTAAGGGATACCCTGAAGGTACATTTGGACACCTGACCTAGTTTGTTGGATACCTTACCTGACTCTAAATCTTATGAGGCTTTCTCATGACTAATAGGAACTTCGGGTGAAGTAAACCTCAAATGTATGGATCAAAACCATAAAACACTGCTTAGTATATAACTGAAGTTTCTAATTAACAGGAGAAACAAATGCCTAATTTTAAAAATGTTATCTGTTAATATATCCATCACATGCACAAAAATATATTAAATTATTGTGGGGGGCTCACCCTCCTTCAAAATCATTCTTGGTTGAATGCAGAATCAACAAACATATTAAATACTGTAAACAAACCACTCCACTATTTCTAGAATGCCTTTTAGGGAAAAATTGTTCACTCAAAATGGGACTCTTCCAGAACTATCAAATATATAATCAGGAAAAAAAACTGTGCATGAATTTTTTTTCCCCAGAGATTTCTAAACCTTGATGAAAGACATCAATAACTGCTGTGGAGTGCTTATTGACTTATATTGTCAAAATAATCTTTGTTCTCTTTGCGGATGTTAAAAATGCAGTTTTATCCGGTGACTGATTTGAGTCAATCATGAGTCATAACCATTTTACTTACAGGGACATATTTACTGATAGCTCTTTTTTTGCATCTGATACTTTGGAAGGGTCTGGTGCCTCTGAGTTTGCTTTTAACTCCCCACAGAATTCTCCTCAGACCAGGACACACCAATTCAGAGCATCAGACCCTGCTGGAACAACAGATGCAAAACTAGCAGACTTACCTCCATTGTTTCAATGATCAACACTCCTTTCAAGAGCCATTGGCTCTACACATATCTATCCCAACATCCAGTGCAGCATCTGCCCTAATAACTATGTGGGTGAAACAAGTCTGTACTCTCAAAAGTACCCTTACAGAAAGATGATCCAAGACCCAGCCACCATGTCATCTGTGAGTGCATGCTTTTTCATTAAGTGATCACTCTATATTTGACCTGAGTTCTGATCCTCTAAGGAAACATGCTTAACACATTGAGCCTAGAACCTTAAACTCATAACTTTGCCACTAAAATACATGGACTGAATAGGACACTCAATTTATGGTTTATTACAAAAATGAGTTAGATGCCCTTTGCCTTGAATGAAGCCTAAAAAATGAGTGGTCCTGTAGCACTTTAAAGACTAACAAAAAATATATATAGTAGTATGGGCACAACCCACTTACGATGAGACACGTGGTTTGTGCCCATGAAAGCTCATAATCCTATATAAATTTATGGTTTAGTCTTTAAGATGTTACAGGAGCACTCCTTTAAGGTTTTTTTAAAGTTACAGATTAACACAGCTACCCCTCTGAGACTTTTGCCTTGAATGATCCCCTTTTGTACTAAACAGAGACGCTTGTAGTTAATGTTTCACCTTATATTTAGCTGTGACAGAAGGTTTCCCAGACCTGAAACAAAGATCTATAATCTTTAAGTGTGTGTATTATTATTAAAAAAAAAAACCCTGGTCCAATAAGAAAGACAAGGTGGGTCAGATGTGCTATCTTAGGACATAATTATAGAAACGGACTTGTATGCGTATTTACAGGAGTTTTCTTCTTATATATTATCCAATCTTTATTTTTACCTTGGATTCAAATAACGGCATATTATAATTCTTTTTGTAGCAATAAAGCATATGTGCCTCTTCTACTGTGTGCAAAACATTCATTTGCTTTCACCGGTTCAGTCTTAAAGCACTTCACTTTTGTCTTTTGCCAGCATGGAAAGTTCCCCTGTGGGTCCCATTTCAAATGTGGCACGGGTTGCAAGACATTGTTAAACTATCTGCTATTTCTATCCTTCTCACTGGACTTAAGAGCTGAATGGTGTAATGATTGCAAGGTTTTGAAATAATGGGTTTCCTACCATGAAAGATCCTAGGTGTCAGAGGCTGTATGGTTGTGTGAAATTTGGTCCATGATCACTTTTAAAAAATGTTTTTGTACAGTTCTGAAAGCAGAATAAAAGTTTTTTGTTTGTTTTTCTTTAAAATTAAACTACTGATATCTCAGGCACTAGACACCATTTTGTTCTAAGTATGTCATAGTTGTCTGATAAGGTAGAAAAACAAGCATGTTACTGACTGATAAACAGAACGAAGACTGATGGGAGACTATATTGGCCTGATTCTTATGGGCAAAATGACACACTTGTGGTGGAATTGCATAATGCTTGTCTATCTTCATAAATTAAGGTGTATGAACTTGAAATGTACAGGTTGACATTTTATTCTTGACTTAAAGAGACTTGGCACAGCTTTATGTTCATGTATGTGTTTGCTTTTTAAATGTTTTTTAAATTTATTGTACACGCCTGACTTTCTAACTTACCAACATCAATTTGACAAAAGAAGAAAACATGTACTTGTGATCAAATAAATGTGCTGTTACAGATTCTTTTTATTCATCCAGATCTCATTATGTGCAAATAGAAAAATCCCGTCCTAGTAGAGAAGTCCAGAAGCCATTCAATTCTTACCCATAGCATTTTGAATCCTCCAGTTGCCTTGTGAAGCTTAATAGTCCATTGACACCCAGGCAATGAAAATACTTGGCAAATGAGACCGTACTGACCCCTTCTTACCTTGAACGTTATCCTCTGCTTTTATGGAGCTCTTCCCTCTAAAGTTATTCTTTCAAAACATTTTTTTTAATCTACTCAGCGAGAACCAGAACAGCTTTTTTTGAGTCTTGTTCTAGACTACTGGTTAGTATATCTATTAGGAGATGTTTTAAAATTGCTAGCCAAATTGGTGTGTAAAGGAGTCCTCAGTGATCTAAGAACTCCTGACAATGATCCAATATGCAGTCTTGGATGCATTACTAACAAAGCTCAGAGTATGATTATACTCTAGAGCAGTATTTCCTAATTTTATTTGGCCACGGAACCCTTTTAAACTCTAAAGAATTTTGCAGAACCCCTAATAACAGTCTTATTTATGGAGCTGAAAAAGTAGACCACAAATAAGTAAGGATAATAATAAACAAATGCTAAACAAGGTCACGATATGTAAATTAATCTATCATAGTCAATTTATATTTGTCATGGTTAAATTTTTAAATACAAGAAATCATGTGACTATACTGCGGTAAAGTATTTGCAAGAGCATTGCCTGCGTACTCCCATACAAGCAACTGGCTTGACAGCTAAACCTTCGACTTTGTCCAACGTGGCACTACTATATAGGTATTCAGTCACCCACGTGATCCACGTTCCCTGAGAGCGAGTACGGGGATTTACAGTGGTATATAAAAGGCGATCGCACCACTGACAGACTGTGCGTGCAGCGCTGAGTAGTGACATCATCGTCCCCACTCTCTGGCTAAGCTGGCATTACACAGGGACACTTATCGTGGCAAACACAAATGAAAATTGTTTTCAATAAAATTCATAAATGCTTAAATATTATTTTTTTAATCATAAAACATTATTGTAATGGAACTTGGAACCCTTACTGTCACTTTGCGGAACCCCATTTGGGAAACACTGCTCTAAAGAGCAGCTCAACAGCAAATCTGAGAGATGTATTGGATTTCCCCTGGAATAAGAGGTAAAGATAGGACAGAATAGTAGTGAAAACTGTACACTTGTTGGGAGTTTTTATAGACTGACTTGTTACTGCTGCTTATCTGAATGTGTAAGCAGTTAGATTTTTGAAGAAACACTCCTTGTCAGCAGTACTGCACTTCTTTTAGAAACTGATCTTATAGCTAGTAAAAGGTTTTCAACCTAAGAGTAAATTGTGTGTCAGCAAATAGCTGGCAAAAGGTTCTAAGGTTCTACCTCAGCCATCAAAAGAGGACATCAGTGTAGCAGTTGGTGATGTCTGTCTGAATGAGAGTAAATTTCACCCCCAAGTGAGAGGCCTCTTTGCACTTTCTGCTCAAAGCATGAGGCTGATCAGTGCAGCCAAAAAAAGTATTACAACAGTCGGGCATTGGTTTAAAGGAATCCAATGGGTCAAGACAGATTGGGAGTTCAACATTAAACTTGCTTGGGGGACAAGCATGGGTTCTATGGGTAAGAAGCATAAACATGTGTGCTTAATCTCCAAAACTTTATAGGTTACCAACTAACCACAAAAAATCATCTCAATGGAGAGCCCTGAAATGGGACTAGCAGGGGCATTTCAGGCCAGAATGCAGATGTGTGCCCTTTTCTATAACTTTCCAGTAAGTCTTTTGTTTTAAAGATTACAGCTGGCAAGGGTTTTGTTTTTTTTAATGATTTGTTCTGAAACTTAATAGTGAAGACTGTTAAATACAGTAATTGGGGGTGGGAGTGGTAAGGAATCTTAATAGCAGTGAGTTGCATAGCTGTGTACATCTGTCCACTTTCCAGTGTTTCCTACCTAGGATTTGTGTAGGCAGACTTGCTTTAAGAAAAGACAAATATAAATATTGTCAACAGGCTTGACTTGTCATAAAACTCTCAAAGGCAGACAGTGCTTTCTTCAGCAAAATAACTGAAAACAAAATTGGTGGCAGTCTGCTCTGTTGAATGCATCTGCTGGAGCCTCTGTAGCACTTCTATCTGTGAGACTTCCAATCTAAAGGAGAGAAACTGCCAGTGCACTCACTTTTCTATGAAATAATTTTACGAGTGACTCAGTCCTTGCTTTTAGTTCTCTAACATCATGCTGAGAAGCATGAATATACTTGGTTTCTCTAACTAGCATAAATGGCAGCAATTTGCACAGCAAATTCCTTCTCAAAATACCAGATTAGTGACCAGAGGAAATTTGTCATTCACGTGCTCTCATCCCTTCCCCCCATGTGCTGGTGTGTGGGGTTTTTTTTTTTTTTTTTTTTTTTTTTTTTAAATATCATGGGTGAAATCCTGGCACCATTGAAGTCCATGGGAATTTTGACACTTGCTTCAATGAGTCCAGGATTTTACCCAATTTTTCACAGTGAACCTGGCTTGTGCTATCAGTTGTGCCTTCTGTTGAATTAATTTCTTTCTGAGGGCTTGTCATGTCTATCTTCCACCAGCATGTTTTCATGTATTGATGTTCGTCATGAGCATGCTCAGACTGAGACTAACTGGTTGCCTTCATAATTTTGAGCCACTCTGGTTTTTTCCCCCCATGAATGCAGGTCTCTTCCAACACATGATCTGTTTGTGTTTATTCCTAATGTACCTCATGACTCATTTGAAAGCAATTTTTTGTGTAATTCAGATTTTAGTTCAACTAATTGGTGCCTAGGTAACAGTGGTCAAGACGTACTGGAACATAGGGGACGTACCATGTTTTTGCTCTGTTTGTACAGCATCTAGCACAGGGGCTATGGACCCATGAATGAGGCTTCTTGCTGTGATGATTTAAATACATAATTCCTCTAAGACCAGATTTAGTGTTAGAGGAATTTGTTGGGAGACATGATCTAACCAATGGTAGAAATAACGTCTTAAGGTATGGATACCATGTGCAGATGTTTGGTTAGGGGGTGAATCTAATCAATCTTCTTTCTCTAGGCTTCCACATCTCAATTGCAACTCAATACTGTGCTTGAAAACTGCATAATAAATAAAGAGCCCATACATCTGAGCCTTCATCAACAAGAAATTAAACCAAAACTGTTAGCAAGGCCATAAATCAACAGTATGTAGAAAGAAAATTGAATTCAAACCTGGGTTTTCTAAGGCCATATGGCAATTGGACTAAGGTGAAACTGCTGACACTTGTTCCTGGTAGGATTGCAGGTTGAATCACAGTCCCTTGTTCTGAATAAGGTGAATTGGCTTACGTGTCTAATACATCCACACTTACTTGTTATAGAAATAGTACAGCAAGTCAGACTGACTTTTTCTTTACACTAACTTTGACCCAGGTTGATCAGGCCTAATAAATTGAAATAGTCATGGATTTCTGGTAACTGCTAAACATATGACATATATTGTGAGCTAGATAGTAGTAATTCATTTGGTACAGGCCAGATTGAGCTAGTTGAAAAGGAGTTAAGATAGTTACAAGTTCCCTTAACTGACAACGGCTGGATGTAGGGGAGTTGGCAATTCACTTGTTCACAGTCCAAAGTGTAAACATAGAAATGGGATTGCTATTGCAGTGGACAAGAGAACAGTTACTTCTATGAGTAGGTGGAAACCCATGTCCAAGTGGACCGTAATAGCAAAGTTTATTACTACCTACAATACGCTATGCACATGAGTGAATTGTTCTTCCACACTAGTAAAAGCAGAGGAAGAGGAGGACCGTTGGCTAGCATTGTACATGGGATATTAATGCAAATGTTGGGAGTGGATATGTTAAATTAATGAATAGCATTTTACCACATGGTATCTGGATAGCAAATGATAAAGGGGAAAGGTTAAGAATTTGCTCAGAGGCATAATCTGGTGAATGGTGATACTTTGGTTTCTCACAGACATGAGCAATGGAATTCACCAGGTGGTCAAACAAAAAAAAAAAACAGTGTTTACATGATAACGATGAACTTGGAATAGTATAAATGAGCACAGAATATGGTCCTTATTTCTCATTTTTAGTTTTGATCTTAATGCTATTTTCAACCTTACATTTTGATCTCTTTAATATAAATGGAGAGGTTTTTTGAAATTTAATTTTAGTAGAATTTCAATCATTTGTGCATTAGAAAACTAAGGGCTCGTCTAGACTACATCAGTCTTTTGAAAGAGGGATGTAAATTAGGCAGATTGAAAGTGCAAATGAAGTGCAGATTTAAATATCCTGCGCTTCATTTGTATATTCGCATCCGATCGCTGTTTCGAAAAAGAGTATTTCAAAAGTGAAACTGCAGTCTAGATGTGGTTCTTTCAGGGGAAACCCCCCTCTTTGATAGATTCTTTACTCATTTTATCAGGACTAGATTGCAGTTTCACTTTTGAAATGCCCTTTTTCGAAACAGCGATTGGACGCAAATATACAAATGAAGCATGGGATATTTAAATCTGCGCTTCATTTGCTTTCGATCTGCCTAATTTACATCCCTCTTTCAAAAGAGGAATGTAGTCTAGACATAGCAGCATATTTTGTATTGTTAGGCTATGGAAAGCACTACAGTTGTGTGGTACTATGACACAATCTTTGAATTAGGGTGTGACAAAACATTGTTTCTGTGCATCCCCCAAACTCTTGCAGTACCAAAAGGTTTAAAGTAGTGATGGGGGTTAAGTTTTCAAATTTTTATTTTACTTTGTCTATAGTGTAGCCCCTGGAATCTCAGTTAAATTTGCTCTGTCAACAACTGTATGTGGAGTCAGGAAAATAAAAGATGAAAGCGATATGTAAAAGTTAAGCTGTATGCAAATATAAGCAGGTCAATGATGCATGTGGTTTAAAAAAGCCTACTGGTGAACAGACAACTGCGAAAGAAGTGAGGTAATAAAGAATCCTGAAAGGAGGATTTTGAGTGCTGAATTCTTTGGATACAAGCATTCCAGTCATACTATTTGAACAGGACTGCTTGCAAGGCAGAATAGTATCAGCACTAAACCACCATCAAAGGAGAAATAGAGCAGTGAAGCTGTTAAGAGGGAAAGCTGCAGGAACAGACAATATAAGAGCCAAGCTACTAAAAGCTGGTGAGAAGTGCTATCGAAGCATTAAGAAAAATTACGCAAGGAGATCAGGAGCATGAAGAGGTACCAGATGACTGGCTGGAGGCAGTAATTGTGCCAATCCTGGAAAAAGGAGATCCTGCCAACTGAATAACTATTTGTGCAAGGCACAATCCTTATGAAAGTAATTGTCAACAGGTTTAAGATAAGTTTTAGAAGTATGGAGGAACAGTGTGTGACCTAAGATCAGGTTCAAGTTTCATCACCCTGATATTCATACACTGACATCTGATGGTGGGAGCTCAGGGGAAAGGAGGGAACTAAAAATGTTGCTGTCTTTTATTGATTTAATGAAGCCATTTGATTGGGTTTGGGATGGAAGTTTTATGAAAATTTGTAAAATAACTTGGAAAGCACGATGGCATTTATAAAATGTATAAAGACTCCTGTGGTGACAAAATAATTAGTAAGACAATAAGCAACTGGTTCAAGTCAAATTTTGGTATATGAGAAGGGGGGATGGAATCACCATTCCTAAACTAGATGTTAAAAAATTAGACAATCTGAATGATCTAGAGTTAAAAATCCTTAGTTTTTACAGATATGGTACAAATGACAGATTTGAATTAATGATACTTTTTGCTACTTTGGAAAATTGGTCTAGTTGACTAGAACTCTCATTAAATGCCAAGAAGACACCAGATTGCAACTCGGGTGGGGGAGGAGGGAAGGAAGTGACAAGAGATGGAATGTTGAAATGCAGCAGTGGGAAAGAAATAGCAGAAGAATAATCTTGTGTGTACCTCTGAAATTTGATCTATGCTGACAGTTCCATCAAGAGGATGTTATTATGTTAGCTACAAGGGCTGTATAGATATTTACAAAATTGTGAACTGATAAGTTATTTTTGATACCAATGTGGAAAAATTCTAAACCAATGTGCTAACAGTATCATTCTGGTCTGGAAGAAGCAGTATTAATTGAAACCGGCATAGCAAAAGTAGACTTGAATAGGTAGTAGACTTGAGTTCATTTGTCTTAAAACAATTTCTCTTTGCACCTTCCATTCTCTGAAATTCAGAGAGTAGTTTGTGAAATCAGGGTACAAGAATTGCTTCAGTAAAAAAAAAGATTCATATGGGGGACACTGGAACAGTGTGCCCAAGAAAACGTAATCAAAATCAGTCTGACCTAGATGCCGACTGGTTGAGTGGTAGGGACATTACAAGGAGGAGACATGGCTAGGCTGGGTTGATTGGAGGAACAAAGCCATGGCTGGGAACAGCAACACTCCTGCTCTCTGTTTATAAAGATGCTCTGGGATACAAAAGAAAAAGATTGAAATTGTTGAGCTAACTTAAATTTATTTCTATTCAGAAAAAATCACTTTGTGAGAACTGGCAGTAGATTACTTGGACAACTTGGAACATGATATGCAATTTAGATAGATGCATATATTCACCAACCATATATTAAATCATGTGATATGGCAGGGTCCCAATAAGTAAAGAACATTAATGCAGGAAGGGCTGTCAAGCAGCAAACCCCATCGTATATCACACTGACTTAATAGAGAAACATGTATATAATTTTTATAAAATTGAAAATCTGCTTGACCAGTACCCAGTCCTGAAAGCTGTTAAGCATCATTAGAAGGTTGCTGAGTGCCACTGATTCACAGAATCCTCTTTTCTTCTCTCAATCAAGTCCTTGTGTCTTGGCAGCCTGCCTTGGCTGATAGCTCTCACTTTGTCCTGCGTATTGGAATCGGTATATGTTGACATCTGGAATAAGTAAGAAGCTGTCTCGTGAAATTTCACAACTTGCAAAGTGTCTTGATTTGCTTTTTTGACTGACAGGTATTTGCTAACATGGGTTACATTGTTTCTGAGAGAGGCTTGGCGGCAGCTGCTGCTGCTTTCTTTCTTGACTAGTTTTGCCACAATGACGCACAGTAACAATCATAACCTATGTTCTTGCTGTTGAGCTGCGTGTTTGGTTCCCTCACTCATTCATTGTGACACAAGCTTCTTGGGGGTTCACTACTGTTAGCAACTCTTGTCAGGTCTGACATACTTGGTACATCTTACATACTGTCATGGTCTACCCAAAAGGCGGCATTGGCAAAACTAGTAATTCAGTGATTAATATTGTTGCATGATCCACGCTCAGGTGCTTACAAAGTTCTAAATATGTGCTAGAATTTGTTCTTAAAATGAATTTGACAAGCAACGCAGACACATTTTGCCTTTCACACATGAATATGCATTTGCTTGTCTGACCAGCCTGGTCATCAGGCAGAGAGAATGAAGGTAATCTAAGCCATCAACATAGTGAGTGGTGATCTGAACCTCTAATTATGAGCAATTGAATCTCCTGATAGTTTACTTATTGTTACTCTATTGTAAAAGTGTGTTGAGAATGGTCTTTAATGAAAGCCAGTCACACACTGTGGATTAATATAATTGTGGCTGTATACATCAACTCTGAGGAATTATGGAAACTCATGGGTATTGTCCTTTGTTAGCTTGCCCTCACTTGCCGAGTTTAAACACTTTTTAGGTCACAGATTTTAAACAGGTTATCACCTGACAAAGAAAAGAGGCCAACATCTCATACCAGGTGTGGCCAAATTCAAGAGGCCATTGGTTTGTATCAGATTGCATGAAGAGATAATTTGCATTGTAAAAATTTACCAGCGAAGGAGAAGACAATATGAAGTCCACACTAAATAGCTTGGTATCTGTACCCAGCAGGGAAAAGGAACTTTATCTGGGCTTTCTTTTCAAAGAACACATTTCAAAGTGTTAAGCAGCTAGAAAAAGAAAGGGGAGAGGTCTCTCACTGGGTGAGGTCAAGAGCACAGAGCTCTTGTGCCCCACATTCTGTGGGTTGCTTTAACCAAAGCAGTTTCAGTCTTTAGAAGCAGACTATGGGGAGTGTTGGAATACATAAAAATTAATAGGGATAGCTATACATTAGTGGTTAAGGGGGTCCAACCACAGCAGGCATTGCCCTTTAAACATGTTTCCCTCTTTGTCCTTGCAGCCTAGAAAGATTATTGCACTGAACAATGTGTTTGTTTTGTCATCTTTCTTACTCTGTAAAAACACTCAGGGTCAGGGCTCTTCTCCCCCCCTCCCCTCCCCCCCGCATCCTCTAAGATGCTGATCAAGACCGTATGTAATGCTGATTTAACTGAAAACCGGCAACTAAAACCCAGCAAACAACAAACAGGAGCAGGTATAATTGTATTCATCATCTGTTTATTAATATTAATTGTATTGGAGTTAACTTTGCTAAATGAGGATTTAGGAAAAGTAGTGATAGATTTGTGAATTAACATACTAGAATGGATAAAGGAGGTTACTGGTGCCAAATCATGGCTACTTGGAACATTGTATTGGGGGTCCAAGGTAAATGTGCATCAGCAATAAAATAGTCTATTTACCCCATCCACTCCTGGGTCAACTGTTTCTTCTCTAATGGAGAATTTCTTGAGGCAAAGATTGTAAATTGCTGTTGTCTGTCTTGGAAGCACATCTTTTACTTTGGTTTGCTTGGAACTTTTTATTCCTTGTATATTTGTATGACTTAAACCTTTGTCTTTGTTTAATAAAAAGTGAAAACATTTATTATAGACCAATTCAGTGCATGGATTGAAGGGAAGGGTGTAGTTACAGTATATTGTCTCTTTAAAAGAACAACACACACATCTTTTGTGAGCCTTCTAGGAGAGGGCTGGACACTGTAGGGCAGACGGTTTGGGGGAAGCTGTTGGGTCATCCTCCAAAAAGTAACTGTGGCGTGACCTATATGCTTGTAGGGTAGCTATTGGTTTCAGGGCTGAGTCATAGCCATTTAGTATTTAAAGCACTCAGAGTTGTATGAAGGGCAAGTCCTAAGCAGAACTCTCACATTCCTGTCTTGTTTTCTAGAAACTATTCAGTGTTTTTTAAATATAGCAATTGATGACAGTAAGATGTGTAAGGGATTCAATTGTTGTAGATGGAGAAGGGTAATGCTAGAGGAAATGATATCATTTAGCTCCAGACTCATCCTGTTTTCACTTACCAGATATATCTACCCTCCTCCCCAAACAGGAAAAAAGTGTCTCCTTACTAGGTCAAGTGGATAATTTAGACTGTGCATAGATATTAAAGTATTCATGAAAGGGGCATATTTTTCACAGAAACCTCTACATTTACTCTAATCTGGCATGCCTTTTGTCATTGCAGGCATAATTTGGCAAAAAATTTATTTTCTGGTGCATGGTTTTAACTTCTTCCGGTCTACCCCACCCTCCCTGGAAAATTGCATTTGGAATACTTGTTGGGCTCTCATCCCCAGTGTGACATTAATGCTGCTTGTAGAGGAGAGGGCTAGTGAAAGATACTTCAGATCACTTAAGCTGTCTTTTTGGGGCTATGCAAGAGAATTTTGTGGGCAAAATAACTACATAAGGTGGGTTGTATATTGAAAAGGGTAGATTATCGCCATATGTAGTAGTGCAAGAGACTTAAGGGGAAGGAGGAGTCCCATGGATTACTAACTTCATGGATGCAGCCACTTAAAACCTGCATCAGAGCTAGAGGGTGGGGGTTGGGGTTAAATGGCCTTGAGTCTGCATTGGCATGTGGCCATTACAATGGACAAAACTGGAAAGAAAAAAAGTGAGTATCCAATTTTGAAAATTAAAAGCCAATCTGTTAGGCACTTCAGGATGGGTTAAACAATGCCTTCATTTAAGTTGGAAAAATACCTAGGTCTGAATAATTGCACCTGAAATGCCTAAATGACACACAAGCAGCTCCTTTTCCTACATACACAAGTTATCCAGATCATATAGATAGCCTTCATTATACCAGCATAGGAACAATTTTAATTCACCACAAGCTGTGTGTACTCCATATTTAACTGGTAATGCATGTCATTAATTTTTTTTGGATCCTAATGTGCTTTGATCTAGTAATTGAAAAGTACTAGATCAAAGTGCACTTATTGATAATACATGTTAGCACTGTTCACACAGTATTTGGCAGGCTAATAACGTGTGTAGATTCACACCTCCGTGTTCCAGGTGCTAAATGTTCATATAGGTAAGTCCTCTATATAGCCATAGTCAGCATAATTCTGTGGACGGCAGCATCTGAGGCTCTACCTAATCTACTAATCTATTTCTGTACGTCTACACTAGCCCCCTAGTTCAAACTAGGGAGGCTAATGAGGGCGACCAAAGTTGCTAATGAAGCACAGGATTTAAATATCCCGCGCTTGATTAGCATAATCCCAGCCGGTCGCCATTTTGGAAACTGACTAGCCCGAAGCAACTGCCCGCGTCTATACACAGCAGAGAAGTGGGATTCTGAGAGAACCCCTTAGTTTGAATTAATCTCGGAATCCCACTTCTCTGCTGCGTATAGAGAATTTTGCTCAACCAAAATTTGAGCACTTCCTAAAGCCGGCCCTGACAACAGGTGTCAGTACTGACCACGGCACCGGTGCTGGCACCGGTGCTGACACCAGCAATAAGACCAACCCGGAGTCCGGTGGTACCGAGCGCTCCAGCACCACCCGCAGAACCCTCAGAGTGCTTCATCAACATCAAGCTCGGCACCGATCACCATTGTGGCACTGATCCCAACAGCACCAAGCTCACTTGATGCACTGGCACCGCAAATGACAGTGCCGCTTCCACCTACATCTTCGGCACCGGTACACGACGTACCAGAGCGCCATAGACGACCTTCTCCCACGCTGGGGAAAGCCCAGCATAAGTCTAGGAGGATAATTACGCCCTCTCCTAACCCAGAACCAGCTGTCTTCTCCATAGCTTCATTCACCAGCCTCCGGTTTCTCGGTGCCATCACAGCATGAGCCGCACCACATTAACTAGCCAGCAACACAGGCACTCACCGCAATATTCACCATCACCACAGCGATACTGCAGGCACTCACACTCCCCATTGTACGCGAGGAGTAGATCTCGCTCACCTAGATCACCCACATGATCATCGTGTTCCAGATATCAAGTGGCTCGAAGAAGGTACTCGCCTGAATATTCCCCAAGGAGGTATTACTATGACCGATGCCATCGACATTGTGACTACCACCATTGACACCGCTATTCGTTAGACCACTCTTGTTCTACGTCCCTTCAATGTCCCGAAGTCCTCTTTCACACCGCAAAGGTCTCTTGAGTTCATTGGGGCATGATTAGAGTCTATAACAGCCAGGGCCTATCTTCCTCTGGACAGATTCCACAAAATACAAAGCCTTGTGCACACTCTTTCCATCAGCCCTAAAGTCCCCAGACTTACCTGCTTTCAACTCATGGGGCATATGGCGGCCACGACTTACATGGTGCAACACACGAGGCTGCATCTCAGATGCCTCCAACATTGGATAGTATCAATCTAGCACCCAGGCAACCAGGACATTCACAGGCTAGAGGTGGCACCCCCGCTAGTGCAACACTCCCTGACATGGTGGGCCTCTTCTACCAACATGCTCTCAGGCGCTCCCTTCCACCGGCCACAACCCATGATACAGATTACAATGGACGTGTCTCTTCTAGGTTGGGGAGCCCACTGTGTGGGAGATCATGCTCAAGGTCAATGGACTGCATGGGAAGCTCTTCAACATATCAATCTTCTAGAGCTCAGGGCAGTATTCAATGCATGCAAAATATTGCTACCCACAATTCGTGGTCATACTAGTCAAGTCCTTACTGACAACACGACCACAGTTTACTATATCAACCGTCAGGGTGGAGCCAGATCAAAATCCCTCTGTGCAGAAGCCACACGGCTATGGAACTGGTGCATTCAGCATGGTATCAACATCATTGGTACATAACTACCAGGCTAGGACAATACCATTGCCGACACCCTCAGCAGGCGCTTCTTTCTTCAGCATGAGTGGGAATTCAACTGAGATGTAACACACTTTCTCTTCCAACGATGGGGGTACCCCATTATAGACCTATTTGCGACACATCTCAATGAGAAGTGCCTGAAATACTGCTCCAGAGCAGGGCTGGGACCGAAGTCCCTCGGGGATGCATTCCTGCTGGAGTGGAGTCGCCACCTTCCTTCTCTATGCCTTTCCACCAATTCCGCTTCTTCCGAAAGTACTGGAGAAGATAGCCATGGACAGAGCCACAGTCATAGTTATAGCCCCGTTTTGGCCCAGGCACACATGGCTTCCCCTTCTCATGCAAATGTCCCTACGACCTCCATACCACTTGCCAGAACGACCCGACCTGATGCAACGAGGGCTGGCAATGATGCACCCTCAAATCAATCGGCTACACCTCACAGCGTGGCTCCTAGCTGGTTCCACCGAGCAGAAGTCGTCTGTTCTCAAGAGGTGAAGCACATGCTAATGCACAGTAGACGCGATTCCACACTAACAACTTACCTTTATAAGTGGCGTCGATTCCACACCTGGTGCACTGCCAATAACCTCAATGCACTTTCCATCCCTATTCATCATATCCTGGACTACGTACTACAACTTCAGCACTCGGGCCTGGTGTTACCGACCATCAGAGTTCATCTTTCAGCAATCTCTGCCTTCAGATAACCGATAAAGGGTTACTCAGTATTTGGTCATGGGGTGAACAAATACTGACTTTTAAAAGGTCTCGCGAACCTATACCCTCTGTGCAGAAAACCTCTGGTGCTATGGGACTTAGAGCTAGTCTTGGACACTCTCACGTACCCACCATTTGAATCCCTAGCCACCTGTTACATGGCTACACTCACGATGAAAGTCGTCGTCTTGCTAGCTATCATGTTGGCACGTCAGGTGGGTGAGTTTGGCTGCTCTCTCAGCCGCTCCACTTACACTCTGTTTACCAACCATGGAGTAATACTACGATCCCGCCCCAACTTCTTACCAAAAGTGAACTCGGAATTCCATGTCAACGAACCCATTATACTCCCAACCTTTTATCCCAAACGACATGCCTCTCGCCATGAAACCCGACTACATACCTTGGATGGGCGTAGAGCATTGGCTTTCGACCTTGAGAGAGCACGTCCCTTCCGATGGTCATGTCTATTGCTATGCGTGGACAAACGAACTAAAGGCCAACCCTTAACGTTGCAGAGTATTTCTAAACTAATTGTGAAATGCATTGCACGATGCTACTCATTACGCAATAAGCCCATGTCAACCTCAATGAAGGCTCACTCCACTAGAGCGACGGCCACATTGCCGGCCTTCCGCAAAGGAGTCCCGTTACAGGATATCCGCTGTGTGGCAACCTGGTCCTCGGACATAACGTTTGCAAAACCTTATGCTATTGACGCTCTTGTTCGTGACTTAGCACTGGCCTCCGCAGTGCTCTCCATGGCACAGAGATCATAATTCCGATCCCACCGCCGTAGACCAGGCTACTGCTCTGTACTTGCCTAGAGTGGAGTACCCACCGGGACACTACCTGAAGAAGAAGAGGAAGTTACTCACTTTGTGCAGTAATGATAGTTCTTCAAGGTGTGTGTCCCCGTGGGTGTTACACGACCCGCCCTCCTCCCCACTTCAGAGTCTCTTCTTTGCCTTTTAGGAGCAACCCGATTAGGAGGAACTGGCAGGAGCTGGACTGTGTGTAGACTCCCAAACAGCGCAAAGGGCACGCGATGCCGCCACGCATGCACGGTCCAGCTGAACCACGGCTGACGAGTCTCTGACCTGTGGTGCCAGGACAAGCCCGACACCTAGAGTGGAGCACCCATGGGGGGGGACACTTCGAAGAACCGTCGTTACTGCACAAGATGAGTAACTTCCTCTGCCTATTGAGGTCTGCCCTTGAACCATCCTGCCAGGTAGCTTGGAGTGGTAACCTTGGTTGGGTAATAGTTTAAAGTTTCAGCCTTCACGATTAATTGCACTGTAGTCTATGTCCATGTTAAAAATTAGGTTAGAATATTTTCTAGGTAAAACTCAAGTACAGCTGTATTCCAGAACCAGTTATAATGAAAATATTGATGGTAACTAATTGATTTCACATCTTCTAGAATCATGTGCATGTGATGAGGTGGACCAGAGGCCCTCTGCTGGAGTCCTCATGGTTCTACCACATGCTAGGTAAGGAGCAGCGGAGCTAGGTCCTTCTAGTGGCCTAAAGAAACTGCAGGGAACAGACAATCAGTGCCTAGGAAGGCCATATTAAAAGGAGGTGACTTGAAGACCAGAGGCAGTTCATTCTCATGGCTCCATGGTGCACCATGGACAGCTCAGTGCTGGCGAGGGCTGGGGAATTTAAGTGCTCCTGACTGGCTGTTGGACGTGAACACAGGTGTGCTAAGGATGAAGCATCATTTAAGGCTAGGGCTATGGGAAAGTGGCCCAGGGAATTGAAAGCAGTTGAGATAAAGGGGCAAGGCAGTATATGGGTGCTATTCTTAGGGTCCCTGTGCTGGGACTTGGAGTAATGGGTGGGCATGGGTGTGTCTTCCTGCCCAGGACATTGGGAAAGCTTACAGTTGAATAGCAATAAATGCTCAGAAGGGAATAGAATTACTTATCAACCCAGCCGGAGACCTGGGGCCAGAACAGACCAGAGGGCAAAACCATTGCATCCAGGCCAGGAGGGGTCCCTGAGGGTACTACCTGATACCAGGAGTGGAACTCTTTAAAGACTGCAGATGCACTTGAACAGGAGGGGAAGTAAGTGGTGGGTACCAGGCTCTTACATTGCAAGTAGCAACTCTTGTTTCTCACTTCAGCAGAAAACCATCCCAGCATTCTACAGCGTATGAATCATTGTGAAATAGCTAAATGAAGCTGTATTCTTGTGATCTGAAAACTTTTTTGTTTCAGCAGCTGGGAAGACTTGAGGTAATGAAGTAACTCTTGGAATTAAACAAAAGGTTACTCTTTCATGTGTGCTTATGTGGGAAGTGAAGTTGTAAACAGTTAATCTAGATCAATAGCACTCCAATGAAAGTAAGTAATATTGCAAAATCACTGGCAGTCTATAGGAGTCAAGTATAATCTTTAAAACTTCATTATGTTTACGTAATGGACATGTTAGAAACATGCTTGACACTTTCCCATAAGTAAGAATGTTCGGCTTTAAGAATAAGATTACTTTTATGCTCCTGGTTGTACATTAGCATCATTTGTCATTGTGCTTCAATATATTAGAATGCATTTAATAAGCTCCATATAATGTTTACATTTCGGGCCTACAAGATGACTTGTGTTGTTTGTTATTACATAAAGTTCCTATTCATGCCATATGAAATACTCCCATTGCTTAATCTGTCATGATCTTCACCAAACAGTGTGGCTGCATTTTCCCTAAGATGTGAGAATTAAATTGATCAATGAACTGACAAACAATGCAGCTCCTTTTTTCTTGTATTTTTTGAAAATATAAGAGGGGTGCTTGGGGAAGTGAAGAAAGGGAGGTGTTGGCTTGAATTTCTAATGAGCCACTGAAAAAACTCTTGAGGCTAAAACTAACAGTCTAAGATCCCTCCATATTCAATATGTGTTGGTTTTTGTTTCCTCATCCAGGTCTCATAAATAACCGACAATTGAAAGTCTATATATCTGGCTGCTGTTTTACATGTCAAAGTAACTTAAACAAAAAAAATCAAAGATGAAAGTGGCTTAAAGTGAGGTTATTTTAAAGTACTGCAAAAAACCTTGTAATAGCTCTTATAAAAAACCTTCAAACAAAGGCTTTTAGTTCTGTTTCCCTGATGAGTTGTGATGGATAGGAGTGCTGGTCAACACTTAGTGACTAAAAGGTTAAACACAGGTACCAAATAAAATACATTTGAAAGCAAATAAATCCTCCCTGCACATCTCCATAAAACTCTCAGAAGATAGAGGTAGTCTTTCATCCTTCTCACAATGTTTCTGGGGAGGCCTGCCTTATTGCTGACGTAGCATGGAAATGTGTCCTATCCGTGGAGGATGGAATAAGTGATCTGGCATCATTGCAGCATAAGGTCCATGCCTCTGGCCACACTGTCAGCTTCTGCTCCATTATTCTGTGTGAGTCAGAGAAGACTGATATCATGCATGGCAAACTGGACGAAGCAGGAGAAGCTATGTAACTGATACCACTGAAGCAGTACATGGCCATTGGCTCATCCCCCAACAAAGCATGGTATGAGCCCCTGCCCTCCCACCATGTCCGGACTTCCTCCCCGTGCAGGCTTCTGTGGAAAGGAAAGTTGCGCACTCCTGGTTAACAGGAAGTGCCAAACACACGGCCGCCATGCTCGGACCCCCTCCTTAAAAGCATAACTTTTCTTGAACACAAAACACGCTATTGTTTTAGACAGATGTTCTTTTATGCTAAGAGATTAGGTTCTACGCTCCCCAATGTACCTCCAGTACAATCTGCCCTTCACTTTTTTTCATTATAGGGGGTGCAATAATGGGCCTGTTGCCTACTATCCTGGCTCCTTCAGCTGTTTACATTTTTGCCTTCAGGTCTGTAATAGCCAATCAGGTTGACATGTTCAATGGGCAAATGCAGTGGACAGTGCACAATTAAATGCATGGAGGAGAATGATGCTGAGGAGATATCAACAGTGCATGAGGAGAGGAGAGCATGCAGGGAATGTGAACTCCAGACACAGGAGGACAACTTGGGCTTATAGGGCAGCAAATAGAGCTGCTGACATGCCTGGTAGTCATACAAGAGGTAGATAGCACAGAGCACCCCTCCAGCCCATGCTGAACCACATGCCCTCCTCAGCAAGCCTATGTCTACACAGCACTGTTATTTCAGAATAACTGATAGAATTGGAAGGGACCTCGAGAGGTTATTGAGTTCAGTCCCCTGCCCTCACAACAGGACCAAGCACTGTCTATATCATCCCTGACAGGTGTCTAACCTGCTTTTAAATATCTCCAGAGATGGAGATGTTCCGAAATAACAGAGTGCATATACACAGCAAGCCATTATTTTGAAATAATGTTGAACTGGAGGACGACTTTCTTGGACTTCTGTAACCCTCATTTCACAAGGAGTAAGGGAAGTCAAAAAGAAGAGTGTTCTTCCTTCAACTTCCTGCTGTGTAGACAACGCCTAAAGCCGAATTAAACTATTTTGACTTCAGCTATGTAATTGATATAGCTGAAGTTGCATAGCTTAATTCAACTTTTGCCCTGCAGTGTGGACGTACCCCACACTTCAGAGCCTCCTCTCCCAATGCGGGGGAGGGGAAGTCAAGGGCAGCCTTCCACTCAACCTCCAGGGATGTCTCCCAGAACAGAAGGCTGTCAGTCTCACACCAGTGATAACTGAAGAGGTGAGGGGATTGTAGTGTAGATAAGGCCTAAGCTTCATATGTTACTAACACCCAGAAGATGTGTATAATTCCTATGTACAACCTCTGCTCCTCCTAGTGAAATGCAGGGATATTTGGGATGAAACAATGCAAGACTTAAACTGTAAACAATAATATAATACAAAGCAGTTTTTAGATAAAAAGTGAAGAATCATGAATTCAACTGGAATTCCAGGGCCTATAGTTTAATACACTGCAAGGACCCAAGAGGAAAATTGACCAGCACATTGAAGCTAAGCCATCCTCCCCTGCCAATACTGCAATGGGATATTTTGTGAAGTCAGGATATTATTTTTACACCACATCAGTAAAATCACGCTTACATCTGCACAGTGTTCCCTAACTGCTTGCTGAGATACTGGTATAATGCTGAGGTATTGATTTAATATGGATAGGAGAAAGACCATCCTCCACTGAATCACCATCACCATTTCCTAAAGCACCTGCTGATTTCCTTGGCACCTGTGAGTCTTCTGTCCCAGACCAACAACCCTCAAGGTCAAAGTACAGGCTGGCACTGCTGCAGGCACTCCTTTTGGATCATCTTAATGGCTTACACCAAAAATTGGAAACAAATGTTTTTCCCTTGATTTTTATTGAGGGGAACATACAAAACAGAACCAGAGCAGACAATATTTCTTGCTATCCTAATATCTTACCAGGCTCATTGCAAAGCTAATAAGCTGCAACAATCCCATTGCTAAGCATATCAATGCACAATCATATTAGATTCAACTGTGTTTTTACTGGAAGAAAAAAATGTGAGAAGTTTCACTTTGCCACAGGATAACACTGATTCTGCTTGAGGAAATATTACTGCACACGTGAAAGGGTTCAATCTTTAGATAATTGGTCAGGAACTTCTCTGGCTCCCTGTTAATCTCTGGGCCAAACTCATATCCCTAGTCTTAACCTACTATTATTTATCTGTGTTGTACTATTGATAAGAGCCCCAACGTAAACTGGGTCTTTATTTGCTATGGGTCATATACATTGCTGGAGACAGTCCTTGCGCCAAGGAGTTTGAAGTGTAATTATATTAGGAGAAAAAAGAAGTTGGAAGAAAGGAAGTATTAATTCCATTTTAAATATGTGAAATAGTGGCTCAAAGCACATGACACATGAACACAGCTGTGCTCCACAGAAATGCTGCATCCAATGAAGCTGGAGTTTAGATAACTGAGGAGTGGGACATTCTTTAGTCTTTCTTGGTGTGGATCTTAGACCCTGACTAGACAGGCTATGCCTTCAGGTGATTGTGTTTAATCAGATATAGATGCAAGGCCAATTCTTTTTGTCTCCAGTAACTATACATTCCCATGGAGATCATGAGAGAGAAGGGCATAATAGCAAGAGGAGGAAGAAAGGCCATGGAGAGTGGGAGGGGGAAAAAAAATCTGGCCTTCTGGAAAGAGAAGATCAAATGACTGTCTCAAACAAATATATTGATATTTGCAGTGTTTTAGCTGTGTTGATCCCAGGATATTAGAGAACAAGGTGAGTGAAGTAATATCTTTACTGGACCAACTTCGATAAGTTGATATTGTCATGTAGTAGCCTCCTGGTGGTTTCTGTTGGTGCTGTACGAGTGATAGGCATTGTAGAAATCTGATTAGTTACATTGGATACCAAGCTGCTTCTAGCCCTTACAAATCCACGTAAAGACCTCCGTGACAAAGGGAAGTCTGAGGTTTGTCAGACTCAGTGAGTATGAATAAATATTTTCTGGCATGAACCTATCAGTTCCCTTTAGTTTAGGTGATGCATACAGACTGAGATCAAGAGGTAACAGGAACTGTTGTCCCCTTTTCAGTGATCAAAACTTTGTAACAGCAGTGTGAATGGCCAGCACCCTTCAATGGCCAGCACCCTTCAAAGTAAGTGCATAAATTATCTTTAACGTTCTCTGAAGAGAAGTCCATTACTTGGTAATTGCTGAAGGTTTAAACTTTGAAAACTTACTACAGAAAACATTGCTTCAGTTGAAAAAAGTGAATTGTTGGTTAAAATGAAGATTACTTGAAGTAATTTTAAAATATTACAACTTATTTGTAAAGAAAGCAATGTATTGTATCTGTTCTGAGACTTTTGTCCAGAAGGTGATTTATAGTGAAATAAATTATTAATTTTTCTTCAAAGTGCATGATTGACTGTTTTCCTCTTCAACTTGTGAGCTATAAAATAAGATTAATGATGCTAATTTTTGGGTTATTATAATACACAAGTTTAACAAGTCCTCTTGCTGTGACAAGCAGAGGATTGCCTTCACCCAGATCTCTCTAACATATACCCCGCATCATTAATCTCCTTTATTGGTTCTGGATTATCAGAAACATGGTTTAGGTGTGATATACAAGGAAAAATCTGATGTAAGTCTATAGAGGTCAATTCCAGTCTATCTTGCTCTAATGCTCTGTTGATCTGGGAAGTCCTATTTTGGATTCATTTAGGCATGAAAAGTCAAGTTTAGCTCCATGTTGTAGTAAAACTGGTCTGGGTGTTCATCTGACACCCACAAAATATTTGTTCTATATGCGTGGGTGGTTTATGTGGGAGGAGAGTTGGGACAGCATAATCCAGGTTCATTAAAAAAGAATGTATTGCTCAAACTCAAGATAGTTACAGTTCACCAGTGCTCTAGCCAGAAATTCTTATTTCTTGTCCATTTGAAAATTAGAAAACGTAAGCCTAACTTTTCAAAAGCGGCTAGCAATTTTTAGCCATTTCAGCTTCTGGGGGCCAAACCTAAGACCTCTCCAAAGTGCCTTTGTTTCGTAGTGTGGCTGCTCAACACTTTCTGAAAATCAGGCCCTTACAAGATGCCTGAAATTGGGCATTTTTTGGACACTCTAAGTCCAATGGTAAAATTCTCCTAATTGACGTAGGAGCCCAATTCCAATTGAAAATCAGTGGGCTTAAATTTAAAAAATTTCACTCAATCACTTTTAGCCTAAGTTAGATTAGTGTTCATGTGCATAAGTTAAGAAAAGACATAGATTGACAGACTAAAAGTGCATTTATTCAGAAGAGCAAAGCTGAAACTGAAGAGAGTGGAACATGATGTAAAGTACCAAGAGAAACAAAAGGGAGGTGTGGAAAAAGATAGGCAAGAGTGTGTTTGACATCTTAGACTAGCTCAGAAGAGCCTTATGTTGGTAGGAAAGTTCAAAACCATACTTTTAAAGGTGTGAGGGGATGGGGATGAAGTTGAGGTTATACTGCTTAAAAATGATGGCAATGATTAGTAAGAATCATTTACATAAGCATTCAACTATGTGTACAGTTTGTACCTTCAGTTAGCACTCATCTTTACATATAAAAATCACTATACTCCTTGAAATTACTCTATTTCTAAACTACAAGATACACCAAACTTTTACTATGCACATAAGTATAACTTACTCATCATGGGCAATGTAAATTATTTTAATTGTTGGTGAGGTATATCAGTATTTTAAAAATGGTATTAGTCTGTCACTGGATTCAGAGCTAGCATTTTTTGTGGAATGAAGGATTAATTTTCGCCTGTCAATATTTCTGTTAATTGACTGGATGAACTTCAATAGAATATTTATGTAAACTATTTTGACAGACCGTTACCATGTTTCAAATTGCATGTAATCATTTTAGCTGTAAAGTTCTTGCTATGTGTGAATCTTTTACTGTATTCGCTGCAGAAACCTTGCAAATTACTGAGTTTTTCTTTGTTTAAAAAGAAATCTGAGCGCACACACTTAAAACTGGCTTGGCACAGGAAAACTTCTGATTAGAAAATGTGTTGTGCTCAGGACAAGGCTTTTAGGAGTTTGTGTATAAATCTTAAAACACTCAGGGTGGGGACTTACCCCAATGCAGAAGGACCAACATGAGACTTATGCACCATTTAAGTCCCTAGGGGACACACACTTATATGCAGGACTTCCTAGAAAAAAAGTTGATGTGCAGATGGACAGTCCTGTAGTTGTGACTTTTTAGGATTCATAGAAATCTTCGTGTAGAGGTAAACTGACTTAGTGGTAAGTCAGTGAACTCTTCAAGATATATGTATCTAAAGCTTTAACCAGGAAGTGCTTAAATGACTGAGCTTTGGCCAATTTGTTTGTACAAGAAGTTTAACTTACTAGTAGCTGCTGACTTCCTCAGGCATTTCAGTGCTTCCTTCGTATTTCAATCAGTGCAATAGGTAGCTACAGCCAAAGATGTGCAAATCCTGAAAAGGGTCTTTTTGCGTGCGCGCATACACATCAGTGATGAAGATTATTAAAATTTTGTTTTTAATCAGTTATTTAATCAGCTCGTGTGTACAACTGCCTTTTCTTAAATGTTCCCCCTCCCCCCACAAAACACAAGTTAATTGGCAAACAGGCCAAGGACTGAATGGCTCATGGATTTTATATACTACCTGTTGTTTTTAAAGTTACAGACTAACATGGCTACCCCCTGAGACTTCTCTATCAGGTCACTGTTGAACTGTACATTGACTGATGGATGTGTGATTGGGTATGAGTTACTGCTGCCTGTGGCTATTTGAATTTCTAGCAGTGTTAGCTGGATATTTTCCACACTGCAAGCATCAAATTAGCTGTGCACAAAAGTCACTTACAAAGCGTGAATTTACTAATGAATAGTGCTTGAATAGAAGACCTGAAAAATGAAGAGACATCTGTAGAACACCTGGTTTTTGAAGCTGGCTGTTTCTTATCAGAATATACTACTTTCCATGTTTATGGGATATGATACCTTTAATTCCAAGCTTTTGCTTTTAGGAGCTTGTAGCTTATCTCTAACCTTAACTCTGAATTTCCTGACTACTACTTAGCCAGTGAAATCTCAGCCATACCACTGTAATGAGATAAGGTTTTGTGTGTTAACTTGGTAGTAATACTCATGTCAGGATTCATGAAGTATTCCTTCAACATAACTAAAAGTTAAGTGCCTCTTCATCTGCATGTACTTTACACAGAAGAGCCTCCCTCCTTTACTGAGTATTTTATATTGCAAAGAGGTTATAATGGATTAATTGCAAGATAATGTGAGATAACGGAATACTTTTCAGCTGTCCACACTGTGGGATCTGTTATGCTCGATAACAAAATGAGATTTAGTTTTTGCTCTGACTTCAGTCTGCCTCGGTTTTCAGACACACAAAGTTCTGCAGTGATGGTGGGGGGTTTTTAAACGCTACTATTTAGGAAAACTGACTCCATCTGCTTGCAATGGACATAAATAACCAGACTCCCTTTTTCATGAAACTATGTAGATTTGGCATACGTCATCAAAGTACTGTGACTGAGAGCACTTAAATCTACCAATATCTGTAGATAACAGAATTAACGTGAGCTGAGCACTTGTGTGCTTCTCTATTCCTGCACAGCATCTGTTGGAAACTGAATAATGACATTCAGATGTATACAAGCAGAAGAGAATGATATAGCAAAATCTGTATCACTGGTGTACTTAGACACCAAGTTCTTTTTTGAAAAGAGGAAAAAAAAAAAAGTCTGGTTTATTTGGAAACATTTCTCCTGGTTACTAATGGAGTTTGATAGTTTATCTCTATGCAAAGAATCAGGGTAGTCAAATTAACACAAATTCCCATACTGGCTGTTTGCTTCTTCATCCAGGATGTTTTTTCCTTTTAGTTTATTGCATTAATAGCCATTCATTGCTGCAAGTAAGAGCCTGAATTCATATAGTCATCTCCAGTGTGTTTTTTGTTAAAAAAGGTGCCGGTACTCCAGGGGAAAAGTTGTTGAGCAAAAAAAAAAAAGCCAGGGTGGGACATTAGCATACAGAGGTGCTGGTACACTCCGTTCTTTCCAGGTAAGCTCTGACTGGAGGTGCCGGTACTGTGTACTAGGCAGTACCATCACAAAAAAGCACTGGTCATCTCTCAAGATTTTATAATGCTACCCATCATTATAGTATGAGAATCTTCTCATGTTCTCCCCCGTGACTTATGAAAGTTGGCTTGTGAATAAGAATAACTTAAAAATGCTTTATGCAAAACATGTCATATAACATCAGTTTTACAGTTACAACCTGCTGAATGTACGTATCCTATTTTTGTGCATGTATCATTCTTGCATGTGCAGGTAGAACTATGAAGTGTGAATCTGTTTATAGTTCTAAATGTGTTAATGAGGGCTGTTAGTGATACTGCAGGTGATACTCAGTACTCAAACAAACAACTTCTGAAAGGTCATGTTAGTCCTCTAAACCCAAATTGTGGTTGGTCCTAGAAAGATGTGACCATGCCACCTGGTACTGGAATCCATCTTCAACCTGGTATTTTTCCATGGAAATAAGGGATGTAGGAAAGTCTGTTTAAGCAATGAGAAAGCAATGGCAAAGTCTTTGTCTTCAACTGGCCTTTGAAACTGCCACGCTCTAAGAAGACATATAGAACTTTGAAGAAGCTGTAGACCCAAGTCAAAGTAGAAGATCAACTCTGGCTTGAAGCTTTTACCTAAATAAGAACAGCTGTTTAGGGTAAGAATTTGTAATAAGTTTCTTAAGGTACATCTAGACTACAGGCTTTTGTCGACAGAGGCTTTGTCGACAGATACTAAAGAGCGTCTAGACTACAGCCAGTTCTGTTGACAAAGCAAGCCGCTTTTTCGACAGTCTAGACACTCTCATTTGAAAAAGCACAGTTTGGACGCAATAGCGCCTTAACTCTGTTGAAAAAAGGTGTTATTCCTCATAGAATGAGGTTTACTGCCATTGACAAAACTGCCCCGTTCTGTTGACTTACTGTCAACAAAACTCGGTGGTAGTGTAGATGCAGGTATAGTTTTGTCAACAAAAGTCCACTTTTGTCAACAAAACCCTGTAGTCTAGACACTCCTCCCATGGATTACAACTAGTTGAGCATTTTTTGTTCGTTTTAATTTAGTCCTTTACTCTGATCTCACTGTCTTCACTTGCAATCGCTTAAATTCTACTTTTATACTTAAAATGCTTTTGTTGATTATTAAACTAGTAATTATCTGGGGAAGGAGCAATCGTGCATATCTTTCATTGATAAAGTGGGTGGACCTTGTTTTCACTATGTTAAAACATTGACACGGGGTAAGATGGATTTATTCAGGGTTTTGGTCTCTCTTTGGGGGCTGGTTCGGTGTCTGTATTGCTTGGAATGTGGGTGATAACCCCATCTCTGTGCCTTGTCTGGTGTAGACCAGAGGATCTGGTCTAGGAGGATAGGGAGGTGGAGGAGTCTGAGAGCATGAAGGTGGGCATCAATGGTGTGATCACACCTGGGGACAACCCCAAGGGGACTTCTGTGGTTTACCCCATCACACCTTCTTAAAAACATGAAGATAATACAGTTCCAGGAAAGCATGTTTTTTAAAAGCATGATTTTTAACAAATTTACCCAAATAAAAATATTAAATGCAGGGGCTGGCCTAAACCTAGCTTGTGTACCTGAATTAAACTAACAGGAAGTAATCTCTAATGAGTTCAGCTAGGTACTGCTTTGTTCAATTCATTAACCAGAAGTCTTACTAACATAAGCAGCTGTCCCTGATGATATGCTGTACCGTGCCTTTTATATTCTGGATAGCTCAGAATGTTTCAAAGCAATTGTTAATACAATGACTGTGTAAGAAGTCAGTGTATGACCATGTATCCTTAATCAGATCTACTTGGAAATATTGGACAGGGCACGAGATCATCCCCACTAGTCTTCTAGAGAAATTTCTTTCAGATGAGCAGAGGCAGTCAAATGGGAACTCGTTGCATAAAACCTCTCCTCTGAAGGCTAAAGCACTATTCCAGTATGAGGAAAATGTTGTAAATTCTCCCAAATGAGGTGTCTACTTTAATCAATTTCAGGGTCTCTTAACATATTGGGGGGCAATTCCTGCTCCTATTGATGTCAGTGAGAAGTTGGCTGTTGACTTGGATGGGAGCAGCAGAAGGTCCCAATGAAGCAATACCTAGAATCACATATTCATTTTACAGTTAAGAGTGACACCCAAATCCCAGGCATATAAATGCTAATGAATAGAAAGGGAGCTACAACTGAGAGAGAAACCAGCTGAGCTCCATCTTCTCACCGCGGTTTGCAACATTTGTGAAAAGGCTCTAATATTGTCCTTTTCCTTGTCACCAACCTCTCAAATGTCTTATAGCATCTTTTCTCTCAGCTGTGCTATAATTATAAATAGGTACGTAATTGTGAATATTCTGTGTAAGTCATACCATTAGCAGATAGCCTGAAATTAGCTATGCCTGGCCTTTGGGGCCACTAAAGGATAGGGAGAAGCAGTCTGCTGTCTCCTTTAGTAATTACTGTGGTAATTTAAAGGACTAACAGCCAGAAGACAAATAAAAAAATTCAGATTTGCACCGAGACCCTAAGACCAAAGACAAACATGGAATTGCTTGCAGGTAAACATAGGCTAGAGTAGAAAGGAGTGAAAATTACTGCAGAAAAAGGAACCCTTTAAAAAAAATCAGTTATAGACAGGAAGTGTGGGTGTAACTTGTGTGTATCTACTTGTTCAATAATACCAAAGATTTTCTCTCCATCACTCCTAAAAAGAAGTGGAAAGTAAGGTGGGAGTTCAGTACATCTTAGCATTACAAGAACAATAATTGAGGCTGTTTACCACTTCAGTAATGTATGCTTCTTGTGGGAGAAGGAGGGGGAAACCTTTGTGACATTGGGGAGTAAATAACCTTAAAATGGGCTATCACTAAACAACTGATTGAGTTATAATTGCCAATGTCAAATATCGTTTATGTATTCATCAGAAGTGTGGTAGATCATACAGGAATCTTTCATTTTAATTTAAGACAAACATTAATTAGGTCTTTGGCAGTTCAAATTGTCTTCTGCAGAAGAAGAATGAGGAAAGGCAGGATTTCTTTCCTTTCTTTCAGAGCAAACATTTTGCAAATATATACACATGCACTTATACACATCTGCTTTGAGATCCTTTTCCCCCCTCTTCAGGACTCTGAAAATAATACTGGCCTAGCAGCCGCTTTAATGTTTCTTTAATGAGAAGGAAGAGCTGATGGACTGTAGTTTATCCGGGAAATAACTTTCATTCTATTTGAGTGCGTTGCTTTTTATGCCCAAATTGTGTTTTTAATTAAGTGTGACCTAGAGATTTAGCTGGTAACATTTATTCAGATAAGCTGCAAAAAACAATGAACTGCAGGATTTAGTAACATCTTTTTCTCCTATCTTTCCAATCTCCCATGTTTCCCCCTTAAGTATATCCTTCTGTTAACAATAAAGAAAACAATCTTTTTTTTTTTTTTTTTTTTTTTTTTTTAAACCAAGAAAGAAAAAGTAAGCTTTTCCACAGTGATACAAATATTGTTGATATTGCTGGCAAAGTAATTCACCAGTGGCTCATTTCCATCCGCTTCTATTTCACAGCAATTGTAAAATAAACCACTCGTAGCACATGCTGTTAATCTCTAGTCCCTGGGGTGCAACTGCTGTTACACAGTATGGGTCGTGTGCTAGCTAAAGTGTGCATTAAGAAGGTAGAAATTAATAGTACTAGCACTGATTCTAAGCTAAATGGTATTCAATGGGCAATGTAATTCCTTTAATGGCCCCATACCAATATATTGTCTTGCAGGCTCCTTTTTAATTTCTGATTTTCTACAATAACAAAAGTAAATGCAAATTCTTTTTTTACATGTCACTAAGGTCTGTAGACAAGACATTTAGGACAGGCTGCACATGCTTGTTGGTTGTCCATCTGTCTTTTTTTTTTTTTTTTTTTCTTTACATAAATGTTTGCTTCAGTTTTTAACATTGGTGGTGTGCTGCTATAACACTGTACTATAGTATTTAATATGTTTGCATGATGTTAAGAATGGGCTAACTCATGCTTTTCTTGCTTGTGCTACTAATCCTAATAATTCAATGGAACACCTTGTGCAAATAGGATTTGGCCCTAAATCTGCATATCTCCAAATTTGTAAATGTACAAAATTGCTAGCTGTCTAACCAAAGCTTCCTTTGAGGAGGAGGAGGAGGAGGAGGAGGATGAGGAGGAGGAGGATGATAAAGCACAAAGTTTTTTGTTTGTTTTCAATATATTTTTGGGGGGCAAAATTGTCATTAATCAGTGCTTAGTCTTATCAAGCAGCTTCCCCCCCACTTTTTATTTGACTGCTTTTATTTTATTTTTCATGCTATTCCTTAGGTTCCTTTAATTTTGGTCTATATAACACATGCAGCAATGGAGTCTGATAGGAAGGGGTGACAAACAGAGGCAGGGAATCAAGATTAAGAATGCGTATGTGAAGCTGAGGATTCTTCTCCAGGGGAGGGAGCTCTACTTATTAGAAAGAGACAGGTAATAGTTATGGGGGATTCAATCACTGGAAACATAGCTTGGTTTGCGATGATTGGGTGAACTGCAGGATGACTTGATGAAAAGAAACACCCACACACCTCTTGGCCTTCAATAGGAGCAAAGATTGCAGAGCTCTTGAGACATCTAGATAGACTTACCTGTAGTGCTGGAGAAGAGCTGGAAGTCCTGGTACATGGAAACAGGGAAGAAGAGAAGAGGTCCTGGAGACCAATTTTAGTCTGGTAGGTAAGAGATGGAAGTCTAGGAGTAGAGGCTCATGCACTAAGCTCCACAGGCCCCTGGTTTGGTTCTACCTGTTACACTTATATACAAATGCTAGAAATCTAAATAAGATGGGTGAATTAGAGTGCCTCATATTAAATGAGGATATTAGCTATCATGGAAACTTGATGGAATGAGGATAATCAATGGGACACAGTAATACCAGAATACAAAATATATCTGAAGGACAGAACAGGTCATGCTGGTGGGGAGAGGAGAGTAGCATTATATGTGAAAGAAAGTACAGGATCAAATGAGGTAAAAATCGTAAATGAAGCACACTTTACCATAGAATCTCCATGAGTTCCATGATTTAACAGTAGTATTGCAGTAGGAATATATTAATGACCACCTGACCAGGCTGATGACAGTGACCATGAAATGCTCAGGGAGATCAGAGAGGATACATCTATACAGCAGCATTATTTTGGAATAACTGCCAAATATTTCGGAATTACAAAATGTGCATCTACACAGCAATCTACTATTTTGAAATAATTTGGGCAGACTTCTTGCTCCAATTTCTGAAACCCTCATTTCACGAGGAGTAAGGGAAGTCAAAGGAAGTGTGTTCTTCCTTCAATTTCCTGCTGTGTAGACAGTGCCAAAAGCCGAATTAAGCTATTTCGAGTTCAGCTACGCAACTGATGTAGCTGAAATTGCATATCTTAATTCAACTTTTGCCCTGCAGTATAGACGTGCCCAAAAGCTGTAAAAATTTAAAAAAACTGAAAGGGGGATTTCAACCATCCCCATATTGACTAGATACAGATAGCCATAGGATGGGACACAGGCTATGTCTAAACCCTTTCAAAAGATCCTGCTCATTTTTTTTTGTGGAGTACATGATCTTTCGAGAGAGGTTTTTTATTTCTGAAAACTGCACCTAGACAGCGTTTTCACTTTTGAAATACCTGTTTTTGAAAGAACGTGTGGCTGCCATTATGCAAATGAAGCCTGAGAAATTCAAATCCCAGCTTCATTTGCAATTTCAACCTGTCTAATTTACATCCCTCTTTCGAAAGAGGGATGTAGTTTAGACATGCAGTTTCTTGACACATTAAATGACTGCTTCTTGGAGTGACTATTCCTGGCATCTGTAAGAGGAGATACAATTATTGATTTAGTCCTAAGTGAGCACAGGATAGGTGAATATTCAAGGACCTTTTGGTAATAGAGGCATTATTAAAGCCACAAGGGCAAACTATTCCACTGCATTGGAAGTATGGCAAGAGACTACACTAACTTAACCAGGAGATCTTGAATGATCTAAAAATAAAAAATGAGCCTTCAAAAGTGGAAAATAGGTCAAATTAGAAGGGATGTATATAAACAAATATGCATGAACAAAATTAGAAAGGCCAAGGCATAAAACAAGCTCATATTAGCTAGAGACATAAAGGGTAACAAAAAAATTCTACAAATATATTAGAAGCAAGAGGAAGACCAAGCATAGAAAGAGGGAAAAACAATAACTGAGTGTGGAAATGGGATAGGTATGTAATGACATTATTTTGGCTTTTACCAAGGAGAATGCTAGTAAAAATGGGGTAGGTTCAGAAATTAAAATGGGAAAACAAGTTAAAAATTACTTAGGCAAATTAGGTGTCAAGTCACTAGGGCCTGATGAAATGCATTCTGGAATACAGAGTTTGCAGATGATACCAAGCTGAAAAGGGTTGCAAGTGCTTTGGGGGTAGGATTATAATTCAAAATGGTCTGAGGTAAACAGGATGAAATTCAATAAGGCCAAATGCAAAGTACTCCACTTAGGAAGGAATAATCAATTGCATATGTACAAAATGGTAAATGACTAGGAAGGAGCACTGCAGAAAGTGATCTGGGGTCATAGTGGACCACTGATTAAATGAGTCAACAGTGAGACACTGTTGCAAAAAAAAGCAAACATTATTCTGGGATGTAGTAACAAGTGTGTTGTAAGCAAGATACAAGAAGTAATTCTTCCCCTCAACTCTGAGCTGGAGTATTGTCTCTTATTCTGGGCCACATTTCAAGAAAGAGGTGGACAAATTGAAGAAAGTCAGAGAAGAGCAACAAAAATGATTAAAGGTCTACAAAACATGACCTGCTACTCGGTGTTGCTCAGGTCCTTTAGGGTAGAGGACCATTCATGTGACTGTTGTTGGATCCACTGTGAATGGCAAAATTTGTGAATGCTGGGAGTGATGGACTTGGCAGCCACGGGGAACTGACCCTGGGGGCCAACAGGTATGGTGAGTTCCCTAGAACTCCTGGAAATCTTTCCCTCTCCTCCACCCGCACAGATTGGGATAGGAGATTCTGGGAATACATGGAACTTCAAATAGTGATTCCTTGAATTGTGAAGGTGTCTTGTATACATATTAAAAGGTGGGATCTAAACTAGCTGTTACCACTCATGAAAGAGATTCAAGATGGATTCCAGCACTGGGTGTCATGGTCACAGACCTTTCTAGGATCAACCACAGTTTGAGCTTACAGGAAAAACAAAATCACCCACAGATTGCTACCTGGAGTACTCAGTCATTCTGTTTCTGGAGTATCAGTAATGGCCTTCATTAGAACATTTTAAAACTATAAACACACACATTTCATATTTCTAACTTCACATACAAGAATAAAACATACTCAAAAATAGATTCTACACATTCAGCAGATTGTAACTTTAAAAATGATGTCACAGGATGCATTTTGCCTACAGCATCTTTGAGTTATGCATATTCATAAGCCAATTTTCATAAAGCATGGGGGTTCCCCCATGACACCTGGGACCATACTTCTGTTTTGCAGACACAAATCTCCTTATAAGAAACAGTACTGATTTTTGTTGTTGTTGTTGTTGTTGTTGTTGTTGTTGTTAAATCTACTCATTATGCAGGCTGTCTTTCTCCCCTCCCAAAAAAAACAACCCCCGTCGCCCCACAACCCCACAGAATCTGCTTTAACAGAAAATGTTTAACCTTTGATTAAAAAAACTGATATGATCTGTAGACCACTGTGTTTTGAAAAGAAACACACTCACTCACTCCACAGAAATGAGCCTTTCAACTATTTTCTCTGGTTGTTCTTTTGCCTGTGGATTGGTGCCAGTTGACACATTCGTATTGTGAATGGCTTGAGATGCTCAGATGTGGTAGCAAGGAATGCTTTAGGTAAAGTATCTGCAGAATTTAAGTAGCAATAGTAAGTCTGGTATAACTAGCCTGTTGGTATATTCACTTTCTTCCTGTCCCCATCTTTATAAAGTGAATTTAGTCAGGCAAAAATCTCAAGAGGAACTGAACACCTGGAACTCCCATTAAAGTCAGATCATACCATCAAGAGCTCAGCAGCTGCTTATACAGCTCAGTATTTAGCCCCAGGAAAGAGTACCATAATGACAGGACTTAAATTGAAGTCTTTTTTTTTTCCACTGCAGAACATATGCAGCAGCCTTCTTCACAGTGCTGCACCATAGCTTAGCATTAACATGAAGAGACTATGTCTAGTAGTGAGAGGGACCATAGTTCAACCCACAGCCTCAGGACAATAGAATCGGGGGGGGGGGGGGGACTTTGTCTAAAATGCAAACAGCAGTGAGTTCAATAATGTTGGTCCAAATCAACCCTTTAAAAGAGGCAAGGGAAAGATCACCCTAAAAATACATGGTTAGTTTACATAAACTTCCATTTAATGTTTCAGAGGGGTAGCTGAGCCAGTCTGTAACAGGAAAAAATGAAAAACAACAAATCCTTTAGCACCTTAAAGACTAAATAGTTAAAAGAGGCTGATAAGAACCATTAGTTTGCATTGGGAAAGGAAGAGTACTAACTGGTATTAACTAAGAGTACTAATCTGGACTGTGGACTCAGACCAGAGAAAAATTCTTCTGTCTTGAAGCATTTTAGCTAAAATAAGAACAATGGTGAGGGGATAGTCTGAAACAGTTTCTCTTAGGCTACGTCTACGTTGCGCTTTCTTGCACAAGAACATATGCAAATGAGGTGTGGCGATGAATATTGCCGTGCCTCTTTTGCATACTTAATGAGCTGCCACTTAATGAGTCTACACTGCTCCTTCTTGCGCGCAAAACCCCCCTCTTGTGCAAGAGCCGTTCTGCTGCTTATTTTCAGGCAGAGCAGCTCTTGTGCAAGAGGGAGTTTTTGTGCAAGAAGGAGCAGTGTAGACTGCTCCTTCTTGTGCAAAAGACCTTTGTGCAAAAAGGGTGGCTCATTAAGTATGCAAATGAGGCGTGGTGATATTCCTCACTGTGCCTCAGTTGCATATGTTCTTGTGCAAGAAAGCGCAATGTAGATATAGCCTTAGTGTAACTGGTGAGTTTTTGTTTATTTTGGTTTAGTAACTTTTGATCTGTTTTCACTTGCATTAACTTAAATCTTACTATACTTACTAAAACACTTTTGTCTATTATGAAGCCCCGTGTAAATAACTGGTACCTGAGGGAAGCAACCACTGTGCATATCTCTTTCATTGATAGAGAGCTAAATTTATGAGCTGTCCTTCTTGTATGGAGTAAGATGGATTTATCCAGGGATTTAGTCATCTTTGGGGCTGTGTTCCTGGGTGCTGTGAAAGCCCTACACCCCAGCTCTGTGCCATGGCTGGGGGGAGACCAGAGCTTCTGATCCAGTAGAACAGGAAGGTGGGGCATCCCAGAGGGCAGGTAGGCTGGGCCTAGTGGTGGGATCAGCACATTAGGTGACAGTCCCAGGGGTACATTTATGATTGAACCAGTCACACTAGGATACGGACAATGGGAACTCAGGTATGCTGAAGCAAAATAACAAAACAATATATTGGTGTAGTCGGACTTCAGCTGATTACAGTTTATATTGTATTTTGCATAGTTATATTGAGCAGATACATGCTTACCCTCTTATGGAATTTAATGAAAGAAGGTTGTTTTTTAACCAATAGCTATTTTTCATGACTAATCTATATTGCCCTGAAAAAAATCTGAGAGGTAGCTATGTTAAGCTATAACTTTAAAAACTGCATTGCTATGCTACTGTGTGTATAACCCTCATTTATTTTTCTTTATTTCATGATTGACCAAAAACACTTTTGTACTGTTTTCACTAGCTCTTATGGAAGGTGGCAGTGTAGAGCTGTGAGTGACTGCAAAGTGGTAGTTGCTACTTCAGCTTCCACACAAATACTGAGTATAGTTCATTTCCTGCACCCCCTTTAGTGTGCTGATGTGGGAGACCTCAATAAGTGCAGACATACAGTGCATCACCCTTAGAAGCTGAAGATCCTGGCCATTCAGTACTAAAGTTCTGTCAGAGGTACAAAACTGAAAGCCATTTTGATCACCAGTCAGATCCAGCCAAGCTCTGCAGGGAAGAGATGCCAGTGGTACTAAGACTGAACTTTGGGTGGGTCTTAGTACAGTTTTGTGTAATCTTGCACAACTCAGTCTGAGCCTGGGAAAAGAGGACACCATGTAGAGGAATTGCAGGCTGGAGGCCAAACGTTTTCATGAAGTGCACTATATTGTTGAACCTAACAACAATAGGTTGAGAACCTAACTACAGTAATTAAGTGTTCTTGAGTGGATTCTTAGTAGCATGGGTGCAGAATTAAGAGCAACTAAATATTTCATCAGTCTTCTACCCAGGATGAGCCAACACGAAAACAGAAGATCTGATTCTTTGAAGTCCTAATTTCTGGATATTTTTTCTGTGTGGGGGGGGGCGGGGAGAGGGGAGAGGTTAAGCCTTATTTTATTAATTTAAAAGGCAAATAAAAAAATCTATATTGATGTTAGCCTAGTGAGGGCACATTGTAACCGCTATGTTGTAATGGCTTATCTTTGTAGTGTTACTCATTTAAAAAAAAAAAATTGAAATCCTTAATTGTGTACATTACTGTCTTATGGTAAAGACTATTACTGGATTCCTAAGAAAAGGAAAAGTGAATATGGCATTGTCCTCTTGTACTATTTGGAAAGATTCCTATAGAAAATCCAGCTGTGGGCTTATGCAAGGATAGGAATTAATGGCCTGTGCAAATATTTTAAGTTGGAGAGAGGACCTCCGTAGCACAGAACTGGTAAGTAAAATAACCTGCCTCCCTTTTACATAGTTACACATCCATCTCTTCGTTTCCTATTTAAATGCCAGACATTGATTTCCTTTAAAAAGCCACTGAACCAAACTTTATTTTGCATATGTTCTACCTTTCCAAAGTCTCAGCATGGAAGATGGCATCTTTCCACATGCAGAAATATTTCCATGCTCTATAAGAAGGGTCCTACCAGGTCAGACAAATGGTCCATCTACCTCAGTATCCTGTTCTCAGCCACTGTCTGAAGCGAACTGCTTTAGAAAGAATGGACAGAATAGGGCAATTTATCAAGTGATCAGTCCCAGTTTTTTAGTCCCAGCTTCTGGCAACTCTCTGGAGTTATGTAGTTAGACCTTAAGCTTATGCCCTAATAAATCTGTTAGAGTATGTCTACCCTACGGGATAAGGTTGAATTAAGATATGCAATTTCAGCTATGTTAATTGCATAGCTGACGTCCAAGTACCTTAACTTGAATTTTGGCACTGTCCACACTGCAGGAAGTCAAAGGGAGCACACTCTCCCTCTGACTTCCCTTGCTCCTTGTTGAAGCAGGACTATCAGCATCGACTGGAGTGCCCCTCTCAGTTCAAATTAGTGTGTCTTCTCTAGGGCCGCTAATTCGAACCTTGGAAGATTGACAGTGGCAGCTTCAATCTTCTGTGTCATGTGGACATGCCCCTAGTCTAACGTGCCATGGGACTCCTCATTTTTGCAGATATAGACTAACATGGCTAGCCCTCTGAGACTAAGCAGTCCATAATGTTTCAAGATGTGAGAGATCTTTTATTGGATCCATTTCTGTTGGTGATTGGTCACCTTAAAAGTCTGTCTCAGAGCTCTTCCTCTGGGCTGGGTATTTCTAACATAAGGAAGAAACAAACAAAAAATAACAACCCTGAGAAAACAGCACTCATGTGATGTTGAACCCACAATTACAGAGAAGTCAGGATAAACACTTCAGCTCTTGAGTTCTCTTGCCATATAATCAGAAAACTTTGAAATTTTGTCTATTGTTAATCTC
This sequence comes from Rafetus swinhoei, assembly GCA_019425775.1. Lineage (NCBI taxonomy): Eukaryota > Metazoa > Chordata > Testudines > Trionychidae > Rafetus > Rafetus swinhoei. Next base: position 79,173,651 of record CM033427.1, on the reverse strand, counting down.
TCTGTATGAACCTGATCCTATTTCAGCCAATGACAATACTGCTATTGATTTAAATGGTCAGTTTATAAAGACTCAGTCAATTTGGTGACATCAAAATATAATCCAGGATCTCCCCTCTTCTAAGATGTTATGTATGTGTGTATATAGCTCCTAAAAGTGGAGCTTTTCAGCTCCACTTTGTCTTCAGCTAGGATCTCTATTGTTTTTAATCAAGTACAACTTCCATTTATGTCAAGGATTTTTTTCTTGAATAAATGCAGAGTAAAGGACCACAGGATATGCTCCATTGTTAATTAATATCTTCTGTTGAGGAGAGATCTGGTTTTAAGAGGCGAGAACATTAACTTGTCTCCATGAATTATTTATCAAATTGGCTGATGATAATGTTTTTTAATGGAGCAAGTAGTCTATCCCAAAAGGTGTTCAGTTGATTACACACTCCAAAGCTTAGACTGATCTCTCAGCACTAAAACCGATCTTATCTAAGGGACTTCACTGTTGGTTTTTGTAGTTGTGAATGAAGAATGACTAAATATAAATAACACAAATTATACAAACTTCAGAGGCATCATCATTCAGAGTTGTCATGTCTGCTGAACACATCTGACACAAATGTTTTCAAAGTGGTTGTTAGGGAATGTGACTTTTATTAATCCTTTTCTTTCTCTGCCAACTCCCTTAACAAAAAGCTGCTGTTTCCAAGTGTCTTTGAAATTGGTGGCATCACATGCTAACGCAAGTGGTGCCTTAGAACATCAGATGGTAAATCCAAGCATATTAATTACACCATTAAAGTAACATTTGGTATACCACTGAGATACATTACAATAACAATAACCTTCATGTATAATAAGATGCACAGCCAGCATGTAATGCCGTAGTAGTACACAACTGAGAGATTCCATACCATCATTTCATGGGATAATTGAATAGTCAGAACCAACAAAGAATGATATTGCCATAAAAATGGCACAGACCTATTTTTGCGTGTATAAAAATTGTGTGTATAAATATATATATAAAAATATACTGTGATATCAAATGTATTGTCATACTTTGAAAGCCAGCTAAACTGATTGAGAGAAGGCAGAATTGCTTAGCTTCATCCCTTGAAAACAATCTGTGCAGTGTAGGGGAGCTCATGTCAGTGTAGTAATTATCACAACTGAGATAAAGCCTGTGCTAAATGTCATCTGCAGCTGACAAACACATGAAGCCAAGCACTGTTAAATGATTCAGTTGTTCTGAGAGTCCTTAGCTCGACTTGTGGGCAGAGACATTTGTCCCTGCTGTAAAACAAACACAAAGAAGAACAAAGAGGCAACTCCTAGGGAAGAGAGAAAACAGCCAGCTAATGGAACTAATCAAGTAGAGAAAAATGTCAGAAAGACCTAATGGCAGTTCCTACCAGTGCTGTTAAGCATTCCTTCTGCAACTGCAAATTGCTTACTAGTCTTAGGAATGCAATTTCCTACAATTTTAGATAATACTCAAGAGAGCCATGCAGACTGGTGACAAACAAATATATTAAACATAACATCTTCAATAGCTTGCCTGACTATGAATTATGCACAGATCATACAACTTTTTTAACAATACTGCTTCTAAAGTCACTCCAATATCTTATTCTTAGTGGGGTTTGAAGGGAGAGGTGATAGTTTCCCATAGCACTCTTATGTCCTCAGTTCCCTGTATTTAAGCAATTTGATTTTGTTTTTTAAAAAGAGCCATCCTTCCACACAATCCTCAAGAAATTTAATTGGGAAATAATCACCATGCATAGGAATTGTTTGACTACTGGGGCAGTTTATCCTGCTGAAAAAACTTTAGGCAAATCTTGATGAGTCACCTTCAAATACTTACACTTGGTAACCTGAGGCAAAAGGACATTTCTTTGTGAAAGCTGGGAAGGCTGCCTTTGTGAAGATTGGTAAAAGATTGGAACTCAGGGAATTTCTAGGTCCACTATAAAATTCTTGTGTGATGGTGAACATTCCCAATAGCTGAAATGTAGAAAAGGAACCCATGGGAGCTAAGTGTTCAACTACCCTTGTATATCACTGAGAATTGAGCACCTAACTCCCTTGGGGTCCCTTGAAAACTTTCTTCCTCTGTAAAAGGGAAATAATGATGCTCCCTTTCTCCCCTCTTTTGGTTTGTGTAGGAAAACATCTATTTAGCTTGTAAACTCCCTTGTTTGTATAACACCTGGCACAATAGAGACCGAAGGTGCTATGCATAATACAAGTAATATATGATCATACCATATTCCTCTGCAAAGCAGAGGGAAAACTGGTTGTTGAATGGTATCATTACTACAAAGAGCATTCATTAAGTACAGATGGAGAAGGAAGAAGTGTAAGTAGATCTGTGCCCGAGTGTCTGAGCTATGTAAACTAGGAATAAGTATTAATATGTTAAGTCCTTTCTAGCTCTTGGAAACTTCTGTGTATGGTAAGTGTAGTAGACAGTGGTGCTTTTTTGAGTATTTTCGGTTTCAGATTGGTAATGCTTTTTCTCCTTGCATGCCTTTGCTCTGATCTGGGGGTAACTGAATTAAAATTCTCTTCTGTAAATCCACTAAAATGTCATTCTAATTGTCAAGTAAGGTCATATGTGGAGCATATCAAGGAAAGTGCAGGTATGGGCCCACAGAATATACAAAGGGATAGGGGATGTACGTTTCACAGACAGCAGTAACAACTTGACATTAATATAAGATTACACAGAAGATAACATAAGAAAATGCTGCTTTTGTCAAGTATATCAGACAATAACTATAGCAAAGTAATAGGTCAGGCAGGGTTTCCCTTTGAATTATGGGAAATTTCTTGCTCCTTTGAGTAAGTTACACTATTCCTGTTGCTTAACTTGGAGAGAGACCACCTTGCTTAAAGTGGGGTACAAGAGGAAGGACTTGTAAGTAATGTATCAAAATGAAGAGGTAATGACTTTTTCGGTATGTCAGTCAAATTAAGCTACACAACTTCAGCTACATCAATTGTATAGCTTAAGTTGAAATAGCTTAATTTGGCTTTTGGCGCTGTCTACACAGCAGGAAGTCAAAGGAAGAACACTCTTTCTCTGTCTTCTCTTACTCCTCGTGAAATGAGGGTTACCGTGAGTTGGTGTAAAATCCTCCAGCTTGATATTATTTTGAAATAATGGCTTGCTGTGTAGATGCGCACTGTTATTTCAGAATAACATGAGTTATTCCAAAATAATGCTGCTGTGTAGACACACCCTTCATAACCAAGGGAAAAAACAATATTCCTTCTCTTTTATACCCAGAATTCTTCACAACAGGAGGTTTTTAACTACATATTCAGTGCTGTAATGGTGAGCAAAAGAAACAGCAATCCAAGTGGCAGCACTTTTCTTTGTAATGAAATGTTTATGTACACTGATGCCAAAGCTGTGTAAAATGGAGATTAAAAAACTGCAAGTTTTAGAAATATTAAAATACTAAACACTTTTACTTATACAAGTAATATATCATTGCATTTATTTGTATTAGTAATATATATTTCTGTAAAATGCAACCACCCAGAGAATACTTCCTTCTAATGATCTTTTTAATATGCCCCTAAAGTGTGTTTTTTCTGGTATAATGAGAGATTAAGTACTTGTTTCAGGGGAAAAACTTTGCAAAATTACTTTTAAGATTGTGCATTTAACCACAGCAAATGTTTTTGTGCCTTCGGAAGAAGACAAAGCTACCTTCAGAAATGTCTGACTGAAATGTATGTCAGAAGCTTTTAGAAAAAACATATGCCAAAATGTGTCAGTCTGAGATCGCATCCTCTAATCACCTTTCAAAGTCGTCTTTTACACCAGAGCTTGTTGGCAGAAGAGGGAGGGAAGTAAGGAAGGAAAATGAATGTGCACCAGGTAAAGAACAGATAAAAGGTATATGATTTTTGCCCAGGAGAGTTGCCATATTTTAGCCAAGTTAAGATTAATATTACACTAGTGGACAGTCTAGAGAACTTCTTCATAGTAGAATACATTTTTCTGATATTATAGTGGCCAGTGGGATGATAAACTATTAGTACAGGTTGGATCTTCAGGACCTGACAAGTCCCAGATGAGAGATTTTTGCCAGACCAGGTAGGTCATATCTGGCCCCTGCCAGCAGCGGCCCTAGACAAACTGCTGGCAACTGGCACCCTAGGCGAAACGCGCGATCGGTGCGTGATTGGAGCCCCGTCCTCCAAAGCCCTCAACGGCCATTTATCTTGGTGCCATAGGCGACTGCCTAGTTCACCTGTATTGATGGGATGCCACTGGCCCCTGCTCCTGGCTCCCCCTACCCTGGCCTATCTGTGGCCTCCTGCTGGCTCCTCCCATCACCAGCCTCCCCCAGCCCTGCTGATGCCCCACCCCTTCTCTGCCAGGCTGGGCAGTCTAGTTCCAGCCTTGCTGCATGTGTTGAGCTCGTAGACTCTCCACCAGACAGCCCCCTGCTGGGACTCTCACAGATGTTGACAGACCAGTGTGTCCCAATTTAGAAAGGTTCAGCCTGTAACTCTTATCTATAGCTATAGTCTTTCTTGCCACATGATAGAATGACCTCATCCGGCTCTAGACAGGGGTTGGCAAGCATTATGAGCAGGGGTTTTTTTTGCGGCCAGAGAGTGGGGGTTTGGTGAGTGTAGCAAGCAGGGGGAAGCCCCCTAGTATATACTAAGATGCTTTTCTTTCAATATGGTTGCTTTGGGATCTTTGCTAGCCCTGGAATATTGTTTACTTTTCTCCTTTTCAAGTGTGCCATTTTTCACAGACTGATCCAGTTTCATGGCTGACTGTAAAACTGATTTATGTAATGTAATAAGCATATGTGCTGTCTAGTGTATAGCATGGCACATGGGGGATCAGAGTACTATAGATCTGAAAACAATCTCTCAGCTTGGTCAAAAATAAGGACACCTCATTTAGGAAGACTTCTAATGTACTAGGGTTAGTGCAGGCTGATTATGAAATGGAGATGACATAGTTGGCGACCAAGGTTGAGTGATAACTCTGTAGTTGCATTTATACTCTTGTTAGCTGATCCAGAGAGTATCTAAGATTCTGTCTGGAGGTGAGCCCAGACAGAATCTATCTATCTGGCTCATACATATGGTGATAGCAGGGGCAAAACAGTAGGCCTTGGTGGACAATTTCAATAACAGAGATGCACTGACAATTCAAGTAAACTGTTATAGGAAAAACTGATGGGTGCTTCTGATCCCAATGAAATGCCAAGTAATAATGCAGACTAATAGGTTATGAAAACTGACCAGTATCCAATAAAAATAAAAAGCCACATTTAAAATTAGAAATAGAAGGGGGAAGATGATAAATTATGGATCAAAAGTGCTGTTTAAAAAAAAAGGTTTTTAATAGTCTGCAGGGTATGGTTTGTTTCTCTATTTATGGGGCTTCTATACTATTTTTTCCTATGGCACCTATAAAATATTTGACAGGGTAACCAGCCATTAGTATAAATTACTGTGGCACATGGTAAAATCTCCTTCTTTGAACCTTCATATATAGTTTGGAAGCCTCTCTGAGAGCGCCAATCTAATTCAACCATAGACAGTAGGACTTCAGGCAGAAATTGTTGCATATAAAACTATTGCTTGTGAGGCAAGTGGTCAGACTAGATCATAATAGTCCTGTCTGGCCTAAAGCTAGGAAATTGGTGCTAAGTACTTTCAAATGGCTTCTAAAACAAATGTCAAAGGGAGCAAATTTTGCATCCTTTGTTACCTCAAATTTCCTGAAATTGGCAAGTGATTGTAATTGTGGGAAACACCAAACCATGGGTGGCATCAAAGCTCAGATATGACAATGACCAAGAAGAATGTTTTATTTGTTTGAGACAGCCATGGCCTATATACCACGAAGGGCTTTAAAATCAATAAATATGGCCAAATTGCCACCACTGTTAATAATAAGAAAAGAAAATATGGCAGTTGTAATATGATGATGCTGCAAACCTGTGAGGAGTCCTGTGGCACCTTATAGACTAACCGAAGTGTTGGAGCATAAGCTTTCGTGGGCAACGACCCACTTCATCAGATGCATGTCTGTGCACGAAAGTGGGTCTTTGTCCACGAAAGCTTATGCTCCAACACTTTGGTTAGTCTATAAGGTGCCACAGGACTCCTCGCCGCGCTTTTGCAAATTCAGACTAACACGGCTACCCCTCTGATACTTCAAACCTGTGTGCACCAAGTGCTGTAGAAGCACTGCTGGGTTCATGTTACAATAGGGAGTAGTTGTAATCTGCTTAATAGCAGCACATTTTGATAGTAGTCAGTACTAGTGTTGCTGTGATTGGACTGAAGAATTTAACTTGTGTTTACGTAGGGTCATCTGGTGTAGACATCTTGCTTTTCCAGGCTAGATCTGTTGGACAGGCAAGATGACTAGAAGTCTGAGACAAATGTCTAACTTTTTTCCCTCCTTTTATCACATACATTTAGTAGAGCTAGGTGGGCTGGAGAGTGGTGGAAGAGCATGAGAGCCAGAACTTCAGGGAGCAATAGTAGATGAACTTAGACTAGATCAGGTGGAACCCCAATGCTGCCTAGGCCATGAACACTTGCCATCAGTCTCAGGGCTATCCATTTTACAGCGCTAACAGTGTTCCACCATTTAGGGACTCTGAAACTAATGACATTGCACCCTCTTAACTGTGAGGCTCAGTCATCATAAGACAAACATCCCAATTAGTTGTCTTAGTTTTTAACAGAGAACTTAGCTGAGCATATTGAAAATGGCAGAAACAAGCAAATATTGTTGCCATTTAGGAAATTTGATTCTGAATCCATCAATAGGGTACAGTAGCACGTCAGGGACTCCATAGTAAGGTCTATTGTCTATCAAAACACTTGAGGTGACTGTTGCCATTAAGACTCTTAATAAAGTATACTAACTGTTGTCAGTACTTTCAATTATTGTTTGGATGGTAAATTACAGCTTACTAAATCTTTGTTTAAATGGTAAGTTCATTAATGTCATTTTAAAGAGCAAATACATGACTTGGAGTCTGAGGTAAACCATTGCCACCTGCCAAGTTTCACAGAGAAGCGTTTATTTTTATAACATTAAAGAGTGGAATAACATCAAGTTAATTCTCAGACAAAAATAGGCCAGGAACACATTGTGACATGTAATAGACACTAAATTACTTTTTACAGAAGAGCAGTAATGGAAACTTAAAAAGTTGCTTGGCTATTATCAAGCCAGTGAGTTGTTTGCTTGAGTACTCTTTGTAAGGACAAGTTACTAATTCAGAGTGAGAAAGTACTTGGAAGTATGATCTATCTTCCTCTTTTCCTTTTCTTTTTTCTACTTTAAAAAAAAAAAAAAAAAGGCAACCAACCAACCTTTTACTACTCTGCCAACATTGTCTAGACTAGAGGAAAGAGCCCCAGGAATGTTATCCACACTCAATGCCTTTAAGATGAGCACCCTTCTAAGGATCGAGCTTTTTGTCAGAGTTTTATTTCTATTGGTAGAAGTTTGAATATGTAAGGAATGAACATTTATAATTAGCAGTAATTAATGGGGATGCCTCTTGTTAACTGCCATTAGAGGAAATCATGAAGTAAAGAACACGTGATTTTTTTTTTTTTTTTTCTGTTATGGGTCACCTTTACCAAAGTTTTCATTATGCTCACAATTGTGGGCTAAGACAAAATACACACAAAGAGTAGACATTTATTTCTGTGTGGTTAGTCTTTCTAAATATGAGTAATATGAACTTATATGCAGCTTTTCCCAATGATCTCAAACTTCTCTACAAAGTTGTGTAAACAATATTATGGCTGTCTTACAAATTGGGAGACAAATACCAAATTTAAGTAGTCACAAAACTGAGTAGCAAATCTGGGAATAAACCTCTTGTCTTGACTCCCTGTTCCTGGCTCTAACAACTACACACTAATTTTCATATTTTATTTAGTTTTTGTAAATGTGCGGAGAGAATAATTTTGGCAATATAAAAAATAATGCAGCATACAAGGGAACTAGCATAAGTCATAATTTCACTGGTACAGTTTATCTTAGGCTATTGCATCATAAAAATACTATTTCTTCTTTGTCTACATTAAATTTTAAAGACCTGCTGCTATTTTCAGGAATAGTCAAAATAGCTCAGTCTTCTACACACATATAGAACTATATTAAAAGAAAAAACCTTGATCTGCTTAATTTCAACTTTAATGTACTTTGCAAATGGAAATTTGCTTTGCATGGGGCTGGACTTATGACCTCTGGAGGTCCCTTCTAGCCCTACATTGGTATGATACCATATTAAATGGAAATCCGAGCTGCTGCAAATAGTGTTGCAAAATTAAACCCATATGCATGTGAGCTTTTTCTATAATACCAGGAGCATAAGGATATTTAAACAGACTGAAGATTTGACGGACTCTTCCAAACCTTAACTCTTATTTTTTGTCTATCATAAAATAAAAATAGGAAAAATGGTAATTTTGTTATTTTTGATCAACTCCATCTAAGTTACGTTGTCAGACTGGACTAATAGTGAAGAATGACCTATTGATCTCCTCTTGAAATCAATTCTCTGAATTATAGTGTGTACGGATGCTTATATCCATAAACTCTTTTTTATAAACTTGAGTGAACTATGAAATATTTCAAACTTCAGAATGTAGCTAAATATCTGGCTATTAGTGCCTACCACACAAGTCTTTATCTGAGTTTTATCAGCAAAACCTGTAAATGATTCTTGATTCAAATCACTGGACTTTAGCAGGAGATGAGAGAGATGGACTTTTCTGAATTGCCCTTGCTAGTCTGGGACAGAGAGAATAGCCTAAGTGCTATTGTGCTCCAGCAATCTCCTGCTACCAAAACAGCCATCTTGTTCCCATAAGCATCTGGAGGTTATTTAAAGCAAACAAATGGCTGCTCTAAGTTACACCTGAAACTATATCACTGCTTAGCTAGTCCAAGGAAAGGAGGACCTGAAAGGGTGCTTTTGCTGCTAACAAACTATCTGAAATATATACAAATGCCATCATGCAGTTTTTAATATAATGAACTACACTGAAAGGCCATCCCCTAATTCTCAGCTTTCTGTATTGCTTTGTGATGACAGGGATTCACTTAATCCACGGTTTCCTCTCACACTGAGGTAAGGTGGTTCTCACAAGTGCTCACTTAAATTTTTGAACATGAAGAACAGAAATGTAGGTTTCTCCTTAGCGATCAGCAATTTCCCCTTCAATAATTGCATATAAATTACTGAACTCTTCACTCCAGTTGCAGAATATAAATATTTTGATCATGCAGAACAGAACTGTTTTGTCAATACAAAGAACTTAAAATCTGAAAACGTCATCAGGGCTGGGAGAAGACCATTTGAATTAGGAACCTATAAGTCAGCATGTGAAGTGTTTCAGGCTTAGCTGTCATGCTATTTTCCTAACTATCCACAGAGGAGAGAGTGGCTAAAAACCTCTTCATCCAAAATGCTCTTAACTGGCATTATCTGGGCCACTGTAAATTACTCTGACAATGCTCTTTTGACAGCCTTTTATTTTTCTTGACAAAATTCAACAAACTTTACCTGAAAAAAGAGGCCATAGGAGAACTTTAAGTTCTCTTGTTTTCATTCTAGTGTTTGTGAATCAAGTTAGGTGTTTTGTTTTGTTTTAATCCCCACTGAAGAATAATTGCTTGCTCATCAAAAATTACTTAAAACCATTTCTTCACCAAAGCAGGCTCATCCATGACCCTGGGTGTAAGTGTTCTGAAAATTTGATACCTTCTTTTATAATTAATGTCTAAAATAGTTATTTCTGGTGTCATTGTTTCTGGACCATGTCTTCAGCTGTTACAGATCAGCATAACTTTATTACTGTCAGGTTGACTGCCACTGGAAATGTGCCCCAAATTTTAGTCTGCTCTGGATTAGAAGTCTTGGGGGAAGTCATAAAATATTTCTTTGTATGGATGGGAGTCACATATTAGAGCTGTGTAAACAGATCTTCCTACCTACAGATGTCTGTCTAGTATCTTTTCTGAATTGAAGATCTCACTTTATCTCTGTCTACCCACAAACAATCACTTGTTGTGATATCACTTGCATTATGGCATAGCTTTTGAAAAAAGTGGTGGAAGGAAATCCCCTTTAAGTTACTTAAACGAAACTGGGCAAATCACTGGAATATGTACGGTGGGGTCAACCCTATAATGCCTATTGCTTATAAAAGCCTTGTCCATCTCACGTCTGTTCTGTTACTAACTTGAGAATTGATGGGAGGGAGGAAAAATGAATATTCTGTCCAAAAATATGTTTCCCTTGGGAAACAGATTTCCTCAACACTCTTCAAAGTTCAATACAAGCCACTCAAAGATAACATTAATCTCTTTGGAAGCTTCAGGAGTGGCCGAGTTAGTCTGTACAGGATAAAAAACAACAAATGGTCTGGTAGCACTTTATAGACTAACAAAACATGTAGATGGTATCATGAGCTTTTGTGGGTACAGCCCACTTCTTCTGATGACTGGACATCTGAAGAAGCAGGCTGTGCCCACGAAAGCTCGTGATGCCATATAGACTAACAAAACATGTAGAAAGTACTACCAGACCTTTTGTTGTTTTTTATGATAGTCCAATAAAACCAACCATTAATAATGTAAACAAACCCATGAAAATATCAAGGTTCTTTAAATCTCAGTTACGGTACCTTTAAAATTCTGACAAATTTCTACCCTGCCTTGCATAAATGCACTTGGCTGGGGAAGAAAATGAAAGGGACTCTCTGAACCTGGCAGGATAAAAAGATCCCAGACTCACCTACCGGGGGGTTTCAATTCCCACACCCACCTCTGTCTACTACTCTGAGGAGGCATTGGTTGCAGGTGTGAGGGTACATCCAAGTCTTTAATCTCTGTTTATATCTGTTTGTAGTATGGTATTAGAGAGGGTTGAATGCTGCTCCATCTTGAAACAGGCCCTTCTTAAGATTTATGGTGCCCAAGGTGGGGGCTGCTTAGTCGAGGCAAGGGCAGGATTAAGGCAGGGAGGCATAGATGCAGGGAGCGGGGGGGGCACTGCGTCAAAAAGATATACTCCCATATTTTATGTGGTTTCCCAGCTGCCACCATCCCTGCACCCAGGGTCCTGGCCTTGAGCCTGGGACTCTGCCTTCTGGGCTGTGCACAGATCCTGGATGCATCCCATCCCAGGGCTTCACTCCCATCTCTGTGCCTGCTTCCAGCTTTGCCCCTCCGGGCCTGTGTGGGCAACCACCTCTAGAGATGTGGCCCTGCTTTGGGCCTCTGGTGAGCAGTGTCTGGGTGAAGCCCATGGTAGGAGGGGACTAGGACTGGCCACTAGCGCTGGTATTGCCTTGCTGTCCCATCCTGGCAGTGCTGGGTATAGCATGCCTAGGATGCAGCTGCCTAGGACACCATTAAATTTGGGGCACCAGGTTGTTGCTTAGATTGTTTTGTAACATTTAAATTGAAGCAGAACTGGCAAAGCATTTCTCTGAAGTATGAAATATCACTGAACAGATACACACTGGGGTTGTTGGCAGTGCTACTTTGCCCTTAGTATGCCAAACTCTGACCAGTCCATAGAAGAGAAACCTCTAAGCCATAGTTTTACTGAAGTGAGTGAAGGAAGCCTCTTCTGATGAGACCAAAAGCAGAAGGCAGAAAAGAAATGTTTTCTTGGAGTCCATTAAGAAATAGTAAACAGGGATTTTAATGAGAGACCAGCTTCCGTATATTCTAATATATTGCAAGAATTCCTGACTATATTGTCCCAAACTCCTGGACTGGAGCTGGGGGAAAACTGTGGCTGAAACTTCCTTGGAGGTGAAAACTGCAAAGATGGTGACAGTGAAACAATCTGCAAATTCATGTGTTTTGTGCCAAATTGTTTTGGTTTAAAAAGTCAACATTTTAATTTCAATCCAAAACAACTTTTTGTTTCAAAACTTCCTTTTACTTTCTTACAAATATATTTAGATTTTGAGCATTAAATGTTTTGACTTCAGTCTATTCTCTCCTCCCACCCCCTTTCTTTCCCAGCAGTCTGAAAAATCTGTTCATTCAGCTCAAACCTTAAGCTTTAGCCATTGCCTGCTGAAATGGTCTGACTATTTGTGAGCTTCAGAGGTAGCTGAGTTAGTTTGTAACAGGAAAAACTTTAAAAATAACAAATAATCTGGTAGCACTTTAAAGACAAACAAAATATGTAAATGGTATCATGAGCTTTCATGGGCACAGCCCAATTCTTCAGGGGCTGTGCCTGAAGTTTTGACTATTTGTGGTTCAGCATAAAGAGGAGGAAGTTAGTATTGATCCGCTTGTTTAAAGGTAAAGGGTTTTGGACTGAAAAAACTATAGGAGGCACATAAGGTTAGAGAGTATGAACTGTGAAATCGCTGGATATGGTCAAAATAAGTCACAAAAGCAATAAGGAACTCCTATGAAGAAAAAATACATGATGTATCAAAGTATCTTGCATCCAAAAGTGTCTTGATAAAGTATCTAAACAAGTAGGAAATGCACAGCCTCAGGGTATAACGGTACTCGGTGAATATTCCATATGGCGTACAAAATCAAAAGCCTCAGGCTTTTTTACAGATTTACCCATTGAAGGTGATGTGCAGAAAATGATTGGACTCCACACAGAGTGAGTCCTTGAATCACATCTTTTATGTGTAGACACCACTCTAATAAAAAAAGGAAAGCAAATGTGGCTTTGAAAATACTGGAAAAGAGAGCAACACTTGCTGAGATTAAAGCCACAATTTCAGGCAGACTGTGGTTTAAGGTAGTAGTAAGTGTAGTTAGAATGAGGACCATTCTCTTTCTCACTTGAGTGTATCCATCTGATGGTACAGCACTGGAGATTGTTGCTCTTAATTTGCTGAGTAGTGTAAAGCTGCTTGGTTTCCTTGCCATCTAATGGAGTATCTGTCAATCTGGAGGAAAAAATTCTGGAATTACTGCTGGCTTCTCCATCACACTTCCAATCTCTTTATTTAGCATTATTGAATTCACAGGCTCAGATTGGCTGTTGGTGATGTGGCCAAGATGTCAATGGAATGATGGACACGTTTTATATCTTCTGCAGCCACATGAGAGCATTGCATCTGTGCCAAGAGTGGAGACGCAGCTCAGCACCACTGGCAAGGTCCTGGACATCTGCTCCATGGCCTCAAAAGAAGAGCCCACTGAGGCCATCTGGAATGCATAACCTGCTTTTCAGAAGCACTATAGTAAAGCCTCTGATGACAAGATCAAAGATCTAAAACAATGGATGACTCTACAGTCTTCTGAAGAAGCAGAGCAGGCCAACCTTCATGTGATGCTAATTATAGCTCAGGAAATATATTGAAATTCATCCATCTTCGATAGTTTTGCCAGACTCTGGAAAACAATGTGGTACTTTGACAATGACACCAACACCTTGACATCTCTCAGATCTGTGTGCCTGAAATCCTGGTGTGTGTGCGTGTTTATATATGCTTTAGGCACAAAAGAAATCTCTGCAAAAAATCTAACTTAAATCAGATGCCAATAGTACAATTGTCTTGAACCTAGAAAGATTTTGGAGGGATGCCATGGGGCTTGAGAACTGACAACTGCAGTTTCAACAATTCTCATTTCCACAGCTGGATTGAGACAAGATTCAACACCACAAACAACATATATCCCATTCTCTCCAGCCTCTTGGTTATAAGCTTGTCTGCACTGGTTTGGAAATCCTATTGAGACACCTGTCAGCAAGTGTGATCCAACAAAACAGCAGAGTATAGCTTTAGAGTGAACGGCAATTAGTTGATGTTATTGCATGGGGGGAGGGAGGCGATCACACTCTACTTTGAGTGGCTTATTTTGGCATCTGTCTCAAACGGATAGAGGTTGGTGGAGGGGTGGCATGTGAGAATATCATTTGTTTTTAGTCCTCCCTCTTGCCCCAGTTCTTCACTAATGCTGATTATAAAACACTAAGAATGCTTTCACAATTCACATACTGATAGAAGATTTCTGCCTGTTGGTGGCAGTGTGTGTGACCAACATGTTCGTATGGTAAGCATCAAGCCATTAGCTGATTGTCGAGATCTCCTCTTTGTTTAGTAAACTCTACTTGACTCTGATATATCAGACAAGCATTGGCAAATAATCCTTTAAAATGAATGCAGCCATGCAATGTTAAAACCTACTCCTCAAAATAAATGAGATCTAAATGTTTCAAAAGAGGCTATTTTATTTAATGTTTTGCAAAAAACTGAGGCTGTAACAGAGATTGAATCTGAAGTGGCAGGATTACATCCCACTCAGCCTTGGCAACAGAATATAGCTGGGAACTGATCCTCCCCTTCAATGGAGAAAAATACTGATCAGTAGGACAAGGTCCTTTGTGAAATAGACTACAATATGTTTGCTTAACACACATCGCACTTTAGTAGAGTGTAACATTAATAATCTCTCCTTTTAGACTGTTTCCTTTGAAGGGTAGATGCTAATATTTTACTATTTCATAATTAAGCAGTAGTTAAGTGACTTAACTTCATGGACCAGATACTGATTCCTTTCACTGTGATTTCCGTGGTTTTCTCCAGATTCACACTTGTCTAAACAAAGTCAGAATCTAGCATGTGTGTCAAGCTTGATTTTTAAAAAGGAAAACTGTCCAGTCTGGCAGATTTCTGTTAAAGCATTACCTGGAAACACCTAGGCTGTGTCTACACTGGCACACTTTTCCGCAAGATCTCTTATTCCTACTTTCAAGTAAAAGGGTTTATTTTCCGCAAGATCGCGTCTAGACTGGCGCTTTTCTGCGGCAAAACCCCGAGCCGGAAAAAAGCGGCAGCCATGTTCATGCAAATACCGCGGGGGATATTTAAATCCCCCGTGGATTTGCAATTGCGCTGTGTCTCATTAGCATCTCTTTTCCGAAAAAGGGTGCCAGTGTAGACACAGCCTAGGTGTTTCCAGGTAATGCTTTAACAGAAATCTACAGAACAGCTTGACGCTTGGATATCTAGGAATCTATATGAATAAATGAATAACCCTTCCAAATCATAGTACCTACTTGACAAGAAAGATATGAAGACTTGAAGTAACTGGGCTGTAACAATAAAGGCTATTCATGGATCCACTGATTAAAAATAATTCTTCTACCTCAGTGGCCTCACATTTATTATCCTGCCCTTGTTTTTTCTCTTACATTCTTAAAGTAAAGTATCACTAAACAAGGGAGCTGATAGCACCATTCCTCATTTTGACCATTCTAGCTAGAGCATGTATACTAACTTACCTGCATTGTAACAGCCACCACTTGGTATTTTGGCACAGCATTTCAAGTATTATTATTACTAGAGCTGGGCAAAATTTTTCAGCTGAAAATGTTTCAGCCAAAAATGCAGATTTAGCAACACCAAAGCAAATTTGTCTGTTCCATTGAATTGTCTGAAAGAATAAATCAGTTTGTTTTTCAGTTTGACATTACTGTCTCAAATGCCTTTATTTGAATTTTAAAAAGTATTTCAATTCTGATAATTTTTAAACATGACCAGACCTGAAGTCCATCTAGTTCTGACATAGCTAGCACCAGATGCTTCAGAAAATGTACAAGAACCCTTGTGGCAAATAATAATTGAATAACTTCCTGATAAGAAGAGAGTCTTTTCCTGACTGACAAGAAATTAGTAAATGGTTAATTCATTGGAGGGAGTAGATTGGGCTAAAATGGTGTTAATGGGGAATATTGGGTGGCAGGAGGGGAAAAACTGGTTTGATGATGTGGGACAACTCTGTTAGAGAGAGGATTGGGAGGAGGCAGGAGGATTGGACTATGTGTGTAATGGAAGGCAGAAAGGACTGGGGCAGAGACAGATTTGGGAGAGGGGAATGGGACAAAAGGGGCTGTGACCTCTAGAGAACACTCTCTCTTTCAGGATCTGAAATAGGACCCTAGATACTTGAGTCTCAAATTTCCTGTGCTGTCAGCAAATGTCTGTGGCAATGTACTGCCAAAAGTCTCATTTCTTCCAGTGTTGGTTCACATAGCAGATGGCAACCTATTACTGCCATCAGTTACTCTGTTAGCTCAAGTGGCAAAGGTGTGTGCAGTGCATCTAAAAGCTCCAGCCTGCTCATGTGGATGTCAATATGATGGAATTTCTGCAGTTAAGGTGGCTTTTTAAAAAAAAGTAGGAAATCTCTCTTTTTCCTCATCTCCCCTGACCCTGATTCAAAAGAACATCATTATTATGGTTACCCAGACAAGCACTCTAAAATAATCATCCCAGCATCTTCTAATTTTTATGTGCAATTTTAATTTGGTTCTTTATGCATATATGCTATGACTTACATGTTTACATAAGATTTTTCCACAGGAGCTCTGTCTGATTCAGAAGAGGGACTGTGGTCTGGGGATGAATAAGGGTTGTAAATTACGGCCTTCGGGTGTCCCTAATTCAGAAACACCTGTGGTATGGACCCTGGCAAGCAGAAGTGGAAGTGGCTTCGCACACTGTGGCTCTCCCACTCCCACAGCTGGAGGAATGGCAGGGCAGCTATATGGCAGGGCTCCCATAAAGGTGGGGAAGAGAGGGTGCTTGAGAGCAGTGGGGAACGCAGAGCGCCAGGAAAGTACCCTCCTCCCATCCTCCTCCCTCTCTTCCTGGTCAGGCAAAATCTTGAATCCGGCAAATCCTATTTCCCAGGGTTGTTGGATTAGAGGTTCAAGTGTAAAATTAAGGACCCTGGTATCTACAGGACCCTACCTCATTTGTAGTGAATGATGTAGTGGACTGAAGGATGTGAAAGGATTGTGAAGGCATCTAAATGCTGCTCTGGGGAACTGGATTCTATTCCTACCTTTACCACAGAGTTTGCAAATGACGCTAGTCAAGTCACTGAATCAAACTTTTCACAGGTGGCCATGGATGTCTGGCTTGAGTCCCTTGCACTCTGATCTGAAAAGTGCTCAGCACTTGTGTAGACTGATCAATGGGAGCTGTGCTTTGAACTATCCTGAACTGATGGACACTTTTGACCTGCCCCCATTACTTTTAATTCTGTAAAATACAGATAATTCCATTCACTCTTCTCTTAGGGGTATTATGAAAATTATTTAACGTCTGAGAAGCATACTGATACGATGAGCACCACATAAAAGCCAATGGGGAAATTAATAATTCTATATTTAGAGCAAAGTTTGAATAATGCCGTAAATAAGACTAGCTTTATCCAGGATAAAACAAAATAATGCACAGACTTTTTTTATTCAGTGAGCACTGTCCATCTTGTGTCTGGAATATTTCCCAGACCCCGGTCTCGCTCTGTAATCATGTAATTATAGACTGTAACATGATGCATTTACACCTGGGGACCTGAATAATGGTTACATTGGTAATCTTAAAACTAGCATTTTTGAACTTTTGAATGGTTGATGTTCAATTAAAATTGACTTTTTAAGGTTGCTGTTGATTCTAGTTAGTGTAAGTAATGTCTAATCAGTTTGGGGATTCTGCTAAGCACCAGGAGATGTTATGGCAGCAAGTGGACAAACTGAGACATGGAAGTGATTTGTCTGCGGATACAAGATGATGGAAGGGGAGAAATAGGGTGTCTTTCCTTCTCTCGCACTCACTTCCCTTTCAGAAGGAAACATGGGGACATTGTTCTGTAAATGGCAAGGTGGTAAAATCAGCATTTATCCTTCTGACAGCTCTTTGCTGTTCTCTAGCCCCAATTTTAGTGTTATCACCACACCACTTCTTCTTGCAATTCTTCATCCATGCTACCAGTCCACCCATTTCCTCATTCCCCATTGGACTCCCTTCCCACCTGCACTCAATCCTGCCCACGCAACCCACCCTCCTATTTCAGAACCTGCTAATGTTCCCTGGTCCTTCCAACTAGCTCAGAAATCTTCTCCTCCCACACCGGTCCCTCCCCATACTGGCAACTGCTCTTCTTTCTGCTTAATTTCTCCATTGGGTCAGAGCCACTCCTTCAGCTCTGAATCTTCATAAACACCCCAGCCTCCATGTATCCTTCCATGATCAAAACTCTCCCCCAGGCTGAGAACAAATCACCCTTCCACCTGGCATTCATGATTCCTCCTCCTTTGCTAAGCTTGAGGTAGCATGAGCAGAGGCAACAGAGAGAGAGACTATGGACTGACTCCACAGAACCCTTTATTCTGTTCTGTGTTGCCTACTGAAACCGTTCCTACCCACACAAGGAGATGCTAATGGCAGCCAAATGTGAAACTTGATGGCAGCAGATGTTACAGTTCGCTGAAGTACTTTAATACATCGAAGGCCGTGCATGCAGAGTGGGTGACACAATGCCATTATTAATGAGGTTAAGCCCCACCAGTCCCTAATGACCATGTACCTATCTGAATATTTCATAGATTAAATAAAGGATAAGATTTTAAACTTGCAGTGTGTTCTTGCAGCATATTACACACTGATGTTAAAATGAAGTACACCGTATATAAAATATTTTTTTTTGTGACAAAGAAGAAAATTCATCTACATATACAGATTCCCTTTTGTTAGGAGTCCAGAATAAACGTAAGTTTTGCATTGTAATTCTCACTAAGATTCTTGGGTGTTTTGGGCACCCAAGAAATGTGGGATTAGAAATTTTTCTTTAAATGTCGGTGTTCAAGAGAGGTCTTTTCTCATTCCATTGATATTGTACAACTACAATCCAAGGAATGCTTATTTCAATAGAAAATAGAGTGCAAAGCTTGTTTAAACACTCATTTTTATAACTCCGGTCATCTGAAGAAGTGGGCTGTGCCCAAGAAAGCTCATGATACCATCTACGTGTTTTGTTAGTCTATAAAGTGCTACCAGACCATTTGTTGACATTTTTTTTATAGGCAGGCTTTTCGTCTCCTCTAAAAAGGTAGGTTGTAGTATCCTGACCTCATTCTGGTCTGTTTTATAATGCCAGAGTATTTCTTATCAATATAATCCAAATACAAACCAGTCTTCCTAAATATTTAATGTGTTCAAGTCTTTAGCGTTTGTGTGCGCTCGTCTGTGTTTCTCTGGTGATTTGTTTCTTTTGGATCAGGCAGAATATTCCTTAAGTACACCATAAAAATAACATAATTGTGATTTTTATCTGTTCTGTTATGAAGTATAAGACAATATTGTGTTTATGGTTAAATACAGCCTCAAGGACCTCATACAGTGCCAAACAAGTAAGTTGTTTTCAATTAAGGACATCAACTCAGTGCTCAGTAAACACACAAGATTATTTATGTATGAGTATTAGGAGCATCCAGCTTGACTTGACTCAACTCTGGTCTTTATGATCTTAAAAATTCAAGGATGATAAAAATATTGTGCATATAAAAAGGCTATGCCAGAGAAGATTTTGTTAGTTAATTTTGAATTGCTTGTAATGTATGGATGCTCTTAATGATTCCATTAGAGTTTAAATAACAGAATTCAGCACAAATGTATTTCTACTGAGCAGCAGAAACATAATTTCTCTGGAACTGCAGCTGCTGTAGTTGAAGATTAGGCTCTTACTATCCCTTAGGGAGATTACTGTCTCTGCCAGCTGACTTAGTTTTTATACAGCCAGTGATTTATTAGATTGCTTTGCTCTTAAGTGTGATAATAGGCCTTATGCTTAGCAAGGTTTAGAGACTTCCAGTGCATTAATATTTTATGGCAATGACAGTCAAGACACATTTTGTTTACCTAACAAGACAAGCCAAGATAGAGCTGATGTGTATTGGAGATTAGCACTTTTAACTTGCAGGAACCATGCCAATTATATCTGTGGTGCTCTACAATGGCTTGCATAATTGTAATTTAACCATTTACAGATCTGGTGCATAAACACTGTATGCAAATGAGCGTAGCTTGTACCATGATATCATTAGACACATCCCTTCCACTACTGACTGCACTGCAGCTGTCGTGATTCAGTTGCATAGAGTTATATATCTCTTCTTTTAAAAATGTATTTGATTGGATGCTGCTATTGTTGAGAAGTTGAATGATAGGGGTAGGGATTCTACATTTAGTTCAGGAGATCCAGCCTATAATGAAACTAACAGAAAGTTAGTCTTATGAAAGTAATATGCTTTCTATACTTGTCCCATGTGCTGTCTAAAATGGTATTCTAGGTTCAGGGACTCAATCTCAGTGACACTAATAGCTTCTAGAGCCCAAATAAATACTTCAAATGAATTAATTCCTGACTGGCTGCCTTTATTTCTCCCCAAGAAAGCAAATTCATCAGCAAAGTTGTCTTATTGCTTGTACTAGAAAGGACAGATTAAAGAGCAAAGGGTGAGGCATTTGGCATTGATTCACTATGCCTGGAAATTCTTCCAGTACTCCTAGCTGTCATTACAGAATGGAGAATACATTTTAAAAAAATACCACACAACAACATAGCCTTATTCTCCTGTCACTTCCAGTGGTGTAAATCACATGTAATTTCATGGAATTGGATTACCACATGATAAAAAACTGGCATGGAAGAAAAATTGGGCCATATTTTTTTAAATACTTTTAGAGAAAAAACCTGCGACATAAAAGCATATCATACTCTATTGGTACTTGTAGTGTTTAATCATCTTCTCTCTGTGTTTTAATTCCCTTTTTAATGATGTTTTGTACAATCCTCTGAGGGCTACAATAAACTTTAAGAATAATCTCTCTGCTACTGGCACAGAGTGCTTACCTCTGATTTAGTCTGCTGACATTTTTGTACACCACTTTGGAGAAACAGTTGGCCTTTTTATTGCTGAGATTTTTATGGAAGCAAGTGTACACTTTAAATCTAATAAATACAGACTACCATTAAACTTATTTTTTAGTTGATTTTTTTTTTTCATTGTAAAGCTGCAGATACTAAATCAATTAGAGCTCTTGGAAAAATACCAATACATTTTGGCACTTTAAAAAAAAAAAATTGTGTTTTGTGTTGAAATTTCCCATTAATTTAATGAAAAACTGAAACCCCAAAACAATTTTTTTTCAAAAGCTGTCTTACTACAATTTGTGCATTTCTTGAAAACTGATTTTTTTTTCCCCAACCCCCTCATTTTTAATCAAAATGACTTTTTAATGGAAAAAAGTTGCCCAACTCTAATGGTAATACTAGTAAAGAGACATAATCTGAATTAAAGCAGTGAATCATGCAGCTGCAGGAAACTAGGAGGGGGTTACCTGTGTTTGGTTTGACCCTGTGCTTGTTGCTTAGGGTATGTCTAGATTGCAGAGTTTTTTCAGGGATACCAGAGGTATCCCTGAAAAAACTCTGCCACGTCCAAGGAACGAGTCTGCTTTTCTGAAGAAAAAATCAGAAAAGCAGATGTGATTTTTCTGCATCCATGTAAACCTTGTTCTATGAGGAAGAAGGGATGTTCTGAAAGAGGCTTTTCCCCCAGCATTTGGCCCAGTGTAGACAGCTACTTTTCTTTGTAGTCTAGACACAGCCTTAGGTATACTCTTAAACAGAGATTGAAGCTCTGGAGGTAGATCTTTCAGGGTTTGATTTAATGAGTCTAATAAGGACCAGCTAAATCAACCACTGCTGGTACTCCTGTACTCCACGGGGTCATGGTACTCCACCCCAGTACTCCACGGGTCATGAAGAGTAAAGGAAGTTGATAGGACAGTTTCTCCTGTTGACCTCCCAAAGGTCTCCAGATGCTGACACTGTCACCCCAGTCCTTTAGAGTCACTGGGCCCTGGGACAGCTGCCCTTCTTGCCCCCATCCCTCTGGTGGCAGCCCTGCCTGCCCCTGCCCTTCCAGGCTTCTGCCTTGGAGGGATAGTCCCTTCCCTTTTCCAGCAGTGGGACTCTCCACCAGAAAATGGGGCCCCTTCCTAGCACAGGTGAGTACCAGCAGTCAGTCTCCATCAGGGACTCTTGCCCGTAGTCCAAAACTTGGGTTCCCCAGTGTCCCACACCTCCCCCTTCCACTGCCCTTTCTCCCTTCTCCCAGCATTAGATGCGAGAGGCTTCTTGCCACTAAGCTCCATGCCGGATGCCAGCCTTATCCCCACCCTGCCTCAGGGACCACCTTGTCTTTTTTTAGATCTCCAGCACCAGGCTCCATCTTGGGGTTTCCCTCCTTACAGTACCAGGATCAGGGACCCACAACTTCACTCCTCTTCCCCCCCCCAGCTCTGGCAAATGACAGAAAAACAGCAGAGGGATTCCACCGACTCCAACCATTTTATGAGTTTTAAAACTCAACCTAAGTGCTCTAACATCTGAATGGCTTGGAAATCTGCCTCCTGGGAAAGCAGAGTCACTAGTGATCTAAAAGTTGGGTCATTTGACCAATAGACCTCTGAGTTACAGGCTGCTCCCCAAATGGTGAAGTACGAAGTATGTCTGGATGAATCACACACAGACTTCATTGAGAGGTGTGAACTCACCCTTCATTACATTAACTGACGGTGTAAGTCAATCACAATCCCACGAGAGAAAAGGAGTTTGGGAATAGATGCCTGTAGGGTGCTAGAATTTGTGTATCATGGGTGGTGGCAATTTTGATTTTGTAATCTGGTTGGGGGAGGAATTAGGCATGTGAATGCTTCCTTGTCAGGGACCAGTATTAGGTGTCAGAGGAGTGCAGAAACTAGAGAGAGAGGTGTGGGGTGAGAGGAGATTGTGGGGAGGGAGATAAGTGAAGATGGGTGGGAGGGAAGAGGAGAGAGATTAGGGATTCAGGGGAGGAAGACCTAGCATCACCCAGCTCTGCCAGTGCCCTACCAGCCCCCTGCACTCCTCATGCCTGCACTCTGCTGCTCCTTCAGGCTCCAGTGCACCCTTGGTCTGGCCTCCAACACGCCTACGTCCCCAGCTAGCACACAGTGGCTAGCACTAGCAGGCACAGGGACAAACGGAGAAAACATGGATTCAGGTGCTACGAGAACTCATCCCTGAGGGACCAAGAAGTGCATGTCAAGCCCTGAAATCCCTTGGCCGCGTATTCCCAAACACAGCAGTAGCAGGCAGGGTTTTGTTGACAATCCCAGTCCTGTGGCTTCAAGAGTGAAATTTTTCCAAATTAAAAAGTAAGTACTATCTACAGCCAACTGTGTCTCAGGAGGGACTGGGTGGACTTGCCATCCTGCCCATTGAGAAGGAAGTAGCATCAAACCTGGGTTACCATGATCTGCTAGCAGAGCACACTGCAAGGAAATCCAGGAAGGTGGATTTCCAAATGTAAGTGATGTGACAGTCGTCATGCTCAGTATGTGTTTTTAATTATAATTATTAAAAAGAGCTACAGTATAACTTTATAATTACTCCACTGAGCATTATCAATATTTAACCTGCAGCCAGCAGTTGCCCTTGAAGTCCACTTTAACCGGATTTCACCAATATAAAAAACATTAAGGGGGGGTCCCATAAGGTGACTTGCCCCAGATCCTACAACCCCCTTATTGGGTGGTATAATGAGTCTGCTTATAACTAGATTTCATTGGGGAACTATAAGTTTGTGAATACTTAAAGTATGTTACTATGCAGATTTATTTCAATGATATTTGTGACCACATTTACACATTTTCTACACACATTCCAACAAGCAAGTTTTGGTTTGCAAAATGTTTGCGGGAGGGGTGCATTGTGAATACTCATGAGACTATGGCAGCAGAATTCATATGGGTCATTCACTCTAGAAGTGCTCTGTACAGCTGTCTCAAAAGCTTTCTGTGTAGTTATGCAATATGGGAATGAAAATAATACCTTCTTATCTAGGCAACTAATCACAGCATGGAGAGCAAATGCTTGAATCAATAATCTCTGCAAATAGCCAGTGAGCAATAGGCTGAAATAAATTCATTCAGACCATCTACTGAAATAATTGAGTAATAAATACATTTTGGAAATTGACATCTGTTTATAGGTAACTTGTGGTTGGAAAGTTACTTATTAAATAAAATATATATTGTGAATAGTTTGCCAAATTCTACTGTGAGACATAAATGCCTATCCAATACATTATTTAAAAACAGTTATAATCTCACTTCCAAGTTTTAATGTTACAGTGAAAAATATTCTTTCAAAACTGTTTTCAATTACTATTCTTTTAATCAAAAACATGTTTACATTCATGTTACTTTCTTTTTTGAACACCTGCAACAATAAAGTGAAAGCAATCCAAGAATTAATTGATTCTTTACATCTCATTTTGCTATTTGGATTTATACTGCTGAATACTTGGCTAACAGTAAGCAGATACTTGTCAAAACATTGGGAATAATTAGTCCAAATGTGCATGACCTTTACCAGAAAGCACACTGCACGATATAAATATATGCAGGGAGGGAAATTACATCATTTTTCAGAAAATAAACTTACCCCCTAGAGATCTGAAAAGTAAGACCATTTATTATAGAAAGAAAGAAGCTTTTAAAAATGTATAACTTAATAAGAAATGCACTTTTAAAATCTACTACCTGACCAGAAAAACACAAAAGACATGTCAGGAAAACATTTTAAAATTTGTAGCACCTATTTATTTTTTAGGAAAATTTCCAAAGTATACAGGAAATAGAAACCTTACTCAGAGTATTTTAGTTTATTGAGTTCTCTGTGCCTTGAAAATCACAGTAGAAATCTCAAGGGACTCCTATAAAGATGTATTACATCATAAAGTAAACTACAGATAGTAACCCATATTATTAAACTGTCAACATACATTAGACTACAATTTGTCCACCATCCAACTCAACTTAAAGCCTCACTGTTAGCAGGATGTTTAAACCCTAAGACTATTCTGTAATCATCTAAGACCTAAGGTACTTTGGATATATGTTGTAATAATTGCACACTTGTGAATTTCATTGGTTTAGGACTGTGAATGCTCAACCATTACGAGGAATGATTCTGAAGGCTCACCACTTAAAAGGTGTTATTGGTGATGCTGTAGATTTCTTATCTGACAGCATATTAACAAAGGTTTGTAATAACAGTAGTAATAAAAAATCCATCTTAAAAATCAGTATGTGAACCTTGTTTAATTTCTACACAACAAACCTTGAGGCGGTGTTGCTTACAAAATCTGTTAAGAGAAAGCGAGGATATTGCTTTGACTACTGAAATCCTAGAGATATGCAGTATCCAGCAGTAGTTTGTAACAATTCCAGCCACAATAACATTCAGTGAGAAGCAACAACTTATACTTATATGTATGTATGTATTTGTCTAAAATGTATGGATTAATTTCTAGAGTTCTAGTTGAGCATCAGTATCTCATTGTGCTAGGCACTGTACAAATTAGTAACAAAGAAGAGTCCCTGCCCCAGAGAACTTACAACTTAGATGTGAGACATGATACAATAGGTGGCCAAGATAGACCACTGGGGCAGAGGAGTTTGGAGAGTGAAATCACAGTAAAACAGGATTTAATATAAGCCAAAGTTTCAGCTCACCTCTTGCATCCTGGCAAAACAAAAATGAGGGTCAACTGTTTGATATGTGAGTATATCTGATAGACAGATGGGGGATAAATGTCCAACATGAAAACATTAGGTATGAGGCTATGCTAATATATATAATAATAGTTTATGCATATGACCTGTATTAGGATTCCATTCATGTGAAAGATACCATACAACATAATTATACTGTTAACAAACAAAAAGATGGGGAAATAAATCCAATAGGTTTATTAACTAGAAAGAGTTATTTTCCAATTTAAACATAGGATTCTTGAGCAAATAGTAATACTATACAGAAGACAGTAGTTCACTATTTCAAATCTAGTGTAGATTAGAAGTGGTCAAAAACAGGGATTACTATTTGGAGGGAAATCATGAAAGACTAAGCAAATTTCATCTACAATTTCAAAATATGGATGGTTTTAATCATCACTATTATGTTTCAGGAGTAATTTGCCATAGAAATGGTTAAGAATTAGTATAATCTTGTCCTTTTCAAAATCTAAAGTCTGGGCCTAAATTGACTTGTCCCTTTTTATCTTTTAAAATTGGTGGGGGGAGAGGTGGGAAGATACTATAGAAACTGTCTTCTCTCATAGCAGCAAATTTGTATGCAAAAAGGTTAAAAAAAATCCATCTTTAATCATTGCAGATGAGACTGGAATATTGGATATAATTGTTCTGGAAAAAAATAAGGGAAGACCAAAATTCCTGTCCAGCAAGTGGCACAGCATAAAGCTTTACCAGTAGTATGTGAAAATCGAGGAACAAAAAGCCTAATGTGAAATTGTTTTACAATTTTTTTTGATCAGGAGTTGAGTTGAAAATCTTGTTGCTACTGAGAAATTACAGTATTCAGCATCTGCTGCCAAGGAAAGCATCTGCAAGACCCATAGTATATTTCTTCAATGTAACATTTCCTGAACATATAAACATTTTAACCAGGTTGTACTTTTGCAAATTCGTTCCTTGGCTGCTCCAGACTTTCTGTCCAGGAAGCAGTAACTGCTCTGAATAAGATTTGATCCCATAGCTGGTTGCAACCCCCCAGCTTTGAATGCATCTGAGATGTAAGCTTTTAGTCACTGAAAGATACACACTTATGAAGCTTCTCCCCCCCCCCCCATACTGCTGTGTGCTTTAAGAACAAACAAAAAAGGCTTTGGATAAATTATCTGGCTTTTTTGAGGTATATCTTTTGGCAGTATCTCATATTTAGGTCATTCTGTACACTTTTAGTTATGCTTAAAAAATGGGCCAACAATATGGGAGACCTATTGTACAGCATATAAGTGATAATATTTCATGCTTATGGCATCTGAAGATCTCCATGCTTAGCAAAGATTAGCTAATCCTCGCATCATGTATGAGGCAGGTATTATTATTCCCATTTTCACTAGAGGCAGCAGAAACTCCATGATTGTGACTTGCCAAGGTAGCATGAGTTAATGACAACATCAGGAAAGGCAAAGCTCCTGTCTCTTCTTTGCTGGCTGAAATTACTAGACAAGAGTTGCTCCTTTGTCTCCATTAAGATGATAAATGTTTTTTGGAGCTAAAATGGGATCAGTTTTTAGCATCACCCAGCTTTCCTAAAATTCTAATCTGTATTAGAATTAGAAAGGTAGAGAGGACAACAGAAATGATAAAGGGTATGGAAGAACTTCCGTATGATGAGAGATGGAAAAAAATTGGGACTATTCAGGTTGGAAAACAGACAAGTAAGAAGGGAGATCACCGAGGTCTCTCAAATTCTAAATGGTGTGGAAAAGTGAATAAGGATTTTCTAGTTACTCCTTCACATAACACAAGAACCAGGAGGTTACCCAAGAAATTTAAGGCAACAAGTTTAAAACAAATAGAAGGAGGTGGTACTTCATACATCACATCATCAGGCTGTGGAAGCTGTTGCCTAGGGATATTGTGAAGGCCAAAACTAATGAGATTCAAAAAAGAATAAGATAAGTTCAAGAAGGGTGGGTTCACCAGTGGCTATTAGCCAAGATAGGCAGAGATGCGACCCTGTGTTGTGGGTGTGCCTAGCCTCTGATTGCTAGAATCTGGGAATGGAAGGACAGGATGGATCACTTTTTTAGAAGTTCCTTGTTGGGTTCATTCCTTCTGAAGCACCCGGACTGTCCACTGTTGGAAAACAGGACACTAGGCTTGATATACCAGTATGGCTATTCTTACGTACATTTTAGAAGCATAGATACAACCTGCAGAGGCAAAAGATGTACTTAGTTCAGGGACTGTAACACTATATTTCCCTATTTGAAGACACAAACTCCTGGATCTTATGAGGGATCGTCAGTAACCTATTTTCAGAAATTGTGTAGTGATGTATTAGAATGTTGTAAAATAAACATTCTTTTCATATCCCAGTTATATTTAAAACAAACTTTCAGCAATCAATGTGTTTATTTTGAGGCCAAGAACACAGGACGCTAGCATATGTGGGATATTTGGAGTTTGAGAACTAATTCCTTTCTTCTGCTGAGTGTTTTGTTTTGTTTTTGTTTTTGTTTGTTTTTTTTTTTTTGGACATACTCTAGCTTGAGTCTGTGGAAATTTTCCTAGTGGTGAACAGGATTGAGACTTCACTGACTACCTAGTCTATCCTCCTCTCAACAATGTAGATGTAGAGAGAGAGTTTTCTGGGTAAAATAATGTTCCCTGAGTAAAGTGGATGTTTTCGTGGGTGTATGGTGATCTTGCTGGCAGTTCCAGTACAATAAAAGCCATGGCCTTTGAGGCCAGTGTGTAAAGATTTTCTTCTTGTGCTTTCTAGTCTCATTTCTAAAAGAAATATATGCAGAAAAGCATCTAGCAGGCCATTGCTCTACTGATTGCTCTATCTATTAATCTGTTTATACCTCACTCATCATTATGGGATCTGAGGGTTGAAACAGTGAATCCACTGGTAGGGCCCTTGAGTGATTTAGCAAAGAATCTGTTAATTCTGTGTCTGCTCCTGAAAGTGTATTCTGAAGCTTTTTCCTGAGCATTAGGGGTATCCCTTTGTGTAACTTCCTTTCTTGATCTATTGTTTTCCAGTTGAGCCTCATTGCCCAAGTTTAGTGTGCCCTTAGTAATGTAGCTGATTACGTTGGATAGGAATAGTTTTCTCTAGCCATTATATTTCATTGTGAAGGCTGGCAGATGTTGCCAGCTTTCACATGCCTTTGCCACTGTGGTGTTAATCAGCTGTTAGCTGAGTTTTACATCTAGGGATCTGGTTAGATTGTCATCTGCTAATAGGTAATCAAACAGCATCCATAGCCAAGAATAATCTTCCATATCTGGCCAGGGGATTATGACAGTTTCTTTCAAGTCTCCATCTGAAAGAAAATGGTCACAGTCCCCTGGCCAGACATGGTAAATTGTGCTTGGCTAACAGTGGCTGCTTGATTACCTAGTGCTTGATGCACTCTAAATAGTGAGACATAAATCTATTTGGAAACTGAAGTTGGCACAAAAGCATCAGCCTACTTACTAGGTGGTATATCTTGCTGTGAACATATGACACATAGAATTCCTGGATTTGGGTTGGTTTCCCGTTGGCTACTATGTCAGGAATTTTAAAGTGTTAACAAAAGACCCATAAAGTCACTGTAAAATTTCTGGGGAAACTTCACTCACATTACTACTTTGCTGCATTAATGGAAAAATGGAAGCTTTTTTCTTGACAGAGATACTAACTTGCCTTCACCAAAGTATTACAGCATAGATGAACTTGTGTTGCTCCTTATCTGACACCTACATGTATAGACACACACCCTCCCCTTCTGTAGCTTGTTAGGTGGTGCTTCAAACTTAAACTACCTGGACCATCAGGCTAGGCCTACACTATAGTGGTGTTTTTTGTTTCCCCTCTCCCCCCCCCCCCAGAAAAAGCTCCGCAAATTGCACTCCGCAATTTGCTTAGCTTTTTCCGATGGCCTTTCTGGAAGAGGCTTTTCTGCCATTTTGGGGCCAAATGGTGGAAAAGCTGCCTCTTTCGGCAGAGCCTTTATCCCTCACAGAACGAGGTATACAGGGCTCCCTGAAAGAGCGCGTTTGCTCTTCCGCAAAAAAAAAAGCGGAAGAGCAAATGTGTTCCTTGGACGCGGCAGAGTTTTTTCCGGGATACCTCTGGGATCCCAGAAAACCCCTGCAGTGTAGATGTAACCTCAGAGTGCTTATAGCTTGAGTGCTGCTGAGATTTTAGCCAGTAAATGCAGTGGGGTTGAGGGGGAATAGTTTCTGAGAAAACTGATGGCTGGAGTAGATGCCTTTGCTGCTGCCTGCTGTGAACATTTAGTGGGCTCCTCATACATCTGCTGTCTGGGAAAGGATTCTGACTCGGGACTTACTATCATGTCAGCAGGGTCCTTTTCTATACAATGGCTAGTGGGAGAATTTGAAGGAAGACTTTGCCACACATGAATGAAGGAAACCTTATCTCAGTGGTTCCCAATCTTTTTTATACTGGGACCAGTAAACCCATTCACAAGCTTTTAGAGGACCAGTAACATTTATTTGCATATTCATTAAGCAAATGATGATGAATATGCAAATTGTGTCGCTGGCCCTACCTGTCTGGCGGGTTGTTCCATCCCCAGCCCCAATCCCGGCCATTTTATTGGCCGGCACCGGGCATTCTGCGTTGGTGTGCATGACGCCCGGCCTTCTCCCTGGGTCCTAGCACCCACCGGATCTAGTCCCACCACATGGGAGCATGCCCAGTAGAGATGCTGCAGGGGCAGGCTCTTTTCCAAGAGGGCTGTGCCGCCACACTCAGCAGTGCACGGTGCTGCTACCCCATCACACAAATTAATAGGATCATGTGTGATAATTTTTCTAAGGACCGGTAATTTTTTTCTAAGGACTGGCACTGGGCCGCAGACCACACTTTGGGAAAAGCTGGCTTACCTTATGCGGAAGATGTGTAAGTCAGTCTGCCTTCCTTCTGGATGGGAACCGTGAAACATGCATGTCTCACCTGTATTGCGCAGAGTAGAGGCACAGCATAGAAGCTGTATTTTCTGGCCAGAAATGAAACTTCCAAAGGAAATTAAGTCTTCCAAGGAACTGAAATTACTGAATGTGAAGGAATTACATGACAAAAGAGCATTAAAGTGGTTTCCTGCTCTCAGAACTTCCAAAAAGATCTCCAATGCACTTAAGTGAGACTAAACTCTGGCGAGGCCATTTTTATTGATCTTGGACAAAAAGTATTTGGGACGGAAGAATCCTAAGCATTGTTACAGGCTGGGGACCGAATGGCTAAGTAGCAGTTCTGCAGAAAAGGACCTGGGGATTAAAGTCAATGAGAAGTTGGATATGAGGCAACAGTGTTCCCTTATAGCCAAGAAGGCTAATGGCATATTAGGGTGCATTAGGAGGAGCATTGCCAGCAGATCCAGAGAAGTGATTATTCCCCTCTATTCAGCTCTGGTGAAACCACATCTGGAATATTGTGTACAGTTCTGGGCCCCCCACTATAGAAAAGATGTGGACGAATTGGAGAGGGTCCAGCGGCGGGCAACCAAAATGATTAGGGGGCTGGAGTGCTTGACCTATGAGGAGAGACTGAGGGATTTGGGTTTGTTTAGTATGCGGAAGAGAAGAGTGAGAGGGGATTTGATTGCAGCTTTCAACTTCCTGAAGGGAGGTTTTAAAGATGATGGAGAAAGGCTGTTCACAGTAGTGACAGATGGCAGAACAAGGAGCAATGGTCTGAAGTTACAGTGGGGGAGGTCTAGGTTGGATATTAGGAAAAACTATTTCACTAGGAGGGTGGTGAAGCATTGGAATGGGTTACCTAGGGAGGTGGTGGAATCTCCATCCCTAGAGGTTTTTAAGTCTCGGCTTGACAAAGCCCTGGCTGGGTTGATTTAGTTGGGATTGGTCCTGCTTTGGGCAGGGGGCTGGACTTGATGAACTCCTGAGGTCTCTTCCAGCTCTATGATTCTATGATACTGACAGACTTTCCTGTGGCATTGTCTCCTATAGAGAAGGCATGCTTATATCCCAGATAAGGAGAAGTAAATCCCCACTGAGTGGAGAAGGTTAGGGTTCTCCTGACCTGAGAGATTAACATAAGTGTGTCTGAGAAACAATAAAATAATTTCATTAACTATTGTGTTCTGACCATAAAAACATTGTTTCAGATTTGAGGAAGAACTTCAAATTAGTTTTTATTTCAGCCAGCTCTGCTAAACATTAGAAACTATTTATTTAGAGACAGAACCCTGCATACTAATGTAAATAATGATTCTTGTGCTGTATAGGCTGCTATGAGCCACTTTTTAATCAGAATCTTAGTCTCCATACACAATATGAAAGACTGCTTCTCAGTGGCTCATTTTCACTTCCAGGCACTGTGAGGATCTCTTTGGTTTAAAAAAAAAAAAAAGAGTTGCAGCTAGAAGCTTTGATGTAATTCATTCTAGTCTATTCCAACAATGCTGAAAATAACTGCATTTATGTATTGACATTAATTCCAGCTCCTGGGTTGCAAACATGTATTCCTACAGGAATACACTTGGATTGCAGGAACCTACGATTCTTTTCCTTTACTTTACCCCATTATGCCTAAACTGTTTGCAACAGGAGTTTTCTGCTGACTATCCATTCAAATGGAGTAGAAGTGAATAATATTGCTTTGTACTTCTATAGCACAACCCTGTATCTCAAAACCCTGTTAGGTTTTTATAGTATCCTTATTGTGAAAATGGATAGATTCAGGTACGGAGAGGGTTGCAAGTTATCCAGTGTTGCTTGCAACACAACTCCAGATCTGATTCCCTTTTCAGTGCCTTGATCATTAAACGTTTCTTTTTTCCGGTACTTTGTGACAGGGACCATGTCTTTCTGTTTAGATAGCATTTAAGATAATGGGACTCCAGTTTTGGGTGGGGCCTGTGTGTGCTACCTTAATATAAATTCTAAATATTAAAGAAAAGCTTTAATTTACTGCAGCAGTTTTAGAGGTAAGCTTTTGCAGAACATACAAGAGCCTGTTAAATGGCTCCTATGTTGTGAAAATTCTTTTTCTCAGTGAATGTAATTCCCAACATGACTGTTAATGTTTAATCTGTTGACAGGGAGTCAGTTCAGGAAAAAAAACATCATGCCCATCATGAACACACAATCCCAGGGAATTTGTAATGTACTATGCCAACTAATTAAACTGAAATCCATCTGGGGCACAACATTGTATTCAGTTCTGTGGGAGACTAGCAGAATGACAAAAAATGAGTGTGGGAGGCGTTTCCCACATCATTATGCTCATCGCACTAAGGACAAAAAACCCCTCCTGCAGCTATGGATGCAATAGTTTGTTCTTAAATTAATATTTCAAGACCTAGGTTAGCAATTCCATTTCATCCACCCACCATCAAATGGGTCATTGTTTTGATTTGCCTACCTAAGACTCTTGTCCTCTTCCAAAACTAATAACACACTCCGAATCATTTCCACTTGTGTTGGTTGCGCTGTGGCTGCTCACAAGTTGGCTGTGATTAAAATGAGCAACAATGTTGGTAATTGTGCTATTATTTTTAGGAAGGCTTTTGTTATAATTTCATTCTGGCTTCATGTGCTTCCTTATATCTTGCTGTACCCCAAAATATCAGTAGCAAAGAATAACTACATAAAATGAATGTGGGTGTTTAAGACTCATAGACTTTAAGGTCAGAAGGGACCATTTTGATCATCTAGTCTGACCCCCTGCATAATGCAGGCCACAGAATCTCCCCCACCCACTGCTAGAATAATCCTCTCACCTATATCTCAGATATTGAAGTCCTTGAAACGATGGTTCAAAGACCCCAAGATGCAGAGAATCCTCCCGCTAGTGACCCGTGCCCCATGCTACAGAGGAAGGCGAAAATCCTCCAGGGCCTCCGCCAATCTACCCTGGAGGAAAATTCCTTCCCGACCCCAAATATGGCGACCCCAAATACGACTCCTTTTAAGATGAGTTGTTTCACAGCTGAATGATACACCTTTGGGGGGGGGGAGGGTGTTTTGATTTCTTTTTTACTGGGCTCCTCAGATGTTTGGGCAAAGATGGAGATCTCTGAGGTCTCATTTGTTAGAGAATATGGCCCTATCCTAAACCTCAAATTCCTGAACAGCGTTAGAAAATGAGATGTTTCTGTTATTTGTAGAAAGGATGTCCAGCAGTGAGGATGAAGCTGTGCTTGTGGTGCCCATGTTAGTGATGTCCATTGGTGTCTCTCCCTAGCCACACCATCTCATTTTTAGCATACTCCTTTCTCCCTCTATTGCTACCTTTCAGCCATGTGTGCATTAATGACCAGTAAAGGCAGCTAATTCTTTACTTAATAGAAAGAATCTGTAATGAACAAAATCAACCCCTATTCATGAACCTTCTGAGCAGGAAAAGGACAAGGCGGATCAAATAAACAGTTCAGAGAATGCTTTTTCTCAGCTTGACTAGACTTTTTCTATAGTGAGCATTTCTGAAAATTTTCCACTTTTGTTTCAGCATTCGGGTTAGTAATGGTGGCAGACTAGAGTAGCTCATAACAATGTGTTTTTACCAGCTCTGAGTAGGTTTACATTGCATGATGGTACAAACACATCTGTTCCTGGTTTACAGCACTTCCACTATTGCTAGCACCATGGGGAAATAGCTGAAAATGCTTGTAAATGAGTGAAACTTATGGAGTTGAGTGGATTGTAAATCTAGGCAAGCTGGGTTGCAAAGATTTCAAAACTAGTTTGAACCATTTTAACTTGTCACTTTAAAGTTGAAACTATTGCTTGAAAATAAAAATCAAGTTATTTTCAACAGTGATAGACTCAAGGAGCTTGTTTTGTTTAGATTAACAAAGAGAAAGTTACAGGATGACTTAATCCATCTCTAAGGAAAAATATTAAATATTGAGATCCTCAGTCTAACAGATTCCAGTCTATTGGCTGGAAGTTGAAACTAGACAAATGCAGACTGGAAATGAGGTAAATTTTTAACAGAGTGACCCGGCCGTGACACTGATGGAGAGTGGGCACTCTGGAGCTATGTCTACACTACAATGATCTATTGGAAAAAGGTATGCAAATTGCACTCTGCAATTTGCGTACCTTTTTCCGTTAGTTTTTTCGGAAGAGGCTTTGCTGCAATTTGGCCCATCTACACTGGGCCAAATTTCGGAAAAGCCTCCTTTCAGAAGAGCCCTTCTTCCTCTTGGGAGGAGGAAGACAGGGCTTCCAAAACAGCGTGTCTGCTCTTCCACAAAAAAAAAAAAAGCGGCAGAGTAGACACGTTTCCTGGACATGGAGTTTTTCTGGGATACCTCAACAACTTAGGCTGGCATCAGAAGACTCTTCTGGAGCACAGGATGGAGCACATCTAGCTCCCACGCCTATGGACATAATCTGGAAGAAAATGTTAAAGGGATTTTCAATAGATATTTTGTTAAAGATCTAACCTTTGATCCAAGGGAAAACATTCAGAAAACAATAGCCCATATAATCCAAGGACCTATTAAAAAAAACCAATTGTTCGTGGCCTTATGTTCATGCTGCAGTTTCTTCAGCAGTAGTTAACTAACAAGCACTATTCCCAGAGCTGTTCATATTCCTGCTGACATAATCAAGGATGCTGGCACATAAACAAGGACACTGTGTTTTAGCTCCTGCAGTGTTAAAAACAGATGATAAAATAAATGCCAAATGGAAAAGGACAAGGGATTAGAGAAAAACATTTTATTTCCAAATTGACACATGTTATGACAATCACTAGAATGAAATGATATTAAAAACTAGTTGAAAGTGTCCTTTTAAAAACAGAATTTGAAACCACTTACAGAAATGTGCACATAGGCAAAAATAAGAAGACCGTTCCAAGGACATTGTTAGTTATTTAAAGTGCAGTCCATTAGTCAGACAAATGTTAACATGTGGGTTACAATTTACTCAATTATTTGTATCCACTTTTACCAAATGATCATTGTACCATTTTGATCTCACTGTAATTTGGTATATTTACTTATATATTAAATAATTCATAATTAGAAAACATGTAAAACTTTGTATCAAGATCATAAACTTAAAGATTCACACATGACAGGTCGGATTGTAAAAATGAAGAAAGATTTGTCTGACTGGGCTATGAGTGATCTGGCACTGTAGGCTGAGTAATTGCAGTACTCATAAGATGCGTGTAGGTTGTTAGGACCATCTATGCAGAAATGCTCTTTTGAAAAATTTCTCAATATTAAATATATTTTACTATAAATCAGATTTTCAACATCATTAAGCCAGGAATAGCAGTTTCCAAAATGCTTTAGAATTTATCCTTTTGTCTATTGTTTTACTATTCCATTATAGTATGGGCATTATTATCTTATGAAGACACCAAAAATACACTATTTGATAATATCAGGTATTCATTTTGGGTGTAGGCTCACTTAAATCTTTGGAAATGCTGGTGCTTAAGAAATAAATAGTGCCAGTGACAGGAAGTAACTCTGACACTGAGACTTCCATGATGTAACCTTAGATGGGAAGGCAGACACGATCAAAAGTCATAGGTTATACCATATTAGTTTCTCCTAGACTAGTCCCAAGTTTGGCTCTAAAATTTCAAAAGTTTCCAGATTATGTACAACCTTACCAGCAGAGGAAATCATTCACAGAATCAAAAACATCTGTTTTATTAGAAAAAAATAAATCAATGTCCCCATCCATAACAATCAGCTTCTCAATTGATGTAGCCAACAAGTAAAAATGTATTCCATAAACATTCTATATAACATCATGGGGAATAAACTTTAAAAAGGAATAAGAACTGTTATGGTAATAAGAAAATACTCACTAAGGGTATGTCTATGCTCCAGTGTTGTTCAAGTTAACTTAATTTGAAATAGTTAATTCGAATTAAGCTAATTTGAAATAACACCTCCATACACAAAAACTATTTTGAAATAGCATTTTGCTATTTCAAAATCGCGCGTCCACACTGAGTGGACCCTGAACCAAAGTTAAGGCTGGCCGGAACCAGTGCTGGCAGGGCATCAGGTTAGGACTTGGTGTGGGACTGCTGCCTGAGGCTAACTGAGCTCCGTGCTTAAAGGGACCCTATCCCCACCCCGGACATACAGTTCTCGGGGTTCCCCGCTTGCTTGTCTACCTTGATGAGGGACAGCAAAGCTGTCCTGTCTTGGAGTGCCCGCACTCGGGACACCACAACACTCGGTCACATAGAGCCAGAGCTGCCCCTGGGCATGCCGGTGTGTCTCGTGGGGTCGTTGCCATCAGCCCGGCTGCACTTGCTGCAGGCTGCTATCCGGGGGGTCCATCGGGGGGCTGTCAGGATCCAGGAGGCCCTGAGGGAGAGCGTCCACCCCGAGGAGCCCTCAAAGCCTCCCCGGTCCTCCCCACCAGGGGCTCATGCCCCGGTCCTCCCTCATGTCCTTCCACTTACCCCTCCCTAGCCCCCCTTCCTGATGTCAAATAAAAGACACGTATGTTCAAAAATAGAAACTGGGTTTATTGAACAAAACTGGGGATGAACCTCTGGGGAGACTGGGAAAAGGAGGTGGGAGAGGGGAGCAGGAAACCTGGGAGGAGGGAGCTGAAAGGGGGAAGCAAGGGGAAGAAGGGGGGGGGGAAGCTCAGGGCTCAAGGGTAGGGGTCTCGCTGGCCCAACTTGAGTTTCATGCCAACCTGCTCCTGGGTTCCCATGTGGCTTTTGGAGGCTGTGTTCCTCTGTCTAGTGCAGAGATCATGGACGTTGGGGGCATCCCCCCAAACCTGAATAAGGTCCATGATCTCCACCCTGGACCAGGAAGGCTCCCACCTTCTCCAGCCACTGTCAGGCTCCTGGGAGCTGGCAGACTGCTCCTGGGGAGAGCTGGAGGGCTGGCTGCCACTGCTGGCTCTGGGCTGGCAGGCTTGGAACTGGTACAGGCACTGTGGCCAGGGTCTACCCTTTTAATGGCTCCGGGGCTGGGGGAGAGGAGAGTAAGTTTTCCTGGTTGTGCCCAGAGTGGCCACCAGGGCTCCCTGGGAAGGTCTGGAGGCCCCCTATTTCGAATTAAGTGTCTACACAGCACTTAATTCAAAATAGCTATTTCGAATTTGGTGTTACTCCTCGTGGAATGAGGTTTACCAAATTCGAATTAAGGGCTCCGCTATTTCGAATTAAATTTGAAACAGCAGTTTGCATGTATAGACGCTATTAAAGTTAATTCGAAATAATGGTTGTTATTTCAAATTAACTTTGCAGTGTGGACAAACCCTAACTACTTTGAAAAAAATACAGAATCACAAGCATGAGAGTTTGATCTCACTTCATCATTTTCTTGTTTTTGTCTCTGGAGCATAGTCTGCTCAAGGTTGCTATGTTTATGACTCTGTCAAGTCCATTTGGTTTATACACAGCACATGAGTGTCCCACAAAGACAGAATTTGTACTTTGTACTTCATCTAATGATTTGAGCAATGAGGAATATACTCACATCAACATTTGAGAGAATTTACCCATTCAACTTGCAGAAGCATTAATGTTTTGCAAAATAATTTGGTGATCTAACATGGAACTCTTCATTAGTTGAAGAGTTGACCCTACAAGAAGTTGAAAAGTCAATAAAAACAAAAAAATTGGGGAGGGTAAGAATCACTTAATTGGGAGAGAGAATAGAAGTGTAAGCATGTTGTCTGTCAATAGATTTCTAATTCCTCTGCAATATTAATTGACCAGAGTGATGATAATTTTATTTTTTTGGCCAATCAGAACTCATTTCTGAGTTCTATCTCTGATCTACTAACCGCCCCCCTCCCCCCGCTTTTATAAATCTAGAACATCATTCTAATGAGAGAAGAGGAGCTGACATCTGAAGAAGAAAAAAAGTTGCCTGAGAAATGTAATCTCATTCTGACCACTTTTTTAGCTGTCTCAATTTACGTCATCTTAAGTTATGTTATAGGACTTGGGTTTGTTTGGATGCTTTTTTCAGGTCTTCATGGGCTGCTGCTAATCCATTTCATCCAGGCCATGCCTGCTTCCCTAGCATTTCCTATTGTAAATAATCTAAAGGAAAAGAGCCAGAATTTCTGTTGGATAAACTGTGATGGCAGGAGGTTTAAAAGTGTGGTTTGGTAGACTTTTAAAAAGTGGCATTCTTGCTAACTTATCTTCTAATCAGAAACTTGTTAGTTCTGCTAAATAGTTTCTGGGGTAGAAAAAGCTCCTTCAATCAAAGAGCTGAGACTAGAGAGTGGACACACATAGTTATGACCTTGATTATATCTGCACTGCATGAGGAAACAGAAAACCAGACTAAACTCCCCAATTTCTGTTCTGCCATTCATGCCAATCCCTATAAAACTAGATTTGGGTTTTCAGGAGGAATGATTTAGTTGTTCCACAGTTCTGGGTCAGAGGGAATGGTCTCAAAACCTGGCACTAAATTAATGGAGTTTTGTGGTTCATCTCCATGAATAAGGGGATATTTCTTAGGCATCTTGCATTACGCTGGCAGAAATGCTGATACAAAAATTCCACAATTCTGAATGTTTTGAATGGTCTTATCATGAGCAATATAGGCCCATAGTGCAAAAAGGTGATTGCTGATTACATCAGGACTGAATCTGACCTAGTCACCAGAGCTTGTTCTAATACCTGAAACGACATGAAAATCACCTGGTTTTGTGTTTGATAACGCATTTTGAAACTCAGGTTAGGTTCGGTGACAGATGTTCTAAAGTTTACAAACCATATCTCTGTAGTTTAGGATTCAAACACAGCAGTCCTGTTGTTTGTGTTGTGGGTTTTTTTTTTGTCTTTGACAATCAAACCACAGCTGAGGGTATAAATTGTCACATACAAAGAAGGTTCATACGAACCTATCAACCAAAACTACCAGTTTTGAACAGCTCCTTGATATACATCAGACTTCACGGTGGACATGCTTCTGTCCATTTACTGTGCACAAAGATGATTCAGCCCTGTGTCATACTTATCTGTGGAAATGTAATCCTGGGTGCAGGGACCCTGGTAATGAATAATCCAGTTGGAAAATAGTCAGAGCTGCTTTGTTGTGGGCTGGGAAATACTGGTCAAGGCTGGGGATATGGCAAAGGTGCCTGGGAGATGTGTTGATCCACATTCTATGGGCACTTTTTATAGATGAGGCTCTTACAGGTCTCTAGATCCAACATACAGTTACCCACTTTGTGAAGGAGTGGC
The DNA here is from genome assembly GCA_019425775.1 of Rafetus swinhoei. Taxonomy (NCBI): domain Eukaryota; kingdom Metazoa; phylum Chordata; order Testudines; family Trionychidae; genus Rafetus; species Rafetus swinhoei. The sequence goes on along the minus strand of CM033427.1, from coordinate 79,133,997 downwards.
ACTTGCAATACCTATCCTCATAACTTAAGGTATTGTAGTGAGTCTGTGCTATGGGAACTCCTGGTAGCTGAGGCAAGCACAGTTTATAGTTTTTGTCCCATAGGAAGGGAATGGAGTCTTGAGAGCTTAATCTAAATAAAGGTAGATGGAAGTTGTACCTATAATTATCTATTAGGCATGTACTTTCCTGTGGCTAGCACAGCTCTAACTAAGAAGACTTGCCTCTATCAACAGCATTTTCCTTTCATCTGCTGCTTTGTTCTCAGGAGACTTTCTTTAGCAGGCAGCCTCAGTAGAATAAGATCAAGTAGCTCTGGCAGTTTTCATAGTGATCCAGGAAGTCATTTTAATAAATCAGTGCAATATACAGATAGGTCCTGCTCCTTGCTTACAAACAAATACAGCATCTTCTGGAAAAAAAATTGCTTTCTGGAACCACTTCAGTTCACATGCAAAATTACATGTGTATTAGTTAGGACAAACTTTCTTGTTTTTTAAAAATAACTAGAACAAAACTTAGCATGAGTAAAGGCATTGAACTTCCCCCAAAATAACTCAGAGCAGATCCTTCAGAACAGATTTGAAAATTGACAGTGACTAAAACCTTTGGTACATTGTTCCATGATTTAGACCCCTCAGTGTCTAAAATTTATGCCTCATTTCCAGTCTGTTTGTAGAGCTTCAACTTTCAGTCACTGGATGAATGAGATCTAATTGCATTAGATAAGATATTTTAAAGAAGGTACGAAAACCCCCATGCTTCTGGGTATAAGACAGATGAGAAAAAAACTTCCAAGTTGTCTGTTATGCAGTTTATTGCTTCTTCCTTGAAAGCATTTGGGTCTAACCACTGAAAGATATGGGACTGGATGAAGCACTGTATAACAACTCCTGTATTCCTGACAGCTGAGAAATGGATACTCCAACCAAAGAAGCCAGGCAGACTGGTGTCAGAATTCAGCTTACCTGACCTGTGTTGCTTTGTAACTATATAACCAAATTAGATTGTTTCAAAAATAGTTTCACATACGTCTCATGTTTTTGTTGACATGACATTCAAACAGTGTGAGTTAAATAGTCTTCTAAAATAAATTTTATAAATATTGAATTTGTGCCATATACTCTGTGTGTGTGTGTGTGTGTGTGTGTGTGTGTGTGTGTGTGTGGTGCATTTTAGTAACTTCTTTCCATTGATATGTTACAATTAATCATTTTGCTATATTGAGATTAGTATTTATCCCTGCTTGCCCACCTGATATCTAGTTTGATAGTGAGAACAATAAACCTCAGCATTTTCACTTTTACATTTTAATAGGGGACAGTATGATATAAGCCAGGAAAGCCTACGCTTTTAAATTACCAGTCTGATGCTTCATCTTCCACAGAGCATTGCGTTTTTACCATTGTTGGCCTTTCATTGAACTCTAAGGCGCTGCATATTATGGAAATTGCTCATGCTATATTCAGCTTTACTTTCAGTTGTGCAAGGAAATCCACATTTCTGACATTCTGTCCAGTCAGTATGTATGTCCGTGTGTATAACTAAAAGCAGGGCTGTGTGGCTTTGTATTTACAATAACAATCCCAAACAAAATATTGTATTGGTCATTAGTCAATAGTTAAAGTTGAGAAATGTTGTCCCAAATATTTACAATATTTTTCTGTCAAACCCAAACATAAAAAATTATGCAAATTCCAGATGAAGTGAAGTATGCAGTATTGTCACCAAATTTCTCTCACTACTCATTAGCCTCCATAGACGGCATATTTGCATAACAAAGTGACCTTAACTTTGTCCTGTTCTGACTCCAGTCCTATTTGTGCTTTCTTTGTTTTTGTACCTGGGGCTTGAGCTTGAAAATCTTTATTCATGAAATTAAAGGTTTGAAAGAAAAGGCTGCTATAATGTATTGACTGTTATTTTTGGGTGAAGAACTTTGTGAAGGCTTTAAACAAGTTCTCAGACTGTGGTTGCATTTGACACCATAGAACTTCTGCTCATGTAATTACTGTAGACCAAGTAAAGTATATGTGTGTATATGTAGGTGGGGAAGTGTGATCTTAGAGGTATAGTTGCAGTTTCATTCCGCAAGTATATTAAAAAGGGCAGGAAGGGAGAAGTCGTCCCCCCCGCCCTTTTCCAGTGAGTTTTGTTTTTACATAGGGAAAACTTTACCCTTTCAATTTTTGGCTTCAAACTTTTTTTAAAAGAATTACTGTTGTCACACAAGTCCCTTTTATAGATCTCAAGTGAAAAATATTTTTAATTTAAAAAGTGAAGTTATGGCTCTGAGCATGCTCGGTATACAGCAATTTAAAATGATTGAAGTAGTTTGATTTAATAGACTGCATCTCCTTGAAAACGAGGAACACTTCACATTACACTGCACAAACTCAGAAGTTAGAACCTGATCACTTCCAAAGTGAAGAGCTTATAAAAAAAAAAAAGTGAAGTACTCTAATAATTTTAAATTACTCTATATTACACATTTCAGGTCTCTGATCACCTCCAAATTCAAGTGCTTATAAAACTGCTCCAATAATTTTAAATTGCTATGTGCAGAGTAATTTAAAATTGTTAAAGTGCTTCAAAGTTTTTTAATAAGTACTTTAATTTACAAGTGAGTTGAGCAATACTCCAGTATAACTTCAAGATATTATTAAACTTGTGTAAAAATTTACCATCTGGAAAGAAAATTAAACATTTTTAAAAGAAAGGTGTTACTCATTGGGAGAAGGACGGGAAGTGGGGGCTAGAAAGGAAGTAGGAGGAATATATTCTCAAATCCCAGATTAATAAACTGCTAGTAGGTTAATAGAAATCCTCACTGCACATGAGCAACTTAAATGTGGCCAGGAAGCTTCCCTTAAAATTCTGGCAACATTTCAGTGACCGATCAAAGGGATCTGTAGGAAGAGCATAGCTGACAGAATGAGCGCCCAACTTATTCTAGGCTGATAACCAGTCTGACACACTGTAGTTATTAGTCATTTTCTGTATGCTGTCACATTCACCATAATCTTAATATAGTTTGGTAGAATATTTTTTCATTAAAAGCAAGGATTCTTCCTAAAATGAAAACTAATATGTGTCCATACCCCACTACACTGGATATTACTCATTTTAGGCTCAAGTTCACATCCTCCCAGTCAATTTTAGCATTGTATCATGATTCACTATGTGGAGAATTATTGACATCAGACATATACAATCTTCTAACAGAGCTTGCTAAAAACTTTATGGTTGGCAAAGAGAAGTATCTTTGATTTCAAAATTATCATTTGGTATTGTGCCTCTTGTTTTGAGTTTCTTGACACACATTTCAACCTGGAAGTTGAATAATAGTGATATGCTTAAGAGTAATATGTCATCCCACATTTTATGTAAATAAAAAGACACCACAATAGAAACAAAAACTCTAAAACACCTACAAATAAGTTTTTTTTAACAATGAAAAACTTAACCATGCATGTAACCAATTGATTTCAATGAGAACACTGCTCCCAAATAAGACCTCTTATCTGAGACAGTACAGCAGGATTGTTCACTATGTTTGTAATACATCCTGGAAAATTAAAACAGTTTCAGTAAGGGCTTATACTAGCAGATGCTGAACTCTCTCAATTCCAGTTCACTTTGGTGGGAGTCCAGGGCATTAAAATCATGCTGAATAAGCTATTACATCCTTCATCATGGTTGATTTTGGTGATACAGAGTAAGAGATGAAAACAAATTGTTTTCCAGCTCCAATAATATGCCTATCAACTGTGATACAAACTCAGATGAAACAATACTGGGCATATCTGGCAATGAAAATCCAGGATTCAGAACAAGGACCAGGCATACACAATGATAAAGGGGCAATATATGCTCAGAAAACTGTTTTTCAAAACTGCAAGTATTTTATAAAAATAATTACCATAAAATCTCGACTATAATGTGCACCTATGCATAATGCACACCTACCTTTTAAACATGAGAATTCCGGCATAAACTGAGCTCCTATCTATAATGCGCACCCCGACTTTGCCATATTTTGTCTTGCTGTATTTTGTTTTGTCTTGTCTTGTCTTGTCTTTTTGTATTGCTGGGTAATCACGCGTGAGCGCATATGAGTAAACAGTGTGCAGCGTTTCCATGCTCTCTTTGGGATGCCATGAGTTGTTGGCGATCTTACACGACCGCTGAAAAACTTAAAGTTGTTAGCTATGCTGAGGCTCATGGCAACAGAGCTGCCAGCCGTGAATTTGATGGCATAGCAGAGTCTAACATTCGGCTTTGGAGACGGCAGAAAGAGCACCTGCAAGCGCTGCCTCGGATGAAGATGGCTGAGCGAGGTAAAAGCGCTGCATATCCTGAGTTGGAGGCCAAGCTGGTTGAATGGAATGCTGAGCGTAGACAGCAAGGTGGTGGTGTTAGCATTGTGGAGGTTAGAATGAAGGCTTTGACCATTGCCAAAACGTGCGCTAACACAGCTGGGTTTAAAGCTTCGCATGGCTGGGGCAATCGGTTCATGAATCGCCATAGCTTATCGGTCCGGCCTTGAACAACTATCGCAGAAGCTACCCATGGACTCAGACACCAAGCTACTACAGTTCCAAAAGTTTATCATAAAACTATGCAAGTAGCACTGCTACGACCTTTCATTAATTGGTAATGCAGATCAGACACCATTAAATTTCGATAATCCCTACAACAGAACGCTTGAAGTGAAAGGTGCCAAGACCATTTCCATTGCTACCACAGGCCATGAAAAGTCTAGGTTTACTGTAATGCATGCCTGCATGGCCAACGGAACGAAGCTGCCTCCTTATATTGTGTTCAAGTGCAAGACAATGCCAAAGAATGTTATATTCCCGAACACCGTTCACGTGCGTGTTCACCCTAAAGGCTGGATTGACAAAGCTTTAATGCTTGATTGGCTACAGACAGTTTGGGCGAAGTGGCCGGGTGGACTTATGAGAAAGCGGTCTCTAATAGTTTTGGATGCATTTCGGTGTCATCGTATGCCATCCGTCAAGAAAAGGCTTCAGCAGGACAAAACAGACTTGGCAATTATTCCTGGTGGAATGACCAAAATGTTGCAGCCACTTGATGTGACAGTTAACAAGCCAATGAAAGATGCACTATGCAGGAAATGGAACACCTGGTTGTTGGAAGGTGAACATACATTTACTGCAGGTGGACGTATGCGAACACCGACGCTGCAAGATGTTACCCAGTGGATAGCGGATGTCTGGGTTGAACTAGATCCTGCTATCATAAGGAAGGGGTTTCTGAAATGCAGCATCTCTAATGCTATGGATGGCAGCGAGGATGATGCCCTGTGGATGGATCTGAGTGACGATGAATCGTCTGAGGGCGAATTACCGGTATGTGAAGATAACAATGATTTGTATTACCTGGATGAAGATATCGAGGGCTATACCCCGGAAGATATTGCTCGTCTGTTCGAGGAAGATTCTAACAAACGCGAAATCGAGGGCTTCGAAGATGAGTAGAAGATCAATTAACATATGGTATTTGCTTGTTTGCGCTGCAGTGTTGATTTCATTTGTTTAACTTACCTTTTTGAAACTGTGTATATAGTTGCTTGTTGATGCTAATAAAAATCAACTTAAACTCTGGTGTCCAGCGATTAAGTGCCGCGGAACCACCAAATTAAAACTTTGGGGAAAAAAAAAAACCTCGTATGGATAATGTGCACCCCGACTTTGACGTTAAAAAAACGGGAAAAAAGTGCGCACTATACTTGCAACTTTATGGTACCATTATGTTAACTCAGGTGTATTTATTAACTCTTTTTCTGTCATAAAAAGGTTTAAATTAGAGTAACTTCATAGACTTTCATTGAATTACTCATTATTAATAACCATTTGCCCTATTTGTTCCTGCTTTCCAAATCCCATAAAAAGACTTCAGTAATATCTAGCCTATTGCGTGTCCTTTATCTGAAGTAGATGAAACTGTGTAGATTTGTGTCACCTGAAGATCTGGCCCATATATATTTGGGGCTTGTGAATAGAGGTGGGTCTCTGAACTCAAATCTTTATATATGACCCAGCTGACTTTTCTGAAAAGTTTTGGGTATCTACATCCTGAATGCCACAACTGCTCAGTGTATTTTTATGGAATGAACCAAAATCCCAGATGTATACCCTTGGACTTTTGGGACTAGGCAAAGTTTAATAGCTGGATCTAATTTGTTACAATGCTGGAGAACCACCTTTTGGTTCTGAGGGACCCTCAGAAGTAGGTCAATTGTCCTCTCCTTGGGAAAATGCAATGTATTGGGAAAGATTTAATTTTGATTACTGGTGTGAAGTAAGCATCAGTGCTACAACTTGCCCCACTATATTCATGCGTATGGCCTTTAAGGTACTGAATAAGATGATCAATACTCTTATTTCCTTTTTGAATGCTGGGACCATGATAATTAGTCCTTTTTCCTTTGTTTTGTGTAAGGAGGCAAGACACTCGCTCTGTGGTAAAAATATTGATGTTTACAGACCCAGGTGGAGAGCAACATGAAGAGAGTAATGAGAAATTTGACTGCTTTCCATTCCTTTCTTAGCTTTCCTGCTTAGTATTGCTGCATCCCACAGTGAATGACTATCTACAAAGAGAAGGGACTGTTTAGGGACTGACAACTGAGAGCATTTACAATTAGCTGAATTGATTAACCTTTACAAATGCTGCTACTTTACGAGGTTTTTCCAACACTAGTTGAACAATATGCCTTATTGATTAAACACACTCCTTTACGATAGCTCTGATTTGTCCAGGACTTCACCAATCATAAAGCCTGCCTGCCTTAGCTGCTGCATGTTCTTATGGGACCTTGACACTGGAGACTGATTGGCATTATGTAAATAGCTCTCCCTGTCTGAGCTGAGGGAGTCAGGCTGCAGAAACAAGGGAAGTAAATCTGCATTCCAACTGCTTGTGTACAGCCTTATCTGTACATAAACAAAGGGAGTTATCTTCTTCATATATCTCACCCACTGTACAGGAGATACATTTTCTAGTCTACATGAGAGAGATTGGCAGCTAAATATATATATATATAAAAAATCCTAAGGGACATTATTTGTAACAACATTTATGGCCTAGGTTACTGATGGCATATTGGTTTGTGTACATAACACAAAAGAATCTGACAACAGAATTCTGTTTTGCATTGACTAGTATTTTTGAGACCATTACATTACTTTGAAAGCTTATTGTTGGCCACAGAGCCCTGAGGGGAAGGGTTCCTAGCGATCAGTGTCCATCAAAAAAGCCATGTACTTGGAAATAATGTATATAATTGTCAGATGGATGCTTTCCCTAACCTTGTGCCCCATAAAGCTGCATGAACACACAGGGAATACCACCTGCCGTTTTTTCTTCTTTAGTATTTCAAGGAGCGAATTTTTGTGATCATGAAGGTTAATGGTCTGACAGCTCAGGCTGCTACAGTGCAAATTTATCAAAAGTCTCACCAGTGTCCTTAACACTCACTATACATGGAAAGACTGTTATGAGAGAGGCTAGCAGGAACTTAAATTTCTCTCTTGGATCAAGCAGTAGCTTCTCCTGCACAGAGACTTTGATCCATTCTGAATTGTGCTGAGTTACATACATTGGTTTAATTATGGGTTTGTGGCACAACGGAGACTAAATAGGGAACCCCAAACTCATTTCATTAGGATTTTGGTGGATTCACAAATATATCCAAAGTAGAAAAGCCACTGGCCTTTATCTATATAAAAGTATCAGCAAGAATTAAGTATTTGGCACTTCTCCTTTTCAAGGATTGTGAAATAATAATTGGATTGTCAATGTGACATAAGTAGCACAAGGCATATGAGAATTATCGAATACAGATGTTTAGATGACTTTTTTTTTAAAGTCAAACTGTAATTTGAAAATATGTATGGTATATTGGTAATGTGAAAGATTCAACCAAGACTTAATTTGCTCATGAGCTATGTATTTTGTATATATGTGAATGTTTGTATACACCTGTATTGAGTGTGTATTTAAATAAAAATTATATTCTGCATATAATAGAATTGATACATAGTGTATCAGAGGAACAATGATGGCACTAAGCCATTTCTTTTCTGAATAACTGCTGCATTTTTTTAAAGAAAAAAAAATCAGGGAGCTGCTGTAGCAAAGTCTGTAACATTCACAGCATGACAAACAAATTAGAAAACAGCAGATGCAGCACAAATTAAGATGTATTTAGCACAGCAGCCCATCAGATGTGTGAAAGTCTTTTGTATACCAGCTTTGCAAGGTTGATGTATTGCACTTTAGACAGCTGATAATGAACCCTTCTAGCAATTAGAGGTGGAAATACCAAGGATTCAAAATTGTGCTGTTCCCGGTGGGTTCAAGAATGAAAAACAAAACAAAAAACAATCTCACACACAACCGCAAACCTCAGCCTTCCATCCCCAGTGTGAAATTTATGGCTTTTATTTTTGTGGTGGGTAAACTGAACACATGTTTCAGATTACACCCATGCACCTCTGAATTTCTGTTTATTTTTACACCCAGCTATAATGTAATTATTTGATTTTTGTCATTTAACAAGTGCATATTTCTGTTGTGAGGTTTTATGACCAATACATATCATATTGATGGTGCTTTGCCTATGTGATGCATTATTTAGTAATCTGATGTGAAGATGGTAATTTCAGCAATCTAGTCTTCAAATAGCAATAAACATTTTAATGGCTTAACTAATTTACATCATTATGGCCAGCATCATTTCATATTTTGCTTTTTCTTAATACTAATGTAGTCTCTTCTTCATACTACCCCTGCTCCCAAACACGCTCCTCAAATTATAAAGGAAGTTTTGCCTAGGAAAGGACTGCAGTGTTTTGGTCCTTCTTGTGGCTCTTATCCGTGCACCTCTGGTTTGATCCTGGAAGGTGCCGAATCCTTTCAGCTTCAACCAAAAATAATGGGGATTGAATGTGCTCAGCAGCTTGTATGATTGAACCCCTGGAGAGCAGAATGTTGTACTGGAGCCAATATCTGTCTGCTATGTAGATAATAAAGCTTCCTTTTATATTGGGCCTTTTATCTGAGCATTTTGAAATGCTTTACACATTATGGAGGTACAGCTCCACTCTTATGGCTACAGAGATGAAATTAAAGTAGGCATTAAAGCTCTGTTATGTATGAATAAGAGGGCATCCTTCCCAAGCAGCAGTGATTACTCTTTGGGGGTTGGGGGGAATGCGTTTTCTGAGCATCTTAATTGGCAAAAGACTTAGTTTAAGGTTGCTTGTGGCCTTGTATTTTTGTGAGAGACGGTGTGCTTTGCCTTTTATCTGCAGAGAGCATCCACTTTTCTCTCATCTTGTAGGTTCTGGAATCAAATGCTGAATGTAGATAAAAGCTCAGCAGTGCAGACACCGAGGCAGTTCCAGATGCTTCCAACAGGAGGAGCCAACAGCAAAAGTTCAGCTTCCCTTCTGGCTGCACACCAAAGACTGGAGATAATGATGGTTTCCCAGGGCAAAAGGGAGGGAGAAGACAATTGTTAGTTTCCTCACTGTCCAGTAGGCATAAGAAAGGGCAGGGGGGCCCTCCAGGTGATATGCTGGAGAGAACATCTAGGACAGAGAGAAGTGAGGAGAGGACCTGGGAAGAAGCGGGAGAAGTGAGATGCAGAGGGGATCTTGAGGGAAATGGGAGAGAAACACAGCAGTGTGGAAAACATGAGTCCTACCCAGCAGGTCCATTTCCAGCCCTTGCAGTCCAATAATAGGAGCTCCCCAAACCCTATCACGTAAGACTCCTACACCAGACCTGTAATAAAGTGTAATAGCCATTACAGACTCATGTCTGGGGCCCCAGACACTGGAATCACATGACATCAGAATCTCAGGTTTCATTTAAAGCCCAGTTTGAAAACAAGAACCAAATGATGCATGGTTCAGTCTGCCCACAGAGTAAAATCATAGACCCCAGGGAGAAGACCTAATCTATTCAGCTTAACTCTGAAACCTGGTTCCACTTCAAAGGAGCGGTGCGGTCATTGTGATCCCAAGGGGGTATGCATAGGACCCCATATTGCCTAAATTCAGGTCTGCCCCTACATACCTAGGACTATTGGTCCTGACACCAAAAGTCTCCAGATTTTTTTACGTGAAACTCACAAAATGGTCAAAAACTATCCCATGACCCAACTTGAGATATGGTGGTCACAAGATGATTTATTTCAGTCCTTTTGTGGGCTGCAGACCAGAAAAGGTTGATTACCACTGGAGTAAGGGATGTCTGGAATCTCATTCTGAAGCCACAGAAGTTAGGATCATATATGTTTACAATATACTGCAAAGTTGAACTGCCAGAACCGGAGGGCCACATGCTTTAATTTAGTCTAACCTTTTTCCATCTTTTGAGTTCTGTGGACTTATTCTTTCACCCACCCAATTTGGGTCATATTACTTCAATAATTTTCTTTCCTTGCACATATAAGATTGGACAGTAAAAATGCAGATCTTACTATCAAACTCTTCTGTAAATGACACATTCCTTACTAAATCCTTTTATTTTGGTAGAATGAAGCTCATATCTGACATGTTGCTAGGTTCATTTCACTGAACAATACAGTTAAAGCTCTTTGAAATGGGAGAGGATAATAATACACCATTTTACTTTGTGGCATTTTTGTTAATCTTACTTATGATAGGGGTGATAACAAATCACCTCCAGAGGATTTATCATAGTGACCTTTTCGGTCCAAGCAAAGGTTTGTCTTGAACAATCTGCATAGCTTTGAAACATATTTTGCTTTCAAGCCACAGCTTTTGACCTTCGTTTCAGTACTGTATAATATTGGTAGTCATTAGCAGTTATTGCTTGATATGATAGTTTTTAAATTAGACCAGATTGCTAGCCAAAGCACTCTGATTGCATTTAATCAGGAAGAGAAGATGATTCTCTCTGGACAAATGACTTACCCTTACAGTTCTCTAAGGAGAGAGAATCAATCGGCTGAGAGTTTGTGTCACCTCTCGTCTTTTGTTTATCTGGTTTCCCAATGATGGTAATGTCCAATAAATAAAATATCAAACATGGCTTCATACTTTTGATTTTAAGGAAAACCATGGTATGAAATCACTTTCTGATAAAGCCTAAATAATACTATGTCTGATCATTTTCTGGTTCTCACACAGTTCATTTTCGATAGTTTTATCTTTCTGCTGACAGTGTTCTGAATGACCTCATATTTGGTGATTCATTTTATGAATGATAACCTGATGTAGCAGTTGAAAATGCAATAGCCTAGTAAATGTTGGAAAGTAATCTTATGACTGTTGTAATGCCTGTTGATTTAAAAGATGGAGTTAGGGAACTTCCTAGCAATAAGTTGTATACAAAGGTGAAAGAGACTAGGGAATCAATCTGATTCCCTATTCATAAATGATCTGGAGAAAGGGGGTAAGCAGTGAGGTGGTAAAGTTTGCAGATGATACCAAACTGTTTAGGATAGTCAAGACAGAAGCAGACTGTGAGGGACTCCAAAAAAGATCTCCCCAAACTGAGTGATTGGGCAACAAAATGGCAAATGAAATTTAACGTGGATAAGTGTAAAGTAATGCACATCGGGAAGAATAACCCCAACTAGACGTACAGTATGATGGGGGCTAATTTGGCTACGACAAATCAGGAAAGAGATCTTGGAGTTATCGTGGACAGTTCTCTGAAAACTTCCACACAGTGTGCAGCGGCGGTCAAAAAGGCAAATAGGATGCTAGGAATTATTAAGAAAGGGATAGAAAATAAGACCCAGAATATCTTACTGCCCCTGTATAAAACTATGAGTACGCCCACATCTTGAATACTGTGTACAGATGTGGTCTCCTCACCTCAAAAGATATTTTGGCCTTGGAAAGGGTTCAGAAAAGGGCAACTAAAATGATTAGGGGTTTGGAACGGGTCCCATATGAGGAGAGGTTAAAGCGACTGGGACTTTTCAGCTTAGAAAAAAGGAGACTGCGGGGGGATATGATAGAGGTATATAAAATCATGAGTGGTGTGGAGAGGGCCGATAAAAGTTATTTATTAGTTCCCTAAATAGAAGAACTAGAGGACACCAAATGAAATTAAAGGGTAGCAGGTTTAAAACTAATAAAAGAAAGTTCTTCTTCACACAGCGCATAGTCAGCCTGTGGAACTCCTTGCCAGAGGAGGCTGTGAAGGCTAGGACTATAATAGAGTTTAAAGAGAAGCTAGATAATTTCATGGAGGTTAGGTCCATAAAAGGCTATTAGCCAGGGGATAAAATGGTGTCCTTGGCCTTTGTTTGTCAGAGGCTGGAGAGGGATAGCAGGAGACAAATTGCTTGATCATTGTCTTCGGTCCACCCTCTCTGGGGCACCTGGTGCTGGCCACTGTTGGCAGACAGGCTACTGGGCTAGATGGACCTTTGGTCTGACCCAGTAAGTCCGTTCTTATGTTCTTATGATATATTTTATTTCAGATTATTCTACTGTACCACACCTTCCATGCCTTTGCAGGTATTCTGAGAGAGAGAAACACTTTAATTTCTTTTAATGTTTTGAAAATATAGGGCAAAATCATGTCTTCCTATGTAAATGGAGAGAGACTGGAGTTAACTGTGGAGAACACCTGTGAGGCTCATGTTTCCACTATGTCATCTTGCATGAAGTACAGCCCTTCTTACCCTGTAGAACCCCAAAATTCCTAAGGGAAGCACAGGGGTCTTGTGACATCCATGATTGGGCTTTTCATTGAGGCTCTTTGTTCTCTCTGGCAGGACAGCTTTGTGTCTGCAAACTGTAGAGTCACCCCCTTCCCCTCAAAATGGAAGAGATGGGAAACATTTTGTTGATCTACTCTGTGACAATTCTACTGTGAAACCTCATCCCTCCCTACCTTTGATTACTAGATATGATAAACTCGTTAAAGGGCTAGTGCTTTCTGGGAAGAAAATTCAACAAAACATCCTCTCCTCATGATGAAAATGCAGTCACTTCACATACTATTTTCCCCTCATAATTGCAAATAGCTAATCATAATTAGGAACCATGCTGTTGGGAAAACTGCTCACCCTTGGCACTAAAAAATAGCCTCATTGAACTTGTGATTTTCCTTTTTTGTATTCTAGAAACCTTTTTGAAGCACTTGCTCAGCTCCCACTTCATGTCTGCAGGGTTTGCCTGCAAGTACCACATGGATTCCTGCAGAAATCACTCTTCCATTGACCCTCTGAACTGCCCCACTCACACTCCTTTTTTTTTTTTCTGCTTTCTCTATGCAATTAGTACTTAATTTACATTCTATCTTTTTTTTTTTTTCTGTGAGGAATTAGCATCAGATAAGGCATTTCACCTCTTACCATTCTAGTTTCCTCATCAAATGCTTGCATTGTATGAACCTATTTGAAAATTACTTCAGTGTGGCCTAGTTAAACTTATTTCAGTATTTAAAAAATAACAATCCAAGTATCCAAGGAGGATTAATGATCAGTAGGGTGGAGGTGATAGCCTGTAGTGTGTCCTGGCCTATTCACTCCAGTTGCTTATTAAACACAAAGCAATGGCCCATGTCAAGGTCATTATTGCTATTATAAGATAATCAAACAAACATTTATACAACATTTCCCTGGAGTATTTTTGCCATTGTACATGTCAGGATTATCACACCATTGATATCTGTGTCACTCATTTGCAGTGTACCTAATTTGAGGGATTAACACAGACTGTGCTGGTCTTATCAGACTCAGAGTCTCCATGCTGTAAATTGGCAAACAAAGTGTCTGCAAAGTAGAACTGTCTTTCAAACAAACCTACCAATTTCAAAGCCAATTTTTATTCTTGGAAAGTGAGCATTTACCTTTGATAGTTTGCAAACTATCTGTATGAGACTAGTGCAAGGAGATTTATGCCAGACTTGACCCTTCGATTTTGGTAAATATGGTCACGTGAGTGTGAGTGGCAGTCTTACCTTATTTTCGTGTAGCCTTGTAGGTTTTGTCTCCTTTGTTACAACCTATTGAGAGCAATAATATTTTCCTACATATATTTTTGATTGGCATTCCATTTGTTGTACACTATTTAAAAGAAATCACTATAGTATTTCCATCCCATCCAATAATTGAAAGGTATGTCATCTACTGGCTTCTTTTAATGGCATGCGTCCCCATTCAGCACTATTGTAATGATGCCTCTGCCACTTAAAATGTTTAAATTGGTATCTTTGTCTACCAGTATCTTCTTGCATTGTGGTTTACAGGTATGCGTCTTATATTACTGACATAGTAAGCGTTTTTTTCTTTTCATTACATTGAACTAGAATTGAGAGAGAGAATGAGATCTTGGAAATTATCAAGTCCATATACTATTGGCCTTCTCATTATTGAAGTATATTTTCTATTCCAGCTTGAAAGAGATCTGTAGAGACTTTTTGGTTCTGCTATCTTATGGCTGTAGTTCTAGGTATTAATGACTTCCAAGACTGGGCCCAAAAATGACACGTTTCATTCAGACAGTGATCAGTTAGATGAAGGGCAGATGATTGGGAAAAGCCCCAAAACACACCAGTTCTTCATGAAAGGTTGTATTTCTACATTACATTGTTCAGCCTGCTGATGGGCATTGTGGTTGGTCTTTTTGCTTCTGCACCGACAGTTTAGGATTTGCTATTCCTGGTTCTTAGCAGTTGGGAAAAAAATCAAATTATCAATTTAAATCAAAAGAAGAAAATGAAATCAGAGGAAACTTGTACATAGGGGAGATGTGCAAAATAAAAACAAAATGCTAGCTCAATAGCAAATGCACATGACCTGATGGCTGTCAGATGGTCAGGGCTTGTCCAGTTTGAAAAATCGAAGTAACCTTTAGTATCTCCAGAATAATTTGTTTTGACCACTTAAATGGCACCTCAGCAATGCAATATAATGGCAAAGTAGAAAAAGTGCATCTGAGCATTGAAAAGGCAGAAATTCTGGGAAGACTCTAACTACTCACTATCCAAAACTACAGAATTGGTTCATGGTCAAGATTTATTGTTGTCTCCTGGGGATAAATTATAGACAGCAGCTTTCTTCTTTCTCTGCTTATGTATCTTGTATGTTATGAAGGCGATTTGTTTTTTCTGAAAAATTCTCATAATATATACAATTATTAAAACAGCTTTAGGAAGTTATCTGCTTCACAACTGCAAAACTTAACGTTTGTTTTTTTTGGAAACTGACCATTTTGGTGTTTTGGATTATTTTAGTTTTGCAGTGAAAATTGAAAAATATTTTTGGTTGAAAATGTTTGGGTAATATTTTTGTCAAAAAAAAAAAAAAAAAAAAGCTTCCATTGGTGAGAGGAGAGAAGCTCTCAATAAAGTCATTTTTTGTTTAAAAAAGAAATGAAATGAAAAATTCTGGCTACTGGAAAAAAATTGTAGAGAATAACAATAAAGAAAACAACCTAAATGCAGGAGCAGAGAACCTTTTTTGGGTCAGAGACTGCTGACCCACAGAAAAATCAGTTGGGGGCTGCATACAAATGAGAAGCAAAACCACCCAAAATCCAAAACCCCAACTGTGCCCCCCTACTGAGAAGGAGACACACTCCTCACATTCCCTTCACACACCACAGCCTGGAGGGCCCAGGCTAGTAGATTTTGTTTGCTTCAGCCCTACGGTGTGGCAGCACGGCTGGAGCACTGGTGCAGGCTTCCCAATTTTGGGGACCAGGGAAGGAGGAACCCTGAGCCTCAGGGGCCAGATCCAGGCAAGCTGGGGCTGCATCTGACCCCCAGATCCTAGTTTCCCCACCCCTGGATAAAAGAAACAAGATGGGTGAGGTAATTTTTTATTGGAATAACTTCTTTTGATGAAAGACAAACTTCCCATCTTAGAGCTCTGGTTGAAGTCTGGGAAATGTGTCAGAGTGAAATACAATGTGTTGCAGATTGTTTAGCATAAATAATGAATGCGTATTTCAAGGGAGCAAGTGGCCCATTAACAACCTTCAGTTTTAGGGGGCAAAGGCAGGGTGAGGAGTGATGGGTGGGTAGTTTTGTTGTGGATTATAGATTGATGCAAGAAGACATACATCCAGTCTCTCTTTTCCGTCCATAATTTTTAGCAAAGTCTTATGAAGCTTCTTTATTGAAAGTTTCATGCAGGTTTTCTTTGACAATGTAGACTGATAGATCAGATTTATTGTGATGACTTTGACAAGTGTTCATGTATCTTTTCCCAGTGTGTCTGGTTTCACCCAAATAATTTATTGGAGCATTTGCTGCAGTGGATGAGAGACATCCCATGTAGGACCTATGGAGCTTGCAAGGTATATTGAGAGTGTTTAACATTGTAGCTGGGGAGATATGTCTGTAGCTTTTGCATCTTTTGTTCTGACAATATCTGGTGCTGCTTTGAGTTGGTGTGCCTTGGTTTGTGGGGAAACTATTTCTGATGATAAGCTTGCAGAGATTGGGGATGATTTGAAGAGCAGAAGAGGGGAATTTAGGAAAGATTTTATTCAGGACAGGGTCCCCATTGAATATGGGTTGTAGTTTGACACCTTGTAAGATGTCCAGTGGAGTGGTAGGTGACAACTAGGGGTGTGCAGTCAGAGAGGGTTTTCCCCCCCAATATTGGAGCAGGTTCTCTCAGGGCATTTGGGTTGCCCATTCTGTGATGCAGTCTACTTTTCTGGAGTGTCCTTGTTTGGTGAAGGTGGTTTTCAGTGTTAAGGTGTATATTTCCCCCTTTCCTTTCTCGTTATGGCTGGAGGAGAATAAATGGGCTACTTCACCTTGAATGGTCCTTTGAAATGCCTTATCTATATATGCTAAACAATTGGTTCCACCTTGTGTTTTAGCTGTGACCCTCTGAGTACATTTCTTAGACCCGAAGAAAAGCCCCGTGTACGCTCAAAAGCTTCTCACTGTCTCTCTCATATACAGGAGTTGGTCCAATAAAAGATACTGCCTCTCCCACTTTGCCTTTCTAATGTCCTGGGACAAATATAGCTCTCTTTCTGTCTCTTGTATAACATGGTGTAGCCCATGGGCACCAACTTCCCCTCTAGTCAAGGGGTGCTCAACCCACCCTTACTCCACTTCTTCCTCACTTCTTTCCACCTCTTCTCCTTAGTGTGCCCCATTCGCACTCCTCCCAGAGCCTCCTACATGACACACAATCGTTGTTTGCAGTATAGAGGAGGCACTGGAAGGGGAGGGAGTGGAGTTCATCAGTAAGGCTGCTGGCAGGTGAGAGTTGCTAGGGAGGGAGAGCAGCTTGGCTGCCAGTGGATGCTGAGCACCTGCTAATTTTTCTGCCTGGGTGTTCCAGCCCAGGAGTACCCATGGAGTCTGTGCCTGTGATGTAACCGGCCGGGCTGTCTGAATTGAAGACAGCAGTGGCTACCACTGCAACAATATTAAAACATTGACAAATGACCTGGCATATGATGTCTCTTTGAGCTCAGTGAGTTGCATGTGACAGGCCATGAAGTCCTCGAACCCCTTCCTCTCTTTTGTATAAGCAATTTACATTTAATTAAGTTACTTTACATTAGGTGTTCAGGATTAAAGCAGAATAAAGAATTGCCCCTTCTTACCCTGATTGTGATTGTGGGGGCCGGGAGAGAGAAGGAAGGAGGACTTAAACACTCTCTGTTCTTTTCTGTCACTATGGAACATTCATTGATTTCTGGACTCTGACACTCCCTCGGAGGACTTGTGCATCCATATTCCTCACTAATGGATTTTGCATTTGCATCCCTGATTTAGCTGAAACATGTAAAAATTAATGTTGCCAGACAGTTCCCTATTGGTTACACATATGAGAAGACTCAAGAGTGTAATTTATTCCTTGTGTAGTTAATTGTAACTTATGCACATTAATTGGCTTAGATTCTGCTTATTTACCTAAATATTTTTTTTAAAAAATGCTTGTTTTTGGACACTCTTCTTATACTTTCTTGCAAACACAAACAATACGTGAAGGTGGAAGAATACCAGAAGACACAAAGTTAAAGATTAGAGTTGACATCAGCCCCACGATTTTTTTCAGGAGTCTGCACTGTGGATTACACTGCAGGATTTGATCCTTGTATTTTAAAGAGGGAAAACTTATTTCCAGGATTTTTCTACTTTTATGCTCAAAATTGCTTCAAAGCTCTCAGTCAGGAAGTTCTGAAACTTCATTTGAAATGAATAGCATGGAAAAGATTTGTGAAGGTTGTGATCTCAGCAGTGTTACTCTAGATTTACACTGATGTAACTGAAAAGAAAAACTCACCCTATGTCCTTGAAATATTCCCTTGCACTTTTCTTTTTCCAACCTTAACTTTGCCTGAGCATATTAGTGAGATACTATAGCACTTCAAGTTTAAGTTAGTTAGGTGCTGCCAGTGACATAATCCAATAAATAGAGCCCTGAAAATCTACTGATATTCACTTTATATCTGTGGAAGTGGATATCTGTGGATCACTTTTGCAGATGCCTCACAGGGCTCTACCAGTAAAATGTTAGGAGGAATTACTGACTTGAGAATGGCATATGTGGGACATTCACCCTGTGTGGATTGCCATTGTTGTGGATTGCACAGATCCCATGGAGATGCTCTGGCAAAGGAAGTATGTAGAGGTCCATAGTTGTTGTGGGGCCCTACATTGCCTATAGATTGCGCAGGCCTCCTGTTACTCTCTTGGAGTCCATTAGTTTTGGGCACAAGTCCAGGACTTCATTCTTCAGGGTAGGAGAGAAGAGAGGCAAAACATCTTCTCTCCTGCCTCCAATGATTATGAGGAGACTTTTGCTAAGATGAGATTCCCATGAGATTTCCTTTTCCTAAGCATCTCCTGAAGGTTTTACCTTGTGCATTTTGGTTGACCTAGAAGGAGGTACTGATTCTAATTTGAAGCTAAATTTGCTGTTTTTCTCCAGGAAAAATAACCAAAGGGACAAAGAACTCCAGTGTATTCTGTATTTATTACAGAATCCTGTATTTGAACAGGAAGTTGTCTCCAAACCCCCAAGATTACTGAATTTCCTGTTCCTCCTTTCCTTTTCGGTGATATTTTACTCAGCTGTTATATAAAGAAAACATCTGAAAGTTATTGATAAACAGGATGTAATTACAAAGCAGGTAATTAGGAAGATAAAGGGCCTGGAGGGACTGACAGTTGAAGAAAGACGAGAGAATGAAATGCGTAACGTTTGGAGGGGAAATCATAGGGCTGGAAGAGACCTCAGGAGGTTATAAGAAATGACATAATGTTCACTCCTTTTGGATACTTAGGGTGGGAGACACATTTTTAAACACAATGGCAGAATGTGAAATTTTGCAAGAGAAAACTTACCCTACTGCTGAAGAGCTGGAAGAACAGCTAGAACCCATTGTAATCTTCTAAGTTCATTTGAGATGTTCCATAGCTGATCAGCACTAGTTGGGAGGCTCTAGGAGGAAAGGGGAGGTGCTGACTGGCAGGGCCACCAGTGGGTGGGAAGCAGTGGGTGGGAAAAGGGGAAGGGCTGATGGGGAGTGCTCAGGACCTACCATTTTCTTCCCTGTGGGTGCTCCGACCCCGAGTACCCATGGGATTGGCTCTTATGATTATGTACCTTAAGCATGGTGGTGGGAAAGTTGAGGGCAAGGCAATTGCACCAGGAAAATTTCTGGTGGGGATAGATAGTGAGGAAAGCCTCTGGAAGCTCATATATGCCTTTCACTGATACATGTAGCTACATGCTGCAGTGTGGACATAGCCTGCCTTTCAAAGCAGTGTGCACCTATGTATAGTCTGCATACTTCTGCCACTGGTATGCCATATAGATATAGCCTTGAGAGAAAGAGAGCTGCCTATTTCACTGAACACAGTATAATGTTATCTCCTGCTTTATAATCTATTTAGATATTAGTGTCCTCTGTTGTGCAGTATATCTAAACTGACAATTCTTAGATTAGATGGATTATGTCTTCTCAGGATCAGTTTATCTGACTAAGGACAAATCTTGCTAAAATTGATGGTGGTGACTCAGAGGTAGCTAGACAACCAAAAAATTAGAGAGAGGATTGATCACCACCCATATTTTGGTCTATTTGACCATGAAATTGGAAGTGGTCAGCTGGGTCCTATGTGCCTCATAAGCATGCAGTTTTTTTTAATCCAGGAGGTGATCTTATATTTGTCATGCTTACAAGAAGAAACTTTGTCCTCTGTGATATCTCAGCCAGCAGGGAAACAACATTCTACATGAGCTTGCTGGAAAAATTGAATTTTCACTAATTCAATCCAAATTTTCAATGACTATATTAGTCTTGCTTTGCAAGGGGAAAAAATGAATCAAAGTTGGTCTTCTGTCTGCAATAAATCAAATTACAGTACCTTACCATTCTAAATGATTCCTTCACTGAAAGCTATTTTAATCCTACATATAATATGAAAAATGTAATCTTACCTAAAGAACAAGTGAATGCTCTATGAAATAAATGCTTATGCTGGCAAAAGGCCTGAGCCAAAACTTTGTGTCTGAGATTTGATATCTGTGCACTGTATCACTGACAAGATGTGGTGCTATGATCAAGATCTCAAATTTTATTTTTTCCAGAGTTTGGATGTTTGGGTTTAACCCATTTTAAAAAGAAGTTTGAGCTATGAACTAAGGTATAAAGCCAGATTTGAACTTGATGGACTTGGCAGAGGTTCATCTTTAGGTACATCAATAACTAATTTACAACTTCTATTTCTTCTCAGAGCAGCAGATCTCAAAATTATTTCTAAATCCAAATTCAATATAATGATTCTAAGGAAGTAGGGGTGGAGAATTCACAGTTGAGGGCTGTGGTAGTTCTTAAAGCCAGAGCTGCAGATGGTAGAGAGGAGTGCTTCACTGGCTGCACTTGCCTGAGATGGTTTTTTTTGTTTTGTTTTGCAGGGGTGGAGGGGAAGGTCAGGTAGAATATCTCACAAACCACTGAGAAATGCATCTTTAGCAATATTTCTTACACCACCTTTTTAGAGGTGCAGTATGTATTATCCGCAGCACCTTCTTCCAAAGGCCAACCGGTGTGAAATGGGTAGGACCCTCATCATTCTTCCATCCTTCCCGACCCTACTCATTGTTTTGCTGGTATCCTGCCCACTTGGTGCTTAGTGTTTGAGTTCTGTGAGTGCTGGCATTCTGGCTGCTGCCTGCCCAAGGTGAGGAAGAGTTTCCAGCTGTCCTCTTCCCCCTTCATGCTCACCTGCTCCAGAGTAGCCAGAATCTAACTGTATAAAGGATTTGAGTAATCAGATGTACTTCATGCCTCATGTTACTTAATTAGAGAGGAGAAACGTTAGCCTGAATGTAGATATTGATTGAAGTTGTGTAGACAGCATGGGTTTTTCCCCATCACTGGTCTAGTCACACTATATATATTTTCCCATAAAGCTGAAATATTATAAATCACTTTTTAAATATTTTCACTGAACAAGAAAAAAATAATCATTTATATTATAGACATGTAAATTTTACTTAAAAATACAAACCTAGTTTGAGACTTGATGCTGTGGCCATAAATCATGTACAATAACATTGTAAATGAGATAACTGTAACATTATATTCTCTGGGCAAGGTTAATAGATTCAGTGCAAGTCTAGCAAGAAATTGTAGCTGACATTTTCCCATTTCTTTCAGAAAAGCCTTTATAAATCCTCAAGTTGTAAATTGGACTGGATTAGGTCCCAGTGGAGAAAATCCTAGATTTAGTGTTTTTAATTTCCTAAGTTACTGAGTAGGAACCAACTTTATAACTATAGTCAAATATGACTAGGGGACTCTGTTAGGTTGCTTTTGTTATTCCTAGCCAACACTTCTACTAGTAAAAGAAACCTACCAATTTTGCCAGCAAATGTTAAATTACAGTATGCCCAAATTCACAAGTAAGGCTTTTTGATATTTCCAAGAGGAAGACCATAACTAGAGCTAAAGTATCTAGTGAGCCTTTGCAGATGACCTTGTAGGGTAATATAGAAACAGCCATGTATAAACAGCTACCAGATTTCTAATTTCATGTGTCAAACACAACCAAAATAGATTTCAACAGTGCACGTTTAGTCACAGGAAGTCTATTATTCCTGCACTGCAGGTGAGTACAGTAAATTCCATTCACATTGTCATTTAAAAGAAGTGGCCATTATTTTAGTCACACTCTGGCCTGGTTGGGTCCTGACTCAGGGTGGTGAAAGGAGGGAAGAGGAAAATTGGTGGCAGAGGTCTGTGCTTAGCATTTGAGGCATTAATGTTGCTTTATAGACATTGAAATATAGCATGTTGTGTTCTCAGTTTTTAGAAATAAGCATCCATCTTGGGCAGAAACATAACATTCATATGTTTAACTGTATCAACATCATGCATAATTGGATGGGTTGTTGCTATTAATTTCACTTTCAGCTTCAAATTAACTTCCAGGTCTGGGGCACCGTTAGACATTTTCATGACACCTAATTTTCCTGAATACTGTTGCTGATTTCAGAGCACAATGCTTCATCACAGGGAAATATTTAAAACTATCTGCATTTTTAACACAAAGGTAATCTGTCCTTTGCAGATATTTCACATACAAAGATTAATAATTTACATATGTTGCTATGGCAACTATATATCAAAGTATAATAAGTCTAGACTGTGCTATTCATGCTCTTTGAAACCAAAATCAAATGTAAATATCAAGTTTTTTACTAGAGCTGCCTAGAATAATTTACTGAAAACTAAAACAATAGTGGAAAAAAAATCACCCCTTGATTGTCTCCCTTTAGAATAAATGTAAATGAATAGCTGGCCTATAGACCTTTTTTTTTTTTTTTTTTTTTTTTTGTATACGCTAAGATGAGCTCTCAAAATTGTGCTGCAGAGTTTGTTATATAACCACTTAGGCTTGGCCTGATTCAATAACAAAAGTTTTATCTGTGGTTCCAATTACACCCATAAATCCTCAGAATGAATAAGTATGAACCTAACACCCTTAAACTTAAATATGTATCTTCATTTTATTCATTATATGAAAAAATAGGGGCAGCAAAAAGCATGGCGACAGACATCATAGATGGTGACTGAGTGGATGAAGTGGCTGGTGCTAGGCTCATATGCTATCTTGTTGTGATTCCAGCTTAAATTTTGCTAGGTGAGGAAAACTAATCTCTGGATTTTCTGCTCCTACATAAATAAAAACATTTCTGAAAATCTGATCCTAATCAACATATACCTCAAGATTTCAGATGTAAAGCACTAGTTTTAACTGGCAATTTAGGGCTTTGTTCCTGGAAAAATTAAAGGATTTGGCACTAAAACACATGAAAGTAGGTTTCATGAACAAATATGTATACATTGTAGGTTGTCTATCTGAATTTCTTCACCCCCAGAATGGAAAGTAGGGTGGTAACAATGGTGCCTTCTCCCATTTCTCTGGAGAAAAGGAAAGGAAAGCATAGAAGAGGGATGAATTTTCCTTTATTGGAAGTGAGGTAAATAGGTGAATCTATTTCAGACACCTCCTCTCTCCCTGTCAGGGTGGTTGCTGTTCCACTCCCTGGCAATAGTTGGGAAGCAATAGAAATTCCTGAGTCAGGATCCCACTCTTCTTGCTGCTCCTATTTTTCTGTACTGATGCAGTGGTGAAAGTAACTTTAAATGTCTTACAGGTACTCTCCTATTGCAAGCTGTCCCTGCCAGCTCTTTAAATAGCTCCCTGCTGGCTTTTGCCAGCACTTGCCGGACCTGCGCACCTGCTTGCTTTCACATCTGGTTTTGATGAGTCCTTGTCTCACCAGCCAGAAAGGAGTGGGAACTCCAGGGGACCAGATGTCCCCTGTGTGTGGCAGTGGAAGAGGAGCTCTTCTGTGCTCCCCTTTCAATTAAACCCGACTCTGCCTCTAAAAGTTTTGAGAAGAGTAAGGTTGAAGTTGTTAGGAGGAGAAAGACTAGTTCAATCAAAAGAATAAGGTCTGATACCTCATGAATCAGTGTTGACAGAATACATTGGTCCGAGATGAAAGTCGTTCCCATCTGCTTGGGTGGTATGAAATGAGTTGGCAATCTTAGGCTAAGTCTACACTTGCACTTTACAGCACTGTAACATTTTTTGTTCAGGGGTGTGAACATCCTCTCCCTCCCCTCTGAGTGCAGCAAGGTACAGTGCTGTAAAATTTCAGTATGAACCAGGCTGCAAGTGCTTGGGAGCTGAGTTCCCAGAACTGTTAGCAACTGTTACATTGAACTCCCCTCATGGAAGTGATTTAAACTTTTAAAATGTAGACAAAGCCTTAACCAAATTCCTAGTGAGCTCTTGTCACCCCAGAAAATCATGGCCTTTGCCACCTTTGCTGTCAATCTTAGCTGAGGACTCCAAAATACCATCTTGTTCTCTACAAGTGGTCCTACCAGATCAGAACTGAGGCATCTGGGCATGGCAATGTGGAGAAGCTTACATTGCCACAGCAAATACTTAAAATTGTTCTGTAGATAAGCTGATAATGTCACTCTTTTGGCAAGGTCAGACTCACATCTTCCAGAAATGCTATGTTAACTTAGGGAAAAGCAATCTCAAAACCTTGCGGTCTTTTCTTTGCAGTGAGGTAACTCTAAATTATTTAAGACCACTTATCCCATATTTTGCATCTTCTCCAGGCTTGAAGAGCTCTGAATATTGTATATTTTAAAAATAGCTTTTTCAACTCCCTCTCTGTTCTAAGGATCATATGCTGTTTGTAAGCAAGATCCATACTGGATATCTAAAATCTTAAATATTTAAAATCGTTCTGCTAATGAGATATTCTCTATTATTCTTTCTTCTCAGTAGTGAACCCAAGGGTGCACAAGGATATGCCTACTTACTTTAGGTTCTGATAAGTCTTCAAAGATTCTGATAACATGTCTAAAAAAGTATTTATTGTGAAGAGAAATCTGTTCATGCATTGCTACGTTTTCTCCCACAAGATAATATCAATGATATTAATGTAATGATTCTCAAACAAGCTGTGGTTGTTGAGAGAAACAAGCTTACACAGAGCTCTTCTTCAGGTTTGGGGAAAGTGCTCAGCATCACGGCTAAACAAAAGTTGGAACAGATTGTTTAGCATAAGTAGTTAACACATTTCAAGGGACCATTCAATGTGAAGTACAAGACTTAACATTCTTGTAAATATACCAAAATGATTACCAAGAGAGGAAACTTGTCTGTTGCTGGACAAAAAGTTTAATGGGCTCTTTCTGCTCAAACTGATCTTACTCATGGGACTTTCTAATGCCAGGCTCACACAATGCCATTCAATTGTTGAATGCCATGAAATTCCATGGTGCTAATTAAGTTTTGTGGGAGGGTTTTTTTACAGGTTTTTCCCTTGGAATACAGTTAATCATTGCCCTTTTCTGTTTATGATGCTAAATTAGTGTTTTATAAATCCTTTCATATTGATTATTTAGTACAGGTCTTTTAGGATTATGACATTAATAAAAGGTCTCCAGTCAAGTTGTCAATGTCAGTTGCACTTCAATATGTATCAGCAAAGTAAGTATAAAATGTGTAAAATACAATATATGCTTTAAAGCCAGCTTAAAAATCCTTTGGACACGTCAGTGGAGGATAGCTTCATAGGGGGTTTTAATACTAACATGAGGTGTCCAAATGCTCTGTCCTCCATTGATCAGGAGGCCACTACATGTATATTCCACAAAGGCACTGATATCAAAAAGATTTCTCAGTTTTTTACCAAGTCCTTACTAAGATCATTGGATATAGATAGTCTCTGTGAAATAAGATGAAAATTCCTCACAGAGACACGTGCTGAGTTCTGGAATTGTGAAGACGGAGTCTGGGTTTATGAGGCAATTTTCAGTCAGGAAAAAAAATCAGTGGGGGTGGCTTTGCCACTGCTTTGTCAAAGAAGAAGTAGACTTTTTTTTTATCTCTTTCACAGCAGTGTTACAATTCTATAAAAATTCTTGGTAGATGAGGCTGAGTGTAGCAAGCCATGCATTCCACTACCCACATGTTCTTCCTCCATTTTTTGACAGTTTGTCCAAGAATTACGGCATTTTGTTGGCGAGCTGGGATGGAATGGACTACTTTCTCACTAGTGTACCTATTATAGTAGCCAGAGAATAGACTGATTCTCTGGGCAAGTCTACACTTCATGTTCACTGTAAACAGCTGAGGTAGAAAAGTACCATTATTCCCATTTGACAGATGAGAAACTGAGGAACAGAGGGAATAAATGACTTGTCTAAGATCATATAGGAAGTCTGGCTGAGTTGAGAGTTGCACACAGCTGTTGTAAGACCATTTCCTCCGATGTGGGGAGAGTTCTCTTTTACACCTGGAAAAAAGTGTTGGAGTATAAATCTTGCATTTCCTATGTCTGCATCCAACCCGAAGACTTAGAGCCATGACTCATACCACATGATACCCTATGTTTCATTTTGGTTAGTTACCACAAAAATACAGTTCTAAAAATAAACATTTATCTAGAAACAGCAAAAGAGTTTTTGAGTTTCAGTGAAAGCTTTTCATGGCCCAAAAGGCCAGGTGTGGTTTTATTTTCAATATTAGATCTGAAAATAGTGTGAACTTTTTTTTTTTTTTAAGTCCAGGCAGTTGAGACTGTTCAGGACCTTGCAGGTTGTTTCTGTTGGGAGAAAATTCTGTTGAAGCCTCATTTATTTCTTTGGTGTGATTCTGAAAGTTCACCAGGACTTATTTTCCTGAATGCATGTGGAATCAAAGAGGAGGCAATTGCTTTGCTCATAATTTCAAGTCCTTTTCAATCAGCACTCTACCCAGAAAGCTCTCTTGACTATCCTTTGTCAAATACTCAGAGAAGTGTTATTTTAAAACAGGCTTATAATATATATGGAGATATACCTATCTCATAGAACTGGAAGCGACCTTGCGTGGTCATCGAGTCCAGACCAGATCCCTAAATGACCCCCTTAAGGATTGAACTCACAACCCTGGGTTTAGCAGGCCAATGCTCAAACCACTTTAGTTATCCCTAAAATAGGCTTAATCCTATTTTAACATGAGTTTCATAGAAGTGGGCCTATTTTTAAAGTGGCAGATCTCAACCATCTTGTATTGCTTGTGCCATAGTGTTTCACTTTGCTTGGCTGTGTTCGGAGAAAAAGAGCCTCTACATTTTAACTTTTATGTTGCATTAGGTTTGAATTTAACAAATTCTTCCCTTGCGCTGCAGTAAATCTAGGGTAACTCCATTGACTGTAATATAGCTACTTTGTAGCTATGTCAGTGTATTTGGGAGCATAATTTGAGTCCCTATGTATGAAATGAAGTAGATGAGTTCTAAGTTTATATGGTACTTTCCTGTATTTTACTGGTACAAAATGCTGGGCAATGAGGTTCAGTGTTTTCTTCACACTAATCACTGCTGCGATTAGACATGGTGTGATGGAGACTGTCTTGCAGGCAGGCATTAGCATTAGAACAGTCCTTTTGTGAACATGCAGTCAGGTCAATAAGTACATGATTATAAATTAGCTTGGTGGACTAGTGTGGCCGTTAGCTGGGTCGAGTGTTCCTATTTCACATAATTGTTTGCCGCACCTGAATTAATTTGCATGTTTAAATTCTGCATATTAATTCTTTGCTGTAGGAGGTAAAGCTTTAGGCTAATCCCTTTAATGCTGTTCCGTATAAACACCTTAATCAAGCAACACCTTTATAATTAGTTCTACTTTCAGAATGGCTATAATTTCCTACTTTTTATTGTTCATATCTTATTCCAACTTTTAATCACAGTGATTAGACTTCAGAATGTCAGCATCAATGAACTCTCATAGAAACCAGGATAGTTGAGACAGGTTTGTAAAATCCAGGTTTTAAAGAGCATAATTTCTACCCCACAATTGTTTTACAGCATCACTAAGAATATTTCTCTCTCATGGATTTTAGTCACAAGATTATGATGGGTTATTGAAAGGAGATGAACATTTGTACTAAAAAGAGTGTAATTGAAACAGAATTATATTTATCTGTTTTGTTGGCTGTGAAAAATGCTGGCATGATTTGATTTTATAACAGCAAAGAGCAGTTTAACAAATATCCCTTATACAGAAAACCTTGTAATATGTAAATAATGGTTTCACTACTAAAGATGTGCTGATCCATTCTACTTGTTATCTATTTTCCCACTGAGCATTTGGAAGTACAAATTATCTCTGGCAATAAGATCAGTCAGCTGGTCAGGTTACATAGTTTGGGAGGCAGCATTTTAAATTAAGAGTCTTAAATTGACATTTAAATTAAATATACTACGACAGTTATTTGTGTTAATTACATGCAGTCCAATTGATTATTAAAAACATACTCACTGAGCTTTACAGAGCTGTAAGAAACCTTTTACCTGTGAGGAATCTTTTACAGTGCTAATGAACTTGCTTTTAATAATCAATTGGACAACATTTAAAATACAATAACTGTGTTAATAAATCTAAGTGAAATGCATATTTGAAATGTTGAATTTAGAGGATAAAAGAGAATTATAAAATAAGTTAACATTTCTGTGGATTCCAGTTGAAAAGATAACTGTAATCTAAGATATTTTATAACTTAGGTTGGCTTCTTGACTTAAGGGAAGTAACTTTTCTAATAAATCAAAATGGTGAAAACCACACTGCTTAGTGCATATGACCAATTTCTGTTGAATAGTATGTTAGTGACTTTGATAGTTCTTCTATAAATAAAAAAATGCTCATTTAGGTTTTTTTTAAAGTAACCATTAGAATAGGCATGCTACTGATGGAATATAATTGAATTAATATAAATATTTATTTGTAAAGAAATCTCAACATGTATTTGTACTTAAGCTCCAATCTTGCAACTGACTCCACGTGGGTGGACATCACTGAAATCAATAACACTAGTGGGCACAGAAGTCTGCCAGTACAGAACTCCATTGACTTCAGTGAAGATTCACCCACATGGAGTTAATCATACAATGGGAGCCCTTTGTCAGAATTCAGTGCTGCTTCAGACTTTTCTGGAAGTAGTTACACGTTTTAGTTGATGACACGCATATTTGGGGAGGGTAAAAATATTAGTCCTAGATAGTAAATTATATAGTAATTTAACTCTTAGTTGGTTAATTTCATGACTGATATGACTTCTTAAATACTGGGTAGAAGGATGCCCCTACTCAGAAGGTTCACAGGGGTTGTTACACTTCATGCTATCAAAAATTGCTGAAGATGCACAGTGTCGGAATCAGGGCCTGCAGCAGGCTCAGTTTTTGTGCAATATAATGAGCACAGCTGGTTTATAGTATGCTGCTTGATTGGCAGGAGGTGTCAGCAGACTAGCTCTTAAAGCAATTGGCAGTTTGGTTTAAGAATTTGCCTATAGTTCTGATAGCTTTTACTTGCTTCTTCCCAGCCTTGTCTCACTCCAAGTAACCTAGCTTTGACCCTCGGTTCTAACATTTAGTCTCTGACTCTGGTTCTGATCCTTGGCTGGGATTCATGATTCCTTATTCTCTGCTTTTGATCTTTGGCATCTGACTTCTGATGTTAACTCTGACCATGGGCTCCTATTCCTGGCTACCAACTCCTGATCTGATCACTAGAAATGATTGTCCATGTCCCGGTCACTGACACCTGAGGGGACTCCACACTCATATCTGGTGAAATGAGGCTCTGTGATGTCTTCATTTCCTTCTACAAAGTTGTGTATGTCTGGAGGTAAAAACAGGGACTCTGTTAAACTAGAGGAGAGTACAACAGGGAGAGTGCATGAGAGAGGAGGGCAACAGCCACTGTTACAACTTTATTGCTCTCCCCCCGATTGGTGGTTGGGTGTGGATTCCATCCTCCAGACCCATGTAATTTCCTTGTACAAAATCCATTTATTTGGACTTTGGAGTGGGGGAGGGGTCAACTTTACCCATCATGAATAGGAGTTTATACCTATATTAATATTGATCATCATGCATTTATAACTTTCTCCAATGGAATGAGAACTTCACTTACTGCAAAAACTATAGCTGATATGAAAGAAAACAAAGCTGAATATGGCACATGGAAAACACTCATGGTTGGAGAATAGTTTTCCTGCTGTGCAAACCTGAATTCTCATCAGGTCTTTCAAACCCCCATTGTAGGGGGCTTTAATCAGATTGGACTGACAGCTGATCCTGACTAAAACATTCATGATTAAATTTAAACTATATTGAACATGAAAGGTGTCAGAATTAAAATAACAGAAAGTGACATAAGGACTACTTGATTAGAAGAACATTTATTTTCAGATTACAAACTTTATTCTTTTCACGCTATCTTTCTTTTTTATTTTTGCTTGTGGATCTAGTATTTTACTATTGACACTTAGCTATTTTTTCCTTCTATTTTATCCTTTACTTGTCATGGATTGATAAATGAAAAATGAGGTTAAAAGGGGAACATTTCCTAAAATTCTACTTTTACCTTGTTTGATTTTCTCATTGGTATGGTATTATCTAGTCAAAAAGACTTCCACCAGCAGCCTTTTGGGAAGTGTTCTTTGTTACAGGAAGTCTTTTATTTCATTCCGCCAAAGAAATGAACCAATTTGATATGATCCTTTTATCTCAGAGAAAGGGCACAACTTCTTTATTTTCAAGGTTGTGCATTTTTTTCCAACTGTAAAACATACTATGCTATTGAAGCCATAATTATATGCTCTTGTCAATCAATCTTAACCTACTACAGTATGGTTATGGTGTTTTATCTAAAAAGAGAAGGATTAAAGGCTTTGAATGAAATGAAAGGTACATATAGTAAAGAAAGTATAATGCATGTCATTAGATTTCTAGAGAGGGAGAGGAAAAACGGGAGATTACCAATATTTGATTTTACGTAGGCACTAAATAATTATTTAAGCATAACTGTAAAAATGGTAAGAGGAAAGTTACTTTCCTTTCCTTTTTGTTGTCCTTAAAACTGCTGCAAAAATGGAATTCAAGTATTTTCATGTGTGTATAATAAAATATGATCATCTTTGGAAATAATTCTTAAAATAAGATTAACCGTAATGAAAAGAGAAAAAACACAGTGAACTTTGTGTTAATGAGAGAGAGACACTGACCGACAGACTGACTGACTGTTATTCACAACTAGCCAATTAGCCCGTCGTAAGATGGGATTTTCAGGTCTCTCCTCCACGTCGGTCTTCTCTCCTGAGCCTCTGGTCTCTCTCTCCTCCTCCTCCTCCTCCTACTGCCTCCCCACCTCTCTCTCTCTCTCAGCTCTCCTCTGCCTCCTGCCTCTCTCTCTGTCTCTCTCTTTCACTTCCTCTCCCCCTCCTGCCTCTCACTCGGGGGACCGCGGAGCCCAAACAGCCATTTGGGCTCCGCACTCCCCGTGCTGCATGGGGTCTGTGGAGCCCAAACGGTCGCTTGCGCCGCTTGCTCCCACGCGGTGGCCTGGGCTGAGCAGCACAGAAGTCAGCCGAGCGCCACGGCAGGAGGCGAAGGGGGGCAGGGCGGTGATGTTCATGGCCAGGGGGTGGGGCCTGGAGCCGCTGTCACGCTGCATGTCACCTCCCTGCCCCTCTTCATGTCCCACCGTGGCACTCGGCTGACTTCTGCGCCGCTCAGCCGGGCCGCCGCGGGGGAGCAAGCGGCGCAAGCGGCTGTTTGGGCCCCGCACTCCCGATGCAGCACGGGCCCCCCAGAGGGAACAGCCAGCATTTCAGGCAACAGCGCCGCCCGGAGGGAACAGCCAGCATTTCGGTGTTACAGACTCTGACACTGAGCTACTATATATATGATGAGGAAAGGTTCCAAATTCTGCATTGAAGTCTTTTGTGTGATCAAGTTCTCTTTTCATTTCAGAATTGGAAAAGCAAAAGCAAAAATGATTTAATAATTAGCATGTACCCTATTAGAAAATAAAGTACAAGGATGTTTTCTGTGTATCAACATGCAAACTACAAGCCTGTGTTTCCTTTTTCTTTTCTGCTTCAGTCTCCCATATGCTATTATTTTTAGTGGGTCAAGTCCAGACATCCCTACTCCATTTTTACTGACACTTTAGTCAAATCTCATGTAATTCAAATTCACCTTGGCAGTCCATGACTGTGTGGAAGTGGGGAACTCAAGAATTTAGGGCTGCTATTGGTCATCATACTTCTGCATTTGTCCCTCCGCTGTTCATCCCTACAGTCCTGCCGGATTGTCATGCATTTGTCTGGGTTGTGGGGAGGCAGTAGGAATTCTCTTGGGCTTTGTCTATACTATGGCTTTTGCTGGAAGAGGCAATGCAAATGAAGCACTGATTAGCATATTTTCACACTTCATTTGCAGAATCTATTCCGAGCCATTTTTGCACAAGGGGTTGGACGTTTCCTTTTCGCGCAAAACCCCCTTTTTGTGCAAGATCCTTATCCCTCTTCAGGATTCAGTCTGGACGTTCTCTTTTTTGATGCTCTTTTGCAGTGTGGATGCTCTCTTTCGGAAGAAGTCTTTTCAGAAGATCTCTTTCAAAAAAGGCTTCTTCCGAAACAAGCCTGTAGTCTAGACGTAGCCTTGATGAAAAGTCTCAGGAGTAGCCGTATTAGTCTGTAACTTTAAAAAGAATGAGAGTCCTGTGGCACCTTAGATTATATATCTATATATATCTATCTTTCTATCTATATATATATCTTGGACTCTGTTATTTCCACTCCAACTCATCTGATGAAGTGGATTTTACCCATGAAAGCTCATGATACTATATATTTTTGTTACTCTCTAACATTACTTATTGGTAATTTGATATGAGAGAGAAGATTGCATTATAATGTACTGAAATTAAGTTTTAGGTACTAAGAAGCATGTTTTGTTTTTTATGTAACCATGTTGTCTCTTTTTTTTAATTTTTTTTTTGCTTAATATCACTTAAATAAGTTTGCTAAAAAAAGTTTAGTTGGACTATTCGGTCTCCGTGCTGTTATATGAAAGTAAAATGTGACTGTTCATTTAACTGACAGGTGAGTCTGTACTCTGCCTCCTTGGAGGCAGCAAATTTAGTAATTTCTGAGTGTGTCCAGTGAAAGAGGGTAGACACTAGAGAGAAGTTTTTAGGGATCTGATGAGCTGGAGTTCACTGATTGTTACCTGCAAGGCTGGGAGTGTTTTGAATAAATTTGCTTGTTAGGCAGACAAACTGGTATATAATATGGAAGGGAGCTTACCAGGGGTGAAAGCAACTTAAATTTCTTACAGGTACTGTCCTATCACAACCCACCCTTCTTCCCTTAGGAGTGGAGTGCAGGGGACTCACAACAGAGGGTTGGGGTGTTTGTGGAAGGATGTTTGTGGATGAGGGGGTGCAAGAGTCAGGATTGAGATGTACGAGGGGCTCATGGCAGGGGACTGAGTTGTGTGGGGATGCAGAACAGGAAACTGGGGGTTAGACTGTGGTTGTAGGCCCTCGGGCTGCGTTTCTTTGTCTGGCTTGGGCTGAGCTGTTGCAGCTGGGCAGCCACGGCTGGATGATGGACTGGGCCTAGAACAAGGCTGCCATGGCTGGCCAGGGGCCAGGCCAGGATTGCCATGGCAGGATGGGGGCTGATTCTGCCTCCGCTCCTTACCCCCAGCGTAGCAGGAGTGAGGACACCACCAGCCTCTCCTGTGGCCAGATGGAGGTTGAAACACTGGGCCAGCCCCAGAATCGGGACCAGGGACAGGCTGCCATGGCTAGATGGGACAAGGCCCTAATCAAGTCCCCTCCCAGTTAGCCCAGCTGGGAGCGTGCCTGCCTTCCCTACAGCGTGCCCCCAGCTGGTCCCTTTAAATCTGTCTGCCTCCTGAGTGGAGTGCTCCAGCCAGTTCTTGCCACTGCTTAGCCAGCTCTTACTGCAGCAGCACAACAGGGTGCACTATCTTACTTCCACCTCTGGAGTTGACACAGCCTAATCTCCAATAATTTTCTGACTTGCTGAGAATGTGAAATAACACAGTGTCTTACAGTGTCAGGTGTCTTGAGAAGCACATTACAGTATTGGGAAGGTATTCCTTTCAGGCCCATATGCAGGAATTTCGGGGTGAGCCATGGGAGGGGCTGGTGGCTCTCGCGCCCCGGGCCTTGCTTATGGGAAGGGTGCGGGGGGTGGGGGGGAAGGGGGATCAGCCCCAGCCTTCCCCCAGCCAGCTAGAGCACGGTGGAGGTGGGGAGAGGCTGGGGCAATACACCGCCCCAACCTCATACTTACTTGAGGACCATGGGAGAGTATGTTTTCATCCTCCCCTTCCTGCCCCGCCACCCCCGGCTACGGGCCTTCCTTTCTATGCAGAATTCAAAGAAACTGAGGAATTATAGATAAATATGTTTTATGTCAAATAGGCACCTGCTGTTTTCTCCTTGTTAGAAGAAGGGAGTAAGTATGCATTATATCCACAAGACAAGAAACTTGAACACTGGACTGCAAATCACACAACGTATGATCTAACAGATAAAAATTGAAAAATGATAATTGGAGATCTGTTCATGAGCTCACATCGTTGGTGAGTTAGAGATCCTCCTGTTATGTTAACGCATAGAACAGATCTTTTTATTCCTTTATTCTCAGTGTTTCTTAAAATAAATTCTAATACTGTATTTTCTCCCTTAAGCATTGAGATGAAATAACCCTTCTTATTAAAACACTCTCTGAGGCTGGTGATATAAAATGCTATATAACATTTTCTTCATTATATCCAAATCCCCTTGTTCCTAAACAGCTTTATAACACACACATATTCTATTTGTACACATGCTATTTTCCAAGTAGACATAATCGAATCATGTTGGTGTAGTTGAGGATAAAACAGAAGTGAAATAAATGAAAATGCTCCTTAGTAAACTATCACCTATTTAATCTCTCTAAATATTGATAAACATTGTATTTCCACTAAGGATCCAGTCCTTTAGCTTCTGTTTACTGTGGAACAAGTATTTGCTTTGTAAATTATAAAACAAAACTGCGAACCAAGTACATCACCATCTTGTGTTATACTCCACCTACTACAAGGCAAATAGTGGCATGGAATCAGCACCTTTCTGATCTTTTATGGCCTATGTGAAATATTCTTCTCCGATCTGTAAAGATGTCCCTGTATGTGTCGTGTTGTGCTATTCCTGATATTATGGTCTACACTTTTTGCATAAACACTGGTCAGAATGTGTTTGATGAAATGAAATTGCGGCAAAGCTGGAATTGTTTGGGCTTCAATTAAATCTTAATTAAAATAATGCACATTCAGATATTGGAGGTAGTTAGGGCATGGACTCGTGTATGGGAGATCCAGGTTCAAATCCTTGCTCTTCTGGTTCAAAGCAGTTTTTCTTCTCTGCTAACTCTGCTTCAAAGTCGGGATTCAAATCTGGGTCTCCCACATCTGAGCTTCCCTCCGATTCTTACTTAGGGCACGTCACTGGCAAGTTTTTCTGCCAAAAAACCCTTTTTGGAGACAAAACTCCAGTAGCATTCACACTGCTGCAAAGCAACAAAAGGCACAAAAAATGCCCAGTTTCAGCGCACAAACCTTCCACCTCCATGAGGGACCTTATAATTTCTCCTTCCTTTTAGTCTCAGCAATCATGCAGTATGCACCACAGGAGGTTTTATTTGCCTTTATTGAACTCCAGAATATTTCTCAATGCCTAACTAGCTACTCTAGACAGCACTTTGAACTCTGCTGCTCTGCAGACAGGTAAACATCATACTGTTTTTATAAGGAGCTGGTGGCAATCCTGGTGGGTGATCTCACTTCCACCTCCAAGAACCCTGTGAATACTTCTGAGGACACTGAATCAGCAGAAAGAGGACTTAACCAGTAGGATGAAATCATAGATGAAGTAGTAGAGCTAGACGAGAATTTGGATTCACAGCGAGGTCAGCTGGTGCTACAATTGGAATGTGTGCGCCCTCTGTGGACTTACCACAGTCAGAAAAGCCCCTCTCTGCAATTCCAGCCATTATGTCATCTACGTTTCCCAGAGTCACAGCTCTTCGCAGCAAAATGAGATTGTCCAACATTCTTGCAGAAGTGCAGCACTAACGGTAGACTTCCCCACCCAAACTGATTTGCCACAAACAAGTCAGTAGAAACAGGAAGTGGCCAGTTCCCATACAGCAATTGCCACATGCTTCTCTACCAAGAGGGCAGCTTTCATTCAGTTGTCCTTGCTCTGCAGTTCAGGGGCCAGCTTAGCACACAGCGCCAGGAAGGTTGCTTTATGTATCCTGAAATTCTGTAGCCTCTGGTCTTCATCCCACACCTGCATGACACTGCAATCCCACCACTCAGTGCTGGATTCCTTCACCCACAAGTGACGGTCTGCACTGTACAGGTGCTCTGCAACAGCCAAATGCGGAGCTAGGTTGCTGCTGTCCATGTCACTCCGTGTCATCTGCCTGCGACTCTTTTTCCTCTGTGAGTAACTTCAGCAGTAACTCTGCTGCAATGTATCATGACGTCGTGACACTGATCACAGCATAGGTGAGAAGAGTGGGATCCATGATTTTTCATAGCCGATGCTGGAGTGCACAGCAAGGACTGGCATTTTCACAAATGGCACAAAAGGAAGCTGGAAGCCCCTGGAGGGCTCTGAAACAGAGGGGTGCCTGACGGTATGTTTTTCATGTTCCCAAGATGCGCTGTGCTCCGTTCCATGTTCCCACAATGCCTAGCAAAAGAAGGTGTTGCTAGTCACTGTGGGATTCATACTCACAGTGCTTTGCTCAGTCTGCTAACGGGGAGTTGCAAATGTGACCATGATCTGTAGAAAGAGGGAAGCAGTGTGAACACATTTTGGTGACTTTTTTTGGAAACTTTTGCATGTTGACATTAATTTC
Organism: Rafetus swinhoei; assembly: GCA_019425775.1. Lineage (NCBI taxonomy): Eukaryota > Metazoa > Chordata > Testudines > Trionychidae > Rafetus > Rafetus swinhoei. The sequence continues at coordinate 79,097,162 of CM033427.1, read as the reverse complement.
ATCATCTAAACTTTGCATTGTAGACAGGCCCAATGGAGGGCAAAGGAGGCAGTTGGCCTGGAGCTCCACTACTGCAGCAGCAATGGTGGTCAGAGCCCTGAGCCCTTTTAAATTGCTGCTGGAGCACTGCACCATGCGTTCCATGTGGCTCTGAGAGCTGGCTAGGAGGTGGGGGGCAGGGCGGGAGTAGTGTGCTGTGCTCCCTGCATCATGGAGGGCTGGTTGCCCTTCCCCCCGCTTCCGCTCAATGCCCTGCTCCTTCTGGGAACATGGGACCACACCCTCCTGCACCTTGCCCAGAGGTCTGCAGAGGCTGTTGGTGCCCCTGAATAGCCTCACTTACAAATATTTCAGCACCTTTTCCTGACTTAAAAGCTTCAGGTTTTCAATTAGAAAATGGCTATTTTGAGGTACTATTTTTGCAAAAACACCCCAAAAGTTTTATTTCCAAAGCAGAATGAAAATATATCTTGAAACCTCAAAAGTTACCACAAAATGCAGTTGCTGTCCTGTGGCTGGCTTTTCTTGCAACGAGGTAGTGAAATTATATTCTGGGATACCTTCACAGGACTAGGAAATACAAAACAAGCCTTTAGAGAGGGAAGAATAATTAAATATGGTTAGTTAAAACTAATTTTTTTGCTGCGTGCCTCCAAGGCTTGATTAAAATTGACCTTTGCCACATAAAACTATGCTTATCTTTGATTTTAGTGCTACTGTTTGCCTTTCAAGACAAGCTCTACAATTCATGCAGACACTCACATAGAGACAGATTCTGCTCTATTAATCTCTCACAACACTATTAAATATGGGGATGATCTAACTGAGAGCAGAATTTGGCTCTTTATCATGAAACCACCCTCATGCATATTTAGGGTGACATTCTCTGTTCAGTAAATATTTTCTGACCCTTCAAGTTTTGTTTAGAGCAATTTGCTAATGTTTGTTGGGTTTAGCCGAGCATGCAGTGAACAGTATTGTTTTTTCAATCTCTGTTACAATACAGAAAGACTTGGTTGGTCCTTGCATGCAGTGTGGCTTGTCTCTTTTGAGCTCCCAGGCAACAACCTCTCATCTTGATTACAGAGCCTCCTACAGAAAGATGGGCCTAATCCCAGCGCTCCATCAACTCAGTAATCTATTCCAATCAAGACTTGATGGATTTGACGGGCCATCTGTAGCCAAGCGCGACAGACTCAAGGCAGATCAAACACAGAGATGCTTGCAAAATCTTTGGGAAAAGCTTTCTACGGGTACTCTGATTATTGTGCAAACAAAAGTGCATAGCCTAAGAGAGGATTGGATTTTAAAACTCCAAAAAATATTGTTAAACAAAAAGAAATTAAAATGAGGAAAAGAAAATGTATCTCATCTTTAAAACAGTAGTGTGAACAAGCAATTATATTACAAAGAACAGAGTAGTATAGAATTCATCTGTGAAGGTTTTGATACAGTAATTATCACTATTATTTGAGCACCTCATTACAACTAGATACCTGAGGTTTATAGTGTCTGTGTTATAACCCCCTGAATTATGACTCTAATCCTATAAATGATTTTATTTGAAAGAACCCTTCCTCCCACATGGTGTTTTGTTGACTTCACTTGGGCTATATCTTTGTAGGATCAGGGCCAAGAATGTTGTCCAGTTGTCTAAAACTGAACAGTTATGTTACATAATGACAATTAAAAATGACAGTACTCTCTTGGTTCATCTATTGGTACATCAAAGTATTTTTAATGCATGAGCCCTATCTAATATTCTGTTTTATTTTACAAGTAGCAAAAACCACAACAAAATTAATGATTCTAGTTCCCAGGTATTTGCAAAGTTGTTTATACATTTCCATCTGAGTGATCAACCAAAACAATTAATTTAAGGTGTTCTGTTTAGAATAGAAATGTTCTGAGTTGAATATTACTTCCATATTGCTAAATCTGTTTTTAATATAGCTCCTGGCAACTGACTTTGGTTATGTCTAATTTAATTGCTATTGGGAAGATTTAGATCTCTAATATTTAAAGTAAAACAATTTACTAAATGCACTGTCACTTCTTTTAGTTCACGGTAAAAGTGCTGTTAGTGAAAATAATGGCAAGATATCAATGAAAAGCGGTTGCTTTTTCTATATACCCTCTGGATAGTCCTTCTCTTTCAAAAGCTCAGCTGGCTACTGTGACTTACCAGCAAGATTTAAATAAAAATTTCTTAATCCATCCTGCCTACTTGGCTTTAGGGATAAATTGTACACAGTCACTGTTTAATCTAAAATTTTATCTAGGAGTTCAAAGAATAGGTTCACAAATGATCCTGAAACAAATTAATAAGCATTAGGCACAGAAAGTAAATCTTTCCTATTCTCCTTCATTTCATATAAATCTCAAGACAAAAATCTCAACTTTCAAGTGACACTCTGCGTATTCTTTATGTGTGTGCGTGTAGGTGGAAGGGGGGAAGGAATCAAGGAAGTGAAGCTATTCTTCCACTAAACTTGAAGGCACATAATGAATGTAATCTGGAGAGTTTTTAGTAAACAGATATATTTTAAATAAACAACGATAACTATTCTGAAATGCAGCTTTTATTAGTACCATATTTGGGAGCATTTCTTTAGAAATTGCTTGCAATATAACCACATTAAACTATAAACCCATGTTTTCCTTCGTTTGCTTCTTAACCTGCAGCTTTTTGAGTATGTGCTTTGGTTCATTTCAGGTTTTGCAATCTAATTGCTACTGTGTACAGCTGAATTCCCCATTGAGCACTAATAGCATGTTAGAAGAGAGTGTGAAAAAGTCAAAGGAAATGACTGTCTTTAATAAATATAAAAGACATCTTCTTCTCTAATTTTAAATTCAAGGATATCTTCACATGAATAGATTCAAAGCCAGAGAAACACACAATAACAGGTCTGGTTATATGGTTTGTTAAACACAAAATAGAGCTGTACAGCACAGACTCTGCTTCTGTCATGACTGGAAAAGTAATAGCACGTTTGAAAGAGAACACATTTTAATGAAGATGCATCTGATACAAGGAGGAAAAATTCTTCTATCTGACTTGTCATAACAGACTACGCAAACATATCCAGTCATTTTATGCAAGGCAGCGTGTGGGCGGGGAGGAAGGTGGATTGGCAAAATCTGATTAATATTACAAGTCAACTACACCTGGAAATTTCTTCTGTTATGCCTTGATCATCAGGCTCACTTCCCTTCATTCCACTAATTCTCAAAAGATCCCCACCAGCAAGACAATGGGAATTCTAATTTGCATTTCCTTGTTTAGGCTGAGAATGGACATAGAGCCAAACTGAATTTAATTTAACTTTGTGAATAATAGAGGCAGAAAAAGTGAATGCTCAAATGCATGTAATACCATAATCATCCACAATTATCACTGCAATCCGAAGGAACCGTAAAATGTGCAATAGGAGTACACTTAAGTCCTTACTGGGTGGTATTTGTCTTCTGGAAGCTCATAGGCCATATCTACCCTAGGAGATGAGTCCAAATTTACTAAATTTGACTTCGCCCAATTTTATAAATTCAAAGTTCCACATCCTCACTAAGATGGAGGAATCAAATGTAGTCCAAGGCAGGCTCCGTTAATGTGGATGCACTACCTTGGACTCAGAGACCCAGGAAGCACTTTGGGGAGTGTCAGGAGGCCTCTTGGAGGCCCATAAGTTTGAATTAGTGGCACTAGAACATCCACACTAACGTTATTTTGGACTTACAAGTTCAGGAATAGCGTTATTCCTCATGAAAAGCAGGACAACAGAGTCTGAATTCTGCAGCCCCTTATTTCAGAATAATGGGCTTGGTACTGTGGATGCATTGTTTAGAACCTGGGCGCAGGGGGGAGAGGGGGGCTAATTTCAGACTAATGTAGACTTCATGAGGGGCAAAGGGAAGGGGTTAGGTGCTGGTAACAACTGAGCTTTAATAACTTTTAATGTTTATGCCTGAGTAAAGACGTTGCCAACTCTATTTTGCTTGCTCTCATTCATACACACTTCTTTACACATCCCCAGGCAGAATAATTGATCTGAACTTAAATATATTTGGGGAGTTGGGACAAATTCTCTAAAATGACTGCAAAACTAGCCTGACTGAGGACAAAGAAGAATAGTTATCAAAGAATGTATTCCTCTTCCAGCCTATTGTAAAGGCGCAGTGCAAAGAGGGGGAAAAAACAGTCTTGTGCAGTGTAACTGAGAACTAGGAAAACATGCAAGTTATTCTTTTGTCAGCTGTGGGCAATGCTTTTCTTGGGCGCTAATGCAGATTCTTCAGTCATGGGATACAATAAAAACAGGCCATTTAAAAATAAACTAAGTACAAAAGTATTTTTACTTGATTGATTCTTTTAAATCAGCATATTAAATAATTTCCACGCACTTGAGAACTGTAGGGATTTAATTAAAAAAAAGTTGAGAGAAATATCCCTTTTTTGACACATTACATGATCCCTGTCTAGTGTGGTGAGTACTGAATAGCCTTTTGGCATCTTATTCAGCATTCCCTTGGTGTGTTGCATATGGGATTGAACAAAAAGGCACTTCCTTCCTTTTCCCTTCTCGCACTGAATTGATGTGAGGACTTGGTGTGTAACTTGAGGTCTCTGGAATGGGGGAAGGGAGGAAGAAACCTGCATGACTGAAGACCACCATGTGTGCCTAATTCAAAAGGAAGGAGAGATGACCGGGAGAAGAGAAGAAGGCTATGGCTATAGGAAAGAGGCGAGGAGAAAATCCAGGAAGAGTGTTGGTCAGGGGAGTTATTCTCTTTGTGTTGTAGTTGGGGGACTTTAGCTTCTCATCAGGTTGAAGGGCAGTGCTCAGAGCTGGTGTGGGTCACCACCAGATCACAGCAAACAAAAACCCAAAGGTGCCCTGAGGTCAGAGTCCTGAGGAGATGTGGAAGAAAAAGCAAGAAGGAAATGCAGACTGCTTTTGAGTTCCAAAACCTGCCACTACCCCTGCCTGTCAAGAAAGAAAGCTCAGCTGAAAATTACACTTGCTTTTTTGTTGCTACTCAGCAGCTTGGAGCTGCATAGGTGGCTGATAGGTTCTAATGAGCCTCTTTCCTCATGATCCTTGACATTTGCCTTAAAAACTCAATTTCATGTTTTTAAGTGACAGCTATGCTCGCATTTTAGGCTGAAAAACCTTTACTAATTAATAAGGGCTCCGTGAATGTTTTGTGAAAAACAGAGAAAGAATGTTTGATTCCAGCTCTTTATTTTAGATATCATACTTGAATTGTCTTATTGTCTAATATTTGAAATTAGAATTGAAATGATTCCAGAACAAAAAATATTCTCCCCACAAAATTATTACAGCAACATGAGAAACACTGAAGCTTCCTTGATGTGTTATGATAGTTAATGGCTTAATGCCAAAAGCATTAAACCTTGGACAATTAATATATGGGTTACTTCACCTTTTCAAAGTGGTTTCTTTGAGAGTGTTTCTCATTCAATGAGAAAAGTATATGCTGGGTAACTTCGTTTAGAGTGTCTATACAGTGGACAGATTTCAGAGGGGTAGCTGTGTTAGTCTTTTTCAGCAAAAAAAATCCAGTGGCAATCTTACGCCCTAAAACCGTAATATATTTGTTAGTCTTTAAAGTGTCACCAGACTCCTTGTTTTTACAATGGACGGTAGCCATATAAAGGGACACAAACAGTAGCTAGAGGTTCTTCCACACTGCTAAAGGATCACAATGAGTACACATTAAGTTTTAATTTTGGGAAGAAAGTATTGCTAGATATAGTGATAAGACTCCAGTTTCCAAAATAAGAGCTGTGAGACTGCATTAAAAGAGCAGCTCCTTTAGTTCAGGTCAGTGTAATCTTTTATATTTAATGAAGAACACTTTAAACATTTTTAAAGTAGTAATCCAATCACAATTAAAATGGTGTAAAGTGAGTGAAAAGTTCGTGAAGGGCCCATGAGTGTTTATGTAATCTCATGAGTGGAGAATTACATAAACAAATTCTACTTAGAAAGATAGATGCTGGTTATTACTTTTAATCTGATGGGATGCATATCAAAGCAATCTCTACTAAAAGTAGTACATCCCCATTTTGGAGTAAAAAAGAAACAAGTAGTTTGCTTTACAAGTCTTTTTATTTGGCATTGGGCTAAAAACATCTCTTGGATCAGCCTAAGGCCTAAGGGTCATGATCCAAAAAGAGTTAAAAACAGATGTTGAAGTTCTGACTGTCCTGCCTTTCCGGTATGACTAAACTGGTGGGGTATGAGGTCAATCCCCGCTAGGTGAAAGGGGGATCTATCCTGGGAAAACTTGATCTGGAAAAACAGTCCTAGTTTGGAAGAAGCTGAGACCCATTGTCTTAAATATGGCTTAAATCAGTTTGTGGTGAAATGAGACTATGAATTAGCAGGTTTTTAAATTAAATATATCCCCGTATAAAAATCATTGACTGTCATTAAAGGGAGATTAAAGTATGCAGCATTATTCCCTCTATATTTTTTCATCCATGTGTGGAATATTTTTTCTTCTATGCACCAAGGCATGTGCAGAACTGCGCCACCATTAGAAACAGATGCTGCCAGCTATGGGCACTGTGGGCACTCTGCTTATCGGTTGCATGGCATGTGAATCTCTCCTGGATGGCTGCTCAAGCACTCAGCTTATAGGGAACAGTTGCCAAATGAATAAGATATGAATAATTTACACTTAAAATTGTCTTTAAAAGATATGTGATTATGAAATCATAAATAAAAGGAGACTGACCTCTGTACCCCCCACAGTTGAAACAGCAGACACATCCATGTTGAAATGTTGCTAATAGAATACTATTGCAGTTTCTCTGATCAGCATGAACAGGGATCCGTAAGTCTGGTTCTGCTTTTGGAGAAGCATGGACAACTACATGAACAGATATCCACACACCTGAAGGTACAATTTGACCATCTGTAAACCCATGATTGTGTATCTAGTCTGTATACAATTATAAAAGGAGAGGTGTTCATCATGCCATCTTTCACAGAGAACACTGGAGAATACACAGGATTACACTGGAAGACTTCCTCCACCCCTCGCACCAAAGCGGGATGTGAAAAGCGGCACACCATTTTCCATACAAACTTTAATGGAAGATTTGTAAATGTAATGTCAGAATGACTTCTGAGACTGTTAACCCATTAAATGCTCTTGGTAAGCTGCAATATTTGTCAATTATAGTAATTAAGCTCTAGTAAATACTCTTTTATATATTTCTATTTTAAAAATGTTAGGCAAACTGAGGACTCATGATCTATTTGTCTGGAATCAGAATGAGATGTGCAATTAAAATCACCACTAAGTGGCAATACTTACATCTTCATACAGATGTTAAATAATTCAGGTTAAAGAGCATCCCTTATATAGCTTCCCATTCATTTTACATGGAATCCTTTACATATGTTACTTGGCTACGAAAGAGAATGATTGTGAGAATCAGATATGATGTTTCTGTGAACTCACAAGTGTTTCTTTGGCAGATGCTTGCACAACTTCAGGTAATTCAATTAATTTTTTATGATGTCCTCACATTTCTTGGAGGGGGAATCTGACAGTGGGCAGTTTTAGTTTATCGCCACATATAATTGCAATGAGTGCCAAACAGTCTTTAAAAAAATCCAAACAAACAAAAACACATCAACTTATGATCTGGTTTGAACACTGTTGTAAAATCAATGCCAAGTATGAGTCTGTTGCTCTTAACTCAATGTCCAATGAACTATAGATATGACTCCAATAAGAAGAGAACTATGATATTTGCTGCCATGTGGTCACAACCAAATTGATTCACATCCCTCTAATATAGCAACAATTTCACAGTGTACATCTTAGAATTCTATACATATTATTATTAACTGGTTGTAATTTAGAATATTGACCTTACTAGTTGACTGAGCCTAATGTGATTGTGACAGTTGTGCATGAATGAACTTGTGTATGATCTATTGTTGCTTAATTTTCCTTTTGTCATACTGCAAAATCTAGAGAAACCACATTATTTATGAAGACTTTACAGCAGAAGTTACTGTTGAATAACTGTCTAGATAAAATCATAATTAACTACCTTAACCAAAATGTCAAACATGTTGCACAATTGCACTCATGGGATTATACTGATAAGCAAATAAAAATGGGATAGTTTTCTTTGAAGCATGTTAGTTCACATGCTTTCTCTTTTCCTTTTACTTGCACGGTCTGTATTCTATATGTTATGGAAACATGGCTGACAGCTCCTTACCTTAAGAGCAAATCTCAGAAGAATTTGAAGTAGTAATGAAAGCCCAGTTTCATGCTTCAGTAATTTAATTCAGTTTTCAGATTTGGTATAGCAACATTTCAGAGGACATTGGTGTACTAATGTTCATATGCATGTTTTTCTGAATTGTTTAAGAAATCTATATTTTGCTTTTCTTCATTGTGTCAGTTGTGTGCCTTATTTATTTAAGTAGAGCTAATTATCAGTGGTGTTCTTTGACCTGAATTTAACTTTAACTTCACTTTCAATGCAATTATTTGTAGAAGGTAGGAAAAAGCCAAGAGAAAAAATATAATCCTAATCTTTTGCTACCCCCTACCAAAAAATCTGAATAAAAGTATGTATTAAGGTGACAGATAGATGAGATTAGTTCAGTTTTTTTGCTTGACAGCATTTTCCCACAACATATGTTCAGTGTTATCAGGGTTATTACAGAAAACACGGGCTAATCAGGTAGACAGAGTCACAAACATTGACTGACTGGAACACATGGTGGCCTCTCAGTGTTGAAAACGACCATCATAGTCATTTGTAAACATGATCGGATAATGGAAGTAGTTTTACCATTTTGCTTGTTTCAGCCAGTCTTAAAACCCAGCAAACTTGTTTCAGTGATTGGATGAGGAAGAAGCTTGTAACTTGGGCTTGTTTGCTGCTGCATAAGAGAAATGAAAAAATAAATCTGACCTTTTTCTAATGGGCCTAACAATGAATGAATCTATTAAGAGCTTTACCTTTAGTAATACATTTGTGAGCATAGTTTAAGATGGGGCAACTTTAATTGTGATTAACATCAGGCATATCCTTTTTCTGCTACTCTAAATTGTTAACACCAAACCTTGTATTTATCAGATGCTGCATCTGTGTGAAAAGGCTAAGTACATTTGATTATAGGGAGAAGCAGTTCAAGTTCGACATGACTGATGTAGCCAATGGTAAGTGGTTTGCTGACCTAATTTTACAGCTGCTCACAGAATTAATTTGTAAACAAATTTGCTGGGTATATACAGCAATCCTATGCAGTAGCCAATACAAAGTCTTTTATTGCAGGAGATTTTTGTGATATTTGCAGTTGGTTAGAGATCAGCCCTTAATATCTTTTACTAGATGAGCCAAAGACTTGTAGTTGCTGGCGCACAAAAAAATAATTTAAGTCATACACCTTGGCTATATTTATTATTATTTATTATATATTTATGAGCTCTTTACCAGAGATTCAAACTTGAAGAAACTGAAGATAAAGCGCTTCCTGAAGCACTACATTCTATGATTCTATAAAACCATTCAAGTTTTCCAGTGGCAACCTTTAGTATCCCATTAAGCTTGTGATAAAGATTTATTTCCCTTAACATTTCCCAACTAAAATAGTGTAATCGGAAATTAAAATTGCACAAAGTGATATAATGAAATCTTAAAAGTTATAGTTAAGAACAAGTTCAGATCACAATTTTCTGCCACACTATCAATTTTCCATAAACTTCAGTTAAGATCTTCATCTGATCAAGAAATTATTACTTGCCAAAGAAGTTTTCATAACTTTCATAGAGAGTTGTGCTCATTCTAGGTTCATAAACTCCTAACAATACTGATGTGAGAGATAAAAAGGACCTCGTAAGGGCCACATATCTATACAAGCGACACCATCACAGGACCTAACCATACGAGCCACAACCTCAGGGTCTCAAACAACTGCACACCTCTAATGTGAAATATCCCATCAAGTGCCAGCAATGCCCCTCTGCCATATACATTGGCCAAACTGGACAGTCTCCATGACAAAGGATACATGGACATAAATCAAACATCAGAAATGGTAACACACAGAAACCTGTAGGGAAACATTTTAATCTGCCTGAGGTCACTCTATCATGGATTTTAAAATAGCCATTCTTCTACAGGTTGGACCTCACTGGTCTGGACCTTTGGGACCTGAGCAGTCTCGGATGAGGGAATTTGCTGGATCAGGGAATGGCCCCTGCCTCTGGCCCCCTCAGACTGCCCCCCTCCCCACTACCAGCACAGCAGCACACAGCCCTGGCCCTGCTGCCCTGGCACCAGTCCCACTGCTGGCCAGCACATGGCCCAGTTGAGCTACTGACCTGCTGCAGCCCCAGACAGGCTTCCCCTGCTGGGCTTCCGTGGCCTGGCCTTCCTGCCAGCCAGGTAGCCACGGCTCTGTCCCCACTGCTGGGCCCCACACACAGCCCCACTCAGGCTGCCATGGCACAACCCCACTGCCGGACTAGCACACTCTGGCTGTCCCTGCCCTGCTATTACAGCCCCACTACTGCCACCTGTCTGCTGAAGCCCTGGCTCCACTGCCGCTAGCCTTGCCTTTTGTGGGGCTCTCAGATGCTAGCCCTCCTGTCCCAGTGCTTTCTTGTTCAGCAACAGTCACGATCCTACTGGACCATGGCTGTTGCCGGACGAGAGAGTCCCAGTTTAGGGAGGTGCAACCTGTACAAAGGAATCTCACTAACCAGTTCCAGAGAGAATCTGCAGAACTGGAATTTATTTACAGATTTGACACTTTTTTATCCTGGGCCTAAACAAAGACATTAACTGGTTGGCGCATTACAAAGCCAATTTCTCCCACCTTTAACATCTGCATTTCCACATCAAAAGCTATGTATGGGTCACATCCATCCCACTTAATTAGCCTTATTAACATAGCTCCTACAGTTGACAGGTGGTACATCTGCTGTTATATATATATGTTTTCTGTTATTTGCACTCCAATTCATCTGATTAAGTGGGTTTTGCCCATGAAAGCTCATTAGTCTATATACTTTGGTTAGTCTCTAAGGTGCCACAGGACCACTTGTTTTTACAAAAATATACAATTTGCTGCCTGTAAGCTCTCCAACACCCTATCCCCTAACTCATCTGCAGTCTGTTCCCTGCTGAGGAGTCGGCCCAAGGGGAGGGGAAGAGCTGAAGAGCCAGGGCACTCAACTTCTCCCAGCCTGGCTGCAGATCTTTGGGCGGGAAATGAAAATGACAAGATGGTCAGCCAGCAAGACAAAAATTCTATTCTGGAGAACCAAAATTATTTTCATGTTTGTCCCAAATTGGAATTTATTCCCCATGAAACATCAAACTTTTCTATGGGACAGGTATTGTCTTCTGGACAGCTGTACTTGAGTTCAGTGTTTGAGTGTAATACAGAACTTGCTGATTGGCTGTTGACATCATGCTGTCTTGCACACTGATCTCTCCCTCACGCTTCCTAAAATAAAAACCTGTCAATTCAAATACATTCTTCCATTCATAAGTATAAATCCATATAGTTTATAGCCAATGTGTAAGCCACGTATGTTATAAGTGGATCTGCTTGTTCCCATTACATTTGAATGATGCTCCTATTAATCTAGAATACTTAGGGTGCATCTACACTGCACCCTAAGCTTTGAGCTGCAAAATGCGTAGCTTACTTTGAAATAGCTTATTTTGTAATCTGGTGTTGTGAAGACAGCGCCAAATTTTGAAATAAACTGCTATTCCAAAATGTCCCTTAACCCTCATGGAACGAGGTTTAAATGGACGCCGGAATATTGTGCCCATTATTTCGAAAGATATTTTGAAATAACGGGCATGCTGTCAAGATGCAGAATAGCTATTTTGGTATACCGGAACTATCCCAAAATAGCGCTGCAGTGTAGACGTACCCTTAGTGAAATCTTGTTGTCTGTCTTTGTCCATTGCTACAGGTCAAACTCAGGGGATATCATGTGGTGTGATCTGGAATGCTTTGCTTTTGATATCGTGAGTTCAAAAAGGCAATGAGGGTATATCTGAGATTGGTCCCTAGCAATTGGAGTTTCTCGCAAATTACTGTTGGATAGAAGTTTTTTCTTAATTCTCCCAAAATGAAGAAAAATCCAAATATTTCTGATTTCCCTTTTGGATTTGAAGTTTTTTACATAGCTTTAACTGAAAGTGGATTTTCCATTTTTATATTCATTGTAGACAAATATGATGGGAATTAAAAAACCCAAAAACCTGAATCTGATGTCCAAAAGATGCTGTTTTGTCCTCAGTATATTGGAGAGCAACCAGTTCAACTGGTCTGGCCTATTAGGTTAGTGGAAGTAAATTGACAGGGGAATGGAGAATAAAAGTTCTGAATACAATCTTGGTCTTTCATTTCCCTGGCCTGCAGGAGTTTAGTATATAACAGAGACTCAAGTTTAATCTAGAATATGCCCTCAGAGTGGGTTCAGACACTATATGGCTACATCTAGACTACATCCCTCTGTTGGCAGAGGGATGTAAATGAAGCACTTCGAAAGCGCAAATGAAGCCGGGATTTAAATATCCCGTGCTTCATTTGCATAATCACATAATGGCTCTCTTTCGAAAAAGCACTATTTCAAAATTGTCTGGTTGCAGTCTAGATGCGAGGCTTACAGGATCTTTCGAAAAAGCGCCCCGTTTATGAAAGAACCGCGTCTAGACTGTGGTTTCAATTTCGAAATAGCGCTTTTTCGAAAGAGCGCCATTATGTGATTATGCAAATGAAGCACAGGATATTTAAATCCCGGCTTCATTTGCACTTTTGAAGTGCTTCATTTACATCCCTCTGCCAACAGAGAGATGTAGTCTAGACACACCCTATATAAGCTATATACACAATGCAACCTTCCTTCACACTTCAATGTAACTTCCGTGCATAGAGTAAGTGCAGGATCTGTTAAGGTTTTAAAAAGCCCTGTGTTCTGTAAGCTTCAGCTAGACTCCTAATGTTGTTTTACTTCAAGTTCTTGTACGTGAGTATATGAGAGTACATCCTCAATCGCTGTTATGCTCATGCTAATTTTTGGCAAACAGAGACCTTATTTGTTTAATATTTATTTGGTGTACATGCAGCAGAGCTCCTACCAAGCAGATGGTTTAGTGAATGAATGTGTACTCTATTTTTTAGTGGTCTTATGCTATTTTATACTAGTACTATTGGGTCAAACATACTTTTGCATGTATCTTTAAAGGTTAATGATGACCTGGTTTGGTTCTAGTTGAATACCTGTCATCACTTGAAAGCTAAAACCATACTAATAGGGAGGAAAAAATTCCTTTTCTCAATACAGAAGAGTAGGAATGTTTAGCAAATTATTGAAAATATAAATATTTTGCTCAACAATAGGGACTGCCCCTCCTGAATAGTCATGTCTATGGCACTATTTTTCATCTGAGAAATTTCATAGAAATATGAAACATAATAAATATGAACTAATTCTGATTTCTAGCACTGCACAATAAGTCTCTGTGCACCAATAGACAGGTGTTTTTTTTTTTTTTTTCAAATGAGCCTTCCCGTTCTTTCTGGTTTAATCCAGATAAAACTGGTAAATAAATATTTTATACCATCTTTGGTAAGATGGCAGCATGACATTAACAGTGAGACTCAAGAAGATTTTTAGCTATATTTTCATTTGTTTTTCTGGATGGGTTTGTCTGTGCGCCAGAAACTGGAATTATGGAAGAGTGAAACTGATATGTGGCCTTTCACGTTCACTTACATAAACACAACACGGCCATCAAGATTTTCTAGTTACAAGTAAGGTTCAAACTTATGTCCTTCTCTACCATCTGGCCATCTTATCACATGAGCTACAAGAGAATGTCTTTCTAAGTAGTAACTTAAATCCTACAGTTGGTATATATTACAAAAGAATAAGCAATATTTTAGTGATATAAGTGAATATTTTGTGATTACTCATATGGATGCTAGGAAGTAGGTATTCATATCTATTTTATTGAATCTAGGTTTTTATACCTTGCTCATTGCCATAGTATTTGAATGCCTATTAGTGGCCTCCTCTGAATCCCACTAGAATTATTTGGCTTTGGACCCAATCCAAGCTAAACATTCATACACTTGAATTAGATACCACTTAGCTATAAATAGGACAGCACATAAAAAGCTCTTCCTTTATATTAAAAGGGCATTGTGGAATGTTTAAAACCAGAATTTTCACTTTCCTTAAAGCTGTTATAAGTCAAAAGATCCAATGCCTTTTTTTTCTGAGCAATGTTTAAAGAGGGTTAAGAGTTGTTGTGTAAGTCCTATAAAAAGGCATTGTAAAATTGTCCATCCCTGCCTCCCCTCCATGCTGCTTCATTTAACTACCAGGTGTTATTTCTGGAGCTGGGCTAACATCTGGTCTACACCTTCATCTGTAATAAAAGAAAACCCTCTTATGGCTTCATTGGGAGCTCTGCCTGCATAATGGCTTTGGGATAGGCCTATCATCAGTGATACCTGAGTACCAAAGGAATAGTAAGCCAGAGGGGCTATTTTGATTTCAAATACCATCGGAAACAGTCTGGGAAAAAATCTGGCCAAATCCTGCATGGTTTTAATGGAACTACTCCCGAACAAATATACTTAAACCACCACAAGGAAATGAATCCTGAATTCTGCGTTGGTCCTTGAGGGTGTGTCTAGACTACAGGGTTTTTTCGACAAAAGTGGACTTTTGTTGACAAAACTATACTACACTACCACCGAGTTCTGTCGACAGTAAGTCGACAAAACGCAGCAGTTTTGTCGATGGCGGTAAACCTCATTCTAACGAAGAATAACACCTTTGTTGACAGAGTTCTATCAACAAAAGGTAAGTGTGGACACAGGGAAGAATTTATGTCGACAATAAAGGCCTCCAGGAAGAAGCCCTGGTGGACACTCCTGCCATAGCTTTCAACTCTGTTGTTCCTGCCTGTAGCCATCTTTAAAAAGCACAGGCACCCAGGATTAGCATTCTGGCAGCAAGCCAGCTCCAGCCAGGACCCTGAGACTGCGCTGCTCTTTCCAGTCAGGCAACTCGGAGCCATATCCCAGGGACAAGCCCCCCCCAGGACCCCTCTGGTCCTTCCAGAGACACATCCCTGCAGGAAGCCAGGGGCACCAGATGCCAGGCACCCTCCTGGTCTGGGCCCGAAATAAAAGCCCTCTTGGAGCTCTGGTCTCAGGAGGAGGCTCTTCAGTCCCCACAGTCCAGGCGGAGGAACGCGGACATCTACGCCAGAAAGGCTGATGGTGTGGCAAGGAAAGGCCACCGCCCTTGCACCTTAGCCCAGGTCAGAGCCAAGGTCAAGGAGCTGCGGCAGGGGTACGTCAGCCCATGAGCGCAGCTCCCACTCCAGGGAAACGGCACACTACTGTGCCTACTATGAGGACCTGGACTGGATCCTGGGGGCAGGGGAACCCCTGCCTCCTGAAAGGGTTGTGGAGTCTGGCTTGGAGACCCCTGTGTAGCAGCGGCCACAACTCCAGGGTAAGACCCCAGCAGATGACCAGGAGCTCCAAGAGGAGGAGGAGGAAGACAGCACCAGGAGCACCCAGGAGCAAGACGCCCACACTCAGGAGGCCTCCCAGACAACTTGGGACACCAGGGAGGGAACATCAGGTGAGTGCTGTGAGGGTCCAACACACACAGGGCTCCTGCAGGCAGTGATGCCAGGAGCAGGCATGGGATGGGGACGGTGGGATTGCCACACAGCTTCAGGCCTCTCAGTAACCTGCAGGAACCCCAACTGTGGCCTGACACTTGTCTGTGCTGCTTGGCCATGGGGTGTGTGTGAGGAGAGGCAGGATGGTGGCCTGCACACCTTTTGGGCTCCAGAGAGGCAGTGGCTGCTGGCCAGGCCACACTGTGCCTTCCTGAGACACACACAAGCATCCTCTGACCCAAGGACAGGCACAGACTGCTGAGAAGGAGGGCATGACCTCTCAGGGAAAGTGTGAGCATGCATGACTGATGACTTTTCCCTCTTGTCCTCCACAGCCAGACCAGGAGGGGGGTGCCACACCTGCCCCACCACCCAGACAGCTGCAGGGAACCCATCGGCACTGGCGCATGTATTTGGACCTGGTGCGCCAGCACATCTCGGTCCTGCAAGGGATGCAGGATGCAATGAACCAGAGGATGGAGGCAGAGGCAGAGCGGCGCAGGCGCTTGTTGGACGAGTTTGTCCAGCAGTGCACTGAGATTTGCACTGCTATCCTGGAGGCCATGGCCTTCCCCGGTCCTGTGCCTGGTCCTGCTCAGCCTGCTCCCCCCTCAGCCCCTGTCCCCCACCTCAGCCCCTGCCATCCCAGACCCAGGTACAGCCCCACCTTCTGCCCAGCCCCCTACTGTCCCAGCCCGCATGCGCGGCCGTGTGTAAGAAGGCCTCCGCAGCCAAAGAGCCAGGGGCTCTTCATCAAGGCAGCACCCTCAGCCCGGAGCCTCCCTTCCCCCGTTCCAGGTTGACATTCCCCCTTCGCACCTGTGGGAGTCACTGAGGGAAGCACTTTACTTTGTTTACAAACACTTTATTTTTCTGAACAAAAGAGTATTTTAGTTTTTCAAAAAACCAACAGTGAAATAAACTGTAAACATTTTTTCCCCAACACCTGTCTCTGTTCTCAGTGTGTGATGAATGAGTACCATGTGTGAATGTGGGGCCGGGAGGGGCTTTGGAGAGGAAGACACCGGAGGCGTGGGGCAATCTCACATTTGGAAGGGCCCCAGGGAAAATCATCAGCCTCCTTGGGAGAATTGCTCCCTCAGGGCTTCTCGAATGCACAATCCCAGCTGGTGGGCTTGCTGGATGGCAGCTGTCCGGGGCTGCTCAAAGTGCCTCCCCTCCACATCAGCCCGTGTCCCCCACGCAGGGAGGAAGGCCTCCCCTTTCCTCTCCACTAGGTTGTGCAGCACACAGCATGCTGCAACCACATCAGGGATGTTGTGTTCCCCCATGTCCAGCTGAATGAGCAGGCATCTGAATCTGCCCTTCCAGCTGGAGTGCGCCTTTCGCCGTCTGAAGTGAGCCTGATTCAGGTGGGAGTTAAACAGTTCCCTGCTCGCATCCAGGAGGCTGGTGTAGGGCTTCATGAGCCAGGGCAAAAGGGGGTACGCTGCGTCGGCCACGATGCATAGTTCCTCTCCTGAAAGAATGGCCCAGCCTGCAGCCTGCGGTACAGGTAGTTCCGGAATATGTGGGCATCGTGTGTCCGGCCTGACCACCCGACACAAATATCTGTGAATTATCCCTGGTGGTCAACCTGGGCCTGCAGCACCATGGAAAAGTAGCCCTTTCTATTAATATACTGTGCTTCTCGATGGGGTGGTGCGCAGATCAGGATGTGAGTCCCATCAAGTGCTCCACCGCAGTTTGGAAAACTCAGCCCTGCAAATCCGGCCAAGATGGTATCCAGGTCTCCGAGGCAGACAGTCCTGTAAAGCAGCTCTGAATTGATGGCCGTCACCACCTGCAGAAAGGGACAAATACAGACACACATAACAGGACATTAGAGGAGTTGTGTGAGCTGAAGAGAGGTGCTCTCCACCCCTCCCCTCCCCTCCCAGACCTCGAGAGCCCCCCCTCAGGCAACCCCTCCATGCCCCCTTCACCACCGCAGGGTAAGGCCAGGCAGGCTTTTACCCCTCCCACCCCATCCCTCATTCCCTGTGCCCGGCCCTGACCGTTCCCCTTATCTGCCCACCCTAACCCCCATGGACTGTCCCCTGAGAGTGACTTACCTCCATCAAGACAGCCTCGACAGTAGATCTCCCCACGCCAAACTGATGTCCCACGGAGCAGTAGCTGTCGGGGGGTGGCCAGCTTCCACAGAGCAATAGCGACGCGCTTCTCCAGGGGGATGGCGGCCTGCAAGCGGGTGTCCTGGCATTGCAGGGCAGGGGCAATCCAGGCACAGAGCTCCTGGAAGGTGGACTTCCGCATCCAGAAGTTTCGGAGCCACTGGTCGTCGTCCCACTGCTGCATAACAAGCTGGTCCCACCAGTTAGAACTGATGTCCAGCCTCCAAACTCGCCTCTCCAGGAATAAGTTCGGGGGCAAGGGCAGTAGGGCTGCAGCCTGAGTGAGGGGCTCAAAGCTGGGCTCTGAATCCAGCTCTGCTGCAAACATCATGATGGTCTCATGAAGATGCAGCAGAACTTCCATCATCACAGTGTGGGGCCATTGCCTGCCCAGGGGCAGCTCAGGCTCCATGGCCAAAAACACAGTGCAAAGCAAAAAACCAAACCCGAAAATAAACTGCTGTGGTGTACAAGGAAGCAGGGCAACCAGAGCAAAAACTGCAGCAGCTTTGCTTTCCCTCTGGGAGGTAGGCAAGCCAAAAGCAGGAGCAGAGCAACGGCTATCCAGGAGGATCCCTTTAAGCACACATCTCTGCAAAGAGCATGCAGCAGCACCTGGAATTTAAGGCTGCCCCTGTGACCTGTCAGGAGCACTTCTGGGTGCCTTCTTTTGTCGACAGAGCGTCCGGCAGTCTGGACGCTCTTTGTTGACAAAGTGGATTGCTTTTTCGATCTGCGTACTGCAGTCTAGATGCTCTTTCTCGACAGAGGCTTTGTTGACAGTATCTGTCGACAAAAGCCTGTAGTCTAGACGTACCCTGAGAGTTGGGGAGTAACGTGACAGATTTTCATCCACCGCTTTACAATGGGGTTGACAATTCCCTCCATTTATATTCCTTTTCCTCACCTCATACCACATCAAAGCGTTGTTCTTCAAAAATGCTGTTGTCCTTTGTCCTCTAAGCAGTTGATACATTTGGTGCATAGTGTC
Organism: Rafetus swinhoei; assembly: GCA_019425775.1. NCBI lineage: Eukaryota > Metazoa > Chordata > Testudines > Trionychidae > Rafetus > Rafetus swinhoei. The sequence continues at coordinate 79,078,291 of CM033427.1, read as the reverse complement.
TTATTCCCTCCGGGAGGATTTGTAAGGTCACTTCTACAATGCTACAACTATCTTCCAATGGTCTGGAAGAGCCCAAGGATAGCTTGTCCATTCTGTGGCTCCATGGCTTGTTGAATAGGGAAGTTCTTGCACCAGATGACTAATTCCCTCATGGCTACAAGCATTGCTTCTCACTTTATTCTCTGTTTCGTCTGCATAGAATAAAAATATTTTAAATTCAATAGTGGTATCCTTATTTGCTTTAAAAATGACACATACATAATTTGTTAGAAGCCTTAGTATGTCAACACTTGATTTCATTATGTGAAATATTCATTAGAGAAACTTATAACATCTCTATATTTTCTTTCAGGGCATTGCATCTTTAGTGAAAGGGCTCAATCTTAAATTTTTAAATAAGGTGACTTTCTTAATGGTGCCTGCTTTATTCTGCTGTTTTTGAATTACAAATGAAAAGAAAATGAATTACAAATGACACTAAAATGGCAAAACAGAAAAAGAGACTGTCTGGATGTATTTTAAAGCTAACTGTGCACACACATTGTTATTGAGTAGTGACAAAACAAAATGGATTACACAGAAGTTTCAGTAAGATATTCTGCCAAATTAAATGGGCTGTTATATTGTAAGCTGATGCTAATTTAAACCTCATTTATATTAATGTAAAGCAAATCGCCGAAGCAGAAGTGAAAATGGAACAACATCTATTAGCAAATTCAACCTAATACTCTGGCAGTGTTATAGACATATCATTAATTATACTGCACTAGTCACAGCACTAAATCACTTAGTGTAAATCTTTTTCTAAATGCTGACCTTAATTTTGGCTACTATCAAAAGAATACTTCATCTAAAAGACCTATCAAAATATTGATTTGAAACTCCTTGTATAATCGAGGTATCCTCAATTATATTGTCTAGTGAAACGGAATGGTTTGCGTCATATTTTGTCATCTCTGGATAATTATTCTTACAAGAACAAAAAATTAAGCTTCAGATCAGTTTTCTGTTGGCTAAGACTAGACCCATATTGAGTAATTGCCTGTTTTATTAACAATTTATTTTTTCCTCTGGATCAGTGTAAAGCAAATTCTGACGCCATGCACATTGGATCACAATTGATAAGGGATTTATGATGCTAATCGTAAATCCATTTTTGTTCTTTCCCTACTCAGCAGAAGCCCTGCAAAGTAAAGCACCATTTGTAATATATTTCATGCATGTGAAGTGAAGGTATAGTGTAGTGTTTTATTGTTCAGTCTGGTATGAGCTGATTTTTCTGGCTAGTATTGACTGTTTTTGCGTCATCTATCACTCTGTGTGGGGGATGAGAAGACTTGCTACTTCTGATAAACTTTTAGTCATGAACTTGTATGTGTTACTGATATTTGTACCAAATGTGATATTAATGTAATATACATACTGATGCAATCTATGGAATGCAAAATATGGAGTGTAAATAAGGATACTTTAAAATAAGCACAGGTCTGCATTAATATGAAGACCTAGGGTGGTTTAGGGGGCACATCACTGAGCTGGGAGCTAAGACTAGCTGAATGAACTAAATCACTTGATCAGTTTTTCCCCCATACCTTTTCTCTGTCTTGTTTGTAAGTTCTACAGAGCAAGAATAGCTTCTCACAATAGGTTTGTACAGCACCTAATTCAAGGGAGCCAGAATTTCAAGTAGGGCCTCTAAGTAAGTGTTGTTGTAATAAAATAATTGTATAAAAATGAATGCAAAAACGACGTGAATGTCTTAATGAGGGTATGCAGTTAAAAAACAAAATGAAAAATTGAGGATCCAAAAGTAATATTAAACTGGCTGTGCATTTTTTGCCCTGTATATTTTAAGTGAGGGTGGGGAACCTGCAGTCCAGGCCACAGTTCCCAGGAATTGGCCAGGAATGTTGAACCACGTCAACTGGGAGTTGCAGGGCTTTGTGCCTGAGGACACTCAGTAAACAAGCCTTCTTGCAGCCTGCCAGCAGCTAACCCTGATGAAGCACATGTAGCTGGTGGGCCGGAGGTTCCCCACCCCTGTATTAAGTATATGCATTATTCAGCATATGGCCAATAGTGCTAACTGCTATCTTACTCAAGTGAGAGAAGTGACAGGATGTGGCTTGCAGTTAGACATACATTAAGGTTCATATTTAATGTGACATAGATGCATTAAATCATAGATTGGTAGTGTCTGAAGAACAGAAGTGCCCATTACATCATCTCGGCTCACCTGCTGTACAGGACAGAGCACTATATTTTACCAAGTTACCTCTGGATTGAACCCAAATTACTCTGGATTGAGTTAGACTAGGACATAATTTATATTTGGCTAAAACATGTTTTCCAAATACAGTAAAACTCCAGTAGTCCGGCATCCAATTGTACGGCACTCCCGATAGTCTGGCATCAAAATGGCAAGATCCTAGTGAGTGAGCTTTGGCAAAAAACGAGTCACAAGGCAGCAGTGGCAGCGGCTGAACCAAGAGAAACTGGACGGGACCGAGTCAGTCTGCCACTGGCATTGTGTGATGCTGGACAGTGCTTGTGCTACAATAAAAAGGATTAAAAATACTTTATATACAGTATATACTGTGTGTGTGTGTGTGTGTATATATATATATATATATATATATAAAACAATTTTATAGTACCCCCTGATAGTCCGGCATATCCAATAATCTGGCACCACCTAGGTCCCAAAGGTTCTGGATTATCGGAGGTCTACTGTACAATGCTGCAGCTGGACACTTGGTTTATAGATGTTCCCCATTTTTGGTGAGGTTTTTTTTGTTCTGTGTTTAACTGGGAGCCATAATATTGTATCCCCAGAGAGAGACATCAGCTGTGTTAGTTTTGTTTCTGATGGAGAGTTTCCTGTGCGTAATCATGTGAGCATAACCATGGTTTCATTTGACTCTCATCAGTGGTGCAGTGGTTTTTTTTAAAAAAAAGTGGATAAACTAATTAAAATGTAAATCCATATGCCCCAAATGTGAAGTGGGCAGAATCCATTTCTATGTATTTACCTTTATCTACACTATTAACTCTCATCTGGTTCCAGTCTCTAGATGGTGTCTGTGTGTATCAGGAAAGTGGGGACTTCTAGGGAGTTCTCATTATGCTACTGATGCCATGGCAGGGGCGAGGTAGAACCAAAAATTGATGAGCTCACTTCCTGACATCCATCTTAGGAAGAAGCCAGTTTAGGGGAACCAAGAATAAAGGCACACAGTGCCAGCTGCAACATCACCAGGCCTCATTTAACCAGTATGGTCACTGTTGTTACCACCCCACAGCACGTGTATGAATTAATTGCAGACAAAGCAATATTGATCCTGCCCAGGCTGCTGAATCTGTAGTAGTAGCAACTTGAGCTGGAATGAACTGTTCATGACATTGAGGGAAATGTAAGACTGACAGAAGGATGAATATAAGTGGCAGGCTGCAACCTTTTGAACTTTGAACTCCTCATTGTCTGCGTCCCTCTTTTCACATACCAGACATTGACCTGGGTCTAGTACAGAATTAAAGGGCTCACACTCTATATAAAACAAACTTTTTGGAGTAGACCTTCTTCAGCTTAGCCCTAGGAGTCAACTCTCTTCTGAATCCTCTTGCACATATACCTCCACCCATGAATGTACTTCAGTCTATAATTTTTTTTCTCCATAAAATATCTGCCAGTGAAATCCCAAGTTAACAGTGGGAGCTGGCCCACTTATCTTTTATCCACATTGGACATGAGCTATCAATAGTGAGAGACTAACACTGAATTCTATCCTTGCTGCCTTGTAAACAAAACCTTGTCTCCATAATGCTGCAAGGAAGATTTAAAAAAAAAATAAAGATGGTATGGCGCCCTTGCTGTGATGGACAAAAATTGCTTCCTGATCCCCATGCCAGGCAATCAGTTAGATCAACCGCACCCTGGAAAGTTGAAACAGACACCAAATAACACAGGTCCTTGTTCTAACAAAGAGGCTGCACCATCCTAGTCTTTCCCTAGTCTTTCCCTTATCAGGGCACAGAGTGCAATCCTGCTCCTGCTCTCCCCAGCCTGGCCCAGCCCCAAAGACTCTTGTTTGGCTTCCCCTAGCCTCTCTCTCTGGCCCCTCTCTCTCCATGGCTGGTCCATGTTGGCTGCTCACTGCTCCATCTGCTTTCCCTGTGCTGCTGCCCAGCACCCATTCCACACACCACTTTCTGCTGCCCAGGGAAGTGAAAGTGAGATCGGGGTGTCAACAGCAGCAGATAGTCAGCAGCCTGTCCCAGCCTCTCACACATGTGCCATAAAGGTGCTTCCTTTAGGAAGCCATTGCTTGCTGCTAGGGGAAATAAGAGCAAACAGTTATGAATAGGAAATGGTCAGAAGTTTTTTACAGAACAGCTTCCCATTGGAAAAAGTTTTGTCAAAAAATAAAATACTTCATGGAATGTGTCAGTTTCTATTATCCTTTCGATAGGAAAAAACGCAATGTTTCATGCTGGCGTTGAAATCGTTTATTTTGATTTTTATATTAGAATATTAATATTAATAGTTTCATATAGTTACTTTTCTGGTTAAATATTGTAATAGAATTGAAAAGTTGAAACACAAAGAATTTACATGCAACGGCTCGATGTCTGTTTGGCTGTCAGTTTCAAGTGGAGTGCCCCAAGGGTGAGGGAGGTAACCAAGGAGAGATGATGTGGGAAAAGCTGAAGTACTCAATGCTTTTGTTGCCTCTGTCTTCACAGACAAGGTCAGCTCCCAGACTGCTGCACTAGGCACCACAGTATGGGAAGGAGGTGGGCAGCCCTCGGTGGAGAAAGAACAGATTAAGAACTATTTAAAAAACTTAAGACGTACACAAATCCATGAGGCTGGATTTAATGCATCCCAGGGTACCAAGGGAGTTGGCAAATGTCATTGCAGAGCCTTTGGCCATTATCTTTGAAAATTCATGGAGATCGGGAGAGGTCCCGGATGATTGGAAAAAGGCAAATGTAGTGCCCATCTTTTTTTTTTAAAAAAAAAGGGAAGAAGGACAATACTGGGAATTATAGACCGGTCAGCCTTACCTCAGTCCCCGGAAAAATCATGGAGGGGATCCTCAAAGAATCCATCTTGAAGCATTTGGAAGAGGGAAAAATGACCAGGAATAGTTACCAAGGGCAAATCATGCCCGACCAATCTGATTAGCTTCTATGATGAGGTAACTGGCTCTGTGGACATGGGGAAGTCAGTGGATGTGATATACTTTAACTTCAGCAAAGCTTTTGATACAGTCTCCCACAATATTCTTGTCAGCCAGTTAAGGAAGTATGGATTGGATAAATGGACTGTAAGGTGGATAGAAAGCTGGCTAGATTGTTGGGTCCAATGGGTAGTGATCAATGGCTCAATGTCTGGCTGGTGGTCTGTTTCAAGATGAGTGCCCAAGGATTGGTTCAAGGGCTGGTTTTGTTCATCATCTTTTTATGACCTGGATGAGAGGATGGATTGCACCCTCAGCAAGTTTGCAGATGACACTAAGCTAGGGGGAGAGGTAGATACGTTGGAGGGCAGGACTCCAGAGTGACCTAGACAAATTGGAGGACTGAGCCAAAAGAGATGTGATGAGGCTCAACAAGGACAAGTTCAGAGTCCTGCATTTGGGACGGAAGAATCCCAGGCATTGTTACAGGCTGGGAACCAACTGGCTAAGTCGCAGTTCAGCAGAAAAGGACCTGGGGATTGCAGTGGATGAGAAGCTGGATGTGAGTCAACAGTGTCCCCTTGTAGCCAAGAAGGCTAATGGCATATTGGGATGCATTAGGAGAAGCATTTGCAGCAGATCTAGAGAAGTGATTATTCCCCTTTATTCAGCATTGGTAAGGCCATATCTGGAGTATTGCATCCAGTTCAGGGTCCCCTAGTATAGAAAGGATGTAGACTCATTGGAGAGGGTCTAGCAGAGGGCAACCAAAATTATTAGGGGGCTGGAGCACATGACCTACAAGGAGAGGCTGAGGGATTTAGGCTTATTTAATCTTCAGAAGAGAAGAGTGAGGGAGTATTTGATAGCACCCTTCAACTTCCTTAAGGGAGGTTCCAAAGAGGATGGAGAGAGGCTGTTCTCAGTAATGATGGCTGGCAGAACAAGGAACAATGGTCTCAAGTTACAGTGGGGGAGGTCTAGGTTGGATATTAGGAAAAACTATTTCACCAGGAGGGTGATAACGCTCTGGAATGGGTTACCTAGGGAGGTTGTGGAATACCCATCCTTAGAGGTGTTTAAGTCCCAGCTTGACAAAGTCCTGGCTGGGATGATTTAGTTGGGGTTGGTCCTGCTTTGGGCAGGGGGGCTGGACTTGACCTCCTGAGGTCTCTTTCAGCCCCGGGATTCTATGATACATGATACATTTGGAACTAAAGATTGTACACTTTCAATGTTTCAATTATTCTGAACTGGAATTGTTCAGAATTTTAATTTTTTTTTTTTAAATTTCAGTAATTCCAATTCTTGACCAGCTCCCTTTATTAATAACAAATTGACGTAAGAGGTCATTGCAGCTGAGAGGTTAGGTTCAAAAGTCACATTTATAAGGCTGATGAGAGCATTCAAGTTACATTACACAGTAAATATATATATATATATATATATATATATATATAAACGTCAGTTCTTCAAGGCATGGGCTAATTATTTACTGGTGGGATTTAGGAAGAAACTTCTACTATGAGGAATTACTTCATAATACTGTGGTATGGAGTTTCTGGCTCCTTTCTTTGAGGGAACTGGCTATGGTCAAAGACAAATTACTACACTAGATGGACCAATGGGCTGATGTAGGAGGGCAATTCTTACATTCTTCTGAATACATAAATAAAAAATAAGCTAAGGTTGCAAATGATCTGTGAACAGAAGAGAGAGGTTAAAGTTGCAATACCATTCATAATGACTAATTCAAGCTCTAGCAAGCATGTAAATTGTTATATAATGTGAAAAGAAATAATAAGCCAAAGCAAGTTTTACATAAAGAAGCATAGATGTCCTTTGAATTCAAGGATAAGAGATGGACATTATCTGTACTTGTTTCATGTGATAAGAAAAGGAGTTTGTGAAACCTTCCATTTTAGCTTGAATAAATTGCTGCTGAGTCCTGACATTGATTTCTACATTCTTGGTCACAGAGAGCAGACATGATTTAGTGTTGTTATTTAGCCAAAAGGCTTTTTCTATGCCTCCACTGCCTCCTGCACTATACTCATTCATCTGCTTTCTGAACGCTCTTGCATTTCTGTGCTTAATTCTCTGATGGTAACAAATGGTTTAAAATTGTTAAGCACTAATGTGGCATTGAGGCCATTGTGTTTAGTTATTTACACTTTACTGCTGGAGCTGACAATATGTAGTCTTCCTTGAACTCCACACCTACCTCAAATTACTATATCATGTTTATCTGTGTACAGATATTTTTGTAACATTGCATATTATATTTTGGCAAACAACTTGTTAATTCAAAATCACTTTGTAGACTTTAAACTCCTTATTAAATTCCAATCTTAATTTTTGTTGTTGTACCAACCATTTTATGCAGATCTTGGAGAATTTTCTGCCTTAGTTGAGCATCTAGCAGTAATATTTTAGGCATGTAAAATGTCATCTTGACCCCTAGAAATGGTTAATCTGATTTAGATTATTTTAAATGTGTTTAATAAACAACATAGAACAAAGTGCAATCTGGTATCTATGAATTTTAATATATCTATAATGAAACTTTCATAATTATTATACAGAAAAGTCATCTGCAGAGTTAATTGAATGAAAATTACGAACTCAACTGTACTAGAAGGCAGAAATTATCAGGGAAAATATTCTAGGATAGAGGTACCAGGGTTGACATGCTTTTTGGTGAGGATCAACATGGAACAGCAAGTCTAAATATACTATAATTATGATGGAAGGGAAAGGTTTCACATACTGTAACAAATAGGGATGTTTTAAGTAAATATCATAGGTGAAGATTTCAGCCCAACAATTTGGCATTGATTTCTTTCAGGCAAGTTGGAAAAGATCTGTGTACTGAGTATGAACTGTCTACAGCACAATAAGGGTTAATCCCAATTCTCAGGACTGTTTTGTTCCAGAAATTCTCATTGCTCCATTACTATATTTTCACAGCCACAGTCTAAGAGCTTTAGTTCATTTGCATCAATCTAAATATCTCCTACTCCTTGTATCCTTTCCTGACACTTGTACCTTGTACAAACTAGATTTGCTTTTGGCTTAATTTATGCTTTGTACTTATCAAAATAAGTTCTCAGCATTGTAAGAGTCATAACAATGTTTCTGTTTTTCTACCACAGTAGTTGCCAACCTAACAACAAAAATACACTGTCTCTACAAAGTGTCTGAATATTTCCCCCTAATTCTAAGATGTTGTCAGGTTTAGGAGTAGCTGTACTAAGGAAATCAGTAATATGAATGTATTGAATGTGGAAATTGATTCTATTTCAGTCTTCAGGTAAAGTTGTGTCTCTTCCTTTAATCAAACAAGTACAAAACCATTGTCTGGCTATACCAAAAGGAGGACAAGAGACATCTGATATGAGTTTAATCAGGCCTCAGCTTTATTAGATATCTGGGACTATCCAGCAGATAAGTACATGTACACTTCATGTTTGTTCAGTTACCACTTGGAGAGGGGCTTCTGCCAGCCCTCTTTTCTCATCCAGGTTCCCCAGCCAATCCACTGCTAGGATTTACCATCCAGCCTCCCACCCAGATGAGGATTAAGGTTAAGTGTTAAAATCTAAACCAGTACTGATAACGTGCAAACTGTGATTCCTTTCCCGAATTTGGTCAGATTTTCATGGCTTTTTGGAGAGATGGAAAAAAATGCATTCCCTGACACAAAAGCCACTTCCGAAGAAACTTAAAGTTCTTGCTCCAAAATTTGAGATGCACTCGATATGTTCTCACTCAATCTGGGAATAATTCAGGGAAGTCCTTTGTGTTGTTCATGAGGTCTGATTAGATTATTGCAGTAGAGCCTTCCAGCCTTATAATCTTTCCATTTAGAGCTTTACAAAGAAAAAATGGACAGAGTTTTTAACAAGGGCAAAACAATAACTTTTTCTCTAGCTAACCTCTTGACCAGCTGAACTGTGGTAACTGAAATCCTCCCATCCCTTCCTCTCCCCAAAAAATCAGCTTCAAGCAGACAATGGCATGGAAAATTTCAAGTACAATGTTAAATTTAACAAAAATCTAAACAATTGGGACATGCCAAGATATCTTAATTATGGCTGATGCTATCAGTCCTGTCTACAATGCTCACTTTGTCAGATGGGTAGGGCCTTACTAAAATGGACCATTTGGTAAATTTCATGGGCATAGGATTTTTTAAACCTTAAATGTCATGGTTTCAGGTATTTTAAATCTGAAATTTCACAGTGTTGTAAACATGGGGATCCCAAATGGTGGTTGTGGGAGGGGGGGAGTTTGCAGGATTCTCATCTTCACTTCTGCTTTACTGTTGGCATCAGTGCTGCCTTCTGAACTGGACTCCCAGACAGCAACCATGGAGCTTTCTGCAGTACAGGGAGGTTCCCGGGGGTAGGTCTGACCTAGCTATGGGAGCAGCCCTTGCAGGGGAATAGGAAGCCCCATCCCTCCCCAGCCTGGTCAGGACTAGCAGCTAGAGGTCGGAACAAGATAGGAGCACCCAGATAGACAGCTTAGGTCAGCACTTGGGGGCAAAAGGTGTCTTGACCTGGCTGCATGTGGGGGCAGGGGTGACGAGCACAATGCTCCCCTGACTATGTCAGTGGTGTAAACTTCAGAGCTGAGAGCCTGGCCAGAAGCTGCTGCTCCCCGACTGCCCAGCTCTGAAGTCAAGATAGAAGTAAGGGTGGAAATATACATCTTTCCTGTAGTAGCCAGATTCCACAGAGGAGACCAGATTTCATGATCTGTGATGTGTTTTTCACAGCCGTGAATTTGGCAGCGTTTTATGGATGGCACAATCAGTCAGGTTCCACAACATCCTGTAAATCCACCAAACAGTTCTATGTAGACAGGCCCAAAGGCCCCTCTCTTACTCTGTAACACAGAGATATCTCACACTCTGCTGCCAGGTACAGAAATGATCTACCTCACACAACAGAGCATTCTACTGATGGGAGAAACCCCAGGCCACAAGGCAGTATCTCTTCATGTCTTGCTTCATCAGTTACCAGAGTGGGCATTTCCATCTGTTCTTTCTGAATGGAAAAATGAGGCTCACTAGCACGAAGGGAAGGAGTGTTTCAGGATAAATCCAAATAAATTGGATAAATGCAAATAAATAGCACATTTTTTTACAGTGTGCCATTGTGAAAGTGCAACAAGAGAAGAGTTGACTCCAAAGCTATGTACTGTATGATATTTTTGCTATACTATAAGAACTGATGACACTGTAATGACAAGAAATGGAAATAATTGATGTCCGTTCCTAAAAATGTGATACACTGGTAATGGATAGACTGACAGATTGGGAGATGCCTTTGGAATCATCACTATATAGATCAATTTAGATTGAATTCCTCTCTTGTGGTATCAGTCAATTGCAATTGTAGATCTATTGCTTACTGCTGAGGCATAAGGTAAAATACTATTTCAGAGAAATGACCTTTCTTATTTCCTTCTATACATTTCCATTAGTCATTGAATCCTGTTAATGTGTATATAAGTTAAGTGGCTTTGTGTAAACTAATATTACTTTGTCAGTATTTTCTAAGCAGCATGAAAGTTTGACAGCCACTGCTTTTCAAATCAAAGAGTAGTATTTATTATTCAGCACACAAACTGGTAGGGGCAAGAATATGTAGCTTTCAAATTCCATGCTGATTTCAGATGTGATTCAGGTTTCTTTTTAGTTGCTAACATCAAATGCCAGTTTTACATGAGACATACTGAAGATTCAATACTTGTCTCCTAGTAGAAATCTGAAATTGGATGAGGAAAGTAATAGCATCATGTGATTTCCTTTGGCCCATTTAGAACACATTTTCTAAAAAGATATTTCACATATTCTTGACTTCAAATGAAATATTCAGTTTCTCCAAACTCTGTTACTAAGTTAAAGAATATAAAGAATAATTAGGGTCTTCTGTTTCATTAACTAAGGTCACCACATAGGTGCTGGATGTTCAAGATTTTCTGCACTGGCTTGCCACTGATCTTGGTTGATGCTGACTTAAAAAGACTGCACTGTAAAGGATAGAATGAGTGGCAGTTCTTTTATCACACTAGCTATGTCTATGCAATTCCTTTGGTTAAAAATTGACAGTGGTACTGAGCTGTGATAGAGATTATATGAACTTGACTGGTGCATGGTACTGAAGGTGGATTCCGTTGAAACCATTTAATGAAGAAAACTAGGTTGGTTAGGATTAGGAAGCAAAGTTCAAATGTCTAAATGACATAGAAATAGAAAACTACAGCATACTAACAGGTAAATTCTGCATTTGCAGACTTCAGTGAGAAATGCATTAGCCTGCATAGGGGCTCGGGGCCTACACGTATAAAAATTATGATTAGCAATTAATTTTGTACTTCTGAATAGAGCCAGTCAAATGGCTTAGAATTTTAGGTGATTTGGGATTTGTGGATAAATTTTAGGAAATAAGTGAGGGGAAAATCAGTACAGATTGAACCTCTGAGGTCTGGGAATCTCTGGTCCAGCAATATCCGTGATCTGGAAGGACTGTGGATGTTGCTGGACCAGAGAGACCCAGCCACAGAGATTGCAAGTGGATGGGAGCTCAGCTGGCAGGCAGTCTGGAGGGACAGTGGCCTGGGGGCAGAAAGCCTAGCCAGTGGCTGTCAGCCGGAGGGCGGGCAGAGAGCCCTGTCAGCCAAGAGTAGAGCTCCACTGGCCAGAGGTTGGTAGCCCCTGCCAGCTGAGGCTGTGGAACCACCACTGGCCAGAGGCAGAGAGATGCTGAAGCCAAAGGAATGGAACCACTTAGGCTCCCTGTGTGCAGGGAGCCCCACCGGCTGGAGCAGGGCAGGAGTCGGGAGTGGAACCCTGCTAACAGTTAGTGGCCAGGATGGGAGCCCTGGAAATTTTCAAATCAAAGAAAATTGTCTAAATTGTCTCCTTACTTGTCTAAATTTGAGCTGCTGGTTGTTATCCTCTTTTGAAAATTGAGAGCCCATAAGCATAAAAATATGTACTTTCACATACAGAAGAATGTATAGCATGTCTGTGTAACATTTATCTTTTCAAGTGAATAGAAACCTGAGAACCACATCTACCCTCAATCGTTATAACTGACCTTAACCATGTAGTTTGTAGAACATTTTGATTTTTAAAGCAAAATTTCTAAGATTTTCATTTTTTTAACGTAACTTCAGGGGCTTCTGACTTTTCCTTTTTAAAAAAGAAATGATTTAGTAGGATTGGCTTTACGTATTTCTTTTTTCTTTTTGTTTTTTTGGCTGTGATACGGTTCACAAATACTGTTATTATTTCTGAGAGTTTTAAGGATGCATGAAAGGCTGATTAATTGTTCAATGCACTCATTCTGAGAATTTTCTATGATGACTGACAAATTTGCATTAATCCCTATCAACTTTAGGGAAATCAAAACTAGCATTTTTTTCTGAGTGATTCAGGTAGCTCATAAGAACATAAGAACAGCCGTACTGGGTCAGAACAAAGGTCCATCTAGCCCAGTAGCCTGTCTGCCGACAGTGGCCAACACCAGGTGCCCCAGAGGGGGTGGACCGAAGACAATGATCAAGCTATTTGTCTCCTGCCATCCTTCTCCAGCCTCTGACAAACAGAGGCCAGGGACACCATTTCTATCCCCTGGCTAATAGCCTTTTATGGACCTAACCTCCATGAAATTATCTAGCTTCTCTTTAAACTCTGTTATAGTCCTAGCCTTCACAACCTCCTCTGGCAAGGAGTTCCACAGGTTGACTACACGCTGTGTGAAGAAGAACTTTCTTTTATTAGTTTTAAACCTGCTACCCATTAACTTCATTTGGTGTCCTCTAGTTCTTCTATTATGGGAACTAATAAATAACTTTTCTTTATCCGCCCTCTCTACACCACTCATGATTTTATATACCTCTATCATATCCCCCTTCAGTCTCCTCTTTTCTAAACTGAAAAGTCCCAGTCGTTTTAACCTCTCTTCATATGGGACCCGTTCCAAACCCCTAATCATTTTAGTTGCCCTTTTCTGAACCCTTTCCAAGGCCAAAATATCTTTTTGAGGTGAGAGACCACATCTGTACACAGTATTCAAGATGTGGGCGTACCATACTTTATACAGGGGCAGTAAGATATTCTGTGTCTTATTTTCTATCCCTTTCTTAATAATTCCTAGCATCCTATTTGCCTTTTTGACCGCTGCTGCACACTGTGTGGAAGTTTTCAGAGAACTATCCACGATAACGCCAAGATCTCTTTCCTGATTTGTCATAGCCAAATTAGCCCCCATCATACTGTACGTATAGTTGGGGTTACTTTTCCCGATGCGCATTACTTTACACTTATCCACATTAAGTTTCATTTGCCATTTTGTTGCCCAATCACTCAGTTTGGTGAGATCTTTTTGGAGTCCCTCAGTCTGCTTCTGTCTTGACTATCCTAAACAGTTTGGTATCATCCGCAAACTTTACCACCTCACTGCTTGCCCCTTTCTCCAGATCATTTATGAATAAGTTGAAAAGGATTGGTCCCAGGACTGACCCTTGGTGGACACCACTAGTTACTCCTCTCCATTCTGAAAATTTACCATTTATTCCTACCCTTTGTTTCCTGTCTTTTAACCAGTTCTCACCAAATAAATGTAATTCCACTGAAGTAAATTTAAAAACTAAACACATACTCTTACCCCTACATTTTAAAGGAAAGATTTGTTCTTAGGGACTGATAGAATACCAATTGTATTTTGACACATGCTGCTGTGAGGGATTCCGATTTAAAGCCCCTAAATCGAATTAGCTGGTAAACCTCATTGCAGGAGGAATACTAGCTAATTCGAGTTAGGGGTTTACATCAGAATTCCATTTCACTGTCGCGTGTTGACAAGGGCATTTACTTCGGGCTTGTCAACTTCTAAAATGGCGACCGGCCAGGGACATGCAAATCAAGCATGGGATATTTAAATCCCGGGCTTGATTTGCAATTTCCGTCGCCTTCATTAGCCTTCCTAGATCGATCTAGGGGGCTAGTGTAGACGTACTCCCTGGTTAATTTGTGACAGTTTCTCTAATGATGGATGTTTATGTTTCCTCCTCCTCCCCCAACATTTACAAATGCATCTTTGATTTCAGATTAACCCAACTCCTGCAGTTAACTGGGAGGCTACATCTTGTAATGACACCATTATAAACTTTTCAGAACCTTTCTTGGGATTAACCATGCTGGCATAACCTTGCTTAGAGTGACTATTAGACCCCACTTTGCTAGCCGGCAGGAAAAGAGGGTAATGGCTTTAACCCCAAAATTGTACTATGGGAAATTCCGAAGCAACATTGGCATTTGCCTGCAAAAGGCAGGCCTATTAATTCCATCTGGTGCTGTCTTGCTGACTTCCCTGGCTGCACAAAATAAAAACCCCTGGGAGAACCACTGCAGAACTCCAAACTGTGCTCAAAGCAGAAGAATGATTCTGTGAATTTGACCAATGCAGTCCTAAGAGATCCCAGTCTGATTTGATGTAATGGCAACATAACTATGTCTTTTATATTGAGAGTTGGTCTCCTCATGGCAACAGACAGCAGTAAAACAAAAATGCTGTTTTTCAGGCTTTTTGGCTGTTGAAATATTCTGTTCAATATATAATATATAATTAATTAATATAAATGCTGGTCTAGAGGCCCCACTGTGTGTTATATTCCATTGTGCTATTACTTACAACTATAAAGTAAAAGACAGTCCCTCCCTGAAGAGTTTATAATCTAAGACTTCAGTGCTGCAAAAATGTACTCACACATCATCTGAATAATTCCATATGCACAATAAGCAATTCCATTTGATGTAATGGCATCAAATTATAGCTTCAGCACAATACTACATATTAATACTGTATTTATGATCTTGAATTACAAGCTGCATAGGTCCTGGCCACCTCAGGGATTCGGTTTTTAAAGGAATGGCAACTGTATTTAAATTAAAGCAAATGGAGCTCAGATGTAAACTTGAGGAGACTTGGGTTAGCGTCTTCTCTACAATAGATCCTTGGTTCTGAAACACCAGAAAAAATCAAATGCTATCAATGATATCTTATGCTACGTCTACACTGCACAGTTATTTCAGAATAAGCTATTCCGGAATAGTTATTCTGAAATAGCTTATTTTGAAATAGCACGTCTACACTGCAGGAAAGCCTCAAAATTAGTCCGAGGCAGGCTTGCCTAATATAGACATGCTATCTTGATTTAGAGCCCTGGGAAGAATAACATAGAATGGCCCTGGTGAGGGGCTATTTCGAAATAGCAGAAGTGGAGTGTCTACACACAGCTGATTTTGAAATAGATATTTCAGGATAAGTGTTATTCTTCATAGAACTAGCCAATTAGCCCATCATAAGATGGAATTTTCGGGTCTCTCCTCCATGTCCTATTCCCTTTCTATCTCCGTCTTTTCTCCTGAGCCTCCGGTCTCTTGCTCCGTGTCTCTCTCTCTCTCCTCCTACTGTCTCCCCCTCTCTCTCTCAGCTCTCCTCCGCCTCCTGCCTCTCTCTCTGTCTCTTTCTTTCTCTTCTCCCCATCCCACTCTCTGTTTCTCTTCTCCTCCTCCTCCTGAGTCTCTCTCTCTCCGCTTTCCTCTTCCTCCTCTCTTGTCTCCGCGTCCTCTCTGTCTCCTCCGCTTTCCTCCTTTTGAATCTGGTGCCCTTTCCTGACATCAGAGACGCGCGCTCTTCCAAGCCCTGCCCACTGGCTGTGTACGTCACTGCCCCGCCCGCCTTCGCCTCCCGCCATGGCGCTTGGCTAACTTCTGCACCGCTCAGCCGGGCCGCCATGCGGGAGCAAGCGATGCAAACGGCCGTTTGGGCTCCGTGGTCCCCATGCAACATCCCCGTGGCAGGAGGCAAAGGACGTTAGAGGCAACAGTGCCTCTCAGAGGCAACAGAGCCTCTCAGAGGCAACAGAAAACGTTGTTACAGAGTTGCAGAATCACAGCGTTATGGAGTTACGGAGCCACAGACAGTGGGCTTTTATATATATGATGAGGTTTACAGAAGTTGGAATAAGCCGTCCATTATTTTGAAATTATTTTGCAATAATGAAATTGCTGCGTAGATGCTAGCATGGTTATTTCAGAATAACAGTTGTATAGACAACCCCTTTGCTGTGTAGACACACCCTTAAAGTCCTTTAAGACCAGATACTATGCCATCCCTTTTCCCGAAGACCCTGAGCAAAAGAAAGTACAGCAGTATACTTTCATTTAAATGTAACCTTATATTTGTAATACAAAGCTGCCTTTATTGACAAATGCTCAAGAAATGCTTAGTTATATAGAGGACAAAAATGCAGCCGGTGTGTAATGAGTACATGTAATGGAGATTGAAATTTGCCATTAGATTTGGCCTAAAAAAGCTTTAAAGTCAACTATCTTCTTCTTAATTATCTTCTCAACCACATCAATTTGCCATCTTCAAACATAAATGTATTTCCAGGTTGGTCTGTTTGTGAGGTTTCCTATTTTCTGGGAAATAAGCGTTTCCCTAGTGTGGGAGCACAAATGGAATAAATGTCACAAGAATGTTCTTCCTCAGAGTGATGGGGGCAAAGGCAGAACTATGCCCTTTGCCTCTCTTTGAACCAGCCAGCCAAGGGAAGAGTTGTCTGCACCCTCTTCAGGGGACAAGGTGGTGCAGTGTCCATATTCCATGGAGCTACTTTGGGGATAGTTCAACTTATCAGGAATACGGGGCTACTGTGCTTAAAGGTTAAGTAAAAATACATTCCTATGGCATCCAGTCCCATCATGGCACATTTTAGTACTGGGTGCTTAAATTATAGTGTATCTGCAAGTACAGCAGTATTCCTATGGCACTGCAGCACTGTAATATGTGCTGTTCCTATATCAACAGAAAGGCTTTCCCCATCAATGTAGATAATCTATATCTGAGAAGCAGTAGCTAGGTTGATGGAAGAATTTTTTTCCAGTATATCCCTGCCTTATTCAGTGCACAGAATGGATGGTGAGCACTTAGGCTATGTCTATACTGCACAGTTATTTCAGAATAAGCTATTCTGGAATAGTTATTCCAAAATAGCTTATTTCGAAATAGTATGTCTATAGTGCAGGGAAGCCTCAAAATTAGCCTGAGGAAGGCTTCCCTAATATAGGTGTGCTATCTCAATTTAGAGCCCCAGGAAGAATAACTTAGAATGGCCCTGGTGAGGGGCTATTTCGAAATAGCAGAAGTGGAGTGTCTATACACGCCTTATTTTGAAATTGCTATTTTGGAATAGGCATTATTTTTTGTAGAATGAGGTTTACAGAAGTTGGAATAAGCTGTCCGTTATTTCAAAATTATTTTGAAATAACGGAATTGCTATGTAGATGCTCGCATGGTTATTTTGGCATAACGGCCGTTATTCTGAAATAACTTTGCTGAGTAGACGCACCCTTAATGAGCAGCTATTCTTAGTATCATTCTCAGAAACTGCTAAATTATTTTGGCTGAAATTATCTTGTAAAAAGCCCAACAGCCTGTGACAGACACCCAGCATGGAAAATTTCAGTCCAAACAGTTGAAGTGTGGCAAAACTATGCAATTAAAAACAGAGTCTTATAATGGGAAGTGTTGGGCAACCTAAATAGCCTGATCTATAAAACATGAAGTACCTATATATAACAAGGATCATTTTTGTAGGTACAGATATTATTTCCAATCATTTGCTTTCTAGCAATATATGTTCTGTAAGTCTGACCAGCTCTTAGAAGGAGGAGATATTTTTGAAACTTTATCATGGAAATGTGTGAAAACCTGTCAATGCCTATTGACCTCAGCCATTTATTGTGCCTTTTTTCTCTGGCAGCATCCAAATTCATAGTGTCAGCCTTGTATTATATAGCCCATGGAAAGGTCTATCTGTGAACGGACATATTGAGCCACCTCATGACAATACATGAGATGGTTTTTCAAAACATCATCCACAATACTTGCATTTGGTACCTTTTTGCTAATTAGGATATCTTGCTCCATGAATATTACTCTTTCATTAACAGATATCACATAATTAGAAAATATATACAAATGTGGGCCTGTATACCTGAATATATACAAATAAAGAAGGAGGGAAATTCAAATTTTGAAATAGGCAAAGCAATTTGTTCATGTTAAGATTCAAAAGATTTAGAAGTTGTGCTGTTAATAAAAAAAAAAAGGCAACCCAATCATCTGAATTATAATCAGAGAAACATACTCTTAAAAACAAAACCCCTTGCATTCTAACCTACCTCACCCCCAAGAATAGACTTTGTACACAGGGAAATTTCTCTTTTAAAAAAGAAATAATGAAAAACTCAGATTTTGATAATTTTACTGCATTACCCTAATGGTTCCATTGTGAATTTCATGCTATTTAGTAAAGTAGACTCAGGGCTACGTGGACCAACAGTAGTGTACAGAAGCATGAGAGCTTTTTCAGTATGCTTCTAACCTAATAGACTTCCAAGGACTGAGACAAGGGTTTCAGGTCAAAAGAATAAAGATTTACCAGAGCACTTTTGGCAGAAGGAATGATATACACGACTCTACTTGAACTTCCTAAATTATAATTACCAGTCAGGGGAATACATTGCTTGCATGAAAAATAGATTTTCAATATATGGAGTTAAAGTGAAATAATATCTCTTTTGCCCCTGTATTTAATCATGACACATTTAAACATATTTATGAGAATGGATTAAAAAAAAACCCTGAAATTCTAGTGTAAAAAGTTCTTACCCTCTTAAGTTTGACTTTTTAAATTAAATAAAATGAATTCCTATGCTTAAACATAATTACTGTATATAGCTTCCATTGTGACTCCATTAAAGGCTACACCTAGACCACAACATTTGTCATCTAGGGTACATCTACACAGCACCCTAAACTTGAAATAAGATGCGCAATTTGCACTATGCAAATTGTGTATCTTATTTTGAATCTATTTTGAAATAGCTTATTTTGAAATTTGGCACATCTACATAGCACCAAATTTTGAAATAACACGCTATTTCGAGCCATCCCTTGTCCCTCGTGCAACGAGGTTTACTGGGATAGTGAAATAGCACACCTGTTATTTCAAAATGATGGGCGGCTTGTGTAGACACGGGGTAGCTATTTCGGGATACCTCCAGTATCCTGAACTAGCCGTGCAGTGTAGACATACCCCTAGACATACTCATGCTAGCTCTGGTGAACTAATATGCTATAAATATCTAATTAGCCACAGTAGCATAAACATCAGCAATATGGAATGCCTGCCCCAAGCACAAACGTGATACATGCTCAAGGAGGCTAGCCAGTGACACTGCTGTTTATGATACTGTAGCTATAGTCTGGGTATGTCTACACAGCAAAGTTATTTAGAAATAACAGCTGTTATTTTGAAATAACTATCCTAGCATTCAGCCATTCCGTTATTTTGAAATAGTGGAGGGCTTATTTCAAAATTGGTAAACCTCATTTCATGAGGAATAGCGCCAATTTTGAAATTGCTATTTTGAAATAAGCAGTGTGTAGACGCTTATTTTGAAATAGGGGGCTCCAGCTCTTCCCAGGGTGCCTGCTGGCTGCCTTGGCCACAAGGTAACTTCTGACCTGATGCCCTGCCGGAACCAGTTCCGGCCGGCCTTAAATGCGATTCAGAATCCAATCAGTGTGGACGTGCTATTTCAAAATAGCAAAAAGCTATTTCCAAATGCATTGTGTGTGTAGATGTGTTATTTCGAAATATGCTATTTTGAAATAACTATTTCAAAATTAGATATTTTGAAATAATGCTGTAGTGTAGACATACCCTATTATTTTTAGCATATTACACTGGATGAGAACTAGCACAAGTATGTCTACATGAGCCGCCCACTGGGAATTGCCTCTAGCTTATAGTGTAAACAGACTGATAAAAATAAATTTGTGCCCTGAAGAAGTTGCCGCTTAAACAGAGACCAGACACAGTAGCTAAAAATGAAAGGGATGGATAGGAGAAGAGAATTATGCTATAATAGGGGGGAAAATCAATTATTTTTGTTCATGTTTCCTTTTATTGTTAAGGATTTTTTGGGTGGGGGCATCACAGGAAATATTAGCTTTTGGAAGGGATTTGAATTAAAAAATGGACGGGAAACTTGATGCACTGTAATTGTTGGTATGGAAAATGGAAACCTACAAAACCAAGAGAATTGTAAGTAAGGGATCTTACTTAATCCCTAAACCATCTCATTACTCCTAAACTTTCCCAACTGAAGGTGCTGCTTGTGTCTCCTAATCCTAGAGGAATATTTCTTACCCTTCTTTGTGCATGGAATAGGATAGGAATAGAGCACAAATATCATTTTTCTTTATCATTTACATTCCAAATATTGTATAATTTAAGGAGCTCTTCAAAATTCTTCACCATTTGTTTTCATCCTAAAATGGGGTAAAAATGAAACTTCAAGATTTTCTAGGAATGGAAATTTCAGAAAAGTTATTTGGAAATATCATAATTGCTAAAGAAAACAGTTTGATCAAAAATGTTCATCATTCACAAAATTGAAATGTTTAATTTTCCTTTGTTGAAATGAACTAAGACGCCTTGAGCCAAATAATTTACTACAAAGTAGGCACACAACTTGTGGCCGACCATACTCAGAACAGTTATCAATGATTTGCTGTCAAACTGGGAGGATTTATCTAGAGGAGCCACACAAGGGCTAGTCATGGGTCCCATACTAGTCAACATTTTCATTAATGACTTGGATAACACAGTGGAAAGTATATTTATAAAAACTGAAAGACACCAAACTGGAAGGGACTGCAAACACTTTGGAGGAAAATTAGAATTCAAAAGGACCTTGATAAATTGGAGAATTGGTCTGAAATCAACAAGATAAGATGATTCAACAAAAAAGTGTAAGTACTACCTTTAGGAAGGAAAAATTAAAGTTGCAAATACAAAATGAGGATTAACTGGCTGGGCAGTAGTACAGAAGAAAAAGTATCTGTGAGTTACTGTGGAAATATGTATATTTTGGGATGTACTAAGAGGATTATCACGTAGACCTAGGAGTGAGTTGTTCTGCTCTACCTGGCATTGCTGAGGCCTCAGCTGGGGTCCTGTTCTGGGCATCAAAATTTTAAAAAGATCCAGAAAAATGGGGAGTATGCAGAACAAAGGGAAAGCAAAGGCTATATTTTCTAAACCTATTGCTAATGAGGAAAGATTGTAAAAAATGTGTATGTTCAGCTTTCAAAAAGAAGATTGAGGGGGTACTACATAAGAAGGGGTGTATTAAGAGGGCAGTAAAGAATCTTTTCTATTCATGTGCAGAATAAATCTTATGAGTACTGAGGCATATGTGAATGTGCACCATCAGTAGAAACCAAAAGCTAGCTGTGGTCACTCTACTAATCAGCTGGACAGCATTTAAGTCTCTTCTGAGCGGTCAGCAGAAGTGCACAGTTTGCAGGGAACACTGCCCATTACTGGAAGTTCTTAAGAACAGGAGCTCTTCAATGATTTAAAAAAAGAGAGAGACCTACAAAAAAGTGGAAACTAGGTTAAATTGCAAAGGATGAATCTAAACATATAACACAAATTTGTAGGAGCAAAGCTAGAAATGCCAAGACACAAAATGAGATCAAACTAGCTAGAGACACAAAGGATAACAAGAAAACATTCTACAAATACATCAGAAGCAAGACCAAGGAGTGAAGAAAGCAGCCCTACTCTCCTGTAAAGTGTGTGGTCTTGGGTGGAAGGGGTGGGGGGACAGCCAGCCCTCTGAACACAGCCCTTTGAGCTGCACAGAAAGTGTGGGGCAGCACTCTAGTGGTAATTTCAAGAGGTTGGGGCTCCAGCCACCACTGCCACAGGATCAGAGGTGCCGGCCATGAGTGCCGGAGCCCTTTGAATTGCCGGGCTCTGGGGCAACTGTCCCCATTGCCATTCCCTCATCAGCAGGCTTGCTATCACTTATTTAAATGGGGCCAGTATTTTATTCATGAAGACCATACTCATTAACCTCAGATCCCTCCCCAAAACAAGCGTTCTATGATTCTGCTTGCAGAAGACTAGAAGCTGCCCTCTGGAATATGTACACCACCCTTTTCTGAGAGAGCAGAGCATTGACTTTCCACTCACCAGTTTCTTTTTGGATTGGGTCTTTTTTTGGATTTTTTAAAAGCCAAGGCCCAGATTGACTGCTTTGTTTTAGTGTTAGGTCTCCTTTAGGGGAGAGTGGAGATACTAAAGTATGTTGGAAATGAAATGGTTAAATTTTTCTCTAACATGTATTCCCTTCTTTATTTAAAAGACTGAAAAATCTTATTCTCCTTTCTGCCATTTCACAGAACCTGTCTACTAGATAGAGCTAAGGATAAATAAAGCACTGCCTCTTAACTTGTAAGGTTTTTTCATTTAAGCTTCTGTCACAAATATATTATGAACAGTATTGATTTTTTTCTGACCTCAGTCAAGCAACATGAAGACTTTGCTTGGATTCATCCTTGCCTTATATTTGTCATAAATCTAAGATGTGCCTATATTGTATATTTGAATGCTTTGTGCACATTAGCAATATTGTAAAATCATATTGTATCAAGTGACAAGTTACTGAATTTATTACACAATGGGTTCATCTTAGCACTGCAGGCATTAGTAATAATAAAATAGTTATTGATTCTAATGGGAGGATTATTATAACATTATTTTTAGTTTAGGCAGGGAATTTGCCCGGTTGTTGTTGCACAGATATTTGCTAAAACAGCAGAGCCACAGGAAGCTTTCCTTATGCTATAATGATGTTGTTTATCATAATTATGTTGTGTCAGCGCACTCATATAGGTCAACTTGAGTTCAGAAGCATAGAGTTATATTTTTTCTCTCTCTAAATGCTTCTCTTCCTTTAAAACGAACAGTAGTTCTATGGGTATTGTAAATCTCTGTTCAATGTGATGAAAATGTACTTTTTACCTTTTATAATTTAGAAAATAGAGTTGCCAAGGAAAACAAACTGCTATTAAATGAATCATCCAGTCCCAAGTAGCATATCAACACTATTAAAATGAAATGGGAAGGTGGTCTGCTGTAGTATTTTAGTAATTAAATGTATTTGCAGCTTGTAGTTACCTAGATTTATTAGTAATAGTAGTAAATGTATGTTGAAGTCATAAAAGGATTCCTAGAACTGCAGTGAAATAGTCCACAAATTTCAGGACTTATGTTCTTACTACCTGTTGGTTTTGAAACTTTGCAGCAGAAAATGAAATTTTAACTATGTATGAGCTTACTAGTAATTAGTTTGAATAGTTACAATTTCTTTCAGATTTGCCAAGAATAATCTTCCTGCTAGCTAAGATAGGAGGGTCCCTGTGCAATTCAACAGACATGATATTTGTGCATATAATTAACAACACTAAATATAAATTGTCTGGGTTCCATGCAGTGGAGTCAAATTTCCAAGGCATGTGTGTGCTTTATTTGTTGGATTTTGTCCTGAGTATTTTGGTAACTGGAGAATTCTAGAAAAACCTAGTATTCATAATGGTTGTAGTGAGAACATTTGGCACTTCAGACTGATCTATATATTATATATTATTCAAATATGGATTGAAAAATAAAAAAGGCAGACAAACATCCTATATAAAAAAGAATTATGGAAAATTGGCCTGAAAATTGTCATTTTGGACTTGTACTGCAGTGCAATCTAGCTTCTGACTCCCAATAAGAAGATGTAGAAACAATGCAAGAAGGCTTTAAACTTGCAGCTATGATAAAAATGGAAATGGATGCTTTTTAAATCATGAAACTGTCTTTGCATTGCTTTGAAACAGCCAATTAATTTACATTCCACCTTGACTTAAGTGAGCTGATCAAACAGTGAATCACTCCATGAATTCTTAGTTTCTTGGCTCTCTAAAGGTTAATTCACCATCATCCTTCATTAATTGAATAGTTCAATTGTTAATATGCTAAAAGAAAATATATACTTTAGCTAGATCTTAATTTAGTTTTCACTTCTTGAAAATGTGATGAGCACAAAGCTGAGTAATAATTATGTATTAATCTTCTTTCTTTAGATACTCCTCCCACCATAAAATATCTCTACACACACACACTGCACCCGACACAAAACAAAACAAAAAAATCCCACCACAGCAACTCAAAAACTTGGGAAGGCTGAGTTCTTAAATGGAAATTGAGATGCTAAATGCATTGTCTTTCTATTATTTTACCTTTTGCTTGGCAAGATTTTATATGCACATTTTTTTTAGTGCACAACTCATTAGAGAAACTCAGCAAAAATCCATGCAATGAAGACTACATGTAAATTACCATCTAAGTTCTCCACTTGCATGGCTTCTAATTCAGATTGGTCCTTTGTTGCTATAGGAGCTTGTATGGTTCAAATTTATTTTGGTGAAGCCCTGCAATTACCTTAAATAGGAGTCAGTTTGGGAGTCCTATGCATATAGATCTCATATGGTCATCTATAATGATAAATATCAATTTTGATGGAATGTTGCAGCTCTCAAATTCATTGGACATGTGCCCAAGGGCATAGGTGCCAGGCAAAGACAATTTTACTAGGACAAGTTGCATAACAAGCAACTGTCATCTCATTAGCAAGCATAGTCATTTTTGAGGCATGCTATTTAACACATCATCACACCTGTTCACACTTCATTGTCTTTAGGATTCCTCTAGGTGGCTTTCTGTTGACTCTATATTTTCATTCCTCACTGATGCTAGTCATCCTGTGTCAAATTTAGAGGTGTGCAATTGTTACTTTAGTAAGTGGTCTCAGAGGGGTAGCCTGGTTACCCTGTAACTTTGAAAACAGAAGATGTCCTGTGTCTCCTTAGAGTCTGACACTCTCTCTCTCTCTCTCTCTCTCTCTAGTATCATGAGCTTTCATGGGCAAAACCCAGGTGAGAGTTACATGCTTAGTGGGTGAAAGGCAGATTTATGGCTGGAAAAGCAACCAGCGGCAGTGGCTTGCTTTATCTCACAATTTCCCCTTCGAACTGGTTACAGTTCTTCCTATAACTTCATCATCTGTTCTTATAGCGTAGAAAGTATACCAGTTTACAAGCTCACAAACATGTTTATGAGCAGGTGCCTTTCCTGCTGCAAAATGGTCCACAGTCCCTTCTGGCACTTGGCTTTTTTAAATGAAAATTAACAGGATAATATCAAGTTCAGGCCCAGTCTTCTCCATTAGCTTGGCTGCTTTAGTTTCTTCCTAATGATAGGTCAGTGTACATCCTAGGTCCTACAACTCAAATGCTACTTACACTTTTCTTATACCTAGCTTGGGTACTCGGTGAGACAACTGAACCCAATTTTCTCAGAAAAATCAATATTACCTAATATTTTTCTAGCAAATATTTGCCAGTCTATTAAATTATCTGAAACATTTGTCACCTCTGATATTGGCCTTCTGAGAGTATGAAAAAAGCAAATCATTCTGTGTGTGTACCTGTTGGTGTTCCATCACATTGCAGATATGTTGTTTAATCTACACATGCTTTCCATTGTATCATGAAGAATAAGTAGTCAGCTGTTTGCTACAGACACTTTTCACACTGCTCCTAGATCTTTCACAAATCAGAAATGGATGCATTGTTCTTCCACAGTGTGTGCGCGCTATGTATAGATACATGCCACATGAAATTTTGCAACATCTATTTACGTAGTTCTACTGCAGTGCAAAACTGAACTGAATGGTGATTAGATTGTATTTGATCCAAAGTTCTTGGTAATTTATGAAGACTTTGCTCACATAACACGTTACCTCATGTCCACAATAACTCTTGGAAAAACAGCAAGTCATTTGTTGATTCTACGGATGCACATGTGTAATATTGCCATTAATTCTGTGTCAAAAACTGGGACTTTTAGGCCATTTCATAAAGAGTCATTTACTTTTTTCACTTTCATAGCAAAACAATGAATCTTTAGTCTAGACACACAAAGTCCCAGATATGCAAAGGAGATTTACTAATTCACTGCCATTAAAGTATCTTAAACTATTTATATTGTAAAAGGAAAATTATTTTACTTTTCTCATAAATTTCCTTTGGCAAACAACTAGTATCTGATTGTGAAACCCTTACTCATGATATCAGTGAGCACTTGCAAGTAGTTCCATTGATTTCATGGGGTTACTCCTGTAAGTGCACACCCACTTGAATAAGGGTGGTACCTGAGACAGTGCACCAAGACTATTCAAGGGGACAGTATTTTGCATTTTTTAACATGACGTTTCCTGTTTTTTTGATAAACAGTGAAACATAACTGTTGCCTATTGTAAACAGGATGGCACTAAGCTCTCTGGAACACTTGTATCGTCAGCCATCTTATTCAGTATCTTATTTGATAGGATAATAAGCCTTGAGGATAAGGGGGCAGTGGTAGATGTGGTGTGTCTAGACTTTAGTAAAGCATTTGATAGTGTCACAACACCTTCCTATAAATATATAAGAACAATTATAAGTGATTCAGTCAAGCTGGAAGGGCATAACAAGTAAGATTCCTCAGGGGTTTTGGAACCAGTTCTGTTCAATATCATCAATTAATTAAATAATGGCATAAAGAGTAAGCTTAGAAAATTTGAGGATGATACCAAACTGGGAGGGGTTGCAAGTGTTTTGGAGGGTAGGATTATAATTCAGAATGATTTGGACAAACTGCATTTGTCCTTCTTGAATTCATCCTATTTATCTCAGACCATTTCTCCAAAGTACTCCACTTAGGAAGGAACAATCAGTTTCACACATAAAAAGTGGGAAATGACAGTCTGGGAAGGAGTACTGTGGAAAGAGATTAGGGGTCATAGTGGACCAAATGCTAAATATGAGTCAACAGTGTGGCACTGATGCAGAAAACCAAACAAACCAAACTCCAATCATCATTCTAGGATGTATTAATAGGAATGTTTTCAGCAAGACACGAGAAGTCATTCTTCCACTCTTCTCTACACTGATTAGGCCTCAAATGGAGTCCCGTGTCCACTTCTGGGTGTCACATTTCAGGAAAGATGTGGACAAATTAGAGTAGGTCCAGAGAGGAGCATCTAAAATGATTAAACGCCTAGAAAATATGACCTATGAGGGAAGATTGAAAGAATGGGTATTTCAGTCTGGAAAAGAGAAGACTGAGAGGGGAGATATCAGCTTTTAAGGAGAAGGGGGAAAATTATTGTTCTTAAATTGCAGAGAGGGAATTTTAGGTTGGACATTATGGAAAAACTTGCCTACTTTCAGGATGGTTAAGCACTAGAATAAATTTCCTAGGGAATTGGATGAATGTCTGTCACTGGAGATTTTTAAGAGTAGGTTAGACAACACCTGTCAGGGATAGTTAGATCGTTCTTGGTCCTGCCATGAGTATAGGGGACTATACTTGATGACCTCTTGAGGTTCCTTCCAGTACTAGTATTCTATGATTCAGTCTACAGGTCATGTTTCTTAAGCCATTGAGAAACCTCACTGCTCCTAATGTGCACTCAGAGTTGGGGAAACAAGTGTATTTCATTTCCACGTGAGGAAGGCTCTGAAATCTCGGATATTCCACATAATGTATGGGGGGTCTGCAACTGAGCCATTATTCTTCCCCTTCATAATGAGAAACCTAGTAGGTGAATGGAAACTCTGGCATTTAAAACAAAGTATCCTGGGCATCAGTCCAACAGACCTGACTGTGACATTCTGAAAGGAAATAGTGTCATCATCATCAGTCAGGTAGTGTAGATAGATGATCATCTTTGCATTTCATTATCCTTCCACCTCTTGCTCATACTTGTCTTCCTTAGACTTGCTGATATGAAAGGAATGCCCTTGCTTAGAGGAGAGATTCCTGTGGCCCATGTGTGATTATCAAAATTGTGATACGTTTTTAGAACTAACACTACATCATTCTCTAGTTCTGATCTATGCCATTGGGAGTTGTGCATCCTTCTTGATACTTTGTTTTTCTTATTCCTTAGATTTTTTCATTTTCTGATCCTTTCTATTTCCTTCTAGCCAGGCCCTTCCTCACCAAAAAGACACACATTTCATAATTCATAATTCAAACATCACTCCTCCAAATGCTGTTCCTGTTAGAGGAGAGAAATCATGTTCCAGTGAAAAAGGAAGGAGTGCTACTGATTTTAATAAATATTAACAAATATTTTTATAATGCTTAAAAATAATGCCAAGTCCTATGACAGTGTGAGAGTTTGTTGTGCTAGGCACGGTCTCCGCTTACAATGTAAAGGTTCAATCATGACTAAGCCTTGAAGTCCGTAGGTTTTTGCTTTATAGTTATAGGAATACCAACTTTTGCCAACTGTCCTTTAGCTATCACACATTGTCTGGTTCTCTGTCCATTCTGGCAAGAAAGGGTCTAAAAGGGATTTGAAAAATTATACACTGCTCCCGCTCACTCACCTTCTGTCTGTATCTCCAGAAATTATGGACTTTCAATCCATCAGTTCATAGAACTAAATTCGCACCTATTAACCATATTCAACCCAGAAGCCCTAGAACAGGAGGGTCAGAGGGCTATAGCCCCATCACTTTTAAAATTGCTCCCCCTCACACACACTTTTAGGGGTCTTCCAGTGCTCCTAGCATAGCCTGTGCTGTGAGGATGCATGAGAGTATAGTCTGATGAAGCTCAGAATGGTCATTAAATGGATTGAATAGCACTGAGAAATGGATGTTGTAATTGAAGGAAAATGTGCACTTTGTGTACAGACTAGGATCAGAAACTGGAGTGGGAAACTGAGAGATAAGACGGAGACATTTTAAGTATATTGCATTATATTATATATATGCCTTTCTGCATGTGTGTGAGAGAAGATTTATTGAAGACCTAATGAATAGTGGCACAGTAGCATTTAAAGTAAAATACTACATGTAAATATAAAAGTGCTGACTTGAATGGGCATTTTCACTCAGTAAGGATTTCATGATTTGGCCCACAGAGCAGGAACATATTCTCCCATCATCTCCTGGGAGAAGGTATTTGTCTGACATGATGGAGGAACAGACAGACAAGATGCCGTCATGCTGTGGAGGGTGTGTTGCTGTTCTACATGCAAAATCAACATGTGAGAATATCTTTCCTAAACTACAAAATGAAAAACAAGTGACACTTGAAAATTTCAAGAACATGATTTGAATACCAGTCGAGACTGCTCCTACAGATTGCACACCAGCTGTGTGCAACACCCAGGAACATCAGCAGTGTTATGCTTGCTTTAGAAAACTGAGAATAGATCCCCAAGGCACCATATTTGCAGGCAATCCCATGTGAGATACAAGCGGCAGAGGATGAAATGAAACACAGAGAATGGTAGAGGCCCTTCAAACAAGGTTGTTGTTTGTTTTTTTTAAACTGATGAGCAACATGGGCAACCTACCTCTATCCCCTAAACCAAAACCAGACTACTCTATAGTTTTCCTACTGTTTGGCCAGGCTGTTCTCTTTCCCATTGAGACACACTTAGAACTTGTGTGGATTAGTTGAGGACTAATGCAGAAAACATACAATCTCTCTCCCCTAACTCCTAAAAGATTGTATAATGATGTCTTGAAAAAAGCTGTTTGCAAAACTCATGTTTTCAAGTTCAGTCCATTTGCACTTCCTATTTATGTACAAAAGCTTCAGAGGGGTAGCTGAGTTAGTCTGTAACAGAAAAAACTTAAAAAACAACAAATAGTCTAGTAGCACCTTAAAGACTAACAAAACATGTAGATGGTATCATGAGCTTTCGTGGGCACAACCCACTTCTTCAGATGACAGAGAGCCACTGATATGAAACCTGAGTAGTTTTCTTTTTGAATGAACTTTTATGGGTGGCTGATGTAAGAGGCAAGGGGAGGCAATGTATTCTCTAAGTCTTGCTGTTCAACCCTTCCCTCTTCCTATCCCTATTCTGACTGTTCCTGCAGGCTCCTACAGCAGGCTGTTGCAATCTTGTGTGTCTTCTCTTGGAGTGGAGTGATAAAGAAACCATTTAACAGGCATGTGCCAACCCCCAGGTACATACTGCCAATTTCTGAACTTACTGACAGAAACAGTTGTGTATTACAGTGATATGTCTACAAGTCCTTAAAATATTTAAAGCCAATTTTTAACTATTAGTTTGTTGCTGAAGATTATAAAATCACATCTCTAAAAAAAAATCCTTGAATAAATATTTAGATGCACAAACTGGAAGCAAGTTTTTGTGCTATAGTAATTAAAATTTAAAATGTGTATTTTAGATGGGGGGGCAGGGTTTGAAGAATTTATTTTAAAAACTGTCTGAAGATCCAAGCATTTTAGGCTAAACCTGAATACTCAGTAAGACTTTCAGTCTTACTGTCCTTTCAGTCTACCCCTGCTATAATTTCTCCCTTTACTCCCCTGTTGAAAAGATCCCTTAAAGGGACAACATCCTTTCCTTCATAGATGGGCTCTACATTTACCTTTTTCCAGTTGTCCGGGTCCTCCCCCAATCACAATGAGTTTAAAAAGATAATGGCCAATGGCTCTGAAATCACATCAGCCAACTCTCTCAGCACCCTCGGATTCATTAGATCCAGCTCCATGGACTTGTGCATGTCTAGCTTTTCTAAAAGTTCTTTCACCACTGTGGGCTGCTCACCTCCTTGTCATATTGTGCTGCCCAGTGCAGTCGTGTGGAGGCTGACCTTGTCCATGAAGACTGAGGCAAAAAAACCCCAAGCCCCTAAATACTTCAGCTCTTTCCACCTCATTAGTCACCGGGTTGCCTTCCCCATTTAGTGAGGGTCCCACACTTCCCCTGACCATCTCCTTGTTGCTAACATGCCTGTAGAAACCCTTCTTGTCATCCTTCACATCCCTTGCTATCTGCAACTCCAGTTGTGCTTTGGCCTTCCTGATTACACCTCTGCATGCTTGAGCAATATTTTTATACACCTCCCTAGTCATTTGTTCAACTTTCCACTTTCTGTAAGCTTCCTTTTTGTGTTTAAGGTCACTGAAGATTTCCCTGTTAAGCCAAGATGGTCACTTGCCATAATGTCTGTGTTAGTATATCACTTTTTTTGGGGGGGGGAAGAGGAGGGTCATATTTTCCCCTTTCTATTCACTGAACCGTGTCTCTAGTGATATCCTCCACTGCTGCACTCCTCTGTCTGAGAAGCAAAACATTCTGTCACTGAGGCAGTTGTGAGTATTACTCTTTAATAAGATATCAAGAGCCACTACTAGCATCAATTCTTCTCCACAACATGCCCACCTATTGGTCATTTACATTGCATTCAACAAATTAATTAATTGTTATGTAATGATCTGAACTTTCTGGCAGAGTATCCTTGAACTTTTTTTAATTGCTTTTTAAATTATTTGATTAAAGTTTTTATGGAAACATATTTCAAACCATAGTTTGTCCCTGAACAATTTGCTGCCACTATTGCTTCTATCATTGGCCATTGATAATTCATCATTTACCCGAATTAGCGTTCATCTCAATCATACAGCATTGTTTCTGCAACATAATTGGATGACTGGGAACTGGAGGAAGACTTGAATTAAATTTCTGGGGCTGTCTGTCCCTGAATGTGCAGCTTTTATTCAAAGGAGTGTTTTGTGACAATTTTTTAGCCCTAGTAATAAGTCACTGAAGTGGCTTGTGTTTCACTTTATTGATGCATTTTAAGTATTCAATTAAAGATAATTTTACACATTCTTTGTGAGGGTGCATGGAATGATCTCTTATAACAGTACTATCCAGAGGTGAAAGAAAGCTGGTGTGCCCCGTGTGGTGCCCTGGTAAGAGAGCGGACGGTTGGGGGCAGGTCTCTGGATGCTGCTGGCCAGGTGCTCATGCTGGTGCTGGGCATAGACGGCTAAACCCTCCCCTGTCAGGTCCCCCTTCCCCACAGGAGCCCAAATCATCCCCTCCTCATGGCTACTGGCCCAAGTGGCAGATGGCCAGGAGCTTGGGGGAAAGCCCCAGTCTCAGTGGGCCCAAGCCAGCACCCACAGCCCCAGCATGGCTATAGCCGCTCCCGCCCCCCTTTCCCCCCCCGCTCCGGTCCAGCTCTGGTGCTTGGGCAGCTGGGTAGTGCATTGCTGCCTTGGCCAGCCTCGGTGCTTGGGTGGCCGGGAAGTGTGGTTCCAGCCAGCCCTGGGTATCCAGTTGCCGGGCAGTACAGTGGCCGCACTCCCAGCCCCAACTTCCCCCCTTGTCCTGAGGCTTCCCATACATCCCAACCTCCTTCTCTGACTCCTGCACCCCATACACTATCCCT
The DNA here is from genome assembly GCA_019425775.1 of Rafetus swinhoei. Lineage (NCBI taxonomy): Eukaryota > Metazoa > Chordata > Testudines > Trionychidae > Rafetus > Rafetus swinhoei. The sequence goes on along the minus strand of CM033427.1, from coordinate 79,045,833 downwards.
GCCCCGACACCGTACCCTCCACGCCCTGCCCTGAGCTTCCTCACACTCCATCCCATACTTAAATTTCTTACAAGTACTGTCATATTGCAACCCCACTACCTCTTGCCCTAAGTCTCCTCTCTCTCCCCCAGAGAGACGGTTGCAATATGACACTACCTGTAAGAAATGTAAGTTACTTTCATCCCTGGTACTATCACAGCTTGTGGTATCTAGATCAAATTCCTATTTTGTTTCTGCAGGTTTAAAAGACACCTGGTAAATAGCCTGATCACTTTTGAAAGCTTAGAGTCCACTCTTGAAGATACAAATAGCACTTCCCTTAGCCAAGTGGGCCTGTTGCACTGGTGAAGAGATTGCATTTTCATGTACTAAAACTAAACCTAATGAGGGCAGCTTTATGTTCTCCATGGGCATAAGGTGTATTTCAGCTATCCTAGGCATGTCCCCTCTCCAGGAAGCCCTGCCTACTTTTGTGTCTTTGCTCACCATATCTGGACCCCAGGGTGGAGAGAGAGTTCCTGACATCTTTCATAGCTTGCCTTCCCCCTTTGACTGACTGTCTGCCTGGCACACTCTGCTGGAGTGAATTGCTGGTCCAGGATGAGTACGGCTCAAAGTTTTAATGTACACCAAAAAGCTGTGGGATTTTGAGATTGGAATGAATGTGCCAATGTGGGAATATAGAAAATATCTCATTTGAAAATAATATTGTAGGATTATTAATTTCAAAAGTCTACAATTACTTGAAACTAAAAAAAATCCCTATGGATTGATTTCTGTAAACTATACATGTCATGCATTATGTTACCAGATAAAAGAGCAGCAAACCAGTTTGTTACACTACTAGCGTAATTTGCCATGGATAAGACAATGAATTTTTAGGAAGCTGACTGGTATAATTCTTCTTAACTCTATCTAGGACCATAATTTAAAGCTGCTAGTGAAGTAGAATTCAAAATCTCAGTAAGTTCAAATACCTTATCAGCTCCAGGTGAATATACTTAGATTACTAATACCAAGCATCCCTGAAATGTATGTATGTAAAAATTTGGTTCTCTCTCTATAGATAGGCAGTAGCACAGAGTGGTGCTCTCTCTCTCTCTCGCTCTCTCTCCCCCCCTCTCTCTCTCTCTCGCTCTCAATTCTGCATCTATTCATTTATTTCTCCAACTCTTCTGAAAACTTGGTTTCATTTAAATGAATGGGACCTCTTGGGTGAGTGAGAACTATAAGATACAGAGAGCTGGTGGATTGGTGTGATTTCTCCATCAGCTAACTAAGAAGCCTTTGTTGACCGCTCCGGTAAACCTCATTCCACGAGGCATAACGGAGCGGTCGACAAAGGCTTCTGTTGTTGACCGCAGAGTGTCCAGACTGCCCCACTGTGCCACCAAACAGCTGATTGGCACAGCGCGACGGCCATTTTGATGTAAATGATGTAAATTATGTTCACTATGTCTAGTAAGCTCATCTACATGGCTCCGTCGATGGAGCCATGTAGTCTAGACATACCCAGAAAGAATAGACTTGTGGAAAAGAATTGGTCTCAGGATAATTTTTAGTTTCCCACTCTGCCACAGACTTCCTGCCTGACTTTGGAAAGACAAGGTGGGTGAGGTAATATCTTTATTGGACCAAATTCTGATTGTAAGAGAGACAAATGTTTGAGCTTACACAGAGCTCTTTTTTGGGCTTTTGGGCAGACAATCAGCTTCTTTGTTCCTAAGTTTCTCATTGGCAAAATGAAGATATTTACTTTCCCCCAAAGTTACTACAGGGTTTTTTTGGGAAAAAGTGGCCTTTTTTCCAAAAAACTTCCCCTTCGTCTAGACTGCTTCCGCGTTCTTTGGAAAGTAAATCAAAAGAAAGCGTCAGTTTTTTTGACCATGGAAAACCTCATTTTATGAGGAATAACGCCTTTTTTCGAAAGTGCTCTTTTGAAAAAAGGCGCTATGTAATGCAAACTGTGCTTTTTCGAAAGAGAGCATCCAGATTGCCTGGGTGCTCTTTTTTGAAAAAGCAGCTCGCTTTTTCGAAAATACTGGCTGTAGTCTAGACGCTCTTTCGAAAGAGGCTTTTTCAAAAGTATCTTTCGAAAAAGCCTCTTTCGAAAGAGGCTTGTAGTCTAGACGTACCCTTACAGTGCCTAGCACAGTGTGCCTCTGGACTTAGCTGTGGCCTGTATGTACTGCAGAAGGACAAACATGAACAGAACAACAAGCAACTTCAGGTGCCTCTGACAATAGCAGCCCAGGTTGGGGGAGGGTTGGGAGAGCAGGATGTTGGAAATCTGTGAGAGGGACTGAGAAGAGGCCTAACAGTGAGTGAAAAGTGCAGTTCCTGTTGCCTAGCCAACAGCTCCAATATAGACTCTCTTTGAGAGACAGTGTGCCTCATACTGGGCTAGGACATTACAGCCATGCTCTCTAGTCCTATACTGTCAACAGATAACACATTTCATGCAGCTACATAACTGAACTACCAGACTTATCCTGCTTCTAGTGCTAAGATTAATTTTTTATAAGTAGGTCTGAAAATAAATTGCATACTAAATTATATAGCATTGCCTTCTGAAAAAGCACCATAATGGGATTTTCCCCTCTCTTTCAAATTTGCAGATATTGATGGATAATTGCAATATTTATTGGTGTAATGGTCTGGTGCTGGTGGTATAATTGACAGTCTTTCCTTTGTGGATTGAATTCTGAGCTCTAGCAAGCAGATCAAAGGGCCAAAAGAGACATTGGAATGGAGCTGTGGATAATCTGAGTGCTTTAAAAACCTTGCTCTACACTGAGTGGCAACAGATGATAAAATATTTTCTAATGTCCCAGTACCCTAATGCTCTCAGAAGGTTAAAGGCCAGTAGTGTTAGTCGTATAGAATTCAGTACTGCTCTAGAATTACTGATGTAACAATCGAGCTGTGAGACTGTTTCGGATGCCTCTTTGTCTTCCATGCAATTGTGAATCTTTCATGTGCTTTTTTTTCCCAGCGATTTCCTTCCCTGCTCTCCGCTTAACTAATTAAAATTCTAATCACTCTGGCAGCCAGAGCTAGGGAAAAAAATCATTCTTCCATGCTGGAGAAGGTAATTTCAAGGTGTTTTAGCTGCCAAAGAAACAAATGGAATTTAGACAAAGAAGCTAGTTGTCATAAGAGGATGAGCTAGTTGTACTTTCCCATTTCATAATAATAAAATATTAAACTTAAAAAAGTTCTCCTTCTTGTTTTCATTATTGCCAGATATTTGGAGATAATGAAGCTTGATTTTAGCTTTTTTGTGTAAATACAGATTCTGGGTACATTTGTTAACATCAATATGATTTACCTTTCTAATAATGAATTGTGGTGCAATAAGATGTCACACATTTAACTTGGTTTGATATGTGATTTGCAGATGATGCATATTCCTGCATATGCAGATGATGCATATGTGTGTGCTGTGGTCTGGAGCATTCATTTAAATATACAGGAGCCTGCAGACATGGATTTAAAATAATCAAGAGTTGTTGATACAATGATAAGGGTTTGCACATACTGGAATATTTAAATCTTATAAAACATATAAAATATTCAAATCTCACTGGATAATTGTTTTACTGCAGGATGATCTAGTACAGCACATTTCAAAACTTTCTCTTTTTTATTAACAATTATAATGATGCATATAAAACTGTGCTTATGCATGATTACGTAATGCAGGTTAATAGTGACTTTTCAGACCACAACACATAAATATCCTGGTACACATCTGTTTTATTTTATATAAACCTAGCTTATTTACAAACAAAGCCTAGGGTGCCTCTACACAATGGGGCTTAACTCAAAATAAGCTACACAAATTGAGCTATGTCAATTGCGTAGTATATTTCAAAATAAGCTATTTTGTTCCATAATATGACATCCATCGGCAATATATCACATCACATGTTGTTGCCCAAGACATAATTCAATTATCCTGGTTCAGATACTCAACGGCTGCGTCTAGACTGGCATGATTTTGCGGAAATACTTTTAACGGAAAAGTTTTTCCATTAAAAGTATTTCCGCAAAAGAGCGTCTAGATTGGCACGGATGCTTTTGCGCAAAAAGTGCTTTTGCACAAAAGCATCGGTGCCCAGTATAGAATATGCTAACAAGCTCCGATTGTGCCATTTTAGCCATCGGGCTTTCTTGCGCAAAAATTAAGGTGCCTGTCTACACTGGCCCTTGCGCAAGTATTATTGCGAAGAGGGCTTATCCTGAGCGGAGTGTCAGTATTTGCGCAAGAAGCACTGAATTCTTACATTAGAACGCCAGTGCTCTTGCACAAATTCAAGCGGCCAGTGTAGACAGCTGGCAAGTTTTTGCGCAAAAGCAGCTACTTTTGCGCAAAATCTTGCCAGTCTAGACGTACCCAACTAGTTTAAATGAGTGTAGGTGGAGCTATGCTTATTTATGTCATTTTGGGATTGGGCCCATTGTGCTGGCCATTAAAGACCTGAAATAGCTTCATATACAGACATTACCAGTAAGATTCATGCTTGCAGCAAATTACCAACATTTAATAGTCTAAACACAGCCTTTTTATAAGACTAATACTTATTAGCGAGGCAACCGTGAGCAGAACTAACATCCATGTGAATTGGTCTAGTCTCCAGCTATAAGTTTGTCAGTTTTTAGTACCCACAACCTTGGCAAGAGCTGGCATATTGGCCTGCCAGCAACACAATAATTCCTCAAGGAATCCTGGGAACTGTAGACTGCTGCAAAGCATGAGGAGGAGTACAGGGAGCAACCTTCTCTCAAAGAGGAGAACCAAGACCTGGTTTAGTGCTTTCCACCAAAGAGAAGTGGGGAAATAACCTAGGACAGGGTGTGGAAAAGGGATTGTGAGGCAGCATGTAGATAAGCAATAGAAAGAAAAGGAACCCTGAAGTGGGTTAAAACTAGTAAAGGAGGAGGCCTGAAATGACAAAAGTAATAGATTGGACTTCAGAATGTTTCACTTGTCCTAGATTAGAAGCCCCATATCACCATTTTCAGTGAGGTTTGGAGGAAGCCCTGCTTCACTTCATGGTGGGACGTGATGTTGGTTGTGGCCTGGAATAAAGAATAACTTCAGACTATGGGAGAACTGAAGGATTTTTCTGTACTTGTTTCTAAAGCGAAAAGCTGGGCCAAATGCTTTCCCAAAGGAAAACTGGGTCACAAATTATTCTATCACCAAAAGAGTGTCTCCAGAAGGAAAACCAAGGAGCACCAGGGGAGAGAGGGAAATTGCCATGGTGGTAAATTCAGAACCCCTGATCTCCTTTGATCTGTGCTTCACCTACTGCTTTAGAAATGCCTTTTGTTCTTTTCCTCCTCCTCTTTCATTGCCAACTATCCCTGAGTTGCTTGGTCATTTTTCAGTCTTCCATCATTAAGGTGAAAGGATGCATCTTGCCTCATGCACTTAAAAAACGTTCTTGAAGCTGTGCCAGTCTCAGGCTATTAGAGAGACAAGGTGAGTGAGATCATACCTTTTATTGCACCAACTGCTGTTGATGACAAAAGTTTTTAAGCTTCCACTGAGTTTTTCTTCCAGCTGACCTGAAAAATCAGGGCTCATTCTTATCTCTTGTGCTTAGGAGTAACCACATTACCGTTCACCAAGAATGTTTTACTTTTTATATCTGAGTGTGTCATATTGGGTTTCGTCAGCATTTCTGTTGAATGGGAGATCTATTGCTTGGTGGAGAGGGAGAGGGTAAGGAAACTAGGCCCTAGATCATTGAGGACTCAAGTACTACAAGTAGGATGGGTCCAAGTAGAGTCACATAAACACAGTACCACATGTTAGGCTTTTAAAACTTTACATTTGCTAAATCTTTTAGTTGGGTGTATAGCTACCTGTTTTGCATGTACATTCCAAGGTGTACAAAAAGTGCAGATTTTTGCAAGCACAAATAGATACACCTGCCATTTATTGGGTGCATTTCAGAAACTCATTAAAATACAACTCATACTGTGCTTGCGTATGTGAAAATATCTCCATATAGTACACTTCAAAATAATGTATCATAAAGTCATTTAGATATCTGTATTCTCCTCCAAAATATGCAGTGTTATAACATTTTAAAACCACTTTTTGCATATTTTTAGAAGCTCCTCTCAGTTTCTGAAGGAAATCTGTACGTTTATGTTGATAGGAGATTGGAGGTGATGAAATAGGATTTTGGCAACGCTTCATATAACCGTTTCAGAGCTCTCATTCTCCTCATTTCCTCTCTCAGCAGCCAGCAAAATGAGCTGATGTGAGGAAAATGTCTGCCAAGGAACTTTAACAGGAGGCAGTTTTTAATTAACAGAGGCCAAAGAAGGTGATAACCCCCAGGGTAGTGAAGAGAAATTAACATGGAAAAGCAGTTCCTCGCTTCTGTAGGTCCCAAAAGGCCAGTTGTATTAGTGGTGTCTGTTCTGATTGAACCTTTGCTGTGTCTTTTTATTGATTCACTTGTCAGAATCTGACAAAAACACTGCTGGCCGTCAGTTGTTTGCTCGCAATGGCAGCTTATGGCTAAAAATGGCTTCCTTGTAAAACATTCAGCATAGCGAGGTCTGTCACTGTGGTTAGCATTTCCTAGAAATGATTAATGTTCTGAGACTTAAAACTAAACAAAACTAGACTAAAAGCCTACTGAAATGAATGCAAATACAATCCACAGATTCTCTCCAGGTAACCATTTCATCCTATTAACTATTTGCCTGAGCTTTGAGTCAAACATTTTAATTATTAACCTATTTTAAAGTGAGATTTCAGGGAAGATAATCACTGGCTGTTTCAGAGGAGTTTTTAGCCATTTAATAGATACAGCAGTTGTGAAAAGCATTTTTGAAAAATAGCCTGAAAATAAATATTTCAAGTTTCTCTTCCTAAGATGAAAATGAATAATAAATAAAGCTTGTGAATGCTTGAGGAAAAACCTGCCTAGAAAGCAAAAATAAATAAGTAAAATAAAAAATTAGTAAATAAATAAAAAATGTTGCCACATTTATGAGCTTTTGGAGCCTGATCAAAAACCTGCTTAAATCAGGGGGCTCAGCGGGACCAAGCCCTAGATGAATTCCTGAATGAACTCATGCTCTTATTTGGAATATGTCTTCTGCACGGTTGATTCCAACAAGAATGAGCACAGTTTAAAATTATTTGAACAGCTTTAAAATACAGTGCCCAGTGTTTGCCTTCTCTGTTCCTGCTTCTCAGAGCCATGGAATGCAATTGCTTCTGTTTCAAAAGTTCACACATTCCTAATTCCCAACCATAACGCGAGATCCCTGTTATAATTTTTAATTTCTTTGGGGGATGGGGGAAGAGAGTGTCATTTTTTTGGTAAATATTGTGAAAACTTAGAGATTCACAAACAATGGCAATATTTGTAAATATTTGTAAATCAGTTTCGTATTCAACAAGCTCTAGTAATAAAGTGCCTTCTGTTCTTACAAAGTTTCAGAGGGGTAGCCGAGTTAGTCTGTAACAGGAACAACTTAAAAAACAACAAGTAGTCTAGTAGCATATTAAAGACTAACAAAACATGTAGATGGTATCATGAGTTTTCGTGGGCACAACCCACTTCTTCAGATGTTTTTTAAGTCTTCAGATGTTTTAAATAATCCATGCTTCATTAAAATAAAAATGGCCGCTGTGCTGTGCCGACAATCAGCTGATCCGACACAGCGCAGCAGTCTAGACGTGCATTGGTCAACAAGGGAAGCCTTTGTCGACTGCTCCTGTAAACCTCGTTTCACAAGGCATAAGGTTGCGGTCAACAAAGGCTTCCCTTGTCGACCAATCCGCGTCTAGACTGCCACGCTGTGCCGGATCAGCTGATTGTCGTCACAGAGTGGCGGCCATTTTTATTTTAATGAAGTGGGGATTATTTAAATCCCTGCTTCATTGACTATGTCGGGTAAACTAGTTTACATGGCTCTGTCGACGGAGCCATGTAGTCTAGACATACCCCAAAGGTTTAGCTCCAAAGCTGAGGTGTTAAGTTGACATGCCTGCTCTGGCTTACTCTGTCTTCCCCCAGTGGTACTGATTAATTCTCTCTGAAATTACCAATCTGGGTGGGGTTGCAAATGCTTTGGAGGATAAGGGAAAAATTCAAAATGATCTGGACAAACTAGAGAGATGGTCTGAGGTAATCAGGATGAAGTTTAATAAGAACAAATGCAAAGTATTCCATTTAGGAAAGAACAATCAATTTCACACATACAGAATGGGAAGTGACTGTCTAGGAAGGAGTACTGCTGAAAGGGATTTAGGGGTCATAACGGACACAAGCCAAATATGAGTCAACAGTGTGATGCTGTGGCAAAAAAAGCAAACATGATTTTGGGGTGCATTTACAGGAGTTTTGTAAGCAAGACACAAGAAGTCATTCTTCTGTGCCAAGGCCTCAATAGAAGTATTGTGTCCAGAAGAATAGGAGTATTGTGTGAAGACGGTCCAGAGAAAAGTAACAAAAATGACTAAAGGTCTAGAAAACATGAGCTACGTGGAATCTCCATCTCTGGAGATTTTTAAAAGCAGGTTAGATAGACATCTATCAGGGATTAGCTAGATGGTACTTGGTCCTGCTGTGAAGGCAGGTGACTGGACTCGATGACCTCTCAAGGTCTCTTCCAGTTCTAGTATTCTATGATTGAAAGAATTGGGCTTCTTTAGTTTAGAAAAGAGAAGACTGAGAGGGGATATGATAGTGCTTTTCAAGTATCTAAAAGGATGTTACATGGAGGAGGGAGAAAAATTGTTCTCCTTGGCCTCTGAGGATAGGACAAGAAGCAATGGGCTTAAATTGCAGCAAGGGAAGTTTAGGTTGGACAGTAGGAAAAAGTTCCTAACTGTCAGGGTGGTTAAACACTGGAATAAATTGCCTAGGGAGGTTGTGGAATCTCCATCACTGGAGATATCGTGCATTGGAATACAGTAATCCGAGTAGAAGATTTTGTGTGTCCTTGTTTACACATGTAAACATGTGTCCAACCAATCCAGTATCAGTATTACCTGCAGATTATATATATAAATTAGGGTTGTTAAAAAGTTCCATCACTGGAGATATTTAAGCGCAGGTTAGACAGATATCTATCAGGAATGATCTAGATCAGTGTTTTTCAACCAATGCTATGAGTACCCTTGGGGTACTTGAGAGACGTCTATGGCTACCATTAAGTTGTTTAAACAAAAGTGTTGCAATAGTAGAAAAAAAATTGTGTGTCTGTAAACAGTAGGTACTGGGGGTATATATTTAAAAAGGGGTACTTTATCAAAAAAAGGTTGAGAAAAACTGATCTAGATGGTGCTTGGTCCTACTGTGAGGGCAGGGAACTAGACTTGATGATCTCTCAAGGTCCCTTCCAGTTCTATGATTCTATGAAATCTTTTTGTAATACGGTCACTGTTCACTGCTAGAAAGCAGATTCATGTAGCCCAATGAACAGCCCAATGGTTGTTTTTCATTTGTTTTTGTTTTAAAGGGAATTTAAAAACATTTTTACAAATGAGTGTTCAGTTAAAGATACTCTTTCCGAATATAACCTCATCTGTCCATGATAACTTGCTTACAAAGATTTAGCTAAATATGATGAATACAGCTAAGGCACACCCCACTAAAACAAAGGGTGGTTGTTTTTAATGGAAATAGTAACTGACATATAATAAGAAAATCATTGGTAAATTAGGCAAAATGCAGCTAGGGAGACTTGACAGATATTAGCCTCAATTTAGTTCTGAACTCATAAGGCTTTGTATATATTACGTATTATTTGGTGATTCGTATCTATTAATGATCATACTTTCTGAATACAGGATGCAGTCCAGACTCAAATGCAGGAGACCTGTTGAGGACAATTGCCTGAAATTCACATTGGGTCACAATCCTTTCCAGTCCCAAAATAAAATCTTATATTATTTGGCAGATGAAAATGTACTGTATCTGGTAACGGTGGAAGTTGTTTTTTTTATTATTTCTGCATATCACCATTTTCAGTCAAGACAGTGGATTTTGAGAAGACATTTATACTCCTGAAAACAAATGCTAGGGAAAGGATTGACAGATGATATTTTAATTGGTTTGACCTCTGAAGTGATTAAATAATCATGAAACCTCTTCTGTTTAACAACTGCTTGAGGTACTTTATATTCTTGCCTCAAAGTGTAGCAATTTCTAGCTAGTAACAGCGTGATTGATTTTTCCATATCAAATACAATGTTATGGTCTATTGTTTCCATAGCAAGCATATAGCATCTGTCTTCAAACTCAGACTGCAGTCCTGCACTATCCAGTAATACTTTATCTGACCACATCCTTCCATTACAAGTATGAGTGGATTAATATTGATTTTTTTCCTCTTGTCTAAGACTTCAGGTCCATCTTAACAGCAATAAATTACACAGCTGAAACATGAGAATGTTCTTGCTCCTCCTAGCTCTTCATGGTGCAGATTTTTATTTTGGCTGAAAAACTATTTCTGAAATACTTAACCCATTGCAAGATTATAAAGAAAAGGCTGTGCTCAGGTTTAAATACTCTTGTTTTGGTTTAAGTTGCTAATAACAATTCAGAGTTTCAATAAAGCCAGAGTCCTGGGTTTCAGTTTCGGCAGAGTCCTGGGTTTCCTGACTCTATCCTGTCAAGAGCAAATTGTTACAGTTTGCACATGCTGAGATTTGGAAATAATGCAGGTTATGAGATGCCAGAGGGAAGGATTCCATATTGTGTGAACCTACTACTCTTATAGGAAAGGGAGGGGGAGAAACTGTATGCATAGAGAGGATGGTAGTTTTGTTATTGCAAGCCAGTCTTATTTGCACACTTGATTTAGAGGTGGAAGTACTTATTGGCTTAAAAGGATATGTCTATTGATAGAGAGGCTCAAATGAACACCATACTTGGTACTGCTGTTTAAGGAGTACAACACTATCAATTAAATATCCCTTATCTGATGCAGTATTCAGTGATCTCTTTTGTCTGCCATATGTCTGGTTTTCTGCCTCTCTCTTCAAGCCAACAAGAAAGCTGAAGCAAAAACCTAGATCTGAACAATGTTCAAAATTTATATTTAGATCTACATTTTGCATGTTGGGCCCATATCTACATGAAACCTTTTACTACATATAGGAGCTCTTTATTATATTATTTTCTTTGGAAATGAGTTAGATTTTTCTCCCATTTAATGTAACCCTCACTGTGACCTGAGCACACAGTAATGCATTGTTAGCATTGTGTGGTTGCACTGCAGTCTGGTTACCACAGTAGTTTAAACAAATGCTTAATTCAGAACAGTAGCGCTTTTATGCGGCTGGAAACAAATTGATCACCATTATTCAGTATTAAATGCTAAATACACACTTTTACGCTATTAGTGTTAGCATATGTAGGCCAAATATTGTACCCATATTAAAGGAGAGTTAAGAGTCCTGGAAACTAAGATGAACCTTGCAATGCTTCTTAAAATTCCCTCCCCATGGTGCAGGATAGGGGGACATTGGTCCTCAATATTATGGTTCCATGGGGACAACGTCACACCATTCTCAAAAAAACCCTCTTCCTCAGGCTTTGTGTTTGGCCCATTTTTGCTTTGCCTCCTATAAAAGGGATGTTCCCTTTGGGCAGCTGACCTATGCTCATACAAAATCTCACTCTGAAGAGAGGCACAGTTACAGAATCTGAGTTTTGATTACTTTGAATAGAAGAGAATTAGATGCAGCTATTTTCTGCCTACGGAAGAGAAATACCACAGAAGGTGGTTCCTCATACGCCTAGCTTCCACAAAAACAATTAAGCAACACCAGAAAAGCTTCCATGGACTAGGTACCTACGGAAGTGAATGCTGAGAAGCTGGGATTCCATATACCCTGTTATCTGAGATCTACTGGTTTCTGCTACTTTCTATTCATACAGCTGAGGTGCACCCCATTTGAACAACTCAGAAGAACCTAGGGCATGTAGCATTAATTCAGACTTTTATGTACTGCAAATATTTTTCTAACCCAGCAGCCCATCTATAAATTTATCTAAGAAATGTATAACTGCCTTTCAAAAAGAGGTAAAAAAGCATTATTGATTTTGTTTACAATGTTGGAGATGTAGAAAATGCTGTTGAAGAAATGAGTTAAAGAAAATGAATCTTAACTCAAATCAAAATGCAAATATAATAAAAACTCTTTTTAATGGGTACAAATTACTGTTTTTCAACTGCCAGTCATATGTGATCAGTGCTATAAAAATGCATTGTATAGCAATAGTACTGCTTTGTTCAGACTTGAAGTTGTACTAACAAACTGATCCTTCTGTTTACAACAGAAATCTCATCCACTGTAATAACCCTGCACCTGTTTATGCCAACATTTTTTTTGCTGGTACGTGCTTTGTGCAATATGTAGAGTATTAACTAAGCAGGGATTTGCCAGGGATTTCTTAACTGAAAGTCTTATGGTTGAAATGGCTATCAAAACAGCCAAATAAAGAGCTCCTTGCTAGTTGTATCCTTTTACAAAACTGTAACTGTAGTTTGCAGGAAGTCTTATAAACCTCAGCTGTAAATGAATTTAATAAAATATGAATAAATTAATTGACAAATTAATGCCAAATATAATTTTTGAAAAATATAATTTATGCTAAAAAGACAAATTTACATATATTTTGTTCTGATTTGTATATAAAACTAATAGCAGCATCAAAATGATATTCTTAGATTATTATCAAGGAAAAAGATTTGAGGTATTACGAATATTCCAGTCATCCATCTCTGAATTCATTTGTAGATGCTATCTCTGGGGAGAAAACTAAACAGAAGGAAAGGAAAAACAGCAACAAAACTGAATCATTTATACACATACACCTGGAAGGTTAAAAGAAAGCTGGAAATGCCCTTTTCCAGTGTTTGTATTGGCACCAATTAAAATGTTTGGTAAATTAGGTTAAATGGCTGTAGATGTATGTTATTGGTGGATTTATTAATAACGTATCATCACAGGGAAACAATTCTCAGTGTATGGCTTGACTGGTGAATTTAGCCCTTTTTTTTCCCTCTTCATGAATTTGCAAATAGACTGTTCCTTATTTCTTTGCTAGTTGCAGTTGCTCTACTGAGTACTTTATTCACTGAAGTTTGTTTACATGGACTTCCTGCAAACTTTCCAGTGCAAGTACTATGAGTTGAGAAATTTGACAGTTATACTTTGCAGATGACCACGTAAGACACATGGTATGGTTTCTATTTATTTATTGGATGACCTGAGCTTTATAGTGAGGTAGATGTCTCTGGGACTTTAATTTCCTCAGTAATGCTAAGAAGCATGTTCTGCTCTATGCAGGTTCTTGTATCATACTCAACACCGTGATATCTGATTTCTTTACAGTAAAAGAGTTAGCTAATAAGTAGGGCAAAGAAATTGAAATGGGATATTGCAAAATATTTTCATATTAATTCTTTTGTGAGGGTAAAAAAGCACTGAATTTGGGTACATATACAATTACAAGATTTTAAAATACCTGTAGCTTTGTGCCCGAGGGGGAAAACATTTAAGAAGAAATCAGGATTGGTTCATAGCTCATTTCAAAAATGCATTTGTTAAATGAATTAAAATTTTGCCTCCCCTACATATTTATTAGTACTCAATGGGTACGTCGCCTCTATCTCCTATCACAGAGTAGCTGTCATTAGTGTTTATACCGAAAGCTTGTGCAGGGAGAAGTGTAATGTAATTGAAATGCCTGAGCCTGAGGTGGTACATAAAGGGGATTTAAGGCATGTCAGCATTGCCTCATGGTTTGAACTAGGAGAGTGTGAATAGTACTGAGTACCAAAGCAATGTGGCCACTGCCATATCCCCAGAGTACAAGACACACCTGCTTGTGAGAGCCTGTCAGGGTGGCCACTCCACTTCATGTGTTGCTAGGGTGGCTATGCACTACCTGGATGGACTCACCTGCTGCCTGCATCAGTCTGCACAGAGGCACTGTCCCCAGCCCTCTCCTTGGCAATAACTTGCATTCGTGGTCTCCTCCTCCTCCTTTCATTTTCACCAAAGCCACCTCCAATACCAGACAAGGACAATGACACACAAATCTAAGACTGTCTGGCTTTACATCGGATAAATAGCCTCCTTACACCAAACTGCTTTGCTGTAACTCTCTGGGTGGACTGAAAGATTCCTGGTTTTCATTAATGTAGTCCTCTTCAAACAGGACTATAGGAAGTAGGAACCTTTTAGGTAGGAACCTAGTGACCATATGGGGGAGTTAGTGTAGCACCCTGGTGCGTACTGCTACTCTCCCATAATTCAGATTGCAGGGCAATGTGGTTGTGCCTTAAACTCAGAACTGCCATGCTTGATGTTTAGATGCCTTGTTGCCTAATGGAAACCAGAGCCTTGCGTTAAGTGACCAGGCTCCCTATAAAAATCATGAGAGAGGTGAAGCAGCATCTAACTTAAGAATCAATTTGCATATAAACACAATGTCTGCGTCTGGATGCCTTCACTGAGGATATGCATATGCACAGCAACACATTTTTACTAGGGAATTTCATTGGTAGAAACTTAGGTTCCTAATGAAGGTAAGTGGTTGCAGGGTTAGACAGACAGCTGAGAAGATGGGGGGGGGGGGGGGGGGAGGGGCTAAGGATCCAAATTTTGGATTTAGGCCCTTAAAATGGTAGTTAGCATTCTAATCTCTTTGAGGACCTAGCCCTAAAGGTCTGTTTTACTAGGTTTTGTTTGTTTGTTATTGATCAGTTTTTTTCCCATCAATATTTCAATATGACTTTGTTTAAACAGTGGATATAAAATCTTATTTTTAAACAAGTTATTTTGTGAATTCTGTTTGAAAAGTTATTCAGCAATGATAAAATTAAACATTTATACATTTATAAGCAGATGATTAGAAGAACAGAGATTGTATTTCTTTAATGTGATTATGTTGTGTAACATATCTTTCCCTAAACAGAGCTAAATGTTTTACCCATGCTTTTTATCATGGAATATAAATTACTAATATCATAATTATAATTGATGAAATTAAGTGTGAAAACCATACTATTATCAAAACCATTTTGTCTGCATAATCCTATCAGTTTCATAATGATCACCTACTTTATTTGTATTATAGTTTCATTTAAAATGTCTGAAACAACAATATAACACATTGTAGTTGTAGTCGTCTTCTAATTAACTCTTTGGGTCTTGTAAGAAGCACAGGAGTCACAATGTATAATGTACATTGAGAGAAATGTGCAACCTCATTACCCCAAGAAGATCATGGTAGATTGTACCAACCACGATGGTAGGCAGAAGCAGTAATAGTATTCCATGTGTGGCTTTCACAGAATTCTCAGCTGGGTTGGGGAAAACTTGTTGTCCCCATTTCTTGCCACCATGTAGTTAGGCATCAGCCAAGCACAATTTAGCTGAAAGTTCTGCTATAGCATTGTGTGCAAAAGTTCTTCAAAAGAATATAAGCTGCAGGTTGTATAACATGGGGAGCATTGCTTTTTTGTAGATGGACTTATATGTATACTGTTGTACAGTGATCTGGCTGATGTTGTAAGTCTTAGTGGTTGACTGCAGCAAACAGTTAAATGGGAGCAGGAATGCAGGCACAGTTGCTTGTGTTACTTGGTTGGCCTGGCCCTGGGCATATAGGAGCATACATTGAAAACTCTCAGGGCTTCTCATACAGGATCTAAACTTACCACTCTGGTACACAACCTGGGCCTTAGGCATTTTTATTACTAAAAATATTATCAGCCTCTGAAAAAGGCATATAATGATGTTTTTTTCATATTGTTATTTTTTATGCCCCAAAGGCATCGTTAGACTTCCTGTATAGCCCGGGTCATACAATTTTATCTATTACCCATGTGATTAACTAAACAGGGGAGCTGACAGTCTTGTGGGCCCCTGGGCAAGTTGTGGGAGGCAACTTCTTACTCCCAGAAGGGGCGGGACCTTTGGCAAAAGGGGCCGGGTGGGGCCAGCTAGCCTTCAGCACCACCTGGACAGTGGTGCGCCCCCTTCCCACAGCTCTCAGCACTGCCTGGAGCCTGCAACTCTTTGAATCACCGGCCCCCAGGGCAGTTTTTCCTCCCTCTCACTCCCTCCACCCCCGGCAACCTAGGAGCTCAGTAACATGAAGGCTATTGAAAAATATTATTTTAGTAAAGAAATAATTTCTATAAATATGACTTCTTGCTACCTCAGGTGCTATTTGATGTGGGGTGTATGACTGGGTTTTCCTTGATTTCTTTATATGTCCTTGAAACCTAAGGATGAAATTTGATATTCTCGGTTTTTGCCACTCTTGAGGAAAAAGTAGATCTCTGGGAATTTTACATTATGAAACTCCAAAACATGGAAAGCTTGCTTATTTTCAGGTCACATTCCCATGTTTAAAATCTCCATATGGTAATCAAAAGATTCAGTAGAGTTTGTAAAAATTTGGAGAGCTTGAACCAATGAGCTGTGTTGAGCCAAAACACCTGAACAAGCTGGGTGTGAGTGAACATATAGTTACATTTGGAATTGAATCTTCCCGAGTATTGAAAGGTATTTGGGATTGTTTCAGATCAATGGGTTAAATGATGAAGCAGGGTGGTTTTGACTGAATTACACTTAGTTTCAGAGTATTTTGATCTGTGTGAAACTAACAGGGTTCCAAACATATATGATCCAGAGCAGTGTTTCTCAACCAGTGGTACCAGTACCCTTAGGGCTGTGGTTCTCAACTGGTGGTCCATGGACCACTGGTGGTCCATGGTGACTTTTTCGATGGTCCACAGGAACATTGTCCAAAGTCACATGGCGTGAGCAGGTGCCGCCGTTAGGCTGTTTTACACTGTGTTCACAAGCATGAGGCACATCATCCATAATGTCACCTAGGACACAACCGTGTTGTATTGCCAGTAACTTCTGTCTGAGGCTCTGAGCGTCAGTGTAGCTGCCGCCGTCATGCTGAGCGGTTGCTGTGTCGTTCGTCCTGTGCTACATGTGCTGTTTTACAGGTGTGGTGTAGATTGTTTATAATGGCAATGACAGGAAGAAATGACAAGCGCAAGTATTCAGAGGACTACATCAAATTCAGCTTCACTTGTGAAGAAAAAGAAGGCGTGGATTTGCCACAATGTGTTGTTTGTTTCAAAGTCTTGGGGAATGACTCAATGAAGCCAGCTAAGCTGAAATTCCATCTCGAAAAGTGTCACCCCAACTTGTTGCAAAAGGATGAAGATTATTTTGAGCGGTGATATCAGGTCTGAAACGGCAGCGCCTTGACTCAACAAATGCATTCTACAATAAGACAAGCAATGAAGTGCACACTTCCTACATTGTTGCATACAAAGTTGCACAGGCCAAGAAGCCTCATACCACTGTAGAGCAACTTGTGCTCCCCTGTGCAAAAGAGATGGTGCGGCTTGTTCTTGGCAAGGAAGCAGCAAGGAAGCTGAATGATATATCTGTCTCTAATGACACAGTATCGAGACGGCTAAATGAGATATCACAGAACATCAGTGAAGAAGTTGTGGATGAAATAAAGAAGTCTCCATTGTTTGCCATACAATTGGATGAATCGACCGACATCGCATTGTGCTCTCAGCTATTGGTGTTCGCATGATACATAGTTGAGGGAGACTTCAAAGACGAGTTTCTTTTTTGTAAGACTCTTGATACCACCATAAAGGCTCAGGATGTGAAGGAAATTGTTAACAATTTTTTTGAACTACATGGTCTGGATTGGGCAAATCTTGTGGGTGTCACTACTGATGGGCTCAAGATGGGCTCATTCCACAAGGAGTAACAGTTAATTCGAACTAAGGACTTCGAATTAACGTGTCTCTGCCATGTTTAGCTGCGCGGCAGTGAGTTCGGGCTAGTGAAATTTCAAAATGGTGACTGGACGGGAACATGCAAATAAAGCCCGGGATATTTAAATCCCGGGCCTCATTTTCAACTCCGGTCGCCTCATTTGCCTACCTAGCTCGAATTAACGAGCTAGTGTAGACATACCCTGTGAGACTGTATTTTCATGTTTGGTACACGTTAAGTCCAAACAGAGGAATTGGCTTTCAGTGGAAAGCGATATTCGTTGTGCATTATCAAGTACTACTCCAAACATTGAAAAGCTTGTCAGTGAGAAGAGAATCCCAAAATCTGTAAATAAGAAATAAATTTCAAACCAAAATGTTCGTTGTCTGCTCTTTTTTATCATGCCTCAAAAAGGAGGTGGTCCATGAACATTTTTTGATTGGCCTGGTGGTCCATGGACTGAAACAAGTTGAGAACCACTGCCTTAGGGGGTACTCAAGAGAAGTCTGGGGGGGGGAAGGGGAAGGAGTACGTCAACACAACTGAAATTTGGAGAAAACTGAATTTTTAAGTTTTACAGCACTTTATTATTTTTGTACTTTTTACACCCAAAAATTTCATTGCCTGCCTGGCTACGATTAAGTTGTTTAAACAAATGTGTTGCAATGGTAGAAAAATGTTTTGTGTGTCTGAAAACTGTAGGTACTGGGGGTACTTATAATTTTTTTTAAAGGGGGTACTTATCATTTTTTGTTTCTGAAAAAGGAGTACTTTATAAAAAAGTTTGAGAAACACTGATTCAGAGCATAGTCAAGAATCCCAACCTAGTTAATCATTAAGTAAATAAAAATATCCACCTGGAGATCATTCTTCTATTAAACATTGCAACATTCTGGAGAATACATAATTTGAGCGACTATTTTTTTCATGTCTGGGAAGTTAACAGTTGAATTGCACATTGCCATGGATAAAAGTGTACTGTATACAATATCATTTTCTTTTTAGCAGCTAAATAATAGTACAGCACAGCTGCATTATAAAAGCAGAACTGCTTTCAGTACTGTGTTGATACTATGTACTATATCATGCATTGGAATACAGTAATCTGAGTAGAAGATTTTGTGTGTCCTTGTTTACACATGTAAACATGTGTCCAACCAATCCAGTATCAGTATTACCTGCAGATTATATATATAAATTAGGGATGTTAAAAAGTGGTTAATTAAGTAACCATAAAACCATGTAAAATCTTAGTGGTTGCACGCTGCAGGCTCCACAGTATAAAGCTCATACTGCGGAGCCTGCGGTGCAGCTGGTTTTCCAGGAGCAGGCCGGCAGCCAGTGCATACCCGGAGCTGGCTCCACTCCTGAGGAGCTCACTGCTTTGCAGACTCTGCAGTGTGGGGTGGCAGCTGGTTCACTGAACACAGTGGCTTCCGCCTGCTGCCCCACTCCCAGGGAGCCGGCTGCCACCTCATGCTGCTGGCTCTGTATCAGAAGCAGCAGTGCGGGGTGGCAGCCGACTCCCTGGGAGCAGGGTAAGGAGCCAGTGTGTAATGGTTATAGTAACCAATAAGCTTTTTCTTATAGGTTAACCATTTAAACGTTTATATTATTATATCATATATATATTTTGCACACACAAAACTACATTAAAAAAAAACCAAAAACAAGTAAGGTTTCATAGATTCGAAGGCCGGAAGGAACCATTGTGATGTGATCTCCTGTGCAACACAGGACATAGGATTTCACTAAAATAATTCCTAGAGCACATCCTTTAGATACATATCCCATCTTGATTTAAAAATTGCCTATGATAAAGAATCCACCACAATGCTTGATACATTTCTCCAATGGTTAATTACCCTCACTCTTAAAAATCTATACCTTATTTCCACTGTGAATTTATCTAATTTCAATTCCCAATAATGGTGTTAATCTTTGTCTGCCAGATTAGAGTCCTTTATTATCAAATATTTGTTCCTCACCTAGATTCTTAGGGACTGTGATCAAGTCTCACCTTCCCCTCCTCTGTTGGTCCATCTAAACTAAACTCAATCTGTTTAGTTTATCTTAATACATCAAGTTTTCTAATCATTCTGCTATTCTTGTGGCTCGTCGGATCCCTCCTCAGTTTATTCATATCTGTGGGTGCCAGAACTGGCTGCGGTATTCCGACAGTGGTTGCCCCAGTGCCAAATGCAAAAATAAAATAGATGTCTTCTTACTAGAGATTTGTTTGCTGATACATCCAAAAATTGCATTAACTCTTTTGGCCACAGCATTTCACGGGGAGTTCAAGTTCATTTGATTATCTGTCATGACCCAAAACTCTTTTCAGAGGCTCTGCTTTTCAGGATAAGATCCTCCATCATGTAAGAAATGTAGTGATATTAAAATATAGCGTTTGTTTGCACCCAACTTACCAAATGATCCAGAATCCTCTGTGTCTCTGACCTGTGCTCTTGATTAGTTACCATTCCCAAACCTTTGTCATCTGCAAACTTACTCAGTGATGACATTGGGGGTTTTCAGGTCATTGATAAAAATATTAAATAGGCTAGGGCCAAGAACCTACCCCTGTGTGACCTTACTAAAATCATACCTATCTGATGATGATTCCCCAAAGCCAACTGCTCAAAATTAGGATATGCGTATGCCACCATAATGAAAATGAGGCAGGCAATGCAGGACGAGAAAGGACGCTCTCATGGTGCAAACACTTGGATTTTGCTCTTGAAAAATTGGATTTAATCCCTGCCTATGCTAAAAACAACTCCACTCCTAGTCCCAAGTCTTCCCTGTGCCAGTATCTAGTTCCAGATCTCCCCTTCCCCTCCACCTATGCTAGCTTTCAGTCCCAGGCTGTACTTCACCCCAAGAACCCTCTCCCTATCTCAGGCTCGGCCTTAGGGCAAGGTGAGCAAGGTGGTTGCCTTGCGCCCCACGCCTTCAGGGCCCCATGCTGCCCAGTGCCCGCCCATCCAGCTGCTCGCTCGTTGCCCTGGCTGGAAGCCGCCCGGCCACGAGGTGCAGCCAACCACAAGATGTTGCCTTGGGCCCCGCAAACTCTTCAGATGGGCCTCCACCCTCTCCAGTCCAACTCTTCTTTCCTCTGCATTCAACTTGGGTTAGGCACCTTCCTTTTATACGCTGCCTTGGCACCAGCAGTTGGGTGACTAAGCGTATTGGAAAGAGAATCTGCCAGCCCCATCTGAGCCTGCAGCAATACCTGCAGCCCTCAGATGATGCATGGGGGCATGGCACTCATACATTCCAGTCACATGTAGGAGCTGTGAGGGGAGGAAGTATGCTCAGTGCAAATGGAGTCTTCTCAGATTTATACTTTGAAGCTCTAAAGAGTCTGAACTGCAGTTTCTCCAAGGTTTATAACTGGGCCAAATTTGGATGGATTTTCCTGGAAAAGTAAAAGGCACAACCCTGACACAGAAGCCATTCCTGTCTGCTCAAAATATTGGGATGCTAGTGCTCCTGAGTGAAAAGTAATTTTTGTTTAAACATATCAAAACAGTATATTATCCCCTACCTTCTTTCTCAAAAAATGCTAAAGTCTTTTGGCTGAAACTTTCCAAAAATCAACTTGATACAGGTACTAGATAGAGAAAATGTCAGCCCAAATCATTGGTTTGGCAAATGTATAAACAACTGAAAGCTGGGTCTTATAATACTAAGTATCAGGCAACCTTAACAGCTGTTGCTGCCAGTAATAATAATCATTTTTGCTATGTATCCATACTTACCAAAGGCATATTTCCATGTTTTGAGCTTTGTATTTAAAGGATATTTAAATAATAATGAAGTATTCTTAAATATGATTATAAATTAGCCCTACAATGAACATGTAGGATGCATGTCATCTGGGAAATGTACTTCTACATGCTATTGTCCATTTAGTTAACCCCATATATGATAAAACAGAAATAAGGATCAGCCAAGATTTACAAAAGAGATCAGTGATTTTGGGTGCCCAACATAAAACATTTTGAAGGGACCCTCATTTTTTAAGAAAGTTTTGAAAAGTAAGCTTTTACAAAGCATCTCAAGTTGGGCGTCCAAAATAATCATTTTTTAAAGCTTGAACATTTGTATTATAGGTTCATAACAGACATTGAATGGGGTTTGTTTTGACTTGTTGATAGGTAGGTATTATGGCAAAGTACCTATCTTATATAAAAAATAGATCTCTGCACATGTGGAAAGGGTTACACTGGTGCATGTACACACACACAAACACAATCTGGGGGATGCTGCTTTTACAAAACTGTCATATTTCTGTTTTCTCTGGCAGGGTTAAAAGTTAGATATGTTTCTTCTGTCCTGAAACTGGAGTGATTTTACAGTTTGGAATTTTGAACCAGCTTAGTAATGTGTTTCATATTTGTCTAAGCATGTTTGTTTATAAAGAGGAAAATCCATGTAATATAAAGTGGCCAATAAAAACCAACTTTGGCTCAAAGCAAATGAGTATCTGGCTCTCACTGTGGCACTTGCTTGACAGCTGTCAAACTTAAACAAAACTGAACTCTGCTTTATGCCCCCAGCTGACAACCGTGCATAAAACTTTGCCTGTATGTTTTTAGTAATAAATACAGAGAAAGATGTTCTCACCTGAATTTGGGACGTTATAGGCACAGAGACGTGGGCCTGATCCAAAACCATAGGAGTAAATTGATTCCTATTGACTTAATTGGGCTTTGGAATAGACCCCCTAATGGGCATCCAGCAACAATTACAGAGGAAAATGGCTTGAACTACAGGGGGGGAAAAGGAAACTCTTCTGAGAAGACTTCCTGGATACTCAAGAAAAAAAATTCCTAGAGGAACTCTGCAATGTATTCAATTCTCAAGTTGCTCTTAAAGGAGACAGGCTGTTTATTTCTGCCTTCTGAGGAAACTCAGGGCATAGTGGATAATACGTCAGCCATAAATAAGAAAAATAGTAGCTGTAAATGCTAACAAAAGACATCTGTCTTTAATACTGACAATAGAAACTCTGGAACATTTGTAAATGTAAAAATATTGCAGACAAGAGGAGCCTTTGTGCTCAGTCATTTGCTCACTTTATATTACTGCATATGCAACAGGATTTGTATTTTAAGAAAGTTATTTATTCTTTTCTCAATGTACATAAAGGGTGAAATCCTGGCTCCTCTGACGTCAATTACAGAACTAAATGGGACCCAGACTTTACCTAAAATATCCTCTAAGAAATACCGAGTGGCTTATGAAAGAATTAAATAGATGTGGTAGAAAATAAAAACACCAGGGATGCTATAATTACTTCTCATATTTTATTTCATTGAAAACATCCGGTTTTATAGTTTCTTGAAGCAGTCACGGAGGCTCCAGTCTGTAGCTCTGGTATGCCATAAGAATCATGGGAGCTGACACAGAATTTGGGACCAGCTTGCACACAGACCTTGAAACTAATGCATGAGTAGCATGTCCATATACCAAGCTCTCAAATCTTACTTCATTTCACTATCTACTGGTGGGACCTCTACGGAGTTAGCAACAGTGAGATCATTCTTGAGTACAAGGTCCATTTGTTTTTACTGTTGTTTGGTAAAATCACTTGGTACAATCCAGTATGGATGTAGCTGTGTCAGCCCTACCCTCAAACTTGAGATATCATTTACACTGCTTTGCTGCTGTAGTCTCCAGTCTGGACTGCTCACAAACAGCTTCTACTGTGCAAGTTGCTCCCACCTATGTCTGTGTAGCTAGCCAGAGAGAGAGGGAAGAGCTGATGCCTTCTTTTTATAGTTCTGTAACCTCTTTGAGAGGCATTTCCAGCTGAGTGGAAGATGACAGGCAATCTGTGTGAAAGGGAACTCCTGGCTATTCCTTTGGCCTTGTCTACACTTGTACTTTCAGTCGAGAGAAACTGCCTGTGAATGACAAAAACTTCCAAGTAGCCACACTAAAGCATGACAGATGTCGCTTGAATTGGCATTTTGTCACAACAGAAAATTCCACCTCCGTGAGACTTTTGTCAGAATGGTGTTGACAATCAGGAGGTATGCACTGAGCAGACTTTTTGTAGAGTTTATTGAACTCCAGCATGTATCCCACAATGCTCTGTTTAGCCACTAAGGTGTAGATTTTTTTCCCTCCTCTCCATTCCTGGCCAGATAAGAGCCACATAGCAGGTCTATCTCCTTTATGGCTGACTGTGGCATTAGCTTTCCCTTGTTTGGGCATTGTTTGTCTGGAAAACGTACTTTTGGCCATGATCTCAGTTTGTTTAAAATGTCACATGTAATGGTTCTGCATGCATTTTGCCATGATGTTATTAATCAGCAAATTGAGATTATAAGTACCACTTCACAAGAAATACTATAGAGTGTAGGGTCTGGGCATGGATACATTCTGTCACAGGGTCCACAGGTTTACACTTGGGAGTCCACACCATTGCTAAAGCTAGGTCTACATTGTGGGGGGGGAAGTTTGGCTTATGGTACACAACTCTAGCTATGTAAATAACGTAGCTTGGAGTTGATGTACCTTAAGCCAAGCTTTGCTGTCATCTCCACTGGAGGAGGTTGATGGGAGAAATGCTCCTATAGACTTCCCTAACTCCTCACGCACCAAGGAAGGCGCCCTCAGCATTCGATTTAGCGAGTCTTTACTAGACCCACTAAATCGAACCCTAGGAGATTGATCACTTGAGCACTGATCCTCCAGTAAGTGGAGGATGGCCTAAGATACAGGAGTAGGAAATTTTGTGAAAACTGCTAGCCCATAGGGCAAATAATCCCAAATGTCCATATATACATGAAGTAATTGCACCAAAATATGGAAACATACACATCATACAAAATAGAAATAACCTTAAGTTCTATTCCTGTACCTTCCCCAGTCTATTGGTATGGAGAATGGCATAGTTACGCCAGTGAGCAAGATAGTTGCCAAGAGAAGACAGTAGTGAATCACTTCTTAAACTTGCATGTATCACAAATAAGGAGGGAGAGATGTTTGTTAAGGTGCACCCAGTCAGAGCTCATGAGAAATGCATACAAAAACCATTATGTCACCTAAAGACATCTCAGCTGATCAAGTTTACTATTCAACACTGAGCAGTAATCATTACCATGAAAAATAAGAGGTTCCAAATGTAAGCATATTTCCAGTTAAGTGTGCTTGGTTGAAATATCTTCTGGAATAGCATATCTTGAAACTTATATTAGTCAGTACATCTTTTATTTATTTTATATTATCTACATATGTAAAGTTGAAATCAGCGAAAATGTTTTCAGTGTCACTAGAAAAAGAGCAAAGCTGACCCCATCTACAGCAAAATAATTTTTACACATGGAAAGGAAGCTGTATATATATGGATTTTACTATCAGTAATATACTCATCCATACCAAGCAAATTATAGGAAGGGGGCAGTGTTGAATTTTTACTCCTTAGGATTCAATCTTGTTTTTAAACAGATGAAAGCATTATACTAGAATATTTTATTCCCTTGTACTCATTAGGGCAAAATTTCTGGCTTAAGTTTAGTGTAAAAAAAAAAAAAGTTATTGTCACTGGCAGATGGATTTACTTGACTGTGGGCTGTGTTTGAGAACTAGTGCTCGAGTGCAGAGGTCACGTGTGAATTTGTTGTGCTTCTAGGGTCAACTCAACAAAATAAATGAATGTGATGAAATTCTCATAAAGTGTTTATTATTTAGTGTTTCTCTAATATACAATAAATTGTAATTTATGAGGCGTAATTGAAGAAAATTCTAGAGGAAGTTGTGTATGAGATTAGGGGATTATTAAATCAACTTTATTGTGTTTTCAAAACTTAAAAATGCTTTATAGCAGTAATAAATTGTTTGAGAATGCTATCAACCCATAAATTTTAATAATTTAATAAGCATTCTGCTATAAGATTGGGCGCATTGCCAAATCCCAGAACTAAACTGCATGGAGTGTAGTCATAGTAGTGTAGTGCTTTTAGTTTACCTGGCTAATGCAACAATGATATATTCTCATGCATAACATGTAGTGATTGGTCTTTAATTTTAATGAACTGAAACTAGGCTCTGGAAAAAGTCAGGAGGGTATCTAACTCCTTCCTCTGCCTCCATCTGTTGCAGGCTATTAAAATATATGCAGGGAGTGCTTTTCACTGCTTTGCTCTTAACATGTTGACTTTTTAGGCTATTTGCAAAGTGACCACTGATTCACGTAGGGACAGTAGTTGTTTTTTCCCTCCTCCCCCTCTTCCTCTTTGCCCAGAAGTGCACAAATAAAGGAAATATAGATTTATTTTTTGAAGCTCAGGAAATGAGTTTTGTGCTTCAAAAATAAAATAAGGTAGGGAGAACAGGAACAGTAATTGTTGCAATTGTTTCAAATGTGTTCTCTTATATGCTTCTGCCT
Organism: Rafetus swinhoei; assembly: GCA_019425775.1. NCBI lineage: Eukaryota > Metazoa > Chordata > Testudines > Trionychidae > Rafetus > Rafetus swinhoei. Next base: position 79,019,602 of record CM033427.1, on the reverse strand, counting down.
AATGTATTTGAATGTGGGGGGGTTAGTTATGATCAAGTATAATATTTTAATTTTACACATGCTCTGTAGATAGACTGCATTATGCTATTACAGCAGAGTATACTTGATGAATTAGCAGGTCTTTCCTGTTACATTACTATTATCTTATAGTGCTTAGATAAAATAAAATCAGTTGTCTGAACATCTACATAATTATTATTATTATTTATTATTAATTAAAAATATATTTTTCTTTGCTTCTCTTGTGCCAAACAGTACTTTGTTTTTTTATCTGCATGTGAGTTAATCTACTGGTCTACTCTTAAGAGTGGAGTTACTGTGGATGCACAGTGGTAACAGAAGAATTGGGCTGTTGTTTTTAGGGTGCATGCACTCTGCTTCATGTATAAAGATAATTGCAAAACCATTGTGAAAAGATAAGCAGAATAGTTTATAACAAAGAAGAAACACCCTTTTCCTGTGATTGTACTGATCTCTGGTGAAGGTGGCATGTCCCCATTTACTAATGGAATTGAAAACAGTGTATCAGTTGATTGTTTCCACCTCAAAAGTAATTTCATTTTGAGACAATTATATATATACATTTTGCTTCAACTACATTTTGACTTAATGAAAAGCTTAATAAATATCAGCATTCGTGGCTCCCGTGTAGTCAGATAAATTAGTTAATGCACAAACTGAGCTCTTATGTATTATGCAAAAGATTAGTTTTAACATTTGCATAATGTGCTACAAATGACCCACTGTTTCAAGCAGTAGAAACTCAGTTTAATGTGGGTTGAAAGCTTAAATGACGTCAATAAAATAATTACTCCTGGCTTGGCATATTCTCATTCATTGTCAGCAGTTCAAGATTCCTTTTCTGGTCTTCAGTGCTGAGAGAACAGTTAAAAGGCACTGAAGGTGGGTCAAAAGAAAAAAAAACCCTCTTCCCTCAAAAAGCAGCAGTAATAGGTAGGGCTGTCAAATTATTACAAAAATTAATCACAATTAATGCACTATTAAACAATAATAGAATACCATTTATATACATATAAAGTATATAGTGCTCCCTTTATATTTTTTATTAAATATTTGTACTATAAAAAGAAAAAAATAGTATTTTTCCATTCACTTAATATAAGTACCGTAGTGAAATCTTTTTTCATTAAGTTTGAATTTAGAAATGTAGAATTATGTACAAAAATAACTGTTCAAAAATAAAACAGTGTACAACTTTCAGAGTCTACAAGTCCACTCAGTCCTACTTCTTGTTTAGCCAATCGCTCAGACAAGTTTGTTTATATTTGCAGGAGATAATGCTTCCCCCTTCTTGTTTACCATGTCACTCAACAAAAGTGAGAAGAGGCATTCATATGGCACTGTTGTAGCTAATTTTGCAAGATATTTACATGCCAGATGTACTAAAGAGTCGTATGTGCCTTAATGCTTCAAACACAATTATAGAGGACATGCATCTATGCTGGGTGATCGGTTCTGCTTCAAAACTATCCAAAGCAGTACAGATCAATTCATGTTCCTTTCATTTTCTAAGTCAGATGCCACCAACAGAAAGTTGATTTTCTTTTTGTTAGTTTGTGTTCTGTAGCTTCCACATTGCAGTGTTGCTCTTTTAAGACTCCTGAAAGTATGTTCCACACTCCCTCCCTCTCAGATTTTGGAAGGAACTTCAGATGCTTAAATCTTGGGTTGAATGTTATAGCTATCTTCAGAAATGTCATTCCTTTGCATTTTTGTCAAATCTGCAGTGAAAGTGTTCTTAAAATGAGCAATGTGCTGGGTCATTATCAAAGACCTCTATAATATGAAATATATGGCAGAATGCTGGTAAAATACAGAGCAGGAAACATACAATTCTCTCCCAGTGAGTTTAATCACAAATTTAATTAGCACATTTTTTTAATGAGAATCATAAGCATGAAGGCATGTCCTCTGGAATGGTGGCCAAACCATTAAGGGGCATACAAATGTTCAGCATATGTGGCACATAAATACCTTGCAATGACAGTTATAGAAGTGCTATGCAAACATCTGTTCTCACTTTCAGGTGTAAATAAGAAGTGGGCAACATTATCTCCCGTAAATGTAAACAAACTTGCTTCTTTAACAACTGGCTGAACAAGAAATAGGACTGAGTGGACTTGTAAACTCTAAAGTTTTATACTGTTACTTTTTTAATGCAGTTATACATATTGAATTTTTTTGGTTCATAAGTTGTGCTTTTATTATAAAGAGATTGCGCTTTAGTACTTGTATAAAGTGAATTGAAAAATCTTTCATTTATCACTTTCAGTGCAAATATTTGTAATACAAATAATATAAAGTGAGCACGGTACACTTTGTATTTTGTGTTTTTAATTGAAATATAGTTGAAAATCTAGAAAACCATCCAATATAGTTTAAACTTCAATTAGTATTTTAACAGTAAATAAAATTATGATTAATTGTGATTAATTTTTTAATTGATTCATTTTTTTGTTAATAGAATAGTTAACTGTGATTAATCAACAATCTCAAGAGAAGAGATACTTAGCTTTCTAAGGACTAGATCCAAAGTTCATTGGACTCAAAGGGAGTCTTTTAACTTATTTTCATAGTGAACATCAGGTTCGCCCCAAAGGTATAAAAGCATGTATTTCTAGTCTGGATTTATCATGAGGTGTCAGATCTTACAAATAATATTGGTCTAGAACTGAGAACTCAGAACTTTAGGTCCTGAAGGTTGTGGAATCCCCATCTCTGGAGATATTTAAGAGTAGGTTAGATAAATGTCTATCAGGGATGATCTAGACAGTATTTGGTCTTGCCATGAGGGCAGGGGACTAGACTCGATGACCTCTTGAGGTCCCTTCCAGACCTAGCATTCTATGATTCTATGAATATGTAATTTTAGAAGCTATTTCCTTCTTTCTTGCAAATTTTGTAGTCAGTTGGTAGGCGCGTTTTATTGAACCAACAGTAATTACCTGAAACTTGCAAATATGAGTTCTTTAAAATTAGAGGGTTGGAAGGAAAGTGAATTTGAATCCCTAGATTTTAAATCATGCCTATGGTCTTGATTTCTGGTAGGATATATACTGAAAAGAGACCTATTATTTGTTCCATGTTGTGTGGAGCCAGGACCTCATGAAAGTCATATTGTCACAAAATTTTGGTCCAAAGAGTTAACAAGAAAACAGGTTTTGTGTGGTTTCCACTATTTTAGATGTCTTAATCTGATCACCATTGACTCAGAATTGTTATTTGCCATCTGCCTGCTGTTTGGTGTTGCAGATCTTAGCAAGTGCCCCTCCTGGCCTCGCACAGGACTGCTATGAGGAGAATCCAAGCCTCTGCTACTCTGGACCCCCTGGCTTTTCCAACCTGATGGAGCCTCAGTAGGATGGTTTTTCTGGCCTATTTTCAGGACACTGACTATCTATCCTTTCTTGGAAATGGAGCTCCTTTGCCCTAGCCCCTCAGGACAATGACTGATCCCCATGATACACCAGTGACTTAAATACACCCCTCTCCCAGAACCTCCCCCAGAGGGGTGTGTATGATATATATTCTCCTGTGTTTTGAATGAAACCATAAACATCTTAAACCCACACTGTCCCTCACTATCTCAGTCCATTTGGGTCCAGGAGATCATGCATGGAGTCCTCTGCCTCTTTAGGCATTATTTGCTGGATTGCTTCTCCCTTAGATTACAGAAAATGGCCCCTGCGGAACAGCTCCTGACCTTTTTTAAAACATTCAGTCTCCTGTGTCAGGAGACATCCTTGCCAGGTTCTCTAGAAGATCACAAAATCGTGTCAGGTAACTTCGTTGCCAAGATGATTTCCACCTGGTTAAACCTGTTTCTCCAGGCAGGGACCAGTTTTTTTTTGGTGAGAGCAGGGGGGCCCAATAGACTTGCTGGGCCCCTGAGCAAAATTAGGAAGGGGGCATGGTTCCACACACCTGGAAGGGGAGGGGCTAAGACAGCTAGCCCTTAGTGTTGCCTAGAGCATCTCAAGCCTGGAGTGCACTGCATGGTGCTCTATCAATGATTTAAAGAGCCCAGGACTCTGTCCACTGCTGCTGCTTATCTGGAACCCTGGGACCTTTAAATCACGTGGTCTAATTGTGTGCTCCTCCTCCCCCCACCTTCAGTTTGGTGGGTCTGGTCTAGAGTGAATAGATTTATGATTGGGTCCTTAGAAACTACATTGAGTATCTATGGCATCCCCAAGATATTGATCAAGCTGATAGAAAACATCTACAGAAAGTTGATGAATGTGGTGAGAGTAGATGATAAGCTGATAGAATGCTATTGTCAGACTTGTTCAACTTGGTATTGGAACCAGTAATGACTATAGGACTGAGAGAGAAAATGAGAGATGCCATGTTACGTGGGAGGACAGTAAATTACCTTAGATTCACAGACAATATTGACCTCATAACTCTGACCAAGGAAAGCAGACAATTTAGACTGAAGATCAGCACAGAAAGGATAAAAATGGCAATTGGAAGATGAAAGGGAGAGGTAAAGAACTAGAACAAGTGGAAAATATGTGTACCTTAGAAGTCTAGTATCAAAGAATGAGAATTGTGAAGATAACATAAAAAAGATTTTGACTAGCCACTACTGCATTCAGGAAACTCCAACATCTAGAAGGCAGAAGAGATTTCAATGGAAATCGGTGTGACACACAACTGTTGTACCAATACCAGTTAGAATGTTGTGTAATAAGAAAAGTTGATGAATAGAAAGTATGGGTTGCTGAAATCAACTGCCTGACGGGAATTTTTAAAGTGTGAGTACTGCAGAAAACTTTAAAAAAAAAATAAGTAAAAGACTAGGGCAAGAAATATTGCTGTTACAGAAATTCAAGAAAGATTTATTGCAAATGGACATGTGTCAAGATCCAGAAAGGACACTACACATTGTTATATAACCTAGCCCTGGTCTACACTACGAAATTAGGTCACTTGTAAGGCAGCTTGTGTTAATCTAATTCTGTAGGCATCTACACCAGTGGTTCCAAGCGATATACCATTGTGGGCTGCATATGCAGCTTGTTGTGTGTTTACATGCGCTGCACTCACACAATATATACTACCTGTATGGCCATGAGAATGTCACATGGGCTGCAGCTGCATGTTCTTTGGACTGCAGGCCTTGGATTGAGAACTTCTGGTCTGCATTGTTTCCACCACAGATGTAACTCACCCACCACACTGGCTTAATAATCCATCTCTGTGAGAGGCATAGCACTTTTTTGATGTACATCAACTGTTGCTGACTTTCAAAAGCTGTACCACAATGCCCTTCGTTGACAGTTTAATGGTTATGCTCCTAGTGAGGACAAGTACCACTGACACAAGGATCGGAGTGCTAATATGTAAACATAATTTAATTACTGTGATGACTGTATGTAGACATTTCTTAGGTTGACTTAATTTTGTAGTGTAGACTTGCCCCTGGAGTACCTGGAACTAGGACTAGAGGAAGACCAAGGATGTAGTGGATAGACACATTGAAGAATACAAAGGTTTAAAGAAAAATGAAACCACAATGCTGGTACACAATAGAAAGAAATGCAGAGACTTCATTTGGGGCTTAATTTGGCTCCATTACCACTGTTGAATTGACAGATGGAAATCAAAGGAAGACTGTTTTGCTATAGTCTTTGGTGTCTTAACCCAATATGGAGACAAAAAGACCACAGAAATGGCAAAAGACTGCCCATTCGAAATTGACTTTACAACCTGACACAGACGTACAAGATTCTTGGTCTCACACAGAATTCATAGAGTATATAAATATACTCCAAAGTTATCACAGTTGGCTTGAGGTTGAGTCAGGTAGATGTGGCGGATAAAGGAAACTTTAGAGTGCCACTCCCTTATAGCATTTTCTGCATATAATTACAGTACTTCATTTTCCAGTCTGAGTCAGGCTCTTTCCATGGTAGCATAATCATTGGAGTGTGTTTTTTAATTTCTGCAACTTGGTTTTGTGCAGAGATCTTAGTGTCTATTAATATCATAGCAGAAACATTTAGGTATTGTGGTCTTGTACTTGTATGTACACTTGTAAATGCTGTCTTCATTGGCCATTGTTTAAACTTTCTTATGGTGAAAAATTCCTAAAATTAGGGAGAACAAATTTTTATCCAGATGCTGGCTGCTTCCTCTATTTTACATTTCTTATGATACACAGGCTTTTATCAAAGGCCTGGATACAAAAAACTATAGGAGCAGACAGGGTTCAAAGTCCAAATCAAAATTTTGTGGATTGAACTGTCTAATTATAATGGTGAAAAATGCCAAAAGGTTAGCTACTTCCTTCCTCCTTTCCTTTAGTATGCTACTGGATTATGATATTGTGGAAGCCCAATTACAATACTGCCAACTCCTGCAATTTCATCATGAGTCTCCTAATTGATATTTTACTTGAAGCCCCAGTTCCTGGAGACAAGTGATCATATGAAAATCTCAGCTTTTTTCCTTTTTTCTTTCTTTTTTGGTTTTTAATCTGGGTGCGTATTTCTTAGCCCTTGTGGTTGCAAAGACAAACTTGAAAACATGACCAAACTGCACTTTAAAGGCTCAAAAGCCAGAAGGAAAAGAGGGGAAAAACAAACCCTCAAATGAACTTAAAATATCATAAGCAAGTCTCATTTTGGTGAACATCTGCCTGTCCACAGAGACAGTGGATGGATACACAACCCCCTCATCCATTACTCTCTTAACCACGATGAAGCAGGAACACCAAGTAAGCCATTTTCTAGGCTCCAGATTGCTTTAACTTGGCTCTGTTTCATAAATGTATGGGACTGAGTGACCTAAACTAAAGTATATTTCCCACTCTAATTTTTCTGATATTATGGTTCTTCACAGCATTGGTTAGTATTTCATTTCTATCTAACTAAAAGTCTATTGTCAGACATCACAAATGAGGAGTAAGAATCTCCTCACTACAAAATACATAACCTTTCCCATTTCCAGATGAAGAAAAATTCACTAATTAGATGGCTGATCTGAGTGAGCTCTGCCTTCCCTCTAGTCCTTTAGTAGAAATATTATCTGCTTAAATGGCCAGGTAGGAAATAGTAAGTCTAAATGGTATAATTTGAACGCCTTTTGGAAGAATAAGTGTTTTAACAAAACAGGGCATGTAATTATGGTTGAATAAGTTTGCTCTCAGCTACGGGTGCCTCTGTTTTCAAGTCAGCACTTTTTAATAAATACAGAATTAATAATATTTCACTTGTATCCAGTATTTCCAGCTATCCTTGTGACAGCTAGTACTCTGTCTTAATTAGTAATATTTCTAGCTCACCTAAAGTAGCTGAAGGGTTCTCCTGGGATCTATTCTTGGGTACAATTTTGTTTAATCTTATTATTAATGATAATAAATTTTTACTTACTTGGATTATCATCTGTACGCCAATGATTTCATTATTTAAACAAATAATTATTACACATTACAATTCCATTTACTGCATGACAATAACAAATCATAGTTATGGCTTATTCAAAGCAAATTAGTTCTAAAACACTAATAAAATTAATTGCAAGATGTTTGATTGGAAACCAGAGCTAGTTAAAATAGGAGCTCTTTATCATGGTCTTTGATAATGCATTACTTACTAGAATAAAGCTACCAGCATTAAATATTGTAGTGATTGTTAGCAAACAAAGAGTAATTGAAACTTGGTTGCTAAGAGACATTATTTCTCATTGTTGACAATCATGATGTTCTTTGATTGCCGCTGCTATTGTTCATTACACAAGTTGAATGTTTTACATAACACTATGACTACATGCTTTGGATTCCAATTGCTGTTTGTGTGTGATACCACTGCAGTTTACTTAACCTTCATTCACAATGGCATGCTTTGTGAAGATCTTTGAGTTAACATTTTTTTTTTTGTAATGCCCTTATGAAATGTAAATTGAAGCTGCAATTGCATTGCAAGATTATAGATTGTGATAGGGCCATCCCTAATGAGGTGGGGAGCCTGGGGCAACCCCCTCCTCCACCCTGTCTGGCTTCTTCCTTCCTCTGCTCTGCTCCCCTCCACCCCATTGCGCCACTTCCCTGAAGTGCCCTCCCCAGAGTGACACAACCCGGAGGATTAACTGGGGGACCTGACACAAGGCAACACCAGGGATTAGCTTCTTTCCCCTTCCCCCCACCACCCACTCACCATGGCAGCAGAAGCTATGAAAGTAGAGCATCTCAGCAGCCTGTTCCACTCCACCGCCATCTCTCCTGAGTCCTGTGTTGCTTTGGGGAGAGTGGAAGGGCTGGGGCCATGTGAAGTGGAGAAGGTATGAGGGGGTATGTGGGGGCACCCAAATTAGTAATTTAAAATTTGGTGGGGGCGTTGGGGTGGTGCCCCTCTGTACAGGGGCTGGAGCACGCTATGTAATTTTGTAGTCTCAAAGGGGTAGCCATGTTAGTCTGTAACTTGAGTGGTCCTGTAACATCTTAGAGACAAACAAATATATATTATAGTATCATGATCTTTAATGGGCACAACCCACTACTACAGGTGAGTGGAGCAAAAGGGAGAAAAGCCCAAATTTAAAGAAAAAGAAGGGAGAGAGGGAGGGGAAAAAAGACCTGTCAATTATAGCACCTAATCGAGTGGGCTATAAGTGTCCCATACTTAGCTTTTGATGTCATTTGGGTGTTGAATATAACAACCCTTCCAGATCATGCCTTTGTTCAATCCCTGAGAGAGAGTGTCAAATTTGCATATAAAGGCCAGTTCTGCAGTCTCTCCCTGCAGTTGGTTCATGAAATTAATTTAGGTTAGACTGTAAGATCTTCAGGGCAGGAACTTTCTGGGTGTTTTTACAATACAACATAATACTGATTGGAGCCTCAGGGCCCTACTGAAACATAAATATCTAATAATACATCAGTCCTCAAGGTAGAAATAATCAGAATAGTTTTCATTCCCCTTTATTGCATGCACCATAGTGGATTCTGACTCTAGGTTAATGGTTTCTAATATCTAAGGACTTTAACTTGGGCTGAGGAATAGAGTGGGAAGTAAGCCTATATCTTCTAAACATTACAAAGTTCCCACTTCCATCCCCACTTTATATTCTTTGCCCTGTTTTCAATCTGTTTTTTTCATGCCAGCTTCTTAAGATGCCTAGCTGATTCTTTTCATCCAGCCATGAAAAGAGAAGGATACCCTTTGATTCAAGAAGAGATCCCCAGCTAATATGTACAGTACTGTGAGAGGAATATTATAAAAGGGTAGCTGATCCTGGAAAAGAAGCACATGCAGTGTTTTTGCAAGGTACTGTACCCACTGGCCACAACAAACAAGAAAAACCATACATTGTTGGCAATATATTATGTTGTTACTGCATTCAGTTTTTCCAATAACAAAATCTTTTATTTTTGCGCTTCATTTTCACTAGCATGGCTTTGCCCCTTTCCATGTTGAAAGCATGTTGATTTGATTGCTGCATGGGTACTGTGGCTAAAAATTGACTAATTCTTGGTTTACTCAGATGATACGAAACTGTTCAAGATAGTTAAGAACAAAGCAGACTGTGGAGAGCTTCAAAAGGATTTCACAAAACTTGGTGATTGGGCAACAAAATGGCAAATGAATTTTAATGTTGATAAGTGCAGAATAATGCACGTTGGAAAAAATAATCCCAACTATGCATACAAACTGATGAGAACTAATTTAGCTAAAACCACTCGAGAGAGATCTTGGAATCATTGTTTCTCTGAAAACATCCACTCAACGTGCAGCGGCAGTCAAAAAAGCAAACAGAACGTTAGGAATCATTTTTAAAAGATAGAGAATAAGACAGGGTATGTCTACACATCAAAGTTATTTTGAAATAACAGCTGTTGTTTCGAAATAACTTTCCTAACGTCTACACAAGCCAACCGCTATTTCGAAATTAAATTGAAATAGTGGAAGGCTTATTTTGAAATTGGTAAACCTCATTCCACGAGGAATAATGCCAATTTCCAAATTGCTATTTCGAAATAAGTGCTGTGTAGACACTTATTTCGAAATAGGGGGCCTCCAACCCTTCCCAGGGTGCCCTGGTGGCCACTCTGGCCTCAACCAAGAAAACTCCTCTCCCTCCCCCCCTCCCCAGAGCCCTTAAAGGGGTAGACTCTGGCCACAGTGCCTGTGCCAGCTCTAAGCCGGCCAGCCCAGAGCCAGCAGTCACTGCCCCTGACCCAGTGGCCCCAAAACATGAGCCAGTAAGCCACTGGCAGCCAGCCCTCCACCTCTCCCCAGGAGCAGTCTGCCAGCTCCCAGAAGCCTGCCAGAGCCTGGAGAAGGCAAGCGCCTTCCTGGTCCAGAGCGGAGATCATGGACCTTATTCAGGTTTGGGGGGATGCCCCCAATGTCCATGATCTCTGCACTAGACAGGGGAACGCGGCTGTCTATGGCAGGATAGCTGCCAGCCTGGCCACCAAAGGTCACATGTGAACCCAGGAGCAGGTTTGCATGAAAATCAATTTAGTCCGATGAGACCCCAACCCTGAGCCCTAAGCTTCCCCTTCCTCTTCTTCCCCTTGCTTCCCCCTTCCAGCTCCCTCCTCCCAGGTTTCCCCCTCCCCTCTCCCACCTCTCTTCTCCCCTCTCCTGCCTCCTTTCCCCAGTCTCACCAGAGTTTCATCCTCCCTCCCAGTTTTGTTAAATAAAGAGAGTTTGTGTTCATGAAAATTGTACATGTATTTTATTTTACATCAGGAAGAAGGGTTAGGGAGAGGTAAGTGGAAGGTCGTGAGGGAGGAATGAGGCACAAGCCCCCAGTGGGGCAGACCAGGAAGGCTCTTAGTGCTCCTCAGGGTGGAAGCTCTCTCGCAGGCCCTCCTGAATACTGACAGCCCCCCGATGGACCTCCCGGATGGCAGCCTGCAGAAAGTGCAGCCAGGCCCGCAGCAACGTGTCCAAGAGAAGCACCAGAGTGCCCAGGGGCAGCTCTGGCTCTGTTGCAGAGTGCCGTGATGTCCCGACTGAGGGCAACCCGAGCACGCAGAGAAAAAAAATGCTTTGCTGTCCCTCATCGAGGTAGGCAAGCAAGCAGGGAAACCTGAGAGCCGGCTGTCCAGGGGGGTTCCTTTAAACACAGGCCTTAGATAGCCCCAGGCAGCAGCCACACAAAGTAACTCCTGACCTGATGCCCTGCAGAAACTGGTTCTGGCCGGTCTTAAATATGATTCAATGTCCACTCAGTGTGGACATGCTATTTTGAAATAGCCAAATGCTATTTCAAAAAATCATTTTGTGTGTAGACAATTAGATATTTCAAAATAACGCTGTAGTGTAGACGTACCCACAGAGAATATCTTATTGTCTCTATATAAAACCATGGTATGCCCATGTTGAATACTGTGTACAAATGTGGTGGCCTCATCTCAAAAAAGATATCTTGGCACTGAAAAAGATTCAGAAAAGGGCAACAAAAATGATTAAGAGTTTTGAATGGGTTGTCGTATGTTGGAAGACAGGACTCTGGGTTAGATGGACCTTTGGTCTGACCCAGTATGGCCGCCCTTATGTTCTTATATACTATCTATAATATGTGTGTAGTCCCCTTACTAAAGGTGCCTCTGCTTATTCTCTGGGAAGATCCTGTGTGCTGCAGACTAGCCCCAGAGACTATAATTCCCATGAGCGCTGGAGGAAACCAGGAAGGAAGTGACTTTTGTTGGGGAGATGGGAGTCTCTCCACATGTGTGGAGGAAGACTCAGCAGTCTGTGGACTCTTCCCTCTGTTTTTGGAGCAGAAAGGGAGCCAGGCTGCTGTGGAGGAGTTTGATCCAGTTTAGGAGCTGTTATGTTGCAGTTACAGACTGGGACAGAGAGCCTTTGGAACTGGGATCTAGCAGGCTGCTTCTGATTGCCCTAGTGGGGAGGCCCTTTGACTGTACTTGTGGCTAGAAGCTACTCTGCATATAGCACACAGAAGGAGATTGTGAGTAACTGGGCATCTTTGGGAAAATGCTGCCTGGGACAAACCTCAGAGATACAGACTAACTCTGGGTTAAAAAACAACAACAAATTGTCTAGTAGCACTTTATAGACTAACGAAACATGTAGATGGTATCATGAGCTTTCGGGTGCACAGCCCACTTCTTCAGATGACCGGAGTTAACTCAGTTAACTCCGGTCATCTGAAGAAGTGGGCTGTGCACACGAAAGCTCATGATACCATCTACATGTTTCGTTAGTCTATAAAGTGCTACCAGACAATTTGTTGTTTTTTTCTGTAACAGACTAACTCGGCTACCCACTGAAGCTCTGGGTTCAAAGAGAGGCAGAGAGGCCAATCCAGTGAACCAGAACTGCTGCATAGCTTGGACCCACATACACACTACCTACAGAGAATCTCCATTACAGCAGCAGTTCTTCAAGCGCGCCCACGCAAGCAAGAGTCTGGGACTCTGAGTCCAGGGGTGTGCACACTCTGGGGTGGGATAAATATTGGCAGTGCAAATGGCAGCTAGATAAGTTCCTTTTACTTCTGTGTACTTTGTTAATTGATGTTATTCATTGTTAATTTGTTAAATCCTGTTTCTTTAAGTTAAGTAAAGGTTATTCATTCTAATGCAATCTATTAGATGTATATTATTTATGATTTGTAATTGTTGTTCTCGAGTTAGATCCAGTTTATTACTGGAATAAGTTTATTCCTGGAGGTTCCCAAGGCACACCAGTAAGTGTGTACAGGCCCAGCCAGGTGGAGGCACCGCCATTGTACATTCTTTATGAGCCAGGGACTGCAGCGAGGAGGTGGATAGGTTTTCCCCAACCAAACAACATCACCACTGGGGTACTCAGGATCTCCTTTTATGTCAAGACCATCAGGCACCAAGGCATACCTGTGAGTGTGACCTGCTCCCGAGTAACCCAGGGAGGAAAAAGGGGGTTACATGTGTATATATTTTTCTCTCTTTTCATGTGTTTTAATATGGTGGGAATAGCAACAATTTTTTAAGTTGGTTGCAGGAATTTGATGTGGAGGTATTTTAGAATGCTATTGAAAAAAAGTCTATTTAGTATCAGTCAGATTCCTGGTGAAACATTTTAAGAGAAGAGTGATAAAATCATTGAGACTTGTCACTAACCAATGCAGGCAGCAAATTTAATTCAGCTAGCAGGTTAAAACTTAAACGGGGTCAGGTGCAATTTATGAGATGTGAATCATTTTGCTACATATTTAAAAGAACTTCGATAGAATCAAGTCATATTGGCATTCTCATAAAAAAATTTGTTCTCCTAAGGATTCCAGCTTAATTCTGCATGCAGAATGTGGCAGAGTACCATCCAAGAATCGAGTTACAAATGCTGAAAAACTGTCATCTGGAGGGAATTACTGTGTGTGTTAAAATCAGACTACCTGACTCCATAGGGACTTTATTCTTACAAGAAAAAAAAGAAGGAAGGCATAAAATCCAGTAGCACAGGAACATTGAGAATATTATCTATGTACGGTGAGTAGACTCCGGTCAGGGTTGGTGACTTCATGACAACTGTTTCAATCCTTTTTATTCAAATAAAATAAAAAGCCAGGTGTTCAGCACTCTGAAAAATATCAAGCTGGTGTGTGACTACAATAGAAGAGTAGCAGTGTCAGTAGGAAAAGATCTAGTTTTAATTCTATGCTAGATAGGTTCTTATTACCATAGTATCTAAGCTGCTTCTATTAAGTGAATTAAATGATGTGAATAACATCTGTCATGTGGTTGGTTCGGTCTCTTGTCTACTCCCTAGATGGAGAATTAGATAGAACAGAGTTTTCTTCTTGATATTTTTAAAATGTACTTGGTGCACTTTGGAGGAAGTTAGGTGTAAGGAAAGATGTCTTGGAGAGAGGAAGGTGTCAGGTTTGTGATACTCTCTATGGTGCCACAGAACTACTGATTGTTTTTATATTGCCATGTCACTGGTACAGTTCTATCAACAGCAGATGTGCAAGGAGCACATATGTAGACGAGAGACAGGCATTTTTACCGTTCTGTCACCTAGGCCTAGTCTGTGTCCTGTGTCTTCCTTGCACTCTCACTGTTGCTACTAATGGAAGTGCCAGTGTGAGGAAATTTTCTGGAAAAATGCTAATATCACAGACTTGGGTCCTAGTCTTGTCAACATCTAGACATACGTTTAACTTAACAGAGCCAAGTACAGGGACAGCCCTAGACTAGCTGCCAGCAACTGGCACCCTAGGCGAACTATGCAATCGGCGCCCCTCCCCCCAGCCCCAAGAGCAGATATAGGCTGAGGTTTTTGGTTCTGTGGTTGGGGAGAAGGGGGCTGGAGATGGAGTTCTGTGGCTGGGAAGAGGGGGGCTGGGGATGGAGTTCTGTGGCTGGGGACAGGGGAGTGGAGAGAGGGGAGGGGAAGAGGGAACAGGGTGCCAGTGTGGGGAGAGAGTCCCCTGTATCCGCCTCCTCCCAGGATTCCCCCCCCCCCCAGGGAAGCTGGCACGTGCCTCTCCCGGGGCGACCCCCTCCCGTGGCACAGGAAACCCCGCGCCTCCTCCCGGGCCGATCCCCATGGCACAGAGAACCCCACACGTGCCTGTCCCGGGGCCGACCTCTCCTCCCGTGGCACAGGGAAACCCCCGTGCGCCTCCTCCCCCGGGGCTGACCCGCTCCTCCCACGGCGTGGGGAACCCCTGCACGCCGCCTCTCCCGGGGCCGACCCGCTCCTCCCGCGGCGTGGGGAACCCCTGCGTGCCGACCCCCCCTCCCGCGGCAGGGGGAAACCCCCATGTGTCTCCTCGCCCGGGGCCGACCCCTCCCTCCGCAGTGCAGGGGCAGCTGGCGCGTGCCTCCCACGGGGCCGACCCCCCCTCCCGCGGTGCAGGGCACCCCTGCGCACGGCCTCCCCTGGGGCCAACTCCCCGCACTTCTCCTCCGGGGCCGACTCACTCCTCCTGCGGTGCAGGGAAGCCTCTGCGCTCCTCTTCCGGGGCCGCAGCCAGGTGTTACAGGAAGGGGAAGGAGAAGTGGCAGGGAATTTGGCGCCCCATTTAACTTGGCGCCCTAGGCGGCTGCCGAGTTTGCCTGTAGGCATGGACTGCCCCATGCCAAGTAATTCCACTGATGTCAAGTATAAAGTTAAATGTGAGAGAGGTAATTATAGTATTGTGGTCTCCCTGTTGTGTGCTATGGCACAACCTGTAGCATCAAATTGTTGAACCAATGTTTGGACGTCAGAGTCCCAACCAGCCATGGAAATAATTACTTTCCAAAAAGTGACTCCCTCCAGATCCTCTTTAGGTGAACAGTAGGCCCAGCTCCATTAATTTAACAATTGAACACTGAAGGTATGTTTCAATCTAAAGGTGACTGCCCAGCTCACATTATGTGAGACTGTCTAATGTCATCGCCCAAGGAAATGTTGGAGTCATTGTGGATAGTTTTTGAAAACATCCACTCCATGTGCAACAGCAGTCAAAAAAGCAAATAGACTGTTAGGAATCATTTAAAAAGGGATAGAGAGTATCTTCTTGCTTCTGTATAAATCCATGGTACTCTCAAATCTTGAATACACATGCAGATATGGTCATCTTATCTCAAAAAAGGTATCCTGGCATTGGAAAAGTTCAGAAAAGGGCAACAGAAATGATTAGGGGTTTGGAATGGTTGCCATAGGAGGAGAAATTAATAAAATTGGGACTTTTCAGTTTAGAAAAGAGGAGACTAAGGGGGGGGGGGCGGATATGATAAAGGTCCATAAAGTCATGAATGGTGTGGAGAAAGTAAATAAGGAATAGTTATTCACTTGTTCACATAACACAAGAAATAGGGGTCTCCAAATGAAATTAATTGGCTACAGATTTAAAACAAACAAAAGGAATTATTTCTTCACACAACACACAGTCAACCTGTGAAATTCTTTGCCAGAGGATGTTGTGAAGACCAGGACTTTAATAGGGTTCAAAAAAGAACTAGATAAATTCATGGAGGATAGGTCTATCAATGCCTATTATGGATAGGAATGGTTTCCCTAGCCTCTTGTAAGAAGCTGAGAATTCATGAGAAAAGAGGGATCACTTGATGATTACTTCTTCTGTTCATTCCTTCTGGGGCACCTGGCATTGGCCACTGCTGGAAGACCGGATATTGGGCTAGATGGACCTTTGGTCTGACCCAGTATATCTATGTATCTATGGGCTCCTAATGGAGCATAGGACCTCCACAGTCATTCTCCATCTCTTGCGATCCTTAGCGATAGTCTTGATTTGATCCCATGTTAAGCCAGCTGCTTTTACTTCATCCAGGAAGCTTTGTCTCCAAGTTTGTTTGGGACGTCCCCTTTTCCTCTTTCCCTTTGGATTCCATTCTAACGCTTGCCTCATGATACATTCCTCACAGTCCTTACGCAGGATGTGGCCTGCCCATCGCCATTTTCTCTTCTTAATCTGAACTATCACTGGTTCTGATTTGTTTTGGTTCACAAAGTTTTATTTGGCACTCTATCCAGTATAGCCACTATTAATTAAAAATCCATTCCCATTAAGACCAAAGTTTCAGTAATCATGACATTTCCTAAAATATGATAGAATTTACAAAAAGCAGATTGGCCAGGATTTATGTTATGGTCACCATACACACAACTGCACCAAAGCCCAAAAATGTTGCTGCAAGAAAAGAAATCTTTCACTGCTATTGACAAGGAAATATCACATATTGGAAATCAGACACAGATCATCAAAAGAGTACCAAACATCTAGTGACTCAAACACTGCAAAATCATTTGCAGTGTCACTCTATTTAGGATGCCATCAAAGATAGATTGATATGTTTGAAGCTTCAGACTTCACTTTTTCCGGCTACAACACTTGGCCATGTTGCATCAGTCTGGGGCTGAAAACCTAGAGAAATTTGAAACTCTAAAGTTTCAGCTGATGTGATCTGAAGAATGTTCATTATGAACTCAGAAGCATCAGGGGGCCAGTCTATTAAGCATAGAGTGTGCAGAGAGTTTTGACAAACAGTTCATTATCTGCCTTCCCCACCCCATCATTGCCCTTTCACTGTTTAGGCAAATAAGGCTCTCTCCCTTGCAAAAGCAAGGAAAGCTGAAGGACTTGATGGTGTCTTTCCAGAATTTCTTAAACATCAGAACCAGTACCAGATGACAATATTGTTCTCCCAAATCCATTCCTTGGGGCTAATCCCAAGGATCAAGGACAAGGCTACAGTCATTACTATCATTGAATCTGGGAAGTCAACTGTTATTCCTTTGTTGTATTGCTCCCTCAGCTAATAGAGAGAATATTATTGGTAAGGATTATATAGAAGCAGTGCTTCCAAATGAAAAAATAGATTTTCAACCAGATTGTGACTGCAACAACAAAGTATTAGCTTTAACAATACACAGTAGATTGAGGGAAAAACTCCAAGTTGGGGCATATTTTCAGACTTATCTGCTGCTTGCATCATCCTATAATAGAGGGCCTTCTCATGAAAGCCAGTAAAGACATCCCATGCAATGCAATGATAACATTCTTCCAAGGATTTTGACAAGTGGTAGGTTTTGCATAATACTTCATGACAAGTCAGCAGGGGACACACTGTCACTGATGGTCTACCACAGAGATCAGGCCTAGCATTAATCCTGTTTAATAATAACTCCAGAGACCTTCCTCAAACATCATCTTGGAAATATGCCTATGTTGACGACACTGCTCTGACTACATAGGCAAAAGAGTAACTTATCACAGAACAATTCCTAACCAAGGACTTAAAAAACCATGGACGAATGTCTTATATTGGAGGCTAAACCAAACTGCATTGAGACTATTGTATCAGCATTTCATCTAAATGATTAATAGGCTAAGACAAAACTGCACACGGACTTCTATGGTCAGCAGATGACACATGATCCCAGTTTGAAATATCTTGATGTGACCTTAGACCAGTGTTTCTCAAAGTGATCCACACTCGCTGCGCCAGTTTGTTTACTTAATGGCGCTGCAGCTATGGAGCCTTGTGGCTCCTAGGCGCTCCATTTCAACATTTGCAGCCAAGAGGAACTGTAGGAAGCAGCAGCCCGGACCATGCCACTTCCCTCAGTTCCCCTTGGCTGCAAACTGTGAAACATAGCCAAAAGAAGCCTCAAGG
Source organism: Rafetus swinhoei (assembly GCA_019425775.1). Taxonomy (NCBI): domain Eukaryota; kingdom Metazoa; phylum Chordata; order Testudines; family Trionychidae; genus Rafetus; species Rafetus swinhoei. Next base: position 79,001,490 of record CM033427.1, on the reverse strand, counting down.
CTCTGTGGCACCAGTACCAGTAAGTAAACAAACCAGTGTGGTCATTTAATAGGTTTCTCAAAGTGGTTTTGTGGACCACTTTGAGAAACACTGCCTTAGATTGAAGCCTCATGGAGTACCAGCACCTGGAAACTATCCAGGACAAGATAAAGATGTGTATAAATGTCTAGCAGAAACTGACAAGATCTTGAGGAGCCAATGTAAAACTCTACAGACCCCAATGCTACCTTAGAAACTAAATCTTCTGGACACACAGCCCCCACATATCACTTGTCAACCTTCGATGTAACCCCATTGTGCAGGGACAGTAAAATCAATGCTGCAATCAATGATCACTTCCTATCTAGGCTCATCTCTATCCAATTAAAATTTGTTGCAACATGAGAATCCATTGGGAGTTCCACCATATTCGATTGAATGAAAATCTTGCCATATGTGACAGCTTGAATAATATACTAGGATTCTCACTCAAATCCAGAAAATATTGGCTTTTAATAGAAGAGCACAAAAATTCAGGATTCTTTCCCAAAGATCAATGAGGAGTAAGATGGAATGATGCTAATGTCCCAAACAAATATCTTATCAAGGACCCAACCCAGGAACCCCAATGGCTTTTCACGTCTATAGAAAAAATACGGTCCACTTTGAACCTTATTTGCTAATCACATGGCAGATGTGTCTGCCATGTCCATAAATGAGGGTTGAGTCGCAATCTTATTTTGCGTTGTGGAAATAAACTTCCAGTTATGGAACACTTTGTCAACCACTATCCCAAATGATCATATCTTGGTGTATCTCTGTCATTTGTTCCACATCACCTGAAGCAATCAATTAGATTGCCAACCTAGCTGCTGACATCTAACATTGCTGTATTTTAGTCAAACTAAAGAATAAGTTAAACCAGGCTCATTGATTGAGGGACGGGAGCAAAAGGGGGAGCTGCCCTGGGGTTCAGCAACTTAAAAGGGCCCAGGGCTCCTGGCCAATGCTGCTAGAGCAGCAATGGCAGCAGCCGGAGCCATTGGCCCTTTAAATCACCAACAGAGCTGTGGGAGGCTCTGAAGGGCTGGCCAGAAGAAGTTAGCACCCGACCTCATCCCTTCTGCCTGGGGTCACCTCCCCCTTCCCCAAGCCCAGGACCCAGAGAAGTCTGTTGGTTTCTCTGTGTTACACATATGTGTTTGTGGGGATTGTAACCTTAGGCCATGTCTTCAGTAGGGGGGAAATCTATGCTGCTGTGACTGATCTTCCAGAGTTCAATTTAGAGGGTCTAGTAAAGATCTGCTAAATTGAACTCAGAGCCCCCATTGGGGGCCAGTACTCCTGCTCCTGTGAGGAGTAAGAGAAGCCAATGGCATTTGCTTCCATTGACCTCCAATTAATGGTAATTAACGGTAATTACATAGCCGGAGTTGCATATCTTAATTTAACCTTCCCCTTTAGTGTAGACCTGTCCCTATCATGCCTCTGGAGCCTGATTCCAGTATAATCAACCCCAAACATTCAAATGTTCTATATTTGGCTTAAATACATGTTTGGTTATTTTTATTTGACATCTTTTTGTTTTTTGAGTGCTCATGTTATTTGACTTGAGGAACTATGATTTTTAGGAGTTAAAGCAAGCTATCAAACAAACCATGACATTTGTGCTAGAAAGTGTTGGCAACTCTGCAATTTCTTCTTTATCATCATTTACACACATTTGGCTTGGTCATTTACACACATTTTGAAAAGGTATAAAACATTTACCACTCTGATCCAATAGGATGGTATATCTACTTTGCCCTCACTGTGCAGAGGTGTAAATGTCTAGGTGTAAAGCAAATGAGTATTTGTCTCAGGTGCGAAGGTGTGTAGCAGGTGTGGAAAATAAAGGTCCTTTGTCTCATTTTTCCTAGTTCTAAGACTACACTTTTCCTAATTCTTAGACTACTCATTTCTTTAAGGGAAAATTTTTTATGCACAAATAGAATCTAATATATCTAAATATTATAATGTTTTAATTGTTCTATCCAAGCCCATACCCTGAGTAACCTCAAACCTGAATCCTAGCATAAAATCTAATACAGATGTGAACACAACCTCCTGAGTTATTTATAGACACATACAGTACTCCTCATTTAACCATACAATTAAAGATTAACAGTTGGCTCAATGGTCAAAATTCTTCATTAGATTTTTTTTCATGATGGAATTTTTATACTGCAGTGCATCTGAGCCTTTGCTTATTTTTGTAAATGTGATATAATTATATGAACGTATTCCTTTATAGATTATTTTGCTTAATGCCAGATTCTGCTGCCCCCTGAATAATACGACCCATTAAAATCACACAGCAAGGCTCCAGTCCTGGAAACACTTATGCATGTGATTAACTTTACAATTAAAAGATATGCCTGTTTAGATGATGATCCTGTAGGTGATACTTAGTGTGAGGAAGGATGGCAGCATCTGGTCTTCTGATTCCATATTACATAATACATTATTTTACAGGAAAAACCCTTACTTAATCAACATCAGTTGATTACCAATACCAATTATTAATAGGTATTAAAATCAGAAGCACCCACTCCCTGAAACAAGGATTTTGATAGAACTGCAGAATCTAACCTTTAGCCATCACTAGTGGTTTTATAGTTCTCTAGTTTCTACATTAATATAAATCCTTGTTTGGAAATGTGTTTTCTTTCTCTGTTTCTGATATAGTTTATCATTTACAACGCATGATTTTCCAAAAGAATGTTAATTGAATGCTTTTCATCTCACAGTCTAATTTATATTCACTTCAGCTCTTTTATTTGTCAAATTTTTTATTCAAAACTATTTTCTTAGGAGCCCTGATTTATTGTTTCTCTTTTAAATAAATCTGCAAAAAAGATAATGCTGAAAGTCAGGCCAGACAGTTTGCAGATTACATTATTTCTATCTAATAAAATGACATTAAGTTTAAGTGAAGGTGTGACTTAAATGAGGAAGCCAGCCATTATATTTTTCTGTTTTAAAAAATATATTAAATTTCCCTATATGGTATTCTCTCAATTGATATTGTGAAAGCTTTAGTAGCTGGGGGCCTTTTTTCCTTTAGTGAATAAATGCCTCAAGACTAAAAGGTCAAGGACAAAGACCTCCTGCAGCTGTCAATATTCAGGCAATTGATCTTCTCATTTTATTTAATCTCACCAGCCACTTCTCTTCCTCCTCCCCTTCCTCAGTCTACTTAGAGAAACTAAATGTCCCCACTGCCAGCAGTGCTTAGTGTAAGTGTAATATTACATGAATCAAAGACCCTTTAGGCCATAATATAGACTTGTAATTTATTACTGAAGAACAGAGGCTTTTTTGAAATTTCCTTTAGTTCAAGGAGATCACTGTGAATTAACTAGGCAAGAGGGCAGCAGGTGCTCTCATTAAATTTACAGTCACTGGCACCAGATAGGAACATATTTTTTTAAAAGAATATGCAGCTGTACTGACACATGTAATACCTACCATCCGCTGACATACAAGATGCAATGGTGTAGCAACTCAGTCTTTTGCTTAGAGTCCCATTCCCTAAGCTGTGTGAAAAACATTCCCTGTCTATAGAAGTGGATTCAATAAACCCCTCTAAATACAAGTGACCTTGAATTTCAGTGACATTCAGAATAGGAGATGAACTCTGTCTTTGCATATCTGCTTACCAGATGGTGAGTATGAAGTCACAGGCTTAACAAATCTTTCCTCACCTTATCTATGGGGTCCAATTGATTTTTTTTTTAATCAAATAACATTTTGTCTATAACTTAACCATATATACAGGCTACATGTCACTCTCTTAAAATCCAAACGTGTATTTCCTTTAAAGGAAGGGAAATCCCATTAAATGTTCCTTTAACTTTTCATTTCAATAATCCCTTATTTTTCTTTTCTGATTAGTTTATTAGGAAAAAAGTAGTTCTGACAATAATGCTTATTTTGCACTCTGAATTTCCGAGTACCGCTTGGAAAAACATTTATAAACTCTTGGGATTTGATCAAGTCTCCCATTGATTTCAGTGGGCTTTAGATCTGGTCCTTAAAACCTAGTTTGAGTTTCAGGTGTTCATGTTTTTGTTTCTACTAATTTCCATGGGTGTATGTGATTTCAAAGCTAGTCTATGAACCGGAGTATTAATTTTTGGTATCTGAGTGGAATAAAGCTATGTAAATAAGTGCTGGCAAGTCAGTGAAAGAGATATCACTTTCCTTTCTTTTAAATGAAGATTAAGAAACTGAGACAATGATATGCTATAGAAATTGTATATCAATATACAGTAGACTTCCGATAATCCGGAACCTATGGGATTTAGATGGTGCCGGATTATCAAATATGCCGGACTATCAGGAGGTACTATAAGAAAGAGATATATACTGTATACATTATATACTGTATATAAAGTGTTCTTAACCCTTTTATTGTACATACTGTATACAGTATACTGTAATGTGTTAGTTTTTTAAGCCTTTTTACCTTTTTGCTCAGTTCAGCTGCTGCCGCTGTTACCTTGTGACTCATTTTTTGGCGAAGCTCACTCACTAGGCTCTTGCCATTTTGATGCCGGACTATCAGGAGTGCTGGACTATTGGATGCCAGACTATTGGAGTTTTACTGTATTACTATAAAATTTCAGTTGAGATTGTGGTACTAAAGTGATTGGTCCAGTCACATAAATTCCTTATGATTCACTTAAAGCCCTCCTACCTGACCTTTCAGGCACCCCACAACCCTTTCCTGCTGAGCCAGACTACTAGTCTCCTCCAGCGTTGGCACAGATTTAGGTTCCAGTGGTAATTCGGACATTGAGACCATCTCAGTTCTAAGAAGGCAGCTAAAGCACCCAGCACCCAGAACCATAGCTCCAATTTGACCAAAAACCCAGATAAAATCATCTTGCTCTGTATAAAGTTTTAAACATAGAAAGCTCATAAAGTTTTTGCTCTTTTTAGAAATGAAAGAGAGAGAAGCACTGGGTTTACTTGCATTAGGTTTATTTATAAGAAAAAGTGATTTTATTAAGTATAAAGGTGGGATTTAAGTAGTCATAAAAGAGCAGACAGAATAATGTAGGTTCCAAAACAAAATAAAACATGCAAGCTAAGCTTAATACACTAAGGGTATGTCTACACTACAGTGTTATTTCCAAATATCTTATTTTGAAATAGTTATTTTGAAATAGCTTATTTCAAAATAACGTGTCTACACACAAACTGCATTTCGAAATAGCATTTTGCTATTTCGAAATAGCACATCCACAATGATAGGACGCTGAATTGCATTTAAGGCCGGCTGGACCTGGTTCTGGCAGGGCATCAGGTTACCCTGTATGGCTGCTGCCTGAGGCTATCTGAGACCTGCGCTTAAAGGGACCCCCTCCCCCCAGACAGCCGGTTCTAAGGTTTCCCTGCTTGCTTGCCTACCTCAATGAGGGACAGAAAAGCATTTTTTTCTCTGCGTGCTCTGATTGCCCTCACTCAGGACACCACAGCACTCTGCAGCATGGAGCCAGAGCTGCCCCTGGGCACTCTGGTGCTTCTCCTGGACACGTTGCTGTGAGCCTGGCAGCACGTTCTGCAGGCAGTAACAGTCTCCCTGGTGTGCCCCACTGGGGGCTTGTGCCTCATTCCTCCCTCACGTTCTTCCACTTACCCCTCCCTAACCCCCCTTCCTGCTGTATAATAAAAGACACATGTGTTCATTACAACAAAGCCTCTTTATTGAACAAAACTAGGGCGTGGCGGGGGGGGACGAAACTGAGGTGAGACTGGGGAAAGAAGGTGGGAGAGGGGAGGAGGAAGGGTGGGAGAGGGAAGGGGGAAACCTGAGAGGAGGGAGCTGGCAGGGGGAGGCAAGAGGAGGAAGGGGGAGGAGAAGATCAGGGCTCAGGGTTGGGGGTCTCACCGGCCCAACTGTCTCCCAGCACCATGGGTGCGGAGGCCTCGGCATCCCTGGGGTGTGTGGGGACAGTGGGGAGGAAGAAGCAGGAGGGGGAGAAGGAGTGGGACGAGGCATGGTAGCTGGAGAGGCAGCAGGGGCTGGAGCAGCAGGAGGCAAAAAGCTCTGCCCCGGGGTCGATGACCACCTGGGGGGCACGGACCATCCTGCCCCCCAGGATGTGGTCCACGGCATCAAAATAGGGGCAGGGGTCTGGGTCTGCCCCTGGTTGGGAGCTGCCCCCTGTGGCCCTGGCATACGCCTGCTGCAGCTCCTTTATTTTCATGTGAACCTGCTCCTGGGTTTGCATGTGGCCTTTGATGGCCAGGCTGGCAGCCATCTGCCTGTAGATGGTTGTGTTCCTCCATTTAGTGCGGAGATCATGGAGGCTGGAGGCATCCCCCCAAACCTGAATTAGGTCCCTGATCTCTGCACTGGACCAGGCAGGTGCCCGCCTTTTCCAGCCCCTGGGAGCTGGCAGACTGGTCCTGGGGAGAGGTGGAGGGCTGGCTGGCACTGGCTGCCTGGCTCATGCTGGGGCCACTGGGTCAGGTGCAGCGACTGCTGGCTCTGGGCTGGCAGGCTTGGATCTGGCACTATAGTCAGAGTCTACCCCTTTAAGGGCTCTGGGGATGGGGGGGAGGGAGAAGAGTTTTCTTGGTTGTGCCCAGAGAGGCCACCAGGGCACCCTGGGAAGGGCTGGAGGCCCCCTATTTCGAAATAAGCGTCTACACAACGCTTATTTCGAAATAGCAATTTTGAAATTGGTGTTATTCCTCGTGGAATGAGGTTTACCAATTTTGAAATAAGCCCTCCGCTATTTCGATTTAATTTTGAAATAGCGGTTTGGCTGTGTAGACGCTGGTAAAATTATTTCGAAATAACAGCTGTTATTTCGAAATAACTTTGCTGTGTAGACATACCCTAAGATAATTTATTATAAATAATAATATCTTACACTAGTTCTTATTTCAGATAAAGTCCTTCTCAGGCCAGAGATGACCACCAGTTGTCCTTCACCCCGAGGTCAAAACACTCTTTTGCCCAGGGATGGGGAACCTAAGGCCTGGGGACCAGAGCCCCCCAGGCTCCACTGGCCACAGCAATCCACCACTGATCAATGAGAGCTGCAGGAGCAGCGTTTGTAGGCCAGGACAGCACATGAAGACCCCCTGCGCTGACCCTCCCAGGGGCTCCAGGGACATGCCAGCCACCTCCAGGACCACAACCACCATCAGGACAATTACTCCGGACAACCTAAGACCCGGGGGCTTGCCTGGATCCATCCCCTGAGGATCAAGGCTCTTCCCTCCCCAACCTTTGGGGAGCCTTGCTGGTGCTCCAGTCCCCCTGCCATTCTCTCAGGGCCAGAGCACACAAAATCTACTAGCATGGGCCCTCCTAGGCACTGGTGTGCAGGGGAAATGTGGGGAATCTTTCTCCTCAGCTGGAGGTGACATCTATGAGGATGTTTGGGTTTTTTTTCTTCTCCCTTGTATGCGGCCCCTAATAGATTTTTCTGTGGGTCAGTAGCCCCTGACCCAAAAAAGGTTCCCCACCCCTGCTTTAGCCTGATAGGATATGCCTAGTTGATAATGAATCCTATTGCTGAAGAATTTTATTTACAGATATTTCTTCGTGGAGAGTGGAGGCAGTCTGTAAAGCCAGCTGAATGCCATCATTCTTTACTTCCCTTGCCTTATATACAATTTCCCTAGAGCAGGAAGCCTTTGTTAGATTCCCCCATGCCTCTGTGGAAAAATACAAAATTCAAGATGGATTCCAGCATCAGGTGGTATAGTCACATGTTTTTGTAGCACCCCAGAGTTTAGGAGTCAGTAGCAGTGTAACACATCTGCTGGAAGACAGTTCTCCCCCTCGGAATTGTCTTTTGCTAATGGGCTATTAACTCTGTGTCTGGCTTCTTCATTGTTGTCCTGATGGGCTGGTAATAGGCTTTTCCCAACATAAACACGCTGATAATAAATCTAGAGCCAATATTCCTAATTTCAGATACAGAAGTGATATATGCATACAAATAGAATATAATATTCAGTAGATTTCAAGCTTTCCAATAGTACCCTACAAAAATTATTTGTAGCATTTGAAGCATTTTTCAGTTAGGCAAATGCTTGTACATTTATTTCCTTTTTCTTCTCTACAAGGGAAAGGTCAAGATTATGATGGATTATCTGAATTCATTAGAGAAAATCTAATTTATACCATTTTATGGGCTACTGTAGATAAGTAATATTTTGTCATTTAGGTATATTTTATTATTCCTGAAAAAGTTGTGCCCAGAAAATAATGTGCTGGAAAATCACTTGCTTTTGTTTGTTTTGTTTTGTTTCAAAATAACCAAAATTTAAACAAACATAGATTCATGTTTCCTCTTTTTGATCTCAGGAACTAGAAGAGCTTCATGTTGCACTTGTTTGAAATGCCACCCCTTTGAAAGGAAAAAAATTATTGCCGCAATTCCACAACATTTTGTCTGTGTGTAAGCTGCCTTTCAGGATTACAAATCACCAAGGACAAATATAGTCATCTCTACATGACTTGCGGAAGATATTTCCTTCCTCCTGTTCCTATTTACAATTCCACTGGGTTCAAATGGTTGGATGCTGTAGAGCCATGAACAAGCTACAATGCTTTTAAAAAAGCCATTTATCTCCTCCTTGAGAAGGTTATTGTACAATCCCAAGAGATAATAAGAAAAAAATAAGTGTCATCTGAGCACCTGTAATCAAATTTTTCTTTAGTCCCTAAATTCTTGTCAGTCCCTGACCTCTTCTTATGGTTTCTTATAAGGGCATTTTACAGACCTCCATGATACAGGATTGTTTCCATCCCCTTCCCCTGTTTCCTTTCCCCATCTACTTTCCATCATTGCTGGATAAAGGCTTTCAGGATAAAAATTCCAGCATCTGAAAGGGATTAAACATCCTGCCAGCCATGGCTCTCTACATGCCACTATCCAGTCTTCAGTTTTAGGATGAACAAGGCCCAAACACTCTTTAGCCTGGTCAGTGAGTCATATTGCTGATGACTTGATAACTCACAGATAACAGTCTTAGAGAGGCAAAGGTGCTCAGAAAACCATAAAGATTAAATAAAGAAAAACATCATGGAATATGAATCCATTATATAGTTTTAAACATCTCATACAAAGTGAAACTAGTAAGTAAAAAATAAGTTAAAAGTAATGGACAAAATGTATATGGATGTCGTTTAGTTAAACTGTGCAAAACTCAACAGTTTTAGTTCTCAGGGGCTTGCGCAGACTTTTTTCTTGTAAGTTTGTTTTGCAGAGTTGGACCAAATGGCAAACTCAGATCCAAGTTTGCACACCTATTTGGAAACATGCCTTTCCTTCTCCTCACCAAATGTTGGGACTGTTTGGATTTCGGGCTCTGTTTTTGTCCATTCATCCAAAAAAGATTCTCCCAAGCCTGAAATTAATGGGTGCTTGCTTTGGGGATCACTTCAGAGACCTTTTATGGGTTTTCTCTGAGGCTGAATTTTACCCTCAAATATTCTTGCCAGTAAGGGTGAGTCTAGACTACAGAGTTTTTTTTTTAAAAAGTGGCCTTTTTTCGGAAAAACTTTGAATAAGAGGGATTTATTTGGTATTTTAATCCTCTTTGGAGCGGTGTTCCTGGAGTGCTGTCAACAGCCTTACAACTGAGCCCTCCCAGAACTGAGCTGGTGCAGTGTCCGTATTCTTTGGGGGCGGGGGGGACTGTTATCCCAATTCTGTGCCTCGTCTGGGAGAAACCACGGCTTCTGGTCCAGCAAGACAGGGAGTGGTGGGCTCCAAAGAGCAGGAAGGCAGGCTCAGTGGTGGGACGTGCACCAGGTGATAAAAACAAAGGAGACTCCCTCTGATCAAACCCATCACAGGGGGAGTTTGGGATTTTACTCTGCCTTTTTGTGTAGGGAATGGGATGAATGTCCCCGATGTAAGACATTTAATTAGGCACAAATAGGCTGGTGTCTTGTTTGCTAAATTCCACTCAGATAAAATGGAACACAACATGGAACTCTTTGCTTGTAAAATCATACTTTAGAATAGAAATACAGAACACCATGTAATATTATTGGTAGTAGAAATCTCAGTAGATAATCTTTGTGCTGCAGTCTTTTTATAATCAGTTTATTTGATTTAATTGTTTTAGGGCATACACTGTATTTCAAAAAGAACAATTTTATGACAGGAAATTACATTCTAAATGTTCCAGAATACTTGATATTTTTAATAAGGAATTCATAAAGCAATTTTAAAAATCCACAATGAACTATATAAATCAATAGGGAACCAGAAAAAATTACCAGCAATTAGTTCATTTCCATTAGAATGGGCTCATTATCATACTGGCTGCAGAAAATATGAGCCCGACTTCATGACAAAAGCAGTTGGGGAGCCTGCAGGCAGGCTCCTTGTGCTGGCAAGCTGCAAACCTTTGATTATAAAAGGAAAACATTTCAAATTTCTGCTTAGTGCTTTGAGATGACTTTGGTTGGGTTCACTTTCCTGATGCATCAGAGTTACTCAATATAGAGAGACAAGACTTAGTGTAGATCACTGAAATATGAAAGTTCCTTGGAAGCATATGCTTAATCATCAAAGGCCTTCTAATTTTCTATGACATACAGTCACATTATAATAATTTCTGAAGAAAACATCCTTTCATAGTATTGATTTAATTGGAATTATTTATTTTACTCAAATTAACTTGAATATTAGTGTTAGATGTTCAAAGTGCTGAAGTGGGCACTCAGTTACATTCATGAAAATCTGATCTATGCTATGGAAGTAAATGGAGTTATTACAATTTACAACGGTGTAACATTTAAAAAAATGGGTGCACCATTTTCAGTGTTGGATTTATGTTCCACGGACTATGCAGCAGTATGAGATTAACTAGTCTAGTGCTACTTTTTATATTGGTAAAAGAAAGTTCAGTTGCTCATCAAGAGGATAGTCTCTGTGTTAAAAAAAAAAAAAAAAAAAAAAAAGCCCATTGTCCCATGATGTTATGTGGCTACAATGTAAAAATCTGCTTTTGACAACGTTATACCATGCCTTCTTAAGCAGACCATTTATCTTTGTATTTAAAAAAAATGTGAATTTAGTGCACCTTAATTGCAGAAGAGATCATAATCTCAGTATTTATAGGTACGAGAATATCTAGTTTACCATCCATTGAATTATTTTCCTAGAAGACATTGCAACACTCTTGTTTTCAACTATAAGCTTTTCAGATAAATCTTAGAATATTAAAAATGACTGTAATATTTATTCATGGCAACCACAGACTAATTCTTCCCTCTGGGGTCCAGAGTCTTTTTCATTCTGTATCTTTATTTTTAAAATAAATCCATTTTAATTGATTTTTACATAAAAGGGTTCTTCTGTAGTCAGGTGAGTCATCTTTTTTTATTATTATTATTATTATTATTATTATTATTATTGTGAGCCAAATATGTTTTAGGGTGGTACACTTTCATCTCTACTTCTTAACATTTTGTTAATAAAAACATGGAATAGATACACCATTTAGCCAACAGTGTAAATTATCAGCTGTTCTATCAGTCCATATCTAGAATTAATATACTACGTTGCAATACCTTTAAGTTTCTTTGATTGACAGCTTCTTAACACTTTGCCACCTGACTGACCTCTAATAAGGTTCTACTCTACTACTCAGAAGTCACGGTGTAACTTCTTCATTTTAACCATTGTTATCTTACATACACTGCCTCTGTTCCCCCTACCACATTTTTCTCAGTTTATGTAATGTAACTTTGCTTCTCACATTAATCATTCAGAACTTGTATTCAGATTATTTTCCTGTTTGGATTTTCACTATCAGATCCATTACAATGCTGCTTATGAAAGTTTTACAACATTTTACCTGGGTCTATATTTTTCAGTTTTCTGAGTAACCTGAATTAGAGGAGGAGAGGTAATGGTGTAATAGTATAATAAAGTTGCAACCAAAAAACACCCAGGTTTAAAACTTTTAAAACTTTTTTCCAGTATTTTCAGTTCAGCTAAGAAGGATTTTTTTTATTTTAATGTTTTTAAAGATGCTCCCTGGATTGTTCTCCCCCCCCCCCCCCCCCCCCCAAGAAACTACTTTTTGGTGAATTTTCTTTAGGTATATTAATAATAATAATAATTAATAATTAATAAGTTGTATGTATACATCAGTTTTCATACAAAAGGGTTGAGAAGCATATGAGAAATTGTGTGCATATAGATGGATCACTCAGCCACCACTAAAATGCAGCTGCTTCTGAAGTGAAATATACCAGAAATGTTGCAGCATCAAAGGAAGTGATGAATTACTACTCTAGGTAAAACTAAGGGAGGTTGTTTTCAGCCTCACTCTTGCAACCTTAACTCCTGGAAGTAGTTATTTATGCCTAATTAAGTAAATGGAATTACTTTGTGTCAAGCCAGTAAAAATTTCAGGATATGACTTTTAATGAGGAAGAAATATCAAATTAGTTTTTGGAGAAATAAAAGAAACCTACTTTTTTTTTTCAGTGGGGAAGCCATCGGATCTCTAGAAACTACAGCTGGTCAATGTAATTTCTTCTCTGAGGTACAGCATCAGCTTTCCAAGAAGGGTGATCAAGTTTAAAAAACAAACAAACGAACTTTCGTTACCAGTTTTGTGATGCATAGTATATTTTCTGAAAATTGGTGAAATATTAAAGATGCAAATATATTTTGAAAACTGGGAGTCAATAAGACAATGGGAGAAATACTAAGAATCTGAAGGAAGTTTGCATAGTAGGAGCTTAGATATACTAGACTTTGCTATACTTGCATTTTTGCAGGGAATTTTGAAATAGTTAAGTATCTAGCCTCAAAGTGATATGCAGTCTATGAACCAACCAAAATGTGCCTTTGGCTGTATTATGCAGTATAATATTCTGTATTTAACTTAGTGTAGATGGCTGAGGAGCTACTGCCTAAAATAAATAATCAATAGTGCCTCCCTGCTGCTTCCATTTCCCAAGTGACATAACTGATGGCATATTCTTTTCAGCAAAATTTCACATGATAAATGTCTTAGCTGAATTCTGAATGAAGTAAAAATCTCATTGCAATGCTTTCTCTCAAGGGATTATGATGAAAGGAAAATGGCAGTCTCCCTTTACCCCCCTTTCTTACTGGGTCTTCTGTTGAAAACTTTGTAACAAAACAAAGGAAAGAAAAGGCAAATTATTGTAATAGCGGGTGTTTTTATTTGCGTAATACTGGTTCTTGGTGGCAGCAAATTTAAGGATGGGATTGTGTTTTCAAAGAATTCAATCCTCCAGATAGTTCAAATAGATTGTTATATTGGTTGTTTATTTCTATATATTTTGTGTGGAGACTATTATGAGCCAGACTGGAACTTTGAAATCCATGGCTGGATATATACGGGAAGCATTCTGCCTGCAGAGAAGACATGAAAGCATCATTCCTCCATGAGTTCTAGGAGAATGCACATAAAACAACCACCCTAACCCCTGAAAAAAGGTGTTAGTGTGTCCTCCTCTAATACTGCCTTCCATTTGTAAACTGGTTTGGAAGGAAGGTCAGGACATGGTCCCACTTCATGCCAACCTCTTCTTTCCCACTGATCCCAACTGTTTATATCTCTGCACCAAACCACTCTCTTACTCCCAACAGCTGGTGAACATCACTCTGGCTCACTGTCAAACTATGTCTAATGGAGCACATAGGCTACGTCTAGACTACAAGCCTCTTTCGAAAGAGAGCGTCTAGACAGCAACCACTTTGTTCGAAAAAATGAGCCGCTTTTTCGAAAGAGAGCACCCAGGCAGTCTGGATGCTCTCTTTCGAAAAAGCACAGTTTGCATTACATAGCACTTTTTTTTGAAAGAGCACTTTCGAAAAAAAGGTGTTCTTCCTTGTAAAAAGAGGTTTACCGTGGTTGAAAAAGCTGCTGTGTTCTTTCGATTTAATTTTGAAAGAATGCAGTGGCAGTCTAGATGCAGGAGAAGTTTTTTTTGGAAAAAGGCCACTTTTTTCGAAAAAACCCTGTAGTCTAGACACACCCATAGATAGATGACTAGAACAACATTAATACAAAATCCTGCTCCTAATCCATATGACAAGGACATAAATGATTATAACACTTCACTAAGAGAAGCAAAGAAAACCTTCTACTTCTCTCATCAAATCTGTTAAATCAGAGGCAGCAGAAACATTCTGCCTAATGAACTAGCATAATCCAGACATTGGAAGTAATTGTTGATCAAGATTTCTTCTCTGGCTTTAAAGAAGAGATCAACTATGCCTGGTAAGGACTTTATGAGAGTGCTTTCATCCAGACTGAATAATAATAATCCATGCCTCCATCCTGGCAGAGCTTGGCCCCATTAGATGAGAACTATTTGTAGATGTTGTTCAGTTGTGAAGACACAGAGCCAAAGGTAGTGTAATATTCATGCTTTGTTTTCCTCTATATATTCTGTCCTTTCTCATCAAGCTTTTCTTGAAAGTAAAGTTCGCTAACTTCTACTTTCTAGCCATTACCTAATCGTAAGCATACTGTAATATCCCCTTTTGGAAAGCCATCTATAACATCTATATAGCCAAAATATAACATCCCTTTTGTCACATTTATTTGAGCCAGCAAAATTAAACGTCAATACCAAACCTGCGAATTTTCCATTCTGTAACATTCCTTTAAAGACGATATTGTGATATCTATATTAACACCAATTATTTTTTTTTTAAATCTTACTCTCTCAACTTGGGAACTAACATTTTCTCCAGGCCTTGGGAGAGTTGTTCTTTCCCACAACTCTACGAAGTTGTGTATGTGTCTTGCACATGATTTGACGTTGGTATTAGTGCAAACCTTTCTTGTCATGACAAAACATCGTGTTTTGAGAATTTGCTCTGATATCTATTGATCACATGCTTGTCTGCCTGCATTCTTTCTGTATCCTGCTGATCAAGTTTCAGTGTATCAAGTGTCAGGCATATTTCAAGGTCTGCTGGGGCCATATTTCTTTTGTGTTGATAGTGGCTGAATATAGTTGTTTAAATGAAATATATGTTCATGCACTGCTACAATATATTTGTTCAAAACACATAGCTTGCTCCGAACTATGTGACTTGTCTTGAGGAAATAATTTGATCCTGATGGGGCTTTCTAGGTTGTAGTTCTGGGGTGTCTTTTGCTTGTTGGTCAAGGGGCTTTGAGGTTTGGGTGTGTCAAACTGGAAAGAAAAAAAAAATCAAGGCCCATGGAAGCAAGTTTCAGAGCCCAGGTCAACTGACTTGGGCTTGCAGGTCTCACACTATTAAACTAAATGCTCTTGTTATTTTGGAGCCCAGCTGGGGATGGGGAGGTGGTTTGCTGGAGCCCGGGATCCAGACTGAGTAGGAATGTCTACACTGCTATTCTTAGCCCCGTGGTGTAAGCACAAATCAGTTGACCTGGATTCTGATGATGCGTCTACACTGCACCATTATTTCAAGATTATTGAAATAACAATGTAGGCATCTACACAGCCATTCCGTTATTACAAAATAATTTTGAAATAACAGACGGCTTATTCGGAAATCTGTAAACCTCATTCTATGAGGAATAACGCCTATTCTGAAATAGCTATTTCGAAATAAGGCATGTTTAGACACTCCATTGCTGCTATTTCAAAATAGTCCCTCACCAGGGCTATTCTAAGTTATTCTTCCCCAGTGCCTCCCGGGGCTCTAAATTGAGATAGCACATCCACATTAGGGAAACCTGCCTCAGGCTAATTTTAAGGCTTCCCTGTAATGTAGATGTGCTATTTCGAAATAAGCTATTTCGGAATAGCTATTCCGGAATAGTTTATTTTAAAAGAAGCGTGCAGCATAGGCATACCCTGAGAGATGCTGTTGTGAGTTGTGCAGTGTAATTCTATCCTGTGTATGTGTCTCTCCTTTTTTGTCTGTTACGCCTTTCACCACTGCTGTAATAATGCTGGAGCTATAGGCACCAGAATCTGATGCATCTTAGCAAATATCACATTGGGGGGTTGTTAAAGCCTTTTCTACTCTTGTCATATATCTTCTTGGCTTTTTCCAGATTTCTTAAACAGAGTCTAAGCAATTTTAACTGTAGATTCAGCTTTGCCATTTGAATAGCTACTATATGGTGATATGATATGACTGACTGCCCATTCCCGAGGAAATTCCACACTCACTGCATGTATACTGTGGTCCATCTTCTGAAGCTATGTAGTTTAGTATATTATGCCTGATGAAACGCTTCGTTCGTTACTTCATCTAAGATGCTCACTGTGATTGTGTCTGACAGTTTGTCTAGTCCTCAGAGCCCTGAATAGTAGCCTACGATAAGGAGGTAGTTTGTGTAATTTGCAATGGGAAAAAAAAAAAAAAAAAACTTTGCTCTGAGATCTGTTGGGAGATGCTGTGTATTTTCACTGTCTTTGCTACTTGGCCTGCATTTCCACACATGTAACTGTAGCCAGACATGAACCCCATCTTGTTCTCCCCCCCCCCCCCCCAGAGAGCAAGAGAAAGGCAGTCAGCCTTTGATGCCCTGGGAACGCAGGTGTGCTGCCTGTCCCTGACTCTACCATAAACAGAAACCAGACAGTAAATGGCCTAGCTGACGACCCGGGGCCTCCCGCCGCCCTGATGGCTAGTACCAGTAATTGACATGCCTGCACTGTCCCAGGAGAGGAATCTTCACCCATCACATACTAGAAGTGCCCATTGTCTGCATTTTCCCAGGTGTGAATTATGCTTTGCACCCTTCGTGGGAAACTTGGCATTCAAAGCCATTTTTCCTAATTGGCCACTTGAGACCAGGAAGAAGCCTACGTGACCCAAGGGGTATAAAGAGGGGTTTAGTAGCCCACCCCATTTGAGCTCCAATCATCTATACCTGCTGGCAGGTATTGATTGTCTCCCGAGGTCTGTGGACGCCCAACCTCGCCCTACTTCTTCCCGAGGGATTGAGAGAAAGACGCTGGCCACGCCAAGTCTGGAACGCAGGGGTGAGAATATATACCTGCTATGTGTCTATTTTGCATGCATTTAATAAGAGCTCAGAGAACCAAAAGGGTTTCATGGTACCTGTAAGTGACTTTTGTTTTAAGTGTAATTTCTGTCCTGTCCTTTTGTAGTGGCTGTGTTATCTGTAACACAGCAGTAGCATTTAACAGCTAAGTTCACCCTGTAACAATAAAATAGTAACTGTTTAAGCTTTAACCTGACTCCTTCAGTTGCTGTAACAGAACCAAGCACAATTTAAAAGAACTCCAGCCGGTCATAAGGGACAGATCCGTTAGCGCCCGTCAACCTCTTCCAGGTTGCCCGCTGCTAAGGACCCCGGTCCTGGCAGTTGAAGTCTCGGTGTATAAGCTCTCCTGTAAACTTATTGGGGCGCCCACAACCTCCTCCAGGTTGCCCACTGCTAAGGGACCCCGGTCCTGGCAGTTGAAGTCTCAGGTGTATAATACACACACACACACACACCACTCACTGCCCTGACCATCGGCTGACAGTAACACATCTTACCAGCTCTCCAATATCCTTGGTCACGTTTGCTCAGTATAGCATGTCTCTCTGGCTTTACATATACAGGCATCTATTCCAGAATGGCTCTGATTTATCTGCAATGTATGTACTGAATATTCTGAGTCAACAGTTTTTATATCTGATTCTACCTTTATGTTCAGACTCTCTCAATAGTTTCAGAATTCTCCAGTGCCCATTCTGCCAGAATGACAGACATGAACACTGGTAAATCTTTGTCTTGTATGGTTTATTTTCATGTTCACCTGCCCTGAAACTGGCACATAACAGACTTGGCTGATGCTTTCTATCAGGCTGAGGAGTCAAGTTCTTGTTGATATGAACTTTTGAGAGTTTTTTATTTTAGACCTCCTCTTATTAGATAAGAGCAATTGATCAGTAGCAAAAATCAGTAGCTGCTTAGGTGCAAGTAATCATGATTTAACTACATTTATTACATGCAGAAAAAATAAGATCCCAAACCAATAATAGATTTACTTGGTGCTTTACAAAGTAAAATAGTTAAAGGTTGGATCTCCCTGGTCTGGCACCCTTGGGACCTGACTGGTCCTAAAGGAGGGAGTTTATTGGACCAGGGGATATTAATTCTGCCCTTCTGCCAATGGACTCTAGGCTTCCTTGGGGTCAGTCAGAAGACCTGGCTAGGCTCCCATCATGGCTGCTGCACTCCTCTGTACCCGTGGCCACCAGGCTTCCAGCTCTGCTCCCTACTGTTGGGCTGCCAGGGCTCTCTGGTCTAGGGGCTCTCTGGTCCAGCAACATCCATGGTCCTGCCCGGATCAGAGAGGTGTAACCCATGTGAGCCAAATCAGTTGGGAGAGATAATTTAAATAGAAAATTGTGAACGATAATTGAGAACTCCTTAAGGATATTTTACTGGATGCTCAAAAGGGCACAAGAAGACTACATGGTTAAAACCAACCTGGCTTAGAGGGAAAGTGAAAGTAAGAGTGTTGTGTATGCCTGTGTGTATTAAAAATAATAATAGGAATAAAAGGGAAAGCAGTGTATATCAGTTAGATAATAGGAATTATAGAAAACAAATAAGAAAAATATAAGGACACAAGGAAAAATATATGATCAGCAAAGTTAAGGACAGTAAGAAGGAAGAATTTTTAAGTATATTAGGAACAACAAAAAGAAACCTGTCACAGGGCGGTACTCACTGCCACGGCGCCTTTTGCTGGACACGTCTACACTAGAAAATTATTTCAAAATAACTTATTTCGAAATAATAACTCCTGAAATAACTATTTCAAAATAGCGTGTCCACACTATGGGGAAGCCTTGAAATTAGTACAAGGCGGGCTCCCTTCATGTGGACGCGCTACCTCGACTTAGAGCCCAGGAAGCCCTGGGGAGTAGTTACTTTGAATGACTCTGGGGAGTAGTTATTTCAAAATAGCAGTAGTGGAGTGTTCACACTACTGCTATTTTGAAATAACTATTTTCATAGAATCATGGAATACTAGGACTGGAAGGGACCTCGAGAGGTCATCGAGTCCAGTCTCCTGCCCTCATGGCATGACCAAGTACTGACTAGACCATCCCTGATAGACATTTATCTAACCTACTCTTAAATATCTCCAGAGATGGAGATTCCACAACCTCCCTGGGCAATTTATTCCAGTGTTTGACCACCCTGACAGTTAGGAACTTTTTCCTAATGTCCAACCTAAACCTCCCTTGCTGCAGTGTAAGCCCATTGCTTCTCGTTCTATCCTCAGAGGCCAAGATGAACAAGTTTTCTCCCTCCTCCTCATGACACCCTTTTAGATACCTGAAAACTGCTATCAAGTCCCCCCTCAATCTTCTCTTTTCCAAACTAAACAAACCCAATTCTTTCAGCCTTCCTTCATAGGTCATGTTCTCTAGACCTTTAATCATTCTTGTTGCTCTTCTCTGGACCCTCTCCAATTTCTCCACATCTTTTTTGAAATGTGGTGCCCAGAACTGGACACAATACTCCAACTGAGGCCTAACCAGCGCAGAGTAGAGCGGAATTTCCAGCAGGATTGAGAACCATTAATAGCTACTCTCTGAGTACGGTTATCCAGCCATTTATGCACCCACCTTATAGTAGCCATATCTAAGTTGTATTTGCCTAGTTTATTGATAAGAAGATCATGAGAGACCGTATCAAATGCCTTACTAAAGTCTAGGTATACCACATCCACCGCTTCTTCCTTATCCACAAGACTCATTATCCTATCAAAGAAAGCTATCAGATTGGCTTGACATGATTTGTTCTTTACAAATTCATGCTGGCTGTTCCCCTATCACCTTACTACCTTCCAAGTGTTTGCAGATGGTTTCCTTAATTACTTGCTCCATTACCTTCCCTGGCACAGAAGTTAAACTAACTGGTCTGTAGTTTCCTGGGTTGTTCTTATTTCCCTCTTTTTATAAATGGGCACTATATTTGCCCTTTTCCAGTCTTCTGGAATCTCTCCTGTCTCCCATGATTTTCGAAAGATGATAGCTAGAGGCTCAGATACCTCCTCTATCAGTTCCTTGAGTATTCTAGGATGCATTTCATCAGGCCCTGGTGACTTGCAGGCATCTAACTTTTCTAGGTGATTTTTAACTTGTTCTTTTTTTATTTTATCTTCTAAACCTGCCCCCTTCCCACTAGCATTCACTATGTTAGGCATTCCTACAGACTTCTCGGTGAAGACTGAAACAAAGCATTTTGAAATAAACATTATTCCTCATGGAAAGCAGGAGTTGTTATTTCAAAATAATCAGCCCTTATTTTGAAATAATGGGCTTGTAGTGTGAACGCTCTGCTTGTTATTTCAGAATAAGGGGAGTTATTTTGAAATAACTCCCTAATGTAGACCAGGGCTTAGGAAATAAGCTCCACTCAGCTCTGGAGCACCCCCTTCTGGTCAGTGTCTCACTGTTACCTGTTGATGCATTTAATTACATTAGGGCCCATGTCCCTTCCAGATTGTCGTGTGCTCCTCTCTGGCTACTGCCCTGCCTCAGGGAACCCCCTACCCTCTATATCTACCTTGCCTCAGTGACCCTGCTGCCAGTCATCATCTAGCCACTGCTTCAGGGGCAAATTGTAGTGTGAAATGGCCACTCATCATTGCAAGGGATGTGACCCTGCTGCCTTTTTTTGCCCTGGTTGCCTCCATGCCTAGTGCCTTCATGCCTTGCCTCAAGCCCTGCAGCCTGGAAGTGAGGTCAGGCCAAGACCTCCCCAACTCTGCCTGCCTTTCCCCAGCACTACTCTGTCTCAGGAAGCCTCAAGCTTCCTTGACAGCCAAGTCCCTCCTGCTCCACAGCTGGAGCACAAGTGAGTGAGTCTTCTCCTCTTAGGAGTCCTTATTTATACAGCCCGCAGCTGGGCCCCAATTGGCTGATCTATGCCACAGCTGCTTGCTTCACAGCCCCAGCACTCTTCCAGGGCTGGATTTAACCCTTTTAAGGCCAGTATGGGCCAGACACCCCATCATAAAACCTAACAATGGCAGAGGTCCATTACTAGATGAAAATAGTAGGTGTGTCAATAATAATGCAGAAAAAACAGATGAGTTCAATAAATATTTTTGTTCTGTATTTGGGAAAAAAGCCATATGATGTACTCATATCAAATCAAGTTGAAATATTTTCCATTTCCACAATAACAGGCTGTTGAAGAGCAACTACTAAAGTTTAGACATTTTTAAATCAGCAGGTTCAAGTAATTTGCATGAAAGTGTGTCAAAAGAATTAACTCAGGACCCTTCTGGATCATTAATACTGTCTTAACACTGGGGAAGTTCTAGAGGGCTGAAAGAAAGCTAATGTTTTGCCAACGTTTCAAAAGAATAAATGACATGCCCTTGATAACTACAAACCTGTGAGCCTAAAATCAATCATGGGTAAAAATAATGGGAGGTGGCTGTTTAAGGACTCAGTTAATAAAGAATTTAAGGACATTAATATAAAATGCAGGAATCATTGTCAAGCAGGTTGCTTCCAGCTGAGTACTTCAGGAACTGTTTTTTGGCCCTATTCTATTTAATATTTTCATCAATGACTGGAGGGAGGAGGACATGAAATGAAATGTACTCAGTTTGCAGAAGACACAGATTGAGGTGAAGGCAAATAATGAAGAGTACAAGTGACTCATCTGCATTCACTTGGTAAAGCTGGTTACAAGAAAAGAATATGAATTTCATTATAGCCAATGTAAGTTTCTACATCCAGGCACAAAAAATGAAGGCCATACTTACATGATGGGAGAATCTAAGGGTGCATCTACACTGTGATAAATCTACGGATGCACCCCCGTAGCTCAAAATAAGCCATGTAATAGCTTATTTCAAAATTTGGCGCTGTCTTTACAGCATTTATTTCAAAATAAATTGCTATTCTGAAACGTCCCTTACTCCTCGTGGAATGAGGTTAACAGGGATGTCAGAATAGCAAGCCCATAAAATTTTGAAATAACAGGTGCTTTCAAAAAACGCGGAATAGATATTTCGGGATACCTCCAGTATTCCAAAATAGCGCTGCAGAGTAGACATAGCCTAACATGGGAAACAGTGACTGAAAAATCTGGGGCTTGTGCTAGATTTTCAATGGCTATAGGGCTAATGTGATCCGTCGGTATAAAAACAGGAATCTCAAGTAGTAATAAAGAAGTTATACTGGTGTGAATTCTTGTGGAATATTGTGTCTATTTGTGTGTCAAATCTATAAGGAAGCTGACCTATCGGAGAAGGTTCAGAAAAGAGCTACAAAAATTATGGGAAAAGTATAGGAAAAGTGCCTCATAGTCATAAGCTAAATAGACTGAGCTCCTTGAGTTTAACAAAGAGAAGATTACGGGTGATGTGATCATATAAGTATCTGCATGGGGAACAGAAATTT
This sequence comes from Rafetus swinhoei, assembly GCA_019425775.1. Taxonomy (NCBI): domain Eukaryota; kingdom Metazoa; phylum Chordata; order Testudines; family Trionychidae; genus Rafetus; species Rafetus swinhoei. The sequence continues at coordinate 78,979,084 of CM033427.1, read as the reverse complement.
GATAATATAGGATTCTTCTGTCTAGTAGGCAAAGGTTCCAATGGCTGGAAGTTGAGGCTAAACAAACTGAGACTAGAAATAAGTTGCACATTTTTAACAGTGATGGTAGTTAACCATTGGAATAATTTACCAAGGATTGTAGTGGATTCTCACTCATATTTTTTTAATCAAGTCTGGGTGATTTCTTTGAAAGATATGTCCTAATTTAAACAGAAATTAATTCAGAGAGGCCCTGTAGCTTTTGTTATGCAGGAAGTCATACCAGACTACCACAATGGGCCTTTCTGATCTATAAACAATTAATCTTTCATTCTCCTTACTAATGTCATGAATTAATCTTTTAAAATTTGATAGTTGCTTGAGTCAACCATTTTACACAGTTTCATAGTATATTGATCTATTGTTTCTCCAGATTCCTGATTATACTTGTTGAACAGATGTCTTTTTGTGTATAACATTTTCTGGGAGCTGAAAATGCTTTTGAAGAATTTCTAAGATTTTTCTTGGGCCTTCCAGGTTTGCTGCTGTCCCTGGGAAGCCACTTGCCCCGTATTAAGCAGGACAGTCCTCTTTTTGATGGGTTGGCTATCTGATACTCGGGAAAAAGAACAGATGTGACTTTGTCTGGTGTTGAATGGGAGTTATCACTCTTCCTCCTTTGGATTTTAAACATAATGTCCTTCATGTGACGAGCTCACACATGCACACACAGTGCATCTGGGGCAGGCCCATGCCATTCCCGGAAGAAATGGAATGTTCAGTATTCTGAGAATGTGTGAGTGAGTTACTTTAGCTGCTGACATATCCAGCTGCTGTTGGAGAATGTATGTCCATTGGAGCTAATAGTATGGAAGTTCTTATTTCATTTGCCTTTTTATCTGGCCCTGTTGCCATTATGCAGTTATCCCATTGTGATCTAAAGAATATCAAGTTACTAAACACATCCCCTTTCATTTCCATGTATTCATGGACAGGACTCTTGTATGCCTTCATGAATCTTGGGAGAGACAATAAGAATAATCTTTTATCAGACCACCTTCTGTTGGTAGAATGTACAAATTCTTGACTTACACAGAACTCTCCTTGTTTTCTCTCTTGTTGCATTTTATCGATTGATTTATTGATTGCAATATTCTTAGGATTTGATTTCACACAGCTGCAAGAGCAAATTCATTTCTGACGCCATTTTCAGCATCCAAGGATGAGAGAGATGCACTACAGCATTCAGACTTCATTTCTTTCTCCACATACACTGTCTTCTCTCATTAAGCATTTCCTAAAAATAAAGTCGTCTTAGTCTTTACAGTAACAGATGTGACTTAAGTTATACTAATTGGCTGTCTTTATTCAGGTGCTTTGCAAATAGGTGGATTTTGTTTATTATCTGATTACAATTTAAATCCTTCAATTTTGTCTTCTAATATTGGAGGCCATTTTTTGGCCTTGGAAACAGCAGAAGGAAACCTGTCATTTAAAATTGTTTGACTGTGACTGGCACTTTTTTTCAGATTAGAAGCAGTAGGATTTCTGCCCTCCTCTCCCCCTTTAAACAAGATTTCATGTGTCAGAACAAGATTTCAGTAGAGCATCTCCCCACACTCCATCCTGCCAGACATGTGGAAGTCTGGCTTAAAAAGGTCTTAACGTTTCAGACTCGCTGTTTTGTTTTCTTTGGAGGAGTTTGGAGAGATGTTGTCAGCAGATTTATAGGAAACAAAGCAATATGAATAAGTGAGGGGATAGTTTCGATGTTGCCAAGGTCTAGTACAGCATATTAGATCACTATGCAAAATAATTCAGGCAGACATTTGAATGCAACATTTATAATTAACATTAACAATCTCTTTTAATTCTATTTCTGTTGTTCTTTCTCCACTCATTTGTCAGAGACATTTAGCTTGCAAGAAAAAAAATTGATAAACTTATGCCAGGAGCCACTGAAGATAGTCTTAAACTCAGGTGGTCTTAGAAGATTACTAAGAATGAATTTATACATTTAAGGAGGAACCTAGGTGTGAATTGCAGACAAGCTGTGTTATAAATTCTTATCTTTCTTGAAACACTAGCAGTTAGAGAAATATTTAATTATAAAAGATTAAAACAAATATAAACTAGTAACATTATTATTAGTAAACTAAAATGTAAATATTATTTCAAATGTCTTTTACTCTGACACCCAGCCAGGGTCTGACACATGGTCAAGGTCTGCCCAGACTCTGGCAGGTTGCAGAGCTCATGTGCTGTGGAACTACAGAGAGCACATGTAAAAATGTGGAATGAAGAACCTTTTATTTTTAAGCACAGTGGCAGAAAAAAATCCTCAACTATTTTTTTTCATGTTGAAAAGGCAATAAATAAGGGTGGGCGGGGTGGAGAGGAGTGGTAACAGCCAATTAACCGTGTACAGTTCCTATGAAGATAAGACACCCTGGATGAATTTCCCTGTGTGTGTGTGTGTGCGATTTACAATGCTTTTTTATTATTGTGGTGTGGTGCTTGCTGTTTTGTAAACAGGAATTTTATTTCCCAAGTGTTGCTCTAGGGCTAGTTTGTGACTAGGCAAGAAAAATCTTTCCTCTGACCTCTTACATCTCTGTATGGAGGCTAATGACAGTCAAAGGCTTCATGAGCACAGAAGGACTGCTTGAGGCTAGTACAGTACTGACAGGCATGCTAACCTCCTTAGTTTAGAGGGAAAGGCAGGGCCAGTACAGATGGCTAGCACAGGCAAAGGTGCACGCACAGCAGTCTTTTAAAGGTTGTAGGGAAGCAATTCTAGAAGTCCTGGTGCTGAGAGCATCACAATGATTGAAATCCTGATCCCATTAATGTTACTGGAATTTTGCTCTTCACTTTAATGAAGGCAGGATTTTACCCAATACTGCTGGAAGGTCCTGCTAAGGTGGGACAGCTCTGGGGTTGTGGTTTTACTGCCACACTCCAGCTCTTAATCGCAGCCCATCACTGGCTGCACACTAACGCTTGTTAGAATGCCCAGTAAATTTTCCCTGCATAGTCACACTCCTGTTGTATGGTGTCATTACATAAACAATCTGCAGAAGACTGTTTTCACTTACAGACCTGGAGCAGAAGGCTAAATGTGAGAGGCCCAATAGGGTGCAATTTCAGACTATTTTTTTCTGTCTACATTAGAGCAGACTAAATATTGAGGATAATTTGGGGGCGTCAGCCAAAACCATTCTTTACAATAATTTATTTCCATTTTTTCCCACTCAGAGACTTTTTAATTCCTATGTGTCTACTCCTGCATCAGTTTCCCAGATGTTAGAGGCATCTCAGGGTTTATTAGTCAGCCCAGGTCAACTGAGATTTGCTGTGTTTGCTTTCATAATAGCTGTGTATACTATGAACTTCTTGAACTGGAAATCACACAATGCTCCTTATTTGCCTTCAATCATTTGCAGATGCAGAATGGCCAGATCATTTCCTTTCAAATTGACCTAAGGGATTAAAAGAATTCAAAGGAATTTCCAACTAACTAGTGCCTCTGCTTTCCCTGACTTCACTTCTTCAACCTTCAGGGTCATAGTCTCTAGTAACTTAATCTGTCTCTCCGTCCATCTGATTTGTTCACTTCCTTTCCTCAGCTTGCCGTCAGAGTAGTAACTGAATAGCCAGGCTCAGCTCTGGTGTTTTTTATCTTCTCAATTCACATATTCAAATATGTGTGAATTTAAAGCTACTGAAAGATGCTGGGCTGACAGCCCTGAGACACTCTGTTAACATAACTAGTACAGTACAGGGAGCTTTAGTACAAACCTCACACACAATGTTTCTAAACCATGACCTGAGGAGAGAACTTTTAATGGAACCACTAGCAAAATACAGCACTACTTGGTGTGAGCAATCAAATCAGCCCCTAAGAAATTATTGACCATCTATAAGAGGAAGATGTGGCACAGTCTGTTGTCAAACACAGATGTAAATTGGCAGCTGGGCACTCATTGATGTGGATATCAAAAACGCATTGATATAGCCAGTTGATTACTGAGTCTGCCTTCTGCATTAACAATCTGAGATAGATGCTAATGAGGAAGGATACAGTTATAGAGGAGACTGATTCTTCCAAGTGCTTCCCTCTCTCTCTACTGGTATCACTTGGGTCTTTCGGGGATTTAGCTTCAGTGAGTTGCTCTTCATCCAGTTGCTGGTATTAGCCTTGCAGTTGTAGGGCTTCATCTGCACTTGTTCCCCATGACTCCATTAGCCATTGCAGTTTTTTCTTTTTTGAGACTGCCATCATGTTCTCCAGAATCTTAACATTTTAAAACAGTAAAGCATTCCGGTTGAAAAATGCAGAAAACAAATCTCTGTTCTTTTTAAAGTTCGCAAAAAATTGTGCTAATACCTAACATTTTGAGCACTCTAACCTGTTTGAAAAAGCATATTTGTGCATTTTTTAATAAAATCTCTTACACCCCCAAAGCTGCTGAAATTTGGAAAATTCAAAAATTTTCAGCCAGCTGTAGTAGTGAAGACTCTTCAAAATATGAACCAACTGCAACTAAGTGACACAGTGATCTCTGAATCTATTTTCAGAGAACCCTAAAAATAATTCTTCTAGATGTGAATTGCCCTATTTGTGTCAATCAAGCATTAAGATGGATGCCCAATGATGATGATTTAAATGTATTCATTATTTTGTTGCTCATACAAAGCATATAATACAGTGAGGAAATAATTTACAATCTATTCTGAATGGCACTTTGTTTTGTCTTATGAGTAGGTGGGAGCTGGTTACCATAATTTAATTCCTCAATTTGACCTGTGAAACCATCAAACCAGAAACAAGGAACAGAACCTATGGGACTTTTGATCCCTTCCAAGAGGAGCCAATCCCTCAGAGCCCAAGAGGGCTGACGAAATTGGGTTTCTGTGGCCAAAGAATCCAGTAGAAGCCAATTCAGGAGCCAAGCTTGAGTAGCTTAGCAGAGCCCATAAATCTCAACAGAAGGAAATCAAACCCAAGATGCTTGGCAGATCACACAGCAGTATCCAAACTCCATTGAAGGGTTAGCAGAGGACTGAGGTAGTTGTGATATTCCATGTTTGTGAGGAATATGATCAGTCCTGCCTCGGCTTATCAGTTAGGAGGGGAAAATAAAATGGCAAAGCCTGCACAGAAGCCTTTAGGTTTCAAATTCCTGTTTGCTCACAGTTTCTTGGTAATTATGTGTTCTGTTCTTCATTTGTTGCTGCTGGAAAGAAAAGAGGAGAGAAATGATCTGAATTTAATAAGAACTTTACTGAAAAAAGTGAAAAAGGCATCTCTGTCTTTCCATAAAAGCACCTTCTCCAGCAATGAAACTGCAAGTTAGGACTATATTACATCATTGTATGAAACTGTATTACCCGGTATTACCCTGAGGGCATGAGACAGCTTCTAGTAGCTTGTGTAAGTTTATATTTCCAGTTTAACCCTTTTAAGGATGCTGCATTTTCAAGGGTTTTCAGCCCAAAATATGTTTCTCACACTCTAAATTTTCAAAAGGCTCAGTTGTCAGAACCTGTATTCTGTCAGAGCTCCATCCATGCAGGCACAAAAGACATTATTACTCCCTTGCTTGGTCCTACTCAGATTGTGACTTCAGCTCAAGATGTAACTGTGCAATCTTATTCCCTGATGCTAACTTCTGTGAGGAGCAAGAAGAGTGTTGGTTAGGTGACTCATAGAAGAGGAATAGGCTGCATCATGAAAAGGGTTGAATGAATTTACTCCCTCCCCTCAGAGCAGGAGGGAGAGGAAGAGCCAGGAAAACTGAAACTAAGCCAGAGCCTAGTCTATGTTCTGGGGGATTGTGCAGCTGCACACCGGTTTTACTTGGAGCAGATTGAAAATTTACAATCTAATGCAAAGGATTTTCTTTTCCCCTCTTCGTGTAGTTCGTGATAAAATAAATAACTTTAACAGTAACGGTGATAATTCCAACACAGAAGGTTCAGTGCAACTCATAATCATAGATTGATCAGAGACATATCGCCTAATCTCTTTCCTCTTGCCTATGACAGACTGTTTGCTACACCATATTCTGCTCTTTTGTTTAACAGGTGGTGTGAGTTTCTATGAGTTCCTCTAAGAGACGATTCAATAGCCTTAGACCTCAGCGTTAGACTATTTTTTCTGATATTTAACCTATGCTTATTTTGGCTTTTTTTCCATTCTATTACTCATAGTTATACCCTCTTGGAACAAGCAGTTCTCCAAATGTTCATTCTGCAGACTTCTGCACAAAGGAGAAATCCTCTCATAGTCTGATGACCCCTCTCCCAATGAGCCATTACCTGTTTTTTTTTCTGTGGATGATCAGGAAGATCTCCAAGAATTACGGATGGTTTTCATAGATTGCAAGGCCAGAAGGTATCATCTAGTCTCACACAGAACATGCAATTTTCCTCAAAAAATGTAAAATTAATTTAAAAATTGCCAGTGGGAGAGACTCTGCTATGTCCCTTGGTAAGTTGTTCCAATGATTATTTATCCTCACTGATCTCCCAGCCAGGGATCTAGAGGGATGAGACCCCCTGGACCATTGGTTCTGGAAATAGTAGCAATGCCCCAAGGCCATCAAATCACATAGCAGAATCAAATCCTCCTCTAAATAATGCGGCTGTCTTCCTTCTTGGTGGTTGCTTCCTTTACTTAATCGTATCAACCATCATTTGTCATTTAGCTAATCTGCACTTATTTATGTTTCAGTCCTACCCCATTTAAGTCTATGGGAATATTGCCATTGATTTCAATAGGGATAGGATTCAGTGCTTGCTTTTTTAATCTTGCTCCCCACCCTTTATTTATGGAATCGTTGCTCTTCTCTGTATTTCCTTTAATATATCAACATCTTTCTCTTACTGATGAGGTGCCTAGAAATGAATGCAGAAGTCTAAGCTTGATCTCACAAGTACTGTTTAGAGATGGACTACCACCTCTCTAGTATGAGAAATGATGGCTTTTTGCATATGGTTCTGATAAATGCACTGGCTTATTTTGTCATCACAGTTGCACTGCAAGTTCATATCCAGTTTGCAGTTTACTCTCACTCTTTTCTCTTGGTCTTTTTCAACATTACTACTTTGTAAGTGTCCCCCTCCTGCTGAATATCTGTGTTTTTCAGTTTATTTTCCCCCAGACGCACTAGCTTGCATTTTTCCAGGTTGAATCTCATTTTGTTACTTCCTGCCCATATTTCTGAACCCTCTGGTCTCTTTGTTTTATTATTAAACAAACCTGTTCATGGGCGCTATGAAAGGAGAGACTGTGCATATGTAGGCTTATTTTTATTGAATCACTGTGAGCACTGCACCTTGAGGGAAGGGCTTTATTACATTTAACTACTTAACCAGGATTTATTAAAATAAACAGCATAGGAGTCAAGATGGGTAAAACTTTCCAATTGGGATTATTCTGTAAAATAGTGCTCAGAATATTTGTGGTTTCTTGGGTTATCAACTCGTGGTTAATATGATTTGTGCTTTTGGTTTTTCCTCTGTTTAGGTTCATGTAACTGTCAAAACTCAATTAAAGATGTAATGCTGGAAGCCTGTTTGTGAACTCTCACTCTGAGATTTACCATGGGACCCCATGTTTAACACCTCTGTGTGTCCTTTTTCCCCCCAGAAAGTTGCTATTGAGGCTTTTGGTGTTAGTCCTTGAAGGACCTTGATTTTGGTTCTGGTAGGGCCTGCCTTTCTTCTACATGATTCGATGGGGTCTAAGCTCCAGCAATAGTACCAAGAGCCAGAATGCTACTATTTCCTAGAGCTAAGGTAAACAGTAAACTCAAATCCAAACCCACAATTCCCTATGATTCAGTAGGAACTGTTGATTCTCAGCAGTCATAAAAATCAGCCCAGATATGAAAACAGCATGATACAAAGGATAACAAACTGCATAAAAGAATTAATATCAAAGAGGTCAAGACTTATCCCTGAATTTCTTGTGAGGGTTAAGTGCTTTGCCTTATATATAGAAAGTGTACATTAGGCAATAATTTGATTCTTTGTTACAACTGTGTAAGGTTAAAGGAATTCCTCTCCTTTTCTGGATTCAGACTGGTATAACTGATAGCAGAATCTTGCCCAGCATTTTTTTTCATAGTCCAAGGGGAAAGTATTAAGAGTATTTGAGAGTTTATGCAATATACGATGCCATTTTAGTTTGAATATTTTTGTATATATACATTGGCTTCGAGCTCAGTGAATAATGGATTTTCTGGTTTGCAAAATTTTGGGGGCACAAATTGTTTTAGGTCAATCCAAAATAGTTTATTTTTATTTTGATGAATGGAAATGTGATGAAATATCATTGTGCTTAAACAAAACATGTCATTTCAACAACATGGAAATTTGTATTTTTAATTTAGACAGTTTTTAAATTTTGAGTGTGTTCAATAAAATTAAAGAAAAATTTAAAACAAAATTTATGTCCAATGAAAAAAATGAAATAAAGCATTTTTAGGATTTTGCATATATGGGTTCTCTTTGATATTCACGTATGTATTTTCCGGAAGAAAGTTTTAGACAAAAATTTGTGCCCATCTCTGCATGGGACAACTTTATAGAATAGCAAACCAATAAATAAAATCTTGATCGCAAAGAGCTGCAAACAAATGTTTTTTTACCATCACAGAGGTTTAAATAAGGCATGAAAAATAACTCAACTGTATTACATCAAAAGTGGAGCTCAAGCAAACTAACATCATATCTGTGTTAAGGATATCAAGATCCGCCATCAAGCTTTGCCTGCCTGCTCAAAGAGTTTACTCTTGACAAAGGAAAGGGAAAAAAAGGTTGGTGCGGGGGAAGGGAATAAGGTTTGCACTCAACTCACATTCTACATCACAAAACAGCTGCTCTAGAGTTCGTCTCATATTTTAACTCTATTTTCTTTATTGAGAAATAAAAGAAAGAAATGAGAAATCCATTCTGGTATTAAAGGAGGTGTGGGGTATATGTATGGAGAAACTTACAATGCTGTCAGTTAGCTTGCTGTAATGCCATTTAAATGTAACCACCACTAGCTAAAGGAAACAGGAATTATGGTGTTCTGTTATGTGTGGCTTCCCCTTCCCCCTACACACTTGTGCTCATTACAGCTCTTTCTTTAAACTGCTGGCTAGACAGCTGGCAGTGCCTCAGAGGAGTATCGACTAAGGGAGCATATAAATTACGGTTGCATTTTACAGCCAAGATAAACTCAAACTGCAGGGTTATAGCCTGTACTGACACAGAAAAAAGAGAACCTAGCAGGCCTCTAGAAAGCAAGGGAAAGTGAATGATAGATATTGTATTTCAGCGAATCCAACAGTCATGAAAGGGAGGAGAAAACCCCAACCACTCTAACAACCTCCCCCTCCCCCCCATCACTAACATGAAATTTGCCCCTTCTGCAGGTTCCCTTCTTAAGTGTTATATTACACTACCACAAAGTATTAAGATAATAAATAAACATCACAGATATACATTTATTTATATGTAGGTGTAAGCTTCCCTGTGCTGTTCTATCCTTTGGGCCTGCCAAATTTGGTAACAGATATTAAATTGTTTTATCATTTTGAGCTTCATTAAGCTTTATTTGATATAATACATCTAATGTTTTAATTTTTAAAAATGCTTCACTGCTGAATATTATACAGTCTGCCACATGACTATCTGGAGAAAAGGTGTAGCTACTTATTCACCTACTCTCCTGCCTTTCTACACCCACTTCTGTTGTGGTGCCTACACAATATCAGTCAACCGTGACAAGTTAGTACCTGGGGACTGTTGATTTAAAAAAATAAATATTTGAGATTAGCACTATAGAGTTACGTTCATAGCATGTATATAAAGAGAAGTTAGAATGCTGGACTGAATACAGGGTGTTAACACACACACAAACACACAAATCCACAGAGAGAGAAACAGGCTGGCTGCCTCAGAAAGCAAAACACAACTCACCTCATATTTAAGATGACATGTACCAGGTTGATTCTTCTGAAATGCTTTGTTACAGACTCAGGCCCCATCAGGAAATCCTTCTACCGATTGAAATAATAGCTTACAATTCCAACACAGCATTTTGTACACCCCTGACAGATACCTCAGTACCTGCCTATGAAACTTCATGTTCTTATCTCAATTACCCTCTTCTTCTTCTCCTTTCCTATTTTCCCTCTTTCTTGGGCTTTATCCAAAGCCTGTTGGGTTAATGGGCATTCAGTTTGTTCCTCTCTCTTGTGTTTTATAGGTTGGAAGGTCATGGGGTAGAAACTCTTTTCCTACATTGTGCTGCATTGTACAGTAACTAGAACAACAGGACATTGATTGTGATTTCCAGGTCCTAACATAGTGTCATAGTAAATCATAGAATCAGAACACTAGAACTGGAAGGGACCTCGAGAGGCCATTGAGTCCATTCCCCTGACTTCACAGCAGGACCCAGGACCATCTAGACCATCCCTGATAGGTGTCTATCTAACCTCCTCTTAAATATCTCCAGAGATGGAGATTCTACAACCTCCCGAGCCAACTTATTCCAGTGTTTAACAACCATGACAGTTAGGAAGTTTTTCCTAATGTCCAACCTAAACCTCTCTTGCTGCAGTTTAAGCGCATTGCTTCCTCAGAGGCCAAGCAGAACAATTTTTCTCCCTCCTCCTTGTGACACCCTTTTAGATACCTCAAAACCGCTATCATGTCCCCTCTCAGTCTTTTCCTTTCCAAACTAAACAAGTCCAATTCTTTCAATCTTCCTTCATAGGTCATGTTCTCTAGACCTTTAATCATTCTTGTTGCTCTTCTCTAGACCTTTTCCAATTTCTTCACATTTTTCTTGAAATGTGGTGCCCAGAACTGGACGCAATACTCCAACTGAGGCCTAATCAGAGTAGAGCGGAAGAATGACTTCTCATGTCTTGCTCACAACACTCCCAATAATGCATCCCAGAATCATGTTTGCTTTTTTTTGCAACAGCGTCACACTGTGGTCCTGTTGTTGTTTAGCTTGTGGTCCACTATGACCCCTAGATCCCTTTCTGTAGTACTCCTTCCTAGACAGTCGCTTCCCATTCTGTGTAAGTGAAACGGATTGTTCCTTCCTAAGTGGAGTACTTTGCATTTGTCCTTATTATACTTCATCCTATTTACCTCAGACCATTTCTCCAGTTTGTCCAGATCATTTTGAATTATGACCCTATCCTCCAAAGCAGTTGCAACCCCTCCCAGCTTGGTATCATCTGCAAACCTAATAAGCGTACTCTCTATGCCAATATTTAAATCATTGATGAAGGTATTGAACAGAACTGGTCCCAAAACAGATCCCTGTGGAACCCCACTTTTTATGCCCTTCCAGCAGGACTGTGAACTGTTAATAACTACTCTCTGAGAATGGTTATCCAGCCTCTTATGCATCCACCTTATAGTAGCCATATCTAAGTTGTATTTGCCTAGTTTATTGATAAGAAGATCATGAGAGACCTTATCATATGCCTTACTAAAGTCTAGGTATACCACATCCACCACTTCTCCCTTATCCACAAGACTTGTTATCCTATCAAAGAAAGCTATCAGGTTGGCTTGACATGATTTGTTCTTTACAAATCCATGCAGGCTGTTTCGTATCACCTTATTATCTTCCAGGTGTTTGCAGATGAATTCCTTAATTACTTGCTCCATTATCTTTCCTGGCACAGAAGTTAATAAGTATGGTAATATCTCAGAGAGAAAAAAATCTTCATATATCTTCAGTGTAAATGTGAGTTTCTTACAAAGGTAAGGTCAAACTCTTCAGCCCATTATTTGCAGAAAATGCAAGTGATATATTTAGAATACCCTGGAGTTTGAGAGAGTCCTCTGAGCTCACAAACTTCTATGGCTTTCACATTATTTCAGACACGCTCAATTTAACTATACTTAATTGATTGTTTTCCTATAAAAAGACAATGTATGGTTCCTTATTTGTGTTGTTGCATTTAATTCAGCACTCAATCCATTTGTATTGTCTGGATTTTGTTTCACTTATGGTACAGAGCACAGCTTATTTTAATTAAAATATGGGGGTTTTATTGTAGCCACCATTGTCAGATGCACTATATTAAGTTATTTTTATAGCCTTGAGTTCACTACATCCTCTCCTCATGCCATAACCAATTTTCCTTGAGAGGTGTGCATAGATGGTGAAACAATAAGAATCTGAGAAAATATGCTGCAACCTGGTTCATTCCCTCAGGAAACACTGCTTGAGTGGCAAAAGACCCACAAAATAGGAATTGGACTTGCTTTCAGAAAACCAAGGATTTAAGCACAGTGTGTGGTATGTATTACCGTGATGCTGCAAGGAAACATAAAGAGCAAAGCTTTATCTTTCAGCCTGAACCTTGGAACCTTTGGGAGTGCACATTTTAAATCAAGACTCAAAACATTTTCACAGCACAACTGCAAATTGAAAATAAGGACTGTGCTGTGCAAACAAAGATGTAGGAGAAGAACATATCTGAAAAGATTAAAGCATACCCCGATCTATTTTGTGCCTTTTCTAAGTGAGAACAATATTAATTTATGGATGTTTATTTTATTTAGAGTAGAAAGGACAGTTTTGTTTTATTGTTTTCTTTTTAAAAAACAATTATCTGCTTATTATTTTAATGTAATATGGATATAATAGACTATGCTTCACACTCATTACAGTGAGCAGAGTGTCCTCACAAATGGAACAATTTTCACAAATTCTCATTGCAACACACTTTTAATAATTGCAATGTAGATTTAAATAAAAATGCTACAGAAATGAGGTGGAGGTAGTTAACAGTTTGGTTTTAACAAACAAAAGCTGGCTTGTTCAGATCTAAGTCCCAACATAGCCAACCCTCCCAAACTTGGAGTGGTATTAGTGTGTGTGTGGGGGGGGGGGAGGGGGAGGAACCTTCTGATTTTAGCCCATATTTAAAAATGCAAAAATCCCTATACCTATTAGTTAAGTTTCAATGGCGGGGAGGGGGGATGAGTGCTATGCAGTCAAATATGGCAAGGGGTTTGTTCCTGCAAGCTGCAGATTGCAGGGTCTGTAATGGGTGCTGAATATGCACCATTGAGGATCAGCCCATGTTTTTTTCCCCTTCATTAAGAATTTCCAGTTTCCAATACAGTACAAGATTGTTCAATCATAATAAAATTATCAGAAGTGGATCCAACACCAAACTGAACGTGAAACAAGATCCAAATATTAATAGTAAAACACACCCTGCAATCCATTCCATAGTTTTGGATCACAACACTGAGGGCTTTTGTTTGGTTGTAGGCTTTCTCCTTGAACTCTTCTAGAGTTGTCAGTCTACCCAGATGAACCTGAGGAACTCGAGGATAGGGTGAATACACTTTGAAAAAGTCCAGTCTTTACAATTTAGCTTTTACTTTGACCACTCCTTTGGATTGAACACTTCTGCAATTCTTCTTTGTAGCCAAAGTGAGGTGTTAAGTTTTCAGAGTTGAAGATTGTTTATTTGGGTTAGCGGTGCAAGACTCTCAGAGCATGTGTTGTAATTTACAATGTGATGTGCTGGTTCTGCTCTCCTCCGCCACATCTAGGGAAGGTGCTCTAATACTTTGGAATTAATATATAGCAGACTAAAGTATAATGTCTGTTATCTATAACCGAAGAGGTATTATTGGACCCTAATTCTGCATCTGTTTATACCCCTAAAAGAAAGGGCTCCATTGTGCAACAGAAAATAAAACAGACTTGTGGGAATTGCAGTTGATTTTAGGACCTGACTCAGTCCATTGAAATCAATGGACACCTAGTGGGGTCAGGCCTATCTTTTTGCCTACATTTCTCACAAATGCTAACAATTGTTTAATTGTTTAGTTTCACCAGTATTATCAAATGTATGAGTCCTAGAGTAGATGGGACAATTGTACATATATAATGATGTCATCTAAATTAACTGTTACCACTCAAGAAAGTATCAGAGGGGTAGCCGTGTTAGTCTGGATCTGCAAAAGCGACAAGGAGTCCTGTGGCACCTTATAGACTAACAGATGTATTGGAGCATAAGCTTTCGTGGGCAAAGACCCACTTTGTCAGATGCATGTAGTGGAAATTTCCAGAGGCAGGTATAAATAAATATGCAGGCCAGAATAAGGCTAGAGATAACGAGGTCAATTCAGTCAGGGATGGTGAGGCCCACTTCTAGCAGCTGATGTGGAGGTGTGAACACTAAGGGTATGTCTAGATTACATTCCTCTGCCGACAGAGGCATGTAAAATAGGCTACCCGACATAGTCAATGAAGCAGGGATTTAAATATCCCCAGCTTCATTAAAATAAAAATGGCCACCGCGCTGTGCTGGCTCAGCTGATCGTCGGCACAGTGCGTGAGTCAAGACGTGGATCGGTCAACAAGGGAAGCCTTTGTCGACCGCTCCCTTATGCCAGTGGTGTTATGTTGGTTTCTTTCTTGGTCTTGTCTTGTAGTAGGAGGCTTCTGGGTACATGTCTGGCTCTGTTAATCTGTTTCCTCACTTCCTCGTGCGGGTATCGTAGTTTCAAGAATGCTTGGTGAAGATCTTGTAGGTGTTGGTCTCTGTCGGAGGGGTTGGAGCAAATGTTGTTGTACCTTAGTGTTTGACTGTAGACAATGGATTGTGTGGTGTGTCCGGGATGGAAGCTGGAGGCATGAAGGTAGGCATAGCGCTCGGTAGGTTTTCGGTATAGGATGGTGTTTATGTGACGTGGTGTCCAGGAACTGGATCTCTTGTGTAGACTGGTCCAGGCTGAGGTTGATAGTGGGGTGGAAGCTGTTGAAATCGTGGTGGAATACTTAGAGTCTCCTTCCCATGGGTCCAGATGATGAAGATGTCATCAATGTAGCGTAGGTAGAGGAGGGGTGTTAGTGGATGAGAGCTGAGGAAGCGTTGTTCCAGGTCAGCCATAAAAATGTTGGCATATTGTGGGGCCATGCGGGTGCCCATAGTGGTGCCACTGGTTTGGAGGTATATATTGTCACCGAATCTGAAATAGTTGTGTGTGAGGATAAAGTCACAGAGCTCAGCCAATAGTTGTGCTGTGACATCATCAGGGATACTGTTCCTGACAGCTTGTATTCCATCTATGTGTAGAGAGCCTCTATATCTATGGTGAGTAGGATAGTGTTTTCTGGAAGATCACCAATGCATTGTAGTTTTTTCAGGAAATCAGTGGTGTCACGGAGATAGCTGGGAGTGCTGGTGGCGTAGGGTCTGAGTAGACGGTCCACATATCCAGACGGTCCTTGAGTGATAGTGCCAATGCCCGAGATGATGGGGCGTCCAGAATTTCCAGGCTTGTGGATCTTGGGTAGTAGATAGAATAGCCCCAGTTGGGGCTCTAAGGGTATATTGATTTGTTCCTGTGCTTGTGTAGGGAGTGTCCTGAGCATATGGTGCAGTTTCTTAGTGTGCTCCTCAGTGGGATCTGAGGAAAGTGGCCTATAGAATTTGGTATTGGAGAGTTGTCTGGCAGCCTCCTTTTGGTAGTCAGATCTGTTCATGATGACAACTGCACCTCCTTTATCAGCCTCTTTGATTATAATGTCAGAGTTGTTTCTGAGGCTGTGGATGGCATTGCATTCTGCACGACTGAGGTTGAGACAAGCGATGCTGTTTTTCCACAAGAAAGAGATCTTGGCATCATTGTAGATAGTTCTCTGAAAACATTCACTCAATGTACAATGGCAGTCAAAAACATGAACAGAATGTTGGGAATCATTTGAAAAGGGATAGATAGTCAGACATAACATATCGCATTGTCTCTATATAAATTTATAGTATACCAATATCTTAAGTACTGCATGCAGATGTGGTCACCCCATCTCAAAAAAGAGATTGGAATTGGAAGATTTTTAAAAGGACAAAAATTATTAAGGGTATGGAATTTGGACTTTTTAGCTTGGAAAAGAGATTACTAAGGTCCATAAAATCATTACTTGTGTGGAGAAATCAAGTAAGGAAGTGTTACATGTGCATTCTCATAACACAGGAATTAGGGGGTCACCAAATGAAATTAGTAAGAAGCAGGTTTAAAACAGAAGTATTTCTTCACACAATCCATAGTCAATCTGTGGAACTCTTTGCAAGAGGATGTTGTAAAGGCCAAGACCATAACAGGGTTAAAAAAGAACTAGATAAATTCATGGATGATGGGTCCATCAATGGCTATAGCTTGGATAGGCAAGGATGGCATCCTTAACCTGTTTCCCAGAAGTTGAGAATGAGTGATGGGGGATGGATTACTTGATTACCTGTTCTTTTCATTCTCCCTGGGGCACCTAGCATTGGGCACAGTCATAAGACAAGATACTGGACTCAACAGACTTAAGGTCTAACCTAGTATGGCATTTTAAGCATCATGTCAAATAAGACTATGCGCATTGGCATGGTTCTTAAAACTCCATCAGCTTGTCCATACTAGGTCCACCAAAGGTATGTATATATGGGAAAAAAACCCAAAAACATACAACGAGTTTCAAAACCTAGTTCTACAAACTGGGGCTCATGCTATATCACTTAAAATAGGCATGTAGACATTCCATAGAGAATGTTCTGAAGCCAATGGAGAAAGGGTATCAGACCTTGAGCTCTGGTCTAAGCCATAATGTCTACAGAGAGATTTTTAGTGCCAGACCATGATCCCCCTGAGGCTGAATCTTTACACCCAACTCTGGTGCTCGCTGCTGCAGGTTGTTTTTCTCCTCCATGCAGCCATATCTAAATATAGCTAACAATAGTGATGCTATATCAGTGTCAGAAATGGTAAAAAAATATGATGCTTCCTTGGTAAAATTACTGCAGGGTTGTCCCCAAAGTTTTATATAATATAACAATACAGAAAATGATGTTAAATTCTGTGCATACATTCTCCTTTTGATGTGCATGTAGTGTCAATGGCATCAGCACTATATGTTTTAAAGAACGTGGAGCAGGGAAAAGAATGAAGACCTTTGAATTGTCTATGCTGACTGCCGTGTTTATCTGACACTTTCACATTATTATAGAAATAATGCTCTATCTCTGGAGTGTTCTCTCTGAGTCCAGTACCTCTAAAATTTTCTAAAGCTGTCATTGATGTGCTGCATTGCTAGTATGTGATTGGACATAAAAGCTAACTAGAAACTGTAATCTATTCTCAACCCACAATAAAAAAAGTTCACGCGCTTGCTTTCTGTCATGAATCATGATGCTGACAAGTACAGGTAAATCAGATTCATAACACTAAACCAAAGCAAATTAGAGTAACTTTCTTTTATCCTCTAAGGGCCTGTCTACACTGCAGGCACTACAGTGGCACAGCTGCAGTGCCATGGTTGTGCCACTGTAGCACCATATTATAAATGCTTCCTCCACTGATGGCAGTAGTTTTTCCATCAATATAAGTAATCCATCTCCTTGAGCGGTGGGAAGTAGGTTGACAGAATAAATCTGTTGACCTAACTGTGTCTACAGAAGGAGTTGCGATGGTATAACTACAGTGCTCAGGGAATTCCTTTTTTTATGCCCCATGACCAATGTAGATAGATTGAACTACATTTTAAATGTGGACCATGGATAGGGAACTATGTGCTCATACTTCTGCAGATGTGAGGTCTCATCTTTCCAATCAGATGGAAGTACAGATTGAAAAATCTAATTTCTGTTTCTATAAAACCAGGCTATATCATTCCCATTTTCTCTTGCCAGGATTCTTTTATTTGAATCAACTTTTTGGTTTTCTCAGGTATTTTATTTAAACTTTCCATATGAAGCAATGTGCATAGCTACATTCAAAATCACCAATTTTGTTGTTACACACAAAGCCCATTTATTTTGAAGTGCTACTATCTAGCCTTACTTATCTGATGGCCTCCTAGTGATAAAATAACTTAATTTTGGTCAATATTGAACAAATTTGTATTTAAATATCTATTAAATTATTAAATTTCAGCAGCAACAAATAATATACACTGTACTGCTTACTATTTTATTAATGTGGAAAAATGGAATAGTTATTGAAAATCTCAGGAATTACTTGTGTTGTCTCAGAATAAAGTCTTTTACTCAAACTGGTTTTAAAAATTACTCTCTTATGCAGTAAATTTTAAAAGAAAACATGGAATTGAAAAAAGATATTTCCTTGTAATCTCCCATTTATTGTTACTTATCCTGATTGCCCTAATCACTTGTCATTTTAGGGCAGGTCTCTCTTGATTTCTCTTGTTTTGTTTCTTATAAAATACTTAAATATTCTTTGGGCCAGAGAGAGTAGCTATCCACTTGCTAGTTTGGGCACTTACTTGAGCTGTGGGAAACTGAGGTTCTAGTCTCTCTGCTCCAGTGCATATTTATTTATACCAGGCTTTAACAGCTTCAACAGGTGAGAGATTGAGAGCTCTCTCCTAGAAAACACCATACTCCAAAGGTCAGGGTACTCTCCTGGAAAGTACAAGTCCTGCCTCTATATCAGGCAGATTTTAAAATTGAACTTGGATCTCCTACATCATGAGTAGTCAATAAGCAGCCCGTGGGCTGGATGTGGTTCTCCAGGGTTTGCCCCTTGTAGGCAACAGGTGTTTTATTTACCTGCACGTCTGCAGGTAAGGCTGCTTGCCGCTCTCTGGGGCAGAAATCCTGGTCTGTGCTGTTTCCTGCAGCTCCCATCAGCTTTGAACAATGACCAGTGGTCAGTGGAGGCTTCAAGTGGCCTTACCTGTGGACATGCAGGTAAATAAAATGCTGGTGGCCTGCCCGGTGCTAGCCCTGGTGAACTGCATCTGACTTATTGCCCACCCCATCCTACATACTATATGTGCTAATCACTGGTCTAAAGGGCCACAGCTCCTTTTCTGTTATGTTTTGTGTGTGGCCTGATTCTATAGGTGGCTTCTGAACATATCTATTAGTCCAGTTCCTGCAGGTGAGATAGGTATTTGAATGGTGGATTCTGCTCAGACTTTGTGAGGTAAGTGTTTGGGTACCTACATTGAGGCAGCTATGCACATGCTTATTGATAGGGTTACCTTGGTTTAAGTTCCCCAAAAGAGGAAACTATCTGGGATAACTCAGACAAATGATAACCCTAGTCATTGATAGCTTTTCAGGCATCGAGGGAACTTTTCCCTACAGAAATTTAGACACCTACAGAGGTATGCAACTGCTAAGTGGGGGTTTTGGACACCTGTTTAATTTCAGGCCCCTAAAGTGTCAGTCAAGTACCTCAACTGGTATTGGAATTTAGCCCTGAGTTATTCTCCTTTCGTTGTTGCCATAGAACTCACCTTTGTGAAGATGCCTACAAAGCACTCCATGGCAGCTAGTTAGGTTGGTGTAACCTTGCTTATTAGCCACATTATAATAATCTCACTGTTACCTTGTACGACCATCTGACTGTATTCTTTACCCAGGATGGTGGGAGAGGGGGGAAAAGGAGAGGTTCATCTTCTACTTAAACTGTAGACTGATGCAGCAAAGACACTATTTTTTTCAGCGTGTGTATGTTTGAATGGGAGGGTGTGCAACTTCCTGGCCCAATAGGACCCTGCTCACTGTTTGGGGCTTTTTGATGCTACAGTGACAGAAATAGTAATAAAAGGCGTTCATATCTTTATATGCATCTTACCAAACTGAGTCATTCGGGTCACTAAATGATGGCTATTTTTCCACCATATACTGAAAGTTTAGAGGTGACCAAAGAGGCTGTGTTTTAGTTTTGAAGAACGTCATCAGTTTGTATTTGCAAAGCCAACACAGGTTTGGTTCTGGGGTTCAATTTTTCTGGATCACCTCAAATTGTCTTATAATAATTCTTAATAAGAAAATACTTGAGAGTAACAGGGGGTATGTCTAGACTACATGGCTCTGTTGACGGAGCCATGTAAACTAGTTTACCTGGCATAGGCAAAGAAGTGGAGATTTAAATAATCCCCGCTTCATTAAAATAAACATGGCCACTGCGCTGTGCCGACGATCAGCTGATCCGGCACAACACGGCAGTCTAGACGCAGATCTGTCGGCTGGGGAAGCCTTTGCCAACCGACAGGGCCGGCTTTAGGTTTTTTGCTGCCCCAAGCAAAAAGGTTTTTGCCCTCTCCCCCCCCCCCCCCCAAAAAAAAAACAACACTGGGAAAAAATTCTGTGGAGGAGGCGGGGGAGGGGAAGGAAAGGGAGACTGAAGTTGTCAAGCAAAAATAAATAAAATAAATACATAAATAAATAAAACCGCATTAAAACAGCATTTCCCCTTTAAGCCTTTAAGAGTGAGTACATGGACAGGAACAGGGGAGCATCCCCAAGGTCTTTTGGCCGGCAGCCATTTTGTGGAACCAGGTAAGCATGGGGGCTGGGGTCAGGTGGCTGGAGGTGTTCGGGGCTGGGGGGGTTCGGGCTCGGGGGGAGGCCGGGCGCTGACCGTTTGTAGGTTTGCCAGGTGCCCGGCCTTTTCGCCTCTTGGCTGGGGGAAAAAAATCAGAAAATACCAGACATCTCAGGTGTCCGGTTTCTCTGAATTTTTTTACCGGACAGGAGGCAAAAATACCAGACTGTTCAGGTGAATACCGGACACCTGGCAACCCTATGCAGGAAGGGGGAGTCCTACCTGGGATTTCCACACAATGTAGGCAGAGGGGTGGCTGATGGCTGGGTCCAGGCTGCGGGCCTGGCGGAGTGGAGCCTCCACTTGGAGTGGAGAGGCTCTTGGAGGAGGTAGCGGCCGCCGGGGAGGAGCAGGACTCAGGAGACAGGGCCAGTCAGCAGGCTCTGGGGCCGGGCGCGCATGGTGCCAGTGCTGGCTGCGCTGGGTTGCCAGGTGACCGGTTTTCTACCGGACAGTCCGGTATTTGTGCCCTCTGTCCAGTAGAAAAATTCAGAAAATACCGGACATGTGCAATGTCCGGTATTTTCTGAATTTCTGGCTGGGCGCCAGACAGAAGCCTGGCGGGGGTGGGGGAGCGACTGGGAGGCGGGGCTGCGATTGGTGCTGGGAGCCCTGTGGTCGCGTGCAAAAGCCAGGTGGGGGAGGGCAGGGGTGGCAGTAGTTGGGACTCCCAGCCACTCCCGCCACCCGGCTTCTGCACACAACCGGAGGCTCCCAGCGCCAATCACAGCCCTGCCTCCCAGCTGGCTCCCAGCCACTCTCCCCGCCCCTGCCCGGCTTCTACTAGCAACTAGAGGGACTGTCTGCCGGGGGCGCGGCCTGTTGGACTACGGCTGCGGCCAGTGGCTGCACCCCCCCCCCCGCCAGCTCTGCTTCCTGCTCCCCTTCCTCCGCCACCCCAGCCCCGATCCCCAGCTCTGCTTCCCACCCCCTTCCTCCTGGCCAGCCCCGCTGCCCCGCCCCGCCGCCAGCCCCGCCTCCCGCCCCCTTCCTCCGGCCCCTCCTCCTCCCGTCCAGCCCCTGGCCCCTGATCCCCAGCTCTGCTTTCTGCCCCCTTCCTCCTGGCCAGCCCCACGGCTCCCGCCCGCTCCGCCAGCCCCGCCCCCACCCCCTTCCTCCCGGCCAGCCCCTCAGTCCCCGACACCTCCCCTGCCAGCCCCACCTCCCGCCCCCCTTCCTCCAGGCCAGCCCCGTGGCCCCTTCCCCACCAACCCCACCGCCCTTTCTCCCAGCCGGTCCCTTCCCCGCCACCCACGATCAAGTATGTCTGGTATTGTGTGGGGGAGGAGGGTCTACCTGGTAACCCTAGCTGCGCAGCCACGGCATCTCCCGCAGCCCTTTAAAATCAGCGGGACAGGGCTGGGCATTATTGTGAGCGGTGCCGGCTGCTCAGCGACCACCGGGGAGTAGCAGGAGAGGAGACAGGGGCGACCAGCAGGCTCTGGGCGCGCATTGGTGCCAGCTGGCTGTGCAGCCCGCCGTGGCCCTTTAAAATCAGCGGGGCCGGGCGGGGCTAGGCATTGCCAGGGGCGGTGCCAGCTGCTTACCTGAAATACCGCCCCTCGCAAAGTGCTGCCCCAAGCACCTGCCTGATTTGCTGGTGCCTAGAGCCGGCCCTGCCGACCAATCCTGTAAACCTCATTTCACGAGGCATAAGGGATCGGTCGGCAAAGGCTTCTTCCCCAGCCAACAGATCCGCATCTAGACTGCCGCACTGTGCTGGATCAGCTGATCGTTGGCACAGCGCGGCAGCCATGTTTATTGTAATGAAGCAGGGATTATTTAAATCCCCGCTTCTTTGTCTATGCTGGGTAAACTAGTTTACATGGCTCCGTCGACCGTCGACGGAGCCATGTAGTCTAGACATACCCAGGATGTCCATGTTGGCCTTGGCCTTACTCTCTAAACAGTGTATTGCATAAGTAAGGCTTACTTGGGTTACTAGAGTGAATGCAGATACAGTAGCAAATTTTGCCTTGAGACATGTGGTTCTGAATAAAGGTTAATAAGGATTAATACCCTAAAACCTATTCTCATTAATCTAAGCAGACATTTTTTGTTATTTTTATGTGAGATGCAAGAGATAGATATGGATGTTTAATTACACAGCATAAATGTAACATTTTCTATACTGTGTGAGATATCCCAGTCCTTTCTTATTGTAAATATAAGGATAAACAGATGCATCAGGTATGGCTGTGTGGCAGTTATTAATAAATGATGCTAGTATGTATAATAGAGGATTTTAAATTTCAAGATAATGTCGTATATGGTGAGGATATGGCCTTTTAAAACAGAGTCTTTAAGACAGAGCTAAGATAAATCTAAGGTAAAACAGCAAGTGGCTAGAGCCAATGTCATCGGTCAATCAATTTCTTGCTTATTTTCCTTTGGGGAAAAAAATTAGGATAGTAAGTACATAAATCGAGGAACAAATTACTAGAAGCATGGAGATAAATCAGTTATTCACCATTTATTACAAAATAGTTCAAAATTTATATATATAAGGTATGCTAAATTCCTTAAAACTAACTATTTCAGATGGCTTTATTTTTGCTGTTCTCAGTTTCTGCTGTTAACAGTTTGGTGGCGTAGGAATATTTTTGTTTAGAAAATTTAGTAGGGAAAAATTCATTTACATTTTACGTGATGTCACACTCCCCAGATTTTATTCTTCTGCAAAATTCCACCAGGATATTGGATATTTTTAACATCAAATGTCACATGAACATTTGAAAGCCAGTTTTGTGTGAAGTGTCTTGTTTGTGCAGTTCTGATGGGAGTCTATCGTTTGTCGTCTTCTTTTTTTTGTTTGTTTGTTTGAGAGAGAGAGGGAGGTTAGATTAAAATGAAAAAAAGGTCTTTATCTAGATCAGCTGGCTGCTGAAAAGTTTCTACGTACTTCTAATTTGTTATAGGAATAAAATAAATCATTCTTTCTTTGAGGGAGAATTGAGATATTATGTCTGATACTGCAAATAATGCATGACATATTTGAGAACAGTGTGGGCTTCTTTCAGAGAGTCTTGTCTACCAATAGGTCATCTACCACAGAACTAACTGCTGATAAACTCCACTGCAAGAAAGATAGTGGTGGAGACTTTTTGAATATTTCTACTTTCTGGATTAATTTCTGGAAACCAAAGTTCGCTTTTACTCAGGAATGTTTTGTAATGGTTAGAGTAGGTGGCAGGGAGCCAGAGCTCCAGATAAGATCGTCACTCCCATTCTGGCCCTTTTATCCTGGGCCAGAATATTGTACAAAGGTCCCAAAAGCTTTGGCTCTATTTTTGGACAGCTCCCTTACAAGCCCTAGTATAGAGGGCATGCCAGAAGGGGCATTACTGGGAACAGGAGTCAGAGGGGCCTGTTGGAGGAGGGTTCCCAGAATACAGTGTGGTAGAAGTCCCAGGCAGAACTGCAGCCCATACACCAGGGGTGGGCAATAATTTTTAAAAGGGGGACACCAGAAATTTCTGAAGGGTTGGGATGGGGCCTTGGGAGGAAAGGGTAGAAACACCAGCTGTTTTAAAACAGCTGATGGTTCCCTCTAGGCACCCAGTGGGAAGAGACCTTGCACGTCCTCCCTGCCCCCAGGCCAGTCAGTCTCCTTGTCTCTGCAAGAGCATGTGGCGGCTAGAGAGACACGCCGGCAGTTTTAAAATAGCCGGTGTGTGTCTCTAGCTGCTGCGTGCTGCTGGCAGGGCGGAGACAGGACACGAGACTTTGTGTGCTCCCTGCCCCCAGGCCCTGTTTGGCCTGGGAGTGGGGGAGTGGCGGGGGGCTGTGGGCCAGATCCACTGGCCTGGCGGGCCGGATCCAGCCCACAGAGGTCCCTTTTCCCACCCCTGCCGTAGCCCAACCTCAGAAGTCTGCTGTAAATTAGGCCATCAGGACTAATTGGCTTTGTTACACTGGGCTCCTCTCCAGCTCCCAGAGCAGCCCTAGATGGTGAGACAGCTTAAAGCCTCCATAGTTTCCTATTGGCCCCTAGGCTAAAAGTTCCACAGTAAATCTACACTTGATCTAGGCTTATAATTTCCATATCCAGGAGTTGTATGGGTGCTAGCTTTGACTGCGCCTGTGTGCTGAAAATAGAAGTGTAGCTATGTTAGATTAGGCAATGTGAGTAAGCATCTAGGTCTCAGGTGGAATGTACTTGGGGCATCTATGCTGCCCACAACATCCTGACCATGCTTCAGTTTTTAGTATGCTGGCTGGAGCACATGTGTCCCAGCTTGTGTGCTGATGTGCACTGAGAGGTGCAGCACAGAAGCTCACTCCTGGGCTCTGAGTGTAACTCTATTACTTAGTCACTGCATTGACTTCAATGGAACCATTCACATGCTTAAAGTTACACGTGCTTAGTTTAAAGCAGTTTTTCAAACAAATTGCCTTTGTTATGTAACTCAAGAACATAAGAACGGCCAGACTGGGTCAGACCAAAGGTCCATCTAGCCCAGTATCCTGTCTGCCAACAATGGCCAATACCAAATGCCCCAAAGGGAGGGAACACAGCAGGTAGCCATCAAGTGATCCCTCTCCTGTCATCCATTTCCAGACAAACAGAGACTAGGGACACCATTCCTACCTATCCTGGCTAATACCAATTATTGGACCTAACCTCCATGAATCTATCTAGCTCTTTTTTGAATCCTATTAAAAGTCCTAGTCTTTACAACATCCTCTGGCAAGGAGTTTCAGAGGTTGACTGTAGCCTGAGTGAAGAAAACCTTCCTTTTGTTTGTTTTAAACCTGCTGCCTATTAATTTTATTTGGTGATGCCTAGTTCTTATATTGTGGGAACAAGTAAATAACTTTTCCTTATTCACTTTTTCCACACCAGTCATGATTTTATAGACCTCCATCATATCCCCTCTTAGTCTCCTCTTTTCTATGTTGAAAAGTCCAAGTCTTTTTAATCTCTCTTCATCCAAACCCCTAATAATTTTTGTTGCCCTTTTCTGAATCTTATCCAATGCCAAGATACTGTTTTTGAGATGAGGCAACCACATTTGTAGGCAGTATTCAAGATGTGGGTGTACCATGGTTTTATATAGAAACAATAAAATATTCTCTGTCTTATTCTCTATCCCTTTGTTGATTCCTAACATTCTATTTGCTTTTTTGACTGCCTCTGCATGTTGAGTGGATGTTTTAAGAAAACATCCCCAATGACTCAAAGATCTCTCTCTTGAGTAGTTGTAGCTAAATTAGTCCCCATCATATTGTATGTATAGTTGGGATTATTTTTTCTACTGTGCATTACTTTACATTTATCAACAGTAAATTTCATTTGCCATTGAGCCAAGCAACTCAATGAAGGGAGATAATGAAAGGAAAGAAGTAAGCGAAAAAGAAAAATGTAGTGAAACTGAACAATCATTTATTGGATTTCATTTAAACCATATCACTTTTCCATAGGTCTTATTGAATCAGATTGACTATTCCTCTGAAGGATAGATGAGTTTAAAAAGAGTTGTGGACTTACTTTGTTTCACGTTTTGAATCAAAGTCTCTGTTTTCTAGGGACATCTAGAAATTCTACTCTAGATGGTGTCAGAATTGATTTCTCAGTGTTCATCTCAAATTTGTGGTAGCACACAAGTGAACAATAGGCAAAGACATGGAAGTGAGCAGCTTTGAAACTCTTTGGTGCAGGTTTTGCTATTGCTTGATGTTGAATAGACAGCAAAACCAATCAGATAAGCATGGGGATGATGTCTGAATATGTAAAAAGAAAACAATACTGGGACATGAAAGAAAGAAATGATCTGCAAAGGGATCTTAAGAGACGTAATTAAAACTTTTTCTTCAGAGAATTCCTATGATTTATGATCAAATAAGAAAATGTCATACAATGGCACAGTAAAGAGGGCAGATGATTGTCAATGCAGAAATTATATTTGCATTTGATGAGCGGTGTTGCCATGAAGAGCTTTATGTAGAAATAAGATTTTGTCAAAAGTATATGTGTTAAGCACTTCCTCTTTTCTTCTGATCCATGCCTCAGTGGATGTCATAATATTTAAATAGGTTGTTGCTTACTGCTCAGAGTGTGAGAAACACACATCTTGGGAATATACTGAGTTGCTAAGACAAAGGCAAGAGTGAGTTTCCATGCTGAGGACTAAACTGCTGGATGAAAAACAATAAGGATTGTGTTTGCTACAGACTCTCGGCACTACTCATCCATCTTAAATAGATCTTTGTCAGGCACAAGATCACACAGTCCCCACAGTAATAATAAAGACAGCATGCCTCTTTTTGCCCACACCTACTCCTTTGAAGAGTTATGTTTAGGAGCCACGACTTTTGACAGATTTGACAAATGTTTGTTAGTGCTTGTCCAGGATAAATAGTCATTCCGAATATAAAGCACTGTAAAAACGCTTTTAAAAATCACAGAGGTGTTTTCATGGGGCTAGTGCATCCCATTGCCTTCTGGATTGAAGTGGAGGGTATTTATGGTCCCTGTGGTCCCTCTCTCACATTTGGGATGCTGCAGCCCAATGGCCTAAATTATTTCTACGTTGTGTCATTAGGGCAGCATGGCCAATGGCCAGAGACCTTCAGGACAGCAAGGCCTAGTTGCAAAAGTCAATACAGCTCACCCCTGCATTCAGGGCAGTGTGGCCTAGGAACCAGAATCAATATAAATTGCCCCTCTAGTTGGGACAGTTCAGCCTAGTAGCCAGAATCAACTGAAGTGGCACCCTTTCCCCCCTTTTGGGCCCCATCCTGGGGTCTTAATGGCAGGGGGTGGCCCATCACTGGGTGAGCGGGTAATCCAACCATAGCACACTGATTCAATCCCTCAGTCCCTCTGGGTACCTTCCTATCCTGTGTCCAGGGGCTGGTGATTGAGAGCCATGAGGGTTGCTGGGTTCCTCTGCAAAGTGGACCCTTCAGGCTGCTCTGGGCTTCATGGACAGGCAGGGCTTTCTAACCAAGATACCAGCGATTCCTGAATAGGAGCTGCTGTCCTCTCCATCCAGCCTCCCTGACTAGCTGGGTTACTGCCTTTGCTATCTGCTCTCCAGGTGGAGCATGCCTAGCAGGACCGTGGGTCATTGCCTTCTTAGCCCAAAGAGAGGGATTAATCCTCTCAGTACCAGTGCAGGGTTGGTGTACCCTGTCGCAGGTACATTCAGCTCCCATCTATTAAGAATAGCCAATTTATCTATGCAGCCACTAACTGAGAGCCAAAGTAACAGAGAGGTAGCCGTGTTAGTCTGATCTTGCTAAAACAAAAGGAAAAACTATATAGCACTTTAAAGACTAACAAGATGGTTTAATAGGTGATGAGCTTTCGTGGGCCAGACCCACTTCCTCAGATCATATTCTGAAAGAGAATTGGCATGACCATATATACCAAAGGAATGCAATGAAAAAAGTGAACACCTTATTAAACTGACAAATCAGATTTAGAACAGAAGGTGGGGTGAGGGAGAGGGAAGGACGGAATAGCTATTTGAGTCAATGAATGGCTAATCGGGGTGATAAGTGGGAAAGCTATCTCTGTAATGGGTAAGGTAATTAGCATCTTTGTTAAGGCCCATTCGTAAAGTGTCAAATTTAAGCATGAATGAAAGTTCTGAAGTTTCCCTCTGTAATCTGGTGTTAAAGTCTCTTTGAAGTAAGATGCATGTAGTAAGGTCGATAAGATTATGTCCAGGTAGGTTGAAATGAAAAGCAACTGGTTTTTCCTTGTGAAGATGTCTGATATCTGATTTGTGGGCATTAATTCTTTGGCGAAGTGTCTGAGAAGTCTGTCCAATATACATAGCAGAAGGACACTGTTGGCACATGATGGCATAAATTATACTTCTGGATGAACAGGAATATGTGTTCTTGATCATATAACTGACATGGTTAGGTCCAGTGATGGTGTCACCAGAGTAAATATGTGGCTTGGCAACGGGGTTTGTTGCAAGGGAAAGTTCCAGGGTTGGTATTAATGTGGTATGTCCTGTGGCTGTTGGTAAGAATCTTCCTGAGGTTAGGTGGTTGTCTATAGGAGACTATGGGAATGTCCCCCAGAGCCTCTTGGAATGTAGTATCCTGTTCCAGTATAGGTTGTAGGTTATTGATAATACGTTGGAGGGGTTTAAGTTGGGGGCTATAGGTGATAACAAGTGGTGTTCTATTGTTGATTTTCTTGGGCCTATCTTGAAGTAGATGGTTTCTGGGTATTCGTCTGGCTCTTTCAATTTGTTTTTGTATTTCCCCCGGTGGGTAATTGAGATTTACAAATGCTTGGTAGAGATCTTGAAGTTCTGGTCTCTGTCAGTGGGATTAGAGCAGATACGGTTGTACCTAAGGGCTTGACTAGAGATGATGGATCGTATGGTGTGTCCTGGATGGAAGCTGGAGGCATGTAGGTAAGTGTAGCAGTTAGTGGGTTTTCTGTAGAGAGTGGTATTTAATTTTCCATTAGTGATTTGTACTGTGGTGTCCAGGAAATGTATCTCTCGTGTTGAATGGTCCAGGCTGAGATTAATGGTGGGGTGTAGGTTGTTAAAGTCTCTGTGGAATGTGTCCAGTGTTTCTTGGCCATGGGTCCAGATCATAAAGATGTCATCAATGTAGAGTAAGTAAAGGAGGGGTAAAAGGGGATGGGATCTGAGGAAACGTTGATAAAACATCTTCTGGCCAATACAAATACATAACCCACAAGACTTTTTTGTTAAAAAGTCTAATTAAAATAAAAATGTCACATAATTTAGCTTTTTAATAACTGATGGTAGCTATGCTCTAGACAAAAAGGTCTGGTTTGCCTTCTGACTTACACCAATAAAAGTCAGGGGGGACAACAGTGAAGCCAGTTGAATTTAAAAATATTATAGCCAATAAGAGAAACTGACCCAAAGAGTTAAGGCACACACAATTCCTGATAGCCTCAATATTGCTCTCCTTTTGCATTCCTTCTCTACCTAGTCACAAGATTTCATAGTTCTGTTTTCTGTTGTCTAAAACATAAAAAAAAATCCTAGAGATTTTTGAGGGAATGGGAAAAAAAGTTGCCTTTAAAGATGAGAATAAAATAACTGACTTTAAAAACACTGTGAGCATTTCTGTTGTGCTTAACGCAGCTTGAGCCAAGAGAAATCCAGGATTAACTTTTCTTCTGAGGGTCATTTCAGAATGAAAAAATGTTAGCCAAACCAGATTACATAAGGTCAAAGAAACTTAAAAGAGAAAAGGAACTATATTTTTCCTTATACGAAAAGACAGATGGACTTTAGAAATAGCAAGGAACTATCTATATATTCTCTCAAACAAATTTTGAGTGCAATTCATTTATACATTTACATTATTTTCTCCGATGCCGTGGGTGATCTTTCTAACTTTTTGTGTTCACAAAAGGACCTTTTTCACAGAATGCAATTCATACAGAGCTATGAAATTTTGCATAATGCAAGTGACGCTTCTTGATCCATTTTCCTCTTTTTTTTCCTTTTCTTGCAAATTGCAGATGTTACATCTGTTGCAGTTTCCATAGAAACAGTCAATTTTGGACTCTTGTAAGAGGCGGTGGGTGAACAGCTTGGAAATGATTGACCAGGAAATGGATTTAAAATGAATAATTATTTAATATTTGAATGCTACTTTAAAAAAGAACACGGGTCATTAAAGTTGTGGCCTGAGATTTGGCAATTTGATTAGAAGTTTTCTACTGTAAAGATTCTGGTGAAGAACCTGGTACTAAATTTTAATACTAAAGAATTCAGGAATTGCTAAGGCTATTTTTCCTTCTCTCAAGAAGTACATTTCCCACAGCACAATAACATGCCTGAATGTAAGCACAGCTGAAGTAAAATGGGTGTTGATAATTAATAATAAAGTATTCATCCATCTTTTTTTGTCTTGAAAATATTAAGACTTGAAGATTATCTTTAACAAATCAGGGCTGTTTGGACCCAATATTTCCACCATCAACAGCCGTGCTTTAAAGTGGAGTGGGGATGGGAGTATATGTATTCAATGAAAGCTAAATAGAAGAATGGCAACATTGTGAAATTTTATAGAATACTAAAGAAGGTAGAGGACTCTTTCACAGTGTTTTCCAGGGCTGCTTGCATAAGCTCTCTCATTAGAGAGAATACTCGCTAAAAATAACTATAGCAAACAACTTCAAAAGAAAAAAAAAACAATAGGGGAAGAGGCAGGGACTTGATGGCTTAGCAGCTAAAACTCTGAACCTTTCACCTTCAGAGCCATACTGAATGTCCAACTTGAAGTTCTCAGGGAAAGTATTTTCTACTTGAAAATGGAAAGACCTTACCACACATAATTGGAAGTGATTTAAGATAAGCAGTTTTATGTGAGCATGGCCCTTTTAGCCTGCACATTTTGTCATGGGGCTTTTTACTGCTGGAGACATTTACTCCAGGCAACAATTTGTCTCTCTTTCTTTTTCTTTGTAGCAGCAACAGTTTTTCTCACACAACTATTTCATAAGGTTTAATAATTAACTTTTATATAATTAAATGTATTACATGTGTTCTGCTGTGAAGACAATCTCTAACAAATCGTTAAAGTATTTATTATAATATTTGTAAGTGCATAATAGACAAAAAGAGATGTTTACATAATCAACCTGATATGGAATAAATGTCACAAGCAAACTAAACATAGGAAGCAAATTGTGTGGTACAACAGTAGCTGCTAGAATCAGTGAAGACTGATCCCTGTCATGTGAATAAAGTATTTGTCTTTAGAACCATGCAGCAACTCATATGACTGAGGCAAGGAAATAGAATTTCAGTTTCTTGCCAGACCCCCATTTATCAGGTCCCAATTGCATGCAGGATGAAATGGTAGTTTCTCAAATTGCACTATTGGCATATATTATCACAGTTAGGTTTTTAGTAGCATCTACTATACTTAAGGATAGTTGGTTTCTGTTTTCACCTTATCTGAACTGCAGATCCAGTGCCTCAGCTAAGCCAGTGTTTTAATCTTCACTAGAATGAACAGTCCTCTAAACACAAGATTTAAAACATTGCAAAATAAAAGCTATAGTTTACAGCTTGAAAAGGTATTTAGGCCTTAGCCTGGCATGACCTAGCTAAAATTCTTCAGAACACCTAGGATGAGGGGAAAAAAATATAAAAAGCTTATTTTGCGCATAAATATAGATATAAAAGACTTTTAATACAGTTAGGAAAAATGGGAGAAAAAAACCTACCAAAAATGCAACTGATAATCACATTCGACTTGCTGGTGAAAAAGAGTTAAGTGCTTCAGTTCATATGCAGCTTGGCAAATACAAGAGCACAAATCACCGCAGGGGGAAAAATATGCTTGGAAATCCCTAGAGACTGACTTCACATTGCTAATTTACAACCACATGCTGCATCTGTCACTTTTACAAATCAATGAGAGTGCCTACCCTTTAACAGCACAGGGTCACTAGTAAAGGTTGCCAGTGTCAGCCATACAGACAAGACCTTTCAGGATGTCAGAAAAGAACCTCGGTGACGCACATTAACACCCACACGCTCCTTTATGTCACTTCCAATTTACTTTATCTTAAATTGTCAGCTAGCAAAACTCACTCCCATATTAATAACTAGAGGTTTGCATCCAAGCCAGGAAAAATAAACCCTGCTGATAGCTCCACAAGGCAGCTGGCTTACTCTAAGGAAAGCTAAAAGGGAAAGATACAGCTCTCAATCTTAGTGGCGATTCTGCATCATCAAGAGAAATGGAGACGATATAACTTGCAGATGGCATGTGTGTAGCAGATAGAAAAGCCTTGCTATTCTGTAACTTTCAGTAGGTACTGTTCAGTATGAAAGTGATTTAGTTCATTTACTGGGTTAGACTACAAAAGAAGACATTAAAGACTAGAGAATTTGGCCCAAAGCTTTTTTCCCCTCCTCTTTTTCTTTCCAATTCTGAATTCCAGCCAGCCTATAGGAAAGCAGATTTCAAAATATGGAACAGTTGTCTTCTTATCAGTTGGTTAATGTGCGAAAAACCTGTTACTTTGCAGCAAAGCTTTTCTTTGTCCTTCAAAACTGGAATCATATTGCATCTCCAACTCTCTGCCATTAGCACTACTTTTTGAATACTACAGATTTTATATAAACCCTTAATAGATGTAGAACAAATCCTCTGCCAGGCAGAAATTTTATAACTAAGTTGTACTCAGTTTTACATATAAATACATATTGGCATGAGGAAAAAACTGAAATAGAAGAAGCCTTTCCATGAAACACTCAGAAATAACTAAACATGCCTTCATAGAGATAGTGCAACATATTGATTCATTCTCCACAGAATACAAATGTGCGTGTTAGACCCTAATCTTGTCGTGCTACTGAGTTCATTGGGAGTTTTGCTAGGGAAATAAATGATGGCAGGATTGGGTTCCACATAGCTTGAGTTATACACATTTAATAGCAGCATATCTCAGCTCTGATGGAGGGAATGTTTAGAAGAAGTAGATTATAACCACAGCTGGCAGAGATGCCCAGAAATTATGCTGTTATGGAAATGATTTATAAAATTACTATGGAAGTTCTCCCTGTGGATATGTTGCTGAGTTTATTGGGCTGGGGCAGTTTGTCTTCCTGAGCAGATAGCAAAATAGGGGGGTGGGGGAGAACGTTGCAGGGTTTCTTTATCTGACAGGAAAAAAAACACTTTAACTTCTCTCTAGAGGAGATGATGCGCCTCATCGTTATAGAAGTGGTTTGCAAGGGTAGGGAATGTTGTAGTAATGGAGAAATGTATGGTGACAAACAATTACATTACCACCGTCTATCATGTGGATTCTTCCCGGACTTTGCTGAAGAGATGAGTTGGGCACAAGAGACTATATCTCTTCATTCCATCTTTTCTTTATACAATACTGTTATCTTCAGTGGTCCAAATTTTAGTCTGAGTTTCAGTGGTGTAAATCAGCAGAGCTACACCAGAATTGTATCAGTTTAACAAAGCAGAGGTGTTAGCCAATGAATAGTTACACAATACAATGGACATATTTGGGGGTCTGTTCTGGTACCTGCACCGTTGCCTATAAAACACTTAAGTGGCATATAGAACGCATAAGGGGGCCACAATGAGCTTGAGGGATAATTCTTTTAGCACAGAAGCAGTGTAGGGACAATGTAAATGGTGCTAGGCTGTTCTCTTCAGGCTGAGGTACAAGGAATGTAAGGAGGGCTAGGGACAGGAGAGGGCATGTACATAATGCTCAGCAGTACAACATAACCATTAGGTAGCTATTGTAGGGGGCGTACTATAAATTAGAGAGGCCTCCTGGGATGCTCTAAATTAAACTAAGATCCTTATTGGTCCCTATAGCAGCGCTGGTTCATAGTGCTCATTTGAAAGTTGATCGAAAGCAGCGTTTGAGAAAGCTGCTAATGGGCCACTTTGGTTTGTTTATATAAAGGCTCCACAGCCATGAACTGGAGTCAATGGGAGCTGCGAGGCTTTGGAGCCTTTACATAAACAAACTGGTGCAGGCTGTTAGCAGCTTTCTCAAAGTAGGTTCATGGCCCACTTTGAGAAACACTGATTTAAAGTTACCCTGTCCTCTCCATTCAAGCTACATCTTTTGTGCTGTTCTTCTGAGGAATGCAGAACAGAATCATGCCCTGAGTGTAGCACAGTATGTTAATGACTTTGATTTTATATGCATATTCTATTTCTAATGATTTTAGTATTAATTAATTTATTTTATAGAGTGGTGGTAGGTGCTATGATGTGCTGCAGCTTAAGGCATTTCACACACATCTTTAGCCCTTGTCTTGAGGAGCTCCAAGAAGACAAACAATCAAATGCAATTTTAAGAAAGGAAAACATCAACTATCCGTCTGCACCTCTACCCACCATTATCTGATGATGATTTTTATTCATCTCCTGCTTCAGTTGAAATACTTTTGTGTGTTAAGTAATACTTTTTGCAATAAAAATAAATGAGGAGATTTTCTCCCACTGTACATCATCTCAAGTCACATTGAGCTACACCTTGTATGTTAGGAGACAAATACTAAAGTGGTTAAATATTTGATTATAGCCAAGTGACACTCAATGCAAATGAACAGTGGGTATGCAATATTGGTTTAAGTTCTCACAACGTTAGTACAGCCTGAAGGTCTCTTCCAACTTATGATTCTATGAAAGTTGCCCTGTCTTTGTTTGCTGCTAATGGATCTAAGGGTTCAAAACTGTAGCCATGAATTAATATGGTACTGGAACATCTGGCCACATCTCTTATATGTCATTGATTCCCCATTTCCCTGTTCCTCCAGCAGGGAACCTCAATACCCGTAGAGTTTTCTTCTCATGGTGGGATAATCCACACAGAGGCAGATACCCCAGGTTTGGGGCCAGATATCCCAGGTTTGCACTGCACAGAGTCAGGTTCAGAGAAGCAAGCCCTTTTGCGTTACCATCTGCAAAGATGCTGTCTTCAGTAACAGTTGTCTTTGAATTAAGGTTGTTAGCACCAAGAGTTTAAGGCAATTCTGGCTTTTATATTTTGGTCACCAATTTCTTTTAATTCAGCACCTAACAACAAAAAAGGGACATTATCTGTATTTTTTTAGATCTTTTGCCTAGAGAGAATTGTACTTCATTGTTTTAGATCAGCAAAAACTTGGCCTGACTTTTTACTTAATTCAAAGAGCTTCAAGGATTCTCCCTATTCCCTCCCCCCCCCCTTCTCACTCGGTTTTTTATTCTCTAGAGGATATAAGCGGGTGAATAATATCAAGTTTTTATCTGTGCATCACCCTTGCTCAGCATGATGCCACAGAAGAAAATGGAAAGAATAATCCACACTGGTCAAGGAGCTAAAGGCTGAACTTGATCCATAATTAAACAATGTTTTCACATGGTTGAGCAAAGAGCAAGTAGCTATCGCTATTCTCTGATGTTCTTTTAGAAGTCTCATCTCCATTTGAAAGCTTGCCTCAGAAGCCTTTTCCCCCTGCTAGCTTCTTTGGCAAGTATTTTAAATTATGCCCCAGCTATCAAAATTATTTTTCTTCCCTTACATGTCTTGTTTTTTTCAAATGTAGTATTTTAGCATAAATACGGTCAGAATACTCTTAATTAAAACTAGCAAAGATACTGCATTGATGATAAGGCAAATCCTGGATTAAGGGCTGGATTGTCGTCTTCTCTCCCCTCCCCCCCCCCATACTGTGAGACCCCCAAGCGAGGGGGCTATGTATGAGGAATTCCCCCACATCGTGTGCTCAGGCTGAGTTTGGGCTGGCTAATCCTCATACCACAGGCCATAGAGATCACCCAGAAACCATGAGGATCTCCAGGGATCTGTGGAACTCCATCATTGTAGAGGCCTCTTACTTGCACCACAGCTGTAGCCCCTGGATCCAAATTCCCAGCCATAATGTCTGGCTGCTCAGCTCCATTAGAGCTATGTTAGCAAGTATCATTGAATGACTTTCCCCAGGATCTAACTTAATATGAGATTCTTGCTACAGAGCTCCAAACCTCAGGCTTTTCTGTGGTTATATATATATTTTTTGTCCTGGACCTTGCAAGCTCTCCAGGTCAAGTCTATTTTAGAAAAAGTGTTACAGTCCTCCTTGTGCAGATGCATCTTATACCAGTGCATCCCCCAAAAAAAAAAAAAAAAAGTGGTGGGTGCTTTTGCCACGATAGCTTATACTGGTTTGGTAAGCAAAATAAGCTTTACCAGAAGAAACAACTTTTATGCCAGTATAAATGCATATACCTTTGGACTTCTGCAGGTATAAAAATGTTGCGGAAAAAATTACATAATTTATGGACACTGTCATGCTAGCAAAAGAAGTTTCTAGTGTAAACCTGGATTTAGGCACTTGTATGGTCTCCATTTCTGTACTAAATGAGTGCGTCATAATCTACAGTATATTCATCCTCACAACACCATTGTGAAATAGAAAAGTCCAATTCCTACCTGCTCTCCAATTGGATCCCAGAACATTCTCAGTTATGATAGGCATGTCTGTGGTATTGGCAATGTTGCAGAGTGGCTAAACACCATTACATATGGGTGTGAATCCAAATACCAAGGGACCTTCTCTGTTCATTGATCTGGGCATTTAATTTACCTCCTCCCCCAGTTTTTACCCAGGCAAGTTCATCTCAAATCCATATGAGTTTTTGCTAGAATAATATCTGTGAAAACACTTTTGAATTTGGTCTATAAATAGTTTGCATGCTATGCAGCTCTGGTTCATTACATAGTATACTAGAGAGCAGTTAAATAATTTCTCTGAATATTATGTTTAATTGTGTTCCTTTATATTGTGTAATATTGATGATAGAGTAGTTTATTAAAAATATAAAGATACATAATTCTGGTAATTATGATTTTGTATCATTTTGGTTTTTGAACATTTCCTTGGAGGTATGTGAATCAGTGAAAAACTATGAAATAAAAAATGTGGTGGGCATGAACAAACACTTCATTTTCTAATAATCTCCACAAATATTCAATGCTACTGCTGTATTAGCATACTGTCATGCCTGTCTGTTTCTTTTTTACTTTTAAAAATCTATTTGCATAATTATGTAGAGTGCAATCTCTTTCAGGTTATTCTTGGGTTCCAACCACTTAGTACTGCATATTACTAAAGGAGGTAAACTTCAGTATATTTGTGATTTCCTGTATCTGGAAACCACCCAAAACAAGAGAAGGAACTGGTGGCATTTTCTGATGTTTCTAGTATATTTGTTTAAAACATAGTTTTAGGTTAAAATGTTTTTGGATGTTATAGTAACATTGTGGCTAGGCTGTAATTGTCCTATTTAACTTTATAATAAGTGCCTCTTATTATATCTGTGATTAAAAAAAATTGAATGAAATTTTAACCTTTGGGGATATTAAGTTTTCATTCTAAAAATAAATGAAGTATTAATATAACTATTCCAAGATGATCAGAACCTGAGGATAAAAGCAAAGGAATAAGAATCAAATAGATAATTCTCCTGAAACCTTGACTCAAGGAAATCCATGTATTTGCATTGAGATACTGCCCTTTTAAAGTCCAGTTAATATTTCCTGTGAATGGTTTGCGTAGATATACCTTTTATGTAAAATAGTTCTTATAGTGTCTTATATACTTAATAATTGTGTTTGAAATAAGTATAAAAGAATTCAAAAGAAATATATGAATATTAGTAGTATGGATTTGTATTAATGCAAAACTTAGGATCCTAAAGGAGCAGTGCTAGCTGCTAGGCACTGCAGCAATTCCTTCATACTCTGAAGATCTTGCAACCTAAACAGAACAAGCAAAGGATGGGAGGGGCCCAGAAGTAAAGTAACTTGCCTCGTGGTGTTCAACAGGCCAGCAGCTCCTCATCCAGTTCCAACCCACCACCACCCCCAGCCCTTCTCCAAGTCTGCACTCCTATACATACACCCCAGGCTTGGCTCCTTGTAACTCTATGCTCCAGTCAGGCTCCAGTCAGGCTGTTTCCTCCTCCTCCTTGCTTCTGCTGCAGTGGTTCCCAACCTTTTCCAGATGGGGACCCATTTTGACAATTCAGGAAGACTTGGTGACCTTGGGCAATTCAAAAAATGTGTGAATGGCTCCTTAAGAGCCACCTGGGGAGACACCTGGAGACCCTTTTGAAATGTAATGGCGACCCATATTTGGGTCCTGACTCATATGCTGGGAAACCCTGTTCTGCTGGTACCCAGCAGCAGCAGCATTGACAGCAGCAGTGAGAGCACAGGAAAAATGGCCTCCCAACTAACATGTGCTGTGATTGGTCCCACAGTGGCCCCTAGCTTTGAGGAGAAGCTATTTCAAAGGAAATCCTGCTCAGCTTCTGCAGCCTTGGGATGGGGCAGGCTCAAGGACAGACTGTGCATGAATGTAGATTTTAACGTTGTCATCTTGACTGAGCATGTGAGAGCTAAGATTTTCAGAGGCTCACAGATTGGCTAAATCATAGCAGATTTTCCCATGCAGAGCAAAACACCCATTCCTGACACTGACAAGATTTCCCTGCCAAATTTCACGTCCCTGTTCAAAAGCATGGATTGTACTAGAGTTCCTCAATGAAATGGTTAAAAAATTAATTTCAAGTAACTTTCCCTAGCCTTATTTTGAGAAACAAATGAACTGCATTTTGCTGAAATTTCTTCTTTCTCATACATATATATAGTCAATGTTATCTGTGGTACCCAGACAGCTAGTATAGAAAATTTCAGTCCAAATAGTTAACATTTGGCAAAGATATAAGCCACTGAAAACAAGGTTTTGAAAATTGTTAGTCAACTTTAATCATAGGCCTCACTTTCTGCGCAACCTATAATAACCTAGATCCTCAATATTCTTGCCCAAATGCAAGCTTTCTTCTTAAGGCTACAGTCTGGGCTTCTGTGCTGGCAATGTAGCTCTCCTAAGCCATCCCGTCATTGGTCCATCCCTACCAGGGATCACAGCACACCAAGGCAGACACATTGAGCATTTTCCAGTGAAAATTGCAACAATTTTTATGGGAAGCCCACACACCTGCTGAGAGCAGGAAACTGAACTGACACTTCCATTGTGGTGCTCCCATCAGCCATATTCCCAAGGTTTATAGTGGTGAGATGTGCAGCACAATCAAGAAGGCTGATTTAGATTGTGAACTCACTTCTGTGCTTCCTATGTGTCTAGCAGTGCGGGACCTATGAGTAATACTGCAATATAAAATTGTAGCAATATCTTGGCTTACTGTGTTCTAGCAGTCAGGTCAGAAAGGTGAAAAGCAAGATAGTGAAATAGCAGAGAAGAAGGTAATTGACCACATGGAGTGAAAGCCAGACTGGAAACTAATGAGTGTTAGAAAGGTTTGATAGTCTAATCTTTTGGTTAGGAAAGGAAAACAAGAGATGGCAATGTATCTAATAAGAAGAAAGTTAACCTAGGGAGAAATTTAAACAGGGTTATTGGTGTCAGCTGTGACAGTGTAGGGTGTAGACTGCAATGAGTTTTTGAATAACATGATACAAAATGAAAAAAGTTTGGCATTCTGAAAAAGGTAGGTACTAGGAAATAGATACAAGCAATACAGTTTTTATGTTTGCTTAAAAGATAACATGATCTTAATTAAATGATTTTCTTTGATTTACTTTGAAAAATAATGAAGTTTTGTTCCGATGACACCAAGGTGCAATTTACTGTTCCCAAAAAGGAGCTATACCGATCTTGCGGAAAAAGGGTTTTTTTGCGCCAAAAGAAAACATCCACACTGCTTGTTTTTGTGCAAAAACCCCTAGCGCAAAAATGGATTGGCAGAAAATATGCAAATGAGATTGCGACTCATGCAAATGAGTTCCTCATTAGCATATTTTTTGCAGAGAAAACTCGTCGTGTAGACGTAGCCTAAGAGTTGAGGTTATATTCATATGTCATATTTGGGGAGTAAAGCCAGTTTCCAAAGTGCTATTCTAGGGAGTTATGTCTCTTTCGAACAGAAAGGTGTTAAACAAAGACTCCTTGGCCAGGTCTAGACTGGAGGAGAAAGTTGACTTAAGATACACAATTTTAGTTATGAGAATAGCTGGAGTTGACGGAACTTAAACTGAATTTCTGTGGTGTTCCCATTGTGGAAAGTTAATGGGAGAAACTCTCCCATCAACTTCCTTTACTCCTCATAACCCCTTGCAGTTCTGTGGTCAATGGGGTGACATCAGCAGTCAATTTAGCGAGTCCTTACCAGACCCACTAAATGGAACCCCGGAAGATTGATCTCTGGAGCGTCGATCTCTGATCTCTGGTTTGTTTCTACCACAGCAGCTTTTTTTGTTAACACAACTGTATTTTCTAATTAAACTGCACTTTGTTTTGGTCTAGTTGAGCTTTATTGTCTTCTGACTGGCTTTATATTCGTCCAGCTCTCATGTTAGTGGTTACCTGGTTTACATTGGTGTTGGAATGGAAAGAACGAGGCTCACTGTGTATATAGTTCCACTTAATATTTAATGAGTTTGTGATTTTTCTCTAATAAACTCTGATTAGACTATAACAACTTGGACTCGATGTGGTGCTTGGATAAGCACTGCTGACCATCACAGAGAGGGGAAATGTACCTTAATTCGGTCCTCTGAAGTTAGTTAAGAGGACCCAGGGGCCTTTCATCAAAAGACACTCTGAGGAAGCTGTGTGTGGTGAGTGGGACATAGGAAGAGTATAAAAGACTGAGGTGCAAGCCTTCTGTGTGATGAGACTGAAAACATGCAGGTTTTTCTCCCTTACAAGAAAAATTATTGCCATATTTATTTTCGCACACAAATAAATGACTACACTGTAAAACTACAACTTAACACGAAACAAAAAACAGGACTATGTAGCACTTCAAAGACTAACAAGATGGTTTATTAGGTGATGAGCTTTCATGGGCCAGACCCACTTCCCCAGATCAAACTGTGGAAGAAAATTGGCATGACCACATATGCCATCTCTCCCA
The DNA here is from genome assembly GCA_019425775.1 of Rafetus swinhoei. Classification (NCBI taxonomy): domain Eukaryota; kingdom Metazoa; phylum Chordata; order Testudines; family Trionychidae; genus Rafetus; species Rafetus swinhoei. Next base: position 78,938,266 of record CM033427.1, on the reverse strand, counting down.
TCAACTTCCTTTACTCCTCATAACCCCTTGCAGTTCTGTGGTCAATGGGGTAACATCAGCAGTCAATTTAGCAAGTCCTTACCAGACCCACTAAATGGAACCCCAGAAGATTGATCTCTGGAGCGTCCGCATATGGTATATATGGTCATGCCAATTTTCTTCCACAGTTTGATCTGAGGAAGTGGGTCTGGCCCATGAAAGCTCATCACCTAATAAACCATCTTGTTAGTCTTTAAAGTGCTACATAGTCCTGTTTTTTGTTTCAGCTAGACTAGACTAACACGGCTACATCTCTATTACTATACAACTTAACATGTAATTAGGCCAATATCTTCTAATGTCAATGGGAGAAACTCATCTTAATGTCAGTGGGCATGAAACTTATCCCCTATTGCTCACTTCACTGTACCTCTCCAACCACTTTTGAAAAAAATTATGATTTGTTAATAATAAAGTTACAAGAGGTGAAGGTACTTTGGAACCTACAGAAGCCAGACCTCCTTTTTCACAACATAGAGGTGGTTTTCCCAGCCTAATTCAACTTGATTCTGTGGCCTGTATTGTGCAGGGGGTCAGACTAAATGATCATAATGGTCCCTTCTGACCTTAAAGTCTATGAGTCTATGAAGCTTGTCTCAAGCTGCTGCTGTGATTATTTGAATAAGAGATACTAAGGTTCTTATCCTGCCAATACTTACACATGTACTTAACTTCATACACCACGAGCAGTGTCATTAACTTGGACTACTCATTGAGTAAAAACATATTATGCATATGTTGCCTTTGCAGGACCAAGACCTAGGTTTTTCCTCTTCATAGAATAAAAATTGCCCAACCCAAAACTAGCTGCCCAGCATCATTGTACATATATTTTCCTGTGGAAAAGGGAAATTAGGACCCATTGTATTTTATATTTAATACATTTGTTAATGCACAGAAGAATTATGTCTGATATTAATAGATAAAGACCAGGTACAACATTTTACTGTAACCTCACTAGAAGTTCAAAAGAATGTAGTCACAGAGCTTAGATGAAAAAGCCATACAAAAAGCACATAACTGAGAAAAGCTAACTATTTAAGATGTAATTTTGTCCAAATAATATCAAGTTTCTGGGAAATTAATACTTTGATACTCATTTAAGTGTCACAGCTTGTACTAATTGTCTTAATGTGTTCATATCTTCCGTGAACTTCTTCACCCAGTAGTATCCATTTAAGTCATTATAGCATCATTGCTGGAAATATTCATTGCAAGTTGAATAGTCACTTGTGAAATTTTTCAGTTCATAACTGAAGTCGGAGGTTTTTATATTTTTTATTATTTGTGAACCTCTAGGTAAATCTCATTAGTTAACTGGGTTTTTGTTTTGTTTTTCAGAACAAAACTTATAGTTGAAAGTTTGTTGATTCTGAATCATAGGTTTGCGTTACAATTCAGACATATAGTTTTATGAGGAAGAGAGGGATAATTAATTTTTTCTGGAAGATTTGATTTTTCTCCGGTAAATTTCTGAGACTCTTGCAATCTTAAAATTATCAGCTGATATGTGGTGTAGTTTGCTGCTACTTTTGATTATCTTTTGTGTTTTGCTTTTAAATAAATGTGCATAGAACCTGAAAAGGGTGCCTTTTTCTGATACTGGTTTTCTAAATCAAGTTAAATAATGGTATGTCTAGACTACATGGCTCCATCGACGGAGCCATGTAAACTAGTTTACCCGTCATAGTCAATGAAGTGGGGATTTAAATAATCCCTGCTTCATTAAAATAAACATGGCCGCGCTGTGCCGACGATCAGCTGATCCGGCACAGCACGGCAGTCTGGACGCGGATCTGTTGGCTGGGGAAGCCTTTGCCGACCGATCCCTTATGCCTCGTGAAACAGTATAAGGTTTAGGACAAGATTTTCAAAAGTGGAAGTCTTGTGTGTTCATTTGTGACATCTTAAAAAGACTCAATTTTCAGAGGGCAACTGCTCAGGGCTTTTTGAAAATCAGTTCCTCTTCAAAAATATATTGTATGTGTCCCCCCCCAAAACCCCAAATGCAAAGAACATCTTCCTTGGCTATTGATCTATCCATATCACCCTCACCTCCAAATTCCTTCCTTTTTCCATGGCGTCATATTCCAGCTTCATATTCCAGATTAACGTCAGCCTTCAAGGATTCATGAATTCTGCCCTTTCTTATCTTTTTTGCATTGTCTGTGCACCAAACCCACTCTTGCAGTGATGCCAGTCTTGATATCCATTTGCCTGGTTCTACTACAACATTTTACCAGGCCACACCTAATGTATAAGGTGCCAGATTCCGAGCTGATCCACAAACCTAATACCTTCCTTGTTTTAAATACCTGTATTCGCTCATGACTCATGTTTTGCACAGTATTTATAAGATTATTTATGTATTAGAGAAATAGATTCCCAATAATTGAATATTCATCAATCCTGTGGCTATATCTTTTGAAAGTCTCCACAGAGATTCAGAGGGTTCAAGCAAAGGACGTTTTATTTGCCATATATTTTGTCTGCAAAGACTCTGGTTCACCATTCTGCTCCAGGTTAGCCCTCTGAATTTTACCTCTCCCAGCCTCTTGTAGCAACATCTGATGTTGCATATATAGCCAGAGTAACTATCCTGACAGCATAGAAGCTAACATGCCAATATTTCCAGACATATAATTATTTCTTAGATTTTATCTATATCCTACTTCACTGTAGGAAAGCATACCAATGTATGTTGGCTTCCTTCTTACATTGGTGAATCACCAGGGACTCTCTTCCTCTTCAGTACCATTCCATAGTTTTTTAGTCTACTGTTAGATTGCTCTGTCTCTCAATACACTGCACATTGTGTAAAGTAATCATTCCATCTTTCTTATCTCGGTAAACAAACATAGATACAAGTCACACACCATGAAGTGTACTTGTGCATTCAATACAGAATTTCCCTGAATAGGTAAAAATGGAAAATAACGTTAGAAAGCAAGATTTGCAAATCATGCCAGAGTGTCCTTAGATTTTTCTGCATATGTAAAGTTTTGAACAGAATAAAATTGCATTTACTGACAATTAAATGTCCATTACATATCAGTAAGTGAATTTTCTGTTGAGTAAGTTGTTCAGGTTGAATAACTTCTCCTGACAAATTTGCAGTGTAGTCACTGTGAAACTATTTAGATCTCAGAATGTTGTATTCAGTGGTGTTGTAGCCATGTTGGTCATAAAATATTATAAATATAGTCAATTAGTTCACTTTATCATCTCTTTATAATTGTCTGATGTAGGGTTCTGGTCAATTCATTTGCTATTTCATATAAAATCAATGTATGATAAATAGATTTAAATTGTAGGATCTCAGAAATATCAGATGGACAATTATTTAGGAGTTCTGAGTATGTATTAGGTACATGAGTATGGATATGACAAAAATGCAAGGCTTACAGGCTAAGCCTTAAGGCCTGTGAGTTTTTGTTACAGAAGCCAAATACACAGGGAAGGACTGGAACTTCAGCTCATTCACAAGTTCCATTCTCACACCCATGGATTGAATAAAGATACTGGATGGCTGGGTCATTATCAACCTATCAAACAATGAAGGCGACAATGGTTCTTTGTCTATGTAAAATCGCATGATACCATCTACATGTTTTGTCAGTCTTTAAGTGCTACCTGACCATTTGTTTGCTAATTAATGGTTCTTATCTGCCTCTTTTGACTATCCAACCTTTAGGTACTTAGAAACTATTAGTGATAGAAATGTAGCCGTGTTAGTCTGGTGTAGCTGAAACAAAATACAGGACTAGGTAGCACTTTAAAGACTAACAAGATGGTTTATTAGATGATGAGCTTTCGTGGGCCAGACCCACTCAGATCAAATAGTGGAAAAAATAGTCACAACCATATATACCAAAGGATACAATTAAAAAAATGAACATATATGAAAAGGACAAATCACATTTCAGAACAGAAGGGGATGCGGGGAGTAAATGTCTATGAGCTAATGGTATTAGAGGTGATAATTGGGGAAGCTATCTTTGTAATGGGTAAGATAGTTAGCGCTTTGTTGAGACCGACGCGTAGAGTGTCGAATTTTAGCATGAATGACAGTTCAGAGGATTCCCTTTCAAGTGCAGATTTAAAAGGCTTCTGAAGCAGGATGCAGGTAATTAAGTCATTGAGACAGTGTCCTTTCTGGTTGAAATGGCAAGAAACTGTTTTTTCTTTGTGATCCTGTCTAATATCTGTTTTGTGGGCATTGATCCTTTGGCGAAGTGTCTGAGACGCTTGTCCAATGTACAAAGCAGACGGACACTTTCGCACATGATAGCATAAATTATATTTCTGGATTTGCAGGAATATGTATTCTTGATCTTATAACTCACTTGGTTAGGTCCAATAATGGTATCAGCAGAGTGGATATGTGGACAAAGCTGGCAACGGGTTTGTTGCAAGGGAAGGTACCAGGTTGGTATTAGTGTGGTATGTCCTGTGGTTGTTGGTAAGAATCATCCTGAGGTTAGGTGGTTGTCTATAGGAGACTATGGGTCTGTCTCCCAGAGCCTCTTGGAGTTTAGTATCCTGTTCCAGTATAGGCTGTAGTTTATTGATAATGTGTTGGACAGGTTTAAGTTGGGGGCTGTAGGTGATGACAAGTGGTGTTCTATTGTTGGTTTTCTTGGGTCTGTCTTGAAGAAGATGGTTTCTAGGTATTCGTCTGGCACTTTCAATTTGCTTTTTTGTTTCTCCGGGTGGGTAGTTGAGGTTTATAAATGCTTGGTAGAGATCCTGAAGTTTCTGGTCTCTGTCCACACTAATACCACACTAATACCAACCCTGGTACCTTCCCTTGCAACAAACCCCGTTGCCAGCTTTGTCCACATATCCACTCTGCTGATACCATTATTGGACCTAACCAAGTGAGTTATAAGATCAAGAATACATATTCCTGCAAATCCAGAAATATAATTTATGCTATCATGTGCCGAAAGTGTCCGTCTGCTTTGTACATTGGACAAACGTCTCAGACACTTCTCCAAAGGATCAATGCCCACAAAACAGATATTAGACAGGATCACAAAGAAAAAAACAGTTTCTTGCCATTTCAACCAGAAAGGACACTGTCTCACCGACTTAATTACCTGCATCCTGCTTCAGAAGCCTTTTAAATCTGCACTTGAAAGGGAATCCTCTGAACTGTCATTCATGCTAAAATTCGACACTCTACTCCGGTCTCAACAAAGACGCTAACTATCTTACCCATTACAAAGATAGCTTCCCAATTATCACCTCTAATACCATTAGCTCACAGACATTTACTTCCCCGCATCCTCCTTCTGTTCTGAAATGTGATTTGTCCTTTTCATATATGTTCATTTTTTTTAATTGTATCCTTTGGTATATATGGTTGTGACTATTTTCTTCCACTATTTGATCTGAGGAAGTGGGTCTGGCCCACGAAAGCTCATCATCTAATAAACCATCTTGTTAGTCTTTAAAGTGCTACATAGTCCTGTATTTTGTTTTAGAAACTATTAGTTTTTCCTATTACATTCCAGCATGGCTTTGCCCTTAATACTTTGTCCCCCCTCCCCTCCCATTTTTTCCTTCTTCCATCGCCTTCTCCCCTATTTATTTTGGTCCTGGACATCCAACACTCTGGTCATCTGAAGAAGTGGGCTGTGCCCACAAAAGCTCATGATAGCATCTACATGTTTTGTTAGTCTTTAAAGTGCTACCAGACCATTTGTTTTTTTAAGTTTATCCTGTACAGACTAACTCGGCTACCCTCTGAAGTTTCTTTGCCTACTGTAACCCATCCTTTTGAACTACAATAACTTGTCTTTAACCAAACTTACCTAAATTGTCCATCTGATATTTCTGAGATCCTACAACATGTGTTTTAACAAGGATCAGAAACTCTAAACCTAAACTCCTGTAGCTCAGTCTCCTTCCTTGACTCTTTAATTTCTCACCCACCCCACCCACCACTTAGAAGATAATTTTTAGTTTCTGTTTCTCACTATTTACATATTGCTCATATAAGAAGACTATTAGAAAAGCCCTTCTGCTGAAATTTGTATTTGTCTTCATTTCCTTTTAAGCTTGTTCAGCTGATTCTTATAGAATTTGTTCACGTCTCTAGGTTTTCTGGTTTTATCTGCATCACAAAGTGGTGGTCAGATTACTATGAAGAAAACTATTTTATAATATTTCTGACCTAGATGAAATCAGGAAAAATTCCAAGGAAGCCTGAACATTTTTTTTTTTTTAGATTTTTTTTTTGTCTGATCCCTAGACCAGACAAATGAAAACATGTAGTTAGGTTAACATCTGAAGCAAACCTGTAACCATTTGAACTTTGTCTATCACTAGTGTATAGAGCTGGACAAAATTAAGTGACTTTTGTGTGTAAGTGTTCTTCCAACTACTTTTATTTGTCTTTGCTACATATACATTTGTTTATGGCACACAACTTCTGAGTTATATGGGGGAATATCAAAGCTGCATTCTTTTGATTTTTTTAAATGAATTCACTTTGAATATGTGCTCCTTTTGTGTTTAAAATAACTAGCTCTGATACAGTGCCTTTCATCAGTAGGCCTCAAAGTACTTAGTACTCTTCAATGTAATTACCTTTAAAACAACCCTATGGTGACAGAAGTGCTATTAACCCCATTTTATAGAGTACTGAGGCACTGATAGGCTAAGTGACATCCCCAAGCTCACACAGGAGATCTATTACAGAGCAGTGATTCTAACAAAGATCTTGAGTCCTCAGCTAAGGCCTGGATCATCTCTTCTAGTGAACCAGTGTACTCATAGCAATATTTAAGAAACTGTGGTTGTGACTGTGTGCACCACAAACATGATTTTGTACTCATCTCACCAGGGAAAATAAATCTTTTATACAGACTGCATGTTGAATTACAAATGATCAATGCAGCTTAGAGTTTAAATTTCAAATTCAATTAATAGATCATGTGCCATCTACAAATTAATAATTGTTTTCAGTAATTATGCTGTGAATAATATAGGGGAACATCAATTTAAGGGAACTTGTTAGCTGTTCATGGAAATCTGTAAACACAAAAAGAGGCAAACACTGTCAAACTTTTCATCAAAAAATGATTAATCTAGTTTCAATTAATTCAAAGTGATATCAAAGGTTATTTGTTTTGCATTAAACTTTTCAAGTAGAATTTTCATGCAAAATCTTAAAATCATCCAATGTCCACCAGAAAGCATGCCCAGGTTTCTGAACTTTAGTGAACTTAAGAACTTTTTTTTATATCTGCAACCACAACCATTCACAAATCCAGGTACTGTTTATATGGTTTCAGATCTCATCACTTTCACTTTAGACCAATCCCACATTTAAAAAGATCTGTCATGCTATTACAACTGTACCATGATAAGCACTTGGAAAAAGAAAAGTCCAGTTTCTGTGCTACTCTGGAGGGTTCCTTCATTCCACTTCCAAAATGTAAGATAAAATTCCATTTTGTGTACAAGAAAAACTCTTCTATAATCTGATGATGTGGGTGAATATATTTATATATCAGGTTAAATGCCACAATTCAACCTTGTTATACTGTGCATTTGATTTGATACTGTGCATCTCATTTGAAATTGTTATGCACCAAGCAGTGTCTCACTAATGATAATTACCAACATTCTATTCAGCAAAAATACAACAGCAGATGTATGCATTACCTCTCATCTCCTTCCCTTTAGATGACAAAAGAAAAATGTTATAAAAGCTTCAAATAAATGTTCAAACACTTAAACATAGATAATTTCTTGAGCATATCTCTGTTATTGTGCTACAGCATTTAGCCCTAATGACATTCATGTCAGGACTACAGATGATAAACAAGTTTGTTTTTATTCCATACAGATATTATTCCTATGTGGCTGATAAGTAGAAGGAATAGAAATGAAATCTACAGAAAGCATGCCACTGCATTTAAAATATCACACAGTTGCCTTTATTATTCCAGCTAGTTTGCAGAAAGAAAGGTCTCTCTATTAATGAAACCAAAATGGCCAGTTCCTTTATAATAGCTTTAAACTAATAAATAAGATATTTGCACATTTTAAAAACATTTCTTTTGGCTCACTGTTCTCCTTTCTACTAAAACAGTGTGGAATAATTAGAATGGCTGGATACTTTGGGAAATAAAGAATTGTATGGAGAATCCCCCTCCCTGACTTAACTTAGAACAGCTTAAGAAATGAAAATATCCCAGGGGATATCTCCTGACACTGATTCTTACACATGACTCCCATTAATGTTACCGTAGCATTAAGGCAGGACAGAGTATACTTTAGTGGTCCAGTAATAGGCACCTGGAGGGCATTATGATGATACCTATTCTGTAAATGAAATAGTTATAAGGCTGATGAAGGCATACACATTTTGTAAGGCATTTAAAGATGAGTGTAGAATAATCAAAAAGAGTCAAACATGCAATTAATAATAATAAAAATAGTTATCAACCTTAGCACATATAGCTCTTACATTCTCAAAGGTCAATACAAACATCATCACACTTACCCCCACCAGGTAAGTGTGTGTTATGGGCCCAATTTATGTCACAGAGCAAGAGGCAAATTGGGAGCAGGTCCATTTAAAGTCAGCAGAGTAGCAGCTGTGTAAAACTGGTGGGAAAGTGACCAGCCTCAGATCCATTAACTGCTTTTCTACCAGAGGGAAAGTGGAGATGCAGATAGGTCTGGGATTAGCGCAAGGTCATCTGGTGAGTTCATAGACCTGGTGCTCATGAATGCCTCATTTTCAGCACAGTGCTGACTCTACTAGGGCTAACTGCTGTTCTGATCAGAATATGGCCATAAACACATTTTCATGTGACCAAACAATTTTCCATGTAAGACACCTCTTTTCACACGCAGATTAGGTAATTATGTGTTCAAGTGGGTATGTAAATTTGTGCAGGCAAACTCTTAGACTGAGCAGGAAAGCAGGTGGGGAGTTAAAATTGCAAAGGAAAAATAAGATAATCTCCCAGGACATGTCTACATGTCCCCTATTTCAAAATAACAAGGAGAGTGACCACACTACCAAACCTGTTGTTTCGAAATAATAACTGGTGCTTGTGAAGATGAATAAGTTTATTTCAAAATAGTTATTTTGGGGGTTATTATTTCAAAATAACTTATTTTGAAATAACCTGGTAGTGTAGACATAGCCCCAGTAATGAGCTAGATCAGGAGTCATAGCATGGGATGAAAATAAGTGTGTTGATCAGGGAGTAGTGGTTGGAAGCTGAGTAGTAGCTGATTTGTGGCAGAGAGGAGGCTGAAACTGAGAAATAAATATTAGAAACTCAATGCTGGTTCTATTAAAACAAAAGGGAGTTTTGCCATTGAATTAATAGGGCCAGTATTTCTTCACAGGAGCCTGTGTGATGAAGAAAATAACTTGGATTTAGAGTGAGGAATTGAAGGCTCATAGAAATTAGTGCTGCTGTTGGAGAGCACAGACTGCATCAAAGTAACTTACACCAAGACTGGCCTACAGAAAATTGCATTACTTCTTGGTTAGACCTGTAATACATTACATAGCTTACCTTGGGCCCTTGTGAGAAGACTAGAGCAGCATCCCCACCAGGGTTCAGTAACTGTGTTCTCCATTTTCTCCTAACTCCACACTCAGTGCTCTCTTTCCACTTCAGATGGTTACTAGGTGAGAGCAGCATGACAGTGGAGAGAGAAGGAAAAAACCACCTCTGGGTCAATTTGTTGGCTGTTTGCATAGGGCCAGCAGCATAAAGTTCTAAAGATGCCCAGCTGATTGCCTAGAAAAGATACTTGTAAAACCTTCCTTGTCAGTGAGATGATGTAATGTTAATATTCATGTCAGCACTGAATTTGGCCTTTTATTGTAAGTTTCTTTATGTTTGTTGGGGGCCGATCCCTGCTCCCAGTGTAGTCTCTGGATAGGTCTACACTGAAGAAGAAAGTCGTGTGCTTATCTCAGATTAGCTAACCAGCATTAGCTAACTCTGGGAGAAATAGTAACGAAAAGACAGCAACTTGGCTATTAACTTGGGTCTGCAGCTCGACTTCAATCCCAGATGCCTCGATAGGCTTTAAACTGAGTTTAAAGCCACGTTGCTTTGTGTTCCCTACTATTTTACTCGAGTTATGTAAGCCAAGTTAGCTGACCCATGGTAAGAACATTCCTTTTTGGCACTGTAAATATACCCTCTGAAGATTTTGTTGTTGACTTCAGTGGAAGGAGGATTGGACTTTTTAATGTGTTTATTATATCTGTCTGTCTTGTGAAGTCCAAGACTTTAACAGGGTTAAAAAAAGAGCTAGATAAATTCAAGGGAGATTAGGTCCATCAATGGAGCTATGAGGGAAGATTGAAAGAATTAGACTTTTTTAGTTTGGAAAGGAGAAGACTGAGGGGGGACATGATAGTGGTTTTCAAGAATCTAAAAGGGTATCACAAGCAGGAGGGAGAAAAATTGTTCTCCTTGGCCTCTGATGATAGGACAAGAAGCAACGGGCTTAAACTGCAGCAAGGGAGGTTTAGGTTGGACATTAGGAAAAACTTCCTAACTGTCAGGGTGGTTAAACACTGGAATAAATTGCCTCGGGAAGTTGTGGAATCTCCATCTCTGGAGATATTTAAAAGCAAGTTATATAGATGTCTATATAGGATGGTCTAGACCAGTGTTTCTCAACCAGTGGTACAAGTACCCTTGGGGTACTTGAGAGAAGTCTGGGGGGTATGTCAACACAACTGAAATGTGGAGAAAACTGAATTTTTGTTTTAAGTTTTACAGCGTTTTATTATTTTTGTACTTTTACACCCAAAAATTTCATCGCCCGCCCAGCTACGATTAAGTTGTTTAAACAAATGTGTTGCAACGGTAGAAAAACATTTTGTGTGTCTGAAAACTGTAGGTACTGGGGGTACTTATATATTTTTGTTTTTTTTTTAAAAGGGGTACTTTATTTAAAAAAAAAAAAAAAAAAAGGTTGAGAAACACTGGTCTAGACAGTGCTTGGTCCTGCCGTGAGGGCAGGGGACTGGACTCTGACCTCTCAAGGCCTCTTCCAGTTCTAGTATTCTATGATTCTAATGGTGTCCCTAGCTTCTGTTATCAGAAGCTGGTAACAGCCGACAAGATGATTGTATGTTCTGTTCATTCCTTCTTGGGCACCTGGCACTGGCCACTGATCATGTCATCTGCATCCTCATGTCACGCTGCTGCCTGACTCTGCCTCCATCCTCAGCTGCTTGTGTGGCCAACAGCACCGTCCACTCCAGGCATGGGCTGCTCCAGCTCAGGCTCCTTCTTCACACTCTATGGGTCTGCGCCACCAGGGAGGAGCTGCTGGGGCTGGGTCCCTTCTTCCATTCAACCCCTCTTCCATTCAAACCTTTCCTCCCCTCCCCTGGCTGCCCCGTATCCCCTCTACTATGCAAGCCCGACCACCTCCCCAACCCATTCACTCCTTCTGTTGAGACGGTACCCCCAGCTCACTCCTGCCCCTCGTCCCTGGCCAGACACCTACCCCAAGGTCACTCCTGCCCCCTCCTTGCTAGCCAGACATCTATCCCCAGAGAGAGGGGTGTTGGCAAGTGTGCTGAGCTGGTGGCACAGCCCCCTAGTGTTCTAAAAAAATTATTTTTGCCTTAACATCTCAAGATGCTTCTACTGATTAATTCAAATTAATAAAAAATAAACAGGGACAGAATGCAGAAAGAATGTCTATATAAGTTGTATGCAGTATAGTTGTAGTCATGTTGGTTCATTCCAAAGTATTGGAAAAATTGGGAAAAAACCTGGTATAAGAATAACATCTTGTTAGCACAGGTTTAATTCTGCTAATGAGTTGATCTTATGTTAGTATGGAAAGGGAAAGGCCTTTATTAATTCTCTAAGCATGTCAAGTTGACCTAAATGTTACCAGAAGCCTGGGCTTTACATGTAAAAGCTTTTTTAAAAAGTATTTACATTTCACGAGCAAAACCAGTTGAGAAATGTGCGCCATATTATATGAGAAGCCTTAAGTCTAGGATATATTCTTTTCCTTTCCCCATGAAAGGAGAAAAAGAACAATCTAGGAGAATGTTAGTTAAACACATTAGTTTAACACAGAGGAATTGTATATGCTCTTTAGTTTTTCCCTTGTTGAATCATGCAGAAACTATTGATTATATTTCAAAGGATTTTTCAAAATAGATACTATGACTTCATCTGTCTGGAGATGTCTAAGCTTCAAACAGATTTGGGATACATACTCAGAAAGGAATTTTTAAGACATAAATGATGTCACCAAAACAGTAACAATCTTGCTCCCAAAAGAACCTTTTTTTAAAACAGAAAGAATGAACTTTGCCTGATTTTGATAATGAGGAAGTCTAGGAGTCGATCATGTTTATCTTAACAGATTTCTCTTCTAAACCTTAAAAAAAAATTAAATGACATTTTTATATTGTACACATGTAACAATAAAATAAGTTATTTCATACTGTTACCAAAAAAAGTTGTTTTGCTTTAATGAGTATATTATTAACCATTGCTAATTTAGATCTTTCTATTTTGATTCAGCTCATAGCTACAAAGAACTAAACCACAAACTTCACCATTATCTTTATCTACATATAACAAGAGATTTGAAGAGCAGTCAGGAAGCAAAATCATTCTTTACTATGTTAACTCTTTGATTACAAAAGGAAAATCCAACAAATTGTAACATTAGCCCATTTTAGAAATGGTTAAACTGAGTTTTAGAAAGATAAGTGTCATGGCATCATGAAATGATTGGCCTAATGTTTATGCACTCTAATATTTACCCTCAAAGAAATGATTTCTACACTCAAAGGGCCCTTGAAAGAACATTGGCATTAGCTGTACGTATAAACTTGATATGCAGGTATGACACATTTTTGTGTGGGCCCTAAGCTTCCGATTACAGTTGGCCAAATGGTGAAAAGAATACTATGACTACACATTGAACCTCTCTAGTCTAGTACATTCTGGTCCATCAACATCCAGGGTCTGGCATTCATTTAGTTTGCCACATGTCCACTTATCCCATGCCCTATAAAGTTTGTTTACAGCCAACAGTCCTGGCTCTCAGTGTTCTGTGCTGTTATTTAGCTCCAATTTACCCCAAATGTCTTCTAAGAGCCAATAAGCAGCGGAAGTGTTGGTAATGTCGCTAGATAATATTGACTTCCTGTGGTTTGGCAAATTCTCTAGTTTGGCACCAGTCAGATGCCGAGGGTGCTGGACTAGAGAGGTTAAATCTATATTCATTCACATTTTAATTATTTCACTTTGAGTGTGTTGCATCTCCTTTTGTGTTGACTTTCCAGGGTTATTTTGGAGAATAAGGCTACATGAGCATGAACATTTGCGGAAACAGTGAATATTCATAGAATATTGGAAAATAGTTCCCCTCTAAGGTTCACGGCAGCACAGCCTCACAGCTTCTTCATGAACCCTGCCCAGGGGTTCAGGGCTGCCATGCAGAGAGCTGCCTGGTGGCTGCTGCTTCTGCTGCTGTAGCTGAGGGAGAAGTGCCTCTTGTCCAGCCAGCCTCCATGCGCAGCAGCCCATTAAGAGCAGCTGCAGGGCAGTACTGCCACATAACTTGGAGGAAACCTTGTTAGAAAATTGTAACCCTAGTAACAAACTAGCCCATACAAATTTAATTTCAAATCCTTGCAGTGCACCGCTCCTGAATCCATACAGTGGGAGTTATTTATTTACTCATTTTTGCTTTAGAGTAAGTGACTTGCCTAGGGATACACATGAAGTCAGTGACAGAGCCAGAAGACTAAATGAGAGGTGTTAACCTAGAGGGCAAACTATTAAACCACACTTCCAAATACATACATTTATCTTTAGGCCCAGCATAACCCTTATGAAAATCCTTACTGATCAGGGCCTTCTGAGGATCTGATAAATAAGATCACAGCCTCCCTTAGGTGAAAAGAAGGAATAATGTTGGAGTAGAGAGGGCTGCAGGATCTAAATAAAAAGAATGAATAGAGGAAAATTTATTTCTGAATAGAAAAGGGCACCCCTTTAAAAATCTATTGTTCTAAGGATGGGGCCCATAGCTTTCTGCACCACGTGGGAGTAATGCGTTTGTTGAGCATAGCATGAGGGTGAATAGCTGTAAGCTTGTACCTTCCTAGTTTGAATGGCTTTTGTGTTACTAAACATCCATTTTCATGACTATTAGTATTAAAGTAATTATTTCTTCAGTATTATACCAGACTGTCTGGTTGGATGGTGGGGGTGGAGGAGGAGATGAAATATGCAGTATAGGACACAAAGGAAAGAAAGCTGCTGCCGCTTGCAGTTAAAGAGTCTCCTGGGGCTGTTTGTCTGCCAAATGTTTCCTAAATTTCCTACTCTATCTTTTCGTCATCCAAACATAAGAAGAGAGAGCAGGCGGCTGGAGGGGGGGAGAGGGGAGTGTGACATTCTGCTGGGGCTGCACTGCTCTGACACCAGCTATGCTGGTAGTTCCACTTGTTTATTTGACATGGTTGACTTATGATGTCTTGGTCATGGCTTGTTTGTCCAGCCTGGCTCTTCATCCTGGCAGATTTGCTTTCAAGTGCCATCAGCCTTTGTGAATCTACCTTTAGATCTGCTTTTAGTGAAGCGGGTGGGGGGGGAGGGAGGGGGCTGACAGGCAAAATTGCAGTGTTATCAAAAAAGCCAGGCGCTTGTATGCTCTGTGAGAGGCAGTACTTCAAATGCAATTTTACTGACAGGTTTAAAATGCAACAGTCATTCATACTCAGCCCTTGTCAGCTTGGCTGAGCTGTTTTTCAAGTCTTTAAAAAATAAAGTAAGCATAGGTCTCACCTTCAGGCATATGATTTAACATATAATCTGGAAAACAACTACAGTACATCTGAATGAGTGGATTTAATGTACATTTGTTTGCTCAGGAAATCTGCTAGCTCTATTGAGGGAAAATGTAATGGAGGAAATTTTCCTATGATCCAGGGGTAGTTGGAAGGAAGGAAAAGTGAAAAGGGTGCTTCTCTATTCATAGTACTCATTGTGAGATCAGTGATGAATCTTGGAAGGGCACGCTTATGTTTGAACACACCTGCCACAATACCAGTGTTGGGTACCAGTATCAGAGAGGTTAGGTTGGGTGCCCACACCTCATATACAAGTATTCCTCAATGAGATACCAGAGGCTAGTACTAGTATCAAAATTGCTCCTTCGTATTCAGTCTGCAGAATTACTAATACAATAGTGCTTTTACTAGGTAATAATTCAACAATAATCTATGTCAAATTGTGCATAAAAGTCACAGGCTGATGATGTGGGAATAGCTCTGAAAGGCACAATGCAGCATATAATGCCTTTTGTTTCCAGTCATCTCTGCTGGCTGGAGAGGAGAGGCAGGTTTAAATAAGAGAGGAGTGGTGGCAGGGCATTCTCAGTAAGATGTCCTTGGCTTTGAAGTTCACTTGGTCTGCCAAAATTCACCTTTGGTTCAGAGCAGAATTAATGTTGACACTTAATCCTGAGCTATACATTTTTGACCAATCCTGTTTATTTAATTATGAAATAAAAGGCAATAGATGCCCAGTCTTCATCCTATTTTAGCAAAGATTTTTGGTTTCAGTATTTTAGCAATTTTTGTCTTCAGGTCGGCATTCAGCTTGCTTTTTGAGTAATAAAGGGGCCTTTTAAAAATATATTCTCAGGACCCACAGCTATCTGTACAACATGGAATGTTGTGAACCCTTAGAATGGGTTTTTTTTCCAGTTGTTTCACTAGGTTTTTAAGGACTGAGTTTTAACTCTTCCCTTTGTGTTTTCATTTTAGGGATTGGACCTATTACTATGTTAAGGAAGTGAGACCAGAAAAAAGCATTAGCACAGAATAGTCCTACACTGGAATTAGAAGGGGTAGCAACTAAGCACATGAAGTGCAAAAATCCTCCTTCTCCTCCTCAACATACATATATTTTGCATGAATGGAGCATCAGTGCATTGTATCACATCATCAATATATGATATACTCTGTATGTAAGTTTTCTCTGCCTATCATGGCATAAAAGAGAACATTTCTTTCTATAGCTCTCTCTACAAATGCACCTCTGATATCTTTCTTATCAAACCAATCTGACATTCTTCCCTTTCAAGCTTAACACACCATTAAAATGTGTAAAATTGTTTAAAAGCCCCACCAACTATCTTTACTGATACACTTGTTAATGGTGTTTCAAGGTGAAAACTGCTTTTAAAAATCAAAGGTATTCTAATCATGTGTATTAAAATCCATATATTTAAGGGATATAAAATACAGCTTACTTGCATCCATTACAATAACTATATTGTTCATTATATGCTTTGCTTCTTGCTAGAAATGTGGTCAGTATAGCCAGGAAAATGCAACATTCACCCTCCTCTTCCAAGAGATTTTATCTTGCAACCAAATCACTGCAATATATATTTATTTATATGAAAGTATATATAGATATGGTGAAATTTGTAGCCTTTGTTATGGTGCCCATAATTACATGTGCTAAACATGGAATTGCCAGGTTTGTAGAAATTTCCATCTACACATTCAGATAATTAATTTTTTTAAGGAATATTCCCTAAATAAAGCTAAGGGTGATAATTTTAGTAAAACACTCAAATACATGTATAGTCACGTGTGTAATCCATTAAAAGAAACAAAAAACTAATCCCACCCACCTATTTGCACATGTACATCCCCCACCTTGCTCAGGAAATTGCCTGAGAAAGCAGAAGGTCCTCAGATTGTAGTCTAAAGTCCCGTTAATTCTGGCTCTGATTATCTGAAGGTGCAAATTTCAGACTTGCATAATGTATGCCATTAGCTAACAGCACTTACCAAGTGAGCAACAACATTCTGCCCCACCTATAACTTTCAAGTTGTCCTCAAGTGTAGCTTCATGTAGAGGCCATTGTGATAAGCAAATTTAGATGTCACAATAGCTTGGCTAACTGTGGGGAGAGCCAGGTGTGAAAAAAGCCTCATTTGCCTAAACAGATAAGAAAAGGTGTTCCTGGCATCAGTGCTGCCTGGGATTACAGAGGCAGTTATGCATCCCAAGAACACCTTAAAAGTTAAACAACTTTGGCAGCAAGTGGCAAATCGACTTTAATAATGGCAGCATGCCATCCCCTCAAGATCCTTCCCTGTGTCCCATGAGGATTAGCCATGGAGTATGCAAAAAAATGTGTCCATGCATTTGGCCAAATTGGATAAACAAAACTAATCATAAAGTATGTGTGAACATAGTATATATCTTCTCTGATCATACTGATAAAATCCAAACCTTATCAGGAATAATGACTATAATAACTCTGCATATTGCATTAAATATTTCTCCTTTCTTGCTCTTTCTTCCTTCCCTCCCAGTCTGTAGGAGTTAAGGGTATGTCTGCACTACATGGCTCCGTCGACGGAGCCATGTAGATGAGCTTTGTAGACATAGCAAAATGAAGTGGCGATTTAATTAATCGCCGCTTCATTTACATCAAAATAGCTGCCGCGCTGTGCGATCAGCTGTTTGTTGGCTCAGTGCGGTAGTCTGGGCGCCGGCGTCGACATCAAAAGCCTTTGTCGACTGCCCGGTAAACCTCATCCCACGAGGCATAGCGGGGCGGTCGACAAAGGCTTTGATGTCGACACCACTGCGCCCAGACTACCGCGCTGGTGACAAACAGCTGATTGGCACAGCGCGCAGCCATTTTGATGTAAATGAAGCGGCGATTAATTAAATCGCCACTTCATTTTGCTATGTCTACAAAGCTCATCTACATGGCTCTGTCGACGGAGCCATGTAGTGTAGACCTACCCTAAATGTTTGTTTGCATTTCAAAGGGTATGTCTAGACTACATGGCTCCGTCGACGGAGCCATGTAGATGAGTTTACTAGACATAGGAAAATGAAGAGGCGATTATTTAAATCGCCGCTTCATTTTCCTATGTCTAGTAAACTCATCTACATGGCTCCATTGATGGAGCCATGTAGTCTAGACATACCCAGAGTGAGCTCCTGTGTTAAGAGCTCATTGACCTACAGCTAACTTGGAGAAATTAATCTTGCATTTATTTATTTAATTAGGCTAGTTCATAAGTTATGTTTTTCTCCTGCAGGAGTGAGCTCCGTAGTCCAGTCCATGTGAATATTTTGTCTCTGACACTCATGAGCTTCCACCATTGGTTGAAAGTTTCATTGCTCTGGGAAGTTATAGTCATGGAGAAAGAGGCAAGATTAAGGGAGCAAGGACCCATCCCATGGATGGCTTTGAATATCAGGATTAGAATCTTCAACTGATTTTTTTTTTTTTAATGGAGCCAGTCCATAGGGAGAGGGGTACTCGCATGATGTGTTCAGTGATGTGTGGTGCTAAACAGGCAAGCAGCTATGTTTTGTACTATTGTGACCTGGATTTTTCAGGCTATGTCTACACTATGGAGTTTTTCCGGGATACCTGAGTATCCCAGAAAAACTACACCGTGTCCAGGGAATGTGTCTGCTCTTCCAACATTTTTTGCGGAAGAGCAGACGCTCTCTTTTGGAATCCCTGTAAACCTTGTTTCACGAAGAAGAAGGGCTCTTCTGAAAGAGGAGATTTTACTGAAATTTGGCCCAGTGTAGATGGGCCAAATTTTGGAAAAAGCCTCTTTCGAAAAAACAATCAGAAAAAGGTACACAAATTGCGGAGTGCAATTTGCATATCTTTTTCTGAAAAGGAAGTGTAGTATAGACATAGTCTCAGAGAGGATAGCTTTGTTTACAGAGATAATGAGCTGCAGTAATCAACGCCAAAGATTATGAATGTGTAAATCACTGCCTCCACCTGAAACTGATAGGAGGATAGAATGCAATTGCCTGGCTAGCCAAGTTGCATGTAGAAGAAAATTATTTTGCCACCATAAGTATCTGGGCATCCAACAGCATTAAATAGTCCAGAAAGACTTAACTTATCTACAAGCAAGTCTACGTAGTAGTAGATGATGTCATGGATCAGATGACTACTTCTAAGCACTTTACACGTTTTTTACCAGGATCACTGAATTCATATTTAGCCAGCTGCTCCTGATGATACAGATTTTCTTCTGACTAGGTGTAGAGAAAGGTCGGAGATGGTACTGACTATGTTTGACAGAAGAGAAATGTAGATCTGGGTATTGTCTTTGAAGATTTGCTTCTATTAAGCACTTCCCGGGTACAACATCATTACAGATAGTCCTAAAAATCTCTCTTCATTCCTAACACAACCTTCAGATGAAGGAATGAGGAAAAAAAAACCTGCTTATAGAATATCCTTGTTCAGTGGAGAGTTTTTTCCTCTGGTGATGTCTCAAGATAACCATGCGTGTCCCCCAATTAGAGGCATTTATTCAGATTGTACTGCCTAATATGCCAGCTGCTTATCACTGAATTTGTCAGAGTTCTAGAGAGAGAGAGAGAGAGAGAGTGTGTGTGTGTGTGTGTATGTCTGTCTGTTCTTGCTTGACTGACACAGCTGGTTTTGATCAGGCTCCTATAAAAAGGAAGTTTCAATTAGCACTGATCCAAACATATTCTGGAGATACATTTTTATGGCTCCTTGACTAATAGCATTCTTTGTTCATAGTGGTGTGTGACTCTAAAACAAAACACAGCCAGAACTGTGAGTCATCGCTGCAAGGACTGTACTTTGTTGCAGAGGTCAGGCTCTGCCAAAACCAGAAGAATTAGCTAGCCAAATTGAATTAGCGGCTGAAACACATTAATTTATGCTACATAAATGTTATTGTGGCCCTGTGGGCAAGTACTTAGGTCATAGGCTTTATGAACTATTTGCAGCAAGACAGCTTACTCGTCATAAATCAGCACTAGAACATACCTCTGGAAAGTATTTACAGCTCCTCACTATTCCTCCCACCTCCCACACCTTCCTTCCCCATCTCGAGCCATTGTGATGTCTCACCATTTTGCACGTTTTACAATATTTAATACACAAGCAGTGAATTAACGGTTTGTGTAGGCCTATCCTAGGTCTAGCTGAAACACGGCCATCCATTATGCTTGTGGCCCTTTCCACAGGCAGCTGTGTGTTTATCATTCCAGACAGCTCTCAGTGGGTACAGAACTCTGGCTCGGCACCAGCTTTTCGAGTCAATGCAGCTGTGCAGTAAATGGAAACCTTGATGCCTCAAATATACACACAACCAAGCCCTGACAAGGCTGTTTCTCTTCTGGGGAGGAATTAGATCCACTTATGGCTAGATTATTTCTAGAGTAAGAAAAGTAGAAATAAGTGTTTTCTGGCTGCAAATTGTGGCAACTGAGGAAAGATGCCAAGAAAGGCTTATGCATAAATGATAGTGTTTAAACTTGTTTTTATGTGTTTGGATGAGTCTCTGCCAAAAATCTGACAGGGCCCCATTGTTGGAACTTTTTCATTGTGAGATGACTGATTGCACACAGTGAACATTTCACAAAGAATGAAATAATTGCGTGGCTTTGGTGTTTAACCAGGTGTCAACAAACGTACACACTCAAGCCTGGTCTGAACAGCATTAGTGCAAATAGTGAGGAAATTACTTTCTAAGGCAGGTACACACTTTTAACCAAATTCACTTGACTGAATGTTGTAACTCAACTCTCTTTGGTTAATTTGGATTATGCTTGGCTTTGTACCAAGAGATTTTGTTATTTTATTATTTGTTTTTCTCCAGCTTATCTGGCATTTCTATTCCCTTGCATCACAAACACTGCAGAAGCTGCGACACTGCATCATGCTACACATGCATCTTCCCGGACATTAGAGCAGAATAAATGCTTTGTTTTGTTTTTAACTGTAGTACAGCTAGCATTTTTTATCAAGCATCTCTGAGGGTATGTCTACACATCAAAGTTATTTCAAAATAACTTTACTAGCATCTACACAACCAAACTGCTATTTCAAAATTAATTCAAAATAGCAGAGCACTTATTTCAAATTTGGTAAACCTCATTCCATGAGGAATAATGCCAAATTCGAAATAGTTATTTTGAAATAAGTGCTGTGTAGACACTTATATTGAAATAGGGGGGCCTCCAGACTTCCCAGGGTGCCCTGGTGGCCACTCCAGCCTCAACCAAGAACACTCCTCTCCCTCCCCCCTCCCTGGAGCCCTTAAAGGGGTTAACTCTGGCCACAGTGCCTGTGCCAGCTCCAAGCCTGCCAGCCCAGAGCCAGCAGTCACTGCCCCTGACCCAGTGGCCCCAAAACATAAGCCAGCAAGCCACTGGCAGCCAGCCCTCCACCACTCCCCAGGAGCAGACTGCCAACTCCCAGGAGCCTGACAGGGCTTGGAAAAGGCGGGCACCAGCCTGATCCAGGGTGGAGATCATGGACCTTATTCAGGTTTGGGGGGGATGCCCCCAACGTCCATGATCTCCGCACTAGATGGAGGAACGTGGCCGTCTATGGCAGGATAGCTGCCAGCCTGGCCACCAAAGGCCACATGTGAACCCAGGAGCAGGTTTGCGTGACTATCAAGTTGGTCCGGTGAGACCCCCAACCCTGAGCCCTGAGCTTCCCCTCCCCCTTCTTCCCCTTGCTTCCCCCTTCCAGCTCTCTCCTCCCAGGTTTTCCCCTCCCCTCTCCCACCTCTCTTCTCCCGTCTCCCGCCTCCTTTCCCCAGAGTTTCATTTCCCCTCTCACCCCAGTTTTGTTAAATAAAGAGAGTTTGTGTTCATGAAAATACATGTATTTTATTTGACATCAGGAAGGGGGGCTATGGAGGGGTAAGTGGAAGGACGTGAGGGAGGAATGAGGCACAAGCCCCCCAGTGGGGCAGACATGGGAGGCTCTCAGTGCTCCTCAGGGTGGAAGCTCTCCTGCAGGGCCTCCTAGATACTGACAGCCCCCCGATGGACCTCCCGGATGTGCAGAAAGTGCAGCCAGGCTCACAGCAACGTGTCCAAGAGATGCACCAGAGTGCCCAGGGGCAGCTCTGGCTCCATGTTGCAGAGTGCTGTGGTGTCCCAAGTGAGGGCAATCAGAGCACTCAGAGACAAAATGCTTTGCTGTCCCTCATCGAGGTAGGCAAGCAAGCAAGCAAGGAAAGCTGAGAACTGGCTGTCCGGGGGGGGGCCTTTAAGCACAGGCCTCAGATAGCCTCAGGCAGCAGCCACACAAAGTAACTCCTGACCTGATGCCCTGCTGGACCTGGTTCCAGCTGGCCTTAAATGCAATTCAGCATCCACTCAGTGTGGACGTGCTATTTCGAAATAGCAAAATGCTATTTCGAAATGCATTTTGTGTGTAGATGCATTATTTTGAAATAACTTATTTCGAATTAACTATTTTGAAATACGATATTTCAAAATAACGCTGCAGTGTAGACATACCCTGATACTGCAGTGTCCCAAGGACACTGAAACCCCATTTCAGATTATAGACTGCAACTTGCACCTTTTGATGTTTGCAGATATAGCTCCTGTGCTGTAGTAATTCAGGAAAGGTTGACATTGGTCATCTAATATAACAATTTTATTTATGCTGTATATTTTAATTAGATTATGATTACTCTCATGGCATGAAAATATTAATAACAATCCCTGCTAAATTGTTCATGGGATGTCAAGTAGATGTTATACTTTAATAACTTTTCACTGTGCAGTTTAACTTTTCATTAGATTCATGATTGCTGCCATGTTTTTACATTTCCAGTAACAGAAAATATGGAAAGCATTACTTGGTTTTTAACTATCCTTTATATAAGTGAACTTATTTCTGCCATGTAAAAGCTGTGGGGGTTACCTTAGCTTTGCATAAGGACAAAAAATAGAGTCTGATCCTACAACCTTTACATTTATCTTTTAGGGTGTGTATACATGGCATCATAACTCAAAATAAGATACACAATTTAAGTCACGCAAATTGTGTATCCATTTCGATGCTATTTCAAAATAGCTTGTTTCGACATTTGGCGCTGTCTACACAAAATAAAGTGCTATTCTGAAACGTCCCTTACTCCTTGTACAATGAAGTTTACGGGAACACCGGATTAGCGAGCCCGAAATAACGGGCTTGCTGTGAAGACACGGGATAGGTATTTTGGGATTCTCTAGTATCAGAGGGGTAGCCGTGTTAGTCTGAATCTGCAAAAGCGGCGAGGAGTCCTGTGGCACCTTGTAGACTAACAGAAGTGTTGGAGCATAAGCTTTCGTGGGCAAAGACCCACTTCGTTAGATGCATGTAGTGGAAATTTCCAGAGGCAGGTATAAACATGCAGGCCAGAATAAGGCTAGAGATAATGAAGTTAATTCAGTCAGGGAGGGTGAAGCCCGCTTCTAGCAGCTGATCAGGAGGTGTGAACAGCAACACAAACTGGACAGTCCCTACGTAAAAGAATAAATGGACACAAATCAGATATTAGGAATGGCAATATACAATAACCTGTAGGAGAACACTTCAATCTCCCTGGACACACAATTGCAGATCTAAAGGTAGCCATCCTGCAGCAAAAAAACTTCAAGACCAGACTTCAAAGAGAAACCGCTGAGCTACAGTTCATCTTCAAGTTTGACACCATCAACTGAGGATTAAACAAAGACTGTGAATGGCTAGCCAACTACAAAAGCAGCTTCTCCTCTCTTGGTATTCACACCTCCAGATCAGCTACTAGAAATGGGCCTCATCCTCCCTGATTGGATTCACCTCATTATCTCTAGCCTGATTCTGGCCTGCATATTTATATCTGCCTCTGGAAATTTCCACTACATGCATCTGACAAAGTGGGTTTTTGCCCACAAAAGCTTATGCTCCACCACTTCTGGGATTCTCTAGTATCCCGAAATAGCATTGTAAATAGACATACCTTACTAAGGCCTGCTCCTGCAAAACTCCTATTGACTTCAGTGGTACAGGAATCCAGTTCACACACTGAAAGATTGCTGGCCAGGCCTATTAAAACTAAAAATATCTCTTTAGAGAAGATGCAAAATGATTTGTCTCCTGCAGGGTTAATTTTCAGCAATGATAAATGTATGCAGTTCCCATTATATTTGTATCTGAAAAAAAAGAGACAAAGAACAACCATTACTAGAAAAAAAAATCATCCTCTGTGACTTAATGGGTTTCTTTAGTTTTAATATATCTCAGCTCGTTTTATAAAATCAGAGGCAAAACTATACTATGGCATTGGAGGTGAAATGAGTGTGTTTTTCCTAAATGAACATTTAATCAATAAAAGGGTTATGCCAGGTAGTTACTACATTTGATTACCTATTTGAGGAAGTGGAGCTACGTATGACAATTATTCAGAGACCTGTGTAAAAAGATAGCCAGATAAACAAACCTCTATAATCCACTTATACCAATGTCAATTGGTTAAAAAAGCCTATTAGGAAGCTATATGCATGCCTGTTTGGAGGAGCTGTTAAATCATGAATCTCTCTGCTCAACACCTGCGCCAGTCCGTTAATAAAGACCTTTAGTAACATGTTTCTGTTCTATTCAGAATGGACATAAAACAGAATAATTTAAAACATGCCAATAACTCAAGGCAAAAATGTCAAAACACAAAATGTATCAACTTCATAAAATTTAGTAAAGTTTACAAAATTTGGTCCAGTTTACACAGTAGTCACTGTTAGGTAGAATATTTCTGGCTGGGTTCAAAACAATTGTAATTTTTTTAAAAAGATTCTTTTAGCTAAAGTTACCTGCAGTAGTTCACTACTGCAAAATCCATTTGATAGTCAATACATTGAGCAATTTTTTAAAATTAACTAAATTGTTTTCTATCTTTTCCAAGAAGATGCTCTGGAAGTCTGTTGTCAGATTCAGGCAGGACTACACCATGATATTTTTAGGGGGAGACAGGCTTTTATTGACAGTCTTTTACACTTTGCTACATGTTAGCCAATTTTTGCAGTGACAATGAGGTCTGCAAAAATTTCTAACTTTCACTGTAGAACACTGGATAGATTTAAACATTGAAATATCAATATAGTTATTGTTTCCTTTAAAAAAAAATACACCACATTCATCCAGCTAATATATTTTGCTGGTTATTTGACTGAATCTCCTGCTTTCAGAATGTTTTAGGGATGAAAAATTTGTTTTGCAGGTTGGACAACCCTCCCCCCCTTTTAAAGCTTAGCATGTCCAGAGCACAACAGTACCAAAAACAGTGATAAAACATCACAACAAGTGTCATCTAAGTAGATTTTCTTGCACAAGAAACTTACCTGTAAAGATCTTCTTGCACAAGTAATGTAGGGTTGGTTGGGTGGAATGGGCTGTGTTGTGGCAATGTGGTATTTTTCATTTTGAGATTGAAGTTTAAATTGTTGCTATATTGGGATTATTTGGGACTTTACAGTGGTTTTAACTGAATTCACTATAAGTAGTGTTTGGCAGTTTTGATTTATTGTGTGTAACATCTGGATTTGATTTACTGCATTGCTTATACTCTTGTTTTTGTGTGTCAAGTTCTGCATATTACTTGTGAGTTATTGTGGCTTCTATTTTTAAGTGATGTCACGCAAACATTTGCACTAAACTTGAAATCAGGTGTTTCAGTGGCCAGATAATTCACTCCAAGGTTTATGTGAACCTCTGGCTGGCAACATGAAAAATTTCTCCAAATGTATTTGATTCATGACAATATCTAGGGCTATGTCTACACTGCAAAGAGAAGTCGGAAAAAGAGACACAAATTGTGAACAAGGCCAAATGTCAGAAAGAAGCCTCTTTTGGAACATCCCTTCTTCCTCGTAAAACAAGATTTACAAGGATGCTGACAAAACGCGTCCACTTTTCTGACTTTTTTTTCCGGAAAAGCGGATGCATTCCTTGGGTGCGGCAGAGCTTTTCCAGGATACCTCCAGTAGCCTGGAAAAGCTCTGTTGTCTAGACATACCCTAGGATTTATTTGTCTAAAATTTGGATAGTATAGACATATTATTAGTTTTTAATACTATTTATGTGTGTATGCATGACTTTTATTTAAAATGTGCCTGCCAGAATTCTCAGAATCACATTTAAAAAAATCTACCAAATCCCCACCCCTAACTCTTTTGAGCCAATATACCACGTGTGATGCATCAATTTCCAATTGGGGGGGTTAAAACAAATGCCAATAAATGTGACATCAAGTACTCTGCACTATCCCTGAATTAAGCAGGAGATTGACAATGACACAGCATGGATGAAATGCAAAATCTCTGAGCTGTTAAGTGTCCAGGAATTGTGCAGCTGCTTGAGAAATCAATGTATTTGTTTAGTTCTAAATGCTTGTGAATTATTATAGAGATCACTTAATAGAAAAATCATCTCAACCAGGGAAATATTTGAGAGAGATATTCTGAACCTTAGGTCATTTTAGTGTATTCATTGTGTCAAGCATACTTGCTGACAAGGTCACTCAGGGCAAGAAAGATATTGAAAATATATTTAATATGCTTATCATTATCACATGACTGAAACTGCTTGTATTCTTTCTCTGAAAGGGAACTGGTGTTAAGTTCAGATCCCAAAGAAAATGCTGGCACTTTGACAACTGTGATCTCTTGTGGAGGTAATTGTTAATATGGAACTTAAATCCATCTTTTTGTAGTTGTGCATGCCTTACTGTGAGATTTGGGGGATGTCTGTGTGGCTCAAGGGCAACTTGCCATGATTAGTATGCTGCCCTTTTTTTCTCAACATGTACACAGAGTCAGATTCTGAATCTGATATTGCTTTCACTGGTTATACTGTGCTGTAATACCATTGCTTTCTATGGAAGTTCCTCTATTCTCCCCTTGTGTAATGACTTCAGAAGAATCAGATATAGGTGTAGTATGACTTCTATTTTGAGGGCAGGGGTTCAAGCCAGCTCCATACGGCAGATCAAGAGAGGGAGAGCCACCTCCACCCCAATTCACCCCAGAAAGCCATCCAGTCTGTTTTGATTGTGGTGGGGAGGCTTAGCCAAAAATTATAACTCAAAGGTGGGAGACTCAGCTCAAGAATTTGAAAACAGCTTAAGGTGCAGGGAGAGGCTAGCTCAGGGTGTAGAAAGAGGAATAGCTAAGGGCCATGTGCAGGAAGGCAGGTAGTTCAGGGTTCAGGAAAGGGTAGCTCAGGCCTGTGTGTGGGCACGGGAGTTCCTAGAGGCTGTGTGTGAGCAGCAGGTAGCCCAGGGGGCAGGGAGGGGGTACCTAGGTGCTGTACGTGGTGAGGGGGTAGCTAAAGGCTATGTACCCTGTTCCCTGAGGGTTCTGCCATTCGTGGAGCTCTGTCTCCCAACCCTGTGACTCGTCCCACCTGTGTGAGAAAAGGGGGCTGGGAGCTGAGCTTTTAATGACTTGCCCCAGTAGCAGGAGGAGCAAAGGGAACACCATGGCACCAGCCAGAGGAGCAGTTGCAACACACTGCCTAGCTCCATCTTCGTGCTTCCATGCTGGCAGGGGAGGAAGTGTGACTCTGTCTCTGGGTCTGCCCCGGCAACATCCACAGTGCTCCCCTGCTCTGCTCCTGGAATCAGAGGGCTTCTGCTACATGGGGAGCATGAGGATCTGGGACTCAGCCCTGTCACTCTTGGCTTCAATGAGGAGAATACACTGGAACATCAGTCCCTCGGCTTCTGCTTTCAGCCACGTGGGGGTCACCAACATTCTCTTTGGTGTCCTCTCTTATTTTTACTCTCGTTTCTGATTGACTTCATACAATATATCATTAAGAAACATTTGTACAAATGGCTCTTTCAAGTAGTTCTGAAAACTGTAACCCATAAATGTATCTTTAATTTGTATGGATCATTCCTGAACAGCTGTGCTTTGTTAAAACCTTCATTGTTATCACAGAGTAATCTTTGCATAAGCAGAACTGTGACTGACTCCAATAGATATATTGGCTTCAGTGAAACACTTGCCTGCATTAGGGTGGCAGGATGAGGCTCTGTATTTTCTATCTTTAGCTTTGATTTAACATACTCTTTATGGTTGTTTCTTTTTTGAAGTGGGCAATAGCGATTGCCGAATTAATTTCATCATTACAACCTCACTCTTATCAAGCCAGTTTGTTTAAAACATAGACATTATGTTTCCTGAGAATAAGGTTAAAATTGGAAGAACAACGAGAAGTCCTGTGGCACCTTATAGACTAACAGATTTATTGGAGCATAAGTTTCGTGGGCAAAGACCCACTTCGACAGATGCATGTAGTGGAAATTCCAGAGGCAGGTATAAATATACAGGCATAAGAAAAGAGTTCCAATCAAGAGCAAGGCTAGATATAATGAGGTCAATTCACTCAGGGAGGATGAGGCCCACTTCTAGCAGTTGATGTGGAGGTGTGAACATCAAGAGAGGAGAAAGTGCTTTTGTAGTTAGCTAACGATTCACAGTCTTTGTTTAATCCTAAACTGATAGTATCAAATTTGCAGATGAATTGTAGCTCTGCAGTTTCTCTTCGAAGTCTGTTCTTGAAGTTTTTTTGTTGCAGGATGGCTACTTTTAAATCTGCAATTGTGTGTCCAGGGAGATTGAAGTGTTCTCCTACAGGTTTTTGTGTATTGCCATTCCTGATGTCTGATTTGTGTCCGTTTATTATTTTACATAGGGACTGTCCAGTTTGGCCGATGTATATGGCAGAGGGGCATTGCTGGCACATGATTGCATATATTACATTGGTAGATGTGCAGGTGAATGAGCCTGTAATGGTGTGGCTGATGTGGTTAGGTCCTGTGATGGTGTCTTTGGTGTAGATATGTGGGCAGAGCTGGCACCGAGGTTTATTGCAGGGATTGGTTCCAGAGTGGGAGTTACTGTGGTGTATAGTTGCTGGTGAGAATTTGCTTCAGGTTGGTGCATTGTCTGTAGGCGAGAACTGGCCTACCTCCCAAGGTCTGTGAGAGTGGGGGATCATTGTCCGGGATGGGTTGTAGATCGCTGATGATGTGTTGGAGAGGTTTTAGCTGGGGACTGTATGTGATGGCCAGTGGTGTTCTGTTATTTTCTTTGTTGGGCCTGTCTTATAGCAGGAGGCTTCTGGGTATATGTCTGGCTCTGTTGAAACTGCAGAGCTTCAATTCATCTGCAAATTTGATACTATCAGTTTAGGATTAAACAAAGACTGTGAATCGTTAGCTAACTACAAAAGCACTTTCTCCTCTCTTGATGTTCACACCTCCACATCAACTGCTAGAAGTGGGCCTCATCCTCCCTGAGTGAATTGACATCGTTATCTCTAGCCTTACTCTTGATTGGAACTCTTTTCTTATGCCTGTATATTTATACCTGCTTCTGGAATTTCCACTACATGCATCTGATGAAGTGGGTCTTTGCCCACGAAAGCTTATGCTCCAATAAATCTGTTAGTCTATAGAGTGCCACAGGACTTCTCGTTCTTGCCAATTCAGACTAATACGGCTACCTCTCTGATACTTGTTAAAATTGGAGTTACTAGATTCAGAATTACAGTGCTGAGTGACAATCACTGGCAGTTTTGCATATTTAAACCTTCATTTAGACTGGAAATTTAATGTAGTAAATATTCTGAAGTTTTAAATAAGAAAGTTGAAATAAAATTTTGCTACTGTGCTGCTATACAGTGCTAAAACAGTTTATGAATGGTCTAATGTGTCTTGGCCAGCAATTTAGATCACATTTATACATTATAGTGACTTTACTGTATCTGGCAAGGGGTTCCTAAAGCAGAATGTAAGTGATACTAGTCTTTGATCATTATTGTTGGTTTAGATTAGGTGACCCAACTGTAACACATCAGTGTGCTTGCAGAACCAAATAGATTGTCTGAATTTCTTCATTTGAATACTAAATGTACACTTCTTTGTCTACTATAAAAGCTCTTTCCTGTAAATGGAATAGAGAATTATTACATTCTAGCATAGTTCGGCAGTATATTATTTATTGTATCTGTACCTGATTAATTAATAATTATTTAAGGTATAAGGTCATATATTTATGGCAGAAATTAGGGGGAGGGCTAATCAATCTTTTAATTTACTGTACCACTAACATAGCTGGAGTGACTGATTTATCAGATACTGATTTTGAAAATATGGTGGTGTATTTGGTTATTTATCTGAGTGGCATAACACCTGGGTTTAAACTGTATTTAAAGGTAAATATTCAGCACAGTGGATTAGTCACATGTGAATTACATGAACATGAAGTATGTCTTAAGCACTTAAGGCATGATCAAAAGCCCCTGTGGATCAGATCCTAAACCCCTATGCATCATGTTAAAAATGTACCTCTTAATTTATTAGGTGTTTGTAGTGCGTGTGAAGTCCTTTGCATTTGCAGAAGCTAAGGTCTCCAAATTGGATGTATGATGGGAAATGACTCATCTGAGGAGCTGACACCATTACTCACTAGTTGTCTTGGTTGAGAAATTATGGATACTCCTGCTATTCAGACGCAACACTGCACCTGAAAAGGGAAGCTAGGATTCAAAATAAATCAGCAAGTCCTCTCAGCCATGTCCTCTGTCCACAACCTCTTTTCCCTCTTGTATTTGGGAGAGCAAAATGAGGCCTGCAGGGACAGAAAGGAATAATCGCACTGGGCAGACTTTCACTGGTGCAATTCCTGCCCTATAATGCTTCTATGCACACTATTTAGGGCGCGCACAGTCTCTCTGCAATCCCCTCTATGCCAGTCAAGGGCTTTTAAACTGCTGGCCGTGTATGGTATCTTAACCTCATAGCATCTTTTGTGTCTGCTTTGAAAATGAGACCTTGCATCTCAATGGGGTTTCTCTTGGTGAGAGTGATAAAATTTTTGTGAATTGATTTGATTTTTGTAATTGTGGTGTTTTAAACAATTGGCAATAGTCATTTGTGAGTTTCTTCCAGCAAAAATGTTAATGTTTTATTTAAAGCTTTTTCAGAAAAGCTGGAAATTGTATCCCAAGGCCTCTGTGTTGTTGCAGCATGGCTGTAACTATGGTGACAGTTCCTTTCTTAGTAGTATTGGCCTAGTGTTCCCTAAACTCTGAACAGCATATTAAATCAGATCTGATTAAAGTGGGTTCCCATGATAGAGCAGAAGATTGCTTTAAATCCTTCTAATTTGTGACCTCTGATTGCGCTCAGTTAAATGTGATATTAAGGTCAAGGTCTAACATAAAGTCACAGAGAACACCAGAAATTCATTACTACATTTTAATTCATGTAGTGACACAGCTGAGAACATACTCCTTTACCTTTGACCTTAGCTGTAAAGGAAATCCATCTGTTCTTATTAGGTTATGCAAACCTCTGGAGAATGGGTTGCAAGGATTGTTAAGAAAATAAAAGGTCACAAAACTCAGACATCTGTGTAAACACCTTATCATTAATATTTTACTCCACAATTAATACAGGTCCAGTCAGTAAAATAAGAACTTTGACCTTTAATATTTAATAATAATGGTTATATAGATATAGATGAAATTTTGCATGGTGACAACCATATTATCCTGTTCATGTATGTGTATAATAAATTCAGAGTATAGATGTGTGTGTGCACTGTATGTACAATGTGTGCACATGCCTGCGTTACTATGTACACATTGCATATACATACACATGCACTATTGAACTTAATATGGCTGTCAACACGCAACAAATAGTAGAAGCAAAGATGTAAGTCCAACATAATAATAATAATGTTTACAATAACATAATATATTAATGTAATAATATAATTAATGTAATAATATATTACATTTGGTAATGTGTCTTGCAGTAAAATGCATGGCTCCTAGCTGAGACAAATTCATGTTACAGGCTCACAATTTATTTGGGTTCCTTTGTATGTGATTTTATATAAAAAAAAAGTTTTTATTGCTGTGTTGGCTGTAGCTATTCAGCTGATACAAATGTTATATATTTGGTTATACCTTTATTTTAGCACTGTCAACTGCCTGTCAATCTTCATATTTGCAGAAAAAGAAAAACACACCAGCTACCCCACCGTGCTGAGTGTGACTGCATTGTAATGCCAGAAGACCAAGAGACAGGTGATGGTTTATGATAGAAATAAATCTTTTATGAGAGCAAACTTGGGAGAATTGCATGCTTTTGTAAGGGATATATCGCTACACAGTTATCACTGACCGTCTTCTCAAATGCATCAATTTGATAAGGCAGAGATTTTAATGCATCTAATCATGTACTGAGGCGTGAAAAAAAAGATAGGGTGCATATTTTCTGTATATAATTTTTAAAGTACTGTGTTTATTAATAGATGGTTAAATTGGTTTCCCAAATTCTATGGTACAATTTTTAGTGTTACATAGCACGCAACATTGATCGCTCACTGCATTAGCTTATTATTGCATTCTGAAATGAGACAGTTGTTCTTTGTAAAAGATGTTACTTCAAATGAGAAAACAGAGAATCTAATTTTGTCTCTTCCAAATGTAAATATATAAAAGATGCAGTGTCTATATATACAGCATCTTCAGTGCACACATTGTAAATAGACTCTATCATCATTATACTATATAGGTCATTATTATTCTCAGAATATACATAAACAGAAAAATGTCTTCCAGAAGAAAGGTATAAAAAAAGTCTGCACATTTTATTTCCAGGCAAAAATCAGCTGCTGGTTTTTACTATGCACCACTCTCAAAATAAATGTTTTCTGAGATTGTTTCAGCTGACATCACCCCCAGGAGAATTCCATTTTCACAATTAAATAATTCACAGGCTAGACCATTGACACTGGGTAAATACTTGATAATAATATTCACACACAAATCCACCAATCTACACTTTTTTGTTTGTGAGAAATCTACCAAAGGTGAAAGTTACTTCCCAAACCCTATTGTCTAATGAACTCAAAAAAGAAGGGTTGAGTTTTAGTCTTCCCTCTGTTACATCTGACTTTTATAATATCCTACAGCTGTTGTGCATAGCACTTTGCACTTATTTAGTTT
The DNA here is from genome assembly GCA_019425775.1 of Rafetus swinhoei. Taxonomy (NCBI): domain Eukaryota; kingdom Metazoa; phylum Chordata; order Testudines; family Trionychidae; genus Rafetus; species Rafetus swinhoei. The sequence continues at coordinate 78,905,326 of CM033427.1, read as the reverse complement.
GTAAATACCAGTACTAACATTCTACATTTTACAGGTGAGGGAACTGAAGTCAGAAAAGTTAAATATTTGTTCAAGAAACAGCACTAGCAAGTCAGTATCAAAACTGAAGAGTAACAATAGGACAAATAAATCTAGTTCTCTGTGCTTCTTCGGTTATTTCTGTTATTCATGAATGCTAAGGTATCCAAGCCTTCTTTCCTAGCAATATACTTAATAATTGTGCATTATAGTCTAAATTGTGACCACCAGCTCAGTGCATGTGGCAGAGGCTGGTACCTTTGTACTGTAGGGAGATACGCAACCTCAACCTTATACTTTCCCTGGCAATTTAGGTGCTCTTGTTGGCATGTTAGGAGTGTTGGTTTTCATGCCTCCTATCCCACGTACACATGTAAAGAAGCAGATACATGGAGGCTACTGTGCCCTACATCCTGGTCTATCTGAAACAATAGTTGTGAGCACAAAAGGGAAAGTGGGTTGCTTATATACTTGTGCAGGCATGCAGGAAGGGTCACAATCAGTGTTCCCTCTAAGATGTGCGGGAAGCACAGCTTCACAGGTGATTAATCAGCCTTGCCCAGTCAGTCAGCTCAGTGCACTAAGCCCTGAACCTCTGACTGAGTGGGACTGATTAATCACCTGTGAAGCTGTGCTGCTGCACAACTTAGAGGGGAACTCTGGTCACAATTAGAATCTGAATGATTCCATCCATGATGCTGTCAAAACAAAACAAAAAAACATTTATTATGTTGCCATTCCCATTGGTAAAGATGAACCCTTTATTTCCATTGAGTTTGCTGCCTATTCAGTTCAGTCACATATCTTGTCCATTGTGTTCAATCCTATGGACACGGTCTCTCTCTGTCCATTCATGGAAGTCAGTGTAGACTTATTGTGATGGGGCACAGCTGCCCCGCACTCCAAACCCCTCGGCGTCTGCCATGTTCGAAGCATGAGGGGTCGAGTATCGGCTCTGTGCGGGGTGCTTACACGCCGCAAGGCAGCCTTGCGACCCTAAGGCAATGGCGAGCGTGAACTGTGGCGGGTGAGGGTGAGCAGGAACGCGGCTGCGCCAGAAGTGACGTAGTGGCAAATGGGAGGGACCCAAACGGACGGTGTGGAGTGACGTCAGGGGAAACAGGGGAGCGGGCGGTTCAAAAGAAGCGGGAGCGGCTGCAGGGAGGGGAGGAGGGTGAAAGAAGCGAGGAGAGAAGAAGGTAGCAAGGCGGTCATTGGGAAGAAGGGAAGGAAAAGGGAGAGCCTCAATTTGGCGAGAGCACTGCTGCCAGAGTCTCTTGGTGGGCAGAGAATCGCCAAGAGACCAAGAGAGTGGGGAGAGGAAGCAGCCCAGGGCAGGGCAACTGATTGAAGCCCATGGGCTGGTGTGTTTCGGCAAGGATCCCCATCAGCCAGACAGGACCGGAAACAGTCTCTGTCCTTAGGGCCCTGGGCTGGGGCCTGTGAGTGAGGGTGGGCCCGGGCCCCCCTCTCACCACCACCAGAAGCGGGAGTATACTGGTGACTGGGAATCACGAGCTGATGTTCTCGAACTGTGGTCAGCACCAATAGAGTGGGTTAACTCGGGGTGAAACGGATGTGAGAACTTCAAAAATAAGACTAAAAAGGGAGAAGTGACAAGGTTGAGGGACCGATGAACGTTCTTATTGATACAAGCAACATACGTACCCTATAGGGCCTGGTCACACACATATATTTTGTACAGGTTGAACCTCTCTAGTCTGGCACTTTGTGGTCCAGCAACATCCATGGTCTGGCATGATTTTAGTTAAGTGGATGTTCACTTATCATAGGTCTGGCCAAGCTTTCTGCAGTCCCATAAAGTTTGCTTATAGCCACCGCTCCTGGCTCTCAGTGTTCTGTGCTCTTATTTAGCTCTAATTTACCCCTCAATGTCTTCTAAGAGCCCAGTAAGCAGTGGAAGTATTAGTAATGCTGCTAGACAATATTGACCCCCTGTGATTTGGCAAATTTTCTGGTTTAGCGCTTGTCAGGTCCTGAGGGTGCTGGACTAGAGAGGTTCAACCTGTACAAATATATGTACTTTTCTGCAGAGATACCCTTATCTAGTCTTGCTTTCTTCCTGTCCTAATCCTAGGTGGGTTCTCTCAGTTAAGAACAGGTTCGGCTTTCATTAAAAAAGTCCTTTTTGACGTGTTTTGTATATTTTATATATCTTTTTAATTTGTTATTCTCTGAGCCCCATCTGGGAACCAACACAAAGTGTCTCTTCCCAGAACTCCCACTCTAGGAATGTTCAGTGATGTTGAAGTGTAGGATGTATGATTATGAAGCCCAGAGCTAGCCTGCAATGCAGTCGTTTCATCTCCTGCCAAGAGTGTAGACATGTGCAATGGATGAACATCAAAGTTAATAGATCTAGTTCAGATTAGCATTCAGAGGTTTGGATGATTTATCCAAATGGTTCAGATATTTTTCCAACTGATCAGAACCTTCAAGGATACTCCACGTGGCCATTTCCCTCTTTGCATGTTCCTCTCTCCCACAATAGCTGGGTGAGACCTAAACCCCATCTTTCCAATATACCTACCTTTCTAGTCCTATTTCAATACAGTCTTTGCACCTGTGGTCCCTTACCACCAACACAGTCCTCACTCTTTTATCCCACCCCCTCTATCTATCTTTGTGTGTGTTTCAGAATTTTCTTCTTTCAGCATATCCTGATTTCTTCCTACGTGCCGTGTTGTTTTATTTGAGAGAGAGGCAGCTGGGGTGCCAGTTCTGGTGGTCTTGGTGAGTCTTTTAACATTGTATACTCTGTATTTACTTTATATATTATGTGTGCTTACATTCTCTGTTTATTTAAAGCCATGCTGGCTTGTCCAGATGGTATATTCCTCTCACATCAAACATGTTTGCAGGCTATTGGTTTATTTTAGCAAGCCAGTGAAATTGCTTTATGATCCCATAAACTGAGTGGATGAAGGCCAGTTTCTTCTTGTAGGTTAATGAGTGGGTTGCACCGAGAGCAGCTTTTTTTCAAAACATAAGCACTGTTTGACCAGCAGATAGTCAACAGCTTAACTGCGGGTAGAGGTAGTAATGGAACAAACCGGGGAAGTAGTAAGGAATGCAGTATGCGGAAGAATAACGTATCATTAAATTGAAGGCTCTGTATAGTTATATCTTACAGGATCAAAAATAATAGAAGTATGAATATTAATACTTAATATGACTTGCTTCAAACAGAGCTATGCAAGGAAATAGACTGGGAAACAGGATTAAATGTGTGTACACATGCATTCATAGATGTAAAATATCTCTCTCTCTAAAAAAATTTCTTGTGGGATGACAAAGTGACATCATGTCACAGCATCCACAGGCTGGGGATAGCCATGGGTGGGTAAAGCCCCACACCCACACAGCCGCCGGGGGCAGGGAACGGCTGGGCCTGGCCTGGCGCACCATGACCCAACCTTCCCTGACTGCAGATCTGGGCCTGGAGTGGCTTCGCCCAGGAGAGGGGTGGTTAGGGTTGGGCCATGGCTGGGAGCGGGAGGGTGGTGGGAGAGAGACAAAGGGCCCAGGCTGGCGCAGCAGGGGGTTGGGGTGGCGGGGAAAGGAGAAGGGGCCTGTGCTCGCATGGGGCAGAGGGGGGAAGGGAGATGAGGCCCTGGGTGGTGCAGCTCGCGGGGGGGAGGGAGAAGAGGCCTGAGGTGGCACAGCTATAGCCTGGCCTTCCCCAGTGGCTGGGGGAGAGCTGGAGTTGCCTACCTCTTGTGAGAGGGGTTTGGCAAGCGTAGTGAGCAGGGCGCACAGCCCCCCAGAGGTATATATCAGTCTGTCTTTGTTTTTCAGTAAGTTGAGAAGTGCTTTGAGGGATTTTTTTCCCCCTCAGAAACACAAGAGGCATCTTTAAAATGATAGTGCTCAGGATACTGATGGATTTACATATTACAACACAGCAGTAATACGTTTCTTTGTCTTCCTGTCTTTTTTTTCTTGTTAACAAATAAAGGGAAGATTAATAACTATAAGTAAATTTACTTCATCTAAAATCAATAGATAGGTAGACAGATTTAAAAAAAATTAAATAGGAAAAAAGACAATGGGAGAGAAGGAAATTTTGAAGAAGGCTTAGTGAAGTGTACTGCATGCTTCACTTCAATTTAGATATTGTGATCCTTACACAAAGAGGTTGTCAGCAGCAATTTTCTTCACTTTTTAGTCAACCTATTGCCAGAACACTATAGGGGAAATAAAAGGTAAATGAACTAAGCTTCTTTCTGGAGTGTAATAGACAATATAAAAGTTAAATGGGCCCATAGAGGATAAAAAAAAAAAGCTAATAACATATGCAGTGTAATTAGGAAAAATATGTTTCTTTGACTATAACCACCTCTCTTTAAGGACTATAGAATATGTGGAAGTTCTTACATATTTGTATGCATACACATAGGCATTTCCAAGGATCTGGTCTTATTTGGCACAGGACAAAAGAGTTGACTTGTACCTCTCCCACCCACCTGACACCCAGCCCAGTCTTTGGGCCACTGAATTGGGCTGAATGGTAGTGACCCCCCAAGTGATTTTCCAGTAGAAGAGGTTCTTGAGAACCCAAGGGTATTCTGGCCACACACCCATTTTCCACTTTCTGAGTCCTCCCTACATGGGCTCTCTACTGACGCAGATTAGGAAGACTCTACAGTCTCTAAGAACTAGTCAGTTCTATTCCTATAAGGAAATTGTCCGTTATAGAATATATTAGTGAATATATGAGTAATCACTGGGCCAGTCATAATTTACTTAAAAAGTAATTTACTTAAAAGTTTGCCTGTGGTCTAAGTTATATATTCATATATTTAGTGCAATAATGCAAACCAGAGGGAGAAACATTTGTTGATCTGCTCTACAGTGTCATTATTATTTTCTATAACATAGGAGATTTTAAGCTTTCTTATCGTGTTTTTGGCCTCTTTTCCATTTTCTGTAAACTTTGACACTAACTTATTCAGGTTTCTTTACCTTCTGTACTGGCTGCTTTTATCTTATTCCAAATGGTTTCCTTAAATATATAAAGTTAAAACCCACTTTTGGTAGCTATCACTTGCCACAATAGGGTTTACATATCTGCACACAATCAAAATTGCCTATGCAAGGAGTGGATATGGAGTAGTGGAATAGTACTTCACACTTCATCTAATTTTAAAATGTTGTTTCCTTTGCAGGATTTATAAAATCCTGCTTTGCCATTTATCTCTCATAAACCACATGCTAAAGAGCCCCACTATCTTCATCACAAAGCGAAACAACCATATTAAAATTCATGATAAGGTGCATTAAGCACAAGGCAGCTTTAGTGGGCAACAATCACCAGTATCCTGGATACCTTTCTGTTTGCTGGAAGATCCTTTGGTTACCTAAATCAGATATGTGAAATTTCAAAAACAGGTTTTAAAGCTCATTCAAACAAACATGAAACCCTTTTTAGCAAATATATGAAAGTAATAAATGCTTTATTCATAATCACTCGTGTAAAAGTGGAGTAAAAAAGGCACCTAAAGGCCCAGATCTACAGAAGTATATAGGCATCTTGGATTTAGATGCCTGAGTCTCCGATTGGCTCCACTTTGATCCACAAAATTCCTGGTGATGCCCATAGACTCCGAAGCTCACTTGGTGCATATATTTTCAGGGTTAAAATTCCATATGCAGCTACATTTCTGCTCAACGGCTGTTCACTGCTATCTCCTTTTAGGCATCCAGCCACACCGAAGTCCCGTAGAAATCCACCAATCAGAGAATGATAGGTGTTGTGGGAGAGAGATTTTTATTTGCCAATTGTGTTAAGACTGCAATTACCCTCGTACTTACCCATGTTTTTGTTCTCTAGGCAGGCCAGGTTTAAAGGTACATCGCTGCTGTCAATCTTCCAGGGTTTGAATTAGCGGGTCTAGTGAAGACAGCTAATTCAAACTGAGAGGGGTGCTCCAGTCAATGCTGGTAGTCCTGCTTCCATGAGGAGTAAGGGAAGTCCGAAGGAAGAATGTTCTCCTTTCAACTTCCTGCAGTGTGGACTGCACCGAAAGTCGAGTTGAAATATTTTAACTTCAGCTATGCAATTAACGTAGCTGAAGTTGCATATCTTAATTTGACCTTGTCCCGTAGCATAGACATACCCTAAGAATTTAGGGTAAATTATTCCACTCTTTAATTTGAGGTGGTAAACCTCAGTTTCCTTTTTTATACAGCAGATTAGTCTTCTTATATTTTTGTTGCTGTGCTAAGTTTTAAGATCATTTATTAATTGCCAAGAACCATTATTACTGTAATGCTTTGGTCTTTAGAATGATAAGTGTTGTAGAAGAAAGAAAAACCTCTAAACATGCTAAAATAGTAATTGAAAATATACCTCATGCTAAAAACCTGCTGGAGGAGGTGGTAGTGGTGGTGATGTTGGAACCACTGAATAATATTTACACCAGTGGTTGGAGCATTCACCTGCAATGTAGGAGAGCCTGGTTTAATTGCCCACTCTCTGATACTATTCCTACTTCCACTTCAGCCTCAACTGGCCCTAGCTACCCAGAAGGGCTGAGCACTGGGTCTCTCATCTCTTAAGTGGATGCCCTTAAACTGGACTACAAGGTCTCCCTTCCCGCTCACCCTTACACAGTCATTGGGCTCTTGACAAAAAAAAAAAAAAGACACTATAGTTCAGTGGTTAGGGCTCTCACATGGGAAATTGGAGAAACCTGGTTCAATCCCACTGATTTGTCCCACTCATTTTCTACTGGAGCTCTTGCTCAGGTTTATTTCTAAGAGCTAGTCCCTTTGAACCTTTTACCTGCATTGGAAAGTGGGTGCAAGTTGCAATGCAATTACCACCTTATTTAGAAATACACAACTTATAAATCTTATCCTTGCTTCTCATTGACCTAAAACAGGGCCTCTGAGATACTTCAGGAAAGGTGTAAAATCTCACCAGGCCACTTGTCAATCTTTCCTGGAAAACAAAATTCCTTCCTGATCCCAAAAGTTGGTACTTGATCAGACCCACATCATCTCAGAAATGCAGTTCAAACTATAAATACAGTTCAAACTCCATGATAAGGCAGGTAATAGCTGCTTTGCATACAGGGAGATGAGATGCGCAAGAGAGAGTCAACTGTCTCTTCCTCCCAAGTCTAACCAAAGGCATCAGAAAGACACAAAGAAATCTCTTCTTCATTACCCAGGAGTGTTTTTGGTGATGAAGAGAGGCCTTGAGGCAATAGAACTTGCTCATCCCTCCCCACTTCCTCTCAGGGTCCCAGAGTTTGTCTTTCCACTGCTGGTCTAGTCTTATATTCCTCTTCCCCCCTCCCAAACCCTGCTATGGTGGGAGGGAAGGGAACGGAGGGGCAAGGGATGTGATACTTTCATATAAATTACTTTAATGGACTGTTTGCCTGGTATATACAGAAAAATACAGTACAAAGTCCTATGTGATCATGTATCTCAAAGCTACTGTAATCCATACACACACGAGGACAGAATTAAAGTTGTGCATTCATCCCTAACTTTGGCATTTCATGACATTTGAGTGCTTATTCATGTAAACTTAGTGTGTCATGAACATAGTTTCTTTTTGTACTTAATTTCCTAAGGGATTATAAAAGGGGTGGAGGATGCAGAGGAGAAAAAAAAATCAAAGTCATTTTGAACTCAGGATCTTTAAAGCTTTGCCTGTTTGCAAATAATGGAATTTACATGCTAGAACTACAATTGCCTGGAACTGTGTAGCTGGATATTATGTGAATCCAGATGCTCTTCACCAACATTTTAACAATCTTGATGTTCATTAAATAACAAACCAAATGAATGAAAAAGGATTAAAACTAGGGTTCCCTGACTGGACAGATGAGACAACATTGCCGAAAGTAGTGTCTGGTCAGGAAAGTTGGTCACCCTAAATAAAGCTTTTAACAAAACAATCTGGAGAGCTTCTCTGATGAACTGTGGCACACACAGCCATGTGGTGTTCCCAACTCCTATTTTCAGGGCTTATCTCCGAATTCCTATGTTCATAATACTGTCCTTTTGAGGGAACTTCTCCAAACTATAATCTTCTACAAACATATATCTACATCTTCCCTCTTAAAAGAATATAATAACTCTTATATACATAAAGATACATATACAGGTATATGTATAAATATGAACAGCTGACAACTAATAACACATGTGTTAAACTTCGTACTAGATTCTCATAAACCCCATGTGTCAACTACCTAGGGAGTAGAGGTTACAACACATCACTTCTGAGTGAATCTTTATCACTCACGTTCCTCAACTACCCCTTTTTAAGGCAGATTAGCAAGTCTCAGCATGACATTTGAGGTGACATGAAAGAGCATGGGATGATTGCTGTGGACCAACTGATCTTCTCTCTACTCTGGATGGGCAGCTGGAGAGTCTCCAGCCTGCTGAGGGAATGCTGCAGTGCTGTGCTTGGCAGTGCATAGCAGGTGTGCAGGTCCTTGGCTTTGCTACACAGAGTGTAAAGTATGTTTTGCAGCTCTATCTTGGTCTGTCAGCAACATGGATGCACCATCACCTGACTCATCTTGATGGCCTTGGCCTTGAGTTTATCATGGAGTGCAAATAGCACATCTCTACCTGGATGGAAACTGGAGGGACCTGCTTGTGCATCTGGATTTTGTTAATCTAGCAAGCAACCCAATTCTTGAAATATAATATTTCTGAAGGAGTGCTTCATAGACAGGTTCAGTGCGAGTTTCTCACATACAGTCAGACCTAAAATTGGTGTCAACTCCTTGGGCACTAAAATGAAAGGTAGTCTGTACATGTTTTTATGATGGGTGCGAGGAATGTACCTCCTCTTACTCTGGTACATTCGTTCCAGAATAACCAGTCACTTCTATTTTTGTTGATCCCGGTTTTGGTCTTCTTTTTAGTCTCTCATCATCTTGTCCAGACAGAATATTATAGTGGAATAATTGTTTCACTCGCTGTCATAGAAAATATCCAGTTCCTCTCATCAGGCTTGCTAGATCCCAGTATGTCTATGAACAACTTTTCAACCAAACTGTCTCTCACTAAATGCACTTGACTTTTCTGCATTTGGGATTTTGCAAAATGATTATTTTCCCCACATTTATGACAGCTTCCAAAAGACAAAACACTGCTTGAGGTCCTGTTGTGATGCACACCATCCCACTCTTTGATTTGACCTTATTCTGGCTATATTCTTTTGTATTTAGTACATGGATAACCTCTTCTGATGAATGCAGCTCTTTGGCTTGTGCTTTTACATTTTCTGCTGCCCTGCATTGTCCAGACAATGAATAAATAGAGCTAAGCTAATCACAGCTTGAGAACAAAGTTCTGAGATGCCTCAGCCTGCATTAGGGTTGATGGCTCCAGAGGAGTAAAGATTTTAAGTGTGATTTCACTAAGTCATTCCCTCCAGCAGAGCATGACAGTTCCATTGCTAGTGAGGATACTTTCTGCCTATAAAGAAAATGTATGTCCTGTAATAGATATTCCCTCACAGTCCCATCACTTCCATCCTGAGACTATGCCACCCACTCTGGGGCTGGACTCAGAGAAAGGCAGGAGACATAAAGTGAGGAATGTTCATTCCCACTGCACAGTGATGGTGGTTATTCTAAGCTGAAAGAGACACTTGCTATTTATTTATATAATATTCATGCCTGTACAGGTTTTTTGAAAAGATAAAATAATTAATTCTCTCCCAGTGAGTAGATATGTTAGTATTAGGATCACTATTTCATGCCCAAAGTTACACAGAAAGTGAATCTGACCTAGTGGTCAGATTAATTCCCCACCATTGCTGGCTCAGCTGCACAAAAATAGTTAGGAAACTATTGTTGATTCTTCTTGCATACTCAGCCCATCCACCTCCTGGCTGCCGAGATATCCTTGAAGGAAAGAAGGTGAGGACAGAGCACTTTTGCTCTCTAACTATTCTAGCTTCCAGACTAGCCCCTTGAGGCTGAGGTCTTACCTCTCATAGGTGCTGACTCTGTGGGTACTCCCTGTGGGTACTCCCCCCAACAGCTCTTGTCTGCTGGAGGCTCTGCTGATCAGCTCTTTCTCTGCTCACTCACTTCTGTTGCATCTCACCCACCATGAACAGCTGGTTTGTGGTGTGCAAGACACTTTGGGGAGGAGGAGGAGCAGGGATGAGGTGAGTTTGGGGGTGGGGAAGAGGCAAGGCAGTAAGAGGCATGGTGAAGTTGAACATTTGAAGGGAAGGGATGCAGTGGGGGCTGGGGCATGAGGTGAATGGGAGAAGGTGGAGCACCCCCCCCAGATAGAGAAGGCAGTGCCTATGTTACCCATTATAATGCTGTCCAAGTTTAATACTTTGTATTTACCGAGGGTTTTTAAATCTGTCATTCTCAAAATTCTTTTTGAAGTCATCCTCACTATCCCCAGGAGGGCCAACAGCTTCCATGGGTTCCCGGGCAAGGTGTGGGGGGAACCTAACTCCATACCCCCAAAAGGAACAGGACCTCAGGCAGAAGGGGTGGGGCCAAGAGCAGCCCTCTGTGCTGTCTGGAGTGCAGTGCTGGAGTGAGATGCTTTAAATGGGCCTGGGGACCCAACAACCACCACTGGGCCCCTCTGAATTGCCAGGCACTTGGGCAACTGCTCCCCTTGCCCTCCCGTCACCGGGTCTGACTATCCCTGGTTTACAGAATGCATAATGAACCTTGGAAATTTGCCTGACCATTCTAGTGCACTGGTCTTCAACACCATGGATATAAATTGTGTTTCCAGCTCTGTAACATGTGTTCCACTTGAACTGGAAAAATCACTTACTTCACCTGTAAAGAAGAGGATAATATATATCTCCACAGTACCAGGTAGCTACTACAATAAGCAAAAGCTGACTACCATGTTCTGTTCACAAATACTGTGCTGTGCCAAACATAGAGCAGCTACAAGACAAAGCCAAGGAGCTGGTAGAAGAAGGCACTGTACATCATGCCCATGTTTGACTGAAGTTTAAAACTTAATACTGTATCTTTCTGAGCATGTGCTGCAACAGATCTTTATATATTCATTACCATCTGATTTTACAGCCATGGAATTTTTCCCCAATAGTCCCCAGGCATGTACTATTCATTGTAAAATATGTATGCATAAAATGTAAAGTGTAAAGGTTCCATTATTTTTAGTTATTCCTCTAGGGAAAAAATGATTTTCCTTTTACATGAAGAAAGATGTAGTTTATTTGCATAAATAAAAAATGGCTGAAATTATTTTGCTTAAACTCTTTTTTTTTTTAAGTTCACAATTGGGGAGAGGAATTGTTGCTTCCAAAGTGACCTGTCTAGAAAGCTAGGAGTGTGAGAAAGCAAGGTTTCACAACCTTAACTTTTATCGTCACTACTAATAATTACTATACTAAGTGTTTTACTACGCACATATGTATATATTATGAGGTACTTGACAATTTTGTATACTGCTTCACAAAGATATGTTGTCACTTGTCCATGTTGTATATTTACATTCATTAGCTGAGCGGTCCCAAAATATTTCAGTTGTGGCTTCGAATTCTGATTCTATTCATTAAATACTTGAGAAACAGACTGATTTTGCTCAGAGCTCTTATAGCCCATAGCAGGTCTTAGCATGGAAGCACCAGTCAGCATTCTTTCCTTTCGCTTACAGCACTTTTCAATGAGTGCTAAAGAATTGCTTTAGGAGCTGGGGAAAGCTGTCAGATCCCCTGTGAGATTAAATGAACACACTTGCCAGAACAGAAAGGAAAAGGAAAATCTGCTTGTTCCGAGCTCTCATGCTTTGGCTTCCGGCTGTCAGAACAAGGGGTAGGTTAGGTGCTGGGGTAAAGATGGACTTCGACTTAGATTTAGAAATCTTAAATATCTTATCATCCACTATTATTTATTTTTTACATTGAGCAAATCATAGACCATAGTCATATAGAATATTAACCTCTCTCTTTTTGCAGGACATTTACAGAATGTAAGTTTCCAGTGAAAAATGTGGATTTTTTAAAAAAATTGTCATTTTTTTAGAGAGCAGTCAAAACTAGACAATCCAGCTGAAATCCTAGTGCAAACTTTTCTAAAATATGATGCTTCAGATCTAGCATTTTCTTTTTCCTTTTAAGAGATTAGTTGGTGAAGAAAGAATTCACAGTCTTTCAGATAAAACCTGCTGATTCACTTTACTGGTATGTGTGAACCCCTTCATTCACTTATATGTCAACATTTGGGTGAGTGAGTTTTTACTGACAACAATATTTGAGGAAAAGCAAAAGGACTGGGAATCTTCATGTTAATGTTAGGGTATTCCCATAGGTGTGAGACTATTTAAAAAGCTCTTTTAAAATTCACACTGTATGTTCATTGAACAATTATGAAGGCATGGAAATGGCTTTTTAAAGTGGAAATGGGGCTGTGCCTATCTATAAAGTTTCCCAATCTGAGAACAGAAATAATAACGTGTATTAGATGGCCAGCCAGATGGCATTAGTATTGAATAACAAGTGGCTAATACTCTTAGCAACTAGTTCATGAACAAAATAGACTAAAAAGTATTCATCAAATTATATTGCCTGAAATCAGCCAGCCTACAATGGCAAGGCTGGGGAGCAGTTGGAGAAAGGTGCCATTTATATATGTGTGTATTTAAAATGCTAGCATGAGTGTTGTATAAAAATAAATGTCTATCAAATGTATATCACATTGAATATAGTTGATCATTTCCCTTTCTCTACCCTTCATATGCTAAATCTTGAGAGTTTGAACCTTGGCTACCTCTATGTGTATATCATGTTTAGTACAAAGTAAGCCTCTATCTATAATGGGCCCCATGAGTGCTGTAAATACTAAAAACCACAACTTGTTTGCAGATATTTTGTTAATAGGAAAAAAGGACTAAATTCACAACTAATAATGCTCCTACAAATAATGATGAGAGAAGCTAGTTCAGATTGTGAAGTGGATTCAGAATTCTACAGTGTTCCCTTGCTGGCCCCCCAAAAAACCATTTAATCACTAGTTGGTCCTGTATAAAAATATTCTCATGTAACTAAGCTTATATGAGCTCTAAGTGCCTAAGAACGATTTGATGAGCTAACATTATTATTTCCTGAATACTGTGTACATTAGATGGAGATTAGGCATAGCATGAATAGGTTATTGGCTAGGTCATTCATTATATTTATGATGTTATGGGGGGTGGGAAAGAGATGATTAGTGGGTATGATGTAAACAGGCAAAGGTTATATGCAACCAGTGACAAATCTGATCTGTTGCACGGTTGGGGAACACAGAACAAATGGATTTTAAATCTTGCCTTATGCCTCTACAGAGTACTGATCAAATGTAGCTTCATGCATGGAGGTGGAATGAGCAAATCACTCTGCGAGGAGCTAGCTAATTGCTGAACTTGATTGCAACTGCTAATCAGAGTCATAGGGAAAAAAAGTGTTGGGAATTAATTAGGCAAGGACCTTCAGAACAGCAGCAGGAAGCCTCCAAGTGACCTTTATTTACAGTCAGTTAAACAGAAGTGTGACTAAAAATGCCACGGAGCAAATCAGATTATTAATATTGATTGCTTAAAGAAAATGAATAATTTAGAAGCAGAGTCAGAATAAATATGCAATGACAGAGATGAAAGAGCACAATGTACTGCCTTTCTAGCATTCATCTATCATGCGGCAGTGCCCTATGTTCAGAAATTGAGAATTTTCACCATCTCAAAACATAATTAGTTTCATGACCCAGCGTGATTGCCATATTGCTGTTAACAGGGTCTTTTTTTTTTCAGACAGCAAAAGGGGGGGAAACACCAACCTGCTGAACAGAAGCTTATATCAGGATTTTCCATAGAAATCTAATTAAGATGTCATGTGATTTACCTTTAGGTTTTTGTCAATAAAATAGGTATGTCATCTTTCTAACAGATGCTATCTGGGTTCACCACCACAGTTAAAGTTCCTTACTTTATTATAGACAGAACCTTAGACAGAAAGAACGTTTAAAACCCAATTTATTTTTCACTGTTTCTGCTGTTTGTTTACATTTTGCTTTTTGCCTCAGCTTACACAATGAATTTAGACTTGTTAGTTCTTGTTCAGTCTCTTTTCTAGCCACGTTTTGGGCTAATGCCCTAGAAAAATGCTGCAGTGGTTTGTTGCAGATAAAACATTCTGCCCAGGTAGTATTTGCTGCTGTTAAGGTATTTTTACACTAATTTTAACTTTAATAATCTCACTATAAACAAAGTAGTAATGCATATTTTGGTCAACATGAAATAACAGTACATAATTGTTATATATTAATATATCTTAAAGTTAAAAGACCATTACAGCACTGAAACGATAATGCAGCTAATACAAAAAATGTGTATGGATTGGCCATGGAAATTAGAGACCCAAAGCACTGTGGTCAAGGTGAACATAAGCCTTTATTTCTAGTTTATGCAGACTCTTATCCTCCTTACTACATGCCCCTTAGTGGAAACCCAATAGTGGCTCTCAGCATTTACAACTAACACCATTTCCCCCTTTCTAAAAAGAAAAGAATGATAACACCTTGATTCAAACTTTTCATTAAATAACAACACATAACAGAAGTGAAATTCAACACAGAACAAGAATAAACAGCCTTATGAAGGATGGAATAGATAGCCTAAAGCAATCAGATGTTACTTTGTCTTTTCTCTCACATGCTCTCCTATAGAGGGAATCAAACATCACACCTACTTGGTTATGTTTGCAGCAACTTCTGAGATGTGAACATAAGGTTTCCAAAGTTACTGTCCCTTTGTGCCAAATTCCAGCTATTCTTTTTTCCTCCTAACTCTCTTATTTTCCCTTTGTTTTCTGTCTAATAAGAGTCCATATTAGTCAGGACAAATAGAAAAATCTAGGACAAATTTCTTGCTACACTACTGCTGTGACCAGTCTGGAGCTATATAAGGGATGAAGAACCAGGAAGCACAGCTGAGGTCCAGGAGTGGCTAATTGTGTTGTGTTGTGACTTTTTGTTGTGTTTCTGCCTCCCGTGTTATGAGGTAGGGGGGATAGCATACAGTTATGTTGGCTTTTCGTTACATGGGGACTTCCTTTATGCTAATGGAATTCTACATTGGTTTGATTTGCTAGATTGGGCCCTTTTGCACAGGCAGAGTTGAAATAAGGGGCATAGTGCAACAGCGAATCCTGCTCTTGGTGCCAAGACTTTCAAGCAAGAGTATTTTCCCCCTTTGGAAGATGAGAGAGAGAGAAAATTATTTTTTAAACCTTTACATTTTTGGATTTTTTATTCCTTTTTAAACTTTTAATGTGTCAACAAAATGCCTGAGATCCAGTCCATGAGACCTGGGGTCAAATACCAGCTTTGCCAGCGCTTTTCTTTTGACTTTGGGCAACTCATTTCCCTTTCCATGCCTCAGTTTATTCATCTGTAAACCAGAGATAACAATACTGACCTTCTTTATAAAGGATGAAAAGACTACATAAGAAGTAGGTACTGTTATGTATTGGTGGTATACAAATGAAAGCTAAACTGCAGTGGTAGACTCTGAAATCCAATTTGCTACTAACATTATGGCAGGGTTTTTTTTTGTTTTGTTTTGTATCCAATGTAATAAAAAAAAAGTAATTTAGAAATTATAATATCCTGAATGCCCTATATACTCCTCATAATGGTAGATTAAGACATTAAGAGTTTCTGATGGTGAGACATCTCCAGAGATTATGGCTCAGAATGTCAAAAGTACACGTATTCTTTTGCATGTGTAGCATTTAGCATGGACAAGCATGAGTAAAAAGGAAAGTGTTCTTGCAAATCTCATCCTCACACCCTTGCAACTACTTGTGGACCCATTTAGAGACCTGCACTTCTTTAGTGAGGGGAGTCCCATCAAAGATACATCAATGACACAAAACTGTGTTGAAGAAGAAAAAAAATCAAAACCAGTTACTCTGGTCTAACAGACCAGAACTGCTTTACAAAAAAATGACTTTTCCTTTTATAAAATTGCCTTAGTACATATTGCATATGGTGAGTCAAGTCAGGGTGCATTGCAGTGTACAGTATTACTGGATATAAATATTTTATTTTTAATTTTGTCTGCTGTCACAGAAACAATGACTTATGGATGAAACAATGAGTTTGCGTCTCCTACAATTGCCTTTGGTTCAGCAAACTTTCCCTATTTGCATATAATGGAGAGTTTTTGGAATTCCCCAAAGTAAGAAAAGTTCCTTACTTTTTTTACTTTGGATATATTTCAACAAAATTGAAGTATGCTGCCACCAGATTTGTGCAAAAATTAACTGGCAATGCACAAGCAAGTCACGTTTCTGTATTATTATAAACTTAAGGGCTAGTCTTGTAAACCTTTACCCATAAATGGCTATGTCTACATTACAGAGTTTTTTTTTCAGAAAAACAGCTGTTTATCCAAAAAAAACTTCACTTACGTCCACACTGCAATTGCATTCTTTTGACAAAAAATCGAAAGAACAGAGGGGGTTTCCCGACATTAGTAAACATCTTTCTACGAGGAAGAAGCCTTTTTCCAAAAGAGTTATTTTGGAAAAAGGTGTGTATGGACGGGGAAGAGGGAGCTCTTTCGAAAGAGGAGGAAAGAGGAAAAAGCACAGATGCCCTGGTGGCCACTCTATCCATAGTAATCACAGCGTAAATGCGAGATAGCATCCATTCAGTGTGGACACTATCTTTCAAAAAGCAGATCGCTTTTTCAATGAGCTTTGGCAGTGTGTGTGCTCTCTTTCAGAATAAATTTTTTTGGAAGATATCTTCTGGAAAAGCTTCTTCCAAAAGAAGCCTTCAGTCTAGACATAGTCTGAGTTAGTTGCATTGATTTCACTGAGACTATGTAAATAGATCATTGCTACATATGACATTACATATATGTTAAAAGAACATTAAGATTTTGAAGTCAAGCACTCTAAAGCTCAGCAATGCCAGAATTATGTATTTGACTTTGCATCCTTCATATTTTTTAACAGGGTTTTTGTATGTACTTTCCTTAGCTTTTAGAAAAGTAAACTGAAAAAACCCATCAGAAATTCCATCCTTTTGCCCCCTGCATGGACAATTAGCACAGTCGTGTCCTCTAGGTCCCCTGCATTTAAGTGATGGAGTAGCAGTAGTGGGCTCTTATCTCAATTTGGACAAGCCATGAGAGGACATATACAATTTCTTAGAGAACAGAACAATAGTGTGGGTCTGGAATCCGGGGAGCAATTCCAGGTTCAGAAGGGGAGCATCGTTTAGTCTCTCACCCTGGCTCCGGTTCCCCCTGTACCAATGCATTATGGTACAGTTTTTAATACCACATGCCATTTTTTTCCCACAAAGCTCCTGTGTCTTTCAGTGCACACAAGATACACAAGGATACAGAATTAAGGTTGCATGGCCACCCTGGCTGTGTCTAGACTGCAGTCTTCTTTTGGAAGAGATCTTCTAAAAAAACTTCTTCTGAAAGAGATCATCCACACTGCCAAAGCGCATCGAAAAAGAGATCTGCTTTTTCAAAATATAGTGTCCACACTGAATGGACGCTATCTCGCATTTAAGCTGTGATTACTATGGATGGAACGGACACCAGGGCATCTGTGCTTTTTCCCCTTTCCTCTACTTTCGAAAGAACTCCCCTCTTCCCCATCCACACACGCCTTTTTCCTAAAGAGCTCTTTCGGAAAAAGGCTTCTTCCACGTAGAAAGAGGTTTACCAATGTCAGGAAACCCCCTCTGTTCTTTTGATTTTTTTTTTTTTTCAAAAACGCGATTGCAGTATGCACGTAAGTGAAGTTTTTTCGGATAAATGGCTATTTTTCTGGAAAAAAAACCTAGTGTAGACGTAGCCCCTAACTCTGGCATTTCCTCACTTTCAAGTGCTTGACTTTGTTACCAATGTGTTTTTAAGGTATTTATTTTTAAAATAACATGAGACCCTGAGAGATAATTTAGAGAGTAACTTAATTACTTAATGGAACCTGCTGGATATAAGTTGCCTTATCACAGTACATTTTTGCAACATATGGACTAATCTGTATCTCTCCAGATGCACGACATCGTAACTTGACTGGAGAGAATCCTGTTCAAAGCAACCAACCAATGAACTCTAGACAAATGTTCCCTTTATGTTAAACATGGAAACATACTTGGTGACTTCCCATTCTTGTCCTCTAAGAGCCATCTCAGTATAAATGCCTCTGTATAGTTTGACAAAATTGACAGCCTCTGTTCATGAGAGGCATGAACACTGGCCCTCCTGCAGACCAGGATTGAGCTGTATTGGCAGAACTGTGTGAGAAAGCTTGCCTGGTGCTTGCCCACACCATATGAAACCTGTCTCGCTTTCAGTTTGTGCTATTCATCTCTCAGGTTCATAAATGCCAAAATTACATTGGTTGCCACATCAAACTTAGCATTTGCCAACAGTTATCACAGGGTGGCATCTGACATACCAAAGCTTTATCGGAAATAACTGCTAACTGTGAGATGCCTGATTACAAATGCTGACTTTTCATTACAGCCATGGTACCTGTAGCCTCAAAAATGTTTCAAAATATTTTCTTTTCTCACACACCTCTACATTCAGTTCACATAGATGGTTTCTCTGCTGGCATATCAAAATATATGGCTTGAGAGAACCATAAGTGCTGCAGAACCAATGATTACCTCTGTAGGTCCTGCTCTCAAATGTTATTCATGAGACATAATCTGTTTCTTTTATGAAAATGTATTCCAGTATATTTTAAATTACTCTATTTAACTTAACTTTTTTATAACTGCTATTCAAAGGAAGTGATAAGGAGTCACAGAGATTTAATAAAGCACATGCATAGAACGTTAATCATCTTAGATATTGAAATAATACAGTTTTTACTGAGGGCTTCCAAAATGATTCTGGTGTTTGGCAAATGGTTATCAGTGGCTTATAGATTATATAGGTATTGAATGAACTGCTGTTTGTTCATACTCACTGCCAAACCGCCTTGCCCTCCTTCCCAAAAGAGGCTGTTTTAATTTTCATTATGCCACTGTTATGCCAAATTATGTTGCATCACTTGACATAATGAACCTACATATAAAAAATGAGACTCCGCTATACAAATTTACTTTTCTCCAGTGCAATGAAATGAGCCAAATTCTTTTGACAGGAAAAGCCCAGCATTATATGTCAATGTGCTGCCCTCCACTAACTCAAATGGACAGAAGCAGAAGCTTGCTGAAATAGGTTGGAGGGCATTGAAGAGAGGGGAGCAGTGACTCCAATGAATGCTCCTCCTGTGCCCTGAGCCTGCAGAATGCCCTTGCCTGTGAGGCTCTGAGTTCAGAGCTTTGCAATTTCAGGTTGGGTTCTGAACGCAGGGCCAGGTCACAGCAGCTATCTCAGCAGGAGCCGTTTTTGCGCGCCTAGAAACATCTGTACTAGTATCTCTAATAGGCCCCCATTCAGGAAAGCATTTAAACTCATGCTCAGAGATAAGCACGGGGTTAAGTGTTTTCCTGATTCAGGGACTTAGAAAGATAGTTTATGCTAGTAAAGGGGCAAAGCCAATGACTGTATAATTCCTAAGGGAATCTTGCTGCTGGTGGTGGAGGCAGTCATTGTCATAGATGGGCCAACTACTCATGATGATACATCTTTCTTTAAATGTAATTGGTGGCTACCACCTCTATGCCTCTTCCCTCTCCCTCTGAGGGGACCTGCCCAAGGTAATTCTCTGAGGGATAATGCCAGATAGTGTTCCAGGCTCTTTGTCTCATTCCCATGCATTTTACCACACAACAAATAATTTAAATTTAAATTTGCTTGACCTTGTGTTGCAGGATAGTTCATTTTCTCAAAATGTTCCTCAACATGCTCTTTTTTTTTTTTGCTTTGGGTTCTAAACACTTGAAAGGTGCTGGGTTTTTATTTTATTTTGTTGTTTATATACCTTCAATCACCATGTTCCTTAGTGGTATACAAATTAATTGTTATAAACACTAAAAATACGCCCAGTGATCCAGAGAGAGAAGGAAGATACTCTTCAGGAAGAGCGCAAAATGAAACACCTGCCCCAACAAAGAAAAAGCTGGAAAAAAGTGATCTTTAAGAGACATTACCCTGAGTCACGGAGACACTTTAATGGGTAGAGGAATTAATTCTGGAAGCACTTGAGTAATATTACTCCTGTGAGAAATTTTACTTACCTCAATGAAAATACTCACATGAGTAATGATTTTTACTTCTGCAATGATGATCAGACCATATTTAAGACTAACAGCCTAATCCCGTGTGATGCTAAGCATCCTCCACTCCCAATGAAGTTAATGTGATTTGTTGGTTATCATTCAGTACCACACAGAATCAGGCCCTTATAAGTATAAATAGTTGAGATGTGCATGAATGAAACCCAGACAGAGACATATATATGCCTATTTGTATATAATAGGAACACAACTGATGTGCTTTCAATTCACCCATTTTCTGAAAGCAGGCCATTTCTGTAATACTTCCTCATATCAGATGTAATAAAGCAGCATCCTAAGAATGGATAAACGAGATGTTTCAATTTTATCCTTTTGTTTGTACACAGATTAAAACATGATCCCCATTGACTGTAGCCTATAATTGAATCAAGGATTCTGCTGCTGCCACGAGGTGTTGGAGTGACGCTTGAGTGGTTTATGAGCAGCAGCAGCAGAATCTGAAGATTAAATTGCATCTTTGATCTTCAGGCAGTGATCATGAATTTCTGTTGATAATATATGGACACCAAACTAATAAATATATAGATAATTGTAAATAGAAAATCTGTAGAAGGAAATGGTTTAGTTATGGCTCAGCGAATTGTACATTATACTGTTTCTATAGAAGACTCAGAAGCAGACGGATCACTCACACTTTGCATGCAGGATTTCATTGGAAATATTTTTCATATATAATTCATTAATAATTTGCTAAGATTATTTGAAATAGAAATCTCAAGCTCTAACTTGATGTGGTAAATTGCCTTTTATCTTTTTAAATCTCAGCATAGTTGTGAATGAGGAAAATTTCTTTTCTCCTACATTTCCTATGCAAGTCCCAATTTTCTTACTGGGTTCCAAAGTACCCTGGTCTCAAAACACTCATGCACAGCTGCCACTGCATATGTTGCTGCTGAAAACTAAAACTAGCTAAAATAATCATTCCCGTTCCCAGTATCTTTAAGAGGATCTGTTTTAGGCAGTGCTTGACATATCTTGTTTCTTTAGGGAGCTTGAATTCCTATTACAAAACAGCAGCAACAACAACAACAAAATCAGTCTTTTTGGCCCCTCTTGAGACAATATTAAATATTATCAAAAAATTCCTGTGTCAGAGAAAAATCATTGCACAAAAAGTGTTTAAAGTTTCTATGTTATTACCCATAATAGATATAGGATCTCTGTTTTAATGTGTGGAAAGCAGAATAGATTATATAAAAAATACATTACAAAATATGACTATAAAGTAAGATGCTATTTTCATCATTCCATATGCATGGCAAAGAGGAGTGGATGAAATATAAGCTTACAAAAGCATTTGTGTGTGTGTACATGTATGTTCCAATATGCCCAATAGAAATTTTTGCTGGTCATTTGTTTTTCCTTTTCCACTTTTCTGCACTAAGTGCCACTAAAACTCAATGACTCAAGGGCCAGATCCTTGACTGATGCAAATCAACATAAATACACTGAAGTTGGACATGTGGATACTGGTGTGATTTCAAAGGTGTTTTGGACTTGAAGTTTCCTCTAGCATGAACAGAGGCAAAGATTACTCAGCTATTTGTGAAACCAGGATACTTCTTGTTTGGAGCCTAAATATACTTAGCAGATTAACTTTAGGTTTGAAAATTTGGCTTTAAATTTGAAATCCTGTATTGCCTGGTAAATATGAACCTGTTTAGTTTTACAATAATTTGTTTTCAGATTACAGCTGAAGGGTGAAATACACCCTGTGTGGAGCTTGTAGATTGGCTATATTCCACTGAACTCCTCAAAATAGGATTTCAACTGTAGTTGGGTGGTATATAGACCTGATGCTTGTCCATTGCACAGGAATGAATTTAATCAAAAGAGAACACACACACACACACACACACAGCAAAGCTACGCTGGGCACAATATGCCATTGAGGCAAATAATAAAAAAGGACATAACATGGGGGAGGGAGAATGGGAGGAGACAATTATTCCTGTTTGTTTCTTTTTCAGAGACGGGAGGTCTAATTTCCTTTGACAGCAGATTATGTTGCTATATCTCCATGGCTTCAGTGAAATAACTCCAAATCGCTCCAGAATGCATGAGTGGAGTTCCAGACCCAGTGTGTTACATTTGTAGTCACAGATATGGAAAAGCATAAAGGAATATAGAAGTTGAAATGGCTTAACTCCACTGAACTCTATGCCAGTTTTCACCAGCAGAGAATCTGTCATAGTAATTACTTTTAGAAAAATTGTATTCCCTTCCTCTGGGGCATCTGGTAATGGCCACTGTCAGCAGACAGGACACTGGGCTAGATGGACCTTTGGTCTGACCCAGTATGGGCATTCTTACGTTCTAATAAAACCAGGGCAAATATCACAAAAATGTTTTCCATGAATATTCATTCAAATTTTATCAGGCAGGAACTTATCTGTGCACATCTCCCTTTTGTATTTGCATTCTCTCAGAAGTTGAGCATTTGAGATTTACTTTCTTCATTACTCGCACAAAGAAAATGTTCAGCTCTGTACTTCAGATTTCACACTAGATAGGGTATGTTTTAAATACAATGGGAAACTACATGATACAGTAAGGTAATAGGATTCCCAAAGCCCCACACTATGTTCCTGACATTGATGTAATTCATTGATGCAGAAAAGTGTATGAAAAGAGTCTTTTTCAGCAAAGACTGCACACAAATACAGGGCATCTTACATGAACTTCTTCTGTCTGCAGAATTGGTGGAAATCTCATGGGAGCAGGACTTATCATGAGATTCTTATTAATTCCTTCTTGTAGGAAGCAAGAATCTTGGATTATTTGAAATTGTGTTCCATACCATCTATAATGAAGAAGTGTAGCATCATGAGAGGGGGAGCAAAATCCTGGAGAAACATATGAGGGGGGAAGTGTAGTATTTTGTACCTCAAGAAAAAATCCATTTTCATTTTTATTGGCCCAGAGAGAGAATAAGAATAACTCTACATAGCCTGCTGGTTAGCACACACATCTGAAATGAGGAGACCTAGGCTTCAGTGCCTCTTTCAATTAATAGTCAATTATTTATACAAAGTGAAACATTTCCAATAGGAGAAATTGAGAAAGCTCTGCCTAAGAATAGCCTGTAGCCCAGAGTTTGAGCAGATCTGTGTGATAAATCTAGGTTAAAATTGAGTAAAAGAAGAATACAACATTGCTTTTCCTCTGTCTTTCGTGCAGGAGCAGGAGGATAGGTGTGGCCTGAGCACACCTATAGGATTGGGCCTCACAGGAGACCTACATGGGGGTATGCCTACAAGGCTAAGCAGCTGAGCAGTGGTTTTGTGAATTCCAGTGGTCCCTCCATGATGGACTTAAATGCCTCTTTATGCATAAGTTTCTGAATCTGACACATAGAGTTTCATCAAAAGTAATTGAAATCACTGGCAAGACGCCCATTGTCAAGAATGGGCTTTGGATCACGTCCTTAAAGCTTGATCCTGCACTCCTTCTACACATACAAGTACTACTGAAGTGTGTGGGAGTTTGAGGTGTGCAAAAAAGGCAAACTGGGTTCCCTAGCAAAGACTGTAGGACTTTGCTCTTTAATAGTATTCTGACAAACAGATTGAACAAAGATGGCTAAAAATTGAAGTGCATTCTCTAGTTTAAGCAGAGCCAGGCCTACCAATGGGGGAAAGGGACAAAGAGGGCAATTGCAGAGGGGTCCAGCATTTCAAAGGAGCCCAGAGCTCCCGGTAGGGTTGCCAGGTGTCCGGTTTTGAACTGAACGGTTCAGTATTTGAGCTTTCTGTTCGGGAAACAAATTGAGAAACTATAAATGAGAAAATATAAATGTCCAGTATTTTCTAAATAAGATGTAATGTAGACTGAAATGTAATGTCAAGTGTGTCCGGTATTTTTGTTGAAACCATCTGGCAACCCTAGCTCCCGGCTGCTGCTGCTGCTATTTTGACCCTAGGCCCTGCTCCTTCTGCCCTTGGCCCTGCCCCTTCCGGGGGCGTGAAGCCAGGCCCTCCTCCCATCTTGCCCCAGGGCCCGCACTGGCTGTTGGCCCCACTGAGTCAGCAAGCACGACTTTGAATCCACACTCTGAGGACTATGTAGTGCAGACAGTTCATAGAGATGTCTTTCATGGCTTGCAGCTAGAGTTGGCTCTGTGGTTAATACTTGCTGCTGGTCAAAGAACTACTTTCAAATATTCATAACAAGATGTAAGCCTCTGCAAGTTTTAAAAGAAGTAAGTGAAAGAGAGAGAGAGAGAAGTTATTTCAACAGGCAAGCTCCACTCTATTCCAAGGTTATGGCTGTATAATTAATGGCATTACCAAATGGAGCTGAAAGTATAGAGTCTGCAAATAGCTAATAACTAGGATTAGATATATGCACTCCTGTCTTCTTTCATGTTCTTATGGTTTCTGTACCTAACTGAAGTCAGTAGGATTTTCCACATGATGTTCTCAAATTCAGAATTGATGATTGACATTTGTTGCTTGTCTCTTGTGGAAAAACTCTTACCTCACATTTCTGGAAGAAAAAAATACTGTTTTTCTAGATTTCTAGGATAGATATATTAAGTAAAAACAGTGGAAGTGCATTTTCAGATGGAAGGATAGGTTGAACAATATGCATGCCTTTTTCATAGCATGACTTCATATACTTTTACTGTCATTGTTATATAGCTAAATCCATTGAACTGTTAAAGAAATAAAACTCCCTTCAAAAGTATGTAAAACAGTAGTTTATGGAGTAATGCAGCAGAATGGTGGCAAATACTATCAAGTGAATCTTTCTGGTATAAAACTCTTTTGTGAATCCAAAATCTCTTCAGCAAATGGCCGGTAGACTACAATAAATCTGTTAAAGGGATTCAGTTTACAGGCATAGAGACTGTGGTTTTAAACACTATCAAAATGATTTTAGATTCATCAGCTTCTTTTCTACAGTAAAAATTATTTATATAGTATGCTTAAAAAAGAGTAACGTGAATATCTCAAATCTCCTCCTAACCTTCTCCAGTAAATAGCAAAGCATTAGCTCTATGAGCACCTTAGGATCCAGCCTTTAATTATATCTTCCCCATGTTTACATGAACTTTAGTTTGCTTTTCAAAAGCCTCATGGAACAATTCCTGCAGCTGACCTGTGTGTAGTGGTGAATTTCTCCATAAAGTGAGTATTGATGAGCTGAAAAGTTCAGTGAACAGGAAAATTCTGGTGCTTTTATTGCCAGTGTGACAGGTTACTTTATTACCATGCCTTTCACAGCAATTTAACAGTTACCCTGGTAACGGATTCAGTGAGGTAATGGGATCACAGGCATTAGAGAAGAGGAAAGGCTAGCTATGAGAGAAAACCATCTGCTGGCTTATGTTCTCGGGGCTGTTTGCTCACTAAGAGCTCCTGACAATCATTGTACTTGTATGTAAATGAGGCAGGTTAAACCACAGGCCTGCCCTATTTAGCTGTACTCTGGTGATTTGTCTTTCTAATTCTATTGAAATAATAATCAGGATTTGTTTCTGATTAATTAACTAACCTTTTGGTAAAAAGATTAGATAACGAAATTGCTGCCTATTCAGAGATAATGAGATTTTTATTACTCTGTCAAAGGCGGGAGAGGGAGAGTACATTTATGTGTCACCAGCCACCATGTCAAGAGAGGAAAATAAAGATTTAAATCTTTTTGTCAGACATTTATTTTTCTCCCCAGATTAAGTGTGTGCTTAATTCCATGGGAAGATATCATCTAGTTTAATGCATTTATGAAGAACTTTTAAAACAACAAATAAAGCAATAAATGCATTGTAGACCAGGACATTTTTGGTGCTAATTTGTTTAAAAAAATATGTCCTAATGGAAGAGAAACACTTGGAAATTCAGAACTCTGCCTGGTCTGTGTGGGTGTATTTATATAAGTCTGAGAGTGTGAAGAAAGCAGTAAAATCTCAGTATGAGCACTTCAAAATGACATATGTAAATAGGCTCTTTTATATCCTATCGTACAGATATGTCTAATACTTGTAGTAAAATTCATCTATCTGCAATAATTTTATCTGTATATAAAATGCCAGTCTGTGGCTGACATGTGGAAATAATTAAATAAAAAATATATTGTTTAGTACCTGTCCTTCAAGGATATAAGTGTTTCACAAGCTCTTAGTGCTAGCCAAGATTGTAAGACAATGAACAACTGGCAGTGTTGAGTCTGGAAGTCAGGTGCCCTGAGTAAAACTTGTATACTCCAACCACTAGATTTCCAGCCCATATTCAGTTATTCTTCTAACTGAATTAGCAGAAACAAAAAGCTAAATTTTTTTAGCTAGCAATTGTCACCTGAAAATCATCAGTGAATATCAACGGGTCCGAGTGGTATTTTTAACTTTAGTAATAGTCCAGCCTTTAAAGCTCACTTTGGGTCTGGAGCCACACAAAATGCAGATTTTGTTATGCAATATCTATAAAATGCATGCATTGCTAAATAAATGGCAGATGCATAAATATTTTGGAGCATTTTGCAACCTCTTGCATCATGACACACAATGTGAAATATAATGTAAGTTTAAATTATTGGTGAATGGAAGTGGAATGACTACACATTGTTATTGTGCCAGATAACTCTTGTGGTTTTTAATATATATTTTAAGTCACAATTAAAGCTGCAGACCTGCAAACTTTAGTTCAGTATTCCTTAATTAATAAATCACTAGAAAGAAATGTGATAGTGCATTTCCTGTCATGCATACAAAGCAAGGGAAAATATAGGATATAGCAGAGTATTTTGCAGAAGAGGAATTAATGAATGCACTTTCAGATTTGATGCAACACTTACATTGGTGACATTTGGTGTGCTCTATTGCTTTTACTTTTGTACATTAACATGAAAGGCTTTCGTATTCTGAAAGTCTGTTTCTCCACCAGGGTGTATATGGCTGAAAGCCAGTCAGAAACTCAAGCCACTTAGAGGAAAAAAATATCTGTTACTACATAGATCTGATGCTGAGCTACCCTGCCCCCATATCTTGTGGTTTTCTTCTCAGTTTGTGGTTATTTCAAATTACAAGCATTCATTTCTCCCTATCGGGCTTATTTCATATTACAGCCCAGACAGAGAATAGAAACAAGAAGTTTTCTTCCACCAAGAGAAACTCATTCTCCCGCAAAATTTCTTAATGTAAGAGTTCTGATCCTTGGTAAGGAAAGCATATATTTGGGATGCTACTAACTGATAAGCTTGGTCTGTCTCTTGCCCTATTTTTTTTTTTTAAAGGTGAAATGTAGGCTTAATATTAATGGTTATTAAAATTAGGAAAATGTTTTATTGAATGAGCTCAGTAAAGAATAAATATAGTTTTCCATTTTCCAGACAATGACATCTGCAGCTCTACATTTTCATGAAATGACTATACTTAACAAAAACATTACTTCATTTTCATGGTATTTCTTTTGTGCCTAGGAGCTACCCTGTAATTGTTCACTTCAATTACAACATTACTATTTTAAACTGAAACCCATTTTATCTGCATGCCAGCTTTTTATTTGTTTTACCAACTATATCTATTTCCATTACTGCAAGGCTGATGGTTTGTCTCAAGAGGAAATCAAATCCATTAATTCAGAAATTTCAAGCACGGCTGGCTCTGCCATAAGCAGCATTTCTTATGCTAATAGCAAATGTGCTGAGACTGAAAAGAACTGACACAGCTCTGTTTTTTATCATAACTTAAGCATTTATGTAAAAAGGCAAATCTAATAGTATGAGGAAGCTATAAGTGTTATATATAATTCACTTTTTTGAGTCCTGCACAGGACCAAAGTTTGTGCAACAGTGGCTTACATCACCCTGACAATGTTTTCAGCTTAATGGACATATTGGGTAACATTTTGATCTTGGTTACCCCAGTGTATCTGGAGTACTTCCATTGACTACAGCACAGTTACTTTGGATTTACACTGTGGAAATTGAAATCAGAATCTGTCCTTTTCTATTAAGCCAGAACACTGGCTCAGAATCACAACAGACCCATCAAATTTAAGTGTGTGTGCATGTAGATAGATACAGATATATACACAGAGAGAAATTGAAGAGACAGCAGAATTTGGTTAATTTAAAAGATATTTTAGGTATTTCCAGGAAACGACATTGCCTGCCCCAGAGATGTAAAACCCACTTTCCTTCTGTCTCCTGCTCATTTAACGCACTTAGTTCTGTTGTAGCACATGGACTGTGTTCAATTAGATAGCTTAACAAGATAAACTGACTTTGACCCAGAAAAAACAAACCTGATTGCTGCTGAGTTCTGCATAAGCTTTACCAGGCATTGTGACCTGTTTATGTCAAAGCAAAATGTAAGGGGTCTCTATCATAAGATCTGAATCAGTTTCTGAAATCTTTTTTTTTTAAGTGCAGAAAGCACTCTACCATCTTTGCCCTCCATTTTCGCTGTAAAACCTTTCAGTGCTGTAAATCAGATCTCATTGGGAGCTCTTATACACTGGCTGCCGATAAGCTGTTGAGAAGTAGACAGGGCTTTTAGGAATTGCTGAACCATGAAGCTGACCTGCTTAGTGTTTTGTTGTAGGCTATTAAATCCAGGATTGGTGTTTTAAGATGATTCTGCTTTCTTCTTCCATTGGCCTGGTTAAGCAACTCTACCCCCAGCTCATTATTTAGCTGATTAAAATAAAAACCAGAATGAGGAACCTGCTGTTTGAGAATTCTACTGTCACCCATCAAATTAATGAGAGTGACTTACGCTGACGTACTTTATAGGCTTCAGCAATTTGACACTAATTTTGCAGCTAAGAAAAGCTTTACTAACTGTACACACCACTCTGCTTTTGTTTGTGGGGAAATGTGATTCTTTTTCTCCAAAAACAAATCCAGTCTTTTGTGAAGATGCATTATTTGGTTGACACATTGTAAATGGATCACAGTTGTGCAGCACAAGCTCTCTTCATTTTTTTGGTCAACAATTATAAAAAGGCTTAGTTGACATGGTAATTGAATATATTTTAAACAGTAGTATCTTTTGAAGTCTTATACAGTGTTGTAAATATGGCCATTTGTTTTTTCACCAAGCCTATTGCTAGCCAGTTAGAAATGTGCTGATTATTTGCACAAACCTTTCATACTGGAAGAGAAGTTAAAGTGCGGTTTTATTTTTCCTGTGTCTGATGAGTGTTAACAAGACCAGTATTTAAAAAAACCCATACCAAATAAGGCTTCAGAGCTGTTGCTTCAGATTCAAGGAAAAGCCACCAGGTGAGAGAGTTGGTGCACGCTTGCAAGAGTGTATGTGTGGATGCGATACAGAGAGAGAGAACCCCAGTGAAACACACTTAAAAAAAAAACCCAGTAAAATTGGATATATTTATATATCCTAAGTTAACCCACTGCATAAGCTTTAAGGGTGAAGGACATGAATTAAAGCCTAAGGAGAAAAAAGAAAAGCACTTGAAACCAGAGATGGACTTATATTGCAAAGTTCAACTCTGAAGCCAGTTTTTGCAAGGTCTGAGTGTTTGCAGTTGGAAGTGTTTGAATCTAAGCATTGTTTTAGGTCCCTGTATTTAAAACATTAGAGTCCAAGTCAACTTCAGTAAAGTTAAATGAACTATTTCCACTGATTTTAATGTGTTTTGGATTGCTCAGTTTACTCTGAGGGTCTCAAAATTTGAATTTGTTAAAATCTAATCTGTATCATCATAATATGAACTAAATAGATATTTTTCCTTTTAACTCACAATTTGGGAGGAAGCTGTGAGAATCAAACAAATATACACCACAAATAAGCCATGTCAAACAATGGAGTATACCTTGTTATAATAAAAATGGAATTGAGTTATATATCACGCACCCAATTAGTTGTGTGAACTTTGTTTTCTGAAAATATTTTCGTCTAACCCTTTTCCCCATCCTCCCACTTGCTGTGTTTGGCTATATCTACACTGTGGGGGTTTTCTGGGATACCGAAGTTATCCCAGAAAAACTCTGCTGCGTCCAGGGAATGCGTCTGCTCTTCCACTTTTTTTTGCGAAAGAGCAGACATGCTCTTTCGGAAGTCCTGACTTCCTCCTCCCACGAGGAAGAAGGGCTCTTCCAAAAGAGGAGGTTTTTCCTAAATTTGGCCCAGTGTAGACGGAAAAACCTCTTCCAAAAAAACTATTGGAAAAAGGTATGCAAATTGTGGAGTGCTATTTGTGTACCTTTTTCCAATAGATCAGTGTAGTCTAGACATAGCCTCCTCCCCTCCCCCTTTTTTGTTTATTTGTTTGGTTCTTTTAGGAGAAAGGAGTGGAATACAAATCAAGACTCAAAACTCAGATCAAGTACTTGGTTCAATCAAAAGGGATTTGGGTCTCTTCCTAATTTCAGCAGCTGTGCATAGGACAGACTGCATTTCTTGTTTCCTAGATTATGCAAGTGTTGTTTCCCTCTCTTTATTTTCTAGGCTTACATTACACTTCAAGCCTAATATGTGCATTCAAGCTTGCAATGATGAGCAAGCTTATAGGGCTGTAAGATCACAGGCTTGGAGGGAACTGTTTACCAGGGTTCACACAACTTTGATGCTCAATTTGCTGCTGTTCTCCATTTATAGAACGGTAAAATAATAATGTTAATAGAACACAACAATATTTTAACAGCTATATTTTACTGGGACTTTTTCACACTGAATGAGAAGAGAGAATATTGTATTTTGTTTGTAATTGTTCAGTGCAAATGCAGAGAAATCTAGACTGTTACTATAGTAATAATTCACTTCTGACAGTGTAGCCATCAATTATTGTACTGGTATTTTGTAAACCACATGACTTAGAACAGCAGTAGTTTCTTAATGTCATTATTTCCAATTTAGTTAATATAGTTCCTCTATTAATAATCAATTTTGTAACTAACATTTTCAGCCTCAGAAATTATCTATTTAATCAGAAATACAATGTTTATGTATTCAGATAATGTAATTTGGATACAGGATAAAAAAATATTGTCATTCCTTAAGATTTATTACACCAAAGTTCCATTTCCTAGATCCGAGCTTCTTTTAACAAAACTTTAACAATCAACTTAATTAGTAAAGCTGAACCTCATAGCAATAAAATAAAATAGAAAGGTCAAATAAAACACATTAGTAATCTTACATAACAAAATATCCTTCTCTCTCTCCAGAATGTGTAGCCTTCAGACAGTTCTCACCTTCCTGACAACTTGAGGAAGAGGATGGCTGTGTGTGCTTTGACAGTCAACAGATTCAAGCTCCTTTGGACCATTGATAGGGAGAGTAAGTTACAAAGTTATGGGCCAATGATAGAGAATGCTCCACTAGCTGGGAAGGGGATTGCAGTCTGAATGTTCCTGTTGATCACAACTCCAGTAGCATCATATGGAAAAAATGATGAGTCTCTCAAATAGGCAGATCCCAAACTATTCAGTTTTTATTTACTTGAATACATACAATACTTATGGATAAACAGGTCCTTGTACACACATACCTGAATAAATCAATATTTCTCATATTATTTTTAAATGTATTCAGCCAAATTCATATCTGGTACTAATACAGATAGCAAATCACCTCTGATGAAAGCCTATGTAGACACTATGGCTGTCCAACAAATTCATCCCTTGTGCAAATCTGAAGAAAGTCGGTGGCACTTCTAGTATTTTCATGTTTGTAAGTACTGCTGTTGAGACCAATAGAACTACTCAGTAAAGCTGATTGGGAATTTTTAAATTAAATCTTTGTTGTTGTTGTTGTTGTTGTAAAATGCCAATTTGTCAGAACCAAGCCGAAGAATTGGTTTAAATGAATTTCCTATTTTTAAAAAAATCTGTAATAGCTGAAAAGGAGCTTAATGGTTCATTAGTCTTTGTATGGGCCACATACACAGAGGTACATTTCAACCCTATTTATGTAAATAAGATATTTTATTCCCCCTTACGTTGACCTTCAGGACTACCAAAGTAATACCTAACTGTATAACAGCAACTGCTAATGTGTACTGCATAAGAATATTCCTTGGCCAAGTTGGTCAGCAATAGCCAATCAACTGTAAAGCTATTTACATAATACCTTAGGGGTCTTTTCTCACATCAGTGCACTTGCAGATTTCTCATTTACATTAATGAAAGCTATGTGCAGGCATGAAAATAAAAAGACTTCCTAATTAGAAATAATAGAAGATCAGGCACTTGTGGCTCTTGAAAGGCAGTGACAACTATGTTTACTTTAAACTCAATTGAACATTAGGAACAACAGATAAAAATAAAACTATGTGAAATGAGTAAGTTACTTTATAGTTTGAAGAGTTATATAGCATGCTGTGGAACATCTTCATTTATAATCATTGTGGTTTTACTACTATTACTTTGCTGCAAAATGGGCTCAGTAATTTAAAAGAAATTGTAGTGGTATAGGGTAGGTATGTGAGCAAACATGCTCAACTCGGCTGCCCTGATTTTGGAACTTCCACAACATGACAATTTGCTAAAACACAAAAATGGGAGTGATTTTGATCACTGGTTTGGATGAGCACAATTGTTGTAGGTAGCATATCTCTCACTTCATACATTTAATAGTTTAATAACTTGGACTTCTATGGCAATAAAAAAGTTAGCAGGAAAGACTTTATATAGGCACTAGGAGGGAGAATCTGTATATATTACACTGGTCTACAATTTTTTAGAAGTCGTCTGCTTCAGAGATAAAATGTGTTATTTATTATGTATTTTGATGTGCTGAATTCAAATATGACAATTAAAACAACTGATTGGCTACTGTTTCCAAGATATTTAAGTTTTTACATTTTACGTCTATGTATATTGTGTAGATAGTAGAGTTTTAATCATAAATTGTAAACCTAGGTCTTTTCATGTGTTTATGGTAGCTTTACATGATAATATTTCACCTGTCCTGTTTATGTAACACTTTAAAAATCAGCAAAAGGGTTATATAAATAAAATTTATTATGAAACAAAAGGCAAAAAACTATTATGTACATAGTTTAGTCCTATTCAGTGTCTACTCGGCGCTTCTTGGCTTATCTCTTGTATTCATTAAATGGAGCATCTCTTGTCACTGTCCAGCAATAGTCTGCAAGAACTGATGGGCTCCATTTGCCCTGATAGCATTTCTCCATTGTTGCAATGTCCTGGTGAAACCGCTCGCTGTGCTCGTCGCTCACTGCTCCGCAGTTCAGTGGAAAAAAATCTAGATGAGAGTGCAAAAAATGTATCTTTAGTGACATGTTGCAACCAAGGCTTTTGTATGCCTTGAGGAGGTTTTCCACCAATAACCTGTAGTTGTCTGCCTTGTTGTTTCGAGAAAATTTATTGCCACTAACTGGAAGGCTTTCCATGCCGTCTTTTCCTTGCCACGCAGTGTGGTCAAATGCAACATCTCGAAGAAGTTCACGAATCTGAGGACCAACAAAGACACCTTCCTTTATCTTAGCTTCACTTAACCTTGGAAATTTTCCACAGAGGTACTTGAAAGCTGCTTGTGTTTTGTCCATGGCCTTGACAAAGTTCTTCATCAGACCCAGCTTGATGTGTAAGGGTGGTAACAAAATCTTCCTTGATTCAACAAGTGGTGGATGCTGAACACTTTTCCTCCCAGGCTCCAATGACTGTCGGAGTGGCCAATCTATCTTGATGTAGTGGGAATCTCTTGCGACTATCCCATTCGAGAAAACAGCAGTACTTTGTGTATCCAGTCTGCAGACCAAGCAAGAGAGCAACTGGGCGTATAGCTGATGGAATGTTTGGATAATGCACAGTCCACTTTTTCTTCTTTTACACACCTTTCCCAACTGGAGGCACCATGCAGAAGTAACAATTGCTGGTATGATCTGTTGGCTCTCTCCAAATGGTTGGCACTGCAAAAGGCATAGATTTCCTTTTCCTGTTCAACCACTGGTGAAGATTTGTTGCACAAGTGTTGCAGCATATGTGTGGGGCCCACCTCTTGTCCTGATCTCCAATTTTGCAGCCAAAATAAAGGTGATAGGCTTTCTTAACCATAGTGGTTATACTGTGCTTTTGTGATGCAAAAGTCACTTCACCACAAACATAGCAGAAGTTATCTGCACTGTTCACACAAGTACGAGGCATCTCTGCTCACTTTGGCTAAACAGAAATGTGTCCCTTTGCAAAATCAAACACTGACAAATAAGAGAGTACGACACTGTATGATTTCTAGAGCTGATATAGGGCAATTTGTTCAGCAGAGTGATGTAAGCTTCGTTATGATTGCATAGCATGTCTGACGCAATACCAGCTTCAGATTGCATCATTCATTGTTTTGCCTAAAAAGCAAGTACTGTCCAAACCCAGTCATAGATTTATTCATAGATCCAGTCAAAGATGTATTTTAGTCATTTCTGGTTTAAATTGAGATCCATTCCCTTTATAACTCACTTATCCTCCGCCATTCCCAAGTCAAGGGTCGTATATACTGACCCAATAGCATATCTTGAAAACTAGAGCCAATCAACAATTTTAAGCATCATTTTCGTTCTCAGTGACCCAGAATTAGTAAAGTTTGACTACATTTATTTCAGAAGCATTTTGGCTGTAGAGCAGTGTTATTGCTTCTTTGAATTCCCCCAGAAAGGACAGAGATTATGTCCCTATATGAATCTGCATTTGTTTGCATATTTCTTTCTGCATAACATCTTTTAAATACAGCCTTTTCTTACCCATCTGCACACCTATAATTCTCATCCAAACTTCTATTTTCTGTCTTAATTGCTGCAGCATCTTTTTCTCTGATCTTCACAAATGAAATCATGATCTGCTCATAGCCATTCAAAATGCAGCTGAAAAGAGCATTTTTCAAACCTATTTCTTTTGACCATATTACCCTTCTGTTGGCATCCCTCTACAGCTGGGGTGGCTAATCCATGGCTCGCGAGCTGCATTGCGGTCTTCAAAGAAAAAATTGCGGCTCCCGTACCTGCACTTCTTACAGAGGCAGCGTGCTTCTGAAAGAGCCAGAGCCAGAGTTGTGGCATCCTGTGCAGGCTTCAAAATGGCTTTTTTTTTTTTTTTTTTTGCTCAACCAAACGCGGTGGCTGGGACTTTTTTTGCTCAACAATTTTTTTTCCCTCGGCTCCTTGCTCTGTATCCACCAGTAGTTTGGTTCTTTGTCTGTAACAGGTTGGCCACCCTTCCTCTACAGTCTCCCCCTTCTCTGTTTATCAGATATAAACTGCTTGTCTTCACATTCAAGGCCATTTGCTCTATCTCCATTCTGCCTTTAATCGCTCATTTGCTATCAAGATATGGACTCCTGATGCTAGTCTCCATTGCCCACTTGTTAAATTTTCAAACAAGAACCTTCATGGTTTTTTTCCAAGCTGCCCCCCTTACTTGGGAAGAGGTCCTCATAAACATTGCAAAGCTATCTCATTATCCACATCCACGTTATTCCTCCTCAGAACTTTTCTCTGATGTGACGCCTACAACAAAAGACAATGGCTTTGGCAAGGCTGCTGGTGTGCTGAGACCACTGCCTATCGTGCAGTCCAATCTTTAGTCATTCTTCCTTCCTTCCCCACAGAACTGAACATGAGTATCACTCTTTCCTCCTGCCCCCAGGCAGATAGCTGTTGAAGTCAATAGGAAGCTTTTCTTTGACTTCAGTAGGCTTTCAATTAGGCCTATGGTAAGCAGAAGATTCATTGCAGGGGAGTGGAGGACAAGTGGATAAATTTCAGGCTAGGATTTACTTAAGATTGTAAGGTAAAAAGTGTTACTTTAATAATTCTGTGCCAGTTTCAAACAAGAATGGGGAATCTTTAATCAGATAACTCTCTTGAAAGAATTTGTTTAAAGGTTAATAATGATTGCGAGATTAACAATCAGATAATTTTTATCTGAACTAGTCAATGCAAGAAGTACATTAATGGCACATAATAAACAGCTTATTTTATTGACAGAGAAAAAACTACTAGAAGAGTTGCTTTAAAATTTTGAAAAGCACCTAAGTGACTGGGGAACTAAAGTCCATTTTCAATTAACTTAGGCACTTAGGAACCAAAATCCCAGTGGCTTTCAAAGGATTGATTTTGGGCACTAAAAGTCTAGGCAGGTCTGTAGTAGGAGTCTCAGAATCATCTGGATACCTAACTTCCATTGATTTAAGCACTTTTGAAAACTCAATCCTTGATTTATGTTGAAACTATGATCTTAAAAACAAGAACTTTATTGTTGACAATATGGAGATGTTTCTTTTAACGACTTAACGTTCTAAACAAGCTTCAAAATGTTCATATTGATTCTGAAATGTAACTGAAGAAGGGCAATACTGGGACAAGCTCTCGCACCTCAGAAGCTGCCAAACCATCCCTACGCAGATGGGACAATTTAAAAAGGCATTGGTAGAGCAGGGGGAAAGGAGTGAGGAAGTGAGGTTGAAGCCTGGAGCTGTGGGAAGAACAACATGTTTGGAAGTGGTGATCCCTTCCTCCCATTCTTTTTCAGGGTTGGGAACCCTGGCGGAGTAGGCTAATACTGAAGAAAGTATCTGAGGGAGTATAACTTGGGTCAGACTAATGAGTGCTCTGGACACAACATCGTGTTAGGCCCCTCAGTGGGGACCATGGATCAGCTTATGTATTGCTCACAGACTTTGCCACTGAAAATGTTGCTTTATGTGTTAGATTTTCACAATTAAAAATCTGAATTGTGTTGCTTAACACGCTAAGGCTGCATGCTAAATTCTTACGCTAAATAAGCATGATTGTTAAAATATGGCGGGGTAGGGGGATGCAGTTCTCAAAACTGAACATTTGAAAACCACCTTTCATGAACACTGTGAAATAGCTGTTTACAACTAAATAATTTGGGTTTGCAAATGCAGAAAAAATATTTTAGTGAACACAAAAGGGTCTTAAAGTAAACCAAAGGTAATTCATCTTAAAGTTTGAATGAATGTGAATAATTTCAGCAGTATTCATGCATCCATTTGGGAGGCTTTAGAAAGAATGCTTTACATTCAAGATGTTATTCTATAGAAAAAAATGTGTTTCTGCAAAAGCTAGCTATGATTCAATATCTAATGTAGCTCTTTCCTGAAGGTGTTGCTCCAGTGTGGTGGGAGTGGGGGAGAAATAAGCCCCAGTCTTCCACCTGCTGGCCGGAGCATGGGGGGAGAGTGACTCGGGTGGCACACCGCTCCTGCCTCCCCCTGGCCAGTCAGAGAACACTTACTTGGGGAAACATGGGAGGTGCATTCCTACTCTTGTAGTCCACACTTACAAAAAAAGCACTCCCCGCCACACATAGAAATTCCTGTGTTTACTACTTGGAGTGGCTTTTCCCCTCTTCTTATAGGTTGGATCCTATGTTGTTATTGCTGTTT
This sequence comes from Rafetus swinhoei, assembly GCA_019425775.1. Lineage (NCBI taxonomy): Eukaryota > Metazoa > Chordata > Testudines > Trionychidae > Rafetus > Rafetus swinhoei. The sequence goes on along the minus strand of CM033427.1, from coordinate 78,867,706 downwards.
GTTTTGATGCTGGTGCCTCCACCCTAAGGCTATGTCTAGACTGCAGAGTTAAATTGGAAAAAGATACGCAAATTGTGAACCACAATTTACGTATCTTTTTCCACTTTTTTTTGGAAGAGTCTTTTCTGAAATTTGGCCCATCCACATGGGGCCAAATTTTGGAAAAACCTCCTCTTTTGGAACATCCCGTATTCCTCATACAATGAGGAATACAGGGATGCCGAAAGAACATGTCCGCTTTTTCGGAAACTATTCTGAAAAAGCGGATGCGTTCGTTCCTTGGATGCGGCAGAGCTTTTCCGGGATACCTCCAGTACCCCAGAAAATCTCTGCAGTATAGATATAGCCAAGTGACCTCTCTTTGTGCCTGAGATACAGGGGTGCTGCCCCTTTGGAAAATGAATATTGCTACCAGTGCTGGCAAGGAATATAGAACCCAGTATACAAGCAACAATCAAGTACATTAACACAGACCCCAGCAAAAAAATGACACACACAAATGTTAATAATAGAACAAAAATGGGACTTTATAGGGAGCAGGAAAAGAGGATCTGGGGAAAGACAGGGCTAAGATTAACTAATGAATCTGCACGGCTAGAACTGTCTGACTTAGGCCCACAACAGGTCAAAGACTCCATTTGTACAAAGGGGGAGTTAGAGATTCCTGGCACAGTTCTACTTCTCTCTCAGCTCAAAACTAAAATAAGAACTGGTCTCTTGATCTTTGAGACAATCTATCCTTCCCAGTAAAGAGCTAAGCAGTTTTGGCTCATCATCAACCCAAAAACTGCCTACCCTGCAGAAGCCTCACTATTAACCTCAGCTGGAGTGTTTAGTCCAGTTTGTTCCCACTCCTGATTCCACACATGCTGGGAAATGGTGTCCTTGAGCTCTGGTACTCGTAGTCCATAGGGCACAGGACCCTCTAGAAGTAGGCTCAGCCCAGAATTCCAGGCGGTGACAGACTCCATATGGGATTGTGCAGGCTTGTAATTTTGTGCTAAGATTCTGCTCCCTGATATAATTTCTATAAGTTTTTACCCTTGATTGATGTTCCCATAAACCCTCGGTGATATTAATAAAAGTTGATGCACAGATCAAAGGCACGATGTGGCTTTATATGAATTACTTGCTGTCATAGATCTGAGGAAATGGCCACCCACTAGGACTATTCTCGATCTCCTGCAGCCTCATCAAGGTGAAGCAAAGGTTTCTCTTTTTATCTCTCTATCATATTCCCAGGATATTGACTCTGCCGGTACCCTGTCTCAGAAATGGTGCTCCTTATGTTGCCTGCCCTACACCCTGCTGGACCAGTGCTACCCTCAAGATGCCCTAGGCATTTAAACCCATCAATTAGCAGACTTCTATCCCCACAAGTGTGAAGTTTCTGGTTTACACTCTAACATACTCAGGAGCACACAGCACCTGTGAAGCAGTTAGTATCCATTTTGCACAGGCTCTAAATGATCAATGCTCTTTCTAGTTTAGTCTCATAAAACACAAGAGAGCACATCGTACAAAACAATAAACATATGAAATTGCAATGTCCTTCACAAGTTCACCTTCCATTTTGGAGTGTTTAGGGAGGGACCATCTGAGTTCAAGAACATAGGCAGGCAGGGTGTGCCCTGTGTATGCACACTGTTACATTCTGGCTGGACTCTGCCCCTCACATGGAACTTCTATGATCTTGCTCTAACCCAGTGCATGCTGTCTCTTCCTGACAGGTCCTGCTGCATTTGTTAGGCTTCTGGTACATTTCTATTGCTCTAGCTCAGTGATTTTCAAACTTTTTTCCTCATGATGCAGTTGAAGAAAATTGTTGATGCCTGTGACCCAACGTAATTTGACCAGAGTGCAGGTTCCAGGGTAGGGCTGAGGAGGAGAGCTTTGGGGCATAGGAGGGGCTTACCTTGTGTCATTCCTAGTCAGTGGTTCAGTAGGGATGCTAAGGTAGGCTTCCTGCTTCTCCTGGCATCAATACCATGTTGTGCCCCAGAAGCAGCTAGCAGCAGGTTCCCAGCCAACGGGAGTGAGCTCGGGGCATGGGCAGTGCATGGAGTCCTGTGTGCTCTCTTCCCCTCCCCTCCCTCAGGAGTCGGGCTTGCTGGGCAGTCTGTGGTGCCAGGACAGGCAGGTAGCCTGACTTAGCACCCCCCACTGGTCACCTGATCCCCCTACAGCAACAAGACCCAGTGCCTGACATTCCATGACCCAGTACTAGGTTGCCACCCATAGTTTGAAAACCACTGTTCAAACTAACTCCAACACACCCTTTATGGCCAGGGAGGGGCAGAGAAGCTAAAACTGGATTTCTAAAGAGGCAGCTGCTTTTAGCATAACCTTTCTGAGATGTAAGTGTCATTCTTAACATTAAGTATTTCCCATTATCTCTGTCTGGCAATGGTGGACCACATATACAGGCGCTCATAGGATAGGCACTTTTCATAATACAATTTCACAATATCAGCCAGAATTCATATGTTGTATAAATATAGCCCCAATTCATCACATTTGCAGTATTGAGATTGGGCTATATGGCGTACAAATGTTTGCCTAGATTTGTCCTCTAAGGAGTGCTTCCTTGGAAACACAAAGGACTTTATCATGAAAAGGAATCATCTTGCTTAATTCAGAGCCTGTAAGTAACTTTAGGTTGGCTTACTGGTTCTTTCTTTCATGGCATTTTAAGTTAGTATTGTTTTGTTTGATGACTTTCATTATATGGTTTTCTCTGTACCGTCTGTTTTTACACAGGGCAGTCTGAAACGGAAGAACTGAAACATAATAAATCGAAATACTCACTGCTGGAGAGAAGGGATCTAATTCTGACCTCAGAGGAAGTGAGTCAAGAATGGAGGTAATGGGGCCCAGTCTGAAATAAGAAAGAATATTTCCCTCATTAAAATGTTTCTAAATAGGAACTGGCACAGGGATAGCTGAATAATCTAACTATTACTTGGCTTTGTGGGAGCTTTTGAAGACAATGCATATATGTTAGCTATCTTTTTTCCAGTATGGCATGTAGTGTTTATCAGAACATTTCGTTTTTATAGCAGGTTCATGATCAAATGACTTATAGATACAAATGGATTTGTCTGTAGGCTATCACTGAAGGTATTTCTGCATGCATCCATAGTATGAAATGGATAGCATAAAATTCCCTACCATTATATATACATTTATTATAAAATATAAATATATTATTCCCAAAGTACCACGACACTCCATATATTTCAGGGAAATCACTCCTTGTTCCTGAACACATCAACTAAGGTCTGCTCAGAAACTACAACTGCACAAAACTTTCTGAACAAAACCCCAAATAAGGCACATTGTGGGAATTCTAACCAGTTATCTAGAATCACAAACCTGATATCTTTTCCAAAACAGCAACCAAAGAGAGTTGGAGGAGAGGTATTAGAAAGATTATCCAAAGGAGGAGAAACTTAGTTGTCCAAGCAGAAGAAATAAATAAGTCTGTCAGTCAACATTTTTCATTTGTCTGTGTTGAACGCGTCACAAGGTCTGCAATGCTGTACTACTAGGTACATTAGTAAAATTGTTCATACTGTGTTAAAGCACATATTTTAAATGTGTCCCTTGGGCTAAGGTAGTGAAGGGCAAACCCTAAAACCCTAAAAGGTTCAGGGTTCAGATTCAATGTGTATAAGCATCCAAACACTTTGATGCTTACTTAAATCATATGAACTTTCTGAGACCCTAGCCTTCTTCCCCATCTAGTCTCCATTTTGCAGCAGCAGGATTGAGAATTTCACTGCTGCATCCCATTGTTTGGGGCCCTTTAAACTTTACAAGCACTCTGGAGCTAATGTGTGTCTGGGATTTTATCATCCCCGATCTCACTAATTGCTGTGAGTAAACATTGTTTGCACCATGCTGTTCTTGGCACTTCTAATGTTTTGTGAGGTTAATGTTTCTTAGCCTTTGAAAGTTCCTTGTTCTTGTTTACCTGCCTGAAGTTTGACAGTGTCTGAGGGGAAAGTGGTGACTTTCACAGCTTATGCTGGACTCCTCTGAACTGATGCCTTGTGGGACAGCTTCTTCTTCTTCTTTGATAGGACAGATGCTAATAATCTACAACAGAGGATTTCATAAATGCTTTCTAAGGATAATTGAGAGTTGTTCAGGCACTGAGAGTCTTCATTATACAATAAAACAGTGAGATTGACTTTTAAATGAACTGAGGTAAAGGAATCTTAGGGCCAGATTCATTACAGTGCCAAACACGTGCTTCTCTCAGTCTCATTTGTGCCCAGCCCAGCCCATTAGCGTAAGCTGAAATCTTTTAGTGTTTTCCCTAATTTGCACCAGATTCCTGAGGTTCTTATATAATCTTACACCAATTGTGAATTGGCATAGCATAGATGCACATCTACCCTGCACACCTCCATACACTTTCTCCACTAAGGTGTAAGAGGGTGGGTAATTGGCATGAAGGCTATCTACATTAATTTATGCCACACAAAAGCTTCCCTATTAGAGGAGAATTCTACTAAGAGCCACATTTTATTGCTTTTACTCTGACTGAGTAGTGCAAAGTGGTTGGAACAGGAGGAGACAATCTATACCTTGGAAACTAGAGATGAAAGAGATTTATAAAATCATATAATTCATCTCCTAGGCAGTGCAGGGTTATTTCCTAGATTTTGGCTCACTGTGCATGTGGGCTTCAGAGATCAGGAGAGGATGCAAGTAACATTTTTCTCTTTGAACTCTCTTGCAGGGGAGAGTTTGTGTCTCCAGGGAATAGAACCATGAATGCATTCAATTTATTAATTTAAGTATCAGGCTTAGTCTACACTTTCAGGTTTTGTCACCAGAAAACCCTTTTTGGTGACAAATCCCAGAGAGCATTCACATTACAATGCAACGAAAGTTATGACAAACACCCAGTTTTGGCAACAAAAAACTTCCACCTCCACATGAGACTTTGGTCTCTCCCCCTCCCTTTACTGTTAATCATGTAGTGTGTACTACAGTAGGTTTTTTGTCAAGATTATTGACCTCCACAATGCCCAATTAGCCACTTTGGCCAGCACTTTCACCTCTGCTGCTCTGCAGCCACATTAACTGGAAAACAGATGCAACCTGTCACCTGCAAACCCTGGGAAATTTTAAAAAATAATTTTGTGGTGTCTGGCTCATTGTGTAGTGGTCCTCATGGCACCTTCTCAGGGAAACAGGGGTAGATATCACTCCAAACGCTTTCTCAGTACAAAACTGCAGGTATATTTTCACATGCAGTTTTGTACTCCTGAATCTTTGTACTCTCAGGACTCCCGAATCTTTAAAAAAGATCAGATGCATCAGTTTTATATTTTTCTCATGCTCTCTGACTTTGAGCCAGGCAGCTGAAGTGAACTGGTAGATTTTTATCATCAACTGAGCCAGCCTTCAGCATCTTGCTAACTGGTAAAATTGGAAACATTATCATTTAAGTCTGGCAGGGCTCACAGTATATCAACGCAGAAAACCTTATTTCTGGCATTTCTGAACTGCTAAATGCTTGACATTGCAGGTTTTTGTACATAATTTCCGAGAGATGTTGTGGGTTGTTTGCTTTTAAAAACACCACAAACAAACAAAAAAAACACCCTGGAAAAAAGAGTAACTCTATTATATGGAACCATAATGAAATCTCACATAGGCCAACAGCTCATCACAAGTTTGGAACCCTGGTAGCAGTAGGTTTTTATCATCTCATCATTAATGGTGGGTGAAACACACATGGCACTTGTGGTTTACATAACTATTTCTTAGACAGCAGAATAAATGCTGGGAAGCAAGATTTTGGTGTTCTATTTCTGGCTTAAAGGAAGTATGGTGTATTGGTTGCAGTGGGAACACAGCCATGCATATAAGTTTAGCAAATTTTCTGAAAGATAATAAGACTAACTTGATAAGACTTGTCATATCTGAGGCCTAGCTTTTAATCCCAGGTTTGCCAGAAACAGCATTGTACAACTTTTCATTTAACTTATTCATATAATGTGTTAATTTATTTGATCACCTTCTATGGGACAAAAAGGGGTTTGGCCTGAGGCAGAGTCAGCCTAAGTTCAGGTCAACTTTGTCAAAACTATGATCAACTGAAAACAGTGTTTGATGAAACAGTAGATATCACTACGAGCTCTTTTGCGGGGCTTGTTAACTGTTCTAGCCTCATTTTCAAAATTATGGCAGAAAATAGTTGATATATATACTTCCTTTCCGTGTGTGTACTGCACCGCTTAAGATCATTAACCATATTTTCCTGATGGAAGTTGATTCTGGATGGATTTTCTGATATTTTGTTTCTAAAACATTTGGATTTTGTGGGACTGCTGGAAGCAAACCTGTCTTAAGTCTAATTGGGTTAAAAATATGGTTATATTTGTATTTAACTATGATGTGAATTATGATTATTTTCCTAGTGAAGTAATTTCTTGTTACAGGTATTTATTAAAACTAAAGTAGTGAATAAAAGCTGTACTGTGTGTACTTAAAACTTTTTCCACAACTCATAGATCTTTACTTGTGATCAATAATGTGAGTACAGTACTTTCTTGTTGGCAGACTTAAGTTTTTACATCTAACTCAAAATGTGATACTACTTTAAGTTACAGGGTGGAAGTATAATTCAGATATTAACTAATGAACATATAACTGGCAGGGGGGTTGCTATTGTGCCCTTTAATGAGAATGGGGGCTAGCTATAGGCAAGCCTTGTAAAGCAGGGTGTTTTGGCAATATATTTACAATATAAACAACAGATACCTAAAAACAAATAATCTATTAAACAGTCTGGTTTTCAAACTAGATAGTTTTTTATTTAGTAGATATTTTAGACTCTGCTACATGTGATAACCAAATAATCATGGAAATATGTTATTGTTATTAATGTGTGTGGTTGTCAACTGAAGCCATGATCTGAAAAACTTGTGATTACACTCATAAGTAGTCTAGTGAGGTCCATGCAAGCATTATATTAGGAAATAAGTAATGGCAAAATTAGGCGTTGAGTTTGGAAGTTTAGTTTGGGTAAAGTCCCATATTTCTGAATGATGATCTCTGAACTATTTGTACTTTGTGAATCTGCAGAACCATGCTAAAAATCTCAGGAGTTTGATTTTTATCACAAAATGTGTATGTCCTTCTGTTGATTGTTCCATAATGCAGCAGAGTCATGCAAATCTAACATAATAATCTCTTAAGTATTCTCCTTTTTCTATATTAAGAACAATTCTCCTATAACAAATGGATGTGTATTTAAGACATGATTTGTAGTCTCATAGTATTCTTTAGTACTCACATTCACTTGTGTATATTGCTACTACTGTTTTATTGTCTTTTGGTGGACCCTGCACAACATTCAAATTTCTTCCTCTTAATGTACGTATCCTAGCTATGTGGTAGATCTTGGCATATGTAGAGTACAGATGTCCTCCTCTTGGATCAATCTCTCCAGCATTAACATAAAGGCATTAGCTCATCTTCCTTGATGCTACTGGCAGATGCCTGTAAATTTGTCTCTTGGGATCATGTAGAACCTTGTTACTACTGTCAGTTTGTTGATCTCATTTAATGTTTTCATTAGCTAGGTCCTGTCATATGTCAATACATTGTGGTATGCTAGAGAAGTTCTTCACAAAGGATGAAATTCAAACACTCCATCCAAAGCCTGAGCAAAAAGGCTTTGTGCAGGGAAATATGTGAAGATAGAGGAAAGATAAGTAGAGCTCTGTGGCTCTCTGTCTATCAGCTTCAATAGTGGCTGTTGCCCCTTCTTCCTTGCCTTCTCTTCCTTATCTTTGTAGACCTGTTTGAAATCAGAAGAGAGTAGACCTTCCGGGCACATGGAGGTGCAAAGACCACTACATGGCCGCTTTCCATGTGTATAGTCATCATGGGATACCATTGAGCAGGAGTTTTGTGTAAACTCTATGCAAATTGGAGTCAGATACACAGGCCTTGTCCATCCTAGCAAAGTAAACTGGATCTCTTCCCAGGCCAGTTTCACTTCTCTCCAACCCTATTAGTGAACCAGAATTAAAATGTGCACCCTTTCTAATATGTAATGAAGTTGCACATTTTTTACCAGACATGCACAGAAAGCATATGGGTTCCATAACTGAGTTCAATGCTGGAGTCACTTTCCTGCCTAATGACTGTCACCAATATGAGACTAAAATCAATCCAGTTTGGTCTGTGGTTGTATGATTTATGCTCTCCTTTCAATGCAGAAAGGATGAACACAGGATGACTTAATTATTTCTATGGCTGGTCATCTGGCAACAGATGAAAAACTTAGTGATATAGGTTTTTATTTCTTTGAGTCTAAAATAAATGTTATTTCCATAACCTTGAATATGATAACCCTACCCAAGGAAGGAGATTCAGAAGTTCAGATGCTCTTCCAAATTTATTCACAATTATTTGGTCTGGAAATTACACTAGAAAGTTGGAAATTTCATGAATACAGACACTTATGAGATTTCCAGTGCCTCGGGTGGACCAAAAATGCTGCTAAAATAACCCAACTTGCATTTCACTACATATGTTTCTGGTCAATGGAGGACAGGCAAAGGCATAGAAAAGGTGGTTGGGTTTTTTTAACCTACCAACTGTAATATTTTAAAACATCAGGGAAGGTTCAGTTTGGGTTTCAAGCAAAAATGCAGACTGAGTCTTATTAAGAAAAATCATTAATCTATTCCTATTCATAGCATCATACATATATTTGAGGAATGGGATTATATACTATGTATAATAGAGTGAGCTAAGGTAAGAGCTTTAACCTTAACTTTAATTTTCCTTTAACTCTAGTGCCATGGTCAAGAATAGCTTTATTATTTTGCTTTCAAGTGTTCACAGTCAAATTTCTTAAGTAGAATTTTTGAAAAGAAAGCAATACTATTTGTTACATATCATTATGTACATGTGCCGTATGAAGGCTGCATTAAGATCACTCTGAGTACCATAAGTAAAAATATGTATTACAAAACGCTTGCTCAATCACTTTCTTAACTGTCTTGATAATGGGTGAAGGGATTTTTTTTGTCATTGAGGCCAGACACTTGTCACTTGTCAGCATTTTACTGATGTACCATTTTTTTATATCCTGCCTTCTCTGATGACATAAGGTGTAAAAATAATGCTTGACCATGCAGCCATGCAGAACTAGAGAGATGTTTTAATTTCAGTTAGTAACAGTGTTGTCAAGAAACAAAGGAAACATTCCTGAACTAATGACATTTCTCAACATACCAGTCTTTTGGAAAATAGTGAATGATGTTAACTGAGTGATAAAAAATTTCAAAAGAGATGGAAAATACTGTTTTCTTTCAAATATGGGCAACTCTAATGGCTTTGATTTGTAATATTGTGTGTTGTAGCACTAAACTTATTTTCCTATATATTAAACTGATTTGTAACACTTGTAACACTGGCCTATCCAGAGAAAATGATTATAGCTAGCAAATATAAAGCAAATCCAAAGTGAACTTTCTAGACCTCTTAATTTGCTGACTAGGTTTGGATGCTTTCCTAATTACATCTTAATGTTTTGCAAAAGTCATCAAAACCTGCTATTACATCTGTCTAGCGCATGACTGGATAGATTTAATTTTAAGATATACAACTACAGATTACTTTAGTGGTGTCCCTTGTATCAGCAAGCAATCTACTTTTCTGTGGGATTACTCAAGACTACCAATTAACATTTATTTTTTAAGTTTTACATCGTTTTTTGGCTTTCTTTGCTGTTTTTCCCTATGCCAGAATTTTTTAAGGCATCTATCCTTGATGCTTCCGTCTGTTTTTATTGAAACTTGAGAAATTTTCATTATTATTCATTCTCCAAAATCATGCAAGTGTCTTATTTTTTCTTGTAAAATGTTTGTCTTGTTATAGATATGAATGAGCCAATGCTTAATTGGGCCAACTGGTGTATTCTAATGAAACTAAACTAATAAGGATATCATTATCATATAGGGGATTGAATAAATCAAGTAATCTGCTTGATAAACTGTAACAAAACTTACTTAATCACAAATGGAGGATAAAGGATTTTTTTTCAAGTTACACTAATTGGGATTTTTATCTCACCATCCTCTGAGTTTTATATTTTCATATATCTTCTTATCGGACCATTGTGGAAAGTGTTAACTCCTTTTTGGAGTTAATACTTACTGTCATCTGGGGCTCCCTACCCACCTGTCCTGCTGGGCCAGAAGCTCTGGTCTCCACCAGCCAAGGCACAGTGCTGGTGTAACATTAGTTTAATCGATGAAACTTTGCAGTGTAGACATACCCTAACTTATAGCACCTCCCCTGTGCTTTCCTATAGGTTGCAGCCTTACAGGCTGAGGTGCTACTTGGATCCCCCCTCCCCAGCCTTGCTCCCAGTGTCTCTATACTACGGCTTGTGAGGGAGCCCCCAGAAATTAGCCTCACGTTGGATTCTTGGCTGGTGTAAATTGGGCTTTGACATTTAAACATTTAAAGCTTTGACTTGAGCTATGACAATTTACATCAGTTGTGTATCTGGGCCACAAGGTTTATATCACAGATTTAGATATAGATATATAGATTACATATTTAGAGTGAAGGTCAGCATTCTACCTTGGAATGCATGCAGCTCCCATTGAATTTGACAAGTGGCATGCATGCAGCGAAGGACAGAATTCACGTCTTAGATTCCCAGCACACACAAATAATTTGTAATCTTAAACCTGTATTCTAAATGTTAGTAGTAATACATAATTACCACTCAAGATTTGGGAAAAGAGCAAGAAAACCCCTTGCAATTGGTATTATAAATTCTAGTTCTGGTTTTTGCTAGAGAAAGAACTTTGAGCTCCTACCATGATCTCTTCTTAGAAACAGCAGAGAAGAGTTCCAGTTCATCTATTCAGATGAAGAGTTATGGCAGCTGAATTGAGGTGAATTGAGTTTGATCATCTCTGTTTGGTTTTTAAGACATGCTGTTCTTTTGCAATGAAGTTCAAAGACCATTTATGTATATTATGACATTCTGAAATTCTTTAGCTTTTAACTAAAAAAACAAAAAAGCGACAATGCTTCTCAAGAATGGAATGGATATATAATAGACCCTGATAAATGGATTATTTGTATTATTAAGGAGCATTTGTATGTGTTTTTCTATGAGAAAACATACCAGCGAAGTGGAATTTGATGGTGAAAAACATTTGCTTAACAGTAATTCAGACATACATTTGAGGAGAGATAGTTACTTGAACCTTACTAAAGAGATGAAAGTACTTGAAGTTGATACACATGTCAGACAGACTATTAAAAATTCAACTATTGTTCTGTGGGTGGTCTAAAAGATCCTTTACAGCTCTTTCAATTTTGTAATATTTCAAATTACTCTGAGTATAAATGCACCTGCCAGGTGCTTCTCCACATTTTTCAGCCAACATACAATATTTCAACCCTGACTTGAATGGACCATTTCTTCAGTATTATGAATGGTAATTTAATCTCCATCCTCAGTCAACCGTGCACCTTGAAAAAAAGGCTCCCAATTAGGCTGAATTAGGTTGTACCAGAGTATGTGACATTTTTGTGTCAATTTTGGCAATTTTCATTGACTTTGACTCTTACTCCCTTTGTCTTTGGAGTCAAATTTGATTTTACCTAAACCAAAATATTTTGAAAAGGAAAATGTCATGAAAAAGAGGCTTCAAAGAAGGGGTGTGATATAAACATCAGGTAGAAACAAGCAACACAACTTTACAGCATAATGCACACCCTTTGCAGACACTTTTCATCGGAAGACAGGCTTGTGAAAGGAACAGCCCATTTCAAATCAAACTAGCTTTAATCAGTTTGGTATCTTATTGAACCCTATCTATATATTTGGAATAAGGCAGTCACATTTCTCAAACCCATTTGCCCATATTATTTCAATGTGAAGTTATATATAAACTTATATATTTAAACTGATATAAAAGGCTTTCCAGTAGATCCTTTCAGAGATGAATATTGTGGATTTACCTGCATGGTGCCAAATGCAACTGTTCAAGCGCAAAAAAGATAATTTAATGACTTGGCTTCCATGTAGACAACGGTCCTTATCCTGGGATTTAAACCTTCTTTTTAAGCCTATTATATCATTAGACTACTTTACAATATTTGAGTCTACATCAAGATGGTAACAAGGCATTAACTTCCTTAACAGAGACCACCATCCAATGTTTATCCTGAAAAGTTAATTGTACTGGTAGGTATTTGCCTGGAATTACCTAATTATACAGATGTCCTTTTTAAAGTGAATTTATGCTAGATGTTATCACTTGAAAAACTATGCCATGAAATTAATATTTTTTTGTGCATGGAATAATGTATTTTGATCTTTCAACTATTATTTTTCTAGTCTAGCTGATAGTAATTTTATGATCCAAACCTTATAGTATTTTTTAAGATTCCTTGTAACCTTAGTTTCTTCTAAGAAAGCAAATGAGTACATCTGTAGTGATGAAATCATGTGCTGAAAGCCACAGAAACAACAGCAGCACCTGGTGCATCATAATAGAACAAACTAACAACATCAAAGTAATGTCATCTTAATTGAAATAATAAGAATTAATAGCAGAAGTCACCCTTGAAACACCTTTCACATGTAGTTTTCTTTCTTTGAGATTTTCAAAACAATTGCCTAATTTATACTACTTCAGCATTTCCCTGTCCCTGTTGATTTAGATGTGAACACCACTTTATATTCTGTACACAGAGCATTGTGCTTTGAGATAAGTGGTTATACTATAATTTACTCATTATTACACATTAAATCTGTATAAATAATATTTCTTGAAAGATACTTGAATTACAAAACTGCATATGAAGAAGTAGCTAATGTCTAATGATGCTTAATAGTTTACTACAGGTTTTTTTAAGTAGCAGCAGCGTTCAGTGAACTTTTCTTCTCCCTTTCAACTTCCCCTTCCATTACAGAGTGTTAAGCCCCAGAAACTGGATCAGCTAAGCAGCAGACTCAGTAACAGTAAATGAAGTGCTGTAATCTTACATCAGACTAATTAGTCTGAGGAATAAAATAAAGGGAGAAACTTTTTAGGTTGCTTTGTGAAAGGCAGTTTGCTTAATTAAACCAACCACTAATTGTTAAATATTTTTCAGGCATTAACAGAGCTACACTGAGTGTAATTAAATTTTGATTTTAGTGGTATTTGCAGGGATTAAAGTCACAATCTGCTGAGGCACTGGGGTTAGTTAATATTCACTTCACTGCCACAGCTGTCCTCCATTACATTACAAAGGACAGGAAAAGAGACAGCAGAATAGGGTGAAGTAATGAGAAAGCTATTCATTCATTTGAACCAGCTCCACACTGTACAGCCTTGTACAAATGGATCTGATCTGCATGACACACAAGTAGGCATTAAATCCGATTTAATATGATACAATAAAGGAAAGCCTAAACTCTAATGCATTTTTTATTTTTATATTCTGCACTATGCAATGTATCAAAAATATAGTCATATGATTATCAGATGATTCCATTCAAGTGGTATTTCTAGACTTATTAACTGTACAGGAGTCCACAGGGATTGTAAACCAATTCTTGCTAAGCCATTATTCATCCCATGTGTGTGTGAATGAACCCTTCATGTATGTCGATTGTGACTTTGAATCCCCAGTGGAATATTTATTGGCAGGATCAATGCTTTTCATGTTTGTTTGTTGTTTCTTTTATTTGAGCTGCAAAAAGATTGGGCTTGTAGCGTTAGATGGACTAGGAGCAGTTCTGAGCTGAGGTGTACCATAGTTACCACAACAGAGGAGAAGCCATGCTGATGATTCTTAAATCTGGCTGTTAGTAACCACTAAAATGGGTGGAGCTTTTGTTCAATGAAATTCATCTTGCCAAAAATGACTACTTCAGAAGTTAAAACACATGAAGGTAATATTATACCCCTAGATTGTAGTATGCCATTATGGTATGCGAGACCCTTTCATCATAATCTGTAAAGAGCTACTGTGGACCTGAGCCTACACTTCTTTTTTTTTTTAAGTTAAATGTTTACTACTGTGAGCAAGGAAAAGCCTAGGAATTCCTAATTCCTTTCCTAATTATGGATGTAATGAATACCCAGCTTCTCATATAAATATATGTCCTGGTGAGATGTTCGTTCTCTTTTTTGTGCTAGTCCCCAATCCCAATTTCTGTCTGGGTCTTTCCTGGTTTAATTCATAAGGCCACAACTCAGGCAACAGGCCTGCATGTGCTGAGAGGAAGTCCCTCAATTCCTTTGTGCTAAGAAAATGATTTCTCAATGGCCAAGTTTAAATCAGCAATGGAACACCAGAAACGTCTGCCTATATATCTGAATCAGGAGGCCTGTGAGCCTCTTGCTGCAGATTATGCATTTACAATTAGACCCCTCTTCAGCAGTTCTTGACCTCCCCTTACTTGCTGATGCTGTTCCATCAATATGTTCAGGTGACTCTGCAGGAGCAATTTGCCTTCTCCAAGTTCCTTTTCCCTCTGGTCTGGATAGCACTTCTAGTTAGTGAGAGAGATTGCTCAGTATTGAATTAGATCCCATATTTGCATAACCTATTAATTAAATGCAGCAACAGTAGTGACTTCTTCACTTCCATACTGCTGCAGCTCCCCACTTTACTTCTTAATTAGCACTGCTTGCCTCCCCATCTCTTCTCATAACTGCTGATGGTCCACCCAGTCCACAGTGTTCCAGAGTGGGAGGCAATGTAGCCTGATATTTGTTCCTGACCCATGTCCTACCTACTCCTCCCTCCCTAATAACAGGCCACTTTCCAAACACTATGTTCTGTGATCTAGAAATGGAGCATAAGTAAAATATCTCCAGGAAAGGAGACCTTTCCACTTGTCACCCATCTCCTAGCTCCTTCTCTTCATTAGTGCTCATAATGCTCAATTTTATTTATTTGCTTGGTTTTTCAAATAATGTGCAGTCTGTCAATGTCTCCTGCATCTTACCATTCTCTTCCCAAACACCTAAAGGACAGCTGGGTAAACTCTTGCAATGTGAATTAAACACATCACATTCTGCATGGGGATGGTGCCTTGCACCCTGGGCCACCAATCTTGTTTGGGACTTTTCTGGGTGACTATTGTACAAATATTTAATATTAATAATCATCATTGTCACCTTTGTTTGGCCTGTTCTCATCCATCCCTCCATTAATTCAAGTCAACACTACACCATTCTGTTTTGTTTCAAGCACATTATTTCTATTTCCGGCCAAAAAGTTTTGTCATTACATCAGCCTAGCACATTTTTGCTCTGCTCAGTCGTTGTTTGTGGTCCCTGGGGATTGTAGGTTGTTGTCTTGCCTGCAGACTACATGTCCCACACCATGCATCTCCACTTTGCATCATACATCACCTGCACTACACTGGTCGCCTCTGTACTCATTCTCCTTATTTGGTATGTGATCATCCCCAGATAGCAGTTCTCACACTTCAGACATTTAATAATAATGAGAACATTTTCACATAAAAAAGTGAATGTGAATTAATGCTTCTTCCCAAACATTCATGAGTATAAAGACCATTAATTGAAAAGGGTAGCAAACAGAGCAAAGTGTGACTTAGAATTCATAGAATGTTGATAAATGATTCTTCTTATGATTTCTTGCCCTGATGTACTCTAACATAAATGAATGGGTAAAAGATGGGTTGAAAGACAAAATTGTATTTCAATCAATCAGAATTTTTAATTTAATACATTAAAATCTGTTGCCTTAAACCCTGATTTCACCAACTTTCATATACACGTTTGATTGTACTCAAGTGAGTAATTCCATTGATTTCAGTGAAATCACTCGTGGGTAAAGTTATACACATGCATAAATATTTATAGGATAAAGACCTACACAATAACTGATATTAAAAAAATGACAAATTCAGTATAATGATCACACTACTGAAAATAAATAGTGAAGATGAAATACTTTGTTTAAACAAGTATAATTAACAGAAAGGAATATTGGGGAATTATTTTTAAAAGGAGGTAAATGAGTACATGTTTAAATATCTTTGTTTCCCCAAATCCTAAAGTCCCTATTTAATCTCTTCCCCAGATATCTAACAAGTCATATTTGAGGAAAATGGAATATTAGAGAATATAATTCATACCAGAACTATATAGCATAAGTAAATGAACAATAAAAATGATAAATTGGGCAATAGAAAAGATTACAGAAATAATGCTTTCACATATTGGGCATTCATTAAATTGACTTTCCAGGGTAATTACTTTAACATTTCTACCTCTGATTCAGCACAGACCTTTGGATCATTAAACTAGATAGTAAATGTTACACATTTTCAAGACCGGCTCTTACAGACTTCTTTCCCAGAAATTTGAAAGCCATGTCAAAGCTATTTGCAGGTGGGAACTACTCAGAGCTGAATTTCTTTGCAAGTCCAAATTTATTGGACTGGAAATTCAATTCACCAAGGTCATTTTTCCGTTTCAAACTGTTCCTTTTAGGTAGACTAATATTATTAACTCCAGTGCAAGGACACAGAAAGGGCAATCTCCATGACTCTAGAATAAGACCAATTTAATATAGTAGAAATGGTAACAGATTAAACTAAAAAGTATTATTCTCATTTATTTTATTTATATTCTGGTAGCAGCTAGAGGGCCTCCAAGGAGGTTGGGCCCTATTGAATGCAGCACTATATCACCAGAAAATAAGAAGCAGTTCCCACACCCAGAGAATTTACACAGGTTTCTCATCATTAGAATCTGGTGGGAATGGCTATTTGGCAAGGGCAAACACCCACAATGCCACACCAAGCCACAAGGGCACACCCCAACTACTTAGTCACTTTGTTTTACCAGCCCACAAGAGAGAATGGAAACATCAGGCACCTGACCTACAACTCCCATTAAACAGTACAGCACTGTAAAGAAATGAATTTTTATTTGAACTGACCCAAACAAAATATTTTGGATCAGGTCAATAAAATGAAATGAAACTTTTGAATCAGGAATATTGACATCTTTATTTTGGTCAAAAATTCAGAAAAGAGTTCCTCATTCTGTGAAAAAAAAAATGTTTTGGGTCCCAATTTGGGATAAAACCAGATATTGAAATACCAGAATTTAGTTTGAGGCAAACCCTTACATTTTGCTCAGCTCTCATGCTAAGGTGGACTATTCTTGTGATGTTTCTGGCTTGGCAGGAACTAGAGAATATCACAAATCCTAATATAGTGGCTGTTATAAAGGTATTTATTTAGTTCTATAGGTATTTATCCTGCAAAGACAGAGTTAAGTCAATGCATAAGCCTACAACAAAGTTGCATAAGTTGTTTAATTTAAAATTGAAATAAGAATATTTCTTTATAGGTTATTTTCAGGATCCTGGTGTTTTTTCAGTTTTATTCAAGTATTTAAATTTAAAATTAATTGTGAAAAACCTATTTTTTATCTTAACTACTATTTTCACATGCATTATTTAAAAATTAGGTAATTCTGGTAGGCTCATGGACCTAATGCTCTAAGGCCATGTCTATACTAGGAAACTATTTTGAAATAACTAAATTTGGCTTAACTCCCATTTTACAAAATTGAAATAATGTGTCCCCACAATGGGGAAGCCTCAAAATTATTCTGAGGAAGGTTCCATTAATATGGATGTGCTACCTTGACTTAGAGCCCCAGGAAGCACTGCGGAGTAATTAGATCGAATTACTCTGGAAAGTAGTTATTTTGAAATAGCAGTACCGGAGCACCCACACTACCGCTATTTCAAAATAACTATTTCGAAATTAGCGTTATTCCCAAGAAAAGCAGGAGTACAGATTTCATTATAAGCGGCCCCTTATTTCAAAATAACAAGCTTGGTAGTGTGGATACTCTGCTTATAAATTCGATGTAAGGGGGGTTATTTCAAAATAAAGCCCTGGTGTAGACCAGGGCTTAGTCTTCCTACGCTACAGTAGGCTTTCCAGACTGCCCAACAAGCAGCAAGGTGGAGTAATATACTACCTAAAGGTGGCAGAATTAGCCCCTAGGTAAATATTAATTAGCATTTGACCATATCTATTGCAAATGTTAAGCTCCAGTTTAAACGTTCTTAGTGATATATAATTTGAAAGAGTAGTGGTTCTACAATAATTTGCAAGGAACTGTTCTAATTTAATAGTCACAGAAATGTATCTCAGCATGTCAAGAAGGTATATGGAAAGAGTGATTGGGAGTTATGACAAAATATGTATTCAGGTCATTTGTATTTGCATGAACTTGGTTTCAGGCAGCTACTTATGCACTATGAATGCTGTGTTTTGAATTTATATTTTTGTCATGTTTGCTGATAAAGAATAGTGCTGCAACTGAATCTTTATATGATGTTCTGTCCATAATAAATTTAGTCATTTCATATGTCTGTAACTAAAGGAAATTGCAGCTATTGTCACAGAGTTAAGCTCTACTTTCATGGTAAAGTGATTGATTTCATTTTCAGTGTTTCACCTTTCTCCCTATTTTGTTAGTGGCCTGCTGGAAGAAATATTTAAAACCGCCATTAATTAACTCCAATGGCTGGTGAAATGAAAATGGTTGGTTTTGTTTGGAATTATTGACAAAATATGGGACACACAGAATTACCCCAATTTTTTGTCCCCAAAAAATCATTGCAAACATACAGTCTATGAACATGTTGCATTTAATATTACAGCTTTGTGAAATAAACCAAGAGCAACTTTTCTTTCAATATGTCACACTGTCTAGAGCGGCTCAGACTGCTTCAGGGCAGACTGTCAAATAAAGGGCAGAGACCCCAAACCAGTGGTGTGTTCTATAATTAAATCTCAGCAAGCCAGTAACAAATGTGAACTCCTGCATCACTATAACAGTCATGGAGTCACAGACAGTCCCCCTTAGGCCCTCAAGTCTATCTTGCCACCCAGACAAACTGAATTTAGTGATAAATGGTCACTAACATTAAAAATCACACCTCCTTCAGGTTTCTTCTAGTCCATGGGCATTTGGTGAAGGTAGAACTGGGGGGAGGTGAGCCCCCAACCCCACCCCCAGCCCTTCCACTGAGGTCCTGCTTCCACACAGGAGCCAAGCTGCCTCCCCTCCCCCCCACATACCACCATGGGGAGGAGAAGAGGGATAGATAGGCGCGCACATGCCCCAGCCTCCCCAGCCCCAGCACACAGGGAGGGTGGGCAGCGAGTGGCCACAGCCTCTCTGGTCAGGCATACTGGGAGGGCAGGTGCTGGGGGCAGCAACACTCCAATCCCAGAAGGCATTCTGGGGGATGAAGTGTGGGCAGGGCTAGGCTGGCAGTTTGGGAAGACAAAGCCTTCCTCTGCCTATTATACCAGACACCCATGTTCCACTCCCAAGAGACCAGTCACTTTCCCCAGAGTAGTTCAGACCCTAGATCTTACACCAAAGACAAGATGTGTAGCCAATCCCATAACAAACTGTCTAAAGGTTTATTAATCAGGAAGAAGGAATTAGTTATTTACAGCTTAAAGCAAGCAAACATATACCCAAAAAATGAGTTACCATCTAAATCCTAAGAGTAACAGAGTTGTAGAGATCTGTCAATTCACAGTGTCTTTCAGGGAGCACACAGGAGGCAGGAACTCTCGCTTTAGTTCAGAGTCTTTGGGTCTGTCAGAATACTAACAGCCCCCAGAATGGCCTTCTTTGCATATAGTACTTTCCAGGTGTGATAGGGCCATTCACCAATCCTTTATATTCCTCTCAGTGTTTACAGTACTTGTCATGCCAACCCAGGTTCACCAGGAGAATGCAGGGCCCTAGGCCACCATATAGTCTGGTTAATTGACACTCTTCAACAACATATGCCATTGTCTGATGGAGACCACATGTGTAGAGGTTGGCTGCACATATTCCTTGGTCAGTATAGAACATGCTCATCAGAGTCTAATGGTGACATGACAAGTCAAATCCTAGTGGCCAAACAGTCGGATCGGTGATAAGGAAACCATTCCAAATATTTTAGCCACATATCGCACCATAGGGTCACTGCTGACATTCCTCTCGGGTAGTTGAGGCCACAATGGACATGTCAATGTAAATCATGCTCTGGTATGACTAAAGATGTCCCTGTAGAGTGGGAGACAGGTATTGGACATAGTTTTCTCATAGTGTGGGTGTAGACACTCTGAGCATGTCTACACAGCAAGGCAAAAGTCGAATTAAGCTATGCATCTTGAGCTACATCAATTGTGTAGCTTAAGTCGAAATAGCTTATTTCTGCTTTTGGTGCTGTCTACACAGCAGAAAGTCAAAGGAAGAACACTCTTCCTTCGACTTCCCTTACTCCTCCTAAAATGAGGGTTACAGGAGTTGGAGTAAGAAGTCCTCCAGTTCGCCATTATGGCTTGGAGTCTAGACACGCTCTTTGTTATTAACGCCGCTGTGTAGACATATCCTCTGTGACGAATGTGTACAGGGGCTATGTTGCTCAGAACTGGTAGATGTGTAATAGGAGTGGGACAGAAGGGTCCCTGTGGTAATACAAATGGTCGAGTTCATTGATTTAGTATGAATTAAATGACACCATGCAGGGGCCTGGAATTTTGCTGAGGAATCCTTTGTATGATGTTCCATCTGATTTTGACAATCCGAATTGATGGGGAATGGAGTGGGAGCAAGGAGAAGTATTTCTGTGCCTGAGTTCACAAGTTCAGAGTAAGTATTTTCAAAGTTAACAACAAAAGTTACATTTTTATAGTACGGGATACAATTTTTATAGTATGCCGATGAGATTAAAGTCTAAAGACTAAATACTTCTAATAATTCTTATAATACTAATAACTATTTTGAGTAACACTAACATACAGGTAAACTGGTCTGGTCTCCAACTGTAAGTTTGTCTGTTGTTAGCTAATGCCTAAGCCCTAGTCTATACTAGGGAATTATTTTGGAATAACTCTTCCCCCCCTTATTTCGAAATAACAAGCAGAACATCCACACTACCAAGCCCATTATTTCAAAATAAAGGGCTGGTTATTTTGAAATCTGTACTCTTGCTTTCCTGAGGGAGTAATACTTATTTCAAAATTCTTATTTGGAAATAGTGTTAGTGTGGATGATCCAGTGCTGTTAATTCAAAATATTTGGCCTCCAGAGACCTTTCCCATATGCATTTGTGGCTGCTCTGGCCACACATGCCAGTTCTTCTGCTCCCCTTCTCCTGTGGAACTGAAAGCTGCAGAAAAAGGGTTTTTGGTACATGGAGAGCTTTTCCAGCCCCATGCCATACAGCCTCAACAGGCAGAGCCTTGGAATACCCCTACACTCCCTCTGACCTCCCCCCCCCCCCAGCTGCCAGCACTCCCACAACACCCTTGGCTGTCACTGGCCAGGGACATAGGAGAACACTGGCTTGGACTCCTCACCCTGGAGCCAGTCCTCACCCCCCCGCCCCAAGGATGAGTTCCAAGTGTTGGACGAACCTGGGGAAGGCATTTCAGGTAAGTTCTATGACTTTCCCTATGGATACACGGGGACAGGCTACAGGCTGCAAGGGGCTGCGTGCTCCTCACTCAGCCTACTCGGCCTCAGGGGCCGCACAACAGCCTGTGCATGTGGATGCACATGGAGCGCCAGTCTGGAGCACTCAGCTTCATGATGCTCTGACACAGGAACCCCTTTATCCTTACTCCAGCCTCTGTGGTGGGACACCTTCCTACAACATGCCACTACAAAGGAGGCTGGGGTCATGGAAACACACAGCAGTGCCACACATGCCTCAGGCAGCATCCACTCGGTGGAGACTGATTCCCTGAATGGGAACCTGCTAAGGGAGGAAGTGGAGGTGAGTCCAGTAGCACTCTCTCCAGCCAGAGGCCTCGGCTGCTCACACACATCTCCCCCAACATACCCCTACCTCCTCCATGGGCAGGGATAGAAGTTCTCTCTGTGCAGGATTCTACCAGTGCCAGACCAGGCATGTGTGGAACACAGAAGAAAGCCAAGCTGCCCCATCCCTGCCTCCTTTCCCCCAGACTTTAGGCCTGGGACCACCTTCCCATGCCTGCTTGTTCCCAGGCCATGGGTGTAGTGATGCTACCCTGGGATGTCTCCCCTGAAGAAAAGTGCCCACTGTCTAGGCAACATATGGCCTTGCTTGAAGCACAATGCCATCATCTAAACCGAGAGGTTTGGTGTCGGCTCAGAGACTAGGGCTGGGCTTCATACACAGTGCCTCCTGTGATGACTGCACCTATAACTTTTCTTCACAACTGGGCCAGCTGCAAGCATAGCATGTCCACCACCTCCCATGCCATCATCCCAACTCTACAGGATCCACCAGAGCAAACGGACCCAGAAAGATCTGATGGGGGTCGAGGAGGAGTGCTGGAAGTGGGTGGCTGACAGGGAGGAGTGCTGGGCTGACTGGGAGAGAGGAAGACCGCCTAGGACCATGTGCCCCTCCATCATGTGCCCTTGGTGGTGGAGCGCATGGTCTTGTGCATGGAGTGGGCCACCAGCTATCTCCTGGCCCTCCTCCCCATGGCTTCCCTTTCAAGCCTCCCCAGGGGCCGCCAGGGCCCCTGATCACTGGGTGGTGAGACCTCTTGGCAACTGAAGCCTCCCAAGCTGATCAAGGCAGGTGCTGCTCCCAACCCCATCTCTGGGCCCCATCTCCCAGCGTCCCCCCCCTCCCATTTCAGGTTCTTTCCCCAGTCCCGCGCCTCTTGTATGTCCCCTAAATAAACAGACTTGCTTTTTCAAACAAAACAGGCTTTTTTATTTGCTCTGCAGGGGAGGAAGGAAGGTGAGAAGGGAGGGCAGGGAAAGCGAGAGGGGAGGAAAGGCACATGGGGAATGCAGGGACCCCTTATGGAGAGACACAGGGGAGAGTCTCACAGTGGGCCTTGGCTGAAACTCTCCCTCACGGCTTCCCTGCACAGCCCCTTGATGTGCTTGTTGAATGGCACTGGTGTCTGGCTGCTCGTAAGCCCCGGTCAGCTGTTCAATCTCTGTCTCCCGCCCTGGCAGGAAAGTCTCCCCCTTGCTTTCTCAGAGGTTGTGGAGCACACAGTAGGCCGCCACCACAAAGGGGATGTTGTGCTCACTGAGGTCCAGGTGGGCAAGGAGACTCCTGAACATCTCCTTTAAGTGGCTGAACGCACACTCCACCACCATGCGGCACCTGCTCAGCCTGGCATTGAAGTGCTCCTTGGTGGGATCCAGGCTACCCATGTAGGACTTCATAAGTCAGGGGAGCAAAGTGTAGGCTGCATCGCCCAGGATGTAGATGGGCATGTCCCGACCCTGATGGTGCGGTTGTGGAAAAAAATTCCGGCGTGCATATTTTGGAAGAGTCAGGAGTTCCAGAAGATGTGAGCATTATGCTCCTTCCCTGACCAGCAGACGTTGATGTCAGTAAAGTGTCTTTTGTGGTCCATAAGGGCCTGCAGCACTATGGAGAAGTGTCCCTTTCTTTTTATGTAGTCCAAGGCATGGTGTTCAGGGGCCAGTATGGAGATGTGAGTGCTGTCTATGACCCCCACACAGTTGGGGAAGCCCATGGCCGCAAAGCCATTCATGATGAGGTTGATGTTGCCTAGAGTGATGATCCTCCGCAGCAAGATGTTGTTGATGGCCTTGATTATCTGCAGCAGACCATGGATTTCCCCATGTTGAACTGATTCCCGATGGAGTGGTAGCTATCCAGCGTAGTTAGCTTCAACAGGGTGATGGCCACATGCTTCTGCAGGGTGGTGGTGGGTGGCGGTTGGGTGTCCTGTCACTGAGGGCAGGTGTAAGCCACTCGCAGAGCTCCAAGAAGGTGGCTTTCTGTATGCAGAAGTTCTGCAGCCACTGCTGGTCATCCCATCGCTGCAGGACGATGTGATCCCACCAGTCCAAACAGGTCTTCCTCTGCCAGAAGCAGCATTCAATGGTGTCCAGGGATTGAGGGGCATTTGCAGCAACGGGAGTGCCAGGACCTAAGTGAAGAGGTCCTCTGGTTCGGGCTGGTCATTGTCCTGCTGGAGCAGCACGTCAGCGGTGTGGATGAACTCTGCCATGAGGCGCAGCACGAGGCCCATGAGCCTGGCACTTCTTTGCAGCAGCTCCAACTCCATGTTGTAAGTGCTGTGGCATCCTCAAGGGCAACCAGAGCACACTGTGTCGGTTTGATGTCCTGCAAAGGGGGAGGCAGTAGAGGAGTGGCATGTGAGATGCGGCCTTAGAGAGGAGCCCCTGAAAGCACAGATCACAGCTTGCCTGACCAAGGGTGTGTCTAGACTACACCTCTCTTTTGACAGAGACAGATATAGATTAGGCTCATTGACATTGCTAATGAAGCAGGGATTTAAATATCCCGTGCTTCATTAGCATAAACATGACCGCCGCTTTTTTTTGAAACTGAGCTTTTTTGGAAAAAATGACAGTCTAGATGCGGATCTGTTGAAAATAAACCCTTTTTCGACAGATCCTGTAAACCTCATTTTTTTGAGGAATACAGGATCTGTCGAAAAAGAGTTTATTTTCGACAGATCCGCTTCTAGACTGCTGGGTTTTTTTCGAAAAAGCTCCATTTTGAAAAAAAGTGGCAGCCATGTTTATGATAATGAAGTGAGGGATATTTAATCCCTGCCTCATTAACAATTTTGATGTGCTTGATTTGCTTCCCTCTGTCGAAAGAGGGATGCAGTCTAGACATAGCCTAAGTGTCCACTCTCCTGGTTTCTTCCCTGGAGTGCTTCCAGGGGCTCTAAATCCAAGGCAGGCTCCAATCAGTGTGGACACACTATTTTGAAAAAATTCTGACTAATTTTGATGCTCCCATGTAGTGGGGATGCGCTATTTCGATTTTGTTATTTCAGGAGTTATTATTTCGATTTTACTTATTTCAAAATTATTTCCTAGTGTAGACATGCCCGAAGTAACACCTGGCAACTGGTTTGCCATCATCAGAGTCAAATGAGAAAAAAATCTAATGTACCCAAGGGTGGATGGGCACATGTAAATGGGGTGCATGCAGTCAGTCTAGGGTGGAGTCTCTCAAACTTCTGAAAGCTCATCCCTGCTTCAGGTAAAATAAAGCCAGTTATGTTCCCTCTGCAATCATCCCTCTGGTATAAATGCCTACCCAGCATGAGAGACTATTTAGAATACACTGTGTGGTTCTCCATAATATATTATATGCTCTGATATTTTTCATGCTTTGGTGATCAGCAAAATTAACAATCCTGGCTTTTAAAGTATCATTCTTGCCTGCTAAGTGTGCACCTGTTGAAATGAATGGGGTAGTTCACATCTCAAAGCTATTGTTTCAGGCTTTTCACAAACATTGCTATTTCATTAGAACCACATTCTCAATATTGTTCTTTGCAATCATAACAGCTAGGGAAACTCCTTTAAAATGAAAATTGAGACTCTGTATAACAATTGAGAAGCCTGTCTGTGTTTCCCCACCTCTTTTCCATGGCTTGTATTGTACCCCCTGAAATGCAAGGACATCCCATACTATGAGAAATACAGCACTAAGATATGGATAAGGGTAGATGAACAATGTTATATACAAAAAACACACATGAAGATATAAAGTAATACCATTTTACTGCTAAGAAAGGCTGATCATAAGCTCAACAGTGGGAATTTACATAGATCCTCATTCAATTAAACTTTAGAACCCTTTGTTTCATTGCATTGCTCCAGCAACAAACTGCCAAATGCAATCGCGGCCTGTGAAAAAGAAGAAAGGGATGGAGGAATGAGTATTTAGGGAAGAAGGACCAGACCTTCAGCAAGTGTAAAGATACATGGCTTTGAAGCCAGTTGCAGCTAGTCTGATTAATACTAGCTAAGAATCTGGCTCCAAATCCTCTGTGTTTGTGTGTGGGGTTTTTTTTTTAAAGAATAAGAATTATGAAGTGATTTGCTAGGCAGAATGCACTTATCCCTTTAAAACACTGTGTAATATAACAGAAAAAATGAGACACCATTACTAGTAAGTGTGCATTGTGCAAAGAGATCTCTCTCCAAAGTGTAGCATGAGTAATGCAAGGTTACCACAGTAAGTACACATCTCTTATTGGTATCAGAGAAAATAGGTGTGTAAAACCCATGTAATTTGATAGCACATACATCACTGCTGCTCCGGGAGTACTGAATCATAAAGCTATATATTTAGCACAGTAAAAGAATATTCCTCATCTTCTCACTTAGAAAATTCTTCAGAAATGAATGGGGGAAGGGAGAAATATCATATAAATCAAGCACTAAAACAACAGGCAAACTGTAGCATTCCTGCCAAGACTCACTGTACATCCTTTTTAATATAGTGGCATTTTATTTTAAGTGTCCCTCTCTCCTCAGTGTTTTTAGTACCAGTATTAAATTACAGTAGCACTCTTATGGAAGTACAGGCAAGAGTCACATGAATACCAAATACATTCATTATGATCAGTACTGAATTCCAAATGAGACTAGCTTCCCACCCTTCCCCCTTCTATATTAACCTTCAAGACAAGTCAACACATTTCAAACATTCTAGTCTTATTTTAATTTGGAAAACAGACTTAAATATACCACAGGCAAGTCAGATCTACTCAAAGCTGTGAGGGATGGGGGTGGGACTGTCACAGCAAGGAGACACTGAGAGAAAGAGGTGAAAATGAAAGCCAGCATCAGCTCCCTTGGGGTCTGCTGTAATCAGCAGACAAATGGTCTGTACTCATAGCATGTATTCATTCTGCAGCAAGGGTCTGCCAACAAGAGCTTTCCTATGCCTGTTTGGAAATACAGTACTAGCCTTTCTCTATTCAAATGCTTTGAAATAAAAAAAAGAACTGCTGACAAACACTGCTTTGGGCATTTGACACTGTTTTTTGATCTAGTTACTCAGACAGTGTAAAACGAACAAATTAGGAATTTACTACAAAAGACTCTCAGTTCTTGCCTTCTAAAGTGTCAAGATTTATAAAAATAAGACTGTTTTTTTCTCTCTCTCTCCCTGAATTGTTTAAAAACAAAAAGTCTCTGCTTTTTGCATAGCTAAACTGAGGGGTTTTTTTTAATAAGTTATCGGGTTTACTGGTTCACAGACACTAATTAATTTGAAGCAAAATCAGATTTTTAGGGTGGCTGAGTGTTAGAAAGACAGATTCACTGGCATACAAAATATAAACACACGTCTATGCCTACATAGCTACAGTTCATGCTTTCTCACTCTCACTCTGTGTCTACGTATAGAAAGAGGACATACATGTGTGTGAGTGGTTTTAAAAATATATATCTCAGCATCTTATGAAGACAATTCTATTATCCTAGGAGGCTAGCATTGCATTGTCAACTTTCTCACTTACCAATATCTTTCCATCACTGAAATATAAATAAATCAATACAATTCACTGATGATGGTGGAACACTAGAACTGTTCTAATTTCAACGATTCTATAGCTTCTTTTTTTTAAATACTTTTAAATTGTGCTTGACATATTGTACACAGGGCACACCCAAGCTAATATGCACATCACAGGCTTTGATGAGTATCATGTGAAGTGATGTGTGCATGTGGGCAATGTTGGAAAGCCATTCCTTTGACACCACACCTCATATTAAAAGGGGAGAGTGAGTGAAAACAAGGTAGAGGCTGCTAACACAGAGCCAAAGAGCAGACATCACGCATTAGCCCCCAAGATGCGTAATTGAAATTAGATTTCTTTTTCATTCAGTGATCCAGATGGATTTGTTGGTACAATAGTGAACCATTTCTGATAGCTCTACTGCCCTGATATATAACTGCAGGACAGTGACTACTTAGCCATTGCATTTATTTGTTCTGTCTGTGATCCTGAGTTTGATTTTCAGCCTTCCTTAGAAACTCCATTTCCCCCTCTTTTTGTAACAGTACAATCAAATTGCAATTTGTATTATAATACCTTATCTATGGTTTGGGATGAAGGATGCAGCTACAGGTATAACTGTATTTACAATGAGCAATGTTCCCCAATGGTTCAATGTCTGCTGCAAGAGCCCAGGAAAACTTGCAGGTCCACCCTCATCTCATGATCAGGCTTGTGGTGAAGAGAGAGATGCAAAAATATTCTGTTCTTTACCCATTGAAGAGACAGCCTTAAAATATGCCACTTAGGGTGCTACAAAATCACTGGGGATTTAAAAAATGTTCCAGGTGAGTAGGTCAATGGAGCAGCTAAAACTGTATGACTTTAATGAATGAGGTACTTGCTGTGTCCCACCTCCTCCCTTTCTCTGATGATCAAACTTATGCCCTCACATGTGCACAACAGAAAGGATCTTGTTCTGGATGTGGTTCTTTCATGTGGTGCATATGTATGAACAGAGGCTTGCTCATCAGGGACAGAGAGGAGGCAGGGCAGAGCAAGGATTGCACATCAAAGGAGTATTTTCTTTTTCATTTTTAAGTGAATGTAGCACTTATGATAGGTGCTAGATTGACAGTCCTAAAGACTGTATTCCACTATCTACAGGAAGGGTACAAAAGAGGAAGTAGAAGTACAAGTTTCCTTTGCAAATCTGCCTCAGTCCTGACCTGGAGAATTTCCTTGCTTTGATAGTAATCAAACACAGGAACAGCTTGCCGAGGGATATGGTGGACTTCCCATTGTTTGGAATCTCTATAATTAGAATAATATATATTGCTTTAACCCAACTTCTGGGAGAAATTCTACAGCTTGTGTGCACTGGGGGTTGGGCTGGATGGTTGTCATGATCCCTTCTGGCATCTCTGAGTTTTTGAGTGATGCTGATCATTCCCTTCTTAATGACCCACAGAGAGAACATGAAGCTCTGCATTGCCTTCAACATATTCATAACAGGAGCAGCTCCGTTTTAGGACACGTGCTATAATCAGCTCTCATGTTTCATTGCTTCATTCAGTCCTAAATCTGCAACGTCCAGGAAAGATTTTTTTTCCTCTTGAGTCACAATTAGCCAGAAATATTCAGTATTGTTTGGTTTGGGTGGGGCAGGGGGAGAGCCTCTGGGATTGGTTACAATTGGACATGGTTTAGTCCAGTGTTCTCAGGTGATACAATACATTCTCTTTCCTCGATGCTTGGCTGGTGTGTCTTACCAAAATAATGATGTTGGCGCCTAAATTATTAGTACCTAAGATACCTAAAGCTAATTATTGTTGTGATTACCCAATGGAGTATTTGGGTGATCAAATCACAGCCATTGTGACCCCCGGGTTTTACAGGCCAGCTCAACCATATCTTCTAGTCCCCATACCACTACATCCATACAGTACTATACCAAGATCGATAGCCAGTTCATCAGCTCCACTAGAACAGTGACATACCTAAGGAAGAGAGTGCATATAATTTTTCCATCACATTTTCACCGCCATTGTGAGTCCTAGTGAATCAACCGCTGAGCTCAAGTTGTTCTAATTTGTGCTGGTGGGTGATCAGAAGGAGTAAATATTTGGTACAGGATGACAGGTATGCCTCATGCTTTGATTCTGAACACTTATGTCTCTGGCCTGGCCACCACTTTTGAGTCACTGGGAATTTACAGAGGATTATGTCTCCAGCTCAGCGTATTAGTCATATTCACTCTAACCAATATTGTGTTAAGTGGCAAACAATTGAGTATGTGAATGTTGCTACTCATCCAGTGATATGTCGGAAGGCTCCTCAGTTGTCTACTACAGATTACTTTAACAGACTAGACTACATTTTGCAGCATTGAGTTTAAAACCATCCAGAGGTGCCTTAAAATCTGCACCACAAAGATCGCTGTGTACTTCTGGAATCCCAGAATCGGTGATACATGCAGTGTACTCTGAGGGAGAAATACAAAAAATACTCAAGGGTGCTATTAATTTGAAAGAAAAACATAGGAGTAGGACACATAACAGAGGTTACAGGTGGTCCAATGATCACCCAATCACCCAAGCATTTGCAAAATGGGCTAACCATACATTCCATCAAAAGAATTCTGCTTGTCAGAGATGGTAGTGGGCTGCCTTGAGGGTAAGGGTAATCTGCATGTAACAGTGTGTCTTCATTTTGATACATGAATAAAGTTCAAATTGTTGATGATAACCAAACCCATCTGTGCCCGCTTCCTAAATCTCTTCTTTCACCTAAGTCTAGCAGCAGACACATACTGTCATCTTGAAACTGAAGCTGAAATAGTCCCTTAGCAAAACACCAGAAGGCTCTTCCACACAGGAGTAAATGCTAAATCACTACAAAGCACACTGCCAGTGTGGGAACAATGCCACTGAGAAATGATTTGTGAAGTAAAACCTATAGACTATTTTGATTGCAGCTACTGTCCTGTATTCAAGCTATCCCCCTTGAATCATGTAATCCAAACACATTTCCAGGGCAGCTGAGAACTAATGAATAAGTCTATGAATATTGAGCGTGCATGAGGATTGACATTTTAAAAGTAAACATTGAAACTTTTCATCTTGAATATGCAGCAGCTGCTATAGAATCCAATGTAACTTCTGACAGGTAGTGATGAGTGGTGTGTATGTCAGCTCAAGATGAGAGGCCACCACATTGTGAAAAGCAATCCACTGAACATGAGTACCATGCACCACCTAAAAGCCCAAATTCTATCTGGAAGACGACTGACATAAAGGCCAGACATGGTATTTTAAAAAAAATGGTCAAACTGGGGGAAACTCTTAGACAAAAAATTGGGAAAAATATGAGAGGCCAAGGAAATATAGCCAGTCTCTGCTTCCTTTGTAACACTCAGACAGCCCAAGAGGAGCAAAATTCAATGCTGGTAAAAAGGACACTTTAATTTTGTACTTAATTCTACAATGTGTGTATCATTATTTCAAGTTTGGTCATTTTCCTCTACATATTAACAAACTGGCATCTGCCTAGGGTAACTTTGAATCAGAAATGTTGCATCAGTTTCTGCATTGGTCTTTGGTTGTTATCAGACATAATTAAACTGAAAAAGGGTTGGTTTACAATAAGCCTCCCAAATGTTTAGCTTTCTATCACCAAAAAAATCATGCTGAGAGAGCTGGGAGAACAGCTTGTCTCTGTGGTATGTTTAAATCCAGCCAAACCCAGGAAGTGCAAAGTTGATTAAAAATTAAAATAAAAAGAAAGTTTACTGGACTATTGTGGTTTGTTTAAAAAAGATTGTTTTGATTCAGGTTTAGTTTAAAAAAAAGTAAAATACTTTTTATTTTATTTGTACCATTTTCTCCATCCATAATAAATCTATAAACATATTCCTTTTATTTTATGAGTACTTTTGATTCTTTTTTATTAAGTAGTAAAAAAATTTCAACATATCAAAAGCAAAGACAGGAAAAGTAACAATGGATGCGATGTATAAATCAAAGCTACACTGGTATGCAGCAGTTTCCAAGATAGTTCAAATTTGAATCTGGTCATATTTTTTTGTGTTTGTCTCTCTTTTTATGGATATTTTAAAATTTTTATCTTCCATTAACCCACATTTGGCTCTTTTATGATAAATAACATCTTTCCCTTAAGTATAAATCAAAATTAACATGAACATTGATTAATAATTTCAAGAGGACTACTTCAATAGATAACTTATCCAGCTCATTGTGATTCTATAATCTTTGACATCAAATGTTTAATATGAGCTTCTGAAAGAAAAAAACAGCTACCATTTATTGTCTTTTAGTTCTAGAAAATATTACACATGAACAATAAGTAGCATATTAAATCATTAGCCACAACATGTTTTTGTGGAAAATGTCTCATTCAGATTAATATTAACTTTTTCTGATTTTTTTTACTTGTCTATATGACCTTCCCAAATATTTTTGCTTACATACTTCAAGACCAATGAATCTCTCTGATGCACAAGCAATAAACACCAATGCGTTTATTTTATTTGATGTTTTCAAACTATGATTCTTTCTCCTCCTGTGGTGAGTCTCCTATGAATGAATTATTTATTTTTCCATGAGGTTTATATTAAGTTATGGGTTGTGTTGTATATTTCAGTATTTCTTTATAACAAAAGTTACACGCACAATAGTAATTATAAGGCAATGTTTGGATCACCTAAAAGAATTAAAAGGCCTTCAATTTTCCCTAGAGAGCCTATAGATGGTATTTTGATTCATTAAGAAGTAATAAATGAGCCTTCAGCAGCAGCAGGAGAAAAGCTGCTATGTGGAAGGAGCAAATTTTCAGGTCTGTCTCTCTTGTTTCTTTTCTTTCTTTTCTCCCTCCCCCCTCCTTTTTACACAGCTGAGTCAAGGTTAAAGAGCAGCGGGCAGCATCAAGGCTTTTCAGTCTAATTTTGTGGCTCTCCCCTCTCTCTGCTCTCGACATTGATCAGTGCATCAAATGTTTGGTTGTGGAGCAACCATAATGGGTTTTGAACTGTGTGCAGTCATGGGGATTTCTCCAGAGGGCAGAACTCATTCTGCACATGTGACCCTACAGCCCTTTAGCTGTACACTAAGATTGATGCACTGGAAGGATCATTTAAAAATACATTTGATATAATAATATATTATTGCGGCACCCTCTGTTATCCAATTAAAGCACTCACTGTGTAAGTCTTACAAGGAAAAAAATATAGTGAGTTTCTGGCAAATATCTAGTTTAGCATGAAGTGCAAGTATTTAACATGTACAGTTTATTATAGTTTCCAGTTCTGGAAATAGCTACTGTAGCAAGGACTGTGTGCTTTGTCCATCATATTCAAACAATTATTGAAATTCAGAGCAAAACTTTAGAGCAAAAAAAATTCAGCTCTAAACAATGATTTAAAATCAGGGTTCAGTCTAACTGTTGGGAACTTATACATACAAATAACTTTAGCGTAGTCTCGTTGTGTTCAAACAAGTGATTTAAGGATCTGAGTCAGCCTCCTAGGGCTTGATCTGCGCTATTAAAATGAATGGAAGTTTTGCCACTGATTTCAGTGGTACAAGGATTGGGACTCTTGTGGGTTAGATCTGCCTGTAGCTACTCCCTTGTCATGACTCGTTAATCTCCTGAACAACACAAGTTAATTTTGAAATATAAAGAATTCTAATTGGTACCAATGTATCCTTTGCATAGAATAGCTCACATGCAGAAATGAATAAAAATTCAAGGAGGTTGAAACTGAAGGGAGAAACTACCAGATCCAGAATGCCATATTAATTTGAGAGACTAGTAGCCAAGTCACTGGATGATTAAATCAATTAGAGTCAGGCACCTAAATACCTTTGAGAACCTATCATAGGTTTAAAACAGGGTAGTTGGAATGAAACCAATGGAGGTTTGTTCATTTACACCAACTGAGAAACTGGCCCTTAGATTCTGTTTCTGGTGGTCACACTATGCTGATCAACTTAATCATATTTAACGGAATGAACTTAAAGTGGTTAGACTGAATTTTTAATGGTACTCCTAACATGGTCAAAGGCTTGGGTTAGGTGGAGCCACAGATAACAGAATCAAAACTAGAGATTCCATAGATGTCACATCATGAAACATATTTTAAAAATAGGTAGAAGGTCCACTTAAGAATGATCATCTCTAGAAATACCTTTCCCCATCAATAATTATGATATTTTTCTTCACCAGGCAAAGTGAATCCTCAAAAATTTTGAAACAGATTGTCATTTGACCACTAATCTGTTCATAGATAACACTGGCAATGTGAATATTGTCTTGTTATGGGTTACCTGTGCAGAGAGCAAGAAGTGGGAAAAATTATCTGGAGGAAAAGATCCATAAAAATCAAAGATTCTTCACCAAAGTGTAGGCAGCTGAGAGGATATGGAAAATCAAAGCCTCCTTCCTATCTTGCCCATCTATTTTACATTTTATTATAAATTTGGTGTCTTAATGAATCAGAAAGTATTAATCCTATAAAGTCATCCCCTTATCCAGATCATTAATGAAGATGTTGAACAAACCGGCCCCAGGACAGACTCCTGTGGCACTCCACTTGTTACCAACTGCCTACTGGTCATCAAGCTATTGATCAATACCTGTTGAGCCCAATGATCTAGGCAGCTTTCTATCCATTTTATAGTCCATTCATCCAAGTCATAATTCTTTTAACTTGCTGGCAAGAATGCTGTTGGAGACTGTATGAAAAGCTTTTTTGGCTAAAAACAAGGTATTTCATGTCCACTGTTTCCCCCAAAATCCACATATCCACAGAGCCAATGGCAATCAGGCAATTAGGTTGGTCAGGCATGACTTGTCCTTTCACCTTCCTTTTCTCCAAGTGTTTCAAAATGGATTCCTTGAGGAGCTGCTCCTTGATTTTTTCCAGGGACTGGAAAAAAAATAAGGCTGACTGGTCTGTAGTTCCTTGGCTCCTCCTTCCCTTTTTTAAAGATGGGCACTACATTTGTTTTTATCCAGTCATCTGGGACTTCCCCAGATTGCCGTGCATTTTTAAAGATAATGGCCAGTGACTCTGCAATTACATCAGTCAACTCTCTAAGCCCCACTGGATGCATTAGATCAAGTCCATGGACTTGTAGATGTCCAGCTTTTCTAAATAGTCTTTGTTCATTCACTAATGAGGGCTGTTCACCTCCTTCCTATACCGTGCTGCCCAGTGCAGCAGTCTGGAGGCTGACCTTGTGTGTAAAGACCGAGGCAAAAAAAGCAGTGAGTACTTCATCTTTTTCCACATCATCTGTCACTAGGTTGCCTTTCCCATTCAGTCAGAGTTCCACACTTCCCCTGACCACCTTCTTGTTGCTAACATACCTATAGAAACTCTTCTTGTTATCCTTCATATCCCTTGATAGCTGCACCTGAAGTTGTACTTTGGTCTTCCTGACTACATCTCTGTATGCTCGAGCAATGTTTTTATATTCATCTGTCCAATGTCCCACTTTTTGTAAGCTTCCTTTTTCTGTTTAAGCTCACTGAAGAGTTCTCTGTTAAGCCAAGCAGGTCGCCTGCCATATTTGCTATTCCTTCTGCACTTGACTTAGATGACCAAATAATTTCACAAAAAGCACTGACACACCACCAGATGGTAATGACTCTCAGCTCACTGCTGCCTTAGACTTGATTCAAACCAGTGACCCAGAACCAAAAGCTTCATAAATCCTTAGCAATTCACTGAGCCATTCAGGGCTTTAGGAAAAAAAAACATTAAAAAAGGATAACAAACCCAAATAATTTACAGAATGTAGACCAAATATTATTCTGAGATATTCATGCAAAGTTCACATTCTACTTTCATCTCCATTGACTTCAACTGGGGTTTCACAGGTGAAGATCAGAGAATTGACCCTTTCCAAATGTAGACATTACAGACAAATGTGTTGTAAAGCAATTCATTTTTAAATTAGTCTTTCCTTCATTTACTCTCCAGGCTTAAGCAAAGAATTCCAATGGTTTAAAATATCTTGAACACCCAAAAATCTAGTACTCAACACTCAATATACGAGGCTGCTTTTTAATGATTTGTTTTAAAATAAAAGCACATTTTAGGTTGATATATATTTTGTCAGAGATCTGAAATATAAGACAACTAAAAGGTTGCCATTTGACTTCAAATAGAAACTATGTGTGAGTGAGTAGGGGAGGCTAGGCTGGCGATTACATAATTGGCAGTTTTATTAATGTTGCAAATTATTGTTATTATTATCATCTGTGCCTCTATCAAAAAATGAACTCTATTTTCCTTTTACGTTGATGTTATCATGCATGGTTATTCTCATACACTCTGAAATATGTATTAATATTTCTCTTTTAATGATAGTGAGTTCTTTTTACTGCTGCTTTTTTCTAAATTATCTTCAAAATTTCTGCATGGATAGCAGTGGCTTCTTCCTTCATGTCTCAAGTACAAAACTCCAGCAGGACATTTCAGAATTTGTTTTATTGCTAAAAGTTTGGAGATTTTAGACTCTTAAATGTGATGTTATTTTTATTATGGCATTGATTTTTTCATTTTTAACATTACATTGATTGCTAAAGAATTTACATTAGCCGTTAGTGCTTTCTCAGATTTATCTGTCCCTCTCTGCTGAAAATTAAGCAGTCTCCTATTTTTTTGGACTTCAAAACCTTGTGTTAGATTTCCACACCAATTGCTAAATTAATCATACTTGCCAAGGCTCCATAAAAACATAGATGTACTTTAGTTTTAGTAGAAAAATGAATAAATTAGTCCACATGAATAGTGGTTCTCATTGGATTTTTAAGGAATTGAGTCCAAAAGATTTAAAGTTCCATTTGGTACCAGTAAGTCTCTAAAAATTGCATGTCTTGTTTTACAGTCAGAGGTAACAAAAGAAATCCAGCAATTCACTTGATATTTATTTTAGTAAAAGTAAACTACTGACCTCCCTACCTGTTCTATAGACTACTATTAACCTTGTCTGCAAGAGGGTGGTGATTTGAAGAGTTATGATTGTTAATAGCCTTTGAATGCAGCCAGCTCAAGCCATTTACTCCCCAGTGTACAGTATGGCTCAGCCTTTTCCAGATGGGAAAATGATAAGGGGACCAGGAAGATAGCAGGTCATTCTTGGGCAACCACCAGAAAATTGCTGCAAAATGAATCATGCAGGTCTGAGGTGCTTTACCCCCACATTTTTCTGTTTTAATTTATTAAGTTGAACCTTGTTGACATGGAAGTGAATGACGTTGTACAATGTACTCTAAAAAAACTAGCTCAGAGGTTTAGTGCAACAGAGCTTTAGTAGTAAATAATAAAAAAAAAACCTATGGAATATTTTCCTTAGCTGCACCTGCCCTATTCTTTTATATTCATTGGCAGTTAGCTGAAACCCAACTTTAGCATCAAATGAAAAAGACAGTTCTTTGAAATTTTGCATAGACACAGAAATTTGTTGTTAACTATTACCAAAGATGGCAATTCTCAAACTGGAACTTTACTCTGGAGCTATATGTATTTGTTTATCAAATATAATTAACTTATGAAACAGACTCAAAACATTATTGATAACATCGAGGGAGTGCAGTATGATCGGAACAGCATTACAGTCAAGATGTTTAATATAGTCAAGATCTCTCCTCCACCCCAAAAAAGAGAGAAAGGCCAAAGGTAGGAAAACTGCAACAACTTAAGTCGAGCATAGTGCTATCTTCACAGATGGAGGCCAATGGAAGCAACTGCTAGGAGTACCAGCACCGGCTGGAGCCACTCTCAGCATTTGATTCAGCAGGTCTTAACTAGACATGCTAAATCAAATGCCAGAAGATTGATCTCTGGTGCAGTAAGTATAGATGCGGCCTAGGCTCTAGAACTAGCAGACTCCTTCAAATCTGCCAGATGCTCTACACAGAGGCCCTGTGCCCTCATACTGTCTGCCAGAACCCTTTCAGCATAGTTGTCTGTCCCACAAAAATTATAAGATTAGTTTTAGGGTTGATGATTTCACAAGAACACAAGCACTAGAAACTTACATTTTATTGTAAGGAAAACTGAGATTCATATAATCACATAACTCCCAGAGCTTGAGATTTAAGAACATCAAATAGTGTGAGACTTGCAATAAAATCATGAGTGTAATCAATAATCTGGTGATGTAGGAGACCATGACTGTCTTAACTCCTGAATAGATTCTTCATGATGTTAGGAAGAAAGATGTGTCACTTCCACCCTTTCTTCATCCTTCCCCTTCTTAGGCACAGATCTTGGACCACCTCCCAAAGAGATCCTTCTGCAGCAGTCAGTGAACGGATGCATGGAACTATAGAAGTAACTGACTACCCCATACTCATACTCCCACAATCACTGTGTACCTGAGAGAGAGAGAATGCCTTTCTATTTGTGCCCCATTTCTTACTAATTATAATGTTATTTATTACGACTGTTTTTGACAAGAAAAACTATTCAATCATTAACTTGCACTGAGAAGTGAAATGAAATGTGCATCAGTAGCTGATGCTTAGAAACTGCATTTTACACCAGAACTGAGATGGTTGGCCTTTCAATGGTGTATCTAAAAGCAGGGTGATTTTGGGAAACTTCTGCCCCTGGAAAGTTGCATTAAATGATCTATCTTATACTAATATATGATAAAAATCCCTTTTGCTAATAATGCTGTCACATTTGTGCAAGATGAAGATGGTTGTCTCACCCACACAGTGGATAGGATGACACTTTAATTGGAAAATGACATTGTTGCGAACATTTATGAATATTTTATTATCTCTCCCCTTCCCCAACTCTTTATATTTCCTCATTTATTATTGTATTTATTATTTCTTAAGAAAAGACATTATGCTCAGTACTGTATAAAGGAGGATACAGTCTGTGCCCTCAAGACCTTATAATACAACATACAGACAAAACTGAAAGCAAATAATGGTCCCATTCTACTCTGCTCACAGTAAATGCACACTAGATAGGTGCCAAACTTTCTCCTCTACTGAGTTTGCCTTTATTGAGAACTTCACTAATAATAATACTAATTGAAGCCTAAGGCTCTCTCTTACTCCTTCCCTCCCCTCCCCCCTAGGGTTTATTAGACTTTTCCATCCCTTCTCTAGTTCCTTCTGCCTCAGGTAAATACCCAATCTTTTTATGCCATGTAAATGGAGTTGAAACAGAGTCCATATTGTTCTTACATTGTCACAGATCTGAGTGATACCTCTTCCTGCCGCCCACTAGGAGTCTGTGAGGGGAATCTAAGCCTTTAAGCCCTGGAGCCTTAATCGAGTCCATTCATGTCCCCAGTCTTGGAATCCATTGGCACACTCTCCGGTACAGACTTTCTCTAGCACCCCTGCCTTTGAGTTTTGGAATGTATCCCACACAGTACTGAGCCTACAGATACCCCAATACTTAAGCAACCCCTTCACCCTGAACTCCACTCCAAGGGTGTAAAGCTTCTGCTTTACAGTTTAAATTCGCTCATGAGCACACAGTAGTTGGGAAGCAGACAGCGCATACACACTTTGCATAGTCTGACAACTTCATACCCTTTCTTTGTGGGAAATTCATTCTTCTTCTTTGCTTTGCTTATATTTTTTATTTAGGACATTTTAACAAGTTAACAAATCCTTGTCATGTAAATCTCTGAAACAAAACAATCATTGCAATGGTTAGCTTTTCTTTAGAGACATTGTACGGTAAAATAGTCATCAGAGCTTTCTAGTTAAAAGTCTGAGCATCATTACAACACCAATGTCATTTCTATTAATTTTATTGCATCAAGTGAATCTCTCTATGCACATAATTAACAAGCCAACTATTTCTGTTCTTAATGAATCCAGATTGATCTGGATTTATCTAAGATGAGAGCACAGACTGCAAGTGGCTTGCTTGTATTTTTGCTAAAGCTGTCATCATGACTTAACAAAAGAAATATTTGCCTACAGGAACTGTGTAAGATAAGTTCTCTTCCATCTTCAAGGAGAATAACCACAATAGCTGTTTTCATAGGTTGTGGAAGTTTCTCCCCTAAAAGAATGGCATTGATGGTACATCTGAAAGGACCTATTAATAATTCCTTAATCATTTTGCAAACTTCAACTAGGAAGTCATTAGGTCCTGGAGTTTTATACTTTTCATACTTTCTATTGCCTCTAGGATTTCTATATCTAAAGATGTTTATCTTTGACAAACCTACTACTTCCAAATATTTTTGAATAACTTCAGAGCTTAGAGTATCAGAGGCACAGAGCTTTATATAATGAAGAGCTAATTCACTTATTGTTCTTAATTGCTCTTTACAATTTCAAGACAATAGCCTATGACTTTTATTTCTTTTTCATAAAATATCTGCTTTGTACACCTAAAGGATTTTTCAATGTCATCTGCCTACATATTTGACTTCCCTCTAATATTAGTTAATTGTCGATGTGTTTTTTCTAAAGCTGTGATTTTATCAGTGTCCTGTAACCTTTGTAGGTCATGTTCTAGTTCTAATTTTCCTTGAGCTATTTCTCCTTTTTTTCAGTTGAAATACTGCTAATCAACTGACCCCTAAATACTTCTTTACTTACCTCCCAAAGAAGTAGCTTCTTATATTGTCTGGGTCATTTAATTACAAGTATTGAACAATGTCCTCTTTAATTGCTGCAACCCAATCTTTGTCTTGGAGAAGAAAGCAGTTCATTTGCCAGGAAGGTGAACTTTGGGACCCAACCCAGTTATCAAATCTTACTTCCACTGATGCATGATCTGACCATGTAATGTTGCCAATTTCTACAGATCTCATCACTTCATTAAGAATTTATTAGAGATTAACATTAAATCAATTCTAGTATATAACAGATGAGGATGTGAGTAAGATATGTAATCTCCTCCCCTGGGTGCAATTCCCTCCTTCAATCTAAAAGATTGAATCTTTAACACAGACAAGTCAATGCTGTACCTATCGCCCATGTCTTTTTTCTTTCACTTCTGTCCCAGTAAGAACTTGCTGTCCAACTGAAGTTCCTCCAAGTATAATTTCCTCTTCCCCAAAGTGTGTCATTGTTTTAATGAAGTCCTTTAAAAACAGGTTTTTTGGGGGGGTTTTGCTTTTGGTTTGGCGCATATGCTGAAGCACCCATTATTAATAGCCCAGCAATTGTGCCCTTCAGCATAGATTGTCCCCCCTTATCTTTGCTTTGATCTTTAATCTGAAAAGGTACGTGTTTAGCAGATGTGACGCCAACTCTTCTTTTCTTTATCTGAAGAAAAATATGTCTGTTGAAACCAGTTATCTTTCATGTCAATAATTGGCTACTCCTGAAAATGAGACTTTTAATGTAGAATAATCTGATAGTATATAGCCTTTTGACATTCAAAGATGTCACTGTAAGAGAGAGATTGAGAGCGACCATTCAGTTTATTAAAAACCTGAAATTGTGATTGTTAGTTGTTTGTTGTGCTGATTGTGTTGCCACTGCTGCCCTTGTTTCTAAATATTTTGCACTCACTACTGTGTGCCTGAAAATAGATTGTTTTTTGTTTGTGACCTTCCATTTCTATTTATTGCATTAATTCCACTTGTCGCCCCATTTCCCTTCCTTCTTCTGCATTTCCCTTACTTTAAATCCACAAATGAAATAGCAACATAACCTGCAAAACAGTCCCCACGCTACTGAGATTTGCTGAACCTTAACCCATGTACTCTCTACACAAGCACTAGGACTCCTTCTCTTGCAGTCCAAAAGTGGTTCATCTCCACTTAACTTAACTCTCAGGACAGATTGCCATATGATGATTTGAGTTATGGGGGGAGTATACAAAGAATCCCTAAAGGCTCTTCCATGCCTCTCTATTTTCTCCAATCTCCTCCAACTTTGAAATCTCCCCCAGACACCACACTTCCTTTTTATTGCTTTTTTTCTCCCTCTGTATTTCAAAACACAGTTGTTACTGATCACCCAATTAAAGTAAACTTCATTCTGTTTTCCTCATAACATTAATATAGATTGGCTGTGTCTACATTGGCACCCTTTTCCGGAAAAGGGACGCTAATGAGACAAGTCGGAATTGCAAATGCCGCGGGGATTTAAATTTTCCCGCGGCATTTGCATGAACATGCCGCTTTTTCGGCTCGGGCTTTGACGAAAGCGCCAGTCTAGACGCGGCTCGCTCTTGAAATCCCTTATTCCTCTTAAAATCAGGAATAAGGGATCTTCCGAAAAGGCTTTATTTTCCGCAAGAGCCGCCTAGACTGGCGCTTTCCGTCAAAGCCCCGAGCCGGAAAAAGCGGCAGTTATAAAATTATGCAAATGCCGCGGGAAAATTTAAATCCCCGCGGCATTTGCAATTCCGACTTGTCTCATTAGCGTCCCTTTTCCGGAAAAGGGTGCCAATGTAGACACAGCCTTACTGTTTAGCTCTTTATTCCTAGTGATCCCCCAAGAAGTCCCTTCTGATTAGATTTTGGATTGCTGCTTGGCATCTAAATTTTCTTGTTTGACTTCACTTCTGCCATTGCCAGTATGGTCTCTAAAGTCTTTACTTTTTTTCAGTTTCTCTTTTTCCAGGTTTCACTGTGTGGCAAGAGATTTTCTACAGTTTATCAGTAGTTAGTACCTCAGGAAAGTCATCTTATAAATCTGAGATTTAAACTGATATCCCAAGTGACTAGAGGGAATCCGCTCTACCCATTTAGAGTCTCTTAGGGTACATCTACACAGAAGGGCAAAAGTCAAATCAAGATTTGCAGCTTCAGCTACATCAGTTCCATTGCTGAAGTCGAAATAATTCAGCTTTTGGCGCTGTCTACACAGCAGGAAGTCGAAGGAAGAACACTCTTCCTTCGACTTCCCTTACTCCTCGTGAAATGAGGGTTACAGGACTTGGAGTAAGAAGTCCACCATCTCGACATTATTTCAAAATAATGCCTTGCTGTGTAGAGGTGCACTTTGTTATTTAGAAATAATGCTGCTGTGTAGACATACCCTTATTGTATAATACTGATTTTGTAGCTGAATGAGAACTTAAATGGGAATCCCCATCTGTAGTGAATATCTGCCCTCCTGACTGCTGCTATAATTCCTCCAGTTCTCTTCTCTTTCCTTAAAGTCAGGGCAGAGAGGTCATGGAAAATTTGCTACTGGTGACCTTTGAGCATGAGATGTTAATGTTCTCTTGCTTCTTTCATAATTAAATTTTTCTTTGATAAACATGACATTTCACAATTAGGTCTTGGCTTATTTTGATTATGAGGTCAATGGAGCAATGCTATTTGGGCTCTTTTCACTTTTACCTTTCCAGAGAGATCAGCTGTAACAACTCCCATAGTAAAAGTTTTTACATACGATTGTGTTTCCCCTTCAACATTTTCAGGCAGTACATTAATTCTGATATTTTTCATTCTTGATCTGTTTTCTTTATCATCTCACTTAAGCTACATCTCTCTCTCTCTCTCTCGCTGTCTCTCTTTTCTGCTCAGTCAGTGCCACAGGGCCAAGAAGCTCTCTTTCTCTCTCACTTGCTTCTCTTGGGCCATTCTCCAGGGGTGTGCCTATACTTGCATTTGTTTGACAAAACTTTTGTCATTCATGGATGCTTAACCCACTCTCACCTTCCCCCCCACAACACCAGTTTTGCCACTGCAAGTTCATGTGGGAACGCGGCTTTTTTGGCAGGAGCGCTCACCTGACAACAAAGCAAAACCTGCTCATTGGGAGTGAAAGTAATAGCATTAACTCATACTGAATTTTTGCAACAGGGCTGTGTTGACACAGCCTTGTTGCTAAAAGCCACATAGGTAGACACCCTAGTACTGTGACTCTCTCGTCCAAGTCAGCAACTTCCTTCTTTATTTCATGAAGCTTGGTCATCAAATCATCTCTCATGGCTGGAGCCTTGCATCGATGCAAAGTTTGTACCCACATCTGCATCCACTAAAATGATCTATGGATGCAAATACTCACAGATATCTACACATTTGTAGGGTTTTAGATTCAAAATTTGTATCACACCCATATCTGCCAAAATGAGCTACAGATATCCATGGATTTGTAGGACTCTACTCATGGCTTAACTCAGAGATCATTTCCAGAATGTCTGCTTTGGTAACCATTTGATTTTATCCATCTTCAACATTTCTACATTATGTGGTTGCCGTGTATTCATTTGGAGTCAGGAGTTTCTCCGTGTGATGAGCCAGAAACATTCTTCTCAGTGATGTGCCTTTTAAAATTTTCATCTTTTCTTGGATAAGCCGTTCTTTGAAACTCTGTGCTCTATTTCATGGGGATATTTGGGGGGTTGGTGACCAATGTTCCCTGTAAGCTGTGTGCTTGGGCAGCCACTCAGGAGAGAGTCAAATACCACCCA
The DNA here is from genome assembly GCA_019425775.1 of Rafetus swinhoei. Taxonomy (NCBI): domain Eukaryota; kingdom Metazoa; phylum Chordata; order Testudines; family Trionychidae; genus Rafetus; species Rafetus swinhoei. The sequence goes on along the minus strand of CM033427.1, from coordinate 78,823,967 downwards.
GCTTATTGGCAGAGTGCCCCATAGCTAGTTTTTTGTTGTTGCTACTGGTGGTTCACATCTGTATGTACCTCAGTGCACATAAACAAATTATTCCATATATGTATGGAAAAACTCCATGCATGGATGGAAAAGAGTAGAGGGTGTATAACTGATGACAAAAGATTGCTATACTATCCTTTCAGAGCTCAGGAAGCCATGTTATTCTGGCCCCTTGTGGGTGTCTCTAATTTTATGTTATTTTATACTTTATCATGTAAAGAACAGGAGAGAACAGCTCATATAAAATAATAAACACTTCCTGGCCTCAGTTTTCTCATCACTGCAGGGTATTCTTTGGTCTGGGGTCCAAGTCCTTTGGATTGACCTGAGTCTTGAGGGCCATTAGGGTTCAGAAGAGCAAGCAGGGGCCCTCGTCCCATGAGACCACTACATGCTGAGTAACCTTTCTCTGTGGAAGCCCCTAACTCAGCCCCCATAACCTTGCCTTTTCCTATCCCAATTTTAATCTTCCTGTCTGGCCCCCATCCATGTGTGCTTATCTACTTCCTGGTCACTTGGGTCTCTTTTGTTCTTGAAGTTTCCACTGCTCTTACCTTGCCCCTCCCTCCAGAGGAATAATTCATGTAATGCCTTAGTTTAACAGGTATATTTCCCCAAAAGATCTTTACTGATGGAGCAGCTAATACCTCAGTGAAAAACATTCCATTAGTGGTAGCTCTGTTTGTCCCATAAATGTGCTGTATTTTTCTTCTTTTGTTCATTATATTCCCATAAGTCTGGTATTCTAATTTATAAAGGATGTATCTCTTTTTTAATGCTTCCCCCCCCCCACCCCCCCAGAAAACATACTCCCTTGTGACATCATAGTGTTTGCTGGGGAAATGCTTTTGATGGTGCCTAAAGGGACTATTTAGAAATGGATGAAATGTTCAGATCAGTGCCCAAAAGAGGCAAAGCTAGCTTGATTTTTGAGTTCTGATGCAAAAAATAAACTTGTGTGTGAGTGACACTCTTCTTCCTTCCCCAGGAATCCTTTAGGGAGATTATTCTGATCTCATTTACACTGGGGTAAATCAAAGGTACTAAAGTCATTGGCTAATTCTTCAGGGTATGTCTACACTTGCCCCCTAGTTTGAACAAGGGAGGCAAATGAAGCATACCGAAGTTGCTAATGAAGCGCGGGATTTAAATATCCTGTGCTTGATTAGCGTACTCGCGGCCGGTCGCCATTTTAAATATCCGGTAGCCCGAATTAACTCGCCGCGTGTAGACACAGTAGTCCGATCCAAAACCCTTCCCTCGAATTAACTGTTACTCCTCGTGCAATGTTATACTGCGGGAGGATAGAAAGCCAGATCCTCATCAGGTATAAACTGATACTATTGGAACTAAACCAGCTTAGACTGGCTGAAGTTGTGGTCTAGTGTGTTTTTCAGAAGGTATAAAGTGGCATCTCTATCTCTTCCTTATGTCCCCTGTTCCCAGGTGGGGGAAGGCAGGATCAATTAATTTCCCGTCTGTTTTCAACATCTGCTAATACAGCCCCAGACTAAGGAACAACCTTATTACAATATATCTACCTACCAGCAACTGAACTGTTAAAAACATGTAGTAATACAGTAAAAGCTTTGTTATCCAGCATGTTGGGAGGATAGGAGGTGCCAGTAAGTCAGAAATTCTGGTTAACTAAGAGGGAGGGAGTTTGGGTTGCAGGAGGGTACTCTGTGCTTGGGTTGGGGCCTAGGAGGGGGATGCAAGGCATAGGCTCTGGGAGAGAGTTTGGGTGTGGGAGGAGTTCAGGGCAGACGGTTGGAGTATCTCACTCACCTCAAGTGGCTCCCTGCAAGCAGCAACATGTCTCTGCTTCTAGGCAGAGGTGTGGCTAAGCAGCTCTGCACACTGTTTCCTCCCTCAGATGCCACCCCAGCAGCTCCCATTGGCTGTGGTTCTAAGCCAATAGGACCTGTGGAGCCAATGCTTGGGATGGAATGGGTGGGGCCAGTGAAGCTCCCATGGCCATTCCTCCACTTAGGAGTAGCAGGGTCATATTAGCACTCCTTGGAGTGACATAGATCCAGGTACGGAGCCTGCTGACCCTGTGCCAGCTGGACTGTAAGCCAGATTGTCAATGAAGTTCAGAAATACCAGTTTATAGAACTTGCATGTTGGTAAAGTGCCAGATAACACAGCCTTTACTGTACTGATGCAGTATTTTTTTTTCAATGTATAAAATGCATCTACAGACTGAACCTCTCTAGTCCAGCACTCTCAGGACCTGACTGGTGCTGAGCCAGAGACTTTGCTGAACCACGGGAAGTCAATATTGTCTAAAAGCATTACCAACACTTCCACTGCTTACTGGGCTCTTAAAAGACATTTAGGGGTAAATTAGAGCTAAATAACAGAACATTGAGAGCCAGGACTGGTGGCTGTAAACAAACTTTATGGGACCATAGGAAACTTGGCCACACACATAAGTGGACATTCAGCTAACTAAAATCATACTGGATCACAGATGTTGCCAGACCAGAAAATATCAGACTATAGAGGTTCAACATGTATTATAATTGTTTGAGCTTGTACACACAATCAGCAGATATGTACTTCATGATCTAGTGAGTCTTTTCTATCTTGTGATTCTATAATACAATTTTTTAAAACCAACAAATTTCAAATAGCAATTTTAATCAATGCTCCTCTCCCCAATATCAAACAAACATAATACAAATGTGCATTACAGCATACACTTAAGATCAGCAGGCTTGGACATCATCAAACCAAGAGAAAAGCAAATTCTAGGGTCAAGAAACCTACACTTAAAATGTCCTGTTTTCAGTTCCTGGATATGCACATCTTGGAATTGTAAGTTGTAACACAAAAAGAACCAGCTGTGGTAATTCCAAATTTAAGTTTTTCTGAACTTTCCATTCTGCAAAATGTTTCAATATTTTGACTTTTCATCACATTTCAGGACTGAAGCAAATTCTGAAGTACCAGAACTTCCAACAGGGCAGAAATGTCTAATTTTTAGTCAGCTCTAGCAGAAACCAAGCACTACAATAATAAATCAGTAATAGAGAATCAGAAACAACATGGATTTGGGGGAAGGGAAAGGCGGGGAGGGCACATTGAACAGACAATAACAGTGAAGTGGGAGCTAGATGAATGTGCATAAAGCCAGTCTAATTATCTGAGAGTGAAAGGTCATCAAAATCAATTTGCAGCATTATGTACAAAGGTCATTATCAGACACAGATTTTCTATGCCCATTTAAAACACAATAAAAATAAAGAGGCCATTTTAATACCTATGATTAGTAAAGAATAAGACATATCATTGAGCCATCTGTTTAAACATTTGTGCTACCTTAGATTTTATTCAAAACATTGTAAATAATGAGAGGTGGTGTTTTAGTAGTGGTGGGGAAGGTTAATCCTGAAATGTTCTCCATTGGTTTTCAGGATTTATAACACCAACAGAATTGAAAGCACCTCTTTAAAATGACAGGCCTTTAAAATCAATAGTGTAATATTTGTAATTTGTTTCTTTTTTATTAGTGACCACTTAGTTATTATTTTTATCATCATTTAATGGAATGAGGAAGACTGGAATTCATCCTTCGCTGCTTTTAAGAGAAGTGGTTAAGTTGCTTTCTTATTGGCACAGATGGCCTGAACTGACTTCAACCCCACGTTAAAGCTGCCCCCATGCAAGCAAATGTACATAGATATTGCCAACAGACACAAAGCAATTCAGAAACACATACACCCAAAAGGGCATCCAACCTACTAGTGTTGATTCTGAATGTATATTTAATCTTTATGGCAGAATTGCATCCTGTCACAGAATTATGGAGCCAGGATAGTCCAATGGGGAAATACATCATAGCATTACTTTTTGAAGCTTTCTCTGATGTAAGAAATTTGGAGACAATTGCCTGGTAATCCCATACACGTAGCTGCCTTTGGATCACCATATAAGTAAGGGGTCTCCTATCTCCAAGTGCATCACACAAAAGGTAACATAGTCTGGGACTACATTATTTTTTGCATGAATTCTATATTGAATTTGCCATGTACTGGCTCGATATATGGACCCAGAAAAAGCCTTCTACAAGGTTCCATGAAGGGCTGCCATTTCAAGTGGGAGAAAGCCCCCTTCTGCATGTGGATGTTGCGGAAGTCTAGGCCCTTGTTTGTTTGATTTTGAGATTGTATAGACTGGAATTTATTTGTGTTTGACTCCTTCCTGCTTTATCCATATTCTTTTCACTTATGCAACACTTCTGCCAGGTGGAACCTGCAGCAACCAGAGCTAGGAGTTCCTTTTCAACAATACTAAACTGAATCAGCTCAAGCTCCCACCCAGTAACCTAGGACATTATACACCGCACTTCAGAAAAGCAGTACATCCCCACTTGTAAGCACAGTATCCGAGTGCTGCAAAGCAACTTTTGATGAAAGAAGTCACCCAATGTTAATTAGGAAAAATGCCATTAGCTGGGTTCATAAATCTAAAACTCTGAGCAGGACACTTACTCCAGAGTGTGTGGGAAGGCGTCTTCTGTCTCATGTTCTCAAGTTCTACATCCAAAGTACCTTTACTGTGCCCCCCTGTGCTTCGCTATCATGATCCACTCACAGTGGTTGTCCACGGATTCATCATTAGGAAGTACATCTGTGTAAGTGCACCTTTCACCTGGTTTCCTCTGCCATCTGAGGATTTGCTATTTTGAGCTGCCTTGCCAGCTCTGTTCCTCTCTGCTGGCCACCCTGCCAGCCAGTGCTTCTCACTAACTGGCCACCCTGCCAGCTGCTGCTCCTCTTTGCTGCCCACCAGCCAACTACTTGTCACTTTAATGAACCAAGACTACTGGCTGACTGCTCACCACTTTCAACAGTTGTTCTCACTGTCCCTATATCATTCACCTCCTGCTGTCACCTGTTTCTCTGTTGTGATTTCCATAGGTCACTTAGTGATTTTTTTTTTTTTTTTAACTCTGAGAAAGCTGGGCAAAAACACAGCCCTACTATAAGTGATTTTAGCTCTCATTGACGACTTAACATAACAAAAAGCTTCTAATGAAGCCTAGTTAGAACCATCTTTGAACAGTGGGGAGGAACAGGGTAAATCAAACTGGGGGAGGGGAACCCTTAGAGAGAATCCACACTTCCTGGCTAGGATAATTGTCCCCAACCCTTTTACTTTCAAAGGGGTCTGGCATTTGAGCCCCTGGCTTAATTAGTTCCTTTCAGCTGAGGGATGCCTCCTCCTTTGGGACAGGTTCTGCTCCCCTTTATTTATACAATAAAGACAACAACATTGATAACAGCATTTCAATACTCCTGCATTCAGTATTAAGGTGATTTGTAACCCAACACCAGCCAAAGTTGACCACTTTGAACAGCGCTGCTCAATGTGCTGGATATCTAAGTAAGCGTATTAGGCAAATATAGTTTGTTCCTGAGGTATCTCTCCCTCCCAGCTATCTCTCAGGGGAGAGTTCATTCAGATCCTGCTTGTGCTGAAAAAATAAGTGTCAAACAGAAATTGGGACTAAGATATTTAGAACATATCAAGGACTTTTCTCCTATAATCTACAGGCTTGGGGAGAAGAAATAATTGCATATGAATTTTTAATAGTAATAATAATCAGGGCTTAAATATTAAGCAATATACTCCTTGTATTTTTTTTAATTTTCCATATACCCACCCTATGACTCCAAAATTGGTATCAGGAATTGTATTAATTATTGCTTTTGTTCTTTTATTTATAATTACACTGTTTACAGTTGTGCTCACTGTAGCCAGTTGAATTTCCTTATACAATTCAGCAGGGCTTCTCATGAGGATATGGTGAGCACCCCACAATGCTGTATTTTTTATCTGTGCCATGCATCAAAGTCTTCCTGCAAGAGAAATGAGATTACAGTGGTGTTAATTTGAACTAAATAAAGCTATCCAGTTCTTTTATTTTACAATTTGTTAATAGTGAAGCAGATTGAAAAGGTGATTGGTTGAATGCACTGGAAATAACAGTAAAGAGCAGGGCAGATACTGAATGATTCTTTTCATATTTCATCTACTAACTAATGTTTGTTTCTCATGTTAGTTGTGTGCATTTTCTTCATTAAGTGTTGTAGAATCCTCTTACAGTGGAATAACCATTTTTCATAACGGTGCTATAACAGCAGACTCACAATGGGGGAAAATAAGTAAGTGTCTTTTCATTTATTATAATAAGAATTGGATAGTGACCTACTACAACTGCATTCTTTTACATAATGATGCATTAAAACTCTCTAGGATTGCCATTCTGTTTCACTTAAAGCAAAGTTTCACTACGCACCTGGTTCCCATGGTTCCCATTGGCTACCATGGGACTATCTATTTATCTTATTTTAATTATTTGGATTTCTATAATAAAAAGGATCATTTATCCAAAATGTAATAGCACTTTATCACCAACAATTAAGAGAATGAAACCCCCTTCAAAATACAAAACTCCCCTTCCTGCACTCAGGTCCAACCCTCCACTGCTCTCAAGGCACCCTTTGTAACAGCCCACACAAATTGATATACCATACAGTGTGCCTAGTATACCAGACAAGGGGTTTTGAGACTAGGGCAAATAGTTTGTTGTAGAGCTCAGGGCCCCTTACAGATGCATGTGAATGCAGAGAGTCCTTAACCTTACATAGCCCACACATGGTTTTTGTTAGTGTCCTAATTCTCTTCCAAGAGAAGGTCATTTAATCAGCAGTATGTTAACACAACATAATTCATGGTTTAAGGTTTCATCACCAAGCAGACCTGTTCCTAGAGCTCCTATAGGACCTTTCTGTGTGATACTCTCCATTTTCCTATGCCCAAAGAGTCACTCCCAGCTCATTTATATGCAGGGTGAGGTTTTTCCTTTTTCCTCTGCATTTACATCTAAAAGAAAACTTAGACAGACAGAAAAATGTAAAAATGCATGTACTGGAAAAAATAAATAATAAATACATAAATAAATTACTCTTCTGATTGGGATGGGCCCATATGCAAACATATAAGAATGGCCATACTGGGTCAGACCAAAGGTCCATCTAGCCTTGTATCGTATTTTCTGACAGTAGCCAGTGCCAGGTGCCCCAGAGGGAATGAACTGAAACAAGTATTCATCAAGTGATCCATCCCCTGTTGCCCATTTCCAGCTTCTGGCAAACAGAAGCTAGTGACATCCTCCTTTCCTATTCTGGCTAACAGCCATTGATGGATATTCCCCATGAACTTATCTAAATCTTATTTTAACTCTGTTATAGACTTGGCCTTCGTAACAACATCTGGCAAGGAGTTCCACAGATTGACTGTGCATTGTATGAAAAAATACTTCCTTTGTTTGCTTTAAACCTGCTGCCTATTAATTTCATTTGGTGACCCCTAGTTCTTGTGTTATAAGAAGTAAATAGCACTTCCTTTCCTTATTTACTTTCTTCACATTGCTCCTCTTCTGTAGCCTTATTCTCTCATACTCATTGGCATATGTCAGTGACATATTTTCTTGAAATGTACAGGTGCTGAATTTAAATCTCAGCAGCATTTTAATCACAAAACTCAAGACCATTTGGCATTACTCATATTTTACTTAATTTCTTATAAAATATTTACAGGTTTAGAATATGAAGTGTTGCTTCAAATAAATTATTTATCTCTAGGGATTTAATAAACAACATCAAATGTTTACCATTTTGTCACAAACGCATCGATCCCATAAGCAGCTCCAGTTGGGTGACCCCCCATTATTTGGAGCCTAAATGAAATCATGGGATTCCACACAGGAGCGGGAGGCAACCCAAATGCACCAGACTGCAGGAACAAGTCCAGTTGTTGCTTCCCATTCAATATGAAAACAGAGGGCCAGATTGTGACTCCCTTACTCAAACAGGTGAGCAGTTATTCACACTGGATGTCTCATTGTGAACTCATCAATATGAATAAACGGTTCCCGATTCAGCCCTCAATTATTTTTACAAGCTGCCACCTCTCTGTGGGCCAGAGGGTTTCAACGGCTCCTTTGAGGTGCTCCTTATTGACATTGAGCAGGCTTTATCTGTCAGATAGAACAGGTCTCTTCAGGTAATATCAAAGAAAGTAAAACATCACTAATTTATTATTGATCTTACCAGAAGTTTAACTGTTCCTTAATTACTACCCCATTTCTTCTCCCACCCCAAAAGAAATCATGTTCAGAGAACATGTAGATTGTGTAATGAAGCATCTAAAAGGCAAATAATAACAAAGTTAAGGATTCTCAGTCAAACTTCACTTGGCCTGTTTCTGCACATATTTTAATTCCCAGATCACATGCTATTTTCCACAAAATACAATATGATATAAAAATTACCTAGTATATGTCCTAACTTGCCTGATCACTTCCCCTTCCTTTTATCCCATTTGAAACATGTTCTTCCACTCTACAGGGAATAAGTTCTGTGTCTACTGAGATTGTTTTTTTACTAGCTATAGTTACTGTTATATCTCCTCAGACATATTATCAGGCTGACAACAATCCATTGTATTTCTTTTCTCTGATATAATCTTTGATTCTACTTGGATCACATCAGGTTTAACACCAGCTCTGACCAAAACAAAGCATTCTGCAAATATTATCTTCAGAGTTTATATTTGTCCTCCTGTTTGAAGAAAAATTAGAAAAGTCCTTCCTTGTAGCAAAAGGTTTTACACAAAAGCTAATTTCACTAGCTTGCTAAGTTTTTGGGTAGGGTCACTGTGCCACTTCCTATACCCTGTTTTCTAATCCTGTTCGAGCTTCCTATCAATTGTTGACGTGAAGTTTGTTGATGAACGTAGCCTGGGAGGACCATAAACTAATTTGTGGAGCAAATAAGAAGCTTATGAAAGCCATGTCATAAACTGTGATTTTCCACCATGTCATACAAGCATCTTAATTTTCAGTTAACTTCATTGCAAAATAAAAAAAACCATAGTATTCATTTTCTTCTCCCATTACATTAGGTTTCAGTGGGCTAGTTCAATGAAAGAATAAAGGAACTCTATTCACTAGAAAACAGTTATTTAGGTACAATAATTTGTACTTTATGTCATATTATAATGGGGAGTGTAAATTTTCCTTTGAACCATATTTTATTAACTTTTTTTTTCCACAGAGTTACATCAAAAGAGTCTATAAATAAATGATGTGCTCTGCCTGCCAGCTCTTACATGCATACCAATTACTTCTATTGGTTTCAGGACACGTAGTCAGTACTTTAAACAACCCAGATAATATTGCAAACTGAAATATTCAACATCTCCATCTTGGTATGCTGTCAGCATGCAGGGAACGATTATAATTGGTAATCAGTTTCACTGCTGGTAAGTTGAGTGGCATGATGCATTTTATATCCATGCTTATGTCAAACTCAATTAACATTCTAACACTGTGTATTTCAAAGACACAGACCTAATCTGAAGGAACAACTCATTTTTTACGTTGGAAATTCTTACATTCCATGAAAGGAACTTGAAACACAAATACATTTATTAATACAATAACAGTCTGTTTTAGTTTACAGAAGAAAAAGGAGAACATGTATCTTAAGTTTCAAATACTCATTGTAAGTGGGGCTTTCAGAAAACAAAATGATTGGAGGGTTTTTTTAACCCCTGAATATAATGTTCATTATAAACACCTTGGAATTGAAAAAGGTTAATTCAATTTTAAAAAACTAAAACTATTGAAGCAGGAGATTATTTAATAATCATTCACAAGTATCACAGTGCCTTGACAAGTTCAATATAAAATGAATAGTAATATAAAGTTATAAATAAGAAAAATAATAACATGTAGCATATTGGGGTCAAATCCTAAAACTGATAAAAGGAGATTAAAGCTGCAGTGGGCAGTGCGGAAATATGGTTCATTTTCCCTAAAACAATTTCCACTCTCACATCAAAATCTTTTGCAGGCTGCATGGTACTCCAGGAGTCCTTAATATCAGTTTATGGCTTGGAATAATTGTAAAAAATAAAACAGAATTAATCTCCATGACCCTTTTCATGATAGAAGGGGGGGAAAAATCAAAGAAAGAAGTAGTTTGTAATAACATGGGCTCAATACCGGTCAAACAGGGTGTGTCTAGACTACAGGGTTTTGTCGACAAAAGTGGACTTTTGTTGACAAAACTATACCTGCGTCTACACTACCACCGAGTTCTGTCGACATAACGTCGACATAACTTCGACAGAACTCGGCAGTTTGTCTATGGCGGTAAGCCTCATTCTACATGGAATAATACCTTTTGTCGACGTACCCACACAGTGTATGTAAGATCCCTTTACAATGCATGACAACAGCCAACCTTCTGGTTGCACCACACCCTGTACTGTGGCTGTGGGAAGCTGTGGGGCGGATGCGCCTATGAACAGCCAATGTAAACAAACTGCCTTGTGGCCCGCCAGCAAATTACCCTTATGGGCTGCATGCAGCCTGCGGGCCACAGGTTGCCCACCACTGCTCTCTGCCATTGTCTAAATCAGTGATGAAGATACTGAGCAGAACAGATTCCTTCAGGGTCCCACTTGATATGCCTTTCTAGCTTGGCTGTGAAACACTGATAACTGGGGCTACGTCTAGACTGCAAGCCTCTTTTGAAAGGGGCTTTTTCGAAAGATACTTTCAAAAAGCCTCTTTTGAAAAAGAGCATCTAGACTACAACCAGTACTTCGAAAAAGCAAGCCATTTTTTCTAAAGAGAGCACCCAGGTAGTCTGGATGCTCTCTTTCCAAAAAGGACAGTTTGCATTACATAGCACCTTTTTTCGAAAGAGCACTTTCAAAAAAAGGCATTCTTCCTCATAAAACGAGGTTTTCCACGGTCGAAAAAACTGCTGCATTCTTTCGATTTACTTTCAAAAAAACACAACAGCAATCTAGATGCAGGGGAAGTTTTTTCGGAAAAAGGCCACTTTTTTCGAAAAATCCCTGTAGTCTAGACACACTCTGGGAATGATTAACACCGATAACTGGGAATGATTTTCATCTAGGGTGTTTTTTCCTAGTTTGTTTATGAGAACATCACGTGAAATAACATCAAAAGCCTTACAAAGTCAAGATATACCACATCACCTCTTACCTCATCCATAAACATCCACAATACAGGGTGTGGATGTTACCCTGTCAAAGACCTGCTTTACACTATACAGTGAAGTTGAAGTAAAATATGCAACGTAAATAAGTAAGATATATGTAAATGATGTAGCTGGAGTCAACCTTTCTTACATCTCATTTCCGTGCCATCCACATAGTGGGAGGCCGACAGGAGCAAATGTTCCCATCGGCTGCCCTTATTCCTCATGAGAAGCAGGAGTACTTGTGCTGATGGGGGTGCCCTTTGAGTTCGATCTACCGGGTCTATACTACACCTGCTAAATTGAACCCTGGAAGATTGACTGTGGAAGCATTGATCTTCTGTGTAGTGTAGACATTCCTAAAGAGATCTATTAGGTTGGGTTGACATGATTTGTTCTTTACAAATCCATGCTGATGGTTACTTATAACCTTACTATCTTTTAAGTGTCTGCAAATTGACTGCTTAGTTATTTGCTCCATTATCCCTCTGGGTACTGAAGTTAATCTGACTAGTCTGTAATTCCCTGGGTTGTCCGTATTCCCCTTTTTCTAGATAGCACTATGTTTGCCCTTTTCCAGTCTTCTGAAATCTCACCCATTTTCCATGAACTTTTGAAGCTAATAGCTAATGGCACAGATATCTCCCTAATCAGATCCTTGCATTTTCCAAGATGCATTTCATCATGCCCTGGGGTCTTGAAAACATTTAACTTATCAAAATATTTTTTAACTTGTTGTTTCCTTATTTTAGCCTCTGATCTTACCTCATTTTCACTGGCATTCATTAAGTTAGATGTCTTATGTTACTAAATTGGTTGGTGAGAACTGAAACAAAAAAGGGTTTTCTGTCATTTCCAAATTTTCTGTTATTTCCCTCCTCTCCCCATTGAGTAACAGGCCTACCCTAGCCTTATTCTTCCTCTTCAGTCTAATATATTTGTAGACCCTTTATGTCTTTAGCTAGTTTAATTTCATTTTGTGTTTTGGCCTTTCTAATTTTGTCCTACATACATGAAAAATGAATTTCCAGAACTGTAAACAAAATTCCTTTAACTATCAGGGTTTTTTTCAGAAAGAAACTGTTGCTAGAAATGAAGTCCTCCAAATTCATTTGGGGAAGAGCAGCAGTAATATGTGACTTAGTTACCTGTTTTTCAAGCTATGAAACAAAATTGTGACTATCAAATTCTCCCAGGAAAAATTACAGTGAATGAACTAAGAAATCCATAGGCTGAAATTTGCCTGTCAAACAATGCTGAAGAAAGCTAAAATCCCAATCTCTGAAGAACAATTTGCAAATGGAGGAAAGGCTCCATCCAAGAAATAAACTTTTATGGTGAATTGTTTGCCCAAGTTTTCTGGCAACCTCCAGGTTCCCTAGACTTGAAGGAACACACACACACAAACAAAGTAGTTGTCTAACAATTTTTCCCATTTGTTTCTGTATTCCAGGACTTTTTTTAAAAGTAATTCTAATGCATCCTGGCAATATTACCCAATCATACTCTGAGAGGAGAAAACAGACCCTCATGGTCAATGAGCAAGATGGCAAGCTGCATGTCATCAATATACAAATTATACCCTATACTTTGCTATGAACTTATCTTGTCACAAACCTAGATAAAACTTTGAGGGAGGGGAGAATTAGATGGAAAAAAGAGAAAAGAAGTTACCACCATTTTGTGGGGGTACAGATAAGGAAGCAGTGCTGGTTCCCAGTCTTCCTGTTGTTTCTTCCATCAGGAACTGGCTTTACCATCCTATCCCACACTACCTTCAAGTAGCTTGATGTAAAATGAGGCCTTGCCACTATTTCCAGAGAGAAAGGGTCATGATTATCAGTATACTCCATGCCAATGACGGATAGGAAACTGGAAATAGATCAGATATAGGAAGTGTTATAGTGAATCCTTTACCAGTATGAACTTCTCAGTTTTTTGTGAGGAAACTCTTCACTGTGAGTCAAATCCTGTCATCTCCTATATATATGAGACAGCCCAGGCCACTGTGGAACTAACATTACTTCTGTTCTAGCTTCTGTTCTGTCCCAACAACCCCATAAAAAATGAAGTGGTTAGGCCTGGCATGTAAGGATGGAAAAGGGAGGGAAAAAATTGCCCCTTAATTCCATTGGCCCAGAAATGTTATGAATGACCGTTACTCTGGAACTTCCAGGACCATTTTGCATACCTAAGAGGTTCAAATAGTTCAGATAATGCATAGCTAAGCACCTAAATCTTTGAGTGTTTTATTTGAAATCAAACTGAATTCCTAAGCTTTTAAAATTGCACCTATGACTGATAAGGTTGTGCATCTGACTCAGCAGAGAATCAGGATGAAAGTCAGTTGTCATCTCACGTCTTCTGAATCATACTGCTATTCCTCTTTCTTTTACCAGAGGAATAGCATTATCAGATGGTATATAATGTGCTAAAAAATTCTACTGCAAAAATGGAAACAAAATAGCTCACTTGGGTGTTCCTTTATCACATAGCTCAAGACCAAATGCTGCTGTGCCATATGGAGGGGCGTACGTGACAATTAAAAGAAGAAAATAATGCAGTAAGTGCATAAACAGCACGCATGCAGAGAATGCAATAGAAATGCTGTCACCTCCAACAAAGCATGTAGATTGGCAAGTGCTGGCCATCTACTTAATGCTCCAAGAAACCAACAGTGGGTGGAACACTACTAGACAAGAAGTGAGTCTGCGTCAGCTAGACATCTACAAACCTTGTATCCATTACAACTTGGATACTCTGTGCTACTGTGCTAATCTCAATGACTGAAGCATCATCATGAAAGTAATGGCAGGATATTTTAGAAATATAATTATTTTAAGATATTTTGAAACAGTAGCATCATATACTAGGGGTGATCAAATTCTGGCTCTCAAGCAACATGTCTCTCTTTTATCAGTGAAGTGCAGCTTGTGGAGCCCCCCAGAACTTCCCATTCTGCACCTACCAAACTGGGGGAAGCTCAGCAGATCTGCCTTGCTGAAGGATATTGTGGTAGAGGCTTCTGCTGAGTGAGGAAGAGGCAGATCTTGGGTTCTGCCCAGCAGGGAAGGGAGTAACAGGACTTTAAGCAGGAGTAACACTCTGGCTTTGGCTCTCAAGTTTCTAAAGATGGTTGTATGTGGCTTGGAGGGCCAATAAGTTTGCCCATTTCTGTTATACACCTTAGTTTTGAACTGATTTTTTTTTTACCTATTGTGTAAGAAATCTGCAGCCTTATCCATTTTCCTCATCTTTCATTTCCTTTTTGCTTTTATCACTGCCTGAATTCACAAAAATAATAGTTCTTATTAAAACAGTGGAACAGAAAACACTCTATTAGCATCTATGTGGCTTTGATTTTCCAGTGATTTATTTTTTGTACATCCATTTCAGACCTCTAAAGTTTAAGACATTGATCCATTCTTTCAGTATCATATCTCACTTTTCAATGGGCACCACATAGTCCTGATATCCTTGGAAAATAGAATGTCTTCATGAAGGAAAAGTGCATTCATTTTCCACAGAAGTTCGTATAATTAAGTTTTTACTGGTACAAACATTTGTAGAAACCACATTTCAAACCTGAATTTCAAATATTTATGAGAAAAGAACATTCAGTTTACATAATTGAAAATTTGCTGCAAAGGTGGTTGAAGACAGAAACAATGCCAGATGACTTCCACAAAGAATCACAATTAAAACAACGAAACACAGATGTTTAACTCTGATGTCTCATACAACCAGCTATCCACACTTACATCACAAATAGAGTTTAATTTAGGGAATAAATACTGTTGCCCCTTTTTGATCCCAATGGCTAATCAAAATGTAGACAATGGGGATAATTCATTTGGAAGTAGAAACTGATAGTCACATATTTTCTTTGATGGATTCTTAATTATTTACAGTTAATTTATAAAATCCTATTCTTCCAAATGCAGGAGGAACCAAAACCAATAGAAGTATAGTCTTAACTTACTGCCGAAAGCCTCGCTAGCCAACACTAGACTGTAAAGTGCTTTCTGTAGTTGGTTCCAGAGTCATGACATCGGAGACCAAAACATGTTTAGTCATGCCTACAGATTAGCAGGAGTGAGTAGGCCAGGAATAGAAGTCCCCCGCCAGAAGTCAGAGCTGGGTTAAATGGAGCAAGGCAAGAGCAGGGCGGGATCCAAGTCAGGCATTATTGCAGTCATGGATAAATGGTTTTGGTAGCCAGTAAACACCTGCTGCTACTAAGCTTAAAAGTTCACTCTTCCAACCAACTAGGTGATATAATCAATCAGGAAGCCTTCTACAGGCCTGCTGTGCTGAAGAGGCAGCCTGGAGACTGGCTCTGTTACAGGCCCTACTTCCAGACATACATTGCATATAGCAGTATTTCTTAAACTGTGTTCCGCAGCACACCGGTGTGCTGCGAGGCAGTCGGAGGTGTGCTGCGGAGAACACATAATTCAAAATGGCCACCATTAAAGGAACAGGTGACTTTTTTTTCCTCAATAACTTTCCCCCGACCCTTTTTCCCCTCAATAACTTTCTCCCCAACCCTTTTTCCCCTCAATAACTTTCTCCCCGACCCTTTTTTCCCCCAACCTTGGTGTTCCTCATAAAAAAAAATTGTTTGATGTTCCTCAGTCTTAAAAAGTTTAAGAAACACTGGTGTATAGGCTGCTGTTGGGCATTCTTGCTTTTTGTCCCTGCATCTCTCTCTGTTTTTATGTGGCCTCACTTTCTTTGTGATCTTTCTTCACACATCACACATGCCCATACCCCTATCCAAAACTATACTCATGCTATGTGGAATACCATCTCTGAACTGCTCCAGAAAGTTACTAACCTCTTTCAAATCTTTGTACAAGATCAACCTCTTTACGCAAGTAATTAGCCAGCTGACCAAGGGTAGGCTGAGGAGCAAACACATATGCATGTTTTTTTTTAAACTGATTTATAAAAACTGTATGTAGTGAATATAGGATGCACATGAAAATTACATTATTTTGTATTTATCATTACATCTTTGCATGGTACTCGTCTTCTGAGACAGTAAGCTCTTTGTAGGAAAGACTACGTCTTCCTATATTTGGAGATCAGCTTTCAGGGATCTAATCTAATTTGTGGCCACTAGACTTGACCACAATCGAAATAATCAACAATATCAGTAACTGAATTAGATACATTATTTGCTGTGAATTATTTGATGAACTCTTGTCAAATTAAAAAAATGAAATAATGTCAATTAGATTTTTAAGTATATTTATGGTCTGAGAGATTTCTTAGAGATTTAAGTCCTCTCTTTATTCAGACAGGGGGAAATCACTCTGCCACAAAAACTATGAGCTTTGTCCCGGATGATTTTATGTGAGGAAGTAGAGCACACCCCTCCAAAATCGAGGCCAGCTGTGTAGCCATTCTGTGTGCCCTCTCTCAGCCCTTTATTGAACCATAGCCCTTACACAGGCTATCTATCATATGGAATGTGATGTCTGGCATTCTTTAATGGATTTATTCTCACAACTCTCCTGTGAGGCAGACAAGTAACTTTTTACAGATGGGGGCTGAGTCAGAGAGAAACTTAAGCAGCTTGCTTAAGGTCATACAGGAAGTGTATGGCAGAGCAGGAAATTGGACCCAGGCCTCCCAATTAGTACTCTAGCCTTTGGACCATCCCTCTTCTGTTCTTCTCTTAGGCTTTGTTTGGCAATGGATTCTTTGTCTGTTTCCCACCCTTATTTTCCAAAACTCCAAAACACAATTGCCTGTTTAGAGTCAGCACATAAAAAAAACCCCTTCTATACACATGGTACTAACTGTGATTTAATCATCCCCTATCAGTACACCCACCATGCCATATCTGAAAATAGGCAGCCAAAAAAGAAGGCACCCAAAAGTAGTGGCCACTATGGAAAATGCTGGCTGTGATCTCTTCAGGGGTACTATTGTATTATCTCCTTGGGGTGGGATTCAGGCTAGGAGGTTGGGGAGGGGGCTTCAATGTGACAGTACCTGTACCAAATTTAAGTATGGAGTGGAGTGCAGGGGACTCAGGGCAAGGGATTGGGGAGGGGTGTAGATCTGGGGAAGCTCTGAGCAGGGGTGAGAACTTGGTTGGTGCAGGAGTCAAGATTGGGGACATTGGGGACTCAGGGCAGAAGGTTAGGTATGAGGGGTTTCAGGAATCAGGGCAGGGGGCTGAAGGTGAAGGGGTTAAGAGCAGGAGAGGAAGGGCACTTTTTAGGGAGGGCAAGGGGGAGCTGAAACCCTCCCCCCACCATTCCTACCAAAACTGCTTGTTGCTTATTCTTCCCCCTCTGTCACTGCCAGGGAGTAAAAGAAAAACGTACAAAGTGATCACTCCCTCCTCCACATCAGCCAGGAGGGAGAGGAAGGCAGGTGAGCTGTGCACTTTCCTTTTGCTCCCTGACACCAGAGAAAGGGGAACAGCAAGCAAAAAGCAGTGTTGGTAGGAATATGGGGAAGGGGATCAGTCCCCTGTCCTCCCTAAGGGTATGTCTAGACTGCAGGGGTTTTTTGGAAAAACTGAAGTTTTTCTGAAAAAACTTCACTTACATCCACACTGCTATTGCATTCTTTCAAAAGAAAATCGAAAGAACGCAGGTGTTTTTCCGACACTGGTAAACTTCATTCTATGAGGAAGAACGCCTTTTCTGAAAGAGCTCTTTCAGAAAAAAACATGTGTGGACATGGAAGAGGGAGTTTTTTTGAAAGAAGAGGCCTCCAGGAAAAGCACAGGTGCCTCTGGTGGACACTCCATCCACACTAATCACAGCTCTATAGTTCCTGTCTCCTGCCAGCTCTTAAAGCTGCAGGCCCTGGACTAGCCTTGTGGCAGAAAGTGGACCTTGCAGCAGCATCTTGATCTTGCAGCTCTGAGTGCTAAAGGCCTGCTGACCCATGGCACAGCCACAAGCCCCCCGAGATCCTCCTGGCCCACACAGGGAGCAGCACCAGGGCTCTGAGGACCCACCAGGGGCACCAAATGCCAGGTGCCCTCCTGGTCCGGGGCAGAGATCCTGTCCCTCCTAGAGCTATGAGGGGAGAAGGAAACAATGCAGGATCTCCGCTCCTGGAGGCAAAATGACATCTACAGCCGGATGGCTGAGGCTCTGGCCCGAGGGGACACCACCCCCGCACTTTGGACCAAGTACGGAGCAAGGTGAAAGAGCTCCAGCAAGGGGACGACAGGGCCAGGGAGCGCAGCTCTTGCTCCAGGGCAGGACCCCACTCCTGTCCCTACTACAATGAGCTGCACCAGATCCTGGGTGGTGGGGAAGCCCTTTCCCCACCCATACTGGTGGACTCTGGTGTGGAGACACCCGTGGTCACCTGCCCGGAGCTCCTTGAAGAGGAGGATGACGACGAGGAACAACAGCTGCAGGAGGAGAAGGACACTGGTAACGTCACCCTCAGCCTGGAGCTGCCACCCCCAGGCCCTGGAGATCTTCCAGGCATCATCTGATTCTGGAGAGGGATCATCAGGTGAGTGCTCTCAGTTTGTCACACACGCAGGGTGGGGGAGGCAGGCTCAGAGGGAATGGGGTGCAATTGTCGCTTGGCATGCTTGGCCTGGACAGCGTGCTGCTGTCTGTGAATGTGCAAGCACATGCAGCGCAGTGTGCACCATGTGAACTCTGGAGCCAGCCCCAGAGCACACATGGGCTGCTGCTCACAGGCTGGGGGGAGGCCCCACACACATCCGACCTTTGGGAGGGACATCCTCTACCCTCCAGCCACTGCCAGAAGCAGGCTGGACACAAGGGCACACACGCGACCCCACACAGACCGAGGAGTGCTACACATAGGACACGGCCATGCCTGCACACGCAAGGCACCACCCGCTCCCACGGACAGCGCTGCCAGGTACAGTTGTGTGTGTGGGCCCCAGGGAGGGCCAGGCTGCTCCAGGCCCCTCTCCCACACATGGGATCCCACTGTGGCTAGACACTTCCTCGACCTCCTTGTGTACGGGGGTGGGGAGTGGGCAGCATGGTCCCCGGGGCACCTCAGATCCCCTGTGAGCCCACACATGGACTTGCTCTCGGGACAGCACCATCCCCTGCTGCAAGGAGAGTTGCTCGCTGCTCACAGAGAAGGGAACAGCCTCAGGGACAATGTCTGCATGGATGACTGACTGCCTCTTCTTCTTTTCCTCCACAGTCGGACCAGCCATCGCTTAGGGGTGATCCACTCCATCACAGGCAGCTGACTGAAGCCAGGGGAGCTGCAAGCACTGGAGGGTCTACAAGGACCTCATGACAGAGCACGTTGCAGTGCTGCATGACATGCAGCAAACCCTGGCCCAAAAGGTCCGCAATGACACCGAGTGGCACAATTGCATGTGGGACTAGCGGCAGGGCGAAAACATGTGTGCCACCATCTGTGAATTGATGGCACACCCAGCTCCTGTCCTCACTCTAGCACTCCCCACTCCCACTCCCCCCACTCCCACTCCCCTGCCATGCCCATGCCCTCCCCTTCCCCTCCTGCCAGACCTGACCCCGCTCCAGCCCCCACTCCTGCCCACCCCTCTGTTGTCCCAGGCCCAACCCAACCCCGAGTTCGAGATCCCCGGAACCAAGGCGGCACTTGCAGCCACACCACGCACCACTCACAGCCCTGATCCCCCTTCCTGACTCCCCCATTCAGGTTCTCAGCCCCCCTCCTCCCCAGTTAATTTTTGTTAAAAAAAATACAAAGTTTTCATTGTTCAACTCACAACTCTTGTTTTTATTGATTATACAGGGAAGGGAGGCAGGGAGGGGTTGCCGTGGGAAAGGTATAGGGGGGCAAGGCACAGGCCCCCATTGGGAAGGCCCTGGGGAGAGTTACTGGGGTCCCTTAGAGAAACTCTCCCTCAGGGCCTCCTGCATGGGCAACCCCGACTGATGGGCCTGGTGGATGGCAGCTGTCCGCAGCTTTTCGAAGGCCCTTCCCTCCCAGCTGGCCTCTGCCCCCCACCCTGGGAGGAAGGCCTCCCCCCTCTTTGCTCTACACAATGTTGTGGAGAACACAACATGCTGTGACCACCTCTGGGATGTTGTACTCCCCCATGTTGAGGTGGGTCAGGAAGCACCTGAACCTGGTCTTGAGGTGCCCGAAGGTGCATTCGACCTGCGTGTGGGCTCGGATGAGGTGTGCATTGAATTGTTCCCTGGTGGGGTTCAGGTGCTAGTGTACGGTTTCATGAGCCATGGCATGAGTGGGTAGGCTGCGTCCCCGACAATGCACAGTAGCATGTGTACGTCCCCCATGTGAAAGTCCTGCTGGGGAAAGAATGTGCCAGCCTCCAGCTTGTAGGAGAGGCTAGAGTTCCTGAATATGCAGGCATCGTGTGCCTGGCCCGACCACCCGACAAAAATGTCCACCAGAATGAGCCCAGCCTGCCATGAATGTGCAAGCACATGCAGCAGTGTGCACCATCTCCAGCCACCCCAGAGCACACATGGGCTGCTGCTCACAGGAGGCCCCACACCCCTTGGGAGAGCTGCCCACCCTCCAGCCACTGCCAGAACAGGCTGGACACGAGGCACACCACGCGACCCACACAGAGGGGAGGATGGCAGAACCTAGGACAGGCTTCCCCTGCCCCACTCCAGCCCCACACCCCTTTCCAGAGGGTCCCTTTCCAGGACTTCCCTTCTCTCCCCAGGGTCTGCAGCCCGAGAGTGCTGTACCTCCATGAGCAAGGCCCCGATGGTGGACTTCCCCACACTGAATTGGTGGCCCACCGACCAGAAGCTGTCGGGGGCTGTGAGCTTCCAGACAGCAATAGCAACCTGCTTCTTCAGGGGGTTGGCGGGCCACAGGTGGGTGTTGCATCTCCAGAAGAAAGGGGTGAACCAGGCACACAGGTGGTCTTCCCACCTGTGGGAATTGTTGAGCCACTGCTGACCATCCCACCACTCCATGACCAGCTGGTCCCACCAGTTGGAACTGGTGTCCAGCCTCCAGAATTGTCCCTCAACTGTGAGGTGCAGGGGCATGGGCATTGCTCCCACATTCAGGCAGAGGGACTCACAGATGAGCTCTGAGTCAAGGGGCAGGACTGTCAAGATGTTCTGCACAAACTGCTGCAGAACCTGCAGCATGACAGTGTGGGACCATCGCACACCAGAGGCAGTTCCGGCTCCTTGGCAAGGAGTATGCTGTGGCGTCCAAAAAATGGCAACCAGAGCACACACTGCTAAAGCTTTGCTGTCCCTCAGAGAGGTAGGCAAGCACGCAGCAGAACCTGAGAAACGGCTGTCCAGAGGGGTTCCTTTAAGCATGCATCTCCAGCTTAGACAACAGCACCCAGAAGCAACTGCTGACCTAATGCCCTGGCTGAAGTGGTTCCGGGTGGCCTTATATGCGAAGGAGTGTCCAATCTGTGTGAACTCAGTCTTTCAGAAAAGCAGATCACTTTTTCGATGCACTTGTGCTGTGTGGACGCTCTCTTTCTGAAGAAGTGTTTTCAGAAGATCTCTTCCGAAAAAGCTTCTGTCAAAAGAAGCTTGCAGTCTAGACATACCCTAATAGTGCCCTGAGAGGCGGGAACTGGGGCAGTCCCCGACCAGTGTGGGACGTGCCCACAGCCAGACCCAGCAGCCTGCAGGAGAACCCCAGAGCCCAGCTGGGAGTATGACATGCATCCTCCTACAGCCAACTACTCTAGGCATCTCTTACCAGGGCGGTGCACTGGGGCGCATAGCCTTACTTTCACCCCTGCTCCTAGTTATTATTCTCAGGACTTTAGTTTTATTAGGAGGAGGTCAACCATCTGTTTTTAAGTTATGGATCTCCAAGCAGAGCAGTCAGCTCAAAGACTGACTTGCATTTATAAGAGGGTAAGATCTCCATTACAAGTTCAAGAGTCAGTCTAGCATTAGAAATGTGTTCTTTGGTGTGGGTTTGTTTTTTTTTCTAAAATTAATTCTATAAGTATATTAGCAGCCAGCAACATGGGCTTGAATGAACAAGAATGCTGAAAATGTTTCAACAAAGCCCACTTAATTAGCTTTGAGCAGTGGCATTGACTAGAAACATTTCTGAAGCACGGCTGCCAAAGGGTGCATGGGGAGTACAGTTGTCATTATAACCAGGCAGTAGCATCTCTGGGACTACAAAACTTTGCTGAACACTGGGAACTCAGTTGCTAAGCAGTTAATGTCCTGTCACACACATCTGTGTTTACCACCATCAGATACCCCGAGATGTTCATATTGCCTGTGTGTGATGGTCATTCTGGGAGAGATGCAAGTTATTAGAGAAGTACAATTCTTCAATGAAGATAAATCAAGGACTTTCTTTAAGACTGGGAAATTGGAGTGAGATAAGTGAGGGATTGTACACTAACAATTATAAAAAGGAAAATAGTTTGGTAACCTTAATTAATAGTCTTTCTGTATCCCCTCCCCTTATTTTTACAAATACAATGATAATTTTGAAATGTGAATTTTAGTACTCATCACACTGCCTGGAGCTAGGCAAAATGCATCAAGAACTGCTTAAGATTCAATACATAACTCTTCTATTTAATACAATTAAAACCTGACCTGTAATACTCCAGCTATCACAGTCCTGGCCCTCTCCTGAATTGACTCTGCCAACGCTGCTACATGGTACAATGGTTCTGTCATTTTGGCAAATCCAATGAAACTGCCAAGCACATTTACAAGAGTTTTGAAATACTTTCTACTCCATGTTGCAATATGTAAACACTCATAAGTTCTTTTTCCACTACAAGCTAAAACTACTACAGTAGTGAACAGGGGCTGTTAACAGGGAGTTTGGAGTGGGAGTTCTCCAGATAAAGGAGGAAGCTAATACAGGACCCTTAAGGGAAGTGGCTGTCTGTAGTGTGTGTTTGTGGTTTTCTTGCTGTGTGCTGAGCTTGTGTTTGGCTGTTTGTTTGGGTTTTTTTTTTCTTTTTTTCCCCCTTTCCCTTCCCCCTCCCCACTCACGGAGTGTGTGCTGTGGCTGGCAGGTGGAAGCTGTGAGCTTCTAATCAGGGTTTGAAATCTAGAAGCCCCTGCTCATTGGTTGAGTCTTAATCAGGAGGAAGGGCTATCTGGCAGCCTAGGGCTTTATAAAGGAGTGAGTCAGCAATCAGGGAGCTTGCAGAACTGGAGCTATTAACAGGGAGTTTGGAGAGGGAGTTGGGAAGGGGATGAGATACACTCACCATTCCTTAACATCTTTTCCCTACACTCCTTCCCTTCAAGGAGGCATTTAATAACAACTGAGGAATCTCTCAGAAGGAAGGCAGGTATGGATGGTGATAGCTCTGCTGGTGTTACCTGCACATGCTGTGCCATGTATGTCTTTTTCCCGGAAGAAAGAAGGGATTTCATCTGCACTAAGTACAAGCTGGTCACAACTTTGGAAGAAAAAATTAGAGGACTGGAGGCCCAACTATCAACCCTACATTCTATCAGAGAGGATGAAGACTTTGATAGAAGGCAGTGTTTAATCCTGCAGACACAGCAGGCTGAAGAGCCAGTCAGGGCAGTACAGGAAAAAGAAGAAAACTGGCAGCATGTAACCTCTAGAAGGAGAAGAGGGCCAACTCAGGTATCCCCCATTCCTGTAGAGGTAAGTAACTGCTTTCAGGCTCTCTTTGCAGGCACTGCTGTGGAGAATGTTTTGTCCGGGACCTCTCAGGGAAGAAATCAAACGGGAACACCATCTACCGGAAGGCATGGGATGTGTAGTCCTAGGGATAGGGGTTCCATGACCACCACTCCCAAAAGAAGATGGGTGGTAGTGGTCGAGGACTCCCTCCTAAGAGGGACTGAGTCATCCATCTTCTGTCCAGACCTGCAATCTTGAGAAGTGTGCTGCTTACTGGGAGCTCGCATTCAGGATGTGACCGAGAGTCTTCCAAAAGTGATTAAACCTTCGGATCACTACCCCTTCCTGCTTCTCCATGTAGGAACTAATGATACAGCCAAGAATGACCTTGAGCGGGTCACAGCAGATTATGTAGCGCTGGGAAGAAGGATCAAGGAATTTGAAGCGCAAGTGGTATTCTCGGCCATCCTTCTAGTTGAAGGAAAAGGTCCGGGTAGGGATCGTCGAATTGAGGAAGTAAATGCGTGGTTGCGCAGGTCGTGTCGGAGAGAGGGCTTTGGTATCTTCGACCATGGGACTCTGTTCCGGGCACAAGGATTGTTAGGAAGAGATGGGATCCACCTAACCAAGACAGGAAAGAGCATCTTCGCGGGCACGCTTGCAAAACTAGTGAGGAGGGCTTTAAACTAGGTTCTTTGGGGGACGGTGACCAAAGCCCTGAGGAAGTCGGACACTGGGAAGAATCACAAGGAGGAACGAGCAACAAAGGAGGACCCCTGATTCGGATGGACAAGGCAGGGAGATCAGCTGGTTATCTAAGGTGTTTGTACACCAATGCAAGAAGCTTGGGAAACAAACAGGAAGAATTAGAAGTGCTGGCCCAGTCAAAGAACTAGGATTTGATTGGAATAATGAAGACATGGTGGGATGACTCGTATGACTGGAGCACTGTCATGGAAGGTATAAACTGTTCAGGAAGAACAGACGGGGGGAGAAAAGGAGGAAGAATTGCATTGTATGTAAGAGAGCAGTATGATTGCTTGGAGCTCCAGTACTTAGAGGGAGAAAAGATTGTTGAGAGTCTATGATTTAAATTTAGAGGTGGAAGCAACAGGGGTGATGTTGTGGTTGTTGTCTGCTATAGACTGCCGGATCAGGTGGATGAGGTAGATGATGAAGCTTTCTTTGGACAACTGAGAGAATCTTCCAAATCGCAGGCCCTGGTTCTCATGGGCGACTTTAATCACCCTGACATCTGTTGGGGGACCAATACAGCAGTACACAGACAATCCAGGAAGTTTTTGTAGAATGTTGGGGATAACTTCTCGGTACAAGTGCTGAAGGAACCGACCAGGGGCCATGAGCAGCTTGACCTGCTGCTCACAAACAGGGAGGAACTAGTAGGGGAAGTAGAGGTGGGTTACAACCTGGGAAGCAGTGATCATGAGATGGTAGATTTCAGGATTCTGACCAAAGGAAGAAAGGAGAGTAGCAAAATACACACCCTGGACTTCAGAAGAACAGACTTTCACTCCCTGAGACAACTGATGGGCAGGCTTCCCTGGGATGCTTACATGAAGGGGAATGGAGTCCAGGAGAGTTGGCAGTATTTTAAAGATTCCTTATTAAGGGCACAGGAAGAAACCATCCTGATGCACAGCAAGAAAAGCAAATATGGTAGGCGACCAGATTGGCTTACCGGGGACATCCATGGTGAGCTTAAACACTAAAAGGAAGCTTACAAGAAGTGGAAGCTTGGAAAGATGACTAGGGAGGAGTATAAATATATTGCTCGAAAATGCAGGGGAGTTATCAGGAAGGTGAAAGCGCAATTGGAATTGCACCTGGCAAGGGATGTGAAGGGTAACAAGAATGGTTTCTACAGGCATGTTAGCAATAAGAGGGTGATCAGAGAGGGTGTGGGGCCCTTACTGGATGAGGGAAGTAACCTAGTGACAGATGATGTGGGACAAGCTGAAGTACTCAATGCTTTCTTTGCCTCTGTTTTCATGGACAAGGTTAGCTCCCAGACAATGCACTAGGCAACACAGTATGGGAAGGAGGTGGACAGCCCTTGGTGGGGAAAGAACAAGTTAGGAGCCATTTAGAAAAGCTAAATATACACAAATCCATGGGCCCAGATTTAATGCATCCGAGGGTACTGAGAGAGTTGGCAAATGTCATTGCGGAGCCTTTGGCCATTATCTTTGAAAACTCATGGAGATCGGGAGAGATCCTGGATGATTGGAAAAAGGCAAATGTAGTGCCCATCTTTAAAAAAGGGAAGAAGGACAATCCAGGGAACTACAGACCAGTCAGCCTTACCTCAGTCCCTGGAAAAACATGGAGGGGATCCTCAAGGAATCCATTTTGAAGCACTTGGAAGAGCGGAAAATGATCAGGAATAGTCAACATGGATTCACGAAGGGCAAGTCGTGCCTGACCAATCTGATTAGCTTCTATGATGAGGTAACTGGCTCTGTGGATATAGGAAAGTCAGTGGATATGATATACCTTGACTTTAGCAAAGCTTTTGATACAGACTCCCACAATATTCTTGCCAGCAAGTTAAGGGAGTATGGATTGGATAAATGGACTGTAAGATGGATAGAAAGCTGGCTAGACTATCGGGCCCAATGGGTAGTGATCAACAGCTTGATGTCAGGTTGGTGGTCGGTGTCTAGTGGAGTGACCCAAGGATCGGTTCTTGGACTGGTTTTGTTCAACAAATTTATTAATGACCTGGATGAGGGGATGGATTGCACCCTCAGCAAGTTCTCAGATGACACTAAGCTAGGGGAGAGGTAGATACGCTGGAGGGCAGGGATAGGGTTCAGAGTGTCCTGGACAGTCTAGAGGATTGGGCCAAAAGAAATCTGATGAGGTTCAACAAGGAGAAGTGTAGAGTCCTGCACTTCGGATGGAAGAATCCCAAGCATTGTTACAGGCTGGGGACTGAATGGCTAAGTAGCAGTTCAGCAGAAAAGGACCTGGGGATTACAGTGGATAAGAAGCTGGATATGAGCCAACAGTGTACCCTTGTAGCCAAGAAGGCTAATGGCATATTAGGGTGCATTAGGAGGAGCATTGCCAGCAGATCCAGAGAAGTGATTATTCTCCTTTATTAGGCTCTGGTGAGGCCATATCTGGAATATTATGTCCAGTTCTGGGCCCCGCACTACAGAAAGGATGTGGACGCATTGGAGAGGGTCCAGCGGAGGGCAACCAAAATGATTAGGGGGCTGGAGTGCATGACCTATGAGGAGAGACTGAGGGATTTGGGTTTGTTTAGTCTGCAGAAGAGAAGAGTGAGGGGGGATTTGATAGCAGCCTTCAACTTCCTGAAGGGAGGTTTCAAAGAGGATGGAGAGAGGCTGTTCACAGTAGTGACGGATGGCAGAAAAAGGAGCAATGTCTCAAGTTACAGTGGGGGAGGTCTAGGTTGGATATTAGGAAAAACTATTTCACTAGGAGGGTGGTGAAGCACTGGAATGGGTTACCTAGGGAGGTGGTGGAATCTCCATCCCTAGAGGTGTTTAAGTCTCAGCTTGACAAAGCCCTAGCTGGGTTGATTTAGTTGGGATTGGTCCTGCTTTGGTCAGGGGGCTGGACTTGACCTCCTGAGGTCTCTTCCAGTTCTATAATTCTATATTCCCCACCCACACACTGTAAGGAGTTCCACTGAACCAAAATTCAAAGGCCAGAAGGGAAACTGTAATCATCTTTTCTGATCTCCTATAATATTCCTAGAGGATATCTTTGAGCATATCATATAACAACATCTAATCTGGATTTAAAAAAAATTCAGTGATGGAGAACTCAACATGATCCGTAGTAAATTATTCCAAGAGTTAATTACTCTCGCCATTAAAATACTTTTAGAAAGTTCCAATGAGAGTTTTTGTATCCATTTTAATAGCTGAAATGAGTAGCTTTGCAATACCCCGGCCATAGCTTATTGCTAGTTGCTTGTATAAGTGCTATCAAATATTGGCAGGTAAAGTATTATTTTATCCTGCCACTTTATTCTTAAAACTGCCTTCTGGGGATCATACCTATAGCCAATCAGTTTTTCTGACATTAAAACTGTTCTTGAAGCATTACTTTCCAAAGCTCTACTTGTAGGAAAAACATGGTGGAGTTGCTGTCTTACCAAAGATTAACAAACCTCCTATCTCAAAGGATTACAGATATCCAAATCCTAGTCAGATACTTCAGTTGCTACTGTAATGTTTTCTTCAAAGGACACATTCCGATCTCATTTACACTGTTATAAATCAAGAGAAATTCCAGTGAAGCCACTGGAGTTATTATACACTTAAACTGACTTATATATAGAAAAATTTGACCCAGGCTTAGGGGATTGATAGCTAATTGTGAACCAAAGGTGGGGTATGTTCAATGTGTTCCTTATTTAAAAAGACCCCAATGAGGGAAAACCCCCAATGAAACCCCAAACTCACAGCACACATTTATGGGTTTCCCTAATAATTTAATCACCAATGAGTATAAAGCTTCTCTTCCAACAAGAGCAAAGTTCTTGCTTACTACTCTGTTTGCCTCCCTTCCCCCCCACCGCCAACCCCCATGAGTACACTCTATACTACCTAGCTGCTAAACTCTGACCTCTCACCTGGAGGAGTTAAAGCTTCCTCTTAACTTGGAAAAATACCAATTTACTGACATGGAAGACAAAATGAGCACTAACTTGTCAAGTCTATTGGTTTTCCCCCAAAGGAGAAACACTTCTGCAATTCCCCTCAGAAGGGAAGAGACACCATTCAGATGCAGTAAAGACAGAGGAAATTGTTTATTCCATTGGCAACCATATGGGCACCTGCTTTCCCTTTTTATTCAGGCAAAAAGAACACAGCCTGCACCTCACAGTGATACCACACTGGATCTGCCTATATCTTGGGCTATGTTAAACAGTCACCAAATGGCTTCCTGACTGCATTACAACCTCTTCTACAAATCCTTTGACCCTGCTTTGGGCATCCTACAGCCATAAGCTTCTGCAGAAATTTAAACCACTCAGATGTTAGCTTGTCGTATGGACCAAAGAGCAGTTGATACTCATCAAAGAATAAGTGAACTAGCCAAATAAGTGTGGATCTTCAGAAAATGGATCTCCCTCCCTCCCCTACATGAGCAGACAAAAACATTTTTTTAAATCACAATGCTGAATTAAACCAATTACAAAAAGATACATCTGAAAGCAATATGGCTACTTGCCTCCTAAATTACATTTCCCAAAACACCAGAGGCTTATGGTCAAAGATAAAAGCTCTTTCTTAGAAGAGTTTTTGCCTTGTGCTTTGTTATGTGGTAGATAATAGGGGCAGGCACTTACCTGTGTGTCTATTGGCCATGTTGTAGCACAAGAATGTCCCACACAAGCAGCTTCAACATCAGCATAGCAAGGTACGCTATATGTGACTACTGATGCATTGTTTCTGATCAATTCTAATTTTAGCATTTAATCAGGAATGTGTCTATTGTAAAAATCAAAACTTTCAGTTCTAATTATGAAGTTATATGAAATAGCAAATGGCAAAAAAAATTAACTGTTAAAGTCTCTGTTCTTCTGTCTGCTCAGTTTAGTACCTAATAGCTCATCCCTGGGACTGTTAGTTGTGGAAGTTAACACCCTGAGCTTCATTCTTCTCTCATACCAGAATAACTGAGGAGCGACTCCACTGAAGTCAGAGAAATCACACCCCTGTGAAAGAATAATTTAGTCCATAGAGCTTCTAATGGGTTTATCCATGTAAGAACAACCTCTTTAAGAAAAAAAATTTAAAGGATTGGCCCTTACATTTTGCACATAGATATCACAGTCTGCTGTGGTTCAGATGAATATTTTAATGCTCTCCTCACTGCATATCAGCAACGTGATGCCTTGTCCCTGTTTGCACTTGATGGGAAAGAGGTGAATAGAGCAGTGGAATTCATGAATCTATTTCTAAAATGGCTTCCTGATTTGAATATCTTTCTGCTATTACTAAAATCACATAAAGCTGCAGTTGAATATGAATGAGTTTATTCAACTTCCTATCTGTTGATAGGTGACAAGATCTATACTGCTTGAATCAATTTCTTTTTTTCTTTATTATGAAGGAGAAATAGTAAATTTTGCTTTCCCTATTTGGCTATAGACTTATTTTTTCTTTACAAATGTTTTTTTCAGTGTTGTCAGAACTGTTATTTTTTCCTTTGCTTTATTTAGTGGACATGCATTGTGGACACACAATAAGAAGTTATTTATGTTACCCAGTGTGATCATGATCGATTATTTATTTTGACAGCTTGTGGAAGTTATAAATATATACATAGGTTTTTTATAATCAGTTGTCAGTCAAAATGGTGATGATTAAGTAGTGACAAATGGCTGCTGATTTGGCATCTATTGAAATAATAAATGTGTTTATCATGTCTTCATATCAGTACAACAGAACTATGGAATGAGAATAATGGATTTGTTTGGAATCTGGTTAAGAACTATACCTAAGGATATTTTTGTGTGCATGAATAGCTATATCTAATGGAAATACTGAGTTTAATTTTTAGAAGCACTTACATTATGTCTACACATCAAGGCTAAAGTCAAATTAAGCTAGGGAACTTCAGCTAAGTCAATTGCATGGCTTAAGTTGAAATAGCTTAATTGGGCTTGGTGTTTTCTACACATCAGGAAGTCAAAGGAAGAACACTCTTCCTTAGACTTCCCCTATTCCTCATGAAATGAAGGTTACCATGAGTCAGAGTAACAAGTCCTCCAGCTCCACATTATTTCGAAATAAACACTTGTAGTGTATTATGTTATTTCAGAATAACTCTGCTGTGTAGACATATCTTTACAGTTCCATTGTGCAAACACTTCACATGTGCTTAATTTTACTACTGCAAGTACTTAAGTGAGACTATTCCTGATAGGAAAGACAATAATACACTCTGTCATCATTAGATTTCTAGCTCTTTTACAAAGTATTGTCACATTTTTTTACAGATAGGGAAAGAAGTCAGATAGAGAAATGATTTCCCCCCCCCCCAAAAAAAATCATTCAGTAGGTTAATGGTAGAGCTGAGAATAGAGCCAAGGTCTCCAGCATTCCAGTATAGCGCTAAAGACCCCGAGTCCATACTGCTGCTACTTGTGCAATATATATATTTGTTTGTAGGATCAGTGCCTTAGTGACTTAGCCTTAGTCTTTCAACCATTTAGTGCCAATTGCTACTAAGTAAGGCCTCTAGTCTGAATTTGGGTCCATACAGAAGATCCAATAGAGGCCCATTGATTCCAGTTGTTTGTCTACATGGATCTGACACATGATGTGTTACTTCAGAGGTGGAATTATGGAAAATAAGAAATAAACTTATATTTTGAAATATTTCATTTAGAGTATTTCTGATAGGTTCAGTTCTTATCAAGTATGTTTCCCAAATCTTGAATCCCAATTTGCGATAAATACTGCTGCATATATCTATTTGGTAATTTTGGATTTAAACTATTTAGGTATGTCTACACTGCAAAGTTAATTCGAAATAACAGCTGTTATTTTGAATTAACTTTAATAACGTCTATACATGCAAACTGCTATTTCAAAATTAATTCGAAATAATGGAGCACTTAATTCGAATTTGGTAAACCTCATTCTACGAGGAGTAATGCCAAATTTGAAATAGCTATTTCGAATTAAGTGCTGTGTAGACACTTAATTCGAAATAGGGGGCCTCCAGCCCTTCCCAGGGAGCCCTGGTGGCCACTCTGGGCATAACCAGGAAAACTTACTCTCCTCTTCCCCAGCCCCGGAGCCATTAAAGGGGTAGACACTGGCCACAGTGCCTGTGCCAGCTCCAAGCCTGCCAGCACAGAGCCAGCAGTGGCCACCGGGGCCCCTTACCCAGTGGCCCCAAAACATGAGCCAGCAAGCCACTGGCAGCCAGCCCTCCACCGCTCCCCAGGAGCAGTCTGCCAGCTCCCAGGAGCCTGACAGGGGCTGGAGAAGGTGGGTGCCTTCCTGGTCCAAGGTGGAGATCATAGACCTTATTCAGGTTTGGGGAGGATGCCCCCAACATCCATGATCTCCTCACTAGACGGAGGAACGCAGCCGTCTATGGCAGGATAGCTGCCAGCCTGGCCACCAAAGGCCACATGCGAACCCAGGAGCAGGTTTGCATGAAAATCAAGTTGGTCCAGCAAGACCCCCAACCCTGAGCTCTGAGCTTCCCCTCCTTCTTCTTCCCCTTGCTTCCCCCTTCCAGCTCCCTCCTCCCAGGTTTCCCCCTCCCCTCTCCCACCTCCTTTTCCCAGTCTCCCCAGAGGTTCATCCCCCCAGTTTTGTTCAATAAACCCAGTTTCTATTTTTGAACATACGTGTCTTTATTTGACATCAGGAAGGGGGTTAGGGAGGGTAAGTGGAAGGACGTGAGGGAGGAATGGGGCACAAGCCCTCGGTGGGGAGGACCGGGTGGGTCTGAGGGCTCCTCGGGGTGGACGCTCTCCCGCAGGGCCTCCTGGATCCTGACAGCCCCTGATGGACCCCCTGGATGGCAGCCTGCAGCAAGTGCAGCTGGGCTGATGGCAACAACCCCACGAGACGCACCGGCATGCCCAGGGGCAGCTCTGGCTCCATGTGGCTGAGTGCTGTGGTGTCCCGAGTGCGGGCACTCAGGGCACTCCAAGACAGGACTGCTTTGCTGTCCCTCATCAAGGTAGACAAGCAAGCAGGGAACCCTGAGAACTGACTGTCCGGGGTGGGGGTAGGGTCCCTTTAAGCACGGAGCTCAGTAGCCTCAGGCAGCAGCCCCACACACTAAGTCCTAACCTGATGCCCTGCCGGCACTGGTTCCGGCCAGCCTTAACTTCGGTTCAGGGTCCATGCAGTGTGGACGCGCTATTTGGAAATAGCAAAACGCTATTTCTAAATAGTTTTTGTGTGTAGATGTGTTAATTCGAATTAGCTTATTTCGAATTAAGTTAAGTCAAAATAGCGCTGTAGTGTAGACATACCCTTTGAGAACAACGCTGCTATTAAGAAATTAAGCCTTTTCCACAGATCAAGTGTTGTTATAGTTCTGTTCATTAAATTTTCTAACATTTGGAGAGTAGAACCGCAGCCTTTCATTTCAGAGAATAGCTCCATAATTTCATGCACCTACCATAAAAACAAGCAAATTGACACCCTGCCAGGAGTAGCCAGAGGAGATCTTAGAAGGGAGTTCATAATGATACTGTTGCCATATTGCATGCCTGTAAATAATTCATTAAGTCAACCACCCTTTTGTTTTAAGCAAACATGAACAGATGCCTTTTTAAATTGGATGCAGACAACAGTTTTCTGCACATGATTGTAATATGACACTTAGAGTAACATTTTTGTCTTACTGATTTTTTGTAGTGTTATTGATGCCGATAATTCACAGTGATTACTGCTTTTAACCAATGAGAGCAACTAAATGGGTTTCTTCTGACTCTCCTCCCCTTTATTTTTTTTATTGCTTTTGTGTAGCTGCTAAATTTCATAGTGAAATGTAGTAATGCTTAAGTTAATTGCTTATGAATTAATTTTGTTAAGTAAACTAAGGAGGTGTTCATGGTCCTGAAATTTTAGCATTATTTGTATAATATAAAACTTGCTATTCAGATATTTTTAGCTCTATTTATGAAATCTTTTTGCTTTTCTGTTTAGAAAATAAGCGTATAGAAATAGCCTAGTAATTAACAGACTTGAAACCATAATGGTTACAGGAGATCAAGGGAAAGACTACAATAATATTTGCAAAACTGATGACTCCTTAGTATGCAGTTCATAAAGTCATGTCACACCTTGGAAAATACCACAATTATGTTGAATGGAGTTCTATAAAATAAAATGTTTTTATCTATAGCCTTGTTCTATGTCCTTTTCCCTTCCCCCAAGGACCTAAAAGGGATACATTGCCTTTTAAGTCTATCTGCTATTTCTAGTTTGGATTTTACGAACCACTTTTTAACATCAACATGTTCCCACTTATACATTCACAAAGCATCAGTTTTCTTTTCTAGTGAAAACGTATACACATGAAAAAAGATGTTTGTTTCAAAAATTAGACTGGAACCTACTGAAATATGGTTTTCTTTAATACATAAACATGTATATTATTATGCTAACTCTTTTGCAAAATCCCTAAATCCTTGTTGTGAAATATATGGTACAATATTCCATTCCATTTTAAGTAGCAAATAGTAAACATTTAAACTTTTTAATGATGTAATTTTACTATGAAAGCTTCCTGTCCTTCAGAGTCTGTTTTAAATATAAATCCCAAACAGATGTTGAATATTATTAATTGATAAATAAAATAGAATTTATACTATGTCTTATTGTTCCAGCTAATTTTTCAGAAGGGTTACTTCTATGCTGTAGCAAAAGCTATAGACAATTTAAAAAAAAAACCTTTTGTTTGATTCTGGTTTTATACCAGGCCAACTGGAATAAAGTGTAGGTGAATCATCGTTTCTGTTTGTCTTTTTAAATATTTCCCTCTTATAATCTAGCTTTTTAAAAATTAAATGGGTATATGTCATTTCTTTCTTCAACAAAACTCAAATATTATGGACAAAGAACCAAAAATTTAACATGCCTAAAATATATAATTTATAATTAACAGATTAATTATTGATGAATCATCAGTTCCATTGCTAATGCCAAAAGGGATCATGGCCATCTAGTCTTACCTTGTACATGACATAGGCCATAGAACCTCACATGATAACTTTTGCATCAAGCCCATAATGAACACAGCAGCATAATTGCCAATAAAAAATTGTAGGGGTCAATTGTGGAAGAACTCTGTATGTGTGAAGTATAGTGGTAGTGAGGCCTGAATCCCCCGCTTTTCTATTCCCGCCCCCTCTTCCCTACTACTGATGAGCCAGAAGCAAGCCTCTAGGAACATACGCCATTGTAGCAAGAACGAATTGTAGATAAGGGCTGTGTAGTCGGCTTGCCTTCCCAGAGAGGTTCCTCCTCCTCCGCGTCAGTGGGCGGCCACTCCGCCCCACAACACTGTCCCTTTAAGGCAAGCCCAAGTCCATGCCCGGCCTTCCTTCTGGCAGGTGGTACACCACACAGTCTAGGTATCTACACAGGCCCAACCCGGATTCAGGGTGGGCAGCAAGTCCACAAAGGCCCTGTTTGGGTGTTAAGCCCAGGACATGGGAACAGACAAACACAGAGTTAGTTCATAGTTCAGCCAGGCCCTAGTGCAGGGCGGGGCAACACCCAGAGTCAGTTAGGCCAGGCCCTTGGTTCAGGGCACAGCAGCAAACACCCAGAGTCAGTTATACACACGCCAGGCCCTGTTTCAGGGTTAGGTGACAAACAACCCCAGTTAGGGTTTGGCGGCCCTGGCCCTCAATCAAGGCAGGGCAACAAACAAACACAGTCTAGTTCAAAGGGAGGCCAGGCCCTGGTTCAGGATGAGGCCACAAACAAACAGTCACAGTTAAGGATAAGCTAGGCCCTTGGTTCAGGGCGTGGCATCAAACAAACACAGGTTTGGGGGCTCCTTGTTCAGGTGGGGTGCAGGCCAATTGCCTATGGTGGTGGCAAGGAGGGGGAGACTGCCACCCGGGAGGTGAGTAACCCCCGGAAATTTCCAAACTGCCACAAACAAGGTAGAGACACAGTATTTAAAGCTGCACCTGAGCACAGCAATTTGGACCTCACTGATGGGCTTTGGGTACCGGTGCCTCAGAAGCTGAGAGAGTCTCCCACTTCATCCACAGCCGAAACCGGTTCCCCGGCTAGCAGAAGGGATGTAAGAAATGCCGCTTTTCCTATCATGTTGTTCTTTTAGTTAAGGGGCACAGCTGATAGCTGTCAGGAAATAAACTGCTTGTGTTTGACAGATACCTGTGTAGCATGTCTTTGTACTTTGAGAGCCCAGTGTCGGACCTCAGACTTACTCTTGCCGGCAACAAAAATTCAGAACTTTATTAATTTAATTTGACTGGCATATTGGCATAGGCGGCATAGGATAGTAATGAAATAATGTTAGACCCTGATCCTGCAAACACTTACGTATGAGCTTAATTTTTAAAACGTGAATGCCCACACTGACAGTGGGTCTACTCAAATGTGGAAAATTTAGTGCATCTAAGTGTTTGCAGTTTCAAGGACTTAAAATTGAAAACCAGATTAAGAGTAAAAAGTAGTACTAATTGTGATGGGGTGAGGTCACAGAAGACCTCTTCGGGGTGCTTCCCAGGGTGCTGACAAGGCCACTGCCACTCACCTTCCTGCTCTCTGGGGCTCTAACTACTCTGTCCTGCTGTGCCAGCTTCCTGGTCTCCCTCAGCCAAGGCACAGAGCTGAGATCACTATTCCCCAGCCTCCCTGCTAGGAGCAGTACAGACACTGAAACTCTTCAGGTTCAAGGAAAATGCAGTTTTGGGCCCAGCTTCCTGGGATACCACTCCACAAATGGGATCAGAACCCCAAATGAATTATTTAGGTAAGCCCCCTTTAACAATGACAGGAGGATGTATGCACTGATTGCTCCCCAGGTAGCAATTATTTACACTGGGCTTGATAGTAAATAAAAGTGATTTTATTAAGTACAAGTAGTAGGATTTAAGAGTCTGTAAGTGAAAACAGGCAGAGCAAAGTAAATTTACAAACTTAAAATAACAGAAAGCACTAAACTACTTCTAACTCTAAAACCTCAGTACAAACTTATTACAAACTCACCCTGAAACTGTTCTTGTTCCAGCTAAGCCTTCAAAAACAGGGAAATTTCCTTTTCCCTGGGGTCTTTAGTTATCCTCACCTAGGTGTGCCATGTTAGCCAAAGACAAAGAAACTCCTACCTACCTATTGTTTTATAAATACCACCTTTCAATGGACAATTATTTAGTCTGCCCCCACCAGCTGGGGTGAACATATGACTTTCTAAGACCAACCACTGCTAAGATTTAAAGGACAAAAGAGGATGTTTACAGTTGGTCATCTAGACATTGAGCCATCACCCCTTGATGGCTTTCATTTGCACATTTAAAACCATAAACCATTCCATGCTCCATAGCTCTAACTTTTCACACAAGAATGATACATACACCAAAATAAGATATACAGATCCAGCAGATTATGGCATGAAGCTTGATAGGTTACATGACATAATTTATCCAAAGCACCTTTGAGTTAGGCATAACTTTGTCCACAAGTCCATTTTTTAAAGCATGGGGGATGTCCATAACACTAATTATTCAGTTAAATTGTACAAATATTGTATATTATTTTCAATCCATAAAACTGTACAGACAAGAGTAATCTATTTTTTCATATATTCATAAAACTGTCCAATAGTCTTCTCAACTACAATAGGTAAATCAGGCTATCATATTTATGAAGGCTGGACTTGATGCTGATCAAATTGAATTGATTGCATTTATTATAATTAAAAAGATAATTCAATTCTTTAAAGAGTCTCTTACTTTTAACCTTGGATATAATAAATGATTTAATTTTTTCCCCAACTGAGCTTGAAATTGTGTCACTTATATGAGATGTATGATATGCTGATTTTCTGAGTGCATGAAGAACATGTACTGAAATCTCTTTCAGAAAGATTTACAGTATTAACCTCAGGCTATTTTAAGTCACAGTCAATCTTTATGAGAATAGCACAGAGATTACAAAGTTTCTTTTTTTCCTTGTGATTGCAAACCAATATTTTAAATGCAAGCTGTTTGAAGAAAATAGTTCTGTATGTTCATACTTTGCAAATACTCCAAAGGTTATGACTTTTTCTTCTTCTTTTTTCCCCCCTTGTGTGCTTAAACATGACATGAGTTAGAAAAACTGTTACCTTGTGTCAGCCATAGATGAACAAATGGCTTTAGGTTAAACTGATTCAATAGAGAATCATTCAGTTTCAACTAGCTTGCACTTTGTATAAACTAGTAAGTAATCCTAAAAGGTCATCTAAGTCTGTCTATAGTTAAAAAACAAATGATGAGATTATATTTTTAAAATAACTTTGCCATTCTTAGACCCCAGTCCTACAGATACTTTTGCTCATATATAAGCACTGAAGTCAAATGGTATGTTTTCACATGCTTAAACTTAAACACGGTATACGTTTTTGTAGGGTCAGGGCCTACAACCTACAAGCTTCAAACATGTTAATTGTAGCATAAATACCAGCTGTGTGGAGTCAAAATCTAATCTCTCTGAACCCAATGGTGAAACACTCATTTACTTCTGTGGGACTCATATTTCACACTAGACATGCAAATTAGACTTTAAAAATTGGTTTTTTCCTTCATATATTGTTAAACAGTAAGATCCTGTCCTGAAAAAAACTTCTTACTGTACAAGGATTAAGGGGGTGATGAAGAGAAGTTGTCTTCTCATTGTACTAAACAGTAGATGCCCCCAACCAAGCCACTTCCCCAGCTTCTTTGGGAGATGCCTTCTCCTAATTTCTTTCCAATTCTGGTTCATCAGGGTATTGGACTTCCATTAAATGGGTACAGGTTGAACCTTTCTAGTCCGGCACTCTCAGGACCTGAGTGGTACCGAACCCAGAGACTTTGCTAGACCACAGGAGGTCAATATTGTCTAGCAACAGTTCCACTGATAATTGGGCTCTTAGGAGACATTTACGGATAAATTAGAGCTAAATAACAGCACAGAACCCTGAGAGCCAGGGCTGCTGGCTGTAAATAAACTTTATAGAACCACAGGAAATGTGGCCACATCCCTGATAAATGGACATCTGGCTAAGGGTATGTCTACACTTGCTCCCTATCTCGAGATAGGGATGCATAAATGTAGTGTACCGAAATTGCTAATGAAGCGTGGGATTTAAATATCCCGCGCTTAATTAGCATAATCGCGTCCAGCCGCCATTTTGAAATTGCATTATTGCGAAATAAAATGCCCCGTGTAGCAGCGTTATTTCAAGAGAAAACCCTTCTCTCGAAATAACTGTTAAACCTCATTGTATGAGGAATAAGTTATTTCGAGAGAAGGGTTTTCTCTTGAAATAACGCTGCTACACGGGGCGTTTTATTTTGCAATAATGCGATTTCAAAATGGCAGCAGGACACGATTATGCTAATTAAGCGCAGGATATTTAAATCCCGCGCTTCATTAAAAGTTTCTGTACACTTCATTTGCATCCCTATCTCAAGATAGGGAGCAAGTGTAGACATACCCAGGAGCGGTCTGAGGCAGGCAGTGGCAGCTGGCGCCCCAGGCGGAACGCGTGATCGGCGCCCCCATCTGCAAGGCCGTCAATGGACTGATGTCATCATCGGGCACCCCAGGCACCCCATGACGTAATCATCGGGTGCCCCGGGTACCCCGTAGAAAGCGGCGCCCTAGGCGGCAGCCGAGTCCTCCTATAGTCACGGGCCGCCCCTGGACATACCCTAACTAAAATCATTCTGGACCATGTATATTGCTGGACTAGAGAATGCCAGACTAGAGAGGTTCAACTTGTAGCTACACTCTGTGCGTGCATCAAAGCAAACTGATTTATACAACTTACTTACCAGGCCCTTGACTGCTAAGAGCAATGACACTAAACACTATACTGCCCAGATTACTCTGGCTGTGAGAGAAACATACTTCCTATCAGCAAAAAGGCCACTAAGATGATGGTTACAGCAAGGCCCAAAAATATGGAATCACTCTAATCCCAATGGTTCAGTGGGGGAGCTTGTTTTGTTTTGTTTTGTTTTGTTTTGTTTTTAAATAAGCCTTCCCTTTCGGTGCACAGAAGTCACTAGGATTATGCTGCACCCTTCTGTCCATCTTGTCAGCCACAGGGATCCCTTCCTTTCTTCCTCAGGCCCACAAGTGTCCGTGAGGAGGGAAAAGGGCATTTGTGAAATCCTTAAAGGAACCAAGAATTTTTGTTCCCTTCCGGCCCCAGCTGATGCTTTTCTTATTTCACATTGGACTATATTTATTTCTTTCCTGAGGCTATGACTACACTACAGTTTAAGTCATCATAAATTATATCATTCAGAAGTGTGAATTAGTCATCCCCGAGCAACATAACTTATGCTGACTTAAGTGTGGACAGCACTATATTTGTGGAAGAAGCTGCTTGTGAGAACTGGAGTCAATACGTCCACAAGAAAGCTCTCTCTTGTCAGCTTAGAGTGGCTATATAGAGAGCT
This sequence comes from Rafetus swinhoei, assembly GCA_019425775.1. NCBI lineage: Eukaryota > Metazoa > Chordata > Testudines > Trionychidae > Rafetus > Rafetus swinhoei. Next base: position 78,784,082 of record CM033427.1, on the reverse strand, counting down.
TACTATAAGCTCTTGGTGTAGCTGTACCCTAAGACAGGTAACCTTGAACTACAAAGCCTTGCTGGTTCCCAAACTTATCAGGGCCTCTGATAAGCAGATTGTCTAACACTGACCAGAAGAATTTATGCTGGTTTCTCTGAACCATGCTTTATTTCCCTCAAACACTACTATTACAAATATGTTGTTTAGTTACCTGGGCTTGTTACCACCTCCAATTTTTATAGCTTATAGAAATTGAGGGTTGGCTCACATTTGTCAGCCATCGTATGATAGATAATAATAATATTTCTGCAGTTTGTGATGAGACTGACAGCTCTCTTGAAGCTTAGTTCAATGTGAGCCAAATTCGACAAATATGGTTTTTTTTACCAAATGTTTTTTACCTAGATATTTTCAATTGCTTATTAAATACTCTTTCCATATTGTCAGATGCAAATGTGAAGTCTTCATACATAATTTTGAATGACCTAAAAGCAACTTTTATTGTTGCTGCCATTAGCACTCAGCAAAATATTGGACCAGTCTGTTGAAATTTTGATAATGACTCATGCACATTTCATTGGCTCACACTCTCATTGACAGAAAACACTGTATAGCTAGCCCACAAAGAATTCTGAATATCTGATTTCAGCAATGCATTGAGGAATGCATTCATTCCAACTCAAGACAATAGGGAAAGCACATACCAAAGGGATTTTTTTAAATAACATGTACAGTCTTGTATTTTCTAGTCATTACTGATGTTCTATGTGACCAATCATTCTGCTACTTCCATCATTCTTCATTAGCTTTCTGTATAGTTTTCATAATGGTAGATATTGAGTGTTGCCTTTGCTGTAAGGTTTTATTACCCCCATAAGGACAAAAAACAATATTTTTGACATTTGCGCTGTGTTTCTACACAACAGTAAAGTATTATGGCTGATTTTCCAAGAGCAGAACACGTTCACTAAGCATGCCAAGAACAGAGTTGGCATTAACAGCTCTTTCATGTAACTTATTTTCCATGTCACTGGCAATATGATATGCTTTCTAGTGCTCAAATATCTGTATTGAGAAGTGGAACTTCTCAACCTGTGCTTTAGTTAATCCCTCAACTCTAAATGGGCTATGTGGAAAATAAAAAGTTATTTTTTTGGGGGGGAGGGCTACTACTTTTCAGCATGTAAGTTGTCCTAAAGCAGTATTTGCCTTCTGCAAACAGCTTAGAATTTGTGTCTACCACGGAATCTGCCAAAATGTGTGTCTACTCTTTTCTTCTGTCATCATCTTTACAGAACTAGGGGTCTGAGTCACAATACTGGATTTATTTTTTCTGATCTATAGATGTGGGGGTTATTCTGCAGTTGTTACATCTATCTATGATGAAGAAATTCCCAACTGACTTTGACTTGATACTGATTCACCAATGTATCACAGCTACGCAGCTATGTTGTGCTGCATTGCTGGCAATTAGTTTGCCATAAAGCAAGCATAACTGTCTCAGTACAACCATGATCTCCTGGTGGAGTAGGGGCTCTTAGAACACTCCCTGGTATAGTGACAATAAAGGACACAGACGATAGAAAACTGGCACATCTGGGGCACCATAGCATACCTTCCCTTTGCTATAATTTGCAAATAGGTTAAGTTAAATAAGTCCTCAGACTACTCTAACAAGGTGATTGGGGAGCAGTTTGGGCGGAAGTAATGAAAGCTTTAAGCCATCTTTGTGCACTCATGCTTTACTTACACTAAGTGCAGGTCTTCTAGGCCCAGATTCTGGCTCTGTGTCTATACCTGAATTTAGGGTATGCTGCATCCTCTCAAAACATTTTCACCAGGTACACACTGAGCCTCCATTTGTTAGTTTGCCAAATATCAAGAATGTAATTCCTCTGTGATATTTGCTTTGTCACATATCTTGGCAGATGTTTGAACTCCTTTCATCTGTGTCATTTCACCTAATTTTGGGGGGGGTGTTTGGGATCCAGAGATCAATGTAAAGTCATTGGTTTCTTACCAGTTGCTTCAGATAAGAACATTATGGCTGGGTCCTAGATGTTGCCCTTTGTGTATTCTCAGCCTTCAAAGCAAAACCAAGCTACAGCTAGGCCAGACGTTGAGCAAGGAGGCTTATTTCATTCTCTATAGGAAGTGAACTGTGTTGCTCTGCTAGGGGAATAGGTCAGATATGAACACAACAGAGACTTGAACGTCACAGTCCTTTAAATTGTCAGCAATATTTAAGAATGCTCATAACATACTTCAGGGTTGTTCCCCATTCTGGCACTCTGCAGAAGGTGGCCGCCCACGAAAGACCTTAAATACCTTGCCTTTATAGACTCTACTTACAAAAAAGAAATCCTCCTCGGAATCATGAATGCACTGACTCTGGAAGATAGGCTGCCACCATCGAGTGATTTAAACCCTGAAAAAACAGGAAGAAACACTTGAATTTCTTCTCCAGTGGTACCCCAAGCTCTTTTGCCATAAGAGAGCTTGAAAAGCAGAAACAAAAAAGCATAGAAAACAAACTGCGTCTCTGATAGCTGACCTCTCAGACTAGGCAGACATACACACAGACCTCCTGTTACCTTCCAGGACACAAGAATCAAATAATCGCCTTAAAAAGAGGGATTTTATTAATAAAACAAAAAGATACACTTGATAAAGTGTACTTGGTTGCTAGGTGTTACAGAGCAACTAAGAAAAGACCAGATCAAAACACACAGAAACAATCTCTTCGGGCTGTAGCTTAAATATGGTGAGTGGGGGAAAGAAGGCACATGGAATTCTCACAGAGAAGTTTAATCAAACAAAGAAAAATACCCTGATTGTGACTAAATATACATTTTCCCCTTATTTACTCATGATCCCTTCACAGTCCAGTTCACTTCCATGCCCCGAACTCCATGGAGGCATGGTAGTCCCAATGATTGCATATTGCTCCCTCCAGCTTTTAACTTAGAACTCACACAAAGGCAGAGCAGCTAGGTATCCATATATATACAATTCAAATTTCAGCCCTGTATCCCATTGGTTCTTCTGGGTCCCTGCCAACACCCTTAGCTACCTGAGTTTAACCCGTTAGTCAACTAGTGCTGGCCAACACTCCTCCTATCCATCACGCATACATTAGCTACTCTGTATGCTAAGCAATGGACATAAACAAATTCTGTATTCTACATCTTCTATATATTTAATATACTCCAGTTTGAATCTGGTTGTCTATTTGAAGAAAAGCTGGCTGCAATTCTTGAAAATTAACCAGTTGTCCATTCTGGTAGTGGGTCGTAGACACATAGGGAATTATCTTTTGGAAGTGACATCAATATATTTCAGAGAATCACCACAAAAATTTGTCCTGTCCTATCATAGGATAAACTAGGTACTGAATAGATGATGACTTATAGTCCGTAAGTGCCTGTATAGGGAACAAATATTTAATAATGGTCTCTTAAGTCTGTCACAGAAAGGCATAATATGATCCAGGGGCTAGATCTAGTTGAAGCTAGACAAGAAGCCTGGAAATAAAATGTAAGGTGTGGGTTGTTTTTTTTTTTTTTTTTTTGGGGGGGGGGGGGGAGGGAATTGTGAGAGTAATTAAACATTGGAGCAATTTACCTAGGATTTTAGTAGATACTCCATCACTTACCATTTTAAAATCAAGATTAAATGTTTTTCTGAAATACCTGCTCTAGGAATTGTTTTTGGGAAGTTCTATGTCATTATTATATAGACTTGATGATCACAGTCATCCATTCTGGCCTTGGAATTTATGACATGGGTAAGAGACTTACCCTTGGCATAATGAGAGAGAGAAAGATAGTTGTGTTTCCTTATAAAAGGCCTCCCAGTTCACTGGTTGGTATCCTACAATATTTACAATAGTTTATATTTGTCCTGATGAGAAATCCTTTGCATCACTGGTGTCTGCCGCTTTACATCCTGCTAGCTTGTCTCTTTTTATGGTCCTTTGGGCATAGATTCTCACCTTCTTAAATATCTTTGAAGCTGCAAGTAAAAGCAATACCAAAATATATAACAGATGCACAAGTGTACCTTGGGAATGAAATTCTTTCTGGACAAAACTGTCATCACACTTGCATGAGCACACTTTTGCTGTCTCATTCTTCATGCACATGTGTGGCTTGTTGGTAATGCACTTGATCTCAGTGGGGTAAACTTCTACTGTAAGTTCAACCTAGGCTGGTGGGGGGGTTTTTCCCCTTGCATGTTAGTTTTTCCTTACAGTCTTTGACACTTCAATTATGTATTTCTTTAAAATAATCTCAAACACATTTTATGACTTACTTAATGCCGATCAGTTCTCAAACTTTTGTACCAGTGATCCCTTTCACACAACTAGCCTCTGAGTGCAACCCCCACCCGCTCGTAAATTAAAGCCACTTTTTTTATATTTAGCTCTTTTATAAATTATGTAGGTAAAGCAGGATTTGGGATGGCAGCGCAGTCCTCCATTAAAACCCCTGTGGGGTTAAGCTTATGACCCCTCTGAGGTGTTACAACCCTCAGTTTGATAACCTCTTCTATAGATGTACTAATGTAAATTTGAATTTAGTAACACAAAATTATGGTGTACCTAGAACAGTAAGACTTTCAATTTTGCCTTGAGGGCATTTTTTTAGGCAAACAGCATTCATACATAAAGTTGATGTTCCAGCATGAACACTAATAGGAAAGAGTAGTCTAAAATAGATGCATAATTAATTAAGATGCAATTATGCACCCACCTACTGCAAATAAATGTACAAATCAGATAATTGTGTAAGTAAAGGACAAATTAAGCAAGAATAATAGCAAGCCAGCCTGGATTGGAGTGCATTAACAAAACTGAGTGGATAAACTTGCATAGTACCTGCCCACCACGATTAGCTATAGTGTACATGGCTCCTGTCTGCACTAAGGCTTTGTTAAAATTTTGCACTATTGCTACCACTAGTTACCAATGTGTAGAGAAGGCAAGTTGGTAGGATGGTGTCAGTATTGTGAGCACAGTATCACCTAACCTTGCTCAGAGCAGGTTTACACATCTTGGTGTTTCAAATGATGTAGGCCACTCTCAGCTAGGCTATGCTCATGTTTTCCCGCAGTACTGGAGATGACTGAGGCTACATCTCCACTAAGGCAGTTTGTCAGAAGAGGAAATGTAAATGGAGTGCTCATTTGCAAATCTCACACTCCCATTTGCATATTGTCTTCTGATCCTTTTTGCGGAAGAGGTTTTTGCAATAAAAAGCCCTGTGTAGATGGGGCCATTTGTCTGAAAACCCCCGTTTTGCACACAATCCCTTATTCCTCAAAAAATGAGGTTTACAGAATATTGTGCAAAACAGGGTTTTTCCCACAAATGGCCCTATCTACACAGGGCTTTTTATTGCAAAAACATCTTCCGCAAAAAGGATCGGAAGAGAATATGCAAATGAGAGCGTGAGATTTGCAAATGAGCGCTTCATTTGCATTTCCTCTTCCGACAAATTGCCGCAGTGTAGACGTAGCCTCAGTGAGAAATTTAGCAAAGGATTCCTAGTTTAGACAGGGCTTTAAGGATTACCCTGAGCAAAGGCTTTTGCTCTGCCTATTCAGTGTAAAATTCTATTAAGAAAATGTATTTTAATTAGACTTTGTTGTTGTTGCCTTTAGAAAGTTTATTTTTAACCTATGTAGTACATGCTAAAATGATAGTAGAAGATGTGAAAGCATTCACAAATATTCACACTGTAGAAAATTGTAAGAGAATCAAGTCAATAAGGGTACATCTACACAGCAACATTATTTTGAAATAACTTAGTCTGCATCTACACAGGAGGCAGTTATTTCGAAATAATGTTGAAATACTGTAAAGCTAGAGGACTTCTTACTCCAACTCCTGTAACCCTCATTGTGTGAGGAGTAAGAGAAGTCAGAGGAAGAGTGCTCTAAGCTATTTTGAAATAAGATACGCAATTGACATAGCTCAATTTGCATTGCTTATTTCAAGTTAAGACACGCTGTGTAGACGCACCCTAAGAGAATAACATCTTGAGCAGAAGCAGAATGAAATATTTTAGACCAAGTTCGTTTCAATTTGAAGAGTCACCTGGTTTTGAAAGCAATTACCAATCTTCTAAAGGTACTATTTGTGACAGATGGCATTTTCCTGCAATATTCTTATAAGATTATTGACTTAAGCTTAAGCAGGTTTGTGGTCCATTGTGTGAAACGAGTGGTATATGTGTTATTGTAGGCTGGGATTATATGTAACCTCTTAAGAAAGTTGTGACAGATGTAAGATGGAGGGGGGAGCGATTCAAATGTCTATTTGGAAGTTTGTACCGGACAAGAATGCACTCTTGGAACAAAATGTTTTAAGTGGTTTTACTGGAGAATATCTAGAGGCCCGGTAAATTCAAATTCCCCATCTCTGGTTATGCAAAAACCCAGCCATTTGAGTAAGCCAATGTTTGCTGATCACCTGTTACATCAATCCAAGCTGTATAAAATAAAAGACTAAATTTAACAATCTGAAATAGTTAAGAACTTGTACCCCTGGAGGGGAGGGAACTCATCTGTATGTTTTGAAAGAATGAAACATACAAAGTCCGAGTTTGAAGTTGAAGTGACTCTGGTAAGCTTCTTAGCATATATACGTTCTTAACATTTTTTTTCCGTAATGCCTTTGTAAGCCACAGACCTGCTGGGTGTGGTGCACTATCCCAGGTAGTGGGACTGAGACCACTTACAGAGAGAAAAATGTGTCTGCTCTACAACCTTAGCTAAGATCCAGGTGGCTTTTAGCTCATGTGGTAGTTTACTCGTTAGGCAACTGGAATATGTTTTTAAAGCATTGTTCTTTTTGAACAATAGCATATGAATCCTACCTAAACAAAACTACCTGCAGTGTGGTATTGGCAGAAAATGAGCAAAAACATTCCGTTCTTGTCAATGTGTACTGCAGTCAAAACCGCCTTCATAACTGTTCAGTCTGTCTCGTACATGTCCTTTCTGTATCAAGTTATCTCTTTTGCTGTGCAAATGCTGGTGTTTGAAGATTCAGCCTATCAATCACAGCCAAAATCCAAGACTTTTAAATGGAAAATTAATTTTAATACAGAGCCGGACATAGTCTTCAACACTATAGCCCCTTAAAAGGGGAGATCAAGTTATAATAGAAGCCGTCAAACCTGCATGAATCACTTAATCATGTTTATATATAACTTGCATATTAAAAAGCAATATCCAATGTCAATGGCTCAGATATAAAAATATCTTAATAGTCAGTAACTGACTAATGAATACTACAGTAATAACAATTTAATTTGAAGAATTCTGACAGCTGGTTGCTTTGATGAGAGCTGTTACCAAGGAGCCCTAGTCCCATGCTGAGAACATCCACAGCATGCTGATTTATAGCAGCAGTGCAGAACTGTTTAATGTCAGCACCTCTCAGCTAAAGTAATAATAAACAGGAATGTTATGGTTTATTTTTCTGTATGAATTGTTCAGGCTCTGTATGGTAAGCACCAACTCAATAGGGGATAATAGATACCATTCCCCAGGGAGTTGTAACTGAGGTTTAGGCATTTTTATCGGCAAGGTTAGTGTATCAAAACGAACCCAGAAGTTGTTTTTCATCTCTCTGTCTTTTGATCTCTTGTCCCATTCTGGTTAGCAAATATAGTTCTTAATGGCTATGAAAGCTGGCTTTAGGTTCCCACTACAAACATCTCTTTTTAGTAGTTGAACTGTGTTGTGAAATATACTGCATACACTCCTGTATGATTTTTGCCTTTGACGTGTAAAAATCCAGACTGTGACTTCAGAATATTCCCTAAATTCATTGACTTAAAAGCAGACCATTATGACATATATATTAGAAACTACATATTAAGAAACTGTGTTGAAGAACTAAGGGTACATCTACACAGTCCATGTATACAATGTCAAAATAATGGTGAGCTGGAGGACTTCTTACTCCGACTCCTGTAATCCTCATTTTACGAGGAGTAAGAGAAGTCGGAGGAAGAGTGCTCTTTCTCACACTTCCTGCTGTGTAAACAGTGCCAAAAGCCAAAATAAGCTCTTTTGACTTAAGCTACGCATTTGATGTAGCTCAAGCTGCATAGCTTATTTCGGCTTTGGCCTTGCTGTGTAGACATGCCCTTAGTGAAAAACTATTTTGACAGCTTAATTTTGAATGTTGTGCTTTTGTTCTTGTCCAGCTTTACAAATGTAATATTATTGAAAAGCAAACCTCTAGGATCCTATTTTAATTCATATCTGCCATCTTGAGCATTTAGGTTTGCAAAAATTGATTATGAGATGCTGCATGATGCAAATAGATATGGACATTTTCTTCACAGAAGCATTGAGGTTTTAGTGTTTCAGGTGACATTTTACCTTTTAAATGTACACTACGTTTGATTTTATATATATATATCTATATATATAGATATATATATTTATATATTTATATATATACAGCCTGGGCACTCACTAATGGATCTCCAAGTTACAGGCCAATTCCACAAGCCAAATGCAAAGGGAAGGGTTGGAACTTAACTTAATTTACAAGTTTAATTCTCATGCGAATGGAATGAACACAGACATCGGCTGGCTTGCACATTACCTTCCACATCCTAATGAGTTAACCAACCAACCAAATAATGGAGGTGCTAATTATTCTTATTAGCCTCTTGTAACTACTTGAACAATCTACTCACTGTCTCTTTTTTCCCTTTCTCTCTTTTTTTCCTCCTCCTCCTCCCCCTTCCCTTATTTATGCTTGGTCTGGATTTCTAATACTTCAGTCATCTGAAGAAGTGGATTGTACCCATGAAAGCTCATGATACCATGTACATGTTTTGTTTAGTCTTGTTAGTTTAAGGTGCTACTAGACTATTCGTTTTTAAGTTTTGGGGTTTTTTTTTATTATATAGACAGACAGATACACATATTAGCTAGTATCTCTTTTGCCATCAATTTTGGCTAAAGATTAAAACTACATGCTAAAGCAAAAATTAAATTAATTTTTTGTTTGTCAAAATTGATGTCTCCTACTCACTGTATTGGGATTATGCCAGGGCCCATTAAGGTTCATCCCCAAAAGCTTGGGTAAGAAAGCCAGAGGCTTTGGAGGCTTGGGGTGGTGGGATATGGAGAGATTCCTTCCTTAATCCCCTTCTTTTATTTTACTGCTGTTCTGCATTTTCTGCTGAGCCACTAACTTCACTGGTATGATAACTTTCACAGTGTGAATTTATGCATATTTGGGCATACATCTTTTATCATTGAATGCATATCATGAGGGCAGGAACAGCAAATACCTGTGAAATGCACATCGTGAAACTAAAGCAGAGTGGTTTTAGCCCTAGCAAAACATTTCTTTATTGATTACATGGAAAGATGCCATCTGCTGTGGAGGTTAACTATGGAGTAAGCACTAAAACCAAGCTCTGTATATGATTGTAAAACTGGGAGGGAAAAGAGTGGATTAGAAGGAATGAAATGACTATTAACTGGTACTGAGAGACGACTATCGAGATGTCCATGTGGTTTGTTAGAATAATTAGATTTTAAAAATATTTTACATTAGAGTACAGCGTATCTTCCAACAAAATTTAGCCTCTTTGAAATTGCGCCACCTCTGTGGTACAGGGGTAAGTTGCATAAAGATGTTTAAATGAAAATGTATCTTAAAGAATAGAAATATTTAGATGTTTTAAATGGTCACGCTTATATTAAGGTTCCATTTATAAATTAAAAGGTTAATAAATATTTAACATATGTTTTAATAAATTAGTATTCACCTGATACTGACTATGAGAGTCCAGCAAATTAGCAATTGCTTATAACCACCTAAAATATCTATTTATGTGCTTAAAATAATCAGATATGCCATGTCTACACCATGCTCATAACTGGTAATTGTTTGATAACCCTTTAAAAACCATTTATAAATAGAATCCTGATATAAATTGTGGCCTGTTAAGGTCACAGCTTGATTTCAAGACCGTTATGAAGAGCTCTTTGGGTGATAGGATCAGTACATCAGAGATAATTCAGCCAATTACTGTATCATACAATTGACTTTAGTTCATTTTATGTTGCAATCCTATTGGCTCAAGTGATGTAAAACTTGTCATGAGCACTTGAGCACTTCTAACATTTTTAAGGTGTCATATTTCACAACCATAAAATATAGCTTTCTGAAGGCAATGTGGCCATGAATATAATATGACCTTTACTCTTTAGCTGGCATGAAGCAAAAAAAGAAAAATCTCACAGCTATGATTAATCCGTCAGCTATATTTAAAATGTGAGGAACAATCCAAGTCAATTTCGAAAGCATTTTTCTCTGACAGTTGCAAAACATGAAACAGATTGTGATTTCAAAAGTAACTCAAATCAATAATTTCTCCAGCCAATAAAAGCTGTTTTAAACTGTCTTGAAGTCAAATTAAAGTGCTGAAAAAAAAATTGTAAGAAGCACTGTCTACTTATCAGTTATAGAATCATAGAACACTAGCACTGGAAGGGACCTCGAGAGGTCATTGAATCCAGTGCCTGCCCTCACGACAGGACGCAGTACCCTCTAGACCAGGGCTACTCAACACGCGGCTTGTGGGCCACATGCAGCCCATGGCCCGTTTGTTTGCAGCCCACTGTGTGGTTTGGGTTTATGGAACAATTTGGGTTGATATATGTTTTAGTAGTTAAATTACTAGACTGTTGTGAAGCCAAAACAAAAAAGTAGTCAATATAATGGTCGTCTGTTGATACGTGTTTTAGCAGCTAAGTTCCTGGACTGTGATTGCTCATTAAAAGTGCTGTCATATAGTTGGAAATAGAGTAAATATTGCATTTTATTAATATCAGCAGAACTGATTTAAATGGGGCCTGAATGTTGTGTAGTCTTGCCTTAATCTTTGTATTCATGCCCATCAGTGTGAAATAAGCTATTTGCATATATTTGCATGTATATACAACTACACTTAAGTTGCAACCCTCAGCATGCTCTGTGACTGTCATTGTGGCCCCAAGGGCTTCCAAAGTTGAGTAGGCCTGCTCTAAACCATCCCTGATAGACATCTGTCTAACCTGCTCTTAAATATCTCCAGAGACAGAGATTGCACAACCTCCCTAGGCAACTTATTCCAGTGTTTAACCACCCTGACAGTTAGAAAGTTTTTCCTAATGCCCAACTTACACCTCCCTTGCTGCAGTTTAAACCCATTGCTTCTTGTCCTATGCTCAGAGGCCAAGGAGAACAATTTTTCTCCCTTCTCCTTGTAACACCCTTTTAGATACCTGAAAACTGCTATCAAGTCCCCTCTAAGCCTTCTCCTTTCTAAAGTAACAAGCTCAATTTTTCAGTCTTCCCTCATAGCTCATGTTCTCTAGACCTTTAATCATTCTTGTTGCTTTTTTCTGGATCTTCTCCAACTTCTCCACATCTTTTTTGAAATGTGGTGCCCAGAACGGGACACAATATTTCAATTGAGGCCTGATCAGCGCAGAGTAGAGTGGAACAATGACTTCTTGTGTCTTGCTCACAACATTCCTGTTAATGCATCCCAGAATCATGTTTGCTTTTTTTGCAATAGCATCACACTGTTGACTCTTATTTAGCTTGTGTTCCACTATGACACCTAGAACCCTTTCTGCAGTACTCCTTCCTAGACAGTTGCTTCCCAGTCTGTGTGTGTGAAACAGATTGTTCCTTCCTAAGTGGAGTATTTTGCATTTGTCCTTATTAAACTTCATCCTATTTACCTCAGACCATTTCTCCAGTTTGTCCAGATCATTTTGAATTATAACCCTATCCTCCAAAGCAGTTGCAACCCCTGCCAGCTTGGTATCATCTTCAAACTTAATAAGTGTACTTTCTATGCCAATATCTAAAATGTTGATGAAGATATTGAACATAACCGGTCCCAAAACAGACCCCTGCGGAATCCCATTTGTTATGCCCTTCCAGCAGGATTGTGAACTGTTAATAACTACTCTCTGAGAATGGTCTGGTAGCACTTGTTATAGACTAACAAAACATGTATATGGTATCATGAGCTTTCGTGGTCTGGTAGCACTTTTGTTATAGACTAACAAAACATGTAGATGGTATCATGAGCTTTCATGGGCACAGCCACTTCTTCAGATGACTCAAAACTCAAAACTCCGGTCATCTGAATAAGTGGGCTGTGCCCACAAAAGCTCATGATACTATCTCCATGTTTTATTAGTCTATACAGTGCTACCAGACCATTCGTTGTTTCTTAAGTTTATCCGGCTACCCCCTGAAGCTCTCTGAGAACGGTTATCCAACCAGTTATACCCCACCTTATAGCAGCCACATCTAAGTTGTATTTGCCTAGTTTATTGATGAGAAGATCATGCAAGACTGTATCAAATGCCTTACTAAAGTCTAGGTATACCACATCCACCGCTTCTCCCTTATCCACAAGAATTGTTATCCTATTAAAGAAGGATATCAGATTGGTTTGAGTTGGCTGTTATCTAACACCTTATTATCTTCCAGGTGTTTGCAGATTAATTCCTTAATTACTTGCTCCACTATCTTTCCTGGCACAGAAATTAAACAGACTGGTCTGTAGTTTCCTGGTTTGTTCTTATTTCCCTTTTTATAGATGGGTACTATTTTTGCCTTTTTCCAGTCTTTTGGAATCTCTCCTGTCTTCCATGATTTTTCAAAGATGATAGCTAGAAGCTCAGATACCTCCTCTATCAGCTCCTTGAGGATTCTAGGATGCATTTCATCAGGCCCTGGTGACTTGCAAACATCTAACTTTTCTAAGTGATTTTTAACTTGTTCTTTTTTTATTTTATCTTCTAAACCTACCCCCTTGCCACTAGCATTCACTATGTTAGGCATTCCTTCGCCATCATACTTCTTGGTGAAGACTGAAACAAAGAAGTCATTAAGCACCTCTGCCATTTCCAAGTTTCCTGTTACTGTTTCTCCCTCCTCACTGAGTATGGGCCTCCTTGGTCTTCCTCTTGCTTCTAATATATTTATATAATGTCTTCTTGTTACCCTTTATGTCTGTAGCTAGCTTGAGCTCATGTTGTGCCTTTGCCTTTTTAATCTTGCTCCTGCATACTTGTATTGTTTGCTTATATTCATCCTTTGTAATTTGTCCTAGTTTCCACTTTTTATATGACTCCTTTTTTATTTTTAGATCAGGCAAGATCTCCTGGTTAAGCCAAGGTGGTCTTTTGCCATACTTACACCCAAACAATCATTGTGGTTTGCATCAGTGTAATAGAGGAAGGCAGGAAACAGAAAGGGCCTAAATATTTTGCTCTTTCCCCCTCTATAATTCTCCAATAAACAGAACTTTCCAAAAATAACACTTTCTATGGGAGTCTAGAAAGATTTTCCAATGACTATAAAAATGGAAAGAAAAATATTTGAACATGCTCTAGATGTATTAAATGTAATGATCTGGACACATTTTGGACAAAATACTACTTGTTATATAAAAGTAAAACTTCTAACTTCAATGAGACTATCCATGTGAATAAGGCCAGTAGGGCTATGTCTACACTGGCGGGTTATTGCGCAAGTATGGCCATTCTTGCGCAAGAATCCGCAGAGTATCTACACTCCCCGCCCACTCTTGCGCAAGGAAATTTACAGTATGGCGTGGTAAGAGACGGTTCCTTATGCAAGAGCTACGCTCTTTTTTAAGAGGTGTAAGCCCTCTTGCACAGGAGCTCTTGCGCAAGAGGGCAGTGTGGATGCTCAGCAGGGATTTCTTGCCCAAGAAAGCCCTATGGCTAAAATGGCCATCAGAGCTTTCTTGCGCAAGAGAGCGTCCACACTGCCATGGGCGCTCTTGCGCAAAAGCAAGGCTCCTACATGGCAGTGTGGACGTTTTCTTGCGCAAGACTTCTTGCACAAGAACCCTTGCACAAGAAGCCGCCAGTGTAGACATAGCCTAGGAGCTCAACAACAGTTATCAACATAAACTAAAGGTCAGGAAAGGAAAGTAGGGCCTTTTTTAAAGGTCTGAGGAGTGCAAGTTGTCCTTCTTGGAACCATGGCCTCTAAAGGAATTATTTGCCTTGCTAACTGATGATAATTGACACATACATACATCTAACTCTTTAGTTACAACAACCTACCAACCCTTAAACAAGATCCACATGTGTAAATATGCAAGTCTCTTCCTATCACAATAACCTGCACAAGGTAAATTGCATTAAGGAAAGTCCAAGTCACCAGGAACTTTTCTGAGTCTGGATCACAGGGTTTGGTGCTAAAATAAATTATTTTCAGCCATTTCAACCCTTCAGAGCAAGGGTATTTTCCAGATATCTTCCACACAGAAAAAACTGACACTTTTAAAATTAAGATATTTAGAGAGAGTTCCTCATTTTTAAGACAAGGCCTATGCCAGAGGAATCATCCCCCAGAAAGAATTGAGTCTGAGTCAGCCATAAGTGAAGTTTTATTTCTATATTGGGGGAGGAGAGGGCAGTGTGTGTGCTGAAGCCAGTTTCCCTGACTCTCTTTCCCTGCCTAGAGTCATAACTGGGCTGCCAGTGCTGTGGAGGGAGGAGGGGAATAGGCTAGCTTAAAGGGGAGCCCCATCTATTATTGTTGCTGTCCACTGTGGTGACTTGAGCATGGGAGCTGTGGCCACTCCATCCCAGCTGATGCAGCAATGCCACCTTTCTGGTGCTTCCCAGTGCTGCTGTGGTACAGTGGCTGCTTCTACCACAGAGGGGATACCAGAAACTGGGAAATCCCATTTCCCCCAGATTTCCCTGTTCCTTTCCCTTCTCACTGCCTTGTCCTATCCTGCTTTCTTTCTCCTCTGTCCCCTCCCCATCCCATCCCCCTTGTCCACTGCCTCTTCCCTCCCTGCCCCCGGGTATTCACTGTTGAACATGAAACAGAACGGTGGTCATACAGGGCACCTTTAGAAGGTGACATCAACCAGCACTAGGACACAGCAGGAGGTGACATCCAACAGCAGAGAGAGCAACCCAGAGCAGCCACCCTTCACAGGAGAAGTGGTTCTGTCCCACCCCATAAAACCCCCAACCAGGCCAAGTTGAGGAGAGTGGCCAAGTGAGCTGGAAATACTGTGGGGGTGAGAGAGCAATGTGGGAAGCCAGATCCTTCCCCATCAGGCTGAGCAGAACAGCTTGGTGCTGGCAGAAATCAGGGTGGGGGAGCGGCCAGTGGTATGTTGGCAATGCCCCGTCTATCCCAGGCCCACCCACAACCTATGCCCATGGAATCAACCCAGATTCATTCTGGGAGCTCTTAAAGAAATCCATGTGGCAATGGCAGTGTCACCACCCTTTCACTGCTGAGCAGCCCAGATGAAGAGTCGGAGTCAACAATCTGTTCTCCCCTGCTAGGTAACTAGTGCCTATGGAAGTCCCTCAGAGAGCTGAAGCCTTGCTTGTTAACAGGATTGTGCTCAGCCTCTGCACACAATGCCAGGATGGATGGGATGCACCTTGAGATTTCTCTGATGTTTCCACAGAGGTCAGACATGATTGAGTTCTCAATCTTTGTTACAATACAACTTAAGGCGCTTCATTCTAACAAGTACAAAGTGACCTCTAAATCATGTATGCTTTTTTAATAACGGGCTAGAGATTCCCTGTTCAAGATTTTATTGACAGTCTTCACTTGGCTTCTTTTTTAAGATGTCTAAGTTTGCTCTTTTCTACTGCTTAGAATTCAACTATAACAGAGTGGACATTAAGGGCTTTAGATTATGACAAACATTTTTCACATTGGAGTTTACCTCCTGATTTGTGGATGACCTCAGTTGTTTCACGTATATCCACATTTATGGCCCCACTCATTAAATCTGTATAAATGATTTTATTTTATATACACTGTATTATATTGCTGTTTTAAAAGTTTGTTTCTGTAGTCACAAATTTGTTTCTGTAGCTACAAGTCTGGCTACATTTTCTTGGCTGAATTACCCTGTAGAAAGGACAAGAGCCCTGTTCTTATTTCCTGTGGTCTAATGGTTAAAGCAAAGGATGAGGAGTCAGAAATTTTAGTATTCCTGACTCCATTACTGACTTGCAGGAGAAGGAGACAAGAGATGGAAATAAGAATGGATGAAGGGGAGAGAGAGGGAACACATCAATGTGGGTGTAGTGTAGCATTGAGAGAAATGGATGCTTGGATGAAGAACTGGAAAGGATAAAGGGGAGGAATAGGTATGAGTGACAATGTTTGCAGTAGAGAAGACTAGAGGTTGGGGGAAGGAAGTATGCACAGGAAAAACAGATGTAAAAATAGAAAGGAGAGATGAGCTCTTTAATTTTTTTCTTTTTGAGTCCAAGGAGAAAGAAATCGATATCTTGCTATTAGTTTAGTTAAAACTAGTGAACAAACTCTTATTTCAGGCTGCTTGGCTTATTTTGGCTTAGGCTAAACCTGTTGTTAATCAATTTGAGATAATGAAATTTAGTTTAAAATTAAATCAGGCTGTTTGCACTACCTTTTCCACTGGTTTAACTAAATAGGTTCAAAATAACACCTTATATTAATAAAATGAGGGGAGTAAAAAAAATGCACTGGAAAAAATGAAAATACCTAAACTAACAGTGTACATTTGGAAAAAGACAGGAGGAGAGTGAGTGTGTGTATAAGAGAGGGAGATTATGGAGTTAGGGGTTAGATAACTGGTTTTCAACCTGTAGTCCATAGAATCTTGTGGGGGGAAGGGGCTGCAGATTGTCTAAGATTACCAAAGGGGTCCGCACCTCCATTTGAAATTTTGTAGGGTTCTGCAAATGGAAAAAAGTTGAAATCCTACAGATTTAGATCATTGCTGTCCCTGTGATTCTCTAGAACATTCCTGAGGAAATACTGAAAGTGTATTCTCTGTACAATGATAGTTTATGAACCTAAACACAAATGGTGTTGCTAAATCTATATTTATGTAAATTACCACATTTAAAATATTCTAGAAGCTGTAAGGGCATTTAATGAACCTTACCAATATTCTTGTTAGAAATGCCTGACTTAGACCCTGATCTTCTCTTTCACCCTTGATAATGATCTTCCTTTCATAGTTTAATGTGTTTGTTTCCCTTCATGATGCTGTAATTATAACAGTTTATCTTCCTCTCCCCCAAGCATCTAGAAAACCCAGTTTGAATTAAAAATAAACAGATCACAGAGTGTTAAACATAAATCTACCTCCATTGCTGTTGCTTGTTATACACATAGTAGAGGAAATGATGATGTAACGAGCATAATTTATACTGTGCCTCCTACTGTCTTGATAGGAATAATTCTTCAGCATCTCTACAATGAATAATAGCATTGCCACTAGTCATATGAAATTCATTTTTGTAGTGGTTCCCTTTCAAATCAACTTTGGTTATAAGAATTAAAATTGCATTGAGTATCAATTTAAAATAAAACTTTATTGGAAAAAGAAGAGTGGAAAGTGAGGTTAAAGTGAACATGTGGCAGTTAAACGGAATAATTGCTGGTAGCTCTAAGACTCCAGTCCTGTGAACATTTGCACACTTGCAGACCCCCCTGGGGTGGGGGGCAAAGGAGGCAGCTGCCCCAGGGCCCAGTGATTCAAAGGGGCCTAGGGCTCCTGGCTACTTCCACCATCACTATGGCAGCAATGGTGGCTGGATCCCTGGGCCCTTTAAATCACAGCCAGAGTACTGCACCTTAATCGCCACATGGCTCTGAGGGCTGGTGTGGGGGGAAGGGGACCAGTGTTGTGCTCCAGGTGGCACTGAGAGCTGGCTGGCCTCAGCCTTTCCACCGGAAGCTCCATCCCTTCCATAAACACAGAGCTACCTCCTGCCCCATACACACACCTTACCCAGATGCCCATGGAGGTTTTCTGCTCCGCTGCACACTTGCTTATCTTTAAACATGTAAGCAGTTTCACTGAAATCAAGGGGCTACTCTTATGCTTAAATTTAACCCTGTCAATAAATTTCTAACATCAGGGTCTAACTGACAAGAATTTATACTTAGTGATATTTTTATTGTCAAAATGTATTGGCTGAAGCAGTCACATTGAAAAATGGGTAGCTGTTTTTGTATATAAATAAATACCATTCCATTTACACGGTATAAGGGAAGAATATGTAGATAAAAGGAAATGTTATGTTTTTGAAGACTTGTTCTCCTAGAAATATACAAATTAAATGCAAGACGGTGGTGTGAGGCCCCAGAATTTATTGGGGGATTAAGGATATGAGGAAAAGCTGCAATGCTTCCCTGGAGGAATTCTGATACACTCTATTTTGCTGTCATGTATAGGACCATACCAGGGAACCAGTTTGAATGGGGTTGGTAAAGATGGTTACAGAGGCTCTGCAGCACTCTCTTTCTCACACTCCTATAGAAGCTGTTGCCTGGGTACACTATGGTGTCCAGGCTCCACTGGTTGGAAGGGGACAAGGATGTGCCTGCAAACCAGTTGGCATTCATAAATGTAGGTAATGTGGGACAGGCTCAAACTTATCCTCTCCCTGTCCTTTCTCTGTAAAACTATCCTCTGAAGGAGTTTCAAGGGTGTCTGCCAATAGGGGTTGCATAGGATCATGGGATGAAGGCCTAGAATTCTGTACAGACACACTGGTCCTAAGCTCTGCATGCATCTTGAGAGAGGCCAATATCTCTGGTCACCTGTGGGTTTAAAGGACCGACCCTCTTGCCAGTTCTCTGAGAGAAAATACACATGGGTGTGCACATAGACAATACAGCAGAAACTCCAAACAATATAGCATCTCTTTGTTTACAAAGTGCTAAGTTCCATCCATGGCCTTCTCTGTTGGAGGGGCTGGTGTTGCTACCTATTTGTATTCAAAGCAAAATCAATACACTACCTTTGCTCATAAGCATACTTTATCCCAAGAACATGGAAGTGAACCTTTGAATTCACTGGTCTTTTTTGATTTTTATTCATTCAGCAGAGTATATTATCACTCAGGTTAATTGAGGACAGGGATTGTAATCGATGCAAGAATTGGTTTAATAAGATTATGTTTGTTAAATTGATTAAAGAACTGTTTGTCCCTATAATCAACTATGAAAATGTTGTTTCTAGAATTAGAAACGGATTAAGATACACTCGGCCAAATTAAATATTTTCTATAACAAGTTTTATTTGTAGAGTGTACAATGATGTTCCCCCCTCACAAACACTGTATTCATTGGCTCTCATTTATTTAGAAGGCTACAATGTCATTGTCCCACTCTAATCTTTCAGCTGGGCAAATGACTGGTCTCTAGTAATGTGACAGCATGATGATCTGCCAAGTGATCGAAGTGCATCAGGAAACCTGGCACAGCTTCCCAATCTCCCACAGAAGTGGGAGGGAAAGCACTGGCAAGCACATCACAGAGATGGCTATTATGCCTTTTAAGAATCTGTTATGACTGTCTTTATCTGCAGAACATCTGGGGTTAAACTCTGCTCTTGGTTCCTTCTTTTGCTTTAAATTGTCCAGTTCTTCTCTGAACTTGCAACCCATTTTGAGCAGTGGAGTTTTTAATTGCTACTTAGTTTCTGTGCTGCTCTGATTTATATGCAAACACTGGGGGTGAACTGAAACTTTGGTGTGAAAGCACAGGCTATGACAACCATAAGGTGGGAAACATGTCTACTCTTACCTAAAAGCTTTTTAACGTGCCATAGGGTTAAGGTGAAGGCAAACAAATAAAGGGAGAATGAAAATTTGCAGATTATTGAGAGAAGATTTTAATAGCTTTTGTTCATCTTGGGCTGAGAACTAATTTCTCTGGTTTTCCCAGTTTTCTGCTTTCTAAATTTCATATTCAGCTAGAATACAGTGAGTCCCTTAAAACTGAAATGTCATCTGGAACTTTTTTCACTGAAACACTTATTTCCATTCAGTACAATGAAAACTCAATAATTTTGTGGGGGTAGAAAGTTGCCAGAAAAAATAATTTAATGCAGTGGTTCTCAAACTTTTTTCCTTGAGACCCAGTTGGAGAAAATTGTTGATGCCCATGACCCTACATAATTATATCTTTTGACTAGAGTGAGGGCTATGGAGGGTCAGGATTAGGCTGGCGAGGGCTCAGAGAGTAGGAGGTTGGTGTCTCTGGCTCTGGGGTGGGGTAGGATGAGGGTTTTGGAATATAATAAGGGGTTCCAGGCTGGGGGCAGGGCAGGGGGTTCAGAGTGTGACAGGAAGCTCTGGGCT
This sequence comes from Rafetus swinhoei, assembly GCA_019425775.1. Classification (NCBI taxonomy): domain Eukaryota; kingdom Metazoa; phylum Chordata; order Testudines; family Trionychidae; genus Rafetus; species Rafetus swinhoei. The sequence continues at coordinate 78,763,883 of CM033427.1, read as the reverse complement.
GGGGTGGGGTAAGTTTCAGGGTGCGTGAAGGCTGCATCTGGGGTTACGGGCTCTGGGGTGTTTGGAGTGTATGAAGGGGCTCTAGGTTTGGAGAGGCTCAGGGCCAGACAGGGCATTGGTGCTCAGGGTTTGGACATGGGCTTTCCTCTTCCAGCTCCCAGTTAGCAGTGCAGCAGGGGTGCTAAGGCAAGCTTCCTACCTGTCCTGCACTGCAGACTGCACTGCACCGCACCCCAGAAGTGGCCAGCAGAAAGTCTGGTTCATAGACAGAGGTGCACAAGTGGCTCTGTGTGCTGCTTTTGGCCATAGGCACTGGTCCCCAGAGCCGATGCTCAGAGTGGAGAAGTACAGGGAGCCCTGTCCAGCCCCTGCTTATGAGCTGGACTAGCTGCTGGCCACTTCTGGGGCACAATGGGGTCTGCAGTGCCAGGACAGGGAGGAAGCCTGCTGTAGCACCTTTTCTGGTCACCTGGTTACCCTACAGCAAGGTGACCCAGTGCCTGACATTCTATGACCCAATACAGGGTCGTGACCCTTAGTTTGAAAATCACTGATTTAATGGGATATTCTTATTTAGAATGTTTGATCAGCATTAATGAGCCAAATCATAAAGGCAGGGGAAGAGAATAAAGAAATTCTTAGAGAAGCGAGAAAACGTTATAGGTGAATTTTTATCTTTAAAATGCATTCTACTGTATTGAAAGGGGAACTGCAAAACATCTATATCTGTTAAGAGGGATGAACTTGGAAAGAAGGAACACCCATCTAGAGTTGATCGTGGACAAGGAACTCAGACATAAGCTTGCAGTAAGGGTACATCTAGACTGCGTCACTCTTTCCGGATACCGGAAGTATCCAAAATAGCAATGCAGCGTCTTGAAAAGCGCCCGCTATTTCAGCATCCATGTAACCCTCATTCCATGAGTGTTAAGGGATTTGTTGGAATAGTGCCTTATTTTGAAATTTGGCTGTGTAGACAGCGCCAAATTTCAAAATAAGCTCTTTCGATTTAGACTCGGAATAAGCTACGCAATTTGCATCGCGTAAATTGCATAGCTTATTTCGACAGAAGGGTGCTGTCTAGACCCACCCTATGATAAAAGGCTGCCTCAGCAGAAACAGAAACGCGAATGTTCCCAATGCAAAGAGCCACAATGTGAGTACACCTGATATATTGCATCCAGCTCTGGGATACTACTACCAAAAAGATATTGAAAAACTAAAAACATTCAGACTAAAGCAGCAAGAAAAAGCAGGGGCCTTGAAGAGTCTGCTTTATGATGAAAGGCTGATGAAGATAACTATGCATGGCTAAAGCTGGTGAGGAAGTGTAGAGATTAGGATGAAAATGTCCTTGTAACTGAAACAAAGAAACGATATCTACATTTTTAACTTAATTCTGATTGAGAGAATTTGAAATGGTAATCAAATCTGTGAAATGTAACAACCTTCTCAAGCAAGCAAAGAAGTAGGAGAAATTTGTTCTTCCCCACATTTTGAGTACTCACTGGACTAAAGAGGGAGGTTGTTTTAAGGTTAATCCTGCAATAAAGTCTGGAAAGAATGTCCATTATAAGTTGGGGTTTTTTTTGTAGTGCTATCAAGGTACAGTAAACACTGAATGGCAGCTGAATAATGACAATAGCAAATATCTTTTAAAATCCTCAAATGTATGACTCCCATTGACTGTAATAGGTATTGTGTAGCAGGATCTGAAGGCAGAATCAATTAAAATGTCATGTCTCAGTAAACCCTTACTAAGTTTGACATTATTACACTGTTTATACATTCTTGATACATTTAATTAGAAACAACATAATAACCTATATCTGGAAGCTTAGGCTCATTAGTGGCACATGGTATTCATTAATGGGTATCTTCTGATCTTGTTGGGTTAGAGCTCAAAGCCACTATATGACTTGAGGGGGTTTTATGCTCCCCAGTATTCTGAAATGTAAAAGGAGCAGTCAGGAATGCTGCACACATTTTAAGCTACTCTATGTATGATCAGCTTCACAAAGTGCTCCTAATAGTAGAAACCATTAGACACTTCCCAGGAGATAATACACCGTTGCCTCTGTTTCCTACCCTAACTATAGGGAAACTGTGGCAGTGTGCGTAGTGGTCACTGTGGGTAAATGCTAATGGCTCTTTAAATGACAACTTTTTCTAATGAATAAGTCAGTGTAATCACTTCCAAAGATGCGGCAGCATGAACAACAGTGAGAGAGTCAAGGGACTTACTTTTGATTTGCTGGCTGCTGCAATTTTGTCCATTCATTGCAAGCTCTCCATTTGCTTCCTAGCTTATGATAGTCCCTCTTCTGCACTCGGTGCTAAGCTACTTTTAGTACATCTGCTCTCTGCTGTAAGACTTCTTCCATGATTTCTTCATGTCTAGCCTTTTCCTGTATCCTAATATTAACCTCCAATTAAATTACTCTTTCTATCCTCTTTGAAATGTGCTATGAGCTGCTCTCTTCAACTCCCCACCCCACCCAGCCACCCATTAACCTCAGAACTGTGCCTGGATTACCTCAAGAAACCAACACTACCTGTAAATGCATTTCTGTTCTATAATTGACATTCTTCTATGACCACTATAGCTAAAAGTTTGTTCTTTCCTCTTATTTTTCAATGCTGAAATGTAGTTTACCCATTGCAATGTGAGGTATGAGTGAACAAACACTTAAATATCTTCTTCCCAGCCAGTCTTAAGGGATTAGCTTTTCTAAGAGCAATCAGCTTTCGAAAATTTTAGTTCTGCTGGGAAAATCTTGAGCCTATGACATTCAAATGAGTTTTTAAATTCCAATAAAGCGGTGTGCTCATCTTCAAGATTCTCGGCTTGTTACCTTGTGTCAGAACAAATCCAAGTAGTGAATTTTCTGTTGTTCAAGATGCTTAGATTGTGTCTTAAAAAAAATAAGCCAACCTGAAACATTTTCATTTACTTGTTCTTGTGAAACACACATGAAACATATGCTCATTAGTTACAGAAACTAATTTAAATGATAATGTTTTCAAATGGCCGACATCAAATAAATTTAGGGAGGTAAACATCATTGCAACATGGTAAACAAGCTATGAAGTGCAGCTGAGTGTGAAGATGATTATCATGGGATAGGGTTTCTGAGTACAGGGCAAGTAAACCAATCTACTTTCAGATAATAATGTAATTTTCTCATGCAATATGCCAGATTACTTCTCCCTCAGCTCTGCTCTCGCTGCTCTCTACTTCATAATATCATCCACTCAATTCCTGAGCCACTGCTGGCACATCTTGAAGCCTATCAAACTGTGTGGGTTAGTGTGCATGCTGCTGGTATATTAATGCATTTGGTTGCTATGAGAGGCTCACAAATGCCAGAATAGCCATTGATTTCCTTCAGCAAGCAGAAGTCACTAAAGGCCTTGTAAATCAGGGCACATGAAATGTAATTAATCCTTTCTCTTCTGGTGGAAAAGACTGTAAATATTGCCACAGTATTTAAAACAACTTTTATTGTATTTTGTTTCCTTTTTTATTTATTTTTTTTTACTGCCATGTGCTTAATAGTTAGACAATTAGAAAACAGCTTAACTTACTTGTAGTAAATATATAACAGTTTGTAATGTCAAGTTTTGTAGCAAAAAGTAAACATATTGTGGGGTACTTCTAAATGTATTTATCGGTTTTCCTGAAATTAAAATACATTTCTGCAGGTTGTGAACTAGGATATTAACTTGAACCATTTTTTTAAAGTATTTTTGCAGTGGATGTTGGCCTGCCATTGGCATAATAGTAACTTTCTGCTTATTTAGTTAATGTCTTCCATGTGATGATCTCAAACAGTTGTATGAGACCAAATAATTCTTATTACAGATAATTGTTGTTGCATCCATCTTCTAGATTTGCAACATGAGGCACAGAGAGGGTAGTGGAGGAAATTATAGAAACTTGCACAGATGCAAGTGGTCTATCATATGTTCCAAATGGGACCCTGCATATTTTAGGAAGCTTAGAGCAATTTTATAGTCATACTCACTTTAGCATGAGAGGTCTGAAGCTGAGCACTTCAAGACAATACGTCCAGAACCAGGTTATGGTCTGGGCGCTCAAGTGAGATTTTCCAAATGCAAGATGAAGCCTCCTTTGCCAGTGAATCTGCTGGGCAAGCCCTGGCAAGGGTCTGACTAGGTCATTTGATCTTCACAACCACGTGCTCAGAAGCCCTCTTCAAACTGATTATTTAGGAGTGTCTAGGTGAGAGCAAGATTTTGAAATTCCTAGGGAAGGGAGCAGTTTTTAAGGAGGGTTTAGAGCTAGAGTTAGGCTCCAGATAGAAGGATAGATACATTAGATTAGCCAGATTTCTGGAAAAGAGCTGCACCAGCTGTTGGCTACAGCAGTCACCCATTCTATGGCAGTACATACTGAATTGATCAAGAGGTAGGAGGAGGTGAGCAAGACTAGCCCTGGCTCAGAAATGGAGGAGATGCCAGTCACAGGCACCAGCTTCCTCCTTGCCCCAGGGATGCTCAAACCCCATTCCACCCCAGGCCCCACACCCACTCCAGCCTTTCTTCAAAGTCCCTCTGCTGCCCCACCTCATCCCATCTCCACTCTGCCCCAGGTTCTTCCCCCATTCCATCCTTTTCCCCAAGGCCCCGGCCCTGCCCTGCTTCTTCCCCACTCCTCGCTCCACCCCAACCTGCCTCTTCCTACCCAGTTCCACTCCTCTCACCAGTGTCTTCTGCATGCCATTGAATGGCTGGTGGGCGGATGGGGGAGAAGGTGATCAGCAGGCCCACCAGGAGGCTAAGGGAGAGGGGAAGCTGGCTGCTAGTGGATGCTACACACTTGCTAATTTTTTTCTATGGATGTTTCAGCCCTGGCGCATCCATGGAGTCAGTGCCTATGATGTCAATAATCTCAATTTAGCATCTCTGAGCCAAGAATGACCTTTGTCACTACAGATGAACCCCTGGATAGTTCCAACACCTGTTTAGTTTTAATACCTTCCCTGAGTCTTAAATATACAATTTTCCCCAAAATTACAGAGAGATGAGGCTGAGCTGATGAGGCTGATGAGACTTGGGATGTTGACAGCATTTAAGTCTGAGGGGCCCTATAGTGTTAAAGCCACCTTACTACAGTATGGGGTCTCAGGTCTCTAAAAGGCAACATTAGGATAGCTGAAGAAAGCTATTTTAGTTCATTTCTAGTTAGAGAATTCTTAAATGTGATGGTTAAAATTCTCATCTCCATATGAGGCCAGTACAGGTGGACTCACGGCATTAAGGCAGAAAGATTTGAAAAATAGTAGCAACAATGTTTTGAAAAATGATCTGAAACATTTCTGAAATATGTCTGCACTTAATATGGACTATATAGAAAACAGCTGCATGGAGTGGCCACTGAGTTTTGTTGGCACTATTTTGGAAGACCAGTATAAGACATTCATGGTTTTATCACTTACATGAAATGCAGCCATTTTAAACACATTTCCATAAAATTACACATCAGACTATCATGTGTATTCTTTCTGATCAGTGGGAATTTAATATATATATAACCTCCTCCACACTTACATACATCCCTTTAAGAAAGAAAGCCGGATGAATGATTACAAGAAAAAGTTTACTCTTGAAAGGTTCGTGTGGTTTTTTCCAAGCAGTCCCATTCATAGTCAACATAGTAAACACCAAATCTAGATGGCTTTTGTTTAAACCATGTCTTCTGTGAGCCAGAATTTAAGGTGCTTAAATATATGTTCTGAAAGCATAGATATGGTCCTTAATATCTGGAGGATAATAGCTGGGGATATAAATATTCATGTGTACTTTTTTTTATTTCTTAGGTAATTCCTAGGTACCCATCACATTAAATCAGATCTGACCAGCACAGTCTGAATCACACACTAAATCCTGCCCACAGCACTTGATAATCTTAAGCAATTAGTGTTCTTAATGCAAACAAACAGCCAAATCTGATAGAAACCATTTGCAGAGAGCAAAGCAAATATCAGCAAGGAAAGGGTGGCTTTTTACATTCACCGATCATTTCTGTAAATAACTTACTACTTCCTCAGCCCTCCTGAAAGGCCTGTCTAACAGCTTTTTGCAAACATTGAATTTTTACCTGCTCTACAATGCTATGTTTGTTCCACCTTATAAAAAGTCACCAAGATATAAACTGCAGCTTATGGTATTTATTTAGCTTGTAGTTGTCCAGCACTTATCCTTTTGGGATGACTGGTTATTTTAGTAAATCTCAGGGGATTATTTTTTATGTTGAGCCTCCAGGGCTCTTTGTCTGAATTTGCTCTTTTCAGGCATTGCTTACCTCGGACTACAGTTTGCACCATTTTAATTTAAAAATTTCCATTCAGGCAACCCATTAAAAGGTAATGTAGATTAGAATACACTTTAAAGTAGAAAATGAAAAGATCTTTATATAAGGAAGTAATTTTGCAGAACCTAAAAACTACTAGTGGACTCTGTAGCTAATATTTTATATGCTAACTCTACCACAGAATGATAGCAGGCAATACTTGCCATGTATTGGCTCAGTAGTAAATGGTTTCACTTCATTAGTTAAAATTCCTTTATTCCAAGCTCTGCAAAACAAGGAAAAAGTCAGTTCTCAATCACTATGGAGATTTTTTTTCCTCCTTGTTCTGCATTCATTCTGTGAAAAATAAGTCTGTTTGAGAGTACACAGCAGTATAATTGACTCAATGGAACAGCTGTCATAGAGGGTTTGCTATAAGAAATCATATTAGCCTTCCTTTTAAACTTGCTGAAGGTAATAAGTCATTCCTGACATTGACAATTCATACAATAAAATATCTCTGTTCTGAAAGCAACACTGAGCATGGCAAATAGTTAATGTTGGGCATATAAATGACACAAATAAGGTCCATTTTAGGTGACCTCCAGAAAAATAGGTAATGGGCTTGTGGCCTTCTCTCCCTTCCCCCCATTTTGCTTCTTTGTGACATATAACAAAGACCTAAAAGTTTATGGGGCAGGCTCCTTTTTTATAGGACTTTTTTTTTTTCCTTTTTGCTTGCTTGCTTGATTTTTACAGTACAAATGGATATCTTGTCTTTCCCGGCAAATATCATAATGACTGGAAGTTATGATAGAGCACAAGAAAACCTTTTGGAAATGGCTATATATCAAAAAATGAGTGAAGTAACTGAGAGGGGAAGAGTTATTTAATCAGACTGTTTGCATTTCTGTGTGTGTGTTTGAAAACACCTACAGTTAAGGTACAATTAAGAAGAGCTGATCAGGAATTTTGGGGTTAAAAAGTGTTTTGTTAGGAAAATGTTGACTTTTGAAATTTGTGGGTGTTTGTCTTTGGAATGTATCAGTTTTTACAAAACATTCCCAGGACCAGGATGTAATGACTCTTCAGAACAGCACACACATAGAAACTGTCAATAGCCCAGTGTCTGAGGCACACGTGTTAAAACCCAAGATGAAGTCTCTGCTTCAGTTCAGGCATAGCAGAGATTTAAACCAGGGCCCCAACATATCAAGTGAATGCTGCAACCAAGACGCCATTAACTACTTGAGACAGGTTGTATTTTGTTGCAGAAAAATTCAGAGGGGATTGGTTTGTTCCTCAAGGGCATGAAAATATGTCAAAATCTGCACAAATTTTGTAAAATGGAATTCTTAATTTCTAGCCCGCCCTAAGGTTAAGAACTCTTCTCAGAAGCGTGGAGGACATCCTTCAGGAAAACCTGAGAAGACAGGATTGTTGTTTGACCTGTAACAAACTAATTCTTACCTACCTAAGAAATTGTTTCCCTCCTAGCAATGTACTGCTGTAGGCAAGGCTGACAGGATTCTCAAGCTGGACCCCTAGGATAAGAACAGAGGAGTCTGCCAGCAGAGTGTTCTCCAGGCCCTGGTCTACACTAAGACTTTATTTCAAAATACTCACCCCCTCATGGTCAAATTTATAAGCGGAGCATCCACATTACCAAGCTCGTTATTTTGAAATAATGGACCATGAAATTAGAAAACTGTATTCCTGCTTTTCATCAGGAGTAATACTAGTTCCAAAAAAGTTATTTCAAAATAACGGTAGTGTAGATGCTCCGGTGCTGCTATTTCAAGCTAATTACTCCCCAGTGCTTTCTGGGACTGTGAGTCCACATTAACGGAACCAGCCTTGGGCTAATTTTGAGGCTTCTCCATAGTGTGGACATGCTAGTTGAATTTGTTAAATTGTTAAGTCAAATTTAGGACTTTGAAATAATTTTGAAATAATTTCCTAGTGTAGACATGGCCAGCATGTGAGCTACAGTGGTTGAAATAATCAGAATCTGACATTCCAGGCATGCTACTGAACTCATCTGTTTCAATGGGTGTTGGCAAAGGGTAGAGGTAGTAAAGATGATTTCCATCTGGTGAATGGTAGAGATTGGGCAGCTGCCTAGTGATTAGGTGAGGTGAGGTGAAGATAAGAGAAGTGTTGCTGCATTCAAAGATGCTTGCAGGAGTATTTAGGATATGTGTGCCTTTGTGCCACAATAAAAGATCAGTTGCATCTACAGTCTCTGGTGTGTAGCTATGAGCATCAGTGAAAAGCTCCAGTGGAGAATTGCAAGAGGAAAGGTTGTGCAAGCAGGGAACCAGCAAGATACTGCTAAAAATAGCAATGTAGATGTGGCATGTAGAGAGCTGTGTAAGGTCTACCCTAATATTCAGGAGTGCAGGGCTACCCTGTTTGCTTAAGCCATGCTTCACCATCCACACCACTATCCATACCTGTGCTAGCTGGGTAGGCAGTGTCTGTACACCACATGCCACTGTAAGTGTAGACCTATGGGGTGTGGTAACAATGTTGCTTTACATGGTATAGCTCCAGCATGGTGAAACATTGGAAGGTAGATGGGACCTAATATTATCCCTGTAACCATAGTCAGGTTAAATTGTGGCCTCAATCACAAATGATTGCCACAAACCTGAATTCAACTTGTCCTTGTCCTTGTCTTCACTGACTTGTCAGTTGAAGTTAACATAATCTCAGTTAACTCAGTTCTTCAGTCTTGTGCTCTAACACAGTAAAGTTTTATAGTAAAGATATGGTCTGAGAAGTGCTACAGCTATAAAATTCCATTGGTGCTGTCTTATACGGTCCTCAAAATGGAGGAGGGATGCAAGAGGGGTGGTATAGCTCTGTACTTAACATTTGGTACAATTGTCTCTGATCATATCATAGTTGTATTTTTCCCTAATCTCAATGTTCTTCAAATTGTCTCCGTTTACTTTAATTTTACAAAAATATTTTCCCAGTTCATGTGATTTTTCTTAATTACTCCTCATTCAGGTCTCTCTTACAGTGTTCACTTTGACAAAAGGCTGACAACTTGCCTCACAGTTGGTTTCAAATTTAAACCCTTCTGATGACAACAGCCTGCCATGCTTAGGGCTGTAAAGAGTGTGGAGGGTATCATTGAAAGTCTAATTCTATCCAATCTTGCCTCCCAGTTTATACAATTTTAGAAGTGTTATTTGAGCTGGATGATCATTTTGTAACCTTCAGATTACTGCTGGGTGACTTCTTCAGAAAGGGAATTACCAATGCATTAAATTTGAATTAGCTCTGAGAAATCATGCAGATGTGTGCACAGAACATTATAGCAATACTGTCTCCAAGGCACAGCACAATTGCTTTTATGCAGTTTTAAAGAATCACTTGAGCAACCCTTAAATTGCACACATGATGAAGCTGAGCCAGCATCTTTTACTTAAAACACATGTGCACGAGCATGTTCATACACACACCAGAGCAAACACAGCATTGGCAGTTGTCTTTTAGGGGAGCCTGATCACAAATTGACTGCTGCTGAGTGAGCCATTTTGGCTCAGACCTGCTGTATGGGAGAGCACTGACACACAAGTGTCACAGAAGTTTCACTTAGACTAATGATTATGAATTATGCAGAGGGTCACATCCTCTTAGTTACAAGTCATCTCCACGGTTTCCCTCTAGACTACCTACCTAGTTTACAAGGTTTTTTTTTCTTTTGCATTGCTAGCAAATAACACACAGAATAGATGCTCAAACCTGCATTTATTGACATTTTATTTTTCCAGTTATGGGAGGAAATGACTAAAGATCTTTAACTTGCCATTGGTGGATTACATTAGGAAAAAAGATTTCCACATTCACTATGTCATTTATAAGAAACAACACAACAGGAATCTGTGGAAACCATGGAATTAGGTTTCTTGCAGATTTTGCCATATATTTCAGACTCTAAGCTTTCATGTGAAAAGTTGAATTCTTACATCCCTCTGCCTGGAATGTTAAGAGTTTGTAAAACTGGGATTCCATTGCCTTTTTGGAGCCACTAAAACAATAGTATTCCTCTTAGAGGGGTATAACCTGAAAAGATAATGAGCCCCATGTTTAAATTGAAATGTTAGTACTGTTGTCAGAATCATTGCTGTGTGTCATACTGGATAGTTATCCAGCATGGGCAGGTGTATCTTCTGTGTCCTGATTTGCAATGAGAATGCACCATGTTCTGACATTAAGAACTAGGCAATAATCTGACAGTCAGAGGTCAGGATACACTGGAGGATGAGGTGTAAACAGGAAGCAGTAGGTTGGAATCTGCTTTGCAGTGGTGCTCTCCACAAAGGAGAGGGAGGGACAATATGCCCTACCTGTATAACTGACAGGCCCCAAATGAAATGTTTCTGGTTAGAACTATAGTGCCTCTCTCCCTTGCATGTTGGGGTTGCTGTAGCAGAAGGCATGCTTGCTACAAGTGTAGCAAGGCCTACTCACTTCCAGTATATGACAGGTAATAATGCCTCCTCCCGTCCCCTAGGAAGGCTCAGCCTTATAACTGAAGGCATAATTTGCACTTCAGCTTTAAGAAAAGTTTCCCAAATCCTATGTAATTTTCTGTGCATTTCTGTTAACTTTTTGTTTCCATTTACATCTTTTATTTTGTTGTTCAGGAGTTGGTTAAATGTTCCTCACTGTGGTTTCTGGCATTCAGAAGAGAAGGAAAAAAGCCCCCTTCCTCCTTAAGTTTGCAGCTTGCAAATGAGCCATCGGAAGATATGCACAGGTTTTGGAAGGAAACTTTGGTAGATTTTGCCAAAAAAAATCTTGTGCATGTGTTGGCCACTTATTTATAAGATTGGAAAGTCCAATTTATTTTCTGTATGAGAAAAAACAGCATCATCCATTTTTATCTGACATTTGCTTTGTAAAGACTCTTGTTTGCTAGTTGCACTTCAGCAACCTGGCTGACTGGATGATGGGATATCTTTATAAAAATGTGGACAGATTGTCTAGTTGTTCCATGTAACAATAACTTTTGACTGGCACAGACTGCATGTTCATAGCTTTCTACATACATTGCTACTTGTCATCATGGAGCCAGTTTTAAAATTAATACCCAGGTCCAAAATGATTTCTTAAGACAAAGGTACTCCCCAATAATAGTGGCAAAAATAAGGAAAAGAGGGAAGGAGTGGTTGTGTTTACTTATTTGGTTTATAAAATGAAGATACTCCCAGAGATCCGAAGTACAAAATTAAAAAAATACAAACAAGTGCTGAACTGAGTGTATATCAATGAAAGAGTTTCCTAACATTTCAAAAGAGAAGAACCTCAAATCCCCTCTGACAACACCTGTATCAGTAGATAAACTTTGTAGTATTCCTGAAGGACAAGAAATTTGGGCTGCATTGTGTCACTGCAGGGAGTATGTTCCAGTGCTGAGAATCACTAGCCCTTATACTACATTTTGGAACCCTTAGCCTGAATACCCCATCCAATCTCAACTTTAAGGCCACATTTCCACTTATGCACCAGAGATCAATCTTCTGGTGTTTGATTTAGTGCGTCTAGTTAAGACCCACTAAATCGAATGCTGAAAAATGGCTCCGGTCGGCACTGACGTTTGTTCCCATTGGCCTCCTATTGTGAAGACAGCACCAAGCTCAGCTTAAGGAAGCTGACTCCAGCTATGTAAAATACCTTCCGGGTCTAACAACAGAACAAGAAAAGAAAGACAGCCTTTAAGAACCTGTCTACTCTAGGGAAACTTTCTAAAAACATGTGTTTGTTGTGAAAACTAGTTCTGCCAAGTGTGGAACTGCTTTGAGCAAGGTTACATGATGCAGCATTAAAAATGTTAGTGACAGCTAGCAGCCCATCTATAATATTGGCCTCCCATTTATCTTACCATAGATGGGGACTATGACAGTCAGGGTCGAAACCATTTAAACTTTCTGAATTATGATTATTTATTTGTTTCTGGCAGGAATTTCCAAACAAAAGAGGATACAGTCCTTGCACACAAGTGCTTTCAATCTAATGGGAATAGATAAGTGATACAACATATAAGTAGAGACAAGTATGGCAATTTGCTATGTAAGTAAATATAGCATGAGTAAGATGAGCAATTCTCTTTTGGTGTCTTTTTTGGCCATAATTAGCCAATTAGTTTTTGGAAAGAAATCAGAAGCCAAAGCAGGTTACGGAGTGCAGGTATCCTCTGCTTTGAAGCATTAATGTATCGTAATGTCCACACACTCACTCTTCCTATTCCTGGCCTGTGGTTCTGCTTCCTCTGGAGAGGAGCTAGTTAACTCAAAAATGAAGAAGTGTGCCAGACCCATTAGCAAAACATTGAACATATGAAACAGTTATTTGAGTGGTAATGAAGCCGTTTAACAGGTATTTGCCAATCCCAGGTATATACTGTCAGTTTCTGAATTTACTGTGTTAGTCTATAGCAGGGGTCTCAGACTCCCAGCTGCGGGCCATTCCAGGTCTTAGTAATTGTACAATCTAGTCCAAGAGTCCAAGCAGCACCCCCAAGCCCCACGCTCTTCTCCCTATGGCATCCCATCCCCTGAGGGATACAACCTGGGGGATTACCAGGGGGCCTGGCACAGAGCGGCAACAATGGTTGGGACCCACACACTGCCTGTAGTGTCAGGAGCCGCAAGGAACAAGCATACTCACTGAGTGCACCCTGCTTCGCTGCAAGGAGTGCAAGGGGGCCTGCTGTTGCTGCTGCACATGGCTTCTCCTACCCCCCGTTAATCCCGAAGCCACGTCCTCAGAGATGCGGTGCCATAGCACGGAGAGGGCGGGGTGATGGTGAGAAGGGGCAGGACTTTGGGAATTGACCAGCCCCCCTCCCCCCACCAGGACTCCCAGGCTGAATTATTCTGGTCCAGAATAGACCATGGGCTGGGAGTTTGAGATCTCTGATCTACAGGACCTTAGTTTAAAATTTGCTTTAAAACTATTTCATTAGTGTGTTCCTGGAGATTATAAAATCACATGGCTAAAAAAATCATCATTTCCCCCCACCCTATGGCTGCCATCGGGCATACGGGCACCAATTTAATAGTACTGCATAAGGCCACATAAATCCTAAGGACAGCCTGAAAGCTAGACTTCCCCAAAAAGAATGAGGCACTGGCCAGCAGAGCTCAGATACCCTAGACAGAGTACACACTGCCTCTTGTTACAGAGTGGTAGAATTGATGTGGTGGAGAATGTCCCCTCACCCCTGCACACACATGCGCGCGCACGCACGCGCATACACACGCACGCACACACACACACACACATCCCACCTGAAGGAATTCTGGCTTAGTCTTCTGCATGCAGTATTGAAGTTGCTGTGTGACCCCCTCCATGTACACCCTCCCCATCCTATTTCTGCTATGGCTTATGTCCACGAGGTAGCCATAAAAGCTATCAAAGGAGGTTCTGTAAAATATTGTACGCTTGGTGCATCTTTGAGGGCAATTCTAAACAGGTGGACGGGGCAGCTGGAGCCCAATCCCAGACAGTCAGCAGGTGCATAAAGCAGCAGGAGGGCAGCACTAGACAGTCAGAGGAGGAGAGGCCAGCAGGAGGGCAATGCCACTTTATACTCTATTTGACGTTAATTACACTTGTTGGAATCCTGCATGCCTTCAAAAGTCATACAAGTGTTAAATTGCAAATGGTGTTAGTTTAAATTCTGGAAAAGCTGGGGGAAGGAGTTAAACAAGTGAAGATGTGGAGTGAAACTTAAGCGGAAAAAAAAAAGCCTCTTCCTCCATCCCTACACTATAAAATCTGATGTGGATCTAGTTTTATACAAAGATGTGAGCTGCTTTTTTATTTGCTCTGATCCATCCAGGCCTTCTAGGAAAACATTTAGATACATTAGTACAATGTTGGCTTTTTTAATTGTTGCTTTGCATTGGGCAGAAGTGTGCCCTGGAGTGCCAATGATACTTTGGTATTCATAGATCATTTAGAACACAATCATACTTTCAGTTATTCCTTTCTAGGTCCATTATATTGCCTTCATCAATGTCTTTTATCATCCACCATACCATCCATTCACTTAGCTTTGTTATGTCCCTTTGGAGTTCCCTACTCTTCTTTTGTTGATGAACTTAAATAATTTTGTGTCCTTTGTAAATTTCCCCCAGTTCCACCGCCTCAATGTACATCCTTTCCTCCAAAACAGCATAAATACAGACATTAATCCTCCTATAGAAACCAAGAGAACCTGTTTGCAAGCTTTCTGTGATTTTGAAAATTCACCATTTAGCCCTAATCTTTGTTTAATCAGTTTCTAGTTCATAAGAACACTTTAACTTCTGCCCCATTACTACTTACTATTCTCACTGGCCTCTAGCAAAGTATTTTGTCAAAGGCTTTTTCAAAGACCAAATACATTTTATCAACTATTTTGTTGCCATGCTCAAAAACTTCTGCTAGATTAAATAAACGTTATTTTTCTTAATTGATTTTTCCCTAGTGGATTTGCCCAGCTCATCTTGTTCAGCTCATTGTTCTAAATTTCATTTTTAATTGTTGTTCTATCCATTTTTCTGGCACAGAAGAGCGTTTCACTGGTCTGTAATTCTCAGGATTAAGTATATCATTTGCTAACTTCAAGGGGATGCAGCCTGGAAACCTAATGGAACCATCAGGTCCAGGGGAATACTTTACTTCTTAACCATGGATGCTGGACTCCTAAGTACCTTTGCTTTGATCGCTCCTCCTACTGTCAGCTCAATTCACTGAGTTATCTGTGTTGCAATTGCTTGTTCCATTTATGCCACTAGTTTATTTCCCAAATGGAGATATAAGGCAGAGGAGAAGTTATAATCCTTGGAATATTCACAATTCAGAAATTTTCTGCTAGGTTTGAAGGGGGGAGGATGCACTGAGGCAATGGTGGAGTTAGGCTCATGTAGCCTATGAAGCTCTTTAGGGTGTGCTTTTCCAGAAACCGCTTATTACTATTCATGTGATATACCGCCCACGACATCATCATTGCTTTCCTAACCAAGGTTCTAGTTTATGCTGGTTCCATTGAGCCATAAAGAGAGAATGAATTCCTTAACTCTCCTTCCTTGCTCATGGTTTAAAAATTTAAAAAATTGCATCATCTCATGTCTTCCTGGCCCACACAGGGATTGTCACATATTTGGAGCCTGGTTTCCCATCATCCTGGGTGCTCCAGGAAATGGAGATCTTCATAAACAAGTGGTGACTGGGAGCAATAGCAGGCAGGTAGTGACAAGAGGGCTTTACAAATATGTAGAATTGGGAAACTCATTCTGAATGAGAAAATAGCTTCTTCCATTACTTTATATAGTGCTTCAAAAATGTAGACCAGCTCAACATGGAGAGAGAATGCTCCCTCCATGTTCCAGTTCTAGCCCCATAATGCCCCATAATAAACTTCAAAGTCCTGACCAAGTGGAGCTATAATGCAGGAGCCTATATTCGCTCCCAGGGAGCACAATGCGTATCTTCATCTCCCCCTTTTTGGGCTCTGTCTCAGTTCTTTTACATTCAGCTCTTAAGTTACAAAGAAGTAAGAAAGAATTACTGAATTGTTTCCACAAGTTAAAGAATAAAACATGATGCATCCCATTTAGATTCATGGTTTATTTTCCTCTTATGTAGATAACACTCCCGGTCTGCCTTGCTTGATCAACAATGTTTGACCTGAAACATTGTTTCCAACTGGCTTTGATAAAGGGTCATGCTAGGTTTCTCTCACCCTTTCCCCAATCAATACTTTATGTTCTGAGCAGAAGACATTTTTTTTTTTAAAGCTGGAGGATAGAGGTTTCACAGTCCTTGTAAGATTGCATTTCTGTATAGCCGGTGGTTTTACCCACTTCTGTAAAACAGCAGATCCCATTTATTAAGACCACTTAAAATTAGCCTTTTAGGAATCAGTGCTGATTGATAGTACATACAGCAAGGGATTTGAGTGTTTGCCTGCCTGATACAAAATGGCTATAATAATTAATTTTATTTAGCACATCTAAAACCTCTTTCATCCAAGGATTTAAAATGTTTTACAAAGTAATTAAGCCTCAGAATGCCCTGGGTGTGGTAGGCAATGGATGGAGGGAAACTGCATTAATGCAGCCATTTCTAGGATGGATTACAGCAGTTTGGCAGTGCTTTGCACCAGTACAGAACATTTTAGGGCAGATACCAAAAAGGCCATATGTAATAGAAACTGCAGTGTTAGTGTTGCCAAAGTAATTCAGGGAATCAGTACTTTATCCCAATCTCACCAGGTAGACTTTTGTAGTGCTCCCACACCTCTGTGTATGAACAACTCCTTGAGCCACTCCAGCAAACAGAATAATCTGTTTGCTTCAGCCTTATCTGCTGTACTGATTCACTATTCCACCCATGTCCCATTTGTGGTATTGAAAAGTAAAGCTATATCAAAATTACAGGCTGCCACTTTAATCTGTAAAAGAGTTCCTGGCTCTGCTTTCAGGCACAAGGCCTCCTCAAGGAAATGTGCCTTCAGTCTGCAGAAAGCCAGCCTAGACTAAGGTGGGTTGAGTTATACCTTGCTGTTTTAGGATTAGCCTGCTTCGTGTGTATCTATTGTTTAGGCTCTCATGAGTTCTGAATTTTAAGAAATAAAGTGATTTGAAACCTGCCAGCAGGAGTATTAGTTTTTAATCTAACTTCTTTTCTTGTATGCTTCAAACCGTTGGCCATAGAACTCATATCCAATTGGTTCTGTAACGCTTCTTTATCTCCACCACTCCACTCCATGGTTTGGTACTACTTTAGAAAAGGCCAATGGATTGCTCCGAAACTCGCTTTTATGCGTAAGTGGGGAAACCAGCTGTATTTTATTTTGTGCTGAGCATACTGTTGCTGCATAACAAATGATAAGTACAGGACAGAAAGGAACCTTTGATGTGCAGAGGCTATGTGTGGCTCTGACTCCAGACATGCAGGAAGTGTTTAGTTGCCTCCACAACATTGTGCATTTAGACTCTTTATGGTCCCCAGGCCAAACGTGTGGATGTGAGAAGGTGAAAAAAGGTCTCACATTGTCTGCCTGGCATCCTGAGTAGGGATTCCATGGTAAAGTCACTAATAGCCTAAGGTTCTGTATTGAGCAATCCCTTCCCCCCTTAAGCTTTAATATGAACAAGGCTTTTGACAAATAGTTCTGAAGGTCAAACAAGACACGTGCACCTTCAGTTTTGAAAGTTATAGGTAATCTCTGGTCTTATTCTGACTCCTATAATACATTATTTGAAACCCATGTCCAAGGCACATCCACCCAGCAAAATGGTGACTAGCCAGTGCGGCTCTTTCCTATTGACACATTAAACATATGTGATAAATTACATCTGCAAAAAGATTTGTTTCATATGTCAAGCACATGTTACTTCTACATCAAATGCTAAAACATGTCTTGTTTAGTTAAAAGTGAGCAGAATGCTGTAATTTATAATCTCGACACACACTGCAGCGAAAAATGAAAGCAGACTATTAAAATTTAATGCCTGTTCGGCACTCTGTGTAGTGAGTGCATCTCTGGCCATGTTTGATGCAGTGTGGTATTTCTCACACGATTGTGTGCACACAGAAAGTCAGTTTGTTTACCAACATTTGTGGAAACTACCTGGGAACATAATTTTAGCTGTTTAAAGCTGCCACCAGGTTGGAAACTATTATGAGCACAGAGACTCATGGCAGAGGTTTTCTTCTCCCTTTCCTCCACCAACATGCTTTTAACAATTGTCTGTTGTTCTTCAAGCTGGCTCCCTGCAGTACAGTTGCTAGCAAATATTCATTGGGGTGTCATTTCTGTTTAAAGTCTCATCCTACACACCTATTCATCTGTGTTAAGTGAACAGCAGCATCAGCTCAAATTAAGCTGGCATGAAAACAGCCACTGTTAATAATTTCTGCTGTGATTCAACTTAGCTTTGGATAACAGGTGAAGATGTTTCATAACTGAGGCAATTACAGCTCTGTAAGCTCTTTCTGGCTGCCTGTTTAATCAGAGGAATGGAGTACTACAGCTCCTGGTGCATGTGGAATGGGCTGGGCCCAACTGCCATCAGACCACATTTGTTATCTGCTAGATTGAACAGACTGCCTGGCAGGGACAGATGCTTAGTGCAGTGATTAGAATGTAAAGCGTTTGGAAAGGCTGAGGGGATTGAAGTGAATGTACTTTATCTAAACTTACTACAGACCTTTCCAGTCAGATAAAAATCTTATAAACCAACATTCTCTTGATTAGAATAGAAACTGAATATACACACACAGAGATGTGTGTGTACATACAGACACTGTCTCTATATGTACACACACAAATTGTATACTTGGAATTAAAAAGCAGAGATCAAATCAACAGCAAGATCACTTCATATATGAGAAAAAATCCTATTTACAGATGGTCAATAAAATGTTTCTTTTGAGATTATAATCAGGTGTGCTGATTTAGTGAGCTGTTTAACAGATGTTAATTAAAATGCAGGAGAAAAAAAGACAACAAGATGGTGGAAATTAACTAGTGAAGTACAGATTAAATTAGTGTGTTCATAAGAGAAGCAATACATTAGTTTGGATATTTGGTAATTTTTTTAAATTAAAGGACAATGTATTTTTATAATAATAACTCTGCTGTGCTATTTAAGTGGTCTTTCATGTCAACACCACATCATTCAAACTATATTAAAAACAGTCATAAACTTTATCGTGTGGATTTTCAGATGGTTCATTTTGAGCCAAATATTTTTTTCTTCGGGGCTGAAAAGAAAACCAAGTAACCTAATTGAATTTTTATACATTTTGATTTCCAGAAATGTAATTCTTAATGGTTTCTGATGTGCCTAAAGGCATGAATCTTAAACTACTTTTTTCAGAAGTGGGTTTGGGAAAAACTGAAAAACATGTTGGATATAGCTTTTTCCTCCTTCATGTTGCAAATATTGAATTTCTGTTGTATGTATTAACCTACTTGGAGTATAGTGCTGTAATGTTTTCATGAAAATGTTTGTAATAATCAAGATATATTTCAGAAGCAATTAATTAGATTTCCACAGTATCTGCAAAATATGCAGAGTGCATGGCTTTTCAGAAACAACAGGCATCTCTGCTTACTTTTCAATGCAGAATGTTAATAGGTTTAAAATATTTGTGGTGAGTGTGTGTGTGTGTGTGTGTGTGTAAAGACTCTTCTTTCAGTTACAACCACGTGTTTTTGAAATTATCAAAAACCATCTGACAGATAAAAGTGATTGTGGGCTTCAATCCATATTCAAATCCTAATCTGGCCAGCAAATAATTATTTAATTTCATTTTGACAGCCCTTCGTCTATTGTCACCTTGGAATATTCTCTGTAACTATGTTCTGCATACTATATTTTCCCCCTGACAATTACTGCTGTTCCCTATCCTTGAAGCTTTTAAAGCTCTGTGTAACATTAGCCTATCTAGCCTAGTGAAAATGTCTTTACAGATTAGTGTAATGTTAATACTACTGGCTCCCTGCTTTTGACCTGAAGTGGAATATATTGCACTGCTGGAACAGATGGAATCAGAGCTTCATTGGGAAACAGAGATTGGTTGGCTGCCTGCCAAAAGCTCAGTGCCAGAGGCTGTATGAGCTCCAGCTAAGGAAAGCAGCCTTGAATCTATTCTCTGCTCTTGAGGGGGGGGAAGTGTCATAAGTTTGCATTGAATTGAAATATGATTGTGAAGGTTGTTTATCTATAGATGTTTACTCAGCATTTTAAAAGTAATTGAATCTTTTGGGGCACAATGAAGGCATCTTCACTATGTTTTGCTGAAAGAAAGGACAAATTCTACCCTCCAATTAACCTTCTGGATAAGCATTGATATATCAATCAGAATAACACAAATAATATTCATACAGCTTATTGAACTAAAAAAAACCTCTCTCCCTTTTACAGAAGAGTACACAGTTTCCACCGAAAACTATCTCTTTAAGTATCTTGGATAACATACTAAAGCTATATAAAGTCTATGGTATGGAAAAATATAAAGGGACAAATTATTACAAAGTATACATCTTCTATTATATGCCATTTAAATACAGGAACAGTATATTATCATAAGCATACCACCTTTCATTTTATGTATATTATAAGGCAAAAGTATGCATTTAATATTAATCTGTCATATCAAATTTCTACGTTTGTCGCAATTATATTTTTCCTCTCAAGTACAGCATTTCCACAGCAGTAAAACATATGCTGTTTTCTGCCTAAGTAGATGGGTAATGTAAGCTGTGATGTGGAGAGTATTTTTTTTATCCTTTCATTTTTGAGGGTATAGTTGCAGAAACATATATGTGCTTTTATCTGTGATAAGAACTACCATCTGGTAGCTAAATGTGCACAGCTTATTGCTTGGAGTGCTTATACATATTGTGAAAACACACAGCTTTTGTGTATGTTAAGAATATGTGTAGGCAGTATCCTAATAAACCCACATATTAGCTACTTGAATGTGTCAAATGGATGTAAAAAATAACTAATGCTAGACAAGAGGGATTAGGACTGGCACATTGCCAAAAGTGTATTTATGTCAATAGTACAATTTTGACCTTTTAATATCACATTGTTTTCACCCTCTTCCAGCAGATAATTGTTTGGAGGGAAGGGGCTGAAACCTCTTTGACAAGGAAAAGGCCTTTGTTACATTCAAGGAGTTGAAGTTTTCATCTTTAGTATACCAATTCACAAAGATGTGTAGTGCATGTGTGTGAGTACAGAGAGAGACAGAATGTATAAATTTGAGTTACTTTGACCTTTAATCCAGAAGACCAAGAAGAGAAATGCACTAGGAAGGTTGGTTTGTTGCTGTCTAGAGACTGATAAGCTGTAATAAAGGTGCACTCAGTTGCAATTCATCTAAAGCATCCATTGCTATCGTCCTCTTTTTTTCGATTTTTGTTACCTCAAGTACTTATCTAAATCCCTTTCAGTGCCAGCTTGAATGCACTTTGTATTCTCTCCAACTGTGACTGGTGCTGTCTGTGTGCGTCAATGTGCTTCAGCATACACTCTTCCCCTTGTTTGACAAGAACCAGTGCCAACACCTAATTAAGGATAAGCCACGGATCTCTCTGCTCTATCTTTGTCAATTGCTACCTTCCTATCTTTCTGCCTAGTTAAGTTTTCTATGACATGAACAATGTTTCAGGTTCAACCTACTTCAGGCCCGCTGTTTTCCTACCCAAGAACTAAATATAGCATAATTTTAGAAGGATATTTACCCTAGCTAAATCTATGCATTGTCTATAAATTTCTCATATGTAAATATATACACAAGTGCAGATATTAATAAACACCCAAACATATATTTACATATTTTGAATTACCCTTTTTCTCTGATTTTTCTCAGACTGTTTTCTAGAATGTGGAGGGAGGGATGGGGAGTGTTTTTCATTCAAAAGTACTGTGTTTCAAAATACAACAGAAGTCTAATTTTTATCAGGACAAAGGTTCAATCTTTTGTTATGCTGTACTAAACATTCTACTTCAATTATATGGATAAATTTAAGCCAAAAAGCAATGGCAAAAGGTTTTGGTGTTCTAAAAAACATAGCAAATCAGATTGACATTGTTGGTATGTGGATGACAAACAAACAGTTAAATGGGCATATCTTAAAACTTGTTTTGCAGCTATATATATATATATATCACTTGTTTTCTTGTATGTACCCACCTTGGTGAAATTGTTCACTCTTATGTATATTTACTTTTTCCTTCTTTGCCCTGAATTTTTCTACTTATTTCTTATTTTTTTCTGAGCTATTGAATTCTTTGGTCCAAATTCTGATCTGAGTTAGTCTGGTGTAAATCCAGAATAAATGGATTGAAGCCTAATAGAGTTATTTTGTATTTACATGGGTATAATTGAAAGCAGAGTAAAAAGCCTTTTACCTTTTTTTTTAACTTGGTTTGCTGAATAAAAAATTAAAAAGAACCAACAGCAGATAATTCAGGAAAAGTAACAGGAACATCCTAAAATAACAAAAATCTATTTTTCATTGAAGTGGTTTGAAAATTTGCGAACATTATTATGTTTTCCCTACTTAAGCAGAACCCTCATGGGAATTTCTCCTAAATAAGGACTGTAGCATCAAATGCTGAATGCAAAGGCAGTACCAGTGCTAATTGCTAATTGGATTATATTAAAGTTCTTCCTAGATAGTCATTGGTGAGCTAGAAAACTGCACTTGAATGAACACTAGTGATATATGGGACATTCATATGGTAGTAAAGGAATTTGGAGGGAATTTTGGCCAAGAGTAGCATTGTGCCATTAGACCATCTGTTAACTTTGGAAGTTTAAAAGGGATTGCTAGACCTCATATTAAAATTTATGTTTGGATTTAATTGATAGTGATGGTCTCGGGGCCATAATAACTTATGTTCCAACTATGATGTCTTTTCCCCAATACACCGACTCCTTCCTTACACTAGAGAGAATGTAGGAAGGAGCAGTTCAGAGCTGGCTAATTAGGAATTTCCCCTGCACAAGAGGAATCCCCTCTACTCTCTTAGACAGCATTGCATGCCCATTGAACTGCTTCTCCATGCAAAGAAGGATGTCTTACATCTGGTGAGCTAATGTCACCTAAGATGCTGCGGGGGGGGGGGGGGGGATGAGGAGAGAAATGTGTGTGTGTGTGTGTGTGTGTGTGTGTGTGTGTGTTTAAATATAACATACACACACACACATCTCTAATGTCATAACAAAAAACTTCAAATTTGCCTTATAAGAATAAACTCACACCAGTAAAGTTTTTTTTGCAGTTGATACCTGTGTGTTATACTAGATTCATTAATGAAAGCTGTAGTTATAAGGATAGCTGAACATTTCCATTCTTCACCCATGTTTTCTGTCACTCCTAGTTTCGTGAAGCTTTCATCTACTGTATTAAATTAGTCTCTCCCCATATGTAATGTTTTGTGGGGACAAGTCTGGAGAGAAATTGTGTTGCCTGTTTTTCAGGCAGAGGAGAATGAGGGAAAAACACTTCTCTCTTGATACATTTTTTAGAAAGTATTTTTAGCAATCCCAGGTCCAAAAGAGCGGGGGGCTAATAAGTGAAAATTTGGCAGATAAATAGATTTCAATGAATAGTCATGTTCTTGCTTATGCCAAAGAAAATAAGGGTTGATTTACTAAGTTATGAGCTTTGTAATATCATTCTTTGTGCAAATTTAGTACATTGCACAATAGGAAAATTAACATCAATTATTTTATACTGTGAAGGCAATATAAGTACAATTCAGAGATTCGGAGCACACATAGAAGTATACAATGTAATTAATGTTGTAGAAAGTTGTAGGAGACATAGTTGTTGGAGTATGAGAGAATTATTGCATGGGCACACCTTAAAATGTTACATTTGTTCATCCATAAATTGATTCCAAAGTAAATTATGCTCAATGATCTCTCTGTTGCCCTCAGTCTAGTTGAAGGTATTACCTGTCTTGCATATATGCATTTCTTTTAAAGTAGAATCATAGAGCTGGAAGAAACCTCAGGAGGTCATCAAGTCCAGCCCCCTGCCTAAGGCAGGACCAATCCCAACTAAATCAACCCAGCCAGGTCTTTGTCAAGCCGAGACTTAAACACCTCTAGGGATGGCAATTCCACCACCTCCCTAGGTAACCCATTCCAGTGCTTCACCACCATCCTAGTGAAATAGTTTTTCCTAATATCCAACCTAGACCTCCCCTACGGTAACTTGAGACCATTGCTCCTTGTTCTGCCATCCATCACTACTGTGAACAGCCTTTCTCCATCATCTTTGGAACCTCCTTTCAGGAAGTTGAAGGCTGCTATCAAATCCACCCTCACTCTTCTCTTCTTCAGACTAAACAAATCCATGCCAGGGTTAGTACAGCAACCAGTTGTTCATGGCAAGAAGGATCCATGCTTGTCCATTTTCTCATACTACTACTGAAAACCTAGTAAATGGCCTAAAGATAAATATTTTATCCACAAAGGATTACATGTTTAAAACCCCCTAAAAGCCAAATTTTCAAAAGCACTTAGCTGCCTACTGGGATTTTCAAGAGTGCTGAGAGAGGTTAGATACATACAGTGGTGGATTTAGAGTTAGTGGGGCCATGTGCTCAGCTTTATTTTGGGGGGACCTCCTGGGACTTGTCCAAGAAAAAGAACATTCACTCTTCCTGTCCTTCCCATTTTTCATTCTTTTTTCTCCATCATCCTCCTATATTATAAGTAATAAGAAGTAAATGAAAATAAAGTGAGGTAGCCTGGTTGTTTTTATAGTCTAACTTTTTTTTCACAGACCAATTGAAAATTGCTGAGGATCTCGGTGGACTACTTAATGATCTTTCCAAATACAGGAAACCCCTGACATGCGACTGCCCAAGTTCCGACCCCCCGCACTTACAACCATTTTTGTAAGTGCGGAAGGGGCCGAAAACCCCGACTTACATCCTTGGCCCGTATTTACGACAGCACATGGCGCCTATCATAAATGAGAATTTGAGTTACGACGCCTCTGACTTGCAACGCTTCCGCGGGGAACCAATTGCCGCCTGTCGTGGGCCGCCTGTACTGTTTGTACCATTAGCTAACTATTGTAAAGTGCTTTGGATAAGAGCACTTAATTAAAAAAAATAATAATAATAACTTTTCCTCGGTCCACCTGACTAGAGTTCTCAAAGCACAGTTTGAGAACTTCTGGTCTGGATGAAAGCTTGAATATTTATTAAGCCAACATGAAAAATGTGTACAAATAAAATGTATAGATGACACATGAATGGAAAAATAAAAGTTTACTTCCTCTGAAGAAACTTATTCAATTTGAAGAAAAATATTCAATTAGCTTTCTTTCTACACTTTTTCTTTACAAAATCATCAAATAAGTCATTGTAATATTTTGTAAATATTTTGTAAATTGTCAATATTGCTGACCTTGTCAAATGTTCCTCTGTACTCTCTTGCCGCCCCCACAGCCCTCTCTGCAGAGGGACTTCCCCCTTCAGCAGAGCGACCACCCTTTGTGTGGGGACGGGGGTTGCCAGACCCAGTGCTGGACTATCTGACCCTGTGGGCCCTGTATTGTTGGGGGGCCCCATGCCAGAGCATGGTATGTTTCATTGTAAATTTGCCCCTGGCTACATAACTTTTATTTGATTTCAAGTCTTTTTGCTCTGAATCCATCAGAACAGGGAACTGAATTTGGGTCTCTAAGGGTGTGTCCACACTTACCAGAAGATCAATGCTTTGGAGGTCGATCTTTTGGCGCCCGATAGTATAGACCCATAAATCAAACACTGAGAGCAGCCCTCCTACTTTTGCGAGGAGTAAGGGAAATAGACAGGAGCATTTGCTCTCGTCGGTCTCCCGCAGTGTGGACACTGGATGCTTAAGGTAAGCTGACTCCAGCTATGCATTTTACGTGGCTGGAGCTGCGTACCTTAAGCCAACCTTCCTGATGTAGTGTAAACCAGACTTAAGTGAATGTCCAAATCACTGCATTATTGTCTGTCTCTCTTGTTCCACTATTCCCACCCACTCCCTACAGACATTTTTAGATGGACCCGAGAAACCTTCCTGAGATAAGTTTTTTTTGTTGAAATCAATGTTGTGTCATGAAGTATCCATTTCTAAGTATCCAGCTCTACTACAAGCCTCAGTCCCATTTTCAAAGATGATGTAGACACTTAGAAGGCTGAGTCCCACTGACTTTCAATGGGACTTAGATTTCTAAGTGCCTAAGTTATTTCTGAAAACAGGACTGGGGTTCTGAAGTCATTTAAGAGCTCTTGAAAATTTTACCTAGAGATCTTACAGAATTATTAGCTTTTTTTTAAAGTGAGCCCACCTATGTGACCATAGTTAATGAATTAACTTTTCCCTGCCTGCATAATTAAGGGTTGCACAAGTGACCCTAATTTTGGTATTTCCTGACTTTTCCATGCTCAACTGTCAAGCCTTAATTTCCTTTTCATATAATCTATCTAATTATGTATGTGCCTTTAGTCAAACTGGTGCAAAGAGAGAAGCTGGGACCCTGATCCACTGGGAGGAGGAAAACAAAATGTGTAACTTGCCCCATTGTGCAGGAAATGATAGGAATGTGCACTAAATTATCAATACCCGTCATGCTGCCCTTCACAATGCAGTGAGTGCATAAGAGCACATCTGCAGAGCTTAGGGGATACACAGCTCTCTCTCCCCCCCCACCCCCACCCCCAAGTAGCCAAAACAAAAGAACAGAGGAGATGGCCCCAGGAAATAGCACTGAACTGTAAGCTTCACACACACTCTGTACATTTAGAAAATGACATATCCACCCTGTTCCTAATGCAGCATATGCACATGCTGGACAGGATCCAGGCTTACTCCCCTTGCTGTGGCTTTCTTTGTTAACATAGATAACAACAAGCTTGTCTTCCAAAGCTTGTTCTTGAGCATGGCTATTTCTTTGGTTGCCCCCTGCAGGCCCTTTATTCCTGTCACTAGTCTCCTGTGCTTCAAGGAGGCATACAGAAAACATTCTATATCCTGAGCTGGAGCCAATAGGATCTACCTCCTCTGACAGCTAACAGGATAAATATATCTACATCTTTATGCAGGGCCTTCAAACTTGATCCCAGAGTGAGCCAGTAGAATAACTTAGTATCAGATTCAAGGCTTTGAATCCTCATGCCCCATTATGAGGTGCTAGGATAGTGTGAAGCATGGTGTTCTGGACATACACCTCAGTATCTATGCTTATTGCATCATTCAGTTATTCTTGGGGATGGTAATGAATTCTCTTGATAGGCTCTTAGGAGTCCAGAGACTTGGTCAGGTCAAGGTCTGTATCACTGTAGCATTGTCTGTTTGGATTTTTTTTCTCCCTCAGATATCCTGATATCCAGTTCTTGACATAGATTGCACACATTTCATTCTCACTCTAGTGCACACTTCAGGGCTCTCTATTTCTGCCTGCGCACATAGATAGTAGCCCAATTAAAAGTAGATAAGTTGCACATCTTGTTTTGGTTACAAGTGAGTGCTGCTGCTTCTTATTTCCAAAGAGCATTCTTCCCTGTAGCATAACGACAGAGCTCTTTTGAAAATACTGTTGTAGTTGAATATTTATTGAAAAAGTTACAACTAACTGAAACACAGTCTTTGATTTATTTTATTTTATTTATGTTTTGAGAAACCCCGGCAGTTCATAGTGTATTTCTGGAGCAGGCTTTGGGAGGACTAAGGAGACTGAGGCGGGGCTTCCTTTGTGTAATTGAGAGGGGAAAGATGTATTTAGTTTGCGTTTGTTTTGTTGCTTGTGCTTGAATGTATGAGGATATGAGAAACATACTGCTATTCTTAATTTTTAACCAATGGCAAGAGTGCCTAGACTGAACCTAGAATAAGCTTTTCTTTGTTATTTCAAAATAACTGCTGATCATTCATAATATATTAATTGGACTTACTATGGCTAATTTGGAATCCAAAAGAGTATAACTAAGTCCGATGGTCTTATAGTCTTAAAGGAAAGTATGATCCAATTTTTTCTTGGCATTTATATGCTTCAACATGCTTTTGCATAAGCAAGCCGCTACTTAAAGTAGATCCCAGGTTAGTGCTTCAAACTCTTTATAATCAAGGTTAAGTGGACTCTGTATTTAAACCCATTCAACTCTTTTTTTTCCCTAAAGGAATACAATGTTAAAATTTATTCTGTGTGCATCTTAGGATATAGATTGCTAACTCTGCTTTGGTTAGAAAAACAAAGGCATCTCATTATAGTAACCTGTTCACGGAACTGTAGGTTAGTTTCACCTATTGCAGAATCTGATGTCAGTGTGGTAATTACTAGGCACAGTCAATAATACCTCTCCTCAGTATAATTGCAAATCCAGTACAACCATGACCAGAACTAAATTGCTTCAGAACAATCAATAGGAATCTCCTGATTGCATTCCCTGGTGAATGCAACAAATATAAAGAGGAAAACTGTCCATCCAAGCAAAAGGTCAATTTTTACAAATAAAAAAATACAGCACAAATACTAGTACATTAGGTTTGTTCCAGAAGGCTCTTGGTTTACTATGGCTGAAAGTGCGAGGGCTGAATCGGAGAGTATATTTAATCAAATAATGAAAGAATACTTCTGAATGATAAAAATTTACTCAAGTAACCAAACCAAGTCATTTGGGGAAGGGCTGATTTTTCAGCACTTTCTCATACTGAGTAGCTTTTACTCATACACAAATGCTGATTTGTCATTCTGCCTTTGGTATCATTTGTTTTCCTCCTAGTCAAACTTTAGTTTCAAATGTTAGCAGCAGAGATAGCTAATGATTCAAAGGTGTGTGTGTGTGTGTGTGTATATAGTAAATTAATAAAGAATGTTGACAAGATGACATTCAGTGGTTGAGATGTTCAAAAATATGTTCCTAAATGTATGCCCCCAAATCCATAGCTAAACATCTAAATACTAGGCTTAATTTTGAAAAGAGCCCAGCACCCAGCAACTCCCAAAATTACCACAGAAAACTCTTGGCTGCTCAGCAGTTCTGAAATCCAGCTACTTATTTAAGAGACATTTTTCAAAGGCAAAATTGAAATTAGGCACTCTATGTCCATAGGCTTTTCAGAGGGAAATGTGTTACTAACAGACCTTT
This sequence comes from Rafetus swinhoei, assembly GCA_019425775.1. Lineage (NCBI taxonomy): Eukaryota > Metazoa > Chordata > Testudines > Trionychidae > Rafetus > Rafetus swinhoei. Next base: position 78,734,891 of record CM033427.1, on the reverse strand, counting down.
GAGCCTTTCAAAAGTTTCTCTAGTATTTGACAGCATAACTTCAGGGAACCTATTTTTGACTAGCTTGACCATTGTTTCCTTCTAATTTTGGATCCGCTGAATAGCAACTGCTAAGTATACAGACGTATGCTAATACTATTTCCTTATGACAGCTTTACTGGATGGGTTTTCTAAACTGAGTTTTTAGATACAAAACCTTCTTTAGCATAAAATTGTTAGTTTTCTCACTACTGCAAATTATACTGCCCACGCAGTGCAAAGTAAATACGCCCACACGATGCTGTGGTGTGTGAAACATCAAGTCTACTTCTACTTAGGGTGTGCTGACAGAAAATGTTTTCCTTCCAATGTAACTCTATCTTTGGTTTGACATATCTTTTGTTACAGACGTCTGAGCCAAATATTTTCAACAGGTGTCAGATTAAAAAAATTATTTGCAGATGCATTTGTAATTTTAGAATAGTACAAAACAGCATTTGCCCCACGAGACTGCATTGTGTATGAATTGCGTGGTATAAAATTTTCTTCTTCACCATACTTAAAAAAAAAAAAGCTTGCAAGTATTTGCATTATGGTATGGATTAAAGTATTGCAGTCAAAAGGCTGTCAAATAGCTGATAAATTCATCATATTGGAACTGAATGTGGATGTACAGTGCACTGTGCAGCTATGTTAGCACTCTAATGCTATATGAACGCTTTCAATTACCATGCTTAACCTTGCTAAGAAGCTAAACTGAATGCTGTCACTAAAGTGCTGAATAAAATAACACAAAGCAGCACACTATTCTCTTGCTTTCTTACTCCCTTTTACTCTCCATTCCTACCCTATCCCAGTAATGGAAATGTGTGGACTGTTGCCCACACCAGTTTTAAATTGCTCAAGCAATTGTTTCCTGTAGATTAATTTGTAATTCTAAGTCTTGAGAAGAATGAAACGTGAGCATGTCCCTCCCTCAGGCCATTTACAGACCTGGAACTTTAATGTAATCTAAAGCAGAGGTTGAGGACCGCACATGAATGAGTGGAAAAAAAGGAAGAGGAGGAGGAGAATGGGGGGAGAAGAGAACAGTGGAAAGGCTGCCTGGTTATTTCTACAGTGAAGGATTTTCTTTGCCAGACAAATATTAGTTGATGGTGTTGCTTGACATTCACAGTTGTATGCAGTTTCCATTCATGTAAAACATCTCACATGAGCCTACATGCACTACGTGTACGTTGACGTATATATGAGACTATTTCAGGAGGCGTATGTCCATTTGAAATCTTTGTACATAGTTTGCTCCAGGGGCAATGGATAGCTGTATTTAATGAATACTATTCAAAAATCAAAATCTTCCATCAGAACCACTGGAATTTCACCATTTTGTGCGTGCATGACAGTTGGGACAAGGATTATAATAAAGATATTTCAGTTCCTGAAGATACAAGTAGGTGCTTTGCAGGATATTTAAAAGTGCCTAGGTGGCTACTGGGTTTTTCCATGGTGCTAAGATGCCTAATAGAGAGAAGCTAGGCATCCAGGAGAAAATACACATTTTAGGAGCCTAAATACCAGTAAAAATGTGAGTTTTAGTAATTTCCTTACACCCAAATCTTCCTTATTCCTCTCCATTTTATTTTTCAATGTAATTGAATCACTGCAGCTTGATCTTTTATTACTTGCTCATTAATTAACACATTTTTAAGTTCCCATCAGGCTGATCAAACCACACCAGAGAACACAGGACGGAGAAACAATGGTGATCCTTAAAATAATCCAGCTGTGGTATTAGAAACAGCAATGTGACTACTTTGGATTTTTGTGGAGAGTCACCCAGGAATTTCCAAAAGATATATTAGGTAATCTTGTAGGACATGGTATGGCATGTATTCTGAAGCATAGTAGTAGAATGGCCTGTGGATGGATTTCATTAAATAGATGTATGACACCCTTTCCCCTTCCTGTGGGTTAACTTCTCATTCAGTGGAACTATAGACTCTTGTGTTAATATACACAGGACAAATAATTTGCAGGAAGAATGGAGAAGGTGGGAAATCAAATTGTCTCACTTCTTCATTTCATCCTTCTGAAGCCATTATGCTATAAACATTCTATAACATGGGTGGGACTCTGAAAACTGCTGGGTTGGCAGTGCGGGTGGGGGGCTATTCAAATACTGCTTAAGGTGGAAAGAAATCATTTAAGAAACAAGCATTTGTAAAATTATCCCTGGGATTGCAGCCAAAATGTCTTTATTTCTGTATTGGCAAGAGCTGGTGTTCATTTCGGTCTGCTTGGTAAATTTCTTTTCTTATTTCGTAATAAACGTCAAGGAGTATTATTAAATCTTTAATATTTCTCTTAATTCTACACTGAGTGTGTGCTGTGCATTTTCACAGCAACATTAGATTTCCATCTGTTGCAGAGCAGCGAGAGCTAGTCAGGGTCCCCCTTCCCTACACAAAACATGGACTAGAGTCTGAGAACTATTCTGTCTTAGCATGGCATATGTTCTTATGGGTACGTGCTATAATACTTTGCATGTTTCTTCCAAAGTTCTCAGATCACTTTCAAATGTTAAACATGGAAGGGTTTCCTCACTTCTGTGAGGGAGAAATCTATGTATTTTATAAGCAAATAAACTGAGCTCTGGGGCTGGAAAATGCCTTGTCTAAGGTATCTCAACCTGTGACAATGAAGAATGACTCAGTTTCCACTCTTTCTCTCAGACCTTGGATTGTGATTTTAGATTAGGAGAAATCCTGCTTTTTAAAAAGCACATAAGTCCCAAAGAAAGCTCTTTTTTGGTCACATAGGGACTTTCATTTTTAAAAAGTCCCACTCAAATAACCCTTTTTTTTCTAAAGTGATTTTGAGGACCAGTTATTAAAGTTGCAGTTTTATTTTTATGGATGGAAAGGAATTAAATTACCTAAAACACTTCTAAATTATGCTTAGAAAGTCAGGAACAATGGTGAAATGTAGGAGCTGAGCTAAAATGGTATTGTGATAAGGGTATATCTATAAACTGTCACCCTAGCAATGCATTATGGGCATGCCCACATTAGGAATAAAAGCAGTGTATTTTTTTTACCACATATTAACTCACGCATAATAAACTAACACCTTGTAACATCTTAGTGTGGACAAGGCATTCATAGTTTTAACATGTGTTAGAAGGCTATTGGCTTTCCCTTTGCGTTAGCTAACACATACTAAAAATATAGTTTTTCCCAATCTGTTTGGACTGTGCCTAGTAGAGTGGGATCCTTGTCCATCTTGGAGGCTACTACATTCTACTGCAAAAGACATGCTCTAAATGTTATGAAAAATTCAGCAGAATCCCTAAATTTCAACCAGATACACAATCCTTTTTTATTTCTAAAGTTTTTCAGAGCAGCATTTCAGAAGTGTGTTTGTTTTTAAAAAGGACAGCTCTGATATCGTGCTCCAGTTCTTCACACAGAATGGCATCCATATGGTGAATTCAGTGAATGTTGACCTTTCACTTATGACGTTTCCACTTTGCCAGCCAAAAGAATTCTGTAGTAAGAAGCCAATAGACATCCCTAGCAGCCAAACGGTTGAGCTTAAAGGGCACTCAGTCAACTATAAAGATGTTCTATGGAGCCAGAATTTTAAAGAATATTAAACAGCCTTTCTTTGGGTCTAAGTGAGAAATGTGCATTAGATTTATATTAAAGAGATTATAAAAATGAGAATTCTGGAAATTACACTATAGCTGCCTGATTTCTTCAAATATAAAATTACCCAGTTCTTCCATGTGGCTTTTGAATTGTTTGCCAGGTATTGCTCAACATTTCAGCACAGTGCTTGATTCTTTGCCACATAACTCGCTTTAAAAAAAATAAATCCTGCCTGGGAACTCCCTGCCATCTGACTTCAAGAATGCTTCATAGGCTTCTGATTGTTGAAAGCATTCAACTCCCTTTGCTCGGTGTGTTCACTCCATTTTACCTGCCCTGTAGACTTGTTTTATTGTTGTCAAACATTGCTGCTGTACGGTTTCAATATAGTTCTTTGCCTGATTTTTTTCAGCTGCACTGGATCTTTGAAAGCTGGCAGGATGAATTGCTTGCTTTCCAGTCCTTAATGTTTATCTCCCTTTAGATCTCACCATCTGCTGTGATTTGGCAGCTCAGGTAAATGAATATTTTCAGCTTCCTTCAATTGTCCTGTCTCCTACGGATATTATCTTACCTGCCTTCTCCCTCTCTCCAGATAGCATCAGCTTGGAGTTGATGGCATTTGTTGAAGCTGATCCATCTAATTAGTATTTCCACGCTGACTGTCATTCTTTAAATATGGTGAAGGATGCTAGTTGAGAACAGTGCAGAGTCATCTGCAAAGTCAAGATTGGTTAATGTTTGCCTTTTTTTTTTAACTTGTTCCAGTTCATTCTTCTTAACTACTTACCTTTTGTTGGATTTCTCATTGCTCTCCAGGCACGCAACAAATTACATTCATCTGAAGAAGTGGGCTGTGCCCATGAAAGCTCATGATACCATCTACATTTTTTGTTAGTCTCTAATGTGCTACAGGACTACTCATTGTTTTTTAAGGTTTTTCAGTTACAGACGAACACGTCTACCCCTCTGAAACTTTTGAATAAATTACAGCCCATCCTTTCAGGTTCCTGGTTCTAATTTGTGTGTATTTTATATTAGTGTAATCATATATAGTCACAGAAATCCTAGATGACAATGCCTTCTTAGGATATCTTGTCCCTCACCCAATATTAAGGGCCACATGCATTATAGTGCTTAGATTTAAAGACAGACAATCTCAGGATTTCTTACTTTATTTTATTTTTTATAGTTAGATTCAGGATGCTACTAACTTTTAAATATTTTGCACTTTTATGATTTAATCCCTCACTCCAAGACCCAACAAGTTTCAATATGTCCTTCACCAACACAAAGGGGATCAAACAGAAGCAAAGATAAGGCAAGGAATATGGAGGAAAGGGGTATTTCTTGATTTTTTTTAATGTGTTTTTTTTTAAATATGGGGAACCTAATTTTGAAACACAGCCTCCATTTATAGGATTACTTTGTGGACAATGGAAGAAGGGGAAATGTGTGGGTATATACACTTTCTTTTAAATATATAGGAAAATGATTTGCACAAAAATAGCTGCAAGGTTATACCTTCATAATATCCTCTGTGTATTGCATTACTTTTGGTTTGTATCTCTGTGGGTTCTTTTATTATTCTGAAACCTGGCACTGAAGTCCAACAGGATCAGCTTTTGGTATATGCCAAATCATGTTCAATGAGCTATTGAAGGATGGTTGAAGATCTCCTCCTTGCAAGGATTAATTTGAATTAGAAGAGAATCCGAGAACAGTTGACAAACTACAAAAAAGCACAGCAGATGGGTTTCTAAGTCAGACCTGTGGTAAAACGTGGCAGTTGTTCCAATCTGTCCACAACGCCTGTTGACCAAAAGTAATCTCCATATGCAGCTGTTCTGTAGCTTATATGACATGAATTGTCCAGTCTGTGCAGACATAGGTGTCTGCCTCATGGAAACCATCAACCCATTTGGTACTCTTGTTGCCAGTCTCAGAGGAGAGCCCAAGAACTGAACTGGCATTGATACTAATCTATCCTCTTGCCACTAGAATCAAACCCCCTAGCATTAATCCTTATGACTTTCATTTACCTCAGTCTACTTAGGTCTGGGTTAAGCTATGTTGGCAGGGGACTGCAGCAAGGGTCTTTGCATTGCTGCTGTCTGTGCTTCATCTGTTCTATGGCTAAACAAAGGAGTTCAGTTTTGCCAGCCAAGCATCTGCAACCACAGGCACGAAATTAGATTTTTTTAAAACAAGTTGTTTGGTACTTTTACAATGATCCCTTGCTTCTTTCCATAGTTCAGGTATTTGCTCTTCAATAATTTTTGGCAGTTCCTTTTTAACCTTATACACTGCTGTCAACAGCCTAGCAAAGGCTGAGCATGCATATGAATAAAGCTGAAGACGCTCCAACAATGTTGCACAGGAGCATTTTGACTACGGGCATTGCCAATTTTTGGGTAACAGAGAACTGTTGAAAACACTTCACTCTCAGGCAGCTGTTTCCACAGATACTCCTTCATATTTGTTCTCACTTAAGAATTTTGCAAGCAGTTACAGTACATCCCAGAAGTTAAAGATGTGAAAGGTTTAGTAGGTCATCTCTGCTATCTCAGTCTTTGAACTGCTTAACTTCTTTTGAATCCTTTTGTGTGGGTTCTCATTTCAGGCTGTTGAAAAATTATAATGATCAGATTATTGAAGGTTTTATTATTTGGAAGACATTTCCTGACTCAAAGCTTGTTTATATCTGTTTGATTCACAAAAGCTTTTCTTTACTCCAGACAAGACAAATGGTTTTGCTTTGTTGAGTTAGCTAGCAAACTGATTTACCACACTTCAACCAGTGTAAGATTCTGATGTCAGGGCATTATATGGAACAAACAATAGGTTTCATGACTCTGGGGCTTATCTACACTTAAAATGCTGCAGCAGCACCATATAGTATAATAATGAAGACACAACTTATGCCAACAGGAAAAATTCTTCCATAGGCATAGAAAATCCTAGACAGGTTGACGGGATAATTCTGCAGTCAAACTAGTGTTGTCTAGACCATAGATGTGGATTTTTATTTTTAACTGCATTGCTAATGGGGTATCAGTATAAGTGGTTTTGGAATCCATTGATAAATTAAACAAGAATAAGACACCAGGGCCACATGGTATTCACCCAAGAGTTCTTAAGGAGCTCAGATACAAAACTGCACAAATACTAACTGTGGAATGTAGCCTATCACTTAAATCAGCTTCTCTACCAGATGACTGGAGGATAACTAAATATGACACCAACATTTTAAAAAGGCACCAGAGGCAGTTGTGACTAATACAGGCTGATAGATGGGTGGCGGATATAATAGTCCAGGGTGCTGCCACAGCCACCAAACACTTGATTGCAGGGTTTGGTGAGGAAGTTTTTGCTTTATTTAGCCCCATGAAGGCTCTGGGGTGGCTGAGGAGTTAGTATGTATTCTGCAGCTTTCTTGTAAGGGGAGAAGAGGGAAGGTCTTCTCATGGATCATTAACCAATTAAAAGATAGGAAACGAAGAGTAGGAATAAAAGGTCAGTTTTCAAAATGGAGAGAGGTAAATAATGATGCTCCGCAGAGATCTGTACTGAGACCAGCGCTGTTCAGCATATTCATAAATTATCTGGAAAAGGGGGTAAATAGTAAATTCACAAAATTTGTAGAGAATACAAAATTACTCTTGATAGTAAAGAGTTACAAATGGGCTCTTACAAAACTGGGTGCCTGGGCAACAGAATGTCAGATGAAATTCAATGTTGATAAATGCAAAGTAATTCACATAAAAGCATAATCCCAATTATACATACACATACGCATTGGAGAGGGTCCAGCGGAGGGCAACCAAAATGATTAGGGGGCTGGAGCATAAGACTTATGAGGAGAGGCTGAGGGATTTGGGTTTGTTTAGTCTGCAGAAGCGAAGACTGAGGGGGGGATTTGATAGCAGCCTTCAACTTCCTGAAGGGAGGTCCCAAAGAGGATGGAGAGAGGCTGTTCTCAGTAGTGACAGATGGCAGAACAAGGAGCAATGGTCTCAAGTTGTGGTGGGAGAGGTCCAGGTTGGATATTAGGAAAAACTATTTTACTAGGAGGGTGGTGAAGCACTGGAATGGGTTACCTAGGGAAGTAGTGGAGTCTCCATCCCTAGAGGTGTTTAAGTCTCGGCTTGACAAAGCCCTGGCCGGGTTGATTTAGTTGGGATTGGTGCTGCCTAGAGCAGGGGCTGGACTTGATGACCTCCTGAGGTCTCTTCCAGCTCTATGGTTCTATGATTCTATACAAAATGAAAGGGGCCAAATTAACTGCTACCACTCAAGAAAGAGAAATTGGAGTCATTGTGGATAGACCTCTGAAAATATTCACTCTGTGTGCAGGAGCTATCAAAAAGACTAACAGTGCTGGCAACCACAAAGAAAAGGATAGATAATAAGCAGTAAATATAATGCAACTTCCCAAATCTATGCTTAAATCTACCTACATCTATGGTACCTTGAATACTGCATGCCCCATCGCAAAAATCCTACAAAAAATTAGAATTGGAAAAGCTACAGAGAAGGCCAAGAAAAAATGATTAAGGGTATGGCACAGCTGCCATAAGTGAAGAAATTAAAAAGATTGGGATTTTTCAGCTCAGAAAAGAGATGACTAAGCCAGTGCCAGCAGGTTTGTAGAAATTTGGTGGTGCGCAGAACAGGTCTAGGTCTCTTGTCCCATCTGCCTAAGGCCTGGAGAGGGAGTTTGGGATGCAGGCACTGTAATGGAGTTTGTGTGCTGGGTGCAAACTCCAGGATGGGGCTGAGGGTGCAGGAAAAGGTGGAGGGTCCAGGCCCTGACAGAAAGTTTAGGTGCAGGAGGAATGAGGTTTCTGTGATAGAATTTGGGGGTGGGCCTTGGGCTGGGGCAGAGGATTGGGGTGCAGAAGGGGGTGTAGGCTCTGTGACAAAATTTGGGTGCTGGCAACCCAGAGCGAGACTGTGGGAATGTTTATTGCAAAGAGCGCATGCACCTACTCTCCTAAAACTCCTTGGCTACATCTACACTGCAGGCTTTTTGCACAAGAGTGTCTACACTGCACGTGTGTTCTTGCGCAAGTAAATTTACAGTAAAGCATCAGAAGAGAGGGCTTCTTGCGCAAGAGTTATTCCTCTCCCAACGAGGAATAAGCCCTCTTGGGCAAGAGCTCTTGCACAAGAAGGCAGCGTGGACGGGCAACAGGAGTTTCTTGCGCAAGAAACCCCTATGGTTAAAATGGCCATCAGAGCTTTCTTGCACAAGAGAGCATCCACACTGCCATGGACGCTCTTGCGCAAGAAGCCTGCAGTGTAGATGTAGCCCTTGTGTGCTGGAAGAATATGGTCTGAAGCCATTGCTAAAGTCTGAGGGCTGGACAATGTTGACTGTGAGCATACACTCCCCCCTTCTCCCATGAAGCCCATTTCTCTAGACCAGGGGTCTCAAACTCCCAGCCTGCAGGCCAGTCCCAGCCCGAATTATTGCACAATCCACCACAGGACTCCCAGTGGGCGGGCGGCGGGGGGGGGAAGGGGCTGCTTCCTGCCATCACCCCACCCCTCTCCTCCATGCCACCCATCCCCAGAACACACAGCTTTGGGATCCATGGCAGTAGAAGCTGCAAGGAAAGAGGATCACAGCAGAGCGAGTGCGTCTTCCCAGTGCACCCCTCCCAGGATTCCTATATCCGCATGCTTGGGGGATCAGATGCCATAGGGAGAGAGGGCAGGGCTTGGGGGGTCTGTGCAATCACTCTGGCTGGACTGGCCTGTGGGCCATGAATTTGAGACCCCTGATCTAGCCTGTGTGTTGGTGACAGATTTTAAACCCCTAAGTCATGGTGGCACATCAGATTAATCTGTAGGATGAAACACCAAACAAATACCAGTTTAGATTCTTGCAGATTTCTACCATTGGACCATGTGCCAGAGAAGCCAATGGAAGTTTTAAAATCAAATCTAAGGATAGAAATAGCTTTTGTCCTTGTTATATAATTTTCTGGTGTCTTTGATGGCCAGTTGTGCACAGTTTTTTCCTGGTCCTGGTTCATATTTTTGTTAACCTTGTCAAATGGTCAAATCTGGAACAACCATGATTTTCCAATTTTGACTTTTATTTTGGAGAATGCTATAATTGTGCCAACTAATTCAGCTGTCAGTATTTCCATTTCACACCTTTTTATAAGGGTTTATAAATGAGCTATAAAATTACACACACTGAGTGTAAGAGGTGTGAGCCAGCAGACATTTAATAAAATATGCCCACAAACAAAAATGTGTCCATTTTAAAGGTATGTATACGCAAAGTTTAAAACTCGTATTTTCAGGTGCATTTTATAGTCTTGTAATGCAAAGGAAATGTCATTTTAATTCTGTTTTTCTAAATGAAAGTGATTAGTCTATTAGTTTCTAATGCAGACTGAACTAATCTCTTTAGGCATTATGGAGAATAACCACATTATTTGATTTAGGAAGTTAGCTACTGTGCACTCAGGGTAATTTGTCTCAGTGAAAAATCACGCACAAATTTACAGTTTTATTTCAGGACTCAGGCCTCCTCTCAGATACATTGCATAGTGTAGCATCATTTTGGAAGTATATCAGAGTATGTTTGAAAGACTTTTTTTCAGCATGACACCAGACTGTCTGAAAGATTTGTGTAAAAAAAAAAAAATTAACTTTTTCAAAATGTCCAGTTACTTTAAGCTTCTATTAAACCATTAGATGGTAACAGCTCTGAAAAAGCAACTACATTGTATTGTAATTTTCAAAATTGCATAACTAGAGTTGTATTGGTAAAATTGGACAAAATGAACAGGGATTTACAAATAATCTTTCCACTAACTTCCATATGACAGGGATTGTGACCTACAAGCCTCTTCAGCATTTTGTAGTTCAAGGGGGACCTAAAACTCCAAGAAAAACTGAGTGAAATGAGCAAGCCCTGGTGAAACTCTTGCAACGTAAGAAATTCTTGTTAGCATGGTGTAGACCAGCAAAATATTATACCTACAAGGCAGAAAAAATGCCTTGGGATGTGGCAGCACTGTGATCAGAGGAATATTGCTTGCCATGATGAAAATGCTTACACAGATGCAGTACTAGGCTACAGTAATAAGAAAGTACACTTACAATTAAAAGAAGTTGGGTGCTTCTTTATAAGCTCTTCAGGTCTGGGGAAGGAAGCAGAGTGTCTGAGCTAAATACAAATCAAGATAGTATGTTAAAATGAAAGGGTTAACACATGTGGAAGGCAGTTACTTGAAATGAAATGTGCAATTGAAGGTTAGATTGTTATGCATAGAGGGTATGAAGTGGGAAATTAAGAGTAGCAGGCAGTGTGGTGTATTACAAATTGTTGTAATGAGCCATAAAACAGTGTCCCTGTGAAGTCCATGGTTTTTAGTTTCCAGCACGTTACTCCTTCTTCTTAACAATTTGTGTGACTTGTATTTAGCTCAGACACTCTGCTTCCTTCCTAGACCCAGAGAAAAGCTCTGTGTATCTCAAAAGCTTGTACCTTCCACCAACAGACATTGCTCCAGTAAAATATATTACCTCACCTACCTTGTCTCTTACATACCCTACAGTTAGAAATACTGGATAACACAAAGGTTTTGGAATGTGCTTGCAGGATTACAATCAAAGACAGAGGCAAATGCCAGACCTTTGTAGAATAGCTATCACTTGACTGTTATACTTAAGGGATAAAGACTGAATCCTTTCAAAGGCCAGGGAGCTGAAGACAATCACCAGTAGAGAAAAATAAATCCATTTCTTCCCAGCAGTTGAGCCTAGTAGTCAAGGTAAAACACATATACCTTGGGCCTAGTGCATTTTTAAAACTGAAATAGCAGTAGCTCAGTCTTTCAAAGCATAAGAGTTTTGTTTGAAATATAAGGAATATGTATTCTTGTTTCAGTATTGGCAAACAATTCACTGTCTAACCTGGAGGTAGTTCCTTCTTCAGTGAACACATACAAGTACATTGGAATAGAATCTGAAGACAAAATATAAAATAACAGAAATGTTTATTTGGGAAAATTCAAATAATTGTATTTTCTTCATTTTACATGAAAACAAATGCTGAATTACTGGCTCATGTTCAGAAAGCTTTTTGTATGCAGAAGCGATGTGAACACTTTAGAACTCTGTTTGTATTGCCTTCATCGGTGCAACATATAGTCACAAGAATAAAAAAGCAAAATATCCCTCTGAACTGATCACATTTCCCACCCCATCCCCACTTATTTGCTGATTTATTATGCAGTTTTCTTTTATTGGAACATTTACTATCACATGTCACATGTTTCCAGTAGTGCCAGTGCTCCTATTTATGCATGAAATAAGTGTGAGCATAGTGCAGCATTAAAATACTAGTGTTAAAATGAAACTGTTTCTTGAGGAGGGAGTGTTATTGTAGTTTGCTAAACACAAAGGAGCAAGGCACCGGGAAGGAGAAGAAGCGAAGAAAAATAAGAGGGTCCTACTGTCTACACTAGCACTCTGGCTGGTGCTGACAATAGTGGAGATGTACCAGTGGTGGTTGCATAATAGTGGGAGATTCTTTGAAAAATGCTAGCATTCATACAACTCAAAGCAAATTTTTCTCAAAGCATCCCTATTAGGAATCCAGCTGCTACTGCTGATCTCAAGGGAAGGAATCAAATCCAGATCAAGTAGTGCAGAAGCCTGTATCTCATCTGTGGCCTTCATTTCTTACAGTGATGTATGTTACGATTTCCCCTACAAAGCCAGCTGAGTTTTATGGAGAAAAAGAAAAATCCTGCTTCTTCACAAGCAACCGCGAGTCTCTGACCTTAATGTCTTCACTGATTTCATCAGAATACTTTTGCCTACCTCTTACAATTTGTAGATTTTCATTCAAAACAGATTCCCTAAACAGATTGTGCAGCTATAGTGCTGGGCTAAGTATCAGAAAATGGAAACAATCAGTTCTGAAAATTCCATTGTATTGTACAAGATTTAAATGCAATTTAAAATGTTGACAGTTTTTACATACTAGTAGCAAGAGAGAAGAGAAACAAAGATAAACTGATGCACAAAATGGAAAAAGTCTTTAGAGACATTGAAACAATTCAGAACAATGTGGAAGTAATCAAAAGTTGGTCAACAGACCAAATAAAACTTTATAAAAGGGTGTTTACACAGAGCTGGATAATAGTAGAGGCCTTCGGTGTACATAAGAAACTAAGAGATTGCAAAGCAACATATGAAATAATTAGCATTGGTTAAATCTCAAAAGGTTTAGAGTTTTGTTTTCAGTTTAGATAAGCATCCAAAAATTGCTTATCCAGATCGTATCCATACTTTCATGAATCTTCAAAACTGGACTAGAAGAGGCATGTTCAATAGAGTTCCAGTACTTCCTTTTTCCAACTGGGTCAAAACAGCCTATCTCTCTATTCTGGGTCATTTGCTGCTACTCTCTGGAAATGAAGAAACACATAAAAATGAATTTTAAAAGCCCTGCAGATTTATTTAGCAGCATTAATGTTCAATAATGTTCAAGTTCTGAGTAAAGGTTTGAATAAGTTCTCATTTCGTTCAAAATGGTTTTGTCCATCATTAGGAATAAAGTTAGGGAAAGATGGTTGTGATGACATAAACACAATGCCTGTGAATGATGGAGTGGGCACATGAAAAGGAATAATATACATATTATATTAAGCTTCTTCTCTGGATACCTTCTGGAGTAGGAAAATAGGGTAAATCTAGCTAATGACAAGGTCTAAAACCATCAGTTAAAATAGTCAATCAGTTATGATGATGGGAGTACAGCTAACAGATGTGAAACAAAGTGCAGCAAATGGGGGAAACAAAACATAACAAAATAAACTAAAATCTGTGCCTCTGACTGAATTACAGGTTACATTTTGGAAACTGATGTATTATGTAGCTGAGATTTCAGTGTAGCAGCTGTCACATCATTGATATGCTAGCAGTGCATTTTTCCTGACTCATTCTGGCTCCTTTTTTAGCTTGTTCTTTGAATGTGCTATCACTATAAAAAGATTAATTTAAGCATAGCAAAGGAATTTGAACTTTATATATAAAAGTCTACAAAGGTTAGGCAGATGTTATGCCTCTTATTTGTTACTTTTGCAACATGATCTTTGTCGTTAAATGCCTACCTTTTGACTTCCACTGAGGACTTAAGGCACAATGTATAAAAAAGTGATGTTCTGCTGAAACAAGCATAACACAACTTCCATTGGCTAAATCCCACAGGTTCCTAGAGTTTATCTCAGCTGTGGGAATGCAAGACTGCCATGTAAAACAAATCACCTTCTGGATAGGGGAGTCTATAAATTTGGCAACTGTTCTGAAATGATTGGTCACCAACTGTCAGACAAAACAGCTTGAATTTGGGATCAGAGGGGGCAAATGGTAGTAATTATCTGTGCATCATCCCTTCTTCCCACTGGACACTAAAGGGTTGCAAGCACAATGTAGTCACTGAGCAAGGCCGTGTTTCAAATATGCAGAATATTTCCATAGCCAGAGATCAATTATAGGAATAACTACTTAGCAAAGAATATAGCTTATGGTTTTTCTAAACAAACTTTGTCAATTTGAGTTTTAAAGGAATAGGCAGGAAAAGGGTCCAGATATGCATGTGTTCAGAAAGCATTTATCCAGCAGCAGCAGAAGTGTGTACATGCAGTAATTTCAAGTTAGTTTCAGTATTGGTAACTACTTTCATTGCACTTCTGAAATTACTATAATTCTAAATTGTGCATGTCCAATTTTGCATGCCTATGTTCCCAATGTGGACATTAAAACCTGCTTGTCAACCAACTAACTTAGCAGTGAAATTCATATTCTAATTACGTTGATAATGTACATTCAGACTTTAATCCATGGTCACATCCTTACGCCCTACTCATTTATATTTACGCATACTGCACTTTGCATCTCTCTCAAATATTGAAAATATTCAATGTATGGAATAATTACATAGATTAACCTCCCTCTCCTCTCCTATATGCAAATCTGAGGGAGAGTGACCTAGGGCAAATTTTAAAAAAATTACCATTCTCTTTCTTGCAGAATATTTAATATAGGAAGAGGCACTTTATGCTCACTGCTTGATAATTTGCCTAGTATAGAAATATTCAGTCAATTACTGATACTGACAATGTACTATTGAGAGATTATTGCACAAACAAATCAGAAATGGTTTGCCAAAGTACTGTCAGTGTATTCACTGTCTAATTGCCTTTAGAGATACATAGTAATATACAACAGGAGCATGGAACTTTTCTGTCAAGAAAGAAATGAAGAAACAAATTCCAAAATTATAAGCACATGTTGTCTATCCATGGATAACTTAGGTCAGATTGTGGGCTGAAACAATGAACCATTCATCACTTAATGGCACTGCATGGAATTTTACCAGTGAAATATCTAGAAACTCTTCTTTTTTTTTTTTTTTTTTTTTTGCCACTTATAATAATCTGCACTGGTAGAGACTGAGATAATGCCTCTACAATGGATTCCACATTTTCAATGGATTCCATTGAAATTTGTATGGGTGGTAGATTCCATTGTGGAATTAGATCCTTAGGATATTATTTATTATCTTCATTCTTAAAACAAAGAAAAAATTGATTATTTAAACTTTAATTCTCAATGATCGTATAGGCTCTATTGACAGAATTTTAGTGGTTCAAAAATATCCAGTAGAAAATATTCTCAGTTCTTTGAGGAAGATGTAGTTTCTTTTTTATCACTTCCTTCTCCATGTCTTTTCTTCTCTTCCTTATGATTTTATCTTTTCATCTGGAATTAATTCTCCTTATCAACGACAACCAAAATATTAGTTCCTAGTCACTATAATATGTAAATTATAGCAACATAGTTTGAATCTGAATACAAACTCTTCCAAAAACTATAGTGTAGATGTTTACTTTTAGGGTTTGGCTTAGGGCAATCGCTGTTGTTCAGGGTACATTTATTTTGTTTGCGCCCTATTTGGTCCAAAGGAGAGGGTATCATATTACAAAAAATCAGGGTATCTAAATTCCATTCCTGGTTTTGCTATTTAGCAGCCATAACACCTTGAGATGATCCCCTTGCTACACCTTTATTTTTTCATCTGCAAAATAAGGGTAATGATGTTTTAGCCAACTTAGAAAAGCACTTTGTACGCTAATGATGAAAAGCCCTATTGAACTACTATTATTTCTATATCTCTACTATGAAAATGTGTAATTATAGCATGTCATAATCCTGTGGGATTCTCTTAGCACATTCAATGATTTCAGATATCTGCAGAAATTTAGGCCTTAGTCCTGCGCAATGGTGTTAGCTCTGATAGGAATCTTCTAGAAGTTAAAACTTCAGGAAATAAGGTCTCAGTCTGCACTCAGATCTGTATAGGTGGATCTCTGAACTCTTGCATAGCCGCATAGAAAGTGGAGCTCTATACAGACACTGGTGGCCACCTAAATGGATTTGTACAGAAGGATGAAGTCCCAAATTTAGCTTCCAGAGGATAAGGCTTGGAATATTTAGGCAATCATTCACCACTAGTACATTAAAGAGAGAAAAATAGTGGATAGAAACTGCATTCCCACCCATTTAGCAACATTTTTAATGATGTGCATACTTATTTTGGATCTATATGAGGCTGCATTGGAGCAATGAAAGGAAGTAGCATTGATCATGTATTAATGGCAGTAATGATTTGTTTGCTTAGTCTTGTAAGCAATGTGTAGGGTGAATGGGTGATTGTGAATTCTGTGTGCCTGATCATCTATTGCCTTGTCCCTTGTGCAGTTATTACACGTGTGCAAACTGGATGTAAATGATACCATGATTTCTGGAAGTGCTTTATACTCACTTTTTACTCTGTAAGTGATTATAGAAAGTCCAAGGTAGTGCAACAGTGAGTTCTTTTGTCTGTGTTTGCAGGCCAGTTGCATTGTGACGAGATTTCTCCTGTTAGCTTCTAGACCTTATTGATATATTTTAACATACTTAAGAACAAATTTTTGAGTGGATGAGCACTGGCAGAGCTGAGGGCACTCCATTTAATGGGATCAGGCTGCTAGAAAGGTAAACCTGATATAACTAAGCTCACAATTGTGCAGACAAATATTATCATATTATATATAATGGCTGAGTGATCAAATACACTGTTTGGCTAACTTTGATTTTTCTTAACTTGGGAATTGAACCAAAAAAAGCTCATAATATTTTTAACAAAATTACAACAAAATGTACGTAATTTTTAAACTATGGAACTGAAATATGCCTTTCAGAGCTAGTGCAGAAATTGTGTACATCTCCGTTTAGGGATTTGTGTGGGCCAAAACTCAGACAGGATCAACAAATGACTGCCTCTCATTTCATACTTCAGAGATCCCATGTAGCTTGCTTGTTCAGTCTCCTGAATTTTATACTTTCAGCTACACTCTTCAGTTTTCTGGGCACCTTTTAAAATATCATGATATGTAAGTGTGCAATGGCATGGATCCAAATATTCACAAACACAATTCATAGTGTAGAAAAAAAATCGATCAGTGCTTTACAAAATATAAATAAAAGGGAGGAGAAGAAGCTGTGGAAGCATGAAAATATTGGCTACCATCCATAGCCCCAAAGGATCTCACATGAAACAAACAGTTAACTCCCGACCCAAGAATCATGAAAATGAAGAGTGGAAAACATTAAATTAAATCTGAAATATTAGAAAACTCCAGACCAGAGAGAAGTTTAAAATGTTCAAATATAAATTTAAAGAACATGTAAAATGCTACAATAATAGCAAGGGATTCCATAACAGAAATAACATATTGGGCTAGAGTGTCCTGAGCAAGAAGCCTTGCAGCAGCAGCATCTCTAAACTGTAAATAAACTGCCAATAGATCTCACATAGTAAGAATTATAATAACCAAGTGTGTATATTATAAAAGCGTACCTCCAAAGTTCCAAATCAGATCAAGAAATGACTTTGAAACAACCCCCAAACTGAACACTCTGATATGGCAACCTATGAATGGCCTGTATTAATCATTGTTATCTGTAAACAGTGCTTTTGTTTTGGATAATCCCAGAAACTTCAATCCATATCTGAACCTCTTCAGTCTACAAAACTGGAGTGGTTATTGTGGAGTATTTCAGGGCTACTTTTCTGAGCTGGAGTTAAATCAGAATGTTCAGAATGCACAAAACCAAAAACCAGTTGGAAAAAGATGGGTCCAAAAACTTTCTTGAGCCTTGTAAAGGACTTGATTCTTATTAGGGGTGGAGTCTGGAATTGCGTCTTAATTATCTCCACTGATTTGTAATTCACCACTTACAATGCAGCACATAGTGATAATACTGTTTCTGAATGGTTAGAAGAGTGTGGAATTAGATCAAATAGGTGAATTATGTGGTGATGATTCTGGATATTTGAAATATATATTTTTATAATGATCACACACACTGCTTGAACAGTCTCAAAATTATATTGCTTTGTGTTACAAAAAGCTTACTCTTTCCATAATGGCATCTTGATAGAATGTGTGTAGATTGAATAGCTCCCAGGACATTAACAAACTAGTGACATAAAAGTTTTTATTTTCGATAGCTGTTGTGATACCTTAAGGGAAAATATGCTCTATATATGTACATATTGGAACATGGTATGTTACAAGGAATAAATACATCAAGTAGTTCTGGTGACATCATAAATCATGAGAGGAAAGCTGGAGTGGATTGTCATGTTGCCAGAAAGGCACAATATATTTTTATTGTAATTCTCATTTCTTGTTAAAACAGATCAATACCATGCCCATTCAGCATTTGCCCTTTGGGCACAGCTAGAAATTAAATGGAAGCACCCATGTGTCTACACCTAAAGTAGAGTCTTGCTTGATTGTCTTGGACTGAGGCAATGATTTCATTAAGCACTGAGACTGTTTAATACATTCTCCTCTATGCCCCATTAATGGGCTCTGAATAATTTTGTCCATGTGTACAGCTTTTCTTTGGGTAGTGTACCTGAAGGAGACACTCTGACTGTATGTACTGTTAGATATGATGTAGTCAAAGAAAATTTATAGCATTTATTATCACTATTTACAAGGTTGGAAAGAGATAGTATAGGAAACATTAAATCAAAGGAAACTGCCACCCAATCTGTCTGACAGTCTAATAGAAAGCTTTCTTGTAGGAAAAGATAAAATGTCTAGACCTGAAATCCCAATCTTAATAAAAACAGAAAACACCAATTTTAATCTTATTGATCCCTGCCTATCCTTTTTCAGGAGCTCTGCTGTATTGGAGCTTCTGTGAGTCACTGGTAATGATTGTCTGAGAGTCAGATTCCCCCAGTATTGTTGCCTTTTATAACTCCATGGTTCCCAAGCTACCAACTCTGAGGCTAGGCTATGTTGTGTGAACTTGTAGCCAGACATGAACCCCATCTTGTTTCTCCCCAGAGAGCAAGAGAAAGGCAGTCAGCCTTTGATGCCCTGGGAACGCAGGTGTGCTGCCTGTCCCTGACTCTACCATAAACAGAAACCAGACAGTAAATGGGCTAGCTGATGACCCGGGGCCTCCCGTCGCCCTGATGGCTAGTACCAGTAATTGACACGCCTGCACTGTCCCAGGAGAGGAATCTTCACCCATCACATACTAGAAGTGCCCATTGTCTGCATTTTCCCAGGTGTGAATTATGCTTTGCACCCTTCCTGGGAAACTTGGCATTCAAAGCCATTTTTCCTAATTGGCCACTTGAGACCAGGAAGAAGCCTACGTAGACAAGGGGTATAAAGAGGGGGTTAGTAGCCCACCCCATTTGAGCTCCAATCATCTATACCTGCTGGCAGGTATTGATTGTCTCCCGAGGTCTGTGGGACACCCAACCTCGCCCTACTTCTCCCGAGGGATTGAGAGAAAGACGCTGGCCACGCCAAGTCTGGAACGCAGGGGTGAGAATATATACCTGCTATGTGTCTATTTTGCATGCATTTAATAAGAGCTCAGAGAACCAAAAGGGTTTCAAGGTACCTGTAAGTGACTTTTGTTTTAAGTGTAATTTCTGTCCTGTCCTTTTGTAGTGGCTGTGTTATCTGTAACACAGCAGTAGCATTTAACAGCTAAGTTTACCCTGTAACAATAAAATAGTAACTGTTTAAGCTTTAACCTGACTCCTTCAGTTGCTGTAACAGAACCAAGCACAATTTAAAAGAACTCCAGCCGGTCATAAGGGACAGATCCGTTAGGGCGCCCGTCAACCTCTTCCAGGTTGCCTGCTGCTAAGGACCCCGGTCCTGGCAGTTGAAGTCTCGGTGTATAAGCTCTCCCTGTAAACTTATTGGGGCACCCGTCAACCTCCTCCAGGTTGCCCACTGCTAAGGGACCCCGGTCCTGGCAGTTGAAGTCTCGGGTGTATAATACACACACACACACCACTCAGTGCCCTGACCATTGGCTGACAGAACTCTACCTCAGCCATCCAAAGTTAAGTTATCTGAGCACTGCAAAATTCTACAAGATCTCATAACTGACATTCTACTGGACAGATTCTGCTCACAACGAAATCAACCGGAGTTTTGCCACTAACGATAATGGAAGCCTAGAGTTCTTGTACCAGCAGACCTCCACATTGTTGTCCCGGAGAGCAAAGTACAAGCTTCTGAGAGTATCCAATTGTTAAAAGTGTTGTTCCTCCACCAGGTCCCCATTTATGTACAGTTGGATATGTTCAATGCTACAATAGAATTGATGCAAGATTGACACCTTCCAAGCCTTCCCTCTTTGATCAAAAGTAGTGTGGTGGAATTCTAGAAACTCCTTCACTCCCTTAATAGGAGCTACGAAAATAATTGATTTTGGTTTACTGGCAGGTCCAAAAATCATAAGGGCAAAAAGGCTGGTGGGTAAACTAAATCAAAACATTCCAAAATTTTAAAAAATGACAATTTTGTTTTGGTTTTCTGTAATAAAAATTAAAATCCCTTCTTTACTTCAGGCAGAGGGAGGAACTGTACAGTAAGTACTTGGAATAGGATACCAATTTGGGTCTTATACCTCCCAGACCATATAGTACCATAGCTATTGGACTATAGAGTCATGCTCACTCTTTAGCCACATGACTGTTGAATAGCTTCACTCAGAGACAGGCCCATAGCCCAGGAGATCGGAGTACTTTACTATACTGTGGAAGTGCCAAGTTCAAATCCTTTCTTCACATCAAGCAGAGACGAGAGAGTGTAAAGTGGACTGCTGTACCTACTCCCTTGGATATTTTTTAAATTTTGACTAATACTAGGTCTGAGAGTGTGGAGCTTTATGGCCAAAACTATGTGGTGAATTTGTGTCAAATTTGTGAATACTTTGTCATGATCATGAGGGTTAGCCAGCATCCCGGGGACTAAGGGGTTAAATATTTCCTTTACCTAAAGCAGGTGGCAGGCAGCCAATAGAAATGTAGGTAGGAATTTCAAACTGGGACAAAGGAATGTTTGGGTTTTTCCCTCTTTTGTCCTGCGTAGTTCTCTCCAGCTATTGAAAGGGCCAGGATGTCTCCCTCTAAGAAAATACACTTCACGGTCTGTAGGTAGGATAAAGTTTAGATAAATCCGTTAGGTTTTATTGTTTTATGGTTTGGGAAATGGAATCTGATGTCTGTGCATTTAAAAATGGGTTTTGCTCTCCTTTGTAACTAAGTCCTGGCCCATGGTAAATTTCTCCTCCATGAGTATATTATTTTGTTACTTTTCCATCCAGTCATTATGCTTGCAACAGGAATATTGTGGGGATAATAAAAGTTCTTTCTCTTTTCTTTTTATTAACCTGGTATTGGTTAATTTTTGTGTCCTGGTTTGTACTTTAGGGGTGAGATTTCCCAAGTAGTCTCTCCCTGGTTGCTTTATTAATATTTGGGTGGTGGCAGTGGAGATTTTATCCCCAAAATCTAGGTTGTTAAGATTTTGGAGGGGAGTTTTATACCAAAGCCTGGTAGATAAGGTTTTGGGGTACTTTTGCTGGCCCCCCACTTCTGCATTTATCGTGCCAGAGTGGGGAAGGAGCCATGACAACTTTCTAGGTTGTTTAAATCTCAATTTTCAGGGAATAAACTATTCTTCCAAAATATTGCATCTGGTTTTATTCAAAACTGATGCCTGCTTTTGTAATAAATTGGAAAGTAATCTTACAAAGAGCAAAATAACATGGAGTTTTGTCCACTTGGCCTAGAGTCGAATTTTTCCAGTTTGGGTTAGGTTCTACCACAACCCAACTTCTTTGCACTGATCCTGTGCACAGGTTGCTGTATGTTTTATACAACACACAAGAAACTTTGGGGATATTATTCCTAACCTGGATTTTCATCCATTTCTAACTATTCTGTGTATTTTAATACATGCTCCCAGAGTCTTCCCGATATGCACCACTAAGAAATCTTTAGACCTTTTGGCTTCTAATTACAAAAGCTGATTGTGGTTTCCAGTTAGCTTCCTTCTTAACAAGCAGATGCACCATGGCATCAGAGGTGTGGTCTTATATACAAAAAAAACAAAATAGATGATAGGTCCATTCCACTGAGACGTTTATTAAGAAACATCTAAAATTCAGAAGATTACCTTTGGTTTAGCCAGTACTATTTTAACTGTGATTTTCCCCAAATGGATGCTTGAACAGTAATAGTATGACTCATTAACTGATAGTGTGCTATTTTAATTTTACCATGAAGCTTAATGGGATGGCTTTGACAACTTTTCAGCAGAAGAGGCAATATATTTCCTATCCCAGCATTTTCATAAATCCCCAACCATTATTTTTCATTTTAAATCCTGCTTCAGATCAATATTGTCCAGCCATCTGTGCAGAATTTTTTTAATTTCCTTCTGTGAAATCCATACTCTTTGTAGAAAACCATAGGTATACACTAATAGAAGTGGAATAGTGAGGAAATTCTGCTTTCTGTACAATTGCAATAAAAATTCTTTACAAAGGAATTTGTTTTCAATTTACATACTGATTTTTCTTTGGATTATAGACTTGTTTTTCTAGTATGTTGGGGTGGCATGTGTTCAAAGGTTAAACATTCTTTTCAGATATCTAACTTACCTTGCCACATCTGACTCAGAACGGTTTGGGAAAATGCCATACCTAAGATTGATAAAATAATAAGCAGCATAAATCTTGAGCAACACTTGAACTGAAACTTGAGATTTGAAGGGAGTGCTGATTGTTTGATTCCTTTTACTCATTTGTTTTAATATTTCTCTGTGATTTTTAGTTACAAGAG
This sequence comes from Rafetus swinhoei, assembly GCA_019425775.1. Taxonomy (NCBI): domain Eukaryota; kingdom Metazoa; phylum Chordata; order Testudines; family Trionychidae; genus Rafetus; species Rafetus swinhoei. The sequence goes on along the minus strand of CM033427.1, from coordinate 78,711,998 downwards.
GGATTTTGTGTTCTCAGAATATCTTGAAAGCCTGTTCCTGTACAGTTTCTAATGTTCTTTCTGGACTAGATCCAAATATTTGGCTGAACTTTAGAATCTTACAAATAAAATTGAACCTGCTGAAGTTCTTCTACCCCAATACAGAACATGGTGATATTGAGAATTGTAGACAAAGTAGGCTTCATTACAAAATGTAATTTTTCATCAGTGCTTACCATTGTCTTGCACATAGTTTCTAACAACATTGCCACCAAGACGAAGTATAACAATATAACCAAAATTGTTATATTACAACAGCTGCTGAATGCTCCTGCACCTTGACTCCTGGAAGTTCTACATTTGTGTTGTAAGTAGTGTGGGAAATATTAAGAAGGGAAGATGCCCTGTACCTGCAAGTAAGTTGGATATTGAGAGAGTACAGTGCAGTAAGGCAAATTAAGCCCCAGCCCAGCATCTGACATGTGGCAATCCCAAAGGCTATTTGTGCAGCTGTACATATGAAGCAATATGTATGCTGCAAGAAGCAAGGTGTCTAGAGATGTAGAAATAGTCTCATTCAGTTCTGGCTTCATGTTCTGGTATGTTGAAAAACAGATCTAGAGACTATGTGGTTAAATCTGTATCACCCAGGGAAATGTATACTGTTGATCTAGAACCTAATACTCCATTGGCCCAACTGTAGTGTCTTCTGCACCTCAAAACCTCAAACCTCTGTCCTTTGAGATCCTTTGCAGGCCTCTGCACAGGTTCCCCAAATCCTAATCCTTCCACTTCACAGTGGCAAGCACTTTCAATGGAAGTTCAAGATTTTTTAATCTTCTGCTCTTATTAGTCCCTTATTAGTTTGATTGAATATCCAGGTGTTTTATTTCCCCAATTTCAGGGTAAACAAAAATAAAAAAATAAAATAAATAAAAAAGCAAATGCTTCAAAGCCCATGGTTTCCATAACTGTGGAGAGAATATGGACTTTAAGATTACACTTTCAGAATAGTGCCTGTGTCCAGATAAAAGATATGGTGTGTAACTGCACGTCTACATTTGTGTGCATATCTATTGCAATTGCACACAAATGGTCGTATAGATAGGTAAGTGTAACAACTTTATCCACAAATGTAGATGTGCAATTGCACATCTACTTTCAGACATGGATGTTGAACTTGTTATTCTGAAAAACTTACCCCAAACAAAAAAAATCAATTGATAATTCTACAGGGGCATGTCTACGCGACGGGGAAGATTGATGATGTTGCGGTTGATCCTCCGTTGTTCAATTTAGCAGGTCTAGTGAAGACATACTAAATTGAACTCAGATGGCAACCCCATCAGCGCCCGTAGTCCTGCTTCTCATGAGGAATAAGGGAAGTTGATGGGAGCATTTGCTCCCGTTGACTTCCTGCTGTGTGGAAAGCGATTTAAGATACATCGACTCCAGCTACACAATTAGCACAGCTTGAGTTGCTTATCTTAGGTCAATCTTCTACTCCAGTGTAGACCAAGCTCAAAGGTGACAAATAAGTGATTTTGTCAAATTACTATTTTGGTGGCGGATGGGGAAATGAGAGTGATCCTGGGGAGGACAATTCAGTTCCTCATCTTTTCAGATTTCAAAATATGTTCTACTTATGTATTGCAGTGAAAACAGATTTGTTGGAATATCTATTTTCAAAGAGAAATGTCTGAGTTTCAATCCAGGAAAAAGGTATAAGAGTGGGTGTGTTTGTCCATCCCTCCCCTGAGTGTTCGGGAATTACTTTGTAATGTGGGACACCCAGATTCCAATACCTGCTCTGTTTCAAACAGATATTTTCATCTCAGATCACTTGAACTCCAGCAGAGCCAGAATTTCAATCTGGATCTCTCACTTGTCAGGTCATCACCATAACCACCAGGCTACAAAGTGAGAGAGTCTCTGCTGCACAATGCAGAGGCGTAGCGAAGGGGGTGCGGGGGCAATTGCCCCCCGGGCGCCACGCTAGGGGGGCGCCAGGCTGGGGTGAGAGCGAGCGCACGCTGCGCAGGCTCACCTGGCATGGGCGGCGAGTTATATGGCCGTCCCCCCCGGCCCCGGACCATCCCTGCCGTGTGCAGCATTCAGTCAGCTCCCCCTTGCCTGCGCACACTGCCGGCTGCTGCTGCCACCATGCGCAGTGTTTCCAGGTGACCGGGGAGACGCCCAGGCGTGACGTGACATCACACCCCGGGACTTTAAAAGTGTTTGGTGCAACGTGGTGCCACGCGGCCTAGCTTCCGGTTTGGAGTCTGGGGACTTCTGGGGCCCGAGCACAGAGTCTGGCCCCGCAAAGTGGAAGGCAGAAGGTAGGGGAAGGGGAAAGGTAGGGGGAAGGGGTGGGAGAGGGTGCAGAGGGGGAGGGGAGGGGAGTGGAGAGGAAGGGGCTTGTGCGGAGGGGAGGGAGGGGAGAGGAAGGGGCTTGTGCGGAGAGGGAGAGGGAGAGGGGAGGAAGGAGCTTGTGCGGAGGGGAGGGGAGAGGGAAGATACAAATGCCAGGGGCAAAGTGCAGACATTGAGGAAAAGGGCAGGAGGGGAGGTGTCAGTGGGTAGGGGACAGGATGATTCTGGGAGAGGAGAGGAGAGGGAAGGGCATTAGGGTCTAGAGGAGGGAGGGGGAGGTGCTGGGAGAAGGCTTGAAAGGAGGGGTGGGCATGAGAAAGGTGGGGATGGAGCAAGTCATGTGTGAGGGCACAGAGGGGCATGGGAATGGGGGCAGAGAGTGGTGAGGGGGTGGGCATCAGGGAAAAAGAGGGCAAAGGGGGCAGGGGCAGTGAGGGAAGGGGGAGGCACCAGGAGGGTGCAGGGCTAAGGGAAGGTACAGGTGCCAGAGGATTCTGGGGGTGAAGCAGAAGGGCAGACACCTGCAGGGGAGGGACCGGCACCAGAGGAGAGAGGCAGGGCAGGTGTGTAGAGGGAGGTGTTAGAAGAGGGGATGAGGAGGGGTAGCTCACCTGATCAGAGTGGGTCTACTGGAGGAGTGGACACAGAAGGGAGAGAAGGGCTGGTGGACGGGGGCAGGTTGCAGGGGGGCTGAGGGCAGTGAGAAGGGCAGGAGTCAGGATAGCAGAGGTGGGTGAGGAGTTGGGGGGCAGCAGGCACCAGGGGAGCTGATGGAGCAAGGAGAGGAGACATGGCAGCAGAGAGAAAAGGTAAAGGTTTAAAAATATTTATTAATAACTTGGTATGCTTCCCACGGCCAGTTTGTTTGCGCCCCATGGTGCAGTTTGGGTTTATGTGGGGATCAACATGTGGCCGGTGAGTGGGAGCCAAAACAAAAAAGTAGTCAGTGTAATGCTCTTCTGTTGATATGCGTTTTAGTAGTTAAATTCTTGGACTGTCATTACTCATGAAAAGTGCTGTCAAATGGGTAGAAATTGGGTAAATATTGCATTTTATTAATATCAGCAGAACTGACTTAAATGGGGCCTGTGTGTTGTGTAGTCTTGCCTTAATCTTTGTTTTCATGCCTGTCGGTGTGAGAGAAGCTATTTGTATATATTTGCTTGCATATGTAACCACACTTAAGTTGAGGCCCTCAGCATGTTCTGTAAGTATCAGTGTGGCCCCTGAGGCTTCCAAAGTTGAGTTGTCCTAGCTCATCCCCGACAAGTGTCTGTCTAACCTGGTCTTAAATATCTCCAGTGATGGAGATTCCGCAATCTCCCTAGGCAATTTATTCCTGCGTTTAACCACCCTGACAGGCAGGAAGTTTTTCCTAATGTCCAACCTAAACCTCCCTTGCTGCAATTTAAGCCCATTGCTTCTCATCCTAGCCTCAGAGGCCAAGCAGAACAATTTTTCTTCCTCCTCCTTATGATACTCTTTTAGATACTTGAAAGCTGCTCTCATGTCCCTTTTCGGTCTTCTCTTTTCCAAGGTAAACAAGGCCAATTCCTTCAGCCTTGCCTCATATCTCATATTCTCCAGACCTTTCATCATTTGTGTTGATCTTCTCTGGACTTTCTCCAGTTTCTCCACGTTTCCTGAAATGTGGCGCCCAGAACTGGACATGATACTCCAGCTGGGGCCTAATGTAGATGGCTCATTCCCTGCCTAGGGGACGTGAGACTGGGCGCGTTAATTTCCAATCCTCCTGTTTATTCTTTTCCTAAGCCAGGAGGGCACAGTAGTTCTGATGGGGGTTCTGCAGAAAGGCAGCCCGCACTGCCCCCTGCCTGAAACCTTGTGTAGGTGTTAAACAGCTGTCCAGCCCACCCTAGAGGTGACTGCATTTCAGCGTGCCTGAAGCAACACAGCACCAGCAATGGACAGGAGAATGGCTCCCGGGCATCGCTTGCTCATGACTGCTTCAGTCCCATTGGATGGGCCTCAGCCTCTTTTCTTTCCCTCCCCCGCTTTGCAGTGGGGCTGTAGACTCTGAGGGGAGAGGGGTCGAGGCAGGCAGAGGTGTCTCCCTGCGGCAGATGTAGACACGTCTCTGTATTAATCATTCTCTCATTGAAGTTTTTAGCTTTGTATTGAGTCCTTATACATGGAAACTTTGTATTACGTCTTGGTAGAATAGTCCCTAGGACAAGTGAGGCAGAGACTGTCCCTCTTGGGTGAATGAGGTGGGAATGTATAAGGTGGAAGGTGAGCACCTCTGGGCAGTTGCAAAGGTTGGAGAGGTGATGGAAGCCAGATCCAAGATCAATGAGCCCTGGGAAGTGGGCCCATTGAAAGGAGACTGGACCTGTGGATGCCTTGGGGGTCAGCAGCAAGGGCCTGCTTTGGGAAGCCCCCTCTTTGGAGGTGAATGTGGCAGCATTGAGACACCACCCAGAAGCAGGCGCCACAGACACTAACTGCAGATTCATGGGATGGCTCTCACAGATCTTGCACATGCATAAGATGAGAGATCTGCAGTAGGGGGGGCAGTGGCGTAGTGAGGGGGCCGGAGGGGTCAGTTGCCCCTGGGCACCATGCTAGGGAGGCTCCAATTTAATCCCATTCTGCTCCCCCCGTTATCCCTTCAGCTCACGTGCTCCTACTCCGCCTGCCATCGGCAGCTGGAACCTCCTCCTGCCTCTCTGCTCCAAGCCCGACCCTGCTCCATCTCCACTGGTGGGTTAGTGCATGTGGGAGCCCGGCCCCAAACTGTAGGGGGTGGGGGAAGATTCGGTACAAGTTCCTCTCAGCTGTGCACCAGGTTCGGGGCCGTGCCACATGGCGGCGGGGGGGGGCGCAAATTTTTCCCTTGCCCCCGGGCGCATAACACCCTCGCTATGCCTCTGGCACAATGACATTTTTGTTGAACCCAAAACATCTCCATAAAGCTTTCCATCATCAACAAAATATTATATTATGGTAAAATGAAATTTTAACAAACACACTGTAACTAGCTCTTGTGGAGAAGGTTATGTGGGTGGGTGTGAGTATCCAGCACAACCAGCCAGGGCCGGCAGCACAGTCTTCTAGAGGCAGGGGGCCAGGAGCTGGAAACGAAGCTGGCAGTGGGGAGAAGCAGTGGGCTGGGGGGCCAGTGGCAGGGACCCTTCCCTGGTCTGGCAAATTCCCTCATTTGGGATGAAGCAGGTTCCAAGAGTGGCAGACCAGGGAGGTCCAACCTGTACCTGATTCTGGGACTATTCTGACTGATTTCAATAGGATTAGTCTGAAAGCCAGGTAGTACTCAGTGGGAACAAGAATATCAGAATTTGGCCCTTTATTTTTAGGTCTCAAACACTAATTCATGCTTGTCTTTGTTTATTTAATCCTTATTTTAAATGGAACTCTTCACAGAGCTCATGTGTGTTTGCACTTTCTCAGCAGTGACAAATTACCTACTCCTTTTTTGTGGGTGTTGGGGTTTTTTGATTTTTAAACAAGAAACATACAGGGATCAGGGAGGAGAGTTAGTAAAAACAATAGCTGCTTTTTAAGATAAGCTTTAAATAAAAATGAAAATAGTCATGCACAGCTAGTTTCTTGTGGCACACTATTTTTTGTCTTGCTTCCCTTTCCATTAAATACATAGGTGGAATGCATGCAAGTGTGTTATGGTTTTTTTTAAGTGTACAAATCTGCAAGAGAGAAAAATAATAATAGACTTCTGTAATTCAGTAGGGCATATCTGTTTTTCCCTCTCTGATATTACTGTAACTTGAATTCTCCAGTCTACCTGATGTTCAGATCAATACCATCTGGTCTTGAAGAAGTTAAACTTTTAGAGTGTCTGAATTCCTTGTCTTCACAAGCATATGAAAACTTAAATAAAAATTACTGTTTGGTATCTGTAGAGTAGGTATCAGCCAAACTGGAATGATAAAGGAAAGTCTGAATTGTTGACTTTTACGGGAGCCTTTATTCTTACTTTTATTACACAAGCACTTCCAAGGTAATTGGAAAATATTTTTTGAAAAACTCTTCCACCGCCACCTCAGGATCAGTGTTTGCATTTTATATTTCAAGTATCTTGGTCTCATAACTGTGGAGTTGGCAGTGAAATATGGCATCACCACCAGAATTTGGATGGGTTGGTTAGATTGGTTATATTTAAGACAAGTGAGTTCCTATGATGTAATAGGCAAGTGTGTAATGTCACATTTTTGCTATCACATTACCTATAAACAAAATATTTTGTAAATCATTCACGGGTGCAGGGCTTCATTTTCATACTAAAACACAATACTAGCTTTTCCTTTGATCATTCACTCAGGACTGGAATTTACAATTTATGATTGCAGTTTTTCAGTTTTAATATTTTAAAGACACATGCTAATTTCCAAGAAGGTTTAACTCCTCCTCCCCCCTCATCACTGGCACTGGAGAAACACTGCTTCTGGGCTTGTATTTCAGTATAGGAGCTGTGGCAACCCTTGCACATGTGAAGCAAACCCAGGAGAACTGATAGTAACTGTTTGCGCCACTTATCACCATTCATCTCCATCCTCATTATCTCTTGTGTATTTAGAGCAGAGTTCCTCCAGCAACTCCCCCCTTGGCTGGGCACAGCAATCCGGAGCCTATGGGAGCCATTAGGCTTCATAGCTATGGATCCGTTAGGTAAACACAGAGGCATGGGCCCACTAGCACCTTCCTGGCCTATTTTGAGAAAAAACAATTTAAGGTAGGTGCCCCTCAGCCCATTGCATTAGTCCACCAAGTTCTGTTCCCCTTTGTTAACCAGCAAAAACACATGTGCTTAGTCTGGGATCTCCAGGCCTGCTCTTTTAGATTTTGCACATCCAAATTCGGACTATCCCACTTCTTTTTAAAAATTAAGGATTATGTTGCCTCTTTAAACATTCTGTTTGCAGCTCAAACCGTTGTTTTAGATCTATACCCTACAGATCCATTACTACAGAAATTAAAAAATTCTGATTTTCAAGAATCAGAAATTAAACAACATAATCTATTTCCTTCTGCCTTCAAATATATAAGTGTGGGGGAAGGGTTGCTATGGAGGTATATAAAATGTATACCTACTTACATTCCTAGCTGGGAGCTTGTGTTCACCAATTCTAGAACATCAAATAGTAATAGCTTCTGAAATTACCAAAACAAGAGTATGCAAGGCCTGCTTTCCTTCATTTTAGTCCCATGCATATGATATGGCAATAGGAAAACACATGTTAATTCTTTTGGGCATGACTAATTACAGATAATACATTTAGTTATATTTAGTAGCCCAGTTTTTCATTATGTTCCCTCTATTTAGCTTTTCTTGGGAACCTGAAGCCTTTGAAGGCAAAATCCCATTTGAAGTCAAACGGTGGTTTTCCTGCACAAGGATTTTAATATTAATCCTCTTTTTTTATTAGATCAATGTGTTTTTTCATGTTCAGAATTAGGTATAGACTTATTAAATATTATTTAGCATCTTCATAAATTCTATAAATTCTATATTTTTAATTGATAGACTTTAATTGGTTCAACAAACTCTAAGCCAGGGCAAATTACATGTTTCAAAGGCCTAATGCTAGCTTGGGTTTACAGTCTTTTGGAACAATTTTTGAACCTGTTGGCCCACCATGACTGTTATCAGATTTTCCTGTTCCCTGAGTGGTATGTTTGATTATTAGGGTTACTCTTCTGGGTGGGAGTTGATAATTGTCAGTGTGCTGCTTGTGTTACTGGTGTTCTCAAATGGAGTTTTAATTCTCCCTTCTGCCAATTCCCTCCCAACAGACCACTACAGCAGGATCTAGGTTCCCCAGGACTGGGTTCTTCCCATCCAAGAATCAGATACGCATGCACACACGGTCACACTCATACCCACTACCAGAGCATGTTTGAGAGGACTGGTAAATCAGCACTCACAAGCTGACCCCTTATGTCTCTGGACTCAGAAGGCTGGGTTCCACAGCAATGCCAAGCTGTAACCCTCATGTGCCCTTGGACACAGTGGACTGGGTTAAACAGTACTTTAAGCTGCCACATCATACCTCCCAGATTCAGCACCCTCTATTCCCACTTTCACACCCCAAATGTTCTGCTAGTAACTCATTTGATGAGCAAACCCCACAGGATTTTTGGGTACTGCAGGGATCTTTAGCTTACATATAAGGAGCATTGTTGTAGAGTGAATGGGGAAGACAAAGTAACACCTCCAAAAGAGGGGAGGTGGGAGAGAAAGAAAGCAACCAGCTTAACCATAAAAATTATTTATCTCTAGGTAGTAATCATACAAGAAAAGCCAAACAAACAAAACAGTTACAATATTAAATCTAACTTAAATCTGATTATAAAAGTTAGGGCTAGCAAACCATAACTGATCACATAAGGCAAGGTCAGGAGTCTGTATCTAGAGAGGGGGAGAGGTGGCAGGGAGAGAGATCTCACCAGTCTGTGAAGCTTGAACTGATTGATTTCCCAGATAGTGATGTTAAAGGAGGGTGGAGGGGCAGAGTGTTGGAGACATGGAGAGCAGAGCCCCCAGCAGGATCAGCAAAGAGAAGATGAAGTCCCAATGGAACCGATGCAGATTTTTGATCCAGGCATCAGAACACTTTACTTAAGGGCTACATCTACATTGCCAAGTCTTGCACAAGAACATATGCAAATGAGGTGTGGCGATGAATATCATCGAGCCTCATTTGCATACTTAATAAGCCACCATTTTTGCGCAAGGGGCTTTTGTAGTCTGCTCCTTCTTGCGCAAAAATCCCCTCTTGAGCAAGAGCCGTTCTGCTGCTTATTTTCAGGCAGAACAGCTCTTGTACAAAAGCCCCTTGTGCAAAAAATGGTGGTTCATTAAGTATGAAAATGAGGCGTGGCGATATTCATTGCCACGCCTCATTTGTATATGTTCTTGCACAAGACTGGGCAGTGTAGACATAGCCAAGCATTGGTAGGGGTTTATGTAGGGAAACAACAGTGGTTCAAGAAAGAACATTAGATGTGTTTACGGGCAAATTAATGGTTCAAGGGAGCATTCTAAAGTTTTTCTGTTTAGGCTAGACAATAGAAATTGATCATTCTTGGCTATGAGTGGTGTTCCTTTGAGGGATCTCATAGGCAGTTGCCGTATTTTTGGATACCAATAGTAGATTTACTACTTAACTTGGTCTGATAATTATTGATCTGAGTGTGGGCAGGCCTGGGTTCATTAGCATCTGGAGCAGAGATTTCCCACCAGGCAGTGCTTTCCTGCTTTCTGTATCCCACAGTTCAGTGCAGTTCTTGCTTTGGAAGTGCCATTCTCCACGCTGTATGCTAATGGAGATGTCTTTTTGTCCTATCTTTGATGCAAATGAGGCTAGGGGTGTTTCCTTAATCTTATCACTTTGTTGAGGAGGATGTAGGTGTATCTTCCTTTTGTTTTTTTTTTGTTTGTTTGGTTGGTTTTTTTATTGGCTTTGGTTCAAGCAGAGGCTGGATGAGGGAGAGGGATGGAGATGTTCCATGAGAACTATGCCCTCATTCCCCAAAAACACAGACCTAGTAGGTAACAGATCTTATTTGTGTATTTCCTGGAAATGCTACCACGGTGAAACTTGGGAACCTAATATCACAATCCTGGAAAAGCTGGTTATTGTTCCTGGATGTATTACAATTTGGAGACAATCTGGGAATGAACTAAAAACACAGTAATGCAGACCTACCAGGGGTATAATCCATGTCCTAGAAAATGGATATAATGCATCTGCTCTGATCTTACTTGAAGGCCTCCTTGGTTATTTTGGTTGTTTTGTGGGAAAGTAGGAGTGTGGGAGAATGTATAGAGCTATTAGTGTATCTCACAATGAAATTCTTGATTAAATAGGTGGCCGTTTTGTTTTGAATTCTGTTTTGACAATATTTTTGCCAGGAAGGAGTTTTCTGCTCCAAGATCGAGTTTCTGGTAAAAATGAGCAAGAGGGCCCTGAACACTCAATAGAACAGTGATTTAGATTCCTGAGAAGTAACTGACCCAGGTTCAACTTCTTGTTCCAATATATATTTAATTATTTATACAAAGTGGCAGAGCCCCAGTGGGAAAAATTGAGAAATTAACCCTAAAAAGCTGATAAATTGGTGATTAGGGCACTCTTGTGGAAGACCCACCTGCAAATCCCTAATGAGAATCTGACAGGACACTCACTCAGGATGTGAAAACTGGGTTCAAGTCCTAACACCAAGGCTCTTGACGGATGAATGGAACTTGCTCTGTTGCTTTTCATCAGAGGGTCTCAGTTCTGTTCCAATGTAAAATGGGAAAAAATTGAACTTTGAAAATTTTTGCAGGATAGGAAAACCATTGTTTACCAAGCTCTAATTATTAATATTTTATTTTGAACTGCTGCTTGGTAGCAGGAGAGAATTGTTTTCTTAATTTTAAAAAATTGACAGAGTCAACATAACTATACATGGACAGTTCTTATTCTAAATCAAGGTAAACTAAAAATAAACAATGTAAAATAAAAATATACCTCAAATAAATGTAACTGCTTTAACAAATACATGTAAAATGTTTTATAGCTAAAATACATAACAGATGTTAAACATATACTGAAACCTACATCTGTAACATATAGTATTGTATGATGTATTTATTCTGTTAATCAATTTTTTCTCATAATCATGGGTACCAAGGATAATTTGAGGACTGTTCCTATTCATAGCCACCCACATTTTTAGAACCAGATTTTAATAAAATTCCAAATATAGTTTTGTTGGGATTTCATCTTATTCTGGCATCTGTGTTGGTTTGACTTAAATCACATTCATGTTTCTGAGACCAAACCACAAGCTAACCAGAGTTGGTTTATTAAAGTCTGCATGTTCTCTTAAAAGTTTCTAGGCAACTTATGGAACACAAATTGAAAACAAGCTGGAATTTCAGACCACAGATGACACCAGGGTGAATAAGCTTAGCTTGATCTTGTGTTGCTGCAAAACATTAAAGCTATAAAATAGTCTTTCCCCAATAAAAACTAAAGATAAAATGTTCAAAAGTCTTTTAGGCACTTAAAAGCTCAATTCTCATTGAAAGTCCCTTTTGACAATGGGAGTTAGGCTCCTAAGTGTCTCAGACATTTTTGAAAACTTTATCCTGAGCTAATGACATGGTTGTTGTCAAAATATGGTATGTAAAAGATGATTAGATACCTTGATCTTGTATTTGAATATTCTTTTAAATGCTAAGTTCAATTTTTAACTGCAAAGGGAATTCTATTTGTTTATTTCTCATTGCCATAACACACAACTCCACCCCATTTTCATGCATCATGTGTGAACTTTACTCAGAGTCCTAGATTTTTTTAGGTTAAAAGGGACCATTATGGTCATTTAATGGGAAGTGCTCCATAACAAAGGTCATAAACCTCAATCTCTGCATCAAGACCATGACTTCTGTTTGAGCCAGAGATTCTATTTTAGGAAGACATCCAATCTTGAATTAAAGACTTTAAGTAATGGAGATTGGTAAATTATTCCAATCGTTATTTACCTTTCTCCGTTACAATAAAGTCACCTTCTTTCAGAAATCTCTACCACATGTAGGCATTTGAAGATGGAGTTCAAGTAATTTCTTACTTTTGTTTTAGGGCTTGTCCACAGGCACTGGCTTCCTCTGGCTCAATCACCAGCTTCACCCCAGGCCCCCCTACATTTGACCTGTTCCCCCCCCCCCAACAGCTGACCTACCTCTTCCCACTCAGACCCAGGCCCACCCTTTTGCCCAAGTCTCCACACCAACCCTGCCTCTTCCCCATCCTTCCCTCCTGAACACATCTAGTCCTGCACTTCCCTCTCTCCCTCAATGCATGCCACAGAACAGCTGATTGCTGTGGGTTGGAGGGGGGTTGGGCGAGATTGGGGAGGAGTAGATTGGCAGGGCTGCCAGTGGATGAGAGGTGCTATGAGGAGAAAGGCAACTGACTACCAGTGGGTGCTAATCACCAAGGTTTTTTTGATGGGTGCTCCCATTGAGCTGGCACCTATGGACTTGTCTAGGTGGAGGGTTAGTGCATGGCAAGCTGGGGATGAAGTATGCCAAAACACACTATGGAACTTTTAGAGCACAGTGGAAGTGTCCACATAGCCATTTCGTGCAGTAGATTTACTGGCCAGTTTGCCATGTGCTATCTTGCCATATGGATATGCCCTTGGATAAAGTAAATAGATTGAGCTTCTTAAGTCTCTTGTTCTAGAGCAGTGGTTCCCAAACTTTTCAGCATCATGTCCCCTTTTTGATTTTTGAGAAACCCTCACGCCCCTTCCCAATAGCAGCAAAACTTGTTGAGCAAAAAAAATAAAATAAAAAAAGGAACTGACCGGGGCCAAAAAACAAAAATAGCAGTGAAACTTAGGGGGGAGATTGACAGGGGTGGGGCGGGTTGCCTTGCGTGCCCCCTGGAATTTTTTCACGCCCCCCCAGTTTGGGAACCCATGTTCTAGAGCATGTTTTCCAGACCTCAAATTCCTCATGTAATTCTTTTCTGAACCATTTCCAAACTTTCAACATAATTTTGCTGAAGGGTAGACAGAAACAGACATAGATATTTAAGTAATGGTCTCACTAATATCAGCTATAGTGGTAATACCATCTACTTACTTGATATCTCCCTATTCATGCATTAAAAAATCATGTCATCTTAGCTAGAATATTGACTGAAAATTTACTTCTGGTGATTATCTACCATTACACATCTGTCTCATGCTTTCAGAAAAAAATGACACTGGCTCGTAAGAATTTTAGAGACTCCTGTGGAAACTAGGGAAACACCTGACCTTCTAGTTACAGCAGCACCTAGTATTCCAAAACCAGACATGGGACTCCAGTGTGCTGGGCACTATACAAAGCTAAGAAAGTCCCTGTACCGAAGACCTTATAATATGTGTCAAAGGGTGTTAAGTAAGTAAGACACAAAGGATAAGCAAGTTGCCCAAACAAATCTTTTGTGGCAACATATTCAATCAAACTGGAGAAGCTTTAAAAATAGCTCTTAAACTATGTTATCAGAAATGAATTAGTACTTTCTGCAATGTTAATTCAGTCATTCTTTTGGAAGATCGTTGAAAATGTTTGCCGTGATCAAGCTTCATTAGGTGCTCTGCAATGAACTCAGTTATCATTAAACTTCAATTATGAAATAATTAATTAGCTTTCTGGAACAGAAAAATATCACATGAAAGAGTAAGTGAAAGCCTGCATGCGTTTCCCTACTCGTATGCTCCAACACAATTCTTAAAGGTCCACCTCCCAGAATTAGTGGATAGCTTACTCCCCACATAGAGCTTCTTTGCTGACAATGTCAACAGGAGTTGTGATGATAACAACTGTGTTTTTTGGGTTCAGGATAGTCTCACATTAGGCTACTCACACAGTAGCCTAATGATATGCTCCTGGTTGCGAGTCCACTCCATTTTATCATGAGTCCACTTAATGGCCTCAGAGCAAGATAGGCCCGCTTGTTCACTGTTACAGATGAAAAAAAAAAAAACTTTTTCCACCCTCAGCCTCTTGAACAGCAGAGGTGTGAATCCAGGAGAACGAGTTTTATTGCACAGTATTCACAAGAGAGAGCATGCACAGCATATGTCACTGAGTGAAATGACAACTGGTCTGTAGTTCTACTTCCTTCCAGGCAATCCATTTCTCTTTTTAGTTAGAGATTATCCAAATTCCACACCCAAATCTGCACACACCACCGTGTATGTTAATTTACATATCAATTTATCAAGGTTGAGTATAGATGCCAGCAGAGAGAGATTCCAAACTATCAATATAGTTGTCTTAGTTGCATGTGCACATGCAGAAATTGTGGACATATATGAACATGTAGACATTTGCCTCTGTTTTTAAAAGATTGGCTCAAAATACTCTTTTACTATTTCCTATCTTTGCAGTGACATCAATCTCAAATTAATCTGTGGCATAATTTTATCTTAAAAATAAAACTATTACTTTACTCAGTCTGCACTGATTGAGGGAATAGCCTCATTAGGAAGCTATACTTTAGTTTTTTCTATGCCTGAAGAACATAGCTAGCTGTGCAAGAAATTAGTTAATTGTGGTATTCCCTCAATCACTTTAAATAATAGAACTAAATTTACTTCCACCTTATTTATATGAACATTGCCATCAAAACCTGTATTGGGTATTTGGGGAAAAATATATTACTGCATCACTATGCCTGTAAACTTTTCTAATTAGTTGACTACTTTCCACCTCCATTCAATAGAGCTATTTTTAACCTTTCTTACAATCTTTCTTTTCATATTCTGTCATTTGACTATTCTCTTATAAAAAACATTTCAAAAGAGTGAAAATCCCCTTGGTTTGCCCAGAAATAAATCCTGATGATGTTTATTATATGACAAAGAAGCACTAGATTCCTTTTTTCCCTAGACAGCTTGAGAATTAAGGGACTGCAAAGGCTGCACAAAAGCACACAAAAAATACAACAAAGATATGGTCAGTTAGAAATATAGGCCTGCAGTTTATTTGGCTACCAATGATTCTACCTATTATTGTACATTGAATTTTCCACTCTTTCTTGTGTGCCAAAATACCAGCCAGCAGCTTGGTATGCATGCATCAAGATGCTGGTAAATTACACTGAGAGCAATCAGATAATGTTGTTAATATGACTCACTTCAGTGCAATTTCTTTGCTCCTCCCTTGTATGATTAATTACAACTAAATTGATGTTGCCAGCCATGATTAATTTACAAATTCAGCTGCAGAGTAAATGAGCTAAGCAAAACTGAGTTGGCATTGTTACTTGTTTTAAAAGTTCTCACAAAAGATCACACTCCACAGCTCATCCTATTACAACTTATTGCATATGCATAAATAGTGACTAGACTGAATAATTTCTAAATTAATGTTTTATTTATTATTTATAAGCTACTTATTTGACCAAATTTACCCCTGGTATCATTTAAATCAATAGGTTTACAGTGAGGGTGGGTTTGGCCCATTCTGTCAAACTAGACTTTTGGTCAAATTAGTGTTTAACTCAGGGTATGTCTACACAGCAAAGTTATTTCGAAATAACAGCCGTCTACACAAGCCAGCCGTTTACACAAGCCAACCGCTATTTCAAAATTATTTTGAAATAGCGGAGGGCTTATTTTGAAATTGGGAAACCCCATTCTACAAGGAATAGCGCCTATTTCAAAATAGCTATTTCAAAATAGGCACTGTGTAGACAGGGAATAGGGGCTATTTTGAAATAGAGGGCCTCCAACCCTTCCCAGGGTGCCCTGGTGGCCTTAAAGGGGTAGAGTATGGCCATAGTCTTTTGTGGTAAGCATCAGGCCTGCCAGCCAAGAGCCACTCTGCTGCTGCCCCTGGGCCAGGCCACAGCATGAGCCAACAAGCCACTGGCAGCCAGCCCTCTACCGCTCCCCAGGACCAGTCTGCCAGCTCCCAGGAGCCTACCAAGGGTTGGAGAAGGCAGGTGCCTTCCTGGTCCAGTGCGGAGATCATAGACCTGATTGAGGTTCGGGGGGATGCCGCCAACGTCCATGATCTCTACTCTAGACAGCCTGGCCACTAAAGGCCACATCCAAACCCAGGAGCAGGTTTGGATGAAAATTAAGGAGCTGCAGCAGGCGTATGCTAGGGCCACAGGGGGCAGCTCCCAACCAGGGGCAGACCCAGAGAGGGACGGTCTGTGCCCCCCAGGTGGTCATCGACCCTGAGGCAGAGGGCCCTGCCCAGGGCACGGAGGAAGAGAAGGAGGACCACGAGCCGCAGGAGCCTGGAGGGAGCGTGCCGCGCTGCCAGGACCCTCGAGTTGTCCCAGTGGACCTGTCGCTGGTGTCATCTGAGGCCGGTGAGTGCCATCACTGTCCCCTTATGCAGGGGCGGGAGGGGAGGGAGACCAGGGACTGCTCACGTGGGCCTTGCTGACCATGGATCATGCAGCAACCTGTGCACGCTGCGAGCATATGCCGTGCCACCCCTGGGCATGTGGCCCCAGCTGGCTGCCACACAGGGGCATTGGCCTGTTAGCCACATGCATGTGTGAAGAGACATGACATGCTCCTGAACCCAGGGTGGGACACAGCAGGATGCCCTCCCTCCACAAGCCCCCTCTACACAGAGGCAGGGGACATCTCCCCTCCCCACACGCCCACACTGATGCAGCACAGGGTCATGAGTGCAGTCTCGGGGCAGCTCCCACTCCCGGGGATAGCAGGATGTCCTGAACATGGCCTGTGTGCAAGCACATTGGCTCTGATGCTGTGGAGAACTGTCGTCCTAGCTTGCAGAGAGGGGCTGGGCTTCACCCACTGTGTCCCCAGGGATAATTGACCACTTCTCTTGTTTCTCCACAGCCACACCAGCTGCAAGTGCAGGGCATCCTCCCGCACCCGAGCACTCTGCAGGCTGACCCATGCACAAGAGGACTACCAGCGGCAGCACCTGGGGGCACTGCAAGCACTGCACCGCACCCTGGAGCAGTGGGTGCAAGAAGAGCTGCAGCTCCAGCGGGAGAGCTGGCGGGAGCAGCTTGCTCAGGGCTGTGCCATCTGAGAGCATCTGCAGATCCTGGTGCAGAAATTGCTGCCTCCTGCCGCTCCAGCCCCTGCTGTCTCCCCAGCTACCGCACTCCTCCTCCCACTCCTTCTCCCCCTCCCGCTTCTCCCTCCACACCCTCTATCCCCTCCCCACCCCTGGGGATGCCGAGGCACCCTCACCCATGGTGCTGGGAGAGTTGGGCCAGTGAGACCCCCAACCCTGAGCCCTGAGCTTCTTCTCCCCCTTCCTCCCCTTGCCTCCCGCTTCCAGCTCCCTCCTCTCAGGTTTCCCCCTCCCCTCTCTTACCCTCTCTCCTCCCCTCTCCGATCTTCTTTACCCAGTCTCACCTGAGTTTCACTCCCCCCCCCCGCACCTCAGTTTTGTTCAATAAAGAGACTTTGTTTTCATGAACACATGTCTTTTATTTTACATCAGAAAGGTAGGTTAGGGAGGGGTAAGTGGAAGGATGTGAGGAAGGAATGAGGCACAAGCCCCCAGTGGGGCATACCAGGGAGACTGTTACTGCTCCTCCAGGTGGAAGCTCTCCCACAGGGCCTCCCAGATATGGACAGCCCCATGGACCTCCCGGATGGCAGCCGTGCGGGGTTGTGTATACAGGCCGGCCAACTGGTTGGCCTCTGTCATCCAGCCTGGCAGGAAAGCCTTCCCCTTCCATTCACACAAATTGTGCAGCACACAGTACGCTGCCTTCACGTGCGGAATATTCCACTCTGAGAGGTCCAGGCGGGTGAGGAGGCATCTAAAATGGGCCTTCAGCCAGCTGAAGGCACCCTCCATTACGATGCAGGTCCTGCTCAGCCTGGCATTAAATGCCTGTTGGGAAGGATTGAGGTGTCCCGTGTAGGGCTTCATGAGCCAGGGTTGTAGGGGATAGGCCGCATCCCCCACCAGGCAGACAGGCACATCCATGTCTCCAACCCTGATGTGGCGGTCAGGGAAGAAAGTCCCGGCTTGCAGCCTCTTTGTGGTTGCGGTAGACCCACGCGTTGTGTGCTCTGCTGGACCACCCACAGTGATGTCCACAAAGTGGCCCCAGTGGTCAGACACAGCCTGCAGGATGACAGAAAAGCATCCCTTCCAGTTGATGTATAGGGAGGCCTGGTGGTCCAGGACATGGATGGGGACGTGTGTCCTGTCGATAGCCCCCCCCGCAGTTGGGGAAGCCCAGGGTGCCAAACCTCTCGATGACCGCATCAACATTGGCGAGGTGGATGACTCTGTGGAGCAGCACTCTGTTGATGGCCTTGACCACTTGCAGAGGGACGCACAAAACCGAGAGTCACTGGGGTGCCAAGGTGTCTGAGAGTGCTCCTCCCTGCCACTGCCCCGCGCCTCCACTCCCCAGGAGCAACCCCACACACACACAATCCTGACCACCGTGGGCAGTCCTTAGTGTGGGCAGGACAGAACAAATCCCCCCAAGGAGGGGACTTTCACCACCTCCCCCCCTCTTTTCCCTAGGGCAGCCCATTCCCTCCTTGCACCCCTCTCCTGGCACAGTGGCCGGAGAGTGCCACACCTGCATGAGCACTACTCTGATAGTGGATCTCCCCGTGCTGAACTGGTTCACCATGGATCAGTAGCTATCCAGGATGGAGAGCTTCCATAGAGCGATGGCCACATGCTTCTGGAGGGGCTTCATGTGCATGTCCCGTCACCGCAGAGCAGGGCGAGCCACTCAGAGCTCCAGGAAGGTGTCCTTCTTCATCCTGAAGTTCTGGGTCCATTGTTGGTCTCCCCAGCACTCCAGGACGATGTGGTCCCACCAGTTGGTGCTGGTGTCCAGGCGCCAGATGCGATGGGGCACATTGGTGTCCAGGAGCTGCAACTGCTCCTCCACATACCCCAGAAGGGTCTGGAAGAAGGCCTGGGGGTTGGGTTGCTGTAGATCCTGCGGGGCAGCCTGCAGAAAGTGCTGCCAGGCTCGCAGCAACAAGTCCAAGAGAAGCACAAGAGTGCCCAGGGGCGGCTCTGGCTCCGTGCTGCAGAGTGCTGTGGTGTCCTGAGTGAGGGCAACCAGAGCACGCAGAGGAAAAAATGCTTTGCTGTCCCTTAGCGAGGTAGGCAAGCAAGCAGGGAAACCTGAAAACTGGCTGTCCAGGGGGGTTCCTTTAAGCACAGATCTGAGATAGCCTCAGGCAGCAGCCAAAGTAACTCCTGACCTGATGCCCTGCCAGAACTGGTTCCAGCCAGCCTTAAATGCGATTCAGCGTCCAATCAGTGTGGACACACTATTTGAAATAGCAAAATGCTATTTCGAAATGCATTTTGTGTCTAGACGCGTTATTTTGAAATAACATATTTCGAAATAACTATTTCGAAATTAGATATTTTGAAATAACGCGGTAGTGTAGACATACCCTCAGATATTTGAGAAATAAATAAAACTTCCAAGCCTGTGATTGCAGAATTTAGAGAGCCACATACTTGATCTACCTCAAGTTGCTCATTGATGTAAACACTTAGAAGAATAAATGTATTGCACTTCCCTGAATATTGTCTAATAGAAGAAATCTGTCATCCAGCAAATACACGTCATCTTTTATTGTGCATCAGTGAGAATTGCTGTCTATATCAGAGACTCGTACTGCTTCCCATCATGACAATGTCTGTGTGCCTTCCATGTAAAGTCAATAGCAATAGTGAAATGTTGATTTGTGAAGTCTCTAGAATGTCTCCCTTTCTAGGATGAAAAACCTATTTGGCATAGATGTATGTTGTTGTTTTGGGGTTTTTTTTTTTTATATTCATTCGTTTTGGGCAAGGATTGGGGCAAGCTTTATGAGCTAAAAGGCAGCGTGCTGTTCTTATAGTGGAATCTTCACTAAATAAATTTCTGCAGTATGTTCTGTATTTTTAGGTCCCTCAGTAAAGTGTTATCTTCTAATTTTCAGCTCCTATTTTTTAAAATATAGGCCCAGATATACTTACTACTACTTTTCAGAAGAGTCGGTTCAGTTACACCTCCCATAACTGGTGTCTCAAGATGAATGTCCCCCTCAGGTGATGTGTCAACTCCTGAAATAGCTCTCATTTGAAGCCCAGAGTAATCTTCATCATTTGGCTGGGCCCATTGTTACCACACTTAAATATTCTATACTATGACAATTTTAGAATCAAGGGGACAAATTCTAAGACAAGAACCCTATAAAATATATAATGAGCATACAGAGATTCAGAAGTCTGGGAAAAAGGAGAATAAGGCTCATACTTAGTTCAAATGACAGTCATGGTCAATTCCCATTTATTTTAAACTCCTTTTTCAAACCCTAGGACTAATTTGTAATGTAATGGAATCTCAGTAGAAAACCAGTACCTTTGTGTGCAATTACATTTACATGGAAAATAACTGGCTAAATAGCTATCTGTACATACAAAGTTATATGTGCCTAATAGTAGCAGAGCAAGGAAATTTAACTTCTCAAAATCTGGCTCCAGATTCATTGGTGAACAGGAGTCGGCTGTGGCAGCTGGCGCCCCAGGTGGAAGGCGCGATTGGCGCCCCCGCCTGCACGGCCGTCAATGGCCATGACGTAATCATCGGGCGCCCTGGCTCCCTGTAACATTATCATCGGGCACCCCCGGCCGGCGGCGCCCTAGGCGACTGCCAAGTCTGCCTATGCTCACGGGCTGCCCCTGTTGGTGAAATATTAAAGTACATGACAATGACATTAGAATTGATTTATGAGGTACTGTTTTCCTTCTACT
Source organism: Rafetus swinhoei (assembly GCA_019425775.1). Taxonomy (NCBI): domain Eukaryota; kingdom Metazoa; phylum Chordata; order Testudines; family Trionychidae; genus Rafetus; species Rafetus swinhoei. Next base: position 78,691,357 of record CM033427.1, on the reverse strand, counting down.
GAGCAATAGCAGATTTTAAAGCATGACATTGTTTTCCCTCTGCCTGTTTTTCATAGGTGAGCATCTCTGTTCAAGGACTAGCTTATATAATAATAATAAAACAAATTTAATTGATGTAACGCCCAGGGGTTGTGTCACTGCAAACTCTTATTCCAGTGATCTCAGCCAAAACACTAATATTTAGTTCCCAGGAAATGAATCAGTCCAAAATTAGAGAGATTAAGAGGAAAGGTAAATATTTTGTTTTCAACAACTTCCCTCAAAAGAACCTGCATCACAAAACTAACAAATAGTGTTTCTTCAGACTGCAAACTGCTTTCATACAAAGAGAAACAACTTACTAGCTGTACACTCTGATGACTTCCTTCATAACAGTATCTTTGTATAATTACAAGGTAATCTAAGTTCTATTCTTCAGCCCTCCTCAAATTGGATAGAAATCATGCAAGCATTACTAGTGGCTTCAGTGACACTATTTTTGTCAGTATGTGCTACACAATTGTAGAATAAGTCCCTAACTGTTCTTGAAAATATATTAAATTTAAAACAAATTAATTTGTCTTTTATGACTTTTTCAACTTTGGGGTAATTTGGGGTATAGAACTATGGATCTTTACCAAATATCTACTCGTTTATCTGTTACTGAATTAGTTGTCATCTTGTTTGACTCAGTCACCACACAAACTCTTCGTATTTTAAAAGGATTGTCAGCATTCAAACATCACACTTTCCAACTTTATTCTAAGGCTCAAAAGAATGTAAACATTAATTACTACCAAACTGATCAATAACATACACATCAACCTTTTTTTATGCCAGGGAGTACGTATGTATTATGTAGACATGGCTTTTTTTATGGTAAACCAGTTTATGTAGAGGAAAACCTGGATTCATTTAATCTTAAACACAAATCTTAAAATACATTTAATTTGGGTGTTGTCCCATAGTGCTGGTCATACCTACAAGATTCTAGAAGTATATTTAAATTAAATCTTAGCTTTATTCCATTGCTTAATTATTTTAATGATAACATAAAGTAACTGCAGTGAAGCCCTGTGGAAAAATTTTTTGTTGTCAAGCAATGCAATTGCTATTGTGATTACAATGACCTAAAATTCTCCTCTCATAGGTCAATTTCTTCTCTAATTTTCATTCTGTAAAATACTCTAAGGTTTTTTGGACATTGTTAACAAGTATGACCTACATTAGCCTTCCAAATGCTCATCTATATTTTTAGCTATTTTATTATCTTCTGAAGTCAAAGCTGAGCTCAGAATAGATTTAATCCAAATTGCATTTAATTTCTTCATGACAGAATACACGAGCTAACAGAAAACAGAAGGAATGCTGAGGCCCATAGATAATCCAAAACTTGGATCCATGCTGGCCACACTGAGATATGTGAATCGAATTGGCTCCTCATCCTTGTGGATGGCTTAAATTATGGCAGTAAAGAACCTCAGTATGAACTCTTGTTTCCTAATACTAGTCTTTTCTTTTTCTAATTTAGGGATGCTGTTACTAAAAATAGTCAGCCTTTTCTATGTTAAACCAGATTAAATTACAGAAACACCCTGGAGGAGGCTAAGTGAATAGCCAGTGATAAGACAGCTGCATTCAGGAACACCTGGGTGATGTTAGTACCAGAGATCAAGAAAATGCTCATTCCAGCATTATAACATTAATGTGTACGAGCAGCAGGGCTTTGACATTTTGAGCTTTCTGTTTCTGAAGTGTCAGGGGGCAGGATTTCATTCTAAATGTAGAAATCAGTCTGGAATGCCATCTAACTACAGTGCATAAGTTCAGTAAGACTGACCTAGTGGTAAAGACTTTGGCTGAGCAGCAACCAGAGAGAGAGACGTCACGTGAATATTTTTCACTCATTCCACTTAAGAGAAGGTCTTTGCTGGTACTATGAAGAAGAATGCAGGTGGCTGTTGGCTTTGAAATAACTGGATGGTCCCAGTTCAATTTCTAGTCTGAAGGTATGTCTAGACTACAGGGTTTTTTCGGAAAAAACTTTTTTTGAAAAAACTTCACCTGCGTCTAGAGTGCTGTCACGTTCTTTCAAAATTAAATCAAAAGAACGCAGCGGTTTTTTCCGACAGCAGTAAACCTCATTTTACTAGGAAGAACGCCTTTTTTCAAAAGAGCTCTTAAGAAAAAAGGTATTCTTGAATGCAAACAGGGCTTTTTCGAAAGAGGGCGTTCAGATTGCCTGGTGCTCTCTTTCGAAAAAGCAGATCACTTTTTCGAAAGTCACGTGGCTGTCTAGAAGATCTCTTTTGAAAGATGCTTTTTCGAAAGATCTCTTTCGAAAAAGCCTCTTTCAAAAAAGGCTTGTACTCTAGATACCCTAAGTGTCCATTTCACACACAGCTACCATCACAGCATTAAATGGAATCTTTGTTGGCAAAAGGGTGAAGAATTGAATACATGTAAGAATGAATATACCTCTTCACACATGAGGCTAGAGTTGAAGAACAAAGAAGTGATTCAGGGAATTTTGTCCTTGTAATAAGGTTCTGCTATAACTATAAAGGCAATCACATGATCCCAATAATGTGATGGGATATCCTAGGGACTGTGATTACTGTGCTGTTATTACTGTATCCGATCTGCAAACAGGGGATTTCAAATCCCAGTCCTGTCATTTTAGCATTCTTCAAAAGCCCTAAATCTATTTAAATGTGAAAAGAAGCATGGTACTTCTCCTGAGATGCATGTAAAATGCAAACAGAGAAGAATGAACAAAAAGGATTCTGCAACTAGCACATTAGTCTCCTCTTCTTGGGACCTGAGAAAGTTGTGAACAATCCTTATTGGAGTTGCACTAAGGATGAATTTTCTCCTTGTCAACTTGCCTAAATTGCTGTTAATCATAGAAGAAGTTCAGAAAATGAGCTGCCTAGGTGAGAGAGTGTTCCTTGGTGCATACATAGGGAGCCCTCAAATGTGGTGGTTTCTCCTAGACACGACAGGTTCTCTGGCTCAGAAGTAATTCTGAGATGAAATGCAGCAGCTTCCTCAGTGCTTTCTTGAGCTTATTCCAATAACAAAATGTGATGCTGTTCTTTTAATGGAGGATTATTATGGAGCTCTACTTACTTGCTAGCCCTTCAGTGTGGAAAAGCATGAGGTCAGATTTTGGCTCTCAAGCTTGGGTCTCTCAGACTTCTGAGGTTTATTATATGCAAATGTAAGGGTCAGAAAGTGTGGCCACTCCGCTATAAGGTCAGTGTCACTTTTTCCTTGGCCCAGTCGCTGTCATTATAAATAACTATGACTTGTCATTGTGAATTCTGATTCTCTGGAAAAAATCATTTTGACTTCAGCCAAAACCAAAACTTTGATTTTTTTTGTGAACCAAAAAATTCATCGTTCTCCCTTAGTTGGATCCTTACACGCATAGCAGCTCTCACCAGCTTTGGCCACTAAACTCATATTTTGCTCTGCTACTTTGATCTTTTTTTTTTTTTTTCAGCCAGTACACACTGCGCCCATAAGTTGATCAAAGCATTACCGTTCATTACAGTAGGTGGTTCAAAAATCATGTCGCCTCACACACCTGTATGATGATAGTGTATAAACTTCTGTGAACATTCTGTCCTAAAGTTGAACTTCATTCTACCTATTAAAGTCAGACACTGAAATTATTCATTCAGTTCACATTTAATAGGTTAAGAATTTCTCCCATTTAATTAAAAACAATTAGTACTAAACACTTTATAGCAAAATAAGTCCAACATTCATATACTCGATCCAGTTCTAGTTTGTATTTTTAATTACTTCCCTCCTTCTAAGAACCCAAAAACAAGTGCGTGGTTTTAGCCATTGTAATTGTAGGTGTTTGTTTTTCTCCCTGATCTTACAATCCCCTACTCTTTGATAACAAATGATTAAATACAATCTTAACAAAACTCCATGATCTTATGCCTCATTTAGTAAACAAGTTGACTTTGTAACAGTGTTCACATGGCTCATGACTCAAAACAGCATATTAGAGAACCAACAACATTAGTCTTACAATCAGGTCTGGTTGAGGATAAACAAATTGTAGCATATGTGGCTTGAAAGAAGGAGGCTTTCTGTACTGACGTGTTCAAAGAAAGATGAGTAAACCAGGATTTTTTAATTAGCTATGCAGCAAAATAGATTTTCATATTAATTTTCAGACCTTACAACAGCATTAAGTATTCCTTTTATATTTTGTAAGTTACATTAAATAGGCACTTTTATTGTGTCTATGGCTTTTATATAGTGTTATGAGTATATATAGCACTATCTAAAACTTGTGTTACCAAAAAGAACAGGTTTCTGCTACCAAAGATGTAACCATACAAAGGTTGGAAGCAACTCTTGAGTGGAGAGCTGCTGGAAACCTAAGGAAAAATAACAATAAACACATGGATGTAGTTTAATATAACAATTAAGCAGTGTAACAAGATGCATGCTATGCTTTGCAATGTGCCTTGAGGTTTTGGAAAACAGAAGATTTTATAAAATATGTGCTTGTACCATCCCAGCATGATATACTTTAAAGATGTGTGATTTTTTTTTACATGTGATATATAATGGAAAAAATGGCCACCATCCTCGGACATGGGGCATAAATCTGAGTTGTCTGAAGGACTATCACAGCTGAAAGCATCATTCAAGATGGTTTTATAAGGGTGGAAGGATGGGTTAACCTGTTTTTGTCAAAATTAATAGGTCACTTAAATACAGTGACATCTGTTAACAAAGATAATTGTTCTTTCAAAAAACACAGGCAGAATTTTTTATATTTCTCAAGCAAATATTCTTCTAATGTATAGAATTTCATCAGACCTGTGTCTATTGAGTTGGCTACATCTGACCTTTATACCCTTATTAAATCTAATTAACTTTATATTTTATTAATGAATTAAGTTATCTGAATACAGAGATTGTGTACGTATGAGTCATATAAAGTTAAAGTCTCTTCTTAGATTCATGGGTCCAACTCCATTAAGGCTCTCAGAGATTTTGAAAATTATACTGTAGATTAAATTTTTCAGCAAATATTACTCATTTATTTCTACCAGTTAGAGAGGGACATAAATATTATCATACCCATTTTACACAGAGTGAAACTGAAGGAGAAGATGTTAAGGCTCAGGTCACAAGCCCAGTGAGGTTAATGGGATTCCTTTGATTAACATCGGCAGGCATTGGGTCAGTCTCTAAATTACCTTCCCATCCCCATAACCAGGATTTTAGGATTTAGGAATCACTGATTCTCAGGCCTGATTTTACTCCACTAGATACTCCACTAGATACTTCCTATTTTCATGGGTTTTTTTCTCCCCTTCCCCAATAAGATTTTTCCGATTTTTCCAATTTCCACTCTGTAGTTCCCTTGTGAATGATAGCATTTCTTCACCAAACAAGTTTGAGGACATTAGTCAGTCTCCAATAGGAAAAAGGGATCCTTTGTGGAAGCTGTCCAGGCTGTCCATCAATTTTATTTTTTTTACACCATGCTTACTGGTCTTCCTCCAAGCAGAGCTAATATTTAATTCCTTTTCTAGGAAGAGTCAAGAGTGGGAGGGTAAATGAATGGCAAAATGTCTGTTAATATCAAATAAGGCCTTCTTCTGTTCCAATAGCTTTGCTATGGACTTCACTCACTGGTAGTTATAATGAATAAGATAGAAACCTTATAATAAGATGGAAGCCTTAGAATATCCTAGCAGTGTGTAATTAGCTTAGGGAATAAATCTGTCTGCTGGGACCATTTTGCATGTGGAGAAGTTTTTCACTGCAGAAACTCATCTATGTGATTTCCCTCTCTCCTGTCTCCCACCTCCACAGTATCTCCTTTATATTACACACAGGAAAAAATAGTCAATGGGAAAGTATTGTATTTCAAAATCTTTCTCAGTCTGCTACCAGTATAATGTGGGGGAAAGAATGAAAACCATGTGCTTAAGCTTGTCCATTGCATGTGAAAATGATGAACAAGAAAAATGACTTGTCCTTTCTAGTATCTTTCTTATTTCTTTTGAATTATGCTTATACCAAAGATTGGTTTCAGCCATGTTTCACCATAGATAGACTCCTGACAAGGCAGGGTGACCAAAATCTACCTCGGTTTCTCACTTTCTGAAAAATGTGCCTTTTGTTATCAAGTTTATATATCTTAATCTTTTGAGTTACTATTGAGGCAGCACCATTTGCATTAACATCTCTACTGACTGAAGGCATGTCAAGGTTTCCACCTTCGAATAAACATGCAGCCTAGAGAAGGAAGGAGCCACAGAAGAAATCTTAGTGGCTGTGGGGAACAATATTCATTCCACCCAGCACTTTATTAATGTATTTATTCACTTCAGTTGAGCGTACCTCAGGAAATCATACAAGTGAAAGACAGCAGAACCTAGTTAAACACCTGGCCGATGTAGCATTGGTTCCTATAATTTAATTTTGAAGGCTCTGTCCTGAGAGGTCTTAAATGACGAAAAGATGAGAGTGCAGGAAAACCTAACAAACTATGAAAATGCAAAATGTAAACATTCATTGTTTGTAAATATTCCTCTCTAAAACTCTACAAAAAACCAAACTCAGTTAGGAGGGGTTGGTACACAAAGCTAAACATTTTTTTAGATTCCTCAGATCTGAGTATGTGCTTTAATGCGATCTTTAATAGCTGACTGAGCTGCTGACTGCTCCAGAGTCAGTGATGTCATGTCTCAACAGCCTTTGGCACCTTTGAAAAGCCTTAGCAAGTATGATCCAGCTAAGCCTCACCAACAGTGCTGACATTTGGTTTCACATACTGCATATTGCAGGAGCGGCATGAACACTATCTCGTTTCAAGTGAAAAGATTTTTTGGTTTATTTGGCTGCTATTGTGTATGTACAGGGCAAAAAAATAATGTAACATTAGTGAACAAACAACTGTCAAGCCATCATCCTAAATCTATTATTCATATGATATCTCATACCGGGTAAATACTGTGTTTTTGCTAGTAAATAATGAAAACCTATTAGTAACAACAGTAATAGTTGTAAAAACACAAGTGAATGGATTTTAATTATGACTCTGGAGGAGCAGAGAGATCATAGGCGGGAAAGAGCACCATATGTGTAATATATTCGCTGTTGCAGCTTGCACTGATTAAAACTCTGTTTGTCGTATTATACATCATTGTACTGTAGTTGTAGTAAATGTTCCTTGTAATGCATTTTCAAGTACAAAAATTGCTTCAGAAAAGAGCATTTAGGAAACTAATTCTATTGAAACCAATGAAGTGTTGACACATTGCCTGATGCGGATTTGTTTAAGGAAGCTTATTTTAGGTTATAAAAGTACAGTCCTCAAGGCAAAAATCAGTGACTGCTTGGTATAGTGACTGAGAGAACACTGCAACAGTATGTTCAGCAAGAAACCCCTCATTAATCCTTTCCTGTAATTCTACCCTATTCACCTTCTCCCTTGCCTGACTCAATAGAATTTAAAACCTGCTGTCAGCACAGTAACTAACCCAGAACCCATTCATTACTCAGTGAAGGCATTTGTAATGTTTGCTGATTTGTCCATGAATAGGAACACAGTCTAAATCTGGATGGAGGAGACCTTTTTTTCCCCTTGTCAGTTTAATTGCCCCTGTGTGATGCGTTCCAAGTGTTAGAAATCATCAGGGGTTTTGACACCCTCCTCTTTTTGAATAGCCACGGCACTTCACTACATCTAACCCCAGAGAAAAAGAAGACGTTTGCAGCTGAAAAGAAATATGCATCACTTATTAAAAAGCTGCTCATTCACATCAAACTAGGCTATTGGCACCCACAGTCAACTTCCAGTGCCTGAAGCCTCCGTTGAAATTAAACATAAAAAAGCAGACGTCCCCTGAATCCTAAAAAGACTCCCAGTGTGACAGAATTCAGCAGTTTAATGGCAAGAGGATCATAATTAATGAATTGAATGACTCAGTGGTTGCCAGAAAGATGCAGGGTACATTTTATAGGACATGTGTTGAATGGAAAACACGCAAATGACAATTTGTAGAGAATTTACATAGTCCCTAGGTAACTGCTTCCTTGCAGAAAGGTCTCTGTAGACTCAATGGGCAACAGTGCAGTGGCAAGCAGGGTGCCCAACTGGACTGTCAGGAAAACCATATACATTTCATTCATTTGCTTGATGTACTAGTGTTGGCTGTTACTGACATATGAGCAAGTCAGCAGGAGATGAGAACATCTGTGATAAGGACTGACTTGCTTCTCCTTTCATAATATTCTGCCAGATTTTTTTATTTATTTATAGATGGATACAAATGTAGGAGATACAGACATAGATGCAGGAGATACAGACATAGATCCTGTGTCACAGACAAGATTCTTTGCTAACTGAGAAAGGCTTTACTTGCTTGTTGCTTTGCTGCAGTGCATTGAGATGGGGAGACAGGTCATAGGGACACTCTGATATTTTATGATTTCTTTTACTAATCAGATAGTTACACAATTGAGATGGTAAGGGGTGGGGGGTTGATTCTTTGACTGAATTTCAGAGGCTTCTCCCACTCCCCCCCCTTCAGATCTTTCCTAAACTGTGAATTCCAGAGTGAAAATTATTGTCCTATTGTTGTCTGTATGCATATTATACACAAGATTCTCAGGGTCGCCACCATTGTTTTCTAAAATGGCTGTATATAAGCACATTTTAATTTTTAATATCAACTGTATACAAAAATAAAACAGATTCTCTCTATGTAGGTGTACAGTGCTCATAGCCATGAGAGCTGAGGTTAGGGAACATTTGCCATCTCATTTTCACATTGATAGAATGAATGTGCATTCTATAACATTATTTGTTCTTCTTGTGCCTTCCTCTGCCTCTCTATGTGTGTGTGAGAGAGAGATGACACACACCCTCACTCTCAGCCTCCTGTCTGAAATGTAGATAACCTCTGTCATTCATACAAACAGCACAGGGCCAAATGCATCATTGATATAATAACCAGAAGAAATACATTGATGGCAATTGGTAACATTTATCACCATGTGACTCCAACCACTTCAAGGGAGTTGCTGCAGGTCTGACTATCATCAGCTAGGTCTAATTTCCATTCTAGTCAGGCAGAATACTATTCACCAGATTCTCATCTGATGTGAATTGGTGTAGCTCCACTTAAGCCAATGGGGCTACACTGCTTATCTCAACTGGAGATCTTGTACTACAGAGTGGTTTCCTTTTGGGTGTAGGGCTGTTGAACCTGTAATTCTGACTCCACTTTCATAAATCTTTCCCTCCCGGGGAGCTGCTAGAAAGGTTCCTGGTAAGCTTAACCAGTTCCCCATCTACAGTGGGGAAAAGACATTGCTTCAGCTAATTGGTACAGTTACATCTCACTCTAAGAGGTTTTGCACTGCAGTTTAGAGTTTCATGCTGATCCAGTTGACATAACTTGGATCAATTTGACCTGCTACTGCAGTAGTTTTCCTTTGATCCAAACCAGTTTGTAATTTGACCCATTCAGATGACTTTCCTATAATAGCCTAGCAAGACAAAACCAAATCAGCTCCATTTATCTTAATGGGCTTTTTCAGACATGAGGCCTTGCGGATCTTTTGTGGAGAAGAAAAAGGAATCTGTGTATCTGATGGGCTTTGAAATACCATCTGGTGTTTAATGTTATTGTGTTCTGTTCTCATAGTGGTGTGCTGAATCATATCTTAAAAGTTCAACAACCATTCAGTCACAGCCACCATTCAATAAGACTGTGTCATTATCAAAGATTTGGATTTACAAAATGCTGCCTGCAAACAAAGCAGATTTTACAGACACTTCTCCCTGAGGCAGACTCTGCTGACTGAGAAGTCTTCAAGTGTGAAGTCTGCTTGTCTTACATCTTTAGCTACCATTCCGATTCACAGCAATCCTGTTTAACCTTAAAAATTACTGCTTGTGACATGGAATCTTAGGTAATATAGCCAACTTTCAAGGTTTGTTGTTTTGTTTTTTTTTAATTAAGGGTGGGTAAACCTCATAGAGTTTGAAGTTTTGAGAGCTTGCTTTTTTTTCTTCAGGTGGGCAGAGAGCTACAAAACTGAGTTTGCAAACACTCCTCTCCCTCCCCATAGAAATCCTTTTTCTTTCAGTTAAAATTGTAATAAAGACAACAAACATAAAAAGGAAATGTCTGCTGTGTACTGGTAGCACACACAAAATAGATTACCCATTAGAATGTTACCAGTATAAGATATGCAGATTGTATTTATCTTTAACCTCTACTTCCCAACTTCACTGAAGTCAGTGACAGAATTCTCATGTTAATAGGGTCAGGATCTCACCCTTTGTGCGTTAGTTTTTCAATCACCCTATGCTCCATTTTTTTCTATTGTGTTTTTTGTTCTGCTCCTTTCAAATACACCTTCCATCTTTACTGAGCACTACATGAACCCAGTAACATCTTAGTCAAGCTTTCCAACACATGATCTTTGAGTTAAACAATTAGGCAAAAATTTCAATAATCCCTAATTTTTATATGGAAATGCATCCCTAGAATTCATCTAGTATTACAGATACACTGTGTATCATATATTGTATACAGAAAGATTTAGTTACATGCATATTTTTCTTCTACATAAATATAAATTCATGGATACTTTAATTGCTGCTCTTGTGGTTAGTTCTTTCAGAATGACAATGTTGTATTCCATTTTCATTTAATAATGATCAGAATTCTTTGTATGAATCACAACAGAGGAGAATTTCTACATATTATTCATGAACTACCAATTTCCCCAAAAATGCTTTTTTGCTTTTATACATCAGTGAGCAGCTCTGTTTGAGTAAATGATCCATTCTTGACTCATTGTGTATACAGAGAGAAGATCCGCCTTTGATTGTTGTTTTAATAAACTGGAAGTCTGCCAAAATTCTCTGGGAAGAGAGCATTAATGATAGCACTGTGAATCTAGTCCTTGTTTGGTCTTACACTGAATTTAACCCCCACCACTCTTTCTTCTGCTGATATAGTCTCTTTTCCTAGAATTTAGTTGGTCTTTCTTAAACCACATGAACCAATAAATGATGTAATTTTGAAAAAAAAAAACCATTCACGGGCAATGAACGTGGTCCATTTTAAACTTATAACACTTAGAGGATAGTGATTAATGAGTTTGTCATCTTTCAGAAAGCTTCAGTTTAAGTTATTTATCAGAATGCTTCTTTCATGCTGCTGGTGTGAAACTGGATTTATGGTAAAGAAAAACCTGCCATCCATCCATAGGATCTAAATCTATCAGCTCCACCCATTCATGCCAATAACACTAAATTATATATCTGTAGCTATTGGAAGGTAAAATCATTTTTGAGGTTATGAACTACCAAAAGGAAATATTCTTAAAAACTAAGCTATAAATGTTTTTTTCAGCCTATTGAGCTAGTGAGTGTCATTCTCCTAATATCAATCTCTCCTTATTTAAAAAAACCCCAAAAACCTAAGCTGCTGATGATCAGGAGATTATGTTAGTAATACTTAGTGACTTACCTGTAATTCTCCAGAACTCATCTGTTATACATTTGATAAGGGTCATATAGATTTTTATTCAGAGAACTTGTAATTGTTCTGCTTTGTTGTTCAGTTCTTTAGGTTTGAGAGAGAGACTTACCTGCACCTTGCATAAGGCACACTTATTTCCATCTGCCAGGCAGGGAATTCTGTATGTAAAAGCTGCATATGCAAGAACAGGAAAGGAACATATGGAGCATCCCACCCTCCCTATCCTACAATTGCTTTCTATTCTGCATTTTCATTTTTTTAATCAAGCCATATAAAGTCCTACCAATCCCAGAACACTAGCTAGCAAATGTTTATGTACCAGGTTATGCCATGAGGTACGCGTTATATCATGGAGATCACACAAATGTAAAAAACTCCTTTATGTTCCAGTTCCATCCACTCACTGCCTGCTGGTGAGAGCTGCAGGCCAATACCTTTATTTACCAGCCAATTTATTTTTCCTGCCTGTGTGAGATACAGGAGAGTCAGAAAGCTTAAGAAAAACCTAATGGTAGAATTCCAGCCTAATAGGAATACACAGGTGGAAACCAATAGAAATTTTTGAATGCTGTTTTTGCATGAATGGGGTTGTTTTTGTTTGGTTTGATTGTTATTCATATCCCTTATATAAAATATAACCTCATTTCCCCAACAAGAACAACAACACATTAATAGCTAACAACACATTAATAGCTCACTGTATTCATGCCTCACTGCCCCTTTGCAATGTTCTGTAACATTCCTGCCAAGTCACCAACCAACGCCCATGAAAAATTCAAAAATGAATCGATGACTTGATTGGTTCTGTCAGCACCAAATAGAAATACAAGCAATAGCTCCCTCAGGAAGAGCAAAAATGTGTTTTGTGTTCCAAGATAATTTGATAAAATAATCTGAGAAAACAAAAACTGATATCCCAGGGCCTGATCCGAGCAAACTGTTAGTGCACAGCACACTTATTGAAGTCAATGGAATTTCTTTCTGTGCAAGATTTATGGGACTGGGCCCTCAATGACCACAAGTTAATCAGAGACGCAAGGTGGGTGAGGTACAATAAAAGATTTCTTGCCAACCTTCTCTCTTTCTGGGACCAACATATCTAAAACAACACTACAAGCACAGATTTTTTTTAAAAAATCTAGTCATCCTGTAGCACCTTAGGCTATGTCTATGCTGCACAATTATTTCAAAATAAGCAATTTCAGAAAAAATATTCCAAAATAGCTTTATTTCGAAATAGAACGTCTACACACCACAGAAATAGTGCTGAGCTATTTTGAAATAGAGCATCCACACTGATTGGACGCTAACTCACATTTAAGGCTACCTGGAACCTCTTCAGGCAGGGCATCAGGACAGCAGTTATTTCCTAGAGTTACTGCCTGAGGCTATCTGAGACTTGTGCTTAAAGGGATACTGTATAGCAGTGCCTCAGCCTTTTTTCCTTTGCCTACCTCCTCTAGGGACAGCAAAGCCTTTTCGTTTGCCTGCTGGTGGTTGCCCTTGTGGACACCTCAGCTGTTGCCCTCGTGGACACCTCAGACATGGAGCCAGAGCTGCCTCAGGGCAGTCGATGGCTATTGCAGCTTGTGCTGCAGCTCATGCAGCAGTTTCTGCAGGCTGCCTCCCAAGACCTACAGGAACCCAACACCCTGCTCCACCTGGACACCTTCCTCACCTCTCTGTGGGCATGGTTCATGCTGCTGGATCCTGCCCGCCCTCCCCTGCACACTGTGTATGGCTGGTTCTGGAGTCTAGACACCAGTTCCGACTGGTGGGACCAGCTCATCATGGAGCAGTAGAGTGACCAGCAGTGGCTCCGGAATTTCCAGATGAGGAAGGAAATCTTTCTGGAGCTCATGAGTGGCTCATCCCTGCCCTCAGGTGATGGGACACTCACATGAGACTCGCCATCCCTCTCGAGAAGCGGGTCGCCATCGCTCTCTGGAAGCTTGCCACGCCAGACAGCTACCAATCCATTGGGAACCAGTTTGGCATGGGGAGATAGACCAGCTGGGCCATGCTTATGCAGATCTGGCATTCTCGGACTATTGTCCCAGGAGGGTGGTAGATTGCTGGAATGAGGTTCCCTAGGGAAAGGGGTGAGGAGTGGGGGTGGTGGTGCAAGCCCCCTCCCTGAGAAGTTTTTTCAGTCCCACCCCAGCTGGATGTCTTCCTGGAGCCTGCAGTTTATGGTCTGCTTCATGGATCAGAGTGCTGTGAGGTGCTCTCTGTAGAACTCATCCATGGGTCTCTGGCTCCTGCAGTTCCCAAGGTTTGGGAGACTGCCCTGAGTGGTGTTGACCACTCTCCCTTGCGCAGTTGGTCCGGCTGTGTAGAATAAAGAGAGACAGACAGTCATCCCAGGAGACACTGTGCCTGAAGCCTAGCCCTCATCTCTGAGCCAAGAGCAAAAGTTCTCAGCTCAGACAAAGGCGATGTGCCTGCGCAAGGCCATGTGCGCTCTAGCCAGTAGGCCCTTACCTACAGGGGCCCAGATGTCCCCCAAAAGGGAGGGAGCCTCATTACTCTTCCTCCCCCGTTCTGGGGACAAGAAGGTATGTGAAGGTGCTGGCCAGACAGGGATCCTGAGGGTGGAGGGTGGACAATGGGGCAGCTGGGCTTCCCTCTGTGCCACACGCCCACTGGGTCCGGCAGTGGCAGCGTCCCATAGGGAGAGGACTTGTATCTCTGTCCGCTGAAGGAAATGGGAACAGGGTATTGTGGGAGAGGTGTATGTGAGTGGCAGATGCTCCTGCGTCTCACTGCGCTGTCCCTGGGAGTGCAGGCATGCCTGTGTGCCATGTGCGGCATTGCTGAGGGTGTGTGTGTGTGTGTGTGTCCATGTCCCCAGCCTCCTTCTAGTGGTGGCTAGTGGAGGGAGGGTATCCCACCCCAGTGTCAGGAGTATGACAGGCCTCTCCAGACACCCTGTGGCCAATAGCACAAGGGTCCTCTGGTGCAGCCTGCTGGGGCTGTGTGCCCTGCACTGTTGCTCCATGTGCTCCCTCATGCACAGGCTGCTGTGCAATCCCCAGGCTGCAAAGGCCAAGTGAGGTGCGTACCCCAGCCCCTTGTCTCCTGCTCCCTCCTCCCTGTGTGTGTGTGTGTAGGGAACATGATGGCACTCACCCAATGTGGATTCTCTGGCCTCGGACAATGCCTGGGACACATCCAGAGCATGGGGTACCAGCTGGAGGGTCAGGAGGGTGATGGTGCTTGTCCGGCTCCTCCTCCTTGTCTCTGTCCCCCAGGAAGGCAACAATGGGTATCTTGAGCCCCGAGCCCACTACTGGGGGGTGGAGGGACTGCCCCTCCCCCAGGATATGGTCCAGGTTGTCAAAGTAGGGGCAGGTGTAGGGTTCTGCCCCAGAGTGGGAGCTGTGCTCTCGGGCCCTGGTATAGGCCTGGCAGAGCTCTTTGACTTTCATCCACACCTGCTTCTGTGTGCGGTTGTGTCCTTTGAGGTCTGGGGCAAGGAGGCAAGCCTCCAGGATCTCTGTACCAGATGCAGGAACGCGGATGTCTATGGCTGGATGGCTGACAGCTTGGGCCACCAATGAGGTCCAGGATCTTTGCACCAGACTAGGAAGTTGCACACCTCTTTCTGGCCCAGGCAAGCTCCTGGGAGCTGCCTGACTGCCCCCTGGGAGCAGTGGAGGGCTGGTTGGAAGCAGCAGACTGGTTCATTTTGCAAAAAATCAAGGCAGTGGTAGCTGCTGTGTGGCTCAGGGCTGTCAGGGCCTCCTGTGTGCCCCAATCCCTTTTCCCTTAGGCTGTAGCTTTAAGGGCTCCAGAGGAAGGAGGGGGAAATAGAGTTTTGCTGAGTGTGGACAGAGCGGCCAACAGGTCACCCTGGGAAGAGCTGGAGGTCCCTTATTTTGAAATAACTGTAACTGCCCTGTCTACACAGCCCCTATTTCGAAATAGCTATTTTGGAAGAGGCATTATTCCTCATAGAATGAGGTTTACCGATGCTGAAATAAGTCACCAGTTATTTCGAAATAATTTCACTTGCAGAGTTATTTCGGAATAATGACGGTTATTCCAAAATAACTTTGCTGTATAGCCATACCCTTAGGGTACATTTACACTGCACCAAAGGTCGAAATAAGATATACAATTTGAGCTATGCAAATTGCATATCTTATTTTGATGTTATTTCAAAATAGCTTATTTTGAAATCAGGCAATGTCTACACAGCACTTATTTTGAAATAAATCATTATTCCGAAACATCCCTTACTCCTCGTGGAATGAGGTTTACAGGGAAGTCAGAATAGCGAACCTATTATATTTCTAAATAATGGGCATGCTCAAAAGATGCAGAATAGCTATTTCAGGATAGTGTAGACATAGCCTTACAGACTAACCAAAATAGATATATAAAATCATGAGCTTTCATGGGCAAAATCCACTTCATTCAATTCAACTGAAGAATTGGGTTTTGTCCATGAACGCTCATGATTCTCTCTCATATATTTTGGTTATTCTCTAAGGTTCCACAGGACCACTCATTGTTTTGGAAGTTGCAGACTAACATCGCTACCCCTCGGAGATTTTTTTAAAGCACTTTTCAGTTGTTTGATAGCTAGAACAATTGTCCAAGTAGACTTTTAAAATTTGCTCATTCATCCTGTCTCACCTCCTTCTTTTACCTATTATTCACCGTTCTCATGTCACCAATGGTGTCAAGGATATTTGTCATTGAGTCTACAAAATTGTGCTGTTCCTTACCAAACACAAGAGGTTCAGGCAAACTTTAATATTGAGCACTCACCACAATGTATTTATATGCTGTACAAATAGATAAAATGATGTAATCCCTACTCAAAAAAAGAAAAAAAGGAAGCATGATGGGAAGGTATACAGTACACAAAGTGATCTGGTGAGTCAGGCTTAGTGTATCTTATTGCTTCAATTGTTTTTGTTTCTTATTTTTAATTAAATAGTTCAAATAACCTTCAAGTAAGCCAACAGACTTTTTGGTGCTTGTCCAAACTAAAACTACACTTCAAATATTTGAGGTTTACTCTGCTTCTAACAACCCACAATGCATGAATCCATATTTTAAATGTGAGACCTGCCTGTTAAATACATTTCTAAATATTTCCACTGTTATTCTTCATTCACCAAATTTTTATGGTATAGAACAAGCTGCCTGTATTTGAACATAAATTAGAAGGGTTTGTTATCAACCAGCAACTTTTATAAGTGGCACCTGCCAAACTTTCTTGGTTCAGTGGATGTCTGATTGTCTGAGACAAGTGCAATACAGAAAATTTTGTTTACCCTCTCTTTTTTTAATAAGATGCCAGCTCATTTCTTCCTGTTGTCCAAATCAAATGAGTTTGTGGATTAAATATACATTCATTGTCATGTTCCTGCTCAAGCTAGAGAATAGGAGTTTAGGAAAATGTGAATGGTGAATTTAAAAAAAAAATCTCTTTCAAGCCTCTGACATCCTCCTGTCCCATTATAGGAGTTTTGGTAGACAAGTAACACTATAAATATCTGCAAGGAAATCAGATGATCACTTGTCACCAAACACAGAGATACAGTGAGTGCTTTTGCACCACTAGAAACAGTGAAAGAAGGAATCCCTGTGTCCTTTCATGCAAATCCTGGCTGTACAATGAACTTTAAAAAAATGGAGCCTAATAACATGTATTTTGCCTTCAACCCACTTGTGAATTAGCAGTGGACCCTGACATCAAAAGTAACTTAATGGGAGTAATTAAATCTAACTAGTCTTGGCTTTGTTCTCAAATGGCATAATAAAAAAAAGAGTGAAATAATATCCTTAGACATAGTTGTTTTCCAAAGTGAGAAACATAAAAACGCAGAGAGATGAATTATTATGTTATGTCAGCAATATTTGTATTAAAGTAGATTTATGTGCTCATGCTGTTAAATTCTCTTCCATGACCTGCTGATAGGCATTGCGTTCCCTTCCAGCATTCCTCCTCCTCTTACTCAGTCATTATCAAATACCTCCATCTTGTTTAAATAACATGGTACTTAACCTCTGTTTGATGTTGGGAATGTAGGGCTGCTGAAATTACAACCAGGAGGATATGAGGCTGGGTGTATATGTATTCTAAACTTTAACTTCAAAAATTACTCACTCAACCAAGTTTCAGTCAGTTAAAAAGTTATGGCATACATTTTTTTCTTGAAAGCTCTAGCAGAATGAATAATAATTGTCCCAGTATATTGGAAGTGATGCATATGAGGTAATTACTTTTGTTAGGGCATTATGACATCTAAAATAATGGACCTTATTCAAAACAACTATAGATCATAGATCAACTTAAAAACAAAGAAAATTAGGCATTTGCTTGGGCTATAAGTGGATATGAGTTACATGGCAAGGAGTATCAAATATAGATGCCTTTGTGTGACCTAAGTGAAACTTCTGAACATCTGTTCACATTCTTTGATACTATTTGAAAGATGATATAATGGAGGACTTTGACTCATTTCTCTTAGAACCTCATGATTTCCATGGTTTTTCTGTGATTTTTCAATAACTGGGACATTTATAGAAAACTGTTTGTGGCAGAGTGAGAAAAACGCATAAACATCATGGAACAGCTGTGAAATGAAACCTTAGGCTGCATGAGACACTGATAGAGTGGCATAAAAGATCAAATTAGGGACAGTTGAGGGGCGTGGGGTTTCTCCCAGCCTAAAATGAAAAACAATATATGTAATAAACCAAAGAGAGCCCCACTGTGTGTGAAAAGTTACATAGCTGATATGAGTGTTGTTTTGTATTTCAAAATTAAAATGTATCAGAGGGGTAGCCGTGTTAGTCTGGATCTGCAAAAGCGACAAGGAGTCCTGTAGCACCTTATAGACTAACAGATGTATTGGAGCATAAGCTTTCGTGGGCAAAGACCCACTTCGTCAGATGCATGTAGTGGAAATTTCCAGAGGCAGGTAATTGTCTCCTTGTCGCTTTTGCAAAATTAAAATGGTGTTTCAAACCAGCTCCTCTTTTTAGTGAACCCTTACATTTTGGTGGGTTCCAATTTTACTTCTTTCCTATTTCAAAGATAGAAGAGGAAAATGGGATGGAATTCATTTTGGAAAAACACGGTCTGGTGAGGCTTTGAACTATGTCTGTTTTGCTTATTGCAAAACAGAGCCATTTCCTGTTGTATCTGAGTCTCAAAGTTCAAGAGATGGAGCAGAGAGCGAGGTGAGGGAGAAGTTGGGGAATAAATGTTTCCCATTTAGACCCATTCCTGTCATATGGGTTAATGGTTGGCTACACCTGTTTGCAAAATGGTTGAAGTTAGTCTACCTTCTCATTTTGTCTAGGTTCGGAAAGAATTCTTATCATGGTATGTGTTCAGAATTCATGCATGGATGTTTGGATTAAAGTAGGAAACAAATATAGGGGAACTCGAATATTATATAATGTCTGATTTGACTTTTGCCCCTTCCACAAATAATCATCCTGGATTTTCTCCTAAATATTGCCATTTCAAAATCATAGTGCTGACCATAATTTAAAAGGGTGGGATAGATGTGTCCCCATACAACTTTCATCAAACAGTCTGAAGTCCATTTGATTTGTTTCTTCAACTCTCATCCAGTGGGAATATCAACACACACAACTTCAGCCATCCTACTGGTGCTCCATTCAGAGGAGGAACTCTAATCAGCATGATGACAAAATCACATGGACTTGTAACCGCGCCTCCCTAAATTCCTCTACATTTTTGACTGACTCATCCCCAGCTGTTATGCCATCATAAATGTGGGATAAAGTACAATCTTACAGGCATGGCAACTCTGTCCATTCAAGAGAAATACCATTACCACAGTTATCTCTTTACACAAATGGCACCTGGCTAGATAAATGCTTTTTTGACTTCTTGTAGCCAAGGATAATTTGACTTACTGCTGATCAGTGCAGGATTTTTTATTTTTAATTGGACTTTCATGCAATTTGCATTTTCTGCTACCTTTTCTGAACCAGATTCTAAATTGCCTTTGTATGTGTGTAGCTGCGTGCTACTGTCCCTATGCTCCCAAGAGACAGACATCACTCCAAAGAAGGCAAGGAGGAGGAAGAGCACAATGGCATCATGGTTTATCTTGTTGCACTCCTTTGCTTGGGAGCTCAGGGAGGAGGGATTGTGCCTCTACACTGCCCCTCTCCCAGGATTGTACCTAGTTGTTATAATTTAGCCCTATAAAAGATGTATAAATGTTTCCAGCCTTCATGTAAAAACCCTTTGATGTCACACAGGAATCTCACAAAGGGAAGCAAGAAGCGTTTTGTGCCATGATCCTTGGGTTTCCCTTCCCCACATGCTAACTTTAATGGAGCAAAATAAAATATCTTGTTTTTCCTATTGTTTAGCTGTTCATTTTCAATTGCCTCTTTTCCTGTCTGCTAATATCCTCAAAGCTCCTGAAATCATTAATTTTCTGCTGCCTGCCTGCAGCTGTGGCTAATACACCCAGAAGTCTTTGCTTCTGACAGTTACAACAGGATGTAGCTACGCTTTTGCAAACAAGGAAAATAAACAGACTCAGGAACTCTGGGCCCACAAGAAGACATCCAGATTTAAAAGTGACTGGGGGATGGGAGACAATTCTATTCTAAGATGGGTTCAGATGAGAGGGCAAAGTTAAAGATGGAGGGGAATGTACTAGCATTTGGAACTGGTAAAGAGAGAATTAAATTAATGCAGGTTCTGAGATTGCACAATCTCAAAAATGGGTAAGGCTGGATAATTTTCTCCTTTTGATTCCGACTTTCCGTGACGTGTGTTATGAACTCTGAAATTGCATGTTGCATCATTCTTTCCCTAAAACATTCCTGGGAAAATTAACTCTGGCATTATCATCTCTTTACTTAGGGAGGGCATTATAATAACATGCAGATGAAATCAAAATATAAATCAGAACAGATTAAACATGTAACTGCAACATCATTTTAAAAAAAGATGTCCTGGGGTTGGTTTGTGTGTGTGTTGGGAGGAGGGTGGGGGAGTATTTATTTATTTATTTATTTTTAATAACTTATTCCCTAGTGTCACAGCACTTTTTGTTAGTTATGGGTGATTTAACATTAACACAATACCCTAGAAGAGCACGGTCAGCCATTTAGAACTAGAATGAGCATTTAAGGCTAACACATCCTGGAAATCTCCTAAATATAAGTAGATGCACACATGAGAAGAAGGATGGTTTAGAAGTTAAGAGCACTAGCCTGGGGCTTGGAGCCTGCGTTCAATTACCTGCTTCATCACAGACTTCCTGTATGATTTTGGGAAGTCGCTTAGTCTGCCTGCCTGCCTCAGTTCACCCTCTGTAAAATGCAGTTAATGACACTTTCCCACCTCACAGGGATCTTCTGAGGATAAATAT
The DNA here is from genome assembly GCA_019425775.1 of Rafetus swinhoei. Taxonomy (NCBI): domain Eukaryota; kingdom Metazoa; phylum Chordata; order Testudines; family Trionychidae; genus Rafetus; species Rafetus swinhoei. Next base: position 78,670,431 of record CM033427.1, on the reverse strand, counting down.
ATACTGATTGTGAGGTGCTCAAACACTGTGGTAATAAGGTGCACATAGGTACTTTTGACAGATCAATGAAGTAAGTGACACAAATATGACTGTCTCTATTCCTGCTTCCACCACATACTGCAATAATAGAATGTGCTCCGCAATGTATTTACCAGTTTTTTGTAATCTCTACTTATTTAGTTGTATGCTAGCTTCTGGTGGTGTGACTCAAAAGATTCCACACATTTGACTCCTTAGAGACTCATGACACTAATACTTGCCCTGTGTGAAATTTTGCCTATTTTCTGCCTGAGGAACAATCCAATATTTCAAGTGACTAAAATAAGACTATTTTGTATTAAGGACTGTTCTGTATGTGCAATTACAATATATGAGCAAAACAGTATAAATCATTTAATAGAATAGACTGTGATGGAGCATTATAGCTGCATGTTCTGTGTGGGCATTTTGCTTGCAATTGCCATGCACATGTTTCATGTGTGTATTTCTGGCAAGCAGCACTCAGACAGTCAAACATGGTTTAATAAAGATCTTATCATTTTATCCATCATTATTTTAAACTGACCTATTTTGAAATCATGAATATACAAGATGTGTAATATATAAGATATTTTAAATATTTAATGTGCTCCTTAAATAATTCATTTTGGGAAAGTTACTATTCCACAAAGAGAGGCTGCTTCTATTTACATTCCACTGTTTCAGAGGAAAATGGAGTGCTCTTTGAAATGCTGAAGTAATTGGCTGTGGTGCCTTACACTAAGTTGCACAGAAGAAAACAGGAAAAAAAAAGTTAAGACTGATTCAGCAGAAAACTATATTATGTTCACACTGGTCTCCTCACAAGACAGAGTGCCTTGGCCATGCCAGAACATGCTGCTGGAGAGATGGGTCTCCTGGAGCCAAATGGGCTCTCATGTTTTGGGGCTGTCCCCGAATCCCAGGCTATTCTATTCCCAGGATTCTATTGGCTAGAAGCAGGCAGGAGGCTTCATGTGATAATGGAGACTACCTTAAAAATTACTTCCAAGACTGCATTTTGAGATATAGTCCACCATCTTGGAAACTCTCCAGCTCATGAAAAGCTTGGTTCTCTGTAGTGTGCTTGTAGCCAAATGGCTCATACTGTTTAGATGGAAGAGCAGACTGCCTCCACAGCCAGAAGCTTAGCAATGTGGCTGTTCTGGCAGCTTAACAACAGGTAACATTCGAAAGAGGGATCTCAGATAAATTTGAAAATTATTGGTGTGACTTTTTAAACATCTTTTATTAATCCAAAACAGATGGAAACCAAGATGTCACTTTTCTTCTCTCCTCCTTTCCTTTCTACACCATTCCTGGGGGGGGAAAGGGGGTTCCTCTTTATTTTTATTTTATTTTAGGGGGGGAGAGGAGAAATCAATAAAATAGAAACAAAAGAGGGTAATTTTATTCAGATTTCAGGAAAAGATACTAAATTCTCCAGTGTGAAAACTTTGCATTTTTCCAGCTTCCTGCTTGATCCACTAAAGATACAGAAATGAGGGAAGGAGGGAAATTTGGATTCAAAGTAGAACACAAAAATGGACCAAATTTTGTTTGGGTCACTAGACTTTACTCAGTACCACTCTACAAACTGTTCATTGACTTCTGAATCCCTTTCCATTAAGCTGAGTAATATTCACTGCATTTACTATACAGGCAAACTCAGGATCCTCACTTTGGGCAGTACTCATATTTCAGATGCAAATTTTGTGGTTTGAGTTCTTTTCTTATTTTATCTCTAGTCATCACTCAGAACTGATAGCACACAGAAACAGTATCTGGAATTTTAGATCCCAAGGTAAAAGTATTGGCCAGATCCTCATCTAGTGTAAATTGACATAGTTCCATTGACACCAATTTGTGTGAAATCTGAACAGCTGATAAGTTCAATTGCCTGTATCTCTCATTATTCCGCTATTCACAAAAAAAAAGTGTGAATTAGTCTTGTTCACACAAATGCTTGTAAATGGCTGTTCTTTGTAGGAATCCCTGAAGCCACATGTGAACAAGGGTATTGTGAGGGAGTGAAAGGAGGGCCTGGCAGTGCAGGGGCTAAACAAAGGGGTTTTGACCAGTTAGCCCTGCCCTGCTTTACCTGCAGCCAAAGCCTAGAGGGAGGATAAAAGAAGGGAGCCTTGCTCAGTTTGGGGCTGACCAGTGAGGAGACAGGAGTGTGGTTCTGCAGTCTATAGGACCTGCACCAAAGCCCATCTGCTTGGACAGCCACAGGAGACAGTAAGCCTCCAACCCTCCCCTCCAGGGCAAAGTGTGTATGTGGGGAAAACCTGCTAGAAACCCTCTCTAAGAGGGAAAGCCTGGGCTCTTGGGGCCACATCCCAAACTTAAGGCCTGGACTAACATAGTGGGCTGGAGTTCCTAGGCCTGGGGCACCAGCAGCTGTCGTCTGCATCCCTTTCCCGCCAGAGTACTCACTGGTCATTGTTGTTTGTCATTAATACGCCTTTATTTTCCTGTTTAAACAGTTTAACATCCTCTGAGAAATAATCAATGCTATGTGGCTTTTAGATGACCACTTACACCCTATTTTTAAAAAAAGGACTAAGAATTCATTCCTCAGCAAATTCTTACAAATAACAGGTTCACACAAATTGGGATGAGTTTGTGAAAGAGGAGAAAAAAGTGCTAAAATCTTCAGGCAGTTTGTTTAAATTCAGCCAGCTCTACTATCCAGGCAGTGTCTGATGGTTGCAAAAAATATTTTTATTGACATTTCTCCAGTTTTCAAATGCCTATAGCATTTGTTTCCACTGAACAAAAGTGAAATACAAGGAAAGTGTTGCCATGAAGCAACATTTTCTACTGCAGTAAAATCTAGCCAGAGTTGGGCTTTCTTATCTTTCTCTTGTTATCAGTGTCTTAAAATGACCTTGTTCTCTCAAGTGCTAGAAGTAAACTAACACATATGCCTCCATTTGCCTTTTGGACTATATATTTTTTTTAATGGTGGCATGACATAAATTGATAACAACATTCAACAAGATGAAGCTAATTTACAAATGACTGGAAAATAAAGGGTGTTAACATTCTTAATCAGAGGAATGAACAAAAACATATAATATGGGGCTCCACTGCATTGCCTCAACTTCATAACTCACAATGAGTACTAACTAACTTGTGGGAAGTGTTTCTTATGTTACATTCTCTGTCAGGATATACAGTACTTCTTCTAATATAATATGACTACTAGATTTAATAAGGACAAAGTGGGATAGTAGAAGAAGCTTTGGGCCAATTGCATTCACTGAATAAATTTATGATCTACTCACATTTGCCATTTATTTAAATGTAGAGTGGAAGATGACCAGCATCAAAGGATCGACCTATTAACTTTCTCACCTTAAACTAGTTAAACTCCATAGTGAGTTACAATGATGCTAATGTCAATGTTGAAGGTTGACCCAGACCTGATGAAAGGATAATACAAGGATGCTAATCATTATTTACTTGTCTTCCCCAGCTAAATGAATTCGAAAACCTTGTATCAATATTATCCCCCCTTGAAGTATAAAATTAATCCAACTTTCATGTAGGTGCAACCCCACTGGCCTTTGCAGCGTTAGGGTACGCCTACACTACAACACTATTTCAAAATAACTAGCGCTATTCTGAAAAAACTTAGTCCACGTGTACACAGCAGGCAGTTATTTCAAAATAATGTTGAAATACTGTCAAGCTGGAGGACTTCTTACTCCAACTCCTGTAACCATCATTGTACGAGGAATAAGGGAAGTCGGAGGAAGAGTGCTCTATTTCTAAATAAGTGCTGTATAGTTGCTCCCTATTTTGGAATAAACTATTTTGAAATAAGATATGCAATTGACGTAGCTCAATTTGCATGGCTTATTTCAAGTTAAGCCCTGCAGTGTAGAAGCACCCTTAGAATACTGGCAAATAAAATCTCTGATTCCCTTTTCTCACAGGGGAAGTAAAAATCCTAAATAATATCTATGCTCTATGTAAAGAATAAACTCAAATATCCTATCATCTCTCAGAACAATTATGGAGAACTTTTGGAGGGCTGCCAAATGTCTTGTAACAAGAGAAGGGTAAAATTTTTCTATCTCAGGTGATGGACTATAACTTCAATATTCTGCAATTTAAATATTTTATGATCACAGAAGAAAAGAGGTCATTGTGAGAGGGAAACAAGGTCTTGGTCATTTTTAAGAATTCTTCTGATGACTAAGAAAGATAGGAGTACATCATATCACAGTGACTACCTCATGTCCTTGGCCATATGATGCAGGGTATAATTTCTGTAAAGGTCTGTTGTATGCAGTTCACATCAATCTGTAAACACTCTATAAATCCTATCATTAAAACCAGCTGGAACGTATTATGAGTGCCATTCTGAAGGTGAATTCACCTTCAGTAAGGATGAAGGATCAATTGTCAGGATTGCACACGGTGACTGTCTAAAATGTGCCTAGTGAAGCCTGCCTTACCCCAGGTGTCTTGGTACTTTCTCTAATGTACTCTCATTTTTTTCTACTCAATGCTGATGAAAGCTTTGGAACTAGGTGTCACACCCCACCCCCATTTAATTAAAATTGGCTTATAAATGTGAATATGCATAACTCAAAGATTCTTTATGCAAAATAGGACATGTAGCATATCATTTTAATTGTTACAATCTGCTGAATCAGTATATCCTGTTTTTGTTCATGTATCATTTTTATATGTGAAATTAAAAATATGAAGTGTGGGTCTCTTTATAATTCTAAATGTGCTAATGGTGGCCATTAGTGATGCTTTAGGAACTTAATGGCTCAGTACTCAAACCAATGACCCATGAATGATTTTATTTTCCCTGTAAACCCAAACTGTGGATGGTCCTAGAAAGATATGTGACATGTTATCTGGTGCAGGGGGATGGTCTTGATGATCTCTTAAGGTCTTTTCCAGTCCTATGACTGTTAACCCCACTTGTCAATACTTAAAAGACAATGTAGAGGAAACTGTTGAGAAATCTATACGTGACACCTCCCTTTCCCTCCCCTATATGGTGTGAAGAAAAAAGTTTTCCAGTTCAGGAAGGACATTGACAAGGATAAAAGAGGAGTCCTTGAAGAGCAGGGTGGGGTGGGGATGGAGGATGAGCAAAGGAATCAGGCAGGAGGGCAGAGACTGCTGGGGTGCAGACTGTTTCCCTGTGTGCCTACCACTTAAACCAGTGGTTCTCAAACTTTTTGAACTGTGGCCCACCTGGCTCAATGCAAACCTTTCCATGGACCTCCAGTTCCTAATGGAAATTTGCCATTAATTACGTAATTATGTCTGAGCCATTTACGTAATTACGTCTGAGCCATTTTGCTAGTGCTGCAACTAGGAAGAATAGTTTATATTAACTAGTAAGAAAGAAAATATTAAATGATTAAACAGACAAAGCACTTTAACTTTCTGATGTTTATCAAACTTCATTTTAAATAAAGTAAAATATTAATTTATGCCCAAAACAAAAAGGTTTTAATGTTTTCTTTATTTATGGCAAGGGTGGGTAACCTTTTTTGGTTTGAGGGCCACTAACCCACAAAAGAATCAGTTAGGGACTACACAGAGAGAAGAAAAAAAACCCAAAAAAGCTGCCAGACCCCCTTCCCCCTAACCCTCACTAATGAGGCTCCCAATTGAGACATCTCACTCACCTGGCACTCCAGCCCTATGGGGTGAGGGGAAGGGACAGGGAAGACTGAGGTTCATGGCTTCCCATGGGCCAAATGGGCTGGAGTTACCAGGGTTAGTGGATTTTGTGGACCTCCCCCAGATTCTGGGGTGGGAACAAAAATGAGGGGTTCAGTGTGTAGGACAGGGCTGCCAGTGAATGGAATAGGGATGCGGGTACAGAATTTAGATGGGAGGTGAGTGCGTGAGGGGGTGAGGTCTGGGTGGGAGGTAGAGTGAAAGAGCTGGCTGGGAGTAGGATGTCTGGCCAGGGAAGGAGGGGGCAAGAGTAAGGGAAGTGAGGAAGTCTGGATATCCTGGGCCTACCAAAATTGTAGGCAAGACATCTAGCCATGTAGGCTGTTGCGCTAATAAACTTTTGCTCTTTTGTGTTGCTTTCATTGAGATTAAACTATACTTAATTTTGTTATGTTACTGTATTCATACTTGGTCACATCTCCCAAGAGATGTGCAGGGCTAAATCCAGCTGGACCTGCTGAGTAACCATGGGTAAAAAGGGTTCTACCTTCCAGGGACTCAATCTAACGAGTGGAAGAAGTGAGGGTTTCCACCAAGGACATGTGAAGACAAGAGGCTTCACACCTGACGGGGCTGCAAGAAGAGAATGGGATAAGGGAAGCATGGTCAAAGGTATAGTCAGGGGCAGCCTGTGAGCCTAAGCAAACTAGGCAGTTGCCTAGGGCGCCGCCGGCCCGGGCGCCCCGTGATTATGTCACGGCCATTGATGGCCGTGCAGGCGGGGGCGCCGATCGTGCCTTCCACCTGGGACGCCAGCTGACACAGCCGGCCTCGGGCCGCTCCTAGGTATAGTTAACCCTGAATTGTGACTGCCTTACAGTTGCAGAATCTTCAAGGCAGTGAATTAGTAGGAACCCAGCCCTTTCAAAGGAGTGAAGAGAGCACAGATTAAAAAAAACAGAGATGATATAAAAACTTAAATACTTTTGCTGCAAGGTTGCCATGTTTTATTGCTTTATTTCTTAGAATTCACAACACATAGAGATGGAGGTAAAATGGACTTCTCACAAAAACCCAGTTCACTCCATCTTACTTTAAGTTGACACATTTCACAGGGTCAGAAACCAGAGTTAGAAGCAAGGGTTGGGAGTACAAGAATGAACTGGGAAATGTCTGTCACTATGGTGGGCTGGGGAATCTAATACACTGCATAAACATTTCCTGGGCTCAGATAGAGGACCTTGGACCAATCAGGGACCATGAAGGAAACTGCCAGTCCAGCCTTTTGATGTGTTACTTCCTGTGACATTATCTCCACAAGGTCTGTGTGAGATACACCCTACAGACCCAACTTTTAGTTCCCATATAACATCACAGATATTTTCTAGTTCCACTCCAGTCTTCATTACACCATAATAAAGTGTAAACCATACTAAACTGGTTTAGGGAGGTACTAAGTACATGTACATGCTCCAGAAAGGGTTCACGTAGCTCTGTTGGTTTGCAGTGTAATTCCTTTCTGCTGAGTGGGCAGGTTCATTTCTCTCCTTGAAAAATAAGTGTCCTTCCTCTATAAAATGAAACCTGTTTGCTTAAAGCTGAATGGCTTTTATGCATGGCACTTTGTAATTAGGACTTTTGTTTTAAACTGAACAAGCTTTTGGTACCAGAAGTACTTCTAATAATGTAATTGCCTGGGGTTAAATTAATCCTTTGATTTATTTGGAGAATGATGCAGTCCTCAGTGAACCTTTTAGCCAGCTCTAACTATACCTTGGGTATCCCCTCTGTCCATCATAAAACTAGTTTTGTTGCCCACTTAAGCACAAGTATAGGTGTTATCCAGTAATGCTGCTGCCTTTAGAAAGGAAAAAAATATATAGAATGCCTGCTTAGCATTTTCTAGGTTTCACTCATTTGTCTTTCCAGCAGTTCTACCCTTCTTCCTTGTCCACAATACTGGCTTTCAGATCAGCCATTTTGTTAATTAGACAAACCAGAATTTACACTAAATATCATCCTAGTGTAGCATTATCTGAAGCTTACATGCTCACTCATCCATTTTCTGAGAGAGAGTTGTCAGAATGGATTATCCAAGATAGCCTTTTTTCAAACTGGCATATATCATGAAAAGGCCACACAGCCCAGCATGATTGCTGTTCTGGGCCCCTGTCAATTATCACCAGGGAGTTAAAGCTCAAAATAAAACATTAGGGGGGGATTTCAGTATTTTAAGGCCATTAGCAAACAGTGTAGATTAGACTTACACTAGGGAATTGACCCTGCATACAGTGGTATCAGGGTCAGAGGAGTGCAAAGGTAGACTTACAAACTTCTCTTCCCAATTTACTCTTGGCCTAACCAACCATTTTCCTATAGCCTTATGCAGTTGTTTTAGTCTTCCTTTACGGGGTGGTTCTGGAGTACACAGAGTACACTAAACTTTGCTTTCATAGAGCCCATGTTGTGATATTGACTTTGATGGAGTTGTATGAGTTCAAATTTAAAAAAAGGCACAACTGCATACTTCCTTAACAGAGGTGCACAGCCCAGCATTTTAACAATAGTGTTCTAAAAGTATTCTTGTGTCTGCCTATTTAAAAAAGAGAGAAAGAGAGAATTATAATGATAGTTAATATCAATCAATTAATTTTGTTCCCAGGCTGGTGCTGACACAGTTCTTAAAATCAGATATGTCAGATATGTCAGAAACAGTAAAATGTGAACTTGCTTAGTGAAACACAGCAGTGAACACAGCATTCCTTTTGACTGTGATGGAGTCATTTTGTGTGTGTGTGTGTGTGTGTGTGTGTGTGTTTAAGCAAAAGCATTTCTAGCTACCAGATAAGCAACTATCTCATTGAGAAAGATGGAAGACGGATGGTAGTGTTTCTCCCAGAATACAGTGGAAAATAGGAGCTGTCATCTAGAAAATGAAAAAGCTGTCTCTAGTCCCTGTGGATTAGTATTCCATCTTTTACTGAGCAAATTGACTGCTAGCTAAAGGCTGTGGCCTGCAAACCAGATACAAAAAGTCTCACCTGTATGAAAGTGACATGATTAATTGTCAGTGTTAAAACTGATTATAATTATTAAGCATTGTAATTATTAGTATTTCAGGCAAACCTGGATATTCCATCCAGCCTTTGGGACACAGAATGCTAGATGTTGAACAAGCACACACAAGACAGTCCCTGTCTCACAGAGCTGACCATTGAAACAGAGGACAGGGAGGGAGGGAGGGAGGGAGGGAGAAGGGAAGTAGCATAGAGAAATGAAGTGATATGCTAGAGGCAAGTCAGTGGTAGATCTACAGATAGAGGCCAGATTTCCCAACACCCAGTTCAATGACCTATCTGCTTAACAACAGTGCCTCTCAGGGTAAACTGGTCAGTGGTGATGTGAGTCAGACTGAAAGTAATTGGAAGTGTCTTTCCTTAGTACTTCTGCAGCCTTTTCTTGGAACATATTTTGCCACAACATGAGGAAAGTTTCTACTCCTTGCTGGATCTGAACAACTTTTGCCTACGTAATATACTAGCACTCTGGCAAGAACAATTTGCTGATGACATGGAATACCATCTGCAGCCATTACATGGTACTAGGTGTAAGTCTATCCAACCCTTTGCGCAGGTCTTATTTTCCAGTCCAGTCGCAGAGAGAAGATAAATCTTGATTGTATGATGATGATAATGATGATGGCAGTGTGAGACAGCAGAAACAGTCTCTGAGGGATACCAGTTGACAGCTCAGCACTTTTGCTGACAAAGAACTGGCTTGCACACACACATGCATGCAGACACACACACACACAATTACAGCGGGAAAGTGTAGTAAGTGAGAAACCAACAATCCTTTGTAACTGGAAAATGAGCATCTTTTACTGTCTATGTGCTATTGTGCATCAGGCAGAAAACAAGCTTAGATATTCCTATCCCCCCTCTAAAAACCAACCCCCCTACTATTACTTTCCATTTATTGTAATAACGCAGCTATAACCAACCCAGTCCATGCTTTATGAGTTAAAGTGTTCAACATTGGTAGAAGTGACAATGATTCACAGTCATTTAAAATCAATTCCTTTAAGAGAATAAATATTGTAATGTAATAGGCCTGATTTTTCCTTTCATTGTACACATGGTTTACACCAGTGTAACTCCGTCCATTTAATTTACACCAGCATGAGAGGAGACTGTTTTTGACAGAGACAAGCTCATTGTCATTTTATCACTGCATTTTAATTTTATTTCAAGTTCTAGGTTACATTCCTTTATTTATTTATTTATTTATTTTAAAAAAGCATGAGTGAGAAAAAAGGGGGACCATATTCATGTCACACTAAAAGCTCTGTTTGATTTTTTTCCCTCTTCTTCTTGCTGTCCTTTCTTCTTTTTCATTCTTTTATTTTCAATGACATTTCCTATGATGAGCACTCTGAAAGAATAGCTATTGCCTCTCTTGTCAGTTTTGTTTTGTCAGCTCTGAATGCTGGGTCTTGCTTTGCCATTTTCAAGGTCTCTTTCAATCCGTAGAACACAGCTGGCGCTTCAATCAGGAGCGCATACCGTGAAGAAGCTGGCAGTTGATCCCCAACCAACTATGTGGAAGATATATAATATATTTCACAGTACACAGTGGAATACCCTTTTCATTTCATCATTGGGAGAGACGGTATCACTCATGAGTTCTATACAAAAATATTAATAATGTCCCATTCACCTCAGGGATGTGAACGTTTTTGGGTTTGAACTTTAGTGACCTTAGCTTGTCAGGCTGATATGACTTTAACAAATTCAGCAAGGGAAAGTTTTTTTGCATCTTGGTTTTCAGATCTCATGTGGTCTCACATCAGAGGGCATTTTTTAATCACTTCTCTGAAGAGATTGTGGGAATAGGAGCGTTGTGGAGACCCAAAAGGCATAGAATAGCATAATTGAATTGTGTAGAAGAAAGACAGTGATAGATTAAAGAGGATGTATTTTAAATGCACTTGTTTCTAATAATTATTATTTATTACAATTCATAATTAAGCAATTTTGAAACTCTCCCCCACCCATTTATGCTGGTTTACTTCCTGTATTTCCATGAACTTTGATGATAAAGCAAATCCCGACAAAATTACCATAAGAAAGGCAATATAAATACAGATAGAATGAAAGTCTTTAGAAAGCAGTATATGCCAAAAGAAGTATTGCAGAATTATTATTGATGCAAGGACAATACCACCCTGATTTAGGGATGATACTGTGGGTGTGGTCAAGCAGAAAGGGCAGGGCAGGGTGACTCAAGATGCTGAGGGCAATGCCTTCTATTGAGCTCCTTATTGGCTATGCAGAAACCTAACCAAAATCATGAGCAATGGACTATAGGGCAGAACCTAGCATGTTAGTCTGATCCACCATAGGGCTTGATCCTACAAGATGCCTGAACATCTTCAATTCCTACTGAGCTTATAGAATTAGGCCTCTAGTGTCTGAGGGCCAGCTCTGATTATATTTAGATGCACAAGGAGAGAAAGAGGCTCACTACAGTATCTTTCTTCTTTAAGTCATCCATGTTAACTGGGGTAGGATTTTATTGTTACTTATGTACTTTATTTCCACGTGTATATTTGTATTTTAAATCTAGACGGAATGTGCTAGTAAATATCATACATACAACCTCTAAGAAATCATGTGCAATATTTTATTCATCTGTGAAAACTGAGACCATGTAGGTGAGATAATACAGGTTGAAACTCTCTAAACTGGGATTCTCTGTTCAGGCAACATCCATGGTCCAGCATGGATGTTGCAGGCCCAGAGAGTCCCAGTGGATGGCCAGTGGCAAGGAACCGTGTGGGGCCATCAGGACAGCGGGCTGCCTGCAGTGAGCTGACGGTGGGGCGGCCTGGTGTGTGGCAGAAAGGCTTGGGAGCCATGGTAGGTATGGTGCAGTGAGGCAAGGAGCCCTGACATGTGGCTGCCTGGGGGATCCTGGAGTCTGAGCGTGCGGCTGCCCAGCAGGTCCTGGAGCCCCAGTGCATGGCTGTCCGGCGGATCCCGGAGCCCCAGTGTGCGGCTGCCCAGTGGGTCCCAGAGCCATGACATGTAGCTGTCCAAAAGGTCCCAAAGCTCCAATGGCTGCCGAGCAGGGTTGGCAGGACAGTAGGACTGGCAGGAGATGGGGAGCCAGCCAGGAGGCCATCGGTCTGGGCCAGGAAATGACCTTCCCTGGTCCAGCAAAATCCCTCATCCAGAATTGGTCAGGTCCCAAGGGTGCTGGACTAGGGTGGTCCAACCTGTATCTTTTATTGGACCAACCTGTGTTTGTGTGAGAGAGAAAAAAACTTTGGAGCCACACAGAAATCTTCATCAGGTTACATCACACACCTTGTCTCTTTAATACCCTGGCACCAACAGCACTGCAACTATACCACATACTGATTCTCTTCTCACTAGATTGTATCATACAAACATTTCATTTTCCCCATTTGGATGAGCAAAAGCTAAACAAAACCACTAAGAAATAAGATCAGGGAATGTGTATTTTCACTTCAAATACAAGTCAAAGAGGAACACATTCATATTAGTGCCTGAAATAAATCTAACATGCTACATGCACCAAACATTGGTTCTTTAAATGATTTGGTATATACATGGGAGGCTTTTGTTCCCTGTTTAATTTTTTACACTCTTACTCACATCTCCATGTCATCTCTCTACTGCTTGAAGTGACAACCATGGCTAGTTTAGCCAGTTAAGATGTCACTATGGGTTTTCTTTACCACAAAGGAGACAAGCCCCTGTCAGCCATTGATCTAACAGCATGCACACTGGCCTGAAAGCTGTTCAGAACTGTCCACTGTTTTTTCTTCATCATCATCTTCATCTCCTTATGCAACCATCTGAGCTGTTGAGTAGCTCCCTTTCTCATTATATTTAAACAGACACTCACTATTACCACACTAATCTTTTTGTAAGACAAACAGACATGCTGAATTGGCTAAATCCAATATCAATTCTATGGGAATCCAATATACTGTTAATGTACAAATTACAAAAGATACATTGCAAATGTTACAAAACTGGACAACATTCATATTTAATTAAAGTCCCTATATCAAATATAGTGAAAACTGGCCATTCCGGTCATGTGTTATATATTCCTTATGAACACAGTTTCCCAACTGCTTGACCTAACAGGGTTTCCCATCTCTAATTTCTCTAAATTCTATTTTAAACATATTAATACCTTATAATTTAGTAAATATTTAAACAAACACATAGAAGATGTAGAACTATTTTGTGAACTCTTGGGAAAATGACAGTGTTTCTGATATGTTTGCACAGAGCCAACATATTGACCGAGAAATAAATACATCAGTTAATATAATTATATTGAATTAAAATAAGGATCCAGTCCTTCACCTTGCAATACCACCATTGACTTCAGTGGAAGTTTTGCCCAAATAGAAACTACAGGTTTGGGCCAATAATTGATTTGCTGCATGTGTTCCCACTATAGCACCCTGAAAGACTTAGAAATAGCTAGTAGAGACAATAATCTTACCCTTCCAGTGCAATAAACCATATTGCTAGACATTTTTAAATTGTATTTTTAACAACCAGACCCCCAAAAAATTATATAAAAAACAACAGTTTTCCTAAGATTTAATTAGGTCATCTCCAAGAGTTATTTTTGGCACTCCAAATTTAGCTTTCTTGTTGACACTTGTGAGGGCAATTAGGACTCCATCTTATTAGCACTGAAGGTTAAAAATCTAATAATGTCTTGTTTCAGGACATAATCTTTCATGCTTCACAGATCTAGTTTTCACAATAAGTTGCTGTGAAAATACTGGAGGGGTGGGGGGAGAAGAAGGGCAGACCTGAAATAGCTAAATAAATATCCAACTTAAGGAAGTTCCTTAAGGCTTTCCATTCACTGACCGTGATGAATATGGCTCCAGAGCAGAAACAAATCTGGAAGTGCTTGGTGAAGTATAATTATGTCCAATAACTTCCCTTAAATAAATTCCTAACATGACATTTAAAGAACAGGGTGTTTGTATTTATCACTCTCTAACAAAAGAAGGGTTCATTTCAATTTCACACAAACTACACTTATAAGTCTTGTGGTACTTTTTTTTCCCCCGTGATGAAATTCTATTGCGCTTTTTTTTTAGCCAGGAAATATCATTCTTTCACATTTGTACAACAACTAAATTTTAAAGCCCAGATAATGATTTTTTTCTCACATTCTTTCCTTTACTTTCCCCACCCATTCCTGTTCAAAAATAGATGGTGTTTTTTTTATTTTTCTATAAATATTCAGGATATTTCTAGATTCAAATTATTATTTTTATATAACTAATTTTTCTTGTAGTAAAGAAAATCTATTGCATCTTGCTTCCTGGCTAACCACAGTGCTTTCATGAGAAGCCTCTACTCCCGTGCATTGTGTGGTAACAAGCAAAATGATCCTCTGGGGTCATGGGATAACACTTGCCCATTGATGCTTGATTTTTTTTTTTTTTAAGTGGCACCTGCTGTGAGGCTCTTAGTATAAATACAGAGTGCTCGCAGCAAATCACACATGTTTTACGCCCTGGAAAAATCGACAGGAAGCAATCACTAAAAGCAGAACCAATGAGCGGGGGGAGGAGAGAAAGAGAAACCTCACTGAATTTTCTATCATAATGATTAGTATTTATTATTTTATTATTTTTGAAGTGCTGGCAATGTGTTTAGTGCCCTACAGCTAGCAGAATTTTGGTTGGAAACTCATATAGCTCATGTACATTGCCTGATTAAGCTACTGTTGTTAGACCGTCAGTTTCATGAGCATTAATGTATTCAAGTTTCTTTCTCTGTTTTCAACCAAGAAATGAGATAATTCAGTGAATGCAGTTCATATTTGCTGTCTTTCATTTTGCTCCCCTTCTAAACTCTTCCTAAGCAATCTTCTCTGCCTGGTTTATCCTTTTTTAAAAGAAGAATAGCAGGGCCATGGCTCAAAATCTTGTGTGGGGACAAGAAGTTGATGTGAGTTGCTAGTACTGTATGGATATGGTACTGCTTCTGGTAGGTTGTATGGGATCCCTCCTCAAACATCTGCATATTGTCATCCCCACATGCTTTGCCCAGGTGGTTGTGAATTTCAGTCACTGTGACCATACAGAAAAAGATCAAAGAAGAATAAAGAACAATTGAATGGGAGAAAAAGCCCAGACATTTGAAAAACACTGCTCTTGACTATATCAGAAAAATTAGAAATATGGAGGGGGACACCCAAAATTGCAGAACAGAATGTTTTCCCAAAGAGTTTTCCCACGATGACAGAATCTCATTATCTATATTTAATTTACTAGGAGGGGCACAGAATATAATATAATTTACACTGAGGTTTTTCTGATTTGTAAGAGAGATTGAACTGTCAAATATATAATACCAAAGGTTATTACCAATGGTATCATTAAAACTTACATGAAGATCTTTTACCCAATATTCTAAATATCTAGTTTTCATTTTTTTTTCAGGGGGTGAGAGGTTATTTCTCTACATGGGAAGCCTTCATAGGGTCTTTCAAAAACAATAGTTTTGTTTGTTTGTTTTCCTGTGGGGTAACTAAAGTGTTCAGATCTTGATTTCTTAACAACAAAATACTTCAGCTCTAATAAGTATAGAAAAGTTGAGCAAACATTACTCAAAAATAATTTGTGCATACATTAGCCAACGTACCTTTTGGATTTCTGAGATACTATTCCTAATTTGATTTTTGTTTTGATAAAGACAGAAAATCTTCTCAAAATATCCATATGTCTCAAACACAGGATGGAATTTGGAACTGCCTGTGATAACCTGATCAAAATACAATATTCATTAGATATCTTACTGCATGCATATATTGTGCTAATTTAATAGTAGTGTTGTTCTGGGAAGGGGGAAGGGAAGGAGTGAACTCTTTCAGCAGTCACCTGTTGGAAAACACTAGCGTCATGTGCTTCACTAGCTAATCAGATTTCTCCAGGAATGTCACAGCTTAGAGGGAGGGAGGAACAGAGACAGTAAAGCCTCAGAAGGCTTTTCACACCCAGACACAGGGTAATGAGATTTTTTTTAAGGATCGGCCAAAATAATAATTTAGACGATCCCCTTTGTTCACATATAGTAGTGCCTGGCTTCATAAATAGTGCTATCTGAATTAAGTGGAATGTTCGTAAGAAGAACAAGGCACTATTCAACATGAGTAAAGAAGACAGAATTTAATCTTTTAAACAGTATCACATTAAGGAAAGAAAAGAATATATAGGTGGTAAGGTTGTTAAATACTCAAAAATTAGGATTTCCAAAAGTAGGTCATGGTTAAAGTGGAATTTAGGAAGAAATTCCCTGACCCCCAGACTCCAGAAGTTGGGGGATGGGTCTGGACAAGACATTCCTACCGAAATCTTAAGTAATTGCACATAGATTGTTGTTTTAAAAATACTTTTTTGCTTCTATTTTGTTCCTTTGATTAAGATTAAATGAAACTAAGAACTGGAGCATTGCAGTGTTCTTTCCCAGAGAGGAGAAAGCTCAAAACATATGACTTACAGGGGGTGCACTCGGAAGGAACCAAAAGAGGGGACAGAGATGCAGCAATTTGTGCCATAGACATAGATCAAGAGATGCCTCAATAAAGTCTATCATACATTCTGATTACACCAACTGGTATTTTATGAAGTTCTGGACAATTAACCTTCTGCTGCTATGTGTCTGGCCAATAGGTTTCTTTAAACTTCATATTGCAGGCTAGGCAACAAAGAAGCCCAATAAAAATGCATAAAATTGGAATATGTGGAGGCTCTCCTCCATCTTTAAAATGTCAAAAGCTAAATTGTTGTTCCCGCTGCAAAGCCCAGTTAAATGTGATTGTATAGGGTGATGATTAGATTAGAGAAAAGAATCTTCCCTCCTTTCTCCCCATCTGGAGGCAGGCTGAGGAATAGTTGTGCTGCCTCTCTTTGGCCTGTACTGCAGTTTTCTGGCAAAAGCTTCATTTTACATGGTTCCTGGCAGCTATTAAGGCAAGTGGATCTAAAGAGTTCGCTGACCTAGGGCCAAGATTCAACCACTCTACCTGCCCACAAGCTTTCCCTCCACTCTGCTATGGAGATTCCCACCCCCCACCCCCACCCCCCTGCGATGTACATAAAATCTCCCTCTTCCTCCCACTTTTTTCCCCTCATGGAGCAGAAAAGGCCTTTTTATTGCCTTTCTTACCCACACAAAGGGGAACAGGATTTCTCCCTATATAAAAATAGTCTGTCAAGGTAGTTCTTTTCTTTTGCCCTCTCCCCATCTCCCCCTGAACCCCGCCCCCCAAAAAAGAAAGCATTTGTCAGTTTCTGCAATGAAACATTAATAGATCATAAGGACAACAGGGAAATGAGATTTTTTTTAAAGAACTGGTGAAAGTAATAATTTAGGCCCCTTTGTTTACATATAGTAGAGTCTGGCTTCATAAATAGTGCTATCCAAATCAGTGGAATGTTCAAAAGAAGAACAAGGTACTATTCAATATGAGTAAAGAAGGCAGAATCTAATTTTTTAAACAGTATCCCATTAAGGAATGAAAAGAATATATAGATGGTAAGGTTGTTAAATACTCAAAAATTAGGATTTCCAAAAGTTTATGCTGAGTACTCAACTGTAGCTCCTTGAGTTAACTTTGGCCTAAGGATGTTAAAATGCAGTTAATTGACTAGTCTACTAGTCGATGTAATTTCCATCAACTAGTCGATAGGCAGTTCCACATTCCTCTTTGAAATGTGCATTTCAAAGCCATGGAGCCCGGGGCAGTGGGGGGACTCTCAGTCCCCCTCTTATCCTGGGCTCCATGCTATGCTGCATGTTGATAGGAGCCCGGGGTCAGCTGGGGACTCCCTACCTGATCCCGGGTTCCGCGCGGCAATTCCCCGGAATTCCCCAGTTGATCCCGGGTTCTGGGGAAGTGCTGCACGGAGCCCAGAATCAGCTAGGGGAGTCCTCAGCTGACACCATGGCACCATGGCACCTGCCCCTTTGAAATGCGCAGAGGTGGCGTTTTAAAGGGGCAGCCACCTCATAGCTGATCCGCAGATCAGCTGTGAGGCGGCTGCTCCTTTCAACTGCCACCTCCACGTGTTTCAAAAGTGCAGTGGAACCTGGGATCAGCTGGGGAGTCCCCAGCTGACCCCGGGCCCCGTGGCTGCCCCTTTGAAATGCAGAGGTGACGTTTTAAAGGGGCAGCCACCGCACAGCTGATCCATAGATTAGCTGTGCAGCAGCTGGCCCTTTGAAACACTGCCTTGGGGTTTCAAAGTGGCAGTGCCGCATAGCTGTGCAGCACTACCACTTTGAAATATCCCTTCTCCCCGCCTTTTGCTGCCTCTATCTCGTAGAGGCAGCAAGGGGGCAGATATCGACTAGTCAACTAGTCAAAAGACTAGTCTTTAACATCCCTACTTTGGCCAACTTTAATACACCTTTAAAATGTTTATATATTATTTTCAGCTGATACAGTAATATAAAATGACTGATTTTTACACAACCCTATACATAGTACACCGTGTATTTAGCATATTTTACTTTAGTATAAAGTTGCATATATGCTGATAACATAATTTTGATTTAAATTAGTAAGTGATTAATTCAGTATTGGAATTTATCGGAGATTCTGAAAAGCTCTTTGAAAATTATTAATTATATAAAAGTGCATTTGAACAACAAAGATTTAATAAAAGCATTTAAACGGGATGGCTGTAAAAATTAAAGAAAACTTCTCAAATGACTTTTTTTGTCTGAAACCTATTTCCAATGTTAACAATTAGATAAGATATGGGACAATATTCGCTCATAGTTTGACTTTAGTATCATAGTGTGGGATAAGATTTAGGCATTTGTTTAAATTGCTATATGAAAGTTTGACAAGGAAGGAGTCTGGAGTAACCAGTATATGCACTGTATGTATATTTGGAATGAATTAGAGATGTTAAATTTCAGGTAACTGACTAATCAAGTAGTTGATGCATTTTGCATAGACTATTCGACTAGTTGATAGGGCATCTCTGCCTTTGAAGTGTAGAAATAGCCCTAGGGCTGTTGCTACACTTTAAAGGCGAAAGCACCATGTAGAGCCCCAGGTCAGCTGGGAAATCCATGCTGACCCTGGGCTCCATGCAGTGCTGCTGCTTTGAAACGCTGGGTAGCTCAGCAACAGGCTTCTCCCCGCGTTTCAAAGCGGCAGCACCACATGGAGCCCAGGATCAGCTGGAAACTCCCCAGCTGATCGCGGGCTCCTTGCCGCACTGCCAGTTTGAAATGCCACCGCGGGAGCCCAGCGTCAGGCTCCTCCCAACATTTCAAAGCGGCAGTGCCGTCTGGAGCCAGGGATCAGCGGAGGAGTCCCCGGCTGATCCTGGGCTCTTTGCGGCACTGCCACTTTGAAATGCCGGGAGGAGTCTGATGCCAGGCTCCTGCGGCAGCATTTCAAACCGGCAGCACCGCGTGGAACCTGGGGTCTGGCCTCAGGCTCCATGTGGCACTGCTGCTTTGAAGTACCCCCCTCCCTTCCCTCTCCCTGGCTGCCTCTTTCTGATAGAGGCAGCAAAGGGGGAGATGGGGGGAGTGACTAGTCACCAAGCTTGTCAACTAGTCCTTCACATCCCTAGAACGAACAATAACAATGGACATGATTTTAAAATTGGTTATCTATTAGCTGATGTAGTCATATGTGCTGTAGTATGTGAGGTATATCAAATTCTAAGCATATGTTAGGATAACTACATCACTCAGGGGTGTGGAAAAGCCTGAGCAACAAAGTTATACTGATCTAAGTTCTGGTGTCAGGCCCACTGATGGCAGGACTGGGGTGGGGGGCAGAGATGGGGCAGGATGCAACTTCTCGGGGATCCAGTGATTCTAAAGACCTTGGGGCTCCCAATGCTACTGCAGCAGCAGTGGCAGCTGGAGCCCCCAGGTCCCTTAGACTCATCGCAGGAAACCCACACAGAATACTCCAGCTGGCTTGGTGGGCCAGCAGCAGAGTGCCATCCAGGTAATGCTGGGGGCTGGCTGGCCAGCTCTGCTCCTTCCACCCAAGGCCTCACCCTTTCTGGGATCACAATGCCAGCCCCCAGCACATTGCCTAGGGACCCGGCAATTTTGTCGGCTCCCCTGCCTCATGTAGACATTGCTGCAGCCTCTTGGAGGAGGTAGAATACCTGATACAATGGGAGAAGCCCTCCGGTTGGCGTAGTTAGTATTTTCTCAGAAATGCTACAGCAGCTTAGCTGCATCAGTGCAGATGCACCACTGCAGCATTTTTAAGTGCAGGAAAACATTGAGATGCAGATGCCTTTGCAGAGGGCAAAGTGTGGAGGGGATGCCACTTTTATTTTAAATAATTTGAATCGTGTACAGGCCCGTGGGGGGGAGGCAAAGGGAGTAGGGATGTTAGAAAGTAATCAACTGGTTGGCTACCTGATAAACATAAGCTTATTGGGTAGTCCAGTGGAGTATCGACTACTACTCACTTCACCCCCCGCCCTTGCTGCCTCTTAAAAGCCGGTTCCCAGTTCCCCAGAGCACCGTCTCTTCACTGCTGCCTCTCTTCCCCTCTCCCACCACCTGCTGCTTCTATCAGGGAAAGCAATGGGGGAGGATAGGGGAGGCTGCTGCAAAGCAGCCTCTGCCTGTGGCGAGCTGAGGCTTGCTGTGAGCAGAAGTTGCTCCAGTAGCAGCCCCTGTCTGCAGCCAGCCCTGTCAGCCATGAACAGGTGCTGCTCTGGCAGCAGCCCCTGTTCACAGCAGCAGCGTTGCCCACCATGAACAGGGGCTGCTGAACTCAGTGTGAGCCAGGACTGAACTGTCCCACCTCGTGCTGGTCCAGGACATTGCGTCTCTGCATTTTAAATGTAGTAAAGGCCCAGTGGCACAGCATGGATGGGTCCCATAGCTGGCATGAGCTGGGACTGCTCGGTCCTGGCTCAAGCCAGCACCTGTAGCTACCCCCGCTGTGACTCTGTAGAGCAGTGCTTATCGACTAATCGTATAGTCAATATAATTGTATTGACCACACAGTTAGTCGATTTAACATCCTTACGTGAGGCCTAGTGATTCAAAAGGGCCCAGGGCTCCCAACTACTGCTCCTTTGGCTGCAGCCCTGGGTCCTTTAAATCTCCAGGCGTGCCAGGCAGTGCACTCTGGGCAGCTCTGAGGGCTGCTGAGGTTGTGGGGGGGGACCATAGTTAATTGAGCTCTGGGTGGCTCTGGGAGCTGGTTGCTCCCAGCCCTGCCCCTTCTGCCAAAGGCCCTGCCCCTTCTGGGAGCACGGACCTGCTCCCCCCCCACTTTGCCCAGGGGCCCAGCAAATCTGTCAGCTCCACTGATCTCAGAATTCAGTTGGTCCATCTGTTCTGGTTAACTAAGGATAAATTAAAAAGTAAAATGGGAAAGGGAATGCTTTCTTCTGCTGTGTTTTTCTAAGATTTTCTGGGTATATTCTCTACCAGCAACGAAAATTGGAGAGTAATACACAGTGAGGACACTCAGGCTACGTCTAGACTACAAGCCTCTTTTGAAAAAGAGCGTCTAGACTACAATCAGTACTTTCGAAAAAGCAAGGCGCTTTTTCGAAAGAGAGCTCCCAGGTAGTCTGGATGCTCTCTTTCCAAAAAGCACAGTTTGCATTACATAGCGCCTTTTTTCGAAAGAGCACTTTTGAAAAACGGCGTTCTTCCTCATAAAACGAGGTTTTCCACAGTCGAAAAAACTGCTGCGTTCTTTCAATTTACTTTTGAAAGAACATGGCAACAGTATAGACGTAGGGGAAGTTTTTTCGAAAAAAGGCCACTTTTTTCGCAAAAACCCTGTAGTCTAGACACACTCTCAGGAATAAAAATTATCAGCCATACCCATAAGAGATAGTATTTTAAATAAGCATGTGCACTCAATCCGGTCAAAAGACTTGTTGCAATCAGTGCTAAGATCATAGATTGATGTTATCCATAAGTTATGGATCTCCTCCGATCCACTGATTACATTTCTGGTTAGCTCTCATACAATGTGGCTTTCAAGTGAACTTTAATTTGTCACATTGTATAAACCAACTTTTTAACTAGTTCTTGAATTAAATCACATTAACAATATCTCCCTAAAAATGTTCCTCAGTGCATTGCCATTAACAAAAATAATAATAATAATATTTGGCAGTTTCTCTACAGAGAGAAAAGAGCATTTGAAATAATGTTGGGTATTTTGCCAAGTCTGTCAAATGAGTAACACTTCCACTTTCTCAGCTCTGTCTCATTAAAATTGTATTCTAATTCTGTCTCAACTTGGTCTCTTTGCTTCATAAGTCATTGCCTGCTCATTACTTGTAGTGTGAGAGATGAAATTTATTCAAACTTGATAGCAGGAATAAAGAATTGAAAGGCAGACAGATGGGAGAAATGAAATTAGCTTATTTTAATGCTTTTTTTTCCAAAAGACCTTTTCATAGCTATGGGTGTCAGTTTGGATTTGTGGCACTATCTTTGTTTAGTTTGTTGGGAATTTTTTAAAAATACCCACTAAAATATGCTTTTATTTGTCATATCAGTGAAATAATGTTCAATATCTAATCATTATAACTATCCAACAAAGACTAAATTTTTGCTATTGTTTTATGTTAGGGATTCTACTGTAGAATCTAAGTGAATGCTACACATGCACAATGGTTTTGGATGAATTATATAAAATGTAATATAACTTACGAGCAATTTAATGTGGAATGCAAAGGGGAGCTGAGCTTTCTAACCCAAATATTGCTTCTCAAGCTTTGAATGTCAAAAGAATGCATTAAGGGATTTCTAATTTTGAATATAGGAGAGTATTAGGAGCAAATTGACTAAAAGCACAGTGCTTTTCCATTATAAAATTGAGTTGTTAAGGAATTATATGGTCTAATTACTGAACTTGGTATTTTTGACTACTTGGATTATGAACAGATATTGTCATTAACTAGCTAATTAAATTGACTGCAATAACAAGCAGTAATTTAGAAATATGTTCTAAATTAGTTTTTATATGAAAGCAAAGTCTTTGTTGATCTGTGTATATGATTAGTGTCAAGTGTCATGAATTAGCTGAGGGATCTCGGTGGAGGAAGGGCGTAACATTGAGAAATAGCTGTATATGTATTTGAAAGACAGAGCCAGAGAAGCAGTTAAGCTGTTTTTATTAAATTAAAAAATGAAATAAAATGGGGATGAAAAATGCACACATTTTTCTCAGTATATAAAGGAAATAAATGCATACATGGAAAGTGAAACACATTCAGTCGTCAAAAAAAAAGTCAGATGAAACTGTATTGGAGGCTACATAATAATTCTTAATTCACTCAAAACTTTTCCCACTGAAATCTGTGGAAGTTTTTGGTGGGCAGGTAATGAAGGATTGGGCCTTCAATCTTCATACCGTACCACTTGCAAATTTTAAAATTATAAACATTTCACACCCCTGATAATTAAATAAGATATACAGCCAATTCCGTCAAAGCATCTTTATGATTTGAAAGTATGGAACTCTTTTCTGAACATAATAAACGGAGTTTATAGTAAGCAGTGAACCATATTTCCAAACAGACTTGGGTTTGATGTGGATACTCTAAAGGAAAACACATGTTAGCTGGACTGGAAAGTTGAGTATTCTCTAGGGAGCTTTCATTGATGCAGATTTTGTTTCGTTGGTTCCATTCCCACTATAATATTCTCATCACACTCTTACATTTCTTTCATTCTGTTGGTCTGCTTGTTGGCAGAGGAAGGGAGATTTGTTTAAACAGGGACATAATAGTAACATAGCAGAAAACTGAGACATTTACCGTGCTGGATTTAACCTTGGTATTATTTTTTAAATAAGTCATTTTCAAATAGTTCAAGCTGACAGTGTCCCAGTACACAGAATTAACCTGACCTGTTTTCCTAAACTGTTTGAAACCAGTTGAGGTAACATGATAATAGCATTCCAAGGCCAGAGGGCAAGGGGGTCCCTGGTATCTATTAGGGAGTTTTGGCTTATTTGACTATGTATGATCATTGGTGTCAAAAAAGGTGTCATGATATATCTTTGGGAAATGAATGGCACACACTGGTAATTAATATCACTGTGAAACCTGTATGTCAATACTGTATGTGTAGGTCTGGATGTTTTATTATATTATGTTTTAGTTGAGTCTGTGTTTGAACAAAGCAGAACATGGGTCTGTCTGGGTCTTGAATACAAATTAAGCAGGGTTGACCAGTGAGAGTGGGATTAATTTACATATGCAGTAAACAAAACAATGGAAGTTTACCAGATAGTTGGGGAGTCAGCGTGTCCAGATCACAAGGGTTTACTGCACTGTAACGAGAGGTGTAGCGAACCCATCAGTTATTCCTCACTTAAGGGACTAAAGAGCTCTTGAGATCAGAGACAGACGGTCCATCAACCAAGGGGGTAGAAGTCTGTGGAACTTGATTATAGGAAGCAAAGTTGCTTAGGCAGAGACTAAATTAAAGTTTTAGAAAAGAAAAGCCTTTTTTGAAAGATCCTCTAAACCACATTTTTGTGGCTTCTCTTTTTGAAAGAACCGCGTCTAGACCGTGGTTTCACTTTCGAAATAGCATTTTTTTCGACAAAAACACCATGACGCGATTATGCAAATGAAGCATGGGAAATTCAAATCCTGACTTCATTTGCAATTTCGATATGTCTAATTTACATCCCTCTTTCGAAAGAGAGATGAAGTCTAGACATAGCCTTAGGCTTTACAGAGTTTCATGGGCACATTTTCATCCAAGTAAATGGATTCTTAATTTATCAAAGTTAAATACTCCACTCAGAATGCTGCTGGTGGACCACTGTGAGTGGCACTATAACGATAGGTATGTGTGTGGGAGAATTTTGGGGCATTTAAAAAGTTGTCACAAAGTACATGTACTCAAATAGTTTTGCAATTAACAACGAATGCAAAATCTGGATCAGTGCAAGTTCACATGGGCTGGGGACTATTCTTTTGTAAGATCACTAAATGGTTCTGAAACAGTGACTTGAACACTAAATAGAAATATGTGCAGATGGGGGGGGGAATATTGTCAATTGCTTATGATTGTGAATGACTTCATAAATGTGTTTACAGGGAGAAATACTTGTGGTAGAAACAGATCATAAATCCCTGGAAGATGTATTACAGAAAAAATGATTGTGAAATTGCACAACTACTCATTACATGTAAAATACAGGTCTGATAAGAAGCTCTCTACAGCCAACATATTTTCAAGAGTGCCTAGAAATAGGGAAAAGCCAAGAGCTGCAGGAGAAGATGTTTAAAGTAAATATGGCTCACATGTTACCAGTTTCTTCAAAGATATTAGACGAGCTCAAATGAGAAACACACAATGGAACAGTCCTTTCAAAAGTTTGGAAGTTTAATTTTGGATAGATGCCATCAGACAGCCCTGGAATTTTCAAGCATAAAAATATATTTGAAAGTGCTGTCTGTGAAATTATAACTAAAGGACATTGGACTAGATTTTTAAGATCTTTAGGCATCTATTAGGTGCCTAGTGGGATTTTGAAAATTACCTAATTCCCATTGGGATGTCACTTCAATCCACTGGAACTCTTTTTATCTTGTCCTTCACTATTAGTGGTTAGGCACGGAGGCATTTTTGAAAATCCAAATAGGCACACATCTATATCTTGAGATCTTTTTAAAGAGCTTTTAAAATCTGGCCATGTGTCATCATGTCATACAGCATATGATTAGAAATGTAACATGGTGTATAGTTGCCATCTGGGTATTGGGAAGTCTGAGAACAGACACTGAGGTATTCTCAACTCTGTGCATTTATGATGATAATTGAAGATAAGGTAGCCACTTGTGAAATCTGCAATAAATATAGGGATTGAATACAAAAGAACCACTGAAACTATGAGATTCCTAATTGCTTATAACCCAAGATTTGCCTAGGTATATTTTTAATTAAACACAAAAGATTTTTTTAATTGAGCTGTTACACAACACATTGAGTAATAATGTATTAACCCACTCAAAATCTCATTTAGTCACGGGGTAATACCAGGTGAATTAATAATACATAACTAATAAGTGAGTCAACTCGGTCATTCTCTTTGACATATCAATTCAAGCACACCATGGTAAGTCCTGACTATGGGCAACAAAATGGACTAGAAGAAAAATCAGTACAAATAGCAAAGAATGGGGTGAGGGGGAAGAGGCCCTAGTGCCGTGGTCACCAACTGGTCGATCGCGATCGACTGGTCGATCACGAGGCCTCGACCAGTCAATCGTGAGGCGTTCGGGTCCCCCTCCATTTTCCCCCCAACCCCGAGAACCCCGCTACCTACCTCCAGCGTAGTGCCGGCTTCCTGCGGGGTGGACGGAAGTCCTGCCTGCAGCTCCGCGCCACTTCCGGGGGTTCCGGAAGTGTGCTGGCTGCTCCCCTCCCACAGCTCTGTGGCATGCTGGGTGCACTGCAGGAGGGGGCGTTGGCCCCAGGAGGAGTGCGGCGGCTTCCCTGCGCCGCAGGAGGGGTGAGTCGAGCGCAGGGGTTTCCCTGTGCCACGGGAGCGGGGGTCGGCCCCAGGGTTTGGCCCCGGGGCAGGCGCATGCAGAGGTTTGGCTGCACTGCGGGAGGGGGGTTTGGCTCTGGGGCAGGCGTGCGCACGGGGGGTTGGCTGTGCCGCGGGAGGCACGCGCTGGCCCTGGAGGAGGCACACGCCGGCTTCCCTCTGGGGGGGGGGGGTGGAGAATTCTGGGAGGAGGAGGGTGCAGGGGACTCTCTGCCCCCCTGTTCCCTCTCCCCACTCCCCAGCCTCAGAAACCTGTCCCCACTGGCACCCTGTCCCCTGCCGAAGCACCCACTAGCACCCTTCCCCAGTACTATGTCCCCTGCTCCCACCAACACAGTTGGGGCCACATTAGTGAAGCTTGGGGGGAGGGGATGGAGGAGGTTTTTTTTGCATCTCACTTGTGTGGCCCCAACTGACTTTTCTGTGGGTCAGTGACCCCTGACTCAAAACAGGTTCCCTGCCCTTCTCATAAATAAAGACAATGCAGAAACTTTTTGTGTTTGACATAGTATTTTATTTGAAAATGAAGCCTGGCCAACAAACCCCCAATTGGGGCCAAGCCCCCATCTGGCCACAGCATCATAACAGTCCTGCACTCCTTTTTCCCCCAGACCCTACATCTGAGCCTATCATACACTGGAACCCCCTGCCCCGAGCTCCTCAGATACCCCAACCCAAATTCCTGAACCCTCACATCCAGAAGTCTGTGGCTTGCTTAGTACCCTAACCCTAACCTACATCTGACCCCAACACTGCCTGGCCTGGAGCCCCCTCCCCGAGCCAGCGTTCCCTTATCCACCTCCTCCTCCATCCAGATTTCCTCCCAGAGCTTGCACCTCTCACCCCTTCCCACACCCAAATCCCTCATTCCCACCCCGGAGCCTACACATCCTGTCTCAACCCAGCGAGGGTATGGCTAGACTGCAGGAGTTTTTCAGGATTCCGGAGATATCCCAGAAAAACTCTTCTGCATCCAGGGATGCATTTGTTCTTCCACTTCTTTTAGTGAAAGAGCAAACATGATCTTTCGGTCACCCCTATATTCCTCTTTCCATGAGGAATAAGGGGGCTTCCAAAAGAAGGGTTTTTTCTGACATTTGGTCCAGTCTAAACAGTCCAAATGTTGGAAAAACTTCTTCCTACAGAAGAATTGGGAAAAAAAGCAGCAGTATAAGGGTTGGGGATAGCAAGTGATGGAGAGGAGGAGAATAGAGACGGCAGGGTGGGGCTTCAAGGAAGGGGCGGGGCAGTAGATCTTGGCTTGTTCTGTCATTTAAAAAGTGATCTTGGGTGTAAAAAGGTTGGAGACCACTACCCTAGTGCATTCAAGGGATCAATATTTATCATTGTTAAATTTCACAGGTCTTTCCTAGAATCACCAGTTCAGAGATTTTCAGGACAAAGAACAAAAATTTTAGTAAGATTCACAGGGATAGCTGACTTAGTCTGTAACTGGAAGAAGTGGGTTGTACCCACGAAAGCTCATGATACCATCTACATGTTTTGTTAGTCTATAAAGTGCTACCAGACCATTTGTTGTTTTTTTGTGTACAGACTAAATCGGCTTCCCCCTGAAGCTTCTCTTTCTTGAGGACATCTAAAATGTTACCAACAGTGCTCATATGGGGCTGGCAGAGGTAACATGTTCCCACTCAATCGCTGACAATGAAAAACAAAAGAAATGTAAACAGGTTTCAGGTGGCTGCCTTATCTCAGTGGCCCCATAGGTCACTGCTGAAGAAATTGTTCTGAGAACAAGTTATCAGAAAGCTTTTGTGGGTTAGAGGCAGTAATTAGACGCAAAATAATTCTCTCATCTAGCAAGAAAGTCAACTTTCCTGACCTCAAGTCTGTCCTATTTGATTGGTTTTGTGTATGATTATTTGGCTGCATTTCTTTGCATATGTTTGTTTGCATATGATTCCCTTAAAAGGAAGATATTTCGGTAAATAGCGATCCCTGTTGTGTAATTTACCCCTTCCTAGAACTGAGACAGGAAATAAAAATCAAGTACTCTTACCAATTCTCCTCAGTGTCCCCTCCCTGTAACATACAGAGTCTCCCTCACAAATGTCTTACACTTGTAATTGAATGACAAAACGTTTATCATTCACAGATGGTTAACACCTCTTTCCCCACCCCCCACAACAAAAGTTTTGCCACAGCAGCTGCAAGTGTATTCTGGGCCGTAGAAGTCGTCGTACCCCCCCCCCCCCCCGCAAAACAAAAGTGCAGATAAACAATGTTTACACTGCCCAACTTTTAGCTATTCAGGGTTGTGTCGACACAGCTTTGTAAGGAGAAAAGCTTAATAGGATGAAAAAAACAACAAATGGTCTGGTAGCACTTTATAGACTAACAAAACATGTAGATGGTATCATGAGCTTTCGTGGGCACAGCCCACTTCTTCAGATGACCGGACTTTGGAGTTTAGGATGTGCAGACCCAAAATAAATAGGAGAGAAAACGGGAGGGAGTGGGGGGGGGGAGAGATAGGGAGCTAGAGGGAATCAGTAAGTATCTGAAGATTGGGTAATTAAAACGAAGCAGATAAGAATCAAAGTCAATTGATTTTTCCCGCTAGCTCCCTGTCTCCCCCCACTCCTTTCCCCCCCCCCCCTTCTCTCCTATTTATTTTGGGTCTGCACATCCTAAATTCAAAACTCCGGTCATATGAAGAAGTGGGCTGTGCCCACAAAAGCTCATGATACCATCTACATGTTTTGTTAGTCTATAACATGGGTTCCCAAACTGGGGGGCATGAGGTGACCCAGCCACACACCCCCATCAATCCCACCCCAAGTTTTGCTGTATTTTTTTGGGAGGAGGGGCGTTAGGGTTTCTCAAAAATCAAAAAAGGGGCATGATGCCAAAAAGTTTGAGAACCACTGGTCTATAAAGTGCTATCAGACCATTTCTTGTTTTTTCTGTTCAGACTAACTCGGCTACCCCTGAAGCTTAATAGGGTGACATAGATATCAGAGGTATCCCAGAAAAACTTCACTGCATCCAGGGAACGTATTCTCTCTTCCGCTTTTTTTTGTGGAAGAGCAGACGTACTCTTTCAGAAGCCCTGTCTTCCTTCTCCCATGAGGGAGGGTTTTTTTCTGAAATTTGGCTCAGTGTAGACGGGCCAAATTTTGGAAAAGCCTCTTCCGGAAAAAATATCAGAAAAAGGTATGCAAATTGCGGAGCACAATTTGCGTACCTTTTTCCAATAAAGCCCCATAGTGTAGATATAGCCTTTATGTCCCACACCTTTGCCACACCTTGAATTTTTTTCTGTGGCTTGAGAACTTGGTGACCTACTTCCTTCCTCTTCAGTCCTAAACTGCCTCCTCTCTGCAACAGGACTGACATTTTCCTCCGCTTGCTGCTAAGTACTTGACCCTGATTGCATTTATCTAGGCTCAGTGGCCTTATATAGTGTTGACTTGCATATTTTTGAAAGGTTCTCTTAAGGGCAAATCCTGTCTCCTTATACCTGCCAAGTGTCACTCATCTAAAATTACAGTCACTTGTTTACTCCTGCTGTCCATCTGTCATTCATCTCAGCTGTTGTCACTCTTGTGCAGCAGGGCCAGCAGACTGAGCAGACAGCAATAGCTGTCTCTCTTTCTTCCTCTTCTCCTCTCATTCCTCCTATGTGCTCCCATGCCCCTATTCTCTAGTTCAGTGTAGCAGCACAGCAGGACGCGTGTCAGGGTAGGGGGAATGATAATCAGTAGATCCTATTCCTGGCACAGCCATTGACTTGCTGGTGTGATCTTGAACAAGTCAACACCAGCCCTGTGCCTGAATTTTCCCATGGCATTTGAGATGTACAGATGGAAAATGTTATATGGCTACAAAGTATTCTTGCTGTATTTATGTAGGATTCCATGTTTCTAATTAAAGGGCACCTAATTAATAGACACCAATTATAATTTTATATTTGAAAACTACATGAAATATCATGGGAGTGTAATTCAAGCCCGTGAAAAACAACATTGCTAGGTTTAAATGCAGCTTTTGTCTTTCCTCTCTTTAAGGGAGGCTCAGCTCGCGCTGTAACACAGTTATTATGGAAATGGCTGTAACTTTCAATAAGCTAATGTCAATCTTTTGGCGTTATAACATAGAGAGAGAATTATAACATGCTGGGAATCTTAGTAGAAATGAAGTTATAAAAGAAGTCACCACATTGTTTAAAGTGTGGTTAAAACTTTGGTTTGGGAAAAGACAAAAAGGGCATGGAATTGCGTAGTTATTTCATCAATGTGGATGTAATGGAGAGAGCCCATTGGTTTCATAGATCTGTGTTAGATTCCCACAGCCCTGAACAAACAACTCTCGGCCCTATATTTTTTTAAGCCTTTGTTTTCCCACTTTGGAATTCTGACTATGGGCACATTACCAAGCCAACTGGATTGACTACAAAGCACCAGTGTAACTCTTTTTATCACAAAGATCAAGACAACAATTGTGTGCCTACAAGAAAAGAACAACTAAAACCATGGAGCAAACATTAAAAGAACAATTCTAGAGATAGTTGCCTTTGAACTGCAATAATGGGCAACATTCAGTCCCTAGATTTGAATTCTGAGTAAAAGGAATTCATTACTAACTGCTTCTCCTTGTAATTATCCAAACTGCTGGCAGCATATATTTTCAGCAGCATTAATTTTGTCAAACGTAATATTTTGTAGTCACGCTGAACCCCACACAATGGCAGTATTGTAAATCTACTTTATAGAGTTAGGTTTGTTTATTGTAGAGTTCGTTTATGAAAAGGGAAGAAATCTAAATTTTGTCTTGGCTTCTCCCCAAACCACAGAAAATGGAGTATTGTTTTACAAGAGCTTGTTCTGAAATATCACTTCCTGAATGTAAAAGAAGTATGGAATTTGTGCAGATGCATTCCACAAGCATGCACAATGTCCAGCTGAAAAAATATAGTAAGAGCAAACAAACTCTTTCTTTCTCTTCTGTACAGCCCAGTTTCACACTTTAAAAAGAAAGAAACTGCTATTTTTACAATAAACACTTCATTTAGTGATGCCCTAGAAGCAGTTTAAACTCGATCCTACCAGACACCAATAACACAAAGTAAATATTCTATTTGAGGATCGTTGACCAATGTTGTTTTAGTTCTGGCACTACATATTCAAATCTTATAAATAGTTTCTCTGAATCATGCTCACCACACTTCAACAGTGTTTTAAAACAGATAAGTGTTGAAAACCTTTTTTTTTTTATCAGCTGCCTTTCCTTTGGTCATTTTCTGGGATGAGATGTGACAGTATAAGTTCTTCACAGATATCTCATTTTTAAAAGGAAAATTCAGAGAAAATTCCAAGAATTTGGAGATATCCAATCTCAGATTATACAATCTATATTTATAAATGATGAAATCCATGATATACACCATGCAGTCTCTGAACAACGGGGCTGGGAGCCTCACAGTGATTGGAGGAACTCAATCCACCCATTTCAAAACACAGCTGGGGAGAATGTAGAATAGACTTCCCACCCCAGTGACTTCTGTACCAGCCTATGGGCTCAGATAGTGGACAGAGTCTCTCTCTATAACACTATGCAAGAATTTTTGGCTGTGACAATCTTCAAGTGATACAATCTTCAAAGACCTAGTCCACTAAGCTTATTTCCAGTCACCTGAGAAATCATAGGAAGACACTGCAGATGGAACTACTAAGGTCCCGCCATTCTAAACTGGTCCATTCTCAATTCTACACATTTGAAATTTTCCATAGATTAAATGTGGAATTCAAAGTAATGGAAAGAAGACTCAGGGACCACAAAAGTGTCAGTCTTTACAATGCAATATTCAAACACAGAGCCCCACCACCAATAAGGAGAGAAGCATTCTAGGCTATCTGTCCACAATGTTAAGAGGATTTACAAAAGGCATGGAGCCCTACGCAGCTTGCCTACTCCATGTTAGGGATGTGAATGGTTAACCAGTTAATCAGCGGGAGCTGGAGCAACTCCCCGCCTGTCATGGGCAGAAGGGCTGCTCCAGCTAGACTAGAGCAGCCCTTACCTGCGGCAAGCCTGGGTGCCTCAAAGGCAAGGGCTGCTCTGCCCGGGATCCTGGAGCAACCTCTGCCTATGGGGTACCCTGCTCTGGCTTCCTGGCAGCGTGCCACCCCCCTTAATTGGTTAACTGGTTAAACTATGTTTAATTGGTTAACCAATTAAATGGGATTTTACATCCCTATTCCATGTCTGCAGTGGTTTAGCCATGTCAATCCCAGGATGTTAGAGAGACAAGGTGACTGAGGAATATCTTTTATTGAACCAACTTCAGTGAGAGAGTGTCTCAGAAGTTGGTGCAATAGAAGATATTATCTCATCCACCTTCTACTCCATGGTCTGGTTAAGGCAGAATGTCACAGTGAGATGCTGATCTTTCAGTTCAATGGGAGCAAACAATGGCCCCGGTTTGTACAGTCTCCTGTTACAGTGGGGCAGCTCTCAATCAACATGGCCAGGAGCTCTGACTTCCAATCAGAGACGTAGGCATATCCTGCCACTGAAAATGCAGCAGTTCATGTCCTGAAGCCACTCATATAGATGGTCAGAGTACTCCTGGGAATAAAATATTTGTGTTAGATGAAGGCCAAGTGGCAGAATCTCAACCAATCCCACCTCAATGTCCAGTGGGAGAAAACAAAACCTGTTTCAGACAGGATGACACACAATGAAGTCAGCAGCAAAGCCGATGCTGAGGCTGTGTTGCAGGCCAAGGGAACCTTCCTGTCTGCTTCCATTGAGTCTGCCACATTTCAATGACAGGAGTGGTTCAGGGTAGTAAATTGCTTCATCATCTTGAATTATTACAACTTGCATTAGAGCTGAGCACTGAGCACTGCAAAGAACTTTCGTCTGACTTTGTTGAAAAGATCATTCTCAAGCAGCATAGATTCATTGTGTCCTTACCGACTAACCAACAGCCCTTACATACCCAAAGTTCTGGACATGGTAAGGGGGTACCAAGTGAAGATTTGTGAAGCCAACCCATGCCCTTTTTGACTTGCAAAAGAGAGACATGAACAACTGGTGCCACTGCTTGCTAAAATAGTGAACACATCATTCAGAGAAGGAATTTTCCCTTCCTTTTTCAGAGGCATAATATTCCAACCAGCAGTGAAGAAATTCTCACTGGATACTTCAATCTTAGCCAACTATCACCCAGTGTCAAACCTCCCATTCCTGAATAAGCTCATAGAGAAGCTAGCAGAAAGGCAACTACAAGCTCATCTACCTGAAGCTGACATTCTAGACCTGGCACTATCTGCATTCAGTCCAGGACATGGAAATAATTCTGTTTTAGTGGCATGGATGGATAATCTCCTGCTGTCAATGGACAGAGAATAGGCATTTATTATGTTGATCCTGGACCTCTCTGCAACATTTTATGCTGTTGACCATGAGATATTGATGTCTCACTGAGAGAGGTGGCCAGGATCAAGAGTAATGTACTAAAATGTGTTGAGCCCCTCCTGGAGTAAATGCACCTAAAGAGCGGGGATGGGAAAACTGCACCTCTACCACTCGGTCCCTCACTGGCAGGGTTCTTTTGCAAATTCCAATTCTTCCTCCAGTCTTCAACTTCTACCTGGAACCACAAGGTGAACTAGTCAGATAACATGCACTCAGGCATCAGCAATTTGAAGAACGACACACAGATCAACCCATCCTTTACCACACATAACCCCACCTCTACAGCCAAGATGGCCCAGTCCTTGGATAAGATTTGCTCTTGGATGAAGAATAAACAGTTGAAGCAGAATCTGAGCAAAAGAGGTGATGCTGGTGGCCAAAGGAAAGTAATTTGAGGAGTTTGCCTAGATGGTTCAATCTCTTTTGAATGGAAGTTCACACAATTGGTAAATTCAGTCCATAATGTAAGAGTACTCTTGGATTCCTCTCTAACACTGAGCTTGCACATCACAGCAGCCAGGAGCGATGCTTTCTACCATCTCCTCTTGGCTAGGAGACTATGTCCCAGGCTGGTGAACAAAGACCAGGTTATGTAATTTGTGCTTTCATCATCTCTTGGCTGAAATGTGATATACCTGAAACTATACTTAGGAAATTCCAACTAGTAGAAAATCTGCAGTGTCTCTCCTCACCAGCACTGGCTACCTTAAAACCATCACACCTGTCCTCTATTCTGGGCTTTCCATAGACTTTCAAATCAAGCTCAATGTCTCAGTCCTTACTCTTAAAGCATTCCTTGTCCTGGACCCTGGATACCTAAAAGACCACCTAATGTTCTGGGCTGAAGGCCATGGTCAACAACTCTAGCACCATGGAACTCTCAGCATTAATGCTGTGTCTAGACTATAAAGTTCTATCAGAAAAAGATACTCAAATTGTGAACCACAATTTGCATATCTTTTTCGGCTTTTCTTCTGAAAGAGGCTTTTCTGAAAATTGGCCCCTATACACTGGACCAAATGTGGGGGGATGTTTTGGAACATCCCTTCTTCCTCGTAGAATGATGTTTACAGGGATGCCGAAAAATCGTGTCTGCTTTTCCAAAAATTTTTTTGGAAAAGCAGACACGTTTCTTGGACACGGCAGAGCTCTTCTGGGATACATCTGGTATCTTGACAAAACTTTGCAGTCTAGATGTACCCTAAGAGTAAAGCTCATGTGTGCAGGAGACAGAACCTTCTCCAAAGGCGGACCCACACTAGGGAATGGACGTCCGAAGGAACTAACTTCACCACTTTCTGTTCCAAGTGCAAGGCAAACTTCTTTGACCTTGTCTTCCTCTAATATAAGCACATAACAGAAATACTTACTTAATGAATACATTTAAGCCCTACACTCACTGCACATGCTTGTCCTTCTGAGGAAAGAATGAGAGAGCAAACAATGCATGACAGATATGTAGTCACATTGCTTAATTTGCTAATGAAAGGCACTTGGGTTACTACACTGATGACTCTACCTAGGATAGAAGTGATCAGCATGGACATCTCCTGAGCTGCACTGCTAATAATGAGATCCTCCACGATAGCCAGTCTCAGCTCTACTTTCCTGGAACTATCTCAGGGGAATGTTCTGAGGCTTAACTCATAATACTTTTTGTAAAGTGCTTTGAAATCCTAAATTGAAAAGTGCTACTGAAGCATACATCTTTTGAAGGGCCAGTGTTTTAAGTACTGCAGAGCTCTCTTATACCAATAAACAATTTTACAAGAATAAGTATTTACTTTATTTTTTCGGACCCCACCAGCATTGTCCAGAACCCTTGTGTAGGCCTCCCCTTGATTCAGTGGTTTTACTTCATATTTTTAAGGTATTTTACATGAGCATACACTTGACTTTTATTTTTCATTTCTTTTGAGGGTAACTTGTTCCTTAAATTTTGTAAGTTTTGTCCCAGATCTAGGATTTCTACCTGGTTTGTTTGGTAGTTCCCTT
Source organism: Rafetus swinhoei (assembly GCA_019425775.1). Taxonomy (NCBI): domain Eukaryota; kingdom Metazoa; phylum Chordata; order Testudines; family Trionychidae; genus Rafetus; species Rafetus swinhoei. The sequence continues at coordinate 78,634,683 of CM033427.1, read as the reverse complement.
CCCATATATAAATAATGTTAATCATCCTGGGAAAACAATGTTGATACACTTCTTTTTGTAAATTATTCACCTTAGTAAATTACCACAACATGTCAAATTGTTCCTCTAAAGAAGGTTCAGGATTTTTTATGTTCACTTGAAAATATGGCAAGCCATACGAGAATAATTAAAAATACACGAAATATCCGGCCAATGCTTTTCTACAAAATCAATCAAAATGAAGAGAATATGAAATGAAAGTGTCTGAGCATCATTAGATTTTAGTGAGCATGTAAAATGTCTTGTTTTCAATTATATGATATTAATATAGAAATACTAATTTGGGAAAAACATACAAACTCACTCACAAAATCCTAGAATTAAACTCCGGTAGAATCTCATATATGTTTTACACATTTTTAGAATGTTTAACTATGCAGCTCTAACATGGGGGATTGCCATTAAAATGTAATAATAAGATCATACATTATTTATATTGCTCTAAGAGTAGCATTGAGTCTATGAAGTTTTTTTATTATTGTATTATTTACCTCAAATTGCAAGTCTTCAACCTACTAAACATAAATGGATAGGTTATTTTAGAATATTATCTTAAGAAAACAAAATTTTGGATTATCTTTCAAAACCTTAAAAGCCCCAAAGGCAGAAATAATCCCCTTAACATTAATTGCTGTTTTACTAAAACGAACTGTCCTCATTACTTTGGTGCCCCCGAATAGCAATCCCATTAAACACCATTGCTGTGTTTTCAGTGTCTGCTTTGAAAATGAGGGCTTGCTTGGTGGTGGTGGTGGTATCTTGGTGGTGGTGGTGGTGGTGGTGGTTTTTCCTGGGAAAGAATTGGATAAAGCTTCAGATATGTTTTGGAATATTACTCTACTCATAGCTTGTTAAAACAAAGAGCAGTCCTGTGGCACCTTAGAGAATAACAAATATATCATGAGCTTTGTGGGTAAAACCCACTTCATCAGATGAATTAAAGCTACGATTACTGATATGTCACACATGAGATTAATTTCATCTTCATTTTTGCTTTATCTATAGCAAAGTGCTGCTGCTGCTGGACTTCATTAAATATAAACCATGTGATATTAGACTTATTGCCTGGTAAGAAGCAAATAGTTTTAAATATGACACCCATTTATTTAAAAAGTAGAACTGGTTATTGCTCTGTGAAAAACAGACTTCTTAATTTTGCAAGATAAGATTAAAAAAGGAAAAGGAAAGAAACTCTTATAGACTATGCTGTGTTTCTTTGAAACAGGGAGCGCTGGAATAAGTGGCTTCACCCAATACAGTTCTAAGAGTGAATCAACAGCACCATGTCACAGTATCCAAGAAATGTTCAATGTAAGTCTCTTGAAATCTGTTAGAGAAAAGAAACTGCCCCCCCAGTAAAAAAGTTTGGCCAGGCCGCTCTTGCTGTAGTGGGCTGCAGTACTTCTTGGGAGAAACCTGCCGCACCCTTCCTGCATACCATTGCCTTTAGAAAAAGGGAAGGTGTGAAAAGGGGAAAATAGCCTCAGACTCTCCCACCCGTCACCTTGGCGTGAGAACTGCGGGGCTTACCTGGTCGCATGAAACCTGCACAGTTTCGGCCCAACCCCTGGGACACAGACCCCCACTTGGTAACCGTTGGGCCATATATGGTAATATGCAAGCACAGGAAAGCGATGTGCAGATTTGGGGATAAATACCCATCTCACAGTTCGCTCTAGGAGGTCTTCGCAACACACGTACCACCGTGCGTGTGCCTTCCCATATACTTCAAAGCGCTGTCGGCCTAATCAACCGACCAGCCACCTCCCCCGACTCTCGGGCGTAACCAAGGCCTTCGCAACCAAACCGATATCTTTGAAATGTTCCATGTGCTGTGTAAGTTGGTATGTATGATTTGATTTTCTTTGTTATATAAGCTTAGTGTTGTAGTTGTTTTAGGTAGTACATAGAGTTTGTAGTTATCACTGTTATTTAATTAGTGTAGCTGGATATTTTTAGAATAGAGACTATTCCCCTTGCCATTCCCATCCTTATATCTCTGACACGTTTAACTAGAAATCGTAGAATAAATATAATAAATACTGTAAATTCATTATTAACACGGTCTATTAAAAATCTTAGAATAAATACTATAAATTCATCACTGTCATAAATAAATATCCTTTATTTGCTAAAACGGTCCACCTGGTTCTGTCCTTCCCCCCTTGGGTATGCATCATCGGACCTGTGGTTCTCGCGACAAAATCTACATAGACTTTTTTATCCAGTTCTTTCTTCAATTTTCTGCTAACCCGGATGTAGATATTATGTAAGGACATAATGTGCTATGTTGGAGCTGTGGTATCAAATACAATTGTGGAAATGAGGCCTCCATGACTTCTGGGACACTATCTGTTGCCAATGCCACTGAGGCTACGTCTACACTACAGAGTTTTGGGGCAAAAACTCACGGAGCGTTCACACCTCAAGCACGTTTTTGCACAAGTAAAACAAAAGAACAGAAGGGTTTTTCTGGTGCAGGTATTCCTCCTTCGACAAGGAATAATTCCTTTTTGCACAAGAATTCTTGTGCGTGGACAGGGAACAGAGGTTTTTTGTGCAAAAAGAGGCAATTGAAAAAAGCACAGGTGCCCTGGTGGCCATTCTGTGCATAGCAATCAGAGTTTCCTTTTGAGAGAATATCCATGCAGTCTGGACACTCTCTTGTGCAAAAGCACATCGCTTTTTCAATGCACTTTTGCAATGTGGACGCGCTCTTGCACAAGATATCTTCTGCAAAAAGCTTCTTGCACATGAAATCTGTAGTGTAGACATAGCCTGAGGGATTTCCTTAGTGAGGAAACTGATTTACAGTGCATTGTTACATTGTTAGCACATTGTCAGTGTGCTGTGCAACAACACAATTTAAAAGAAGAAGTGTAGTAGTCAACTAATAAGTACTTTTCTATTCAGTTCAAATAGAACTATGCTAATCTTGGATTAATCACAATCAATACACACCTAATTTCAATTATTCTTTTCTTCTGGGTTCCTATAATTATTGCAGATTTCAATCTTCACTTCTAATGGGCAAAAGTTGTCATGCCTTGTCAGAAGAGGGTCCAAGCAGCAGCCATAAGTGAAGTAGAAGGGAAAGGAAGTAAGCAAATTGTTCCTTTCACCTATTTCCCTTACTTCTGTTTGGGGATCCTGCTGATGCTAGAAGCCATTGAGGCTCCCTTTAGAGCATGACACACATGTTGAAAAATGGTGGGCTGTATTGTCTGAGTAGCCTCACAATCAGTAATAAACAATATTCCCGGGAAATGAGTATTATCAGCCCATTATATACGACTTGCCCAAAACCTCATAGAAAATTTGCATTGGACCCTCATGTCTCAAGTCCCAGTCCAGTGCTTTAATCACAAATATTTCCTTCCTTTTTACAAGTTGAATCTCTATTCCTGCACTCTTTGATCCAGCAATTTCCTTGACATAGCATGATTTTAGTTAGCCGGATGTTCACTATAAGGGTTGTGACCAATTATTCCACTGACCTTAGATGGTTTACAGTCACCGGTCCTGGCTTTCAGTGTTTTGCGCTGTTATTTAATGCTACTTTACCCCTAAGTGTCTTCTAAGAGCCCAGTAAGCAGTGAAAGTGTTGGTAATGCTGCAAGACAATATTAACCTCCCATGATTCGGCAAATTCTCTGGTTCAGCACTGGTCAGGTCCCAAGGGTACCAGATTAGAGAGGTTCAATCTGTAGAAACGGGTGACAACTACATTTTAACATAGTTATATCTACTCGAACATACTTGTTTATTAGCTGCTCCCCCAAGATGAATAGGCAAAAACGGCAAAACACTATGACCCTTCATAAGTTGACCCTATATTTCAGAGGTTGGCAAACTTCAGTTCCTAGCTCATCAGGATAAGCCACTGGTGTGCTGGGACATTTAATGTACTTGGAATGTCCATAGACATGGAGCCCCTCAGTTCCCAATGGCTCTGATTTGCCATTCCTGGCCAATGGGAGCAGCACGGACCAAGGGACACTGGCACCACTTCCTACCACTCCCATTGGCTGCGAATGGCAAACCACAGCCACTGAGAGCTGAGGGGCTCCATGCCTGTGGACGCTCCAAGTACACAAAATGTTCCAGCATGACAGTGGCTTGCCCTGATTGGCTGGGAACTGAAGTTTGCCAACCCCTGATCTACAATGACAACATTGACCCATTGATAAGCTGACCCCACTCTTTGACCGCACATCACCTTTTTACCAAAAAATTAAGTTTGTGCATGAGTATATACAGTACTCCTACTCCTAGTATACACAAGACCAAAATGCATTTGGTGACAGTTGCATCATTGGCATAGAAGCTTATAGATTATAATTTACGTGCTGGTACAGAGAAAAAAGTATCCCATTAGCTGCCTTATCAACATTTTTCAGGGGAAAATAATTCCCATGTGTAAATTGAAAAATAATATAGCTTTGTAATTCCAACAAATGATAACACTATTCTGCTAACTCTAGCCTTGAGTTCAAAGTATAATGAGCATCTACAAAATTATCCATCCCCTACCCCCACTCACTCCATGTTTTTCTGTTTTCCATATGTTATTTTTGTAGTAGTCTGTTAAAGATAAGTATGCAGCAAAGCTTGAAGCAAAGTGGTATTTGACATGTTTTCCTTATTAAAATCTCATGACATCTTTCAAATATATAAAATCCAAAATGGGGAAACTCTGTAGTCACACTGGCATTCCAATTACACCATTAACCACTCTCCCAAAACTCTGTGGTTACAATTATACCTTCATTAGGTAGACTTAACTTTACCAGGTATCTGTCTGTGTTTTGAATATCATATGTCTGATACAAGATCTTGTTTCTGAGTTCTTAGTGTATAAGGACAGCAAACTGTGGTTTTGTTCATCTTTCAAAATATAAATCAATACTATTTGAAATAAATGATTTACCCTCTGCAGAAAAAAAGGATAAGAACAAAGACACAGTATAACACTAAGGGATAGATTTTCAAATGTTTGCAAATACATTTGTACATTCCTCACTATTATGCAGGAAAATATACAACACACACATACAAATGTGGTATTTGTACAGATGTATGGCCAGCTACCCACCTAGCTTACAAGATGCACCACATACCTAATTTACATCTCTTTCTAGTATATTGAACTAGGTTTATACTTAGTTGTATATACAATTCATCATGATTCAATTTAAGAATCATGCCTTGGACAGGTAGCCTAAAATTCCCTTTAGTCATGATGGTCCTCAACATATTTGTGCAACGCTTAAGGAACAGCAATATAGTAGATGTGCTTTCTAAATTAGCTGTATCTGCACTATTTTTTTTTCTCTTTAATTTCCTACCCCTGTAACAGCCAGACAGTGGTAGCGCTACTGTAGACAAGATGATGACATTTTTATCATCATGCATTCACCACCTCACAGGAGTGGGCTCTTAATAGGTAGGTTTAAATTCACAAAAATATTATCTAAATTTCACAAATTTCTGTCACTTGGAATTAGTAAACAAATCCTCTAAAAAGTACTATTTTCTCAGGGCCAGATTCTGTGCTAAATTATTTCAATATATAAGAAAATATATTTCCTGTTTTCTTACCCGTAAGTTCTACATAATACTACAACATTGGTGGTCTTTATTGCATTTTGGGGAAAGGGGCTATTTGCCTGAATGCAATTCTAAAAATAATAGGATTATTCTCATCTTTCATTTAGCTTAATAACATACCACATACATTTGTCAATCAAATTAGAATTACTGTCAGGCAATAATAATGCATTTTAGTTTAGCCAATATCAGTCAGACCTGATTTATTTGCTTAATACAAATCTAATTGACTTTCAGGCTGCACTTCTCTTTTCAGCTGTTAACCGACCAAGTACATCTTTAATTTCCAAGACCGATGGTTTGGTAGCAGTTGAGAGGAAGAATGATTTGCATAAGGCCCCAGAAGGGTGCCAAAACTCTTCACGCTTTAAACAACAGCCTTTATTATTCTGTAAGTGGATGTGTTGAATTTTCATGCTTTTGTTTCCAGTTCAGCCCTGACAGAAAAGAATAAAGTAGATTTTGCCAGCACCCCTGCTGTGCCCCGGGGGAGAAATTCAATGTGCCTCATTTGTCTTAATTGGAGAACCGCCCTTAGCACCAGCTTTTTCTATGAATATATTAACATAACAGACAGAAATGTCCAAACCCACTTTTTTATAGAACTATTTTTTTTATATTCTTTCAAAGATAAATAAAAATTGTTATGGAAAAAATACATGTATCATCTTACGCTTTTGTTGTTGTTGTTGTAAAACACTCGACACGGGAAAAATGTATCTAACCTATTTTATCTCTCCAATGTTGCTAGAGCTGGATAGTGAAAAATGTGATAAATACCATCCATGACAGAGAGCTGAAAGCCGCTCTTTATTCTTCATAATGTGCTAATCCTATATATTTGTTCTCTGCCTGGTTTTGTTGCTTTTTCAGATGGAGAAGATACTTTTTTCACATAGAGACTATGTGTGGTAAGTATGAATGAGTTTAGGAACAAAACAAATCTTACAATAGTGAATTTATGAGCACTAAAACAAAATGCAGTTATCTTTGCCAAAGCAAGATTTCAAGCCCCATGCCTATTCATTTGAGAAATATTAAATTCATCTTCCATTTTTCATTTCACAAAAGAACTCTACATCTAGGCAAACAATCTGTGCAGTTTTAAAGCATTTCTAAATTAGGGCTCTCCCTGTGTCATATTGAACTAATGGGATTTAAAGAGTAGGTTTTGAGTTGTTTTTTTAAGTATTTCATTTGCATGTTCCCATGACTGATATTAATCCTTGCATCTGTTAAACCAGCCAGACATTGCTAGTACAATGAAAAAGATGAAAAACATGTGGAAAATAGGTAATTTCTTAATAAACTGCGATGGGTACATTTTCTTGAAAACATCGCTTCATTTTAGAAACTGATGAATCCATATTTAGTCTTGATATTTTTCTCCCTGAGGATCTAATCTACTATATCAGTCACGCAGCCGTTTAACTAGCTGCTTCCATGGCTGTTAAAATAAAGAATGTAGTGGTGGAGGTGTTTTTTAAAAGCATGTCACAAAACATGTTGAAAAATTAAAATATTCTTTGGGTCTGGGGTTTAAATTAAGTGAAGAAGTTAATGGCTTTAGAATATTCTTCTCCCAGCTGGAGTTGAGATGGGATAGTTAGTACAGCCGTGTGTGTGTGTGTGTGTGTGTGTGTGTGTGTGTGTGTGTGTTTACCAGCTCTGTATGGCAGTTTATCACTTTAGCCAGTAATGTTAAAAGTAATCTACCTCCTCCGCCTCCTCATTATTCCATTACCCCTCTCTTACTTACACATACCCTAATACCCACTTATACTCAGACGAACTGTAAAGTCCTGAAGAGTAATGGTCGAGTGCTCACTTTCTTGTACAAATGAATCTACAAAATAATTGTTTAGTGAAGTGTGTTTTTGAAGGATATGTAGGCATGGCACACTACCTGTGGTTTTATTTACATTATAAAAATGCCAATGGCAGATATTTGCCACTGCTCTGCTAAACAAACAATCCAAAAAATCAGAAAGATGGGAACTTCTGTCTCTCAATCCTGGCACCTTCTTGCTGAATTTCCATGGGGACAATATTCAGATCCAATTTGTTTAGCACAATCCTCTGTCTTTTCTAAACAGAACAAAAAAAATCCCCTTTGTCTAGATGCTAGATTCCATAAGGGATTAATTTCCAAGGGTTTGCTTCTGAATAAGAAAAGAAGTTTTAAATGGCTAATTTAGTACTAAGTGTGGCATTTCTTGAAGTAATGGTGTGGTGGGGGAAAAGCTAGTTCAGTGGAAGAAGTCTTCCATTAAACTAGCACTGTCTAAATTGGGGAGAGGTCAGCCTAACTACCTCACTCGGGGGTGCAGAGTTTTCACATCCCTGAGCAATGTAGCTGGATTGACTTAATTTTTTAGTGTAGACTAGGCCTAAATAATTAAAAAAAAAAATCTCGTCTCATTTATTTACAGATTAACCAAATCAATATGTAGAATAAATAATTCTTCCCTCATACAAATTGGAATCCTGAATGGGTGTAGCCAGGGATTTTGTTGGTTGGATATGGTCCTTTAGACTGTTCTATCTGACCTCTGGGAGGTCCTGGATGGTAGCACTGGACTATCACTTGTCATTATGTTAGGCACAGATTGTCTTCTCCTGAGAAGCCTTTGACTTCTCCTGGAGCATATTCCTTTCCCATTTTTTCTATCTAAAGCCAAGTGTCACCTTCATTAGGTTTCTGGAGGATAAGAATGCACATAAAAAATAGGGGTTGTACACTACTGCCCATCCAATCCCCATCTCCCAAATCCATTGAAACCTTCTAATGTAGGGGGATAGGTTATACCAGTGTAAGTGGAGAAAACAACCCTTTCTTCACTCTGCAGTCAAAGCAGGAGCAGAAATATCCAAAGTGTTTGTATTACTCAGCAACCATGTGCTCAGACAAGTGTTCATAAAACCTAACATATAGGTGCTCAGAAATCCTTAAGAGATTATGGCCTCAAATTCTGTTATAGAATTGCTAAGGTGGAAAGAAGGGAGGGAAGTATCTTACCCTGTCAGGCTGCCTTATTGGGTGGAGTTGCGTATAACTTGCATCCTAAAAGATCACTTAGGAAGAGTCCATAACTGGCAGCATGAGAAGGGCCTGTTTGGGGAACAGCAGCCACTTGCCCATGTACAAAGTGAGATAGGAATGGAAAATGGTCTTCATCTTCTCAAAGTCAATAAGGATAAGATAGAGGGCTTCTCTGGGAGAAGGACCAAGGTCTTGGGACAGAAGGTGGTGCATTAACAAGATGTCTGGCAAAAGGAAGCATATGCAGAGTTCATGAATTTTGTCCTCTATTCTATGTGAACATCTTGCCCTGAGGCTTGTGGACTGTATTGTAATACAAATTCAGACTATGAGGAAGTAAATTCAGGATTGGCAGTGAATGTTCCCACCATTTATTCATGCAGCCTTCTGAGCTGCCTGGGCAACGGCAATAATTCATGCACAAATAGAGATATTCAATTAAGTTTAATTTTTATGTAAGTAAGCCACTACTTAAAAAAAAATTGGCCCACTGTTAAGTCTTAGTACACATAAATACTTAATCACTTGCTTCCAGCTAGATCCTTCCATTTCTGAACTGTGGTGGATTTGGGAAGACTATTCACATGCTTGACATGTAGCACCTCAACACATTCTCCATTCAATATGGAAAAATGAATAAATGTACCATCTGTGATGTTCACAAGTCTATCCCAGATTTCTACTCACAAGTCCAACTCCTCAGTGTAGAACAGTCTAGGGATATACTCTGCATTCCAGTGAGCGCCCAACCAAAAGGAGGCATTCACTTCTCAAACACATAAACTGCACCTATTCATACATAACATAAATAATGTTCTATTCCAAAAGTATGGTTTTCAAGACATAGCTGGCTGAGGGTAAGATGGTGTCATTCTTGCTTTTCATGAATAAGCTAGTGTGTGCACTCCACAAGCCTTATGTAAAGCATCTGTGTCCACAGAAATTTCTCTCCCATGCCACCCCGGGGGTTACCACATTAAGTGCTTATTTTTAATCAAACTGTGGAGTAAATAGGCAACTAAAAATCATACAACTTGCTGCCACGTTTAAGTTGCCACTTACATAGTGCCATAGTTAATAAAACATAGGCCTTTTAAAAACAACAAAAACATTATTTCCAGTTTTCTGTGCTGAAACAAAGCCCCTCTTACTGTTTTTTGACCTTGCTTCAGTTTAAAAGTATACATTTCCTTGGAGGTAAAACCAAGAGCTATAATATTCAGCAGTTCTGAGGCCAGTGCAATGAACTGCGTAAATAAAATCTACACGTAGAAAAGAGAATATTCCAAATATTTTTTCAAGTTCAAAGGCTGCAACATTTGCACTGGCATGCGCATGATTCAATTAACTCTGAATGGATTTTTAATGTTCAATGGTTTAGCGTGAGAGGTCATAATTATTATCTTTTTTTCAAGTGATAGAGATATTCCAATGCCCACTTGATGTTTGATTCCTAATATGCCATACAAATAGAATAATCTCAAGCACTGAAAGTGATAACTATAAAAGCAAGCTACATATGAGAAACTATTATGATCATATATGGTTAATAAATTGGTGACATTACTGTAGTATCATATATATAGTAGCCCAGTGTCTGTGAGTCTGTAACGCCGAAATGCTGTCTGTTCCCTCTGGGGGGCGCTGTTGCCTGAAATGCTGGCTGTTCCCTCTGGGGGGCCCGTGCTGCATGGGGAGTGCGGGGCCCAACGGCCGCTTGCTCCGCTTGCTCCCCCACGGCGGCCCAGCTGAGCGGCGCAGAAGTCAGCCGAGTGCCACGGTGGGAGGCGAAGGGGGGCCGGACGGTGACGTGCGGAGTGACAGCGGCTCCAGGCCCTGCCCCCTGGCCGTGAACATCATCGCCCCGGCCCCCTTCGCCTCCCGCCGTGGCGCTCGGCTGACTTCTGTGCTGCTCAGCCAGGCTGCCGCGTGGGAGCAAGTGGCGCAAGCAACCGTTTGGGCTCCGCGCCCCCCATGCAGCACGGGGAGTGCGGAGCCCAAACGGCCATTTGTGCTCTGCGGTCCCCCGAATGAGAGGCAGGAGGGGGAGGAGAAGTGAAAGAGAGAGTCAGAGAGAGAGGCAGGAGGCAGAGGAGAGCTGGGGGGGGAGGAAGTAGGAGGAAGAGAGAGAGAGAGAGACTGAACAAGAGACCGGAGGCTCAGGAGAGAAGACCGACGTGGAGGAGAGACCTGAAAATCCCGTCTTATGACGGGCTAATTGGCTAGTGTATAAATATTTGTGCCATACCTGTCTCACAGCAGCCTTCAATAACTGTTCTTGGCTGATAATCTGGGCCCTTTTCTGTTGAAAATGGCAACATTTTATTAATGTTGAGCATCCCATGTTGACTGCTCTAGCTGCACACACTTGATCCAGAATGTCACTGACCTGCCAGAAAGCCTTCAAAAGATTTGAATCAAAATTTAAATATACCCTGGCAGTTAAGAAGGGTTTTGTTGGATTAAATGACTGTACCATTGTAGACAGTGCCATGAGATGAATAATTACACTGATTGACCAACTTTCACCGTTGGGGAAGTATTGCAAAGATGTGCCTTTTCTGTGCACCTCATATTATGAATATTAGATGTGTCTTTCCTTCTGCCAAAAGTAATTGTCCAAGATGTCCCCTTTTCCTCCTCTGCTGAGGAAAATAAACATGGTGTGGGTGTAATTATCTTGTGCTTCTTTGGATAGTCATATGCTTACTGGTGCTATATTATATGGGTTATTCTCCTAATCACACGGAACACTTACAAGTGAACGTCTCTGACAAAATGAGGCCTCTGGCCAGCATTTTTGAGCCAAAGCAAATTAATTATTCCTCCTCCTTGTCATTCTTTACAGTTAAAAACTATCAGAGATCAACCTGTCTTCAAATAGCTTTGTATTTTTTTGTCCAATTCAAAGACCCTATCTCCTTCACTTTGTTTTGTTGTCATATAATTAAAAACAAAGGAAATTCAGGAAATGTGCTTTATAAAGGTATTCTGCCCCATTTATATGTGGTAAAACTGCAGAGAAAATACTGCCATTGGTAAGATTGCCTTTTTTTTATACAAATCTGTTTTCCTAGATTTATAACATAACGAATGATGAGCTGCGCTGCAATTTCTCCATTTGCCCTGGTAATTACTTTAAATTCAGCTTCCAGCTTGGTGCCTTTCTTTTCACGCAGTACTGAGCTGCTCTGTCTCTCCTGCTGCTCATGTCAGAGGCAGTTGAACTTGGAGGTCAGCATGAAGGGAAAAGAGCAATATAACTGCATGCCACAGAGGACAGACATTCAGTAAAATCATGGAGCATCTTGTCAGGGAAACACCATTGAAGTTCATGGGAGATTCACCACTTTCCCCAAGGAAAATAAAAATATTGTATTCTCAAAAAATGGCAGTCATCCCTTGATGGTAGCATGCCAGAAAAGAGAAAAAGAAATTTTGTGGTGGTAATATATTTTACCATAACAATTATTTTCCTTTTCTCATCCTTGCTCTTACTTTCCAGTTTTCTCCCTCCATCTCTCCATATTTTTATTTATTATAGCTGAAAAAATATGTATTCAATTTATTGAACAGGGTTGATCTGTTTTTGTTTATTAATTGTTCCCAAACAGGTCACAACATTCTCAGATGTATTTGTTATTCCAAACTATTCACAAAAATGTTTTCCTATAGGAATCGCTCATGAATAGTTCATTGCAAATATTTGAACTCTGAAATTCACTTTGTGTTTAGTGTCATGGAATCATTTTTGCCTCAATTGATTTGTTTATTTAACAAACCAATACTGAGAAGTCTGAATATAGAAAATCATAACCAAGAAGCTATTAGAAAGTTGCCTTTGTCAGATGTTTGAGCTGAACATTCTTGTGTTTGTAAAAAGGAAAACCAAAAATCACAAACACAGTGAAATCAAATTTGGTTTAAAGTTCAGCTTGCTCTCCTCTAATAGACATTATTTCATCTTATATTTGTAATTATTACACTCTACTTGCTTTATCTTTTTTCCCTCTGTGTTACCACTGATCTAAAAATAAAATCTGAGGAAAATTTCAAAGTTCTTATTCCTCAATTTTTGGTCTCATTTGCCAGTTTGTAAATGGCAAACTGCAGCCAATGGGAGCCGCAAGGCTCAGTTCCTGCAGAGCCAGTAAGTAAACAAACTGGAATGGCCCGGTAGCAGCTTTCTTAGAGTGGGTCTGCGGTCCACTTTGAGAAACACTGCTTTAAAATGATTGTTAGAAGCAGACTGAGAGTCAATTAGATCAGTGTTTCTCAAACTGTGCTCCGCGGAGCCCCAGGGCTCCACGAGACATCTCCAGGGGCTCCGCGTGGTTGACAAACTGGAAACATCGATAGGTACAACACATACAATCAGTGGACCGCTGGGACTCCACATAAATTTTTATGCATGTAAAGGGCTCCGGAGCCCAAAAAGTTTGAGAGCTGCTGAATTAGATTGTTAACAAGCAAAGATCTAATGACCATTAGTTTGAGTGAAACCTCCAAAAGGAAAGTATTGCCAATCTCTGCCAACACAGGGCCCCAGCGTGATGTTACCACCTGTTACAGGCATAGCTGCCTAGCACAAGGAGACCCATGATGAGCTAACGAGGCCAAAACTCAAGCACACAAGATATTGTGAGGGCCCCCTCGATACAGGTGCAGATCCTGAACTAGTGTAAACTGTCATAATTCTGTGAAAATCAGAGGAGCTCTGACAGTTTACACCAGTTGCATCTATGACCCCTGTGCTTAAATCTGGTACAGGTAACGTGCATTTAGCTCCAGTATAGATAGGGCTTTCATTCCATTTTCCTTAACAGATCTCTTATTTTCCTGAGTCTTTCTTACATTTCTTATGAATAATGGAAACATTGGATTTCCTAAAAACTGAAATTGATGGACATCTCTATTTTCATAAAAAGATAAACATCTTTGTCTAAAAGGAGAGAAATATTTCTGGACTAGTCCACTGGACCATGGTTCTGTTTCGTGTTGGTATTGAGGACGGAGTAATTTTATCACCCTGATCCCAGAACTCAGATCAAATAAATTCAGCTTTAGTTTGTTGATTCCAGTAACAAATTAATCAATGGCAATCTCATCTGTGCAACAGCTTACTCTGTCAAGCACAACCTTCTCTTGATTCACTGGCAGGACAAAGTTGTCTATTTAAAACGGAGATAGCTGAAATGCTTTATCCATCTGACAAGCCACTCTGTTTCACCAGAGTATGGAGGTGCTATTCTGTATTAGCATGATGCGCATTGCAATGCATGAGCTTGAGTTGTTCTTTGCACTAAAAAGTCCTTGCATTACCCTCTGTCTCCTATGTTCAGTTACTCCAAAGAGCTGCTGGCAACATTATTTTGTTCCTCAACTGCCACTTCGTTGGTATGCTGCTGCTAAGTTGGGGTATGTCTACACTCCAGAGTTTTTTCCGAAAAACGGCTGTTTTTCTGAAAAAAAATTCAATTACGTCCACACTGCAATCTCATTCTTCCAAAAGAGCAGAGGGTTTTTTCCAACATTGGTAATCCTCATTCTACGAAGAAGAAGCCTTTTTCCAAAAGAGCTCTTTCGGGAAAAGGTTTGTGTGGACAGGGAAGAGGGAACTCTTTTGAAAGAAGAGGAAAGAGGAAAAAGCACAGGTGCCCTGGTGGCCACTCCGTCCATATTAATTACAACTGAAATGCGAGACAGCATCCATTCAGTGTGGACGCTATCTTTCGCAAAAACAGATTGCTTTTTCAATGCGCTTTTGCAGTGTGGATGCTCTCTTTCGGAAGAAGTTTTTCCGGAAGATCTCTTCCGAACAGCTTTTTCCGAAAGAAGCCTGCAGTCTAGACATAGCTTTGGGTAGCACTGTTGTCACTGAATTGGGACATAAGAAAGGTCTATGATTAGGTTTTCTATGAAATGTAGATGTGACAAGATTTATCCAACCCATGTAGCCCTCCATTAATTTAACATAATTTAAATCTCTTATTTCCTACTATATAATTATAATACATTAAGCTGTTTCACAGATACTAAATATGAAAGTGTACCAGCACTAAAGTATTTCTCACCCTAATGTTATCAAGTCTGTAATATTTTAACAGAACAGAAGATCTAAATGCAAGTTTTCATTCTTTTTGTATAACATTTATGCAATAAAGAATGAGTTGAGTACCTGATTTTTCATTTGTGGATAGCTAGGAATAGTAAAGCATGAGCTGCAGAAAAAAGCATTAATCTCTCCATCTAGCTAAGAAATGAAATGTCACATAGAGCAAGTTGTTCCTCACTGGTGCTTTCCCAGCATAACTTTTTTTCAGGAGATTCTACATAAGAAGGAAAAAAGATAATACTTTGATTATATTAGAATGCATGAAAGACTATATGCATACTGTAATCTCAGTTATATTCTGTATTTGGAATATGATGCATTGTATATTACTTCGCTCTTTTATATACTAATTTAAGATTATTCTGGAAGGTTTTTAGAACATTTTATATTAACTTTATCATATAAAACATTAAAATAATTCTAATTGGGGCATATTTTTCCTATGCTTTGATTTCTAATTTTGCTTTGAAAAATAGCCATAGCAACCAAGATGACATTATGGTAACTGAAGCTGCTTTTTCGTGTGTGTATATGCGTGTGGGGATGCACGCACATTCAAGTGTATGTATTAAAAAAACGTGATTACTTAGCTACATTTACTCATGCGGTTGGCACCAATTAGTATGGCTTTTGCCCTATTTTGAGTACCAAAGTGGGACTGGAGTGATCTGAAGACTCCATGTGGGTCTTTCACAATGGAGTGAATTTCAATCATAGGGAACAATTAGTGTTCTTTGTTATGTGCATTTTTAAAAGGAGCCATGATCTCTAGGTGATATTAAAGCCTTCAGGGGCCTGATCCTGTATTCTTTATTCAAACCAAGGTCCTATTCACTTTGGAAGTTTTGCCTGAGACATGATTATGGGATCTGGGCCCAGAAAGAGTTAATAACAGTGAAGTAGGAAAGCTGGCAGATAATGCAGCTGTGTGTTTTATTAATTCCATATTAAAAAGATGTTTCAACAAATTTTAGTTACAAAATATAATGTACTCACATATTGTTGGTGCTCCATGTGTGGAACTTCCATTTACTTCAATATGAGTTCTGTGCTCAGAAATGCTGCAAAATCAAACCCAATGTCTATATTTTGAGGGTCCACTCTACAACCGCACTGAAGGTAATGAGGTTTTCCACTGAATTCAGTAGACTTTAGGTAAAGCCCTAGTAAGTGGTGATTTGATGATGTAAAGTACAAAGAGTAGGCTTCAGTTCATCAGAAATCAGATACAATTTCAATATTACATTTTTTGCTAGTAATTGCATTTTGTATCTAAATCCTGAGAACCAGCAATAAAAACAGACACTTCTCCAAACCAAAACTATTTAAGACTCTGGTCTGTGAGTTTGAGACCCCATGAATTAGAGTGTCCAGTTGAGAATAAGCAACTTATTTTGTGTAAATGTACAATTGGTCAGACAGCACATACAGATGTGGATATCTGGTTTTCAGATAATTTATTATTTAGTCTAGGGAACAGCTAGATTTTTGGGAAAGATAACACAAACTTTCAGAGCAAGTTTCTCATTCGACAAAGAATGAAGTGATCCACATTGCCTGCTTGGTTACTTTCATCTCTCAAAGAGAAAATTAGATAGATGGATATTTGACCTATGTTGACAGAAAAAAAAACTTTTATTTTAGGAGGTGGAGCTGTTCCCCAAAAAGTGAAAGCCATTTAGAAGTTAGCATCCGGAGAGAAAACAGCAGGTTTGTAATGTTCCTATCATCTCTTTCCACCATTAATCTCACTGGCATGTTTTCTAAATACATTTTAGAAAAAGCATGAAGCACTTAAAATTGGTTATTCTAAAGACGGTCCTTTCTTTATAATACTACCATCACCAGTACCGAAATTGTGTTCTGAAAATATGCAGAAAGTAAAATATATAATATATTGCCTAAAAAACTGTTTTGAGGATCTTGCCTGAGAGCTGTAGACTTCATCATGGAAACAGGTATTCACTGTTATTGAAATAGATTGAATTTTAGTATTGTTACTGTCAGCGTGATTTTTACAGTTTCTGCAGTCTCTGTGCAATACAAGCCCTTCAGATAGCTGTGTCTGATGGCGAATAAAGTCCAATATCAATTCAGATTAGACATGGGTGAAGTAATATTTATTTGTAATATATTGTTTGCTTTCCATTAATTATAGAAATATGGTCAACTTAGAATCCAGGTTTTCTCCCACTATGACTGCAGGAAGATGTCATCTTTCAGGCTCACTTCACGTTTGTTGCCATTAATGCAAATATTAATTAATCCACAAAATGATGTAAATATTAATTAACTCTACAAAGTTCATTTTGGTACCACTTCCATTAATTTGGTTGTTCTGTATATTGATCCTAAGTGCAACCCTTAAATATTCTCACCAACATAATCATCATTCACAAAGTAATTGTAATATAAGAGGTCCGTAAAAGAGGGTCTATAATAATAGTGCCATTGGTGGATATCACGTCACAGTCTTGTAATGTATTTAAATCTTAACAAAACCCCTGCAGGGATAGAGTGGATTTCACTTCTTCCACAACTGAAGAGCAGTGCTCCACAGCAGCTGTGTTTGTGTCTAGGGCAGGGGTGGCCAACCCAAGGCTCTCGAGCCACATGCGACTCTTTGCTCAAAGAAATGCAGCTCTTACTAGTTCGAAGCCGCACGCCTGGACTGCTTATGGTCGCTCTGCGCACATGCCCCAGCGCCTGGAGGGAGAAGCACATAGCTGCAGTTGCAGCGACTCCGGTGAGACCCAGGCATTGGGTTAGAGTGTGGGGGGGTGTGCCTGGCTCTGGGGGAGGGGGATTGGCTTAGAGACAGGGGCTGGGGGTGCCTGGCTCAGAGGGAGAGATGGCGCATTGGGTTAAAGCAGGGAGGCTGGGGGTGCCTGGCTCTGCGGGAGGGGGAGGGCATTGGATTAGAGCAGGAGGGCTGGGGGTGCCTGGCCCTTGGGAATGGGTGGGTGCATTGGGTTAGGGCTGAAGCACCTTAAACTCAAAATCTTTATGGATGCAGAATAAGGCAGCCAACACAGATGTTATATTTAAATTTCAGGGCGAAAAAAGAATCAGCATGTACCTGGTTTACACTGTGTTTCTTTAAAGAAAATTCAAAGGCTATTGCTTGCCAGTATGAAGCAATTATTCTGAGATATGAGTCTCTCCCTTATTGTTTTTGAACCTGTCATAGTTGCAGTCTGGGATATATCTGCATTTTTAGAATATAAAAAAGCCATAATCTTCAAAAGTAAAAAAAAAAAAAAAAGAGGAAACCATACCAGAGATCAACAAGCTGGAGTGAAACAAGCACTTCAAATTGTGCTAATTTACTTCTCAGTTCAGTTTAATTTAAAAAAACTCACAGGACATAATAGGGCAGTAGTGTTAAATTTAAAATACATAGTGGGGATGCTTATTTTTAGTGTGAGAATATTACTGTATTTTCAAAGGGTTTTTTTTAATTTGATGTTTGTTCCTTGTCAAGTTCTCTGAAGATGAATGGACTGGCCGTGAATTTTTTAAGTGACTAGAGACTTTTTTATTGGTTTTTGTCTGAAATGTCCTGTAATGTTATTTTTATCACTACATGTTGTGTACTAGATCTATCTATCAATATATTTATATATATATAAACATAAATATATAATACATGCTCTTTGCACTCTATCCACAGCTATTTTGGCTCTTAGTCTCTAATTGGTTGGCCACCCCTGGTCTAGGGGATAGCTGGGAAGGTAGGGAGCAAGAGACAATGCTGCTGTGATTTCCTAGAGAAGTGCAGATTTTAAAAAACCACACTATAACTACTATATTTTAGAAAAAGAAGTACCTGGAGGTACAGTCTATTCCCGTAGTTCTCAAACTGTGGGCCACCTGTGGCCAATCACCACACAGCTGCGGCTCATGTGACATCCTCAGGTCCATACAGGAAGTACTGGATGCAGTCCATATATAATATATTATGGGCCACATATGCAGCCCACAATGGTAACTAGAGTGAGAATCACTGGAACTTCTTCTATCATATAGTATAATACGGAAGGATGGTTCTCAGATAATTTCTGTCCACTCTGCTTGGCAAACAATGATAGGAATAACATATACAGCAAAAGAGAATGTTAAAAAGTTCAAAACATAATCTACTTACTATGGCTATAGTTATCTCAAAGCATTCTGCAAACATTATTTAATAAACCCTCATGCCAGACAGTCAATCACTGAAAGTCAGATATATGAAAAGTGCTTAGTACATCATATTTATATACATTCTAGATAACTGTTAGAATTCAATGAATTTTTTGAATGAAAAAGGTTTTTGTCAAATGGCCTTATTTATTTCACTTAGCAATTAAAAAAACCTCTACAGTTTTTAAAGTCAAAAGATACTTGCAATTTTAAATATTTAAAAATATTGATTAAAACAACCAAATACATTTTGGGGAAAATGGGGAAGGTATCAAAATTGGATCTATAATTCTTCAAAACTAAAACTGTGAAAATTGTGGCTCTCCATGTGCAATTTCAAAGTTGCAATTTCAAACTAAATTAGTTTTGTTTTATCCCCTGAATTGCACTTGAAATGAACAGCGGTGCTGCTGGCATGGGCAGCGGGTATAATAAGCCCATTATTAAGACAGGCTGTGGCCCCATCCACAGTCTGCCCAAAGCCCTGCCTCTTCAGGCCTCTTCCCTGAAGCTTGTGAAGTGTTAAGGTGGTGCAACCTGATTTTGGAGTGCTTAAGCAAGTAGTCCGGATAGTCATGTTATTGCATAGAATAAAACGAAAATTCTCAGTGCTGCAAAAGAATTCATCTATATTAGTTTGATATGGTATTATTAATTGTCATGCCCGGACTGAGTTCAAACCCCTGTTCAGTTAATGGACTTCATGGAAAGTCTGATAAGCAAAGATCTCCAGATCAAAACAAAACAGAAAAATGAAAGACCAAAAGATTTCAATACCTTTTCCTCTCCCCAAGTAAAAGAATCTTTTGACCAATCCCCTTAGCTTTATTCTCCCTCTATCCAGAAACAAAGGAATTGAATACAAAAGAATTGAATTTAAATGAGAAAGAGCTTTTATTTATGTGAAAGTGTTTCAGGCCTGCAAAGATGTTCGTCCAAACTACTCCAAACCTATAAGCAATGAATGGATAGTGCATGAATAATGAAATACCTTTCTCTCATTGGGGGATTCAAAATTCAGAGCCCCTTGCAGTTTATAAAACCCAGCTAAAACTTAATTAATTAATTATGCTTTTAACTAGATAACCAGCTGCTACCTGTTTCACTGTTATAAAGCATTCTGGGATGCCCGCATTAAGGGCTCTATATAAAATAATATCTGTCCACCCACAATTAAAGAATCAATAAAGTTAAGTCCATTTCTTATATGGCAGGGAAACATCACTAGCTTTCTTGTCGCTTAGTGCCCTTTCCCCCAAATTAGAACACTTCAGGTGATCTCAGATAATGTGTGCATTATCCTCTTCAACACTGATCACTATACTTAAAGGAACTTTAAAGACCCCCCCCCCCTTCCATGGCAGACATTTGTCAAAAGCAATACTAAAAATAAAAACTTCAGAGGGGTAGTCAAGTTAGTCTGCAACTGGAAAAACTTAAAAAACAACAAATAGTCTTGCAGCCCCTTAAAGACTAGCAAAACATGTAGATGGTATCATGAGCTTTTATGAGCACAACCCACTTCTTCAGATGAATGGAGATATTAAAGTTCTGGTTTCAAAATAAAAAGGGGATGGGGTGGGGGAGAGAAGGGGGAAAAAGGGAAAGCAATAGTCAATTAGAGTCTCCATGCTACAGCTTCTCTATCAGCTTGATATAGCATGGAGACTCTAATCAACTATTTCTTTCCCTTTTTTTTTTCTTCTTCCCTCCCTCCCCTATCCCTTGTTTATTTTGAAATTGGACCTTTAATAACTCTATTATTCATCTGAAGAAGTGGGTTGTTGTGCCCACAAAAAGCTCGTGATGCCATCTACAGTTTTGTTAGTCTTAAAATTAAAACAGGTATGAGCTAATATGACAGCAAAGAAGTAGAATAGATTGATAATAGAGACTACATTTCCAATAATGGTCTGGTACTACTTGGAAAACTGAGCCAGTTGTAATAAAGCTTTGATCTTAACACCCTCAAATATATGCTTGTCATTCACCAAACCTGGGTTAGATACTCAGCTGGAGTCCATGAAACTATGCTGATTTATGGCCTCTCAGGATCAATGAAGATATGCCAATTTATACCAGCTGAAGGTTTGGCCTCATTTCTCTAATGGGGGGCTTGATACATTTACCAAGCAGATGCATGTTCTCAGTCATGTAAAGGTTGGTTTTTTTTTTACAGTGCAACCTCAGAATTAAGGACATTTTGGCAATGAAAGTTATTTGTAGCTATGAACAAAACATTATGGTTGTCCTTTCCAAAGTTTACAACTGAACATTGACTTAATACAGCTTTAAAACTTTTCTATGTAGAAGAAAAATGCTGCTTTTAAACCATTTTAAATTAAACCAGCACAAAAACAGTCTCCTTATCTTAAACCTTTTTTCCAACTTTCCCTTTTTTATTAGTATACATTTAGCACAGTACTGTACTTTTTTTGTTTTAAGTCTCTGCTGTTGCCTGATTGCATTCTTCCAGTTCTAAATTAAGCATGTGGTTGACCGATAAGCTCATAACACTCATGTTTCTAACTCTGAGGTTCCACTGTAATGTTAGAATAGATCTTTGATATAGACTTCATGAGAGTCAGCTGCTAAACCTTCACTGTCAGCAGCTTTGTAATCATGTTAGCTGAGGACTTTGCATGTTTCAATGCAATCATCATCAGCCACAAAAATAAACAAACATACCAATATTCCCATTTAAAGTGAAGGGCAGTGGCAGAAAGGATCTTTACCCTTAAACTTGGAGACTTAGGTCACATCATCAGGAAGTCAAACTCTCTCTTCATACAAAGGGTGGGGGTGAGGGGAAGGATGCTGCAAAAACAAACTGCTTTCTATTCTGTAGTAATGCCTGAAAGAACTTGCATTGCAGTAATCCTAAATTCAGGGGCAATCTATTAAGAACTCAGCATTACCGATCCTGAGAATCAACTGATAAGCACATTTTTCCCCCTTTTTCTTTTTCCATGTTAGTTAATCCTCTTAAAGATTGTACCAAGTAATGAAAGGGTGGGATGAAAGAGTCCTTTTTTATTGCTACCCCATAAACTGCTTGTGTAAATGTTTCATTAACACACTGCTTGACCAGTATTTAATTCTCCCTTCCCCCATTGTTATGGTGCTGCTGCAGCCTGCATGACTAAATGTGTGATTTACACATGTTTAAGAGAAACATTCCCACACTTGAATGCTGCACTATTCTTTGAGAGGGAAGAAGGGAGGGAGAAAACCCATTGTAGAGGACATTTTGGTGTACAGTTCTCTTTCTATATGTGCTTAAAAATATTACTTCCCACCACTCATCCGATTTGTTTTTATTTTCCCAAGTTTCCTCTAATATATGTTTGTCTCTCACAAGCACCCTTGGGCAAGCTGACATTTATTAAGCATGATGGCTTTGAAGCAATATTTATATGTTTTTATTTTCTTAGAGGAAAAGGCAAAATGGATTCAGAGAAGACTTGCCCTTTTATACACCAGAGTACAAGCAATATGCTACCCTTTAAAATCTCTCTCTCCTATTGACCAGTATCCTTGGATTTAAATTGCTGGGTGATGGCTTTTAGCATGTGTTTTGTATTTGAACCAAAGGGTGTCGTTTTCTTTATTGAATGAGGCATTTCATATTATTTCCCTCCAGTCATATGATTACAATCCTAATGTTCAATGTTCTGTGGCTAATCTTGTAAAGCCTGACAGTTTTCATTATCTTATTCAAACAAAAATATGACATTTTCCATATAATCATTATTTTTTGTAGAAATAAATAAGATCTTTGTCATCTGTCTGTAATATGTACTTGATAGACTAGAGTAGCAGTAGCTGAGTGCTATTCAGTATACAGTACATGCATGTTATCAGTAATAGACATATGGGCACAGTCACCTCTGTTATACCAGTGCAAAAAGGCGAGTAACTCAACTGAAGTCAATGGAATTACCCTGTAGACTTCATTGGAGTAACTCTGGGTTTACATCAATGTAAATTGAGAATAGATTTGGCCTGGGATTTATGTACTTTGCATAAATACAAAATTTTAAAGAGAATAATATTTTAATTTAGTAATGAAAATGAAGAAGGGGAAAAGGTTTATTATCACAACCAACCTGTTGCTTTTTGTATGTGCACAACAGATCAGACTGTTTACCCTATTTGTATTTTGTTATAATGCTCTACACCTGAAATTAGAATTATAAATGGAAAATTGATTGAAAATATATTTCCTATGCCTCAATTAAATTTTTTTTTCAGACCTATTCTGTTATGTTAAGATTAATATTAAAGTTCTTTTGTTACAAGCTTTCAGTCACTGCAGTTAATATAAGTGCCACATTTAGTTTTGTATATACAAGCTTGTCTGCTGCCATGACCATGATCAGGTCTCAAAGTGAATAGATTCATTTGGATCAACAGTCCCCCCAAGGGTAAATGCTAAAATGTATTCAACCTTAGTAAGAGCTGAAAACATCAATACCTTCATAAAGCCACTTTGATTTGTATTGACTAAGGTTGTGCTGCTAATTCACATACATCATTGTTTACTTCACAGAGCTTTTAACATGGTATTTGATTTATAGAAATAATGATTCAATTTCTACAAAGAAGTGGTAGAATAAGACCGCCCTCATATTCTTATTTCAGCTCTGAAATGCCAAAATGAAAGAGGACATCTGTTGTCACCATGCAAATATGCTTGTTCAATAAATGCTCATATGTACTACATTTTTTACTTCCATAGTAACGGGTAATAGCAATGTAGATCTGCCAGATAAGGTACAATCAATTATCTAAGCATGTCGCTAATGTGTTCACAGCAAAATCATTGATTTCTATCACAGCAGAAAGTGTTAAGTGAAATGCATTTCTCTCACACTCTCTCACACACCATTTCAATAACAAACTTGTAAGAAAAACATGGCAAAAACATAGCAAAAGGATCTGAAATATTATATATTCATTTATTTAATTAAGAAGCCACAATGAGTGATTCTCCACAGTAAACACTTGAGCACATTGCTAAACCCACATAAATAGCATATCACGTCTCATGCAAATAATTGCAGCACTTACATTTGGTATGAGTTTAGAATTTTTGTTTGATGTTGCATCCAGTGCACACTTGAAAACATCTTGTGTAACTCATTAACTCTAAACAGCTAAAAACCAATAGTTTGAAACAAGAACTTAGTCAAACGTACATAAAGCAAATCTGAATTACTTTAAAAGTTTTAGTAACTTTTTCTACTAGATTCTTACAAGCAGATATAGACATGCACAACTTATGCTCCTACAAGAAATCCTACTGCATGAAACTAAGCATGTGATCAAAGTTCCATAATATATAAATATTTGCAGAATGTGGCCATTTGCTATTTCATCAGACCTTGTCTTACAATGGGAATTTACCCCATTTACAGTCATTGGTGGCTACATCTGTGCAACCTCTAGAGTACATAAGAAAAGCAGCCACTTCCACCAATGGAGTTTATTGCAAAGTCACTATTTGCATCTATAAAATTACTAGACTTTGCCTGTCTAGAGTAGGGTTTTATACTAAGGTAGTTACATTGTTTCTGTTCCCCAATTGCTATCATCGCAGCACAACTCAAAGTACACACATTCTCAGTTTTGCAGAAAGGAAAAATCTATATACTTTTGAGGAAATCGAAGTTAGATTTTTTAACTAAAATTGTGAAAGCCAAATTTTTCAATAGTATCAATATGAAAGAAACAAATCGGAGGGACAAGAAAGAGCGGCTGTTGAACAGCCACTTCATTGGGATTGCATTTTAGGGACTAAGCTTTTGCAACAATAACAATGAATCAGAATGAAGCAGAATTTTTTTGTGGCTACAAGAGAGTTCACATTTCCAGGAAAGATAAACTTAGAAAGCTTAGAGACACAGGACTCATCAGCATCTCACAGTTAATTAAAGGAATGAGTGGAAAGCATCAAGGCTTGCTCCCCTCTGCATGAATAATTCACTGCCTGTATCCATTATTAAAACCAGTTACTTCACCACAATGATATCCAGCCTGAGATGGATTGGTCTCAGAAATGAGAGATAAATTGCAACAAGGCCTATAGCTATATTAATAAATTGAAATGAACATTTATTTGCTCATCTAATTAGAACTGTAGTTTTTTCCACATAGTGTAGTAATGCATTACCTTGTCAGCCAATACCTGCTGTAAGATATAATTAACGGGAGTGCTTTTTTTCCTAAGGTTCTGGGTTTTTTTTAAATGTTCACCTGTTAATTTTGTTCATTTTAAACTATCCATTTTTAGCAACTGTGCTCTGCAGATTGTTTTGCTAGGGCTGATGAGATATAGGCATTTGAGGTACCAATATATAGTCGTAAACCGGCAAATAAAATATGCTTAAATAACACAATTCACTTTAGTAAATTATCTTTACTAAAGGTATCATTTGTGATTTTGAGTAATATCTGAAGACATTAATCATTATTTCAAAGCTTTGGTTGCTATCCTACCCATTAAGACAAAGAAATGAAGAATTTTGGTAATGTTAATTCATTCTTTCCAATTATCTGACAGAATATTTGCCCATATCAGAGATGGAAGATGTATATAAATTGCTATACCAGCCCTGGCCTATTTTCAGTCTGTGGGAGTAGTATAACTGTTATAAGAATGTGCATGTGTATCTCTGGGTGTGTGAAAAAAATTGATTTATTTTTCTACTGCCTCCTGCGCAAATGAGAGAAGAGCTCCAAAATACTAGGTGGTATTTGCATTGAGCTTCTTGATTTGTGCTTAATATTGCTCATCTTTGTTACCTCAGACACGTCTGCTGATGGAAACAATAATAGGAGCAAACAGTCATCAAAGTAGTTTGGAAAGTAGGGGGAAGGAATTGTCCACCCAAACTGCAAGCATCAGGCAAGCAGGGAATTTGCCTCCCTGGGCTAGGTCCCATTGGCCTTATTTGAGCTGCCCCTGCCCTCCAAGTACAGAAGTGGAACAATGCTTATTCAGAGGCTCTCAGGGTATGTTTACACAGCAGGGCTAAAGTTGGAATAAGTCGTGCAGCTTCAGCTACGTCAATTGAATGGCTTATAACGAAATAGCTTATTTCAGTTTTTGGCGCTCTCTACAAAGCAGGACACTCTTCCTTCGATTTCCCTTACTCCTCATGAAATGACAGTTACAGGGGTTGGAAT
This sequence comes from Rafetus swinhoei, assembly GCA_019425775.1. Classification (NCBI taxonomy): domain Eukaryota; kingdom Metazoa; phylum Chordata; order Testudines; family Trionychidae; genus Rafetus; species Rafetus swinhoei. Next base: position 78,608,500 of record CM033427.1, on the reverse strand, counting down.
AAGAAGTCCTCCATCTTGACATTATTTCAAATTAATGGCTTGCTGTGTAGACACACTCTTTGTTGTTTCGGAATAACATCAGTTATTCCGAAATAATGCTGCTGGGTAGACAGCCTCAGTGTTGAAACCACCACCATATCTAAACCTACACAGAATAGCAAACCTATAAAGACCTTGAACTTGATGTGGGAAAAGATATAAAGTGAACGGATCGGAGGAGAGGTTGACAAGGTCAAATCAGCAGCAGAGAAATGTTGCTTTGGACCTATGGAAAGGGAGGAGACAGAGAGGCCTGTCTCCCCTCCTATACTGAACTGTTGCTGACCACAGGTGTCAAAACAACAGGTGAAGCCCCACCAGCTCTAACTCCAGTGGAGATGAAAGCATAGAACAGGACAAAAACATGTTCAGCACAGTTTCTGCTGCATACATTGGGCCTATGGTAATCAGCACCCCGCATTTTGACAGCCATTTTCAGTCATGGGTCAATTTTTGTGATGTAGAAAAAACAGATGGATAGTGCAGGATGGTTTCTCTAGTCTACTCCAAGTAAGAGATGACCATGGAAAGAACCTTCCCAGACAACATGGTTTTATTCTCATCCCTAAGTTTACTTCCTTAAATAATGTCCTAGATAGCTCAAACTCATATGAAATAATTTCTACCTATAGATTTTCCAATGCAGCATTGTCAATTAGAAATATTTTTATGAAATAAATATGGAGAGACACATGTTTTTTGCGGCATAGATTCTGAAATAATAGCAAAATGGTTTCAGAAGAATCATAAATCCATAGATATAAATCAGAAGCAGGGACTGAGTTTGAACTTGCAGTTGTTTTTATTTTCTGAATCCAAGCACATAAAAAAGATTTGAATGTGCAGCCTGCTTCCTCCAGGCATTCATTCATTCAGCATGTGAACATTTGGCTTGTGTGCTTAAAGAAGTATGTCAAAACTGCTTTGTTAAATGAAACAAAAAAATAAAACAAAACAAAAAAACCCACCCCAGACTAAGTGACGAGACTTGGTTTAGTGAGCTAATCATATTTGTTCTTCTTTTGTAACCCAAGGATTTCCAGTGTAGAATTTAAATGAAATAAATGGTGTTTCAAACACATGGTTAGTGATTTTATATGGTCACTGTCATTTTTCTTCTTCTGGGAATTCAATTTGTTTCTGTTATGCCAAGGTCACAGATTGGGGAATCTTAGTGAACATTATGTCTCTTCCTTTGTACTAATGCACTGACCCTTTACATCAAAGGAGAATTAATCCAATGTGCTGGCTCACCAAGTGATATTTAATTTCTTTTAAATGAATGACTGCGGGTTGCTGTCCTTAGTTTCCATCTGGACAAGCAGAAGCAACCCTTCTACCAAACAAAAACTTCATAAATGAATATTCAAAGAAAAGTATTACTTCATTGTCAGCTCTAATTGCTAGTTTTACCTTATTAGTAGAAGCTTTTCTGTAGCTGAGTCTGACATACATTTGTTTGCACACTGTTATTAGTCAAGACTCAGTGAAGTCTTGTAATTAACACCTCCACATTATCTCATGCAGTGAAAGCAAAGACAAAAACAGATGACTCACTTTGTTTCAGCTTTGCTCTTGTTTTCTGATATAGAAGTACTTAAGAAGAAGTGTAAGCTCATCAGAGTTACATAGGGAGCCAACAGAAAAACCATAAAAGAGATCCAAGGAAGCAGTGCCTGGAAGTTCATTAAGAACTAAACACTCAGGCCTGGTCTCTGCAGTTTTTGAACCAGTATAAACATGTCAGTATGGAATGTGATATTTTACTAAGAAGCTGTACTTGTGCAAGCCCTAGTATGAATGTAGTTATAATGGTCTCTACAACTGTGTCCATAAGACAGGGATTGTACTGCTTTAGCTAAAATCGTACACTTAAGTAATATAAATATTTATATCTAATAATCTAATATAAATATTTAAGCATGCTAGACATTTAAATCAGGATAAGTCCTGAAGGCTCACAATATACATTTACTCACTGGTCAGATTTCTAGCTTATCATGGACAGACCCTGAGCTTGACTCCATTACTGGAAAGGAGAAATGAAATATTCTGAATTAGTTATATTTTATCAATGAGCTATAGAATGGTTTCACAACACCTGTAGGACCAGTAGATATACAGGTATGTATTCCCATGACAGAGCAAACTAGCAGTGACCAGTATCTAAAGAGAGGGAGATTCCCTTCAAAATGTACCTCGCCCACAGTAGAAGAGGAAAAGTTTGTTTTGTGATCCCACAGGAGATATATTTATGCCCTAAACTGAGATTTGATTATTGTTTTCATAGTCTCACATTGCAAGCTGAAAGTCACCTATCTGTTAGGTGGGATTGATCTTCAAAGTTATTTGACTCCTAAAATTCCAGTATGTAATCTGTCAAATCCAATAGGTTTCAAGACTGTTACACATTGCATTTTGTAAATTGCCACTCTGGTATCGAGGGGTGGGTGGAAAGAACAAGCTAAAATAGCTTCAGGAGTTAAGAGGAATTATGTAATGCAACAACACTGTAGCATTTCAATTAACAAGTATTCCCAAAGCAATATGGAATTTGGTCATTAAATTATTAGTGTACAGAACTTGCCTGAGCTAAATACTCAGATAATAAAGCTTGTTTACAGGATGGAAGCTGGCCAAGAACTTTCAAAGAATTACCATGCACCAAATTTCCCAAACTCTAGAAATAACCCTTGGAAAGGCAAATGATTTAGAATGACAGAAATCTATGTGGATGCTATGCTTCATTGTAAATGGATGTTGCCATCATAATAGTGCTTTTTAGTTGATACATGTTGCATCATTATTGTTGTTATTGATCCAATAACCCCATGTGTTGTTGGTTTATTATTTTGCTCCTGAAGAAGAGCTATTTTAAATGATTAGGTTACAAATGTTATTGTATTACCGTGATTTGAGAGAATTATTAAACATGGGTAGTTCATTATTCAGATCCCAGAGGTGCTATATATGGTATGACTCTATTAGTTAAATCTCTGTTGGAGCTACCAGGCGCTTATGCATAACTAAGACTATCTGTATTTTATCTCAATCCTAAAAATACTGCCACTAAATGTTTTCAAGCACTTGCCTTTGTGCATATTTTAGCTGCACTGTATTGGTTTCTGCAGTGGAAAAATCAGGCACATAAAATATAATTTGTACACCGCAGGTTCTTAAGTTTTAGACCAAAGCACAATGGACTTCTGTGCTAAAATAGAAACCTAATGTTTTGTATCCTTTCATTGGGATTGCTAATAATAGCATTGCTTCACTATTTTGGAACTGGCCCAAAGTCTACAGCTATCCAAAGTGAAGTACACATTACAGTAACGTAATCATAACATTTCTCAGGGGGCATAGGCAACATTTTTGCACACAGTCATATTCTAGAATTGTTCATGAAGGAAATATTTCAGTACTTGTTTCAAAATAAGTGTGGTTTGGTTCTAGTCTGAAAGAGACAATATAAGAACCCCCATTAAGAAATTATTGACAAAGGACATTTTGTTCTTTATCTCGGGCTTTATTTATATTGGGGATTACCCCTGACTTCTGCAGTGCTTAAACAACAACCAGCGTAGCTGCATCAGGGCAAATCCAAAGAACCAAAAAGCCATGATTTGCACTTAGTTGAACTTACCCCAGTTTCAAGCAAATTACCACCAGTTCAGATTGTAGCATTCCTCATATACTCTAGATGTGCTCATTACATGCTATGCTGCTTGCTGGACACAGATTACTGAAATTGGGACTTGCCCCTCATAGAGACAAAGCCTATACTTGTGCCATATGTGGTATAGCACCCCTCAGATTACTGGAGGGAGGGGCAAACCCGGGTTGTCCAGTTATTAAAACAGTGATCTGGAAGTCAAAAAACCAGAGTTGAAACCTGACTCCATTGAAGTCAAAGGTAAAACTCCCCATTGACTTCAATCAGGTCAGGATTTTAACCTTAGTTTGTAATCTTGGATCTTTTGTCATTGAATTGTGTGACTTTGAACAAATCATTTTACCTCTGATTTTACTACACCCTCTGTAAAGTGGGATGAATACATATCTTTTTTCCATAAAACACTTAGAGACAAAAAGTGCTGTACTGTATACAAGCCAAATATTCTCTTATTTTGCTGAAAATATTGGGCTGCTACTGTTTAATAGGGGAGCCCTTTCCCCAGATATTCAATCACTATTAATATATAAATCATTTCATGCCATATTTTTAAAAGATGTTTTGTTGATGCTAACAGATCTAAACAGTAATTTCAGAGATATTGGTTGTTACAAGCAGTTAACATCCATTTTGTTGGTTGACCTCCCAGGGAAGGTTAATGGTCTAAAATCTGCTCATTAAGTATGGTAACAAATGTTTTTCTGGAAGGTTATTGCTGCCATAAACTCTAATCAATGGTTCATAGGCAGCAGCCTCTGGTTCAGTGTTCTGACTAATGAAGAATTTACTATTTCCAAACAGTTAATAAAGACTTTTCACCAATCTGCATGCAGAACATGATTTCCTTAGCTTATAATTAATGTCCCCTGGGTGCTAACTCCCTCGTCCCCAGATCAAGATTCCATACTGACAGAGATGACAAGCCGTGAATATAATAACATTTCACTAGAGATTATTTAAATTGGCTATTTTAGCTGAACCAAACAAGTTCTAAATAATAAGAAGTAGCGGTGAGTCTTTAATGAATCTTTGCATGCTGAATCCTAGTGATGACCCTGCTTTGTCATGATGACTGAAAGTTTTACACTGGATCTTGCAAGCCAGACCTTGGAATCAGTTAATGAGCTACAAAGGGTTGTGGAGTGCTGTTTTGTTTTTAAGGCTGAGCTGCTGTTGGTATAAGAAAAACACTAGAGAGCACTAATAAATATATGCTCCTAACAGCAAAAAAGAAAAAGGTACATCTAACCTTTCTAAATAGCCTGAGGGCAGTGTTTTGCTTTCCAATGAAAAGGTCATCCAGAATGAATTAAAGTTACTTTCCTGCTGAGGTCTAAGCATGTGGCTTCACTTTGAAGGCTAGAATAAAGTTTCTTTTACTAATGTATCTTTGGGACATGGCTTTAAAGAAAGTACTGAAAAGCAATGAGTCACTACAACTCAGAAGAAATTGAGACAGATTTTCAATTTGCACGCAGAAGTAAAAATCCAAAATAATATCTTGCTACTTGCATTTACATTTCTGAAATATAATAGTCAATTAATTCAAAATGAAAACTCAGATCACAAGATGGTTTTCTATTCTGTACCCTTTTTGTGAGATTTCATATCATGCAGGGCTTGTCCTTCTTCATAGTTGTTTTCATCATCTTCCTTCACTAAATCCTCTGGCTGAAATCCTGATACCAGTGCAGTCGGGGCAAAACTACCATGGATTTCAATGTAGCTAGGATTTAATAGCTGCAGGGAAGACTGGGGAGGAGGCGAGTTCTGGAATGATCACTTGTGAATGCGAGGGAGGAGGTTTTTACAGGCCAGATAAAAAGGGGTATAATCAACCAGAGGAAAAGGAATATTTGGGCTGTAAGGAACAAGCCTGAGACTTGGAAGTTTTGTGTCCCTGACTATGTTGCTGTAATAGATGACTTAAGGTGCTTTTGTTCCATGTATCTAACAAATAAAAAAGGACCACTTACAGTTATTAGCAATACATTGAATTCCTTTTTCATATAAACCAATTTTTAGAATTTGCAAACTAAAAGAGGAAATATATTTTATTCAGAACAAGCTCAATGTGTGCAACTATTTAGGAAAACTCCTTATTCTCATATTACTATGTGGACCGCTACTACCACACATTAAGGTGTGAGGTACTGTATATATGTGCCTCAGTTACTCTGCAGCATGAAATAAAGGCTGAGGCTCTATGAAAACCTGAAAAGTTTTTTTTTTTAAAAAAAGGGCAGGGGGAGAGATCCAAAATCCTGGAGCCAGAAATCTCAGAACTTTGAGATGATTCAGAACCCTAGCCAAAACCTGAATTTCCCAATAAAGCATTAACCCAAATTCTCAGATCCAAACTTCTTGAAAGGTTGAGAGCTAGGTTGAAAAAGGTTGAGGAAACTGTGGCTGCGTCTAGACTGGCATGATTTTCCGGAAATGCTTTTAACGGAAAAGTTTTTCCATTAAAAGCATTTGCGGAAAAGAGCATCTAGATTGGCACGGATGCTTTACGCAAAGCATCCATGGCCAATCTAGATGGTTTTATACAAAAAGCCCCGATCGCCATTTTAGCCATCGGGGCTTTTTTGCATAAAACAGTTCTTCGCTGTCTACACTGGCCCTCTTGCGCAAGTATTCTTGCGCAAGAGGGCTTTTTCCCGAGCGGGAGCGTGAAAGTATTTGCGCAAGAAGCACTGATTTTGTACATTACAAAGTCAGTGCTCTTGCGCAAATTCAAGCGGCCAGTGTAGACAGCTGGCAAGTTTTTGCGCAAAAGTGGCCGCTTTTGCGCAAAAACTTGCCAGTCTAGACGCAGCCTGTGGCTTGGGTCCATCACCAGGAATCAGAACAGCTACACTTTAGGAATGTTTTATTTCACTTGGGGTTTGTTTGTTTTGTAAAAATAATTATATTCTCCAGCTCTATCATGTTGGGTAATTTATAATGGAACTTCTGTGAACCAGACTGGATCCTTCTTCCAAGGTTTCTTCTAATTATGGAGGGAGAGGGGGGAGAATGAGGCCTATTCTGACTTCCTGGGTGCAATCCAGACCAGTGAGGGGGCTATCTCACAGCTATCCATTTGGAAAACTTGGTGAGAAGCAAGCAAGCCTTTGGTAGGTTGAGAATAGCCATCTTACACAAATGAAAATGAAAATAATATGGCTTTGCCCTTTTGTGCTATGTAATATTTACAGCCTTCCAAACAGCAGTTGGCCCCATCACCCCCCTTCTCATGAGAAAATCCTTGGGAGAGGAATAAAATCTCCACAAGGTTGTCCTGCAGAGATGTCTCCTAAGATGTCCACTGGAGTAAGAGTGGGGATAGTATATTTTGTTTCTTTTCCTGTTGTTCATTCATAACCAAACCCAATGAATTGCCTGGGATCTGTAGTGCCCTTCTCAGCAGCTTTGTGTCACCCCTACTCCTAGTCATAATGCCTCCCTGGATCCCTGGGCATTAGAAATGAAATATAGCCAGACTGATTTCAATTTCTTCTCTGAGTTCTGTAGGGCCTAGTGTAAGTTATCTGCTCCTGCGCCACTAATTCCGTCACTCCGTGGAATGGTGGATTCACAGACAGCCCTCCATCGGCGGATGCCACCTTTCTGCATGGCAAGAAGGATCCCTGCATGGAGGCATTACCCCCACTGTGATCCCAGAGGTGTGATCAGAGCCAATGTTTAGATAAACTTTAACTTCTATTTTTGCTAACTTCTTGGTTCAGTAAGTTCTGAAATATAGAAAATTATTCTGACATGCATTTCTGAGGTTGGACTTTTAGACAGATTATTCCCTCTGAAAAGAGAGAGGAAACACCAAGCAATGCTCAAAACAGAGAAGCAGGCAGCTATTAAATGTCTTTATCCAAAGTATTTTTGTTTTTAAATTTGCTTCTTCATAAAAGTGCATGTGTGTGTGTTACTTGGAAGCATCCCTCTGTTGCCGTTAGGTTCCACAGGAGGGTTCCAGCTTGTAAAGGTTAGCCGTGCAGAAATCCAGGCTTTGTGCATTTTTGCAAAGGTCACACTGCTCAGCAGTTCTGGAAAGACAACTGGGAAGGGTTATAGTTACTACCCAATGATTGAACCATGGCTCTGGGTTTCATTGCCTTTAAGAATACTGCCACAATCACTGGTTGTGTCACCAAGAGATAAAGAGGCTGCTCAGTCACTTGAAATTCAATTTGTACATTACTCAAATCTACCCCACCTCTTTCCTTCACGGTGCCTAGCAGCAGCTTGCTGGCACTCTGCATTTGAAATGCCTGAGCTGCAGGAAGCAGTTTAATAAATGGGATAGGTTTTGATTAATGTAACAAGCTGAAAATAGACAATGATGTAATGCGTATCTCAGCAAGAACCACAGGCACAGATCAAATCTGTGTTCTAAAGGGAGACTGTTGCAGCACAGAGTTCATCCAAAGAAGCATATGTTATGCTTCTATAACACCTTGAAGTTCAAAAACTACAATATATAAGATTTAGACCTGTAATCCTGTTATGTCTATAAGCATCCATGACAGGTGACTGCACAATCATGAAGTTCAAGACTAGATTAAATAGACGACATTGACTGTGTTCAAGCAAGGACAGTCTGAGATTCACCACAGAGCTCTAATCTTATTTGGGAAGAAGAAATACTGCAAATATTTTTGGCTAATAGAAATGTAGGTGAAGATGAGTCATTGTGGCGTATGTAAAACAAAAGCCATAAATATTTCAACTAGTTGCTTGTAAACTTATTGTAGCTCATTGGCTTTTGTGAATATCACTCTTGTGTGGATATGGGCCTGTGGGATAGGAAGTTTAATCTGCTTTGGACCCTATCCTGTCAGGCCCCGTACAAACAAAAATCACACTGATTTAGGATTTTATAGGCTTTCATTAAGGTAATTCTTTAAGGTCACCTAACAAAGCAAATTAAAAATGTCGTTCTGCCTTCCGTCACTGTTTTAGACTGGTCTCAGAGCATGTGATTATTTTATGTGATATGTAAAGAAGATATAATTAATGGTATATGCGCATACTTTTTTTTCTGTTTGCTTGCTATATTAGAAATGTCTAAAATATTAGATCCTGACTTCCCTCCTTTCCCTTCAGTCTTTCTATTACAGGAAACTGAACTTGAGTGGCAGCACTGTCCAAAGAATGGGGAGGAGATTTCTGTGCAGTATTCCCTTATTGAAATAGAGAAATCAAAACTGTTTCCTGCAGTGGTAAATGAAGAACTCAGAGACATAAAACTCAGAAAAGGAAGGGATAATTTATCATTCTTCTTGCCCATTGTAAAAATAATGAGATTTAAATTCCACAATATGAAAAAAATGTTACTCATAATACACTGTCAAGGTATTTTTTTAATTATTTCTTTTAGTGTTGATTATATAACCCTTAGAAGCCTGAAACTTGAAAGGGCCAGAACTGCAAATGTCTACATTAATGGATAGTTCCATTGCTATTTGGGTGGGTAAGTGTTGGCTGGCTGACTCCTAGGTGTAAGTAAATTGGCTTATCACTGTAGGGATTACAGTTGACCCATCAATGGAGAAAAGTGGTTTGAGAATATGCTCATGTATAAAACTGTAAGATTCATTTATTTTATTGCTATTTGTACGATTGTATTAATTACTATCTTTGATTATTTTGATGATCAGTTTATTAATGAAAATGCTCGTGTGTCCCAGAGATATCATGAATTTAAGCACAACAATTTTTCATCTTAAAACTTGTACTGTGTGTTATTTATTAGTTGTCATTTTTTATATTAGTTAATTTCCAGTTTAAACAGTTTCACTCATTCTATCGGGAAACAGAATCAATAAAGTATTAATGTGGTGACCAGGCCCATGCCATGAATAGCAAATAGTTTAACTGAATAGTTTGCAAACAAGCCGCAGGCTAAAATTTGGTTGCATAAAGGATATTTTGTAGAAATCAGGATTAGTTTTTAAATGATTCTCAAACAGTAAAAAGAGCTGCCGTCATCAGATAATGTATGCACGATGAATAATTAAACCTACTCTAATAGGGATGCTGATGAAAGCTATTAGATACTGGCAGGTTTTTGTTTAGTTCATTTTACAAATATATATTCTCTATCCTGGGCAGCAGCTTTTGACTGTGACTTGCTTATGAGGGCCCACCTGGATGTAACTGACTACCTCAGATGGCTGACTAGTAAACAAGCACTTGGTCCTAATAAAAGTTATCCAAGCTCTTTTACAGGAGACTCCGAAGAGAGAAAAAAGCCTCTGGTGGAGACGAGTTCATAGAGAAGCCTGAGCCAGTTGGCTGAGCCAAGGGCAGTAGGAGCTGAGTTCCCTGGGTTGCCTTCTAGACAAGGTCTGTATCCAGCAGGCATCAAAGAGGGCATAGCCTCTTCCGGGGACCTCCAGACACTGACTGCAATCCTGGCCTGGTTAGCATCATTAAGGTCCCTGGAAAAGAGTCACATTGGACAGACCTCCAAAGAAGGACATTACTCTGGTAGGGATAAGAGGCCGAACACCAGTAGCAGAGACTGTTAATAAATGAGACCCTCCATCAGAAAGTGCTCTTTAGCATTGGGGTAGGGAACCTTTTTTGGCTGACCCACAGAAAAATCAGTCGGGTTGCCGCACACAAGTGAGGAGCAAAAACAAACAAACCAACCCTCATTGATGTGGCCCCTGACTGAGAAGGAGAAAGACATTCCCCACAATCCCATTACATACCAGAGCCTAGGGGGGCCCAGGCTAATACACTGTGTGCTTCAGCCCTGGGTGGGGCAGCGGGAGGACTGGAACACCAGCATGGGCTCCCCAATTCCGGGGGGAGGAGCCCTGAGCCTCGGCGGCCAGTTCCAGGGAAGCTGCAGGCCACATCCGGCCCCTGGGCCTTAAGTTCCCCACCTCTGCTTTAGCACTTAGCAATCTGTTTAGACTTCTTGATACCTTTGTTGAGGGGAAAATCAAGTAAGGGCTCATCTGCAAACTCTCTGCAAAGGGGGTAGACTGGATGAGACTGTACAGGTGGCGGGTATAAGAGGCAAGGAGAGCAATGCCTTCCCTGGGTCTTATCATTCAACCCGTTCCCTCTTTCTATCCCTGTTCTGACTATTCCTAAAGGCTCGGACTATGTCTAGACTATGGAGTTTTTCCAGGATACCATAGGAAACGCGTCATGGAAACGCGTCTGCTCTTCTGACATTTTTTGCAGAAGAGCAGACGAGCTCTTTCGGAAGCCCTGTCTTCCTCTTCCCATGAGGAAGACAGGCTCTTCCGAAAGAGGAGGTTTTTCCCAAATTTGGCCCAGTGTAGACAGGCCAAACTTCGGAAAAGCCTCTTCCGACAAAACTGTTGGAAAAAGGTACTCAAATTGCAGAGCACAATTTGTGTACCTTTTGCAGAAAACAGGAGGCAGTCTAGACATAGCCTCACACAGCAGGTTGTTGCTTCTTGCAGAGTGGTGGCTCTTCCCCTGGAAGTGTCTCTGTTAACTTAAAAGTGAAATGCCTTCCAGCTTTACTAGAATAATACTAGAATAATGCATAATACTGAACCTGTGAAAGAGCTGGTGTTGTTAAATATCAGTAATAGTGTTCATTTGTATTGTATCAACAGTGTGGTGGGTGTTTGAAGACTGTTATGAAATGCACTGTTACATGTTTAATACTAGGATGAGATGACTTCTTAATGTTTACATTCTTATTCTGCAAATAACTGGATAATTACTTAACAGCAAAATTTCTAAAATTAATCCACTTCTTTAACTAAATGGGCTTACTCTACTAATATAAAAGGAAGCTAAAAAACCTAAGCTATTTTCCCTTTGCCTACTAACTGATATTGTCTGTTATATTCTTGAGTATGTAAGAGTAAGTTCTGTATATCGTTATGATTATTTATTCTAATTGTATCTGATACATTGCTGTCTTTTGCTGATGTACACAAGGCTTGCTGCCATCTGAACCTCAGGTAACACAGACTGGTTAGAGGGTTCCGTTTATATATTTCATCTGAAATGCTTCAGTTTGGTTTGATATTTCTCTGTAAGTGTGTCAAGACTACAAAATCATGGTAATAATAAATATAATGATATGTATTTATCAAACTGTCAAATGACACATTTTACTGCAATTCTTTCTGTTCCTGTCTACTACCTTTCCTATATTTTTCTCAGTGCTCCAGTAAATGTTACCTATTTATTTCATGTTTCCAATATGGTTGTAGCCATGTCAGTCCCAGGATATTAGAGAGACAAAGGGGGAAAGGTAATATCTTTTATTGGACCAACTTCAAAATTTTGAAGCCTCAAACTCTAATAAAACCAAGAGAGCTTCTTTCCTTCTACCTTCCCCCGACCACTCTACATGCTCTGCTGCCTGCCTTCGCATATGTTTTAAAAGCAGACTGTTATCTTAATCATGCTAATATTGTGAGAAACTGCCTACTATTGTACCAGCATAATGTTGATCTGCAAGTGTTACGTCCTATTGCAACAGCCACCTGATTCAATTACAGTACATATATAAGATGGTTTCAACATGGTAAATCTGATCTCAGAGTGGATATATTAAATGTCAGCCTATACTTAATCAGGTCAGGGCCTGTTTATTGTCAAGTAGCAGTCAGTGTTTACTACACAACATATCAGTCCCATTCTATCTTTCAATGTCAATTCATTCCTCTGAGTTTCAGTCCAGGAAAAATGATATACATTTTCATTAAAGAAAACACTGTATTATGACAGCACTAAATGAATCATCTGAAATCACTTTTAAAATACTTAATTTATTTCCTGCAGTTGGGTGGCTGAATGTTATAAAAATACTTTCACTAACAAGAAATCTATCTATCTATCTATCTATCTATCTATCATGGGCCCTTCTGGTAATACTTGGCCCCATTTATGTCTTTAATAAAAAAGGCAAACAAATTGACTAACTAGCATAGCATAACAAAAAGTCCATCGTAGTGGAAGATAATATTTTCCTGGAGTGATTCATATTCACACTTCTGTGTGTGAGACTTTCATATATTTGGTGATATTGTGAAATGACATTGAAGAAAAAGCAATCCGGTTTAGCCTTGAGCAAACATATAAGTGGTAGAAGAACAGTGCATATGCAAAGCCTTTTTCTTCTTCCAAAAGGGACCTTTTATTTATTTATTTAATAGCTTAAGCTAAGGCTAGTGAGGTACTGCATTATAAGAAGTTGGTTAGCAAACATGTTGTGCAATCGAATGACTTGAATAACAAAATCCCCTGCAGAGTGTTTCAGAGCTAACTGCATTTGCACTCTGCAAGGAGATCAATGCTTCACCCTCATTGATTTTCTTCAGTTGCAGAACAAGGATTATGCACAATGTGAAACTGTATTCCCAGACTTATCCAGTCTGATTTCCTAGGCAGCACTAAAAAGGCATGGTGCAGTACTTGTAAACATGAGATTACAAAAGTATAAGGTATCACATTTGTTTTCCTAATGTTGCATGCAAAGCAGATGCCCAAAAAATGTATGATGTGATCCATTACAAAAAATATTATACAGGTGATAAGCAGATGAGGGTGTAGGGTGGACAAAGAGCTTCCAAATACTATAAATATGTAGAGATGCCAAAGTTAGAAATGGAAATGCATGGCATACACTCATTTAAATGCCAAGACATGTTAAAATATATTCTATTTTCCCTTTCTAGGAGCCTTGAGATTTAAAGTAAAAACATAAAAAAGAAATAATTTCTTCCAAAACTTCAGAGTCAGAATGTAATACATCTTCAGAACTTGAAATAACCTTGTAATTTACAATGTATGCCAGTTTTCAAAAAGTAGTAATTACGGCAAAATATATCAATGTAAAATGACAGCTGACAGTAGCTTCACTGTGATCTACAATTTCCCCATGTGCCAACTTCGTACACATAAGCTATGGAAGGAATACTATCAAATGCTGTTAAGTTATAATGTTCAAGCGAAGACAGGTGTGAATAAAATTAGGCTGGCTCAGAGTCTTCTTAAGCCTTACTATGTAGTCATGGTTGGACATAGCTAAAACAGCAAGAAGAGAGCAAGAAAAAATACCTCTAGAATCCTGACCAGAAGGAATTTCATGTTTCAACCTGTGCTCTCTGGATCAGATGGAGAAGGAGAGCCATTCCTGGAACTTTCAAACTGCTTATGAAAACAGACATCTTCCTACAAAGGCAAGATAATTGATCATACATCAGCCTTTCAAAGGTAATTTATTCAGAAAATGATGTTTTTGCATGGGGCATACTCCATTGTTTAGTTAATCTTTAAAGTGCTACCAGACTATTTGTTGTTTTTTAAGTTTTCCCATTATTTAAAATCACAATCACACCTCGCTCTCTAGTTACCCATTCATTCATGCCTGCATACACACACAGAGTAGGACTCACTTTATGTAAGCAGGAAGGTTTTAGATGGTTTAAAGTGAAGAGGCTTGGGTCAATACCTATAGAGAATTAACAGCTTATACTACTAATATTTGAATATATAAATTGTCAAGGAGAATAACAGTAGAGAACAGAGGCCATCCCTTTAACATCCCAAATTACTCATGCTCAGAAGCAAGAGTAAGAATAAAGAGAGGAACATGTAGTTAAGTCCCCTTGTTTGCATGGTGCAGATCATGTTTAAGAATTCTCTTCTTGGACATGCCCATTTTTAGTCCATGCCCTCACACTTTTTATTAATAGAGAACAATCGAACAAGGTGTTTGAGATTTCCTTCTCATTAGCGCAGAGCTACAATGGTGCCTATGATTTAGTCATGCAGGGCCCAAGAGATGATAGGGGCCCAACCTGATGGAATGGCACTCTGGCACTTAACCTGGCACATTGCCACTCACCATCCTTCCAGCAAACACAAATTTTAACCCAAATTTGAGTGCTGGTGTGACTGGGTGCACCTGACTAGCAGTGCTGCTCAGTTTTGTCCCGGCCATCATGACATAGGGGTAACCAGACCAAACTGGTGTGCCGCTGTCATCCTATGTACCAGGTTGCAATGCCACTCATCATTCAAATTTGGCCTGTGTTGTGTGAATGTGGAATAGGAGATGAGAGCAAGTGGAGTTGCTGAGCAGCTGGGATTGTGAGAAACCAACCTAGCCCAGGTTCAGAGTGGAACCCTTAGCTGAGAGGGGTGACAGTCAGTGGCCAAAAAGGACCTTAAGGCAGTGGGAGAGAGGCTAGGAGGTGAGTTGTTGGTGGGCTATGAGATGAATGGAGAGTGTTGTGGTACTAAGGGACTGGAGTTGGGACTGAGCATGTATGACTTTGACTTCAGTGAGACTTAAGTGTGTGCTTAAGTGCTTTCCTGAAATGTACCCTATAGGTCTGTTCCAAAGCCCACTGAAATCACTGGGAGTCTTTTCCCTGATTTTTGTGAACTTTTGATCAGGCCTTATTGCCCCTGTGAAGCACTTTTGAACCTTATTTCTAAAACAACTTATGTTCAGTATTAAAGTTGGATTTCAGAGCAGTGTACTGATAATAATCTTGTTTCTGGAAAAGTTATGTTTGTAGAACTTAGTATGCTTGATCCAAGCGAGAGCTATTTAAATAAATAAATATTGTAATGTAATTTGATAATAAGTAGGAGGATGCACAGAGAGAACTAACACCATTGTTTAACCTCAAAACTATGCTAATAAGTAGGGTGATAGACATGCAACTTGGAATAATGGAGCTGTTATTCTAGCCCAGTGGGGTTGTCTCGGGGGACCCATAAGTGGATTTGCCATGCCATGACTAAACATAGCTCCAGTAGTGTATTTTGCATAGCCTAAAGTATCTTGTTGCAGCATATCCTCACATTTATCAAACTAAATCACATTTAGAAGAAAATATATTCTTCCATTTGAGATAGGAGACAGCTGGGTATGTTATTTGCATACTATTTGTTTGCCTGCATGTAAAATTGATGAATACTCTAGAAATAACCTGTTTGAGAAAGGGATTATTTCAACACAAGAGCTTCATTAATCTTCAGTGTGCCTTTTAAAAATGAAAATTATCCTGCTAAGAGGAAAAACCATGAAGAATGCAAAATATGAATGCAAACACACACACACATATACACACAAAGATGTTTGTTTGAGCTGCAGTCAATTATTATGTCGAGCATGATTCTAAGAATATTTGAATGCCGTGTAGGTTGAAGTCACCTATAGTTAGTCAACACTGAAAACTCAGTGCATTTCATTTCTGTTTACAACAACCATAACCTAGCAATAAAAGATCAAATACTTTTGGTACTGGGCTGAATTTATAAAAAGTACTCGATGTTCCCTGTGAATCTGCTCTCAGTTACAGCTCATTAAAGGTGATTCTGTAAATACAGACATATGCTGAAAGGACTGTTTTTAAAGCAGAAATTATAAGACTGATGTTAAGTGATTTACACTTCAGTCTATCTTATTTGCACAGTTCTAAAAGCATGTGGTTATGAGATAGATAGATAGATAGATAGATAGATAGATAGATGTGCACTGTGTCTGTCCAATTATCTGTTGACCTTTTTCAGCACAGAACCATAGAATTAAAAAACTGAAAAGAACCAGTATTGACTTCCAGCTGTTCACAGTGGTACGATTTCAGAATGAAATAGATAAGCAAGAGGTTGCCATAGTGGTTTTATTTCCGATTACTGGTAGTTAGCTTTTCCAGCTGCACTCTTTTTTACATCTGGTGAAACTAGATGGGGGAGAGAAGTCCCAAAGAAACCACACTCCTTTAAAAAAAAAATAATAATAAACATCTACTGACAATTTTAGAATACTGTGTGTGCATCATCCACCCATACCAGTTCTTCTATATGTTAAGCCATCGTTTGGATGAGCTATAAAACTGAAGTTCTGATCACTCATGGCAATTAAAATTCTATAGTGTATTTCACATTAGTAGGCTTGGAACCTCAGGGTCCTGGCCATATTCCAAGTCAGATACAATGAAAACTATTACTAATAATTACAATTAGAGCCTGGTCCAATTTAGGTATTACATAACAAGCAGCAGGTTTCACTCTTCCTTGTTTCTTTAAATTTTTAATAAAATGTTTTCATTTATATAAAGTGCAATACTCATTCCTTTAGACTTTCAACAGGCCATTGTGAATTGGAAGAACTGGTCCAATGTTTGAAAGCTACTTTTAGTTATTTGTCACTCTAAAGGCTCAACATTCATGAGTCAGACCTCTCTGATCGTGAGATGGGGGTTGGGGAAGTGGATTTATTTTAAGCTCCCACCTGATTTTTTTACTCTGCTGGCCGATCTCACTCCTGTGTGATATTGTAAAACTATCTGAACGATGATTGTTATGCTGCATATACCAGTTACCAACCACTTATTAACAAACAGTCTGGCTTTCACCTTGATTGGCCATGTGACTGGACAGCTTTTGAATCTGACACAACATATCAAAAATGGACATGAAAGGGAGTGGTTTATATCAGTGGTGTTAGTTGATATCTCAGCTGCCTACAATACAGTAAATCATTGTGGGCTCCTTGCCAAAGTACTAATGGTCACAAGGCTAATATAGACCATGTTGGAGTACAGAAGATTCTTCGTGAACTTTCATGGCAAATGGAGCTGCTAGGGATGACAGAAAAATAGCTTCTATCGAACTAATGTCTTGGCATCTGCATTACTCAACACCTACACAAATGATCAGCTGAGCTAGCTTAGCACAAGGTCCTTTATTGTCACAGATGAGCTGTGCATCATCACAGAGCACAAGGAGTTTGTCATAATAGAGAGTACTCCAGTAACTACACTTAGCAGCTCAGATGAATTCTGCAGCCAAACAACCATGTGCAAACCCACATAAGATGCCAGTCAGTGCATTTCTTCTTGAAAACGGAGAAGCCAAATGTGAACTCAAAATTAGCTGGCTTGAGACAAAACGTACTCATTTCGTGATTCCTGCATATCTCAGTGGCACTCTCAACCATACAGTCTCCTTTACAGCTCATGACAAGAAAACGGTTAGCATACGAAATAATAACAATGTCAGTAAACTGGTTACATCAAAAATGGGGGTGCAGGCCTGTCTACTCAGTGATGAACAGCATTGGCACTTTGCTTCTCGTCTGCTGAATACACCTATACAGTGTGGGCACGATTCTGTCATGCAAAGCAGCTAAATCTTGTATTTAACACTGCCAGCCACTACAGTGCAAAATGCCTAAATCTATCTATGTCAAAATTCTCACCATTATTGCTCCTCCTGATACACGCTGGGAATTTGCTTGGACAATCAAGCTCACACGGCATTGTACAGATCTAAGACATAAGATATATTATATAGCAATGATGCTGAGTCAACTGAAGTTGTGACAAAGTTTTTTTACAACAGTTAAAAACCCCTAACATCCTCACACAAACAGACAAGGGTTCAGCTATGCCAAACAAAAATAGAGAATGATTCCATAGCCTGGGGACTCTGGCTCTCGCCAGTCTAGAACCTGGTGCAGATAGATCCTCAACTCTATTTTTGCTTTACTGTAGTTGGCAGATCTAGAATCAATATGAACAACTAGCTACATCACTGGTCCCAATTCCTGTGACTACAGTAGAGACCCTCAAAAGATGAAGTGTCTCCTGCAATGCCTACTGCTTTGAGCACGAATGCACCTCCAGTAACCTGGTAGAGTTTAATAATTGCATGTGCACAGATGTGGTGGGAAACAGAATGAAGAGATGAAAAAAGAGGAGTTGGAAGCTCCCCCCATTTGTGTGCAATCATTCAGTCTCAAAATTCTGTTTTAAATACATACACACACAGAGAGAGTGCAAACCAGCAGCAGTGCTTAGATGGGGGCCCCATTTACTTTATCTTATGCCCAGATGTGTGGGTAGCTTCAATTACTGAGAATTTCATGGTCAGTACAATCATGATTAATAGGTGGCTATAAGTACAGATTGGAGGGCAGTTATAGTCAATCCAAATTTCCCCTGTAGTTTCATTAAATAATGTTTCGTTATTTACTTAGTCACAACACCCCTGTTAATGCATCCCATAATCATATTTGCTTTTTTTGCAACAGTGTCACACTGTTGACTCGTGTTTAACTTGTGGTCCACTATGACCCCTAGATCCATTTCAGCAGTACTCCTTCCTATACAATCACTTCCCATTCTGTATGTGTAAAATGGATTGTTCTTTCCTAAGTGAAGTACTTTGCATTTGGAGACCCCTGCAATTCACTGAATCGCTATTCACAATCCCACATGTTTGTGGGGGGGAGTCTCATGTCCCAGCTGGGGGGGGGAGGGGATAGTGAGGACCAGGAGCTGCGGGGAGTTCCTTGCAGCTCCCAACCCTTGCAGTGAATTCCCTGCAGCTCCTGGCCCCCCGCAGTGAGTTCAGGGGCCACGGGAAGCTGCAGCTCCCAGTATTCACAAATTTCGCCATTCATGGTGGTACCAGGAACCCATCCACCACACGACAGGTTGTCCTGTATGTAGTTTGTGGTCTTGATAGTCAAAATATAAAAAGCCCAAAAAAGTGAGCGCCATTGAGAATGCATGCACAGTTAAACGTGCAGATCCATTATTCGTATGTGGAAATGTCAGGTATCCAACAACAAAAAGAACTATCTCCAATTCATCTCCATGCCAGGTTCATGAAGCTAGGTCAACTACTCAAATACCTTGAGACAAATGTTAATTTTTGTTTCAGTCTATCCTGTTCTTTTCCCTTTTATAACATTATCTGTTTATTGTAACTGAGCCAATTTTCAGACCACTTCATTAATTTCCCTGTACAGTTATAAAATAAATATCTTTATTTTCGTCACAAAAACATGGAAGCATGTGTTAAATAGTACTTAGCTAGACTACAATATTTGAAGAAATAGCTCATCATCATTACAAGCTTTCATCTTGTAATGCACGAAAGTCCTGATTATTAAATGGTACCAATATTTCATGCTTCTAAATTATAATCCAATACCTATATTTTATTAACACTAATCTCAGGGATACAAATAGCTTTTGGCTTAAAAAGGCAAAAATAGCTTCTTACTAGTGTAGTGATCTCCAGTCTTATGGATTGTCTGAGGAAATGATTCAACATAGGGAAGCTACAAGGCTCACCAGTCACAGTGCCATTTAATTCAAAGAACATCATTAGCACCCAGGAAACAATACTGTTCTTTAGATTTTAAAGCTTAAAAATGTTCTAAATGCTCTCACAATGTTTAAATGGAAACATGGATAAAGTTCAAGATGAAATTGTTACTTTTATTTATTTATTTATTTGGTCCAATGCACTGTGTATATCTGTAGCATTCTCGGTGCAATTTTGAAAAAACAAAACATAATATTGTAATTAAACATGCCCAAATAACGAACCTCTAAATTTTTCTACCCTATAAATCTCACCAAATCAGCCTCTCTTAAAATCTGAAAAACTCAAGACTACAGGAATGAAGGTCCATTCCTACAATAACCCTTCTGCCAGGTGGAACCAGCAGCAGGCAGAGCCAGGTTCAGTATCTAGGGCAGTGGTCACCAACCAGTAGATCGTGATCTACCGGTAGATCTTGGAGCCTCTGACAGGTGATCCTGACTGGCTGGCCAAGAGGCTATCAAATGCTGGCATTTCATCTGCCCCTCTCAGCACTGCCATACTGCTCCTGCCCTTTGCCTTGGAGCTCCCTTCCCCCCCCCCCCAACCTCTGGGAGCCTCCTGCTTGCGGTGCAGAGCAGGGAAGGGAGAGGAGGGGCACTAATATCAGGGTGCCCCCCTCCCACCCTGTATTCTATCTCCACAGAACGGAGGTGGGGCACAACAGGGCTTGGGATATTGGGAGTTTGCTGGCTGCTTTTGAGTGTGGGGCAGGGGCAGGGCAGGGGTGAGCCTGCTTTATCTTCACTGGCCTCACCACTCAGGAGTCATCTGAGGTATGAACCCCCTTCTGCACCCCAAGGCCCTGTCCTAGTCCTGAGCCCCTGGACCCAAAGGGTGTTTCTAGACTACAGGGTTTTGTCGACAAAAGTCCACTTTTGTCGACAAAACTATACCTGTGTCTACAGAACTCAGCAGTTTTGTCGACGGCTGTAAACCTCATACTATGAGGAATAACACCTTTTGTCGACAGAGTTCTGTCGACAGAAGGTGTTATTGCATCTACACTGTCTTTTGCGTCTACACTGTCATGTCGACAAAGCAGCTTGCTTTGTCAACAGAACTGGATGTAGTCTAGACGCTCTTTGTCGACAGAAGCTTTGTTGATAGTATCTGTCAACAAAACTTCTGTCAACAAAAGCCTATAGTCTAGACGTACCCATTCTGTCAGCCAATGGTCAGGGCAGTGAGTGGTGTGTGTGTGTGTATTATACACCCGAGACTTCAACTGCCAGGACCGGGGTCCCTTAGCAGTGGGCAACCTGGAGGAGGTTGACGGGCACCCCAATAAGTTTACAGGGAGAGCTTATACACCCGAGACTTCAACTGCCAGGACCGGGGTCCTTAGCAGCGGGCAACCTGGAAGAGGTTGACGGGCGCCCCAATAAGTTTACAGGGAAAGTTTATACACCCGAGACTTCAACTGCCAGGACCGGGGTCCTTAGCAGCAGGCAACCTGGAAGAGGTTGACGGGCGCCCCAACGGATCTGTCCCTTATGACCGGCTGGAGTTCTTTAAATTGTGCTTGGTTCTGTTACAGCAACTGAAGGAATCAGGTTAAAGCTTAAACAGTTACTATTTTATTGTTACAGGGTAAACTTAGCTGTTAAATGCTACTGCTGTGTTACAGATAACACAGCCACTACAAAAGGACAGGACAGAAATTACACTTAAAACAAAAGTCACTTACAGGTACCATGAAACCCTTTTGGTTCTCTGAGCTCTTATTAAATGCATGCAAAATAGACACATAGCAGGTATATATTCTCACCCCTGCGTTCCAGACTTGGCGTGGCCAGCGTCTTTCTCTCGATCCCTCGGGAAGAAGTAGGGCGAGGTTGGGTGTCCCACAGACCTCGGGAGACAATCAATACCTGCCAGCAGGTATAGATGATTGGAGCTCAAATGGGGTGGGCTACTAAACCCCTTTATACCCCTTGGGTCACGTAGGCTTCTTCCTGGTCTCAAGTGGCCAATTAGGAAAATGGCTTTGAATGCCAAGTTTCCCAGGAAGGGTGCAAAGCATAATTCACACCTGGGAAAATGCAGACAATGGGCACTTCTAGTATGTGATGGGCGAAGATTCCTCTCCTGGGACAGTGCAGGCGTGTCAATTACTGGTACTAGCCATCAGGGTGACGGAGGCCCCGGGTCGCCAGCCAGCCCATTTACTGTCTGGTTTCTGTTTATGGTAGAGTCAGGGACAGGCAGCACACCTGCGTTCCCAGGGCATCAAAGGCTGACTGCCTTTCTCTTGCTCTTTGGGGGGGGGGAAACAAGATGGGGTTCATGTCTGGCTACAACGTACCCAAACTCTCTTATAGATCCTGTATCCTGAACCCCTTCCTGCACCCTAACTCTCTGCTCCAGGCTCAGCTCAGAGCCCCTTACACTCCAAATCCCTTAGCCCAGGACCAGAGCCTGTGTGCCTCAACCCTCTGCCCCTGCCTGGTGAAAGGGAGGGAGGATGGAGTGAGCAGGGGCAGCACCTCAGAGAAGGGGCACGAAGGAAGCGGGGCAAGGGTATTTGGGTTTGAGCTAGATCCTGGGTTGCACTTAAATTCAAAAAGTCATCTTGTGCTTAAAAAGGTTGGAGACCACTGATCCAGGGGCTCCTCTCCATCTAACACAGAACTGTCTCGAGTTCCCACCCAGTAACCTGGGAAATTCACACACCATCCCTGTGTGCCTCTGAGAGACAATGCTTCCCCACTCACAAGCACAGAGAATGAGCATAGAAAAGAAAGTTTTAATACAAGGGAGGGAAGAAACTTGGCTTCAATTTGGGAAAACACCATGGAGTTCATAAGCAAAAGCCACTAGTGAAAGTCCCACCACAAGTAGGTTGGGCAATGTCCTTTCCTCTCAGGTTCTCAAGTCCAGCAATGTAAATGTCCCCTTCACATGCCAAGCCCTTCTCTGTACCTCACTCACAGTTGCTGCCCTTGATCAGGGCAGACCCAGAGTTCAGAGGTGCTTCTGCAAAGTTCACTTCTCATCCTGAGTGGGGAAAGTTAAAGAGACTTCTTATTCACACTGCTGGTCACTTGTCATCCACCGGCTTGCTGGTCTCTGCCACCACTCTGCTGGCTGCTCATCATGCCTCTCCAACACCACCCTGCTGGCAGCTCATTACACTTTCTGCCACCGCACTGCTGGTCACTTGTACAGCCGCAATGCTTCTGGCCAGTCATTGCAGCTCTCCATCAGCTGCCCTGCTGCCCACTTGCTGCTCCTGCCTACTTGTGGTGGATTTGGCTTTGGTAAAAAAACCCAGTGATTTCAGTTCTAAGTGATTTCTGCTGTTGGCCCAAAGCACAGTCCAACTATGAAAAATTTCAGCATCTGCTAGAGTACATTTAAAACAATAAGAGACTCCTTATGGAGTTTATTTTAGCTTTACCATTTTGATGGTAGAAAAAACAGGTTGAACCCATCTTACAGCTAACACGTGAAAGGGATGTAGCCTGCTTATTGAGAGTCCTACTCTCCCCTGTTATATTCACAGAACTCTGGAAGTGGAGCCCTTGTCCACCCATAGACTGACAGTGTCTCTCTCCTTCCGAGATGTGTTAAAGAGAGACTTACTTTTCTGCATTCCCACAATAATCGCAAGCACTGATGATCATTTTCACAGTTCCTGCATTTATATTAAAATAATTTGTGATTCCCACAACAATCATATTTATTATAACTGGCAAAACACAACTGAATCAGTTGTATATCTAGCAAATCTAAGCAAAGAGGAATGAACTGTGTTTACATTAGACACACCCAGTGTCTCTCCCCACTTCCAGCTAGCTGTAAAGGACACTTTCCTTCAGATCCTGCTTACACTGCAAACATTTACCACCATGCTAGCTTAGTTAAACAACTCACAGTGGACTGTATTATGCTCATTACTGAAGTTGCCATAATGTACTCTGTATACTATGCATGAAATTATACCAAAAATATGTGACAAGACCTTGTGTTTTATTCAGCAAAGCATGCATTCTGAGGCAAGTGGGAATTATGACAATATATAGAATGTAAAATTCTATAATAAAGTTAAGTTGTATTTAAATATTTCTAAAAATGCACATTGTGAAAATACGTAAGCAGTACAGTTATTTTCATGGTAGGACTTAGCAGGACTCTACAGGAGAGGAGACTTCTTGGCCTCTCTGATTGGCTAGGGAGCAGATGGCATGCACCAGAATCAGAAACTAAAGGGAACTAAAACAAAAATTTGTGGGGAACAGGAGGCTTTAGGAGTAGGCAGCAGATCTCTTCTCTTGTGGTTTTTAGGAGGTCTTCCTGGCACTGCTTCTTCCTAGAAAGCTTGCTTCCAACAAGACTTCAGTCCTTCCTTTCTCCTACCTGTGGCTCTGGTAACAGGTGGCTCTTATCTTTACTGCTGTGCTAATTATGAAAGAACAAAATAATAAACAGAGAAGATGTAAGGAGGTTCTCTGCTTAGAAAGAAGGCAAAATAATAAACAGAGACACTGGAAGATGGCATGAAAATAGCCAATACGATTGACTTATGAAGTGAAAAGAGAAATTTCTATGATGTTTTGCCAAAAAGACTAATTATATGGCCATTAATATGACTGCAAAATCACATTATCTGAGGGTGTTTTCTTTAATAATAACTGAAGAATATGACACATTTTGCTCCACAGCATTGGGTGGGGAAGTGGAGAAGAGAGTGGGGTGGGGGAAGGAAGGGCTAGTCCTACATAAATTGGCATGCAATGTTAAGGGAGAAAAATACTCACATTTTCAAATTAGCTCTTGCTTTGAAGACAAAGTCCACTATCTTGTGCTGTGGAGTTATTCAGATTAAATAGAAAAATTGG
This sequence comes from Rafetus swinhoei, assembly GCA_019425775.1. Taxonomy (NCBI): domain Eukaryota; kingdom Metazoa; phylum Chordata; order Testudines; family Trionychidae; genus Rafetus; species Rafetus swinhoei. Next base: position 78,583,798 of record CM033427.1, on the reverse strand, counting down.
AGTTACGAACTAAATACAAGTTTAAAGTTCTTTCTGTGAAGGTGCATTAGACGGAACAGAGAAAGCCATAGAAACTTAAGACTGTTCCTGGGGGGGGGGAAAGAATGTTCTCACCTCTCAGCTTCACATTAAAAAGCACAGTGTATATTTTGATTTCTCAAGACTTTCTTGACTTCCAGAAAAATAACAGTGATCTCTTTGAATCTCTAAACTGCAATCTGGGTAAAAATGAAATGAATGTGGAGTTACATTTAATTTCTCATCTCTGTCTAACCTCAACATTCTAACCTTACCTCTGTAATTGAGACATCTGAAGAACAGTGTCTAGGGAAAGCACCCAGTGTTGACTTTGCTGTTTGTTCTTTCAGTCATTTGGGTCTCAATGTGCAGATCCTTGCAGAATAGAATTTTGAGTAGAACTTCAGAACAGTTTTCTGCATCTGTTCCTTCCATTCCCTTGAGCAGGCTACAAGTCTGACATGTTTTCAGTAGGAACTGTTCTCAGGATCATCTACCATGTCCTGGAAAGAGAAAGCATCTTTAAATAGTTTTAAGCTGATAGATCTGGGTACAGTGCCAAGTATTTCTCAGTCTTGTCAATTAGATTTACCATAGCAGTTGGCTTCAGCAGTGCTAGAATGCTGCGGGTTTTACTTGTAGTTTAGTTAATTATTTATTTCCTTCCCTAATTGCTTATGACTTTTTTGATTGCTGTAATTTGCACGGATTCTTCAAGGTTCAGCCAGAGACAAGAAGAAGCTTTGGATTCTGAATTCAGCATAAGAGTTTCTGCTATTTGGGGAAAAAAATCTCAGGGGGTAGCTATGTTTAGTCTGTATCTGCAAAAACAACAAGGAAGTCCTGTGGCATCTTATCCAAGAGCTACACTAGGGAGTTATTTTGAAATGACTCCATTTAATTTGAAATAACAAGTAGAGCATCCACATTACCAAGCCGGTTATTTTGAATTAAGGGGCTGGTTATTTTGATATAATAACTCCTGCTTTCCACAAGGAATAACGCTTATTTTGAAATAGTTATTTCGAAATAGCAGTAGTGTGGATGCTCCACTGCTGCTATTTTGAAATAACTACTCCCCAAAGTCACTTAAAGTAATTGTTCCCCAGTGCTTCCTGTGGCTCTAAGGTGAGGTAACAAGTCCACATTGAGGATACTTCTACATTGCAATGCTATTTCGGGATACTGGAGTATCCCAAAATAGCTATCCTGCACCTTCACAGGAAGCCCGTTATTTTGGGCTCACTATTCCGATGTCCCTGTAAACCTCATTCTATGAAGAGCAAAGGCTGTTTCAGAAGAGTGCTTTACTTTGAAATGATGAATTAAGCTATTTTGAAATAGCATAGAAATAAGATACGCAATTTGCGTAACTCAAATTGCATATCTTATTTTGGGTTACAGTGCGGTGTAGATGCACCCTAAGGGAACCTGCCTCGGACTAATTTTGAGGCTTCCCTCAGTGTAGTATGGACACGCTATTTTCAAATAGTTATTTCGGGAGTTGATATTATTTTGAAACTAGCCAATTAGCCCGCCATAAGACGGGATTTTCAGGTCTCTCCTCCACATTGGTCTTCTCTCCTGAGTCTCCAGTCTCTCGCTCTGTCTCTCTCACCTCCTCCTACTGCTTCCCCCCCTCTCTCTCAGCTCTCCTCTGCCTTCTGCCTCTCTCTCCATCTCACCCTTTTCTCTTCTCCTCCTCCTCCTGCCTCTCACTCTCTCGCCGCTCTCCTCTGTCTCCGTCGGGGATGCACGCTCATCCAGGCCCCGCCCCTTTGGCATGTATGTCACTGCCCCACCCCCCTTTGCCTCCCGCCATGGCGCTCGGCTGACTTCTGCACCACTCAGCCGGGCCGCTGCACGGGAGTAAGTGGCGCAAACGGCCTCTCTCTCTCTTCTCCTCCTACTGCCTCGCCCTCTCTCTCTCAGCTCTCGTCCGCCTCCTGCCTCTCTCTCCGTCTCTCTCTCTCTTTCTCTTCTCCCCCCCCGTCTCTCACTCTGTGTTTCTCTTCTTCTCCTCCTGCTGCGTCTCTCTCACTCTCTCTCTCGCTGTCCTCCACCTCCTCCATTCTCCTCTCTGTCTCCTCTGCGTCCTCTGTGTCTGCTCCGCTTTCCTCCTTTTGAATCTGGCGCCCTTTCCTGACATCAGAGACGCACACTCATCCAGGCCCCGCCCCCTGGCTGTTCCCTCTGGGCGGTGCTGTTGCCTCCCACCGTGGCTCTCGGCTGACTTCTGCGCCGCTCAGCCGGGCCGCTGCATGGGAGCAAGCAGCGCAAGCAGCCATTTGGGGTCCGCACTCCTCATGCAGCATGGGGTGCTGTATGGGGAGTGCGGACCCCAAACGGCCGCTTGCGCCACTTGCTCCCACATGGTGGCCCGGCTAAGTGGTGCAGAAGTCAGCCGAGAGCCACAGAAGGAGGCAACAGCGCCGCCCAGAGGGAACAGGCAGCGTTTCAGCATTACAGAGTCACAGACATTGGGCTACTATATATATGATAAGTTATTTCAAAATAATTTCCTAGTGCGTCTAAGTTCGAGCTAGGTAGGGTAATGAAGGCAAGCGGAGTTGCAAATGAAGCCGGGATTTAAATATCCGGGCTTCATTTACATGTTCAGCGCCGCCATTTTTAAATCCCCTTAGTCCGAACTCCGTGACGCTGGCTACACGCAGCACGGAGTAGGTAGTTCGAATTAAAGATCCTAATTCAAACTACCGTTACTCCTCGTGGAATGAGGAGTAATGGTAGTTCGAATTAGGATCTTTAATTCGAACTACTACTCTGTGCCGCGTGTGGCACGGAGTTCGACTAAGGATTTAAAAATGGCAGCACCGAACATGCAAATGAAGCCGGGATATTTAAATCCCGGCTTCATTTGCAACTCCGCTTGCCCTCATTACCCTACCTAGCTCGAACTAACGAGCTAGTGTAGACGTAGCCTTAGAGACTAACAGATTTATTAAGGTATAAGCTTTCGAGGGTAAAAGCCACTTCATCAGATGAATTGGAGTATGAGTTACAGAGGCATGGGTATATATAAGAACAAGAAAAAGAAAGAAATTACTTGTGTTAATGAGGATAATTAAATCAAAGGGGATGTGGCTCATTCATAGCAGTTGATGTGGAGATGCGAATATGAAAAGAGGGGAAATTGCCATTGTAGTGTGTTAACCAGTTAAGATCCTTATTTAGTCCTAAATTGATTGCATTGAATTTGCAAATAAACTCCAGTACATCTGTTTACCTTTGTACGTGGGTTTTTAAATTATTTTAAAAAAGGATGGCTACTTTCAAATCCATTCCTGAATGAACAAGGTTGGTTAAAGAGTTTCCTACAGGTTTGGGGGTAACCTGCCAAATATAAATGGTAAAACTGTCCTCTACCGGTTTCTTTGCGTGATACCATATCATTTAATGTGAATGGATTTTAAAAGCAGTTATTGCTAGCCCTTTTATGTTTTGTGTGTGCCCAAAACATCCACTCACTTAGCCTTCACCAAGCACTATTTTCTCTAATCTCTCCATCAATGAATTGCCCTTTTCTGGTAATCATCACATCTCTGCTGGGATTGCCTGCTTGCCTCCTACACCCCACCTTGCCACCCAATCCTTCTGTGACTTCTACTTCATCAATGTCTGTTATCTAGCTGTCTCCCGCAGCCCTCTCCTATCCGTCTGCCCTTCCACTGACTCTCTCCACTCTATGCTCTCTACCATCCTTGATTCCTTTGCTCCTCTCACTCTCCACAAGCTTTGTCATAATATCCAGTTAAGTGTGCCTGCTAGGAAGTTTGAGGTACCTATATATATTCCGAGTGCCACACTTCAAGCACCAAAACTGGCATTGTTTGGAGGTCTGTACTGAAAACTGAGGCTAAGGAATAAAGAGAAATGACTGGGAATTTTAAAAAAATTATTTACCAGAATTTAGCACTCTTTGAGCAATTCAGAATACATTTCAGCTGAAAATAGAAGATGCTGCCCAGCAGTATTTTCCTTATGCAGAAGAAGGAAAGTATGAACATCATGAATGGTTTATATTACTTTGCATAACTTGCTGAACAACCTTTGCTTAGCATTCAAGTAAGATTAGCCAGATAAAGAAAGAAGGCAAGAGAGTGAAAAACGTATGCATGCTATGGTTAAAGCAATCTAAAGGTCAAAATTGTAATATTAAATAAATCTTACATGATTTTATACACCCTAATTTATTGTCTATGTGCAACTGACATTTTAGCTCTTGGTTTAATACCAAGCACTTCAAAGTATTCTTGTAGAAGAATGGTTGATAACCCTCTTACACAGTATAATTGGAATTCTGCATGTTAGAACATTTGGTTTCTGAAAGATTTTTGTAAATGTTAATAGCTGTCTTTTAAAATGGTGTAAGTGTGAAATGCTATGAAAAGCAAAGGTTTAAATGTCACTATGTCCATAATTTTCATATTGTAAAAACTAAATAATTTTTTAAAATAAAAAATCTAAAGGCCTGCTGCAAGTTTGAAGATATAAGCCAGCTCATCAGTATAGTTTTTTAAACAAACAGATATGACAGGATTTCTTGTTCTGCTAAAATTTAAATTCAAATGTTTAATTGGATGACAATTTAAAAGGTATAGATTCCTTCTATTTCCTGACACATGTGACTGGGATATGAATAATACAAAAAAAAAGCACCTGATGAGTCTTCTAGAGCCTCATCACTTTTCTCATCCTATGTATGTTTCCTTCATGATTTCATGGGCACTCAGCCTGAAGACGTACACAGGCTTTCTCTGGCACAAGCATGAATTACTGCCATATATTAATAAGGAACCTGCAGAACTATGTCAATCTGCAAGCACAAAATTTTGTTCGGTTAGTTTAATATTTATCTGGACTGCAGAAGAACAGATATTTTCAGTTTCAGTACAGAGATCTTTTGCTATCATTTTACTCCAGGGATTGTTCCATGCATTCTGGGCTACCTGGATTTTAAAAAGCATCAGTTTCTGATAGCCTATCCACTAAGAAATAGCCCATTAAGAAAGAAAGAAAGAAAGAAAGAAAGAAAGAACAAACATGGACCATATTACAGGAAGGTGGCATCAGCAAAAACATATTCTTTTTGCATTCACCTTTATTATTATTAAATATAAAAGTTAGCCATAGATGATTGCAGTTCTCAACACTCCTTTAACAAAGTTTTGATATCTTTAACAAAGATATCAGTTTACCATGAAACCTGCCTAAATCAAAGGGATTAGAATGTTTACCAGAGCAAAAATATGGTGTAAAAAGCAGGTAAATCAATAAACAATAACCATGCCGAAAATGTCTTGTCCTCACATGTTGGTTTTAGGGATCTAAAACAATTTCCCCCCCATCTACTGTAACAATAAAGATTTGTCTCAGAGGGCTAGCTGTGTTAATCTCTAAGGTGCCACAGGACTACTTGTTGTTTTTAAAGTTACAGACTAACACAAATATATAGGCTCATGAACTTTCATGGGTATGAAGTGGGTTTTACCCACAAAAGCTCAATAAAGATTTATTTCAAGCAAAACAAGATAAGATAACATTTCTATGTGTAAAAGGAAAGCATTCTTTTAAGTCATATTGTAAACTTTGTAACTACTCAATGCCCCCCCCCCATTGTTTTCTTAACAAATAAAATTGTTTACCAGGTTCATAATAAAGAGCTGCTGCCTAGAGAAGAATTTCCCAACCTTTGTCATTCACAGAGGATCCCTCTCCCAAGCCAGAAAAAAAGCACAGAACAAAACAGTTTTTCCTATATGAAGCACCATGCATGGCCCAGGAGACTGTGTACCTAGCTAAGGGATTCTAAGCCGGATACTTCAGCTCGCTACTGCAGCAGAGGCGCTGGTATTCCTAGGTTGGTAAGTGGTCACTAGGAAATTGCCTTCCAGAAAAGAGAAGAAGGACTCTCCTGTAATATACCATTGTAATGGGTACTCAGCCTTTTGGGTAGGAAGGAGGTTTGTAGGCCAAAGTTGGAGGTGGGAGTGAATCAGAGGATCATCAGATAGAAATGTAAGGGATCACTTTACTGCATGCTCTGATGTGTAGAGTTCCAGTACTCAATGCTAGCCTGTTTTTATATTTATTTTGGAAATGTAAGTGTCTGATTCACTCTCTGCTAAGCAATACACAAAACAGATGTGTTTACTTAGATATTTGTTGTTTTAATTTCTCTATCTTAGAAACAGGGCAAGAGGAAAAAAAAGGAAATGATTATTTTTGCTTGATAATGTCAAGGGTAAGAGTGGCAAACAGTGCAAGGTCAAATGTCATGTCTTCTGTTGTCTATCAGGAGTGGGGGAACAAACAACAAAAACCAAACCCAAGGTAGTTGTAGCCTTAGAAAAGCCAAATTCAGTATTTAGTGTTTTGTCAAACTCTAAAGCAAGGCTAATTGAGTCTATTTTATTGATGCCAATGAGACTTTTGTTAAGGTCCAATGAGTAGGCAGAAAAACAAGAGAGTTTGGGGTTCTCCCAAGAATATATAGGACATCACAGTAGCAGATATTAGAAATACATTCCTTTATTAGGTAGCTGTTAGTAAAAGTCTTGTATTTTTAATTTTTTTATTTGTTGCACAAAATGTTTAACGTTGGTACATTTATAATCATATATTCATTTCAGGTAGTTACAGCATATAGAAAATGCCATATTATCTTTAAAGATTTTCATATGTCTTATCTAACTATCCATTACTTCCTTTAAAAAGAATAACAATATATTATATCAAGAACATAAAAGTCTGGTGCCAAATTTCATATTTTCAATAACAATGGAAAACCTTAATCACCTTAGGGTCCAAAGAGGCCAATGTAAATGCACTGTAAATATTAGCTAAGTATTTAATGTTAACAAAGAACAGTTTATAACCTGATGATTTTTTTTTGTAGTGACATTTCTCAATCTTCATTTTTTTCTTTAATTTCCATCTTTTCATTCGAAGATCATAGAGTGACCTTGAAATTTGCACTGGCATTTTCCCGGCAGAAAAAGAAGTTCTTGTTTCTCATTTGCAAAAATGAATAACAATTTGATCATTCTTAAACTTCTAAAAGGTTAATTATGCTCTCTCCATGAGCACTGAATAAAAACCTGCTTTATCTCTGCCCAAATGAAACCCACAGGGCTTCCGTTCCCTGTATTCTGCCTGGAGACCAAATCCTGCAAGCTGTCAATTAACACCTATCAGCTCATAGATCTGTGTGAGCTGCAGTTGATTTTCTCATCTGAAAAGTATGACAGCTCTCATTTGCCGAAGCTGTTGAGTGACTTAAATTTTTTTGATGGAAGAAAGCGTGATCTGGCTATGGGCTTGGTGGACAGAAAAAAAGAAAGAAAGAGAAAAAGAGAGAGGCAGAATAGGCCCTGGATTAGAGATGTTACATTCTTAGCACTAAGATTTCTATCTGGTTCCAGAACCCCATTTAAGCGGAAGTTGCATGTTTCAAACAATAATAGAAAATGAAATATTATGCGCTACAAAGATGATTCAACAAGTTAGGTGCCCTTATAATAGCCCTTCATAACAACAGCCAGTCACATATGAGATGAGATTGTCATGCCATCAAATTAGTAGAACAGAAATTTTAGAGGGGCAGCCGAGTTAGTCTGTACAGGATAAATTTAAAAAACAACAAATAGTCTGGTAGCACTTTAAAGACCAACAAAACGTAGACAGTATCATGAGCTTTTGTGGTCACAGCCCACTTCTTCAGTAGTCTGTGCCCACGAAAGCTCATGATACCATCTATATGTTTTGTTAGTCTTTAAAGTGCTACCAGACTATTTGTTGTTTTTTAAGTTAGAACACAAACATCAGCATTAAATATTGCCCCAGCTGCTATTAGTTCCTAGCCTGACCATAAAATGGCTCTTTACATCAGAAATGGTAAACTTAAAAGGGAAGAATAAGGTACTGCAAAAACAGCATTTTAGTTTTATATTTTAAAAGTATCATTTTGAAAGAAAAGGAATAAAAAGTGAAAGAACCTGCACTGACTGGTGAGCCCAGTTTGTTTTGTTTGTACAATTCAGGTACCACCTGGCCTTGTTTACTGAAGAACAGATACAGCTGTCAACGGGAGCTGTGTGATTGTTCTGCATGCCTCAGAAATCAGGACATTAATAATTCAGTTTAGATATATACTTTACAAATATATGGTCTTGCTGTTAAGACACGTGACTGGTACTCAGGAAATTTGGGTTTTGTTCCTGACTTTTCCACAGACTTCTTGGTTGCAGCTGTGTCAGTTCCAGGATATTAGAAAGACAAGATGGGTGAGGCAATATCTTTTATTGGACCAGTTTCTGTTGGTGAGATAGACAAACTTTCAAGTTACACAGAGTTCTTCTTCTGGTCTGGGATAGGTACTCTGAATGTCTCAAGGTGGAACAAGATGTTTAAGATAATTAGTTAGCACATATCCGAAGGAACTGTTTGAGGTGAAGGAGCCTATTAACACACCTGTAGTCATAGGACAAAAAGGGGTTTCTGAGTTATAGATTACCGTAATAAACTATATATTCAGTGTCACTATTAGGACCATGATTTTTAGTGTCTTGTAAAGTTATGAAATAGGATTGCAGGTTCATCTTTTGAGAGTGCTATGTAGGTTGCCTTTGAGAACAATGACTGATAGGTCCGATATGGAGTGATCACTTTGTGAAAAGTATGTAACCATAGGTGACGTGGTGTTTTTGGCTCTTGGGAAAGTCCTTCAGTCTCTCTTTGGGTTATTGACTCATCTGTAAAGCTACATCTACACTACGGAGCTATTTCAGGATACTTCTGGTATTCCAAAATAGCTATTTTTTGTCTTTTGAGCAAGCCCATTATTTTGAAATATAACAGGCTCACTATTCTGACATCTCTGTAAACCTTGTTCCATGAGGAGTAAGTGACATTTCAGAATAGTACTCTATTTCTAAATTAACTCGAAATAAGTTATGCAATTTGCATAGCTCAAATTGCATAGCTTATTCCAAGCTATGGGTGCAGAGTAGACACACCCTGATATAATAGTACTTGTTTTGTGCAGCTGGTCAAAAAAATCAGGATTAAGTGTTTGTGAAAATGCAGCTGAAACTGTGAATTTAAAAACATTTTCACCAGCTCTTTAGGATGGGACAAAATTTCCATGAAATTGTTCTCCCATTGTGTCATACTCAGGGTGCAATCCAGACTCATGAGTAGCTGTATCACCTCTGCCCTCTAACCAGGCGTGCCCTATATACTGCTTTGCTGGTGTAGCCTCCACTCTGGAATGTTCACAAACAGCCTCCGGCTTCCAAGTCACTCCCAGCTACTATCTGTGCATACTGCAGCCAGCCAACCATGCCTTGGCTCTTACCAGCCTTTGCTGTATTGCAGGGTGACCCCAGCACACTCCCAGTCCTAGATTTTCCCTCCAAAATGTCTGCACTTTCCTGGACAATAAAAATTATATAAAATCTATTATTGCTTTAATAAAAGTAATAAGCCCACAGTTTGCTTACCCTAAAAGGAATTTCCCAAATACTTCAATTCAAATAAGACATGGTTACCCCCAAAAATAAAGATAAAACACAAATGGTGCCTAACTTTACAAACTGTTAAATTCCAAGCAAGATTTTCTCATTACACTTAGGTCAAGACCCCTTCTCCAGGCCAATGGCTGCTTCTTTTGACTCTTCTGATACAGTAAATTGATTGGCCGAAAGAGGAGGGATGCTTTGGGGTGTCTGACCCTTCTTTTTATAATCAGTCCTCCTGTTGAGAAGCATTTCCAGCTGGGAGCATGTTGACAATCAAGTTGTGTAGCAGGGAACTCTCTGCTGTTTCTTTGCTAAGATAATAGATTCTTTGCCCCTATCACTTTCCCTGCTAAAGAATGGCCATTTAGCAGGTAATGTCTCAGCCATTGTAAACAAAGCTGATGGACTATCAGCTTGTCCTTTGTCTCTGAGGAACCACTTAAAAACAACAAATAGTCTAGTAGCACCTTAAAGACTAACAAAACATGTAGATGGTATCATGAGCTTTCCTGGGCAAAACCCACTTCTTCAGATGAGCTACTACCACTATTTGTTGTTTTTTAAATTTTTCCTGTTACAGACTAACTCGGCTACCCCTCTGAAGCATCTGAGGAACCAGTTTGGGTACTCCCCAGACATCTCCGGTGAACATGCTTTTAGGCATTATCTCAATATAACTTCACATATAATGCTGCTACATGCATTATGTCATCTCACAAAACATGCTTTATAGAAAGATTATTACAGTATTGGTTAAGCTGTGGACACAGGTACATTCTGCCATATGCATAAAGGGACATAATTTGAATGTCATCCAAAAATTAATCATAATTACAAACTTCAAACAATTCTGAGCAGCCCTGCTTTGTTCCTCTCGTGTCAATTTAGATTGAAAGCAATTTCAGCAAGGACTTTCTCTTACAATGTATTTTGATCACACTGAGGATGATAAGGGCTACCATAATTCAAAGAATTATATGAGTTGAAGAGAAACCAAAGAACCAGGAAAATTTACTTGTGAAAAATAAGATACAAAAGTAAATTAAATAGTTGAACTAAAGAGCTAAAAGTAAAGTTAATTTCAAATTTGTATGATGAGTGCCTCCATTGCCACCTTCATTTTCTGATAATTTCCTGTTGTGTTCTAAAATGCACCCAAAAAGCTGTCCCCAAATACATTATCCTTTATTTCAATGTCAGTTGAAGGGCTCAACATCTTGCAGGATTGGATCTTCTGTCACTGATACAATGAATTGCATTAGCTAGTAAAACTCCCATTGATGTCAAAGGGGTCAAGAAGGATTTCGCTTTGGTATCAGTGCTGTCAATGAATGATGATTCTGGGTTAACTTTGCTGGACCAGTGCCAATTGGTTTAATAGAGGAGGGAAATAATTTTAATGAAAGGCAGCTTAAAAATTAGTGAAGATCCGAGTCCTCCAATCCACCACCAGCCTGATTATTTGGCACTTAATTATAGGAAGGTTTCCATTTCCCTTTTAACATTACAATTTACCTTTAAAAAAGTATAACTGCTCTGATTTTTCAACAATAATATAATTAGCAAGGTAGTACACAGTGATTGATTTTTTTGACAAGCTTCTGAAATATGCTACTATACAGCATACTAAAAAGGTCTCCGTGACTCTTTGTGTCTCAGTTCATTAAGTAGCAGATCAAACAACTAAGGGTATATTGCCAAATATCTGTTATTTATATAGCAATATTCCACTACCATGCTAGAAAGGTCTAATGAAGACTGCAACTTCACAATGACTTAATTAAATTTCAAATACACCTGGAAGCTTTAATGAAAAGTATATAGTTTTAAAGCATCCTAATTGCACTGTCAAGACTACCTGATACAGTGTGAGAAACAGAAAATCTACTAGGCAATTATGGAGATATTATTAATATTTATGAAAATGATTCAAGGATTATTTTAAGTTAAATTCTTGCTCAAGGTGGACTATACTAGACACTGAAGTCTTGTGATTATCTATGGAGCAGTATGCTTGAAAAGTTTTGAAAAATTCCCAATAGAATAGAACACAGCTTGAGGCAGAAACCCTATTGCCTTTTGCTAAAGTCAAGAAAGATCCTGGATGGAGTCATTGGAAGTTTTGCATTTTTAGGCATTAGACTATTAAGGGGCTGTATTTATCCAAATGATATTAGTATATGCATCCAATAAAAATATCAATTTGTTATTTCTCTCTTAACTCCTACATATCTATAACTCTCCTTTCACTCCTTTTGTTCTAACACTTTCACTCTGGCCTCTGCCTTTTCCTCCTTAGTCTCTGGCTTTCTTGTTCCTTGGTTTTTTTCTTCATCATGGTTTCTCTTAACCGTTCTTTCCTCTCTCCTGTCTCTGTCCATCTCAAGATGTTTCTTTCCCTGTTGGTCATTCCTCCCTGGTTTCTTTCCTTGTTCCTCTTTTCTTTTCCCATCTCCTTCTACTTCTGTTACTAATTTCCTCTCCCCTCTTTTCTAGAATTGTTTCTTTCTCTTCTCCACTTTTCTCTAGTCCCCCATTACTGGATCCTTGTTGCCAGTTGATAACACACTGTTTCTTCTTCCTCCTCTATTAACTCTCTGCATGGTTCATTTCTGCCCTGACCTCTGCCAGTATTCCATGGTTATTAAAGAACTACACCATGGGCTCTTGCAGTGTCGGACACTGTTCCTTCTGGGCTTCTAATTAGCTCTGCTCCCAGAGCGAATGTTAAATGAGGAATAGATCTGAGGTGCTGCATATCTGGTCTGCTGATGTACAATGAACATCACATCATGCAATAATTTTTGTCATTGCAAAACAGTCTCAGACAGTTGTTCAACTGTAGAATAGACAGGGCCAGATTAAGGCATGAGCACCATAGACCTATGCTGACAGCCACAGCTTCTGGAGTCACACAAAGAGAACAAAATAGCTCATCTTTTTTTTTTCTTTTTCTTTTTTTTAAGACAAACACTATGTTTCTGGCCATGATGTATTCAAAGAGCACTTAAAAATGTGTCCCAAAAATTACTGATGCATGCCTCAGTCTGCAGACAGTCTAAAACAATAGTTCCAAGAATTGTGAACCATCCTTTTCATCCTAACTCTGAAACATGCTGCCACTCTATGCGGGGAAGGAGGGAGTCATTATAATAAGGTGGGGCCTTTGGTTGAGGGTATAGCCATGCAATTCATCTTGTGGGATATGCTTAGGGCTGCACAATATCTTAATTTGTCCATGAGAACAGGTAATGCCTGAGTTGCCACAATTTAAGCATTCTTTACTACTGTAGCACAGAGAAGATAATTCAGTCTCTCTTTTTTATAAGACTTCCAAAAAGTGTTCTAGTTGAGATGGTGCTTTTTGTCATGAGGATATCTGTCCAGCTACGATATGGACTAAGATAAACAGTCTTTTCACAATGGCTACTAATTAGTCAACAGTTGGTAGTACTGTTTCTGGTCACTGTCAGACCTGATGGATTTGAACTTGGAGGTGAAACACTCCTTTTACCAATCTTTTGGGCCTTCCATTCATACTGTTTCTCTCAGAAATAACATCACAGACAAGGTGACTGTGCTGAAAACCTGAAAAATCCTGAATTGTGTTTGTATTATGGTCTATAGGTAGAATTTCAGAAATAGTGAGCTATAAACCAGCAAACCAAAGCCCTCATTTTAAATGTTTAATTTTGAATGGATGTTTGCGCATATTTGGAAATGGAATGCATGTGCCCTTTTGTCCATGAACTTCAAGTGGTCTGATATTTTGTTCAGCTGGCTGCAGGGACATGCTAAAGGAGGCATGTGTCCAAGGCAATTGACATTGTCCCTCACTTATTATTTTAACAAATGTTTGACATCAGAAAAATAACATAGGTGAGGTAATATATTTTATTGGACAAACTTCTGTTGGTGAGAGAAGTTTTTGAGATACACAAAGAGAGCTTCTCCAGGTCCCTTCAGAAGAATTTGGTCTAATAAAATATATTATCTCACCTATCTTGCTTCTTTAATTACCTGGGACCAATAAGGCTACAACAACACTGAAAACCGATATTTGACAAGTCAGTCAACAGGACACTATTTTGATGTTGAACAATAAGGTGTTTTTAACTGGCCAGTATAAGAAGAACTTATCAGAATAATGAGCAAAGACCAATGTCAATCACTGACTTTCTTCAAGTTAATGAGTGTTTGTCTTTCCTTCAGTGTGAACAAACTTCCTAAGCATCCCAGTTGTAATAATTAGCTTCATCATTGCAGCTCTCAGGAAATGAAAATAAATGCAAGAGAAAATGAAAAATACCAAATAGCACACTGTGTTAACATTCTTGCATGGCATCATTTACCAGCAGCATATGGTTCATCAGTGATTTGGTGATGGCATCCTCATTAGTGATGTAGTTTTGGACTTTGTCAGGAAAACACAACCACTCTGGCTACGGTTTCTCTAGTTAGCACAAGAGGATACTCATCAGCGTGGGAGCACATGAAGCAAGTAAGTTGGCAGAAGTGCCCAGATAGTTCACGTGGCACTCATTTGGATACCACATCCTCAGAGGAGGTAGATCAGTGCTTATTCTCCCTGAAAAAGGTCCAAATTCTGCCAGGGGAAGCTTCAGCAAATCTAAAGGAAACACCCTGGGTGGGAATTTTGTGTGTAGAATCCAAGCTAAACTATGGTTCATATACTGCAATGAACCACACATCTGATATGAAGGGAGAAATCTTCCCCTTACCCCCAACAAAAAGCTCAAATAAACTAGCTTTGCACAGGAGTTCTTCACAGCCACAGGGTTTGGGAGGAGGGAGGCATTTTCCAACCTCCTGACCCTGGAGCAGTAACACAGCTACTCTGTGACTGCAGCTGCACTCCACTGATTGCCGTAGCCTCTGAACCACTGCGCCCCAATTCCCCAATGAGGGAATTTGGTTGGCAGATGTGCTTTGTCTAGTCATGGATAATACTGTCTTCCCCCTGCTTATCCTGGAGACCCGCCTCCCTCCCAGTATTATTGTGTATGGAACTGATCTGCAGCACAGTCTGGCCTTCAGGCAGGGACACTGGCATGCTCCACTCTAGTGAAACCACAGCATTTCCACTACATTTCAGATCCTATGTAGTCATGGCGAAGGGGTGGGGAAGCAATATGTGGTTTTAAGGCCACAAATTCAAAGTCCAGCATAACAGCAACTATGCACATTGCACTCACAAAACACTGAATTTGTACCCACCAAACAAGGGCTT